>JAUIMM010000104.1:2935000-5862500 GCA_031769625.1 Taudactylus pleione | reverse complement strand
GGGGATAGTACAGTCCATCAGGGAACACAGAGTAATTTGCAGCATAGATCTCAAATTCCTCTGTCTGGTTGAGCTGGATTGGAAGGTATTTCCCCTTGTAGAAGAGCTGACCAGGTCGGATCACAGCGCTTGTTTTAGGGACATTTGAGGAGGACTTGCGAGGTGATTGCGTTTTGCTGCCTTTGGATTTTATGCGTGAAACGCTACTTTGTATATTCAGCAGAATAAGCACCAGGCAGAAGGACAGGTAATAGCATCTCATTTTAGCAGCACCTGTAAGATAATATACGTAATATTATAATGTCTTCCACTCTACCAATGACACCAAATATGACTTATTTACAAAGAGCAAAAAAAATTAAAAAAAATAATCTAATGTAGAACAAATGCTGATTGCTCCTGTTTTTCTGTAAATGTGCTACATACATGGATTTTAGATTATCAACGTCAGTGGGCTGCAAAATGTTGCATCTTCTCATGGCAGTAACTGAGGCCCTGATTCAGAGCCGGACGCTCTGACAGAGCGCTCGCTCTGGATCAGGGCCGTCCCTCCTCCTTTTTGGAGCGGCCTCCTGGCCGCTCGCATAGCTGTGGGTGGTCACATATAGCGAGCGGCCAAAATGATGGTCGAGATGATCAAGACCATCGCGACCATCGGGCTTGTGACGAGACCCTGTGGTAGGGTCTCGCTGCCGCAAGCCCTGGAGTGCTTTTGGCTCTATCAGAGCTGAGAGCACTCCCACTGACATCACTAGTGATGTCAGTGGGGCCGGCCCCACATGGGAACGCCTCCGTCTGGGCAGCCATGCCCCCAGCACACCCACCAAAGGGGGCGTGCTTTCAATCACCATCGACAGCACGCCCCCTTTGGTGTGAGACCCATAACGACGGCTTGGCCGTCGTTATTCGGGTCTCGCGCATGCGCATGACGGAGCCGCCTCCGTCGTGCGCATGCGCACTTGGGCAACATCGACCCGAGCGGGTCTGAATCAGGCCCTGAGTGTACAGGCTTTTGCTCTTGTGCTCCACAGGGTTTTTTTTGTCCTCCCTGAGCTTGCCTTGGGACCCCTGTGTTAAGCCTGGTAAAACACTAGACGACTTGCAAAGGATGCAATGTCATAAATGATTTCCCTCAAACTCCCGGACAAACAATCTAGTGCATACGCACTGTGCAATGTAACAAACAACCAAATGATATATATTGCATCGTTTTGGTGGTTAGATTGTTAGCCATATAATGTAACCTTATCGCCTGGTCGTTCGGTAGTGCGTACACACTGCACGATCTGAGGGGAATCGTTAACGAGATTGACAGATCTTCCTGCATGTAGAGAAGATCTGAAGATGAGACGCAAGATGCCACAGGAGCGTATAGTGCATACACTCTTGATGATTTGATCGATTTGTCGTTCCAATGCGTCGGAATCAGCCATATAGTTCAGTATAGTGTGTTGGGGCCTTTACAGTTGGACAACTGTACCACCCCAGTGAAACTTATTCCTTGGGCAGGAGAATGTGACCAGTCATGCACCCAGAGGCAAAATGGAGACATATTTATTGCTGGATGTTATTCCTTTAAAGCCAAGGGGAGAATAAGCATAAACTAGGGGGAGGTCACTGGTTAGTGGGGTCTGCAGAGCATTGGAGTAGGTGACCATAGCAACCAATCAGCTCCTAGCTATCATTATATAGAATGTACTTAATAAATGATAGCTAGTAGCTGATTTGTTGCTATGGGTAACTTTTCCACCTGTCCTCTTTAGATACATATATTCCACCTTTACATGTCCCCGGACAACAAGTTTTGCCCTATATATTCAGATTTCTCATAATTCCCTAATAATTGATATTGCTCATAATTCCCTAATAATTGATATTGCTTATACTGTAATTCCCCACTATCCCAGGAGAGCAGACCAGCCACCCAGAACCTTCCCACATCCCCAGTGACAGGGAAGGATTGGGGCTGTAAATCAGCCCCTGCATATCTGTGTGCAGTAGGTGAGCGCATAAAAGTGATACAACTCACAGGGGCGTATTGTGAGTCACGTGGGTGTGCCCTAGGAACACGTCCCCGTATCTCAGTATGCCGGCTGAGCAGAGGGCCGGAAGGCAGAGCTTCTCGCCCAGGCTTTCCGGCCGTATCAGCCCATCAGTCCATTGACCCTTCTGGTATTTGCCAGTCTGGCCCTACTCAGTGAAGCAGACAGACAGATTGTCAATGAATTGCACCATCATCACCTTGTTCCCCGCTGCACAATACAATGAACAGCAGCATTGCACTGCAGGGTAGATAGATTTCACCTCCTGCACCACTCACTGAGGTCATCCCTTCCAGGATCTCCCAGAGGGAACATAAAGACGTCTGTAATTATGCTCATTCCAAAATAATTTTGACCAGTGTAATAAATACATTTAAACCCACACAATGGTAATAATACACACACATGTAAGAATAACAACCCTCTGAATATTGTGCTTACCTGTCACCCTTAGGTTCAGTTATGTGGTGGTGGACAGGATTGCACTTTGATTGGCAGCCACCAGCACTGGTTTTGCCTATCACATTGACCATAAGTAATTTGATTTAGTCCAGGACCACCAACACCATGACAGCCCTGCAAGTGCCCTGCAGCACCCCAATGTGCCTAAGCACCCACTTTGGGAACCTGGGTTAGCCCATTGTTTCACATATCAGATACCTTTATAGTTCTGATCTGCAGTGACTAAAGTGTTTTAGAAGTATGCAATAGCACCCCTAACGTACAGAAATCTTGCTGCAGGACAACCATGGCAGTGTCTCCCCTCACTGATGCTGGTGAGGAGCGTTGTATGAGAGGAGGAATGGAGCTGATAAGTCTGACAGGGGGCCCGCAGCACTGATAATCCCTGGAGCAAATTGCTTCCTAGTCACAGGCTGAAGTGTGCAGTTTGCAGGAGGGGCCATCAGTGCTGGGGGCACCCTGTCACACCTGCATCATCTTCTCATCCAGGACTCACTAAACCATAGGCGCTGCGGGCACTATAGCAACCGCAACCCCTGCACCAATGGTAGCTACCCCGCTGCACAGGTCATAACACCTTCATCCATTAAAAAAGTAAGTTTTCAGGAAATTGTTAAATAACACCTACATCAACTCCCCTCTTCAATTATTTTATTATTGCTTAGCTTGTGATGTGATTTTTGGATTACTCAAAGATCTTCATTTTACCCTAAGCCTGTTACTGAATAAATTAATTTGTGTAATTAAAGTTCTCTCCCTGGTTTCAGGACCCTCAACCACAGACCTGCTGAAACCTCATCCACATGGGACTATGGGAAGTACCATTTCAGCCAAGCTGACCAGTCTCCAGCCTAGTAAGGACCTGACCTACCAAGGACAGTGGGAGGCGGAATCATGTGGAAGGAGTGGGGGCATGAAAGTAAAGGGGGTTAAAAATGTGTGTTTCTTTTGTGGATAAACCTTGACTGGGGAGTGCTATTCCCTTCAAGCTGGACTTTTTAGGGCACATTTATAGACAGTTGAGAGAGTAAGGAAGTCCATCGGCCATTGATGGTTAGCAATCATTGATGGTTTGCTACCAATGGTCAATGGTTTTGCCATTGATGGCGAAGATCTGATGTTGACAAGGTAATGTTTTGTTTTCTGAGTCACATGGCCTTTAGCGCTGTCCTCCCATTGCATATTTAAAAGTCCCACCCTCCTTCTCGGATTGGCTCCCTGTCATCATGTTATGCTGCTACTGATGCCCATCCATGGTTTGGACATTGATGGCTTTTCCTGCCATTAATGTGGAGAAAGTATGGAGAAAGTTTAAGCTGCCGAGTTCACACATTTGCATGGAGAGGACTGGCATGGGCAGAGGTATACAAATGGATCTCTCTTTGCTACCTGGACCTCCTTCCCACAGGAGAGAGTGAAGCTCCGGAAACTAATGCCATCGGTTCTTGCAAACATACTCCAAAAACTTCCAGCGTTCAGAGTTTGATGAATGTAGATTCACATATGGCGGCCCACATCGGGGAGGGATGAAAGGCAAGCACAAAATATCCGTGATATCTTGTGTTACCTGTATAATGAATGCCTCCGATACTCCATTCCTTGAAAATTAGGTGAAAAATCATATTTTCCCCTACCTTATGAAATGATGATTGGGCAACTTATGCTGGGAACACACTGGCAGATACAGTATATTGGGCGATCAACTGATCAGCCAATATATCTTGTGTGTGTCGGCCAGTGTGTACCAGCGATATGTCTGTGAACGGCATTGTTCACAGACATATAGCATCTGCAGATATATTGGGGAATCATGCTGTCTGTACAGGGGGTACAGGCGGTGCAGAGGCCGGAGGGAGGGGGGTACAACACGCCCCCTGGCCAGCTGGACCCGCGGCCAGAAGACAGATGATGGTAGTTCAGTGTGTATGAACAACCGTCATCTGCGGATATATCTGTAAGGTGTATACCCAGCTTAAGTCACACAATGAACACATTTTTTTTATTTAATTTCTTTTAACTGCTATTATAAACCTGTAGCTGGTGCCGTACCATGGAGCCCCTGAGCCAATGACAGACAACTGTTCCCTGCCGCTGCCTTGTGGAGCACATACAATCCAAAATAAATGGTTTTCTACATTTGACACAACAGAGTGATATGAAGTTATATATGATCCAGACACAGTGATTAAACTTCGGCTAGTACATTAAAGCTGTTTGCTCTGCAGCTTAAAGGATGTTAATGTGATTGTTATATAGTCTGTTTCTGGTATTTCTTCCAGTAAGTGATCTTCATCAGTACATCTGGATATGATTGTTTCATAAATAGCTTTCTCCTCCCAGAGGCGCCTACAGAACAGAACACAGAGCACTAATGTTCTACGGATCTAGCGTGTTTTATCAGGTACAGACTATGTGCATCTAATTATAGGACACTTCATGCAAGAGTCTTACGCTTATATCCATTCTGCCCCAGCCTTTATACAAGCTTGCTGTTCTCAAAGAACATGTACTTGATGTATTTTGATCAGTAATAATAATAGAGGAAGTGGGAACGCAGCAAAATACAAATAGTTGTAACAGTTAAACCTCAGGTCCCTAAGCAAAAGTGTAAAACTAAGAATGAAAGGTACTGTAAGGCATATATTCTGTAAATGAGGACCTGTGAGGGCGTCGGTGGCAAAAGTTTTGGTTGAGTATAGTTCTTACTCTACAATTAAAAATTATTTTGTACCATAAAGACTATGGAAGTTATCAATGATAACAAGGACAGTAGAGTCCCAAGAGGACAGCTCTGCCCC
Organism: Taudactylus pleione; assembly: GCA_031769625.1. NCBI lineage: Eukaryota > Metazoa > Chordata > Amphibia > Anura > Myobatrachidae > Taudactylus > Taudactylus pleione. Next base: position 5,857,198 of record JAUIMM010000104.1, on the reverse strand, counting down.
CCACCCTGCAGCTCATCAGCAACTCTGTACTGACCCAATTGCCTTTTCTTAAATTTACTATACTGTATATAATAGTGAACAGTGAAATGGATCAATAATGTTTTGTTGTTGCACGCATTACTATCCATAGCTTAGTACATGGGCTCAGTATTTTTATTATAGTCACCAGAATGTGAGGTCTACATTATGATATCACCCAGATATAGACTCTGCATCATACCATAGTCACCAGGATATAGGGTCTGCATCACATCATAGTCACCAAGATATAGGCTCTGCATCATACCATAGTCACCAGGATATAGGGTTTGCATCACATCATAGTCACCAGGATATAGGCTCTGCATTATACCATAGTCACCATGATATAGCTTCTGCATCATACCATAGCCACCAGGATATAGGTTCTACATCATACCATAATCACCAGGATATAGGCTCTGCATCATACCATAATCACCAGGATATAGGCTTTGCATCATACCATAGTTACCAGGATATAGCTCTGCTTCATACCATGTCATCAGCTCTGCATAAAACCATAGTCACCAGGATATAGGCTCTGCATCATACCATAGTCACCAAGATATAGGCTCTGCATCATACCATAGTCAGCAGAACATGCAGTTCCATTATGTGGTTGTCAAGAGAAAATGGACTATACTGTGGTAACCTAGATAATGCTCTGTATTTAGTGCAAATATATTTTTATTAGTTTATAATAGACAAATTTAACAAAAACAATTATAGCAGTATATATATATATATATACACACTTACATACATATATCGCAATCAATCTGCAGACAAAAAGAAAAATAAAAACATCTAAATATAAAACAAAAAAAACAACAAAAGGGGAAAAAAAAAAAAAAAAACAGTTCCGAATCCCACAAAGAACAGAAGAGAAGGAAAATAGAGAAAGAAAATGCAGTCCGCCAAGTACCAGAGAATCAAATCAGTGCCCAAACCCATTGGCCGAGGACCAGAGGGATCCACATACCATAAGGAGGTAATTAATTATTAATTAGGAGGGGTGAGATGCGATAATATCCCCATAGGTCCCCGAGTCCTTGAAATCCAACCAGCGGAACCAAGTATCCCTGAAAACTGGATAGTTCCCATCCGCAGAAGATACAATATCTTCCATGTCCATGTAAAAGTCAATTTTGGTAAACCAGTCCTTAACTGTTAGAGGAGAGGAGGAGCGCCACCTTACCGGTATAACTGACTTGGCAGCGTTGTTTAGGTGGCATAACAAGGATTTTTTATATCTGGGAGTGGGGACAGGGGACAGATGGAATAACCAAAACAACGGGTCAGAAGGAACCGGTTCACCTATAATAATAGCGGAAAGTCTAAGAACCTCGGACCAAAATGGGTGGAGAAGGGTACACTGCCACCATATGTGAAATGGGTTGCCAGGGGCGTTAGAGCATCGCCAACAAATGTTGGGCACCCCAATCCCTATCCTGGAAAGAGTGTCCGGACACCTATACCAATGGGATATTAACTTGTACTGGGTCTCCCGAACCCCAACACTGGGTGAACAGACATGTGCCAAATTAAATATTTTAGCCCAGTTGGCTTCCCCCATGTCCCCACCTAACTCCAGATCCCAAGTTCTAGTGAAATGTGGGAGAAGGAGATTCGCATCTTCTGAGAGAAAATTGTATATCAGTGAAATAATATGGGACAGAGCAGAGGGACCAGTACATAGGAGTTCGAAAGGCATTGGAGTGGCACGAGGGGCGTTGGAGGAGTCCAGAGAATGGAGAAAGTGGTGCACCTGAAGATATCGCCAGTACGCTCCCTGAGGTAGGTTCCATTTGCTCTGCAAATCAGCAAATGATGCAATCTTGCCCCCACTCACCAGCTGGCCGATTCGAAAGAGGCCTACATTGAACCAGCAATGAAAAGCTCTAAGATCCAACCCAGGAAGAAAATGAACATTCGATAAAAAAGACAAGTACGGGGAAGTCATAGACGAGATGGAGGGACTCTTACGAAGAGACCTCCAACAAGCTAGCGTAGGTCCAATGGTAGGATGGGAGGAGTTGGGGGGGAAGGTAGCCATAGAACTATGGAAATGGGGATTGTTAAAGCCTGTTTTTCTATCTGAACCCATTGCTTTAGAGTATCAGTTCTAGACCATTCAAGTATTCTAGTCAGGAAGCAAGCGTGGTAATACCCCTGAACATTGGGAAGCCGGAGGCCACCTCTATTCGTTGTCCTGTAGAGCAGGTCTAGTTTAAGACGGGGTCTCATCCCTCCCCACACAAAGTCCCTAATAAGGGCCTGAATATCCATAAACCATCGCTGGGGTATCCTAATAGGCAAAGTTTGCAGAAGATACAGAATCTTTGGAAGAGTGTTCATTTTTAAAATGCCTAATCTCCCAAACCATGAAAAGGGTCTAGCTCTCCAAGATCGCAAATCTGAACGTATTTTGGCTAAAAGGGGAGTGAAATTAGCTTCAAACAAGTGACCAAGGTCTCTAGTAATGACAACTCCGAGATATTTTAATTGAGAGGCATGCCAGGCAAAAGGAAAGGCAGATTTAAGTCCTGCAATCATTTGAGGTGGAGCAGTAATGTTTAGGGCAACAGATTTGGTATAGTTAACCTTAAAATTAGAAAGGTCACCGAATAACCAAAACTCTTCTAGGAGATTGGGTAGGGGAGTAATCGGAGAAGTGATAGTGGCCAGTAAGTCATCAGCGAAAAGGGCCAATTTATATTCCTGATCCAGTAGGGCAAAACCAGATATATTGGGGTTTAGTCTAATAGACCGCGCCAAGGCCTCCATACAGAGGATAAAAATGAACGGTGATAGCGGACAGCCCTGTCTAGTACCGTTGTTAATAACAAAGGATTCAGAAAGGGAACCATTGACTCTAATCCTGGCTGATGGGGAGTGATAAAGGGAAAGTATACGTTGAAAGAAAGCAGGACCCAGTCCCATATGCCCCAGCACACCGGCCATGAAACCCCAGTCAATACGATCAAACGCCTTCTCGGCATCAGTGGACAATAATATCGCTGGGACCTTCAATGTGGAGATATGATGAATAAGGGCCAGGATCTTAGAGGTGTTGTCCTGAGCCTCTCGACCCGGAACAAATCCAACCTGATCGCTGTGTATAATAGACAGGAGGAAAACTTTTAGTCTGTTTGCAAGAAGTTTTGCAAAGAGTTTGATATCAACAATGAGGAGGGAAAGGGACAAAGGGAGGGGTCCTTTCCCTCCTTAGGGATCACAGTGATATGGGCCTCCAGGGACTGGCTTGAGAAAGGAGACTGTTCAGAGACCGTGTTAAAGGCCTCCAGAAGCAATGGGAGCAGTCTATCCTTAAAGGCCTTGTAATAGGTTGTAGTAAAACCATCAGGGCCTGGGCTCTTCCCATTAGGGGTAGATTTGATAGCCTCCTCTAATTCAAGCATGGTGAAAGGCCTCTCCAGCGCCTCACACTGAGTCTCAGCCAGCCGTGGGAACCCTACTCTAACAAGATAATCACTAATGGCCTTCTGTCTTACCAATGTATCGGGGTAAGAAGTTGAAGTAGGGAGTTTATAAAGGGAAGAGTAAAAGGAACAGAATGCTGCTGCAATTTTGTTGGTGTCGTGAAGAGCCAGACCCCCTCTATCCTTAATAGAAGGTATAAAAGAGAGAGCCCTCTCGAGCTAACATTTTCCCGGGTTTGTTGCCCCATTTATAATATCTACTACGGCATTTCCTAAAGGAATATTTAACTTTATCAAGGAGAAGCTTGTTCAATGCCGCGCGTGCAGCAACAAGCTCTACATAGATATCAGAAGACAGGGAAACCTTATGGGAAGACTCCAAAGTCTGTATCTTCTGCAATAAGGCCCTCATTCAGAGCCGTACGCTCTGAGCAGAGCGCACGCTCTGCATGAGGGCCGGGCTCCATTTTCATGGAGCGTCCTCCTGGACGCTCGTATAGCTGTGGGTCACCAGGGAACATAGATTGTAAGCTCCAATTAACACATCTGTGCTGCTGTATTAAACTGTTATCACCAGAATATAGTTCTGCATTAGGATGTCACTAGAATATTGGCTCCAGCACTATATTGTGATCACTAGTATATGAATCTGCCGCCTCCAAGATTTTGCCTGTGATGCTCCCTACCTCTGGAACTCTCTACCTTTCCCTATCAGACTCTCCACCTCTCTACAAAACTTCAGCAAGGTCCTCCAGCTCTCATCCTAACTCGCTGCTACATGCTCTTTCCTCCGTTTACCCCATCTGTGTCATGCCTTTTTGTCCGCCCCTCCCTTTAGAATGTAAGCTCTCACGAGCAGGGCCCTCTTTCCTCATGTACTTCTCCATCCCACCTCTCTCTTATTGTTGCCAACACTGTCCTCTCCTTTGTCTCTGAAGTTCACTGTCTGGGTGTCATCCTAGGCTCCTCTCTCTCCTTCACCGCCCCACATCCATGCTATCTCCCTATACTGCTGCTTCCAAAGTTGTTATTCATGCTCTTATAATTTCCCTCTGTGGCCACGTGCCTACTGCATTGTTTCACCTGCCAGTTATAGCCCCACTCCTATAATCTATATCTCTCACGAGCAGGGTCCACCAGCCCCATCTTCTCTCTCTGCGCTGTCCCTGTCTTCAGTCCATGATCCTTTCTGTCTGCCCTTCCCAGGGCACTGGGTCACTGAGTACTGTTCTTAACTGTCACTCTCTTTGTTGTCTAAATATTTTAATATTTGTAAATATATGTATCTGTTTGTACCTTTTTATATAGTATTGCTTGTGTTTCACTGTACTGCACTACAGACACTGATAATAATATACATTTGAGATAATGCCAATGCTTATGTATCATGTGCCTACACAGGAGTGTGTGCTGCACAGCCGATGACCAATATAGGGAGAACAGGGACATGCAGGGAGAATAGAGACATGCAGGGAGGATAGAGACATGCAGGAAGAATAGAGACATGCAGGGAGAATAGAGACATGCAGGGAGAATAGAGACATGCAGGGAGGATAGAGACATGAAGGGAGAATAGAGACATGCAGGGAGGATAGAGACATGCAGGGAGAATAGAGACATGCAGGGAGGATAGAGACATGCAGGGAGAATAGAGACATGCAGGGAGAATAGAGACATGCAGGGAGAATAGAGACATGCAGGGAGGATAGAGACATGAAGGGAGAATAGAGACATGCAGGGAGAAGAGAGACATGCAGGGAGAATAGAGACATGCAGGGAGGATAGAGACATGCAGGGAGAATAGAGACATGCAGGGAGAAGAGAGACATGCAGGGAGAAGAGAGACACGCAGGGAGAACAGAGACATGCAGGGAGGATAGAGACATGCAGGGAGGATAGAGACATGCAGGGAGAATAGAGACATGCAGGGAGGATAGAGACATGCAGGGAGAACAGAGACATGCAGGGAGGATAGAGACATGCAGGGAGGAAAGAGACCTGCAGGGAGGACAGAGACCTGCAGGGGGGATAGAGAAATGCGGGGAGACTAGAGACATGCGGGGAGGATAGAGACATGTGGGGAGACTAGAGACATGCAGGGGGGATAGAGACATGCAGGGAGAATAGAGACATGCAGGGACGATAGAGACATGAAGGGAGAATAGAGACATGCAGGAAGGATAGAGACATGCAGGGAGGATAGAGACATGCAGGGAAAATAGAGACATGCAGGGAGAATAGAGACATGCAGGGAAAATAGAGACATGCAGGGAGGATATGAGACCTGCAGGAAGGATAGAGACATGCAGGGAGGATAGAGACATGCAGGGAAAATAGAGACATGCAGGGAGGATATGAGACCTGCAGGGAGGATAGAGACATGCAGGGAGGATAGAGACATGCAGGGAGGATAGAGACATGCAGGGAGGGTATGAGACCTGCAGGGAGGATAGAGACATGCAGGGAGGATAGAGACATGCAGGGAGGATATGAGACCTGCAGGGAGGATAGAGACATACAGGGAGGATAGAGACTTATCGTATCAGTGAGTCTCTTTTTAGTACATTTCAGCGCTACAACATCCTGCACCGCTGCAATAAAGCAGAGAAAAAGAGGAAAGAATGTCTTTTTGTTGGCGCACTAGAAGAAATATTATTAAAATCTAACTTTTATTAATTCCAGTAAAATAACATGCTTCTCCGCTGCAATAAACAGTGATGCAGGACGTCTGTTAGCGCTGAGAAAAGTACTGTACATTGATCCCATTATTCTATGTAATTCCTAGTATCTGTGCTCATCTTGTATGAATTGGCAATGTGTTCTCTGTACTGCATATAATTTTAGGTAATTCCTGGTATTTGTACATATGTATAGATCACTGTATAGTGCCATTTCACATATTCACTACTGGCGCTGAAAGTCCAACACGGGAATTAAGATAGGAGTCAAAATACCGACGCCTATCTTAATCCCAACGCCGGAACACAGAAGGACGCCAACCCGTATGAGGTAAGCCCGGGGCACCTTTAATGTTAGCCGCAGGGTGGGAAGGGTTAGGTTTAGATAGCGTAGCGGGGTTAGTGTTAGGATTTGGAGGTGGAGGTTGGGGTTAGGCATCCCTAGGGGGGAGGGTTAGGGTTAGGCACCACCTTAGTTTTAGACACTAAGGGTTAGGTTTAGTCACGAAGGGGGGCGGGTTAGGTTTAGGCACTAACGGGGAGAGTTATGGCGCAGGGTGGGGAGGGTTAGGGTTAGACTACAAGAAAGGAGGGTTAGGGTTAGGGGGAGAAGGGTAGAGGGTAAGTATACTTTCCTGACCCCTGTCAGGATACCAACCATCGGGATGCTGCTGTCGGTATTTTGACAGAAGGCATCCCGACAGCCGGCATAACATACCGATTCTTTTAATTCCATGTAATTCCTAATATCTGTACTCTATGGATAATTGCACAGAGCCATTTCATGTGTTCTCTATGCAGGATGTCATTTTTGGTACAACTCACACTGTGTTCTAGAACAAAATTTTACTTATAATGGAATAAATACAATTATTTTGCACTTTCACATATAGTTTACCTGTTGGTAACCATGGGTGCCAGTCTATAAAAGCACTGGAAGGAGTACAGCATACTTGTCTATCCTCCTGGAATGTCCGGGAGACCTCTGAATTTCATGGAGCTCTCCCAGGCCCCCTGGAGAGCGGACCAGCGTCCCGGATCCCATCTACTTTCCTGCTATTTTGGGTGGTACGAAGGGTAGATTGTGCGATTCTCATCATCATGGTCATGCTACAATGTGCGGCATTACACAGCAGTGACGGTGTTGCGATGATGCAATTCACGCCCCCACAACCCACTGCCTCCCACCATGATGTCACCTTCTGGTATCTCCCAAAGAGAACGTGAAACAAGTTGTCAACTATGTACTGTAGTACTGTATTTATATGAAGTTATTAACCCCATATGTATTTACAGATAGACATTAGAACTCCTTTTGTTCTGTCTGCTTGATGTTCTGCAACTACAGAACCACAGATTGCTTATCTCCTTTCTAATCTATAGGCATGAGATTCTTAATGTATGGAATTATGGTATTTTAGTATAATCATGTTATTATCGGTTATTTGCTCTCAATTTGTGATCTTATTTTATTATAGCTATATAACAGAATTAGCAATCATTGATGATTATTTGAAGTATGTCACTATAGAACCAATACAGGTTTGAGATAAGAAAAAGTATTTAGATCACCACTAATCAACATCTTGTCATTTCTAAAATTCTAATATTTATGAATTTAGTAATTTGAAACTGAACCTTGGGTCCAGAAGCCGATACACAGACAGAGGGGAAGATTTACTAAAAATTATTTTGCACATCGCTGTGAAATGAGTTGGGTATGGGATCCCGGAAGTCGGGATGCCGCCGGTCAGAATGCTGACACCATCACGTAAGTACCCTAGCGTTAACCATAACCCTCCCTCCCCAGTGCCTGAACCTAACCTCCCCCCTAGTGCCTAAACTTAACCTCCACCTCCCAGAACCCTCAACCTAACCCTCTACCCTTAGCTCTAAACCTAACCCTAAACCTAACCCTACACCTAACCCCAGATACTTAACTTCGGGATGTTGGTGGTTGGGATACTGGAGCTGGGATCCTGATGCTGTCGGGATTCCGGCGCTGGTATTTTGACCATCGGCATCCCGCACGCCGGGATCAGGGCCGCCATCAGGGGGTACTGCTGGGACTGGAGTCCCAGGCCCGGAAGAGGGGGGGCCCCGAATGGTATCAGTGTGGATTAGCAGCAGGCCGGCATCTGGTTGCAGCTACCGCCGGGATGCTGACTTCCTTCCTTTGAAACAGTTGCACATTGCCCACGGTTTTCACCTCCATACAGCTGGATGCCCTATTTGTCTGTTTGCAGGATGGTTCTCAAGTCTCTGGCTATGTGCAGGGTCTTTCAGATGACAAATCTGCCGGCAGATTAGACAACATGCAAAACAAAACAGCCTGGTGCCCAAAGTGGGAGCCGTGGCATCCTGGCGTGTCGCAGGGCACTTGCAGAGGTGCCACAGGTTAGTGATTCAGTACCAAATCAAATTATTTATGGTCAATGTGATAGGCAAAACCAGTTCTGGTGGCTGCCAATCAAAATATATTTGGGTAAACAGAAGCATAACCCTGTCCACCACCACACCTAAACCTAAGGGTGACAGGGTAAGCAGATATTATTTAATTTAATAATTTTGCTGAATTTCACAATAAGAAACTTTAGGCCTATAGGTGCCATAAAAAACTACCCTAGGGTGCCGTGATTCAAGAAAGTTTGGGAACCACTGGCCTATAAAAAACCAGAATATACTTATTATTAGGACATATTTATTGACTAAGTAGGCAAAAATACTTAACAATTATCTAAGGGGAATCAATATTATTTTAATTATCTTAAAGGGGCAAAATGAATGAATCATTTTATTATGATAGCATTATTATTAACTGTATTAATTATATTAGGGGCCAATATTAATTGCTAATTAATAGTGGCAGTAAGAATGTGTTTATGACAATGGGAGCAATTTTAATTGTATGGCTCTGTAAATGGTCATCACGTCATAATGTAATAATTGTGGTTTGTATTTTTCTTTACAATAAAAATCAGTACAGTGATTTATAAAGAGGTGGCTGTAAATCTGACATTTTTCAGCTGTTTTGCGTTTAGTAAACTTGGTGTTTTTAAAAATGCCAGAAAAATCGCTCAAACCCGAGGTTTTAGTAAATTTTACCCCAGAATCTTGTATAATATAAGGTCAAGATCACTAGGTATAAAATCCAATCTCTGGTCCCTCTCCCTATGACAGCTCATGCATGAAATGCTAGGTTCTAGGTGCAGCCTACAGAACAGAAGATTAGTTAGTACCAAAATGAACTTGGCTTCATTGTCATTTCATTCTAAACACATGTAAGATGAACATGTAATAAAATAAAATATTGGTGCAAACAACTGGAACAGATATAGTTATGACAATATGACATAATCAGAGACAAGCCCCAAAAATGAAACCATGTAGAAAAAATCCATTATAACTATATGAAAAATATACCTGGACACTCAATGTAGAGTGATGGACTTACCCTTGCACAGCTGGGTCTACACGGAACAATCAGAAATGCAAATAAAGCTGGAAAACTTCAGCTCCTGTTCTGTTATACACAAAGAGGAGGGCTGGACTTTCACTGTGGATTCTGATCTCATTTGTGTATCAGCAATTATTTAACCATTTGTTAGAACTAGTGGAAAATAACAGTTACAGGGAAGAGCACTGACTGAACACAAAGCTGTAACTACACACTTTAGTGCCCTGGGCGAGAGAGAACATAGGTTCCTCTGCATATTAGATCCTTCCAGGCAACAGTGCACCACCACTGGAGCTTGGAGGCCTGGGCGTAACTACCATAGGTGCAAGGGGTGCAGCTGCTATGGGGCTCAGAGCTGAGGGGGACCCATCTTCCTTGTCATAGTTGCATATGTTATATACATTTTTCACCATTGGGTGGTACATAGGGAGGTGCCCTTACAAACTTTTTCTATGGAGCGCTCCTGGTTGGATTCATGGCCAACATACTGTTGGAATGTGCCTGACCCTAACATCGTACAGTTGGCAGATTGCGCTGCTCTATCTTACTGTATCTGTTCTTGCCACTTTGTTTTCCTGGCAATGCTGCCGCTTTTGTCTTAACAAGAGTTGCTGCTTGGCTGGATCCTGGAACACTGAGGTTATTTTTCAAACAAAATAGACAGCACTCAATTCCTGGGAAGCAGAGCAGTGATTTAACAATCTTGGTCTACGTGGTCCCCAACCAGCCCAACAGTAAAAAATTTGCATTAATAACTGTTAAATAGGCCTATTCCCACCAACCTACCCTAATATCAAGTAAATAGTAATCAAGTTTGCCTGAATGAGCCCTGGCATTAATTTTTTTAGCCCTCAAATTCAAGAAAGACCCCTCAGTACAGTAATAGACCCCTAACTTCCTCTACCTTAATAGCCCTCACCAGACCCAAAATAATATTAATACCTCATTTTAATACCCGCACCAGCATCTATATAATAGGGCCCACACATCTAGCTTGTATTGGGTCAAATCCCCATTCTGCTGACACCGGGGAGTCTGAAAAATCCAACTTGCTGGACAATCTTGATTCTGATGGTCGTAATTAGCGACTCTGGGATTTTTAATATTTTTAATTTCCCAGGTTCCCTGACAAATCACAGATCATTGATGTTCACGGAACGGCATTACCAAAATGGAAAATTGGCCATGTTCCACTATGAATCCACTTAGTATAAGGGAGAAATGTAGATATTAGTAAACATACTGCAGCATACATGGCATCGCACAAGGGGATATAAAATTCCAGAGCACTGTGTTAGTAATTTGATGTACAGTATCAACTATTATACAGTACAAATGTCCTTCACCATTGATAACTGATGAGATGTCATAGAGGTTGATGGCCCCTAGTGACATCCCTTTTTCTTTGAGCAAGCCACCATGACTTAACAGTACACCAAAAAACGCGGAATAGGGGGAGATGTACCAAGCCTTAGAGAGAGATAAAATGGAGAGAGATAAAGTACCAAACAAATCAGCTCCTAACTCAGTAGCGTCACAAGGGGGGTGCAGGCTGCACTTGTGTGTCACCCGCCAAGGGGTGGCACCAAAGTACCGACTTCCCCTCAGTGATAGGAGCCGGGTGCTGCACTGCAGCATTAGCTCAGCTCCTGAAAACAGTGAAGGAGCCGGCACTGCACACAGACTGGTCCCAGGGGCTGTCTGCACCTCCTGGGCCCCCGGAGTGTCGCCCCTCCACCGTGATGCCACGCCCCCTTGTTTGGAACGTGCACTACTAGCTGCCTGGGAGGAGTCCGCACCGGGTAAAATGACAGTTATATGCTGATTGGTCAGTACTTATCTCCAAGGTTTGATACATCTTCCCCAGAGTCTCATAGAAGTTGCAGACGTTCTGTTTGGCTCTAAGCTTACTTGGCAATTATTGTAGAAACTGTACCTCGCTATGCAGGGACATGCCGGGAAAACAGAATATAGGAAAGTGTGTATTTTCATGTAATGCCAGGCTTTTATATGAGATACTTTCAGGACTTACCGTACATGTTACTGTATGTACTAAACTGATATGTACTGGCATTAATATAATCAATGCTCTTATAGGAATCCTACTTCTTTATGGTCATTTTAGCTAGCTGTAATCTTTAAAATTGTATGTTTGACAGCTCCTGTTTTCCCGTCTGTGAAACTACAGCACCTGTTCTGAGCACTGAGGTTATCACTCATGCAAAGTGTTCAGCTGCAGACTAGATGGAAAACATACTGTAATGCCAGTGTTTTGTTCTACATCTGTCTATCTGTGCCACATAAAAGTCAGCTCTTGGGACCAGATATTGGCTTTGTTCCTCATGACTCTTAGGATGACAAGTGCTTGACAGAGCTGTGTTTCCAAGACATCAACTCGAGGATCCATAGGATACTGGGCCCCACCGAGACTGCAGCCACTGTTTTCATCTAAAGCCGGGTACACACTAGACCAGTGATTCCCAACCTCGGTCCTCAAGGCACACTAACAGTCCTGGTTTTAGTGATATCCATGCTTAAGCACAGATGGTTACATCAAAATAACTAAGGTACTAGTTAAGTCACCTGTGCTCAATTAAGGCTATCCTTAAAACCTGGACTGTTAGTGTGCCTTGAGGACCGTGGCTGGGAACCCCTGCACTAGACAATACGTCATCCGATCCGACAGATTGGACGACACGTCGTCCACATCGGCCAGTATGTATCGGCTATGTCGCTGACGATGTGCACTCCCTGAATGCAAGTCCGACAGGCGATATCATCAGTGGGGACCATGCTACCGAATGCAGCATGGCCCCCGCCATCGCTTCAATGCTCCCGGCATTGGCAAGTGTGTATGCACTTGCCGATGCTGGGACCCCCGCCAATTCCCATCGTTAGCTAGATCGTGCTGGGTACACATCGCCAACTTTTGGGGGTTCTGCACCCCAGACTTTGACCAAGTATTAGGAACCTCCAGTATCAGAGAAGCCGTGACGTGGCCTGAAGGCTTAGCCAAATTTTTGCAAATATATGAAACTGAGATCTCTGAATTATCTACCACCATGTAGTTTTTCAAATCTTATTGCTGATTTCATTCTGAGTGTTGGGGGATACCCTTTGGTGTTTCTTGTATAGAATAACCCCTCCCTTACCTGCACCTGAGTGATATTACTGAAGTGATTCAGCAGCTACCAACATACCGTATATTGGTGCTCGTATTCAGGCAATGTACTGTGTGCGAGTTTCAGGAAACTTGATTTAGCAAACTTGTTTGTGATTGAATTGACCCCTAAAGCTGAGTACACACTACACAATTTTTTTTAATGATTTCGCTGATTCTGACGCATAGGAATGACAAATCGTTGAAATCGTCAAGTTGTACGCACTATGCGCGCTCCCGCGGCATCGTGTTTTATTACGGCTATCGCATCTTCAAGTCAATCTGACATTGACGATTTCCCTCAAATGGTGCAGTATGTACACACTACCAGACAACCAGGCAATATGTTAACATTATATATTTAACGATATAGCTACCAAACAATGCAAGATATATCATTTGGTAGATTACACAGTGTGTATGCACTAGATAGTTTGTCCTGGAGTTCAAAGGGAATCTACATGACCATTGCATCATTTGCAAGTCGTCTAGTGTGTAGTCAGCTTGAGAGTTTGCTTTGCAGGACAAAAATGTAAATTAAATTGAAGCTGTGGTGCACTCAAGGGGGGAGGTTCTTGGTGCCAGAAAACTCCTGTCCAGCCACCTTAAAAGACCCCTGGCTGTCCAAATATAATCCTACATAACCTAATGTCCAGATCTACATCATTTTACAGAGCCACTAAGCAACACACTTTCACTTGCAGATCTGCTCATGTCTGCATGTGGACTCTGGTTAGCATCATCCTAACAAGCACCAATTGTGCGAGGAGCAGCTAAAGACATCTGCGAGAAGCTGGGGGCTGACTGATCATCACGGTGGTACCTGTATGCACACAGAATTCTAGCAATGGCAATACAAAAAATAATGGACTTGTTTGCAAATACAACTATAAGCAATACAAATATAGGGCAATTTGCGTGCGCTCGCTCTGAATCAGGGTGTCCCTATTTTTTTTTTTTACCGGCCTCCAGGCCGATTGCACAGCTGTGGGTGACCACCCACAGCGTGTGCATGCGGCCTGGCGATGGTCATGATTATTGTGACCATTGGGCTTGCGAGAAGACCCTGTGGTAGGGTCTCAGGTCTCGCAAGCCCCTGTGAACTTCCTGCTCTATAGAGCAGGAAGTCCACTACTGACACCACTAGTGATGTCAGTAGGGCCGCCCACAAACGGCAGGCGTTCCTTTAGGAACACGTCCGTTTGTTCAACCACCTCCCCTCCCCGCCTACAAAGTGGGGTGAGCTGTTGATCAACATCTTGTAGCGAGCCCCGGAGCGAGTGATTTCTCACTGTGCAATGACCAACCATCGACCCGTTTGCGAGCGCTATGCGCCTGTGAGCGGGTCTGAATCAGGCCCATAGATCTAAGACAATCCTAAAATGGTTAAACCAGTAGAATACAGTAGCTCTAAGTGATTTTTGAGTTAAGTAAATCAAAGTTCAGAAAGCTCCCACAGAATTAGATCAATCAGTTCTATTTTATGAAACCTATATACTGTATTATAGTAATATTACTGTCAGGACCAGTTCTAGACTTTGCAGAGCTCAGGACGAGAGATTCCTTTGGTGCCCTGAGCTCAGGGGGCACATCCTGATCAGGGGCTTGGCCATAGTTGCCAAAAATAAAACATAAAGAAAATAGTAATTGCGGGGACTCCCAGTGGAAGGGAACAGCAGCATTGTTTGTAAATATGGTGGTGGACAAGAGCGGCGGGGTGACTGTGGCCACGCCCTCAGGCCGCAGCACCCGGGAGCGATAGCTATGATTGCCCACCCCTAGAAACGCCACTGAATACTGTATATGTTTTATGTTGCAGTCCAGTCTTGGATGGTATTTTCTCTTTGGTGATCTTGTTACAGTTGCCAAATCTTTTGTTGGCACGTGTTGTGGTAGAGATATTGGGAATGATGAGGAAGGACAAGGTGGAACTTCTGCAGGTGTCATTTCAATGGCAAAGTAGAGATTGGCAAGAAGTCTGTTATCCTCTTCTAGATTCTTGGCTACATGGTTTTTTCTATACAAGTAATAATGGTATCACTAACTTTATTTGATATTTCATTATCATATTTGGGTGGTAATGGGCTTGAATTCCCTGTGTTTTATTACGGTTATCGGTGAAAGTTCCTTATAGCTTTGTAGCTGCACGTTATCCCAGGTATTATATTGCATGTTTTATGCCTGTTTCATCACCATTTGTTTTGCTGTAAAGTAGCGGAACCTGAGCATTACATCTCTCAGGTGTGTGGGGGGTTTTGGGACCTCAGTGCTCTGTTTCCTCTATTAGGTAATAAGGTATTAGTGGAGCTAGCTGAGCATGGAGGGCCTGATTCAGACCCAGTCGCTAAGAAACATTCGCTCGTAGCTGGCCGATTTTTGCATTCTGCGCATGTGTATGCATCGCAGTGCGCGTGCGCTAACCAGTGCAAAACATCGGGAAGCATTCGCTCACCGAGCATAGACAGCCCAGCAGAGTGAGTGACAGGAGAAACCATTTGTGGGTGGTGACAGGGGCAGGCCACTAGAAACGGGGGAATGGAGGTGCGAACGCAGGCGTGTCTGAGTGTCTCAACGCCGTTTCAGAGGCGTGCATAATTAACAGACAGCATCATAGTACACGTCACCTGGCTGAATTATACACTGAAGTGCTCGTAGTGCTTGCGGTAGGGTATAGTCAACCTCAAGCACTGCGTTCGCTTCCGATGGTACCCGATGTACCCATGGTTGCATACACTTCCTGGAGATGACTTGCGCAAGTGGGCGTCTTTAGACAGGCTGGTGGGCGTCTACATACACAAAGCAATCGCATGCCAAGACATAGTGGGTGTGCTTATGCTTTGCCGTGCGGTCCTTGCCTCTAAAACTGCGTTATTTCGGTAAGGCACGCCTGCGTTCACATCTACACTCCCCCGTTTCTAGTGGTCAGCCCCTGTCACCACCCACAAACGGCTCACTCTGGTGGTCTGTCTATACTGGGCAAGCGTACGCTTCCCGATCTTTCACAGCGGTTAGCGCACGTGCAATGCGATGCATATGCATGTGCACAATGCGAACTATAGGCAGCTATGAGCGAAAGCTTCTTAGCGTCTGGGTCTGAATCGGGCCCACAGTTTCAAAACGGGTCAGACCCGGGACATACCCCTTTTACACTACGGCATCGATCCGGGTTATTCCTGGGTGCAGTGGAACACTTCTCCTGGCACTTGGAGATGACATCATCTCCAAGTGCTGAGAAACCAGGAAGTCCCTATGCTGTAAACGGGACCCGGGTCGGACGACCCCAGTTACCCGTTTACACTGCAGGGTTTCACGGGTCATTCCCGTTTTAAATAGGGATGTGCGCCGGACCATTTTTGCCGGATTTGGATTTGGATTTGGTTCTAATTCGTCGTCCGGCTTTGGATTTGGATTTGGATTTGCCAAACTGCGGTGACTGGCTTTGGATTTGGATTTGGATTTTTTTACAATAATTGACAAAAAAAGCTAAAATCACATAAATTGGTCTTTTTTTTCTTCCTAGAGTATTATTAACCTCAATAACATTAATTTCCAGTCAATTTAGACCATATCACAGCTTATAATATTGTTTTCAACATTATTGGCCAAAGGTTGCAGTGAGCCGACTGGTTACACTAAGCGACAAAGCAGCGGCACAACGACACAGACACCACAGTATAAAGCACATCTATGACACATTGCCACACAGCAGTGGCAGAAATGAAAAGTAGTGCACCCACCCAGTGGGGTACGGCCAGCAGAGTCACAGTACTTGTTTACAAAGTGGGCTACAGCCCTAGGAGTCACAGTGCACAATCTTATTCGCATTACACCGCACATAGGGCCTGATTCACATTACACCATAAAGTAGTGTCTCTTATTTATGTTACGACACACAGTAGTGCCCCTTTTACACAATGCCCACAGTAGTGACCCTTTTACACAATGCCCACAGTAGCGGTGTCCCTTACACAATGTCCCCCAGCAGTGGTGCCCCCTATGCAGTCCCTTTAGTAGTAGGGTCCACTATGCAGTGCCCCCAGTAGAATGCCCCCCAGTAGTATGCCCCCATTAGCAGGCCCCCCCAGTAGTATGCCCCCCATTAGCATGCCACCCAGTAGTATGCCCCCCATTAGCAGGCCCCCCCAGTAGTATGCCCCCCATTATCATGCCACCCAGTAGTATGCCCCCCAGTAGTATGGCCCCCCCAGTAGTATGGCCCCCCCAGTAGTAGGCTGCCCCAGTAGCAGGCCCCCCCAGTAGTAGGCTGCCCCTGTAGTAGCCCCCCCCTGTAGTATGGGCCCCCCCTGTATTATGGCCCCCCCTGTAGTAGGCTGCCCCAGTAGCAGGCCCCCCCCCAGTAGTATGGCCCCCGCCAGTAGCAGGCCCCTCAGTAGTATGGCCCCCCCAGTAGCAGACCCCCCAGTAGTATAGCCCCCCCCAGTAGCAGGCCCCTCCAGTAGTATAGCCCCCCCAGTAGCAGACCCCCCCCAGTAGCGCCCCCGGCCCTTGCACAAATTAAAAAATAAAAACTTACCTGTATCCCCGCTCCCGCGCCGTCCGCTCTGTCACACGCTGAGGAGGGAGCCGGAAGACGGAGCTCATGTGTGAGCTCCAGCCGGCTCCCTCCGTGCAGCACCCAATGAGAGTCTGTGTGACTCTCATTGGCTGCTGTAACAAACACACAGCTGCCGCTGGCGGCTGTGTGTCTGTGTCTGTGTAGGGCAGAGCGCTATCACTGCGCTCTGCCCTACACACGAGGAGACCTGATGTCGGATTCTCTAGTGAGAATCCGACATCAGGCGGCCGCCGTTCGGCCCCGAACGGGGATCCGAGTCAGGCGGTGAACACCCGAACAGGGTTCGGGTGGACTCGGATCCCCAATGTTCGGAGCGGTTCGGATTCCACAGAAGCCGAACCGCTCATCTCTAGTTTTAAACCCTGCAAGTTACCTGGGTTGGATTGTCGGGTCACTTGACCTGGGAATCCATCCCTGGCCCCTTTAACACCTAGAAGCAACCCAGGTTAACCTGCAATTACCCGGGTTTTAGCTCTGGTGTAAAAGGGGTATTAGAGGTAAAAAAATCTTTTTGTGTAGTTTGAGTTAGGTCTTTTTCTGATTCAGACTCTGCAGAGCTGCAACCAATGTTTGTTTTTCCTGATGTGCTTTTAGAAACAAGTTTGGTAAATTCAAATTAGTGTTTCCCTCCTTTAAGCTTGTCAACTATTAAATATTTCTTTGAGAGCAAAGCTGTAGGCAAGTGTAAAGGAATAATCAATATTATTGGTCAATAACTTACAATGTCTTTCTTTTAATTAATCAATTTGAATCATATTATAAATGCATACCCTCCAACATGACCCCTTCCATCAGGTACAGAATGCTCTGCTCCTGGACTTCCTATTTAATTGAGGATTGCAGCCACACGTGGTGAAACACCTTTCTCATCAATTAACAAGCTCAGCTCAGGCGGCTGCAATCATACATTATCAGGGAAATCCAGGAGCAGAGCATTATGTACCTGGTGAAAGGGGTCATGTTGGAGGGTCGGATAATGTCCTGGTACAATGATTGTCACAGAGCATGATTCAGTGGAATCTTCCCCCCCCCCCCCCTCTCGGCATTTCTTTAAAAAAGGGACAAAAAGGGGCGTGGTCTCAAAAGAAAGAGGCCTGGTCACACAATAGTATTTCCAATTAAAATTACGTTACACAGTAGCACAATCTTATTCACATTACACCGCCCATAGGCCCTGATTCAGAGTCGGACGCTCTTTCAGAGCTCTCACTCTGAATCAGGGCGTTTTTTTTTTAAATCGGAGCCGGCCTCCTGGCCGCTCGCTAAGCTGTGGGTTACCACCCACAGCTTTTGTGAGCGGTCAGGTGATGGTCGCGATGGTCTCAACCATCGCGACCATCGGGCTTGCGACGAGACCCTTGTGGTAGGGTCTCGTCTGCCGCAAGCCCCAGTGAGCTTCTGGCTCTAGTAGAGCCGGAAGCTCTACCACTGACATCACTGGTGATGTCAGTAGGGCTGTCCCTAAACGGCAGGCGTTCCTTCGGGAACGCCTCCGTTTGCACAGCCACCCCCCCTCCCCGCCTACAAAAGGGGGGAGCTGTCAATCAATATAAAATATCGAATATTGTAGTGAGCCCAGTAGCGACGGAGCTGCCGGCTCCAGCGTGCGCATGTGCAGTAGGGGACCATCGACACGCTGGCGAGCGCTGTGCGCTCGTGAGTGGGTCTGAATCAGGCCCATAGTGCCCATGAATCACATTACACCACATAGTAGTGTCCCTTATTCATGTTATGACACACAGTAGTGCCCCTTACACATAATGCCCACAGCAGTAGTGCCCCTTATGCAATACCCACTGTAGTGATGCCCCTTATGCAGTGCCCCAGTAGTGATGCCCCTTATGCAGTGCCCACAAGGTAGTGCCCCTTATGCAGTGCCCCCAGTAGCGGTGCCCCTTATGCAGTGCCCACAGTGGTAGTGCCCCTTATGCAGTGCCCCCAGTAGTGATGCCCTTTATGCAGTCCCCACAGTGGTAGTGCCCCTTATGCAGTGCCCACAGCTGTAGTGCCCCTTATGCAGTGCCCACAATGGTAGTGCCCCTTATGCAGAGCCCACAGTAGTGGTGCCCCTTATGCAGTGCCCCCAGGAGTGGTGCCCCTTATGCAGTGCCCCCTATGCAATGACCCCTGTAGTACTGCCCCCTATAGTAATGCCCCCAATAGTAATGCCCCCAATAGAAATGTCCCCAATAGAAATGCCCCTTGTAGTAATGCCCCCAGTGGTAATGTTCCCTGCAGTAATGCCCCCAATAGTAATGCCTCCTGTAGTAGTGCCCCCAATGGTAATGCCTCCTGTGGTAATGCCCCCTGCAGTAATGCCCTAAGTATTAATGCCCCAATAGTAATGCCCCCTTTGGAAGTAATGCCCCCAATAGTAATGCCCCATGTAGTAATGCCCACAATAGTAATGCACTCTGTAGAAGTAATGCTCCCTGTAGTAATGCCTGCAATAGAAATGTCCCCTGCAGTAATGCTCCCTGTAGTAGTGCCCCCAATGGTATTGCCTCGAGTAGTAATGCCCCCTATAGTAATGCTCCCTTTAGAAGTAATGCCCCCTATAGTAATGCTCCTAATAGTAATGCACTCTGTAGTAATGCACCCTATACAAGTAATGCCCCCTGCAGAAATGCCCCCTGTAGTAGTGGCCCCAGTAGCAATGCCCCGAGGTAGTGCCCACTGTAGTAGTCCCGCACACACACAAAAAAACCCAACAACAATACTTACCTTAAACCCCTCTCCTGTGTCCGCTGCCATCTGGTCCGCCTGGCTGCTCCTCGGAACTATGGGAGAAGCGTCATGACGCCTCTCCCATAGTGCACACTGCGGGAGCCAGAAGCCGGAGCTCAGGAGTGAGCACCAGCCTCTGGCTGCCGCTGGCGCTGCAGTTAAGGAGCCGGGTGACTGCTGCTAACAAAATCTCAGCGGTCGCCCGGCAAATGAAGCCTCCCTGTGGCGGCGGGCTGAGGTGGACCGGAAGAGGCGGAACTGGTTCCGTCTCCAAATAGAAGTGACAGAGCACACTTCTGCCCTGTTCCAGCCCACTTTAACCCCTGATCAAATCAATATTTGGTGTAAACACCCTTAGCCTTTTAAAACAGCATCAATTTTTCTAGGTACACTTGCACACAGTTTTTGAAGGAACTCAGCAGGGAGGTTGTTCCAAACATCTTGGAGAAATATCTACAGATCTTTGGATGTAGGCTTGCTCAAATCCTTCTGTCTCTTCATGTAATCCCAGACAGACTCGATGATGTTGAGATTAGGGCTCTGTGGGGGCCATATCATCACTTTCAGGACTCCTTGTTCTTTTAGTTCTTAATGACAGTGGCTGTATGTTTGGGGTCGTTGCCCTGCTGCAGAATAAATTTGGAGCCAATCAGACTCCTCCCTGATGGTATTGCATGTACCTGCCTGTATTTCTCAGCATTGAGGACACCATTAATCCTGACCAAATCTCCAACTCCATTTGCTAAAATGCAGCCACAAACTTGCAAGGAACCTCCACCATGCTTCACTGATGCCTGCAGACACTCATTATTGTACCGCTTTCCAGCCCTTTGGTGAACAAACTGCCTTCTGTTACAGCCAAATATTTAACATTTTGACTCATCAGCCCAGAGCATCTGCTGCCAATTTTTTGCACGCCAGTTCCTATGTTTTCGTGCATAGTTGGGTCACTTGGCCTTGTTTTCACATCGAAGGTATATCTTTTTGGCAGCAATTCTTCCATGAAGACCACTTCTGGCCAGACTTCTCCAAAAACTAGATGGATGTACCTCGGTCCACTTGGTTTCTTCCAGTTCTGAGCTGATGGCACTGCTGGACATCTTCCGATTTCGAAGGGAAGTAAGCATGATGTGTTTTTCATCTGATGTACTAAGGTTCCTTGGCTAACCACTGCGTCTATGGTCCACAACGTTGCCCGTTTCTTTGTACTTCTTCAATAGAGCTTGAACAGCGCATCTTGAAACCCCAGTCTGCTTTGAAATCTTTGCCTGGGAGAGGCCTTGCTGATGCAGTATAACTACCTTGTGTCTTGTTACTGTGCTCAGTCGTGTCATGGTGTTTGACCTGTGACATGAAACTGTCTTCCACAACCACACCTTTGTAACAAAGTTTGGCTGTTCCTCAGCAAGTTTTTAGCCCCTACACAGCTGTTTCTATTTCAGTTAATGACTGTGGGCCTGATTCAGAGCCGGACGCTCTGACCAGAGTGCTCGCTCTGAATCAGGGCCCTCCTACCTCAACTTGGAGCGGCCTCATGGACGCTCGCATAGCTGTGGGTTACCACCCACAGCTATAGCGAGCGTCCATGATGATGGTCGCGATGGTCAAGACCATCGCGACCATTGGGCTTGCGACGAGACCCTGCGGTAGGGTCTCACTGCCGCAAGCCCTGGAGTGATTTTGGCTCTATCAGAGCCAAAATCACTCCCACTGACATCACTACTGATGTCAGTGGGGCCGGACTCAGACGGTAGGCATTCCCATGGGAACGCCTCCATCTGGCAGCCACACCCCTGGCATGCCCACCAAAGGGGGCATGCTGTCACTCACCGTCGACAGCATGCCCCCTTTGGTGCGAGACCCCGAGCGACGGATTTCCCGTCTCTCACCGGGTCTCGCGCATGGGCGTGACGGAGCTCCCTGCACAGTATGGAGAAAGTGTTTTGTCATCAAGAAGTGTGTATGAATGGATAGAGAAGTTCAAAGAAGGTCACACAAATATCATCCATGATGCCCATCCATCTCCATGACTGATGAGAACATTGAGCGTGCACATGAACTGAGGGTATACATGAGGTGCTTACAGTATGGGTGGGTGAGGGGGAGGATATCGCACCTTTTTATGGAGGCTGCTCCATCCACTATGCAGCCGCCGGTGGGCCGGTGTGGGGAGCCACTAGCAGGGCGGGGTAGGGAGAGGAGGACAGCACAGATGGCGCACTGCTACTTTCTATTTGTCCGCCGGCTGTTCTGTCCTCTCTGCTGCCACTTGGCTGCCGCTAGATGGGTGGGGGGAGGGTGAGGAGGACAGCACCGTCAGTGTGCTGATAGTTTGTATTTTCCTGGTGGCTTCTCTGTCATCTCTGCAGCCACCAGGTGTGGGTGCGCTGGTTCTGGGCTGTCCGATTGATCGGCACACGGGGAGGAACGAAGAGTGCAGAGGGACCAGGAGGTCCCTCTGAGATTGGCGGCTGCTAGAAGATAATCTTCCAGAAGATGCCCTCTGGGTTTTCTGACTGGTCACATCAGATGCGACCAGGGGTTTAGCGAGGGTGGTTCCAGTGGAGTATGAGCTCCAGGTGCCAAAATGGACTGAGGGCGCCATGCAAGGTTCCGTAATTTATGGGTCCCTGCACAGTGTGACGGCCACCTGTTAGTTTTATCACGGTTTGTTTGCTCTATAGCCTAAATAAGTTATGGATCTGAGATCCGCTTCTACATTTCATGCTCCCTCAAGCTGCCCAGATTGTCTCCCCTTCGGCCCTCCCTCCTCTGTAATTATCTTCTGTCACCTCCCCTTTGCTGTCAGATTGATTACATTTTCATTTCTCACCTCTTTAATTCCCTTCCCTCTCTACCACGTGATCGTCTCTTTGCCCCTGTCTACTCCTTTATTATTGCCTTCTGGCACTGGCCCTCTCTGATTGGCTTTTTTCCTTCCCCTCTCCTTTCTTATTGGCCTCTGCCACCTCTTCTCTCTGATGGGCACTTTCCTCTCCCCTTCCCCTGTTTGATCCCCTCCCTCCTGCTCTACTCATTTATTCATTGTGCTTCAATGGACTTAATAGTTATAGTTACACATCTGAGGTGAAATCCTAAACTTCAATTATAAGGTATGAGTTTAAAAAAAGTCCCTGCTTTGCTATTTAAAGTAACGGTGGCATTCCCAGACATAACCACACAGTGTTATTTCAAAGGTCTTTTAAAAGATATTAGGATACAGTACCTGAAACAATAATAATGATGGTAGACAGAACATGATTAGTAGTACTCACATTAATATAGGTGCAATGTACATTTGCTAAGTATAAGCATAGCTGAGAATGGAGCTTCCCATAGGTGTTCCTACTCCAGTGACAGCTGATTGGGGCAGTGCTAGCAGTAATAAGCTGTGCACCCTGTGGAAATTCACTCTAGCACCTGGAATCTGTCAATTTAAGTTAAATTATCAGACTATATAATACAATCTAATCTATTGACTAATACCAATGATTCAAAGGAGCAAAAGTCAGATCCTAGGTGCTACTGTATACATAAATAAAGCAGTGCCAAAGGAGCTACTCCTTAATGTCAGATAGTGCATCACCAAAGTATTCCATTCCCAAAATGGGATCTAAATGCCCAGCGTGATACTGTCACTGTCTGCTGTTTTTCTCTGCACTTCAGTATTCACCTACAGGCTGGCCATACCCCACTGGCACAGTTCAGTACGGGGGGGGGGGGGCGCTATGACATGCACTTTCTCCGGGCGCCATGGTTCCACACTACTCCTCTGGATGCGACTATGTCAGGGAAAGCCCAGCCTGGTGTGGTCGAATCCTGGTGTGCCGACAGCCGTGCCTGGCCCGGGTGAAGAAGGGAGCATTGCCTAATCATGGGAGGCTTGGCCACGCCCCATTAGAATAAAAGGAAAAAAACATTTTTGCAGCACCGCTCAGCGGCGCTGAGCGCAGAGCAACGTGTGCTGGGCTGCTTTGATATAATAGGGAGCGGGGGGTGGGGGTGGGGGCGCCGCCAGAACTGGGCCCCCGCTGAGCCCCTCCAGCAAGCCCGGGCCCGGGTAATTAGTACCTGCTCCCCCCCCCTCTGATGCAGCCACGTCAGGCAAATGGTTAAAACTTAAATATATTATATAAGGCGTAGGCCATTAAAAATATTATAGAAAGGGTGAGGAAGGGAGAAGATCATTAAATATACGTGTATATATATATATATATATATATATATAAATATATGTGTATGTATATACTAGGGGTGAGCGGGTTCAGATTTCTGAAATCCGAACCCCCCCGAGCCCCCCCGATCCGAGGCCTTTTCCCGCCTGACTCGGGTATGAAATCGAGGCAAAACGTCATCATCCCGCCTTCCGGGTCTCGCAGGTTTTGGATCCTATATAAGGTACCCGCGTCGGCGCCATTTTCTCACTCGGCTGTGGACAGTGAAGAGGGAGGGTGGGAGTTAGGGCTGGCTGGGCTGTGTAGTGCAGTGTAGTGCAGAGTAGTGTTGTGCTGTGCTGTGCTGCGCTGTGCTGCTGTTGTCCATAGGGGCTGTGTCCACTACTTCAAAGTCCATAGGGGCTGGCTGTGTTGTGCTGTGCTGCTGTTGTTAATAGGGGCTGTGTCCACTACTTCAAAGTCCATAGGGGCTGGCTGGACTGTGTTGTGCAGTCAGTTGTCCATAGGGGCTGTGTCCACTCCAAAGTCCTGTGCAGTGTCCCAGTCCTAAAAGGGTGCTGTAGTGTTGTCCAGGGGGTGCTCTGTCCGTCAGGGGTGCTCCCCCCAAGTGCTAAATAAAAAAAAATGTTTTCTGTGTTTGTGAATTGTGTGCGCAGTAGCCGCACGTGCATCAACAAAGTAGTGCCAAGCGTGCGCCTGTGTCATAAGTAAAGGGCCGGCTGGCTTGACCGTTAAAGGGTGCTGTAACCCCCAAAGTACACTCCAAACCAAATAAAAAAATATTTTCTGTGTTTGTGAATCGTGTGCGCAGTAGCTGCACGTGCATCAACAAAGTAGTGCCAAGCGTGCGCCTGTGTCATAAGTAAAGGGCCGGCTGGCTTGACCGTTAAAGGGTGCTGTAACCCCCAAAGTACACTCCAAACCAAATAAAAAAATATTTTCTGTGTTTGTGAATTGTGTGCGCAGTAGCTGCACGTGCATCAACAAAGTAGTGCCAAGCGTGCGCCTGTGTCATAAGTAAAGGGCCGGCTGGCTTGACTGTTAAAGGGTGCTGTAACCCCCAAAGTACACTCCAAACCAAATAAAAAAATATTTTCTGTGTTTGTGAATTGTGTGCGCAGTAGCCGCACGTGCATCAACAAAGTAGTGCCAAGCGTGCACCTGTATCATAAGTAAAGGGCAGGCTGGCTTGACCGTTAAAGAGTGCTGTAACCCCCAAAGTACACTCCAAACCAAATAAAAAAATATTTTCTGTGTTTGTGAATTGTGTGCACTGTGGCTGCACGTGCATCAACAAAGGAGCAGCGCCAAGCGTGTGCCTATGTCCCATAAGTAAAGAGCCGGCTGGCTCATTTCTTAAAGGGTGGTGTAACCCACAAAGTGCACTACTCTCCAGGAAAAATAAAAAAATATTTTCTGTGTTTGTGTGCGCCTTAGCCGCACGTATATATCAATATAACATAAATGGAGGACCAAACTT
Source organism: Taudactylus pleione (assembly GCA_031769625.1). Classification (NCBI taxonomy): domain Eukaryota; kingdom Metazoa; phylum Chordata; class Amphibia; order Anura; family Myobatrachidae; genus Taudactylus; species Taudactylus pleione. The sequence continues at coordinate 5,831,481 of JAUIMM010000104.1, read as the reverse complement.
TCTCCGATAAAAATAAAATAGGGAAAGATCAAGAACCACTTCCTCCTAGTGCTGTTGCTGCTGCTGGGAGTTGTTCATCATCCCAGAGAGGAAGTAGGAACACCACTACTTTTACTAAACAATTGACCCTCCAACAGTCCCTAGCGATGAGGATGAAGTACGACAGCAGTCATCCTGAAGCAAAACGTATAACTGAGGCCTTGACTGCTATGTTGCGCTCCACAAACAATAAAAAAATTCTTCTTTTTTTTTCTCTTTGTGAAATGTGTGGGCTGTAGCCGCACCTGCATCCTTAAAGCAGCAGCGACAAGCGTGCGTCTGTCTGTTAAAGGGTGGTGTAACCCTCAAAGTGCGCTCCACAAACAATAAAAATATTCTTCTTTTTTTTTCTGTCTTTGTGAAATGTGTGGGCTGTAGCCGCACCTGCATCCTTAAAGCAGCAGCGACAAGCGTGCGTATGTCTGTTAAAAAAGTGCGCTCCACAAACAATAAAAATATTCTTCTTTTTTTTTTCTGTCTTTGTGAATTGTGTGGGCTGTAGCCGCACTTGCATCCTCAAAGCAGCAGCGACAAGCGTGCGTCTGTCTGTTAAAGGGTGGTGTAACCCTCAAAGTGCTCCAAAAAATAAAAAACTATTTTTTTTATGTGTTTGTGACTTGTGTACGATGTAGCCGCACGTGCATCAACACAGTAGCAGCTCCAAGCGTGCGCCTGTGTCATAAGTCAAGGGCCGGTTTGGACATCTGGTCCGGACTGAAGGACGTGCCAACAATTTCTGACAAGTCTACAGTCACTGCATATGATACTGTCCTCAAAGCAGCAGCGACAAGCGTGCGTCTGTCTGTTAAAGGGTGGTGTAACCCTCAAAGTGTGCTTCACAAACAATAAAAATATTCTTCTTTTTTTTCTGTCTTTGTGAAATGTGTGGGCTGTAGCCGCACCTGCATCCTTAAAGCAGCAGCGACAAGCGTGCGTCTGTCTGTTAAAGGATGGTGACACCCTCAAAGTGTGCTCCACAAACAATAAAAATATTCTTCTTTTTTTTTCTGTCTTTGTGAAATGTGTGGGCTGTAGCCGCACCTGCATCCTTAAAGCAGCAGCGACAAGCGTGCGTCTGTCTGTTAAAGGATTACATCGGTGACAGCATCCAAGTAGGCATGTCAGACAGTCCGTACCTGTACTGGCAGGAAAAAGAAGCAATTTGGAGGTCCCTGTACAAACTGGCTCTATTTTCCCTGAGTTGCCCCCCCTCCAGTGTGTACTCCAAAAGAGTGTTTAGTGCAGCCGGGAACCTTGTCAGCGAAAGGCGTAGGAGGTTGCTTCCACAAAATGTGGAGAAGATGATGTTCATAAAATGAATTATCAACTCTTCCACGGAGACCAGCCTCCAGAACGTACAGAGGGACCTGTGGTTGTGGATTCCAGTGGGGACGAATTAATACTCTGTGAGGATGAGGATGTACACAACACTGAAGAGGGTGAGGAATCGGTGGATGAGGAGGATGAGGACGACATCTTGCCTCCGTAGAGCCAGTTTGTGCAGAGACAGATTAATTGCCAGCTTGTTTTGTGGGGGCCCAAACGAACCAATCATTTCAGCCACAGTCGTGTGGCAGACCCTGGCGCTGAAATGTTTGATTTGTTAAAGTGTGCATGTCCTGTTTATACAACATAAGGGTGGGTGGGAGGGCCCAAGGACAATTCCATCTTGCACCTCTTTTTTTTCTTTGCAGTATGTACTGTTTGGGGCCTAGTTTTTCAAACTGCCATCCTGTCTGCCACTGCAGTGTCACTCCTAGATGGACCACGTGTTTGTGCCGCCCTCTCATATCTCTTAGCATAGTTATCCAGCTACCTCGGTGTAACCTTTTGGATATAAAAATACTATTGTGAGGTGTGAGGTGTTCAGAATAAACTGGAAATGAGTGGAAATTAAGGTTATTGAGGTTAATAATAGCATAGGAGCAGAAAAACCCACAAATTCTGTGATTTTAGCTGTTTTTATGCTTTTTAAAAAAAAAATACAGATCCAAAACACAAAACACAGAACCCAAAACACAGAAGGGTGGTTTTGGCAAAACCAATCCAGATCCAAAACACGAAGAAAGATCCAGATCCAAAACACGAAGAAAGATCCAGATCCAAAACCAAAACACGAAAAGTGGCCGGTGCACACCCCTAGTATATACATATTTTTTTTTTACAATTATGCATTCATTTTTTTTTTCTTTAACATTGATGTTATAGGTCATTTTATTTTTATTATCGCAGTCCTGTATCGATCAAGACACGATACGGGGCTTCCAATTAGGGATGGTATACATACTAGGGATGGCCACCGACCGTCGATGGTCTATGACAAGTGGTTTTAGCACCTTTGCTCCACCACCGATGACAGCCCCCCAACCGATGTTAAGGATGGTTGAACCCATTGGCCATCAATGGTACAGCTGTCAATGGCCATCACTACAGTAAACCATAAAAATTGCTATTTTTATGGTATACAGCGTTTAAAAAATATATATTTATAAAAAAAAAATCTATTGGATAAGTTTTAAAAAGATGTTCTTGACCTAATTGAATCATAACAAACCCTGACAATTTCTGAGCCGTATTTGGAAAAATATTAGTCAGTTAAGTGGTTAATGATCTTCTCACCCCAGTCCCTTATATATTAAATGATCCCCCCTCACCCCAATCCCTATATATTAAATGATCCCCCCTCACCCCCAACCATTATATATTTAATGAACCTCCTCACCCCTAACCATTATATTTTTAATGATCCCTCCTCACCCCCAGCCATTATATTTTTAATGATTCCTCCTCACCCCCAGCCATTATATTTTTAATGAACCCCCCTCACCCCCAGCCATTATATTTTTAATGAACCCCCCTCACCCCCAGCCATTATATTTTTAATGAACCCCCCTCACCCCCAGCCATTATATTTTTAATGAACCCTCTACACCTTAAACCTCTATAAAATATAGTTAATAATTCCCCCTCCCCCATATCCTATCAGTTTTTCTCACTTACCTCTGCTAACTGGGGCGGGCTCAGTCCTCCCAGAGTCCCAGCTGTCCGGCAGCACCAGACTCCAGCATCCTGCTCCTCATCTTCTTGGATCATGAGACGCCATGACGTCTAATCCCCAAGGGTTAGTAGCGCAGGTGCAGCGCTGATTCTTCCCCCACCGGAGAAGGGAGCTAGTGAAGACTGACAGGTCAAGTACCAGCCACCGCATTGGTTGGGGAGGGGATCGATCCTGCTAGTCTCCAGCCTCCACTGTCAGCAGCAGCGCAGGGCGGCAAAGGTTGGAGATGACCAAAATTGTTCCCCGACAGCAGCGACAGACTGATTTGGAGCAGCTCTGACTGGGGGACCCCCTGCGAGAGGGGGGTCCTGAGGTGCTATCACCCCTGCACCCCCCCCTTCCTTAATCTTGCTCTGCCACCTCTCCCTGTTACTTCCCACAATACGGCCTGTGCCTTCTGCCTGTCTAACACTTGTAAAGAAATCCTCACTGCAACCATAGTCACATTTGATCGCAATTCAATCGCCGCACATGTGCATTGTGGCTAAGACACATGCGCAGCCGGCTGATAATCACTCAACTGCGTTAGTATCAGCATTGCGTCCATATCTGTATCAGGTCCAAAGACACAACATCTGCGTAAAAATGTTGCAGCATCGGTTGCAGATCAGTCGATTACCAGCCTTCTGAGTAACCCTATGGCTACACAGAATGGCCGACAGAACTAAGACACCGGCACAAGGGAAGCATGCGATGTACGACTTAGATGCAAGCGATATAATAAAACATTGGCCAATTGTGTAAATATCGGAATAACGTACATCTCTGAATCAGTCTCACTGCTGTTTGCCTATCAGCGATGGCATATTCAGTTTTAGTAATAGTCGGCGAACCTGGGCATATTATTAATGTCTCTTAATGGAACCGTTATTATCAAACAAGTTTTGATTTGCAAAAAAACAAAACAGATATGTGAATAACATATAATTGGCCCCCTCTAGTGGTGAAACACTACAATTGTGGCTCAATTTTTTCTTGACTGCAAGTGAGGTTATACAGTGAGGTTGTAGACTCGGGAGTCTATTCATTGTAACCAAAACGGCAATAAATTATGTGAAAGCAGCATTTTTGGGCATCAGGTCCATTTAGTAAAGGAGTAGCATATACAATCGTAAAGACGGGGTTATCAAATATCTGCTGTGGTCTTTACATTAGCAAATACAGTCACCATAGGTTTCTATGAGGACTGCAAAAAATGCCTCTTGTACCAAGCTTGACCCCATTTGCTAAAGCCTTCTTTATATTATGGTAGCCCATTATAACCTATAGGCTTCATTTGCATATTTTTTTTCCGAAAAGAGACCCAAACCTGTAATACTTGCCTACTGTCACGGAACAGCCAGGAGGCTCCTGAAAATCGAGTGGCAATCCTGGCCACCCAAAAAAGTGAGCAAGTCTGCCATAGGTTGGAGCCACCAGTGAAGCAGGCGGCTGATTACGTAATTAACATTAAATCATTGCTCCACCCCACCCCGCATCACAATGCCAGTAATCATGGCATTGTAAAGTGGGGGCTAGACTCTGATGATGCAATCACCACTCCCTTAGACCTGCAAACCTTTGAGGCTCCCCTGCCCACTAGAGTGCCTACTTGGCTGTAAATATGAGGTAAAGTGATTGCTCTATTACGACAAGTCACTTTTGATAACTTGCCCATATAAAATGTTTCTTATGCAATAATATGTGGGGATAACAAATTGAACTTATCGGGACAAAACTGCAGATCTTGTTTAATTGGCCCCGTAATGAGAGTTCCAACCATATCTATATCTATAATGGGGGCATAGTGTGCGGTGCACACGTGTCCTAGCTGCCCAAACTGCACACCTTGTGCCCATAGACAACACTCACCTGTTTGTCTGTGCCACAGAAATGACTGGGGAAATGGCACAGGTACCATTTTCCTGGAGATCTGCATGTGCACAGTAGAGTGCTCACAAGGAAACTAAAATGGGAGCCATAGAGATCAGAGCTAGTGTCTACTTGGCGTATGCGCTGATGAGAAGTTTGTGGCACTCAGAGGCTGCACAGAGCCCAGGCAACAGGGGGTTACAAGGAAGACACTTGTACCAGGCCCTGAAATACCAAGGGGCTCCAGCCCCTCAGGAACCTCGGGAGTCCAATTCATGTGTCCCCCTTTGCATCTGTTGCTGCCCAGCACAAGCATGCGTGACATCATAAAACGTAGAAAAAAGTAAAAAATTGTAGCGCTAACAGTTGTAGTATTTAGCAATTATTTAAACACATATAAAAATGCTTTCAACATATTTAATATATAAAAAAAGGGGGGGGATTAATATAAATATTTCATTTCGAATAAAAATAATACTGGTACACATTAAAATGTAGACATATATAAATATGTACATATGTAGGATCTCACCCACAACCTCAAGTCAGTATTGGTCTAATGTCCATAGAGCCACTTAGGGAAACATTAGCGATGACACAATGATGTATAGGCCTGTCTGCTAGAGATGGGTCCTGGTATCCGCTAGAGGAATGTCCCTTCCAAATTATATGGATACGTAGATATTTGGGTCCTCACAATATGCGGTGTCCATGGATGGCAGATATTTGGCTGTGGCCAGTGCTGGCGTATCTTTGGTGGCTGGTTCCCAGATATTCCAGGGCTACTTGGGCAAGCTGATAATCGTCCAAATGGAAATGACCAAATGAAGTAGGTGGATGAGAGGTAGTAATCCTAATGGATTTGATAGGTCTTTGATAAAGCTGCAATTGGATGCAGTGAAACCACCTACCTCATTTGGTCATTTCCATTTGGACACAATGGTTCAGTGTGTAAAACAACCATGTGATGTGTACTATGATGCTGCATCTTATTTATGCACGCTTCTGGAACGGCGTTAAGACGCCCAGGCAGTGGCGTAAGTTCATCCCAGATGCCCGGAGGCAAGTTATAATTTGGTGCCCCCCCCCCAGATCACAGCCGCTGACACTGTAATGTAGCAATTCGCATGCAGACAGGCTATAGACTAAGACAGCAGCTGATGGTCTGACATGGAGCTCTCCACTAGTGTATGTGGTGGCTTCTCAGGTGCCGGGAAGGGCCATGACGGCACACTACGGGTACATAGTTATAGCCCTAAGTGGGGTGAATATGTTGTGGACAATGGCGGAGGTGCCCCTTTAGAGCTGGAGCCCGGCGGCAGGCGCCTCCATTGTCTCCCATAGTTCTGCCCCTGCGCCCAGGCATGCCTGCGTTCCCACCACCACTCCCCCGTTTCCAGCGACTAACCCCTGTGACCACCCACAAACGGCTTCTCCTGTCACTCATTCTAGCTAGGTGGCTATGGACTGGTTCGCGCATGCGCACTGCGATGCGTACACATGCGCAGAATGCAAACATCGGCAGGCTGCGTGCGAATGCATCCTAGCGAGCGGGTCTGAATCGGGCCCTATGTTCCATCTCACCGCAATTATCATCATAAATGACTCACATTTTGTAGCAATTGATCATGTTTCCTGACCCCTGGCTGCACTTCCGGACAGCAGTTACCTTTGCAAAGCATCCATTTCAGCCGTGCAGTGTTTTACCCCATCGTTCCGCATAACTGATATTGCCACTGCTTACTCATGCTCTGTATTAAAACCGTCCATGCTCCCTAAGGCAAAAGCGATTAAATTTTATTAAAAGTGTGAATTAAATACAATATACATATTTAATTTTTCCTTTCTTTTTTTTTTTTTTTAAATGTGGCATAAGAAAACAACTATTTAAATAAGATAATCAGAATGGGACTAGTCATGCATTATGCATTTATAAAATAATGCAATTAAAATGAATTTAAATATATGATTATTAGTATAACTTTGTTTTTGCAGTGGAAGGGAGGAAGTGAGTTTGAAGAGCAGCACCCCCTCCATTGAGGGCTCTAACAAGTCATTCTTCACTATTGCTGATCAGGCTCATCACTCCTTCCACAGATGATGCTTACTAACACTGACAAGCTGCGAAAACATAGGTCCTGATTCTGAATCACACACAATGCCGACGTTCACGTAAACCTTGCACTATGCATACATTCCATGGTGTGTACACACAGAGTCGCAGGACCGACTGAGACACACAGGGGTATATTTACTAAAGTGTAGGTTTTTTAGAAGTGGAGGTTGCACATAGCAACGAATCAGCTTCTACTAAACATTTATCTAGCACCTTTAGAAGATAATAGCTAGAATCTGATTGGTTGCTATGGGCAACATCTCCCCTTCTGAAAATCCGCTCTTTAGTAAATATACCCCACAGTGTCTGACATGTATTGGGCATTCCTGGGTGCTGACTGGGAGGTGGCAAGTCAGACGCATGGATATTTCCCATCTTATACCTATGTTATAGGAGTGTCGCGGATGTGTCGCAGAAGTGGTTGTAAACTCAGACGCTTAATCGCTCGCATTAAAGGTCATGCAGCCTTTTTTTATCGCAAGGTCTCATACGCATATGTGCACAACTAACCGTGTGCATGTGTGGTTTGGAAACAACGAATGCGTACGACCGAGTGGCCGCTTACGACCGACTCTGAATAAGGTCCAGAGTGTGGACCATGTTCGAGATACATTATAGTAGATTAGATAATACTATGGATCACACATTGAGATTAATGACTACTGTTTTAACCTAAACACATTGGCATGGGATGAAACTAACACACAATCTGAGGGGTTCGATAGTTGCGGGTGGGGAGTCAGAGCACGGAGATAGTGGAGGGCAAGGAAGGTGGGTGGTACAGATGGAGATACCAGTGACTAAAAGAGACCCAGCCATGGTGTCACTATATACCGAGGCTATAACTAACAGTGTACCAAGGTGTAGACAGTACCTCATATATATTGAGGTAGGAAACATACAGACTTGTGGAGGATTATGAGGATTCTAAAATTAAAGAAGATGTAGAAGTATATAGCTTTCAATTATATACTAAAAAAGGATATATATATATATATATATATATCACCATAATTAGCATATGAGAAATAGAGCCAATAAATAAACAGAACGACATTAAAACAAATATATATGTATATATATATATATATATACATATAATGTTCAGAATTATCAGAATGTGATATTAGACTGTTAGAATAATCACATTTGTACTTCTCCCCATACATTTATAATCATACAGATGTGTAACAATAAAAAGAAACAGTAACAAATTCTAGATACACTTGTTACAACAGTGATCAAAACATCTTCACAATCTGTTTTGAAAAGGGAAAAGGACATCTGAGAATAAAGAAATCGGATAAAGAAACCCATTTTAAGCAAACTGTCTATGATAGCACTATAGGAAATAACTAGAAAGACACAAGGATAGCAAGCATTTATTAATCAAATACACTTTATTTCTGACTTTCCACACTTCTATCTGTTTTTATATATTTCACCATTTTTATTGTTGGAAACATAATCCTTTTAATTTTGAAACTAATAAAGGTTGCATTTTAAAAGAATAAGAAGGACACTGACTAATAAGGCTTCATAGTTTTTTTTTCTCAGTAATTGTCCCCAGAGTGCACCAGAGGACTCCTCTTTTTCTTCTCCTATTGGGTAAATCTAGGGGTTACAGCACCTTATTCCCTTAAAAACAGAAAACAATAAACAAACAAATAGTTATTATTATAATTAAATAAGAGACATACAAAAGAAGCCCCTCTGTACACAAAGAAGAGTCTCTAATAATTCTGCATTAATGAATATATCGGGAAAGGGGACTCTTAACTGAGATATGTGAATTATTTTTGCTTATTAATAATTTTTCTGTGTGGAACCATTTATATATCTTATATAATGACTTTACGTATAGTTAAATATTGGGGACGGGATGTAGTAATGGCAAAGTGCGCTCACAAACTGCCATTTTTGCAGGTGTGACCACATTCCCCTTATGTATCAAGCTCTGGAAAGCAAAACTTTCCAGAGCTTGTACTTGATAGACTACGCCATCTATAGATGGCGTAGTCTAATAGAAGCCTATGGGATTCTTTTTGCAGGGTTCCCCGCAGGTCATGCATGTGCTCGTTTATGGCCGCAGATGCTCAGAAGGACTCCTGGGTCACAAACTCAGAAGTCCTGACACCTCAAAGAACTCTTTCAGGAAACTTTCCTTTGTGGTTGTAATCACAAATCTACATGAATACAGCATTAATAGACGCCACTAAGCATACGCTAAGTGGTGGGATGTATCTCATTCAAAAGGCGATGCTTGATACATCCTGCCCTGGAGGTGATTGACCCCTCATCCAAGATGCTTGCTGATGATCAGCATGTTCCTTACTAGTATTAAAAAGTGTTAAATAAATAATTAAAAACAAAAGTGCCCCTCCTCATCCCCCAAACAGGTCCTACCAGCCATTGCGTTCATAAACCGAGTAGGTAGCAACATAAAAAAGCTACTATCAGCACTAGGGGGCCCATTTATGAATGATTCCATTTGCAATGCGATCTACGCATGACATTACCACCTATGATCTCATTGCAAGATGAGATCATAGCACTGGAATGTATCATGCACACGCAGGGACAGTGACTCCGAAAGGAGCCCATCCCTGCGATGTGCCCAGAGTGCTGTCAGGGCTTCTGTGCATGCGCAGTCCCACTGACTGCACGTGTGCGGCCGCCATAACCAGGCCTCTGCCAACTAATTAAGCAATGTACAACCCATAGGCTACAGTGACTAACGTCATCTTCAGATGGCGCTAGCTGCTGGGGCCAATGTCAGGAATGCATTGCATTCCGAAAGTTGGTAAATTTGGCAGCATTGCATCCCCCATAGAAACCTACGGGGAAGACGGCTGCCAGTGGGAATGGAGGGATCACAGCAGGTGTAAGAAATACCTGCTGCAGCTCCTCCGTCATACAGTACATCTGGGGGTAACTTAATATTTGCAGTTAACCCCCGAAAATGGGTATTTTCGGGGATTAAGCCACAAATATACAATGATAAATGGGCCCCTAGGCCATGAAAGGTTGGGCTGGTGATTCTATAACACAATTATACTACATCATCCAAACTCCAGTATATTATAAGGGCTAGAGCACTCATTGTGGGAGGCAACCGGGAAGCCGACTGCCTAAATACCGGCAGCCGGCTTCCCGACTGCCATTTCCCGGCAAGGGTGAAATGCCGGGCATCTAGATGTAGACACCTGCATTTCCCCGATGCCGGGAGACCGGCGCTCGGCATCCCGATCGTAGGGATGCCGGGCGCCGCGAGCGGACAGCCGTGGGGGGGCGGGGTTAGGTTTAGGGCTCCCGGGGGGGACTTAGGGTTAGGCACCCCCCCGGCAGGGTTAGGGTTAGGCTAGGGGGAGGGAGGGTTAGGGTTAGGCACCCCCGGGGGGGGACAGGGTTAGGCACCCCCCCGGGGGACTTAGGTTTAGGCAGCGGGGAAGGGGGTGGTTAGGGTTAGGCACTTAGAGGAGGGATTAGGGTTAGGCACTTGGGGGGAAGTTAGGGTTAGGCACCCCTAAGGAGGGTTAGGGTTAGGGGGGTTAGGTTAGTAAATACTTACCTATCCACGATCGAGATTTCCAGCACTGTCGGGCTTCCGCTGCGTCGCACTCTGCTCCTGTCGGGCTGCCGCTGACGGGAATCGAACCTGTGGTGCCATATCAATTCCCTCATTGTAGCTGGTTTAGACAATCATGCATTTTCTCTATAAAGGGTCACAACATGGTAATGTTATCTGTAGAGTTATAGTATAATGAAAGTCTTCTGCTCTAAGGTCATCTTTAAAGGCTATTTTTAAATGTTCAAGTACAGAATAGTCAATGTCCCCAGAGCCTATTATGCCCAAATTGACAGCCCTCAGTATCTAAATGTCTAATTCAACAGAGAGACTCTGTCTGCGTATATGTTCTCTAAGTCTGGGAGAGAACCACACAATGAACAATTCTCCTGCTGTATGGAGCCTGTTCTGAGATCTGTTTACATTCTTCAAAAACCCAACATTTCTGGAACACAGATTTATCATTATCTGAGGGGGTGGGGTGGGAGTGGGTTTCCAATTATAGTAAGTTTTTTGTTCACTTCATCTGTTAGCTTTGCCATATTAACGTCCTATTCAGGTTCAGCATTCAAAAGGGGCCTATCCATAAGGTGACCTGAAAAACTGAAAGACTAGCATTCAGTCCTTCAGGTCGCCTAGGTGAGGTGCCCGCACTGAACGGTGATCACTGAATGTCATTTAGTGCAGGAGACCGACCTCCTTTCTGTGAACATGTGGAACATGATGCTCGTCGTCAGGTTGACGAGTATGTTCCACAGATAGTCGCGTCGGCAAGGACCCAGTGTGCACGCGCATCGCTGGTCCTTGCTGGCTATCCATTAGATGACTTTCTGAACGATCCGACCAAAACCTCCTGGTTTTGATCGGATCGTTAAAAGAGTTGCCTAATGGATAGGCCTCTTTACAGTTAGCTGTAACCGATACCTGCACCACAGTTTCAGCCACTTGTCAGTGTAAACTTTGTATAGACTTGTTTATGCCTTTATAGCCTTTGGTTAACTTTTCTACATGAGTAGAAATTGCATTGCGACTTGGACGCATTTTTGACAAAAAAAGATGTTAGCAGAGTAGCACGGGACCTGGCAGTTCACTCACGTCAGGCAAGTCGCGCTGCCTGGCGTATCGAGGCTAGATGTATGAGGACGTGTCTGTAATTTGGACCTGTTTACATACAAATCAAAACTTGAAATTCATTTTTTAAATCCAAATTGCGAACTGATTCAGTACGAATCACAACTGTAAATGCAATAGCGATTACGCATGCAGTCTCATTGCGAAGATATGCTAATCCTTTGTGATCACCAGGGCCGTAGCTAGGGTAGTGCGGCCGGTGCCATCGCACAGGGCACCACAGGTCTGGGGGCACTGTTTGGGCCTGTCAAATTTCTGTTTATTATCATTCTTGCTTGTAGCTTTCTCTAATTTCATCCCCAGCATCTCCTGGCCTCTCCTATCTCTTTCCTGGCCCTTCCCCATGAGGCCACGGCCCTTTTTTGGGTGCATGATGTCCCTTTGAAAAAAGAGGGGGGCGCCCATGCTCTTTCTGGCACAGGGCACCAAAAAGTCTAGTTACGGCTCTGGTGATCACTATGCCTTTGCAGCACAACGTAAGGACGCCCACCTTACCTTACACACATCCATAATACTTAGTAAGACTGTGAAACAATCTGTAACATCGAGTACCATCGAGTACCATTGCAGCCTCACGCACACTTGCACAAGCTCTGACCTTAATCAGGAATTGCTAACCTCATCGCACGCAGTGAGTACACCAGCTGTGTATGCAGGGCTGTCATCAGAAATTGTGAGGCCCAGGACTGACAAAATAGACAGCCCCCCCCTTCCCATAAAGTACAGAAGCCATGAGCTGACATCAGGTACAACTAGTACCACCCCTAGGTGATCCCACCTTCTGCGGCCCCACACCCCTCATTATGATCCTGTATATAGATATGCAGCTGCACATGCAATATACTGTATGTACCTGGTTTGCTGCTGCTAGATGCTAGATAATGTACCTCCAAACAAATATATAAAAACACATATTTACATATATATACACATGTATACACACATTGTGTTTACAGTATATATATATATATATATATATATATATATATATACAGTCAGGTCCATAAATATTGGGACATTGACAGAATTTTCAGATTTTGGCCTCTATTCACCACCACAATGGTTTTGAAATGAAACGAACATGATGTGCTTTAACTGCAGACTTTCAGATTTAATTTGAGGGTAATTACAAATCGGGTGAACGGTGTAGGAATTACAACAGTTTCAATATGTGCCTCCCACTTTTTAAGGGGCCAAAAGTAATGGGACTATCAACTCAAAAGCTATTTCATGGACAGGTGTGGGCTATTCCCTCATTATTTCATTATCAATTAAGCAGGTAAAAGGTCTGGAGTTGATTCTAGGTGTGACATTTGCATTTGGAATCAGTTGCTGTCAACTCTCAATATGAAATCAAAAGAGCTGTCACTATCAGTGAAGCAAGACATCATTAGGCTGAAAAATCAAAACAAACCCATCAGAGAGATAGCAAAAACATTAGGTGTGGCCAAATCAACTGTTTGGAACATTCTTAAAAATAAAGAATGCACCGGAGAGCTCAGCAACACCAAAAGACCAGGAAGACCAAGGAAAACAACTGTGGTGGATGACAAAAGAATTATTTCCCTGGTGAAGAAAAACCCCTTCACAACAGTTGGCCAAATCAAGAACACTCTCCAGGAGGTAGATGTATATGTGTCAAAGTCAACAATCAAGAGAAGACTTCACAAGAGTGAATATAGAGGGTTCACCACAAGATGCAAACCATTGGTGAGCCACAAAAACAGGAAGACCAGATTAGAGTTTGCCAAACAACATCTAAAAAAGCCATTACAGTTCTGGAACAACATCCTATTGACAGATGAAACAAAGATCAACTTGTACCAGAGTGATGGGAAGAGAAGAGAAGGAAAGGAACTGCTCATGATCCAAAACATACCACCTCATCAGTGAAGCATGGTGGTGGTAGTGTCATGGCGTGGGCATGTATGGCTGCCAATGGAACTGGTTCCCTTGTATTTATTGATGATGTGACTGCTGACAAAAGCAGCAGAATGAATTCTGAAGTGTTTCGGGCAAAGTTATATGCTCATATTCAGTCAAATGCTTCAGAACTCATTGGACAGCGCTTCACAGTGCAGATGGACAATGACCCGAAGCATACTGCAAAAGCAACCAAAGAGTTTTTTAAGGCTAAAAAGTGGAATGTTATGCAATGGCCAAGTCAATCCCCTGACCTGAATCCGATTGAGCATGCATTTCACTTGATGAAGACAAAACTGAAGGGAAAATGCCCCAAGAACAAGCAGGAACTGAAGATATTTGCAGTAGAGGCCTGGCAGAGCATCACCAGGGATGAAACCCAGCGTCTGGTGATGTCTATGCTTTCCAGACTTCAGGCTGTAATTGCCTGCAAAGGATTTGCAACAAAGTATTAAAAAGTGAAAGTTAGATTTAGGATTGTTTAGTTTGTCCCATTACTTTTGGCCCCTTAAAAAGTGGGAGGCACATATAGAAACCGTTGTAATTCCTACACCGTTCACCTGATTTGGATGTAATTACCCTCAAATTAAATCTGAAAGTCTGCAGTTAAATCACATCTTGTTTGTTTCATTTCAAAGCCATTGTGGTGGTGAATAGAGGACAAAATATGTACATTATGTCAATGTCCCAATATTTATGGACCTGACTGTATATATATACAAACACACACATATATATATATATATATATATATATATATATATTCCATTCACAATTCTGTGAATTAGTAGCTCCACCATTTTGTGAGTGACAGCAAACTCACTCCGTGAGAGTGTTGAATTTGCAGTTAACCACAGGGTGTGATGGCATACCATATCTGTATTATGCAAGGAACACGTCCATTAAGGTGTCAGCCTTAATGATCATAATTTCATTGCTTTTTGAAGATTGAGTGGCAGAAATTCAATAGGTTTTGTGAACTTTCAGGTCATGTCTAAGCAGCCTTAATGGGACATGTGAAACCGTAAGGTTTTTTGTCTATGGAATTTCATTGCTTTTTAAAATTTATTAACAATCAATGTTTGGAGGAGCAAACCGGGCCACCTGCAGAGGAGAAGGGCAACAAAATGGTACACTAGTGCAGGTGGAAGAGGGGCCAGCACACAGGAGGTGGTTTGGGAGGTGCAGAGTGAGAGACGGCTGCAGAGGCGGGCTGTAGGCATGCGGGGTAGCGACAGTAGCGGGGGGGGTGCGGAGCAGTGGTAGCAGCGGTGCAGTGCACAGAGGCATCAGAGGGCTCACCAGTACTGGGCATGCACCTGAGAAAATAAAATCAATAAGTCACAGATGCATGGACGCATCAGTGAGATCCATCTATGTATGTGCGTTAAAAATTGAATGTGTAAAATAAAAAAAAAGGTGCCACCCCCAAAGCGCAACCAGCCCTGGACTGTTCACGGCCAGTCCTGGTTGTGAAAAGATAGGGGACAAAAAGCATAGGGGTTCCCTGTATCTAGCACAACCAGCACCGGGCAAGTCAGTCCTTCTCTCTCTTTTCCTGTGGTTGTTGGAGTTAAAAGGTTCCATACTGTCTGCAGTAGATGTTATGTTGTTGTGGATCTAGGAACTTACTAAAAAGATACACAACTACATGCCTATTAATTTAGGTCAACATGGTATGCATTTATTTATTGTGCCACTAAATCTGCTGATCATATTACAGTATAAGGTGCTTGTTCTCACCCTCTTTTTCATAAATCCTTGGGATCTTGCAACTACGGTCTGTTTGGAGAACACTAAGCTGCCACTGGAAATCCATGAATGTAGTTGAACAGACTGAGGGGCCTATTCATCATCAGAGGCCATATGGCCTCCGATGATTAAGTACTGAACTCGTTGCGAGGGATACTTAAGTATCCAACTCGCAGCGGGGGGATAGATTACACCAGGCAATTCATCATTGCTCCGGTGCGGGGATAGCACAAAAATCAGCTGTCCCCTCGGTTAGTATCGCAGCTACACAAGTAGCTAGGTTACTTACCTCCTTCCCGGCGTCCCGGCTACGCATGCATGGTAGGAGGTAGGAGGTAGTAAGGAGGTGGCGGAGGGATCCCATAGGAAGGAGTGAGGCTACGGGAACAAGTGCCATCACAAAATGGCTTTTGTTCTCTAAAGCAAACTCCCAAAACGTTCAGTTTTCGGAGTTTGCTGAATATCAGGGGGTCCTATTCGACCACTGATGGTGAATGGCCCAGTATTTGGGCCATATATCATTTGATAAATAGGCCCCTGATATAATGCATGCCAGATAATAAACTTTATTCTACATGTGGACAAGCACCTCTTACATGCCGGGCGAGTCTGTAGTGGTGGGATGGGGGGTGGACCACCTTGGGGGTGGTAGGAGTGGGCAAGGCCCCCCTTCTTTGCCAGAGTGCCCGGGACTGTAGTCCCGACAGCCCCCCCCTTGATGGCGGCCCTGTGCGTACGGCATCACAGTGGATAATTTATGCAAGCCCCGGCAACAGCATTCAAACTCACTAGCATGTCTGTGTTTCGCCGACCACCCCCCCCCGACACCACTCCCAAACAGTACTTCCTGTCAATCACTCTGCAATGGGTCTGTGTAGTCACTGTGATCGCAGACCCAGTCGCAGTGGTGTGTTCACACAAGTGCACTGCGATGCATACGCATGCACAAGACGCAACAATCTGCCGATTGCCTGCGTAATCACAGTTGCAATCCTTGCTGAAACAGGCCCTTACAGCAGACCAGAGCTGAGACTCGGTTCCACTTGGAACTCCAAAGCTCGGGGTGTATTCAGTTTTCTGAAAAACCAAACTGCACATTTGTATTCAAAACGTGTCAGGCAAAAAGGGGAGAGGTGTTTTATCTGCCTAACCGGAATCTTGTCAACATCAAGAGCTACAAAATTAGTCTTTTTCTCCAAAGATTTCATAGAAAGAATCCTTTGCTGACATTCCTCAGTGCAACTATCTGCCAGGGAGCTGAACTATCTATATGTAAGGGGTTTATTTTATTTCTGTACTGCAAGTTTGGAATGGGATGCGGTTAAATTACCGCTGCCCGGAATGCCGGCCGGCAGAATCCCGCCGGCAGAAGGCTGACCCAGGACTAAAGATAGGCATCAAAATGTCGATGCCTATCTTTAGCCCCACGCCGAAATCCAGATGGGCGGCATTTTGAATGAGGTAAACCGGATAGTTAGGTTGTAGCCAGGGGGGGGTTAGGTTTAGACACCCGCGGGGGGACTTAGGGTTAGGCACCCCCCCGGGGAGGGTTAGGGTCAGGCTAGATGAAGGGGGGGTTAGGGTTAGGCACCCAATATGCCAATATGCCTGCCCCTCCATGACATAACCAGCTAATGTGAGCGGGTTTGAATTCTGAGAATAGATATTTTAGACTGTAGAATACAAACCCACTGTATAACCCAATGATATAATGATTGGGGCAGGCATGTTCGTACGTCTGGCTACTGTACTTGTCCCAGGAAGAGAAAGCACATTCATTAGTTATATTTGCAAAATAGACCATATTAGTACATTAAATATACAGTGTTTATTTTTAAAAAACTTTTAGTGTTTTATTCCTAGGTACCGGTACTCACTCAAACTCACCTCTGGTTGGCTGAAGGTCCTTTGCCTGGGGAAGTGTGTCCCCAGCCTATAAAGTAGCTGGGAAGGAGGAGTCTGGTCATACAAGTTCTAAGCAGGAGTTTCAAAATGCACCAGGGAGAAGAATTTCTTGTTTTCGGAAAAAAAAAGTACAGCACTGGGTGCCACCGAGTAACATCAGAAAAAAAAATGACTACTTATTATTATCTAAGTCATCCCGACATCTGCTTGTGGTTTTCCTTTAAATTTAAAGTATGTGAATCATCTTTATTGCATACTTCCAATATGGGTATCAGGACACGCCACGTACTGTAGCTGTTATAATTGATGATGTGGCTGAGCCATAGTGGGTATTGCCACCCCCTCATTGGGCATGGTTACGTCCTGCCAGTTGGCATGTTTAGCAGTAAAACACCATTTTATTGCATATGGCGGAGTATGTGACTCCCAACTTCATGCAAATAGGGACAAATGTGCCGATCCCAGGAGGACAGGTCCTTGGGACTGTTCTACTTAAATTGAGACTTCTGAGATATATGCAATTGCTATGTGTGTTTGGAAAAAACACCTAGGGTATATTCTCAAAAACAAATTCTACATTAACTCTAACATTACTTTGCCCATTTAAAATATTTAATGGTTGTGATAGTATCAATAATCCAGTGCAATTTTATTTTTATTTGTATGTAATGAAGTGCCAATTAAAAGTAATACGTAACCCTTATTCCTCTTTACTAACCCTTTCCCATGAACCTTTCACTGGTTGGATTATGTTGGACTTACAGATAAGCACATTTTTCAAAAACGTTCCACAAAATTTTGCCTGGTTCCGTATTCAGCTCCAAACTTTCTCGGACATTTGCCAATGAGCTTTGACCCTAAGCATTCTTATTCCTGCCCCAATCACACCACAGAACCGAAAGAAGTGAGCACTGTCATCTAGTTTATTCTGAGATGGTACATTTATAACTACAGTGAAGAACGGTGTTCTATGGAACTCAAAGATAGTATAGATGGCATTTTGAACATCAGTGAAATGTTCTGCTGCAAAACTCAATTCATGTGGGATTTCGACACAAAATCACTAATCTCTAAGTAGACGGTTTATACCAACAATAAACAATGTGGGACATATTGTATAATGTCATTCTTTTTTGTTGAGTGCAGAAGTGTTAAAAAAATGTTCTCCCTCAAGTAGAATAAATAATGATTTAGGGCTCTATTCATTATGTTAATTATCGGGATCCGAACAGACTCTGATAATTAACATTCCAAACCGACGCGAGCGCCGGAGCAATTCATCATTGCCACAGAGATGAGACAGCTGATCCGAAGATCAGCTGTCTCCCCAAAGCTTTGCACTGCTCCTTTTGGAGCAGCGAAACCTGTAGGTAACGCAGGTGCACAAAAACCCCGCCGCCTTGCGGAAGGAGCCGGACATGGGCGGAGGGATCCGAAAGATGGCGAATGCTCCCGCAATCAAGCTTGATGAATTCTGTCCCCATACTAGTGTACGGGGATAGCAGGTCATTCCGGGAAAGGTTAGCAGGAGGATATATCTGTGATATCTCCTGCATTACCTTTTTGATAAATGGCCCGATAACTACATTTTCACAAAAGCAGGTGAATATGTTACATTTTCACCTCCTTTTGTAGAAATTGATGATGAATAGACCCCTAAATAATGTAATGTTCGGTTTAATATGTGCAAGGAAATGTAACCATGCTTGTGAAACTTTCTAACAGGAGAGGGCGCTGTTGTGCATCTTGACAGAAGGTGATCTGTTTGTGAGTCCTTTTAATCCTCCTGTAAATGGAGAGGGATGAAAATTTAGATCATCTTCAAAATAAATGCAAATCCAAAAATGTCTTTGGCAATTAAAGACACAATTACTGTTACTGTTAAGTCAATAACATAAAATAATTATAAACAGCTACTTTAATATTTGCTTATAGGAAACAGTGGAGCAAAATACATGGTTTATTCTTGAAAAAATAGTATGCGAATAAGCTCCGAACACAGGGCCTGATTCAGACCCACTTGCGAGCGCTGAGCGCTCACAAGCGGGTCGATGTTGGCCAAGTGCGCATGCGCACGAGGGAGCCGGCTCCGTCGTGCGCATGTGCGAGACCCGCATAGCGACGTGCAAGCCCTCGCTATGGGTCTCGCTACAAAGGGGGCGTGCTGTCGATGTTGAGTGACAGCACGCCCCCTTTGGTGGGTGTGCCGGGGGCGTTGCTGCCCAAACTGAGGCGTTCCCATGGGAACGCCTACCGTCTGAGGCCGGCCCCACTGACATCACAAATGATGTCAGTGGGAGTGCTTTTGGCTCTGATAGAGCCAAAAGCACTCCAGGGCTTGCGGCAATGAGACTCTACCATAAGGGTTTCGTCGCAAGCCCGATGGTCGCGATGGTCTTGACCGTCGCGACCATCTTTTTGGCCGCTCGATATAGCTGTGGGTCACCCTACAGCCCCACATCCATGGGTTCCCAGCATGTAGATGCCTTTCTGCATGAGAGTCTTCCTTATCTATATGGTAGTTTCTCTGCAACAGGGAACCTCTGAAGAAATCCCTGGGCAGTGTCTTTCTAGCTCCAGTCCCTTCTGTCTCTCCAACTGCAGCCCCCCCCCAGTGTCTCTCCAGCTCCATCCTCCTTTTGTCTCTCCAACCCACAGTGGTTCTCCAGCCTCCTTTTATCTCTCCAGCTCCATCCTTTATGTGTCTCCTCAGCTTTAGCTTCCTGGTGTTCCTCCAGCCCCCCCCCAATGTTTCTTCAGTGCCAGCCTCCTTGTGTATCTTCAGCTCCAGTGCCCTTCTGTCTCTCTAGTTCCCCAGAGTTTCTTCATCCCCCTTCTGTCTCTCCAGCCCCACAGTGTCTCTTCAGCTTCCTACATCCCTCAGCTACAGCCCACAGTCATTTACCTTATTCTGTGTCTTCTGGCTGCTCATCTTCATGCCACTGTTCCTTTGCCTCTCAGTGGTGTGGCATGACATAACAACATCATGCTCACCGTGCAGCAATAAACAAATAAATCTTTATTGCACTGGTCTTGCAGTGCAAGAAGAGGGGTGCGTGGTAGACTAAGTGACCCTGTACATGTCTGTGCCCTGCTGATCACTGCAGTGGCACAGGCAAAGGTTTATTTAATTGTCCTGTTTAGGGGGGGGGGCAGGGGTAGTGGCAAGCCACTGTGGAAAGCATAGGGTTCAACTCCCAGTGACCAAATCCACACCTGGGACTACCTGAGATTCTTTGCCTCCAGCTCTTCTATGGCTTCTCCTTCCCCTACTGCCACTGGCTGGGCTAGACACAAGTTCCTCAGCTGTGCCTCTGCCCCCTCCCCATGAATGCCACTGCCCACTTCCCATCTGTACCTTTGCCAACTTCTCCATCTATACCTCTGCCTCCTCTCCATCTGTGCCTCTGACTGTTCCCCGTCTGTGACTCTGCCCATTTTCCCATCTGTACCTCTCCCACCTTCTCCAAGTTAGAGAGCAGTGCACTCTGGCACTGCCTCCTCTCTCTACCATACAAGCTGGGAACTAGGACCTAGAGTCACAGGAGGTGTGACCCCTGACCTGATGATGTCATCACTCAGCTACCCCACCAATAGGCTATATCAATACTCCATGTGTACCTCTGCCCCCCCCCCCCACTCTCCATATGTGCCTCTGTCCCTTTCCCCTATGACTGGTGTCAGCCAATCAGAAGTGGCACAGATGAACAGATGTAAGACCGTGTATAACGCCACATAATTCAACTATAGGATGGCAGGTAAGCAATTTTCCATTAATAATAATTTTATATTTGTATTTTATGTGTGCATGTATATTTACCTGTGTGTCTGTTTCATTTGTTCTGGGCCCCATCAGTTCTGATGACAGCCCTGTCCATGTCATCAATCTCCCACTCTTATCCTTCAAATAAAATTAATGAAGTCTACAAGAACAGGATCAACAATTTGTTTCAAGTGACAGCAAATACAAAAGGTTATATCAATTGTTCTCCCAGAAGAGTTCCTTATTTGACTGCTCTGTGTATTTATGTGATATCATTTACAAGAACCTTTATTTCAGCCTTTATTTACAGATGCAATTCTAGCAATCCCACGTATAAGTGATCCATGTTATACTGGTATTTTATATACTAGTATTTTCAGTGACAGCTTCTCCAGAGAGGTGATGGCTGCTTCCTGACCGCTGACCCTGCAAGCAATCTGGAGCAGTGGATAATAGACACAGCAAATATGGGATGTGTAAACAATGATATGAAATAATACTGATAATAATATAGTAAAGAAAAAATAGATTAAAACAGCAGAAAAAAACTCAAATGAAAACTAGATAGTTACATAAAATGCAAAATTAAAAGTAAGATACATTTATTAAAAATAGAATTGGCATACTTAATAGTCCTCCCCATCAGTGTTTAGATACCAGATAAAGGTTATGTATCATATATTATATTTGTGTTTTTTTTAAATATGGTATAATATGTATGTAATATATATCATATTTGATGACAGGATCATACTGTTCGTGGCTGGTGTGGGTGGGGGAGTGTGGCGGCATATTTGAGTCATCATAGTTCCGCCCCCCCATTATACACTGCTGAGATCACAGGCATTGGAAAACAGGGGTGGGGCTACGATTACTCATGCTAAATCATGTCATCAGCCCACCCCCAGACCTCCCACTTTTTCTCATCAAGTGGCCGGCTGTGGGGATGTGTTTGTGTGTGTGGGGGGTGGGCGGGTGACATCTGGCTCCAGGAGACTTGTCCACTCTTCTGGGTGGCCGGGTGCACACACCCAATTTTCGGGAGCCTTCCATCTGTTCTGGGAGAGTAGGCAAGTATTATATACAGTATATGTATGTATAACCCTAGACACAAGGGAAAAGGATGACAGTACTATTTTATAAATACTTTTGTTCTGACTCTGAAGGATAACCCTATCTGAATAACAGCAAGTACAATGTACAAAGAAGTAAAGTGCCAGTAGGATCTAGAAGGAGAGTGTGTGAGGTTCAGGAAAAGTCTCTGGCACACAAGCAGCCCCAATATTAAATGACTGCCTTAAGGGGCCTATGTAGTAATAATTCTAGCAATGCAGCGATTATTAACAGTCGTAAATTGCAATGGATTTTTGCATTTTAAACAATAGAAACCCTTCTATGTACTAAAGAAAACTTGCAGGGACAGCGGTAGTGATATCCACTGTCCCTATGAATTAGATCCCGGCTGCATCGGTGGAGTATTCCAGATTCAATATATGCCTCAGACCAATTCTTCTCATCAGACCCCCATCCTCATTTGCTGCTTGCAGAGCTATACACATGCCTTTGGCTGACATTTTCCATGTATAATAGAATAAATGTGCTGTTCAACACTTAAATCTATTGTTCCCATGGCTCTTTCTATATCATCTGGGCTTGGAATGTCACCTGGGTCAACTGTAACTTTCCACAATGTTTCAGTCTTTATTGGGTTTCCATTGTAAATTTCCATGTTATGTAATTTTCTGAACATATGTAGCTCCTGGGTACATACTATACATTAAAAAAATTATGCAGTCTAACTGATTTGCTTTACTAAATACTCTTGAGCTGACACACTGTGCTGGCACATGTCGCCTGGCATTTAGGTGTCTGGTGTTTTGTGTGCCAGGGCCCATAACCTGTTGATATGTGTGTGCTATTAGGCAATGGTATACACAGTTAAATAGCTGCATTAGCAGAATTCCAGATGCATTAAACAGTACAGGTTTTTAACCAGGTTTATTGAAATGTAGTTGCAGTTACTGATACAGCCATACTCATAGTTAAAAACTTGTTAATCTGGGTGGAGCTGAGCTTGAGCAGAACACACAGAGCACCAACCGGTGATATATTGAGGTAGCGGGCAGGTATATGCAAGATATGCAATATATATAGGCCATATGCAGGATACTGTAGCAGGGTCTCCGAAGCTAAGCTAAGTCCCACTGTGGCGCTCTTACATAGTGACAAGATGGCGCTGCGTATGTGTGAAAGCTCAAACCGTGGCCATTCTGATGAGGTAGAATGCTTCAAGAAGAAACATTCATTCAGGCAGCACAGTAGCACACTCCATATTTCAACTAGGGGTGAGCGGGTTCGGATTTCTGAAATCCGAACCCCCCCGAGCCCCCCCGATCCGAGGCCAATCCGAGTCAGGCTCAACTTTTCCTGCCTGACTCGGATTTGAAATCGAGGCAAAACGTCATCATCCCGCCTTCCGGGTCTCGCAGGTTTTGGATTCTATATAAGGTACCCGCGTCGGCGCCATTTTCTCACTCGGCTGTGGACAGTGAAGAGGGAGGGTGGGAGCTAGGGCTGGCTGGGCTGTGTAGTGTAGTGCAGTGTAGTGTTGTGCTACTGTTGTCCATAGGGGCTGTGTCCACTCCTCCAAAGTCCATAGGCGCTGGCTGTGTTGTGCTGTGCTGCTGTTGTCCATAGGGGCTGTGTCCACTCCTCCAAAGTCCATAGGGGCTGGCTGTGTTGTGCTGTGCTGCTGTTGTCCATAGGGGCTGTGTCCACTCCCCCAAAGTCTATAGGGGCTGGCTGGGCTGTGTTGTGCAGTCAGTTGTCCATAGGGGCTGTGTCCACTCCAAAGTCCTGTGCAGTGTCCCAGTCCTAAAGGGGTGCTGTAGTGTTGTCCAGGGGGTGCTCTGTCCATCAGGGGTGCGCCCCTCAAGTGCAAAAAAAAAAAAAAGTTTCTGTGTTTGTGAATTGTGTGCGCAGTAGCCGCACGTGCATCAACAAAGTAGCGCCAAGCTTGCGCCTGTGTCACAAGTAGAGGGCCGGCTGGCTCATCCGTTAAAGAGTGCTGTAACCCCCAAAGTGCACTCCAAATAATATATTTTTTTTCTGTGTTTGTGAATTGTGTGCGTAGTAGCCCCACATGCATCAACAAAGTAGCGCCAAGCGTGCGCCTGTGTCATAAGTAAAGGGTGCTGTAACCCCCAAAGTGCACTCCAAACAAAATAAAAAATTATTTTCTGTGGTTGTGAATTGTGTGCACTGTGGCTGCACGTGCATCAACAAAGGAGCAGCGCCAAGCGTGCGCCTGTGTCCCATAAGTAAAGGGCCGGCTGGCTTGTGCGTTAAAGGGTGCTGTAACCACCAAAGTGCACTCCAAACAAAAGAAAAAAATATTTTCTGTGTTTGTGAATTGTGCACTGTGGCCGCACGTGCGTCAACAAAGTAGCGCCAAGCGTGCGCCTGTGTCATGAGTAAAGGGCCGGCTGGCTCGTCTGTTAAAGGGTGGTGTAACCCCCAAAGTGCACTCCAAACAAAATAAAAAAATATTTTCTGTGTTTGTGAATTGTGTGCACTGTGGCTGCACGTGCATCAACAAAGGAGCAGCGCCAAGCGTGCGCCTGTGTCCCATAAGTAAAGGGCCGGCTGGCTTGTCCGTTAAAGAGTGCTGTAACCGCCAAAGTGCACTCCAAACAAAATAAAAAAATATTTTCTGTGTTTGTGAATTGTGCACTGTGGCCGCACGTGCGTCAGCAAAGTAGCGCCAAGTGTGCCTGTGTCATAAGTAAAGGGCCGGCTGGCTCGTCTGTTAAAGGGTGGTGTAACCCCCAAAGTGCACTCCAAACAAAATAAAAAAATATTTTCTGTGTTTGTGAATTGTGTGCACTGTGGCTCCACGTGCATCAACAAAGGAGCAGCGCCAAGAGTGCGACTGTGTCCCATAAGTAAAGGGCCGGCTGGCTTGTCTGTTAAAGGGTGCTGTAACCACCAAAGTGCACTCCAAAAAATATAAAAATATATATTTTTTTGTGTTTGTGAATTGTGTGCGCAGTAGCCGCATGTGCATCAACAAAGTAGCGTCAAGCGTGCGCCTGTGTCATAAGTGAAGGGCCAGCTGGCTTGACCGTTAAAGGGTGCTGTAACCCCCAAAGTGCACTCCAAACAAAATAAAAAATTATTTTTTGTGTTTGTGAATTGTGTGCGCAGTAGCCGCACGTGCATCAACAAAGTAGCGCCAAGCGTGCGTCTGTCTGTCATAAGTAAAGGGCCGGCTGGCTCGTCTGTTAAAGGGTGGTGTAAGTGCACTCTAATCAAAATAAACAAAATATTTTCTGTGTTTGTGAATTGTGGGCCTGATTCAGAGCCGGACGCTCTGACCAGAGCGCTCGCTCTGAATCAGGGCCCTCCTACCTAACATTGGAGCGGCCTCTTGGATGCTCACATAGCTGTGGGTTACCACCCACAGCTTATGCGAGCATCCATGATGATGGTCGCGATGGTCAAGACCATCGCGACCATCGGGCTTGCGACGAGACCCTGCGATAGGGTCTCGGTGACTGCAAGCCCTGGAGTGATTTTGGCTCTATCAGAGCCAAAATCACTCCCACTGTCTGGCAGCCACACCCCCGGCACACCCACCA
The DNA here is from genome assembly GCA_031769625.1 of Taudactylus pleione. NCBI lineage: Eukaryota > Metazoa > Chordata > Amphibia > Anura > Myobatrachidae > Taudactylus > Taudactylus pleione. The sequence continues at coordinate 5,805,735 of JAUIMM010000104.1, read as the reverse complement.
AAGGGGGCGTGCTGCCACTCCCCATCGACAGCACGCCCCCTTTGGTGCGAGACCCGTAACGACGGCTACCCCATCGTTATTTGGGTCTCGTGCATGTGCACGACGGAGCTCCCTCTGTCGTGCGCATGCGCACTAGGGCACCATCGCTCAGCACTCGCGAACGGGTCAGAATCAAGCCCTGTGTGCACAGTGGCTGCACATGCATCAACAAAGGAGCAGCGCCAAGCGTGCGCCTGTGTCATAAGTAAAGGGCCGGCTGGCTTGTCCGTTAAAGGGTGCTTTAACCCCCAAAGGGCACTCCAAAAAAATTTAAAATTCATTTTTCCTGTCTTTGTGAATTGTGTGGGCTGTAGCCGCCCCTGCATCCTCAAAGCAGCAGTGACAAGCGTGCATCTGTCTGTTAAAGGGTGTTGTAACCACCAAAGTGCGCTCCAACAAAAATAAAATAATCTTCTTTTTTTCTGTGTTTGTGTGTGAAATGTATGCGCAGTGGCCGCACCTGCATCCTCAAAGCAGCAGCGACAAGCGTGCGTCTGTCTGTTAAAGGGTGGTGTAACCCTCAAAGTGCGCTCCACAAAAAAATATATATATTTTTTTTCTGTCTTTGTGAATTGTGTGGGCTGTAGCCACACCTGCATCCTCAAAGCAGCAGCGACAAGCGTGCGTCTGTCTGTTAAAGGATTACATCGGTGACAGCATCCAAGTAGGCATGTCAGACAGGCCGTACCTGTACTGGCAGGAAAAAGAGGCAATTTGGAGGCCCCTGTACAAACTGGCTCTATTTTAACTGAGTTGCTCCCCCTCCAGTGTGTACTCCGAAAGAGTGTTTAGTGCAGCCGGGAACCTTGTCAGCGAAAGGCGTAGGAGGTTGCTTCCACAAAATGTGGAGAAGATGATGTTCATAAAAATGAATTATCAACTCTTCCACGGAGACCAGACTCCAGAACGTACAGAGGGACCTGTGGTGGTGGATTCCAGTGGGGACGAATTAATACTCTGTGAGGATGAGGATGTACACAACACTGAAGAGGGTGAGGAATCGGTGAATGAGGAGGATGAGGACGACATCATACAAGTATGGTCAACATCCATACCATCCCTACAAAAGATGTGACACTGGCTGAATTACAGATAGAGAAAAAAGGGACAAACGCACAGACTAACTTTGCTGGGGATACTGTACATTTGGTGAAGCGTCAGTCAGTATCACATAGAAGCAGCAGCTCCTGCCCTCTAACCTGAGGGGGGCTGCAGCTGCTGCTGGCTTGGGTCCTGGCACCTGCTCAATGAATGTGGCAGGCGCCCCCCTGGGACTGCCAGTCTAAGCTGCGATCACCAGAGAGCGGCTTCCAGTAGAAGCCGCTGCTCTGCCTTTCGATCAGCCCTACAGGGCTTCTCATGGCAGCAAGCAATGCAGCCCCGAGAAGCTGATGTTAAGCGTGCGCATGCGCGGTGCCCGGTCCCGACGCCTGCCACATTCATTCAGCAGGTGCCAGTACTGGGTGCCTGTCTTAAGCGTGACTGGCAGGTGGCGCTTCCAATGGGAAGCCACCTCCAGTCACAGTGAAGCCAGTGCAGTCACGGACTGCACTGGCTCACTGAAGTGGCAGATATTACTAGGGGGCTGCAGTCTCGCAGCCCCTAAGTAAGATCCGCCACTGTATAGCAGTCTATGTATTTCTTCACACATCTATAGAAAAAGATAATCTGCATTTACTCACACTGTCAATGACATCAAGCAGTTACTGTACTACAGCTACTGGAAGATTGTTGAGCTAGAATCCTGTGTGTCTGAGAGACCAGGTTCCCTTCTCTCCCTCTCTGGATTCCTTCACAGTCACACTCCATATTTTTGCAATGCAGTGGCTAAAACAGTCTGATCTAAGGCCCTGATTCTGAGCCGGACGCTCTGACAGAGCGCTCGCTCTGAATCAGGGCCGTCCCTCTTCATTTTTAGAGCGGCCTCCTGGCCACTCATATAGCTGTGGGTGACCACCCACAGCTATAGCGAGCGGCCAGGAAGATGGTCGCGATGGTCAAGACCATCACGACCATTGGGCTTGCGACGAGACCCTTGTGGTAGGGTCTCGTTGCCGCAAGCCCTGGAGTGCTTTCGGCTCTATCAGAGCCGAGAGCACTCCCACTGACATCACTTGTGATGTCAGTGGGGCCGGTCCTAGACGGTAGGCGTTCCCATGGGAACGCCTACGTCTGGGCAGCCACGCCCCCGGCACACCCACCACAGGAGGCGTGCTGTCACTCACCATCGACAGCACGCCCCCTTTGTAGCGAGACCCGGAGCGAAGGCTTGCGAGTGGCCAAGAGGCCATTCTGAAAAACCAGAGGGCTGGCTCTGATTCAGAGCGAGCGCTCTATCAGAGCGTCCGGCTCTGAATCAGGCCCTCAGTTCTGATAAGCTCCTGATACTTTTCCATACAGTATATATATTTGAATGTTACTAGTAGCTGTCAGGCACGTATCTACCCATTGGCCAGGATGGCACTCACCAGGGGCGCTGACCAAAGGGGGGGCGCCGTCCGGCAGTGCCACCAGCAGCCACAGGGTGGTCTACCCCCGCTACTCCCCCGGCCCCACATGTGTAGGCAGGGTTGGTTCTAGACATTGTGGAGCCCAGGGCAAAAGTTCTTAGCTGCGCTCCCCCCCCCCAAAAAAAAAAAATGCTTTTATAGATGGCGTTCCTATGCATGCGCGCTTCCGGTAAGGGGGTGCGACCGATCGGGGAGGGGGCGTGTCAATGTGGAACAACCCCAATTCATCACAGGTACACAAATATCTAGAAACAAAAACAAGATACACATACATACTGTTGGTACATACAGAGACACATATACTCACATACAGATACCAAATACACACACATTATATATTTGAAACTAAATATATACACACATACACTCATATCAATAGATATACATATATTCATTTCATATACAGTTACACATTTGCATTAAAAAACATTCCACAGTCAAAGACTGCCCAGCAGCTGGCTCCTAGAGGACGGGAGGCTAGAGCAGGGGAGGAGAGCTGGGAATGGTCGTCTTGTATGACAGCAGAGGTCATAGAATGGCAGCCCGGCAGCTTGTTCAAAGAAACATAGGTCGGGAAGTGCTAAACGGAAAATACGGCAAAAACCCAGTTTTCTGAGTTTTACTGCATTTTCCGTATGTATCATCACCTGGCCGCCAGGGTTCTAATGAGGAAGGGAAGCCTTTGGGCTTCTACTGCATCGCGCTATGTGGGTTCCGATTGGATCCCTCCCAGCATGCCCCGTGGCCGCCTTGTCACTCTGCACATGCGCAAATGGACTCCTGGGTCATAAACCCGGAAGTCCACTACACAGCGCGGATCGTAAACGACAGCTCTTATCAGAAGAGCTGTCCTTTGTGCTACTGATTGCATATGTTAGTGCATATGCGATCAGTAGGAATGCGATGCATGGTGGGATGTACTCCGCAAGGTTAGTACATCCTGCCCATAGTTCAAATTTCAGAAAGATAAACTCACAGGACAGGGGAGGAAAGCTGGGAATAGGCGCCTGTGCTGATATTACAGTGGAGGTCAGTGACAGACAGCCAGGAAGCTGTAAAGATGATCCTCCACAGTGGGGTAGGGGATAACAGGCAGCGGCTGCAGCAGATAAGACCTGCTGCCATGGCCGCCACTAGGGAGGCCAATCTCGGGCTGTTTTTTCAAACCCGGGATTCGGGATTGAAAATTGCTCAATCCCAGGATCCCCGGTATTGAGTTGGTCATTTAAAATATTTTTTTATTGTGGGCTTTTGCTGGGCCATGAATGTTTTTCTATTTCTGTGGTGTTAGGGCTCAGCCAGGGACCCCCCAACACTACAGGTACTATAAAATATATACCATTCATGACCCAGCACAGGCCCACAGGAAAATTGTTTATCTTTCATGGCCCCTGGCCGGGCCCCAACAGTCAGCAAAATAAAACAATAAATATTTATGGCCAACCCTGGCCCCAGCCCCCCCTCCCCAAACACCATAGCACAGAACATGAATTTGCAAATAAAATGTACATCATCCTCAGAGAGGAGACTCACCCAAGCCAGTACACTCCAGACCAGTCTCCTCCAACCAGCAGCCAGGCAGCAAGGGGTGCTCCAGCAAGCACAGGCACCCACTGTCTTATCAGCAAGACTGACATTCAGTCTCTGGGCCTGATTCAGAGCCGAACGCTCTGACCAGAGCGCTCGCTCTGAATCAGTACCCTCATCCATGAAAATGGAGCGGCCTCCTGGCCGCTCGCATAGCTGTGGGTGACCACCCACAGCATATGCGAGCGTCCATGATGATGGTCGCGATGGTCTTGACCATCGCGACCATCGGGCTTGCGACGGAGGCCCTGCGGTAGGGTCTCCCTGCCACAAGCCCTGGAGTGATTTTGGGAATGCCTCCGTCTGGCAGGCACGCCCCGGCACGCCCCCGGCACGCCCACCAAAGGGGGCGTGCTGTCAATCAACATCGACAGCACGCCCCCTTTGGAGCGAGACCCGGAGCGATGGAGAGCCCGTCGCTCGCCAGGTCTCGTGCATGCGCACGACGGAGCATGCGCAGTGGGGGAACATCGACCCGCTTGTCAGCGTCCTGCGCTCGCGAGTGGGTCTGAATGACCCCCTCTGTGTGGGGGTGCAGGCTTGCAGCACCCAGGCTTCCTTGGGGTGCAGCAGCAGGGCTCCTTTCCTCCTCCCGAACATTTGGCGCTTGCACTTTTTTTTTTCTTGTCACAGGGGCTGGGCTGGCTGTCTAACACCACACTAACCCCCACAGCCAAGCCGCTCCGCTCCGGTCGGCGTTGGGCTGCACTTCGCGATGCTGCGTGACCTCTGACATCACGCGGTGGCAGCGCCTCGCACAGCCGGGTAGCATCTGAGCTGAGCGCACAGGACTCAGCGCTGCCCGGCAATAAATAAAGAGAGACCTTTTTTTTTAAATATGGGGACTCAGTGGCGCCCTCCAGGGGTCGGCGCTCCGGGCGACGGCCCGGTTAGCCCGCCCCTAGAACCGGTCCTGGGTGTAGGGTAGACCGCAGTGAGATTGGTCTGCCCTACACAGCTTACAAACACACAGCTGCCAGCAGCAGCTGTGTATTTGTTATAGCAGCCAGCCAATGAGAGTCAGACAGACTCTCATTGGCTGCTGCGTCGTCCACGGAGGGAGTCGGCTGGAGCTGACTCATGAGCTCCGTCTTCCGGCTTCCCCTGCAGCGGATGATGGGAGAGATGTCATGACGTCTCTCCTATAGTGCAAGAAGAGCTGGGACTCGGAGCGGACAGCGGCGGTCGCGTCAGGAGCGGGGATCGGGTAAGTTGTATTTTTTTTTTCTTCTGTATATTTGTAAGCCTGGCACAGCAGGAGGGGGAGACTGTATAGGGGGTGGCCACTATTGGGGACACTTTATGGGGGGGTGCCCGCTACTGGGGACACTGTATAGGGGGGACTACTACTGGGGGAACTGTATAGGGGAGGCTACTACTGGGGACAATGCAACATAGGGGGGATTATTACTGGGGGCACTGTATAAGGGGGACTACTACTGAGGGTAATGCAGCATAGGGGGGATTACTACTGGGGGCACTGTCATGGCGGGCAACAGAAATCTTGGGGCCCGGTACACTGATCTCTGCCCCCCCCATGAAACCCCCTCTACCCCAACACCATCCCCCTCAGCCTAAAAACACTGAACCCCTAAACTGCAAGGTATATTAGATACTCACATACATTTCAAGTTGATGTTTAGGGACATGTATCTGATGGTTCTTGCTCTGTTTTGTTTACTGCTATACCCTGTTGCTTTGATTTAAAACGTCTTGACAAAGACGTAAGTATGGGCCGAAATGACGACTTTACTTTATGTGAATCTAACAAATACACCTTGCTGGACTTTGGTGAGTGTCCACAATGCTTCTTGCAGCCGTTTTGGAATACATTATATATATATATATATATATATATATATTTATATATAAACTAGGGGTGAGCGGGTTCGGATTTCTGAAATCCGAACCCCCCCGAGCCCCCCCGATCCGAGTCCGATCCGAGTCAGGCTCGACTTTTCCCGCCTGACTCGGATCTGAAATCGAGGCAAAACGTCATCATCCCACCTTCCGAGTCTCGCGGGTGTTGGATCCTATATAAGGTACCCGCGTCGGCGCCATTTTCTCACTCGGCTGTGGACAGTGAAGAGGGAGGGTGGGAGTTAGGGCTGTGTAGTGTAGTGTAGTGTAGTGCTGCTGTTGTCCACTACTTCAAAGTCCATAGGGGCTGGCTGTGTTGTGCTGTGCTACTGTTGTTAATAGGGGCTGTGTCCACTACTTCAAAGTCCATAGGGGCTGGCTGGACTGTGTTGTGCAGTCAGTTCTCCATAGGGGCTGTGTCCACTCCAAAGTCCTGTGCAGTGTCCCAGTCCTAAAGGAGTGCTGTAGTGTTGTCCAGGGGGTGCTCTGTCCATCAGGGGTGCTCCCCCCAAGTGCTAAAAAAATAATATATTTTCTGTGTTTGTGAATTGTGTGCGCAGTAGCCGCACGTGCATCAACAAAGTAGTGCCAAGCGTGCGCCTGTGTCATAAGTAAAGGGCCGGCTGGCTTGACCGTTAAAGGGTGCTGTAACCCCCGAAAGTACACTCCAGTCCAAACCAAAAAAAATTTATTTTCTGTGTTTGTGAATTGTGTGCGCAGTAGCCGCACGTGCATCAACAAAGTAGTGCCAAGCGTGCGCCTGTGTCATAAGTAAAGGGCCGGCTGGCTTGACCGTTAAAGGGTGCTGTAACCCCCAAAGTACACTCCAGTCCAAACCAAAAAAAAAATTATTTTCTGTGTTTGTGAATTGTGTGCGCAGTAGCCGCACGTGCATCAACAAAGTAGTGCCAAGCGTGCGCCTGTGTCATAAGTAAAGGGCCGGCTGGCTTGACCGTTAAAGGGTGCTGTAACCCCCAAAAGTACACTCCAGTCCAAACCAAAAAAAAAATTATTTTCTGTGTTTGTGAATTGTGTGCGCAGTAGCCGCACGTGCATCAACAAAGTAGTGCCAAGCGTGCGCCTGTGTCATAAGTAAAGGGCCGGCTGGCTTGACCGTTAAAGGGTGCTGTAACCCCCGAAAGTACACTCCAGTCCAAACCAAAAAAAAATTATTTTCTGTGTTTGTGAATTGTGTGCGCAGTAGCCGCACGTGCATCAACAAAGTAGTGCCAAGCGTGCGCCTGTGTCATAAGTAAAGGGCCGGCTGGCTTGACCGTTAAAGGGTGCTGTAACCCCCAAAGTACACTCCAGTCCAAACCAAAAAAAAAATTATTTTCTGTGTTTGTGAATTGTGTGCGCAGTAGCCGCACGTGCATCAACAAAGTAGTGCCAAGCGTGCGCCTGTGTCATAAGTAAAGGGCCGGCTGGCTTGACCATTAAGGGTGCTGTAACCGCCGAGAGTACACTCCAGTCCAAACCAAAAAAAAAATTATTTTCTGTGTTTGTGAATTGTGTGCGCAGTAGCCGCACGTGCATCAACAAAGTAGTGCCAAGCGTGCGCCTGTGTCATAAGTAAAGGGCCGGCTGGCTTGACCGTTAAGGGTGCTGTAACCCCCGAAAGTACACTCCAGTCCAAACCAAAAAAAAATTATTTTCTGTGTTTGTGAATTGTGTGCGCAGTAGCCGCACGTGCATCAACAAAGTAGTGCCAAGCGTGCGCCTGTGTCATAAGTAAAGGGCCGGCTGGCTTGACCATTAAGGGTGCTGTAACCGCCGAGAGTACACTCCAGTCCAAACCAAAAAAAATTTATTTTCTGTGTTTGTGAATTGTGTGCGCAGTAGCCGCACGTGCATAAACAAAGTAGTGCCAAGCGTGCGCCTGTGTCATAAGTAAAGGGCCGGCTGGCTTGACCATTAAAGGGTGCTGTAACCCCCGAAAGTACACTCCAGTCCAAACGAAAAAAAAATTATTTTCTGTGTTTGTGAATTGTGTGCGCAGTAGCCGCACGTGCATCAACAAAGTAGTGCCAAGCGTGCGCCTGTGTCATAAGTAAAGGGCCGGCTGGCTTGACCGTTAAAGGGTGCTGTAACCCCCAAAGTACACTCCAGTCCAAACCAAAAAAAAAATTATTTTCTGTGTTTGTGAATTGTGTGCGCAGTAGCCGCACGTGCATCAACAAAGTAGTGCCAAGCGTGCGCCTGTGTCATAAGTAAAGGGCCGGCTGGCTTGACCGTTAAGGGTGCTGTAACCCCCGAAAGTACACTCCAGTCCAAACCTAAAAAAAAATTATTTTCTGTGTTTGTGAATTGTGTGCGCAGTAGCCGCACGTGCATCAACAAAGTAGTGCCAAGCGTGCGCCTGTGTCATAAGTAAAGGGCCGGCTGGCTTGACCATTAAAGGGTGCTGTAACCCCCAAAGTACACTCCAGTCCAAACCAAAAAAAAAATTATTTTCTGTGTTTGTGAATTGTGTGCGCAGTAGCCGCACGTGCATCAACAAAGTAGTGCCAAGCGTGCGCCTGTGTCATAAGTAAAGGGCCGGCTGGCTTGACCGTTAAAGGGTGCTGTAACCCCCAAAGTACACTCCAGTCCAAACCAAAAAAAAAATTATTTTCTGTGTTTAGCCGCACGTATATATCAAATCGATATAACATAAATGGAGGACCAAACTTTCTCCGATAAAAATAAAATAGAGAAAGATCAAGAACCACTTCCTCCTAGTGCTGAAGCTGCTGCCACTAGTCATGACATAGACGATAACATGCCATCAACGTCGTCTGCCAAGGCCGATGCCCAATGTCATAGTAGAGGGCACATACAATCCCAAATGGCAAAGTTCAGGAAAATGACCTTGAAAAAGACATTTAAATCAGCTGAAGAGAAACGTAAACTTGCCAATATGCCATTTACGACACGGAGTGGCAAGGAACGGCTAAGGTCGATCCCTAGTATGTTCATGACTAGTGGTTCAGCTTCACATGACGATGGAAGCCCTCCTCCCACTAAAAAAATCAAAAGAGTTAAGCTGGCAAAAGCACAGCGAAGAACTGTGCTTTCTAAGAAGATATCACAAATCCCCAAGGAGAGTCCAAGTGTGGTGGTGGTTGCGATGCCTGACCTTCCCAGCACTGGACGGGAAGAGGTGGCTCTTTCCACCATTTGCACGCCCCCTGCAAGTGCTGAAAGGAGCACCCACAGTCCACTTGCTGATATGCAAATTGAAGATGTCACTGTTGAAGTACAACAGGATGAGGATACTGGTATAGCTGGCGCTGAAGAGGAAGTTGGCGAGGAGGATTCTGATGGTGATGTGGTTTGTTTAAATCAGGCTCCGGGGGAGACAGTTGTTGTCCGTGGGATGAAAAAGCCCATCACGGTCATGCCTGGGCAGAAGACCAAACATTCCACCTCTTTGGGCTGGCAATATTTCTATCCAAATCCGGACAACAACTGTCTTGCCATATGTACCATATGTAAAGGTGAAATAAGTAGGGGTAGGGACGTCAACCACCTAGGAACATCTTCCCTTATACGGCACCTGCAGCGCGTTCATAAAAAGTTACTGTCAAGTTCAGAAACTTTGGCTAAGACCGTAAGCAGTCCAGGGACACCTAAATCCCGTTGTCCTGTTGTATCCAAGCGCCTGCAAACCACACCGTCAACTCCCTCCTCGTCAATTTCCTCCTTAGTCAGGATCGGAAGTAGTCCTGCAGGCCATGTCACTGGCATGACTGACTCTCCTATCCGGGATTCCTCTGGAGGATCCTGCATTGCTACGCCTACTGCTGCCGCTGCTGCTGTTGCTGCTGCTGGGAGTCGTTCATCATCCCAGAGAGGAAGTAGGAACACCACTACTTTTACTAAACAATTGACCCTCCAACAGTCCTTAGCGAGGAGGATGAAGTACGACAGCAGTCATCCTGAAGCAAAACGTATAACTGAGGCCTTGACTGCTATGTTGGTGTTAGACGTGCGTCCGGTATTCGCCATTAGTGCAGTGGGATTTAGACAATTGACGGAGGTAGTGTGTCCCCGGTTCCAAATCCCGTCTAGATTCCACTTCACTAGGCAGGCGATACCGAGACTGTACAGAAACGTCAGAAAAAGTGTCCTCAGTGTCCTGAAAAATGCCGTTGTACACAATGTCCACTTAACCACGGACATGTGGACAAGTGGAACAGGGCAGACTAAGGACTATATGACTGTGACAGCCCACTGGGTAGATGTATCACCTTACGCAGCAACAGCAGCAGCGTCACCAGTAGCAGCATCTCAGAAACGCCAGCTCGTTACAAGGCAGGCTACGCTGTGTATCACCGGTTTCAGTAAGAGGCACACCGCCGACAACCTCTTAGAGAAACTGAGGGAAATCATCGCCCAGTGGCTTACCCCACTTAGACTCTCCTGGGGATTTGTGATATCTGACAATGCCACCAATATTGTGCGGGCATTACATCTGGGCAAATTCCAGCACGTCCCATGTTTTGCTCACACAATAAACTTGGTGGTGCAGAATTTTCTGAAAAGCGACAGGGGCGTGCAGGAGACGCTTTGGGTGGCCCGAAAAATTTCTGGCCACTTTCGCCATTCAGCGACTGCGTGCCGAAGACTGGAGCGCCAGCAAACACTCTTGAACCTGCCCCGCCATCACCTGAAGCAAGAGGTTGTGACGCGGTGGAACTCAACCCTCTATATGCTTCAGAGGATGGAGGAGCAGCAAAAGGCCATACAAGCCTATACATCCACCTATGACATAGGCAAAGGAGGGGGTATGCACCTGACTCAAGCGCAGTGGAGAATGATTTCCGTGTTGTGCAAGGTTCTCCAGCCCTTCGAACTTGCCACACGTGAAGTCAGTTCAGACACAGCCAGCTTGAGTCAGGTCATTCCCCTCATCAGGCTTTTGCAGAAGCAGCTGGAGAAAGTGAAGGAGGAGCTAAGACGGAGCGATTCCGCTCGGCATGTGGGACTTGTGGATGAAGCCCTTCATTCGCTTTGCCAGGATTCCAGGGTGGTCAATCTGTTGAAATCAGACCACTACATTTTGGCCACCGTGCTTGATCCTAGGTTTAAAGCCTATGTGGTGTCTCTCTTTCCGGCCGACACAAGCCTGCAGAGGTGCAAAGACCTGCTGGTGAACACACTGTCAGCTGAAGCGGAACGTGACACGTCAACGACTCCTTCTTCATTTTCTCCCGCAACTGGGGCTGCCAGGAAAAAACTTAGGTATCCTAAGCAACCCGCTGGCGGTGATGCAGGGCAGGCAGGACCAAGTTTGGACATCTGGTCCGGACTGAAGGACCTGGCAACAATTTCTGACATGTCTACTGTCACTGCATATGATACTGTCACCATTGACAGAATGGTGGAGGATTACATCGGTGATAGCATCCAAGTAGGCATGTCAGACAGTCCATACCTGTACTGGCAGGAAAAAGAGGCAATTTGGAGGCCCCTGTACAAGCTGGCTCTATTTTACCTGAGTTGCCCCCCCTCCAGTGTGTACTCCGAAAGAGTGTTTAGTGCAGCCGGGAACCTTGTCAGCGAAAGGCGTAGGAGGTTGCTTCCACAGAATGTGGAGAAGATGATGTTCATCAAAATGAATTATCAGCTCTTCCAGGGAGACCAGCCTCCAGAAGGTACAAAGGGACCTGTGGTGGTGGATTCAAGTGGGGACGAGTTAATACTTTGTGAGGATGAGGATGTACACACTGAAGAGGGTGAGGAATCGGTGGATGAGGAGGATGAGGATGACATCTTGCCTCCGTAGAGCCAGTTTGTGCAGGGACACATTAATTGCCAGCTTGTTTTGTGGGGGCCCAAACGAACCAATCATTTCAGCCACAGTTGTGTGGCAGACCCTGGCGCTGAAATGATTGATTTGTTAAAGTGTGCATGTCCTGTTTATACAACATAAGGGTGGGTGGGAGGGCCCAAGGACAATTCCATCTTGCACTTCTTTTTTTTCTTTGCATTATGTACAGTTTGGGGCCTAGTTTTTCTAACTGCCATCCTGTCTGCCACTGCAGTGTCACTCCTAGATGGGTCACGTGTTTGTGCCGCCCACTCGTGTCGCTTAGCATAGTCATCCAGCTACCTCGGTGCAACCTTTTGGACATGAAAACACTATTGTGAGGTGTGAGGTGTTCAGAATAGACTGGAAATGAGTGGAAATTAAGGTTATTGAGGTTAATAATAGCATAGGAGCAGAGAAACCAACAAATTCTGTGATTTTAGCTGTTTTTATGCTTTTTAAAAAAAAAATACAGATCCAAAACACAAAACCCAGAACCCAAAACACGGAAGGGTGGTTTTGGCAAAACCAATCCAGATCCAAAACACGAAGAAAGATCCAGATCCAAAACCAAAACACAAAACACGAAAAGTGGCCGGTGCACACCCCTAATATAAACACACATGTACACACACACACACTGTATATACAGGTGTATATATAGATATAAATCTATATCTATAGCTATCTATATACTGATATATATACTGTATATATACTGTATATATACTGTACATATAAATCTATATCTTTGTACTGATATATATATACAGTATATATATATATATATATATATATACACAGTGCTCGAAGTGGGGCGGTATACAGTGGTATGACTACTTCATTTTTTGTACCAGCGCTGGGATTGAGTATGGGATCCCAGCGCAGGAACAGCAGCATCATTGTGTAAGGTGTGTCCGGCTGGGGACACATCTCAACAAGTGGCAGTCAGTGCTGGGACTGAGCCGGGAGCATCGGGTCCACTAGCGCACGCAAGGGTGGTTTCTGAGTACCCCCCCTGCACTGATCCATCGCTGTGCCGCACTGATCTCTTTCCAATTTCTTTAAATTGGGTGAGACGGAGAACATTGTTTCCGTCTCATATGGCCACCTTCTGAGCACCGAATGGGACACGGGAAGTGATCGGAGCAGCTCTTGGAGAAGCCATGTAGATGGCGGACTCCAGCTCCTCCTAGGCTGCTGCTCCCATGGGCCTTTGAGTGTCAGTGGCTCAGTCACTGCACTCCAGTCTCCTCCTCTACGTGTGTGTGTGTGTGTGTGTATATATATATATATATATATATATATATATATATTATTCCCTTTAGAAACCTGGAGTGGAGTGCACTATGGCCCTGATTCAGAGCCGGACGCTCTGACCAGAGCGCTCGCTCTGAATCAGGGCCCACCTCCATTAATATGGAGCGTCCTCCTGGACGCTCGTATAGCTGTGGGTCACCACCCACAGCATATACGAGCGTGCAGAATGATGGTCGCGATGGTCTTGACCATCGCGACCATCGGAACTGTGAGTAAAAGCCTGCGGTTGGGTTTTTCAACCGCAAGGCCAGGAGTGATTTTGGCCGGCTTCAGACGGTAGGCCGGCTTCAGACGGTAGGCGTTCCCTTGGGAACGCCTCCGTCTGGCAGGCACGCCCCCGGCACGGCCACCAAAGGGGGCGTGCTGTCAGTCACCATCGACAGCACGCCCCCTTTGATGAGACACTCTGAGCGAAGGAAAGTCCTTCGCTCGTCGGGTCTCGCGCATGCGCACGACGGAGCTCCCTCCGTCGTGCGCATGCGCAGTGGGGACCATCGACCCACTTGCGAGCGGACAGCCGCTCGCGAGTGGGTCTGAATGACCCCCTATATGCCCTATCATTCAAATCATAGCACCTGAACACATGGGGGCTCCAACATATGAAAGAGGGGAGTCTCCTTTTCCGCCTTTTCCAAATGTTGTGGCCCCTTAGTAGATGTTTATTTATGATCACCAGACATTATCTCTCAGCGCTAGCAATCCATAGATATGGGTGAGGAAACATTGTGCCCTATTTTTCCCATACTGACCCACACCTTAAGGGTAACCTTGTTGGAAAAAGAGGAGCCTCCTCTTTCAAACAGTGTCTTTCATTAGTAGTTATTGTCAGGTTGGGTATGAGATCCCAGCAGTGGGGATGCCACTGGTCAGAATAGCGACAGCGGTATCCAGAGAGTGAAGATCTCAACAGCAGTAGGTAAGTATAGTACAACTGAACTAACCAACCCTAACCACTACCCTAACCCTCCCCAGTGCCGAAACCTAACCCTACTCCCTAGTGCCTAAACCTATACTCCCTCTCCCGCACTCTAACCCTCCCTCCCCGGTGCCTAAACTCATAGGCAAACGCAGGGGGGGTTTCCGTCTGCCTGGAAACCCCCCCTCCCCAGCCCACACCATGGCTACAATAGAAATAGTAATATAATAGAATTTTACAAATGCTGCATGTTCTTCTCACTATCACACATGAAATAATTAGCACTACCTGTGGTTCTTTTAACATGTATCAGCCAGTAATAAATAACCTGTGCATCAACTAGGAGATCTGGAAAAAATTCACTGTTAGGGATGTGCTGCTATAGAGCCCAATATGTACATATATGTCCAGGGCAAAGCTAGGTTGCTCCCAGACTCCCGGACTTGCTCTAATACTCTGGAATGGTGCCCACATCTAAAATAAAAACATTCAGCTTTGGCAGGATAGCCCTACTGCCGCATATAATGGCTTACTGTGACTGCTGGTCCTGTATATGCTGGAATTATGACACACTATACACTTTGTATGATGCATATTAAAGCTGGCTAAGTGCTAATACTACTCTCTTCATGGACTGGCCACAGTCACTCTAAAATCAAGCATTTGGAAACCCCCCTCCAGAAATCCTGCGTTTGCCACTGAAACTTTACCTCCCCCCCTAGTGCCTAACCCTACCCCCTTAGTGCCTAACCCTCCATCTAGTGCCTAACCGCTAACCCTCCTTCCCCGTTGCCTAAACCTAACCTCCCCCCCTACTGCCTAAACCTAAGCTCACCCTCCCCTAACCCTCCCCCCAGTGCATAAACCTAAGCTCCCCCTCCCCTAACCCTCCCCCCCAGTGCCAAAACCTAACGTCCCCCTCACCACACCCTAAACCTAACCCTCCCACCTTAGTGCCTAACCCTAACCCCCCCCCAGTGGGGGCATCCACTACACGATTTTAGCAATGGAACGATAACGATGTCGTTATCGTTCAATCGTTTAAAAATCATTTAGAAATCGTGCAGTGTTTGGTCGTTAACGATCAACGATGCGCGCTCCCGCTGGTCGTTTGATAGTCTCGTCAGTCGACTGAACATGCAGGTCAATTTCACTTGATCTACTAAAGATAGTTTGCAAATCATTTGCAAATCGTTTGTAAATCGTTTCCAAATCGTTTGCAAATCGTTCAGGCTGAAAGATAACATTTCAAGGGAAAACATCAAGGGAAAATCGTTTAGAGATTGGACAGGGAGTAGATCGTCTAGTGGATGTGCCCCTTTACCCTCCCCAAACCCCCGATACTTACCTTCTGGATGCTGGCGGTCGGGATACTGGTGTCAGGATCCCGACACTGTCAAGATGGTATCCCCAGGCCCGGCCGATCCATTACGCCAGGTACGCAGCTGCGTATGGTACCAAGCTATAAGGGCGACGGTCATCTCCTGTCCCGCCACTGTGCTTTCCCCCACAGCCGTCGGCATTATAATCGGTCACACTGACAGGACAGCTCGACTCCACCGCCTCCACCCCTATCTGCTCAGCAATGCTTCTGACTGGTTCCACTATCTGCTGCTCCCCTCTCATGGCAGCATCAAACTCTATTAGGCTGGTTTAATACCGGCCAAACAGCTTCAAAGTGCAGCCCGTGGAGCATATAGCACCCTGCTCCTCAAGCCTGCCCCTGCACGGCAGTCCTCATACCGGCTATACAGGGGCAGACACAGAACACAGCACAGAGTGACAGCAAAGCCCCCTTCTCTCCCCGTCAGTAGAAAACTTACCTGCGGGGTCCTGCACTGGCGGCGGTAGCATGACATTGGCGATGGCAGCGCGGCCGCGTATCAGGTACTACAGGCGGGCAGGCACTGGTTTTGTCTGTCCCTGGAGGGAGGGCCCTGGCCAGGGGGCGCAGAGGCAGGCAGTGATGCTGGTGACTGTGACAGCAACATTAGACAGCTGCAGCAGGCAGGGAGAGCGCCTCTTCAGCCTTGCACCTCCCTGCTATGCAGGCTTTGCTGTGTGTGCCCATAGTGTGGGCTGCGCACCGGGGACCTCATTCAGAGTCGGTCGAAGAGGCCGCACGGTTGTACGGGAAAAGGGGCCGGATGTGCAAATGATTCCCTCGCAAGTTGCGTCCCTAAGTTCGGATCAGTAGCTGGCCGACCAAGGGGAGGAAGCGGCTGGAATTCAAAAAAATACGCCCCCTTCTCGTACGCATTGCACGTCATCTCCGGGCATATAAGGATTAATCGAGACCATCGGGAACCATCGGAACTGGTTGTAGAGCTTAAGGTTGACCATACCCTCTCTTAAGCTCTACGATCATGTCAGTGTAAAAACCTCCCATGTCACATGTACCATGACGCTACTTTGTTAATTATGCACTCCCATAAACCTTATGCACTCCCATAAAACGCCGTTCGCATAATTAGGCATGTCTGCGTTCGGATCTCCACTCCCCCGTTTTCAAGCACCTTCCCCTGTTACCACCCACAAATGCCTCAATCTGTCACTCAAACAACCGACCTGGCTGTGTTCAAGGAGAGAGAAATTTCTGATCGTAGCGGCTACTTTGTGCACGCGCATTGCGAACTTTACGCATGCGCAGTATAGCGAACATCGGTGGCGTACGACCGTGTGGCCGCTTCGACCGACTCTGAATGAGGTCCTGGGACTCGGAGCAATGTGAGGAAATCGCGATAATGTTCCTGCACTTCCAGAAGCTGCCACCAGGTGGCGCCGCTGTTCGCCACCAATTACCTCATCACCTCAGCTTCAAGACAAGTTGCACAGAGCAGCCTCTGCTTAACGGCTGTCACGGTGGCGCGGGGCGTAAGTCCCCGCCTGAGATGGCCACGTCCACGGGTTCGAGACCCGCCCCCTCCCTGTACTCACCACCGTATAGGTACTGTCAAGAGGCTCTAGGGTTGTGGAAGGTTTAGAGCGCAGAAAAGCCGTGGTACCCTTACCTGTGGTTTGGAGGGGGATATTTTTTTTTTTTACATATATAAGTTCATTTTAGTTATATTATTGTACTCAGTAGGACATTAGTGCAGGTTTTTATTTATGTGTATAGTTTTTTTTATTTTATGACATTTAATTTTTTTTATTGCCTTTAGTTTTATGCGTATTTGCGCTTCACATTAAGGGATGATCCAATTAGGGGTTCTACAGTGTGGTATAATGTGACTTACAACGGAGACTACAACATGGCATAATGACACTTGGGTCACTAGACTATGGTATACTGTGACCTACTGGGGGCACTACAGTGTGCCATAATGTGACTACAGTGTAGCACAATGGAACCTACTGGGGGCACTAGACCATGGCATAATGTGACCAACTGTGGGCACTACAAAATGGTATAATGTGACCTGTTGTGGGCATTACAGAGTGGCATAATGTGACCTACTGGGAGCATTACAGCATGGCATAATGTGACCTGTTGGGGGCACTACAGTGTCACATAATGTGACCTACTGGGGGTTGTACAGTGTGGCATAATGTGACAGTGGAGACTACAGTCATGGCCGGTTCTACCCATACGCTGGTTATGCAGCCGAGTAGGGTGCCACATACAGGAGGGCATCCTGACCCAGCTGCAGCCAGCGACATGCAGGTCAGGCTGGTGGATGGCAGACTGTGACACAGCTGCCTGCCATTCTATTACTAGAGGCTAGCTGGAGCTGCGTCGTGGCTCCTACTCCCACGGTATCTTTGGACAGGTTGGCAAGGTGACATGATGTCCCGTTGCACTCACAGTGGGCAAAAAAGGCTGGGGCTGGCAGCCTGGATACTTGCAGCCATCATTGAAGAGGAGTCCCGGATTTGAGGACTCGGAGAATGCGGGCGGTGCCGCGGCCATCGGCAGCTCCAATAGTATCGTAAGTAAAATATGCTGGTGGGAGTCCCTCCTTGGTGCTGACCACTCATTGAGTGCAGGCAGCACAACACTCCCAGAGCCTCTCTGATTGTATGTATATATATATATTGTGACACACTCAGATTAGGGGTCCCTCTCCTGGGTAGAGGTCTCCTTCCTTACACACACAGCAGCTGGGAAACAGTACGCCAGTCTGGATTCGAGTACAAGCTGGTCGGCGCCAGTCTTTATTGTACAACGTCAGAAATAACATAAAGAAAACATAAACATAAATCCTAGCCCTGTCGGGGCTCTAACTTCACAAGTGGTTCCCTCACTACTAGAACCTGGCAGGGCCTAATGCCCTCACCAGCAAGAAAAGCACAGCACAACATTCACGGATAGATTTTCAAGTGTCTCTGAGCAAACTCCCTGTCTGCTCTCCCAGGTGAGACACTCAGCCGTCAGAGCGTCCATCTCTGAATCAGGGCCTGAGGCTTAGCATGTCTAAAGCTACATTGCTAAGTAAGGATTGGCTGCAGCATTATAGCTTCCACCCCTTCGCCACATACAGGGATTGAATAATCTCACACTATATTGCGTTTTGGAGAGGGAGTGTGATCAGGAAAACTGATGGAGAAGCCAAGGGCATTGGGTCTTCTCATTTGCCCACCAGATGAAATCCCCATTTAAAGGGGTAAATGAGCACAGTCTGACGTTATTTTTTTTTACTATGCTTGATGAATATGTTTAATGTAACAAATAAATGGGTATGGGGAGAGGGAACAGAGAGGAAAACTGGAGGGGGGGTGCAAAGTACAGTAAAATGTGGCACTGAAACTACTCAAAGACCATGGGAAAATGGATAGTTAGTTCCATGATAATCCAGCCAAGGGGTCCAGATAGCAGAGAATTTATGAGATGTGTCAGAAACAAGTCTGTAAACAAACCTCACCCTCTCCACAGCAGAGCCAGGTGGCTGATGTTCTAAGTACTGTACATGCATCTGAGTTGTACTACGCATGCCCCCCAATTGTTTCCGCAACAAGAGGCAGGACAAATTTGGCTGCAGAGAATGAGTTTTATACAGGGTAGTACTGGGAGGTAACAGGGAAGGTCAGGCAGACGCGGGCAGGTCACTGACAGTGGCTAGCTCTAAAGACGCACAACCGCTCACACAGGACACCACACTCCGAGTTGGAAACTGCACCTGCCATAGGGTTGATGCAAGTTTCAATGGTACGTCCGATGGTTGCGTCTCCAAGATGGATTTCCACAGGTGCATGAGGGCATCTCAGTTTTTAAGAAATCGGAGACACAAAAACACAGGCACCGGCTACGACAAAAGACGCAGTTGCATCTGAGTGCGAGTCAGAATCAGACCATTTAGGTGACAATGCAGCTTCCATAACAATTCATTACAAAAGTATATTTCTTCCATAGGAGAACTTGAGATTACTTTATCCCCTTTAAATATTATACCTATGAATTTCCCACTGCTCTCAGTGTTAGGAAAGCTGCCCCACAGATGTAATGAAAGTGATCAGTAGCAGAGCATTTGGCATGTCACCTAGTGATCCAGTAATGCCTTGTCCTGCTAAGTATTGTCAGTCACCTTGATGAGTGCTCAGGATTAAGTTATTAGCAATGACATAAACTAGTCTGGAGACTGATGTTCCCGTCCTACTGTATATTGAACACTAGCTGCAGACGTGAGAGATCGCTTAGACTGAGACATGTGTTTTCTTTAATGTAAATAAATCAGTAGTGTTTTTATTTGAAAAATAGATATACCATATTACATAGAGGACCTTTCTGGGAAATGAAATAAATAATTATTAACAGTAGAGATGTGCAGTTTGGTTATACGAGCCTGAGGGTTCATGTGGGTATTATACAATGGTGCAGCAGTATATAGTGCTGGAATTTTGGTGACCTTTGATCAGGGATGTGTGGGAAAGGTAGGCAGGGGAGGCAGTGCCTCACCTGCCATACACTTTTCACTCCAGAGTTTTGACTATAAACATGATTCGAATAATACAAAGAAGATATTTATAATATTTTCTTTACATTTTTCTTATAATGTTTATAGTAAAAACTGCGGAGTATACCTAAGTATGACAGGAAAGGCTCTGCCTCACGTGACCATCACTGGTATGGTGATTTGAACTAATTGAACAAATTTTGCAGCTTGTCTTTATAAGCTAATGTCACATGAACATGCCGTTAACCCGCTTTGCTCTATGGGGGCTACCCAGATGGAGAGTGATCTCCTGATCCCTCCCTGGATGGCTGTAGCTGTCCGCAATGCCCCTCGCATTTGCTAGCACATACGTGGCCTGATGGGCACTGCATGCATACGCAGTACCATAACCGTATCCAAACTTTACTTCATGCTCATCTCAGCGATGGGTTCTTATCGAAGCCCGTGTCCCTGCGGCGGCCCAATTATAGATTGCCCCAATACAGCTTTTCAAATCACCACTATATTCGGCTACAAGTAATGTTTCTTTTCAGGGGATAGAAAGGCCCCATAGTGACTTCATTCCATCCTATTCTCCTCCTTGGGCTCAATCATACCTTTACTTTTTGGATGATGTACTGTAATGTATCCAGATAAACTGGCATGAAAGTTAATGCTTGGAAGATACATGAAAAGTCTTGTTTCAATAATAATATATTTACTCATTCTCAGCACTTTATAATGGAACAACAGTATCTTATACGTTCTTGTACATTCTCTTAGGACCGGGAACCTCTGCATTGTATACATATTAGGGATATTTTGAAGACCCATGAATGTCTAGTAAAGTGTGGGTAAGTGCAGACTATTTTATATATTACTAGTTCCATGATCATACAGCCTAAATGGAGCTCATGTATAAAGAGCACTGTATGTGGCGGTTTAAGAGAGGAGGAGGTCTGTCTGTGTGCAGGCTCCGTATGGGCACGCCTCCTCTCTGCCATGCAGTAGACTCGGGCATGTGTAGGTCTCCGGAAACATGGTGCCAAGCCATGTTCCCGGTGACTTTTCTACTGCACATGCGCAAATCTCCAGCAGCTGCGCCATTTTCTTGGTGATTAATTTCAGCTGCATGTTAGCTGTTCTGAGGGGAGTTTCTCCTGCTTCATACAGATGTCAGTATCCTAACCCTGTCGGGATGCAGGCATCGGGATTCTGACCGCCGGGATTCTGGCCGCCGAGATCCTGAGCGCCGGCATCCCGTACCTAACCCATTTTGGGTGCTGGTGAAGAGGCCTGGGGGTAGGAGAAACTTCTGTCCCGCAACCTGTGTGCAGTCCTCTCTGCGTGTGGGGGAGTGATCGCACTGATCGTTTCTCCCCCGGATCTACCCCTGGCTGAGGGGCTCACAGTACTCCCCTCTTCAGTGTGCAGATATTTTTTTTTACTATTTTCAAAGGGGGGCGTGGTCACAACTGCTGTGATTAGGCCACGCCCCCGAGAGTACTGGGGCCCGTAATGGCTCTCTACAGGCCTGCGTGTAACACCACCAAAAGTGGTCGTAATGGCACATTACTGACAGTAACAATGAATCGGTAGATCCGCACATAAACTGATGAGAAAAGGACAGCATGACAGACAGAGCCGTAACTAGACTTTTTGGTGCCCTGTGCCCGAAAGAATATTGGCGCGCCCCCTATTTTTCAAAAAGGGACATAATGCAACCGAAAAAGGGGCATGACCTCATGGGTGAAGGGCCAGGGAAGAGATAGAGGAGGCCAGGAGATTCTGGGGATAAAATAAGAGGAAGCTACAAGTGAGATTGATAATAAACAGAAAATTGACAGGCCCAAACCTGTGCCATGGCACGGGTCACACTACCCTAGTTACATCCCTGGTGACAGAGTAAGCCATACTGTCACATGCTCTCAATTTGTAGTTAAAAAAAATGTGGATTCAATGTGAATGACTCGTTCAGCTATAATAGGTGAGATCTCTTATTTTCAAAAGAATTTATACAAGTGATCCTATTTGTTCAAACAGGAATACTCATTGGTGTGTAAATTACCATCCCCAAAGTCAGATATCTATTCAATAATATATTTTTTTCATCACAGTATTATCTGTATAAATATTCTGAGTGATATAATTATAGTGATAAATTCACGCACCTTCTTGTGTGAGTGCAGGGGCGTTTTAACACAGGAGGGGTCTCATGTGTAATTTCATATCAAATTATTTATTGTCGATATGTTAGGCAAAACCAGAGCTAGTGGCTGCCAATCATAAAATATGTGGACAAATAGAATCACATCCCTGTCGGCCAGCACCACCACATGACTGAGCCCAAGGATGACATATAAGACTCATTTACTTAAATTTAATATTTTCAAAGAATTTCTCAAAACAATTTTTTGGCCTAGATGTGCTCAGCTCTATGGCGCCATGATTCCCAAAAGTTTGTGGGCCACTGAGCTAGCTCATGATTTCAAGAGTCCGACGCTGTGCTAGAGTCTACTGCGCATGTGCAATATCCCTGGATAAATGGTAACGGTGCATTTCTTTCTGTGACTTCTTTTGAAATATACCACCATAATTCCGAAGAAAGCACCGGAAAATTGGCACCGGCAGAGCAAGGTGATTTACTTCAGTGCGTGCAGGGTGCGCACTGTTGGCCCCCAATGACTGAGGGGCACATAGGCAGAGCACACCCTGCACCCCACTGTGTAAGTGAAAAGATTAGACCCTGCAATGATTATGACACTTCATGTATTGTGAAATAAGTGGAAAAAAAAACATAGTGCAAAGCTAAGTCAAACTTAAAATAACTATAGCTTGAAAATGTCCTGGAACTTTCTGTTCCTCAATATGGACTACGGCATTGTGCTAAATTTGATCCATGTGTGTTCAAAAAGCAAGTGATACGGCTACTGAATGAAAGACTTATTTGTGTCTGTAACCAGGTCTGTCTCAGTCTGGAATTATGTACTTGGGTCTTACCGTCCCCAGCTTTCCCTCTCCAATCTATGTACTAGTCTAGGCATACGTATTTTGTTTATAATTTTTTGGCTAAGCAAACTGAACTTCACCTAACTCATCATGTGTCCTTATAGTTACTATCACATTAGTGAAGTATGAATAATAATTATCTGCACTCCAGTTATATTAAAAACTCTGTCTTATCAACGCTTTCTGTACTAGGTCGCTGTCTCCACCGTCACTGCTGTGCAGGATTGAACGTGTTACGTCAGTTCATTCATGACAGCAGTGCAAGAAAAAATGGCTGCCCCACTTGTGATTTGCACGAAAGAAGAGCAGCGTGCAGTGATTAGTTTTTTTGTGGTCTCAGGGTGTGTCTGGTGCCGATATTTATTGTAGACTTTGTGCACAGTATGGAGAAAGTGTTTTGCTGTGAAGAAGTGTGTATGAATGGATAGAGAAGTTCAAAGAAGGTCGCACAAGTGTTAGCCATGAAGATGGAGCCGGACACCCATTCCATGTCAACGACTGATGAGAACATTGTGCGTATAGTCCTGATCTTGCTCCATCGGACTATCACCTGTTTGGTCCCCTGAAAGAAGCCCTAAGAGGACGAAGATTCATGAAGAGGTGAAGACAGCGGTGCATTCGTGGCTCGCAGCTTAGCCTAAAACATTTTTTAATGAGGGAACATGAAAGCTTGTTGACAGATGGACAAAGTGTATTGAAAAGCAGGGAGATTATGTCGAAAAATAATGTATTTGTCTTTTCTGAAAGTTGATGAAAATACATTCTACAGCCAGAGGATCTGATTCAGACCCGCTCGCTAGGATGCGTTCACTCGTAGCTGGCCGATTGTTGCTTTCTGCGCATGCATATGCATCGCAATGCGTGTGCGCAAACTAGTCCAAGCGATCGGGAAGCGTTCGCTCGCTGTGCATAGACAGCCAAGCAGAGTGAGTGGCAGGAGAAGCCGTTTGTGTGTGGTGACAGGGGCTGGCCACTAGAAACGGGGGAGTGGAGGTGCGAACGCGTCTTAACGCCGTTTCAGAGGCGTGCATAATTAACAGGCAGCGTCATTGTACATGTCACCTTTTTGTATTTCACACTGAAGTGATCGCAGTGCTTGTGACAGGGTATAGTCAACCTCAAGCGCTGCGATTGCATCCAATGGTTCTCGATGTACCAATGGTTTCATGCACTTCCTGGAGATGACATGCGCAAGTGGGCGTCTTAAGATAGGCTGGTAGGCATCTGCATACACAAAGCGATCGCACTCCAAGACATAGTGGTCGTGTTTATGCCTTGCCGTGCGATCGCCTGCCTTGCTGGGTGTGTGTCGGATTTATATATGCTGTATGTGAGCGAACGCATCTAGCGGGCGGGTCTGAATGAGCTCCAGAGTGCAGATAATTTTTGACTCACCCTCGTATAAGTACATTTTGAAAAGTAGTAAATAAGGATGGCGCCCTCTAGTGTCATATAGTCTCAAAACCACCAGTGCTCTATTAAACAAACATGTGAATAATAGGTAGCCAGAGGGGAAACATATACACACATCCGGGGAACAGATAATATATAGTTTATTAATAAAAAGAAAACTAGTATAGCACAGGCTCAACAAACTAATCAAAAATATTTTCTGAGGTTAACTTTGCCCTTGTAGCATTGCTCATAAATGTAAAAGATATATGGAAAAAAACCACAAGCACTGACAGAGAGCAGCTGGTATAGAGGCTGTCAACCTCTGGAAATAATATCAAATATATAAATAAAGTTACCAGCGCTAAACACTCATAAAAATATAGGATAAAGTGGATGGTTAGATAAAAAATCATGTATTTATTAACACATAAAAATAATAATAGTAATAATAATAATAATAATAATAAAATCACCGTTAGTGAATCAATGTATGCAATTGCACACTAGGTAGGTGTCCTAAGACATGTAGCTCATGGTATATTAAGTCCTAGAAAAGTCTTGAACTCTGTAATGATGTGGAGTATAAATTCCCTTTATGGCAACATATAGATTTACCGGATCCAGGTGTAATGGATGTCACACAATCCCTGGGCAGCGTCATTTGCACAAATGGGTTAATGTGTACTCCACCTTCTCACAGATGATACAGTCCCTTAGCAGCGTTATAGTTGCATATAAATGGGTTCTTGTAAGGTCTCCGGATGTCCGTTGTTTCTGCCAATTCCAGAGGGAAAAAAGATCAAGGTCCACAAAGTAAATGTCCACAGAACTTCCAGAGCTTGGTCAGCATGAAACAGGTAGCGCTCAACGCGTTTCGCTGGATGTATTATTGTCCAGCTTCCTCAGGAGCATATGATTGAATGAGCCAACATGGCTTGTATATATACCTGATCTAATTTGATCTATTGTTAACACCTGTATTCAATTACATGCATCATACAAGAAAAAAAACATCCACTTTATAATATAAAAACCATTTATTTGTTCAAGGCAATCCCATTATATCTCTTATAAAATATATCAGGCAGAAGTATTAAAAAGAAAAACCAACCTTTAATGATGCATAATGATAGATCTGTCAGAAGTCCCGTCCACGTGATTAACTCCGATCACGTGACCCGGAACTCCGTACAGGTCTCTACTATAGAACACTAATGATCATGTGTTCACTATGTCATATGTCCAATGGACCAATGGAAAAGGTTTTTAGAATAACATATCAGAGAGGTCTTCTACATCACGTGGTAATTAAATATGAATCTGAACTACTCATAGGTCCTGGAACGTCATCACCACGACACATCCGTCTGTCAGATGTCCCGTCCACGTGATTCTTTCCGATAATATGACCCGGAACTCCGCACAGCTCTTTACTACCCAACACTGATATTCATGTATTTACTATGTCACATATCCAGAGGACCAATAACATTTTTTTTTAGAATAACATATCCAAAAGCTCTTCCACATAATGTGATCATTAAAGTATGAGTCAAAACTACTCATAGGTCCGGCATCATTGTCATGGAACCCAGATATAAACAATAATAGATCGCAATTACCATTCCTCAATTATGAAGAATACAATAAGGGAACCAATATATATATGTATAGAGGGAACACAGTCTATATATTAATATATTATTATACCCTTTGTCAACATTCTATTAATCCAAATATGTACAGGGGAAAGGGACATATAATACATTTCTATATTCTAACTAAAATGCACCTCACGAGTGACACATGAGGAAAAGAATTGAGGTAAGTATTGAAATAATACACAAATCATAAAATCTATTAATACTATTCCGTTGTGGAGGGCACAAACAGTGATAATAATAAATCATTGTATATCTATCTGATCCTCTGTATACAATGGGAATCAATTTATTAACCCTCTCCCATCCACCATCTGAGTTATCCCTCCGGATAGCTGGAATTTTCCATTTAAGACATATTCCAATATACCACAAGCCAAATTGGAAATAAATACCAATTTTGGTTAAGGTATTAAAAGAGATTTTCATTGTAAAACTGAATTCAATTCAATGGCCTCATTTAGGCCATCCGGATGCAGAGAGTTAAATTTTAACATCCAAAAGACTTCCCTACAGCAAAGTCTATTGAACGGGGTGGGAATAGGTTCAATAGACTTTGCTGTAGGGAAGTCTATTGGATGTTAAAATTTAACTCTCTACATCCGGATGGCCTAAATGAGGCCATTGAATTGAATTTGGCTTGTGGTATATTGGAATATGTCTTAAATGGAAAATTCCAGCTATTCGGAGGGATAATTCAGATGGTGGATGGGAGAGGGTTAATAAATTGATTCCCATTGTATACAGAGGATCAGATAGATATACAATGATTTATTATTATCACTGTTTGTGCCCTCCACAACGGAATAGTATTAATAGATTTTATGATTTGTGTATTATTTCAATACTTACCTCAATTCTTTTCCTCATGTGTCCCTCGTGAGGTGCATTTTAGTTAGAATATAGAAATGTATTATACTGTATGTCCCTTTCCCATGTAGATATTTGGATTAATAGAATGTCGACAAAGGGTATAATAATATATTAATATATAGACTGTGTTCCCTCTATACATATATATCTTGATTCCCTTATTGTATTCTTCATAATTGAGGAATGGTTATTGCGATCTATTATTGTTTATATCCGGGTTCCATGACAATGATGCCGGACCAATGAGTAGTTTTGACTCATACTTTAATGATCATATGATGTGGAAGAGCTTTTGGATATGTTATTCTAATAATTTTTTTCATTGGTCCTCTGGATATGTGACATAGTAAATACATGAATATCAGTGTTGGGTAGTAAAGAGCTGTGCGGAGTTCCGGGTCACATTATCGGAAAGAATCACGTGGACGGGACATCTGACAGACGGATGTATCGTGGTGATGACGTTCCAGGACCTATGAGTAGTTCAGATTCATATTTAATTACCACGTGATGTAGAAGACCTCTCTGATATGTTATTCTAAAAACCTTTTCCATTGGTCCATTGGACATATGACATAGTGAACACATGATCATTAGTGTTCTATAGTAGAGACCTGTACGGAGTTCCGGGTCACGTGATCGGAGTTAATCACGTGGACGGGACTTCTGACAGATCTATCATTATGCATCATTAAAGGTTGGTTTTTCTTTTTAATACTTCTGCCTGATATATTTTATAAGAGATATAATGGGATTGCCTTGAACAAATAAATGGTTTTTATATTATAAAGTGGATGTTTTTTTTCTTGTATGATGCATGTAATTAAATACAGGTGTTAACAATAGATCAAATTAGATCAGGTATATATACAAGCCATGTTGGCTCATTCAATCATATGCTCCTGAGGAAGCTGGACAATAATACATCCAGCGAAACGCGTTGAGCGCTACCTGTTTCATGCTGACCAAGCTCTGGAAGTTCTGTGGACATTTACTTTGTGGACCTTGATCTTTTTTCCCTCTGGAATTGGCAGAAACAACGGACATCTGGAGACCTTACAAGAACCCATTTATATGCAACTATAACGCTGCTAAGGGACTGTATCATCTGTGAGAAGGTGGAGTACACATTAACCCATTTGTGCAAATTACGCTGCCCAGGGATTGTGTGACATCCATTACTCCTGGATCCGGTAAATCTATATTTTGCCATAAAGGGAATTT
Source organism: Taudactylus pleione (assembly GCA_031769625.1). Taxonomy (NCBI): domain Eukaryota; kingdom Metazoa; phylum Chordata; class Amphibia; order Anura; family Myobatrachidae; genus Taudactylus; species Taudactylus pleione. Next base: position 5,777,677 of record JAUIMM010000104.1, on the reverse strand, counting down.
ATAGTCCACATCATTACACAGTTCAAGACTTTTCTAGGACTTTATATACCATGAGCTACATATCTTAGGACACCTACCTAGTGTGCAATTGCATACATTGATTCACTAACGGTGATTTTATTATTTTATTATTACTATTATTATTTTTATGTGTTAATAAATATGTGATTTTTTTATCTAACCATCCACTTTATCCTATATTTTTATGAGTGTTTAGCGCTGGTAACTTTAATATTTGCTCATAAATGTAGTGGCTGTCAGAACTCAGTGTTTGTTTAACCTGCCCCGAGCTGAGCACCTAATGTGTACCCACGGCCGGTGCTAGGGTGTTTGGCCTCCTGCAAACTATAAAAAAAAATTTGCACCCCCAGTTTACATTTTACCATTTTATACACTTGTTTGCATGCAATTTATATAATAGCTTAAAGCTCCCTCACCTCACTCACTGTTCGGCGTGTCCTCTTCCTGGCGTTGTGGTGCGCATCTGAATCAGCTCCTCCATTGCTCCTCTTCTTAGGCATGACACAGCACACCGCACACAGAGAAAGCTGGTGTGCATGCGGTGTGACATAATTGTGTACTTTGCGTGTGTAAGCTGCTGGTCTACATACTATTGCTGGCAGTGGCTCTGCTTATAACAACTTAACAAGGCAGGGAAACGAACTACCTCTTCCCGCTCAGCGGCGGGCAATGAAATCAGTTCCTGACCTGGCGGCCGCGGACATAAATGACATATAAATTCAGGCGGATTGGCAATCTGGCTAATAAATTGTATGGAGTCCAGACCACCCATTAGCCAAATCACCGTTCTGCCTGCATTTAAATTTAATTTTTGTCTATGGCCGCCCGGTCCTGTGTGTACTCATTGAAATAGGAACAATTATACAATTATAATGATCACATAAGTAATCCTTGTAGAACAAACCTTACAAAAGCCAGAAATTTCTATCCCATACTGTTTGACAAAATAATCAGGTTGTATTTGTATTTTGGACCATTTATAAAGGATATTGCATATGGGGCATGTGAAATGATGCCAAATAAAGTTTTGCAAATGGTATAAAAGGATCCTACTGTATTTACTAACATAGTGCTATTATCACACATGCACTGTAAACTATAGTAACCAATCATTTTGTGCATGCTACTCTAATGTCCAGGAGACTCCCAAATTTTAGGGAGCCCTCTCATACTCCCATAGAGAAGACCAGCCTCTCAGATCAGTCCACTACCCCAGGGACGTGGGCCGTATGAATGCACTGTAATGCGATTAGCTATAAATTGTGACTTTGTGGCTTTGCCTTCCACTACTACAATGCTGCCATGTTGTATAAGATACACTATGATCACCCGCCGTTTCTTCTATTGCAGTTATCTGTGATGTATATCCAGAGCAGCTGACTAGGAAACATAGAGCAATGGAAGCAAAGGATAGAACTGGGGATGAATATGAGGGAGGAGGGCCCTGCCCACCAGATCTTACATGCTATATGTAATGCTCTTTTAATGGCATGGATTTAGGTGAAAAATTGGCAAGTAGCTTTGATATAGCGCACATTAAACAATGAAAGCAACTGTTTGATTGCTGTGGCTGTGCAAATTTGCATCTACTTGCAATATTTAAATAATGAGAGCGGGAAGATGCACTAAGTCTTGGAGAGTGATAAAGTGGAGATAGGTAAAGTACCAACCCATCAGCTCCTGTCATGTTACATCGATGATTGCCGATCTGTCTGGAAATCAGTGACATTCTTCATGTTAAAAATCCCCGATTTGGTGCTCCAATCATATTTGGGTCGGGATCGGCAACATTTTTGTTTTCACCAATCCCATGACCCTGGTGTCTGGTATCGTTGAATTAGCTCAATACATCGTACAGTAGATGTATGGGAGCCTTTAGTAATAATTCCATCATTTTTAGTGGCTCTTGCATATATTGCTTAGTTACTGTTTGGGCACAGATATAATTGTGTCCAATACAAGATAATGACTGCCTGAGGAAGCAGTTGAGCCATGAAACATGTTGCAAACTTTCAAATAAGTGAGACTCATGCTGTTTTTATTATTTTATGTTTTATTTTTTTCTTTGATTCATATTTTTAAGTGTTTATATTTATTATCTGACTTTTTAGTGCTTACAGCCTAGTTTTATGTATTTTATTTTGTTTTATTACATTAGCCATTGTCGATTATAGCAACTCACGAGTTCCAAGACTTATTTATATCTTATATACTGTGTAATTTAAAATAAAGGAAATTTCTTTCACAGCTAAACTGTTATAGTGGACAATTCTCCTCTTCTTGTGTGCACGGCTCATGCACAGTGAGTAAAGAAAGAGGATGTTTAATGGGACAGACAAAGCCCTGGTCATACAGGGTATTATTTATCCACATTTAAGGTGCTTATGCAAAGTCACATTTACTGTATGTACATACACTAAAGTTAGCACTAGAGATTATTTTGTATTGTATATCCATCTATGGAAGCCATGTGGGTAGCCTTTTATCTCCTTGGCTGCGGCCTTTAAATGCTGTGGTGCCAGCCATGACTGCTTTGACCCCCTCGTCACCACCCCCAAATTCTCACTGCCTGTCAATCACTCTGCGATGACTCTCCGTGATTGCAGTGGTGCCTTCGCACATGCTCACTGCGATGCATGCACCGTACGCAACAATCGGCCATCTTTGTAAACTTTAGCAATAGCGATACATAATGAATCCGGCCCTGTGTTTGAAAAATGTCAGTTAGAAGCTGTTTGGTAGGTACTTTATCTCTCTCCAAGGCTTAGTGCATCTACCCCTGGGCCTGATCTAGACAATAGGGATATCACTGGATATTGTTAAGTCCGTAATGAAAAAAGACATCACTGCTTGAGACTGGAATATAATTGGCCACAGCAGTTTATTATACACAATACAAATAACATACACAGCAAAGAACAGTGAACGTTAGGGAACGTGGTGGCAATGTTTTGAACGCTAAATTGACCATTTGTAATTAACAAGGATAGTAAACAAAAAAGGGAGAAAACACTCCCTGATCTAAGTCGTCACATCAGCACCAAAAGGGATAATAGCTTTAACCTTCCATTGAACCACCAGAACTGGCATAAAACACTGACAACTGCTGTGACTTTCACCCCTCAATACATAAAGGGTACATGGGCAATGCTGCCCTTGTGACTCCTGATGCATAAAACCAAAACTACTAAAACTGTATAAAACTAAAACTACTTCTCCAGTCATCTGCCCCTACATCCTATCTCCTGGGGCTCTTTAAAAAACGAGGCTGCATCGTATTGATTTCCCAGTGGAGACTAGTCGTGTATGTGACTATTCTTCAGTATGGAGGACTTAGGGGCTCATTTAAGAATGAGTCACTCCCCTTTAACACTTGCACTTCTGGCTTAAGTGAAGCCTTTCAGGCTTTGTTGAGGCCCTGCCGTGTTGAATCAGACATCCATCGTCCATGGCTGAGGTAGCCCATTGCCAGCAGCGTTAACCAGAGGACACCGTGGAGGAGGGAGACAGCTCTGGACCTCACCAGATAGGTAAATTATGGTAAATATTGGTTTCATATTCATTTAGTATCACTGCTGCCGGCGTATAATATTGTTGGATGAATGTAGCCTTTAGGCTTAAGAAGTCACCATTCTGAAGTGTGCCACTGTCTGAGGAAATCCAGTAACATTTGTTTACCTATAGACAGTGTTGGACTGGGGCGTGAAGGGCCCACCAGGGGAATGCAGTGATTGGGGCCCATACTTTGGGGTGTGACCAGCCTGCAAATTGGGTCTGGGCCCTTTAAAATATATAGATATGGTAAATATTGCTAGTGAATGCATAATAATGTACCTAACTAATAACAGCAATACATTGTAGAAAATACACCAAAGTCCTGTGCAATATAATACAAGTGCACAGTCTGGAACGTGATCCCTAGAGGAGGGGGTGGGCCCTCAGGCAGTGGGGCCCACCGGGGGTTTCCCCTGTACCCCTGTGGGCCAGTCCGACCCTGCCTATAGAGGACGGTAATCTGGACTTCCGATCTAAACTGCAGTTTAGACATTTGAACTAGGGACTTTAAGATGCACTGAAGCAGCTGATACACAATCATTTTGCACCTGCTCCTTAACCTGGGCCGGGAATTGTCTGACCTTAGTAGGTAGAATGCTGATTTTTTTTCAACATAATTTAACCCGTAAAGCACTGAAAACCACAGCTAGAAATCTAGTAGTAAACGCGTGAATAGATAATTGTATACTGGGTAATATGGATCATATTGGAAGCATGCAGAAAATAGGCCATTAGTCTGGAAAACCTAAATAGCAATAACTTTTTATTGTAGGACACGTAGTTATTATACATGGTGCTGCGTAGATACCGTACTACTAGCCACTTTGAGATTCTCATGTGAAACACTGATTTTACGTAAATACATATTTCTGCTTCCGTCATGTATCACATATATAGCGATGTTATGCACACAAATTGTCACTCAATTAAGATTGTAAGGTTATACATAGCTCCTTCTGTGTTAGGCTCAGTTCAATGTAATAAAAAGCTCCATATACACTAATCTGTAAAAAATACAACCCCAATGTCCCTATTATGAATAATTGAAACTAACATTAGCATTATTCTAGGGAAAAATAATACAAATATGTATTTTATCAAACATATTGGCACTAAGTGATAGGGGACTTTGATGTGACATTTGCACTCTTGCACAGAGAACCTGTGCGGCTGTCCTGTCTTGTTGCACAGCTAGCTGTATTTCCAAGTTGTGGAGGCATGTTCTGAAAGTGGAGAGTAGGGGAGCACAGTGACTTGAGTGAACCATGTACCAGTGCAAGATGGAGGGATATCATTCGATGCGCTTTGTCTATGACCTCCAATGTGACATAATATGATCAGAATATATATATAGTTATTACAATTGTAAAATGAGTTCCAATGGCAGTAAGCTTCTAGACCACAGGTTCTCAAACTCGGTCCTCAGGACCCCAAACAGTGCATGTTTTCCATCTTTCCCCACAGAATCACAAGTGAAATAATTAGCTCCGCCTGTGGAATTTTTTAAATGTGTCAGCGAGTAATGAATAAACCTGTGCACCTGCTAAGTGACCTGGAAAATGTGAGCTGTGTGGGGTCCTGAGGACCGAGTTTGAGAACCACTGTTCCAGACAGATGCATCTAAGCACATTGGTGCAGTCTAGGGGGACATTGGTGTGCTCCATCCACCATCATAATTTGCTACATAAACATGATTATAAGGATATTATTTTTATAAAAAATTTAATGATCAACTCGTGATGTAAGGCAATGAAAAAATGTATCAAGAAAAGTAGATTTCTATACAGAATATATGTTACATTGTACATTTATTTAATGTTGAAAAATTTGGCCATTTCCAGTGACAAATATTTAAACAAAGGACTGTCCCTGGAAATTGGGGACAGTTGGCAACTATGGCCCTCATTCAGAGCCGTACGCTCTGAGCAGAGCGCACGCTCTGAATGAGGGCCGGGCTCCATTTTCATGGAGCGTCCTCCTGGACGCTCGTATAGCTGTGGGTCACCACCCACAGGCTATACGAGCGTGCATTGTGATGGTCGCGATGGTCTCGACCATCGCGACCATCGAATTTGCGAGCCGGAGCCTGCGGTTGAGGTTTTCAACCGCAAGCTCCGGAGTGATTTTGGCTCTATCAGAGCCAAAATCACTCCCACTGACATCACTAGTGATGTCAGTGGGCCGGCTTCTGACGGGAGGCGTTCCCGTGGGAACGCCCCCGTCAGGGAGGCACGCCCCCGGCACGCCCACCAAAGGGGGCGTGCTGTCAATCAACATTGACAGCACGCCCCCTTTGATCGGACACAACGAGCGAAGGACTTTCCTTCGCTCGTCGCGTCTGGCGCATGCGCACGACGGAGCTCCCTCCGTCGTGCACATGCTCAGTCCATAACATCGACCCACTTGCGAGCGGACAGCCGCTCGCGAGTGGGTCTGAATCAGGCCCTATGACTGCAGTTAGATAAAAAGAAAGCAGCTCACATTCCAGCAATGACCGATAAGCTACATGCAGTTACTATTTCTATGTAATATGGTATAAATACTGAACTCATCTAGGCACATACACATTTTGGAAAGTCCTTTTGGTTATATTTTAGGTGCAATTGAGAAACCATGATAACCCTTATATGGAATGGTTTTGGATCACCTTGGGAAAGCTCAATGAAACGCATCCATGATGCCAGCTTGTGGGCAAACTCTTGAGCTGAGGTGGATTGAGTTATCACCCTCAACAAGTAGAGGATCAGCTGTCGTAGAATGACTCTGATGATTGCACGATAAAAGGCTGCAAGGCTTAGGTGTCTATCAAAGGGGTGAAACCACCACCAGCAAGGATTAATTTGGATCTTGGTGTGATACAGTAGATACTACACTTTGCATGGGGGATCCCATTTCACAAAGATCATTGTAGTCAGTACGAGTATCCATGCCACCCTTGGTCTGTTATCATTATTGCAGGATGGTTTTAACAGCAAAACAAGTCATAGGAAAAAAACTTTGTTTTTAAAGCATATTTTTATTTATATTTTAAACTGTTTTTAACAATTTATTTCATTTTTTATTCTCTACGTAGAACTGAAAACCTAAGTCTGGGTTCTCGGTTGTATTGTGCATGGGCAACTGGATCAGACATTGGCATTCCCCAGAAGCTGGCCCAACAAAATGGTGTTAACTCTTACTACTAGGATATTTTATTGAATAGATTGCAGCAAAAGGGGGTTATTATACTGTCTTAGGATAACTATCGAGTTAATAATTCCATTTGTTCTTTCTTGATGAATTGGAATTCTTTAAAAGAAACCTTTGTTTTTATTTTCTGAATGAGTTTCCGATTGGATGAAATTTTATTGGAATGTTTTTATGATTAGTGAAGAATTCTTATTATATTTTTTTTCATTCTGGATATTTTTTTTTCCGGAGGATACAGCAATATTTATGTAGACTGCTCTAGTTAGATGCATTATGTACAGTATTATGTTTTTATTAGCACTAGGATGCTTTACCTCTGTCGATTTACATTGTCTCCATAAGCTTCTATTATATATATATTTACAGTATTTCTTGTATATGGTATATGTTGATAACTGTCTCAATAAAATTATCAATTTCTATACTTCTAATGATATACTGTATATGTCCATGTGTAATCAAGTATGAAGTGTAAGACCCATTTCCTGCAATATATGATTATTTTCTGTCCAGTTTAAGTTTAAACAATTTCCACCAAGAATTTTACCAATTACCAGGATTACTTTTATGTTCCTTTTATTCTGGGGATGACGGACAGCGAAGCAAACTGTGTATATTATCACTGGTTAATTAATTGCATTCATACAAACATTTAGGGGGTATATTTACTAAAGTGTGGGTTTTTAGAATTCGGAGATGTTGCCCATAGCAACCATTTAGACTCTAGCTATCATCTCTAGAAGGTGCTAGATAAATAGTAAGTAGAATCTAATTGGTTGCTATGGGCAACATTTCCAATTCTAAAAACCCACACCTTAATAAATATACCCCTTAGTTTAATTGCAGGGATGTGATATTTACATTTTGCAACTAAACTTTTGTTTTTAAATGAATTAGATCCACAGATTTGATGAAACAACTAGAGATACATGATTAATTGTATAGTAATTGGCCTTATATTCACTAACATCCATGCATTATCACCAGAGGTACTGAGAGGGAAGTAGGGAGGGTGTTGGCAGATTTTGGTGGAGACAGATGTGGTTTGGGCTCCATTTTGGACACCAGCTCGGTCACATTAAATGATGGGCAAATTAACTGTGTGTAGCAAATAGAGCTTCTTAAATTTCCACACAGTCATACCCCTCCCAGATCAGCATTATCTTTTACCTAGGCTGCATGTGGGGGGAGCATGACCACACACCTCTGCATGCAGCCTGGGAAGAAGATGTAGAACCCAGCAGGATGTAGTCAGGTTACCGGCGGCCGGCATCCCGATACTGAAAGCTCGACATGGGACTAAACATAGGCGTCGAAACCCTGATGCCTATTATTAGCCCCACAATTAAATCCCGATGCCCGGCATACTGAACGAAGGTAAGCCAGGTGTCTTAGGTTATAGCCACGGGAGGGAGAATTAGGTTTAGGAACCCCAGGGGTGACTTAGGGTTAGGCTAGGGAAAGGGGGGGTTAGGGTTAGACACCACTAGTGAGAGGTTAGTGTTAGGCACCCCCACGGGAGGATTAGGTTTAGGGTGCAGGAAGGGAGGGTTAGGGTTAGGCACCACTAAGGAAGGGTTATAGTGCTTATCAGCCCCAGTCGGGATTTTGATCCGTCGGTCTTCCACTGACGGTATTTGATCCGGCGGCTGTTCAGCCACCGGGATTACATACCGATTCCTACCCAGCAATAGTTTTAATGTATTTATGTTGGTAACTCATGTTACAATAAACATAAATATTTATTACCAAAATGTGAAATAAAGTACAGTTGGGGGTACCCATCCACCTGAGCCGCATTTTCGCCTTCTGCCGTCGCCGACCCATGTGGCGAATAAAAACCAGTGATCCATGGACATCGATGATTGACGATCTGTCGGTGGATCTGGGAATTCAGCATGTTAAAAATCACTGACTCGCCGATTCAGACCATTTTTGGGTTGGGTTTGACGAATCAAGTTTTTTCAACATGTTGAATATCCCTGATTCCCTGGCACCGACGTCGGCAGAACGGGGCATTGCGGAAATCTGTTGCAGATTTATGGGCTCCTTTACTTTTAAGTTGTGTAAAGGATAACTCCATGAAACATTAAAAAATTAGTTAAAAAGTTAGGGAAAAATAACAAAAAACAAAAATTGTAGGTGACTATTGCTGGATCTTCCATGGCCCTAATGGTTGTATAGGGTTACACACTGCTTTCCTAACAAAGCCCACTACTTCCATTTACATAAATGGCAAATTTATGTGGGACGGGTATCAACACCTGCTTGACATGCTGTACCCTGGCCAAATGGTAATCCTAGAGAGATTTGCAGCACGGGACTGGTACAGCCATTCGAGAGGCTGGAGGACAGAGCCTGCATGGTTCTGATAATATGCTTTTTATTTTTGAATTTTAACTCCTTCATCTCCACCCAAGATCAAGCTTTCAATTTCTCCTCTGTTCTTATCAAATGCCTGTTTTCCAGGCCCAGTCAATGTTACTTTGTTGCAGATATTTATTTGCAGTTCATCAATGTTCCTTTGTAGCAAATATTTTGTTACAGTACATCAATATTAAATTATGATTCCTTTGTAGCTGTTCAATGTTAATCTAAATTGAAATTGTAAGCATTAACAAACAGGTGATAACTATCTCCCCCCCTCCCCCATTTCACAAAACAACTCAATGAATTTATCCTACTAACAAAACTACTATGAGTGCAGCTTAAACTTCAAAAGACTATCAGTAATAGAATGTTGCTACAGTCTATCAAGGAAACTCGGTTTTGTAATCAATACATTCTAAAGTCCTTGCTATAAAGTCTTTGCAATGTTTAATTTGGAAGCTTGTATCAATAGTTCCCAAATTAGCATGCAATATAAAAGCGAGCCATGGTGATTGAAAAAACAAAACAAAACAGAAAACATTGAAATAAATTTGTAGATAAATAAAAAAAGTTTCATTTTTACATGTGTGTGTGTGTGTATATTACTTACAGTATACAGCAATTCTGGTTGCATCCAAACAGGAGGGATAGAACCATTGCATCCTAACATGTTACAGAGCTCTGCCATGTGATGTGTACACTAATATAGGACACAGCATACGCTCAAAAGGGAACCCATATCCGCGGTTGTACAGGGAATCAGAAGAGACAATAACGTTTTAGGCAGCGAACCGGAATTACTGCACTAATTCAACCTATATAGACACACATATACATGTGAGTGTAAGATATAGAAGTGTGTGTGTATATATATATATATATATATATATATACTGTATATATATATATATACTGTAAATATATATATATATATTATATATATATACACACACACAAACACACAGAATTAATTTCCATTATCAGTACAGATCCCTCTGATCACTGCACCACAAAGTATACGAAGAGGGTGATGAAGAGGATGAGACTCGGACTACCCAGCTGCAGCAACCCATACCCTGAATTCCCAGTTCCCCGTCTGTACTCGGTAACACACAGCTGCCGGATGACAGTGCTCTTGACCCTGACTTCTAATTGATCTACGTCGCTGACATTCTTTCCGTCATTTGGTTTCATCACATACTCCGTCATGGACATGTTGTAGCAGTCGGTGACAAACCTATCCTCCGTAACATGGGCATTGTCCTGGTACATGGGTCTGTAAACTCGGCTGGGCATATCTCTTTGGTAGTTGTTGTAATAACGATAGTCATTATCGTTGTCAAATTGGTATCTCATATTACTAACAGCATTCCCCAGCATGAAACCCCCAACTGCTCCCACAGCAGCTGCACCAGCCACCATCTTCATGTTGGTCTTGCTCTTCGGGGGCTTCCACTGCTTGTTGTAGTTGCTCCCTGGATTATAATTGTTTCCCATGTTACTGCCAGGATTCCAATTGCTCCCAGTGTTGCCCGGGTAGTTGGGATTCCAGTTGCCCCCAGTGTTGCCTGGGTAGCTGGGGTTTCGGTTGCCACCATTGTTCCATCCACCCCCTTTGCTTTTTCCTCCTTTTTTAGAAGCTACTGTCAACACGAGGAAGAACGAGAGCAGCACTAGGCAGGTCCAGAAGTTTTTTGGCATCTTCACAAATCTGCAAATGGAAAATTAAAATAGCAATTATTTAAAAATGTATTTTCAAGTAAGTCACACTCTTTCATAATGCTAAAGGGGTTGACAATCACCCCTCTTTTACCTACCCCTAAATAGCAAACAGTATAACCAGACAATTTGGACTCAACCAGGACAGATGAGACACTAATCTATATAATAAGTGCGAAAGTGGGTTTGTGTGTCCGATTGTCTGTCCTTTATGCATGGCCAGAGTTTTGGGCCTAGCTCCACCAAATTTGGCATGGTGGTGTAGCACCAGGATTAGGTTTCTGCCTAAGTTTAAACTTTCTCAGGGCCACACATGGTCACACAATCACTAAAAATGGGGGCACTCTTAAATTACACAGGTTCCAAGGCTGGCTCCAGTGGAAATTGGCAGTCTGCCAAAAACCTGTTAAATAGCTACAAAATTATCCTTTTAACCTTTGAGCAAACTTGATGACTCATGCAAGTTCACATTAAATCCAGAGCCTCTGTGTTTGCATGCAAGGGCATAACTACAATTTTGTGGGCCACATAGCAACATTTTAAAAGGGCCCCCCCAGAGGTAATAATACCCCACATACTTTTGCCACCCATTCATGTTATGCCATAAAGACCCCATTCAGATTATTCCACACAGAGCACATTCAGGTTATGCCACACAGTAGTACCCCTTATACACATTATGCCATGCAGTAGTAGTGCCCCTTATACACATTATGCCATGCTGTAGTAGTGCCCCTTATACACATTATGCCAAGCAGTTGTCGTGCCCCTTATATATTATTCCACACAGTAATGCCCCTTACACATTTTGCCTTACAGATACCACACAAATGCCCTTTACAGATTATGCCACATAGTAGTAGTGCCCCATATAACACATTATTACACACAATTGTAGTGCTCCTTACACATTATGCTCCCCCAGCAACTCACCTCCCCATGTCCCTTGCAGCCTCTCACCTCAACTTGTGTGCCATCAGCAGCCAGCAGGTGTGGATTTAGGTTTGGCCCTCTAGCTAATTACAGCTGGCGCAATGGCAGGCAGTGGCAGACATGGACAGACAGCGTAGGCACAATTTGAATCTGACGCTGGTTGCGAGCCAATCGGAGCTCACGAACCAGCAGCCAATCAGGAGCTGCCACTGCAGATTGGCTACCAGTCCAAGAGCTCTGATTACCTCACAACTGGCGGTGTTGTCTCTGCATAAAAAAATCAGCTGGTGGGTCGGCACCAAATCAACATCGCTGACACCTGGGCCCCCCTCGATGGCCCTGACTGGACCGGCCCACCTTGTGTGCGTGACTGGGTTCAGGGGGAGCGGAAGGCCACAGAGGCAGCTCGGGCACCATAGCAGCCACACCCTTTGCACCCACAGTAGTTACACAACTGTTTGCAAGCATGTTAGCAAACAGTGGGGTCTTTTCAGGATCATTGGACTGGGGTTATAGGCGAGGACAATGTAAACAAATAAAGGCTGTAGGTATACTTCAGGGACCGGTTAGTGATAAATAAGGATAAAGTAGCACACAGGCATCTTTGAACATTATGGGTTTCCAGTCAGAAAAATACGGCACTCCTGGGCCTGTATAATGAGACTTGGTGGCAATGTTATTAATAGATCCGTGATAGGAAGCCTGGTATTTTACTTAGAAAAGGTGGAACCCTTATGCTGGGTATACACTTCCTGATATATCATTCTTTTGATCGACAGAGGATATAACACGAGTGAGTGTGTACACCCAATATGTCTGTGAACGACGTTGTTTACAGATATGTCAGGTCGGCCCTGCTGCAGTACAGCTGAAATATATATCAGTGCATCTGTATGTGTGTAAGGGTGACCCACCGCAGCCCATACACTTGCTGCAGGGACCGCCGACACTGACATCACAACTGGGTAGGCAAATTTAATTGCCCGCTCAGTTGTGATGTCAGGCCAACAATACGTATCAAGCGGCTGATTTGTAAGTAAGTGTGTATAGCTTACCAATCAGCCACTTGAACACAGGATTGGTCTTTTGACTGATCGGTCACTACGCTGTGTACCCAGCATTAGTTTTCAAAGCACTTGGATGTACAAGGGGAACAGAGGACCTCATTCAGACCTGCTCGCTAGATGCGTTCGCTCGCACGATGCATATGCAAATTTGGGAGGGCAATTGATAGCACTGCAAGGTATTAGCACACCCACTATATCTTGGCGTGCGATTGCATTGTGTATGCAGACGCCCACAAACCTGTCTTAAAACACCAACTTGCGCATGTACATCGGTACATCAGGTAACATCGGATGCGATTGCAGTGCTTGTGGTTGATCATACCCTGCCGCAAGCACTGCGGGCACTTCAGTGTAAAATCCAGCCCGGTGATGTGTACTATGATGCTGCCTCTTAATTGTGCACGCTTCTGAAACAGCGTTGAGACGCTCAGGCACGCCTGCGTTCGCACCTCCACTCCTCCGTTTTTAATGGCCAGCTCCTGTCACCACCCACAAACAGCTTCTCCCATCACTCACTCTGCTGGGCAGTCTATGCGCAGTGAGCGAATGCTCCCAATCTCTCGCATTGGTTCATGCACGCGCACTGCAATGCGTATGCATGCGCACAATGCGAACCATCGGCAGCTATGAGCAAATGCATCATAGCGAGCAGGTACGAATCAGGTCCAGAGATCAAAGTAGTGTGGAACCAGAGAAGTGCTTCAACATTTAGAAAACTCCAATTTCATGGCTAATTGACGATTTGTGTCATTCATAAAAGGTATATCAAGGTCCCTTCTCTGCAGAAAGTCTCTAATTATATTTAAAAGTAAACTGATTGTTGGAAATAATGTTTCTTTACAAGTTCAAAATGCATTGATAAACTTGATGTGCCATATTTAAAGGCTACTGTATATTAATTTACAATATTATTATTAATCACAATTCTAAGGGTGTGTATATAAGGAACTGCGTTATATCAATCACTATAGGTACTCAATACATATATATATATATATATATATATATACACAGTAAAGGTATAAACAATTTATTTAGACAAATAGTATAATACTGACATTAATGCTTGGGTCCCAGCATCATATAAAATCTTAAAACATGTGAGCTTAGGTTAATAGAATAGTCATGACCAGCACAATTGTAAATTGACAACACCTTCCTAAAGGGGGGAAGGAATAAAATAAATAAAATAAATAAAAGATACTGAAAGTCCCAATAACATGAATGGATCATCCAAAAGTAAATCCTCTAATATGGAATTGTTGATACAAAGTTCCAAATTTGTTGCAAATAGGTGGAATGATATATAATAAATGTTTTCCTGAAAAAATGCAACAATGTCTCTGCTTATGTGCAGTGGAAATGTTTACATAGATTCCATAAATATTGCCAGAGTAAGCTTTGTAGTATAGTAAAACGCTGCTTACCGATGCAGCATGTGTAGTGGATCTGTGAGTTCGTTCTAGTGGTATAGTAACTTGCTCCCACGTCTGTGCTGAGGGCCTGATTCAGAGCCGGACGCTATTTGCGAACGGTCGTTCAGACAAAGGGGCCGGCTATTTAAATTGAGCGCTCGCTCTTTGCGGTCTGTTGATGCCTCTATGTCTGAGCGAGCGAATGAAACATGCGCTCGCTACTTTGTAAAGACGGCCCCTGGCCGTTCGCATAATACGTCATCTCCGCTATTTATTAGATTAATCGAGTACATCGAAAGGCGTCTGAACTGCTCGCAGTGCTTATGGTAGGTTTTACTTCCCGCAATCACTGCGAGCAGTTCAGGCTAAAAGACAACCAAGTGACGTGATTGATGACACTCCCTTACTAATTATGCACTCCTATTAAACGCCCGTTTTGACCGTTTGGCACGCCTGCGTTCGGATCTCCACTCCCCGTTTTCAAGCACCTTCCCCTGTTACCACCCACAAACACCTCATTCTGTCACTCAAATTAGCAGGCCCTCGCTGTTTTGCGAGCGCACGATTTCCAACCGCAATGACTGGTTGGCGCATGCGCATTATGACCCATATGCATGCGCAGATGTGCTAACATCGCTCGGAGCGAACGAGCGGCCGCTTACGAGCGGCTCTGAATCAGGCCCTGAGTGTCAACAGTGCCATTCACCCCGTCTGATGAGACCGACGTCTCTACCCGGCGGGGAGCGGTGTCCGTCAGACACGTGTAGCTGCCTGACTCCCGTGTCTCCTCTGAGTGTTGTACGGCAGCGGGTGGGTGGTGATTAGCTGAGCTTTGTAACCGCTAGATGTGATCGCTGTAAGGCAAAATAGTGAGACCACAGTGGGATGCACAATCACGGTGCAAGCTTCCTTCCTGGATCTCTGTGTTGAATGGCAATATGGAGAGAGGAGGATTTGTAAGCAGTCCTCTTTCGTCCTTGGAAGACTGCTTACAAATCCTCCTTTCTCCAAACTAGCAGCTGGATTGAGAAGCACAAGCACATGCATAGTTTTCATGTTTTTATGAACCAACTACTAGAGGGTCAACCATAAATCACGGATATAGGCATATGTATTCCAATTCTGAGATTTACCCCTGAGGAAGTCTCATAAAGAGACGAAACGCGTCGGGTTTTAAATGAAAGGTGGACACTACATCTAAACAATTTTTCAGATTGGAAGGTGATTAATTATCCTTCTTTAAAGATCGATGGGTGTCCAATATTATTAACATGTAAGAAATTTATTGTATTGTTGGGTTTTTAATAAAGAAAGAATATGATCATTTTAGAAATTTAATTATATCTTAATTTGTTTATTAATACTGGCCTTGGGCCAATTGTCTGGGTGTTTTTGGTATGAGGGTATCGTTTTATAGAACCTCAAGGAGGATTTGAAGCAAGTTCATTTTCTGGACTAACTGACTTGAATCGAAAATCAAATAGGAACAGACAGTGAAATTGTCTCCTTAAAGAAAATAGAAGATACACATTTTAAAAGTTGTGTTCCAATAAGAAGCGCCCCATTAGTAATTTGTATGTATATATGTATATATATATATATATATATATACTGTATATGTACGTATTGAGTACCTATTGTGATTGATATAGCGCAGTTCCTTATATTCCTTATATACACATGTTTTGATAATTTTTGTTGAAGAACTACAGAGTTCTTTTTGGAACAGCTCCTGAATCGATCCCAATATATCTATTTTAGCTCTATCTTTTATAATTAGTGTTGACTGTTTTTTTCCATTTTATCTATTACAATTCTAAGGGACATATTTATAATAAAATATTTGCAGGATGTTTTTACGGGGTACTTGCAAATATTAAGGATCTACCAGATGTAGTATGGAGGGATTGCAGCAGATATCTACGAAAATTGCGGATTGTGATAAATCTGCCCTTGAACCTCTTCCATAACTCCACTTTATACTCCAGTTGTCTTTATGTCATTTTTGTAAAACTGAAATTAGGATTACCAGGTTAGTTATATAAAGCAAGATCTAGAAAACATACAACTACCATAACTTTGTTACTAGGCAGTCTAACAGAATGGTTATTATAATAGCAATGCATATCTGGGGCATTACACTGGTGCACTGCAGCTACTGTAGGTTACATGCATGCTGCAGAGCATCCTGCAGTTTGATATGTGTGCAAAATAATTGCAGAGCAGCCATGCAGTTTGTGCATTATATAATGTTCTGCAGTCAAGGTTTTGGATTAAAAAAAACATTCATACTTTTGGAAATATTAATGCTGATAGAACTGAGGAGCTGATTCAGACCCGCTCGCTAGGATGCGAACGCTCGTAGCTGGACGATATTTGCAATCTGCGCATGCGTATGCATCGCAATGCGCGTACCACTGCGAAAGATCAGAATGCGTTTGCTCGCAGCTCATAGACAGCCCAGCAGAGTGAGTGACAGGAGAAGCCGTTTGTGAGTGGTGACAGGGGCTGGCCATTAATAAAGGGGGAGTGGATGTGTGAACGCAGGCGTGCCTGAGCATCCCAACGCCGTTTCAGAGGCATGCATAATTTAGAGGGAGCGTCATTGTACACATCACCTGGCTGGTTTGTACACTGAAGTGATCGTAGGGCATGCGGCAGGGTATGGTCAACCTCAAGCGCTGCGATCGCATCCGATGTTACCCGATGTACCGATGGTTGCATACACTTCCTGGAGATGATGTGTGCAAGTGGGCATTTTAAGACAGGCCGGTGGGCATCTGCATACACAGTGCAATCGCACTCTAAGATGTAGTGGGCATGCTATTGCCTTGCTGTGCGATCGCCCTGCCTACGCAATTTGCATACACATCGTGCGAGCGAACGCATCTAGCGAGTGGGTCTGAATCAGCTCCTAAATTCAAAGAGAAAACTCTTTGGTAATTTAAATGAAACAATACAAAGGAATACAATGATCTTGGATGAGAGCAGCCTGTTAAACCGAGGACAAATGGTAAAGGCAGTGACAACATAACTAGTCATAGGACGTGTAGAACATTTGGGTGAGGAGAACATTTTTGGGATGTTTCACAATTTCTTTCCAGTCAACATCTTGTGATTCACAAGAAAACAAGGCAGACTGCCAGACCACATAGTCACTCCGAGCCTTCTCTAAATTAATAATACTAACACAAAGTACTACAGCTTGGGACATGCCATGTTTTGGGAGAAGGACGAGGCCAGGGTCTGCGTTGGTGGATGCAGATTCCTGGCTTCTTAAGTGATCAGTCCTGGTCAGGCTGCAGGAAGATTCAGCTCCTGTAGCCTAACCAAAGGTCACGATGGAGATCCCAGCCTAAGATGCTGGTCGCAGTGCTGGGATAACAAATGCAGCAATGAGGTGTTTGACACCACCTTCTGCATTTGCATCTGAGATGGACGGAATTGCACAGACGCTTGTGTGCGACTCTGCAAATCCGCCCATCTCTGAATCAGGCCCGAAGACATTTCCTTTTAGGAAATATATACAGTATGTACAGTATGTACACAGTATATATATATATATATATATATATATATATTATTATAAAAATAGACTTGGTGAAAAGCAACAGTAGTGCTAGATAGTGAATAAATTAATATACATATACAATAGAATTTATAAAGTGTCTGTGCAATAGTGCAAATTAGATGTTAGTGGACCTCCATATACAAATGGCTTGTATACCTTATTTTAAATAAAAAGGTAAATAATTTATATACACAAAAGAAAATATATTTAGCCTTCAGTAAAAAGTGTCAGCGCAATAATATGGTTGAGTGCTAATAAACCTCCATGTTTAAAAGCTTAAAAATAGAAAAGGCGAATATTTTATATACACAAAAATATACAAGATTTTATTAGAACTAAGGACATAATTAAAACTTAAAATATAGGAGACATAAAAATACTGAATCAATAAAACTAGTGTTTTTAAAAATTATCCTAATAATAAATATAGTAGGTATTTCCAAGTGCAATATATGCAAAATTAGGATAAAGTGCCAAATGCTTATCTTATTGAAAATTCTCAGGCAAGTTCATATAGGACAGGTGAGGAGCTTAAATATATTTTGTTTTAATTATGTCCTTAGTTCTAATAAAATCTTGTATATTTTTGTGTATATAAAATATTCACCTTTTCTATTTTTAAGCTTTTAAACATGGAGGTTTATTAGCACTCAACCATATTATTGCACTAACACTTTTTACTGAAGGCTAAATATATTTTCCTTTGTGTATATAAATTATTTACCTTTTTATTTAAAATAAGGTATACAAGCCATTTATATAGGGAGGTCCGCTAACATCTAATTTGCACTCTTGTACAGACACTTTATAAAATCTATTGTATATGTATATTAATTTATTCACTATTTAGCACTACTGTCGCTTTTCACCAAGTCTATTTTTCTAATATCTTTTCACTCAATAGCAGATTACCACTATTTCTATACCACTTGTTTTAAGCTGACACCCAGAACCGATTGGGAAAGTGCAACTAGTTATCAGTAAGATTGTATATTTGTATAGATAGAATCTAGGTGGCGCTGATTTATCTTTCACTTGTCTATATATATATATATATATATATATAATGTATATATATATATATATATATATACACACATACATACACAGTCGCATTGTCCTGTGTATATATACACAGGCACATTTTCAATGATACTCCTTTGCATTTGACGTGCAAGCTAATTTGATAATGTAATCTGCATATCATTATTTTTTCAATGTAGACAAAAGTTCTAAAATGTACTATGACTGAAAGGATGTTCTGTAAAGGTATATAGCCCCTGACATGGGATCACGATTCTAGGGTGAATTCATCCTTTCCTTTCATGTTAACGCAGGATTCTCCCACGTTCCATCCTATAGACATGAAGCACCAAGCTCTCATCTTTCTTATGCTGCATACACACGGTCAGATTTCTTATCAGGTATGAACAATAACGATTGTAAAAATCGTTCAATCTTTCATATCTTTGATATGTGGGGCATGCACTGACCAACGATGTGCGTTCCCGCATGTCAGATAACGATATCTGACATCAACTGTGTTTGCAGTAAGATTTGGATGATTTCATTCATTTTAATACTGTCAGAAATTGTTCAATCGCTCATCGTTCACAAAATCGTTCAAATCATTGATGTCATCGTTCAATCGTTCAACGTTAAACGAAATCGATGATCTGACAGATCTGACCGTGTGTATGCACCATTATTCTCCATCATGCAAGACCACTGTAGCCTCCATGTGAGTACACACACACACCCACCCACCCTGCTTTAGCATCACACTCTCCCCTTAGGTTCAGCGCAATGTAAATCTATATTACAGTAGAATGCTGCGAAGTAAGAAGGGGGAGCAGAACAAACAGGCTGGGTTTATTTATAAACCTGTTTGAGGGGCGACATAAAACCGTAATTTCAATAAGAAGCTATTTGTGTATTTTTGGCGTTGCTTTCTCTCTGTGCATACTAAAATACAATTTATTATAAACAAGAGGTGCTACGTATCAAAATATTTGCAGGATATCCCTCAAAAACACCCACTTTCTTGGGGTACCAGTAAATATGATATATCCCGTGCATGTACAGTACCTATGAGGATATCTGCTACCATCCCCTGTTTTTGCTTACAAAATCAACTCCCATATGTTTTTGTGGGGACTACAGTACTTCAATGCCGAATTTACCAAGCATTCCAGAGCTTGGCCTTGTAGCTAAATCCATCTTCAAATAGGGTTATCCATTGTAGCCCATGGGCTACTTACTGCAGATTTCTTAAGGAGAGGGCACCGCCCATGCCACCAAAACCTTTGTTATGTAAATGTATATTTCACTGTTCAATATATTCCCTTTTGGAAGAAAAACCACTGAAAAGTACTTCAATGTATATCATTTTTCTATTATATTGATATATATTAAGATGTAACGTAAAAGTCTTGTCATATTTTCATCACCTATTGTGTTTAATGTTTTGGTGTGGCCTTTTGTAATTGGGACTCTGTAATTTGTGTAGTAATATGACATGGTATATTATTAGCAATGCTTACTACTATTTCTAGGGGTTAATGTCATACTCATACAGTATCATAGCCGACTCCTCCTGAAGATACTTCATAGTATTTATATCTCAGCCTTTCCTAATAGCTCTTCATCATTTTCTGTTAGAGCATTCAACTATTTTCCAACCTCTATTACACACTATGGAAACTCAACACATCATTGCAAGAATGCAGTTTGTTTGTTTTTTTACCTAGGACTCAGGTTATTCATCTTTATGTTATATTTCTACAGCGGAGGAGGCAGGTTGCACAATCTGCTAGGAAGGTGAAAGTTATGGGAATCATCTAGAGTTGGAAACTTGTGCATCCAAAACGTAGATGGAAAATGCATTCTGAGTAACATGTATTTTAAGATTTGTGTGACTCAGCATAGTATGATAAATTATTATTATTACTACCAGTTATTTATATAGCGTACACATATTCTGCAGCGCTTTGCAGAGAATATTTGGCCATTCACATCAGTCCCTGCCCCAGTGGAGCTTACAATCTTTATTCCCTACCACATGCTCACACACACATACACACTAGGGTTAACTTTGTTGGGAGCCAATTAAATTACCAGTATATTTCTGGAA
The DNA here is from genome assembly GCA_031769625.1 of Taudactylus pleione. NCBI lineage: Eukaryota > Metazoa > Chordata > Amphibia > Anura > Myobatrachidae > Taudactylus > Taudactylus pleione. The sequence goes on along the minus strand of JAUIMM010000104.1, from coordinate 5,756,704 downwards.
TGTGGGAGGAAACCGGAGTACCCGGAAGAAATTCACGCAAGCACAGGGAGAATATACAAACTCCACACAGTTAGGGCTGTAATGGGAATCGAACCCACGACCTCAGTGCTGTGAGGCTATATGCTTTAACTGTATTTTTATGCAGATACAAGATTTGCTTAACTGTATAGTAATGTGGTAGAAATGCCAGGCACAGTCATCTGCATGATGATGGTGTTATAATGTAGGATTAAAATGAAGAATAGAAACAAATAAAGAAAATAAATAATGGCCATAGTCTGGGCTGGTTGTTGAACCAGTTTGAACAGTGTGGAGCCCCCCCGACCCACCCCACCACAAAAGCTGCAACCAGCACCAGGCTATGACAGGGAAACCGTGAGCATGAGGTCCCTTGTCATGGTGGGAAACAGCCACCAGCTTTTATTACCATCTCACTCCTCTATAGAGTAGTATATTTTCAATCGGAATAAACCAATATGAAGATACCATGTAAGAGTCACAATAGAAATTTCATTCTGAAGTGTGTATCTCAGAAAACATTGAATAGGCAGCCACTTAACGCGTTTCACTGTAATCTTCTACAGTTTCCGCAGAATTGAATATGAATTAAAAGAACTGAAGCTCGCAGTTTTCTCTTAACCAATGAAAACCACCTTGAAAGTTGATGGTATGCAAAAAAACACTTCCTGAGACTGCGCTGATTAATTTGATATGTGACACTTGTGGCCCCAGCACTGTAACACTTCAGATACATATTCAGACTCGGGCGGCTTAAAATGGGTCTGGGCGTCTGCATCTTGTGTTGCAGTCTCCGTGCGTATGCATTGATTAGCATATTCTCGCAGCGGACGGGTGCATGCGTCTGCTTGCGTGCCTTCTTTGCTGAATCAGGCCCTCAGTCGCACACAGAAATACAAGTGTCACATATTAAATTAATCAGTGCAGTCATGTGAAGTGGTTTTATTGCATTACGTTGCGACTAAGACACACATTCAAGTGAAAAAAAAGCAACAAAGATGCTCAGCACAGGACGAGAAGGGCTGTTTGGCTTGACTGTGGCAATAGTGTATAAGTACAGTACATTTTAGAGTGCACGGCGCCGCTTCCTGGTGCTCCGCATAATATTTTCCTTTGCTTTTTTTTTTCTGGAGGGGGCGTAACCATGCCTCCCAGATATGGCCATGTCACCTTCAGTACCCGAGCCCTGTGGCTGTCTCTATGGCCCTGATTTTAGAAATGAAATAGATGAATCTAATAACATTGATTTCCTATTAATTTTGCTTACTTTGGGCCTGATTCAGAGCCGAACGCTCTGACCAGAGCGCTCGCTCTGAATCAGGGCCCTCCTCCATGAAAATGGAGCGGCCTCCTGGCCGCTCGCATAGCTGTGGGTGACCACCCACAGCATATGCGAGCGTCCATGATGATGGTCACGATGGTCTTGACCATCGTGACCATCGGGCTTGCGACGGAGACCCTGCGGTAGGGTCTCGCGGCCGCAAGCCCTGGAGTGATTTTGGCTCTATCAGAGCCAAAATCACTCCCACTGACATCACTAGTGATGTCAGTGGGGCCGGCTTCAGACGGTAGGTGTTCCCATGGGAACGCCTCCGTCTGGCAGGCACGCCCATCGACGGCACGCCCCCTTTGGTGCGAGACCCAGAGCGATGGAGAGCCCGTCGCTCGCCGGGTCTCGCACATGCGCATGACGGAGCTCCCTCCGTCGTGCGCATGCGCAGTGGGGGAACATCGACCCGCTTGCGAGCGTCCTTCGCTCGCGAGCAGGTCTGAATGACCCCCTTTGTCAGCTGCACAGATTGGTGCAATATCAACTGGAAATGGGAGTGGAGGGGAGGTTGTGATAGCCAAAGAGATACTTGGGGAGCATTCAGAATGATAGCAGGAGAGGACAGTGGGGCTAATTCAGCTTCGGACAAAATTGCAAAGCTGTATGCAGACAGTTTGGCAATTCCGTCCTTGCTAATATGCAAATACAGCAGGAGGTGTATGACACTGTCCCTGGCTTTGCGACTCCCGGAAAACGGGGCCGACACGCCCCTTTTCTGGGAACGTCGTCCATCCTCGCCCCCGCACTGCCCCTTAAATGCCCCTGCACTGTCCCTTTAATACCTCTGCCGATAATCGGGAATCTGCTTTCAGCATTGCACATACGTGCAATACTGAATCAGGCCCAATGTCCTGTAGGCCTAAAGAATTAAATATTAATAGAGACGATGGCAGTTGACTAGGTTGAAAGCACCTGAGAGGTCAGTGAGCAGGGGCGTCTTAAGAGACTCCCCGTGGAGGGCCCCCTCCTCTCTTCCCGGAGGCAGGCAGCTGACTGACGTGTATGGCCAGCCACCAGAGCATTAGTAGACTCCGGGTATTAGAGTGTGCCTGGAGTCTACTGCACATGAGCAGAACACCAGAAAAATGGCCGCGGTGGCCATTTTCCGGTGTTCTGTGCATGCGCAGTAGACTCTGGGCACTAGAGCAGCTCTGACACCTGACGCGGGACCACGGACAGGTGAGTTTAAAATAATATGGATGCAGGGTGTACAGTGCGGGGCCCCCCTGGACCCGGGGGCCCGTGTGCCCCGCACACACTGCACCAGTTATAGATATGCCACTGTCAGTGAGGCTGAGAGTGGAGAAGCTCTTGGTCTTAGCAAAAAGCAAGTTTTAGGTCAGTTTAGTCAGAGCAATTTGTAGGAAGTCAAAAAGAGAATAAACAGAGAGAATGTGGGTTATGTAATTGTACCCAAGTCGCTGAATTCGTTTAAAGGCAAAAGGGGAAGAGAGAGGTGGGGCAGTAGCTGGAGAGAGAGAAATGGTCAATAGACGGTTTCTTGAGGACTGGGGTGATGAGAGGGGAAGGTGCCAGTGTATGGAGAGAGGTTGAAGTTGTTGGTTGAGATGGAAGCAGCCATTGGGTGAAGGAGTGAAGTAGTTAAGAGGAGATAGGTAAAGGGGGACGAGGAGAGGAGTGTGAGGACCTCATCTTCAGTGACAGGAGAGAAGAGACTGAAGGCCTGATTCACTATGGATTGCTATTCTGCTTATACGCAAGCAACACAGTTGCTAATATCAGTGGTGATATGTAAATGTTGGCATTCGCATTGCGATCACAGCCTAACATAAGGACGCCCACTTCCCCTTACTCACATCTGTATACTTGGGCAATATAGCGAAACAAATCGGTAACATCAAGTAACATCGCACCCATTCGCACAGTTGAGGAAGGTCAGACCTCACTCAGGAATTGCTTACTTCAGCGCACGTGATGAGACCTCAGGCTGCGTCTGACATCGTAGTGGATAATTTATGCACACCAATGCATTGCCGTTGAAATGCGCTTCGCACGCCTGCGTTCACCAGACCACCTCCCCTTCACCACACATAAACAGCACTTCCTGTCAGCCACTCTGCCATGGGTCTGTGTGTCCTCTGCGATCGCTTTCCCAATCGCAGCCTCTGGCTTGCGCACTGCGATGCATAATCATGCGCAGTGCAAATTAATCAGCTGATTGCGTTCGTATAAGCAACCGCGTTCCTTGCTGAATCAGGCCCTGGGTGGGGTGATGATGTCGCTGGGTGGCACATTTTAGTGATAGATGATAACTAATGCTGCAGTGAGTGGAGTTGTAGAAGAGACAGGCACTTCTGGGCATGGCAGAGAGAGGATAGATAAAGGAGAGGTTCAAGTGAGGCAGAGAATAGATTAGGGTCCATGCAATTTAGAAGTCGCTGGGAAATTATGTGGAGTCAATGTGTTCTAGCAAAGGAAAGTGCTGCACAGATCCACCACTTGCCTACTTGTGGCTGCTTGGCAATGCAGAACGAAAGTGGCGTCTCTACAGGAGGAGTCAGGGCAGAGCGAAAGTGCATATGCATGATGTGGAGCGTAATCCTTACATTGAGGCATATTGTACCACTCTTGTCACTTCCTCCTTTTGCTTTTTAGCGCAGGTGTGTAATATATGTTCAAAAAGTGGTCACTGAGCTCTATGTACATTGGCACATTTAGGGGCCTATTCATTAAACGTAAAAATTCAATGGAGATAATTAGCTTTAGAACTCTCATGGAGTTCTAGCTAATTATAGGTGGAATTCATCATTCCACCTCTCCATAAGTATCTATTCCGAAAAGCTGTCATTTTTGCGATGACAGCTTTTCGGGAAATAGATACTTTTCCCTGCCTACACTACCTTATCGCATCTGGAAACAGTGCGGCATGCGCTGTTACTTCTGTAAAACCAGCGCATGCGCAGCACTGCCTACAGATGCGTTAAGTTTCGTACCCCCCCGGTCATCCCCCCTCCGCTCACCTTCCCCCCCCCCCGACTTACCTGTCCGCGCAGCAGCCTCCGGCTCCGTCCTGCTGGTCTGTCATGTGGTTTCCCAGCAGACCACATGACAGATTAGAAAAAAAAAATATTTTTTTTTCTTTTTCTAAACTTTCTTGTGCTCTGCTGGGGAGCACACATGACAGACCAGCCTCCAGAGCCTGAGGACGGAGCAGAGCGCCGGAGGGACTCGTCGGGGGACCTGCACACGCTGATACAGGTAAGAGGATTCTGCTATTCGCCACCTCACAGTGGCGAATAGTAACTGCATCAAATTCCGAAAATTGATAATTTTCGGAATTTGATGAATACCACAATTTCCACATCCCCATACTAATGTATGGGGAATGTGGAAATTAATGCAGGGGAACTTAGCAAGGAGATATCTGTGATATCTCCTGTGTTAAGTCTGTTCATGAATACCAAAATAACGTTATTTAAGGAAAATGTCCTTAAAAATGTTATTTTAGTGTTGATGAATAGGCCCCTTAGCCCTTTATATTATGAATGCTAATACCCCTGAAGGTGGGAGAGATGGTTCCAAATGTTCTGTTTAACAGACTGCAATATGACCTGTAGGTTAGGGGGACGAGCGGGCCAATGTCAGTCACCGAGTAATGGTATTTTCTGAGGGTTGTTTGTCAGACATCTCTGCTTTAGATCCACATTTTGTGATACTGAGCGATATTGAGAGTTATTGAACCAATTGCCCAGTATTGGCTGCAATATCACAGTACAGTATGTAGTCAACATTTTTCTCTGTCTCCTATAGTAGTAATAATCATCTAATGGGAAGACACTGAATGAAGGGACACTGGGCCTGATTCAGACCCGCTCGCAAGCAGGTCGATGGCCGGGCAGTGCACACGCGTTTTGTGGGGGGTGGGAGTGGCTGGACAAATGGAGGTGTTCCCGAAGGAACGCCTGCCATTTATGGGCGGCCCTACTGACACTGGGGCTTGCGGCAAACGAAGCCCTACCACAAGGGTCTCGTCGCAAACCCGATGGTCACGACCATCACAACCATCACCTGGCGGTCACCCACAGCTTAGCGAGCGGCCAGGAGGCCGGTTTTACAAAAAAAAGCAGCCGCCCTGATTCAGAGTGAGCACTCGCTTTTTGCGAGCGGCTCTGAATCAGGCCCACTGTGCAGGAACATTTGTAATACTGCCATATACAACACTAATTCAAAGTATCAATGGCAGCACAGACGGTGTAATGGTTAGCATTACTGCCTCACAACACTGCACTATGGCCGTAACTGTGTGGAGTTTGTATATTCTCCCTGTGCTTGCGTGGATTCGGGTGCTCCGGTTTCCTCCCACACTCCAAAAATATACTTGTAGGTTAATTGGCTCCAAACAAAAATTTACCCTAGTGTGTATGTATGTGAGCATGTGGTAGAGAATATAGATTGTAAGCTCCACTGGGGGCATTGACTGATGTGAATGGGCAAATATTCTCTGTAAAGTGCTGTTGAATATGTGTGCGCTATATAAATGAGTAGTAATAAATAATAATAAATGTATGGGTTGGTCTCCAAAAATACCTGTAATAATCATACTGCATTGATAAATCTATTTTGTTCAAGTCTCTAATTTATTGTTCATTATTAATTATTAATACCAATAAGAAGCTCAATGTATAGCCCAAACTACTGGTTTAAAAAAAAATGATGTGAAGTTAAAAAAACAAAATAAACAAACAAAAACTAAACAATGAGGCACATGTACATCATACACTGGGCAGCTATGGAGCAATGGTGAGTACAATGAGGAATGCAGATGTTCTGTAACTCATAGAAACCAATGAGATTATAGTAACTGTCTAAATGATGCTAGAATATTAACAGCTATAAACTATTTGATCCACCCTTGTGCCTAGGGCACTGATACACGTACATCACTTCTTGGATACAAATCTGTGTTTTCTATAATTCATGCCTTGGCAAGTGCTAATTAATATAACCGTGTCACTTACAGAATGTGAGATCAGTGCTCTTTCATGCATTCTCCAGGTTAAAGAGACATTGGAATTTTTCAGTAACTGTCATCAGTCCACTTAGTCGTGGACTTACCTCTGGGTTTTCGCTCCCGGGTCTAGTGCCCGGAACTATTTAATTGCTGCCCGAGGTAAACCCACAACTAGTTCCGAGAGTGTGCTTAACATTGATTTCTGCTCGCTCCCTCCTGAGGCACGAACATAAATGTGCATTAACTAGTGCTTCTCAGGGTAGTTGCGATGATACCATGGGTAACTGCATAACTCCAGGCACTTAACCATGGAACAATGGCCTACTGTGTGTTAGCCATGGGCAGGTAATAATTGAATAGCTAGGGGCATTTAACCCAGGAGCTAAAACCCTGCAGTAAGTCCTGTGGCTAATCTAATCGCCCCCAATGGGAGGTGCTGTGAGATAACTTATAATGGAGAAGCAAATGCGCCACATAGGTGAAGCAACAATATTGGTTTGCTCCGTACTGGGGCGCAGCCCCTACATGGACACGAGGAGGGGGTGGGTGATGCCTGCTGAGTCTTCTGCTCATCCACCCTCCTGGGTTGCTGCTCATAAAAATTTGCTACAGGGCCCTGTGAGGCCATATTCCGGCCCTTGGTCTGCTTGCACGATGGAAGATCTCAGTACAGCACACATAGCATTCTGCTACTTGCCTATGGGAGGGATTAAGCACCTTCTGGTTATTATTATACAGTTCTTAAATTGAATTTATGAGTCAAAAACACCATATATGCTAAACAGCAATCTCTATATGAAAAAAAGAAAAATAATAGAACAGACATGGACATGCTAAGGATACACTGTAACAGAGAAAAAAAAATAGCAATATAACCAACTAGGAATAAAGAACCAGTTACTATAGGAACAACACATTCTGGATGTTTACACTGTACCGAAATCATTTCTAAAAGATAACTGTTTTTCACCAGTTTGTAGAAAGCTTACTACCTCATCATTATCTGTACTCTCTCACATTCCCAGCTACCATGGCTAAAACAACCCACTGCAATATATATACACATACATCTATCCCTAGGGGGTATCTGTACTAATGGGTGGTTTGTCTAAGTCAACTATCACCAACAGCTTTGACCGCTGATGATTGGTGTTTACGGGTGAGTTTGTGAAGCCCCAGGTGATTCTGGCGCAAGTGCTGATCCTAATGATGATGGTTTTGAAAGCCGGGGTATAATCAGAGGGTTTGGTCCAGCTTCAGCTACAAATACACTAACCCCTGTATGAATAACTCTCGGATGAGCCTGGCATGGTTTAAACCAGGAGGCTGGTGGGCTGGCTTGAGTGGTGATCACATGCACCGGTTTAACCTATTAGGTGTCAGGGTGTGGTTTTTCGGTAGTTTATTTATACTTTAGATTGCAGGCTTGGGGCCTCTTTTCTTGAAGACAATTTGCCTCCCTTCCTTACCCACTGGATGTTTTTTTTTTTAATCATCTACTGTTTGGTTTTGTTGGGAAAGTACAACTTATCATCAGCCCGAGTGCAGTTGGTGTGTGAGATTGACTCACTGTCATAGAAATTGTGGGGAAAGTCTCTATCACCCGTACGGGGGCAGTATATCCCCCTTCAGATGAGATAGTGATAGTGGAAAGTTTGAGTTTAGTAGCACCTTAGTGATTTTGTTTGGCACCCACTGGGCAGATACCGCCCGCAATGCAGCTGTTCTAGTTGGTTGTGTTTGCATTGGTGGTCTGCGCTATTTAGGGGACGTGCTTTCTTCTCGCCATACAATTTCATTATCTTTAAATAAATAGCTGACTTTTTTCATTTCAATTACTGCCATTATTTCTTAGATAAGTTTTGTTTATGTATTATGATGACACACGCAAGACACACCTCAGCTGTTACTAGGGTTATATCCCTATGGATTCTCGCTTTGGCAAAATCATTAGCATAAAGTAGTAAATCAAGCGTCCTCAGCTATCCGCAAATACTGCCTCCTTGCGTGTGACTCAGACTCAGCACCTTCATCTTTAATAGAAGTAGTAAGTCATATGTTTGTTTATATGAATAATGGGTGGGATAATAATTGTAACAGAATAAGTAACTCCGACAGCAGAAAGTCAATGGGAAAAAAGAACCTTTATGAAACTCTGCACTGTACAATCAAGAGGGTCATATTTATCAAGTGAGAAAAGTCTAATGCAGGTGATGAAGAATGCCGTAAATACACCAATCACAAGCGGTAACAAACGCTGCCTGTAAGACCTGCTGGCCTTAACTGGTGATAGCTTTCACATGCCTTTGTATGGGGAAGCTTATGTAAGTGGAATTGCAATGGTAAACCTACTGCCACAATATCCTATATGCTTGTTTCCCCCCCCTTCAATGATTTTGTGATGTGGAATATAAAACCATAAAGAATTACGATATTACAAAATTGCAGATGGCAGAGATATTTGTGTTACATACAGTAAATACAGTAACATGACAAACAGGGCGTTCCTAATGTAAAGGGACCTATATAAACAGTGCTTACTCTGTAAGCGGAACACCCTGAATCCTCTCTGCAGGGTCACCATAGTAACCAAAGACCTTAACATCTGCTGCCTTCTCTTCAGTCTGCCTCATTTACACAAGCACTGAGAGAGACAATGATGTCACAGCCACAACCCCAGCTCAATACAACTAAGTGCCTCAAAGCAATCACCATAGAGAAGAGCAGCCCTATTTATTGGTAGTCTTTACAGTTTCAACTACTATAACCTGGTTTTAAACTTAGCTCTATTGCTTTAAACACAGAAGAACATACAACGGTGTTCCTGCTACTGTATCTCCCCAACAGAAGTCATTTAATCAAATCAACAGAACCAGTTACTATGGAAACATGAAAATCTACAAGGGTTACTAAAGTTCACCTATGGCCATTTAACATTTTTCTTTCTCCAAAGTTAAAGAATAATAATAAAATGAGAGAAGGTATTGTATAACATGTAACACAATCATGCAGAGATATTCCTAAAAATGGGATCAATTTAAGTTTTTAATATAGTGTACTCCTGCCCAGATGCGTCTGGCTCTGTATTAGTAGCATATGCTACTGGTTTATACCAAGTCATCATCAGCATGTATTTGTACCTGTTCCTGTGTGACAGACATCCCTGAGATCCAAGCCCTCCCAGTGTCCCCCTACTGGGCACATATGCAGAAGGACACCAGAGTTCATAAACCTGAAAGTCTCTTTATCGCAAAGGACAGCTCTTATTGGGAGAGTTGTCCTTTGTGATTAAAATTCTATGTACACACCTGTGTAATTAACACCGGTATGTACCTGATAAGTGTCGGAATGTACTGCATTGCGGATTCGATGCTTAGTACATCCCGCCCTAATAATCTTTTTCCTTATTATTAAACATATTTCAGCTTTTGGAATCATTATTACATTTAATAGCGTATCACCTTCGTAAGATATGAAATGTTATTGGCTGGTTGAACACAGTTTTAATAATTTGCACTTATCTTTAAAGCTATATTAATGAAAGGTATGCTTTAATCTTTACGTGTGCCCCCACAGGGTCCTTTTCTTTCCTTCTTCTTTGTTGTTACGATAGAATCTAACTCACTAGATTGTAAATAGTTGTAATAAGCAGTATTAGAGTGGTGATGTAGCAGTTACATACGCCGGGTACAAGGGCTGTAACAGTGCTTAACAGCCCCCTGTGCCGGCCCTGCCTCCTTTGCGCACGATGTCCCGCATAGGGGGCTGGGCTGACTGACACCTGCAAATGCAGCTCTGCCTGGAGTGTCTTCAAGACGCTCCGGGCAGCTGTACATACAGCATAGATATTTCCGGGAGGGGGAAGCCAGATCGGCAAAATCAGGGGCGTGATCGGCATTACATCAATGAGTGTAATAGGGGGCATGGCAACGTGGTTGAGTAATTTTGGCCCCGCCTCCGCTACACAATGTCGAGATTGCCGGCATTGTGAAGCAGTGGGCAGGGCTAAAATCACGCAATTTGGCACGAATTGTGTCACCGTACCCCCCACCCCGCTGCAGGGGATTTTCATACAATTGCGGGGGGGACAGGAGGGTTCAGCGTCTGCCGGGAAGCTTGCCTGCCTTTCCGGGGGGTCAGGAGGCTCCCGGCCAAATCGGGAGGGTGGGCAAGTGTGACACACAGTAGGGTGCCTGCCTGTAGAATCCAAAGAACGCTAAGGTTGGCACTGCCACAGTGACACTATCTGCAGGGTGCCAATCCAGGCACCCTGCTACCCAGAAGCAGAAGCATCCTGCTACCCAGAAGCAGACCGTCTTCGGTCGCACATCCCTAGTTACTGCCCTGCTGGGAACAAACTAGGTGATAAATCGTGCATACAGCAGATGAATGATATATCGTTAATGCATCTGCTTGTGTGTACACACGACTAGACGACTGAACCATATGCTGGCCATAGGAACCAGTGAAAATGACATCACAGCTGATTCTTCTGGACAGACATATCGTGTGGCCGATTGGTAAGTGTGTATGCTCACCAAAATCGGTCAGCCAGGTAGTCAGTCCACCGGCCCGTCGTTCAGGTGTGTATACCACATTACAGATAAATTAAGTTTACAAGGTTGCAGGAGAAGCATTAGTCAGAAGACACCTCAACGATTAGTAAGTGATAGAGTGCAGCAGGTAAAGGAGGAGGAGAATGCCATGAGGCCAGATACCAGATACAATTACCAGGAGATATCAACCAGGATTTAAATGACAAAGTTGCCCATAACTAAAAAGACCAAGCACCAGAATTATCTAACCATTAAACTAATTCACTCGAGTACTGTCCAGAATAAGCTGCAAGATCTGCAGTACAGTACTTAGGGACATTATCCTCTTATCCAGTACTCCACCAAAAGTGGGTGCAGGGGGAAGTCGGCCCCGTAAGTGCTGCAGGCCACATAACAATATCACCCCCCAGCTAATGAGCCTAAATAAAGTTCCCCATATTTACATATCTGCATGCTAGTGTATACAAGGGAAGGACAACAAGAAGAGGTAGAGTATTATGGAGTGGTTTAAGGGGGGCATCCACTACACGATTTTAGCAGGCGATTGAATGATAATGACGTCGTTATCGTTCAATCATTTAAAAATAGTTTATAAGTCGTGCAGTGTTTGGTCGTTAACGATCAACGATGCGCGCTCCCGCTGGTCGTTTGATCGTCTCGTCTGTCGACTGAACATGCAGGTCAATTTCACTTGATCTATTAAAGATAGTTTGCAAATCATTTGTAAATCTTTTGCAGATTGTTCAGACTGAAAGATAAAATTTCAAGGGAAAAAATCAAGGGAAAATCGTTTAGAGATTGGACAGGGAGTAGATCGTCTAGTGGATGTGCCCCTTTATACAATGGTGTCAATCCTTCTGGCTTCCAGTTTTTCATGCAATACTGTATGAAAATGATTGCATACATTGAACACTACAAATGTCATATTCCATGATCATGTAACCATGTCCCAATATGCTATATGCATCTTCATGATCTAAGTGATCTAACCACAGGTCTGCACATGCCCAGAACTCCCAGCTCCCATTTGTTGATACACCCACTGTTTTCTATTCCAGCTTATTTTCCACAATGAAACCTTGTACATCCCATACACGTAAAGTGCTACAGGGAGTTGGAAAAAGCTTTTAGCATGATTGCATAATATCTGCCAGGTAATAGAAGCCCCATTTAACACAGATTGGATTACATTGGATTACACTGCTTGTTTAGTAAGTGGAGCCAAAATATTGCAATTTAGTTTTGATGCATTTCTACTGCGCCAGGAAGATTTGCAGATTTACACAAAAATCTAAGTTGGCAACGGTCTTCTTTGTTACATAGCTACATACAGACACTTATCTTTTTACAGCATTCAATCTGGTGACAAGTTATCAGGCTGGCGATGCTAGAGGTTTGGATGCTATAATTCCCCGTGTGACTGAAGGCTGAGCAGCGTTAGTCATCAATGGATGATTAAAGGGAAATAGTGAATATGTGTGTTGACCTACTGTTTTCTATGGGCAAGACTTACGTACTATCTCACTACATTATTTATTGTGCTATAGTTAGGTAAGGCAGGCTTGTTTCATTGCAACATCACAATACAAATCATTAAAAATGAATTGATTTAAAAAATTCAAATAAAAAAACAAATGGTGTATTCCACATTGCTATTACAGCTCATATTTAAATTTCAAATAGGTTATTGATATAATGTAATGGGTATTCAGAGGCCGTGATAAAAAACATTCCGCCAGTTTAAGAATGTAAATTATATTCCTCTAGACAATTAGGGGCATATGTATCAAAGCTTGATGTGAGATAAAATTGTGAAATCTATATCACCAACCAATCCGCTCCAAACTAATATTTCTTAAACACAGCCTGCAAAATGTAAGTTAGAAGCTGATTGGTTGGTGATATATATCTCACAATTTTATCTTGCATCAAGCTTAGATACACATGCCCTTAATGTCAGTGTTGCTACCTAAAACGACATCAATCATCACAAGAATGCTGGATAAATGCAGCATTCTATTACAATTAAATAAAAATCATGCACAATGTAAAATTATATACAGCTCACTATATATTATGGCATAATAATATTGAGAGACATCAAGAAGCCAGCATAGAAGACAGGCTGAGGAAACAGTCCATTGGCATCTTACAATGACTGTATGAAGCCCATTATTACTGTTACTTTGAGTTAATCATTCATTATACTATTGAGTCTATAAATACATCACATTTTCTAGCATAGGAAGGATCCTTACCGTTTGGTAAAAAAAAACAGGCCTGTAAATAATCCAATGAATGAATCAACAGAGAGCGAGATCCCTTTTCTGATGCACCTTGTAAAATATTATACGTACTGTATGGCTAGTGCTGTGAAAATAAAGCATGGCAAGAAAATCTCTTTTATTATCATGGTATATACATATTATACATTGCCTTCATACATGCACTAAACATATTACAGTAAAATTAGTCAGTGAAATGGATACGGTTTTATATTAAAAGCATACCATTCAATTATTAATTGAGATAGTCTGCTCAGAATTTCATATGCAATACAGTGTTATGGCTGAGCTGAAAGCTCATGCTTGCAATAATCACACAGCCTACTGTATGTTAGAATTCATTAGCTTTATGGCAGATCCCTTTTACTAAGGTTATCACAGCTCTCTCTTAGGCAAATCTGTACAGTGAGACATTTTTTAGATTATATGAATATACTGCGTACCTTGAATGAATGTCGTGGAGAAGAAGGGCTGTGTGACTGTGTCAGTGAGGCTGGTAATAGGAGGTACACAGACAGGCAGAGAGGGAGGGAGGGTGGAGGGACTGAGCACAGCAGAGCCTTCATCCATATGGGGGGAGGAGTGTGTGTGTTGTTCTAAAATGGGTCTTAGATCCGCCTAAGTGGGAGAGGATTCAAGGGAGGGCTGACAACATTTATCCTGAAGGAAAAGCAGTCAGTAGCCCAGACCTTCCTAGCACTTGTACTGTATCACAAAATAAAAATGGGCATTGCCAAAACTGTGGGCGTGCATTCTGAAATGTGGGCCTGATTCTACCCAGCAAATGAAATATATGGAAAATGTTATTTCAAAGAGCTGTGATTAAACACAATGCAGAGCCCTTTCATTGCAACTCAATCATTGTGAGTCTATCCAAGTGACCACTTTATTACATGTAGAGTAGAGATAAGCTTGGCTGAAGCCACTGTCAATTAATTCTACTCTGTTGTGTGGTTGCTGTATAAAAAGGGAAATGGGTCGGCAGGTCAATAATGATAGGGGGGAATTTCACATGGAAGACTGAAGGCCAAATTCCAAAGGAGGAATTTATTCAATACCACAGCCAAATACGGAATAAGGCGAATGTTCCACAGAAGAGTTCTGAACATTTTAGAGAGGTCATTCTAGCCATGGCTATAAACTAGAAAAAGCAATTTAGTAACCTCTATACATTACTTAGAACAGATGCAGTATTTGATAACGCATTGCGTGCACAGGACTAAACACGGATACTCACCCAAAAGCTGAGTTGCTGTGCTAACAGGCCACCTCCAGTCATACATTGTCATACACAATGCCCGCTAAGTATAGCCTATGCGCGAATACCCCGTTTATCACCCAGTCACGTCCCTTTACCTGCAAGTGGTCGATGCACCTGAGTTATGTACTGCTCTGCATCGCTAGTACTGTAGTTGCGAACGCTCAGCTCCTAAGCATGTGCAGTGGGAAAACACGCAAGATACATCCACAAATGTGACTTGTTTTCAACTCTGTATTAGCCCCAGAGAATTCTATTGTAAACTCTATAGAAATTATGAGTACAATCTTGTGATAATGCAGAGAGCATCCTAGACACTGATACAATACAGAGAACATTCTAGTGCCAGTTATACAATAGAGAGAGCAACTTAGTAATTGATATCCAAAACAGAGAGCATCTTAGAAACCAATGTAAAATGCAGAAAACAGTCGAGCTGGCAAATAAACAATACAGAGACCATCCTAGTGACTAATGTTCAGTAAAAAGTGCTCTAATGTCCAATATCTAAAACATATTGACATTTTAAAAGATGTGGGGGCCATGTGCAGCAGGCCCCCATCATGCAGCAGTTCCCCCACCCACTCCCATACCATATGCTGGTGGTGGACAGTGTTCATGTGGTAGAACCCCGTTAGTGCTTGTGGCCAGTACTTATGTAATACCCCGCTGTGCAAGGTATTATGCCTAACACTGTGCAGACAATTGCCAACAGCCTCTGCAGCTGCTCAGGAGGGCAGGAGCAGGTCACATGACCAGTGTCAGGCAGGGGTCAGTTGGAAAGGAGCAGTAGTTGGCAATTGCAGTCCTGAGGTAACAGGGAGGAGGACCAGACCTAATAATCTGCAGACGGACCACCAAAGCTACCAGGGACTTCCGTTCCGCTGATGATAAGGGAAGTCCTGACTAGCTGACAGAGGCAGTGCTTTCTGCTGACATCCTCCCTATAACCGGTGAAGCCGGGGAGGCAGAGAGTGGGAGTGAAGCCCGAGCGGAGTTCATACAGGACCAAACTGTTCTACAGTGCGACAAGCCGGAGGTGGGGCAGTGAGCAGTGACTCCACCGCTTACGTAAAATAAGCACGTTCCAAGTTGCATTCATGAGATCAGTGAAAGGACAGCAGCCAGAGTGACACACTGCTAAGCCACGACACGGAGTTACCTCTTCACACCCAAGTGCAAAGTTCTGCATAGTTTGCCTGCTCTCACTCAGCTAATAACCTAGACTGTGATACCCTCAGTGTCTCCAGATAAAGACTCTGGGCCTGATTCAGAGCCGGACGCTATTTGCGCTCGCTCGTTTAGAAAAAGGGGCTGGCTATTTAAATTGAGCGCTCGCTCTTTGCGGTCTGTTGACGCCTCTATGTCTGAGCGAGCGAACAAAATATGCGCTCGCTATTTTGTAAAGATGCCCCCTGGCCACTCACATCCTACGTCATTTCTCCGCTATTTATTAGATTAATCGAGTACTTCGAAAGGCATCTGAACTGCTCGCAGTGCTTGTGGTAGGATTTTCCTACCGCAATCATGCGAACAGTTCAGGCTAAGAAACAACCAAGAGACGTGGTCGATGACGCTGCTTTGTTAATTATGCACACCCTTAAAACGCCCATTTTGACCGTTTGGCACGGCACCTTCCCCTGTTACCACCCACAAACGCCTCATTCTGTCACTCAAATTAGCAGGCATTTGCTATTTTGTGAGTACACAATTTCCGACCGCAATGACTGGTTCGCACATGCGTATTACAACCCATACCCATGCGCAGTTGTGCGAACATCGCTCGGAGCGAACGAGCGCCCGCTTACGAGCGGCTCTGAATCAGGCCCTCAGTCTTTATCTATACGAGGTATATCTATAAAATAACGAGACTGTGATTCTACCTAGTAAACGAAGCAGTCAGAACCGGTTCTAACTGCATACGTAGTAACCTTGAACTTGACTGAACCTGCATGACAAGCAGCAACACTCTATGACGTTCAGTTGACTGTGAGTCGCCATTTAATTTGGTTGTGTTTTCTGTAGAGTGCCGGAAAAATGCTAAGTTTAATGGTCCCAAGGGTTCTCACACCAGAGCAAAAAGAACGTCGCAAGGAATGTTGTGTTGACATTCTGCAGCAACTTGACGCAGATCCAAACCTGTTTCATAAAGTAATCACTTGTGATGAGACCTGGATCTTCCAGCACGATCCTGAAACCAAAAGACAGTCAATGCACTGGAAAACACCGTCATCACCAAGAATGAAAAAAGCTTCTCAAAGCAAGTCAAAATTCAAAGCAATGCTCATTGTTTTTTCGATATCAAGGGTGTCATTTTGCAAGAATGGGCTCCAGAAGGCACCACAGTTAACCAGCATTATTATAAGGAAGTTTTGGAAAAGCTGAGAGAAAGAGTCAGAAAGAAACGGCCGCAACTGTGGAAAAATGGTTTCATTCTTCACCAGGACAATGCGCTTGCTCACAAAGCACTTTCTGTGAAGCAGTTGTTGACCGATAATCACATTACTACACTTGAACATCCTCCATATTCGCCCGATTTAGCACCTTGTGACTTTTATCTTTTCCCAAAAGTTAAATCAGTGCTTAAAGGGCCACATTTTGAATCAGTTAATGCTGTAAAGAAGAATATGGCAGATATGTTGAAACAACTAACAGAAATTGATTTGCTCCATGCCTTCGACCAATGGAAAACAAGACTACAGCGATGTATTAGTGCAAATGGGGAGTATATTGAAGGGGACAAACATTAAATTTGTAATACCAATAAATAAAGATGAGTTTTTTAATCAGTCTCATTATTTAATAGACATACCTCGTATATCACCTGAATACACCAGTATCTAATCTGTTACGCACAATAGATAGTGACTATTTACAACCGTCTTAGGTGCACGCTAACAGCCAAGGTAAAGTGAAAAAGAAGTTGCTTTTATGTAACTTTCCAAATTAGGAATCTAAGGAGCTGCTAGATCTGACATTATTCAGTTATTAAAAAGGAAGAGAGTAATAAACATTGTTGCAGGGGTTCCCAACCACGGTCCTCAAGGCACACTAACAATCCAGGTTTTAAGGATAGCCATACTTTTGCACAGGTGACTTAATTATTATCTCAGTTATTTTGATGTAACCACCTGTGCTTTAGCATGGATATCACTAAAACCAGAACTGTTAGTGTGCCTTGAGGACGGAATCGGTATGAAATTCCAGCAGCGCCTGCCCGACAGATGCAGAGTTCCCGGCAGCGGAAGCCCGACAGCGCTGGAAAACAATCGTCCTAACCCTCCCTCCCCCTAGCCTAACCCTCCCGGGGGGTGCCTAACCCTAAGTCCCCCCGGGGGGTGCCTAACCTTAACCCTCACTCCCCCTAGCCTAACCCTAACCCTCCCGGGGGGGTGCCTAACCCTAAGTCCCCCTGGGTGCCCTAAACCTAACCCTCCCCCCCGCGGCTGTCCGCTCGCGGTGCCCAGCATCTGCTCGAACGGGATGCCGGGTGCCTGTCTCCCAGCGTCGGGGAAATGTCAGGCGTCTACATCTAGACGCCTGGCATTTCACCCTCGCCGGGATATGGCAGTCGGGAAGCCGGCTGCCGGTATTAAGGCAGCCGGCTTCCTTCCCGATTGTATACCTTGAAGGCCGTGGTTGGGAATCACTGCCTTAGAGGATACAGTGATATCGCTTTAGGAGTTTACAGCCGCTAATTTCAATAGCCTTTGCCAATGAGTTTATTAAGGACAGATAAAACACAAGAGGCATTAACTTTGTTACTTGGTCCACACAAGTGTCAATTCAGATTGCAGTACTGCTAGGACCCTAGAAATAGTGAACTCAACATTTAACCCGGGCAACGTTTGCAAACAAGTTTACAGACTATGAGCCTCATTTACAAATGAAATATAACCCCTTTAGCACTCGCTAAAGGGGTTATACCATCTTGCTGTATTTAGTATTTTGTACAGCATCGCTCTCGCCATCTAAAAGATGGCGAGAGCGATGCGGGCCCCATTGCCGGCAATGGAGACCCAGCGGTACCTTTCCGGCTTCAACGAAGCCTTCCAGGCACTGCCGGGTCTCCCTGTCATGCACACGCGCAGACGGACCGTCGCGCATGCGCATGACCCTGGAGCCCCGTCGCTGGCAGCGTTAGGCTGCCAGCAGCCCAGCAGAGGACCTCGTCGAGGACGAGGATTCCGCTGGACTTCACGGGACCTCGCCGGAGGGGTAAGTATTACTAAATACCAGTGGAATTTTCGTTTGTATCACAGTGATACTAAACGAAAATTCCCGCTGGTATTTCCCTACGTTTGTAAATGGGGCCCTAAGACAAACATTGCCTGCAGGGGTAATAGTCAGTTATCTTATTGTGCACAAAATGACAGCGATATACTGATGTTTTGGTTTTCTTTAATTGATGTTTAATGATATTGTATCTTTGTCTGCATGAATGTAAGTAACCTGTTTCTTCACAGTTGGAAGATGATTTTCACCTTTATTCGTAGTTCCAGACTAATAAAAGTTAACTAGGATGGCTCATATTGCTTCTGGAATGGAGAATTGTATTGTTTTTAGTAACAAATTGTTGATTTATAAAATTGCTATTTGTGAATAAAATTGCACTTTGATTCAAAGTAAATTGGATAATCAAATTGCTGATATCTTCATCGGAACTAGCCCAAAGTTCTAAGGGGACAGAGAGGCAGATTTGGCACGTATGTAAGCACCACATAACACCACACCTGGGACTATCTACCAGTCAGGGTTTTACACTGCCATCTTTCTGTCAATATTCTGAACGATGGAGCATGCCCAGTAGAGAGTAATAATTCACACATTTGCTGTCTGCTATGCTGGCACCATCTTTCCGAATACATCATGGAAAGATGGTGCTGCCAGGAGCATTTAGAGGGGGTTCTTCCGCATGGACTGGCTCCCTGAACCCCCGTGCCCGTGAGAACCACACACCCTGCACCCATTATAGATACGCCACTGCATATTTACATATTGTACTGGTGCCCACTATACTTGCACAGGATGAACAACATGCGGTTCTATTCATTCAGTGCGTATCATATTAGAAACATTGCAGTTACCTGTATATGTCTTAGTTTCTTGTATGGCTTATCCTACACATTGTAACCTTTATTACACACAGCCTGTAAAGTGATAGCAGCTGATTGGTTGATACTTTACTTCTCACAATTTTATCTCTCTCCAAGCTTTATTAAATCACCCCCTAAACCTCTGTGCTATGTTTTTGTGCTTGTAAAACGACTTTGAGTCTTGCCGGAGAAAAGCGCTGTATAAATAAAATGGGGACTGGAACAATCTCGACATCTCACAAGTGCACATGTTCCTCACAGGAAATTGGGAGGTATGTCCCAGCTTACCATGCCTCTGCAATTCAAGTGAGTTTTGTGAGGATTGAGTTGGGCTAGCATTTTCTGGAGCACTAGACATGGCCATGCCCACCCCAATATTACCAGGCCTTGTCTTCCTATTGGAAGATGGATAATTGCTTAGAGGCATCTATAGTGATCTTATTCAAGTACGACCATATTCTGAAGGCCACTATATAAAGCAGAGCCCCTTAAATCGATGCAGAATTGTTATTTACTAATTAACATGTAAACCTGCAATCTGTATTTGTTTAAATTTAAACCTCGAAGTAAATTAATTTTTTATATCTGCAAAGTTAAAACTTCTTTTATATTTTGGTGTTTTGTGTTTGCACTAGGACTTCTTATATTTGGTTCTATTTTGCAGACTAAGGGCCTGTTTCAGAATTATACGCAATTATATTCGCAGTTGCGATTTCTCATGCAGCCTATGGGCCTGATTCTGCAGATTCGGGTATATTCCTCTCTAAATATGGCCTCTAAGGCTGTGGTCCATGCCCACGGACCAGCCACTTTTTGCATTCACTTTAGGCCACTTCATAGACTCCGCTCAGGAACGCCCATGGGTCGCAGTAGTCCTCTCTGGACGTTTTGATTACAGATGCTTTGCAAATGCTGCTTCAATCTTCAACTCATTAGTGCACATAAGATTATCCTCAGCGTTTTGCGCATGTGCAGTTGCAAACCATCGCTCACCTGCGAAAACATCGGCATTGCATTACAACTCTGCATCAGGCCCTAAATACATTACTAACTTCTTGGTATTTGCCTTGTATGGCTCTTGCTTAGTTAGCTGCACATTGTTATAACTAGTAACCTACTTTCAGTTACAATTTACAAGGATAATGTTATAGGAATTAATAGTATTATCAAGGATCTAATCCCTATTTTTGTTTCCTAGTGCCTCCACCCAACCTTTCCCAATATAACACAATAGCTGAAGTGGAGCTGGGAAAACTTCAACAGGTAAATGACCTCTCTTCCCATCTATGTACAGTCGCTTTAAACAGAATATTACCTCAGAAATCGCCTATATTCTCAGATTTCTCACTTCTTTGCAGAGTAATAGACAATAATAATTGACACAAAAGTATGAAAAAAGTTTATTGAACTGGATTACTGCACCACAAATCTGATGACATTCACTTCTTCGAACATCAATGTTATCACAATATGGGGGAGATGTATTAACGGCGACATCGCCGTTGCGGTACATCCCCCCCGACTTCGAGTATATACCGCGGTTCATTACCGCAGTATGTACCAAGGATTTCGCAAAGGACAGCCCTCTCGATGAGAGCTGTCCTTTGCGATGTGGCCGGGCAGAGGGACTTCCGGGTTGAACACCCAGAAGTCCTTCTGCGCATGCGCAGAAGGACGCGGGCAGCGGGGGCTCATGGGAGGGATCCGATCGGATCCCTCCCGGCCCGAGCGTCGCGCTAAGAAGCCCATGGGCTTCTATTGGGTAACGCCTCCTGAAGGTGGCGTTACCTAGCGACGCGAAGCAGCAGAATGCAGCGCATTCTGCTGCTTAATACATACGGGGAATGCGGTAAAACCCCCGAAAACGGCATTTTCGGGGGTTTTACCGCATTTTGCCGTTAATACATCTCCTCCTATGTATTTATCTATCACAAACCAATAAATATAAGGCTGCAGCCCCCCAGTAAAATCTGCCACCTCAGTGTAGTCAGTGCAGTTCGTGACTGCACCGGCTACACTGTGACTGGCAGTGGCTTCCTATTGGAAGCGCTATCTGCTAGTCAGATCCACAACAGGTAGTCTCGGGGAAGAGACACCTCCCCCAGGGACTGCATCCACCAGTCAGATACACAACAGGCAGTCTCGGGGAGGAGAGACCTCCCCCTGGGACTGCCAGGCCGGGCTGCTATTAGTAGAGAGCAGCTTTCAGCCAGCCATACATGGCTCCTTCAGGCTGCAGACGATGCAGCCCTTTTGAAAGCCTGTGATATGCGCATCCCCGCCGCTAGTGTGAATGCGCCCATCCCAGCGCCTGTCAGATCAATTTTGCAGATGCTGGGACCCGGCCAGTAGGGGTGGATGAGTTTTTCTCTTCAGTTCCCTCTTTTTCTCTAAGAGGGTAGGAGCCGCTGCTTATAATATACTAAACTCAATAACACACTAAAAACTAATAGTTTGCAAGTTTTTTTACCCATATTCTCAGTAGTGCACATATTTGTTTTTGTAGATGATTTTGTAGGTGTGAACTCAGGTTCAGGTTGGGTACAAGATCCTGGCGGTTGGGATTCGGGTGGTCAGAATACCAACAGCGGCATCCCGACACTCAGAATCCCGACATAACTAGGTAAGTATCCTAACCCTCCCCCTAACCCAACTTTCCCCCAGCCTAAACCTAACTCTCCCCCCCGCAGAATACCCCAACCCTCCCCCTTGTGCCTAACCCCTAACTCTAATACTTACTAGGGGTGTGCACCGGCCACTTTTCGTGTTTTGTGTTTTGGTTTTGGATCTGGATCTTTCTTCGTGTTTTGGATCTGGATTGGTTTTGCCAAAACCACCCTTGCGTGTTTTGGGTTCTGGGTTTTGTGTTTTGGATCTGTATTTTTTTGAAAAAAAGCATAAAAACAGCTAAAATCACAGAATTTGTAGGTTTTTCTGCTCCTATGCTATTATTAACCTCAATAACCTTAATTTCCACTCATTTCCAGTCTATTCTGAATACCTCACACCTCACAATAGTGTTTTTATGTCCAAAAGGTTGCACCGAGGTAGCTGGATGACTATGCTAAGCGACACAAGTGGGCGGCACAAACACGTGACCCATCTAGGCGTGAAACTGCAGTGGCAGACAGGATGGCATTGAAAAACTAGGCCCCAAACTGTACATAATGCAAAGAAAAAAAAGAGGTGCAAGATGGAATTGTCCTTGGGCCCTCCCACCCACCCTTATGTTGTATAAACAGGACATGCACACTTTAACAAACCAATCATTTCAGCGCCAGGGTCTGCCACACAACTGTGGCTGAAATGATTGGTTCGTTTGGGCCCCCACAAAACAAGCTGGCAATTTATCTGTCCCTGCACAAACTGGCTCTACGGAGGCAAGATGTCATCCTCATCCTCCTCATCCACCGATTCCTCACCCTCTTCAGTGTGTACATCCTCATCCTCACAGAGTATTAATTCGTCCCTGCTGGAACCACAGGTCCCTCTGTACGTTCTGGAGGCTGGTCTCCCTGGAAGAGTTGATAATTCATTTTATGAACATCATCTTCTCCACATTTTGTGGAAGCAACCTCCTACGCCTTTCGCTGACAAGGTTCCCGGCTGCACTAAACACTCTTTCGGAGTACACACTGGAGGGGGGGCAACTCAGGTAAAATAGAGCCAGTTTGTACAGGGACCTCCAAATTGCTTCTTTTTCCTGCCAGTACAGGTACGGACTGTCTGACATGCCTACTTGGATGCTGTCACCGATGTAATCCTTTAACAGACAGACGCACGCTTGTCGCTGCTGCTTTGAGGATTCAAGTGCGGCTACAGCCCACACAATTCACAAAGACAGAAAAAAAAAAGAATATTTTTATTGTTTGTGGAGCACACTTTGAGGGTTACACCACCCTTTAACAGACAGACGCACGCTTGTCGCTGCTGCTTTGAGGATGCAAGTGCGGCTACAGCCCACACAATTCACAAAGACAGAAAAAAGAAGAAGAATATTTTAATTGTTTGTGTAGAACACTTTGAGGTGTCACCACCCTTTAACAGACAGACGCACGCTTGTCGCTGCTGCTTTAAGGATGCAGGTGCGGCTACAGCCCACACATTTCACAAAGACCAAAAAAAAAAGAACAATATTTTAATTGTTTGTGTAGAACACTTTGAGGTGTCACCACCCTTTAACAGACAGACGCACGCTTGTCGCTGCTGCTTTAAGGATGCAGGTGCGGCTACAGCCCACACAATTCACATAGAAAAAAAAAGAACAATATTTTAATTGTTTGTGTAGCACACTTTGAGGGTGTCACCACCCTTTAACAGACAGACGCACGCTTGTCGCTGCTGCTTTGAGGATGCAAGTGTGGCTACATCGCACACAAGTCACAAACACATTAAAAAAATAGTTTTTTATTTTTTGGAACACTTTGAGAGTTACACCACCCTTTAACAGACAGACGCACGCTTGTCGCTGCTGCTTTAAGGATGCAGGTGCGGCTACAGCCCACACATTTCACAAAGACCGAAAAAAAAAGAACAATATTTTAATTGTTTGTGTAGAACACTTTGAGGGTGTCACCACCCTTTAACAGACAGACGCACGCTTGTCGCTGCTGCTTTAAGGATGCAGGTGCGGCTACAGCCCACACAATTCACATAGACAGAAAAAAGAAGAATATTTTTATTGTTTGTGTAGCACACTTTGAGGGTGTCACCACCCTTTAACAGACAGACGCACGCTTGTCGCTGCTGCTTTAAGGATGCAGGTGCGGCTACATCGCACACAAGTCACAAACACATTAAAAAAATAGTTTTTTATTTTTTGGAGCACTTTGAGAGTTACACCACCCTTTAACAGACAGACGCACGCTTGTCGCTGCTGCTTTAAGGATGCAGGTGCGGCTACAGCCCACACATTTCACAAAGACCAAAAAAAAAAGAACAATATTTTAATTGTTTGTGTAGAACACTTTGAGGGTGTCACCACCCTTTAACAGACAGACGCACGCTTGTCGCTGCTGCTTTAAGGATGCAGGTGCGGCTACAGCCCACACATTTCACAAAGACCGAAAAAAAAAGAACAATATTTTAATTGTTTGTGTAGAACACTTTGAGGGTGTCACCACCCTTTAACAGACAGACGCACGCTTGTCGCTGCTGCTTTAAGGATGCAGGTGCGGCTACAGCCCACACATTTCACAAAGACCAAAAAAAAAAGAACAATATTTTAATTGTTTGTGTAGCACACTTTGAGGGTGTCACCACCCTTTAACAGACAGACGCACGCTTGTCGCTGCTGCTTTAAGGATGCAGGTGCGGCTACAGCCCACACATTTCACAAAGACCAAAAAAAAAAGAACAATATTTTAATTGTTTGTGTAGCACACTTTGAGGGTGTCACCACCCTTTAACAGACAGACGCACGCTTGTCGCTGCTGCTTTAAGGATGCAGGTGCGGCTACAGCCCACACAATTCACAAAGACAGAAAAAAAAAGAACAATATTTTAATTGTTTGTGTAGCACACTTTGAGGGTGTCACCACCCTTTAACAGACAGACGCACGCTTGTCGCTGCTGCTTTAAGGATGCAGGTGCGGCTACAGCCCACACATTTCACAAAGACCAAAAAAAAAAGAACAATATTTTAATTGTTTGTGTAGCACACTTTGAGGGTGTCACCACCCTTTAACAGACAGACGCACGCTTGTCGCTGCTGCTTTAAGGATGCAGGTGCGGCTACAGCCCACACAATTCACAAAGACAGAAAAAAAAAGAACAATATTTTAATTGTTTGTGTAGCACACTTTGAGGGTGTCACCACCCTTTAACAGACAGACGCACGCTTGTCGCTGCTGCTTTGAGGATGCAGGTGGAATCTAGACGGGATTTGGAACCGAGGACACACTACCTCCATCAATTGTCTAAATCCCACTGCACTAATGTCGGATACCGGACGCACGTCTAACACCAACATAGCAGTCAAGGCCTCAGTTATACGTTTTGCTTCAGGATGACTGCTGTCGTACTTCATCCTCATCGCTAGGGACTGTTGGAGGGTCAATTGTTTAGTAAAAGTAGTGATGTTCCTACTTCCTCTCTGGGATGATGAACAACTCCCAGCAGCAGCAACAGCACTAGGAGGAAGTGGTTCTTGATCTTTCCCTATTTTATTTTTATCGGAGAAAGTTTGGTCCTCCATTTATGTTATATTGATATATATACGTGCGGCTAAAGCGCACACAAACACAGAAAATATTATTTTATTTTTGCTGGAGAGTAGTGCACTTTGTGGGTTACACCACCCTTTAAGAAATGAGCCAGCCGGCTCTTTACTTATGGGACACAGGCGCACGCTTGGCGCTGCTCCTTTGTTGATGCACGTGCAGCCACAGTGCACACAATTCACAAACACAGAAAATAATTTTTTTTTTGGTTTGGACTGGAGTGTACTTTCGGGGGTTACAGCACCCTTAACGGTCAAGCCAGCCGGCCCTTTACTTATGACACAGGCGCACGCTTGGCACTACTTTGTTGATGCACGTGCGGCTACTGCGCACACAATTCACAAACACAGAAAATAATTTTTTTTTTGGTTTGGACTGGAGTGTACTTTCGGGGGTTACAGCACCCTTAACGGTCAAGCCAGCCGGCCCTTTACTTATGACACAGGCGCACGCTTGGCACTACTTTGTTGATGCACGTGCGGCTACTGCGCACACAATTCACAAACACAGAAAATAATTTTTTTTTTGGTTTGGACTGGAGTGTACTTTCGGGGGTTACAGCACCCTTAACGGTCAAGCCAGCCGGCCCTTTACTTATGACACAGGCGCACGCTTGGCACTACTTTGTTGATGCACGTGCGGCTACTGCGCACACAATTCACAAACACAGAAAATAATTTTTTTTTTGGTTTGGACTGGAGTGTACTTTCGGGGGTTACAGCACCCTTAACGGTCAAGCCAGCCGGCCCTTTACTTATGACACAGGCGCACGCTTGGCACTACTTTGTTGATGCACGTGCGGCTACTGCGCACACAATTCACAAACACAGAAAATAATTTTTTTTTTGGTTTGGACTGGAGTGTACTTTCGGGGGTTACAGCACCCTTAACGGTCAAGCCAGCCGGCCCTTTACTTATGACACAGGCGCACGCTTGGCACTACTTTGTTGATGCACGTGCGGCTACTGCGCACACAATTCACAAACACAGAAAATAATTTTTTTTTTGGTTTGGACTGGAGTGTACTTTGGGGGTTACAGCACCCTTAACGGTCAAGCCAGCCGGCCCTTTACTTATGACACAGGCGCACGCTTGGCACTACTTTGTTGATGCACGTGCGGCTACTGCGCACACAATTCACAAACACAGAAAATAATTTTTTTTTTGGTTTGGACTGGAGTGTACTTTCGGGGGTTACAGCACCCTTAACGGTCAAGCCAGCCGGCCCTTTACTTATGACACAGGCGCATGCTTGGCACTACTTTGTTGATGCACGTGCGGCTACTGCGCACACAATTCACAAACACAGAAAATAATTTTTTTTTTGGTTTGGACTGGAGTGTACTTTCGGGGGTTACAGCACCCTTAACGGTCAAGCCAGCCGGCCCTTTACTTATGACACAGGCGCACGCTTGGCACTACTTTGTTGATGCACGTGCGGCTACTGCGCACACAATTCACAAACACAGAAAATAATTTTTTTTTTGGTTTGGACTGGAGTGTACTTTCGGGGGTTACAGCACCCTTAACGGTCAAGCCAGCCGGCCCTTTACTTATGACACAGGCGCACGCTTGGCACTACTTTGTTGATGCACGTGCGGCTACTGCGCACACAATTCACAAACACAGAAAATATATTATTTTTTTAGCACTTGGGGGGAGCACCCCTGATGGACAGAGCACCCCCTGGACAACACTGCAGCACTCCTTTAGGACTGGGACACTGCACAGGACTTTGGAGTGGACACAGCCCCTATGGAGAACTGACTGCACAACACAGTCCAGCCAGCCCCTATGGACTTTGAAGTAGTGGACACAGCCCCTATTAACAACAGCAGCACAGCACAACACAGCCAGCCCCTATGGACTTTGAAGTAGTGGACAACAGCAGCACTACACTACACTACACAGCCCTAACTCCCACCCTCCCTCTTCACTGTCCACAGCCGAGTGAGAAAATGGCGCCGACGTGGGTACCTTATATAGGATCCAAAACCCGCGAGACTCGGAAGGCGGGATGATGACGTTTTGCCTCGATTTCAGATCCGAGTCAGGCGGGAAAAGTCGAGCCTGATTCGGATCGGACTCGGATCGGGGGGGCTCGGGGGGGTTCGGATTTCAGAAATCCGAACCCGCTCACCCCTAATACTTACAGTTGGGATGTCAGCAGTCAGGATTCTGGAACCGGGATTTCAACTGCTGTTGGGATTCCGGTGCAGGTATTCTGACCCCCGGCATCCCGACCGCTGGGATGCCAACTATATCCCCTTGGATTCATGTAGCTGTATCCCTTATGTTAATAAAGTACCATCTGTTTAAATAATATTCAATAGTACTTTGGTTCTCCCTGGCTGAGTTGAAAAACATACAGTTGCAAGTCTCTGTTCCTTGTTATTATTCTGGCTATTAGGGGTCTATTTAATAAGCCTTGGATGGAGATAAAGTGAGCGGAGATAAAGTCCCAGGCAATCAGCTCCTAACTGCCATGTCACAGGCTGTTTGAAAAATGAGTTAGGAGCTGATTGGTTGGGACTTTATCTCTGCTCACTCTATCTCCATCCAAGGCTTAGTAAATAAATCCCTAAATGTAATAAAATTCTTGTACCAGTGTAGTAAACAGTAGGAGAATATTTGCTAATTACTGTAGGTGGAGTCTCTGTGTCTTTTTTAGCTAATGTGTGTCTCACTGGATTTTATCACTGAGGGCAATAACCCATCTATAATGTATGTTAAAGTCCATTCTATGCTGCCAAAACTCTAATATGCTTCAACATTAATACTGTAGCTGTATTACTTCCTTCACAATCCTTATAATTGTTTAATACGTTTGTGTAAGCTATAATCCACACACGTATATAGCTGAGGTTCATTTCTTTGATGTCTGTGTGTCAATAGTCTAGAGACAAAGCTTAACAGTGTTTGAACAAAGGGCCTGATTCAGAGCCGTTCGCTATTTGCGGTCGTTCGTTCAAAAACAAGGGGTGGCTATTCAAATGATCCGTTCGCAAATTGCAGTCTGTTCCCACCTCTAAGTCTGAACGAGCGAGCAAAACATACGCTCGTTTATTTGTTAAAAACGCCCCCTGGCCGCTCGCACCATACGTCATGTCCGCTATTTATTAGATTAATCGAGTACATCGACCAGCGTATGAACTGCTCGCTATTCTTGTGGTTGGTTTTTGCTACCACAATTTTGCGAACAGTTCTGGCTTAAAAAAAACCCAGTGACGTGGTCAATGACGCTGCTGTTTTAAATATGCACACCCATAAAACGCCCGTTTTGACCTTTAAGCACGCCTGCGTTCTGATTTCCACTCCCCGTTTTCGAGCACCTTCCCCTGTTACCACCCACATACGCCTCATCCTGTCACTCAAATTATCAGGCATTCGCTATTTTGCGAGCACATGAATTTCAGCCGCACTGACTGGTTCGCGCATGCGTATAACGATCCGTACGCATGCGCAGATGTGCGAACATCGCTCGGAACGAGCGTACTGCCGCTAGCGAGTGGCTCTGAATGAGGGCCAAAGACCTGTTTTCTTGTATAGTGACCAGGTATTGCTTTTGTCTACAGGACTCACCAGTACCTCCATAACAGTCTTTCTCAGGAGTTTGTTAGACTCCTCATGTGGCCCGGCTGTCCTGTCAGGCACAATGTCTCCCCCGCCTGAGGAACTGCCAGGGGGATGTTGTCTATAGCTGCGATCTGCTTCCTTTAAAGGCTGACTCAGTGACCAGCCAATGGGGCGATGGACCTCCCGATCCGCCCCGCAAGTAGTCTCCTCGCCAGTGACATTCTTATTGACAAAACTGCCACAATACAAATGTTGAGGCTGCAAGACCGGTCCCCCGACAAGTGGTGACAGGGCTATGGTGTTACTCACACTTGCCACTTGATCTACCAGCTGTCTCTCCGCTTTGAAACTACTCTTGCAGAGGCAGGTTCCCTATTATATACTCCCCACTCTGCCTTTCGCAGCAGTCTCAGGCAGTGTAGCCGCTAAAAGAGGGATATCATGTTGTCCAAATCCCTTTAGGGGTCTGAAATTACTGTCCCTTGTACAGAAATTCACTATATAAATCCTCTAAATTAATATCACAAATTATACATGAATATTTAATATGCGCAAACTTTAACTCAAATTTTTTATAAAAAATATTGGGTAAAGTATAATTTAGAAATAGCGTGTCTGGGGGTTAGTAAAATTAGGAGGGGGCCATGTTTGTTTCATTTGTACTAGGCTCCATAGTTTCTGGTGGCAGCCCTGGTGAGGACCAGGGGAATGCTGTTAGTAATAACCCCAGAAATTGCATGATATACACCCCCATTGGATTCTCCATCTTCCATTATTATGATGATCAGGAGTCCAGGACACATATTTACCTACATTTTGGAACATCTATGGGACAAATGCGTGTGCCCTATTATGCCATTACAGCTGTACAATAATATTATTTGCATCATCATGCAGTGTGGGTGGGGCCATATTGGTGCCATTTGCATAATCAGTCCCAGGTACTGTTGTGTGAAGATGCAAATATTCAAATATCTACTGTACCAACTTCACAAAGAAACTAAGCCTGATTCAGACCCGTTCGCTAGCAGGCGATTGCTAGGAGTGAGCGATGTTTTGCAATGTGCACATGCGTATGCTTCGCAGTGCACATGCGCAAACTAGCCTGAGTGATCGGGAAGCACTCGCTTGCCCAGCATAGACAGCCCAGCTGAATGAGTGACAGGTCAAGCCATTTGTGGTTGGTAACAGGGGCAGGCCCCTGGAAATAGAGGAGTGGAGGTGCGAACGCAGGCATGCCTGAGAATCTTAATGCTGTTTCAGGGGCGTGCATAATTAACAGACAGCATCATAGTACACATCACTTGGTTGAATTATACACTGAAGTGCTTGTGGTCGGGTATGGTCGACCACAAGCACTGCGTTCGTATCCGATGGTGCTTGATGTACCAATGGTTTCATGCACTTCCTGGAGATGACTTGCACAAGAGGGCATCTTAAGACAGGCTGGTGGGTGTCTACATACACAAATTGATCGCATGCCAAGACATAGTTGGTGTGCTTATGCCTTGCCGAGCGATCGCCTGCCTTGACATCACTTACCCAAATTTCCATACACTGGGAGCGAGCGATCACATCTAGCAAATGGGTCTGAATCAGGCCCTAAGTGTCATCTTGGAGGGTAGCCTTATCCGTTGATATCTTGGAAGACTTCCTGATACTCAGGATTCTCATTAACATTACGGGAGCACACCACAGAACAGAACAAATTGACTGTTATTGCAACCCTATTCATAGACTATATCTTCAGTAAAAACTGAGTTTAGAAACTTTAATTTGCAGGAATTTATGACCCGCAAACTGTATTTGTTCAAAGGAACAGGATTGCCACCTAGCAACAGCAATTGGGCTAAATTATGAGGGGAAACCATACTATCAAGGGCAAGGCTGGACATATCAAGATTATTCTGAGAACTTGGTGTGTTCTGATTTGTTTAGTATTTTCAGGAGTAGTGTTGGTGGACATAGGTGAAACTAGAGATCTGATAATGGATGGTCCGAGTTTTAGCACCATATCAGATATTGGAAAAAACCACCAGTGGTGTCCTTCCCCATGGTGTAGCCCAGTGTAGGGAGCAGTCAAAAAAGGGGGCATGGCCTCATGAACCGGGGGCATGGTCACTTGCAGCCCAAACTCCAGTGGTCTGGTGTGTGGAAGAAGTACGGGTGAGCACTGTGCAGTGCCGGCTCCCTCACACTGTCAGGAGCCGAGTGCTGCATTTAATGCTACAGTGCAGCACCCGGCTCCTGTCACCTTGGTGTCACCCCTAGACGGGTTTTTGGGACCCCAGTCAGTTTGAAAGTCTTTTCTTACCTATATGGTGTTTTCTCTGCAACAGGGAACCTCTGAGGAATTTGAGTCTCACTGGGCAGCGTCTTCAGCCGGTATTCACTATTCATGTAGGAGATAACATTGTCTGGAAGATGCCTGTTTACAGAGAAATATGTCATCATCATAACCAGATAATATATACTGTAGTAACAAGCTTTTGTGCAGGAAAAATGTGAATTTCTATGATCAAACTTCTGTGTCTCTCCAGGCTCCCCTGTGTTACTCCAGACCCCCCAATGTCTCCGTCCCCAGGCCCCTCTGTGGTTCTCCAGGCTCTCTGTGTCTATTTATCTCCAGGCCTCCAAGTCTCTCTATCTCCAGGTCCCCTTATCTCTCTCCATCCCCAGGACCCCCTGCGTCTCTCCATCCTCAGGCCCACTTGTGGCTCTCAGCCTTATTCCACCAGCCCCAGTGTGCACCTCTCAGCCCCAGTGTGCATCACTCTACCCCAATATGCATCTCTCAGCCCCATTCCCCCAGCCCCAGTGTGCATCTCTCAGCCCCATTCCCCCTGCCCCAGTGTGCGTCTCTCTGCCCCATTCCCCCAACCCCAGTGTGAGCCTCTCAGTCCCAGTGTGCATCACTCTGCCCCAGTGAGTCTCTCAGCCCCATTCCCCTGACCCCAGTGTGCATCTCTCAGCTCTATTGCCCTGACCCCAGTGTGCATCTCTCAGCCCCATTCCCCCGGCCCCAGTGTGCATCTCTCTGCCCCAGTGTGTATCTAAGCCCCATTCCTCCTGCCCCAGTGTGCGTCTCTCAGCCCTAGTGTGCGTCTCCCTGACCCAGTGTGTCTCTCAGCCCCATTCCCCCAACCCCAGTGTGCATCTCTCAGCCCCATTGCCCCGACCCCAGTGTGTGTCTCTCTGCCCCAGTGTGTCTATAAGGCCCATTTTCCCAATCCAAGTGTGCATCTCTCAGTCCCAGTGTGCATCTCTCTGCCCCAGTGTGTCTCTGAGCCCCATTTCCCTGACCTCAGTGTGCTTCTCTCAGCCCCAGTGTGCATCTCTCTGCCCCAGTGCATCTCTCAGCTCCATCCCCCCAGCCAGTGTGCATCAGTGTCATTCCCCAGCCTGTGTCACCCCAGCCCAGTGTTAACTCCAACCCCCCAGCCCTTTGCAGTCAGCTCCAACCTCCCTCCCAGCCCCCTATGCAGTCAACTCCAATCCCCCACAGCCTTGTGCAGTCAGCTCCAACCATACCCCCCAGCCCACTGTGCAGTAAACTCCAATCCCCCCTCCCCCCTCAGACCTGTGCAGTCAGCTCCAAGCCCCCCCCAGCCCTGTGCAGTTAGCTTCAACCTTCCTCCCCACCCCCTGTGCAGTCAGCTCCAATCCCCATCAGCAGTGTGCACAGCTCTAATCCCCCCTCCCCCTCAGCACTGTGCACAGCTCCAATCCCCCCTCCCCTCTCAGCACTGTGCACAGCTTCAATCCCCCTCCCCCCTCAGAACTGTGCACAGCTCCAATCCCCCCTCAGCACTGTGCACAGCTCCAATCCCCCTCCCTCCTCACACCTTGCAGTTCCAATCCTCCCTCCCCCCTCAGCACTGTGCACAGCTCCAATCCTCCCCC
Source organism: Taudactylus pleione (assembly GCA_031769625.1). NCBI lineage: Eukaryota > Metazoa > Chordata > Amphibia > Anura > Myobatrachidae > Taudactylus > Taudactylus pleione. The sequence goes on along the minus strand of JAUIMM010000104.1, from coordinate 5,723,489 downwards.
CACAGCACTGTGTACAGCTCCAACCCTCCCACCACCCTCCCTGCAATCGCCGCCAGCACTTGCCTGCTGCTCATTTGCTTTGCTGCTTGTTGGAAGAGCTGCTGCTGGGCTCCAATCCCCCCTCCCTCCTCAGCACTTTGCACAGTTCCAATCCTCCCTCCCCCTTCAGCACTGTGCACAGCTCCAATCCTCCCCTCCCCCCACAGCACTGTGCACAGCTCCAACCCCCCCACCCCCCTCCCTGCATTAGCCGCTAGCACTTACATGCTGCTCCTTTGCTTTGCTGCTTGTTGGAAGAGCTGCTGCTGGGCATGCAGGAAAGTTGGGTTAGGGGGAGGTTTAGGATACTAACCTAATTATGTCAGGATTCTGACTGTCAGGATGCCGATGCTGCTGGGCATCTGGTGGCCATTTTTTTAAGCGAACTGGACTAATGGGTGGTCCTGTGCACCCCGGATCACCCCCCAGTTTCGCCTATGTTGGTGGAGAGAAAGCATATGAGAGACCTAGATTGGATCACAGAAAAGTCATCGCATCCAACATCCATGGTCCTTTTGACCTTGCTCTGGATACAAACATTTGGGTTTGTGTGGTGGAAAGGCTAGTAAATAGGTCTATGTCTGGCCTTCCAAAGGTTTGGTCAATTTTCTGGAATATTTCCATTTTTAAGAACTATTTTGTCCAATGTTAATGTTTGTCTGGAGAGGGCGTCTGCTAGCTCGTTTGTGTGGCCTGGTAAGTAGGAAGCCTTGAGGATTATATCCCTCTGTATTGCCAAGTTTCTTTTGTTTCTTTGCATAATGAAATTTAGCAAGTCCCTCCCATGGATTTCTTGTAGGATGTCGCTGTAAGATTGGCCAGGCATAGTATAATTACTTCACTGTGAAATTGTGCTGGTATCAACTTCTGAAAAACTAGTTTTGATGCTCTTAGTTCTAAAATATTCATGTTAAGTAGTAAAACCTCCTTTTACCAAACTCCCCTTACTGCTGTATTCACCCCAACCCACTTGGGAAATATCTAATGTTATGGTTATCTGAGGAATGGGTTCTATTAGATGCCTGAGAGCTAATAATGGCATCTTACACCAGTCAGATATCTCCTGGGCTACATTCTGAAAAATAATAATTATATCTGTCCTTTGGTAGGATGTACTAACACTGAAATGCTGTCAACCCACATTCCCCATATGTATCAAGCTCTGTCGCCCATTAAAGCTTTTTAAGACTGGGTTGATGTCAGGGGTAAATAATGTGGGAACATCAGGTAGCCCAGTATGTCTTCTGAGGACCCATCAGAGACATTCTAAATGCCAATTTTGCAAAACTACATACCTCAGAGCTATCATGTAAAGCCCAATGGGAAGAATAAGGTTTGGGAGGAATAGTTCTTCCAGCAGGGCTACTTTTGCCATTTGTAGCTTGCCAAGCTCATCCCATTTTGATGATCTAACCACCTCTTACGATTCTCAATACACCCTGGGACTTAATGTGTGAGGATGGTTGTGTGCATGATGCACCTGCTATATTTATATCAAAGGAAGACCCTTCTGGCTGAGTATGGGTATCAAAATTATGCTTATAATGGGCTGAAGAACCAAGCCTAGTACAGACTGGACTATTTAGTTTACACTGAGTAGTTTTGTTTGCCTGCTACGGGCAATAGTAGGGAATAGAGGTGTTTTTCCTGAACAGGCACCTCTGTGAGGGCATTTTTTTTTTTATTATTTTATTTTGTATAATAAACATTGCCTACATCAAGCACAGAGTGTAGGAAATCTTTGTCAGTTTTTTCCTCAGAGTCTGACAGAAAATCGTCTTCTAATCTTTTTGAAGAAAATTTTATTATTATGAATCCTTCTGAGGAAGATGATGGAGAGGAAACAGCAATTTTCTTCTTTTGAGGGTTGTCCATCTGAATGGTTATAGGGGAGAATCGCAGTGTGTCAGTCACAGACACTGGAAATGTGTCTTCCACCTGAGTGCTGAGAGAAACTCTGATTCTCCCAGCTGCTGCACAAGATCTCCCCAGCAGCACTGTTAAATTTAGCTGGGCCCACAGTGCGCAAAGACTTTCCATGTAATGGGGGGCATAAACAGAAGTCTGAGAACTAACTTTGCACCTCTAACAAATGGTTTGCTGATTCGCACAAAGTGAACTACAAAACTACTCATCTCTATCTACAGCTGTATAGTGTCCTCAGCTTGCACAGTAATAGAGAACGCTGGGCACATGGCACTGCACACACACAGACTGAGGATGAGAAAGTGATGAAGGAGGAGGAGTCTGACCACCTGTGCCTTAAAAGTGCAACAGACCACAAGGAAACATTTATAATACAATAATAAAAAAATCATCACCATCATGTTTCTCTATATAGTACTTTTCTCCAAGAGGATTAAAACACTTTGCAATTGCTGGAAAGACACCATAATTTACTAGAGATAACCATCTTGGGCACACCAGAATAGTTATTGGGTGTATAAAGTACAAGATACAACACAACCATGGACTTATCTGTTTCATAGATTGTATGGCCTAGCCAGAAGAATACCAGGAGAGACAGCCATCTTGGGAGCACTACAAATGTTACAATTGGCTGGATAAGCAATACCTGGAGTTATGATGCATCAACTCAACATTGGCGATAATACCAAATATAGGTTACTCATTATCTATGAAAGACAATACAATCATCCAACAGGATAGATCCATTCTCATACTGATCAGAAGATTTGTTAGCCATACTACCTAGTGGCAAAATAAAAAGAGGGGGTATAAATTACCAAGGTCTGGGCCTGCAAAGGGATTTTGCCAAACTCTCAACATGGTGTTGCCATGCCCCCTTTACTGGCATCTGCAAATGAGGCTAAAAATTCACAAGGTGATGTGGCCACTACCCAACATGATGTGCCCATGGCCTCTTTGTACCAAGGTAATACATTTCTCAAGAAGACCTTTCTCCCAGTATTACCCCAAAAACATCATAGAGCTGAATGAATTCATTATTATTGATTTCCCAGCTCTATTTCTAGACTACTGTGTACATTTCATAAAATGCTAATGTATAAATACAATGCAGAATGAATAGTATTCCTCAGAATGGGGAAGCAAATGTGGAATACAGATGTGATGTAATACGTATTAATGTAAGGTCCTCAAGGATAGTTAGGTGGTGGGACTGTTTCCCATTAAGGAACTCCTGGTCCCAGCTGTAGCTTGCTTCATTATACTCACCACAAATGTGAATCCTGCTTCTAGTCCTAATTAGCTTCTCCACAAAGACAGAGACCTGAGTGATATTTCAAGATACTGGGCCTGATTCTGAGGTGCGTGAAATTGCAACCGCGCACTTTTCCAATAGCGTATGCACAAGTAAGTAAGTCTTAATTTGATATGCATATGGTTATATGCAGTAGATTTCTGATTATATTGTATGTTTACCATACCCGTGATATAATTTCCGGTACCATGTGGCTTTCCTTTGAAACACTCAGGTGGCACTTGGTTCCATCGCCACTTTGTAAGACTAAAATACACACACAAGGGAGTGCTATAGTAATAAGTTACAAATTAATTTAATATAACATAATTGTTAGAATATATTTTACACCTTACATGTGATAAAACCACTTAATATGGCCAAAAATAATTTAAATATATAAATAACTAGTATAGAATAGAGCAAAATAACCTCAAGAAGAACAGATATAAAGTCCACTATGCCTTTAGAAATCCAATTAAAATGCAGGGATCCACTTTGTGAAATAACATGTACAGTTATCCAGGTATACAATATAAGGATCAGTAAGCCCAAATACTGGCTTTTCAAGCTCAACCTCCTCACCGTGAATCAACCTCACCACCTTGCAGATCTTGATCCCCAGTACTTTGTCCCGGAGTAGCAGCGGTGGGAGGGCAATACCTCAGTGAATTACACACCCCGTGAGATGTACATGCATCCCCCTGATGTTAAAGATGGAGCTGGGTCAGTGGGAGCAACACCTCATCGGCCGGTGTTTAGGGAGGGAGATGGAGTAGCATAATAGATCCAAATTGCGTGTATCCATGGGGTCCCGATTGTTCTCATATAAATCACTGGAATCTGTGGCAATAATGGGCAAGCTTGCGGATAAGTCCTTGACCGGTTTCTCCGTTATAAACATTTAACGTTTTTTTCAGAAGAGAGAGAGAGATTGATTTCAAGCAGCCCAAATAGTCTAGAGGGCTAATGCCAGAGCACTGTCAACCACAGTAACCCAGGTTCGAAATCAACACAGAGTGATATTTTGAGTTTAATAACCTAGTGACTAATATATTTTCAGTATTCTATTTATAGAGATCTTAATAAATTTCAGATAATTTCTATTTAGAGAAAAGAAGCAAAAAAAAATACAATATATATAGGGAAAAAAATTATTTTTTTATATAAATACTTTTATGACTTGACAATAAATGATATGTCCACATTCAACATATTAGATGACTAGAAAGAAATATGTATAGAGATAGATAGAACTATTGGTCACTCTTTTTAGTCCCAGTCATTTTGATATTTAATACAGAAAATTGAAATACAAAAGCCCATAGAGTAGCTCTAACAGTTGATCAGCCATAATGGTCTAGTGGGCTAACATCAGAGCACAATGCTCACAAGGACCCAGGTTCTAAACCAGCACAAAGCAAAAGTAATAACTTTCTTTATTAATTATCTTTTTTTATTTATTATATATCTCTTTTCACATGCACATATTACACTCATTGGTTTTGATCATCATCAAGGTCTAAGGAACCCATAACTCCATTTTATAGCCAATGCTACTAGACAATTAATTAACAATTAGGTTAACATGGAAATTAGGCTGGATAAATTGATGAGGTATTTAAATGTTGCACAAAGATAAAATAGATATCCCAAAGTTAAATAGTTAGATATTATTCATTTCAATGCAGTCATTAAGACCATTTGGAAATAGAGTTCCCAGAGAAAATATCCAAAGGGCTTCCCTTTTGCAGAGTAGATTAAAACGATCTCCTCCTCTAGGAGTCTTTTTGATATTTTCAATACCCTGGAGTGTAAGAACACTCACATCTCCCCATGTTTCAATTTAACATGTTGGGAGAGACTGCGTGTTTTAACTAGGGGTGAGCGGGTTCGGATTTCTGAAATCCGAACCCCCCCGAGCCCCCCCGATTCGAGTCCGATCCGAGTCAGGCTCGACTTTTCCCGCCTGACTCAGATTCTGAAATCGAGGCAAAACGTCATCTTCCCGCCTTCCGAGTCTCGCGGGTTTTGGATCCTATATAAGGTACCCGCGTCGGCGCCATTTTCTCACTCAGCTGTGGACAGTGAAGAGGGAGGGTGGGAGTTAGGGCTGGCTGGGCTGTGTAGTGTAGTGTAGTGCAGAGTAGTGTTGTGCTGTGCTGTTCTGCGCTGCTGTTGTCCACTACTTCAAAGTCCATAGGGGCTGGCTGTGTTGTGCTGTGCTGCTGTTGTTAATAGGGGCTGTGTCCACTACTTCAAAGTCCATAGGGGCTGGCTGGACTGTGTTGTGCAGTCAGTTGTCCATAGGGGCTGTGTCCACTCCAAAGTCCTGTGCAGTGTCCAAGTCCTAAAGGGGTGCTGTAGTGTTGTCCAGGGGGTGCTCTGTCCATCAGGGGAGCTCCCCACAAGTGCTAAAAAAATTATATTTTTTTTGTGTTTGTGAATTGTCTGCGCAGTAGCCGCACGTGCATCAACAAAGTAGTGCCAAGCGTGCGCCTGTGTCATAAGTAAAGGGCTGGCTGGCTTGACCGTTAAAGGGTGCTGTAACCCCCAAAGTACACTCCAGTCCAAACCAAAAAAATATATATTTTCAGTGTTTGTGAATTGTGTACGCAGTAGCCGCACGTGCATCAACAAAGTAGTGCCAAGCGTGCGCCTGTGTCATAAGTAAAGGGCCGGCTGGCTTGACCGTTAAAGGGTGCTGTAACCCCCAAAGTACACTCCAGTCCAAACCAAAAAAAAAATAATTTTCTGAGTTTGTGAATTGTGTGCGCAGTAGCCGCACGTGTATCAACAAAGTAGTGCCAAGCGTGCGCCTGTGTCATAAGTAAAGGGCCGGCTGGCTTGACCGTTAAAGGGTGCTGTAACCCCCAAAGTACACTCCAGTCCAAACCAAAAAAAAAAATATTTTCTGTGTTTGTGAATTGTGTGCGCAGTAGCCGCACGTGCATCAACAAAGTAGTGCCAAGCGTGCGCCTGTGTCATAAGTAAAGGGCCGGCTGGCTTGACCGTTAAAGGGTACTGTAACCCCCAAAGTATACTCCAGTCCAAACCAAAAAAAAAAATATTTTCTGTGTTTGTGAATTGTGTGCGCAGTAGCCGCACGTGCATCAACAAAGTAGTGCCAAGCGTGCGCCTGTGTCATAAGTAAAGTGCTGGCTGGCTTGACCGTTAAAGGGTGCTGTAACCCCCAAAGTACACTCCAGTCCAAACCAAAAAAAAAATTTTTTTCTGTGTTTGTGAATTGTGTGCGCAGTAGCCGCACGTGCATCAACAAAGTAGTGCCAAGCGTGCGCCTGTGTCATAAGTAAAGGGCCGGCTGGCTTGACCGTTAAAGGGTGCTGTAACTCCCAAAGTACACTCCAGTCCAAACCAAAAAAAAAATAATTTTCTGTGTTTGTGAATTGTGTGCGCAGTAGCCGCATGTGCATCAACAAAGTAGTGCCAAGCGTGCGCCTGTGTCATAAGTAAAGGGCCGGCTGGCTTGACCGTTAAAGGGTGCTGTAACCCCCAAAGTACACTTCAGTCCAAACCAAAAAAAAAATTATTTTCTGTGTTTGTGAATTGTGTGCGCAGTAGCCGCACGTTCAACAACAAATTAGTGCCAAGCGTGCGCCTGTGTCATAAGTAAAGGGCCGGCTGGCTTGACTGTTAAAGGGTGCTGTAACCCCCAAAGTACACTCCAGTCCAAACCAAAAAAAAAATTATTTTCTGTGTTTGTGAATTGTGTGCGCAGTAGCCGCATGTGTATCAACAAAGTAGTGCCAAGCGTGCGCCTGTGTCATAAGTAAAGGGCCGGCTGGCTTGACCGTTAAAGGGTGCTGTAACCCCCAAAGTACACTCCAGTCCAAACCAAAAAAAAAATTATTTTCTGTGTTTGTGAATTGTGTGCGCAGTAGCCGCACGTGCATCAACAAAGTAGTGCCAAGCGTGCGCCTGTGTCATAAATAAAGGGCCGGCTGGCTTGACCGTTAAAGGGTGCTGTAACCCCCGAAAGTACACTCCAGTCCAAACCAAAAAAAAAATTATTTTCTGTGTTTGTGAATTGTGTGCGCAGTAGCCGCACGTGTATCAACAAAGTAGTGCAAAGCGTGCGCCTGTGTCATAAGTAAAGGGCCGGCTGGCTTGACCGTTAAAGGGTGCTGTAACCCCCAAAGTACACTTCAGTCCAAACCAAAAAAAAAATTATTTTCTGTGTTTGTGAATTGTGTGCGCAGTAGCCGCACGTGCATCAACAAAGTAGTGCCAAGCGTGCGCCTGTGTCATAAGTAAAGGGCCGGCTGGCTTGACTGTTAAAGGGTGCTGTAACCCCCAAAGTACACTCCAGTCCAAACCAAAAAAAAATTATTTTCTGTGTTTGTGAATTGTGTGCGCAGTAGCCGCACGTGTATCAACAAAGTAGTGCCAAGTGTGCGCCTGTGTCATAAGTAAAGGGCCGGCTGGCTTGACCGTTAAAGGGTGCTGTAACCCCCAAAGTACACTCCAGTCCAAACCAAAAAAAAAATTATTTTCTGTGTTTGTGAATTGTGTGCGCAGTAGCCGCACGTGCATCAACAAAGTAGTGCCAAGCGTGCGCCTGTGTCATAAGTAAAGGGCCGGCTGGCTTGACTGTTAAAGGGTGCTGTAAACCCCAAAGTACACTGCAGTACAAACCAAAAAAATATATATTTTCTGTGTTTGTGAATTGTGTGCGCAGTAGCCGCACGTGCATCAACAAAGTAGTGCCAAGCGTGCGCCTGTGTCATAAGTAAAGGGCCGGCTGGCTTGACCGTTAAAGGGTGCTGTAACCCCCAAAGTACACTCCAGTCCAAACCAAAAAAAAATAATTTTCTGTGTTTGTGAATTGTGTGCGCAGTAGCCGCACGTGCATCAACAAAGTAGTGCCAAGCGTGCGCCTGTGTCATAAGTAAAGGGCCGGCTGGCTTGACCATTAAAGGGTGCTGTAACCCCCAAAGTACACTCCAGTCCAAACCAAAAAAAAAAATATTTTCTGTGTTTGTGAATTGTGTGCGCAGTAGCCGCACGTGCATCAACAAAGTAGTGCCAAGCGTGCGCCTGTGTCATAAGTAAAGGGCCGGCTGGCTTGACCGTTAAAGGGTGCTGTAACCCCCAAAGTACACTCCAGTCCAAACCAAAAAAAAAATTATTTTCTGTGTTTGTGAATTGTGTGCGCAGTAGCCGCACGTGTATCAACAAAGTAGTGCCAAGCGTGCGCCTGTGTCATAAGTAAAGGGCCGGCTGGCTTGACCGTTAAAGGGTGCTGTAACCCCCAAAGTACACTCCAGTCCAAACCAAAAAAAAAATTATTTTCTGTGTTTGTGAATTGTGTGCGCAGTAGCCGCACGTGCATCAACAAAGTAGTGCCAAGCGTGCGCCTGTGTCATAAGTAAAGGGCCGGCTGGCTTGACCGTTAAAGGGTGCTGTAACCCCCAAAGTACACTCCAGTCCAAACCAAAAAAAAAATTATTTTCTGTGTTTGTGAATTGTGTGCGCAGTAGCCGCATGTGCATCAACAAAGTAGTGCCAAGTGTGCGCCTGTGTCATAAGTAAAGGGCCGGCTGGCTTGACCGTTAAAGGGTGCTGTAAACCCCAAAGTACACTGCAGTCCAAACCAAAAAAATATATATTTTCTGTGTTTGTGAATTGTGTGCGCAGTAGCCGCACGTGCACCAACAAAGTAGTGCCAAGCGTGCGCCTGTGTCATAAGTAAAGGGCCGGCTGGCTTGACCGTTAAAGGGTGCTGTAACCCCCAAAGTACACTCCAGTCCAAACCAAAAAAAAAATTATTTTCTGTGTTTGTGAATTGTGTGCGCAGTAGCCGCACGTGCATCAACAAAGTAGTGCCAAGCGTGCGCCTGTGTCATAAGTAAAGGGCCGGCTGGCTTGACCGTTAAAGGGTGCTGTAACCCCCAAAGTACACTCCAGTCCAAACCAAAAAAAAAAATATTTTCTGTGTTTGTGAATTGTGTGCGCAGTAGCCGCACGTGCATCAACAAAGTAGTGCCAAGCGTGCGCCTGTGTCATAAGTAAAGGGCCGGCTGGCTTGACTGTTAAAGGGTGCTGTAACCCGCAAAGTACACTCCAGTCCAAACCAAAAAAAAAATTATTTTTTGTGTTTGTGAATTGTGTGCGCAGTAGCCACACGTGTATCAACAAAGTAGTGCCAAGCGTGCGCCTGTGTCATAAGTAAAGGTCCGGCTGGCTTGACCGTTAAAGGGTGCTGTAACCCCCAAAGTACACTCCAGTCCAAACTAAAAAAAAAATTATTTTCTGTGTTTGTGAATTGTGTGCGCAGTAGCCGCACGTGCATCAACAAAGTAGTGCCAAGCGTGCGCCTGTGTCATAAGTAAAGGGCCGGCTGGCATGACCGTTAAAGGGTGCTGTAACCCCCAAAGTACACTCCAGTCCAAACCAAAAAAAAAAATATTTTCTGTGTTTGTGAATTGTGTGCGCAGTAGCCGCACGTGCATCAACAAAGTAGTGCCAAGCGTGCGCCTGTGTCATAAGTAAAGGGCCGGCTGGCTTGACTGTTAAAGGGTGCTGTAACCCGCAAAGTACACTCCAGTCCAAACCAAAAAAAAAATTATTTTCTGTGTTTGTGAATTGTGTGCGCAGTAGCCACACGTGTATCAACAAAGTAGTGCCAAGCGTGCGCCTGTGTCATAAGTAAAGGTCCGGCTGGCTTGACCGTTAAAGGGTGCTGTAACCCCCAAAGTACACTCCAGTCCAAACTAAAAAAAAAATTATTTTCTGTGTTTGTGAATTGTGTGCGCAGCAGCCGCACGTGCATCAACAAAGTAGTGCCAAGCGTGCGCCTGTGTAATAAGTAAAGGGCCAGCTGGCTTGACCGTTAAAGGGTGCTGTAACCCCCAAAGTACACTCCAGTCCAAACCAAAAAAAAATTTATTTTCTGTGTTTGTGAATTGTGTGCGCTGTAGCCGCACGTGCATCAACAAAGTAGTGCCAAGCGTGCGCCTGTGTCATAAGTAAAGGGCCGGCTGGCTTGACCATTAAAGGGTGCTGTAACCCCCAAAGTACACTTCAGTCCAAACCAAAAAAAAAATTATTTTCTGTGTTTGTGAATTGTGTGCGCAGTAGCCGCACGTGCATCAACAAAGTAGTGGCAAGCGTGCACCTGTGTCATAAGTAAAGGGCCGGCTGGCTTGACCGTTAAAGGGTGCTGTAACCCCCAAAGTACACTCCAGTCCAAACCAAAAAAAAATAATTTCTGTGTTTGTGAATTGTGTGCGCAGTAGCCGCACGTGCATCAACAAAGTAGTGCCAAGCGTGCGCCTGTGTCATAAGTAAAGGGCCGGCTGGCTTGACCGTTAAAGGGTGCTGTAACCCCCAAAGTACACTCCAGTCCAAACCAAAAAAAAAATAATTTTCTGTGTTTGTGAATTGTGTGCGCAGTAGCCGCACGTGCATCAACAAAGTAGTGCCAAGCGTGCGCCTGTGTCATAAGTAAAGGGCCGGCTGGCTTGACCGTTAAAGGGTGCTGTAACCCCCAAAGTACACTCCAGTCCAAAAAAAATATTATTTTCTGTGTTTGTGAATTGTGTGCGCAGTAGCCGCACGTGTATCAACAAAGTAGTGCCAAGCGTGCGCCTGTGTCATAAGTAAAGGGCCGGCTGGCTTGACCGTTAAAGGGTACTGTAACCCCCAAAGTACACTCCAGTCCAAACCAAAAAAAAAATTATTTTCTGTGTTTGTGAATTGTGTGCGCAGTAGCCGCACGAGCCACAACAAAGTAGTGCCAAGCGTGCGCCTGTGTCATAAGTAAAGGGCCGGCTGGCTTGACCGTTAAAGGGTGCTGTAACCCCCAAAGTACACTCCAGTCCAAACCAAAAAAAAAAATATTTTCTGTGTTTGTGAATTGTGTGCGCAGTAGCCACACGTGCATCAACAAAGTAGTGCCAAGCGTGCGCCTGTGTCATAAGTAAAGGGCCGGCTGGCTTGACCGTTAAAGGGTGCTGTAAACCCCAAAGTACACTGCAGTCCAAACCAAAAAAATATATTTTTTCTGTGTTTGTGAATTGTGTGCGCAGTAGCCACACGTGCATCAACAAAGTAGTGCCAAGCGTGCGCCTGTGTCATAAGTAAAGGGCCGGCTGGCTTGACCATTAAAGGGTGCTGTAACCCCCAAAGTACACTCCAGGCCAAACCAAAAAAAAAATTATTTTCTGTGTTTGTGAATTGTGTGCGCAGTAGCCGCACGTGCATCAACAAAGTAGTGCCAAGCGTGCGCCTGTGTCATAAGTAAAGGGCCGGCTGGCTTGACCGTTAAAGGGTGCTGTAACCCCCAAAGTACACTCCAGTCCAAACCAAAAAAAAATATTTTTTTCTGTGTTTGTAAATTGTGTGCGCAGTAGCAACACGTGCATCAACAAAGTAGTGCCAAGCGTGCGCCTGTGTCATAAGTAAAGGGCTGGCTGGCTTGACCGTTAAAGGGTGCTGTAACCCCCAAAGTACACTCCAGTCCAAACTAAAAAAAAAATTATTTTCTGTGTTTGTGAATTGTGTGCGCAGTAGCCGCACGTGCATCAACAAAGTAGTGCCAAGCGTGCGCCTGTGTCATAAGTAAAGGGCTGGCTGGCTTGACCGTTAAAGGGTGCTGTAACCCCCAAAGTACACTCCAGTCCAAACCAAAAAAAAAAATATTTTCTGTGTTTGTGAATTGTGTGCGCAGTAGCCGCACGTGCATCAACAAAGTAGTGCCAAGCGTGCGCCTGTGTCATAAGTAAAGGGCCGGCTGGCTTGACCGTTAAAGGGTGCTGTAACCCCCAAAGTACACTTCAGTCCAAATCAAAAATAAAATTATTTTCTGTGTTTGTGAATTGTGTGCGCAGTAGCCGCACGTGCATCAACAAAGTAGTGCCAAGCGTGCGCCTGTGTCATAAGTAAAGGGCCGGCTGGCTTGACTGTTAAAGGGTGCTGTAACCCCCAAAGTACACTCCAGTCCAAACCAAAAAAAAAATAATTTTCTGTGTTTGTGAATTGTGTGTGCAGTAGCCGCACGTGTATCAACAAAGTAGTGCCAAGCGTGCGCCTGTGTCATAAGTAAAGGGCCGGCTGGCTTGACCATTAAAGGGTGCTGTAACCCCCAAAGTACACTCCAGTCCAAACCAAAAAAAAAATTATTTTCTGTGTTTGTGAATTGTGTGCGCAGTAGCCGCACGTGCATCAACAAAGTAGTGCCAAGCGTGCGCCTGTGTCATAAGTAAAGGGCCGGCTGGCTTGACCGTTAAAGGGTGCTGTAACTCCCAAAGTACACTCCAGTCCAAACCAAAAAAAAAATTATTTTCTGTGTTTGTGAATTGTGTGCGCAGTAGCCGCACGTGTATCAACAAAGTAGTGCCAAGCGTGCGCATGTGTCATAAGTAAAGGGCCGGCTGGCTTGACCATTAAAGGGTGCTGTAACCCCCAAAGTACACTTCAGTCCAAACCAAAAAAAAAATTATTTTCTGTGTTTGTGAATTGTGTGCGCATTAGCCGCACGTGCATCAACAAAGTAGTGCCAGGCGTGCGCCTGTGTCATAAGTAAAGGGCCAGCTGGCTTGACTGTTAAAGGGTGCTGTAACCCCCAAAGTACACTCCAGTCCAAACCAAAAAAAAAATTATTTTCTGTGTTTGTGAATTGTGTGCGCAGTAGCCGCACGTGTATCAACAAAGTAGTGCCAAGTGTGCGCCTGTGTCATAAGTAAAGGGCCAGCTGGCTTGACTGTTAAAGGGTGCTGTAACTCCCAAAGAACACTCCAGTCCAAACCAAAAAAAAAATTATTTTCTGTGTTTGTGAATTGTGTGCGCAGTAGCCGCACGTGCATCAACAAAGTAGTGCAAAGCGTGCGTCTGTGTCATAAGTAAAGGGCCGGCTGGCTTGACCGTTAAAGGGTGCTGTAAACCCCAAAGTACACTCCAGTCCAAACCAAAAAAATATATATTTTCTGTGTTTGTGAATTGTGTGCGCAGTAGCCGCACGTGCATCAACAAAGTAGTGCCAAGCGTGCGCCTGTGTCATAAGTAAAGGGCCGGCTGGCTTGACCGTTAAAGGGTGCTGTAACCCCCAAAGTACACTCCAGTACAAACCAAAAAAAAAATTATTTTCTGTGTTTGTGAATTGTGTGCGCAGTAGCCGCACGTGCATCAACAAAGTAGTGCCAAGCGTGCGCCTGTGTCATAAGTAAAGGGCTGGCTGGCTTGACTGTTAAAGGGTGCTGTAACCCCCAAAGTACACTCCAGTGGAAACCAAAAAAAAAATTATTTTCTGTGTTTGTGAATTGTGTGCGCAGTAGCCGCACTAACATCAACAAAGTAGTGCCAAGCGTGCGCCTGTGTCATAAGTAAAGGGCCGGCTGGCTTGACTGTTAAAGGGTGCTGTAAACCCCAAAGTACACTCCAGTCCAAACCAAAAAAAAAATAATTTTCTGTGTTTGTGAATTGTGTGCACAGTATCCGCACGTGCATCAACAAAGTAGTGCCAAGCGTGCGCCTGTGTCATAAGTAAAGGGCCGGCTGGCTTGACCATTAAAGGATGCTGTAACCCCCAAAGTACACTCCAGTCCAAACCAAAAAATTATTTTCTGTGTTTGTGAATTGTGTGCGCAGTAGCCGCACATGCATCAACAAAGTAGTGCCAAGCGTGCGCCTGTGTCATAAGTAAAGGGCCGGCTGGCTTGACCGTTAAAGGGTGCTGTAACCCCCAAAGTACACTCCAGTCCAAACCAAAAAATTATTTTCTGTGTTTGTGAATTGTGTGCGCAGTAGCCGCACATGCATCAACAAAGTAGTGCCAAGCGTGCGCCTGTGTCATAAGTAAAGGGCCGGCTGGCTTGACCATTAAAGGATGCTGTAACCCCCAAAGTACACTCCAGTCCAAACCAAAAAATTATTTTCTGTGTTTGTGAATTGTGTGCGCAGTAGCCGCACGTGTATCAACAAAGTAGTGCCAAGCGTGCGCCTGTGTCATAAGTAAAGGGCCGGCTGGCTTGACCATTAAAGGGTGCTGTAACCCCCAAAGTACACTCCAGTCCAAACCAAAAAAAAAATAATTTTCTGTGTTTGTGAATTGTGTGCGCAGTAGCTGCACGTGCATCAACAAAGTAGTGCCAAGCGTGCGCCTGTGTCATAAGTAAAGGGCTGGCTGGCTTGACCGTTAAAGGGTGCTGTAACCCCCAAAGTACACTTCAGTCCAAACCAAAAAAAAAATTATTTTCTGTGTTTGTGAATTGTGTGCGCAGTAGAAGCACGTTCATCAACAAAGTAGTGCCAAGCGTGCGCCTGTGTCATAAATAAAGGGCCGGCTGGCTTGACCGTTAAAGGGTGCTGTAACCCCCAAAGTACACTCCAGTCCAAACCAAAAAATTATTTTCTGTGTTTGTGAATTGTGTGAGCAGTAGCCGCACGTGCATCAACAAAGTAGTGCCAAGCGTGCGCCTGTGTCATAAGTAAAGGGCCGGCTGGCTTGACCGTTAAAGGGTGCTGTTACCCCCCAAAGTACACTCCAGTCCAAACAAAAAAAAAATTATTTTCTGTGTTTGGGAATTGTGTGCGCAGTAACCGCACGTGTATCAACAAAGTAGTGCCAAGCGTGCACCTGTGTCATAAGTAAAGGGCCGGCTGGCTTGACCATTAAAGGGTGCTGTAACCCCCAAAGTACACCCTAGTCCAAACCAAAAAATTATTTTCTGTGTTTGTGAATTGTGTGCGCAGTAGCCGCACGTGCATCAACAAAGTAGTGCCAAGCTTGCGCCTGTGTCATAAGTAAAGGGCCGGCTGGCTTGACTGTTAAAGGGTGCTGTAACCCCCAAAGTACACTCCAGTCCAAACCAAAAAAAAAATAATTTTCTGTGTTTGTGAATTGTGTGCGCAGTAGCCGCACGTGCATCAACAAAGTAGTGCCAAGCGTGTGCCTGTGTCATAAGTAAAGGGCCGGCTGGCTTGACCGTTAAAGGGTGCTGTAACCCCCAAAGTACACTCCAGTCCAAACCAAAAAATTATTTTCTGTGTTTGTGAATTGTGTGCGCAGTAGCCGCACGTGCATCAACAAAGTAGTGCCAAGCGTGCGCCTGTGTCATAAGTAAAGGGCTGGCTGGCTTGACCGTTAAAGGGTGCTGTAACCCCCAAAGTACACTCCAGTCCAAACCAAAAAAAAAATAATTTTCTGTGTTTGTGAATTGTGTGCGCAGTAGCCGCACGTGTATCAACAAAGTAGTGCCAAGCGTGCGCCTGTGTCATAAGTAAAGGGCCGGCTGGCTTGACCATTAAAGGGTGCTGTAACCCCCAAAGTACACTCCAGTCCAAACCAGAAAAAAAATAATTTTCTGTGTTTGTGAATTGTGTGCGCAGTAGCCGCACGTGCATCAACAAAGTAGTGCCAAGCGTGCGCCTGTGTCATAAGTAAAGGGCCGGCTGGCTTGACCGTTAAAGGGTGCTGTAACCCCCAAAGTACACTCCAGTCCAAACCAAAAAATTATTTTCTGTGTTTGTGAATTGTGTGCGCAGTAGCCGCACGTGCATCAACAAAGTAGTGCCAAGCGTGCGCCTGTGTCAAAAGTAAAGGGCCGGCTGGCTTGACCATTAAAGGGTGCTGTAACCCCCAAAGTACACTCCAGTCCAAACCAAAAAAAAAATTATTTTCTGTGTTTGTGAATTGTGTGCGCAGTAGCCGCACGTGTATCAACAAAGTAGTGCCAAGCGTGCGCCTGTGTCATAAGTAAAGGGCCGGCTGGCTTGACCGTTAAAGGGTGCTGTAAACCCCAAAGTACACTCCAGTCCAAACCAAAAAAAAAATTATTTTCTGTGTTTGTGAATTGTGTGCGCAGTAGCCGCACGTGTATCAACAAAGTAGTGCCAAGCGTGCGCCTGTGTCATAAGTAAAGGGCCGGCTGGTTTGACCATTAAAGGGTGCTGTAACCCCCAAAGTACACTCCAGTCCAAACCAAAAAAAAAATTATTTTCTGTGTTTGTGAATTGTGTGCGCAGTAGCCGCACGTGCATCAACAAAGTAGTGCCAAGCGTGCGCCTGTGTCATAAGTAAAGGGCCGGCTGGCTTGACCGTTAAAGGGTGCTGTAACCCCCAAAGTACACTCCAGTCCAAACCAAAAAAAAAATTATTTTCTGTGTTTGTGAATTGTGTGCGCAGTAGCCGCACGTGTATCAACAAAGTAGTGCCAAGCGTGCGCCTGTGTCATAAGTAAAGGGCCGGCTGGCTTGACCATTAAAGGGTGCTGTAACCCCCAAAGTACACTCCAGTCCAAACCAAAAAAAAAATAATTTTCTGTGTTTGTGAATTGTGTGCGCAGTAGCCGCACGTGCATCAACAAAGTAGTGCCAAGCGTGCGCCTGTGTCATAAGTAAAGGGCCGGCTGGCTTGACCGTTAAAGGGTGCTGTAACCCCCAAAGTACACTCCAGTCCAAACCAAAAAATTATTTTCTGTGTTTGTGAATTGTGTGCGCAGTAGCCGCACGTGCATCAACAAAGTAGTGCCAAGCGTGCGCCTGTGTCAAAAGTAAAGGGCCGGCTGGCTTGACCATTAAAGGGTGCTGTAACCCCCAAAGTACACTCCAGTCCAAACCAAAAAAAAAATTATTTTCTGTGTTTGTGAATTGTGTGCGCAGTAGCCGCACGTGTATCAACAAAGTAGTGCCAAGCGTGCGCCTGTGTCATAAGTAAAGGGCCGGCTGGCTTGACCGTTAAAGGGTGCTGTAAACCCCAAAGTACACTCCAGTCCAAACCAAAAAAAAAATTATTTTCTGTGTTTGTGAATTGTGTGCGCAGTAGCCGCACGTGTATCAACAAAGTAGTGCCAAGCGTGCGCCTGTGTCATAAGTAAAGGGCCGGCTGGTTTGACCATTAAAGGGTGCTGTAACCCCCAAAGTACACTCCAGTCCAAACCAAAAAAAAAATTATTTTCTGTGTTTGTGAATTGTGTGCGCAGTAGCTGCACGTGCATCAACAAAGTAGTGCCAAGCGTGCGCCTGTGTCATAAGTAAAGGGCCGGCTGGCTTGACCGTTAAAGGGTGCTGTAACCCCCAAAGTACACTCCAGTCCAAACCAAAAAAAAAAAAATAATTTTCTGTGTTTGTGAATTGTGTGCGCAGTAGCCGCTCGTGCATCAACAAAGTAGTGCCAAGCGTGAGCCTGTGTCATAAGTAAAGGGCCGGCTAGCTTGACCGTTAAAGGGTGCTGTAACCCCCAAAGTACACTCCAGTCCAAACCAAAAAATTATTTTCTGTGTTTGTGAATTGTGTGCGCAGTAGCTGCACGTGCATCAACAAAGTAGTGCCAAGCGTGCGCCTGTGTGATAAGTAAAGGGCCGGCTGGCTTGACCGTTAAAGGGTGCTGTAACCCCCAAAGTACACTCCAGTCCAAACCAAAAAAAATTTTTTTTCCTGTGTTTGTGAATTGTGTGCGCAGTAGCCGCACGTGTATCAACAAAGTAGTGCCAAGCATGCGCCTGTGTCATAAGTAAAGGGCCGGCTGGCTTGACCGTTAAAGGGTGCTGTAACCCCCAAAGTACACTCCAGTCCAAACCAAAAAAAAAATTATTTTCTGTGTTTGTGAATTGTGTGCGCAGTATCCGCACGTGCATCAACAAAGTAGTGCCAAGCGTGCGCCTGTGTCATAAGTAAAGGGCCAGCTGGCTTGTCCGTTAAAGGGTGCTGTAACCCCCAAAGTACACTCCAGTCCAAACCAAAAAAAAAATTATTTTCTGTGTTTGTGAATTGTGGGCGCAGTAGCCGCACGTGCATCAACAAAGTAGTGCCAAGCGTGCGCCTGTGTCATAAGTAAAGGGCCGGCTGGCTTGACTGTTAAAGGGTGCTGTAACCCCCAAAGTACACTCCAGTCCAAACCAAAAAAAAAATTATTTTCTGTGTTTGTGAATTGTGTGCGCAGTAGCCGCACGTGCATCAACAAAGTAGTGCCAAGCGTGCGCCTGTGTCATAAGTAAAGGGCCGGCTGACTTGACCGTTAAAGGGTGCTGTAACCCCCAAAGTACACTCCAGTCCAAACCAAAAAATAATTTTCTGTGTTTGTGAATTGTGTGCGCAGTAGCCGCACGTGCATCAACAAAGTAGTGCCAAGCGTGCGCCTGTGTCATAAGTAAAGGGCCGGCTGGCTTGACCGTTAAAGGGTGCTGTAACCCCCAAAGTACACTCCAGTCCAAACCCCCCAAAAAATAATTTTCTGTGTTTGTGAATTGTGTGCGTAGTAGCCGCACGTGTATCAACAAAGTAGTGCCAAGCGTGCGCCTGTGTCATAAGTAAAGGGCCGGCTGGCTTGACCGTTAAAGGGTGCTGTAACCCCCAAAGTACACTCCAGTCCAAACCAAAAAAAAAATTATTTTCTGTGTTTGTGAATTGTGTGCGCAGTAGCCGCACGTGCATCAACAAAGTAGTGCCAAGCGTGCGCCTGTGTCATAAGTAAAGGGCCGGCTGGCTTGACCGTTAAAGGGTGCTGTAACCCCCAAAGTACACTCCAGTCCAAACCAAAAAAAAAATTATTTTCTGTGTTTGTGAATTGTGTGCGCAGTAGCCGCACGTGCATCAACAAAGTAGTGCCAAGCGTGCGCCTGTGTCATAAGTAAAGGGCCGGCTGGCTTGACCGTTAAAGGGTGCTGTAACCCCCAAAGTACACTCCAGTCCAAACCAAAAAAAAA
The DNA here is from genome assembly GCA_031769625.1 of Taudactylus pleione. Classification (NCBI taxonomy): domain Eukaryota; kingdom Metazoa; phylum Chordata; class Amphibia; order Anura; family Myobatrachidae; genus Taudactylus; species Taudactylus pleione. Next base: position 5,704,565 of record JAUIMM010000104.1, on the reverse strand, counting down.
ATTATTTTCTGTGTTTGTGAATTGTGTGCGCAGTAGCCGCACGTGCATCAACAAAGTAGTGCCAAGCGTGCGCCTGTGTCATAATTAAAGGGCCGGCTGGCTTGACCGTTAAAGGGTGCTGTAACCCCCAAAGTACACTCCAGTCCAAACCAAAAAAAAAATTATTTTCTGTGTTTGTGAATTGTGTGCGCAGTAGCCGCACGTGTATCAACAAAGTAGTGCCAAGCGTGCGCCTGTGTCATAAGTAAAGGGCCGGCTGGTTTGACCGTTAAAGGGTGCTGTAACCCCGAAAGTACACTCCAGTCCAAACCAAAAAAAAAATTATTTTCTGTGTTTGTGAATTGTGTGCGCAGTAGTCGCACGTGTATCAACAAAGTAGTGCCAAGCGTGCGCCTGTGTCATAAGTAAAGGGCCGGCTGGCTTGACCATTAAAGGGTGCTGTAACCCCCAAAGTACACTCCAGTCCAAACCAAAAAAAAAAATATTTTCTGTGTTTGTGAATTGTGTGCGCAGTAGCCGCACGTGCATCAACAAAGTAGTGCCAAGCGTGCGCCTGTGTCATAAGTAAAGGGCCGGCTGGCTTGACCGTTAAAGGGTGCTGTAACCCCCAAAGTACACTCCAGTCCAAACCAAAAAAAAAATAATAATTTTCTGTGTTTGTGAATTGTGTGCGCAGTAGTCGCTCGTGCATCAACAAAGTAGTGCCAAGCGTGCGCCTGTGTCATAAGTAAAGGGCCGGCTAGCTTGACCGTTAAAGGGTGCTGTAACCCCCAAAGTACACTCCAGTCCAAACCAAAAAATTATTTTCTGTGTTTGTGAATTGTGTGCGCAGTAGCTGCACGTGCATCAACAAAGTAGTGCCAAGCGTGCGCCTGTGTGATAAGTAAAGGGCCGGCTGGCTTGACCGTTAAAGGGTGCTGTAACCCCCAAAGTACACTCCAGTCCAAACCAAAAAATTTTTTTTTTCCTGTGTTTGTGAATTGTGTGCGCAGTAGCCGCACGTGTATCAACAAAGTAGTGCCAAGCGTGCGCCTGTGTCATAAGTAAAGGGCCGGCTGGCTTGACCGTTAAAGGGTGCTGTAACCCCCAAAGTACACTCCAGTCCAAACCAAAAAAAAAATTATTTTCTGTGTTTGTGAATTGTGTGCGCAGTATCCGCACGTGCATCAACAAAGTAGTGCCAAGCGTGCGCCTGTGTCATAAGTAAAGGGCCAGCTGGCTTGTCCGTTAAAGGGTGCTGTAACCCCCAAAGTACACTCCAGTCCAAACCAAAAAAAAAATTATTTTCTGTGTTTGTGAACTGTGTGCGCAGTAGCCGCTCGTGCATCAACAAAGTAGTGCCAAGCGTGTGCCTGTGTCATAAGTAAAGGGCCGGCTGGCTTGACCGTTAAAGGGTGCTGTAACCCCCAAAGTACACCCCAGTCCAAACCAAAAAATTATTTTCTGTGTTTGTGAATTGTGTGCGCAGTAGCCGCACATGCATCAACAAAGTAGTGCCAAGCGTGCGCCTGTGTCATAAGTAAAGGGCCGGCTGGCTTGACCGTTAAAGGGTGCTGTAACCCCCAAAGTACACTCCAGTCCAAACCAAAAAAAAATTTATTTTCTGTGTTTGTGAATTGTGTGCGCAGTAGCCGCACGTGTATCAACAAAGTAGTGCCAAGCGTGCGCCTGTGTCATAAGTAAAGGGCCGGCTGGCTTGACCATTAAAGGGTGCTGTAACCCCCAAAGTACACTCCAGTCCAAACCAAAAAAAAAATAATTTTCTGTGTTTGTGAATTGTGTGCGCAGTAGCTGCACGTGCATCAACAAAGTAGTGCCAAGCGTGCGCCTGTGTCATAAGTAAAGGGCTGGCTGGCTTGACCGTTAAAGGGTGCTGTAACCCCCAAAGTACACTTCAGTCCAAACCAAAAAAAAAATTATTTTCTGTGTTTGTGAATTGTGTGCGCAGTAGAAGCACGTTCATCAACAAAGTAGTGCCAAGCGTGCGCCTGTGTCATAAATAAAGGGCCGGCTGGCTTGACCGTTAAAGGGTGCTGTAACCCCCAAAGTACACTCCAGTCCAAACCAAAAAATTATTTTCTGTGTTTGTGAATTGTGTGAGCAGTAGCCGCACGTGCATCAACAAAGTAGTGCCAAGCGTGCGCCTGTGTCATAAGTAAAGGGCCGGCTGGCTTGACCGTTAAAGGGTGCTGTTACCCCCCAAAGTACACTCCAGTCCAAACAAAAAAAAAATTATTTTCTGTGTTTGGGAATTGTGTGCGCAGTAACCGCACGTGTATCAACAAAGTAGTGCCAAGCGTGCACCTGTGTCATAAGTAAAGGGCCGGCTGGCTTGACCATTAAAGGGTGCTGTAACCCCCAAAGTACACCCTAGTCCAAACCAAAAAATTATTTTCTGTGTTTGTGAATTGTGTGCGCAGTAGCCGCACGTGCATCAACAAAGTAGTGCCAAGCTTGCGCCTGTGTCATAAGTAAAGGGCCGGCTGGCTTGACTGTTAAAGGGTGCTGTAACCCCCAAAGTACACTCCAGTCCAAACCAAAAAATTATTTTCTGTGTTTGTGAATTGTGTGCGCAGTAGCCGCACGTGCATCAACAAAGTAGTGCCAAGCGTGCGCCTGTGTCATAAGTAAAGGGCTGGCTGGCTTGACCGTTAAAGGGTGCTGTAACCCCCAAAGTACACTCCAGTCCAAACCAAAAAAAAAATTATTTTCTGTGTTTGTGAATTGTGTGCGCAGTAGCCGCACGTGTATCAACAAAGTAGTGCCAAGCGTGCGCCTGTGTCATAAGTAAAGGGCCGGCTGGCTTGACCATTAAAGGGTGCTGTAACCCCCAAAGTACACTCCAGTCCAAACCAAAAAAAAAATAATTTTCTGTGTTTGTGAATTGTGTGCGCAGTAGCCGCACGTGCATCAACAAAGTAGTGCCAAGCGTGCGCCTGTGTCATAAGTAAAGGGCCGGCTGGCTTGACCGTTAAAGGGTGCTGTAACCCCCAAAGTACACTCCAGTCCAAACCAAAAAATTATTTTCTGTGTTTGTGAATTGTGTGCGCAGTAGCCGCACGTGCATCAACAAAGTAGTGCCAAGCGTGCGCCTGTGTCAAAAGTAAAGGGCCGGCTGGCTTGACCATTAAAGGGTGCTGTAACCCCCAAAGTACACTCCAGTCCAAACCAAAAAAAAAATTATTTTCTGTGTTTGTGAATTGTGTGCGCAGTAGCCGCACGTGTATCAACAAAGTAGTGCCAAGCGTGCGCCTGTGTCATAAGTAAAGGGCCGGCTGGCTTGACCGTTAAAGGGTGCTGTAAACCCCAAAGTACACTCCAGTCCAAACCAAAAAAAAAATTATTTTCTGTGTTTGTGAATTGTGTGCGCAGTAGCCGCACGTGTATCAACAAAGTAGTGCCAAGCGTGCGCCTGTGTCATAAGTAAAGGGCCGGCTGGTTTGACCATTAAAGGGTGCTGTAACCCCCAAAGTACACTCCAGTCCAAACCAAAAAAAAAATTATTTTCTGTGTTTGTGAATTGTGTGCGCAGTAGCCGCACGTGCATCAACAAAGTAGTGCCAAGCGTGCGCCTGTGTCATAAGTAAAGGGCCGGCTGGCTTGACCGTTAAAGGGTGCTGTAACCCCCAAAGTACACTCCAGTCCAAACCAAAAAAAAAATTATTTTCTGTGTTTGTGAATTGTGTGCGCAGTAGCCGCACGTGTATCAACAAAGTAGTGCCAAGCGTGCGCCTGTGTCATAAGTAAAGGGCCGGCTGGCTTGACCATTAAAGGGTGCTGTAACCCCCAAAGTACACTCCAGTCCAAACCAAAAAAAAAATAATTTTCTGTGTTTGTGAATTGTGTGCGCAGTAGCCGCACGTGCATCAACAAAGTAGTGCCAAGCGTGCGCCTGTGTCATAAGTAAAGGGCCGGCTGGCTTGACCGTTAAAGGGTGCTGTAACCCCCAAAGTACACTCCAGTCCAAACCAAAAAATTATTTTCTGTGTTTGTGAATTGTGTGCGCAGTAGCCGCACGTGCATCAACAAAGTAGTGCCAAGCGTGCGCCTGTGTCAAAAGTAAAGGGCCGGCTGGCTTGACCATTAAAGGGTGCTGTAACCCCCAAAGTACACTCCAGTCCAAACCAAAAAAAAAATTATTTTCTGTGTTTGTGAATTGTGTGCGCAGTAGCCGCACGTGTATCAACAAAGTAGTGCCAAGCGTGCGCCTGTGTCATAAGTAAAGGGCCGGCTGGCTTGACCGTTAAAGGGTGCTGTAAACCCCAAAGTACACTCCAGTCCAAACCAAAAAAAAAATTATTTTCTGTGTTTGTGAATTGTGTGCGCAGTAGCCGCACGTGTATCAACAAAGTAGTGCCAAGCGTGCGCCTGTGTCATAAGTAAAGGGCCGGCTGGTTTGACCATTAAAGGGTGCTGTAACCCCCAAAGTACACTCCAGTCCAAACCAAAAAAAAAATTATTTTCTGTGTTTGTGAATTGTGTGCGCAGTAGCCGCACGTGCATCAACAAAGTAGTGCCAAGCGTGCGCCTGTGTCATAAGTAAAGGGCCGGCTGGCTTGACCGTTAAAGGGTGCTGTAACCCCCAAAGTACACTCCAGTCCAAACCAAAAAAAAAAAAATAATTTTCTGTGTTTGTGAATTGTGTGCGCAGTAGCCGCTCGTGCATCAACAAAGTAGTGCCAAGCGTGAGCCTGTGTCATAAGTAAAGGGCCGGCTAGCTTGACCGTTAAAGGGTGCTGTAACCCCCAAAGTACACTCCAGTCCAAACCAAAAAATTATTTTCTGTGTTTGTGAATTGTGTGCGCAGTAGCTGCACGTGCATCAACAAAGTAGTGCCAAGCGTGCGCCTGTGTGATAAGTAAAGGGCCGGCTGGCTTGACCGTTAAAGGGTGCTGTAACCCCCAAAGTACACTCCAGTCCAAACCAAAAAAAATTTTTTTTCCTGTGTTTGTGAATTGTGTGCGCAGTAGCCGCACGTGTATCAACAAAGTAGTGCCAAGCATGCGCCTGTGTCATAAGTAAAGGGCCGGCTGGCTTGACCGTTAAAGGGTGCTGTAACCCCCAAAGTACACTCCAGTCCAAACCAAAAAAAAAATTATTTTCTGTGTTTGTGAATTGTGTGCGCAGTATCCGCACGTGCATCAACAAAGTAGTGCCAAGCGTGCGCCTGTGTCATAAGTAAAGGGCCAGCTGGCTTGTCCGTTAAAGGGTGCTGTAACCCCCAAAGTACACTCCAGTCCAAACCAAAAAAAAAATTATTTTCTGTGTTTGTGAATTGTGGGCGCAGTAGCGGCACGTGTATCAACAAAGTAGTGCCAAGCGTGCGCCTGTGTCATAAGTAAAGGGCCGGCTGGCTTGACTGTTAAAGGGTGCTGTAACCCCCAAAGTACACTCCAGTCCAAACCAAAAAAAAAATTATTTTCTGTGTTTGTGAATTGTGGGCGCAGTAGCCGCACGTGTATCAACAAAGTAGTGCCAAGCGTGCGCCTGTGTCATAAGTAAAGGGCCGGCTGGCTTGACTGTTAAAGGGTGCTGTAACCCCCAAAGTACACTCCAGTCCAAACCAAAAAAAAAATAATTTTCTGTGTTTGTGAATTGTGTGCGCAGTAGCCGCACGTGCATCAACAAAGTAGTGCCAAGCGTGCGCCTGTGTCATAAGTAAAGGGCCGGCTGACTTGACCGTTAAAGGGTGCTGTAACCCCCAAAGTACACTCCAGTCCAAACCAAAAAATAATTTTCTGTGTTTGTGAATTGTGTGCGCAGTAGCCGCACGTGCATCAACAAAGTAGTGCCAAGCGTGCGCCTGTGTCATAAGTAAAGGGCCGGCTGGCTTGACCGTTAAAGGGTGCTGTAACCCCCAAAGTACACTCCAGTCCAAACCCCCAAAAAAATTATTTTCTGTGTTTGTGAATTGTGTGCGTAGTAGCCGCACGTGTATCAACAAAGTAGTGCCAAGCGTGCGCCTGTGTCATAAGTAAAGGGCCGGCTGGCTTGACCGTTAAAGGGTGCTGTAACCCCCAAAGTACACTCCAGTCCAAACCAAAAAAAAAATTATTTTCTGTGTTTGTGAATTGTGTGCGCAGTAGCCGCACGTGCATCAACAAAGTAGTGCCAAGCGTGCGCCTGTGTCATAAGTAAAGGGCCGGCTGGCTTGACCGTTAAAGGGTGCTGTAACCCCCAAAGTACACTCCAGTCCAAACCAAAAAAAAAATTATTTTCTGTGTTTGTGAATTGTGTGCGCAGTAGCCGCACGTGCATCAACAAAGTAGTGCCAAGCGTGCGCCTGTGTCATAAGTAAAGGGCCGGCTGGCTTGACCGTTAAAGGGTGCTGTAACCCCCAAAGTACACTCCAGTCCAAACCAAAAAAAAAATTATTTTCTGTGTTTGTGAATTGTGTGCGCAGTAGCCGCACGTGCATCAACAAAGTAGTGCCAAGCGTGCGCCTGTGTCATAATTAAAGGGCCGGCTGGCTTGACCGTTAAAGGGTGCTGTAACCCCCAAAGTACACTCCAGTCCAAACCAAAAAAAAAATTATTTTCTGTGTTTGTGAATTGTGTGCGCAGTAGCCGCACGTGTATCAACAAAGTAGTGCCAAGCGTGCGCCTGTGTCATAAGTAAAGGGCCGGCTGGTTTGACCGTTAAAGGGTGCTGTAACCCCGAAAGTACACTCCAGTCCAAACCAAAAAAAAAATTATTTTCTGTGTTTGTGAATTGTGTGCGCAGTAGTCGCACGTGCATCAACAAAGTAGTGCCAAGCATGCACCTGTGTCATAAGTAAAGGGCCGGCTGGTTTGACCATTAAAGGGTGCTGTAACCCCCAAAGTACACTCCAGTTCAAACCAAAAAAAAAAAAAATTTCTGTGTTTGTGAATTGTGTGCGCAGTAGCCGCACGTGCATCAACAAAGTAGTGCCAAGCGTGCGCCTGTGTCATAAGTAAAGGGCCGGCTGGCTTGACCGTTAAAGGGTGCTGTAACCCCCAAAGTACACTCCAGTCCAAACCAAAAAAAAAAAAATAATTTTCTGTGTTTGTGAATTGTGTGCGCAGTAGCCGCTCGTGCATCAACAAAGTAGTGCCAAGCGTGCGCCTGTGTCATAAGTAAAGGGCCGGCTAGCTTGACCATTAAAGGGTGCTGTAACCCCCAAAGTACACTCCAGTCCAAACCAAAAAATTATTTTCTGTGTTTGTGAATTGTGTGCGCAGTAGCTGCACGTGCATCAACAAAGTAGTGCCAAGCGTGCGCCTGTGTGATAAGTAAAGGGCCGGCTGGCTTGACCGTTAAAGGGTGCTGTAACCCCCAAAGTACACTCCAGTCCAAACCAAAAAAATTTTTTTTTCCTGTGTTTGTGAATTGTGTGCGCAGTAGCCGCACGTGTATCAACAAAGTAGTGCCAAGCGTGCGCCTGTGTCATAAGTAAAGGGCCGGCTGGCTTGACCATTAAAGGGTGCTGTAACCCCCAAAGTACACTCCAGTCCAAACCAAAAAAAAAATTATTTTCTGTGTTTGTGAATTGTGTGCGCAGTATCCGCACGTGCATCAACAAAGTAGTGCCAAGCGTGCGCCTGTGTCATAAGTAAAGGGCCAGCTGGCTTGTCCGTTAAAGGGTGCTGTAACCCCCAAAGTACACTCCAGTCCAAACCAAAAAAAAAATTATTTTCTGTGTTTGTGAACTGTGTGCGCAGTAGCCGCTCGTGCATCAACAAAGTAGTGCCAAGCGTGTGCCTGTGTCATAAGTAAAGGGCCGGCTGGCTTGACCGTTAAAGGGTGCTGTAACCCCCAAAGTACACCCCAGTCCAAACCAAAAAATAATTTTCTGTGTTTGTGAATTGTGTGCGCAGTAGCCGCACGTGCATCAACAAAGTAGTGCCAAGCGTGCGCCTGTGTCATAAGTAAAGGGCCGGCTGGCTTGACCGTTAAAGGGTGCTGTAACCCCCAAAGTACACTCCAGTCCAAACCCAAAAAAAAATTATTTTCTGTGTTTGTGAATTGTGGGCGCAGTAGCCGCACGTGTATCAACAAAGTAGTGCCAAGCGTGCGCCTGTGTCATAAGTAAAGGGCCGGCTGGCTTGACTGTTAAAGGGTGCTGTAACCCCCAAAGTACACTCCAGTCCAAACCAAAAAAAAAATAATTTTCTGTGTTTGTGAATTGTGTGCGCAGTAGCCGCACGTGCATCAACAAAGTAGTGCCAAGCGTGCGCCTGTGTCATAAGTAAAGGGCCGGCTGACTTGACCGTTAAAGGGTGCTGTAACCCCCAAAGTACACTCCAGTCCAAACCAAAAAATAATTTTCTGTGTTTGTGAATTGTGTGCGCAGTAGCCGCACGTGCATCAACAAAGTAGTGCCAAGCGTGCGCCTGTGTCATAAGTAAAGGGCCGGCTGGCTTGACCGTTAAAGGGTGCTGTAACCCCCAAAGTACACTCCAGTCCAAACCCAAAAAAAAATTATTTTCTGTGTTTGTGAATTGTGTGCGTAGTAGCCGCACGTGTATCAACAAAGTAGTGCCAAGCGTGCGCCTGTGTCATAAGTAAAGGGCCGGCTGGCTTGACCATTAAAGGGTGCTGTAACCCCCAAAGTACACTCCAGTCCAAACCAAAAAAAAAATTATTTTCTGTGTTTGTGAATTGTGTGCGCAGTAGCCGCACGTGCATCAACAAAGTAGTGCCAAGCGTGCGCCTGTGTCATAAGTAAAGGGCCGGCTGGCTTGACCGTTAAAGGGTGCTGTAACCCCCAAAGTACACTCCAGTCCAAACCAAAAAAAAAATTATTTTCTGTGTTTGTGAATTGTGTGCGCAGTAGCCGCACGTGCATCAACAAAGTAGTGCCAAGCGTGCGCCTGTGTCATAAGTAAAGGGCCGGCTGGCTTGACCGTTAAAGGGTGCTGTAACCCCCAAAGTACACTCCAGTCCAAACCAAAAAAAAAATTATTTTCTGTGTTTGTGAATTGTGTGCGCAGTAGCCGCACGTGCATCAACAAAGTAGTGCCAAGCGTGTGCCTGTGTCATAAGTAAAGGGCCGGCTGGCTTGACCGTTAAAGGGTGCTGTAACCCCCAAAGTACACTCCAGTCCAAACCAAAAAAAAAATTATTTTCTGTGTTTGTGAATTGTGTGCGCAGTAGCCGCACGTGTATCAACAAAGTAGTGCCAAGCGTGCGCCTGTGTCATAAGTAAAGGGCCGGCTGGTTTGACCGTTAAAGGGTGCTGTAACCCCGAAAGTACACTCCAGTCCAAACCAAAAAAAAAATTATTTTCTGTGTTTGTGAATTGTGTGCGCAGTAGTCGCACGTGCATCAACAAAGAAGTGCCAAGCATGCGCCTGTGTCATAAGTAAAGGGCCGGCTGGTTTGACCATTAAAGGGTGCTGTAACCCCCAAAGTACACTCCAGTCCAAACCAAAAAAAAAATTATTTTCTGTGTTTGTGAATTGTGTGCGCAGTAGCCGCACGTGCATCAACAAAGTAGTGCCAAGCGTGTGCCTGTGTCATAAGTAAAGGGCCGGCTGGCTTGACCGTTAAAGGGTGCTGTAACCCCCAAAGTACACTCCAGTCCAAACCAAAAAAAAAATAATTTTCTGTGTTTGTGAATTGTGTGCGCAGTAGCCGCTCGTGCATCAACAAAGTAGTGCCAAGCGTGCGCCTGTGTCATAAGTAAAGGGCCGGCTAGCTTGACCGTTAAAGGGTGCTGTAACCCCCAAAGTACACTCCAGTCCAAACCAAAAAAATAATTATTTTCTGTGTTTGTGAATTGTGTGCGCAGTAGCCGCACGTGCATCAACAAAGTAGTGCCAAGCGTGTGCCTGTGTGATAAGTAAAGGGCCGGCTGGCTTGACCGTTAAAGGGTGCTGTAACCCCCAAAGTACACTCCAGTCCAAACCAAAAAAAAATTTTTTTCCTGTGTTTGTGAATTGTGTGCGCAGTAGCCGCACGTGTATCAACAAAGTAGTGCCAAGCGTGCGCCTGTGTCATAAGTAAAGGGCCGGCTGGCTTGACTGTTAAAGGGTGCTGTAACCCCCAAAGTACACTCCAGTCCAAACCAAAAAAAAAATTATTTTCTGTGTTTGTGAATTGTGTGCGCAGTAGCCGCACGTGCATCAACAAAGTAGTGCCAAGCGTGCGCCTGTGTCATAAGTAAAGGGCCGGCTGGCTTGTCCTTTAAAGGGTGCTGTAACCCCCAAAGTACACTCCAGTCCAAACCAAAAAAAAAATATTTTCTGTGTTTGTGAATTGTGTGCGCAGTAGCCGCTCGTGCATCAACAAAATAGTGCCAAGCGTGTGCCTGTGTCATAAGTAAAGGGCCGGCTGGCTTGACCGTTAAAGGGTGCTGTAACCCCCAAAGTACACTTCAGTCCAAACCAAAAAAAAAGTTATTTTCTGTGTTTGTGAATTGTGTGCGCAGTAGCTGCACGTGCATCAACAAAGTAGTGCCAAGCGTGCGCCTGTGTCATAAGTAAAGGGCCGGCTGGCTTGACTGTTAAAGGGTGCTGTAACCCCCAAAGTACACTCCAGTCCAAACCAAAAAAAAAATTATTTTCTGTGTTTGTGAATTGTGTGCGCAGTAGCCGCACGTGTATCAACAAAGTAGTGCCAAGCGTGCGCCTGTGTCATAAGTAAAGGGCCGGCTGGCTTGACCGTTAAAGGGTGCTGTAACCCCCAAAGTACACTCCAGTCCAAACCAAAAAAAAAATTATTTTCTGTGTTTGTGAATTGTGTGCGCAGTAGCCGCACGTGTATCAACAAAGTAGTGCCAAGCGTGCGCCTGTGTCATAAGTAAAGGGCCGGCTGGCTTGACCGTTAAAGGGTGCTGTAACCCCCAAAGTACACTCCAGTCCAAACCAAAAAAAAAATTATTTTCTGTGTTTGTGAATTGTGTGCGCAGTAGCCGCACGTGCATCAACAAAGTAGTGCCAAGCGTGCGCCTGTGTCATAAGTAAAGGGCCGGCTGGCTTGACCGTTAAAGGGTGCTGTAACCCCCAAAGTACACTCCAGTCCAAACCAAAAAAAAAATTATTTTCTGTGTTTGTGAATTGCGTGCGCAGTAGCCGCACGTGCATCAACAAAGTAGTGCCAAGCGTGCGCCTGTGTCATAAGTAAAGGGCCGGCTGGCTTGACCGTTAAAGGGTGCTGTAACCCCCAAAGTACACCCCAGTCCAAACCAAAAAATTATTTTCTGTGTTTGTGAATTGTGTGCGCAGTAGCCGCACGTGCATCAACAAAGTAGTGCCAAGCGTGCGCCTGTGTCATAAGTAAAGGGCCGGCTGGCTTGACCGTTAAAGGGTGCTGTAACCCCCAAAGTACACTCCAGTCCAAACCAAAAAAAAAATTATTTTCTGTGTTTGTGAATTGTGTGCGCAGTAGCCGCACGTGCATCAACAAAGTAGTGCCAAGCGTGCGCCTGTGTCATAAGTAAAGGGTCGGCTGGCTTGACCGTTAAAGGGTGCTGTAACCCCCAAAGTACACTCCAGTCCAAACCAAAAAAAAAATAAATTTCTGTGTTTGTGAATTGTGTGCGCAGTAGCCGCACGTGCATCAACAAAGGAGCAGCGCCAAGCGTGCGCCTGTGTCCCATAAGTAAAGAGCCGGCTGGCTCATTTCTTAAAGGCTGGTGTAACCCACAAAGTGCACTACTCTCCAGCAAAAATAAAAAAATATTTTCTGTGTTTAGCCGCACGTATATATCAAATCGATATAACATAAATGGAGGACCAAACTTTCTCCGATATAAATAAAATAGAGAAAGATCAAGAACCACTTCCTCCTAGTGCTGAAGCTGCTGCCACTAGTCATGACATAGACGATAACATGCCATCAACGTCGTCTGACAAGGCCGATGCCCAATGTCATAATAGAGGGCACATACAATCCCAAATGACAAAGTTCAGGAAAATGACCTTGAAAAAAACATTTAAATCAGCTGAAGAGAAACGTAAACTTGCCAATATGCCATTTACGACACGGAGTGGCAAGGAACGGCTAAGGTCGATCCCTAGTATGTTCATGACTATTGGTTCAGCTTCACATGACGATGAAAGCCCTCCTCCCACTAAAAAAATCAAAAGAGTTAAGCTGGCAAAAGCACAGCAAAGAACTGTGCTTTCTAAGAAGATATCACAAATCCCCAAGGAGAGTCCAAGTGTGGTGGTGGTTGCGATGCCTGACCTTCCCAGCACTGGACGGGAAGAGGTGGCTCTTTCCACCATTTGCACGCCCCCTGCAAGTGCTGAAAGGAGCACCCACAGTCCACTTGCTGATATGCCAATTGAAGATGTCACTGTTGAAGTACAACAGGATGAGGATACTGGTGTAGCTGGCGCTGAGGAGGAAGTTGGCGAGGAGGATTCTGATGGTGATGTGGTTTGTTTAAATCAGGCTCCGGGGGAGACAGTTGTTGTCCGTGGGATGAAAAAGCCCATCACGGTCATGCCTGGGCAGAAGACCAAACATTCCACCTCTTTGGTCTGGCAATATTTCTATCCAAATCCGGACAACAAATGTCTTGCCATATGTACCATATGTAAAGGTGAAATAAGTAGGGGTAGGGACGTCAACCACCTAGGAACATCCTCCCTTATACGGCACCTGCAGCGCGTTCATAAAAAGTTACTGTCAAGTTCAGAAACTTTGGCTAAGACCGTAAGCAGTCCTGGGACACCTAAATCCCGTTGTCCTGTTGTATCCAAGCGCCTGCAAACCACACCGTCAACTCCCTCCTCGTCAATTTCCTCCTTAGTCAGGATCGGAAGTAGTCCTGCAGGCCATGTCACTGGCATGACTGACTCTCCTATCCGGGATTCCTCCGGAGGATCCTGCATTGCTACGCCTACTGCTGCCGCTGCTGCTGTTGCTGCTGCTGGGAGTCGTTCATCATCCCAGAGAGGAAGTAGTAACACCTCTACTTTTACTAAACAATTGACCCTCCAACAGTCCTTAGCGAGGAGGATGAAGTACGACAGCAGTCATCCTGAAGCAAAACGTATAACTGAGGCCTTGACTGCTATGTTGGTGTTAGATGTGCGTCCGGTATCCACCATTAGTGCAGTGGGATTTAGACAATTGATGGAGGTAGTGTGTCCCCGGTTCCAAATCCCGTCTAGATTCCACTTCACTAGGCAGGCGATACCGAGACTGTACAGAAACGTCAGAAAAAGTGTCCTCAGTGTCCTGAAAAATGCCGTTGTACACAATGTCCACTTAACCACGGACATGTGGACAAGTGGAACAGGGCAGACTAAGGACTATATGACTGTGACAGCCCACTGGGTAGATGTATCACCTTACGCAGCAACAGCAGCAGCGTCACCAGTAGCAGCATCTCAGAAACGCCAGCTCGTTCCAAGGCAGGCTACGCTGTGTATCACCGGTTTCAGTAAGAGGCACACCGCCGACAACCTCTTAGAGAAACTGAGGGAAATCATCGCCCAGTGGCTTACCCCACTTAGACTCTCCTGGGGATTTGTGATATCTGACAACGCCACCAATATTGTGCGGGCATTACATCTGGGCAAATTCCAGCACGTCCCATGTTTTGCTCACACAATAAACTTGGTGGTGCAGAATTTTCTGTAAAGCGACAGGGGCGTGCAGGAGATGCTTTGGGTGGCCCGAAAAATTTCTGGCCACTTTCGCCATTCAGCGACTGCGTGCCGAAGACTGGAGCGCCAGCAAACACTCTTGAACCTGCCCCGCCATCACCTGAAGCAAGAGGTTGTGACGTGGTGGAACTCAACCCTCTATATGCTTCAGAGGATGGAGAAGCAGCAAAAGGCCATTCAAGCCTATACATCCACCTATGACATAGGCAAAGGAGGGGGTATGCACCTGACTCAAGCGCAGTGGAGAATGATTTCCGTGTTGTGCAAGGTTCTCCAGCCCTTCGAACTTGCCACACGTGAAGTCAGTTCAGACACTGCCAGCTTGAGTCAGGTCATTCCCCTCATCAGGCTTTTGCAGAAGCAGCTGGAGAAAGTGAAGGAGGAGCTAAGACGGAGCGATTCCGCTCGGCATGTGGGTCTTGTGGATGAAGCCCTTCATTCGCTTAGCCAGGATTCCAGGGTGGTCAATCTGTTGAAATCAGACCACTACATTTTGGCCACAGTGCTCGATCCTAGGTTTAAAGCCTATGTGGTGTCTCTCTTTCCGGCCGACACAAGCCTGCAGAGGTGCAAAGACCTGCTGGTGAACACACTGTCAGCTGAAGCGGAACGTGACACGTCAACAGCTCCTTCTTCATTTTCTCCCGCAACTGGGGCTGCCAGGAAAAAACTTAGGTATCCTAAGCAACCCGCTGGCGGTGATGCAGGGCAGGCAGGACCAAGTTTGGACATCTGGTCCGGACTGAAGGACCTGGCAACAATTTCTGACATGTCTACTGTCGCTGCATATGATACTGTCACCATTGACAGAATGGTGGAGGATTATATCGGTGACAGCATCCAAGTAGGCATGTCAGACAGTCCATACCTGTACTGGCAGGAAAAAGAGGCAATTTGGAGGCCCCTGTACAAACTGGCTCTATTTTACCTGAGTTGCCCCCCCTCCAGTGTGTACTCCGAAAGAGTGTTTAGTGCAGCCGGGAACCTTGTCAGCGAAAGGCGTAGGAGGTTGCTTCCACAGAATGTGGAGAAGATGATGTTCATCAAAATGAATTATCAGCTCTTCCAGGGAGACCAGCCTCCAGAACGTACAGAGGGACCTGTGGTGGTGGATTCAAGTGGGGACGAGTTAATACTTTGTGAGGATGAGGATGTACACACTGAAGAGGGTGAAGAATCGGTGGATGAGGAGGATGAGGATGACATCTTGCCTCCGTAGAGCCAGTTTGTGCAGGGACACATTAGTTGCCAGCTTGTTTTGTGGGGGCCCAAACGAACCAATCATTTCAGCCACAGTTGTGTGGCAGACCCTGGCGCTGAAATGATTGGTTTGTTAAAGTGTGCATGTCCTGTTTATACAACATAAGGGTGGGTGGGAGGGCCCAAGGACAATTCCATCTTGCACCTCTTTTTTTTCTTTGCATTATGTACAGTTTGGGGCCTAGTTTTTCAAACTGCCATCCTGTCTGCCACTGCAGTATCACGCCTAGATGGGTCACGTGTTTGTGCCGCCCACTCGTGTCGCTTAGCATAGTCATCCAGCTACCTCGGTGCAACCTTTTGGACATAAAAACACTATTGTGAGGTGTTCAGAATAGACTGGAAATGAGTGGAAATTAAGGTTATTGAGGTTAATAATAGCATAGGAGCAGAAAAACCTACAAATTCTGTGATTTTAGCTGTTTTTATGCTGTTTTTCAAAAAAATACAGATCCAAAACACAAAACCCAGAACACAAAACACGGAAGGGTGGTTTTGGCAAAACCAATCCAGATCCAAAACACGAAGAAAGATCCAGATCCAAAACCAAAACACAAAACACGAAAAGTGGCCGGTGCACACCCCTAGTTTTAACTCCTTTTAGGGCATTTCTTCTATGCTCAAGAACCTTAAATGAAGCATACGAGTTGTCCTTCCGACGTACTGAGCCCCACACTTACATATGATGACGAAAACTACATACATAGTTTGACAGTTAATTCTACTGATGATATCAAAGACAGAGCCTAATGATTCTAATTTCAATTGAGTGCTTTTATCAAGCATGAATCTACAGGTAATGCAACCAATCTTCCCACATTTAAAATTACCCTTTTTAAGGGAGTGTTCATCAAGGCAGGTGTCAGCATTATGAGTAATTATATAATTTGATCTGAAATGACTAGGGGCCAGGTATCCCTGTAAATTCATTGCTTTCTTGAAGACGATTCTTGGTTCATCCTAAAGCAATGTGGATAAGATGTTATCAGTTTTTAGAATAGGGTAATTCTTTTTTTTATCACAGCCTTTAGTTCACTAGAAAAGGAATTAAATTTAGAGATAAACTTTAAATTACATTCCAAATGGAAGCATTTATGTTTTTGGTTGATGGACATAATGAGTCTCTGTCTCTATCGGTCGCTGCTTTGAGTGTTAATTTCAAAATTTCATCAGGATAACCCTGCACACTAATAAAATTAGTGACAGTGGGGAAGTTATTGCTTATGTTATTGTTTATATTGACAGTGTCTTTTTAATGTATTTGGGTCACCGTACAGTGTCACTTCTGGAACTGGGCAACCATTTATTCTTCCCCGTCAGTCAGCCACGCTATGTTGGTTCCGCCTGCCAGCGTCACTTCCAGGGTGTCATAATTGACGTGGTTTCTTCTGACTCCAGAGGGGACTTGTGGTTCCTGTGGCTGGGGAATGCAGCAGCCAGCATGTGGGAACTCATGTGAGTCCTGTTGTCACTAATTTAGGTTATTAGTTGGGTGTTATAAGCCTGTCCATACAGCATTTTAGACACCAGTTCAATGATGAAGGTGGTAGCGAAACAGCTGCTGGGTCCAGAGCATGGCTTCTCTGACACTATACTGGATGTCTTAATGCTAAGTATGAAGACCACAAAAATTTTATCTTGGACCTTTCCTATTCTCCCTCTATACATCCTCTCTAGGTGAACTCATCAGATCTTTTGACCTCCATTGTCATCTACCTTTCCTCCCCTGATCTCTCCCCCTCTCTACTGACACATATCTCCAACTGTCTCTCTGCTGTCTCTTCCTGGATGTCCCAGCGATAACCTTACATCCCACTATTTCTTTATCTATTGATGGCACAACTATCTCATCTAGCCCCAAAGTGCTCTGTCTTGGAGTTATCCTGAACTCATCCCTCTCCTTCAAACCACATATCCAGAACTTCTCGCAGTAATGTCGTTTTCATCTAAAAAATATTTCCAATATCAGACCCTATCTCACCCAGGATGCTACTAAAACCCTCATACACTCTCTGGTCAGCTCAAGATTGGACAACTGTAACCTCCTCCTATCTGGCCTCCCCAAATTCCATCTCTCTCCTCTCCAGTCTGTCCTTAATGCTGCTGCTCGGCTCATCTTCCTCTCCAAATGCTCTACATTTGCCTCCCCCTCCTACAAGCCCTCCACTGGCTCCCCTTCCCTTTCAGAACCCAATTCAAGGTTCTCACCCTCGCTTACAAAGCCCTCACCCAATCTTCTCCCATTTACATATATATCTCTGATCTAATCTCCATTCACTCTCTTGTCTGCCCTCTTTGTTCAACTAATGCACGCCACCTTTCATGCCAACTGATTTCTTCCTCTCACTCTCGCCTCCAAGATTTTGCTTGTGCTGCTATCTTCCTCTCCCCATCAGTCTCTGCTCCTCTCTACAATCATTCAAACGGGCTCTCAAGACCCACTAATTCATTAAAGCCTTCCAGCTCTCATCCTAACTTGCTGCTATATGCTCCTTTCTCCCCATCTACCGCCTTCTGTGTCACACCTATTTGTCTGCCCTTCCCTTTTACAAGCAGGGCCCTCTACCCTCTTGTGCTTCACCCTACTTTACTTTCATCTACTTCTTGCTCCCCACTAGGGCACCTAACACTTGGTTGTTTAAGCTCTGCTGCTTATGTGGGTGTTATGGTCGCTAATGTAGCAATGTATATTATCCATGTCCCTGGCCTGCATTGTATTGTATTGTATTGTACTGTAAGTATTTGGTCTGCTATTTGTTTATACACTTTGTAAGGTGCTGCGGAACACTTGTGGTGCCATATAAATAAATAATAATAATAAGTGCTGTTTGTGGGTGGTGACGGGTGGTGGTCGGAGAAATGTAGGCGTGCCAGTGCATTTGAACGCCGTTGCAGGGGTGTGCATAAATTAGCCACTGCGATTCCCTATGCAGTCTAAGGCCTCATAGCGTGCAATGAAGTTAGCAATTTCTGAGTAAGGTCAAAGCTTGTGCAAGTGTGCGTGGGATCACTCACAATTTTGCCTAAGAACACAGCCATGAATAAAGAATACTACCAAAACAGCCTCCAACAGCAACTTCTCCCAACCATCCAAGAACAGTCTTTTCCAGCATGATGGAGCACCTTGCCATAAGGCAAAAGTGATAACTAAGTGGATCGGGGAACGAAAACATAAAAATGTAGGGTCGATGGCCAGGAAACTCCCCAGACTTTAATTCCATTGAGAACTTGTGGTCAATCCTCAAGAGGCGGGTGGACAAACAAAAACCTACAAATTCTGACAAACTCCAAGCATTGATTATGCAAGAATGCTTGCCATCAGTCAGTATGTGGCCCAGATGTTGATTGACAGCATGCCAGGGCGAATTGCAGAGGTCTTGAAAAAAACGGGTCCACACTGAAAATATTGACTCTTTGCATAAACATAATGTAATTGTCAATAAAAGCCTTTGACACTTATGAAATGCTTGCAATTTTACTTCAGTATACCATAGTAACATCTGACAAAAAGGTCTAAAAACACTGAAGCAGCAAACTTTGTGAAAACCAATACTTGTGTCATTCTCAAAACTTTTGGCCATGGCTGTACTCCTAACTGTGAACCCAACTAATGTCACTATTTGTTTTGATAATCTACTTACAACACTGCAAATACATTACAGCATACTTAAACTTACGATTTTTATAATTAATATTATGCAGTATCGTCAGACATTCCAAAGAGGAAAACATATGTGCAGTAGACGAGTTCCCTTGGCCAGCACTGTCAATGTTGGTGTCTTTGAGGATGAGGAGAAGGGTAGGGATCAAGCACACGCCTGATATAGGCCAGAGTATGAGAATACTGCATATATTATAAAATATATAAAAAAATGTACATTTTATTAGTTACACATGCCTATAAACAGATATAGTACAGCTAATTTATCCCAGCTAGCATACTAGCTGGGAAAGGCCTGACAGTTTATGCTGTAACTGTAGTAAAGAATAAATGAAAACGTTAGTAATGTGAGACAAATATTCCAGAAATGACATTTTAAAAAGAAACAATTACAATAAACTTTGTCACATGCAATACATATTAGAACATATAAACACGTTATCCCCATACACATATATAACCCCACACCATGATATTCAATGCAAAATACACACACACACACACACACACACACGCACTAGGGATGAGCGGTTTCGGATTTCTGAGATCCGAACCCCCACGATCCGAGCCGGAGCCGAGTCAGGTTACAGTTTTCCCGCCTGGCTTGGATCTGAAATCGAGGCAAAACATCATCATCCCGCTGTCGGATCTTGCTGGTAATGGATTCTATAAAAGGTCGCCGCGTTGGCGACATTTTTCACTCCGGCTGTGGACAGTGAAGAGGGAGGGTGGGTGTTTGTTGTGCTGGTACTGTTGTTGTCCATAGGGCTGTGTCCAAACTCCAAAGTCCATAGGGGCTGGCTGGGCTGTGTTGTGCAGTGTCCCATAAGGCTGTAGTCCTAAAGGGATGCTGTAGTGTTGTCCAGGGGGTGCTCTGTCCATCAGGGGTGCTCCCCCCAAGTGCAAAAAAACCAATAATTTTTTTCTGTTTGTGTGCGCTGTAGCCACACGTGCATCTACATAGCAGCGCCAAGCGTGCGCCTGTGTCATAAGTCAAAGGCCAGCTGGGTCGTCTGTTGAAGGGTGGTGTAACCCCCAAAGTGCGGGAAAAAAAAATTCTCTGTTTGTGACTTGTGTGCACTGTAGCCGCACGTGCATCAACAAAGTAGCAGCACCAAGTGTGTGCCTGTGTCATAAGTCAAGGGCCGGCTAGCTCGTCTGTTGAAGGGTGGTGTAACCCCCCAAAGTGCCGGAAAAAAATAAAAAATATTTTTTTTCTTTGTTTGTGACTAGTGTGCAGTGTCCCATAAAGGCTGTAGTTCTAAAGGGGTGCTGTAGTGTTGTCCAGGGGGTGCTCTGTCCATCAGGGGTGCTCCTCCCAAGTGCAAAAAACAATTTTTTTTTCTGTTTGTGTGCGCTGTAGCCGCACGTGCATCAACATAGCAGTGCCAAGCGTGCGCCTGTGTCATAAGTCAAGGGCCGGCTGGCTCGTCTGTTGAAGGGTGGTGTAACCCTCAAAGTGTTCCAAAAAAAAAATCTTTTTCTGTATTTGTGTGTGCCTTAGCTGCACGTATATCAATATCACATAACTGGGCAAAAAATTGTCCGATAAATATAAAATAGGGAAAGATCAAGAACCACTTCCTCCTAGTGCTGAAGCTGCTGCCACTAGTCATGACATAGATGATAAAATGCCATCAACGTCGTCTGCCAAGGTCGATGCCCAATGTCATAGTAGAAGGCATATAAAATCCCAAATGACAAAGTTCAGGAAAATGACCTTAAAAAATAAATTAAAATCGTCTGAGGAGAAACATAAACTTGCCAATATACCATTTACGACACGGAATGGCAAGGAACGGCTAAGGAACATGGGCCTGCCCTATGTTTATGACTAGTGGTTCAGCTGACGATGGAAGCCCTCTTCCCGCTAGAAAAATTAAACGAGTTAGCTGGCAAAAGCACAGCAAAGAACTGTGCGTTCTAATTCTAAGAAGATATCACAAATCCCCATGGAGAGTCTAAGTGTGGAGACGGTTGCGATGCCTGCCCTTCCCAACACTGGATGGGAAGAGGTGGCTCCTTCCACCAGTTGCACGCCCTCTGCAAGTGCTGGAAGGAGCACCCACAGTCCACGTGCTGATATGCAAATTGAAGATGTCACTGTGTAAGTACAACATGATGAGGATATTGGTGTAACTGGTGCTGAGGAGGAAGTTGACTAGGAGGATTCTGATGGTGAGGTGGTTTGTTTAAATCAGGCACCAGGGAAGACAGTTGTTGACCATGGGATGAAAAATCCCATCATGGTCATGCCTGGGCAGTAGACCAAACATTCCACCTCTTTGGTCTGGAAATATTTCTATCCAAATTTGGACAACAACTGTCTTGCCATATGTACCGTATGTAAAGGTGGAGACTAAGGACTATATGACTGTGACAGCCCACTGGGTAGATGTACCACCTTATGCAGCAACAACAGCAGCGTCACCAGTAGCAGCATCTCAGAAACGCCAGCTCGTTCCAAGGCAGGCTACGATGTGTATCACCGGTTTCAGTAATAGGCACACCGCCGACAACCTCTTAGAGAAACTGAGGGAAATCATTGCCCAATGGCTTACCCCACTTAGACTCTCCTGGGGATTTGCAATATCTGACAATGCCACCAATATTGTGCGGGTGTTACATCTGGGCAAATTCCAGCATGTCCCATGTTTTGCTCACACAATAAATTTGGTGGTGCAGAATTTTCTGAAAAACGACAGGGGCGTGCAGGAGACGCTTTGGGTGGCCTGAAAAATTTTGGGCCACTTTTGCCATTCAGACACTGCGTGCCGAAGACTGGAGCGCAAGCAAACACTCTTGAACCTGCCCTGCCATCACCTGAAGCAAGAGGTTGTGACGTGGTGGAACTCAATCCTCTGTATGCTTCAGAGGATGGAGAAGCAGCAAAAGGCCATTCAAGCCTATACATCCACCTATGACATAGGCAAAGTAGGGGGTATGCACCTGACTCAAGGGCAGTGGAGAATGATTTCCATGTTGTGCAAGGTTCTCCAGCCCTTCGAACTTACCACACGTGAAGTCAGTTCAGGCACTGCCAGCTTGAGTCAGGTCATTCCCCTCATCAGGCTTTTGCAGAAGCAGCTGGAGAAAGTGAAGGAGGAGCTAAGACGGAGTGATTCCACTCGGTATGTGGGACTTATGGATGAAGCCCTTCATTCGCTTTTCCAGGATTTGAGGGTGGTCAATCTGTTGAAATCAGACCACTACATTTTGGCCACCGTGCTTGATCCTAGGTTTAAAGCCTACGTGGTGTCTCTCTTTCCTGGTGGACACAAGCCAGCAGAGGTGCAAAGACCTGCTGGTGAAAACACTGTCAGCTGAAGCGGAACGTGACATGGCAACAGCTCCTTCTTAATTTTCTCCCGCAACTGGGGCTGTCAGGAAACAACTTAGGTATCCTAAGCAACCCGCTGACGGTAATGCAGGGCAGGCAGGACCAAGTTTGGACATCTGGTCCGGACTGAAGGACCTGCCAACAATATCTGACATGTCTACTGTCACTGCATATGATACTGTCACCATTGACAGAATAGTGGAGGATTACGTCGGTGACAGCATCCAAGTAGGTATGTCAGACAGTCCGTACCTGTACTGGCAGGAAAAAGAGGCAATTTGGAAGCCCCTGTACAAACTGGCTCTATTTTACCTAAGTTGCTCCCCCTCCAGTGTGTACTCCGAAAAAGTTTTTAGCGCAGCCAGGAACCTTTTCAGCGAAAGGCAAAGGAGGTTGCTTCCACAAAATGTGGAGAAGATGATGTTCATCAAAATGAATTATCAATTCTTCCAGGAAGACCAGCCTCCAGAACGTGCAGAGGGACCTGTGGTGGTGGATTACTGCGGGGACGAATTAATACTCTGTGAGAATGAGGATGTACACAACACTGAAGAGGATGAGGAATCGGTGGATGAGGAGGATGAGGACGACATCTTGCCTCTGTAGAGCCAGTTTGTGCAGGGACAGATTAATTGCCAGTTTGTTTTGTGGGGGCCCAAACTAACCAATTATTTCAGCCACAGTCGTGTGGCAGACCCTGGCGCTGAAATGATTGGTTTGTTAAAGTGTGCATGTCATATTTATACAACATAAGGGTGGGTGGGAGGGCCCAAGGACAATTCCATCTTGCACCTCTTTTTTTTCTTTGCATTATGTACTGTTTGGGGCCAAGTTTTTCAAACTGCCATCCTGTCTGCCACTGCAGTGCCACTCCTAGATGGGCCATGTGTTTGTGTCGCCCATCTGTGTCGCTTAGCATAGTCATCCAGCTACATCGGTGCAACCTTTTGGCCTAAAAACAATATTGTGAGGTGTTCAGAATAGACTGGAAATGAGTGAAATTAATGTTATTGGGGTTAATAATAGCATAGGAACAAAAAAACCTCACAAATTCTGTGATTTTAGCTGTTTTTATGCTTCTTTCCAAAAAAATACAGATCCAAAACACAAAACCCGGAACCCAAAACACGGAAGGGTGGTTTTGGCAAAATCAATCCAGATCCAAAACACAAAGATCCAGATCCAAAACCAAAACCGAAACATAAAAAGTGGCCGGTGCAGACCCCTAACACACACACAAGCATATTTATAATGGGTTCAGGGTGTGCGGTGCTCACAGGTCCCTGGGTCCAGAAGGGGCCCTCACCGCACACCCTGCACCCATACTTATTTTTTTTCATACTTGCCTCTCAAATGTCCCACAGAGTAGCACTGTTCAAAATGCCTGAGAAATGGCAGCCGAGGCCATTTTCCCAGCGTTTTTCGCATGCACAGTAGGAAATCACCTGGAAAATGGCGTGGCAGCCATTTTCACAGTGATTTCCTACTGTGCATGCGCAGTAGACTCAGAGCACACTCTAGTGCCTGGAGTCTGCTGCTGCTGTCAGTTCGCTGACGGCAGCTGGGGAGAGAGGAGCGGGCCTTGGACAGGGAGTTAACACGGGCCCCATTCTCTCTTAGGGCCTGATTCAGAGCCGGACGCTATTTGCGCTCGCTCGTCCAGAAAAAGGGGCTGGCTATTTAAATTGTCAGTTCGCTCTTTGCGGTCTGTTGACGCCTCTATGTCTGAACGAGTGAACAAAACATGCAGACTTTTTTTTGTAAAAAACGCCCCCTGGCCGCTCGCATCATACGTCATCTCCGCTATTTATTAGATTAATCGAGTACATCGAAAGGCGAATGAACTGCTCGCTATTCTTGTGGTAGCATTTTCCTACCGCATTCATGCTAGCAGTTCTGGCTAAAAGACACCCAACTGACGTGGTCGATGACGCTGCTTTGTTAATTATGCGCACCCATTAAACGCCCATTTTGACCGTTTGGCACGCCTGCGTTTGGATCTCCACTCCCCGTTTTCAAGCACCTTCCCCTGTTACCACCCACAAACGCCTCTCTCTGTCACTCAAATTAGCAGGCATTCGCTATATTGCGAGCACACGATTTTCGACCGCACTGACTGGTTCGCGCATGCATACTAAAACCCATACGCATGCGCAGATGTGCGAACATCGCTCGGAACGAACGAGCGGCCGCTTACGAGCGGCTCTGAATCAGGCCCACAATACGCCCCTACACTCACACACTTGCCTACTTCAACAAATCAAAAACAAACATGTGTAGACATAAGCAAACAAATAATGGGAAACTTATAGATCAAGCAAAAAAGGAAAAGATTGACCTGAAAACTAGAGATGTACGCAGGCCCCCATTTTTTTGGTTTTGGTTCTAAATCATTGTCTTGTTTTTCTTTTGGAAAAACCACCCTCAAGTGTTTTGGTTCGGATTTGGTTTTGAATTTCTTAAAAAATGTATAAAAACAGATAAAATCATGTAACTTGGACCTGTTTTTGTTCCTATAGTATTAATAACATCAATAACAGTAATTTCCAGTCAATGTTGACCACCTCACAGCATCAGAAATCACAAGGGAGGGACTTATATGCATCCAAAACACGCAAGATGCGGCTTATAGATCCGAGTTCCGAACTTGGAGAGAAGACCTGAGTCGGGATGCGGTTCGGCTCGAAACCCCACAGTTCGTCTATGTTCGGTTTTCAGCAAAACAGTACCACTCAGCTCTGATAACCAGCTCTGCCCACACAGTGATATGTTACAGGAAAGAAACACGCCATTCCAACACCTACCTTCTTCAACAAATAAAAATCAAAGGAGCCTTAAAAAGCAAATAATAAAAATAGAAAATAACTCTCTAGCAACTGCTGCAAGAAAGGAAAAGAGTGACATGAAAACTTGCTCTGCCCACACAATGTAAAATGAGACCACATAGCCACACTTGAACATTTACCTCTGAAAATACTTTGAAAGTTAATTTTTTGTTTTGTTTGCTTCTATAATCCTACACCCACTTGGAAGGACTGTAGGGACTAGAAGAGGCACCTTATAAAACCATTAGCTCCTATCCTTAGCCAGGTGCCCCGGAGTCTCCTGTTTATTTATGTTCTCTGCAGGGCTGGTTCCTGGTTTGGTAGCATTTGGAGTGGCTGCTTGAGAAGCATTGTGAGCCCTTTTTTAATTATTTTTACACATTTGTTGAGTTAATAAATAATGATACCAGGGACGAATAAAATGTATCTTCTATTAAGGTCTTAAATGCTGACATTTTTTTGCATTATAACTATGAATGTCATGACAAGAGTTTAAAAAACAGATCTTAAAAAAGTAAGAGTGTGTAATTAATGCTGTTTAAGAGAGTGTGTTGCAGAATCCACAAAAGAAAGAGACAGATGTAGCTGCTGGTAAGGAGACAGGCACACTGTACATGTGGAAGTTATGGCCTAGCACTTGGCAGTATGTGAAATATTTATAGAGATGGAATTGAAAGTAGAACGTGACAGAAGTCTAACCGTCGCACAAAAAAAGCAAAACATGGTGGTTTTGAACCACAAACGCATTATAGTTCAGCAAGTAACGCAAATATTAAGATAATGTATAAAGGGACATCAGAGCAAAACAGAGCATACACAAGAAAAAGTGGCCTATCATACTCTAATACTGAAAGAACGTTTTTAATTAAATCCTTACAAGTAAGACTTGTGAAGCACAGTATGTATTAAAGAAATACTGTCTATCCGTGAACAAAAAGAATTTTAACTAAGTATTGCAAAATTAACTAAGACTCTGTAAGAGTGCTTTCAGGATACAGAGGTATCACTTCACTCAGATTGGGTAAAAGGGAGTGATGCAGAGACGCCAGCCCTTACACAGTGCATTTCTATATATCAGCAAATTTCTACAAATCAGCAAATATTAACCCAACATACCTCTGTGCTTCAGTGGTTGAGACACTTGCAGCATTTGTGTGCGACTTTATTTAGCTTCGCCACCCCTCTCCTCCATTACCCTGCTCCCTCCCCGACACTCTGGCCCCTTCTTTCCTCCATCACCCTGCTCCTTCCCTCACACCCCGGCCACATCCTCTCCTCCATCACCATGCTCAATCCCTCACAACCCGGCCACATCCTCTCCTCCATCACCCTGCTCCTTCCCTCACACCCCGGCCACATCCTCTCCTCCATCACCCTGCTCTTTCCCTCACACCCTGGCCACATCCTCTCCTCCATCACCCTGCTCCTTCCCTCACACTCCGGCCACATCCTCTCCTCCATCACCCTGCTCCTTCCCTCACACTCTGGACACATCCTCTCCTCCATCACCCTGCTCCTTCCCTCACACCCTGGCCACATCCTCTCCTCCATCACCCTGCTCCTTCCCTGTCACTCTGGACAAATCCTCTGCTCCATCACCCTGCTCCTTCCCTGACACTCTGGCCCCTTCTCTCCTCCATCACTTTGCTCCTTCCCTCACACCCCGGCCACATCCTCTCCTTCATCACCCTGCTCCTTCCATCACACCCTGGCCACATCCTCTCCTCCATCACCCTGCTCCTTCCCTGACACTCTGGACACATCCTCTCCTCCATCACACTGCTCCTTTCCTCACACTCTGGACCCTTCTCTCATCCATCACCCTGCTCCTTCCCTCACACTTTGGACACATCCTCTCCTCCATCACACTGCTCCTTTCCTCACACTCTGGACCCTTCTCTCATCCATCACCCTGCTCCTTCCCTGACACTCTGGACACATCCTCTCCTTCATCACCCTGCTCCTTCCCTCACACCCTGGCCACATCCTCTCCTCCATCACCCTGCTCCTTCCCTCACACCCTGGCCACATCCTCTCCTCCATCACCCTGCTCATTCCCTCACACCCCGGCCACATCCTCTCCTTCATCACCCTGCTCCTTCCCTGACACTCTGGACACATCCTCTCCTCCATCACCCTGCTCCTTTCCTCACACTCTGGACCCTTCTCTCATCCATCACCCTGCTCCTTCCCTCACACCCCAGCCACATCCTCTTCTCCATCACCCTGCTCCTTCCCTCACACTTTGGCCACATCCTCTCCTCCATCACCATGCTCCTTCCCTCACACCCTGGCCCCTTCTCTCCTCCATCACCATGCTCCTTCCCTCACACCCCGGCCACATCCTCTCCTCCATCACTCTGCTCCTTCCCTCACACTCCGGCCACATCCTCTCCTTCATCACTCTGCTCCTTCCCTCACACTTTGGCCTCATCCTCTCCTCCATCATCCTGCTCCTTCCTTCACACTCTGGCCCCTCCTCTCCTTGAAACATTTACAGAACCATGCAGAGTACTAGATGAGGCAGCCATGTTGGGGACACTACATCGGTTACAATGGGGTCTATACATTAAGTTAATTATCGGGGTCCACTCCTAACTCGCCGCAAGCATCGGAGCAATTCATCCATTGCTCCAGGGTGGAGAAAGCTGATCCAAAAATCAGCTGTCTCCCCGAACAGCTTCACTGCTCCTTTCAGAGTGGTGAAACTTAGCACTGCATAGTTGAGTTGGCAGTGCTAGTGCGCCTAAGCGACCTGGAGTTCACACAGGCTCACAAAGCCCCGGTGTCTTGTGGAAGGAGCCGGACAGGGGCCTATGAATCTGAAAGTATCCCTCTTCACAACCCGGGACTCTGAAGATCGCGTATGCTCCCACAGTCAAACTCCGAAAATCTTGTATTTTCGGAGCTTGATGAATTTCTGTCCCCACATCATAAGTGAAAGGTAAGCAGGAGATATCTGTGATATCTCCTACATTACCTTTTTGATGAATGGCCCGGACATTTAATTTCTACAAAAGCAGGTGAAAATTTTAATTTTCACCTGCTTTTGTAGAAATTAAGTAATAATGAATAGACCCCAATGTGTGATAAGCAATACATGTAAATAAGACATGCAAGGAAACAGTAAACAGTGACTAGCGAGATACCCATTGCATAAATAGTTCCACAAGTTGTTCATCTTGCTTTTGAAAGTAGCAGATGAGACAGTGTTCTAGGGCGCACTACATAGGTTACATTGGTCAGGATGAGCAAAGCATATAAGTGTAAAATGCAGCAGGAAATCACAGAAAAAAGAAAAAGGAATGGCATCTCTGTATCTTTGGAATGATATCCTTAGTATGTAGCCTTCACAATGGCAGGCCAAGGCCTGGTTGCACGTCTTGAAATTAATTCTCTTAAATACTAAACCATGTATCAGCTGACACAGAAGGAGGGTGTGTTTTCACAGTATGTTAAGCAGTCTAATTAACAGAATTGGTATTGAATTGTAGACAGTATCACAGCTGCAGATAGACAAACTTTCTTGAGGTATGAAAAGTGTACTCAGATAGAAATGAAAAACTCAGATACTGTATACAAGGTGAATATGGTTTTAAGGTCCCCATACACTAGCGATGGATCGCTGTGTTCCTGCGATCCTGCAACCTGGCATCTCAGGATCTGTGAAATCCAACATGTTGGAATTCACTGATTTGCCAATAACGATCAAAATATATTTGTGATTTGCAAATCGGTGAAATTTAACATGGATAATTTCACCGATCCTCCGATGGATTGGAGAACATCGATGGCCACCAGGTGGCTTTTCTGACTGGCGGTTTGGTGTTTCCACTTCAAACGCAGGACTAGGCAATCCATCGCCTAGTATGAAGGGGAGATGGGATTTGAACTGACATTGGCAGGCCGATTGCAAGTGTCACAGTACACCAAGGGTTTTCCTTTTTTACATATATAATTTTCAATTAGATGTGTCTATGCTTGTTTAAAATTAGCCTATATCTTTCACTAGCTGAAGTACCCGGCATTGCCAGTGGAAGGCCCAGAACAGGCTCCCAGGGTCAAAGTTCTGCCCGGCGCACTCTGGTGTGAGGTCCGACCAGGAGCCGAACAACTCCATCAGGCATCCCAGACCAATTGCCAACCCTCTGTGAAGTTTTCATCCAAATCCATCTAGTGAACGGCCCAGAATAGGCTCCCCGAGTCAAAGTTCTGCCCAACGTCCCCCGATCAAAGTGCTGTCCAGCATACACCAACGAGAGGTCGGACCAGGACCTCAACCCCCTAGTATGTCTTCTGGGATATAATGTTACCATCCTGGTGAAATTTTTGCCCAGTGTACACCCACGGGAGGTCTCAACCCCCTAGTAATGTTCTGGTATCCAATGTTGCCACTCTGTAAAGTTTCCATCTAAATTATGTGATGTCCAAACCATCAAGTGGAAGACCCAGAACAGGCTCCCGGGTCAAAGTTCTGCACGGCACATTCTGCCATGAGGTCCAAACGGGACCCGAACCACTCCATTAGGCATCCCAGACAAACTACCACCCCTTTGTGAAGTTTTCATCCAAATCTATCCAGTGAAAGGTCCAGAATAGGCTCCCCGGGTCAAAGTTCTACCCAGCGTCACTGGGTCAAAGTTCTGCCCAGTATACACCAACAGGAGGTCCGACTGGGACCTTAACCCCCTAGTATGGCTTCTGTGATCCAATGTTACCACTCTGTTAAGTTTTCATTCAAATCCATCCAGCGGAAGGCCCAGAACAGGCTCCCCAGATCTTCTGCCCAGCATACACCAAGGGGAGATCCGACCGGGACCTCAACCCCCTAGCACGTCTTCTGGGATCCAATAGAAGTTTTCATCCAAATTATGTGATGTCGTCCAAATCCATCCAGTGGAAGGCCCAGAACAGGCTCCCGGGATCAAAGTTCTTTCCGACGCACTCTGCCTAGAGGTCCAAACTGGACTCCAACCATTCCATTAGGCTTCTCAGACCAATTGCCACCCCTCTGTGAATATTTCAACTAAACCCATCCAGTGAAAGTGCCTAAACCTAACCCCCCTCCGTCTCCGCAACTTAAGTCTCCCTGGGGGGGTGTCTAACCCTAATCTCCCCCCGGGGGTGCCTAACCATAACCCCCCCTTCCACTAGCCTAACTCCAACCCTCCCGGCGGGGGGTGCCTAACTCTAAGTCCCCCTGGGAGCCCCTTACCTAACCCTCCCCCCCGAGGCTGTCCACGCCCACCGCCTGACTTACCTTCGTTCGGTATGCCGGGCGTCGGGCTCCCGGCGTAGGGATAATGATAGGCATCGGAATTTCGATGCCTATCATTAGACCCCTGCCGGGATTCCGGGATTAGACAGTCGGGAAGCCGGCGGTCGGCATTTTGACCGTCGGCATCCTGACTGCATCCCCCTAATACGCCCCTGCGTGGCACAGTCATTTCTAGTGATTACACTGTACCTATAAGTGCTATCCAGCACAGGCTGCTACATCAGATAACAGTGAGAGTGCAACAGTTCTGGTTCTGATCTGTATAGTTTTACCTCCCCATGCAATAAAAAGCTTTTCAATGTGTTTAACATGATTAACGCAGGAAACAGTTCATAGGGCCTGATTCAGAGACGCACATTAATGAAATCGCAGCTGTGATTTCATACGCAATGCAGCTGCGATAATATGCTAATGTCTGTAAAGATCATCTGAGCATAAATATGCCCACTGCTGCCTTCATACCTGCGTGTGACGACGCATACTGTACCTGCGTAAATATCGGTACCGTTGATGCACATCGGCAGCCATCTTACCCTTGTGGCAGGTCTGTCCAGCCGCAGCCTTGAGAGTTCTTCTGATGCGCAGAGCTGCGTATGCAATCGCAGTGGCTAATCTATGCACGCCCATGACACAGCGTTCAAATGGACAGACATCCATAATCGCAGCGCATGCGCAGTGTGGCTTATACGTTTGCACAATGGTAAACATCCGCTCGATCTACATACGTAATCTCCATTGCTTTCATCTCTGAATAAGGCCCATAGACATAAAAGGGAGGTGCTATCAAGGCTATAGAGGGCTGCACGTAATGGAGTGTAAACTAATACTATAGTTTACTTATTAGAGCTAAGCAAAATTTAAAAAAC
Source organism: Taudactylus pleione (assembly GCA_031769625.1). Lineage (NCBI taxonomy): Eukaryota > Metazoa > Chordata > Amphibia > Anura > Myobatrachidae > Taudactylus > Taudactylus pleione. The sequence goes on along the minus strand of JAUIMM010000104.1, from coordinate 5,673,749 downwards.
TGGTCCATACAATCTTTTGATTAATACAAATGTAGCTGTGACATTGTCTATATTTTGTGCTTGTGTGCAGCTTTGTAATTCCGTCCAGTACTGAATCATCCCTTAAGTGTACTTACACAATGTAACATATACAGTATGTGCTAGTGAATGTAACAACTTTAAAAACATATACAGAACGTATATCAGGAGTATGTAATAGATTGACAAAAAAATATGAGATATGGTAAGAACTTACCCTTGTTATCTCTATTTCTACGAAGTCCATAGGGTTCCACAGGATACCTTGGGGTATAGGTGTGACGTCAGTCGCAGGGCACCAAAGAGTTAAGCTTTCAGCCTCCCAGGATGCACTAGGTCCCCCTCCTATACCCCGCCCCCGGGCCAAGGCACCTCAGTTAGTTACCAAGCCATAGGCCGGAGGAGGAGAAGGAAGAGAGAGAACAAAGATCTGGACACATACAAGAATCACATTCTCACCAGAGGGAGACGGAAAACCGGTGACCAGAGCAAAGCCCATCTGCAGCACAGGTGCGACAGGGCGGGAGTCCTGTGGAACCCTATGGACTTCGTAGAAATAGAGATAACAAGGGTAAGTTCTTACCATATCTCATATTTTCTACTTCAGGGTCCATAGGGTATCCACAGGATACCTTGGGGATGTCCCAAAGCAGTATCCTTTAAGGGTGGGGACGCTCCTGTGCAGAAAGGAGAATCCGCCGCCCGAAGGAAGCATCCTGAGAGGCGAAGGTGTCAAACCTGTAATACCTCACGAAGGTATGGACAGAAGACCACGTAGCAGCCTTGCAGATCTGAACTGCCGAGGCACCACGTCGAGCTGCCCACGAAGGACCCACAGACCTAGTGGAATGAGCCTTCAGAGAAGGAGGGACCGGTAGGCCTTCATGAAGATAAGCTTCAGAAATAGCCATACGGATCCAGGCTGCCAAAGTTTGCTTTGAAGCAGGCCAACCCTTTTTACGGAAGCCAAAGAGGACAAACAAAGCGTCCGACTTCCTAAACGAAGAAGTGCGGTCAACATAAGTCCTTAAGGCCCGCACAACATCCAAAGAGGCCTCACCCACGGAAAGACCCGGTGAGTTAAAGGCCGGAACAACTATTTCCTCGTTAATATGAAACTGGGAAACAACTTTGGGAAGAAACTCGGGCCGAGTGCGGAGCACTGCCCTGTTCCCATAAAAAACCAAGAAAGGGGGTCTACAAGAAAGAGCCCCTAACTCAGAAAGACGTCTGGCCGAAGCAATGGCCAGAAGGAAAACAGTCTTAGCTGTTAGCCATTTAAGATCCACTGAGCCCAGTGGTTCAAACGGCGGTCCTTGGAGAGCCCTCAGGACCACAGCCAAATCCCAAGGCGCCACAGGTGGAACAAAGGGCGGCTGAATGCGGAGAACACCCTGCATAAAGGTGCGCACATCCGGGATTGTAGCAATCCTACGGTGAAACCAGACAGATAGGGCCGAAACCTGTACCTTCAAAGAAGCAAGGCGAAGCCCATGATCTAGTCCCGCTTGCAGGAAGGTGAGAATCCGAGACAGACGAAACTCCCGCGGTGCATAACCTCTCGGTCGACACCACTGAAAGAACGTATGCCACACGCGATGGTATATCCTCGCGGAAGACGGTTTCCGAGCTCGCAACATGGTACGCACCACAGAGCTGGAAAACCCCCGGGACCTCAGCATGGCCGTCTCAACAGCCACGCCGTCAAAGACAGCCGAGTCAGGTCCGGGTGAAGGCAAGGACCCTGAGACAGAAGGTCCGGTCGTAGCGGCAACCGCAGAGGAATGTCCACGGACAGACCCTGAAGGTCTGAGAACCAGTGCCGTCTGGGCTACGCGGGAGCTATCAACAGGAGCGTCCCTCCTTCCTGTTTGAATTTCCGGATTACCCGTGGAAGAAGGGAGACCGGAGGGAACAGGTATGCGAACCGGAACGTCCACCGGACGGACAGAGCATCCACCAGAGACGCCCCTTCGTCTCTTGTGCGAGACCCGTACACCGGCAACTTGTTGTTGTGCCGGGACGCCATGAGGTCGATTTCTGGAAGACCCCACCTGTCCACCAGTAGTTGAAAAACGTCCGGGTGCAGGGACCATTCCCCTGGATGAACGTCCTGGCGACTTAGAAAGTCCGCCTCCCAATTGAGCACTCCCGGGATGAAGACCGCTGATATGGCCGGAAGATTGCGCTCCGCCCAAACCAGGATCCGAGAGACCTCTACGAGAGCCGCCCGACTGCGAGTTCCTCCTTGCCTGTTTATGTAGGCCACGGTGGTAGCGTTGTCCGACTGGACCTGCACCGGGCGACCCTGGAGAAACCGCTGTGCCTGCTGGAGAGCATTGAAGACCGCACGGAGTTCCAAGATATTTATTGGAAGCTCCGCTTCTGTCGGCGTCCACCTGCCCTGGAACAAGTGTGGACCCGAAACTGCTCCCCAGCCCCGAAGACTGGCGTTCGTTGTCAACAGGACCCAATTTGGAACCCAGAACGGACGTCCCTTGTTGAGGTGGGTCGTCTGTAACCACCACGTAAGGGACAGGCGAACCTCCTGGGTGAGCACAATCGTCTGGGACTTCAGAGACTGAGTCAGCCCGTTCCACTTGGACAGGATCAGGTGCTGCAGAGATCTGGAGTGAAACTGGGCGTATTCCACCATGTCGAACACCGACACCATGGAGCCCAGTAACCTCATCGCCGAGTGTAAGGACACCCGGCGGCTGTGCAGACAACTGCGCACCCTTGACTGTAAAGCAGAGATCTTGTCCTCCGTCACGAAGATCCTTTGCTGTCCCGAGTCCAATAAGGCTCCAAGATGCAGAATCCTCCGAGACGGGATTAGAGTGGACTTCTGCCAGTTGATTAGCCAGCCGTGCCGTTGCAGCAGTGCAATGGTCAGGTCCAAGTGGCGTAACAGGAGCTCTGGAGATCCTGCCACCAATAACAGGTCGTCCAAATACGGCAACATGCGGACTCCCTGCAGCCGCAGAGAAGCCGCCATGACCGCCATCACCTTGGTGAAAACACGTGGTGCTGTTGCCAGGCCAAAAGGTAACGCCCGAAACTGGAAGTGGTCGCTGCTGATTGCGAACCTGAGGAACTGTTGATGGCGCCAAAGAATAGGGACATGCAGGTAAGCGTCCTGTATGTCCAATGACACCAAGTAGTCCCCAGGTTCCAGCGCCAGAATGATGGACCGTAGGGTCTCCATCCGAAACTTCGGGACCCGCAAAGACTTGTTGAGTGCTTTGAGGTTGAGAATCGGACGATATGACCCATTGGGTTTCTGTACCAAAAATAGATTTGAATAGAAACCCTGGCCCCTCTGGGAGAATGGAACCGCCACTATAACTCCAGCCTGGAGCATAGTGTGCAATACCTTCCGCAGCTCCGTAGCCTTGTTCCGGTCTGATGGGAGACCCGTGGTGAAGAAGCGAGCCGGGGGTCTGTGCCGGAAGGAGAGGGTGTATCCGTGAGAAACCACCTCCAGAACCCAAGTGTCTGTCGTAGTGGTCGACCAACACTGGGCGAACTGTAGCAGGCGGCCTCCCACCCTGGGATCCCCCAAAGGGAGGCCCGGACCGTCAGGCCGCAGGCTTGTCATCTGGCTTGGGGGCCGGACGTCTGGTACTCCATGCCTGCTTCCGGGGCTTGACCGATTTCTTAGGGCCAGCCTGTCGAGGAAACGACTGTGGTTTGGGCCTGCCCTGGGCCCTAGATGACCGAAAGGACGATGGTCCCGAACCAGAAGGAGCAGCGGCCGACGGGAGACAGGCAGATTTGGCTGCCGCCAGCGTGGCCACAATCTTATCCAGATCCGGACCGAAGAGAACTTCTCCGGTAAACGGCAACGCTTCCAGACCTTTCTTGGAATCTGCGTCCGCCTTCCAGGATCGCAGCCACAAGGTGCGACGAGCAGCTACCGCTGCTGAAGAAATTCTAGACACCAGAGTACTAATGTCTAGAGCCGCCTCGTTGATGTAGGTGGCCGAATCACGGAGATTGCCAATCAACTCCGCCTGATCGGCCGGACAGTCGGATTCAAAAGAAGCCTCTAATGAATCCGCCCAGCGCTCCATCGCTCTGGCAACCCAGCAAATGGCCATAGCCGGCCGTGCTGCCCCCCCTGCAAGGGAATAAGCGGACTTCAGGCAGATTTCTACCTTGCGGTCCGTAGCATCCTTAAGGGAGGACATGGATGGCATCGGCAATGTGGCACTACGGACAAGACGGGTCACGTGAGAATCCACCTGTGGAGGGGATTCCCACTTCGCAAAATAATTATCCGCGAACGGATAAGCCACCGCCAGGCGTCTCTGCGGCTGGTATCTTTTGCCAGGTTGTTTCCACGCCTCCTCTAAATGGTCCACCAACTGACCCGAAAGAGGAAAGACTGTGGCATCGCCCTTCACATCTTTGAAAAAGGCATACTTAGATTTAGCCGCTGGGGGAACTTCGTCCTCAATCACCAAGGCTGTGCGGACCGCCCGAATAAGTCCAGGAATATATACTTTGGACTTAGCATCAGCGTCCTTAGTATGGAGAGGTTCCTGATCGTAAGGATCTAGAATCTCCCCATCATCAGACGTCCCTTCGTCATCCTCATAAGGAGCGGACAGAGACACCACCGGCCTTTTATGAGACCGCATCACAGACTCCCCTTGCAACACATCCGACAAGTGCTGTACAGAACTCGTCAGGGAGTTAACCCACGCTGGCTCCTGAGAACCCGGGAGCGGGGAAATAGGGAGACTGTGGGGTACCACCAATTGTCGTGGGAACCCCTGCATGGGTGACGACACCACAGACTGCTGGGACAAACCCATCGGAGTAAACGCGGGCTGCGGAGCTAACTGGCCCACTAAAGCTGTTAACGCCTGAGCGAAACAAGCCCAGGGCGGCTCCTGTACCGGTGCTGTAACCGTAATAGGCCGCGCCATGGACAAACACTGCCGGCAAAGGCCCTCCGCGCTACCCTCCCCCTCCGCTAACGGTACTTTGCACGTGGTACACTGTAGCCGGAGGGGAAAATCACTTTCAGACATGATGGCACCACGTATGTGACCTCTCTCACCAATTAAGTATTAAATAGGCGAGAGACCACCCTGCAGCACCGCACCGCAAGGGCTTTAGCAGAAAGAACAGGGACAGTAATAAAGCTGACAGTTTAGATGAAGAAAAGATTACAGGCAGCAGCGCTAGCACAGTCACATACAATGCAGAGAAATAACAATTCCTGCACTAACAGCGCTGATCACTCAACTACACAGACACAGGGCCTGGTAGGACACAGCGCTGCATACACAGACCTGACCACAGCGGAGGAGAGGTATGCGGGGGGACCCAGACCACGATGCTTCCGTCCAGCGCTTCCAGCAGCGTTCACCATGCGTTCTGGAGAAGATGGCCGCCGAGGAGCAGAGAGGAGGCTGGCCTGGGGGAGGAGCGCTGCCACAGGACCAGTCAGCAGCATGCAGAGAGGGCTGTGTGCAGCGGGGGAGGCGCCGGCTGTGAGACAGGGAAGGCGCGCTCCCCTGGCATGCATTTAACCCCTGGGACGCCGCAGCGCTACCGCTCTGCTGCGGTCCGCTGTCCCAGGGGGTAGTGGAAGCGCAGGTTGGTCGCCTGGCTCCACGCTGCAGCCAGTCCCCAGGGAGCCCCCTGCCTGGGGACTTAGGACCATGTGATCAGCGGGGACCCACCGCGGGACCCCGCTGCTTACCTCTGTCCCCCTTGAATCCGGCCATGGTCCGGAGCATCTGGGGTCACCGCTAGCTGTGACCCCAGACGCCCACCAGCATCCCCGGATCAGTACCGGCGTTCTGGTACCGGCGGGGTGTAGGGAAGACAGCATGGACGTCAGGACTGACTGTCCATGCTGTACATCCAGTTGTGCAGCCACAGCTGCATGAAGAATAAGCTTCAGGGGCTCTTCTAGCCCCCACTCCAACAGGTGCACCCGACTCCGGCCGGGCACCAAACTAAACTGAGGTGCCTTGGCCCGGGGGCGGGGTATAGGAGGGGGACCTAGTGCATCCTGGGCGGCTGAAAGCTTAACTCTTTGGTGCCCTGCGACTGACGTCACACCTATACCCCAAGGTATCCTGTGGATACCCTATGGACCCTGAAGTAGAAACATAATTATATCAAATGTAATATCAGGTATGCATCATCATATAGAAACTTATTTAAAAAGTGATATCCTACAACCAGTTGTAATAGATTTTGATGTTGCCTGTAAAAAATATAAGGTTGACGGAGATTGAGCTGTCTTTAAAGAAAGATACTGTGCAGAAGTATTTTTAGTTGTCTCCTCCTTGATTTAAAGGTGGTAGATGGTCAATAATCTTGTAGTGCAAATTTGCTAGTGAATGTCTGGCATTTTTAAAGTGTCGTGCAATAGGTTGGGCTATATCTTTGCTGGCCAGGGCTGACCTTATGGCTGACCAGTGTAAGGAATTATTTCTTTGAAGGTCTGGGTTGTTTGACCTACAGTACATAGGGCCTGATTCAGTAATGAACAGAATAGCAAAGATGCATGCAAGCAGCTTTGAGATTCTGTCCTTGCAGATATGGTAATGCAGCAGGAGGCATCACACCTCCTGCTGCATTACTTATCCGAGCTGCGTTGTACAGACATACCGGTCAAGCCTGGGACCTTTGTCAAAGCAGCATCATCTGGATGAACAGTCAAAACAAAGCAACAGTGGCAGAATACTAGTATAACTCATAATTCCTATAAGAAACTATTGTGGTATGCTTGGGCGCTCCATATTTTGGAACTGGTCTTGAGTGTGCACCCCAGCAGGTGTCCCTACTTTTAGATGTGAGTGCAGGACCCTATACTCTCTCTCTGTCTCTGCTATGCTTTGCAGTAAGGCAGTAATCACATATCTCAGAACTGAAGAGGTTAATAAATCTGAATATATTTTATCCCAGACTGCAAATAAGCTATTCAATAAATGTTTGCAGGTTGTTACTGTATTAGCATAAACATTGTTCTTCCTGGCAATTAGCAGAGAACCCTGGAGATCATGTATTCCCAGAACAGCTTCTAGAACACTTTAGTTATCATTACTATAGCTGCAATACAGTATGTACAGTGTACTATAAGAAACATCAGCATCTACAGAGAGCTGGTTATAGAGTAACCTAACTTGTACTCCCATCAATCTTACCAGGAGAATCATGGGTAGGCTCTAAGATTTAATAAGCTCCCATTGCAATTTTGAATAATAGGAAGAATGGGGAAAGAAAATATTTTTTTCCTGTCTGGTGTGGGTAACACTCCACCATTCCTACAGTAAAAGGAGCAGTTCTGGCTACGAGATTGATATGGGCAATAATATTGAATGCAAAACCAAAAGCCGCCACTGAGTAAGTATACCCCAAACTCAGACACATGATTTTTCAACCTAATGTCTCTTGTCGAGTGAGTGGTTTTCGTACATCTGCGATGCGTATAAGAGGCAAAATAAGCTACTTTTCCTGGTGCGTCTCAGTTGCACCGGGTGTCTCACACCGTATGGCGTACAGATGCTAACTGTATGAGGATACATCTGTACTACAATTAACCAAAACAAATCAATCAAATAATGAAATGAAAAGATATTGGGCCTGATTCAGAAATACATGGTATTACAGCCGCGACTGCGTCTTTACACTAATGCTGGAGCCGATGGTCAGTGGCATAAAGGGAGGGGGGTCAAGCAGGGCACGTGCCCTGGGCGCCGTACATCAAAGGCATGTGCGGTCCACGGCACTACACATTAAAATAAACACGGCGGCGGCAGAGTGTTTTAGCACTGCAGCCAATAAGTGTCAGGCAGACTCTTATTGGCTGCTGCACCCAGGGCTGGAGCTCACTAACGAACTCCGCCTTCTGGCTCCCACACTGGGTGAAGGGAAAGACGTCAGGAGCAGCGAACAGCGGCAGGCGCAGGTGCATGGATTCCGATAAGTATAATATTGTGTGTGTGTGTGTGTTTTATGTCAAAGGCACTGCTACTGGGGGCGCTGTATAAGGGGAACTACTGGGGGCACTGTTTATTGGGCACTGCATAGGTGGCACTATATATTGGGCACTACTGGGGCACTGCATAAGGGGCACTACTGGGGGCACTATACATTGGACTCTACGGGGCACTATATAAGGGGCACTACTGGGTGCACTAATTATTGGGCACTACTGGGCGCACAATATATTGGGCACTGCTTTGGGGGCACTACTGGGGGCACTGCATAAGGGGCACTACTGGGGGTACTATATATTGGGCACTACTGGGGGCACTGCGTAAGGGGCACTACTGAGGGCACTGTATATTGGACTCTACTGGGGAACTGCATAAGGGGCACCATTGGGGGCACTGTATATTGGGCTCTACTGGGGAACTGCATAAGGGGCACTACTGAGGGCACTAAATAAGGGGCACTACTGGGGGAACTATATAAGGGGTACTACTAGGTGCCCTATATATTGGGCACTACTGAGGCACTATATATTGGGCACTGCTTTGGGAGCACTACATATTGGGTACTACTATGGGCACTGTATAAGGGGCACTACTGGGGGCACTATATATTGGGCTCTACTGGGGCACTGCATAACGGGCACTACTGGGGGCACAGCATAAGGTGCACTACTGGTGGCACTATATAAGGGGCACTACTGGTGCACTATATATTGAGCCAGGGCCGCCATCAGGGGGGTTCAGCCGGTACTATTGTACCGGGCCCGGGCTCAGTGGGGGCCCGCAGAGTGCAGATGATCCAGTCTGTGCCTGTGGGTACAAAGCGGTTTGCTGCAGGATCGGTGCTCTGCGGGGCCCCCTGTCAGTGTCAGTCACTATGTGACTACCAGAAGACAGCAGCTGCATGGCCCCTTCTCATAGGAGGGCAGAAGAGAGGCTTTGCCTTTAGCACTGATTATTTGTGTCTCTTCCTCTGCCTGACTAAATCCCCCATGCCGACGGATGTGTAAAGCCCACTTTCCCCGCCCCCTACCCGAGTCCCAGCCCCTCTTTCTCCCCTTCTCTGTATTACTTGTCCTTATCCCCTTCAGATGGAGTGTGAGGTCTCTCCCTGCCCTTTTCCAGAGTCCCCACCCTCTCCCTGAGTCCCCGCTCCCTCATGCTCTTCCCGGCCTGCATGTGTCTGCAGCCGTTGTGTGAGGGACACAGAGCCTCCTGCGATGCTGCTATCAGAGGTAAGTACCTTAGAAGGGCTCTGTACTTATGTGGTGCCCCCAGTGGCGTAACTATAAATTTTGCTGCCCCATTTCCAAAAAGTTTCAGACGCCCCCCCCCAAAAAAAACCAAACACACGCAAAGACGATGTTTAAGGTGTGCGGTTTCATGTTCATGATACAGTTATGTGCCTTACACATTATGACACACCAAGTAATGCCACTTATAACACATTATGCTACACCGTAATACCCCTTACAACACATTATGCCACACAGCAATGCACCTTACACATGCCACACAGTAATGCCCTTAGAACAAATTATGCCATGCTGTAATGCCTCTATTTCACATTATGCCACATAACACATTATGCCACACAGTAATGCCCCTAATAGCACATTGTGCACACAGTAATGCCTATTACACTTTATGCCACACAATAATGGCCATTACATCCCACCCTGAGATCTACTTCATCAACCCTCCTCTCTGCTCCAGCCAGTCTGTCACCTCAGCTCAAGACAGGTTGCACAGTTTTTATGTCCATGTAGAACCAGATTATTGGGAACATAGTTTACAACCTATTAAATTAGTGCCCCTTATACAGTGCCCCCTGTAGTTGTGCGCCATCTGCAATGCCCCCTGTAATAGTACCCATTATCCAGGGCCCCCTGTAGTTGTGCCCCTTAAAGTAGTGCCCCCTGTTGCTGTGCCCATATGCAGTGCCCCTTAACTGTGCCCCTGAAAGTATTGCCCCTGTAGTTGTGCCCCTTCAAGTAGTGCCCCTGTAGTTGTGCCCCTTCAAGTAGTGCCCCCTGTAATTGTGCCTCGTATGCAATGCCCCCTGTAATAGTGCCCCTTATGCAATACCCCCTGTAGTAGTACCCATTATCCAGGGCCCCCTGTAGTTGTGTCCATAGGCAGTGCCCTCTGTAGCTGTGCCCCTGTAGTTGTACCCCTTAAAGTATTGCCCCTGTAGTTGTGTCCCTTCAAGTAGTGCCCCCTGTAATGGTGCCCCTTCAAGTAGTGACCCCTGTAATTGTGCCCCTTCAAGTAGTGGCCCCTGTAATTGTACTCCTTCTAGTAGTGTCCCTGTAGTTGTGCCCCTCAAGCAGTGCCCCATGTAGTTGTGCCCATTATACAGTGCCCCCTGTAGCTGTGTCCCTTAAAGTATTGCCCCTTGTAGTTGTGCCCCTTCGATTAGTGCCCCTTCAAGTAGTGCCTCGGTAGTTGTGCCCCTTCAAGCAGTGCCCACTGCCCCCTGTAGTTGTGCCCTTTCAATTAGTGCGCCCTGTAGTTGTTCCCCCCTACTTACCTGACTGCGTGCAGGCTGCAGCTGTCATCCGGGCTGTCTCTCCCGACTCCCGCGCTGACTGGATCAATTGCACTACAACAGTGGGCATTGCATAAGGGGCACTACTACAGGGGGCATTGCATAAGGGGCACTGCTACTGGGGAAATTGCATAAGGGGCACTACTACAGTGGGCATTGCATGAGGGGCACTACTACTAGGGGCATTGCATAAAGGGCACTACTACTGGGGGCATTGCATAAGGGGCTCTACTACTGGGGACATTAATGTGCATATGGAATAAAAAGGAATGTTTCCAGAATGACGAGAAACGGTGGTGTGTCATGTTGACACGCCCCATTATCAGTGCCCATGCCCTTTGTGGCCATGCTCACTTTTTCGGCGAGCGCACATTGGGATGGAGGCTTCATTTTTCATCTTGCCCTGGGCTCCAAATACCCTAGTTAGGCCACTGCCGATGGTATTCGTACAGTGACACCCACCAGCATCCAAATTATGGCCTGGTTCAGAGTTGTACACTGATTCCGCCGGTGCTGTGTCTGTGTACGCAGCTGCTGTGCGAAAATATACAATTGTTGCAGATGCCGGGAGATGTATAGTGACACCCACCTGCGACTTTGCAAATCCAAGCATCTGCGTACAAAGACGCAGCATCAGTCACAGTTCTGAGTGACCCTATGGCTACTTAGCATGGCCGTGGGAACTGAGACGCCGGAGCCATTTTCATTGCATACGGGATCACAGCCACAGTCTCCAATACACCCTGAAAATGATCACGACACGCCTGCGTTCTTTGCCGCCACTTCCTGTTGCCTCCCACAAATGCTCTCTGGCTGTCAATCACTAAAGAGTAAAAATGGCTTTGAGCAACTACGATAATGTGCCTTCATGCATGTTCAGTGCGACTTAGACGGTCGCAATGCCAATGTTTACGTAAAGAACAATATTTTTTGTACTGCACAGGCATCGGAGTCGCACTGTGCATGTGCCGCCATGGTCTTGCGATGGCGTTGCAGAGTGGATTTATTCGCAAAGTGAGTGGCAGTCAGGGAGCCTTTTAGGAGTTTATATACAAATCTGGGTGGCTGTGACATTGGCGTCAATCTCTGAATCAGGCCCAATATCTAACGTCACACCATGTTATAGTAGTTATAGTATGTGTGAAGTTTTAAAATGGTGCATACTTAAGAAGTCATTGCTAAACCTCGGCCTATAGAAAAACTGCCAACATGATTGACCTTTAATCAGGAGTGGTTTAAGAGAAGAGAGTGCCCGTGTGCAGACTCCGTGTGGCCAGTGGTGGAACTCCCGGAGACAATGGAGTCATTTGCCGCCGGGCATCAGCCCTGAAGAGGGCACCTGGCTCCATTGTCCCCGTGAGCTGCATGGAGAAGGAGCGCCGCTGATCGGCGCTCCACCTCCATTGGCGTAACTATGGAGGGTGCAAGGGGTGCGGTCGCACCCCCTGCACCCTCCATTTGCCGGGCGCCCGCTGAGTGTGTTACCAGCAGGCGCCCGCTCCTATTCAAACCCCCAGAGCTCCCTCCGTCTTCCGGGTCCCGCAGTGCACTATGGGAGTGACGTCATAACGTCACTCCCATAGTGCTGAGGAGCGGACGCCGGGGACGGAGCTCAGGAGTGAGCTCCGTCTTCCGGGTCCCACAGTGCACTATGGGAGTGACGTAATGACGTCACTCCCATAGTGCCGAGGACCAGACACCAGGGATGGACGGCAGCAGCACTGGAGCGGGGATAAAGGTAAGTGGGTTTTTTTTTGTGTGTGTGTGTGCGCGCTCGCTGGGGGCCATCACTACTGGGGGCAACTACACGGTGCTCACTACTGGGGACAACTACACGGTGCTCACTACTGGGGGCAACTACAGGGGCTCACTACTGGGGGCAACTACACAGTGCTCACTACTGGGGGCAACTACAGGGGCCCCACTACTGGGGGTAACTACAGGGGCCTCAGTACTGGGGGTAACTACAGGGGCCTACTACTGGGGGCAACTACAGGGGCTCACTACTGGGGCAACTACAGGGGCCTCACTACTGGTGGTAACTAGAGGGGCCTCACTACTGGGGGCAACTACAGGGTGCTCACTACTGGGGCAACTACAGGGTGCTCACTACTGGGGGTAACTACAGGGGCCTAACTACTGGGGGCAACTACAAGGGGCTCACTACTGGGGGCAACTACAAGGGGCTCACTACTGGGGGCAACTACAGGGGGCTCACTACTGGGGGCAACTACAAGGGGCTCACTACTGGGGGCAACTACAAGGGGCTCACTACTGGGGGCAACTACAGGGGGCTCACTACTGGGGGCAACTACAGGGGGCTCACTACTGGGGGCAACTACAGGGGGCTCACTACTGGGGACAACTACAAGGGGCTCACTACTGGGGGCAACTACCGGGGGCTCACTACTGGATGTACTGCAAAGGGGGACCATTACTGGGGAGCACTACATAGGCGGACCACTACTGGGGAGCACTACATAGGCAGACCACTACTGGGGGCATTATATAAAAGGAACTGCATAAGGGGGGCGGTGGCAGCTGGAGCTGGCATAGGTGCTGGGGGGTGGTACATTTTAGTTTGGGGGGCACCAACATTTATCTTGCCTCAGGGCACCTGGGATGAAGTTATACCACTGCGTGTGGGCCCCCTCCTCTCTGGCAGCACAGTAGACTCTGGCTTGATGTCAGAATCTACTTCCGCATGTGCAGGTCTCCAGGAAAATGGCACCTGCACCTTTTCCTGGGGACATCTCTACTGTGTATGTGTATGTAAATCACAGCAAAAATAGCCGCCGCACTATCACCCCAGTGACTTTTGCTGCTCTGCAGCACTGTACCACCAGCAGAGCTGGACTCTGGAGACTGAGGAGAGGTATAACTATATATGGGTGCAGGGTGTGTGCTGTGGGCCCTCCTAGTCTAGGAGGGCCCATGTGCACTACACACCCTGCACCCATTATAGATACGATATTGCCTTTATTATATTTATGATTTTTGGAGAAGACCAGTGGTGGATTTTACCTAGGGGCTGCGGTACTGCGGCCCTCAGTAAAATTCATCACACGCAGGGACTGCCTAGCAGTGGTAGTGATATATCTTTGGAAGCACTCCCTGCTGATCACAGCCACACAGGCTTTCCCAGGGGGAGGTGTTTTCTCCCCCTGGGACTGCCAGTCCAGACTGCAATAGCAGAGAGAGTGCTTTCATGAGAATCCACACCCCTGCTATTAGGGCAACCATATCTTTGTTCTTCGGGAGGCTTGCCACCTAGCAACAGCAGGTGGGTTAGGCAGCAAGCCTCCCGAATATGCTAGGGCAGAGGAAAGTGAAAGAATTTTCACTCCGTCTGCCATAACAATGAGCGGTGCGTGCACGCACACACGCGCACCTCATGTGCACGTTAGGTCACGTGCACGCCTGCAGTCAGATATTTTCTGACAGCGTAAGATGGTGGACACAATTTCTGTCTCTGTGACAGATTCATTTAGAATGTCCTCTGCTGCTGGCAGTGTTTCATGGAAGAGAGCCCATAAAAGGGCACTATCTTCCTCATCCTCTTCATCTGAAGAAATTATATATAAAAAGAAAAAGGCTATTCCAGTCACAAATCTGGGAACATCTAACTCCTCAGACTCTGAGGAAAATATTTTCCCTCATGGAAGTGCCAAGTCACCTTCCTGTTAAGGAAGTCAGCAGGAGGGGAAAAATCACATAAAAATAAAAGTAAGTTTAATCCCAGGGCCACCTGTTCAGGTGATATTCCTCCATTCCCTGGAATTGCCTGTAGCAGGCAACATTCTAGTGTTCGGAGCAAGCACAATACTTCTGCCCGTAGCCAGCATAATTTATCTGTCCATAGCTGGCAGCATGAAGGGACCCGCAGTCTGTATAAGGGGTCACCTACCGAACCTACCACATCTTTCCTCTAGTGATTTTGGCCAACCCTCCTTGGTGGACTGGGAGTCAGATTAGATAACAAGAACCTCTGCCTCTTCACAGCGTGCAGAATTTAGTGAAGTGCAGATGGCCAGAGTGGCTTTAGCGGGGCAAACCACCCCATCAAAATTATATGCCACACACTGGCCCCTAAAGAGCAATTCAGAGGTACAGAAATTTGCTCAGCTCGCCTTTAGAGCAACCCTTATTAAAGAAGATGAATTAGTCCTGCGCTCCGATACGGGGTTGCCAGATGTACAGTACCTGCTCTATTTACTCCTAACATTGACCCGGCTTTGGCTTCTATAGTGGGGAGAAAAGACAAAATGACCCCACGGATCGTTTGTTAAGAAAGATCCAATACAAACTAGCGGGCGCAGCCGGCCCTCTTCTTCTCCTACTAGATAAGGAGGTACCCTAGATTCTTTGGTGGCATCTAAGCTTGCTCTACTTAAAGCTATTAGCAGGGCAGCTCTTATCATAGGTCAAACATTTAATCACATCACTAATACCTGCAGATCTAGGTTGTTAACTAGTGCAGGTCTGGCAGACCTTGCTCCTAAATCCATGGAGTTCCCTAACCTTACAGATGCCAACCTATTTGGCCCACAGTTTATAGAAGAGGTCAAAATACGCCGCAAAGCTAGGAAATCCTTTTCTGACATAAAAAAAATGAATGAACCTCCCAGGAGACCCTTTCTTCAAGGGGGTTGGACTCCGAGAGCCACAGGTCCGACCCGAGACTTTCAAGGCACAAGGAGAGCCCAGAGAGGAGGCTTCATGCAAAAATCCCATGATACCCCTCGAGAATCATCCTCAGGTGCATGGAACAATGCCAGATGAGGCCGCGGTTACGGTGAGTCCACACACATGCTCACTTCCCCACAAAACCCTAAAAGATTCATATGCGGAGTGGCAACAAATTACCACAGATAAGTGGTTACTAAAAATAATCTGCTCAGGATTAAATCTCCCTTTAATCCGCTTCCCTCACCAGGCATTTCATACTCCTTGTTCAAGGAGTTGCAGTCCTCGGTTGGACAATGTACTGACTTTGGTCCTACAACAGGGAAAGATAGAATTGGCAAACCAAGCAGTAAAGGGCTGGGTCAGCCATTTGTTTCCTATAAAAAAGCAGGATGGTTCCTTAAGACCAGTCCTGAATGTCAAAACTTTGAATCGATTTTTAAAAACAAAACGGTTTCGCATGGAGGGCATTTCAGACATCCCTTATCTTTTCACAAAGGACTGCTTCTGCATAAAAATAGACCTAAAAGAAGCTTTTCACTCTATATTAATACACCCAAATCTCAGACGTCTTCTCAGGTTCTATTGGAGAGACAATCTGTATCAGTGGACAGTGATGGTATTTGGCCTTTACACTGCCCCCTACACCTTTACATGGGTGATGAAAGCGGTAGTGTCTCACCTGCGCCAGCAAGGGGTTCAATGCATAATATACCTAGATGACATACTTTTGATACACGCAGACCACGATACCCTTTTAAAGCATAAGAATTTAACCATTTCTCTGTTATCAAACCTGGGTTTCATGCTAAACATCCCAAAGTCAGTACTGACTCCCACCAAGAAAATCACCTTTTTAGGGTTCGACTTAGATAACCATTCTTTCTCTCTAGCCGTTCCACAACAGAAATGGCTAGACACAAAATATTATATTCAAAAGTTGTCCCAAAAGCACAAAATGACTCTCCGTACCTTAGCAACAATCATTGGGAAAATGATACCAATGTCTCCAGGGTTTCGACACGTTCTGCTATTATGCAGAGAATTGCAACGCCTCTTAAGAACTTTGATTCACGCCCGATATTCCTGGACAGACACCATATATCTCTCCAGGAATGTAAAAACAGAACTGTCCAAATGGAACAGTCTTCCCACTCCTCCTCCTCGTCCCCTCCTAGATCCCCCCTCCTGCATGACGATCACCACGGATGCATCCCTAACAGGATGGGGAGGTTTCTCACAAGAAAAAGCAGTAAGAGGCGCTTGGTAAAAGGAAGATTCCTGCTTGTTCATAAACATTTTAGAACTACGTGCAGCAAAATTAGCCCTACAGGCTCTAGTCCCCATTCACCTTACAGGGGCCTGTATCCAGCTATGCCCGGACAATACAACCGCAGTGTCCTATATAAACAAAATGGTAGGCACCAAGTCAACATCCCTATGCAAGGAGGCATTAGAAGTGTGGGATTGGGCAGTCCAGAGTGATAGTCTTCTGGTCACAGCTTATGTCCCAGGGGAGTTAAACGAATTAGCAGACTCCCTATCCCAGAAAAGGATCTCCCTACATTCGGTAGCACTGAAAAGTCAAATCTTTCAGAAAATAGTTCACACATTTGGGAGATTACAGATCTTTGCCAGTCCCACGAATGTTCAGATTCAGTGTTTTGTTTCCAGAATATGGACAAAAGGGGTGTGTAAGATGGATGCAATGTCCTTTCCTTGGACGGATCTGATTTGCCCCTATGCTTTCCCTCCCCCCGCCCTACTCCTGAAAGTCTTACAAAAAATCAGGGAGGATAGAGTGCTGCAAATTGTGGTAGTATACCCAGTATGGCAATCCAGAGTCTGGTTTCCTCTGATCAACCAGTTACGAATAGGTCCAAAAATTCCACTAGGGTTATCCAAGGAATGCTTTCAGGGGACCCCAGACCTGTTAGAGACTCTTCCCCAATGTATGTGGATGGCAATATTACTAGGATGTTAACAGATGTAGATCTAGCATCACCCACAGAAGCCCTAATAAATACCTCCTAAAGGCCCCGGACTAGGGCTAGATACTGTACAATCATAAAAGAATTTGACCTTTGGCGATCCAAAACAAACCCCTCTCACCAGTCTTCACTACTCCATTTAGCTTTAGATTTTCTAGCCTCTAAGTATGAGTCAGGCTTGGCATCAGCTACCATTATATCATATGGTTCCGCTTTAGCTACTATGATTCCAAACTTAACAAACAACAAACTATACCTACGTTTATTAAGAGGTGTATACCTCTCTAGGCCCATAGTTCCAAAATATTCACATACTTGGGACATCGAGCCTTTCCTCTCCTTCCTGGCATCCTGGGAAACAGACTCCAACATTTTCATTATGTCCCATAAATTAGCATCTTTGTTAGCTCTAGCCATAGTGGCCAGAGTAGTGGAACTAACCCTGATACACATCTCAGACCCCTGGTTAGCACAGACTCCTGCAGGGTACCACATTACCCTAAAAGGTCACACCAAAACCTCATCGTTTAATAATCCCATAGTTGCATTCGATGTTATCTACGACCCTTCAGAACCTAACCTTTGTGTAGCTTCGTGCCTGTCCTCTTATCTGGCCCTGACTGCCCCCATGAGAGACAGTATTACGCAACTCTTCATTACATGTAGGAAACCCTTTCGCCCAGCAAGATCTTCCACTATCAGAGGATGGATTGTAGCATCCATGAGGGAGGCAGGGGTAGATACAAACCAATTCAAAAGTCACTCCTTACGGGGAGCAGCAGCCACAAAAGCGGCAGCTAAAGGCATCCCATTACAGTCAATAATGCTAGCAGTGAGATGGTCCTCAGCTCATACATTCGCTAAGCACTATTGGAGACCTACCAATCTACAGAAGATAAGTTTCTCAGAGCAACCTCCAGGTATGTGGAAGTCTGCCGACCTGCTGTTGCTAGGTGGCAAGCCTCCCAAAGATCAAAACACTAGTTTGCAGGAATCTATGACCTGCAAACTGGATTTGTTCTAGAGAACAGGTTTGCCACCTAGCAACAGCTCCCACCCTACCCTCCCTTTCTCCTTTGGCTGTTGTTTCCTCTGGAGAGTCTATCTTTAGGTATTAATAGTTTTTTCTCATATTATCCCTCAAAGTGCAGCAAGAGACCCAAAGAAGCCTCAAGCAGTCACCAATAAAGACCAGAAATAGACTACCAGCCAGCGTTTAACTCTGTTCCGGAAAGTCGCAACCAATGCCATTTCCATTTTCTTTATTTCTTTTCAGTTCATACTATTGATTAAGCCGTTTCCAAAAGATATCTGTTAACGTTCAATAAACTGTTCTTGCTTGGAAATCACTTGTGTCATAGTCTTGTAACACAGACTTAGAGTGCAGAGACAATCAAGCCTAAGATTTACCTGTGTTTTTATTTGCTGTTATCCCTTCTAGGTTGGTTTGCTACCAGCGAGCATCCGAAAAAATCTGGGCGTGCACCGCTCATTGTTATGGCAGAGGGAGTGAAAATTATTTTACTTTCCTCTGACCCAGCGTATTCGGGAGGCTTGCTGCCTAACCCACCTGCTGTTGCTAGGTGGCAATCCTGTTCCCTAGAACAAATGCAGTTTGCAGGTCATAGATTCCTGCAAACTAGTGTTGAATTCTAGGGGCTGCAGCCATATTTGGCTTCTGGCGAGCGGTAAAAGAGTTTGCATAGAGATTGGACAGTTAGCCCTGTTCAAGTTCTAGCAAACCAACTCCAGACCCTGCAGCAATAGTCACAATATGTATTAAAAAGATGAAAAGAATCAGGAGAACAATCTATCTTACTTCAGTTCACCTCCAGTTGTCTCCTCTCCCATCATGTCTTATTCTGCTGAACCAATGCAGCTTGGTGCTTCCAGTCTTCCTATAGAAGAAAACTCTAGGAGACGCAGACAGGGTTTCTGTTTGCATTATGGCAGTAAAAACCATATTGCCCACTAAAATGGCAAATGAATGAATAGGATATGAGGGGGAGGTCCAACTCGGCTTGCAACTTATTTCTCATAAGGATTCTGTTATACTATTTGCCTGTATCTCTTTTGGTGGTAATTCTCTTGACGTCCCATCCTCTATTGCCAGTGGGGTTGCAGGAAATTTCTTGGACATTGACCTAGATAAAATTCCTTTTTTTTTTTGTATTGTGACAGTTATCAATGGGGTGTGGATTGGATGGTAATCTTCTCGTTGGTGATTAGATTCTAACAAGACAACACCATTGGCTTTATTTATTGGAAGCATGCCTTTTGGACAGTTATCCCTGTTTCTGACTGACTGTCCCACTTATTTTGGTCTCTTCATGTGATTCTTGGACCTAGATTTCCAAAAGGGAGACTCTGTGCCTTTATATCTACCAAATGTAAGTTCACGATGGAGTGGGGCCAGAGACCTGGCGCACATTGTCAATATGGTGGCCATGACACTGACTGGGCTAATCCTTTGTGCTGCAGCGACCATTTGTATATGAACTATCACCACTAGGCGCCATGTACAGTACTATAATATATATGTAATATTGTGTTTTAAGTTAACTTGTTTTATTTAATGTGCTGTGCGCAGTTGTGGAAACGCATGTTTAAATGTATGTTTTATGCACTTATAGGAATGTATTTCAAAGCTGTTTTGTTTTATATGGCTCTCACATTTGGAAACAGATTGTTCTTGGGACATTCTCACAAAGGAAGTGTAAATGTTAATGACTATCCTGAGATCAGCAAAGGCTCTATGGGCCTGATTCAGACCCGGTCGCAAGTGCTGAGCACCTCACACCTCACAATAGTGTTTTTATGTCCAAAACGTTGCACCGAGGTAGCTGGATGAGTATGCTAAGCGACACGAGTTGGCGGCACAAACACGTGGCCCATCTAGGAGTGACACTGCAGTGGCAGACAGGATGGCAGTTTGAAAAACTAGGCCCCAAACAGTACATAATGCAAAGAAAAAAAAGAGGTGCAAGATGGAATTGTCCTTGGACCCTTATGTTGTATAAACAGGACATACACACTTTAACAAACCAATCATTTCAGCGCCAGGGTCTGCCACACGACTGTGGCTGAAATGATTGGTTCGTTTGGGCCCCCACAAAACAAGCTGGCAATTAATCTGTCCCTGCACAAACTGGCTCTACGGAGGCAAGATGTCGTCCTCATCCTCCTCATCCTCCGATTCCTCACCCTCTTCAGTGTTGTGTACATCCTCATCCTCACAGAGTATAAATTCGTCCCCGCTGGAATCCACCACCACAGGTCCCTCTGTACTGCTGGAGGGTGGTCTCCCTGGGAGAGTTGATAATTCATTTTTATGAACATCATCTTCTCCACATTTTGTGGAAGCAACCTCCTACGCCTTTCGCTGACAAGGTTCCCGGCTGCACTAAACACTCTTTCGGAGTACACACTGGAGGAGGGGCAACTCAGGTAAAATAGAGCCAATTTGTACAGGGGCCTCCAAATTGCCTCTTTTTCCTGCCAGTACAGGTACGGACTGTCTGACATGCCTACTTGGATGCTGTCACCGATGTAATCCTCCACCATTCTGTCAATGATGACAGTATCATATGCAGTGACAGTAGACTTGTCAGAAATTGTTGGCACATCCTTCAGTCCGGACCAGATGTCCAAACCTCCCCTTGACTTATGACACAGGCGCACGCTTGGCGCTGCTGCTGTGTTGATGCACGTGCGGCTACTGCACATACATTTCGCACACAAACACAGAAAAAAAAGAATTGTTTATTTTTTTGTGGAGTGCACTTTGGGGGTTACACCACCCCTTAACAGACTTATGGGACACAGGCGCATGCTTGGCGCTGCTCCTTTGTTGATGCACGTACAGTGCACACAATTCACAAACAGAAGAAAATGTTTTATTTTTGTTGGAGTGCACTTTGGGGGTTACACCACCCTTTAACAGACAGACGCACGCTTGTCGCTGCTGCTTTGAGGATGCAGGTACGGCTACAGCCCACACAATTCACAAAGACAGAAAAAAAGAAGAAGAATTTTAAATTTTTTGTGGAGAGCACTTTGAAGGTTACACCACCCTTTAACAGACAGATGCATGCTTGTCGCTGCTGGTTTGAGGATGCAGGTGCGGCTACAGCCCACACAATTCACAATGACAGAAAAAAAAGAAGAATTTTTTATTTTTTTTGGAGTGCACTTTAGGGGTTACAGCACCCATTAACGGACAAGCCATCCGGCCCTTTACTTATGACACAGGTGCACGCTTGGCGCTGCTCCTTTGTTGATGCACGTGCAGCCACAGTGCACACAAACACAGAAAATAAATCCTCCACCATTCTGTCAGTGGTGACAGTATCATATGCAGTGACAGTAGACATGTCAGAAATTGTTGGCATGTCCTTCAGTCCGGACCAGATGTCCAAACCGGCCCTTGACTTATGACACAGGCGCACGCTTGGCACTGCTGCTGTGTTGATGCACGTGCGGCTACTGCGCATACATTTCGCACACAAACACAGAAAGAAAAGAATTATTTTTTGTGGAGTGCACTTTGGGGGTTACACCACTCTTTAACAGACTTATGGGACACAGGCGCACGCTTGGCACTGCTCCTTTGTTGATGCACGTGCAGCCATAGTGCACACAATTCACAAACACAGAAAATATATTTTTATTTTGTTTGGAGTGCACTTTGGGGTTTACACCACCCTTTAACAGACGAGCCAGCCGGCCCTTTACTTATGACACAGGCGCACACTTGGTGCTACTTCGTTGATGCACGTGTGGCCACAGTGCACACAATTCACAAACACAGAAAATAATTGTTTATTTTGTTTGGAGTGCACTTTGGGGGTTACAGCACCCTTTAACGGACAAGCCAGCCGGCCCTTTACTTTTGGGACACAGGCGCACGCTTGGCGCTGCTCCTTTGTTGATGCATGTGCAGCCACAGTGCACACAATTCACAAACACAGAAAATATTTTTTTGATTTTCTTTGGAGTGCACTTTGGAGGTTACACCACCCTTTAACAGACGAGCCAGCCAGCCCTTTACTTATGACACAGGCGCATGCTTGGCGCTACTTTGTTGATGCATGTGCGGCCACAGTGCATACAATTAACAAATACAGAAAATTATTTTTAATTTTGTTTGGAGTGCACTTTGCGGGTTACAGCACCCTTTAACGGTCAAGGCAGCCGGCCCTTTTCTTATGACACAGGCGCACGCTTGGCGTTACTTTGTTGATGCACGTGCGGCTGAAGCGCACACAATTCACAGACACAGAAAAAAAAATATTTTTTTTGGAGTGCACTTTGGGGGAGCACCCCTGATGCACAGATCACCCCCTGGACAACACTACAGCACCCCTCTAGGACTACAGCCTTTATGGGACACTGCACAACACAGTCCAGCCAGCCCCTATAGACTTTGGAGTAGACACAGCCCCTATGGACAACTGACTGCACAACACAGCCCAGCCAGCCCCTATGACAGCAGCACAACACAGCCCAGCCAGCCCCAATGGACAACAGCAGCACAACACAGCCCAGTCAGCCCCTATGGACTGAGTGGTCACACCTCCTTGAAGAAGGCACCTGTGCCGAAACGCGTTGGAGACCCTCACATCTAACCCAACACCGATCCAGGCTGACCTCCACTAAAGATCCCCATCCCCACCAGGGACCACCAGTGCAGAAAGCTCTCAGCCCACCCGCCTGCTGGTCCGCACCGCTCACACCTCCAGTGACCAGCTCCACCCCGGACCAGCCCCTCTCCCCCCCTGCTCCCAGGCATGCTCAGCAACTCACTCCTGGCCAGGGGTGTCTCCACCATCGATCCCCATTTCCACAAGGGACCGTCAGTGATAAGAGCATCCTGCACATCCGGCCGCAAGTCCGCCCAGCCAACATCGCCAGTGACCAGCTCCATCCCGGTCACACTTTCCACATCCCCCCTCCTCCCTGGCTTTTTCTGAATCAGTATCCCGGGCAGACCACCCCCCAGGGGTGGTCCCAGCACACACACTGCAACCCAGCCTCCCAGCAGCTCACCCATCCACACCTCTGGCTCCGCACCACCAGCGGCACGACCAAGAGCCAATTTCAGCTGCATACTCCGGTCGCTGACCTCACCAGACCAATCAGAACAGCCGTGCACTTGCAGCACACCAGCAACACGCTGATCCAGCTCACCAACAAACCTGCAGCTTCCAACCTATCTGCAACGGCCGCAACGTCGACCTACATCACCATAACAAAAAACCTACCGGTAGGTAAGTACTGCCAAGACTCACACCAACACGCGGGACGCCGCACAGGTGTTCCAACCCACTCTGCAAATCCCCCCACCCCCCCGAGACTTCCTAGACTGTTGACCATAGGTCCAGCAGGGGTGACGTGCAAGGTCACTGAACCGCATGGGAAGGAGCCCCCTAAAAGGGTCCACCTACCTCCCCAGTCTCATCACCACTCATCACTGAACCCCACCCACCTGCCCGGGATCTTAAGAGAGCAGCATTGTGACTACTCAATAAAAGATTTTGCCCAAAATTACTGTGTCTCGCTGGCCTCATTTTGATCCTATTCCATTCCCCTTTTCACATTACTCCAAACTACACTCCATACCCAATCACACCCTCCTCACTCCCAAAACATCACCACCACCAGAAGAAACATTCTAATTAACACCACTAACAAACACACACAAGTCATCACCATCACCATTACTAGCAGGAAGAGCGCACCTTACCCCCCTACCCCCATGAGTGGTCACAGCCCCTATGGACAACAGCAGCACAACACAGCCCAGCCAGCCCCTATGACAGCAGCACAACACAGCCCAGCCAGCCCCTATGGACAACAGCAGCACAACACAGCCCTGTCAGCCCCTATGGACTGAGTGGTCACAGCCCCTATGGACAACAGCTGCACAACACAGCCCAGCCAGCCCTAGCTCCCACCCTCCCTCTTCACTGTCCACAGCCGGAGTGAGAAATGGCGCCGACACGGGGACATTTTAAAAAATCCAAAACCCGCGAGATCCGGAAGGCGGGATGATGACGTTTTGTCTCGATTTCAGTTCCGAGTCAGGCGGGAAAAGTCGAGCCTGACTCGGATATGACTCAGATCGGGGGTGCTCGGGGGGGTTTGGATTTCAGAAATCCGAACCCGCTCATCCCTAGTTCAAACTAACAAGTCATTCCAAAGCTTGCTTGGTTTTGTAAATGTTTAAAGTAGAGTAATTCATTCTACAGTATTTCTATCTAAAGCCGCTTAGACACTAGCCGATATTTTGAACGACTGATATCGATAACGATATGCTAAAAACGACCAGCGATGTTTGTGCTAAAAATGACCAGTGATGCGTACTCCCGCTGGTCGTTTACGATAACCCCAGTCGGCTGTACATGCAGCCCAATCTGGGGTTATCGTGAGCGATGCCATGCAGCATGGCTCCGCTCCCTACTCCGCTGTCATCCGTCGCTGGTCGACATCGGCAAGTGTGTACGATATCAACACATCACCACATTAGCACATCTTGCAGTGTGTATGCGGCTTTAGCTGCCTCTATCACTTCCATGACCACTCAGGGAGACAAAGCAATTATATGGTATCCACAGGCCCTAGAAGCTATTAATGCATTCAGGGGTGGATTGAGATGGAAAACCAGCCTGGGAAATTTCTGAAGCAGTCCTAAATGGGGGGTGGAGTTTGTGGATGAGGCGAGATCTGATGGGGTATTTTAATGTGTCTGATAGCATATATGGGGCATCAAGATTGGCTGAAGGTATATATGGGTTTATGGAAGAGTGTGATGACATATAAATGGGTCTCCTGGCATATAAGAGGCATATGGAAGGTACTGACAAAGATCGGTAATCAATGTGGTAGGGTCAAAAATGGGGTGTCAGGAGGGTAATAATTCATCACTAATAAAGCCAGAGCTGGTATAAGGCATATGCCTCCACCAGTTTTGTGGTCAACATTATAATTATCCCACCCCCATTTTAATTACAATGACACGGTCACTCAATGTTACTTCTGGCCCCCTTCGCCATCCACTTTTTTAATTGCTAACTAAGGGCCTGATTCAGAGCCGGACGCAATTAGCGCTCGCTCGTCCAGAAAATAGGGGTGGCTATTCAAATGAACCGTTCGCTCTTTGCGGTCTGTTCACGCCTCTAGGTCTGAACGAGCGTACAAAACTTGCGGTCGGTTTTTAGGAAACTACGCCCCCTGGCCGCTCGCATCCTACGTCATGTCCGCTATTTATTAGATTAATCGAGTACATCAAACAGGGTATGAACTGCTCGCTATTCTTGTGGTTGGTTTTTGCTACCACAATTTTGCAAGCAGTTCTGGCTATAAAATAACCCAGTGACGTGGTCAATGACGCTGCTGTTTTAAATATGCACACCCATAAAACGCCCGTTTTGACCTTTAAGCACGCCTGCGATCGGATCTCCACTCCCTGTTTTCAAGCACCTTCCCCTGTTACCACCCACATACGCCTCTTTCTGTCACTCAAATTAGCAGGCATTCGCTATTTTGCGAGCACATGAATTTCGGCCGCACTGACTAGTTCGCGCATGCGTATAACGATCCGTACGCATGCGCAGTTGGGCAAACATCGCTCAGAGCGAACGAGCTGCCGCTTACGAGTGGCTCTGAATCATGCCCTCAGTTCACTTCACTGCTATATTGTCTCCTGCTATAAGTACCTAGCACAGTGCTGATGTGAGAGGCTAAGGGGTAGATTTACTAGAGTTTCTCAAAATGAAAAGTGCAGGTGTTCCTAGCTATCATTACTCTCATTACTCTCACCTGTCATACACTTTTTACTTGAGTTTTGACTATAAAAATTATTAGAATAATACAAAGAAGACATTTATAATATTTTCTTTATTTTTTTCTTATTATTTTTATAGTTAAAACTCTGCAGTATACCTAAGTATGACAGGAAAGGCTCTGTCTCACCTGACTGCACATCACTGCCTTATCCTCTCCTCCATCATCCTCCTTCCCTCATACCCCAGCCATATCCTCTTCTCTATCATCCACATTCCCACATACTCCAGCCACACCTCTCCTCCATCATCTTTCTTCCCTCATACCCCAGCCATATCCTCTTCTCTATCATCCACATTCCCACATACTCCAGCCACACCTCTCCTCCATCATCTTCCTACCCTCATGGCCCGGCCATATTCTCTCCTCCATCATCCACATTCCCTATTATAATGGCCACATCCTCTCCTCCATCACACCCCGGCCACATCCTCTCCTCCATCATCCATCTACCCTCATATTCCGACCACATCCTCTCCTCCATCCTCCTCCTACCCTCATAGCCCGGCCACATCCTATCCTCCATCATCCACATTCCCTCATATTCCAGCCACATCCTCTCCTCCACCATCCTCCTACCCTCATAGCCCGGCCACATCCTCTCCTCCATCATCCACATTCCCTCATATTCCGGCCACATCCTCTCCTCCATCATCCTCCTACCCTCATAGCCCGGTCACATCCTCTCCTCCATCATCCACATTCCCTCATATTCCGGCCACATCCTCTCCTCCATCATCCTCCTTCCCTCATACCCCAGCCATATCCTCTTCTCTATCATCCACATTCCCACATACTCCAGCCACACCTCTCCTCCATCATCTTCCTACCCTCATGGCCCGGCCATATCCTCTCCTCCATCATCCACATTCCCTATTATAATGGCCACATCCTCTCCTCCATCACACCCCCGCCACATCCTCTCCTCCATCATCCTCCTACCCTCATAGCCCGGCCACATCCTATCCTCCATCATCCACATTCCCTCATATTCCGGCCACATCCTCTCCTCCATCATCCTCCTACCCTCATAGCCCGGCCACATCCTCTCCTCCATCATCCACATTCCCTCATATTCCAGCCACATCCTCTCCTCCATCATCCTCCTACCCTCATTGCCTGGCCATATCCTCTCCTCCATCATCCACATTCCCTCATATTCCAGCCACATCCTCTCCTCCATCATCCTCCTACCCTCATAGCCTGGCCACATCCTATCCTCCATCATCCACATTCCCTCATATTCTGGCCACATCCTCTCCTCTATCATCCTCCTACCCTCATAGCCCGGCCACATCCTCTCCTCCATCATCCACATTCCCTCATATTCCGGCCACATCCTCTCCTCCATCATCCTCCTATCCTCATAGCCTGGCCACACTTTTTTTTTCCTCTTTTTTTTACACTGTATCAGCGTGGGGCCGACTCCCGGCTCTGCTCTCCCCGTTAGAGCAGGGCAGGAGTCCGGTAACCGGGGGAGACCCTGGATAACGCCAACTCCAGGTGGCGTTATTATCAAAGGGCTTTCCCCGATATTTTTTTACAATTTATTTTTAGTAACTCTGGGCCTGATTCAGAGCCGCTTGTAAGCGGCCGTTCGTTCGCTCCGAGCGATGTCCGCACAACTGCGCATGCATATGGGTTGTAATACGCATGCGCGAACCAGGCATTGCGGTCAGAAACTGTGTGCTCGCAAAATAGCGAATGCCTGCTAATTTGAGTGACAGAATGAGGTGTTTGTGGGTGGTAACAGGGGAAGGTGCTTGGAAACGGGGAGTGGAGATCCGAACGCAGGCGTGCCAAACGGTCAAAACGGGCGTTTTAAGGGTGTGCATAATTAACAAAGCAGCGTCATCGACCACGTCACTTGGTTGTCTTTTAAAATCCTACCACAAGCACTGCGAGCAGTTCATACGCCTTTTGATGTACTCGATTAATCTAATAAATAGTGGAGATGACATAGGATGCGAGCGGCCAGGGGGCGTTTTTAAAAAAATAGCGAGCGCATGTTTCATTCGCTCGTTCAGACATAGAGGCGTCAACAGACCGCAAAGAGCTAGCGCTCTATTTAAATATCTGGCCCATTTTTCTGAACGAGCGAGCGCAAATAGCGTCCGGCTCTGAATCAGGCCCTCTGGTCGGATCACAATTCCCATTACAATTATGGGAAATGCAATCTGCTTACTAAAAATAAGTGATACTTAGGGGTTGAAGTAGAATTTTACGAATTCTACTCCAATTGCCTTGTAGTAACTGTAGGTGAAACTAAAATAATGTGAAAAGGGTGTGAAAACACACTTTTTCACTTTATTTTAGTAAAAATAATGTTAAACAGTCACCTTCAACATGTTAATCATATGCACATTTTATTGTTGAATATTGACATTTTGCACCAAAAGGACAGTGTAACAAGCAATATATTTGTGATTGTCACAAATAAATAGGCCTGTACTTACATAGTAATCTATAAGTCAGTTGCAGCAGAGCACAGTTGTCAGAGAAAAGAGGCAACAAATGCACTGGCTTGAGGTGACATTCTGTTCCAGATTGAATAGGAGATGACTAGTGTAAGTGGTGTAAAACAGGCACATGGAGGCAAAATAGTGGCTGGTGCCCCCCAACCAGCACACACATTCATTCATTAGCAGCACCAAGGCACTCCCCTCATTCACCAATGATTCCCCTTCTAACTCATTCACCAACGACACCCCAGCAGCACCCAATCAGCCTCCCACATTCACCACTATTGCACAACCCAGACACAACCCTCCTCATTCTCTACAAACACTCCTGCAGCACCCACTGTCATACACTATTAATAGCTCTGTTGCGCCCAGACTACCCCCTTTACTCACTACCAACACCCCAGCAGCACCCAGACACCCCCTCCTGCACTATCAACACCCAGATACCCCCTACTACACTACCAATACCCAGACACCCCCTTCTACATTATCAATACCCAGACACCCACCTCCTGCTCTACCAACACTCCGACACCTCCCTCCTACACTACCAGCACCCTGACACCCCCTTCATAAAACTATCAGCACCCATACACCCCCTCCTACACTGCCAACACCCAGACACCTCCCTCCTACACTGCCAACATCCAGACACCCCCCCTCCTACACTACCAGCACCCAGGCATCCCCCTCCTACACTACCAGCACCCATACACCACCTCCTACACTACCAGCACCCATACACCCCCTCCTACACTACCAACACCAAGACACTCCCTCCTACACTATCAACACCCAGGCACCCCCTCCTACACTATCAACACCCAGGCACCCACCTCCCATACTATCAAACACCCAGACAGCCCCCTCCTACACTATCAACACCGACAACCCCTCCTACACTACCAGCACCCAGACACCACCACTCCTACAATACCAGCACCCAGACAGCCCCCTCCTACACTACCAACACCCAGACACCCCCTTCCTACACTACCAGCACACAGATACACCCCTCCTACACTACCAGCACCCG
Source organism: Taudactylus pleione (assembly GCA_031769625.1). NCBI lineage: Eukaryota > Metazoa > Chordata > Amphibia > Anura > Myobatrachidae > Taudactylus > Taudactylus pleione. The sequence goes on along the minus strand of JAUIMM010000104.1, from coordinate 5,644,191 downwards.
GACACCCCCCTATTGCACTACCAGCATCCAGACACCCCCCACCTACAATACCAGCACCCAGGCATCCCCCACCCACACTACCAGCATCCAGGCACCCCCCTCCTACACTACAAGCACCCAAACACCCAACCCCATACACTACCAGCACCTAAACACCCTCAGGCACCCCCTCCTGCACTATTACATCCAGGCACCCCCCTCCTACATTATGAACACCCAGACACCACCTCATACAACAACACCCAGACATCCAGCCCCTTGAACTCCCACTAAGTGCCTGTTGCTGAACTGTGGGCTTCTGGCTACTGTGCGCTGCTAGCCTGCTTCATGGTGCTCACTGGTCACTGCTCCCAGCCTCCCACCTCTCTGTCCAGGGCAGAGGAAGTAGGTGCTCCTGACTCCTGCCGTGTATGTGTAAGGCAGGCGAAGGAGGAGCCAATAGGGCAGGGATATCCACTTCAGCTTGTCCACACAGTGGGCCCATGTATCATTGAATATTTGAGGTAAAACCCCCTAAAACACACGTTTTCAGGGGCTTACCTCAAATATTAAGTATTCCCCGGATGTATCAAGGAGGGACCGCAGCAGGTATCGGAGATACCTGCTGCGATCCCAGCAGTCCCTCTGGCAGCCACTTCCCCCATAGGGGAATGTGATGCTGCCAAATGTACCAATATCCGGAATGCAAAGCATTCCCGATATTGGCCCCAGCAGCTAACGCCATCTGAAGATAGCGTTAGCCGCTGTAGCCTATGGGTACTTTCCGCATATCAGACGGGGGAGGGATCTTCCTGAACCCTCCACCGGCAATGGGCGCCGCTCATGTGCAGTTCGCGGGACTGCGCATGCGCAGCAGCCCCGAGTGCACTCTGGCCACAACGCAGGGACGGGCTCCTTTTCAAGCCCGTCTCCCTGCATGTGCCGGTTAATACATCCGGCCGTTATGATCGCATAATGCAATGCGATCATGGGCGGTACTGACATGCCCTGATTGCATTGCAAAAGTGATCATTAATAAATGGGCCCCAGTGTTCCAGCTGCTGCTCCTCATATGCCGGTGGCCCGCCCCATCTTCCTCTGCAGCCTGCGCAGCCGGTCAGTGTGTGTAGTAACACTGGCGCACCAGGCGCAGTCGCAGACTGCTTGGTGTCACTGACTGCAGCGCACTCATGCACAACTAGTCTACGGGGCTCGCTACAAGACGGGGCAGCTGTTGATGGTGAGTGACAGCTTGCCCCGTTTTGTAGGCAGAAAAAAAGACAAATGCCCACAGACCCTGCGAGCTGCCAGCGGCAGTGAGCGGGTCTGAATCAGGGCCAAAGGCCGCTGGCAGCTTGCAGGGTCTATGGGAGTTTTTTTTCTTTTTTGTCTGGCCGCTCGCAAAGCTGTGAGAGACCTCCCACAGCTTGTGCGAGCAGGCAGGAGGCCGTCACGATAATTGCGACCATCAGCCTTGCGACGAGGCCCTGTTGTAGGGTCTCGGCTACCGCAAGGCCGAGTGGACTTCCTGCTCTAATAGAGTAGAAAGTCCACTACTGACATCACTAGTGATGTCAGTAGGGCCTCCCACAAACAGCAGGCGTTCCTAAGGGAATGCCTGCGTTTGTGCAGCCTAACAAAACGGGGTGAGCTGTCACTCACCATCGACAGCCGCCCCGTCTTGTAGCGAGCCCCGTAGCGACTAAGCTGCAGTCACTGAACGGGGCTCATGCACGCCGGACGTGCCGCGTGCGCAGTGGGGCACCATTGAGCTGCTTGCGAGCGACTCGGAATGAGCTCCAATGTACGTAACTGCTGCCTCACTTACTCACTTCACCGTAGGAGCTTTTAGGGATTTTAGAGCATATGCAGTTGCAAGAAATTGCTCAATACATGAACATCATTGCGTGTAGCTCTGAATCAAAGCAATTGGTATAAAAAAGTCCCATTAAGGTGCACCAAAAAGGACTATTTGGTGCAATATGAGGCTCGGTGTATATGGACACACCTGTTACATCAGTTACATCACCACTGTCTCTGGGCAGAAAGGAAGCCTTTTTCTTCATCCGGCCAGGGTCAGACTGGTCCAGCAAAGGGGCCTCACTAACTCAGAGTCAGAACCCAGTCCTCCACCACGGGATCCAGGATGACGATGCTCAGAGATGGATTATCCCAGAGTCCCAGAGGAGGCATAACCAGACTTTCATTGTGCAATCTGAAGGTTATGAATAAAAAAGAATACCGCAGCTCTTTTTTACTTGGCTCCAGCAAACCTCTCTCCTAATACTGGTTTCAGTTAAACAGTAAAATGGACTAAGCTGATGAAATGTATAAGTATGTTGAATGACGAATTATACTGCGCTTCCATATTAGAGGCTTTGACAATAGGGGGCACTTCTCATTGAATAGTTTAGCTTGGTTGGTTTTTATGTAAGTTTTGACTTCATAAAATATTCTGTGCATTACGTGGGTGTATTTATTTTTCTATGTGTATTTTTGTATTATGGAGCTCATTCAGAGCCGCTCGCTAGATGCGATCGCTCGCCCCAGCATATGCAAATATGGCTAAGTGACGGCATGGCAGGTGCTCGCTCAGAAAGGCATAAGCACGCCCACTTTGTCTTGGCGAGCGATCACTTTGTGTCTATAGATGCCCATTAGCGTATGTAGAGACGCCCACTAGCGCACGTCACCTCCAGGAAGTGTATTAAAACATTGGTACATCGAGGACCATCGGAAGGGATCGCAGCGCTTGTGGTTGCCTTACCTTACCGCAAGCACTGCGAGGACTTCTGTGTAAAAAAACAGGCAGGTGATGTGTAATATAACGCTGGGTGTTAATTATGCACGTCTCTGAAACGGCGTTGAAACACGCCTGCGTTCGCGCCTCCACTCCCCTGTTACCACCCACAAATGGCCTCTTCTGTCACTCATTACACTGGGCTGTCTTTGCTAGGCGAGCGAGCGGATTCACCCTTTTCACATTATTTTAGTTTCACCTAAAGTTACTAAAGGGCAATTGGAGTAGAATACGTAAAATTCTACTCCAACCCCTAATTATCACTTATTTTTAGTAAACAGATCGCATTTCCCATCATTGTAATGGGAAATGCAATCTGCCTGGTAGTTACTAAAAATAAACTGTGAAAAATATACCGGGGGAAGCCCTATGATAATAACGCCACCTGGATGTAGCGTTATCCAGGGTCTCCCCCAGTTACCAGACTCCTGCTCTGCTCTAACAGGCAGAGCAGAGCCCAGAGCCAGTCCCAGTGATCAGCTGTGTGGTCTAAACCACACGCTGATCTCTGCTAAAAAAAAATAAAAAAATAGTAAAAACAAAAAATAACTTACCTGAGCCCAGGGACCGGAGATCGGTGCTCCGGTGATGTCCTCCATCCAGTCAGCTGGTCTCCCACCCTGCACTGGGACCCAGTCATCATGTTACCGGGTCCCAGTGCAGGATGGGATGTCAGCTGTCCGGAGCTATGGAGGACATCACCGGAGCCCCGATCACTGCAGGTAAGTGCAATTAAGTGATGAAGGGGTCGCGGGGGTAGTCGGAGTGGGTGGGGTTTAGTGACGGGGGCGGGGCTTAACGACGGCCAGTCAGCGCAAGTGCGGGCACTTGTCACGGTATTTTTTGCGAAAATACCGTGCTAAGTGTGCGGAGGGGATTTGCAGGGACAGAGCTTTATCGCAAGCTCTGTCCCTGCACGGAATTTTTAGTAAATCCCTGTGATATTGGCTAATATCACACTACAATCTGCTTTCAAAATGCGGATTGTAGTAAATAGAGCCCATAATAATTCTCATATCTAATATATAACACTATAACACCTCACACACAGTAATCTCATATCCCCTATATAACACCTCACACAGAGTAATCTCATATTCCCTATATAACACCTCACACAGAGTAATCTCATATCCCCTATATAACACCTCACACACAGTAATCTCATATCCCCTATATAACACCTCACACAGAGTAATCTCATATTCCCTATATAACACCTCACACATTAATCTCATATCCCCTATATAACACCTCTCACAGAGTAGTCTCATATCCCCTATATAACACCTCACACAGAGTAATCTCATATCCCCTATATAACGCCTCACACAGAGTAATCTCATATCCCCTATATAACACCTCTCACAGAGTAGTCTCATATCCCCTATATAACACCTCACACAGAGTAATCTCATATCCCCTATATAACGCCTCACGCAGAGTAATCTCATATCCCCTATATAACACCTCACACAGAGTAATCTCATATCCCCTATATAACACCTCACACTGAGTAATCTCATATCCCCTATATAACACCTCACACAGCAATCTGATATCTCCTATATAACACCTCACACACAGTAATCTCATATCCCCTATATAACACCTCACACAGAGTAATCTCATATCCCCTATATAACACCTCACACAGTAATGTTATATCTCCTATATAACACCTCACACACAGAAATCTTATATCCCCTATATAACACCTCACACAGATATCTCAAGGAACTCATCATTGCTCCGGCGTGGAGATGGCTGATCCGAAAATAAGCTGTCTCCCCGAATGTTTGCACTGCTACTTCCATAGCAGTGAAATTTAGCACTGCTGGGTTTGACTCAACAGTACTAGTGTGACTGCGTGAACTAGAGTTCATGCAGGGGCACAAAGACCCGTCTGAAGGAAAAAGCTGGACAGGGGTGGAGGGATCCAAAAGGTTCCCTCTTCGCAACCTGGGAGATGTGCTCCGTGAGCAGGAACAAACGTCATCTGAAGATAGCGAATAAGCCCACAGTCAAGCTTCCAAAATATTGTATTTTCGGAGCTTGATGAATTCAGGACCCCATACTAGTGTATGGCCGGGGGCAGTGGGACAGAGAGGGAGAGGAAGGTAAGCAGGACATGTCTGTGATATCTCCTGCGTTACCTGTATGATGAATGGCTCCAAAATGTATTTTCCCAAAAGTAGGTGAAAATGTTAGTAGGTGATAGATAATGAATAGACCGCTTTAGCTGCAAAACATTGGACAGAAACTAGAAAATATAAATTTAAGTTGCTAATGTTGAACAGAATATTAGAATTGAGGTATCTTAATAGTTGTACTGCAAATATGTTTGTGGGCATCGAACTGGCTAAAGGAGGTTAGAAAATGCCTGTGTAGTAAACTTCAAAGCAAGAAGCATAAAACATTGGCCAGAGAGATATTTCAAAGAATGCTGAATATCTTACTACTGACCAGAAATACAGCTACAGGTGGTTCTCTTGTTTTCAGCCTGTCTCCTTACCATCTCCTCTTGGCCAGTCACGTGCCAAGTAATCCTACGGTGACAGTGCTAATTTTATCTCCAGATTTGGCTTAATCTCAGCTGTGACCTGTCATTGTAACCTCGTGGTCTATTCTTTCGATAGCATCTATGAATTAGGGAGGCTAATGTGGCTGTCTGACGAATGTTTCTGCACTTTTCCTGCCAAAAGTGAAACTGCTTTGTATTTGTAAATAGGGTCTGTACAATGTGTCTTCCCACCTCTACCTTTAAATGAACAGTCAAAATTTGCTTATAATTGGCTATTGAAATAATATAATCCTACTGATCCCTTGTTGTTGTTATTTTTAACTTGAGCTTTTTTTTTCTGGCTACTATCATTTGTTGTATTTCATATTCAATGTGATGTTTAACCAAAGATATACAGAAACAGAGGATATTATTATATAGGGTGAAATAGACACTCCAAAACACAAATGCAGTTTTTGGCCCACTGTGGGCTCTATTTACTACAATCCGCATATTGAATGCAGATTGTAGTGTGATATTACCGAGTGAATTCGCATTGCGAATTCAGGCAATATCACAGGGATTTACAACAAATCCCTTACAGGGACAGAGCTTGTGATAAAGCTCTGTCCCTGCAAATCCCCTTCGGAGCCTTATCAAGGTATTTTCGCCCAGAATACCGTGATTAAGTGCCCGCGCATGCACCGACCGGTCGCCGCTGCTACCCCCCCCCGGTGCTAAGCCCCGCCCCCGCGATCACATAATCAGCTTGCGGTCTGTTTAGACCACACAGCTGGTTACTGGGACCGACTCCCGGCTCTGCTCTCCCCCTTAGAGCAGGGCAGGAGGCCGGTAACCGGGGGAGACCCTGGATAACGCCACCTCCAGGTCACAAGGCTTTCCCCGGTATTTTTCCACATTTTATTTTTAGTAACTCTGGTCGGATCACATTTCCCATTACAATTATGGGAAATGCGATCTGCTTTACTAAAAATAAGTGATACTTAGGGGTTGGAGTAGAATTTTACGAATTCTACTCCAATTGCCCTGTAATAACTATAGATGATACTAAAATAATGTGAAAAGGGTGTGAAAACACCCTTTTTCACTTTATTTTAGTCAAAATAATGTTAATAAATAGAGCCCTGTGTGCCTCAATTTGGGCAAACACATCTGGATTTTTCCAGCAAGTTTCGGAGTAAAGTAGGCACATTTGCGGGGGATTAGAGGTTTGCACAAAGGGTAGTAATTGGATGGAATTGGGCAGCGAAAATGTTCCTACTGAATGCTGGAAGAGGCACACCTAAAATAATGGATCCAATCTGTGTGCCCACTGCCACTAATCCATAAGTAACATTAAACATTTTTTACTATTATATGTGAATACATGAAGGAATTGATCTTTGATATGTACCACCTACAAATGATGACACAATGCCCTTAATTTTAGACCTTAGGGGCCCCTTGTCTTAAATGCTCTGTGCTACCAGAAATTCAATCCAGGTGAATTACCTGCTCTTCCTAGAGTCCTCAGAGCAGTGATTCCCAACCTCGGTCCTCAAGGCACACTAACAGTCCTGGTTTTAGTGATATCCATGCTTAAGCACAGATAGTTAAATCAAAATAACTAAGGTACTAATTAAGTCACCTGTGCTCAACTATGGCTATCCTTAAAACCTGGACTGTTAGTGTGTCTTGAGGACCCCAGTGCCCCCAGTAGTAGCCCCCAGTAGTAGTCCCATATACAGTGTCCCCAGTTGTAGACCCCCTATACAGTGCCCCCAGTAATGGCCACCCCTATACAGTGCTCCCAGTAGTGGCCAACCCCCATAAATTGCCCCCAGTAGTGGCCACCCCCCATAAATTGCCCCCAGTAGTGGCCACCCCCCATAAATTGCCCCCGGTAGTGGCCACACCAATACAGTAGCGGGCACCCCCCCATTAAGTGCCCCAGTAGCGGACACCCCCTATTTCAGTGCCCCCTCCTGTAGTGCCAGGCTTACGCACACACACACACACACACACACAAAGAACAAAAAAAAGAATTCAACTTACTTGGTCCCCGCTCCTGACGCGACCGCCGCTGTCCGAGTCCCGGCCCGCTCTTCTCCTGCATGGGAGAGACGTCATGACGTATGATGTCTCTCCCGTCACATGCTGCGGGGGGAGCCGGGAACACGGAGCTCATGAGTGAGCTCCAGCCGGCTTCCTCCGCGGATGACGCAGCAGCTAATGAGAGTCTGTATGACTCTCATCTGCTGGCGGCTGTTTGTTTGTAAACTGTGTAGGGCAGACCGCTCTCACTGCGGTCTGCCCTACACTTGTGGGGACGAGGAACTTGTCTACCCTTTGGCTACTGGTGGCACTGCCGGGTGGTGCCCCCCCTTTGGTCGGCGCCCCTGGCAAGTGCCATCCTGGCCAATAGGTAGATACGCTCCTGGTGTCACATTTAAATATAAACACGGTAAGTCAAATCTTCCAGGATGTCTGGGAGACTCCCTGATTTCTAGGATTCTGCCTGGTCTCCCTACAGAGTATGCAATTAGCCTGAGTGATAAGAGCAGTGGGGAAAGAGAACAAGATCAGCCCTCGCGCTGTGCGGCTGAGATCCCAGTGAGACTATTACTGCAAATGCTGAAAGTTACATGAAAATATCACTAACAGTGAAGTATATGAAGCTTCTTTAGGTTAAAAGTTAATGTGAGATGCAGACATGAGGGAAATAATGATAGGTACTGGCCCTGGTGGCGCTCCATCTCCATAGCAGTGCCCGGAACGGCCCGGGGGACAATGGAGCCAGGTGCCCCCTTAAGGGCTGAAGCCAGGCGCCAAATGACTCCATTGTCTCCGGGAGTTTTGCCACTGCCACTCACGCTATCAGTGCTATGGCTGTTTATGGCCACGCAGTGGAAAATTTATGCACGGCCCTGCAACGGCGTTAAAACGCACTGGCACGCCTGTGCTCGCCCGACCACCCCACAGTCACCACCCATAAACGGCACTTCCAGTCAGTCACTCTGCTCTGGGTCTGTGTAGCCTCTGCAATGCAGTTCCCATCGCAATTGCTATTTTGTGCATGTGCACTGCAATGCATACCCATGCGCAGAACGCAACAATCAACCAATTGGGTGCATATTAGCAACTGCGTTCCTTGCTGAGTCCGCTCTGCTGCAGGGGCTGTGTGCATTCAGTGTGCACTGGTTCCTGTCTGAGTCTGTCCCTCCCCTCCTTGCTTGAGAACCCCAAGTCTCCGCCACTGCTATCCCCTGTCTGTCGCTATTCCGAATCTATGTGACCTCACACTCTGCTACTGAATCTACTCCCTCCACCGTCACAGGCAGTGGCGTAACTAGGGTATTTGGAGCCCTGGGCAAATTTGAAAAAGGAGCCCCCCCCCAACATCCCGAGATGTGCGTGGTCGTTTGTGCCCTCCCACTAGCAGCAGCCAGCGACCCCCCTTCTACCCTCCAGCAGCAGCCGCGGCACGGCTGGCACCATCCTTGTGAGGCAGATGAGGTGGCAGCATCCTCCCTCTCCAGCCCAGCAAACAACACTGCGTGCTGGGCTGGGAAGGGAGGTTGTTGCCGCTGACAAGCAGGGGTGGCAGAGTGGACCCATGCACGGCCGGGAAGCACACAACCTGTCCCACTACAAGAAAAAAAAAACATAAAAGACTGTTGGTGTCTTGTCTCACTGCGCATGCTCCCTATACAGAACCCCCCCCCTTCATTCGCTGTTTGCACAGAGAAAGAGCGCTAACAGAAGTTTTTAACACTACCGCTTGCCGACGAGCAGGTGGGTGTTAAATGCTAGAGTACACCACGGTGAGTGTTAATGTAAAATATCACCAAGAAAAGAACTCGTTTGTAAATGGAGCCCTCTGTCTGTTATCTTTTCCTGTACTCTGAAGCTCCGCAGGGACCAGACAGATCCTCCTTCCAGTCAGGTAAGTGCCAGTAGAGGTGTGAAAATGTTTAAAATGATATTTGATGGGTGGGGGGGGGGGGTTTAAGGGTAGAATACTGCAATGATGTAATAATGTGTTTATGTGTGAGGGGTATATTCATAATATCTGTGTTATATGTTGGTCACTGATGGTCTCTGCATTATCTGGCGTTACCGTGATGGTCTGCAGCCACTGCGACGCTCCCTGATCTGGCAATCACTGCAAACCTCTCTGCATTATATGGCACATCATTGCGATTGCTTCCTCATCTTATGGTCACTGCAAACCGCTCTGCGTTATATGGAACATCACTGCAACGCTCCCTGATCTGGCGGTCACTGTGACCTCTCTCCATTATATGGCAATTCACCGCAACGCTCCCTGATCTGGCGGTCACTGTGACCTCTCTGCATTATATGGCACATCACCGCAACGCTCCCTGATCTGGCGGTCACTGTGACCTCTCTGCATTATATGGCACATCATTGCAACGCTCCCTGATCTGGTAGTCACTGTCACCTCTCTGTATTAACTGGCAGTCTCTACAACACTCCCTGATCTGGTGGTCACTGCAAACCTCTCTACATTATCCGGCGGTCACTGTGATGTTAACTGCTTTATATGGTGGTAACCCGTAATATTCTCTGCATTACAATAGTGGTTATTGCAACACTCTCTGTATATTATATACCGGTTACTGGCCACTGATTGAATCATCTAAAGTCTCTCCTGCCTTATACTAGAAAAATAAATATATTAGGTGAAATTAAAGAAGAATTCTTAAGGACAGGGTGCCCAGTGTGCAACAATGTCTAGGTGCAGGTATACGTGTGACAGTGGACATAGGGGGTCATTCAGACCCCCTCGCGAGCGGCAGGACGCTCGCAAGTGGGTCGATGTTCCCCACTGCGCATGCGCGAGACCCGGCGAGCGACGGGCTCACCATCGCTCTGGGTCTCGCACCAAAGGGGGCGTGCTGTCGATGTTGATTGACAGCACGCCCCCTTTGGTGGGCATGCCGGGGGCGTGGCTGCCAGACGGAGGCATTCCCATGGGAACGCCTACCGTCTCAAGCCAGCCTCACTGACATCACTAGTGATGTCAGTGGGAGTGTGTCACGCTTGGCGCTGGGGGAGTGGAAACTCTGGGTCCGGGTTGCGGGAGGAAACGAAGGCGAGGGGCCTGGATATATGTTCTCCTCATCCACAGCTCTCGAGTGTTGACGAGACCTGGGCAATGGTGCGGAGTCTAACCCACAGGATGGTGTTCGCCAGTGACCCCTCCAATCGGGATTTGGGCTTAGCTGCACCCTGTGAGCAGGTTGCGGTCCTTTGACCAGGTACCCGAGCTCAGTGGGAATTGGAGACACAAATAACCGTGGCCCTAATAAGAGATGCCTAAGGTTTAAGGCACTGTGGAGTGATCCACAAACAACGTAAAGAAGTCTGGCAATACTGTAGCACAAAGTTCACTAGTGACACGTTTAACACACAGGCAGATATGGTAATTCACTGTTGTATGAAGTTCACTAGAGGCTCGTTTAGCACACAGGCAGCTGGTAATTAACTGTTGCACCTGGTTCACTAGAGACTTGTTTAGCACACAGGCAGATGGTAATACACTGTTGCATGAAGTTCACTAGAGACTTGTTTAGCACACAGGCAGATGGTAATTCACTGTTGCACAAGGTTCACTAGAGACACGTTTAGCACACAGGCAGATGGTAATTCACTGTTGCACAAGGTTCACTAGAGACACGTTTTAGCACACAGGCAGATGGTAATTCACTGTTGCACAAGGTTCACTAGAGACACGTTTAGCACACAGGCAGAGATGGAACACATTGTAGAGGAAATAGAACGCCAGGAACCTGGACCGGAACTCAACTAGGGACTAGGAGACCACCGTTGTTCAGGCAGTTTGCAGAAAGGTGGAAGCAGGCTATATACCCCACAGAACCCTTTGATAGGTGCACAGCGATCAGCTAACGCTCACCTATCCCAGGCCAGAAGTACAGTCACATGGGCCGACTGACATGGCGCCCATGTCGGGAACCCCGAGTCCAGACACCGGACCGCCCGCAGTCCCCTACGCACGGGGAGAATGCTCAGCGTCCCGACCGCCCGGGAGATGAAAGGAAGCCGGTGAGGAGGTAAGGCCGCGCTGATCCCCGGCAGAGCCCTGACAGAGTGATTTTGGCTCTGATAGAGCCAAAATTACTCCAGGGCTTGCGGCAGCAAGACCCTACCGCAGGGTCTCCATCGCAAGCCCGATGGTTGCGATGGTCAAGACCATCGCGACCATCATCATGGACGCTCGCTATAGCTGTGGGTGGTAACCCACAGCTATGCGAGCATCCATGAGGACGCTCCAAAAAAAGGTAGGAGGGCCCTGATTCAGAGCGAGCGCTCTGGTCAGAGCGTTCAGCTCTGAATCAGGCCCATAGCTCCTTTAAAGAGCCAGACCCAATTCCAGGATCTAGGGCAGGCCGCTTATACTTACTTACAATTTTTTGCTAAACTATTTTAAGTCAGTGAATGAGTAAAAACATGTATTTCACACTTTGACTGCAGCTGCCATTGTTGTATACATTGAACTCTTGCTTTATTGTGGCCTATAAGTTCCCATATGAGGTTTTTAATTAATTGATATTTGCTATTCCATCGCCTTTGAACTTATCAATAAAAACAGTACATGTGTTGCAGCGTCATAGCCTATGAGCATAATTCAGATAGTCTAACTGGAATGTTTGCTTATTGTTCACTAACAAGTAGAAGAATACATTATTATTAATCCACATTTGTAACATTTTTATTTATTTTTTACTTATAGAATGTATTGTATTCTAGTCACTGGAATAGTCCCTATATTATATACCTGTTACTAGAATTGCCTGTATTATATATACGTCACAAGAATTGTCCCTCTATTGTATATTGGTCACAAAAATATCCCCTGTATTGTATAATGATCACAGCAATGGTTTATGTATTGTATATTGGTAAGTAGAATGGTTCCTGTACTGTATATCTGTCACTAGTGTTCTGTCGGCCTGATTCAGAGGCACTCGCAAAAAGCGAGCGCTCGCTCTGAATCAGGGCAGGCGCTGGTTTTTTTAGTTGCGGCCTCTTGGCCGCTCGCATAGCTGTGGGTTACCACCCACAGCTTATGCGAGCGGCCAGGATGATGGTCGCGATGGTCAAGACCATCGTGACCATCGGGCTTGTAACGAGACCCTTGTGGTAGGGTCTCATGGCCGCAAGCCCCAGAGAGCTTCTGGCTCTAATAGAGCCGGAAGCTCTCCCACTGACATCACTGGTGATGTCAGTGGGGCCGCCCACAAACGGCATGGCGTTCATATCAACATCGACAGCTGCCCCTTTTGTAGTGAGCCACGGAGCGAGTGCTTTTTGCGCTCGCTCCGGGGCTTGCGCGTGCACACCGGGCCACCATCGACCAGCTTGTGAGCGCTATGCACTTGTGAGCGGGTCTGAATCAGGCCCAGTGTGCATTATGTAGTGGTCACTAGAATGGTTTCTGGTTTGGGATGGGACTGGTCATTGTATTTGTTTATAGCTCTTTGACATAACAATTTATCATATATTTCATTGGCTAGTTAAAGCACACCCACATTAGACAAACCTTACCTACAGAGGCTATTATCGGGATGTAGTCAGCATCCCGTCACATGAGTGTTATGAATCTAGGAGAAGATTCACCTTTGACTTAATGCAATAGTGCTGAGGATTACATGAAGCGAAAGGAAGTCTTTGTCAGGAGTGAGACTGAGTAGACCAGTTGTAGCCTTGAGGGCTGATTGATGTTTGGCAAGGTTGTAGTCTGGTGACCAAGTCGCTGTCTTGAGGACTGATGTTACTTAGCAAGGTTGTGGTCTGGTGACCAAGCTGAAGCCTTGGGGCTGATTAATACATGATGAGGTGGCGGTTTGATGACCACATTGCAGTCTTAAGTACTGATGTTTCTTGGCAAGCTGGTGGTCTGGTGACCGTCACAGCCTTGAGGGCTGATAGATGTTTGGCAAGGTTTTGATCTGATGATCAAGCCACAGTCTTGAGGACTGATGTTACTTGGCGAGGTGGTGGTCTGGTGACCACATCACAGCCTTGAGGGCTGATTGATACTTGACGAGGATAGCCATGAACGTTGTAGCAGAAAGTCCACACAAACACTGAAGTGTAATTGAGGCTGCAGTGATGTCTAATAGTAAGGTCCACCCAGATACTGCAGTGCGGCTTAGAGCACCATGAAGTAGATGTTGAAAGTCCACACATACGCTGTTGTGTGGCTGAGTCTACGGGGATGTGTAAAACAAAAGACAATTGTAGTAGTGCGGTAGAGACTGCTGTGATGTTTAAAGCAGGATATCCACATAGACGCTGAAAAATGGCTGAGACTGTAGATACATGCTGGACACAAGAACTGGAACACACAGGAGCATGAAATTCCACCCACAGGAACCGGAAGGCACATACTGGATGCAATCCCCAGCATCTGAGCAACCGGCAAGCGGGAAAGAAAAAGGAGAAGGAACCAATCTCGTCAAGGCAGAGATGACGGAGCAGCCAGGTAGGAGAACTTCACGGAATAGCAGCGCGTCATCCACATCTCCTAGCAACGGTCCTGAGAGAGCTGCCCGGAGAACTGTTGTCCGACAAGATGCAGCAGCAGCTTGTGACAACGGTATTCTGATGGTCGGGATCCCAGCTCCAGAACACCGACCACTGCCACCCAGAAGGTAAGAATCAGGGCGTTAGGGGAGTGTTAGGGGTTAGGGTTAGGCACTAGGGTGAGGGTTAAAGTTAGGCACTAAGGGGGAAGAGTTAGGTTTAGGCACCAGGAAGGGGAGGTCAGGGTCAGGCACTAAGGAGGAGGTTAGGGTTAGGCACCGGGGAGGGAGGGTTAGGGTAGGGAGAGGGGGAGGGTTAGCATACCGAACAACAAGTGTCGGTATGTTAGCCCTTTCGGGATGCTGGCATTGGGATTCTGACATCCGGCATCCCAAGCGCCGACATTTCATACCCAACCCGCTATTATCATGTGTCTTTCCCCATTGCAATGCGCTGGTTGAAAAACCGGGCCACTTACTTGTGTCTGCCCCCCAGGCTAAAAGTTGCCAGCCAGCCCCTGAATGCCGGACAGGTAAGTAATGGTAAATACCAGCAGCATATTCGTTAGAATCACAGTCAAATTAAACATATATGCCACCGTTATTTAGTATCGTATGTCTTTGCAGTGTAGGGCTGACAGACTAAAGCTGTGAGTGTAAGAGCAGATGTAGTAACCAAGTTTTCACGTTGTACTTGGTGAAACACTAAGTAACAGAGTTGAACATTTAAATTACTTACCGATATATACAGGTCAGATAATATCACTTACAATTTCAGCTGAAGAAAGTGTATCTTTATTTTACAGCACTCATCAGATAATTAAAATATCAATAACAATTCAAAACCACAGTACACAAAGTGTAAGCAGTATATGATTAATGGACACCTTGGTAATACTACTAATTTTATTGTACAGGAACTCGTTTTCGATGCAGGATGTATAAACAATTGAAATGCTGCAGAAGGTAAGTGGTTAGAATAACAATCACATCACGATAACATGTGAATTAGATATTGTTACTAACTCACTTCCAACGTCTTTCTTAAATATACTATCAAACAGATCTACTAACTATGCTAATACTCTTATTTTAATAACAGTCCTATGCTGGCCAGCCAATATATAAAATAGAGACAATCTAATGACTCAGGCCCTGATTCAGATCCGGACGCTCTGACAGAGCGCTCGCTCTGAATCAGGGCCGTCCCTGCTCCTTTTTGGAGCGGCCTCCTGGCTGCTCCCATTGCTGTGGGAGACTACCCACAGCTATAGCGAGCGACCAAAATGATGGTCGCGATGGTCAAGACCATTGCGACCATCGGGCTTGCGATGAGACCCTGCGGTAGGGTCTCGCTGCCGCAAGCCCTGGAGTGCTTTTGGCTCTATCAGAGCCAAAAGCACTCCCACTGACATCACTAGTGATGTCAGTGGGGCCGGCCCCAGATGGGCAGCCACGCCCACAGCACGCCCACCAAAGGGGGTGTGCTGTCAATCACCATCGACAGCACGCCCCCTTTGGTGCGAGACCCATAACGACGGCTTGGCCGTCGTTATACGGGTCTTGTGCATGCGCATGACGGAGCCGCCTCCGTCGTGCGCATGCGCACTTGGGCAACATCGACCCGCTTGTGAGCGCTCAGTGCTCGCGAGCGGGTCTGAATCAGGCCTTCAGTTCAGGGTTAACCCACTCAGACGGTGCACTTAGCGTTGCCTGGGTTGTAGAGATTTAAGGATATTAGTCACTTGTTACCGAAGATAACAGATTCCCAGTGTTTGCCTGAAGAAAAAGTTACTTGTAATTAAATAGCCTCCTGACTGTAATAATTTCCGGCTGCAACTTGCACTGTAAATCTCCTGTTAACTACTTTATCCCTTGAGTGGCTACAATAAAGTAATTCGGTGAAGTGTCTGTATGATAACTATGTGGCAACTTGGTAGACTGCTAATTGAAGAATTATTGCTTTCAGTGAACTGCAGCTCTTGTTGCTGGAACTGATTACAACATTTAACAGCGATTCCACAGATGATTACGGTAAATATTATAACTTTGCTGTCACTGATAATCCCTTCTGATGACTGAGTGTTGCTGCTAAAGGTGCCCACACACATACCGATGTCCTCACGATACGATTTTATGCCCAATTTCCTCATGAACTTTCACGGGAGCTCCCTTGCCGTCGTGATCACGATTTGGAGTTATAAAATGTCCAATCTAACTAAAGATCTATCTTGCAGCCAATGCATTGTGGACCTCATTCAGAGCCGGTCGCACAGAGCGTGCGGTCGGCCTGAATGAGGGGAGGATGTCTTGAATTTTCAAGACGTCCTCCTTTGCGGTGGTAAGGCTGTGGGTTAACACCCACAGCCTTACGACCGCCGAAGGTGATGGTCACGATGGTCAAGACCATCGCGACCATCGGGGCTTACGACGAGACCCTAGGGTAGGGTCTCCCTTGTCGTAAGCCCCGGAGAGCTTTCGGCTCTGTCTGAGACAGAAGCTCTCCACTGACATCACTGGTGATGTCAGTGGGGCCGCCCCCAAACGGTAGGCGTTCCCATGGAAACGCCCCCATTTGGCCTGCCACCCCCCCGGCCCGCCTTCCAAACGGGGCGAGCTGTCAATCAACATTGACCCGGTCCGAGCGCATCGGCGCTAACGACTGGGTCTGAATGATCCCCTGTATCCCAGATTGGCTAATCTGCCCTACAGCACGGCAGATCAGAAGATGCGATGTACGACGAGCGGGGACGCGCATCGGCATCATGCTCGTGAGTATAAACTCACGATTTGTACTTTTTTTACCCGATTCGTCGTCACGATTCGTCGAATTCGGACAAATCGTTTAAAATGTCGCTATGTGTGTGGGCACCTTTAGTCCTTCTGGCTAAGCTCTGCCTGTCAATACTGCTATGCTGATACTGACAAATAGCTGGGGTTGCAGCGTTGCTGACTCCCTTGCATATAATGTGATATTGTCTATAATATTTGGTCAGCTTAATAATTATGGTACTAATGCAGGCTGTACTGGTGCTTCTGCTGTATATCGATAGCTCCTGCGCTTTACTATCCAGCGCTAGTTAGGCTCTCATAGCCGAAGACTCACTGCCCCATGTCAGTCTGCTCCTCCCGTTGCTGTCTCTGCCTCCATCTCCATGTTCAGCGGCCGTCCCTTAGCCTGTATGTCAACCTGTCGGCTCTGCCTCTTCCTGCAGCAGTCACCGGAATTCCCGCAAACACAGGAACACGATGGATGTCCTGTGTCTCTCAGTCTTTCCGATACCTGGTGGTCGCGGCTCCTGTTGCCGATCACTAACACTTGGTAGGTGCGCAGGTCCAGCGTCTAAAGCTGAGTACACACGTAAAGATTTTCTGTCCAACCATCCAACTAGTTGATTGGTTGGAATGAAAATCTGGTAAGGTATGAATGGAAATGACAATCAGCAATTTGCTCCCAAATGCCGGAAAATGGACAAAAACTGTTGTTTGAACAAATTGTTTAGATCAAACATTTAATAAACTTGTCTGACGACCATTTTCATCTGTTTTCTGGCATTTAGGAGCAAATTGCTGATCATCATTTACTCCCATACGTTACCAGATGGACAGAAAATCTTTATGTGTGTATGCAGCTTTACACTGCCATCTCAGAACTGACTAACGGTCCACTGGGCAGCCCTTTTGATAACAATCATCTCAGAGAGGTCAGTATCATAAACAGGTGTATTTTCCCATTCATTACCCATTGACAAAGTTGACGCGGAGGATATATCACCTACTATCCCCGGTCAATAAGTCAATTGGACTATTCATAGATTGAGAGTAGGAGACCCTTCTTCCCTCTGCTGCAGGTGCTTCTTCTCTGATTGGCAACTCGACCTCTGAAGTGCATAGTTTTAGTTGATTCTGATGAACAACACTAATATGTCTGTCACTTTCCCTTTCAATCTGGTCAGTGATCACGTTTTGTACCACTGATACTGATCACTACATACGGGGCATCTTCCCATTTATTATCCAGTTTGCGGTAGCGATGGTTTTTCTTTTTCCAAACCCTGTAGTTTCTCTCTTGTCTTTGATGAACCACACTCATTTTTGTCTCTACTACTTTTTTAGCAGATTTAATGCAATGTTGGTGTTCACAGATCCACTCAACCTGTGGGGAATCATCTAATATGGGAAGCAGTTCCAAATCTTTAGGCAACTTGCCTTGTCTCCAGAAAAGAAATTAGAAGGGTGTGAGCAGTGCTCAGTATTGTAAAGATAAGTAATTTCTGGTAGGAATTTGGGCCACTGCAGTCGATGTTCAAGAGGAAACCTTCTCAGCATTTCGATTAAGGTGTGGTTGACTCCCTGGCATAGTCCATTTCCTTGCGGGTGATAAGCGGTTGTCCTCAATTTCTTACAACCATACAGGGCACATAGGGCCTGATTCAGAGCCG
Source organism: Taudactylus pleione (assembly GCA_031769625.1). NCBI lineage: Eukaryota > Metazoa > Chordata > Amphibia > Anura > Myobatrachidae > Taudactylus > Taudactylus pleione. The sequence goes on along the minus strand of JAUIMM010000104.1, from coordinate 5,625,894 downwards.
AACGCTCTGACCTGAAAATGGAGCGGCCTCCTGGCCGCTCGCATAGCTGTGGGTGACCACCCACAGCATATGCGAGTGGCCAAAAAGATGGCCGCGATGGTCAAGACCATCGCGACCATCGGGCTTGCGACGAGACCCTGTGGTAGGGTCTCGCTGCCGCAAGCCCAGGAGTGATTTTGGCTCTATCAGAGCCAAAATCACTCCCACTGACATCATTACTGATGTCAGTGGGGCCGTCTTCAGACGGTAGGCGTTCCCATGGGAACGCCTCCGTCTGGCAGCCACGCCCCCGGCACGCCCACCAAAAGGGGCATGCTGTCAGTCACCATCGACAGCACGCCCACTTTGGTGCAAGACCCCGAGCGACGTATTCCTCGTCGCTCGCCGGGTCTCGCGCATGTGCACGACGGAGCTCCCTCCGTCGTGCGCATGCGCATTCACACAACATCGACCCGCTTGCGAGCGTCCTTTGCTCGCAAGCGGGTCTGAATGACCTCCATAGTTCTGAAAACAGTTAAGATTTGAATGTGGGCCACTGGTCAGTTAAGATTTGGTCTTGGTACCCATAGGGATGAGAAAAGTTTTTGAGAAATACTTCCACCTTTGTCCTCGCAGTCAAATCACTCACTAAAACCGCTACTACAAACTTGCTATAATGGTCCATTGATATTATTGTGAACTGAGGTCAAGCTATACTTTCCAATGGGTATTGACACTTCATGGGTTGAAGAGGAGCCTTTGTTCCGTTCCGTTATTTCTTTTGAGAAAACAGGAGAGGCAATTTTTACACCAAGTTTTGATGTCCGCTCTCATTCCAACCCAGAAATACCTTTTTCTCAAAACAGCTTCAGTCTTCTGACTGCCAAAGTGTCCCGATTGATCATGGTATGTAGTCAACAAAAGGTTTGCTTGCTGTTTGGGGACTACAATTTGTGAGATTCGTTGGTGGGTACCCGGATCAATACTGTTTCTGACGATCAGTCTGTTCTTTACTGCGATGTGGTCCGGGTGTCTTAACGGCTTCATCAGTTCAGGGTCAGCTTCCAACTTCTGTGCCCTGTTCAGTCGTCTTTGGTGGTGAATGATATTAATCAAATCTTGTAACACCTTTCTTTCTGCACCCTTTGCCAATTAAACCCCTATGATTTCCATTCAGGGTCATCACATGCAGGAGAAACGGTAGCATCGAAGGCAATTATGCATTGTTTAATCGCTGGAGGTTGAAAGGTAGAAAGTTCGATGTCTTCTGCATAATCTCTTTCCTCTTTTGCAATGTCTGTGGTAGGTAATCGGGATAGAGCATCGGCATTTCCATTTGACTTGCCACTATGATAACAAATGGTGTAATTGAAGTTTGCCAGACAGGACATCCACCTCTGTTCCATTGTACCTAGATGAGCAGTTAGAAGGTGTGCCAATGGATTATTATCGGTAAAGATGACAAATGGTGTGGTCACCAAATTATTCTTAAATTTCTCGGTTATAGCCCAAATCAATGCAAGCAATTCCAATTTGAATGTGCTGTAGTTTTCATTGTTTTTATCGGTTCTCTCTCAAACTTCTACTGGCATAGGCAATAACCCGTTCCCATCCATTCTGTGTTTGAGACAGGACAGCCCCTGGACCACAATGACTGGCATCAGTGTAAACGTGGCTGTTAGGTTTTATTTCAAAGTGGGTTTTTTTCTAAGTGGGACTACATGTACAGCATAACTTAAAGAGTTAGTCAGGAGTTAAGCAGGAGGAAGACAGGAGGACGACATTTTAAAAGAACTCTCTAAAACTTGGGGAAAAACAAAGGATCTTCTGAGCTTCTGGAAACCCTGCTACTCAGCCACCAGCTTCCATTATAACCTGGACACTCTTTTTGCCAACACCCTGCTTCAGCATTGCAAGCAACTACCTGCTTACTGAACATTTAATACTTGTATGTTTGTGTTTCTTCTCTACAATGTTTAAATCATTCCAATACCACTGTCAATTTATCTTTATACCACTGTAGTATCTGCCATTGTTTCACACCTATACCTTTTATTTTTTTTTAAATATATTCATACTTTATACTAATTCTCAAGTCTTGCAACTTGAACAGCTCTAGACTCCTTTTTTGGTTATAATATACTATTGTAGTTGTGCCTTTACATCTTCCAGCACTGTTCTTCCTTTTATCTGATTTTGACCTTTGACCTGTACTGCTCCCTCATCTCACACTCATTACTACTACTGACTTCCCCCCCCCCAACTGCCTCATCTACACAATGTCTCTTTTCTTCTACTCCTCCCTCACTCAGCTGCTACATTATTTTCTCCTCTACCACCAGTTTTCACCTCATTTCTCCATCCATAGTCCCCTCTACATTCTCCCCCTCCTTCCCCTCCCCTGTCTCTCTTCATCACATATAAGTCTCTCCACTGCATCTCCCACAACTCCAGTATTATTAACTTCTCTTCCACCATAGTCCTGCTGCACCACCACTAAACTCTGCACCCTCTCTTTTCTCCAAGTTGCCTATCCTTCCCCCCCCCACACTAAACCTCCACCTTACCGACCACCTGCTGTCACCCTTCCTCATTCAGAAGCCAGCCACATAACCCCACACTCCTTATCCTCCTTCTCTAGATCAACATCACCTCCACACTACATCAACCCTAATAATCTCATTCTCTTCTTGCCTCTTAACTTTGTCCCTCTCTACTGTTCCCTCTGGAAAGCCAGTTTTGTCTATAATAAACTGGTCTCCGTTCATGAGCACTTCATCTGCAACGCCTTGATTCTCCTTGCCATCACCAAGCCCTGGCTATACCCCTCTGACACCACTGCTCCTGCAAAATTCCTCCATCATGTGGCTTCCTGGCTCTTAATCTTCAAATGGGCCCTCAAGACCCATTTCTTCCTCAATGCTCTCCAGCGCTCATCCCAACCCACTACTCTATGCTCCTTCCTCACTATCTAGCCCATCTGTGTCACCCCTGTTTGTCTGACCCTCCCCTCAGAATGTAAGCTCTCACGAGCAGGGCCCTCTTTCCTGACGTGCTTCTTCTTGCCTTACTTTTACTTTCATTTACAATGGCACCTAAAACTGATCACTGACACCCTGCTGCTTATTTAGGTGTTATGCAGCATTGTTTATAAATCATGTACTTCTCCTGCATTGTCTGTACTGTTAATAATTGTGTCTTGTGTGCTCATTTGTTTCTGTACTTTGTAAGGCGCTGCGGAACCCTTGTGGCGCCATATAAATAAAGAGCACAGAGTGAGATGGGTAAGCACATTGTGGGATAAGGTATGAGAGAGTATAGTGTTAGATGGAACGTGTGGCACTCCTAGGTCTGCGTTGCAGCGTTAAATGACAGCCATACATGTGAACCGACGTTTTGGGTTTTAATTAACCCTTTTTCAAGGAACAATGATTGAGGAAAAAGGATTAATTAAAACCCAAAACATCGGTTCACATCAGGGGCGGATCTAGACTGTTCTTTTAGGGGGGGCGATTTTATTATGAATTCCGATTCCTCCTCTTTGCTGTACTGGCTCCTCCCCTTTCTGGTCCCAGCTCCTCCCCCTTATGCAGTGCCCCCAGACTGGCCCCTTATGCAGTGCCCCCAGACTGGCCCTTTATGCAGTCCCCCCAGACTGACCCCTTATGCAGTGCCCCCAGACTGGCCCCATATGCAGGGCCCCCAGACTGGCCCCATATGCAGGGCCCCCAGACTGGCCCCATATGCAGGGCCCCCAGACTGGTCCCAGCCCAGACTGGCCCCATATGCAGTGCCCCGAGACTGGCCTCATATGCAGTGCCCCGAGACTGGCCCCATTTGCAGTGCTCCCAGACTGGCCCCATATACAGCTCCCCCAGACTGGTCCCAGCCCCAGCCAAGTCTGGCCCCATATGCAGTGCCCCCAGACTGGTCCAAGCTCAGACTGGCCCCATATGCAGTGTCCCCAGACTGGTCCCAGCCCCAGCCCAGACTGACCCCATATGCAGGGCCCCCAGACTGGCCCCATATCCAGTGCACCCAGACTGGTCCCAGCCCCAGCCCAGACTGGCCCCATATGCAGTGTCCCCAGACTGGTCCCAGCCCCAGCCCAGACTGGCCCCATATGCAGTGCCCCCAGACTGGCCCTATATGCAGTGCCCCCAGACTGGCCCCATATGCAGTGCCCCCAGACTGGCCCCATATGCAGTGCCCCCAGACTGGCCCCATATGCAGTGCCCCCATATTGGTCCCAGCCCCAGCCCATACTGGCCCCCTATGCAGTGCCCCCAGACTGGCCCCATATGCAGTGCCCCCAGACTGGCCCCAGCCCAGAACTTACCTGAACATACTCGGCGGCGCTTCCACTCCCGCTGCCTCGCTGTGACTGGATCTAGCAGGCGCGCAGGATAAGCTCTTCACGTTGCGAGTGATGTCATGATGTCACCCGCGCAGTGCATCACTGGGAACGCTTGACTCTGAAGCGATCGGAGGCTTCTTTAACCTCCGGTCACTTCAGAGGCCAGCGTTCCACACCAAGAGGTGGAGGGTGACTGGGAATGCGGCAGGGGGAAGTGCCGGAAGGTGGGCTGTTTCTGCCGGGCGATGCGCAAACAAAAAACAGCCTGGGGAGAACACTTCTATAGGGGGGAGGGTTAGGGTGTGGGGAGGAGGAGGTTAGGTTTAGGCACTAGGGGGTAAGGTTAGGGAGCGGAGAGGGGGAGGTTAGGTTTAGGCACTAGGGGGAGGGTTAGGCATAGGGGGAGGGTTAGGCACCAAGGGGGGGAGGGTTATGCACTAGAGGGAAGGGTTAGGGTGCAGGGAGGGGGAGGTTAGATTTAGGCACTGGGGAGGGTTAGGATACCGACTGACAGGTGTAGGTATCCTATCCCTGTTGGGATGCTGGCGTTGGAATTTTGACCACCAGAATCCTGAGAGCTGGCATCCCTTACCCATCCCAAAGGAAACGCTAGGTTAGTAATTGGGAAAGGGAATGAAAAAAAAATCAGCACAGACCAGGAAGTAAAGACTAAGCCATGAATTTTATATAAAAAACATAACTAACAATATTTATTCTCTAGGAGCAATTAAAGAGATTTAGTTTAGTTAACTCGGTAAAACAATGCAGCACTAAATAGGGCGACCCTGTGACTGAAATTACACAGCCATCCGAGAGATAAAGAATAGGGAGAACACAGCCCCTGCGGGTACAGGTATAATGGACACTCACACACACAATGACAGGTAATGCTCCACACCTCCTCCTCCCTAAATTATTTACTTCCCATTACATCTATACATTCATGGCCCCATATACAATAGTTACTGTACTCACTGCAGTGCTGTCTCTTCTCTACATTTTCTCTGACTGTGACTGGGAGCCAGAAGTCAGGAGTCACGCTGGGAACAAGCAGGGACAGTGTACAAATTACCAGTCACTATTCAAGTGTACTCAACAGTGTTTGAAATTGAATACACTTGTAAACTGGCATATATTTTGCAGACTGTCCCTGCTTGTTCCCAACGAGACGATCTTTCAAGCAGGGAACAGGACATCCACCCCGGCGCTTCAGTTCAGGCTGATCGTCCTACAGGTACTGTAGCTAATCAGCCCCCTGTCTCTGATGGGACTGTATGAAGAGCGCTGCTCACCCGCACTTTTCTGTATAGTAGGCTGCCGCTAGCTGTCTCAGTGTGACAGGCGCAGCGGCAGCCGGCAGCAACAAGAAGTGTCTCAGCAGCTGCTGCAGGGAGAGCGCCTCTCCAACCTGGCGCCTCCCTGCAGTGCAGGCTCTGCTGAGCGGTGTGCGCCGGCCCTGATAATAAAGGACGGACTGTGCTAGGGGGGGCGATCGCTCCAATCGCCCCTCCCAGGATCCGCCACTGGTTCACATATAAGGCTTTTTGACTGTAATTTAACGTTGCAATGCAAACCTAGGAGTGCCGCTCGTTCTAATCTATGTATTTAGGAGATTATGTGTAAAGACACATCTGTACCTTTGTGGTATGATACATCATACAGGATAGTGCCCAGTGCTACTGAAGGCCCAAGACTACTTTGCCTTCCCCAATAACACCCCTGCTATCTATATGAAAATATAAAATGCTTTTTTCAAAATAACACCCCTTCATTGCTAACTATAAAGGATACATTTACTAAAGGTCGATTTTAATTGATTAAAAAAATTGTTTTAAATCAAACAATATCGATGTATTTCAGGGGCTATATCACACATTTACTAACAGACTATTTTTTTTTCATATCGATGTTTAAGTGTAAGTAAATGAACAATTTAGCCCCTGAAACTCAACATCTACTGTATGTTGATCGACCTTTAGTAAATTTACCCCTAAGTGTCAGGAATAATTGAGGATGATAAAAAAATATTTGGTAATAAAGAAAGGGTATTGCAGTTTGGGGAGAAAAGAAGTGTACTTTCATATATAAATGTATTTTTGTTAGTGGTTGATTTAACATAATGTCCTTAGAAAACTAATTTTTTTCTAGTTCTGCTAAGGTACAGCTGCTTATTTTGCTGCTTTTAGAACTAGCTGGGATACCTGGTGTTGCCCGGGTTGTAAACTGGACCCTTAAGTACATTGTCCTCTACTATAACCAGTGGCGTAACTAGGGCAGGGCGGGCGGGGTGCGTGCCCTGGGCGCCGTTGGACCGGCGGCGCGGGGGGGGGGGGCGCCGCTGGCCACGGTACCTAGTTAGCCCTAGTTAGCCAGTGTAGCACCCACCACAATGAGTGCGGTCAGCGCTACACATTTACACAGGACCGGCACTAGGCTTCCAGCGCCGGTCCTGTGCTTCACACCTGAGCCCGTTCCCTCCCCCTGAGCGCTTGCCCAATAGCTCTAGGATGCAGGCACAGGTTGTGCATAACACACGCATCGCCGCCAGCGCTGGCAGCGATGCGTGTATTAAACAGCAGCCAATGAGAGTCAGATAGACTCTCATTGACTGCTGCAGCACCCACTGCAAGAGCCGGACTTCCGTCCGGCTCCTGCAGTGGGTAATGGGACTGACATCATGACGTCATGACGTCTGTCCCATAATGCTGAGCGCGCCAGCCCGGGCGGGAGCGGCGTTGCGAGCAGGACCAGGACCAGGAGCAGAGATTCAGGTAAGTATATATTTATATATATATATTTTAACCTATCGGCACAACAAGGGAGGGGGGTGGCTACTACTGGGGGGTCCTCTACTGGGGGAGGGGTGGCTACTACTGGGGGGACCTCTACTGGGGGAGGGGTGGCTACTACTGGGGGGGACCTCTACTGGGGGAGGGGTGGCTACTACTGGGGGTACCTCTACTGGGGTGGGGGTGGCTACTACTGGGGGCGCCATTGGGAGGACCTACTCTACTGGGGACTACTACTTGGGGGGGGGAACTACCACTGGGGGCATTATAAAAGGGGCCTACTACTAGAGGCACTGCACTCGGGGGACCACTACTGGGGGCAATAATAGGAAGGGCCACTACAGGGGGCACTGGATAGGGGGGATCACTACAGGGTGCCTGCATAAGGGGACCACTACTGGGAAAACTGCATGGGGGGGACTACTGCTGGGGGCACTATATAAAGGGCACTGCATAGGGGGGGACTACTACTGGGGGCACCATATAAAGGGCACTGCATAAGGGGATACCGCTACTGGGCGCACTGCATTGTGGGGACTGCTACTGGGGGCACTGCATAAGGGGGAACACTACGTGGGGTACTGCATTTGGGGGGTCACTACTGGGGGTACTGAGTAAGGGGAACTAATTGGGGGCTGTATAAGGGGGACCACTACTGGGGATACTGTATAAGGGGCACTACTACGGGCCTGCATAAGGGGGACCACAACTGCATACTGGGGGTACTGTATAAGGGGTACTACTGGGGTTAAGGTGCATATGGATAGGAATGTTCAGCGTGAAATAAAGGGGTGTGTCATGTTGACACGCCCCATTTTTAAGTGACCACGCCTGTTTTTTCCCGCGCGCGCCTACGACGCGCGCACATCTCGGGATGTTGGGGGGGGCTCCCTTTTCAAATTTTCCATGGGCTCCAAATACCCCAGTTACACCACTGCCTATAACACCTTTTCATTGATCCTGAAAAGAACCCCACTGTTTGCTAACATGCATGCAAACAGTGATGTAACTAGTGTGGATGCAAGGGATGTGGCTGCTATGGTGCTTGAGCTGTCTCTGTGGCCTGACACTGCATCTAGTCACGCACACAAGGTGTCAGCGATGTTGATTTGGTGCCTGCCCGCCAGTGGATTATAGTTGGCACACTGGCAGACAGACATGGAGAAACTGCGCCGCAGGTCACGTGGCAATCAGACCTCACAGACTGGCAGACAATCAGCAGTGGCAGCTCATGATTGACTGCCGGTCTGCTAGCTCTGATTGGCATGCGACCGGAACCAGATTCAAATTGCGCTGGCGCTGTCTGTCCAAGTCTGCCACTGCCTGCCAGTGCTCCAAGCTGTAAATAGCTGGCAACCTGGCCCCAAATCCACACCTGCTGGCTGCTGGTGGCACACACAGGGGGGGCGAGTTGCTGGGAAGGGCATAATGCTTAAGGGGCTGTCAAAGCTGGATAATTGGCTGAGAAAAAATCAGCTTAAAATTAGATTGAAACGACGTCATCTTGCAACTGGCCGCAAGACACCATCTTGAAAATGAGATCTGCAAGACGCCATTTTGCGAATGGCCGCCCAATGCCATTTTAGCTAAACTCACACTGAAGTACATATGGCGATGCTATTATTAGCATCAGGCAATAGCACATTTTATCATACCACATACACTCATTAATACACACAGTTGCGCTGTTAACATGTCGCACATTAGCGAATAATGCATAACACCCCGCATGTGAATGCTGTCTGTTAGCTTCGTGCGTACGCATCTGCCCCAAGTTAACCAGTATCTTTTCCCAAACCCCTAATACTTACCCAATGCACACTCACATAAAAAGTTCCATAGCTTTAAAGGGTAAGATTCAAGTTTTATTAATTTATTACAAATGCTGTGAAATAAAGGTAATTTAGTATCTAAGGTTTTATACATGATAAATAAGCCGTGTTTGGTGTTATTCTGATTTGCACTTTCTCAACAGCTTCCCGGTATCATCAGTGTGAAGATCGCAACATGCATTCTCAACTTATGGACCACAGAAAGTTAAAGCACCAAAATGTACTTTGTAAAGCCAACAGCCTAGATTTGCATGAGGCGGGAAAACGGAGATAACCAGCTGTCAGAGGCTGGTCTGTGTCCATTTGAATCAACCTGTTAAATGTCCTGTAACAGAAGCAACGTGATGGGGAATCAATGGGATCGCAACGAACCTCTTTATTGTGTAGTCTATTTCTGTGGGGGTATAAATATGTGTGTTCTGACCCCAGTCTTCAGTCTTCATGCTGATGCTGTTGATGGAGGTTTCTTGCTGATGCCGGAATCTGGTCCCAGAGCGCGTACGTATGTATAACTGTATGTTGGGTCTGTATAATATCTTTGCGCTATATTGTACTTAGATCACAGCGTGTAACTACCTGTACTTTGCTTGAAATAATACTTTGTGCTTATAAACACATATTCAAGGTCTAAGGTCTTTATTTTAGTGTATGACTGCGTACGCAAATAGCGTCAATTTAAGAATATAGGTATAGGCAGGTTTTTAGAAGGTATAGGCAGGGGTGTATAGAGGTTTAAAGTCAGTATCCTTAGGGGCATTACTGTGTGGCATGTTATAAGGGGCATTACTGTGTGGCATAATGTGCATGGGGTACTACTACTGTGTGGGATATTGTATGGAATAATGTGTTATATGGGGCACTATTGCTATGTGGCATATTCTGTAAAGGGCATTAGTGTGTGGTATACTGTGTAAGGGGAATTACTGTGTGGTATACTGTGTAAGTGGCATTACTGTATAGTGTAAGGGGCATTACTGTGGGGAATAATGTATAAGGGGCACTACTACTGTGTGGCATAATATGTATAAGGGGTACTACTGTGTGGCATAACCTGAATGGGATCTGTGTGGCATAACATGAATGGGCTCTGTGTGGTGGCAAATGTAGGGTTTGTTTTTACCTCTGGGGGGCCCTTTTAAGATGTTGCTATGTGGCCCCCAAAGTTCTAGTTACGCTCCTTGCATGCAAACACAGAGGGCTAATTAAAATATATGGTCATTTTAAAAAGGACTAAAGGTGCGTACACACTAGGCGATCAGGAAAGACAGTACGATTACGACATTGTAATCGTACCGTCATTCCTGATCCCCTGTAGTGTCTGCACTGAACAATCAGTCGTTCAGTGTAGGCACTGTCTATCATTCCTGAACATGCCAATCTGTCGTTATCGTCAGATTGTGCTGCATGTTCAGGCGATGGACAATGTCGGAAACGACCAGCGGGAGTGCGCATCGCTGGTCGTTTCCGACATAGAAGTGCACGATTTGTGTACGATTACTGAGCGATTGCATTTTTTGGGAATTGTGTGACAGTGTGTGGCCCTGTCGAAGTTCAAACCTAATCTTGGTCAAACTACACCACCATGCCAAATGTTTTTGAGCTAGGTCCAAAACTCTGGCCATGCATAAAGGACAATAAGATGGGCAGACAGACACGCTTTCTCTCCTATTATATAGATTTTCCCAATATTTTAGCATTTTGATATTTTTTTGTTATGTATATTTTTACCCTGAATTTTATTTATTTTAAGCAACAATCAGCCAAGAGACAAAGGGCAGACATATAAAGACACAAAGGATGCTTTTATTCTGATTAAAGCTTGGTAAATGTCATTTCCTCATGTGTTTGCTGGAGAGGAAGACATCATTTGTTTGGACATGGCAAAGCTATTGCAGTTTAGAGAGAAATACAGACAGCTCTCAAGAGCTGGGCTTAAAGGAAAACTTTGCTCATGGAAATGCAAGCGCATTAATGACCTCTGTATACCATTTATCTGTTTCTGCCCAGATCATTTTAGACTCGTTTCTTGATTATGAAACAGTTGGAAACATATTTTAATACATCATCAGTGTTAACGGAGGTGAAACATTTAACATAAATATTTGTAGATTCAGTGATATAAATAAACATGAATACTGTAATAAAGACATTAAAAGTGCACATTATTACAAGGCAATTAATCCTGATGCATATGGTAATTTTAATTATAAAGGGGTATAAAGACCAATTGTGACACATTGGTCTATGTATACATCAGGAACATAATGACATGCGTGTTTATGCAAATGCACACCTGCTTTCATGGGATCATACACAACGCCTGATTTTCCTTTGCTGATCACATACCCAGTAGCTACTGGTTCATGGAAGAAGTTATCACAAATACATAAATTGCAGTTGTGAACAATAATGGGGAAATGTATCAAACCGTCTAAAGGGTGGAGAAGTGGACAAATGGAGAAGTTTCCCATAGCAGCCAGTCAGCTCTTAGCTAGCATTTAGCAAACGCAGTCTATAAAATTGTAGGTAGAAGCTGATTGGCTGCTACTGTATGGGCACCCTCTCCACTTCTCCACTCTTTAGAAGGTTTGATACATTTCCCACAATGATATTTAGACCAAAAACTGTAAATACACCTTTATATGTTACAGGTGCATTTAGTTAGCTATCATGTTTATGTCCCTTGCCAACGCTCCCTGATTGTCAGGGAGACTCCCTGAAATAGTAGCAATCTCCCTGACTCCCTGAAGAGTCTAACAATCTCCCCGATTACACCTTACCCCAATTATGTAGCTGGTATATACTTAGGGGAAAAAAATTAAATCAGATACATATACTCAAATAGTACAATCAAAGAAAATCAGGCCCAAATGAAAAAATACATAGAAGAGAAGGGTAGAGAGGTAGACACACAAATACATAAAATATTAGGGTGGTGAGAGGGGTACGGAGAGCACCAGGCCCAAATGAAATAAATATATAAGGATGGTAGGCAGGTAGGGAATGGGATTGTATTGCCGGCGGCTGTATCCTGAAATCCAGACAGCAGCTGGCCGAAAGGAAATGTCGACAGCAGAGGTAAGTACAGCTAACCCTGCCTTCTCCCCCCTAACCCTAGCTCTCCTTTAGGGGTGCCTTACCCTAACCTCCTCCCATAGTGCCTAACCCCCCCTCCCTGCACCCTAAACCTAACTCTCCCGGGGTGGTGCCTAAGCCTAACCTCCCCCCGGGGGTGCCTCATCCTAATCCCCCCTTCCCCTAGCCTAACCCTATCCCTCCTCGGTGGGGTGCCTAACCCTGAGTCCCCCCCGGGGTGCTCTAAACCTAACCCTCCCCCCCCGCGTCTAAGAGGATGGGCATCCATACTTATATTGTTCGTGTCCGATATTCTTTTGGGTTGCCCTGTGCCTTGGACGTGAACCCCTTAATGTTAGGGACGCCGGTATAGAGGAGCCTTGACGCTGGCCCGGCGCTTAATCATATATTTGCAAATGTATGCAACTAATACCTCTGAATTTCTATTATCATGTAGGGTTCAAGTAATTTTTGCTGATATTGTTGCAGTGTGCTGGAGGGAATACCTTTTTCTTTTGTGGTTCAAAGTAAACCCCGCCCTTTACAAGCACCTGTGCAATACCATTAAGCTGATGTGAGCGACCACTATATATTTTATTTGAAATACACAGATTTGTCTGCAATTCCAAGCTTATTCAGCATCATCCAGTCTTATTGAGGATCCCTACAGCTGCCTATTGCTCCACACAGGGCCGGATTAAGGTCTGTGGGGGCCCCTGGGCAACAAACATGTGGGGGCCCCTAACTGGGGGTATACACAGTGGGGACCTTATACAGAGCCCCCTGTACTCAGTGCCCACAGTGGTAGTGCTCTGAGCGCAGTACACCCAGTAGTAGTGCCCCATATGCAGTGCCCCCTATGCAATGCTCCCATTAGTAGTGCCCTCTGTATAAATGCCCACAGTAGTAATATCCCTGTAGTTGTGCCCCAAATAGTAATGCCCCCTGCATGTGCCCAATAGTAATGCCCCCTGTATAAATCCCCCAAGTAGTAATACCCCTGTAGTTTTGCCCCCCAATAGTAATGCCCCCTGTAGCAGAGCCCCCAGTAGTAATGCCCCTCTATTAGTGCCCCCAATACTAATGCTCCCTCTGTAGTAGAGCCCCCAATAGTAATGCCCCCTGATTAATGCCCCCAGTAGTAATGCCTCCCCCTCCGAGTAATGCCCCCCTGTAGTAATGGCTCCCCCCTGAGTAGTGCACCCTGTAGTAATGCCTCCCCCCCACGAATAAGGCCCCAGTAATAATGCCTCCCCCCAACGAATAATGCCCCAGTAGTAATGTGCCCCCCACCCGAGTAATGCTCTCAGTAAGCCGCTTGCACTAAAAAAAAAATATATAAAGCTCATACCTTAAGCTACACCCCGCGTCTGCTGCTCCTCTGCCCCATGGGAGAGACATCATGACGTCTCTCCCACAGTGCACTGCGTGAGCCGGAGGTCAGAGCTCAGGAGTGAGCTCCGTCCTCCGACTCCAGCTGCCGCTGCGGGGAGGGAGCCAGGCGCCCGCTGGTTACAATCTCAGTGGGCGTCTGGCAAATGAAGCCTCCCTGCGGTGCCGGGGTTAGGTTGGCCGGAGGAGGCGGAACTGGTTCTGTCTCCTCCGGTCCACTTTAACCCCAATAGGTGTGGGGGCCCTTAACATGTGGGGGCCCAGGGTCGATCGTCCCTGTCGCCCCCCCCTGTTAATCCGGCCCTGGCTCCACGTCAAGAGCCAGCGGCACTCTGACACCAGTGCCGCATCTTTAAGCCGTCCACCGCCTGTATATACAGCCGCCTGTGCTCCACGGCAAGAGCTAGTGACACTCAGACATCAGCACTGTATCCTTATGCTGCCCACTGCCTGTTCACAGTGCGGTGCAAAGAACATTATGTGATGCCTTATCTGAGTTGCTGCGAGCCTGCTCCACAATAGCGGACAAGGTGGAGGCCATTGACATCAGAACTCTGTGTAGTTCCAGCCTGCATATAGAAGACGCTGCAAGTTACATTCAAGCAGCGGGCCATAGAATCCTATTCATCAATACAACGGCACACAAAAAAAACAAGCGCCACAAAGGGGTGTGAATCAGTAATTATGATGATAAAAATCTAATGTGTAGGAAGCTGCCCTCCACCTGGGAGTAAGCCACCACTCCCAATAGGCACAGGAAAATATATAGGTGGGATGGCGCTAGATACACATTACAACATGGAGATAATATAAATGTAAACCTTTTAATAAGATGCAAGAATCAATACGCAGTGCTAGTTAAGCAGGAGATAATGTAGCAATAAAACATATACAAATATAACAATATCTCTGCAACAGTAGATTTATGAGAAGGAAAATAATATCCTGTATCAACTGCAACAATAATAGCAAAAGGTGAGTGTAACTGAACAAATGAATGAAGGAGGAGAAAATGAAACTCCAAAAATAAATAGAATGTTAATATTAATACCGGTTAGCAGCCATGGATATGACAGAAATAGTGGAGTACCCTGGAAATAAAACTGTCAGGTAGTCTGGATGGCAAGCACACCACTCCTGAAAATTAGTAGCTCATATTTCATGCGCTCACCTCTCGGTCGTGGTGTATGAACTCTCCAGGGAAGGATGCGTTACCAGCCTGAAGGTGGAAAAAGGCTGGTTCGCGGCTGGAGGCGCCGAGGGTTATATGAAGGTGCTGATGCACAAGCGGGAGCACTGGAGCTGTGAGCTCTGACGGTCCAGAGATGCGGCAGTGTGTAGCAGCCGGCGATGGACAGCCGGGCTCCCAGCAGTGAGGTAACTCTCTCCAGAGAGATGTGAGCAGCATGTAGGAAGCTCACAATGCTGAGCCGCAACTGGTAATCAGATCCTGTGCTGGCTCACACAGGGCTCAGAATTGGAGGAAATCCGGGTAATGTGTCAAATCACTGGCTGATGGATCATGCAATGATGTGATACTGGAGCAGTTGAATAAAAAAGAAGTGGTCTCTGTATATCCTTAACGCGTTTCACTGCATAAAGCAGCTTCTTCAAAAAGGCAGAATAAATGATTGTAACATGGGCGGCTATATATACCCATTTTCATTAGTGGACCACCTGTGAATCAACACCTGTCAGGCGTCTATGGCTGATAGGTGTATGTTAGAATTTTATTACCTAATTAATCACAATTCAAATACTATGTAGAGATACTAGACATCAAATGAAGATAAATATGGCAATATATAATGGTACTACAGCACTGCATACAATTAATAATAAAAACTGATGCATATTGACAAATATAATAATAAATAAAAAGATTTTGCATAAGATTTTTTGGCGTGTTACAATTAATAAATATATTTTTTATTATTTATGAATATTATATTAAATAAAAAATAAAATATAAAAATAAAAAGAAGTAGTACTAAACATCCATATAGAAACTATACATAAATAAAAGCAACACATGTCAGAAAATTCTTATGAAAAATCATAAGACCCTAAAGACAGCGGCAAACTCATAGCCATTACATAGCATAAGCAGTTTTCATATGGCATGTACATGCATGCATAGAACGAGCTATTCCTACGAGGCACATATATATAAACATAATATATAGTAAATCATTAGTTAAAAATACAATAATTAAGTAGAAATAATCATATTGTTAATCATAATTAAAGTTACAAGTTACATTCAAGCAGCGGGCCATAGAAACCTATTCATCAATACAACGGTGGTGGAGGTCCAGTGTGTATGCACTTACCGAAGAACGATGCACGCTCCCGCGGATCATTAACGATATCCCCAGTTGTCTGTACATGCAGTTCACTCTGGGGATATTATTAGTGATGCCATGCTGCCGAATGCAGCACGGCTCCGCTCCCCACCCCACCGCCGTCATTCGTCGTTGCCGGCATCAGCAAGTGTGTATGCACTTGCCGATGCGGCACCCCTGCCGGGCCCACTGCATCCAACATCGCTCCGTACACACATCGTCCAGTGTGTACGGGGCTTTACTCTTAAACTTTTAAATTATGCTGTACATGTAGTACCACTTAGAAAAAAAAACACTATGCAGACTTGAAACAGGCCTGCAGCCTGTGCCCCACCAAATATATATTTCAGGGAGTGATTCAGCAGCAGACGCAGTGACAGGGATCATGCAGATTCCCAATTATCAGGAATCTGTGCATGTGTCTGTCCCATATTGTTGCGCATGTGCAGTAGGGGTCTGCGAGCCCTCACGCAGTCCGGCAGCAGACTGTCATTGGTGAATGTCTTATGTATGCTTTTGGCGATGGTGCGACATGGGTGACATGATGAGACACAATACAAGAACCAGGCCTTTTAGAAACCTTAAAATAGTCATAACTGTCCTCTGCATTTAAAATAACTGAGCCTACATTCTGGGATATAGAGCTAAAATTATTGTGTCCCATGAGCAGCAACTGCAGTCACCAAGGAAGCACCAACCTTCACAGACATTTACTGATGTTATATAAATGTGGCAGGTGGGGCCCAGAGCTGATCTAAGCTACAGTCATCTCTAGCTGCCGCCTGCATGCATTGTGATGTCATAATGCAGGTCACAGCCCTATATAAAGGATGCCCAGCTACTGGCAGCCATTTTGTGGTGACATTTTGTCTAACAGCTACCAATAAGGACTTTGGATTACATCTGATAACAAGATCCTGAACAACAACATCTTCAGATAATCTGAATAACATCCTCAGGTAAAGACTAAATAACTTTTGGCCGTTCACCCTTACCCTTTCAGACACCTCCCTCCATTTTATCTGCAGTTCTTAATTTAGAAACAATGGATAAAGCAAATTAGTATATATGTTAATTAGTATATACTGTCAAATATATATATATATATATATATATATATATATATAAATTACACACAATTCAAAAGACACGTGATTATTAAGCAGGAACTCCTGAAACTTGCGCTGTACGAATTAACGAGTTAATGCTTAATTTGTAATAAGTTACAAATTTCCTAAAGTAACTTTTTATAGTGAGTAGTACTCCTTGTCCTATCCCGAACACTGAACAGTATAATTTCTACCACATAAACAATTTTTATTTAAGTTCCTAGAAATAAACAATGGCATTTTCCCTTAAAAGGATTTACACTTTCTGGTCAGGTAACCTTGGTGCACATACAGTATGCGGTGGTAAAGTCACTGGGGAGAATTTAAGAAGCAGTGGCTGCTGTAAGCCAATGCTTCCTGGCGGGTTGCAGGAGCATATTTAAAATGGCACGCGTACTGTAGTCAGTGTAAAGTCCAGCGTGCTTTACACTGACTCCGGGAGCCATATAAAATATTCATATGCAACCCGCCGGGAGGCAGCGGCTTACAGAAGCTTCGCAAATTCTCCCCAGTGACTCTTAGCTAAAGGCAATACACTGACGCTGATCTGTGCATTGTCTAGAGTTGGTAGGAATGCTTCCTGGTTTTGCACAGTTAGTAATGGATATATTCACAGTCCTGTTTATGTATAGTGTAATAAAGTGGAAATAGAGTAACCATAACTAACCATTACACTGCTAGTGTTCTGTGACTTTCTATCCAGCTGAGGTTAAGTGAACAGTAATTTTCATAGGTTATAACACTGACAGAGGTAGCCTAAAATAATTCCCTTGAAAGTCATGTAATGCTTGACACTCACAATGGCGGCAGACAATCTTTGCTTCTCAGGTAGCTGAGCTGCTGGGCAGCTGTTGCTGTGTCAAACAGTCTTGTTTAACAGCTGGTTATCCCCTCGCTGGTTCTATTACCTCCCCTTCAAAGGCAGGACCTAGGGAGAAGGGTGGCTACAGTAAAGCAGGGTTTCAAAGTATATGAGGGTTTAACAGTCTTGGGACCTGACAGGAGCACCATCAGTCATGGACCCCAGTCTCATCAGGTACCTCTCTCACAGCACAGCTCTGCTCTGCAGTAGGGATGGCCATCAACCATATTTTATGGCCAATGTTGAATGCTTTTGCCATCGATGGGGGAGTACCAGATGGTTTCCCTCCATCAATGTCTAAGCATAACCGAATGTTTTTTTTTTTACCAAGTGCCGGAACACAGAGTATAGCTGCGCCCCCCGACACTGGCAAAGTCCCACCTCCACGTTCTGATTGGCTCATGGGCCAGTCAGTCAAAAGACATGGATGACCATCAGTTGGTAAAACCATCAATGGTCAGTGGCGGGCTGTGCCGGGGGTCAGGGTGCCATGTGCCCCCCGGGCCGCAGCGTCATGCGGCCGCGGGCAGTCTGTGTCACTGTGACACAGACTGCACCGCGTGTGTAGCGCTGACCGGACAGAGTTCGTTCAGCGCTACACAGCACAAACACACAGCCGCCGGAGCCGGCAGCTGTGTGTTTGCTTTAGCAGCTGATGAGAGTCAGACAGACGGTGTAATGGTTAGCATTACTGCCTCACAGCACTGAGGTTTCCTCCCACATTCCAAAAATATACAGGTAGGTTAATTGGCTCCCCCAAAAAATTACCCTAGTGAGCATTTGGTAGGGAATATAGATTGTAAGCTCCACTGTGACAGGGACTGATGTGAGTGGCCAAGTATTCTCTGTAAAGCGCTGCGGAATATGTGTGCGCTATATAAATAACTGGTAATAATAATAATAATAATAATTAATATATATATATAAATATATAAAATCGCAAAGCAATATATGAATATTCTCACAATGTACATCTAACTTTACTGACTGTCACTGTATACAGTATATAGGTCAGAGGTACATTGTGAGATTAAATATACAGTATATATGTAGCTGTGTGATTTTTTAAATATAATATACAGTGCAACAGTACATATTACATGTACATTGATGAGATGGAGTGAGGTGTATATATATATATATATATATATATATATATATGCAGTCAGGTGCATAAATATTGGGACATTGACAGAATTTTCATATTTTGGCTTTGAAATGAAACAAACAAGATGTGCTTTAACTGCAGACTTAATTTGAGGGTAATTACATCCAAATCAGGTGAACGGTGAAGGAATTACAACAATTTCTAGATGAGCCTCCCACTTTTTAAGGGGCCAAAAGTAATGGGATGCAGATGTAATGTAGTATGGGCGTGTTATTGGAGGGACATGGGCTTGTTGCTGATAGTGATTGCGTACAAAGACACTGAATTGGTCACATTGGACTGATGGTCTGCACCTAGCATAGGGCTGGTGCAACTTTCAATCATGCAGCCAATTGTGGAGTCTAAAGACGCACAAAGCATGGTTGCAGCGCCTGTAGACACTGAAAGTGGGCTTCTCTGTTCTTGCACATTGGAACGCATGGATGTACACCAGGGAAGGGCTTTCTAGCAGCATTAGCATAAAGTTGCAGATGCAACTGCAGCCAAGGAAGGGCACGACTGCATCTAACTCAGAATCAGGCCCTATGAGGATGGAGATCCCGCCCCCATCAACAGACCCCGCCTTCAATAGGGCTGCTTCCAGAAATTTCTCGGGCTGGTTTTCTATCCCAATCCGCCCTGATGGTAACCATCAGTGGTTACACCACTGATGGCCATCCCTTCTCTGCAGGTCAGTTACCTTAGCTCAGCCCCACCCTGCTGCAGCTTGCCTCCAACTGTCACATGTCTGACCACGTGGCACTGCCCATATGACGTGCTCCTGACCTCCTGAGCTGTTGCAGAGGCTGCTGGGAATTTTTACCTATATAATGACATGCGCTGTAGTGTGATGCACGCCCAGAGCCAGATTAACTATGGGGTGGATGGAGCAGCAGCTTCAGGCCCCCCATGAAAATGGGCCCATAGTGTCCAGGAAAAAGCTGGCCAGGAAGGGCAGAAGGGTAACTGCCCCCAGACTGCTCTATTACAAGCTTTGTTATGCTGATGGAGTAGTACTCGGTCAGTTCCCAGGACATGATCCAGAGAGAGGAGAGGGAGGGTAAAGTCTGAGCAGCGGAGTGGGGCTACACATAAGTGAGCAGTGCTGCTATCAGAGGGAGAGGAGGAGCTGCAGCAGATCCCCAGCCAGCTAAAGAGAGACATAACTGCCCTGCTCCTTGGATGGTAAGAGGTGTGTGAGTCATACTTGCCAACTCTCCCTGATTGTCATGGAGACTCCCTGAAAAAGTAGCAATCTCCCTGACTCCCTGAAGAGTCTAACAATCTCCCTGATTGCACCTTACCCCCATTATGTAGCCGTTATATACTTGGAAAAAAATACAAATTAGAGATATATTGAAATGGTACAGTATAATCAGTGCCATTTCCCTGCATTGGTTATAAGGCACAATGATCCCTATGGCTACATGCATTTTCATGTAAGGTTTATCTTGGCACTAATATGGAACCCCATATAAAACACAATACATGAGCAATCCCTGAAAAGTATCAGTGTGTTTTCATCAACAAGTAGCTCTCACTAACTGCTTTGGGGCTCGTTTACATTTAGATTAGGGGTGTGCACCGGCCACTTTTCGTGTTTTGTGTTTTGGTTTTGGATCTGGATCTTTCTTCGTGTTTTGGATCTGGATTGGTTTTGCCAAAACCACCCTTCCGTGTTTTGGGTTCTGGGTTTTGTGTTTTGGATCTGTATTTTTTTGAAAAAAAGCATAAAAACAGCTAAAATCACAGAATTTGTAGGTTTTTCTGCTCCTATGCTATTATTAACCTCAATAACCTTAATTTCCACTTATTTCCAGTCTATTCTGAACACCTCACACCTCACAATAGTGTTTTTATGTCCAAAAGGTTGCACCGAGGTAGCTGGATGACTATGCTAAGCGACACGAGTGGGCGGCACAAACACGTGACCCATCTAGGCGTGAAACTGCAGTGGCAGACAGGATGGCAGTTTGAAAAACTAGGCCCCAAACTGTACATAATGCAAAGAAAAAAAAGAGGTGCAAGATGGAATTGTCCTTGGGCCCTCCCACCCACCCTTATGTTGTATAAACAGGACATGCACACTTTAACAAACCAGTCATTTCAGCGCGAGGGTCTGCCACACAACTGTGGCTGAAATGATTGGTTCGTTTGGGCCCCCACAAAACAAGCTGGCAATTAATGTGTCCCTGCACAAACTGGCTCTACGGAGGCAAGATGTCATCCTCATCCTCCTCATCCACCGATTCCTCACCCTCTTCAGTGTGTACAGCCTCATCCTCACAAAATATTAACTCGTCCCCACTTGAATCCACCACCTTCTGGAGGCTGGTCTCCCTGGAAGAGCTGATAATTCATTTTGATGAACATCATCTTCTCCACATTATGTGGAAGCAACCTCCTACGCCTTTCGCTGACAAGGTTCCTGGCTGCACTAAACACTCTTTCAGAGTACACACTGGAGGGGGGGCAACTCAGGTAAAATAGAGCCAGTTTGTACAGGGGCCTCCAAATTGCCTCTTTCTCCTGCCAGTACAGGTATGGACTGTCTGACATGCCTACTTGGATGCTGTCACCGATGTAATCCTCCACCATTCTGTCAATGGTGACAGTATCATATGCAGTGACAGTAGACATGTCAGAAATTGTTGCCAGGTCCTTCAGTCCGGACCAGATGTCCAAACTTGGTCCCGCCTGCCCTGCATCACCGCCAGCGGGTTGCTTAGGATACCTAAGTTTTTTCCTGGCAGCCCCAGTTGCAGGAGAAAATGAAGAAGGAGCCGTTGACGTGTCACGTTCCGCTTCAGCTGACAGTGTGTTCACCAGCAGGTCTTTGCACCTCTGCAGGCTTGTGTCGGCCGGAAAGAGAGACACCACATAGGCTTTAAACCTAGGATCGAGCACGGTGGCCAAAATGTAGTGGTCTGATTTCAACAGATTGACCACCCTGGAATCCTGGCAAAGCGAATGAAGGGCTTCATCCACAAGTCCCACATGCCGAGCGGAATCGCTCCGTCTTAGCTCCTCCTTCACTTTCTCCAGCTGCTTCTGCAAAAGCCTGATGAGGGGAATGACCTGACTCAAGCTGGCAGTGTCTGAACTGACTTCACGTGTGGCAAGTTCGAAGGGCTGGAGAACCTTGCACAACACGGAAATCATTCTCCACTGCGCTTGAGTCAGGTGCATACCCCCTCCTTTGCCTATGTCATAGGTGGATGTATAGGCTTGTATGGCCTTTTGCTGCTCCTCCATCCTCTGAAGCATATAGAGGGTTGAGTTCCACCGCGTCACAACCTCTTGCTTCAGGTGATGGCGGGGCAGCTTCAAGAGTGTTTGCTGGTGCTCCAGTCTTCGGCACGCAGTCGCTGAATGGCGAAAGTGGCCAGAAATTTTTCGGGCCACCCAAAGCGTCTCCTGCACGCCACTGTCGCTTTTCAGAAAATTCTGCACCACCAAGTTTATTGTGTGAGCAAAACATGGGACGTGCTGGAATTTGCCCAGATGTAATGCCCGCACAATATTGGTGGCGTTGTCAGATATCACAAATCCCCAGGAGAGTCTAAGTGGGGTAAGCCACTGGGCGATGATTTCCCTCAGTTTCTCTAAGAGGTTGTCGGCGGTGTGCCTCTTACTGAAACCAGTGATACACAGCGTAGCCTGCCTTGTAACGAGCTGGCGTTTCTGAGATGCTGCTACTGGTGACGCTGCTGCTGTTGCTGCGTAAGGTGATACATCTACCCAGTGGGCTGTCACAGTCATATAGTCCTTAGTCTGCCCTGTTCCACTTGTCCACATGTCCGTGGTTAAGTGGACATTGTGTACAACGGCATTTTTCAGGACACTGAGGACACTTTTTCTGACGTTTCTGTACATTCTCGGTATCGCCTGCCTAGTGAAGTGGAATCTAGACGGGATTTGGAACCGGGGACACACTACCTCCATCAATTGTCTAAATCCCACTGCACTAATGGCGGATACCGGACGCACGTCTTACACCAACATAGCAGTCAAGGCCTCAGTTATACGTTTTGCTTCAGGATGACTGTCGTACTTCATCCTCCTCGCTGGACTGTTGGAGCGTCAATTGTTTAGTAAAAGTAGTGGTGTTCCTACTTCCTCTCTGGGATGATGAACGACTCCCAGCAGCAGTGGCAGCAGTAGGCGTAGCAATGCAGGATCCTCCGGAGGAATCCCGGATAGGAGAGTCAGTCATGCCAGTGACATGGCCTGCAGGACTACTTCCGATCCTGACTAAGGAGGAAATTGACGAGGAGGGAGTTGACGGTGTGGTTTGCTGGCGCTTGGATACAACAGGACAACGGGATTTAGGTGTCCCTGGACTGCTTACGGTCTTAGCCAAAGTTTCTGAACTTGACAGTAACTTTTTATGAACGCGCTGCAGGTGCCGTATAAGGGAGGATGTTCCTAGGTGGTTGACGTTCCTACCCCTACTTATTTCACCTTTACATATGGTACATATGGCAAGACAGTTGTTGTCCGGATTTGGATAGAAATATTGCCAGACCAAAGAGGTGGAATGTTTGGTCTTCTGCCCAGGCATGACCGTCATGGGCTTTTTCATCCCACGGACAACAACTGTCTCCCCCGGAGCCTGATTTAAACAAACCACATCACCATCAGAATCCTCCTCGCCAACTTCCTCCTCAGCGCCAGCTACACCAGTATCCTCATCCTGTTGTACTTCAACAGTGACATCTTCAATTTGCATATCAGCAAGTGGACTGTGGGTGCTCCTTTCAGCACTTGCAGGGGGCGTGCAAATGGTGGAAAGAGCCACCTCTTCACGTAGTGCTGGGAAGGTCAGGCATCGCAACCACCACCACACTTGGACTCTCCTTGGGGATTTGTGATATCTTCTTAGAAAGCACAGTTCTTCGCTGTGCTTTTGCCAGCTTAACTCTTTTGATTTTTTTAGTGGGAGGAGGGCTTCCATCGTCATATGAAGCTGAACCACTAGGGATCGACCTTAGCCGTTCCTTGCCACTCCGTGTCGTAAATGGCATATTGGCAAGTTTACGTTTCTCTTCAGATGATTTAAATGTTTTTTTCAAGGTCATTTTCCTGAACTTTGTCATTTGGGATTGTATGTGCCCTCTACTATGACATTGGGCATCGGCCTTGGCAGACGACGTTGATGGCATGTTATCGTCTATGTCATGACTAGTGGCAGCAGCTTCAGCACTAGGAGGAAGTGGTTCTTGATCTTTCTCTATTTTATTTTTATCGGAGAAAGTTTGGTCCTCCATTTATGTTATATCGATTTGATATATACGTGCGGCTAAACACAGAAAATATTTTTTTATTTTTGCTGGAGAGTAGTGCACTTTGTGGGTTACACCAGCCTTTAAGAAATGAGCCAGCCGGCTCTTTACTTATGGGACACAGGCGCACGCTTGGCGCTGCTCCTTTGTTGATGCACGTGCGGCTACTGCACACACAATTCACAAACAGAAAATTATTTTTTTTTTGGTTTGGACTGGAGTGTACTTTCGGGGGTTACAGCACCCTTTAACGGTCAAGCCAGCCGGCCCTTTACTTATGACACAGGCGCACGCTTGGCACTACTTTGTTGATGCACGTGCGGCTACTGCGCACACAATTCACAAACACAGAAAATAAATTTTTATTTGGTTTGGACTGGAGTGTACTTTCGGGGGTTACAGCACCCTTTAAAGGTCAAGCCAGCCGGCCCTTTACTTATGACACAGGCGTACGCTTGGCACTACTTTGTTGATGCACGTGCGGCTACTGCGCACACAATTCACAAACACAGAAAATTATTTTTTTTTTGGTTTGGACTGGAGTGTACTTTCGGGGGTTACAGCACCCTTTAACGGTCAAGCCAGCCGGCCCTTTACTTATGACACAGGCGCACGCTTGGCACTACTTTGTTGATGCACGTGCTGCTACTGCGCACACAATTCACAAACACAGAAAATAATTTTTTTTTTGGTTTGGACTGGAGTGTACTTTCGGGGGTTACAGCACCCTTTAATGGTCAAGCCAGCCGGCCCTTTACTTATGACACAGGCGCACGCTTGGCACTACTTTGTTGATGCACGTGCGGCTACTGCGCACACAATTCACAAACACAGAAAATCATTTTTTTTTTGGTTTGGACTGGAGAGTACTTTCGGGGGTTACAGCACCCTTTAACGGTCAAGCCAGCCGGCCCTTTACTTATGACACAGGCGCACGCTTGGCACTACTTTGTTGATGCACGTGTGGCTACTGCGCACACAATTCACAAACACAGAAAATAATTTTTTTTTTGGTTTGGACTGGAGTGTACTTTCGGGGGTTACAGCACCCTTTAATGGTCAAGCCAGCCGGCCCTTTACTTATGACACAGGCGCACGCTTGGCACTACTTTGTTGATGCACGTGCGGCTACTGCGCACACAATTCACAAACACAGAAAACTATTTTTTTTTTGGTTTGGACTGGAGTGTACTTTCGGGGGTTACAGCACCCTTTAACGGTCAAGCCAGCCGGCCCTTTACTTATGACACAGGCGCACGCTTGGCACTACTTTGTTGATGCACGTGCTGCTACTGCGCACACAATTCACAAACACAGAAAACTATTTTTTTTTTGGTTTGGACTGGAGTGTACTTTCGGGGGTTACAGCACCCTTTAACGGTCAAGCCAGCCGGCCCTTTACTTATGACACAGGCGCACGCTTGGCACTACTTTGTTGATGCACGTGCGGCTACTGCGCACACAATTCACAAACACAGAAAATATATTATTTTTTTAGCACTTGGGGGGAGCACCCCTGATGGACAGAGCACCCCCTGGACAACACTACAGCACCCCTTTAGGACTGGGACACTGCACAGGACTTTGGAGTGGACACAGCCCCTATGGAGAACTGACTGCACAACACAGTCCAGCCAGCCCCTATGGACTTTGAAGTAGTGGACACAGCCCCTATTAACAACAGCAGCACAGCACAAAACAGCCAGCCCCTATGGACTTTGAAGTAGTGGACAACAGCAGCACTACACTACACTACACTACACTACACTACACTACCCTACACAGCCCTAACTCCCACCCTCCCTCTTCACTGTCCACAGCCGAGTGAGAAAATGGCGCCAACGCGGGTACCTTATATAGGATCCAAAACCCGCGAGACTCGGAAGGCGGGATGATGACGTTTTGCCTCGATTTCAGATCCGAGTCAGGCGGGAAAAGTCGAGCCTGACTCGGATCGGACTCGGATCGGGGGGGCTCGGGGGGGTTCGGATTTCAGAAATCCGAACCCGCTCACCCCTAATTTAGATGTAAGTACATTGTATGGCACACCTCTCAGATGTAGCAATATACATCCACTTCACTGCCGCGCTCATAGGTGCTGCTTTCACAGGGTCCCTGAACTGCTTTTTCAAAAGTAGGCAAGTATGGTGTGAGTGTGTGTCTGTGTGAGTGTGAGTGTGTGTTTGGAGGGGTTGATTGAGGTGCTGGGAGAAATCATGGCATGAGTTGCTCTGAGACATGAGGGGAGCAGTGTGAGGTGTAAGGGTGGAGTGTGAGAAGTGATGGGGCAGTGTGAGCAGTAGGGGGCAGTGAGCTGCAGGTGGAGTAGTGAGATGTGATGGGGGCAGCGTGCCATGGGGGGTCAGAGTAGTAATCCATCTCTAGCAATAACCAACTGTGAATGCATCAGCCTGTCAGTATCTGCTCATCTGCATCATAAATGAAAGGCCTCTTTATATTGATCCAGAGATTCTTTATATTGATCAATATAAAGAGGTGGCAGTAAGGAGGTGACAGATGTGTGATGATGGATGGTGTCAGGGTGTACCTCTAGATAAGCAGATGCTCTGGAGTTGTTAATAGAAAATGCATTAAGGTGGTAGAAGCTGCTGTGTGAAGCTGTGGGATCTGTATAAGTTTGAGCCTTCTGATTCAGAAGTGGATGCAAATGCTGCTGTCAATTGGCTGTCTACTAAGAATCCCATCAAATGCACAAGGTCGCACCATCAAGTGAACATGCTGCGCTAATTTGGGGGCAGGACAGGGGCCGTGATGGCGAGTGTTTTACCAAACGGAGGTGTGTCGGTCCTTTTTTGTATGTGTACATTTTTTTGGGGGTGGGGGAGGTTATGGTTAGGCACCCCTAGAGGAGGGTTAAGTTTAGGCAAGAAGGGGGAGGGTTAGGTTTAGGCACTAATGGGGAGTGTTAGGGTGCGTGGTGGGGAGGGTAAGGCTACAAGAAGGGAGGGTTAGGGGGGGAAGGGGGGAGATAAGTATACTTACCCGACCCCTGTCGGGATACCAACCATCGGGATGCTGCTGTCGGTATTCTGACAGGAGGCACCCCGACAGCCGGAATTACATACCCATTCTGACAGGAATTGTCTATTTACACAAGATGCTTCCTGCGGCATGAGCATATTTTGCACAGCAGCTGCATCCACCTTTGACTCAGGCCCAGAAGTCATTTATGTATATGTAGAAGAAAACACTTGAGGTCCACTGATTGGCTAGACTGACGGCACTTACCACTAGTTCTGTAACTTCTGTTGATGGACAGATGAAATGGGTTACAGGAGATCATTAGGCCAGAACCAGTGATATTTTCAGGGTAGTGATTATGCTGCAGTAAGTTTTTATTGAAAGATTGAGAGTGTCTTATGGTGCAGGTCAGCATTTTCATGTAACTAATACCTGTGGCCCAGCCCTCACGTCTTGCGAGACAGGCAACCTATGTGATGTTATTTAGAGGCGTGCCCGCATTGCACGCCTCCAAATAACGTCAGGCTGGGGGGAGTCTCACTAGCTGTGATTCCCCCAGCTCTCTCCTGTGCGTGCATGCCCACAGCATCCATTCAGGTGCCGGTGTCCGGCCCTGCCAAACGGCTGCGGCGGTGGGGGTCCCCAACCTTCCCATTTGACCACCTGCGGGCCGCTGAAATCAGGATGTTGGGGAGGGGTGCGCCCCCTGTGGATGGTGCCCCTGTTCGACCGCACTGGTCGAACACCCCTAGAGCCAGCCCTGGCACCAAGCATGTACAGGGTTGTCATCTCATCCCTTTAATTACTGTTATATAAAATATACAGGTAAAACTCCAGTTGGCCACAGAGTATTTATAATATATGTGTGTCCGTACTTAACAAGACGACCTGGCAAATACAGTCAACAAAATGATCAAATACTTTTAACACAAGTTGGCCCCCCTCTATGCTTGGCATCCAGGCTTTGCAAGCAAGTGTCTGCATATAATGCACACCTTTCAGCATTACAAATATCTAAGTTACAGTAGGACAAAAGGGTTGGGTGCACCTGGCCGTCTCTCGCTAGGGGCGTGGCATCACAAAATGGGCATGTTCTAGTGTTTCCAAAGCGTTTGGCTGTTCCCAACACTCTTCTATCCCTTAAAAGCACCCTATAATTTGTTTCAGGCACCAGCGAAACCTGTCTCTGGTGCGCTTGCGACATCTTTGCTGACATACAAATGTCTGTAATATAACTATAAATGCAACTTCAAAAACCGTGTGACAGTCCCTCAATAACTGAGTCCCAGATTATGGAGGCACTAGTAGGCAGAAATAATCCAGGATCAGCAGCTAGTTACATTGTCTTATTTTTTCCAATATACTGTATTTTTATTGAGGTACAGTACCAGTGTTATAAAGAGAAGCACATCATTGAGAAGAATCCATTTGGCGCCTAGAATACAAAAGTCAAAGTATTTCTTTAATTTTTGCTTTTACTTACCTAATAGAAAGTTATGATAAATCTAGGAGGGAGGATTCTGCTATTTACTGTAGCGTGATCTGATTTCTAGTAATCAAAAGTATAATAATCCACTGTTTGGTTAATAATCATATGAGGGCAAACGTAATACGGTAGCTTCCACTTTGGAAGCACAGTGAGGGAGTCAGCACTCAAACAGGCTGGCCCCTGGGGGCAGCCTGCACCTCCAGCACCCCCGGTTTAACAAAAAATGGGGTTTTGGCCCATGGAGCCACGCCCCTACCCATGAGGCAATGCCCCCTAATTTTCCAGCGCAGTGAAGGATACCTGCCCAGGCCCGCACCTGGTGCTATGTCAGGTAAGGACGCCACTGCTGTGGGGGGAGCAGTGAGGTGTGAGAGACAGTCAGCTGCATGGGGAGCAGTGAGTTGCGGGGGAAGCAGTGATGTGTAATAAGGCTGTGTGCTCTGGGGTGTACAGTGAGATGTGAGGTGTCAGTGAGCTGTGTGGAGGAGCAGTGATGTGTGATGGGACAGTGTGCTATGGGAAGGAACAGTGAGGTGTGAGGACAGTCAGCTGTGTGGGGAGCAGTGAGCTGCTGGGGGGAGCAGTGTGAGCTATGGAGGGCAGTGAGATATGGAGGGAACTAACAATGAGAGAGCTATGAAAGGAGTAATCAGAGCCGTAGTTAGGGTAGTGCGGCCGGTGCCATCGCACAAGGCACCACAGGTCAGGGGGCGCTGTTTGGGCCTGTCAAATTTCTGTTTATTATCATTCTTGCTTGTAGCTTCCTCTTATTTCATCCCCAGCATCTCCTGGCCTCTCCTATCTCTTCCCTGACCCTTCCCCATGAAGCCATGGCCCTTTTTTGGGTGCATTTTGTCCCTTTGAAAAATGAGGGAGGCGCCAATGCTCTTTCTGGCACAGGGCACCGAAAAGTCTAGTTAGGGCTCTGTGAGTAATGATAAAGCTAAGGAGAAGGCAATCAGGGAGATGTCGAAGCTGAATAATTGGCTGAGACAAGTTCAGTTTAAAATTTAATCGCGACGACGCCATTTTGCGACTGGCCTCAAGACGCCATCTTGTGAGTGGCAGCAAGACTCCATTTTAGAAAAGAAAGCTTACACAAGCGCCATTTTGTCAAAAATCCATAGTACACAATCCACAGTGCAAAATTGCTAAAAGTAGCAATTTTGCTACTCACAATGCAAAGTTGCTAAAAAGTAGCACGAACAGCTTTTTCACAATCTTCCCCAAACACCTACCGACGGTGTTTAGCAGACATAAAATAACTTTGCAACACATTAAAATCACCACAAACATATTTGAGCAGTAGCAAAGTAGTGGTGTTTTCCCCTGCATTCACATTAACACATACGCGATGTAGCAAAAAGTAGCAAATTAGTGGTGTTTTCCCTGCACTTCATGTTAAACATAGGACAACGCAAAATAGCTATTTAGATGCACAGCCAGCTTTTTAGTGATCTTTCCCAAACCCATACTGGCATGCTCACACACATACACAGAAACCTTTCCAACTTAGTGCTGGTCGCTAAGTGCCCCACAGACCCTCAAACGCACAACACAATTTAATGTCATTTCTCCCCGCATACACATTTAAAAGCAATGGTCCCGCAGCACGAAAGGAATGATTATTATTTGGTTTAATCGCAATGTCAGCATATGAAGAAATGAATGTTTTCTGTAACTATGGTTTAGTAAATGGCAAATGGACCGTGATTGGTGCCGTACTGATCTACTCTTTTCCCACAGCGTTCCGGTGGCATCGGTGAGGAGATCAGACCATGCGGCTATGAAATATGAATGATAGAGAGAATAACTCCTTGAAATGTTGTATGCCATAGTTTAGACTAGATTTATTATGCAGCGGGAAAGTGGACACAATCAGGCTGTTAGAGGCTGGTTTGAGTCTTTGCACTGACCTATGAATTGTACCGTAACGGAAGAAGCAAGTAGAGGAACCAATGAGAACCTGCCAACGTATTCTATTGTATTGCTTATCCCAGTACGGGTATATATGTGAGTGCTCTGAAACGAGATGCCAGTCTGCGGTGGTCCTGTTATGCTGTTTCAATGAAGGTTTCATTACTGATGCCGGTATCTGGTCCCAGAGCGCACGCGTATGTATTGACTGTACCTTATGACCTAATGTTTGTACAATTTAGTTTGCGCTCATTGTTAGATCATAGCGTGGTAACATCTGTACTTTTACCTGAATAATAATCTTTAGCGCGTTGGACCGCTATGCCACTGTCTTAGAGTCTTATTAATGGTATATTTAAAACACAGTGCTAATTAGCGACACCTTATGGTTTTAGGAGGTATAGGCAGGTTTTGTCTTAGAGGTTCTAGGCAGGTGAATCTTAGAGGTTTATAGGCAGGAATTTACTAAAGGTTCAGTTGCACGATTCAACAGTTGGGGGCTCGTAGGTTTATCACGTTATCTGATACACGGTAACACTCGGTCAGTTCCCTCTCAGCAAAAGGGTGGAGGCGCCTTTTGAGAGACGCATTAGTCTTTCATTACCACAGTGTTGCTGAGAGCGTACTGCCGGTTATCGTGTAGAGGAAGCGCTGATCAGAATCCAGGGACAAGGAGAGAAAAGTTATTTTCTCTCGTTGATAAAAGTTTAGAGGGAGTAGCATAATAGCGTTAAGGTAATAACACGTGGGTCTGGTCACATCACTGTGTATGTGACTAGTCGCACAATTGTGTACACGTACTTCCGGTTGTGCTGCCACGTGTTTGAACAAAGCCATTGAGGTTTACATTTTTTTCTATTACCAATATCTGGGTTAAACGTGTATTTTTCTGCGCAGGAAAAAAGTGTGTAACAGTGAATATTTGTTGAACAAAGTTAAGGGTATCGTATGATCCTTAAGGGCTAGGTGCAAGGGTTAGCCTAGTCGCTCGGTAAGCAGCTTTACCGTTCTATACACAGTAGCAGGTGTACATGTTGTCTTTTGTTGTATAGAGGTGCGTGAGAGTGGACGACATATAAACTCTCATAGGCTTGGAAGTTGCCTTACTAAATCTTATCCGGGTGTGGAAGTTGCCTTTTTCAAATCTTATCCAGGTGTGGAAGTTGCCTTACTAAATCTTATCCAGGTGTGTGGGCACCGCCGACTTATATCGTCCACAGGTAAGTGAAAGTATCTTGATTGTCTTTCACCGGTTTAAATTTTTATTGGAAAGCGTAGGAGTTGTCCCAGAATGGGAGCCATGCAAACAGTAGAAATGTTAGGCAATGATGTGCTGCTAATGGAGGCGCCGATCGGATCGGCCCGTCGTATCATGCATACCAAATACGGTACTTATGCAATAAGGTATTGTGATTTATGGTTTAATATGACGAGGAAGAGTGTCAGACCGTTTCCCAGAATTGGTAGTTTTGATAAAAATGTGTTAGATAATGTCCGGGATCACATCAGTTTGATGCGATCCCGAGAGAAAAAGATTAAATATTTTGAATGTTCAAAACTGTGGCAGCACGAGGGGGAAATGTGGCTGAAGGAGGTACCCGCGACGCAAACAGGCGTCGCGGGCACAGTCTCAGGCAATGCGCCAGTGACGCTAAATAGCGCCGCGGACGCATCGCTTAATAGCGCGCACGCACTGCAAGGTAGCGTCGCAAAAGGTAGTACAGATGGTTCACGCGCACCACCACCACCCTATGCGGATGGGGGTGTAGGTACAGTCAATGAAAAAAAAACCCATAAAAATGTAACAAACAAATTGTACCCTCTCTTAAGCAACCTTAAAGAAAATGTTTATGATGTGGATGATGAGCCTATTGTAATGTCTGCTATTTCCCATGCTGTGCAAATGATAGATGCTGCATCACCACAATCACGGGTGGTGCCGCCATCTCCATCGGTAACAGCAAGGGAAGTGTTAACACACTCTGCACCCATAGAGGAAGTAGTTAATACCATACGTAGCAGCAGCAGATTAAACCCCCAGCCACGTAACCAGGTCAAAGGTAGCAGCGCTACCGGTCTGCATCCCATTCAGACAATAACTGTTCCAAATGGAAATGCAGACGCAAACGGTATAGTGCCCACGAGGGAAGTAGTAATGCATTGTCCTTGGACAAGAGCAGAACTAAATTCCATCATAAATGATTTCCCCGATCCCAAAAAGGAATTAGCCAAATATCAAAGATTTTTGAGAAATTTGGGTAGTTCACATGAGCCCACTAATAAAGATTGGCGTGTGGTGTTAAGGGCCTGTCTGCCACGCAATACCGACGTGACAAAATTTATCACGGATTGTGTATTGGATGGTGACGTCCCCTTAACAGATCAAGTAAACCAAGGTAACATTTCCCGCATAGTAACTCAATTGGGTATATATTTTCCAGTAGTAGTTAACTGGAACAAAATTTTCACAATTAAACAGAAAGAGAGTGAGACTGCAGAAGATTACTGCGATCGGGCTCTGCAGGCTATCACCCAGTACACTGGGATAGAGGATATTAAAGATAGCACTCACCACCGGGGAATGATAGTCACAGTACTTGTGGACGGTCTGAAAGAGAGTTTGAAAACTCGGGTACAGACCTCACAGCCTGGCTGGCGGGGACTTACAATAGATACCCTCATAGAAACCGCCATTGAACATGATAAGAACATCTCCAAAAAGAGAGAAGCCCAGAGCGAGAAACTGATGGCTGTCAGTATACAAGCTCTGGAGGAAATGACGGTAACATCACAGCCAACAGACACGCTTGCACTTGCACACACACCCACTCTCACTAACCCCACTCAACAACAAACGCAACTCTATCCCACTAACCCGATGCAACCACAGGTCCCAGGCTATCCACCAACTTCTTATCCCCCACAATACCCTTACCCTCCCTATCCTTACCCATATCCACCACCTTTACCCTCTGCGCAAACCTCACAACACCACATGTCTTCACCCGAAACACGAACATGCTTTAACTGTAAACAAACAGGACACTTAAGTAGAAACTGCACAGTAAAAGGAGTAGGAATCCCACATCAGGGAAAATTTAGATATCCCCATAAAGGATATGCACAAAGGCCAGCAAATGTTCAACAGGCACCAGCTCCAATTGTAGCCGTAAATGCTTTATTGGAGAACGGTAGCCAACGCTAGGGGTCAGGTCATACCTGTAGTCTACAGATAGTCAGGTTAATGGGAAGTACTAGGGAAGAACCGGTCATGATGGTTGATGTAGCTGGTACTGAATATCCTTTTCTTGTAGACACAGGGGCGACCAGGTCAGTGATGAAATCTCCTGTTAATTTACAGGTGACCAATGAGACAGTACCAACAATGGGAGTAACAGGTAAAGTGGAACTTTATCCTTTAACAAAGTCCACAGAGGTTACTATTGGGCCGTTGCATACCAGACATTCTTTCCTTCTGGCTGCTGCGGCTCCTACTAACCTACTGGGCAGAGACTTGTTATGTAAGATGGGATGTGTTATATATTGCACCCCTGATGGTGTATATTTAGATATCCCAGAGAGAATGGTATACGAGGTGTGGGATATGTTAGACACTCCTCAAAGTATAATGTATCACTCTACAGTTTTAAATGAAACCCCATCACAAGTAGACGAAATGTTGTCCCTAATTCCAGATTCCCTTTGGACTAAGGATGGACAGGACACTGGATTAATGGCAAATGTAAGCCCTGTAATGGTAAACTTAAAAAACGGTAGGCAAGCTCCAAAAATTCCCCAGTACCCACTAAAACAGGAGGTAGAATTAGGGGTGTTTCCAATAATTGAGCGATTGTTACAACAAGGAATTTTAGTCCGTACAGCTAGTGTAGCCAACAGTCCCATCTTTCCAGTGAAGAAGAGTGGTGGGAGGGGCTATAGGCTGGTACAAGACCTTAGAGGTGTTAATAAGGTAGTAGAGAGCCAATTCCCCGTAGTGCCAAATCCAGCTGTCATTTTGATGCAGATCCCACCAAATGCAACCCATTTCACTGTCATTGACCTCTGTTCTGCTTTCTTCTCTGTGCCTCTCCATCCTGACTGTCAGTATCTATTCGCATTTACATACAGAGGTTTACAATACACATGGACACGATTACCCCAAGGTTTCATAGACAGCCCCAGTATCTTCTCCCAGGCATTGCACGACTGTTTACAATCTTTTCAACCTGCCAATGGATCTGTTCTAATTCAATATGTGGACGATTTATTGCTATGTTCTGACTCGTTTATGTCATGTTTGAATGATACTAAACTTTTGTTACTTCATCTCTCACAAACAGGACACAAGGTGGCTAAGGACAAACTACAGCCGTGCCAATCCAGAGTAAAATATTTGGGACACTGCCTAACCCAGGGGTTACGACACCTTACAACAGATAGAATACAAGCCATACAAAACATGACACTGCCGCAGAATCAACAGCAAATTCGTACCTTCTTAGGAATGTGTGGATATTGCCGAATGTGGATCCCAGGTTTTTCTATTTTGGCCTTACCTTTACAGGAATTAGTCTCTTCCTCAAAGCCCAATCGTGTCATACACACAGAGGAATCAGAACAGGCTTTCCTTAATCTTAAGGATAGTCTGACAAGAGCTCCTGCATTGGGAATACCTGATTATGAAAAACCTTTTGATTTGTATTGTACGGAAGCCGATGGTTGTGCTGCAGGTGTCCTTACACAAAAACATGGTGATGCCAGTAGGCCCGTAGCATACTACAGTGCCCAATTGGACACGGTAGCAAGATCACTCCCCACTTGTTTGAGAAGTGTAGCAGCTACCGCTCTATTGGTGAGTAAAAGTGAGGACGTAGTATTGGGCCATGATATGATTGTCTACACTCCCCATGCTGTATCTGCTCTGTTGAACTCAGCTCAAACCAGACACGTCTCCTCAGCTAGGTTCACCAAATGGGAACTAGCCCTAATCGCTCCTGCAAATATTACTGTTAAACGTTGCAGTACGCTGAATCCAGCAACATACCTACCATATGTACAACATGATGTACAAATGGTGGAAGGAGAAGAGTTGCTGGCGGGAGATGAGTTCGGCAGACATAATGATACACACGATTGTATGACATATCTGAATCAGACCTTTACTGCTAGACCTGACATACATGACACACCTTTAGAGAATGTGGATGTAACTTTTTATATGGATGGGAGTTGTCATAGACAAACAGACACAGGTGAGTTATGTACAGGTTATGCTGTGGTAAATGACACAGACATCATGGAAGCTAAACCTCTCGGTCCTCCTCACTCGGCCCAGGTGGCAGAGTTAGTAGCACTGACTAGAGCATGTGAACTGGCAGCAGGCAAATCTGCTAACATTTACACTGATTCGAGGTACGCGTTCAGGGTAGTGCACGATTTTGGGGCTCTATGGCGTCTGAGAAATTTTATGACAGCAGCAGGCACACCAGTTGCACACTCCCGACACATAAAACATCTCTTAGAAGCAATCCAACTGCCCAAGGCAGTGGCAGTAATTAAATGTAAAGCCCACACATGTGAGGATGACCCGGTGTCACTGGGCAACAACAGAGCTGATGAAGCTGCAAAATGGGCAGCAGGATTAAAAATGTTTTCTCCAACTGAAACAATTATGTCATTCCAAACCGTTGACATGCTAAAATTAATTGAGATGCAAAATTTGTGTTCAATTTAGGAAAAATCCATTTGGAAGTCCAAGGGGTGTGGGCAAGAGTCCTCTGGGCTCTGGAGGGACGGACATGGTAAACCAGTAGCCCCCAAGGCATATTACCCCAGCATGGCTGAGGCAGCACACGGTCTGACTCACCTGGGTAAACAGGGTATGTGCAAGTTGGTGAGGGCATACTGGTGCGCACCAGGTTTTTCTTCACAAGCAGAGAAGACAGCAATGTCCTGTCTGACCTGCTTGAGAAAGAACATAGGGAAAGCGATCCCTACCGAACCGTCCCACATTCCACTGACTGATGGACCTTTCCAGGTGATACAAATTGATTTCATCCAATTACCACCCTGCAGGAACCTTAAGTATGTATTAGTGTGCACAGACGTATTTTCTAACTGGGTTGAGGCCTACCCAGCGGCCACTAATACTGCTGCATTTACTGCCAAGAAAATAGTTCAGGAATTTGTATGCAGGTATGGTATCCCTAGAATCATCGAGAGTGATAGGGGTACCCATTTCACAGGTGATGTTTTCCAAAATATGTGTAAGCTGATGGGTATTAATAGCCGACTTCACACCCCCTACCGACCGCAAGCCAGTGCCAAGGTAGAGAGGATGAACGGGACTATTAAATATAAGCTAAGTAAAATCATGGCAGAGACTGGACTAGGATGGCCAGAAGCATTACCCTTGGTCCTACATAGCATAAGGACCACTCCTAGACCTCCTCTGAATCTGTCCCCATTTGAAATATTGTTCGGTAGACAACCTCATTTGATTATAAGTCCACAGGAAGATCTAAAGGGTAACAACGAGGTAACTGTAAAGTATCTTATATCAATGAGTAGGCAGTTAAAGCAACAGCAGCAGAAACTGAAATTGTTGTCTAATGATATGCCTGAAACTAACTGTCATGATGTTGAACCAGGAGAATATGTAATGATCAGAAATTTCTTGCGTTCAGGTTGTTTGACTGACCGGTGGGAAGGTCCATACCAGGTGCTGCTGACGAGTACTACATCTTTGAAGGTGGCCGAGAGAGATACCTGGGTCCATTCGACTCACTGCAAAAAGGTCAATCAACCGGTGGAGAAACAAGTCGGAGACAAGGCTGATAGTGTGGACCTGTCACTCGCGAGCTTGTTCCGGGAGGATTGAAAAGGTCGTAGTGAGATACCTGAACCAAGAGAAATTTTGCAGGACTTGTTGTTAAAATGGACAGGCCTGCTGTGTTCATTTTCATATTCTCTTTTAGAGTGTTCACCATTCTGGTCAGTCCAGGGATATCCAGTGTCTGTGATGGGGGACCGATTGAGGAAACGGGAGCTGATGGCAGTGCCGATGGAGTGGAGACAGGAGGAGTGCAATGCCAATCAGGGGAGTGTCTTTCCAATCTTAGTACTGTTATTGTTAAAAGAGCTATCATTCCGGATACTCGGGGAAGGTGTGGAGGGTTATCGTCTGAGGATTCCTGTATTTGTGAGCTTTGTGGGTCCCTAGTTGATAAGAACTGTATCCAACGGTGCCAACCAAAATATAATCCGTACTGGGGAGGGTATCCTTTAGAGGATTATCACAGCATGGTAGGCAAAGTGTTAAATCAAACCGATTGCTGGGTGTGTTCACATGTGCCACAGGGACAGCATAACATAGGGTTGGTGCCATTTCCGCTGAATATCACGGAAATTTTAGAATTGTAAAAAGGGAAAACATTGGATGGAAAATTCCTCTCATCCAAACCACCTCATTTCAAACTCTATCAATTCCAAGTAGATAGATCACTCTTGTGTTTGAACATAACCAACCCCAATAAACCCGGAGGTTGGGAAGTGACGGGGAATAATCAGACGATGACCTTCTCACAAAGAGCTGATAATGAGTCCATAAACTATGATCTGCTACGCTCAATTAAATCCAGTGGGAAACATTTTAGGTACCGGTATACATTGAGTCCCACCAAAGAAATGATTGGTAAAGTACCAGATGGTTATTGTGCTAAAATAATACAACCAGAAACTTGCATATACCAGATGGAAGAGCCTGAGATAGGATTGTTTGCAAGAGAAATGTGTTTAATGATAATGATGCATACCATTCCTTATGTTCTCCCTGATAATGTATATTTTATATGTGGAAGAAAAGCGTATAAATGGCTCTCCCCGAGTTCCGATGGTTTGTGTTACCTGGGAAGAGTAGTCCCAGAAGTTATGACCCTCACACATGTTGAAATGCTGAGTATACATAAAAACACACCGTCACCATATCTTCACACTCAATATGAACACAGAGGCAAGAGAAATATGATACCTGGTGATATGCATAAAGCCGCTCAGTTAATCAGTGAGACAACTGGCTTCCAAGTTTTAGTCGCCCTGGATCCCACCAGAATTGCGAGGGGTACATTAAATTTTAGATATATCCAAGAACTTGCTAAATTAATAGATAATATCACCGAGATGTACGATGACACATTCAGGTACACAGGGAGAGAATTGCAAGCGTACAAGAAAGAACTGGTGCAACACAGGCTAGTGTTGAATTATTTAACAGCTGTTACTGGAGGGTATTGCATAACATTGGCCACTCAATTTGGAGTAAAATGTTGCACCTATGTCACCAATGATACCAGCGACCCTAAGGAGGTGATAGACCGGAAGATGGATGAAATTCTGCAGCTAAAGTGGGAATTTCGCAAGAACCATAATGCTTCAGTGGCTGAAGTAGGGGAAAAGATAGAAGGATGGGTGTCATGGCTGAACCCAGTGAAATGGTTCTCGGGTCTAGAGGAATGGGTCCAGGAAGTGATCGCCAGCATAGGCAAATTCTTGATCCTTATACTGATTGTCATCATAGTAATTGGCATATGCGTCCGGTGTGTTCCTATTGTGTTGAAGTGTGGAAAATGTAAAAACAGAGTGGAACGAAGGAATGAAACTATGATGGTGGTTAGAAATGATAATATGTATACAGAGGTAGATACAGAACTGCATTACAACCCTGAGCTAGGAAGTACCATCATTTAAATGTAATATTTTAGACATGCATAGAGGATATTATTGAAATGTTATTTATAGAACACCCAGAAAATGTAAAGTCTCAAATTCCCCTTCAAGACTGCTGTTATAAGACTGGTGCATTCCCACACCTGTCACATGATCTCCCAAGATCCGCGGTGTGCGTATAATAGTAGTTTTATGTCCCCACCCAGAGACACATTATTGATGGATTAAGAACCACCTTGTGCCATCCCATAATAACACTAAATAATATATAAATGTAAGCCTAAATTAAATCCTAATAGCAGATTGTGATAGCATGTTGTTTGCTATCAAAGGGTGGACTGTTGAAGCTGAATAATTGGCTGAGACAAGTTCAGTTTAAAATTTAATCACGACGACGCCATTTTGCGACTGGCCTCAAGACGCCATCTTGTGAGTGGCAGCAAGACTCCATTTTAGAAAAGAAAGCTTACACAAGTGCCATTTTGTCAAAAATCCATAGTACACAATCCACAGTGCAAAATTGCTAAAAGTAGCAATTTTGCTACTCACAACGCAAAGTTGCTAAAAAGTAGCACGAACAGCTTTTTCACAATCTTCCCCAAACACCTACCGACGGTGTTTAGCAGACATAAAATAATTTTGCAACACATTAAAATCACCACAAACATATTTGAGCAGTAGCAAAGTAGTGGTGTTTTCCCCTGCATTCACATTAACACATACGCGATGTAGCAAAAAGTAGCAAATTAGTGGTGTTTTCCCTGCACTTCATGTTAAACATAGGACAACGCAAAATAGCTATTTAGACGCACAGCCAGCTTTTTAGTGATCTTTCCCAAACCCCAACTGGCATGCTCACACACATACACTAAAGCCTTTCCAACTTAGTGCTGGTCGCTAAGTGCCCCACAGATCCTCAAACGCACAACACAATTTAATGTCATTTCTCACCGCATACACATTTAAAAGCAATGGTCCCGCAGCACGAAAGGAATGATTATTATTTGGTTTAATCGCAATGTCAGCATATGAAGAAATGAATGTTTTCTGTAACTATGGTTTAGTAAATGGCAAATGGACCGTGATTGGTGCCGTACTGATCTACTCTTTTCCCACAGCGTTCCGGTGGCATCGGTGAGGAGATCAGAACATGCGGCTATGAAATATGAATGATAGAGAGAATAACTCCTTGAAATGTTGTATGCCATAGTTTAGACTAGATTTATTATGCAGCGGGAAAGTGGACACAATCAGGCTGTTAGAGGCTGGTTTGAGTCTTTGCACTGACCTATGAATTGTACCGTAACGGAAGAAGCAAGAAGAGGAACCAATGAGAACCTGCCAACGTATTCTATTGTATTGCTTATCCCAGTACGGGTATATATGTGAGTGCTCTGAAACGAGATGCCAGTCTGCGGTGGTCCTGTTATGCTGTTTCGACGAAGGTTTCATTACTGATGCCGGTATCTGGTCCCAGAGCGCACGCGTATGTATTGACTGTACCTTATGACCTAATGTTTGTACAATTTAGTTTGCGCTCATTGTTAGATCATAGCGTGGTAACATCTGTACTTTTACCTGAATAATAATCTTTAGCGCGTTGGACCGCTATTCCACTGTCTTAGAGTCTTATTAATGGTATATTTAAAACACAGCGCTAATTAGCGACACCTTATGGTTTTAGGAGGTATAGGCAGGCTTTGTCTTATAGGTTCTAGGCAGGTGAATCTTAGAGGTTTATAGGCAGGAATTTACTAAAGGTTCAGTTGCACGATTCAACAGAGATATGGCGGAAGGCGGCAGTGGGAGAGCTATGGAGGGGCAGTGAGAGCTATGGGGGGAGGTGACATATAGGAGACATGGAGGAGCAATGAGAGAGAGCTATGCATACTAGTGTTCAACTGTATAAAACTATTTTTTCCAAAAATGTCCTCAAAATTATGGATTTTTTAAATAAACAAATTATGCAAAAAGCATTTTTTTAACCTTGATTCAATTCATTTTAATAACAAATCTGTATATTTATTAATTAAATTATACTGAATCAGGTTGAAATAGCTATTATTTACATGATTTGATAATAAATAAAAAAAAATCTAAAATTTTGGGAACATTTTTAGAAAAAAATATTAGCTGGCCAAGTGGTTAAATCCAGGTGTTTATTACATACAGTATCTCTTGCAGACAGGCCAGGAATTAGACAAGCACCAACGGAACTTACATCAGAGGCTTTCAGCTGCAGAAAGTTGTCAAGCATGCAAGTGCAGGTACTGTAGGACATTTCTTGGAATTCTTTATTGTGAGTACTGTTTGTTGTGTATGTTTGTTCTGGTTTTTATTTTTTAATGTTCGGCAGTTGAGGGGCTACAATATTCATTCAATATTTATTCATTCATTCACTATTTTCACCCAGCTAGCCACACCCCACAGCACAGGCCATGCCCCCTGCACAGACCACACCCCTACAACACTGGTCATGCCCCCACAACACAAGTCACACTCCCGCGTCGCTGGTCACACCCCCTACGGCGGCACACAATAGGCCTTTCATAATTATCAGCTCCAGGCCCATGTGGACCTTAATCTGCCGTTGACAGTGTCAGAAGTAATACCTCGCATAGAGGGGTAATACATATGGTTTGATGGGAAATGAGTTCGAAATATAGGCTCCCATTTACTAACGAGTTTTATCACCAAAAAGAGTGATAAATGTCACTGTGTATGATAAGTGATGCTCCAGCCAATCAGCTCCCAAATATCAACTATTAGAAAAATGACAGTTGGGAGCTGATTGGCTGGAGCACCATTTATCATACACAGTGACATTTATCACTTTTTGGTGATAAAACTTGTTAGTAACTGGGGGCCATAGTATGTTAATGTAGGTATGTTTTTGGTAACCTTAACCTAATTTGTGTACATTTTCCAATTGCGAATGTTATTAGGTATGCATGCCTAATATGTGATTTAGGACTAGGAGCAACAATAGAAATTATCGGGTACTATAGCAAAATATTTTGTCCCACGTCTTTTAACCAATTAAATGGATAATATTTTTTGCAAATGCTGCTCAGAAATTGTCAGGTTGTTTTTATGATTGAATTAGGTCAAGAACTATTTAAATTTATCCAACATGATTTTATTAATAAATAAATATTAATATCAATTTTTTTTTTAATATCGACCATCGATATTGATCATCGGGTCATCGAGACTTTACATTTCCCCGATTGCTGCTCCTGCGGCCGCCCTGTATCCATTGAGGGGCTGAGTGCTGTTCATTCACATTCCCCCTGCGGCTGCTCCACTCTGCAGCCACCAGGTGTGGGGTGCTGCCAGGCTGCCCGATCAGCAGTGATCAGCAGCACAACAGACACTGGAGGAGGGTGCAGGGTTACAGAGGGCTTGGGAAGTGCCTCTGCCATTGGCAGCTGCTGGAAGATTATCTGCTGGCAGCCGCCCAGTGGGCATTTCTGACTGGTAGCAAATGATGTTACCACACCAGGCAAGTGGTTCTGCTTCATCACCCTGTACACCCAGGAAGCTCTGTTGTATGGAAAAAATAAAATGGTAGAATTAATCTACCTGGACCATGGTAGTCATATTGTATTGCTATAACAACTACTCTCAGCTGTGCCCTCTTCCACTTAGAATACAAGCTCTATTATGAACAGGGCCTTCTGTACCCTTTGTTTTCATGTCTGCAGTTATTTGTTGCAATGTATGTCCCTGTTGTACTGAATAGTATGTCCTGTTTTCCCCACTGTTTTGCACAGCAGAGCACTATGGCACCTTACAAATCAATGATGGTAATAATGTTAGGATTATATTTGTTTTAGTATTGTTACTTCCCGCTGTGACTATATTCAGTTGAGAATGAGTTAATTGAGGCAGTAACAAATATTTTCATAAAAATGTTTCAACTTGATTATTGAACCAAAAAAAAAATTGTACCTTTACAAGGAACACTGGATGCATCCGGCAAATCGCTATGGTAGTGCACCAGTGTACCAATCAGGTTGGGTATAGGGTCCCTATGGTCACAATGCCGGCTCCAGAATCCCGACAGTCAATATCCTGATGCATGTTGGGGAGTATTCTAACCCTTACCATAACCCTCCCCTAACCCACCCCTTCAGCAGCCTATCCCTAACCATCCCCTTTGGCAGCCTAAAAGAGCTCCTAGCAGAAGCAAAGAAGTAACCACTGCCTCAATAGCTATCTACCCTTACCCCCTCCCTACCCCCAGGACTTCCCCAATTGCTATCCTGACCCCCTCCCTACTCCAAATACTGCCACTAGTATTGCCTGGCCCTAACCCCATCCTTGCCCCCCCCAGTACTGCTCTAGCTACTATCTACCCTTACCCCTCCCTACCCCCAATACTGCCCTTAACCTCTTTTTGCCCCCAGTACAGCCCCAGCTGCTATCTACCCATGCCCCATCTCTGTCCCCCATTCTGTCCCAGCTGCTATCTACACTTGCCCCCTCCCTACCCCTAGTGCTGCCCCATCTGCTATCCTAACCCCCTCCCTACCCTCAGCACTGCCCCTAACACCCTCCTTGACCCCAGTACTGCCCTAGCTGCTATTTACCCTGACCACCTTCCTACCCTCAGTATTGCCTGCTCCTAACTCCCTCCTTGCCCACCAGTACTGTGCCAGCTGCTATCTACCCTTGCCCCCCTCCCTACCCCCAGTTCTGCCTGCCACTAACCCCCTCCTTGCCCCCTCAGTACTGCACCAGCTGCTATCTACCCTTGACCCCTCTCTACCCCTAGCACTGCCTGCCCCTAGCCCCCTCCTTGCCCCTCAGCACTGTCGCAACTGCTGTTTGTCCCCACCCCCCATAATATGTGATGGGAACCAGAAATAGTAGATTAGGACTCCAATTTTTTAAAGTGAGGGGTCCCTGGGACCCACAATTTTTTTCACTCAGCGCGATCACTGTGTTATGCCTAATTACATGAATATAAAATGTAGCTGTAACAAGGACCTTATAACAACAATAACAACATTGATTATCAAAGGTTCATTTATTAATATTAATAGTAATGAGATCATCCGGTCCGGCGCTAAGTGTCTCGGCACCATGCGCCGTCCCCCTGTGCTTACTTTATTCACAGCAACCGATGGGGTGGAGGGCAGGGCTTTCCTACTGCTGGACCC
This sequence comes from Taudactylus pleione, assembly GCA_031769625.1. Lineage (NCBI taxonomy): Eukaryota > Metazoa > Chordata > Amphibia > Anura > Myobatrachidae > Taudactylus > Taudactylus pleione. Next base: position 5,581,442 of record JAUIMM010000104.1, on the reverse strand, counting down.
CGGTGCCCCTGTGTGACCGCACAGCCCGGAACATACCTGGAGCCGGCCCTGGAGATCATATAGGATGCAGTTTTTGCTGATCTATGTATTAGGTCCTGTTGGGGATTGATTGAGCAGTACTCTGATGTTTTATTGATGACTGTGCAGAGCCAGGAATACAAGCAGTGCCCCGTGATAAGCTGAGATGGTCATGTGACCAGGCAGCTGGCAGACCATGAAGGCTGGTGATGTAATGGATTAGTAAGGAATGCTAATTGGTTCAGACATTCATGTGATTTATACTGAGGAAATTGATTGGCCAGAGAAATTAATATAAGGCCATTGGAGAATGCAGTCTGGTTGCCCTGAGGAAGCTAGTGTTATGAAACATGTTTTGGCAATGTGGTCCTGCTGTGTATTAATTACTATGTGTCAATTCATCTAGATTGTATCATACTAATGAGGGTGGCTGTTATACTGTAACAGGGACCAAGAGACTGCATTTGTTAATATCTATATGCTATGATTACTAATTAGACTGCTCACACAATCACCAGTGAATGCAGATACACTGGTAATGCTTTGTAAGTAGCTGTATTTACAAGCAGGTGCAATCTATAAACTACATAGAGAGATATATACAATGTCTCTGATTAAGATTAACAAACAAGTGTGATTGTTAACCTGCCCATAAGTGCTCATTAATTGCAATGCTATGAAACATAACATTATTGTGTGGCACTAATTAATTGCAGACTTAACAGAAGGAACGTGATATATCACATTCACAAGTATCAGTAAAGGCAGATACACCATGTTAATGCTTTGTAATTAGCTTTACTTAGGAACAGGTGCAGTCCATAAACCACATAGAGAGAGTTACAAAGTATCTGAAAGAGATTAATAAACAATTATGACTACTATCCTGCCCACAAGAGCTTAATGATTGCAATGAAACATACAGTGTAAAGCTGGCCACACACTAGGCCAACTTGCATCCAACCATCCAACTTGTTGATTGGTTGGAATGAAAATCTGGTAAGGTATGGGAGTAAATGATGATCAGAAATTTGCTCCTAAATGCCAGAAAACAGATGAAAATGGTAGTCAACAAGTTTGTTAAATGTTTGATCTAAACCAGTGGTTCTCAAACTCGATCCTCAGGACCCCACACAGTTCACTTTTTGCAGGTCACCCAGCAGGTGCACAGGTGTATTCATTACTCACTGACACATTTTAAAAGATCCACAGGTGCAGCTATTAGTTTCACTAGTAATTATGTGAGGAGACCTGCAAAACATGCACTGTTTGGGGTCCTGAGGACCGAGTTTGAGAACCTGTGATCTAAACAATTTGTTCAAACAACAGTTGTCCATTTTCCGGCATTTGGGAGCAAATTGCTGAGTGTCATTTGCTTTTATTCCTTACCAGATTTTCATTCCAACCAATCAACAAGTTGGATGAAAGTTGGTCTAGTGTGTGGCCAGCTTAACACTATTTTGCGGGGTTGGTCTAGTGTGTGGCCAGCTTAACACTATTTTGCGGTAGTAATTAACTGCTGATTTCACAGAAGGTATTTGGTAGATTACAAATAATTTTGAACACAGTATACTGATTTATAATATCAGGTTGGTCTTCTGTGCTCAGATAACCAATATGCATAACGTGTTTACACATTTGACACTATGGGGGTTATTCAATTTGGATGCAAAAAGTCAGAATCGGTGATAAATTATCGCCGATTATGTAATTTTCGCATGTTTCAATTATCCCCGTATTCAATTACAAAGACTTTTCGCCGGTTCGAAAAGTCTTGATAAAAAATGGGGATAAGTTTTCACCATGTTTTACATAGCGAAAAAAAGTGCAGACTTGGGGTTTAGGGGTGCAGGCTTAAAAAAAAATAGCCTGCACCCCTGGGAATAGCCCCTGAAAACGAACTGTGTCAAAAAATAGTAAAAAAAAAATAGGGACACCCCAAAAAAATTAGTTTCATTTTGGAATTAAAAAAAAATGGGGAACAGTGTTTAAAAATAGCGAAATAGGTTCAGGGGTATTCGGTAAGTATGTGGCAGGTGTTTTCTCGACTAGGCTATTAGCGGCAGGTGCATTTTTGCAGAATTTTTTAAAAATTAGTTTAGGGACAAATTTGATGGGAACACTTTTAAAAACGAAAAAAAAAACACCTAAGTGCTCTTCTGCATTCCTTCTTCAATGTTAGGAAAAAAAACACCTGCCGTGGCTTTTTAAAAATGCAGAACACATTCTGCAGGGCTAAACAGGGGTACCCACAGTGATCCCTCATGCCTGGACATCATTAGGGGGGTCCCAGGATGAATTCCCGAAAATTCCCCTATTTTTCCTGATACTTACCTTTCCGCAGGCTCCTGTTTTCGCCAGCTCCACATTGAATACGGGGATAAAGCGGGCACGCGCCCGATACTTTATCCCCAGAAAAGCTCTGATGTGGAGCGAAAAATCCATCACGGACTTTTCGCTCCAATATTGAATATGGGCCTATATTGAGAATATATCGCCGGAGGAGAATCTGCCACAATAGTAGTTAATGTGTAATATAGCTAGCCCTCATATGAATAATAATCTTTATTGGGTGTAATATATGAACATATTATTGAACTAGATTACTAGCATTGAATCAATCATCACCCAATATAACACATATGTTAATGTACAACAACAAATAAACACACAGTGGGTCAATCTGTGTTTTAATTACTTTATTCACTTTTTTATACACTGACCATTCTTTTTGATATTTCACTGATTTAGCTTACATATTTTAACTGTACTAAATAAAGGTTACATTTTATTAATTAGTGCACCAAACAGGATTTTTTTTTTCTTTTTTGGTGTTTTAGATCACAAGATCTGGAAGACGCCTGTGTAGGAATATATACTAATGTCGTCATCATACAACAGAGGTTCAGCCAGCCTCCTGCCCCCTGTGTCTCTCCAGCCTTCTGCCCCCTTTCTCTCCAGTCCCCTTTTTTTCCAGCCTCCTGCCCCAGTCTCTCCAGCCTCCTTTCCCCTATCTTTCCAGCCTTTTGCCCCATGTCTCTGCAGCCTACTGTATCTTTCCAGCCTCCTGCCCTTTCACACTAGTCTCCTGCCCTCTTTATCTCTGCAGCCTCCTGCCACCTGCCTTTTTAGTCTACTGCTCCATCACTTCAGCGTCCTGCCACCTGTGTCTCTCCAGCCTCCTGCCCCATGTCTCTCCAGTTCCTTTCCCTTGTAGTCCAGTGGATATAATTTTAACAAAGTCTCTTTAGCAGATGGGATATGTTCCTAATTAGTTCTTTCAGCGCATGTTTTACACCAGACATAGGGCAGGGAGGGGATTACAACTCCCAGAATCCCCTGCCCTATGTCTCGGACCCTGTGATTGACCCCGGAATGTCCAGAGACCGGTTACCTAGGGGTCCCAGTGCTTTTTCACTGGGTATGTGCTCTTGCAATTTTATCTATACTATTTATGCACCCAAAATATCTGTTAATTTGGGGATGTATATTTATATGCACATTGTATCAATTAATGTGAGATTATTTTTGTGGGATTAGTACCACATATTTTGTTTTTACTGTTGTGTGAATTTTTGTTATAGAATAAAACATATATTTTTTTCATCTATTCTCCAGTTTCCATCTTATAGCATTTTATATTTATTTTGTGTATACTCAGCGCTGTAGGGGAATTTCCATTGGTCCAGGAGTGGTGATAGGACCCTAACTCATTTCCTAATAGCTGCAAGAGTTGTGCGCAGGGCAGTGGCGGGCTGGGCCGGGGGGCAGGGTGCCATGTGCCCCCCGGGCAGCAGCATCATGCGGGCCGCGGGCCGGTGCAGTCTGTGTCACTGTGACACAGACTGCACCGCGTGTGTAGCGCTGACCAGACGGAGTTCAGTCAGCGCTACACTGACAAACAGACAGCCGCCGGCTCCGGCAGCTGTGTGTTTGTTGTAAGCAGCAGCTAATGAGAGTCTGTCAGACTCTCATTAGCTGCTGCTGCTGCGCCCACTGCGGGAGCCACTCCATCTTCCGGCTCCTGCAGTGGGTAATGGGAGAGACGTCATAATGTCACATGACGTCTCTCCCATAATGCAGAGCGGCCCGGCCCGGGAAGACAGACGGAGGAGCAGATGGTGGCGGCGGGAGCGGGGATTCAGGTAAGTGTTTTTTTTTTTTTTTTTTTTATATTACGTGTGTCTACTGGGGGGTGTCTGGCACTACTGGGGGCACTACAAAGGGGGGACTACTACTACTGGGGGCACTACAAGGGGGGACTATTACTACTGGGGGCACTACAAAGGGGGGACTACTACTACTGGGGGCATTACAAGGGGGGGACTACTACTACTGGGGACTACTACTACTGGGGGCACTATAAGGGTACTACTACTACTTTGGGCACTACAAGGGGGGTGGGGGACTACTACTACTGGGGACACTACAAGGGGGGGTACTACTACTACTGGGGACACTACAAGGGGGGGACTACTACTACTGGGGGCACTACAAGGGGGGGACTACTACTACTGGGGGAACTACAAAGGGGGGACTACTACTACTGGGGGCATTACAAGGGGGGTGGGGGACTACAACTACTGGGGGCACTACAAGGGGGGACTACTACTACTGGGGACTACTACTACTGGGGGCACTATAAGGGTACTACTACTACTGGGGGCACTACAAGGGGGGTGGGGGACTACTACTACTGGGGACACTACAAGGGGGGGTACTACTACTACTGGGGACACTACAAGGGGGGGGACTACTACTACTGGGGACACTACAAGTGGGGGAAACTACTACTGGGAGCACTACAAGGGGGGACTACTACTAATGGGGGCACTACAAAGGGGGGGACTACTACCACTGGGGGCACTGCAAATGGGGGGACTACTACTACTACTGGGGGCACTACAAAGGGGGGGACTACTACTGGGGGCACTACTGGAGGCCTGCATAAGGGTGTTCTCTCCTGTGGCACACGGGGGCACTGCATATGGGCACTACGACAGGGGGCTGCCCTAATCTTTATTTTTACCTTACATTAATCCCATATGGACCCGCCTCCTCCCTGGAACACTGGAGGTGGGGGGGCACCGTAGCACGCATATTCTTCGGACACATGCTACTCCTCTGCTAGGGCCGCCTGCATGCATTTGCCCCCCAGGCTAAAAGTTGCCAGCCAGCCCCTGGCGCAGGGCTGCCATCAGCAATTGTGGGGCCCAGGACTGACAAAATAGGCAGGGCCCCTGGGCCCCCATCCCCCCACTACCACTAAAGGTGCATACACACGCAGTGATTTTTTGGACGACTGAACGATAACAATATTGTTATCATTCAGTCGTCAAAAAAATCGTTTAGTTTTTGCCCCAAAACAATGAACGATAACTACCAATGCGCGCTCCCATTTGTAGTTGGTAGTTAACGTTCATCGGCCGAACCTCCCGTCCAACCTGACAATATTGTAAGGTTGAACAAGTTCGGGGATGAGGGAGGGAGCCCGGCACTGAACTTAATCGTTCTTGATTTCGTTCAGTGTTTGTGCTCAGTGTCGTTAATGACACTGAGCACACATCTGCCAGGGACACACGGGACGATTTCATTCATGGAGCGAATCATCTCGTGTGTATGCACTATAAGTCTCATTATTCATGACTTACCTTATCGCCTTGAAGAATGCTCCTTTCTTCTGGCTTCTTCTCATTCAGGTCTGGCTGTCGCGGCTCCTCTGACCTCTCCCTTCCAGCGGCGTGGCATCATGAAGTCACACGCTCCGACCGCAAAGTAGAAAAAAATATTAAACAAGAGCAGGGGCAAACAAAGGATTTTCTGAGGGGGGGGTTCTAATATACTCTGTATATTTATATATATATATATGTATATATATATGTATATATATATATACACACATATATATATTAGGGGTGAGCGGGTTCGGATTTCTGAAATCCGAACCCCCCCGAGCCCCCCCGATCCGAGTCCGATCCGAGTCAGGCTCGACTTTTCCCGCCTGACTCGGATCTGAAATCGAGGCAAAACGTCATTATCCCGCCTTCCGAGTCTCGGGTTTTGGATCCTATATAAGGTACCCGCGTCGGCGCCATTTTCTCACTCGGCTGTGGACAGTGAAGAGGGAGGGTGGGAGTTAGGGCTGGCTGGGCTGTGTAGTGTAGTGTAGTGTAGTGCTGCTGTTGTCCACTACTTCAAAGTCCATAGGGGCTGGCTGTGTTGTGCTGTGCTGCTGTTGTTAATAGGGGCTGTGTCCACTACTTCAAAGTCCATAGGGGCTGGCTGGACTGTGTTGTGCAGTCAGTTCTCCATAGGGGCTGTGTCCACTCCAAAGTCCTGTGCAGTGTCCCAGTCCTAAAGAGGCGCTGTAGTGTTGTCCAGGGGGTGCTCTGTCCATCAGGGGTGCTCCCCCCAAGTGCTAAAAAAATAATATATTTTCTGTGTTTGTGAATTGTGTGAGCAGTAGCCGCACGTGCATCAACAAAGTAGTGCCAAGCGTGTGCCTGTGTCATAAGTAAAGGGCCAGCTGGCTTGACCGTTATAGGGGGCTGTAGCCCCCAAAGTACACTCCAGTCCAAACCAAAAAAAAAATTATTTTTTGTGTTTGTGAATTGTGTGCGCAGTAGCCGCACGTGCATCAACAAAGTAGTGCCAAGCGTGCGCCTGTGTCATAAGTAAAGGGCCGGCTGACTTGACCGTTAAAGGGTGCTGTAACCCCCAAAGTACACTCCAGTCCAAACCAAAAAAAAAATTATTTTCTGTGTTTGTGAATTGTGTGCGCAGTAGCCGCACGTGCATCAACAAAGTAGTGCCAAGCGTGCGCCTGTGTCATAAGTAAAGGGCCGGCTGGCTTGACCTTTAAAGGGTGCTGAAACCCCCAAAGTACACTCCAGTCCAAACCAAAAAAAAAATAATTTTCTGTGTTTGTGAATTGTGTGCGCAGTAGCCGCACGTGCATCAACAAAGTAGTGCCAAGCGTGCGCCTGTGTCATAAGTAAAGGGCCAGCTGGCTTGACCGTTAAAGGGTGCTGTAACCCCCAAAGTACACTCCAGTCCTCCAAACCAAAAAAAAAATTATTTTCTGTGTTTGTGAATTGTGTGCGCAGTAGCCGCACGTGCATCAACAAAGTAGTGCCAAGCGTGCGCCTGTGTCATAAGTAAAGGGCCGGCTGGCTTGACCGTTAAAGGGTGCTGTAACCCCCAAAGTACACTCCAAACCAAAAAAATATATATTTTCTGTGTTTGTGAATTGTGTGCGCAGTAGCCGCATGTGCATCAACAAAGGAGCAGCGCCAAGCATGCGCCTGTGTCCCATAAGTAAAGAGCCGGCTGGCTCATTTCTTAAAGGCTGGTGTAACCCACAAAGTGCACTACTCTCCAGCAAAAATAAAACAATATTTTCTGTGTTTAGCCGCACGTATATATCAAATCGATATAACATAAATGGAGGACCAAACTTTCTCCGATAAAAATAAAATAGAGAAAGATCAAGAACCACTTCCTCCTAGTGCTGAAGCTGCTGCCACTAGTCATGACATAGACGATAACATGCCATCAACGTCATCTGCCAAGGGCGATGCCCAATGTCATAATAGAGGGCACATACAATCCCAAATGACAAAGTTCAGGAAAATGACCTTGAAAAAAACATTTAAATCAGCTGAAGAGAAACGTAAACTTGCCAATATGCCATTTACGACACGGAGTGGCAAGGAACGGCTAAGGTCGATCCCTATGTTCATGACTAGTGGTTCAGCTTCACATGACGATGGAAGCCCTCCTCCCACTAAAAAAATCAAAAGAGTTAAGCTGGCAAAAGCACAGCGAAGAACTGTGCTTTCTAAGAAGATATCACAAATCCCCAAGGAGAGTCCAAGTGTGGTGGTGGTTGCGATGCCTGACCTTCCCAGCACTGGACGGGAAGAGGTGGCTCTTTCCACCATTTGCACGCCCCCTGCAAGTGCTGAAAGGAGCACCCACAGTCCACTTGCTGATATGCAAATTGAAGATGTCACTGTTGAAGTACAACAGGATGAGGATACTGGTGTAGCTGGCGCTGAGGAGGAAGTTGGCGAGGAGGATTCTGATGGTGATGTGGTTTGTTTAAATCAGGCTCCGGGGGAGACAGTTGTTGTCCGTGGGATGAAAAAGCCCATCACGGTCATGCCTGGGCAGAAGACCAAACATTCCACCTCTTTGGTCTGGCAATATTTCTATCCAAATCCGGACAACAACTGTCTTGCCATATGTACCTTATGTAAAGGTGGAATAAGTAGGGGTAGGGACGTTAACCACCTAGGAACATCCTCCCTTATACGGCACCTGCAGCGCGTTCATAATAAGTTACTGTCAAGTTCAGAAACTTTGGCTAAGACCGTAAGCAGTCCAGGGACACCTAAATCCCGTTGTCCTGTTGTATCCAAGCGCCTGCAAACCACACCGTCAACTCCCTCCTCGTCAATTTCCTCCTTAGTCAGGATCGGAAGTAGTCCTGCAGGCCATGTCACTGGCATGACTGACTCTCCTATCCGGGATTCCTCCGGAGGATCCTGCATTGCTACGCCTCCTGCTGCTGCTGCTGCTGTTGCTGCTGCTGGGAGTCGTTCATCATCCCAGAGAGGAAGTAGGAACACCACTACTTTTACTAAACAATTGACGCTCCAACAGTCCTTAGCGAGGAGGATGAAGTACGACAGCAGTCATCCTGAAGCAAAACGTATAACTGAGGCCTTGACTGCTATGTTGGTGTTAGACGTGCGTCCGGTATACGCCATTAGTGCAGTGGGATTTAGACAATTGCTGGAGGTAGTGTGTCCCCGGTTCCAAATCCCGTCTAGATTCCACTTCACTAGGCAGGCAATACCGAGAATGTACAGAAACGTCAGAAAAAGTGTCCTCAGTGTCCTGAAAAATGCCGTTGTACACAATGTCCACTTAACCACGGACATGTGGACAAGTGGAACAGGGCAGACTAAGGACTATATGACTGTGACAGCCCACTGGGTAGATGTATCACCTTACGCAGCAACAGCAGCAGCGTCACCAGTCGCAGCATCTCAGAAACGCCAGCTCGTTCCAAGGCAGGCTACGCTGTGTATCACCGGTTTCAGTAAGAGGCACACCGCCGACAACCTCTTAGAGAAACTGAGGGAAATCATCGCCCAGTGGCTTACCCCACTTAGACTCTCCTGGGGATTTGTGATATCTGACAACGCCACTAATATTGTGCGGCATTACATCTGGGCAAATTCCAGCACGTCCCATGTTTTGCTCACACAATAAACTTGGTGGTGCAGAATTTTCTGAAAAGCGACAGGGGCGTGCAGGAGACGCTTTGGGTGGCCCGAAAAATTTCAGGCCACTTTCGCCATTCAGCGACTGCGTGCCGAAGACTGGAGCGCCAGCAAACACTCTTGAACCTGCCCCGCCATCACCTGAAGCAAGAGGTTGTGACGCGGTGGAACTCAACCCTCTATATGCTTCAGAGGATGGAGGTGCAGCAAAAGGCCATTCAAGCCTATACATCCACCTATGACATAGGCAAAGGAGGGGGTATGCACCTGACTCAAGCGCAGTGGAGAATGATTTCCGTGTTGTGCAAGGTTCTCCAGCCCTTCGAACTTGCCACACGTGAAGTCAGTTCAGACACTGCCAGCTTGAGTCAGGTCATTCCCCTCATCAGGCTTTTGCAGAAGCAGCTGGAGAAAGTGAAGGAGGAGCTAAGACGGAGCGATTCCGCTCGGCATGTGGGACTTGTGGATGAAGCCCTTCATTCGCTTTGCCAGGATTCCAGGGTGGTCAATCTGTTGAAATCAGACCACTACATTTTGGCCACCGTGCTCTATCCTTGGTTTAAAGCCTATGTTTCCGGCCGACACAAGCCTGCAGAGGTGCAAAGATCTGCTGGTGAACACACTGTCAGCTGAAGTGGAACGTGACACGTCAACAGCTCCTTCTTCATTTTCTCCCGCAACTGGGGCTGCCAGGAAAAAACTTAGGTATCCTAAGCAACCCGCTGGCGGTGATGCAGGGCAGGCGGGACCAAGTTTGGACATCTGGTCCGGACTGAAGGACCTGGCAACAATTTTTGACATGTCTACTGTCACTGCATATGATACTGTCACCATTGACAGAATGGTGGAGGATTACATCGGTGACAGCATCCAAGTAGGCATGTCAGACAGTCCATACCTGTACTGGCAGGAAAAAGAGGCAATTTGGAGCCCCCTGTACAAACTGGCTCTATTTTACCTGAGTTGCCCCCCCTCCAGTGTGTACTCCGAAAGAGTGTTTAGTGCAGCCGGGAACCTTGAATGTGGAGAAGATGATGTTCATCAAAATGAATTATCAGCTCTTCCAGGGAGACCAGCCTCCAGAACGTACAGAGGGACCTGTGGTGGTGGATTCAAGTGGGGACGAGTTAATACTTTGTGAGGATGAGGATGTACACACTGAAGAGGGTGAGGAATCGGTGGATGAGGAGGATGAGGATGACATCTTGCCTCCGTAGAGCCAGTTTGTGCAGGGACACATTAATTGCCAGCTTGTTTTGTGGGGGCCCAAACGAACCAATCATTTCAGCCACAGTTGTGTGGCAGACCCTGGCGCTGAATGATTGGTTTGTTAAAGTGTGCATGTCCTGTTTATACAACATAAGGGTGGGTGGGAGGGCCCAAGGACAATTCCATCTTGCACCTCTTTTTTTTCTTTGCATTATGTACAGTTTGGGGCCTAGTTTTTCAAACTGCCATCCTGTCTGCTACTGCAGTATCACGCCTAGATGGGTCACGTGTTTGTGCCGCCCACTCGTGTCGCTTAGCATAGTCATCCAGCTACCTCGGTGCAACCTTTTGGACATAAAAACACTATTGTGAGTTGTGACTTGTTCAGAATAGACTGGAAATGAGTGGAAATTAAGGTTATTGAGGTTAATAATAGCATAGGAGCAGAAAAACCTACAAATTCTGTGATTTTAGCTGTTTTTATGCTTTTTTAAAAAAAAATACAGATCCAAAACACAAAACCCAGAACCCAAAACACAGAAGGGTGGTTTTGGCAAAACCAATCCAGATTCAAAACACGAAGAAAGATCCAGATCCAAAACCAAAACACAAAACACGAAAAGTGACCGGTGCACACCCCTAATATATATACATATACACACACACACAAACACCACTGATCCGGCACTCACAAAGAAATAAATGCAGTAAATGCAGTATTACTTGCTCCGGTGCCCTCCTTGAAGGAGATCTGCGTCCCCACTGTGTACCAGACCTACGAGGCGGCACTCGGAGACAGTGCAAATGTGATAAAGAAGCAATGTGGTTTATGATGATGATGACTATGCAATAAACCACATTGCTTCTTTATCACATTTGCACTGTCTCCGAGTGCCGCCTCGTAGGTCTGGTTACATTTTTATATATATATATATATATATACACACATATATATATATATACATATATATATATAATATATATACAGTATATAGCTACATGCATACACATATACACACTAGCACATACACACCAACACATACAGTACATACACATATATATATACACACCAGCACACACACATATACACACTAGCACATACAGACACATATATACACACTAGCACATACAAACACATATATACACACTAGCATATTCATACTAACACAGACACATAAATACTGTATATAAACACTAGCACATACACACTAAAGCATACAGACACATACATACACATGCTAAAACACATACATACTTCTAACTTACACTTTGAAGCAACAGCAGCTTGGTAATGGGGGGCGGGCACCTTGCATCGTTAGGCTCCGCCCCCCCAGCGCGATGACGCGATTTGCGTCCGTGCGGCGGCGGGGCTTGTCACATTGGCTCCGCCCCATTGCAATCAGCGTGAAGGGAATTATATCGGTCCATCGGAGGAGGGGAGCGGGCTCTCTGGTTGGAGCAGGTGCGCACACGAGTAGTGAATGCCGGCAGGCTGTAGCAGCACCCCACCCCATTTTAACTCCAGGGGATAGTGCGGGCTATACATTGGTGATAGAATAGGGTAGGAACTGGCATGGGCCCCCTCCCGTTCTGTCAGTGTCCGGGCCCGGGACTCCAGTCCCGGCAGTCCCCCCCTGATGGCGGCCCTGGTTGTGCGCCCAGAGTGTTACAATTACTCTTTTTCTCAATTATATAAATTTTCTTTTTAGTCACTGCTGGATGCCTGTGTCAGTGCGGCACTGCACAAGCCACCAGTCCTAAAAAAAGGGATAAAATGTGTCCTGTATTCAATCAGTATGGGACACAGCATGTCCCTTTCAAAAATAGGATGATCACGTATAATACAGGATGGGTGGCAACTTTATGTAAAAGTGACTGTTAGGCTACACAGGGAGTCTTTAACCAGGATGCTGGCTTTATTGATATCAACAGGATAACAGTGGTATCAGCAGTAAGCAGAATAGCGGTATTGCAGGGGTTAATAGTGGTATTTAGGTATTTTACCTCAGGAGAAAAGTACTGTTCATCCATGAAAACATGGATCTTGTCATCACTGTAAAGCTGCATACAGACGTAAAGATTTTCTGTCCAACCATCCAACTAGTTGATTGGTTGGAATGAAAATCTGGTCAGGTATGAATGCAAATGACAATGAGCAATTTGCACCCAAACGCCGGAAAATGGATAAAAACTGTTGTTTCAACAAATTGTTTAGATCAAACATTTAACAAACTTGTCTGACGACCATTTTCATCTGTTTTCTGGCATTTAGGAGCAAATTGCTGATCATCGGTTACTCCCATACGTTACCTGATTTTCATTCCAACCAATTAACTAGTTGGATGGTTGGACAGAAAATCTATACGTGTGTACCCAGCTTAACACCTTTCCTTTCTCAATAGGATGAAAATAGAACAAAATAATGAGTGATTCTTGTGCAGTGGCATGTAGCAGAGGTATTGTCAGATATAGAAATGTGTGCTTTTCTTTACTTAACACTATATAGAAAGCCTGCAGTATTACAACACTTTTGCAATAAACAATAGGTATGGAGAATAATAGAAATGCAGGATGACATGATTGGGCAACTTTCTCATGAAATGAAATCACCATCTGCTCGCACAGCAGGTTTTTGTTTTCCAGAATCAGATGTGACAAATCTCCCATGAACTATAATGACTAGGGATGTGCGCCGGACCATTTTTGGCGGATTTGGATTTGGATTTGGTTCTAATTCGTCATCCGGCTTTGGATTTGGATTTGGATTTGCCAAACTGCGGTGACTGGCTTTGGATTTGGATTTGGATTTGGATTTGGATTTTTTGCCAAAATTGGCAAAAAAAGCTAAAATTACATAAATTGGGCTTTTTTTTCTTCCTAGAGTGTTATTTACCTCAATAACATTAATTTCCAGTCATTTACAGTCAATTTAGACCACCTCACAGCTTAAATTATTCGTTTCACCATTATTGGCCAAAGGTTGCAGTGAGCTGACTGGTGACCAAGCGTCAGAGCAGCGGCGCAGTGGCACAGACACCACAGTTTAAAGCACATCTATGAAACTATGCCACACAGCAGTGGCAGAAATGAAAGGTAGTGCTAGATGGAATTGTCCTTGGGCCCTCCCACCCACCCTTTATGTTGGATCTTAAAAAGGACATGCACACTTTAACAAACAAAGCATTTCAGCGACAGGTACTGCCACTTTGTGGCTGAAGTGCTTGGTTTGTTTGGGCCCCCACAAAAAAATCTTCCAATCTACTAAAGGCAACAGGTCTACAGTGGCATGATGTCACCATCATTGCCATCCTCACCCTCATCAGTGTGTACATCATCCGATTCCTCACACAATATCAGTTCATCCCCGCTGGAATCTACCATTACAGAAGTATCTGTACTGTGACGTGATTGGTGGGAAAGGTTTTCCTCGTGAAATTTCCAGTTCATTTTAATGAACATCATTTTTTCTACATTTTGTGGAAGTAGCCTCCTTCGTCGTTCACTCACAAGGTTCCCGGCTGTACTGAAAACTCTCTCCGAGTACACACTGGAGGGTGGGCAGCTTAAATAATGCAAAGCCAGTTTATACAAGGGTCTCCAAATTGCCTTTTTTTTCTTCCAATATTCGAAGGGACTCTGTGACATGTCTACGTGTATGGTGTCCTGAAAATAATCCTCCACCATTCTTTGGATGGTAATCGTATTAGATGGAGTTGCGGTAGAGGTGTCACTGGTGTTGGGCAAATCTTTTAGACCCGACCAGATGTCAAAATGTTGACTTGACTTATCTGCATCACCACTGGGTCTTTTGGAAAAGGTGCATTTTTTTCTGGCTGCTGCTGCAGAAACCGAAGGAGGAGACGTCATCGTAGTGCCATGTGTCACTTCAGCTGCCAACTTGCTCACCAGGAGCGCTTTGGTTCTTTTAAGATCTGGGTCAGTTGTAAAGAAAGACACAGCATATGACTTGAACCTAGGATCAAGAATGGTTGCTAAAATATAATGATCAGATTTCAAGATCTTGGCCACCCGTGGATCCTGGCGAAGCGAACAAAGGACTTGATCTATCAGTCCAGCATACTTTGCGGAATCACTTTGTTTAATATCATCCTTCAATTTCTCCAGCTGCTTTTCCAAAAGCGAAATCAGGGGAATCACCTTACTCAAGCTAGCAGTGTCAGCACTCACTTCACAAGTGGCAACTTCAAATGGTTTGAGCACCTTGCACAAGACAGAAAGTACTCTCCACTGTGCTGGGGTAAGGTACATTCCCCCTCCTCTCCCAATGTCATGGCTTGTCGTATAGCTATGGATGGCTTTTTGCTGCTCCTCCATCCGCTGAAGCATATACAGGGTTGAGTTCCACCTCGTTACCACTTCTTGCTTCAGTTGATGGCAGGGCAAATTAAACTGCTCTTGCAGGTGCTGCAATCTCCTGCACGCTGTTGCTGAATGCCGAAAATGTCCCGAAATTTTTCGGGCCACAGACAGCATCTCCTGAACGCCCCTGTCGTTTTTTAAAAAACCCTGCACCACTAAGTTTATTGTGTGAGCAAAACAGGGGATGTGTTGGAATTCACCCAGCTGTAATGCTTTCACTATATTTGTAGCATTGTCAGAAATCACAAATCCTGAGGAGAGTCCAAGTGGGGTAAGCCATGTTTCTATGACATCTCTTAGTTTTTCTAAGAGGTTGTCAGCGGTATGCCTCTTATTGAATCCGGTGATGCACAGAGTTGCCTGCCTCTGAATGAGCTGGTGTTGTTTGTTAGATACTGCTGCTGCTGAAGGCGATTCACCCACCCAGTGGGCTGTCACAGTCATGTAATCTTTAGTTTGTCCACTACCGCTTGTCCACATATCTGTGGTTAAGTGGACAGTGGGTACAATAGCATTTTGCAGACCAATAATTAGGTTCTGTTTAACGTCCTGGTACAGCCGAGGAATGGCTTTTCGGGTAAAATGAAACCGAGATGGAATTTGGTACCGGGGACACATGACCTCAACTAGCTGTGTAAATCCCACTGCATTAATTGAGGATATTGGACGCAGATCTAATATTAGCATAGCTGTCATGGCGTCAGTGATCCGCTGTGCGACAGGGTGAGAGCTGTCATACTTGCTTCCCCTTGCAAGAGATTCTTTAACAGTCAATTGTTTTTTTGGTATACTACTAGTAGTCTTCTTTGTCCACTTCTGGGATGAAGATCCACCAGCAGCAGCAGCAGCAGCAGGCCTAGCGCTCAAAGATTCAGTTTCTTCTGAGGTGTCCTGGAAATTGGAGGAGTCACCGTGACTTAGCACTAATAAATTGGATGTTGTACTACCACTGATCATTCCTGAGGATATTGAGGAGGAAGGTGTTGTCGGTGGAGATTGCAGGTGCTGGGATTTAGTAGAGAGAAGGCATCTAGCTAATGCTGGACTGCTTGTTGTTATTTTTTTTGCAGTAGTTTCTGTTATCAAACACCTGTCATGAGCTCGCTGCAGATGACGTAATAGCGTAGAGGTTCCTAGATGTTTAACGTCCCTACCTCTACTAACTGTGGTCTCACAGAGGCTACAAATGGCTTGACAAACGTTGTCAGGGTTTGGGTAAAAGTAATTCCACACAAAAGATGTGGATTTCTTGGTTCTATGCCCAGGCATGGCAATGGCCTTCTTATCTTGGCCAAGAGCTGCTTCCACTGGTGCCTGACTTATACAAATAATATCCTCATCCTCAACATCCTCATTAGTGCCAGCATCAGCTGCACATATATTCCTCTCATCCTCTTGCAATTCCACGGTGGCATCCTCAATTTCTATGTCCTCGGCAATACTGCTCATCCCCACAACTACAGATGGAAAAGAAACTGTGGAGGGCGGCTTCTCTGAAAGGTCAGGCTTACACATAGAAATGCCACTTGTGGACCCACTTAGACTCTCCTCAGGGATTTCTGACATTTGTGTTTCAAAAAACACAGTTTGTTCGACTGCCTTATTGGTTTTAAATTTTTTCACACTTCTATAGTCTGATTGAAAAGGTCTTTTATCATCACGAGAGGCACAAGATGCCTCACTGACAGCTGCAGAACCACCACTCAGAAATAAAGGGCAAAGCCTGAGTCTTTCCTTGCCGCTACGTGTGGTGAATGGTATGTTGCCAATTTTCTGTTTCTCTGCAAAAGTAGTAGTCTTTAGAGGTTTTTTTTTTGTCTTTACCCCTGTAAAATCTAAATTTTTTGATTTCAGGTTCCCTAAGGTTTTAAAGCCTCTACGCCCTTGAGCATCAGCTTTAGATAAAAGTGATGGACTTCCAGCCGCTGCAATGCTAGCATTTACATGTTGTTTCTGCTCTAATCTCAGTTCATTCTCGTGATCCATATTACTTTATCACTATGAACTGGAGTCACAGAGCTTGTATACACACAGTGGGCTATGCCCTTTCACGGAGCTTGTATAATAGACACAGTGGGCTATGCCCTGTCACGGAGCTTGTATAATAGACACAGTAGGCTATGCCCTGTCACGGAGCTTGTATAATACTCAGTGGGTTTATGCCCTGTCACGGAGCTTGTATAATAGACACAGTGGGCTTATGCCCTGTCACAGAGCTTGTATAATAGACACAGTGGGCTTATGCCCTGTCACGGAGCTTGTATAATACTCAGTGGGCTTATGCCCTGTCACGGAGCTTGTATAATAGACACAGTGGGCTATGCCCTGTCACGGAGCTTGTATAATACACTCAGTGGGCTATGCCCTGTCACGAAGCTTGTATAATACTCAGTGGGCTTATGCCCTGTCACGGAGCTTGTATAATAGACACAGTGGGCTATGCCCTGTCACGGAGCTTGTATAATACACTCAGTGGGCTATGCCCTGTCACGAAGCTTGTATAATACTCAGTGGGCTTATGCCCTGTCACGGAGCTTGTATAATAGACTCAGTGGGCTATGCCCTGTCACGAAGCTTGTATAATAGACACAGTGGGCTTATGCCCTGTCACAGAGCTTGTATAATAGACACAGTGGGCTTATGCCCTGTCACGGAGCTTGTATAATACTCAGTGGGCTTATGCCCTGTCACGGAGCTTGTATAATACACTCAGTGGGCTATGCCCTGTCACGGAGCTTGTATAATAGACACAGTGGGCTATGCCCTGTCACGGAGCTTGTATAATACTCAGTGGGCTTATGCCCTGTCACGGAGCTTGTATAATACTCAGTGGGCTTATGCCCTGTCACGGAGCTTGTATAATACACTCAGTGGGCTATGCCCTGTCACGGAGCTTGTATAATAGACACAGTAGGCTATGCCCTGTCACGGAGCTTGTATAATACTCAGTGGGTTTATGCCCTGTCACGGAGCTTGTATAATAGACCCAGTGGGCTATGCCCTGTCACGGAGCTTGTATAATACACTCAGTGGGCTATGCCCTGTCACGGAGCTTGTATAATAGACACAGTGGGCTATGCCCTGTCACGGAGCTTGTATAATAGACCCAGTGGGCTATGCCCTGTCACGGAGCTTGTATAATACACTCAGTGGGCTATGCCCTGTCACGGAGCTTGTATAATAGACACAGTGGGCTATGCCCTGTCACGGAGCTTGTATAATAGACACAGTGGGCTATGCCCTGTCACGGAGCTTGTATAATAGACACAGTGGGCTATGCCCTGTCACGGAGCTTGTATAATACACTCAGTGGGCTATGCCCTGTCACGGAGCTTGTATAATACTCAGTGGGCATATGCCCTGTCACGGAGCTTGTATAATACACTCAGTGGGCTATGCCCTGTCACGGAGCTTGTATAATAGATACAGTGGGCTATGCCCTGTCACGGAGCTTGTATAATAGACCCAGTGGGCTATGCCCTGTCACGGAGCTTGTATAATACACTCAGTGGGCTATGCCCTGTCACGGAGCTTGTATAATAGACCCAGTGGGCTATGCCCTGTCACGGAGCTTGTATAATAGACACAGTGGGCTATGCCCTGTCACGGAGCTTGTATAATAGACACAGTGGGCTATGCCCTGTCACGGAGCTTGTATAATACACTCAGTGGGCTATGCCCTGTCACGGAGCTTGTATAATACTCAGTGGGCATATGCCCTGTCACGGAGCTTGTATAATACACTCAGTGGGCTATGCCCTGTCACGGAGCTTGTATAATAGATACAGTGGGCTATGCCCTGTCACAGAGCTTGTATAATAGACACAGTGGGCTATGCCCTGTCAAGAAGCTTGTATAATACTCAGTGGGCTATGCCCTGTCACGGAGCTTGTATAATACACTGAGTGGGCTATGCCCTGTCACGGAGCTTGTATAATACTCAGTGGGCTTATGCCCTGTCACGGAGCTTGTATAATACACTCAGTGGGCTTATGCCCTGTCACGGAGCTTGTATAATAGACACAGTGGGCTATGCCCTGTCACAGAGCTTGTATAATAGACACAGTGGGCTATGCCCTGTCAAGGAGCTTGTATAATACTCAGTGGGCTATGCCCTGTCACGGAGCTTGTATAATACACTCAGTGGGCTATGCCCTGTCAGTTGTCATGGAGCTTGTATAATACAGTGAGTAGTAGAGTACACATACACACAGTGGGCTTATTATGCCCAGTCACAGAGCACACACAAGGGCTTATGCCCAGTAAAGTCACAGAGCACTGCCTACTCTAATCTATCTAACACTAGAACAGACAGCGCACTAGCTAACTACCTAACTACGCGTCACGCGAGAAATGGCGCCGACTGCCGGGCGCCGCGCCTTTTTATTGAGGCCGAACGTCACTCGGCTCTCGCGAGAATCCGACGCCGGACGGGTGACGTTCGGCCTCGAGGTGGAATCCGAGTCAGGCGGGAACACCCGAACTTGCGTTCGGGTGGACTCGGATTCCACCTGTTCGGAGAGGTTCGGATTCCTCAGAATCCGAACCGCTCATCACTAATAATGACATAAATCAATTTCAAGCTCTGATTTATTTAGGACAGTCTATAAAATGACAGAAGCTGATTGGTTGCTATGGGCAACTTCTACACTTTATCTCTCTTGAAGGTTTGATACATCTCCCCCATAGAGAGGAGGTCAGAGTTGTGGAATGTAGAAGCTGGACAGTTAGGAGGATGGGTTGCAGTTTTGAGTAAAGAGATGAGTTTTAGGGGCACGTTTAAAGGCCAGGGGCTGAATGCATGTCTGATTGGCATTCCAGAGGTAGGGAACAGCCTTGTAGAAATCCAAGAGATGGGCATGGGAAGATATAGCCAAAAGGTAAGGAGACTATAGTTATTGGCAAAGGAAAGTGGGAGGGAGTGTGTGTGTGTAAATGTGTGGAGGCAAGTGACAGCTTATCACACTGAAAATTCACCTCTTCATAGCTTACCCCCATGTGATACTATTCGTCCATGATCTACCAGATATAGTCCCACACACCGACGAGGGGGGTGGGGCGCTGTGAGCCCCTCAGCAAGTAGCAAATCCAGGGGGGAGGCACGATCAGTTTGATCGATCCCTCCCACAGGCAGAAGAGAGGAGTCAGCGGCAGCAGTCTCTTTGGTCCCATTGCAGCCCAGCGCACAGCAGCGTGTGTTGGGCTGCTGAAAGGTAAGAGGGAGGGGGGCGGCAACAGATCTGGTGCCCGGCCAAGCCATTCCTACAAGCCTCGGGTAATTAGTACCTGCCCCCCCTCCCCCCTCAAAGCCCCTGTCCATGTCCGCAATGAGTGTTTCTACTGTTTCAGCATTACCCTCTCTTCCAGACTGTAAAGTGTCACAAGCAGAGCTCTCTGTCCTCTGTCTCCTTTGTCATCCTCGTGTGCACATGTTCTGTCTTATGTGCATGTGTGTTTTGTATGATTTGAAATTCTGAGGCACTGCCGAATTTGGAGGCACCCTACAAATAAATGATGATGATGCTTTTACTTGCCAAAAATCTTATTAATTATGTAAAGCTTTATATTCTTTGCAGCATAATTATGATTTAGTGATATGTTCCGCCGATAAGGGATTGTCTATGACACAGAGATTTGTAGACAGTTGTCTGATAGTGATACTTATAAATAAAACTGATTTATAATGCTATGTAGGAAATTAAAATCAAAGTCGATAATATTATCAATGCTTGGATGAGACACTTGCCAATTGTTTAAAGGTACAATTTCCTGTCTGCCCTGTACTGTTTACATTACCCAAAGTTCTCAAAACTTTGGTGAACCCACCAAGGCAACCAATAATCTCAGCCCGTAAATCTATTCTGCAATTTCTTGCCCAATATTTAAATGTTTTTTTGTAATTGTTTTCTGATCAAATCCCCACATATATTAAATATATGGGCAATTTTATTGCTAAGTTCCCTTATCTATGTGTTTTGCCACAATTGATGTTGGGTCTTTCTACACCGTCATCCCGCATGATGATGGTGTAGAGGCAGGCAGGAAAGCCTTGACTTATTTTCATAATATGACCCTTATGCCTCCAGTTGAGTTCATGTTGGAGCTCCTTAGGGGTGTTCTGGAATATAATAATTTCCAATACAAGGATGGCTGTTACATGCAGATCTCCGGCACTGCCATTGAGTCCAATATGGCCCCCATGTATGCGAAAGTATACATGCATTTCTTTGAACAGACCCACATTTTCCCTAAGTATGGTGATAATATTTTTTATTATTTTATTATTTAAAATGTTTTATTGACTATTTGTTTATGATTTGGTCAGGTGATCATGTAAGTTTTTTGGCCATGATGGATGAACTTAATGTTGTATCTACTCCCATTAAGTTCACCTATACATACAGTCAGCCAGGGGTGGATTGGGCCACCGGGACAGCGGGAAAGTTCCCGCTGGGCCGGCCCCATTCACCCCCCTGCAGGGCCGACTGACACTACCTGCCAGGCCGGCTGCCGGCCCTGGCCAAGTACTATGTGCCAGCTGCTGCGCTTCCTGGATTTGCGTTCCACGCAAACAGGAAGCTGTCAGCTGCTCCCACTAGATGCCGGCCACTGCGGGGTTCCGTTAGTCAGGAGGAGCAGTGGTGGTGCAGCGTAGTTACTGGAGCTTGTGCGGGGCAGTGGCTGTGTTAGACGGAGCGCTGTGAATCCAAGGAGTGGTCCGTTTGTGCACCAGACCACCCCTTAGCAGTGCAAGCAGCGGCTAGGTAATGCGGAGCCGGTCAGAAGTCAGACTCAGCAGTGGGTCACGCGGACAGTAGATTTAGCCGGGGGCAGAGCACCTTCTCAGCTTTCTTTCTCGGCAGCCAGCACTATGCACATTCAGTGATCCTGGAGGACCCTGCGGCTGCTACAGTATGGCATGAAGTTCTACTTAAAAGTAAGACGTCCGGGTTCCTACTGTATGCGCAAGTAAAGCATTGAATCCCTGTCCAGCTGTGATGTGACTACAAGTCCCCAGCACACTTTGTCAACTGGATGTGCTGAG
The DNA here is from genome assembly GCA_031769625.1 of Taudactylus pleione. NCBI lineage: Eukaryota > Metazoa > Chordata > Amphibia > Anura > Myobatrachidae > Taudactylus > Taudactylus pleione. Next base: position 5,559,497 of record JAUIMM010000104.1, on the reverse strand, counting down.
ACTTGTAGTGCCATCACTGTTATAAAGGTCATGAAAAGACAACTGTTTATATATATATATATATATATATATATATCCTCTCAGTGTCCCAGCTCTCACCCTCCCTGCCCTCAGTATATCTGTAAATCCCCCTCAGTGTCCTTGCTATAACGTCCCCTCAGTGTCCTAGCCCTCACCCTCACTGTAAATTCCCTGTGTCCCTGCCCTCAGTATACCTGTAAATCCCCTCAGTTGCCCTGGGGCCCCCCACTACCCTTAATTGAGCTAATATCAACAAATCAGATTCTAGTTAACATTTATCTACAGGGCTTAAGGTGGTTCCAGAGAGGTGGTGGTACTCATGAAGCCCCGCCACCCCCCCCCCCCTTATTAAGCAGAGATACCCCGAGATGGAGCCTTGCCACTGCCACAGGCACAACCAGGGTAAGTGCTGAGGAAAGCATGTAAGATAAATGTCGCCCCTTGAAAACTGTACTTTAAAATACTGGCTGTATACTTATATTGGTGCTGAAACACACATTGGAAACCCAAATAAGGGAAGCATGAGAAGCAAAACCTCAAATGACTGGGATGAATACCATATGCACACACATATGAAAATTTTGAATGGCTGGGTGCTGCTTATGTCTCCAGAGGCTTTAAGAAGTTTGAGAGTATGAAATACATTTTAGATGTTTTTTAGCTTTCCTGCCACCAGCTGAGACTACAATGTTATGGCATTTAAAAATAAAAATGTGTTCTATGCCTGACAAGGATTGCTGTCTAACTGTTTGATCAGGTAACCAGAACGTGTTCACCTATTCATATTACATGTTCCTACTTCAGCGCAACTATGGGGGGGAACCTTGAAGGATTTTAATGTACCTTAAACCTGCATCTGTTTTAAACCTTGTGAGAGCATTTATATACAATGTGCTTAAATAAATTGCCTATACTGGTACACACTATGTATCATTTCTTCATATTGCACACCATTTATCGGTCTGAGGAGAAAGAATTGGTGTGACCGTCCAAAAGCCATAATTAAAGGTGCATTATCTACTTTGTTCTTGTAAGAATAACACCATAAGTGGGACCTTCAGTGTTGGAATCTCTCATTTTCTGTTGGAAGATGGGCAATAATTACTCATCACCATTTCCATGGGGACTTTTATCCAAATGTATTACACTATGTTTATTTTCTTTGTATGTACCTGAGAGACGACAAGTTCTGGAGAATTCAGCACCATACCACTCTATACAGTACAATATGAAGTGTGGTGATCTGCTTCTATGTAGTTTGGTGGGCTGCATATTGTTTTCTGGTTTATTGCGCGGTTGAGCTCCCTAACATTTTGTCTGTTTTAGTGATGCAATGAGATAACATCACTGGTCCTAATATAGTTTACCCATCGCGGAGCAGTGCTAGATTAAGCCTGCTGGGTGGCCCGGGGCACTTAAGAGAGGGGGCCCTCCCTCTCTTGTCAGCAAAGCCTCCTGGCTGTGCCTAGGCCCTCACCCTCTTGTCAGAAACTCCACCCTGGCTGTGCCCGCTGTATGCCTCTTGTCCCTTCTTGCCACCTTGATGCGGGACTGCTGTGGACTCACTCAGGACGGCATTTAAACGGACAAACACACCTGTGTTTCTCAGACCACTGCCCCGTCACCACCCACAAACGTTGACAGCCTGTCACTCACTCTGCGATGAATTCCTATGTGCGTCCGTAACCACAGTGCGATCGCTGCGCACGTGCAGTGCGACTTATACGAATGCACGATGGCAAACAATCACTTGATTGCGTGCGTAATTGCCTTTGCGTCCATCTCTGAATCAGGCCCTAATTGGAATTAGAACACAGGTGTTTGGGGAGGAGCCTGGAGATTAAAGCTGTAGATGGGCACAGGTCTTCCACTGAAAGTAGGATTTACTGTACATACAAAACTTTTCAATATGCTATTACAAAAACATTTGGAATATCTTTGATTAGTAGAGCAATATACCTGGGTGTACTTGCTATGCTGTATGTTCTAATGAAGGTTTAAACTCAAAAGTGTTACATCGGTAATATAAAATAATTAGGACTGTTTCAGTGGTTGTCTAAGCACAAGAATATATGATGTATTGTTGACCATGGACCATACTTGCCTCATTTTGAAAAAGGAATTCAGGGAGATTGTGAAAGCAACACCTATGAGTACAGCGGTAAAGTGGACGTGTACTGCTACATCCAAATGTAAACAAGCCCCAAAGCAGTTAGTAAGATCTACTTGTTGAAGAAAACACACTGATACTTTAGAGCTTGCTCATGTATTGTGTTTTACAAGGGTTTCCATTAGAGATGTGTGCCGACGCCCGTGTTTTGGATCTGTACCTTTTTTTTGAAATTTATAAAATCTGCTAAAATCACATAATTTATATTTTGTTCCTACAGTATTATTAACCTCAATAACATTCATTTCCACTCGTTTCCAGTCAATGTTGACCACCTCACAATACTGTTTTCATCCAGTTTAGGCTCAAAATGTGCACCAAGCTAGCTAGCTGGCTGACTAAGCAAAGCGGCAGCAGTGGGTGGCACAAACACGTGGCAGTTCAACTTCCAACATTGCACAGCAGGAAACAAATGTTTTTATTATTCAAGAGGCCTGAGGGAGTTGGAGTATGTATGTAGTTGAAGGCAGGGAGAGGAAGGGTTGATTGGTAGTACATTTAATTTCATTTTTTGATTATGAAGTAAATTTATGAGAGGGGAGGGGAGGCATTTACAAAAAATATTTTACTCATTCACATCAGTCCTTGCCCCAGAAGAATCCTTGAGGGCCATGCCTGCTGCTGCTGTGAGTGGATTTTCATCCCAGAAGGGGACCAGGAAGACTACTAGTAGTGCTTTCCAAAACAAGTGACTATTAAATAATCCTTTGCAAAGATTCCACCTGAAAAGCATTTCCCAACCTGTACAGGGACATTAAAAAAAACATAATTAGTGGCTTCCAAAATGCCATTGTACCCACTGTCCACTTAACCACATATATGTGGACAAGCTGAACAGAGCACATGCAAGATTTAAGGTTTAAGTCTTACATTGTGTCTTTCTTGAGAATCTTTGAGCGCCATGCTTGCTGCTGCTGCTGGGAGTGGATTTTCATCCCAGAATTGATGTAAAGAGCTGTTGGGAAGCAAATTGTCAGCTCAAGTGGTATGTGATGCAGCGATGGCTTCTTCTTCAGTTTCTCCAGCAAGTGCATCTGCCGAGAAAAAATTAAACTTTAAAGGCACACACTGGTGATGCAGATGAGTCAACACAACCAAGTTTTAATTTTTGACATCTGATCAGGTCAGAATGGTACAATTAATGACACCTCTACCGTGACTCCATCTGATACAGTCACCATTCAAAGAATGGTTGAGGACTATTTAAAAAAATGTAATGATAGGATCCAAATAGGCATGTCAGACAGTCCATTTGACTACTGGCAGGAAAAAAAAAAGGTAATTTGGAGGTCCTTGCACAAACTGGTTTTGCTTTACTTGAGCTGCCTACCCTCAAGTGTGTACTTAGAAAAAGTTTTCAACACAGTTGGGAGCATTGTGAGTGTTCGGCCTATGAGGCTGTTTCCCCAAAATGTGGAAAGGATTATGTCCATCAAAATGAACTACAAATTCTACGAGAAAGACCTTTACTGTCAATTACATGCAAAAATTACAGAAGCACCTGTAATGGTGGATTCCAGTGGGGACAAATTAATATTGTGTGAAGATGATGTATACACTGATGAGGGTGGGGAATCGGATAATGATGATGGCGACATCTTGTCTCTGTAAAGCCAGTTTGTTCATGAGATCATTGCCAGCAATGTCAGCTGCCCATTAGTAGTTTGTTTTTTGGGGGCCCAAGCAAACCAATTGCTTCATGATTGAGGATATTGTTGATGAAGGTGTTGGCGGTGAAGATGGCAGGTGCTTGGACCTAGCTGAGAGAAGGGAGCTAGCTGATGTTGGATTGCTTGTTGTTGCTTTTTTAGCCAAAGTTTCTGAATTTTGGCAAAACGTTTTTGATGGATGCGCTGCACATGACGTAACAGGTTGGAGGTTCCTAGATGGTTAAGGTCCCTACTAATCTCTACTAATTTTGGCTTTACAAATGGTACAGATGCCTTCACAACTGATTTGGGTTAAAATAATTCCACACCCAAGATGTGATTTTTCTGGTCTTATGCCCAGGCATCACCCCAGCCTATAACCCTAGTTTATATCGTTCCCCCAGCCTAAACCATCACTCCATATTTTACCAGGACCCAAGCCTATATCGTCATCCCATCTAGTGTTGTGTATAAATTACAGCTGCACTCCCTGTTAGATTGGGGATTCATTGTCCACTTTAGTGGATGTGAGCTCCATTTTAGTCTATATTATAACACCCCCTACACATTTTCTGACCTGGGCTACAGGAGGAGCAGCTGCACTGTGAAATACGGTTGCATGGAGTTGCCCCTCTGATTCGCTGAAATTCAGATAGAGGGGCCATGGGTAGGGAGTAGAGACACTATATCAGAGAACACAGTTTTAGCTGCTATATTTCTTTTTTTAAACCATATCCTCTAATTTCACCTTTTGAAAATATGTTTATGTGAATCTCAGCTGAGGCGTTTGTGATGTCATTATGTTTAATATATTATGCACGTTAGTTAGCACTTTGTTGTGTCGTGTAGACTAATAATTTATTCATGATTGAAGAAAGAAGTGAAAAGTTTAATTTTTTGATTGCTAACTTTGTGTTATTAAATTGTAAAATATTTTTCACAATATTTTTCACAAATACACTGCATTTTCTACTTAGTGTCACAATATTTTCCGAATACACTGCGTTTTCCACTTACAGTGTCACAATATTTATTAACCACTGCGCTACCACTTACAATGTCACACACCATACGTGTATGAATATTACACTGCAATCTGACAGGCAGCGTCACAGTAATAAAAAAATTATAGTACACTAGGGTCCAGCACAAAAAAAATATATATTTTTTAATTACATTATTATTAGATTTTATTTTTTTATACACTGGGCACCCTTGGAAGGACAGAGCACTCCTGGTTGGACACAGCAGCCGCTACCCCTGCATCATTAAGTCCCATTATCTTGCTGTAAAAATGCAGCGGTTACTGCTTACTTAAATATGGGACAAGGCCAAATGACGCAATTTTTATAGAATCGCGTCATTAAGCTCCGCCCCTACCCACAGACTGACGTTCTCACTTCTCTATGAAGTGGGCAGGATGTGGGAGAAGTGACTGTTCCCGGGGTGCGGAGGGTTACCTGAAAAATTGGGAGCCTCCCGCAGATCTCAGGAGAGTAGGCAAGTATGATTTTGAATGTATGTCTCTCTGATGTAACAGCTATATAATGGGGATAAGGTGCAATCAGGGAGATAGCTAGACTTTTCAGGGAGTCAGATAGATTGCTACTATTTCAGGGAGTCTCCCTGACTATCAAAGAGAGTTGACAAGTATGACCTATGAGCGTGCATTAAAGTAGACGTGTACTGCTACACCTGAGAGGTGTGCAATAAAATGAATTTAAATGAGCCCCAAGTTGATGAAACTTTTTATAATTTTCATGGCTTGCTCATGTATTGTATTTATAAGGGGTTCCATATAAGAGGCCTATTACACCATTTGAATGTATATATCTGATTTCTTTCTTTTCCAAGTATATAACAGCTACATTATAGGGGTAAGGTGCAGTCAGGGAGATTGCTACTATTTCAGGTAGCCTCTCTGACAATTAGGGAGCGTTGGCAAGCATGCCATGGATTGAGAAATGCTCAGGACTCCTAACATTTAAATGTTCCACTGGATGGGGATACACAGATCATTGATTGTGAAATTATGACAAATAGAGACTTGGGGGGTCATTCAGACCCACTCGCGAGCGGCAGTACGCTCGCAAGTGGGTCGATGTTCCCCACTGCGCATGCGCACGACGGAGGGAGCTCCGTCTTGCGCATGCACGAGAACCGGCGAGCGACGGGCTTTCCATCGCTCGGGGTCTCGCACCAAAGGGGGCGTGCTGTCGATGTTGATTGACAGCACGCCCCCTTTGGTGGGCGTGCCCACCAGACGGAGGCGTTCCCATGGGAACGCCTACCGTCTGAAGCCGGCCCCACTGACATCACTAGTGATGTCAGTGGGAGTGATTTTGGCTCTGATAGAGCCAAAATCACTCCTGGCCTTGCGGCTGGGAAACCCGACCGCAGGGTTTCCCTCGCAAGTCCGATGGTCGCGATGGTCAAGACCATCGCGACCATCTTTTTGCACGCTCGTATATGCTGTGGGTGGTGACCCACAGCTATACGAGCGTCCAGGAGGACGCTCCATTTTAATGGAGGAGGGCCCTGATTCAGAGCGTGCGCTCTGGTCAGAGCGTCCGGCTCTGATTCAGGGCCTTGATTTGTATTTGTGAAAACTAGGCTACAAGCCTTGCAGGCAGAGACAAGTATTTTTCTAAGCAAAATGTTGCCAAATGGATGCAAACCTTTATACATTTAAATAAATATATATATATTTTTTTAGTTATGAACAAATTTCTACCAGCGTGTGTCTCTATAATGGGTGCAAGGTGTGTGGTGCACACGGGCCCCTGGGTTCAGAGGGGCCCACACCGCACACCCTGCACCCATAGTTAATTATACTTACAGGGGCATCTTAAAAGAGGAGGAGGCCCGTGTGCATTCCCTGTCCGAGGCCCCCTCCTCTCTCCTCGGTGACCGCAGCATCAGTAGACTCTGGGCACTAGAGTATGCCTCAGAGTCTACTGCGCATGCACAGATCACCTGAGGAAATGGCGCAGCCGCCATGTTCCCAGTGATTTCCTCACTACGAATGCACAAAATGCAGGAAAAATGGCAGCGGCAGCCATTTTCCGGCATTTTGAGCAGCGCTGAGACACCAGAATCTAATGTCCTCAGTGCACTGACATAGAGGAGGGGGCCCAAACGGAGGCTGCACACAGGCCCCCTCCTCTCTTAAAATGCCCCTGATGTATCCCCATCCAGATCTCTTCTACTCTCTGTTGATATGATGCTGTGGTGGCCAATACGCAGGTAGCGGCTGTGTAATACCATACAAGTAATCTGCAAATACAGCAGGATGCGTCTGTAGGAAAAAGACACCTCCTGCATACCTCTGCCATCCGCGTTCATGGTCTGTAGACGCTGCTTTGGATCACCACGGCGACCATCGGTACACTCCCGTTTTGTACAACAGTCCTGGTCACCACCCCTGTTCGGCCCTCCAATCACCGCAGCATGTCATTCATACTGCGGCCAGGAGCGATCATGCAAGACACATTGTGTACATGCACAGAACGGGTCCTACGCATGTGCAGACCCACAACATTCTGATATGTATGCAAACCATCGGGTTTACATACATATCTGAATTAGGTCCTAAGTACACATTTTGATGTCCACATTTATTACATATCTTGGTTACCAGTAATAGACTATGGAGTCTATTTACTAAGCTGTGTTAGGAGATAAAGTGAACAGTGATAAGGTGCCAAACAATCAGCTTCTAACTGACATTTTCAAACACAGCCTGTGACATGGCAGTTAGGAGCTGATTGGCTGGTACCTTATCACCGTCCACTTTATCTCCTAACACAGCTTAGTAAATTGCCTCCCAGTCACTTGGGGGTCTACTAGCCTATACTGTTGTCTATAGTATCTGTATACTTTCTGCCTCCACTCCACTCCCCATAAAATCCCTTACCTGCTATTTTCTCTCTTTGGGGTCTATTTATCAAAGAGTGGCCTATGAAAAAAATGTGTTTTCACTTGTGATAGAAACCTCACTCTGTTCATCAAGGGGGAACCACCAGTGATAAGATTGGTTGGTTTTACCACAAACCTAGTTATGGGGAGGCATATTTAACAAGGAAAGTGGTGGTACGGGTACCACTGCAATACTGTTATTGCCATCTTAAATGTTGATAACAGACGAAAATGATTATTATTTTAATAAAGCATGTTTTCTATGTGTAAAAATGTTAAATAGCTTTATTTATTATTATTATTTTTTGCTATGATAACTTCTGCTAAAAGAAGATTCAGATAAAACAAAATTCACTTAGATATATGCAAAAAATGTCTGTCATGAAGCTGCAAAATATAATTTCCATTAAGGAATTTACAAACTATTTAAAATAAAAAACATAACATTAAGGAAACATACTGCATACATGATGAGTAGTAAAGCACAATTTACAAAGGATTATGCTAAATGTCAAACTGATTCCAAATCATAATTGTAAAATTTTCATATAAAAAGTGATCAGGTGGTGCCTAGATTGAGGTAGGCAACCTGTGGCACTCTCACTGCTGCGGAACAACACATCCCAGCATGCTCTGTCACGGTTTTAGCCTGTAGCAGTGCATGCTGGGATGTATAGTTTCACAGTAAATGCTTACCCATGGCCTAGATGATGAGTCTTATACATATTTGCCAAAAGTCTGGCTGCCCCCTTCTGGAGGCGGCAGAGAGGTCGGCACAGCAGGGGGCGTGATGTTTGATTGGGCAGGTGGTGGCCGGCCGGGAGACTTGTCCACTCTTCCGGGCGGCCAGGAGCACCACCTGGCCAGGAGCACAACCCCCCTTCCCATCTATAAATCAGGCTTGCCTACCCTCCCGATTTGGCCGGTAGCCTCCCGATTTTCGGTTGCCGCTCCCAGCCCCCTGGAAAGGCAGGCAAGCCTCCCGGAAGCCTGCGACCCTCCTGACCTCCCCCCCCAGAAAGAAAGTAGAAACCCCTGCAGCAGGGGGGGGGGGGGGGGCGGTGACGCGATTCGCGCTGAATTGCGTCATCATGGCCCTGCCCCCTGCTTCACAATGACGAAAATAACGGATCGGGCCGACATATCGGGCACATTGTCTAGTGTGTACCCATTATGCAAACCTTTGTGGGTTATTCATCAGGGTCGTTCCATTGGCCTGTATGCACGACCAAAGGACCGACCCAGCTGCCAACGCCAGCAAGGTCAATGGTGCCAGTGAACGATATATCGGGTGGGCGGTCACCAGATCGTGCAGTGTGCACCACCTGTCCGATATATCGTTCATCGGCACCATTGAGCGTCACATTGGCGGGTCACTAAGTGTGTGTCTAGCCCTAATTACATCATGATTTTTACACACTATAGACATACTTTCCCACTCTCCAAGAATGGCCAGGAGGTTCAAAATAGGGTAAAAAAACCTGAAATCTAGTTGGTGCAAAACAACTAGCTCCTAGCGCTAATAAGACAGATGTGTAAATAAAACAATTCAAACTGCTACCTGGTCTCAATAAAGTCACCCACAAAAAGCTACAAATTGGGGCTGCGCTATAGAATATAATATCTCATATATCGCTTGTTTGAAACAACGATCAAAGCTCCTCTAAATATAAAAAACTAATTTATTCACAGCCTACAAAAAAAAAGAAAAATTCTAAATAATAAAACAAAAACATATCTAAAACACACAGTCATTGCATAAAATAGCACTGGTAACAATTACATTTAAATCACTAGTGACATGCATATGATACTTCCACATATAGCTGAGTACATCAGCAAATGTCCTGATGGAAAAGGAGATATCGCTCCTTTAGTTGATATATAATCTGTCTGCATACGCTCTTATCCATCTGCATATTATCAGTTAAAGAAAGCCTTTTCATGCATTGTGAATGTCTTTAGTACCTAAAATATGCTCTCACCACCTGAGTTCAAATTGTAGAAGTAGTGGAGCAATGCCATATGCCTGTGTTCAAAAGCCGTCCTGGGAGACCATGGTGTGGTAAATGAAAAGCGGCCGTCCTCACACCGGATGCTTCCCCTTGTGTACAGATGGTAAAATAATGCAATCTTTTTCCAACCGCACTGGATGGTAGCGCAAGTGGATGAACAAGTAAGTACACAGGTAGGTACACAGATCACAGGCAGAGTCACAAATGTATTTACCCCATAAATGTCGACATGTTTTGCTCCACCAGCCACAGGTTCTCAAACTTGGTCCTCAGGACCCCCAAACAGTGCCTGTTTTCCAGGTCTCTTCACAGAATCACAAGTGAGATATTCACTCCACCTGTGGATCTTTTAACATGTGTCAGTGAGTAATGACTACACCTGTGCACCTGCTGGGTGACCTGCAAAACATGAACTGTGTGGGGTCCTGAGGACCTAGTTTAAGAGCCACTGTACTAAGCTATATGTGGAAGGATCATATGCATGTCACTAGTGATTTAAATGTAATTGTTACCAGTGCTATTTTATGCAATTACTGTGTGTTTTAGATACGTGATTTTGTTTTATCATTAGAATTTTTCTTTTTTTTTTCTATACATTGCAGGCTGTGAATACATTTGTTTTTTATATTTAGAGGAGCCTTGATTGTAGATTTATTTCAAACAAGCGATATATGAGAGATATTATATTCTATAGCGCAGCCCCGATTTGTAGTTTTTTGTGGGTCACTAAAATAGGGTGGCACTCGACCGCCCGAGAAAGTGGGCAATTCTTTCGGCTGGCTGCCACCCGCCCACATACCTCTGTAAGCCCCCACTCCCCCCCGATGATGTGCTTAATCACGACATCATGGCCCTATCCCCTGCTTCACAATGTCCGTATTCTCGGCATTGTTCAGCGGGGACGGGGTCACAATGACGCGATCGCGCAGTCACGCCCCTCCCCCAGTCCACCCCTAATGCCGGGTAATGACCCCATCCACTCCCCCATATGGCATGTCACCCCCCCACTGTGCTGATTTGTCGGCAAGTATGACTATAGATATGTTGCAGGTTACGGCATCCTGGCTGGACATTCATTGCATGTAAAGTACACAGTGATTTCTACATCATTGATCCACAGGTCTCCATTCACATAAAAAGGCTTTAGATCAATAATGCAGAGTTGAAATGATTATATCATTGATTTAGCATTCCTTACAGTAAGTGTCTTCCAAAACTCTTGTTTTGTTTCACCCACACATTAACTAGGAACACTAAGGAAACAGAAAGCACTTTGTTTGATACATAATTTAACAGTGAGCTCATGTATATGGCAATAGCTGTCTGTACTGTATGCTTGTTGTTAAGATACTCTCATATTTTAGGGCTGATTCTCATTTGGGAATAATGCAATACAAAACAAGTAACTGTGTCCATTGGTAACCATGCTGCACTGCAGGTGGGGCAGATGTAAAATGTGCAGATAGATTTAGATTAGAGAGGGGCGTGTTCTACATTACAGTGTAAAAATAAAGCTACAAGTGATTTTTGGGGCGGTGCCAAAGGGCAATCTACATAGCAGCCTAAGGAGAATTGACATCAAAATGCCGGCTCCTCTGCAGTGACAGCAGGAGCCGGGTGCTGCAGTGTGACATGCTCCTGTCATAGAAGATGCAGAAATCTGATCACACTATGCACCTCAATGTTTGACCATGTTTCCGCCATCTTACAACTGATGTTGGGACAGTATGACTGATATGAGGCGCAGCTTGTTGGTGGCAAATTGTGTGTATTTCTTTCTATGTTTTTTTTTTTCTCCCTGTCGGTGGCAAAGGGAGATGGAAATGTTTTGGCACCACATAAAAATTTCCCTAAGCCCCAGACCGTCAATTTTGTTCTGGTTTTCAATTTGGAGATTGAAACATTTTGGCTGCACCTGGAAATTTGCCTAAGCACTACACACTTTTTTTTTTCCAAGTGGGGCTATTGAGTGTTTCTTTTTATCCTGTTGTTGGCAATGTGTGAGAACATTGTATGGATTATTTTTACCCTGTCAGGGACAATGTGTTTTTCTTCATGCAGGGGCTATTGTGGTGTTTTTTATTATACAGGTTTTATTTTGTTTTTATTTTTTCCTGTTGGTGGCAATGTGTTTGGGATTTCTTTCTTTCTCTTCTGTTTAATAAATTGTTTACTTCAAACGAGCAATTATTTCTCTACTTTTATTAATTATGGAAATGCTATAGTTGGATTTTTTTTTTCACAGAACGGGAACCACAGGAGGGGGCTGGGCCAAGCCACCTTCTACAAGCCAGTAAGTACTGTACTGTACAGTACAGTAAATCCTACTACTGCACTGTACTTCTCTTCCTTTTAATCGCTTAACTGGCAATATTTTTAACCAAAAACTGCTCAGAAATTGTCATTTTTATTTATTAAAGTTTTAAATGCATTTTAAAAAATATATTAAAATATTTTATTAAAAAAATAAAAAATAAATATATATATATATATATACCCCCCTGTGTCCATAGGCCCTGTTTATAAAATCAACTCCTACCCTAAATCAGAAATAGCCTCCCCCCAGTGGAAGAAGATCCCCTGTAGTATCTCCCCCCACCCCACCTGTAGTAATAGACTCCCCTGGCAGAGCCCTCACCCTTACCCTCACTTGCCTATTCTCCCTAAATGCTCAGGAGTCTCCCTAAAATCGGATGGTGCTCCCGGCCACCCGCAAAAATAGTCAAGTTTCCCGAGTCCCGCACCAAATCCCCCCGGCAGCCCCTCTCCACCCGCTCGCACCCCCCGTGTCTGCTCACTTATATAAGTAGGTAGGTGCTGGGCGGCTGGTGACATGATTCGCGGTGAATAGCGTCATCATAGCCCTGCCCCTGCTATATAATGCTTGTTTGCTCTGCACTGTATAATGGGGGTGGGGCCACAATAATGTGATTTTGCTGCCACGCCCCCTGCACTGCCCACTTTCCCTGCCATCATGCCCCCTCTCTCTTGACCTTCCAAAGGAGGGGGCAGCAAAGTCGGTATGTCTGCCCTGACCCCTGTGACAATGGGCCCCCACTGTTTAGTGTCACTATAAATTAGTATTTTTTTTCCTGATATATCACCCCCCAAGCAAAAAAAAAAGTTTTATTGGGGCACAACCCACCCCCTGCCCCTCCCAGTGTCAAAGATGCCCCCCTATTTCCCCCTTCCCCATGGCATAGCTCCGAACCCTTGCCTTATTGCAGAGCGCAGCGGAGCATGAGGCTGGAAATCATCGGTCCTTCCTGCTGTAGCTGATCTCTGCACATGTAGAGATCAGCTTACTTGTGCTTAGAGGGGAACCTCACACTTTTAGTATAGGCACATGCGCCCCAGAGTGCCGTTCACACAGCATTTTGGGGTACGATTATGGGAGTGATGTCGGCGTCGCACACCGCCGCATCACTCCCTGGGGGCCTGAGCAGGAGGAGGAAATCCGTTCTGTACGTGTGCAGGACGAATCTCTTCCATTACAGATGGGGTATTGGGGGAAGCAGCACAAACGCATGAGATGCGACATGGTCAGGTATCGCACTCCTGGCTGTGGTCGCATCTCATGCGTTAGTGCCAGGCAAGAGGTCAGGAATGTCTATTAATGACACTAACAAAATACCCCATGTATTATACATCATCACAAATTGGGGAATTAATTAAAAGTAACTATTTTCACGTTGGAAAGATTTTCACTGTTGCCCAGTGTAATTCTTGTACAGCACTGTATTTGGAATTGAAATGCCGGTGGCTGTTCAGATACCGACTGCGAAAGCCCGACAGGAGTAGATCCTGACTGGGACTGGTAAGTATCCTAACCCTCCCCTCTCTAGTCCCTAGCCCTCTCTTGGTGGTGTCTAACTCCAAAACTCCCGGGGTGGTGCCTAACGCTAAGTCCCCCTGGAGGTGCCTAAACCTAACCCCCCCTTCCCGCACCCTAAATCTAACCATCCTGGGGAGATGCCTAACCCTAACGCCCCCTTCCCCTAGCCTAACCCTAACCCTCCCAGGGGGTGCTTAACCCTAAATCCTTTCGGGGGTGCCTAAATTCCCCCCCCCCCTTCCCAGGCTAACTTCTAAGATGCACCGGACTTACCTTGTTTGGAGCGGCGTCCTTCTGCATTCTTGTGTCGGGATTAAGATAGGCATCGGTAATTCTATGCCTATTTTAAGTTCCGTCAGGGTTTAGACCTGCTGCATCCTGGCCGCCGGTCTAATAACTACATCTCCTGTATTGGTATTCATGTGTAATACATCATTTCTGTGTATTTGTTTGTGTTGTTATTGAGGTTTTGCCTAAAGACTTGTACTGTAGTGCAGTAGGGGTTTATTTATTGTAAATGGGTTTGAGGCAAACTTACAGTGCATTGCTTTTTTCACAGTACATCCACAGTGACAGCAGGAGGAGGAGGAAGAGGAAAGTCAGGGCCAAGCCACTTTACACAACCCCGTAAGTACTGTACAGTACATTCTACTACTATTCCTTTTAAGAATGTCTATAGTACCTCCTGTACTGCAGTTTAATAAAACCCTCAATGTACTGTATTTGAAAGCTTCTCTCATGTGCCACCTTTACCTTTCCTGGCCAAAACCATACATACATAAGATCTTTTAGGTGCCCACACACATACCGATGTCCTCACGATTTGATTTTATGGCCAATTTCCTCATGAACTTTCACGGGAGCTCCCTTGCCGTCGTGATCACAATTTTGGAAAAAAGACACCCAATCTGTCTTACGATCTCACGATCTATTGGATCGTACGCATTGTGAGATTGGCCATAACAAATCGTGAGTTTAAAAATAAAATAAAACAGGCTCTTGACTATTGGTGGGAAATTTAAATAGCCATAACAATGGGAGGGGCTATCTAGGGAGTATAAAAAGCAGGCACCCTTTAAACTCTGTGTACATTCTGCTCTGCTACTAGATGAGGCTAGGTGTATTCCTGCTTAATCCTGTACATTGCTACTGTGCTCTTTGTATTTGGCTTGCCTCTTACAAAGTTTATTCTACCTGCAAGTGTGTGCTACCTACCTGCATTCTATCCTGTTCCTGAATTCTGTACTGATGCGTCCCTATCAGTATAGAGTGTTGGTCGCTGAAGCTGGGGTCCGGGAGATTAGGAAGAGGGCCCAGCGAAGAAGGACGAGAGCATGCTGGACCAAGGAGTGGCTGCTACAAAGGGATACCCGCTCTCACATGTCCCTGCTGATGGAGATCAAGGAGAACAACCCAGACGACTATCGGAACTACCTGCGCATGGATGACGCCAGCTTCCAAGAATTACTGCATCTGGTTTCCCCCCACATCCAGAGACAGGACACAAGGTGGCGGAGGGCAATCCTTGCTGAAGACTGGTGGCTACCCTAAGGTACCTGGCTACAGGAAGGTCACTGGAAGACCTAAAGTTTGGGATACTCACCTCACCTCAGTCCTTGGGCATCATCATTCCGGAGACCTGCAAAGCCATCGTAAAAGTGCTACAGTACCAGTATTGCAAGGTAAGTTAAAAAAAAACACCACACATTGGTTTCTTGTGCAAAGAAAAATTTTTATTTTTATTTTTTACTCAACATAAAGCAAAAAATTGCCTTCTTTTAGTACAATGTGCAATGAGCTGCAGGCAACTGAAATTGTGCACTAAACTGTGTGCAATATCCTTTTTTTATAACAATTTTACAAAAGAACATTATCACCAAATTTTATGAATCCCAATAGGTAGCTGGCTGTATGTGATAGGGTGGGTCAGACGCCAGTTTGAACAGGCCAATACACATATGGCACAAGTATACATTGTGGCCCCGGCTTCCAGCAATGTGTACTTGTGCCATGTGTGTAGTGACCTTGTCCAAATGGCGTCATCACCACCCTATCCCATGCAGCAAGCACCTATTAGAAATCATAAAATTTGGTGATATTAAAAGCAAGACAAAAAAACAACCAAATTAAATATCAGCAAATTTTATGAATCCCAATAGGTAGCTGGCTGTATGTGATAGGGTGGGTCAGACGCCAGTTTGAACAGGCCAATACACATATGGCACAAGTACACATTGTGGCCCCGGCTTCCAGCAATGTCTACTTGTGCCATGTGCGTAGTGACCTTGTCCAAATGGCGTCATCACCACCCTATCCCATGCAGCAAGCACCTATTAGAAATCATAAAATTTGGTGATATTAAAAGCAAGAAAAAATTTACATCTCTGTAAATTGGGGTGACTCATCTGCTGCATCCAGCAGAGCATTATACAAGGTGGTGCTGGTGCTTGGGGTGCTTGGTGGGGGAGTAATATCTAACTGGGCAGGGGGGGGCGGACATACCTATTTGGGGCAGGGGAAAATAGCATTGGATCTGCAATGTATGTAGAATTTGAGATATTTTTGCTCATACAGCGACTCAACAGGTCGTAGTTTAACCTTAAAAAATTTCTTTGGATATCTGTATCCAGATTTCTCAATGTGCTGTTCACATGAGCTGTGAAATCATCTATTGCATCTGGGGGTTTCTGCAGCATTTTGTAAAAAATGGCCCTCACGTTCAGTAAGATTCTCCCTTTTCCCTTGTTTTTTTTTCTTTTTTTGGGGTTGTTGAGAAGATGAGGGTCCAGGTGGAAGTTGAGTTTCCACTTGTGTGCTATTCTCCGGATCACTGTCACCACCGAGCAGACTGAGGTCCGGTGTGGATGCTAAATCAGGGTCTTGGGTGGGAGTCTATATAGGGAAAAAATATATAAAAAATATTAGTCATGTTTTAACCCCTTTTTTACTATTTTTACAGTTTCCTAACACCGTGGAGGAGTGGACCAGCATCGCGGAAGATTTTGAACAACGTTGGAATTTCCCTAACTGCGGAGGAGCCATCGATGGGAAACACATCCGCATCAACCCACCTGCCGACTACAACTAAAAAGGATTCTTCAGTATCGTTCTCATGGCAGTGGTGAATGCCAACTACGAATTTCTGTTTGTGGATGTCGGCAAGAATGGGCGTGCTTCGGATGGTGGGTCCTTCAAAAAGACGGCTTTCTACTAGAGACTCGCCAACAAAACCCTCAACCTGCCCTCACTGGACCAGACAAAGCACGGCCTAAATTACGTTTTCGTTGCAGACGAGGCTTTTGCATTACATAAACATGTGATGAAGCCATTTGCACACAGGGGTCTGATCAGAGAGAAAAGGATATACAACTACCGTCTATCCTGGGCACAGCGCATTGTGGAAAATGCGTTTGGAATAATGAGCAACCGCTTCCGCATTTTCCACACCACCATCAATCTACATGTGGAGAAGATAGACTGGGTCGTGATGGCGTGCTGTGTGCTGCACAACTTTCTGCAAAGAAAATCTACTCAACGAGGACCAGTCCCAGCAAGACCAGAAGATGTAGGACTCCTGGAGGACATTGAACATTTGACATCTGTGTCTGCACCACCAACTACAACAACATCCACCGCACATGCCAAAGAAGTGAGGGAGGAGTACATGACCTATTTCAATGTACCAGGTGCTGTACCATGGCAGGAGGACTGTCTGTGAACTACTGACTAAATTGGACATTTGGGATTTAACAACAAAAACATTAAGGATTTTGGTTTAAACTGTGTCACTACTTACCAAGACTTCTGCAACCTCCTCATCTCCCTCACACTCAGACATCAAGATGATTGATTCCCTTTGAGACTCTTGTTCACTGATGAATGACATCATTTGGTAGTACCACAGCGCAGGAGTATATATTTCATCTGTAGCCGCTCCTGATTTTTTGGAGTCATCCACCTTTTTTTTTTCTTTGATGTACACTGTCCTGAGATTTTGAATCTTTTGCTGTACAGTTTTCAGGTCTGCATCAGATATGTATTTTTTCGTATACACCAAAAGTTCCTCTAGTGCGGCCAACTTGTGCGACTTATTGTGGTACTTCCGAGAACTGATCTTCCACAGACACTCTTTCGAGTGCAGGATTTCAATGAATCCTATAATGAATTCATGTTCAGAATCCATGGACATTATCTATGAATAAGAAAAAAAAGGACATTTAAATATTTGTGTATATAGTTTTGTTAAATGTAATGTTGTTATAGTTCACATATTTAATGTTTTAATATTTTCTTTTTTACAGGTTTTTAAAGGTTTGTTATGGTATTCTAATCATGTTTTCTTTTACAGGAATGTTATGTGTTTATTGCTTGGTAATATAATGTTTTTCTTTGTTTGACAGTATGGGTTTTCCACCTTTGGGCCTGTCGTTATGGTAGAACTACAGATCCCAGGATGCCCTAAAAACAGTTTCAAAGGTGGGTGGCAGGTCATCCTGGGATCTGTAGTTCCACAACAGCTGGAGACCGAAAGGTAGAAGACCCCTAGCTTTAAATAATGTGTGTTTTTAAATGTAATGTACAGTATGGTGATTTTTTTGTAAAATACGTTTTTATTTATTTATTTTTTTGATGTATTACACACATTGGTGGGCAGTGGGGGAGCTTAATGCATTACCCAGCCACCGCCCGCCTCAATACGGCGGGCGGTGGCTGGGTCATGCATTTATTACCTGGGGGCACACATTGGTGGGCAGTGGGAGCTTAATGCATGACCCAGCCACTGTCCGCCTCAATACGGCAGGCGGTGGCTGGGTCATGCATTTATTACCTGGGGGCACACATTGGTGGGCAGTGGGAGCTTAATGCATGACCCAGCCACCGTCCGCCTCAATACGGCAGGCGGTGGCTGGGTCATGCATTTATTACCTGGGGGCACACATTGGTGGGCAGTGGGGAGCACATATTGGTGGTCAGTGTGGTTGCAAACTGTACAAATACTCACCAAATATCCAACAAAACAAGACTTCAGTGTGCAGGCTCCCAAAGTGCGACTGTCTTGCTCCATACACGATGCTGCACAAGATGGCGATGGGGTGTGTCCAGGCTTCTGTCAGTCAAATTCCGCATTGTGTGATGAATCGTACGATTCATCGTGAGGAAGAAAACCCTCACGATCGGCTTCCATCGTGTTCATGGTTGGCTAATCTGCCCTACAGCACGGCAGATCAGAAGATGCGATATACGACGAGCGGGGATGCGCATCGGCATCGTGCTCGTGAGTACAAACTCACGATTTGTTCTTTTTTTACCCGATTCATCGTCACGATTCGTCGAATCACCTTTATGGTGCCCACACACATACCAACTTGCTCCCAATCAGCCGATGTACACGATTTCCCCTGAACCCTCCCCAGGCAGTCTTGGTCACGATTTGGAGTTAAAAATGTCCAATCTGACTAAAGATCTATCTTGCAGCCAATGCATTGTATCCCAGATTGGCTAATCTGCCCTACAGCACGGCAGATCTGAAGATTCGTCGAAATCGGACAAATTGGATGAAAAGTCGGTATGTGTGTGGGCACCTTTAGTCTTTCCAGCTAACTTACAGTATCAGTCCTCGATGTGGGAATGCTTCAAAAGCCTTTTAAAGTCTATTGTGAATATGCTTACAGTATTGCACAAGGCTAGCTTTTGGCCTTTCACACTAAACTACAGTACAGTACTGTAGTTGATACTTCTTTGGTTAACCATATTGACCAACCTACAGTACTGTATACAAAATTCCCTTCACCTCAGGCCTGTGGGATGTGATCCTGACTGGACAGCTTTATTTTTAAATTGCAATTTAGATCTGAGCTTGGATACACCCTTTTCAAATCTAAATATCTGCACATTTTATATCTGTCCCTACTGCAACACAACATGGCTTCCCCCAGGTGCACAGTTACTGTACTTGCTTCTTTTTGCTTCGCTCCCAACTCAGAATCAGTAATACCCCTTTCACACTGAAAATGAAAATCCCGGGTACTGTAATTCACTTTTACCCGGTAATTTGCTAAACAACCCGGGTTTTTTCCCTGTGTGAAAGGGTCATCCCGGGACTAAAATCCCGGGTCTCCGAACCTTGGCCCTCATTCAGAGCCACTCGCTATCGGCAGTACGCTCGTTCTGAGTGATGTTCGCACATCTGCGCATGCGTACGGTTTTTAGTACGCATGCGCGAACCAGTCAGTGCGGCCGAAAATCATTTGTACGCAATATAGCGAGTGCCTGCTATTTTGAGTGACAGAATGAGGCGTATGTGGGTGGTAACAGGGGAAGGTGCTTGAAAACGGGGAGTGGAGATCCGAACGCAGGCGTGCTTAAAGGTCAAAACGGGCGTTTTATGGGTGTGCATAATTAATATAGCAGCGTCAATGACCACGTCACTTGGTTTTTTTTAACTCAGAACTGCTCGCAAAATAGCAGTTGAAAAAACCAACCACAAGAATAGCGAGCAGTTCAAATCCTGTTCGATGTACTCGATTAATCTAATAAATAGCGGACATGACGTATGGTGCGAGCGGCCAGGGGGCGTTTTTAAGAAATAAAAGAGCGTATGTTTTGCTCGCTCGATCAGACTTAGAGGTGTGAACAGACTGCAATGTGCGAACGGATCATTTGCATAGCCACCCCTTGTTTTTGAACGAACAAACGCAAATAGCGAACGGCTCTGAATGAGGGCCCTTGTTTTTTTGCAGGTTTGTAGACCTGGAAATTAAGCCCCGGGTTGACCCTTTCACACAGGGAAAAAACCCGGGTTGTTTAGCAAATTACCGGGTAAAAGTGAATTACCTGGGATTTTCATTTTCCTGTGTGAAAGGGCTATCGGGCAGAAAATGGCAAACAACCTGGCATGCAAAAGCTGGGTAAAAGCTGGGTTTTTTGCCATTTTCTTTCTGAAAATGGTATAAATATTCTATTTTTCTGTAATGTCTGATTGAATACTGCACTCTGGTGGTCACTGTTTATATGAGAAGCTCTATACTTTGCATAACTAGGAACAGTTAGTACACAGGTTCTCAAACTCAGGGCCTGATTCAGACCCGGTCGCGAGCGCTGTGCGCTCGCAACCGGGTCGATGGTGGGCCAGTGCGCATGCACACGACGGAGCAGGCTCCGTCGTGCGCATGCGCGAGACCCATATAGCGACGGGCACTCTGTCGCTCCGGGTCTCGCAACAAAGGGGGTGTGCTGTCGATGTTGAGTGACAGCACGCCCCCTTTGGTGGGTGGGCTGGAGGAGTGGCTGCCCAAACGGAGGCGTTCCCATGTGAACGCCTTTGTCTGGGGCCGGCCCCACTGACATCACTCGCGATGTCAGTGGGAGAGATTTCGGCTCTGTTAGAGCCGAAATCTCTCTGGGGCTTGCAGCAACGAGACCCTACCACAAGGGTCTCGTCGCAAGCCCGATGGTCGTGACCATCGCAACCATCTTCCTGGCCGCTCGCTATAGCTGTGGGTTGTCACCCACAGCTATGCGAACGGCCAGGAGGCCGTTCAAAAAAAAAAAATAGCCCGGCCCTGATTCAGAGCGAGTGCTCTGTCAGGTGACCTGGAAAATGTGACCATAGTGGTGGTCCTCAGGACCGAGTTTGAGAACCTCTGAGTTAGTATAAACCACAGATTCTCAAACTCGGTCCTCAGGACACCAAACAGCGCATGTTTTCCAGGTTTCCTCACAGAGCCTCAAGTGAAATAATTAGCTCCACCTGTGGATCTTTTAAAATGTGTCAGTGAGTAATGAATACACCTGTGCACCTGCTAGGTGATCTGGAAAACGTGGACCGTGTGGGGTCCTGAGAACCGCTGGCAATTGGAACTATGCAGCATGTACTGTGAGGGAAAACGTGACAGATACAAATATTTGCTTTTATTTTGAAAACGTAAAAGTCTGTTTTGAAGTAGAGATACTTATAATATACCTACAAAAGAAAATATAAAGTGCCACTTATTTAGCTCTCTTTTCAAACAGATAATGATGTATTTTGTTTGGAGGGAGTAAAGTAGTTCCAGGTGCAACTTTACAGAGCCTGGCCCTGTTGGCTAATGCATCCTTCTGATGGCAGTAGCTATTTTGGCTATGGAGGTATTCTCGCAGGAGAGGGATCTCGCAGTTCTTCTCCCACTGCTTCTATTTTCTGCTGTCGGTTTTCACTAAATAATATTGCTGGGTATGCGCAGTGTCATAAAAGGCAGTGATGTGATAGTGATAGCTATCACTTCATTGCCAAGCTCTTCACGGGACAGCTATAGTCAGAACTGCTGTCCCGGCAAGAGATCCTTGGTACATAGGGCTTGATTCACTACCGTACGCAACTGCGATTACGCACGCAGTCGTCCGATTGTTATGTTCTGTGCATGCGTATGCATCACAGGACACATGCACGAACTAGCCACTGTGATCGGGACTACGATCACAGAGACTACGCAGACCCATCGCAAAATTACTGACAGGAAGTGTCATTTGTGGGAGGTGACGGGGGGGTCGGCAAAACGCAGGCATGCCAGTGCGTTCGCCCGCTGTTGCAGGGGTGTTCATAAATTAGCCATTGCGATGCCCTACACAGCCTGAGATCTCATAGCGTACTTGGAAGTTAGAAATTTCTGCATAAGATACAACAAGAAACGAAAGATTCCGCACAGAACAACTTCTACTTAATGAAAACCAACCATATATCATCACAGAATAAATTGTATCATTAAGTTTTGTTGGTGGTGCTCCCAAAGCTCAAGATTAAACATGCAAAGACAACGAGAGAAAAAAAGTAGAGCTAGTCGCTGGGGCACGCTTATGAATAAATGGATGTTTTTAATAAAACATAACTTTTAATATTTATCAATAAAATAATATAATGAGGCACCTTGCATTTTGTACATAAAGTACAGATGATATAATAATCATCTGCTGGATGTAACGGCGAAATATTAAATAAATCTCTATATCAATGGGTACAAAGAGATATTGGTTTTGAACAGATGAAAATTAAACATATAATAGGTTTAGCTGCTCTGCCTGTGCATAGAAATCCCAACCATCCTCTTTTAACCTACAGCACCTGGTATTCCCAGGAGGTCTCCCATCCAAGTACTGGCCAGGCCTATCACTGGTTAGCTGCCAAGATCAGAAGGGATTGGGCAATCATGTGATGTAAGGCTGTAGGTATAATAATAATGGGTTGCAACAGCACTGGGTCAGAGCAGTAACCATAAATGTAGGACTATCTTGGTGGATAGTCCATTTATTGTTTTAAATATAGTGTTCAAAGAAAGTGTTGCATAGGCACACCTCAATTGTTACACGTACATGCATCAAATAGGATTATCCATATAGCAATATAACGTGTAACATAGGGTAGATAAATAAATGATTATCAAACACAGACTTATTTATAATAGTCAATACATAGGTGTAGCATATGTCACTTTTGATCAATAAAAACTCACAATGAGATGCTATAAGATTAGTTCTGTAGTGTAATTACATTGAATGATACATTCAGCAATTAGGATTTAAGTTTAAACAACAAATCTCACATGATAATTCCTCATGCATGTAACACACTCGGAGTCACCCGCAAACCATGTTTGTGTTATTGGATAACAAAGATGACCTTAATCAATGATCATAATTTATAGTGATACAATCTCATATAAATATAGCATACACAAGTGGTGCTGTAGGACAGTGTTTTTCTAATTAAAGAGGTATAGATCAACTAAAATTAAAAGCATAACCACTAAAGTCCCAGACCACATTGGAGTTCTCATACAATACCAATCCCAAAGTTGAGATAGCCAGGAGTCCAATCCGTGCACAGATTGATTCTCCCAGCAAGCTGTATACCGCAGCACAGGACGCGCATTTCGCCCGAATGAGGGCTTGTTCACCTCATGCATAATTAGTTGAGACCAAACCGTCTCTATAAAAAGGTTCGAGAATCCCTCCCATGATATCCAGCTGTGTATCATTAATAAAAGATTAGTGAGAAGGTAAACATAAAAGTTCATCCATCTCTGGTTGGGAGCGGACACGTGATCAGACCAACGGGCCAATCACATGTTGGTAAATCAGGGTGCCTTATGGTAAATGTAGTGCACTGTAATCCATTTCGCTTGAAAACAGCCAAATCAGGGATGTGCGCATAGGAAAAACAGAGCCGCTGACCAAGGTCACAGCCACACTTATTAGACATTGGGACAAGAAGCTACCATGCATGTTTTCCATCTCCCTATAAAAGTTCGTCCATCTCTTTGGTTGGAAGCGGACACGTGATCGGACCAACGGGCCAATCATATGGTGGTAAATCAAGGTGCATTAAGGTAAATGTAGTGCACTGTAATCCATACGCTTGAAAACAACCAAATCAGGGATGTGCGCATAGGAAAAACAGAGCCGCTGACCAAGGTCACAACCACACTTATTAGACATTAGGGCAAGAAGCTACCATGCATATTTCCCATCTCCCTACCCAAAGGTACCCAGCGAGTGGGCCCACCATCCAACTGTAGATAATGTTGAAGTGTTACTAAGGGGATAGCAATTCATCCTTCTCCTTGGTTAAAGGAGAACATGTGATCGGACCCACTGGCCAATCATTGTGTAACATTTAAAACAGGGTGCATGCTAGTAAACGTAGTGCAACTAGATAGCAAATAATATCTCCCAAATAGAGACAATATTATTGAGGTACATGTAGGTCAGAATAGTGTACAGTGATATGGAATACTACATCTAAGGCAGCAAATCATAGGGAGATAAATAGCGCTGACCAAAGTCACAGCTACACGCATTTAAAGATAAGCCAGGAAACTACCATACATGGTTCCCGTCTCCCTACTCAAAAGCACCCAGCAAATGGACCCACCATCCAGCTAATGTTGAAAGGTTACCAAGGGGATACAATTCATCTATCTCCTTGGTTACAAAAGGAGACATGTGATCGGACTCACGGGCAAATCATTGTGCACCATTTGTGACAGGGTGCATATTGGTACACGTAGTTCACCTAGATATCAAATGATATCTCCCAAGGAGATACTATTGTCAAAGTGCATGTTGGTTAGTATAGTATAGTGTCTCTCATTTGGAAGCAACGAGCAGAAAAAAGTTAACAATATACAGGGAAACACACATTATCTAATTATAAATACTTATTTGGAAAGTTACTTAAAGAGAGGACAATTCACCCTACTCCTTGATTGAATGAACATATATGGCCGGACCCACATCTTGTTCAATTTTATCAGGGTGCATGCTGGTAATTATAGTGCACCTGAGTATCAAAGAATACCTCCCATTTAAATGTGAAAAAGTCAAGGAACATGCAGGTGCATTTTTTTAAAACAGGCGATGTCTCCCATTAGGAGCCCCATCATTTCCTTAAGTGAGCCTAAATGGAATTCTAAACTTGGAATATAGATTAAAAGAAAGTAAGTGTGTAGAAATGTGATCAGAATATGATAGCAAAAATAGATTCTCTGTTTTTATATAATGAGAGACCACCCAACACGTATTAGATAATAGTAAATAGGACGGATTACAAGGACCTGGTTGATTCGTTAAAATGTATAAAAAACCATAATTCTAAATCATAAGATAAAATAAAATTGTCTATTGAGATCTGGATAAGTCCCGTATATTATTGAATCAAAAAAGGAAGAAAGGGAAAATTCAACAATAATAATAATGCGAAAAAAGTTTTTTAGTTTTTAATATAGTGAATGGGATTGGTTAAACTATATTAGAATAATAATAGGTGTTCCTTAATAAATGTGATTTGTCATAATAAAGACCAATATACAAATATCAATAACATGTGAGTAAAGTGAATAAAAGTGAATAAATATAAAAATAGATAAACATGGTGAACAACTAGTGCAAATTAGTATTGTACATATGTCAGATGAAAAGGTAGTGAAAAAAATAATAATATAAGGTGTCACGATGTCAATTCATACAATGTGTATATATAATAATAAAAATATTATTTAATTAGTGAAAGATGTGATGAGAAGTGTATATATGAAGTGCATACATGAAAGTGTACTATTATAGGAAAATATTTGGATTGGGCTAAGTCTTCTATTTGTTGGATTCCAGATCTGGACATAAACTATTAATTATCCAAGGAAACACAAAGATTATAGGAACACACTATAATTAATGTATTCATTCATTCCTTGTGGATTGAGAGCACCCAGTTTAAATGTCCACAAACTTTCTCTCTTAATTAATTCCTGTGTAATGTCACCTCCACGGATTCCCAAGTTTACTTTTTCTAATCCAAATGCTTGAAGTTCTCTGTAATTATCATTATGTTGTGTGTGGAAATGACGAGCTACTGAGGTCAGTTTTTTAAATTTCGCACGATCAGAAGAAGCGTTTCTGATCGTCCCCACGTGTTCCAAAATGCGTTGTTTGAGGTTTCTAGATGTCATTCCCACATATTTGATGTTACAACTACAGGTAAGGCAATATATGACACCTGTCGTGTTACAATTAATGAAATCCCTGATCTGGATCTGAGTTCCATATTTATCAGTGACTTTATTACATTTGGTCATATAAGGACATGCCTTGCGTGTACCACAAGCAAAAGAGCCTTTTGTTCTTATATCATGTTTAGGAAATCTTATATAATGGCTCTGAACAAACTGATCTTTCAAATTCCTGGATCTACGCCATCCCATGGCTACTTTGGTATCCAAAATTTGAGATAAATCATAGTCTAAGTGCAGGATATGCCAATGTTGTTGAATGATACCTTGGATGGCTCTCCATTCTTTACAAAAGTTGCCAATGAATCTCATTCCTTTTTTATCAGTCTTTTGTTTGGAATCATGTCTTACCTGATTGAATGATGTATCATTCAATGTAATTACACTACAGAACCAATCTTATAGCATCTCATTGTGAGTTTTTATTGATCAAAAGTGACATATGCTACACCTATGTATTGACTATTATAAATAAGTCTGTGTATTGACCATTATAAATAAGTCTGTGTTTGATAATCATTTATTTATCTACCCTATGTTACACGTTATATTGCTATATGGATAATCCTATTTGATGCATGTACGTGTAACAATTGAGGTGTGCCTATGCAACACTTTCTTTGAACACTATATTTAAAACAATAAATGGACTATCCACCAAGATAGTCCTACATTTATGGTTACTGCTCTGACCCAGTGCTGTTGCAACCCATTATTATTATACCTACAGCCTTACATCACATGATTGCCCAATCCCTTCTGATCTTGGCAGCTAACCAGTGATAGGCCTGGCTAGTACTTGGATGGGAGACCTCCTGGGAATACCAGGTGCTGTAGGTTAAAAGAGGATGGTTGGGATTTCTATGCACAGGCAGAGCAGCTAAACCTATTATATGTTTAATTTCTGCATAAGGTCAGAGCTTGTGCAAGTGTGTGTGAGGCTGCGACGGTACTCGATTGTACCGATGGTTTTGCAGTCTTGCTAAACATTACGGATGTGTGCTAAGTAAAGTGCCCTGTCCTTGTGTAGTGCTGCGAGGGAATAGTGATCGCAATGGATTAGCATACTATCGCAGTTGAACTGCATGCATAATGGCAATTGCATTTGCAGTTATGTTCCTTATTTAATCAGGCCCATAGACCTTCCTTTATTGTACTGATATGCAGCGATAAGGGATGTTAATTTCATATTTTTTATCAAATAGTCTCCGTCTGTGAGTCTGATACTGTATGTTTGTTCTTACGTTAGGTACGTAGGTGGCATCCTTTCCTCTTGTGACAGATGGTGCGGGTAGGGCAGTCAGCCTTGTAGAGCGCGCAATGAAAAAAATGGGGCGTGGCCTCACAGGTAGGGGACCAGTCTGTTTGTAGTGTCTGCTCCCTCACTGTGTCAGGAGCCAAGTGCTGCACGTAGTGCTACAGTGCAGCAACCGGCTCCGGTCACTGAGGAGGAGCCGGCACTTTGGTGTCAATCCTCGGCAAGTGACACCCGGGTACGGCCCGCACCCCCCTTGTGACGCCAATAGGTACAGTCTTATCAAGTGACAAAAAGTTTTCCACTCCCTGTGACTTACCTCTGCTTACCCTTCAATGTACAGCGAGTTACACTAACCTCACCCCTTGTCCTCCTTCTAATTAGCTTGTTGGTACATTGTCCTGTGTTGTTCCTAAGATATGTCCTCTTACATTAGATTTTACTTATGATATGTAAAATTAGACCGTTACTGTATATATTCCCTGAACTTTGGTGCCTTAAAAATGAAAAAAATCATAATAATAATAATAATAATAATAATAATACATTTGCAATTGAGACATTACCTAAAACTAAATTCCAAAATTAATATAAAAATATTTTTTTAAACTTTGTATAAGCCCCCCCGATCCGAGCCGGGAACCGAGTCCGGCTCGGGTTTTACCGCCTAACTCGGAACTGAAATCGAGGCAAAACGTCATCATCTCGCCTTCCAGATCTTGCAGGGGGCATGCAAATGGTGGAAGGAGCCACCTCTTCCCGTCCAGTGTTGGGAAGGTCAGGCATTGCAACCGTCGCCAACTTGGACTCTCCATCGGGATTTGTGATATCTTCTTAGAATTAGAAAGCACAGTTCTTTGCTGTGCTTTTGCCAAATATCAAAGTGTATGTTACCAAGTTTAAAAACTCAAAACGTAACAAGTCCAGTGTTACCTACCTGCTCCCTCTCTGTGGGATCCAAGCACCTTCGATCTCCAACACCAACACCTGCATCATCAACATCCTCATTCGTCATCGGGAGTAGTCTTGCTGCATCCAATGTTGTTATTCGAAGCATGATTGACTCCTCTCCTATCCGTGATTCCTCAGAAGGATCCTTGATGACTACGCCTGTTGCTGTTGCTGTGAGTGGATCTTCATCCCAAAAGGGACCAGGAGGAAGACTACTTGTAGCGTGTCCTCCAAAAAACATTTAACTGTCAAACAATCGTTTGCAAGAGCAAACAAGTATGACAGCAATCACAGAATTTGCACAGCGGATTACTGATGCCATAACAGCTATGCTGGTATTAGATGTGCGTCCAGTATCCGCCATTACTGCAGTGGGTTTTCAACAGTTAGTTGAGGTCATGTGTTCTCTCTCTTCTAGATTCCACTTCGCTAGAACAGCAAATCCAAGTCTGTACAAGGACATTAAAAAAAAAACCTTATTAATGTCCTCAGAAATGCCTTTGTACCCACTGTCCACTTGACCACTGATATGTGGACAAGTGGGACAGGGCAAACTAAGGATTACATGACTGTGACAGCCCACTGGGTAGATGTATCGCCTACAACAGCAGCAGCAACATCTACCAAAAGACAGCTGATACAGAGGCAGGCTACTCTTTGTATAACTGATTTCACTAAGAGGCATACCGCTGAGAACCTCTTAGAAAAACTCAGGGAAATCATTGCTAAATGGCATACCCCACTTGGACTCTCTTCGGGTTTTGTGATTTCAGGCAATGCCACCAATATTGTGAGAGCATTACACGTGGGCGAATTCCAACACGTCCCATGTTTTGCTCACACAATTAATTTGGTCGTGCAACATTTAAAAAAAAAATTACAGGGTCGCGCAGGACATTCTCTCGGTGGCCCACAAAATATCTGGATATTTTAGACATTCGGGGACCGCTTGTCAAAGATTGCATGACCAGCAGGTACTGTTAAATTTGCCCTGTCATCAGCTGAAGCAAGAGGTAGTAACTCGGTGGAATTCTACCCTCTATATGCTTCAGCAGATGGAGAAACAGCAAAAGGCCATCCAGGGCTATACAACGGCCTATGACATAGGCCGTGGAGGGGGAATGCGCCTTACTCAAGCGCAGTGGAGAATAATTTCCGTGTTGTGCAAGGTTCTCAAACCCTTTGAACTTGCCACATGTGAAGTTAGTTCAGACACTGCCAGCTCGAGTCAGGTCCTTCCCCTCATCAGACTTTTGCAAAAACAGCTGGAGAAACTGAAGGAGGAGGTGAAACAGAGTGATTGTGCAAAGTATGTCAGACTGGTGAATCAAGCCCTTGATTCACTTCACCAGGATCCAAGAGTTGTCAATCTATTGAAATCTGAAAAATATATTTTGGCGACCATTCTGGATCCTAGGTTTAAGTCCTACCTTGTGAGTTTTTTTCCAGCAGACCGAAATCTAAAACTGTGCAAATAGCTGTTGGTAAAAAAATTGTCAGATGCAGCCGCACGTGAAATTCCATCATCTCTTCCTTCAGTTTCTGCAGCTGCCAGGAAAAAACAAAATTTTCCTTACAGAATGCCTGCTGATCATGCAGATCATTCACCAAAAAATTACATCTGGTCGGGCCTGAGAGAACTGCCTACTAGTGACATGTCTTGTACCGTGACTACTGTATGTGTGATACGGTCTCCATTCACAGAATGGTGGAGGACTATTTCAGAGATAACATCCTAATAGGCATGTCAGACAGTCCCTTTCAGTACTGGCAGGAAAAAGAGGCAATTTGGAGTTCCATACACAATCTGGCTTTGAATTACTTAAGTTGCCACCCTGCAGTGTGTACTCCAAAAGCGTTTTCAGTGCAGCTGGCAACCTTGTCAGTGATCAGCATAGGAGGTTACTTCCTCAAAATGTGGAAAAGATGATGTTCATTAAAATGAATTACAAATTCCACGAGAAAGACCTCTACCAACAATTACATAAAAAAATTACAGAGATGCCTATGGTGGATTCCAGCGGGGACGTATTAATATTGTGTGAAGAAGAGGATGTACACACTGATGGGGAGGACAAGGACGATGACAACTTGTAATGTAAAGTCAGTTTGTGTATGGGATAATTTTCATTTCCATGTCCAATGCACATTGGCAGCTTGTTTTATGGGGGTCCAAACAAACCAATCATTTCAGCCACAATTGGCAGTCCTTGTCGCTGAAATGATTGGTTTGTTAAACTGTGAACGTCCTGTTTCATATACAACATAAGGGTGGATGGGAGGGCCCAAGGACTATTCCATATTGCACCTTTTTCCTTTCCATTACGTGCTGGTTGGGGCATTGCTACCTGACATTTTAAATTAATGTTATGGTTGGTTTAGGAAACATTGATTTTTTTTTAAATTAATTTATTATCAATTTTACAGCCATGGGCTGCACAAATTTATTTTTATTAATTATTCAGCCAGGAGCTGCACCCAATGAATTGTTTTTTACTTTTTTAATTAAATTATTAATTATTCAGCCCGCAGCTGCACCAATGAATTGTTTTTTAATTAATTTATTATGAATTAAAAGAATTTCTTTTTATTAATTATTCAGCCAGGGGCTGCACCCAATGAATTGTTTTTTACTTTTTCAATTTCATTATTATTAATTATTTAGCCCGCGGCTGCACCAACGAATTGTTTTTTAATTAATTTATTATCAATTTTCAGCCAGTGGCTGCACCAATGAATTTCTTTTTGTTATTAATTATTCAGCCCGGAGCTGCACCAATGAATTGTTTTTTAATTAATTTATTATCAATTTTACAGCCAGGGTCTGCACCAACTATCAATTCTTCAATCCTCAAGGGTATCCCAACCATCATCTTTGTACAGTCTTCAACTCTATTAATAATTATATCAATCAGTTTTGAGCCAGCTTGGCCCTTTAACTAGATGAAAAAATCAATATTGTGAGCTGTGAGGTGGTCAAAATTTCCTGGAAACAAGTGGAAATAAATGTTATTGAGGTTATTAATACTGTAGGAACAAAAAAATGCCCATTTTATGTGATATTAGCTGTTTTTTTTAGTTTTTTTGAGTTTTTAAAAAAAATCCAGATCAAAAGCCAAAACACGAAAACAAAACATGAAGGTGAGGTTTTCGCAAAATCAATCCAGATCCAAAACCAAGGGAGATCTAGATCCAAAACCAAAACACAGGGGTCGTTGCAAATCTATAATTTAAATACATCAATATTGAATTGTGGGCCTGATTCAGACCCGGTCGCTAAGCTGCGCTTGCTCGTTGCCAAAAGGGGCCGGGTATGCAAATCCCGCGATCGCATTGTGTGGCTTAAGGATGCCCTCTATGTCTTAGAGAGCGATGACAGTGAGCATACACTGGTTTTTAAAGATGCCCACTTTTCATTCTTAAATGAGCCACTGTAGACCTCACTTGGTTTCCCGCAGCAATATATCCAATGTAAAGTGAATCTATTAGTAAACTGACAAGCCAGTAGCTATTAGATAAATTATTCATAGATATATGATTGTAGCTTGGTAGGAGAGGCCTGCTCTAGATCATCCCTGCTCTTGTCTGGGCTTCCCTGGATATAGTGATATGACTTCTCTGTGTGGAATTATTGGATGCTTCTTTATTAGTGGCATCACTAGGGGAGTGTGCGGAAGTCACCATCTAAGGGGGTGACATCAAAATGCCAACTTCTCAGTGACTGTGAGTCGGGCGCTACACTGAGACATTATCATGCAGTACACAACTCCTGGTCACTGAGGAGGAGCCGGCAGTGTGGGAAGAGTCTCTGGGGTCAGCTCAGCATCTCCAGGAGTGATGGACACAACCACAAAGTGATAAAAACAGGGTTAAGCCCTTTTTTTGGGCATGCATACTTTTGGAGCACAATGGGTCTGTTTGGCACTCTGGGTGACATCAACCCCAGTGATGTAACTAATATTACACTGACACATAAAGAACATTGTGTATTTTGGATGAAGATATTACCAATAGCTTAACCACATGCCTGGCGTGGTCGTATCAGATGCAACCACACAAGACTGGGCTTTCCCTGACTTGGTCACATTTGATGCGACCAGTTAGAAATGCCCACTAGGCATATGAGAGTGACCTGCTGGTCCACCTGCAACCAGCTAGCCGCAGTTGTTGCTGTGTCCCCAGGCACCCGGAATCGACTCCTCCCGGTGTGGCTGCAGGCAGCTGTGTTTGTGAGTCCACTAGAAGCAGCAGCTGCAGTGTCCCGTCCGGGCAGCCAGCGGCACCCCTGCCCTGCCCCATGTAGTTTGTGTAGGGATCATTTTCCGCATTAAACACCCACTCCTTCTCCCACCACCCCAGGTAGAGGCCAGCATATGTGGGGGTAGAAGTTGTTATTACAAACAAAATACTTTTTAGTGAGTATAAATCTTAAGAGGGAAATGAGAAAGTTGTTGAAGTCATTGATACGATCCATTCTAAAGAAATACTTGACTGCTCTAATTCCATATTCATGGGAAATACTCGTATAGAGACCTTCCATGTCGCATGTAATTAGCCAAGTATTTTCATTTAGAATGATGTCCTGGACCTTAGTAAGTACATCAGAAGTGTCCCTTACATATGATGGTAACTCACCAAAAACTATTTTGTTTGTAATAACAACTTCTACCTCCAGGTATGAGGGACAGCTATGGGGACCACGTGTGCCCCCACATATGCTGGCCTCTACCTGGGGTGGTGGGAGAGGGAGTGAGTGTTTAATGAGGAAAATGATCCCTACACAAACCACATTTTATTATGGTTGAGATATAGCGACGATCTTTTGATAATCTAGGAAGGGAAAATGAAGCTCTTTGAAGAAATTTTGTTGAGACTTAATACAAATGAGTTTAATTTGAAATGAACCCATGAAGCAAGTAAAGAAAGAATACATTTCCTTGACATAACATTGACAATCGAAGGAGATGGACACATTTCATCTGATTTGTTCTGTAAAAAAAACATCCACTAACAGTATCTTGCATAACAAGGGCTTACATTTCCCGCTGGTGCTGAACAGATTGCCGAAAGGAGAATTTCTCCATATGAAATGGAACCGCTCGGAGGAACATACATTCCAAATACAGTTAAAACAACTGAGCACGAGACTCAAATCTCAAGGATATAGTGGAATAGCTATTAAGAAAGCATATAAAGATACTAGGATGTATACTAGAGATCAACTTTTATTACCCAAAAAGAAAGAGAAAGAACAAGAGTGTATCTGGTTAGTGCGAACATTCTGTCATGATTGGAAAAACATGCAGGAAATTACATAAACACTTTGATGTTTTACGTACATATCAGGATCTAGCTGGAGAAAAAATCCAAATGAGTTGGAGAAGATCCAAAAATCTGAGGGATATTTTGGTTAAAAGTCACCTGGAGTCCCCGAGAAAACAACTATACTTTAAAAATGGATCCAGAAAGTGTGGAACATGCAAGGCATGTAACAACTATGATCACAACCTATACATTTAGTGACAGATACATCAAGATCTGGTACATCAAGGAGCATATTACTTGTGATACCGCAGGGGTAATTTATAACCTCCAAAGCCCCTGTAAAAACAGCTATATTGGAAAGAACAAGAGACATTTCAAAAGAAGAGTTCTAGAACATATAGGAAGTATAAGGAATGCAGAGCAAGATAAACAGAAGTTTAGATCTTTGACTCCTATAGCCAGACACTTCTTGAAGTATCATGACGGAAACCCCAAAGACTTGAAAGCCTTTGGATTGAAAAGAATCAATATGAACATCAGTGGGGGAGATGTGGATGTTGAACTCCTGAAACAGGAATCCAAATTAATTTTTCTATTGGATACCTTAACACCTAAGGTTCTGAATGAGGAAAACAGTTATTCAGCTTTCCTAAAATAATGTCAACTATATCATGTAGGCATTTTTGTGGATAGTGATCATATATATATATAAATATCTGACCCTTATATATGAAGAATACCTAGGTGCATTATGACATTTTTTGGAGTCACATGATATCCATCAATTTTCTGACTGGTGCATTTTTATCGAATGGACCAACTAAATAATAACAAGAATATTTGGGAGAATTATTATATCTATTTATCCTCCACCCAATTGGTCTAAGCAATATCTATCATTTTGAGATTGGAAACATTAATTTAATTCTTCTCCAAATTTATCTAACATAATGACTATGACTATATTTTGCGGTTATTCTGAAGTTGACTGTCACATTTATTATAACAACAATTAGGGAAAGCACTATATTCTCTTATTTGTCTAAATTTTTAAAGGCACTTATATACAAATAATCTATGTTCTACTCACATTGATTTTTACTAATTTTCACCTCTTTTTTATTATTCCCTTATTTTATTATTAGCTTAGTTTTCATATGGAATGATTTTTGTGATTTTTGCCTTTTTCTTTTCCCCTTTTTTTCTTCTTTTTCATATATTTTCACATTGTTATATTATAATTTTTAATATGGATTAATTAGGTGTCACTTTTGTATGATTCCTGATGGAACCAACTCACATTTCATATATTTTGAATAATGAACAAATTAATACTGGTAGATTCCAGTCACGCTTATCACATATTATTAAATGTATGACTATTAAATATCATTATTAAAACATTGTCTTTTATTATATTACTCAACACTATTTATTCACTTTCATTCTCACACTCATGATAGCATATATAACACAATAAGTTAATTGATGTTATAATTAAAACTGTATATTTTATGTTAATCATACTAATCTCAACTGAAGAATTTAACATTTGTGAGAATCACAGAATATTTACACATAGAATATATAATATATTTATTCTGTATAATGGATCGTAAATAAACAATATTTTAGGAGACAATAATAATATACCTAATAATTAAATTTCATTCAATTTAATTAGTACTTTTTTTTTAACAATTAACATTTATAATAAACATTCAACCAGATATATGATATTTCCAATCCATGCTAATATAGATGATAGACTGAGAATGCCTTGTCAGGACTAATCCCTGATCGCTTATCTATTAGATAAACCTGTATGGACTCTAGCACTTAGCACTATAGGATGGTCATGTGACCAGTTTTGAGCATTATTATTGTTTTTTGATCTAAATATATCCAGTAGATGATTCTGATATTAACATCATAACTCGATAAAGGGATTATGGTTAATAAAATCATTGATAGATACTGTATTTTCCTTATATTAAGGCTAACATAAATATTGCCCTCTGAGATCAATTGCTTTAGCCTGATAGTCATCATGCAGATTGGAGAATGATTGAGGACTCCTAGAATACCACGTCACTAGCCTTAACATCACCTCAAGTCAGGGAGGGCGGTACTTAATGACATGGCTAGACATGATAGGTGGATTGGGACTGATTGACATCCCGCTTACCAATGATACACTTGTGGGTATATAAGGCAGTTCTGGTAAGCGGCTTGGCTTACCTTGATAAAGCTTCTAAGCGAAACGCCACGTTGGTCTGTGACGCACCCTGTTGCCACTCACTATGATCTAAATTAAAAGAAACCTCTCTGTTGCTCTCTAATAAATACCCAAGAGGGATTGTTAATAACTACATGTAGAAGCACCGAGACTAGAACTCAAGCTATACAATTGATCTGTAATCATACACTGAAAGTGATTTCTCCTTTGCTTCCTAACAGACACCCGGGAGGGTTTGTCAATAACTGCATGAGAAGCAGGGAGATTAGAACTCACACTGTGTAATAAATTTGCATATATATTTCCCATGAGCATCTTTATGAAGACTAAGTTTTAGCCCATATAAAACCAGTATTACATTAAGTATGATAAATATAATACATGAATGTTTATAATTTGGGATAAACAAATAACACAGGAGAGACACTAAATCATTTATTTAAACACATATAGGATCATTGGTTTTGATTGCTGTAATCATATAAGCAATTACAAAGCACTACCTACCAATTACTAATTATACTTATCTAAGAATAGATCTAAATGGTTTGGTAGAAATCACAGCACCCACTTATGATCGGTACTTACAACTGCTAATCATAGTTGATGAGACATGTGTGTGCATGCATGCTGACAAAATAACAGCAAGTAATAGAGTTCTGTGATCAATAAATTGGGCATGTCTAGTATAGGATAAGCGCTACACAGTATATAATAGCCTTGATCCAATATATGATTATGTGGAAGTATAGGGGCATTGCATATATTTTAACTCACTGAATTCATTACTTTTTCACTCTTCAATCGTTTTCATTTTTCACTGTTCAATTTGTCTTATGGACAATATTAAATAAATTAATATTAAAAGTTATATTTTGGATACCCCAGTTCACCACTTTAGGCATTTCATTTCTTCTTTGTTTCTCTGGTTCAATATTCATTGCCTGTGGTAGCACCCCCCAACAGACTATAATCAATATTGGGGGTTACCATTGTCCCTTATTAAGGGGTACAATGTTTTCTGGTGCGACTAGATAACCCGTATTTAAGTTACATCATTGTCAGATGGCAATGGTGATGCCATAAAAAAAATCAGTGAAATCATAGATGATATCACAATGAATAACCTCTCTAACGGCTTCACAAGAGAACACAGCACAACTGAATGGAACTGTTGGTGACATCACAATAGGTAACAACCATCATAATGCCACAATCTGTTGCCATCAAATAGATGACATCGCACTGGTGACATCAAATATAGGTGTTCAATGACACAAAGTAAGCTCACAAAATTAGTGACATCAAAATTTTTATCACAAGAGGATCATGCTCACACCAAAAAAAATCACAGTGGTTGATACTGTGGAAATGTACAGTGGTTAAATGCTACAAGCTGTCTCTCACAGTCAGGGGAGCCGTGAGGGGGGGGAGTGGGTACTAATCACCCGGGCCAGGGCTTGGTAGAGGGGCCCGGCACCGCCTCCCCTCCCTCTTATCTCACAGCAGCCCAGCACATGCTGCTGTATGCTGGGCAGCAGTGGGAGACCGCTGCAGCCATCTTCTATGCCTGTGGGGTCGAACACAAAGCCCCCTGGCTTTGCGTTGGGCTGAGAGGCTCACAGGGACCCCCTCCCTTGAAAGATTACTGTTTTCTATTTTTTTTGCCTGAGGGGGCATGGCCACGCCTCCCTTGATTGGGCCATGCCCTCTTTCCCCTGGGCCTGGTGCGGCTCTTGACGCCCCTGCTTATGGTAACTGTGTGTTATTGACTCTTAAGCCAAAATAACAACACATGTCTATAGTGCATGTCTTGCCTGAGTCACCAGACTTAAAGGTCGACCAATTGGAAATCAGGTGTTAGACTTGTTTATTTGGCTCTATAAAAGTGTCTGCATGTGCCCAAGCCTGTCACTGTGTGTATTGGAGCCTCATAGTGCTGTAACCCTGTACAGTACTTAGCCTAAGAGAGATTACTACCTTATATATTGACTGCTGATTATCTTCTCTCACCCGTATCCTGTTATCTTCAATAAATTTACTCTGGTTTGGACTCAACATGTGGACTACTCCTTGCTCACATTGCATGCACCTACCAACTTGTAGGCATCTGCCAATAGATACAACTGATTAAATCACAATGGATGAGAGCATGGAGGCTAACATATGCTAGGAGGTGACTGATGTTGCCATAAGTGACCCAATGGGTGTTTAGGGCCATAACTAGGGGTGTGTGAGCAGTGCTGCACAAAGAAACCTGGGGGCAGTGCTCTTCCTGATGCCACTTTAGTGTGGCATCATGATGTAATATTTACTGGAGAGGCTCATATGACCTCAAAACATTGATAAATGACACAGTCAGCACAGCACCCCTGCGCACCTACGGTACTGATAAGTGTGGCTAACACACACACACAAAAGAAAGGTTTTGTATGATCTCTCTAGAATTGAATACTTACGTTATATACATGATAATCTTTTTAGTGATATGCCTCTTTAACACCCATCTCCCTAATAATATTTACCAGTCGATTCCCCCTGATGTAATTGGGATTCCCCATCACGTGATCTAGTTTGAACACGTGAGCAGAACCCAATGGGACCTAACACGTGTTCTATTGACGTGTATTATTTACCATTCTCTCAATTGGACACGGCCAGACCACGTGACCTACGATGATCACGTGATCGGGAGTCCGGAACTATAGAACAACTCAGATTGACATTCACGATCTGAGAAGGTAATTTAATGTTTGTTTATTATTTACTGTATATCTTTTATGAATACCCTTTATTTGCTGTCCAGACAATAATTGTGGTTCCAAAGCACAAAAATTCTTATTGCAATAAAAAAAGAAATGTACACGCTTTG
Source organism: Taudactylus pleione (assembly GCA_031769625.1). Taxonomy (NCBI): domain Eukaryota; kingdom Metazoa; phylum Chordata; class Amphibia; order Anura; family Myobatrachidae; genus Taudactylus; species Taudactylus pleione. Next base: position 5,520,768 of record JAUIMM010000104.1, on the reverse strand, counting down.
ATCTAGCACAATTAGCGCAAAGACAATTAAATACAGAATATACGATACAGCCCAATACATACGCATGCGCAGCGGTCCCAGAATACAGTCATCAGTCCATAAGCTTGTGGTCATCCAAAGAGAATGGCTACTGACTGGGACCGGGACACAGGCTATGTACCCTAACAGATCATGATAACAACAATGTAGACAGACAAACATAATTCCATTGGTTCTTACTTTTGGTCTTTGTAGTTCGCTGTAGTTCATAGGACAGTTCACTAGGGGTTTGTCCCAATTCTCCACAGTCTCTTGAGATTACATTGTCTTTCTTTAATTGGTTTAAGACACTACATACAGAGTATACATTCTAGCCAATAATTTCCTATGATCCATAACCATCAAACGCAAGGTGCGACTCCCTCGCTGATAGACTCGAATATCTGGAAATAAACAGGGTGTCAGTATAGTACCAAACATGCCATGTCTACCATGTTGTATACCTTAAAGATCATATACATACATTTCACAACATAATTATATGCTACTAAAACCTCTAATATTACGTTTAATGGTATGAGTGAGTGTATATTTATGATTATATGTAAGTATGCGTTGTGCGTCTACACGTAAAAGGTGCGCTGTGTACAGGGGTTGTGTACAGCGCAAACATGCACCGTGTATGTGTTAATATTTACAATAGCAACTGTGTATATGTGTGCACGCATTGTGGATACACCTGTGATTGTTTAAGTGTATATATATATATATATATATATATATATATATATGTGTGTGTGCAAATGTGCATCAGTGTCATATACATATATTAATATATATATCTAGCTTTATTCAGTAACTGGTAATATTACGTTTACTTCTGTCTGAACTAAGGGCCTTATTCAGAGCCGGACGCTCTGACAAGAGCGCTCGCTCTGAATCAGGGCCCTCCCACCTATTTTTGGAGCGGCTTCCTGGCCGCTCGCATAGCTGTGGGTGACCACCCACAGCTTATGCGAGCGGCCAAAAAGATGGTCGCGATGGTCAAGACCATCGCGACCATCGGGCTTGCGACGAGACCCTGCGGTAGGGTCTCGCTGCCGCAAGCCTAGGAGTGCTTTTGGCTCATCACTAGTGATGTCAGTGGGGCCGGCCCCAGACGGTAGGCATTCCCATGGGAATGCCTCCGTCTGGGCAGCAACGCCCCCGGCACGACCACCAAAGGGGGCGTGCTGTCACTCACCATCGACAGCACGCCCCCTTTGATGCGAGCCCCATAGCTACGGCTTGGCTGTCGCTATGCGGGTCTCGCGCATGCGCACAACGGGCACCATTGACCCGCTTGCGAGCGCTCAGCGCTCGCGAGCGGGTCTGAATCTGGCCATAAGTTAAAAAATGACAGACAATGGAGTTGTTCTGATCAGAGATGGCCAGCCTATACTTGATGGAATCACAATGTAATCAAAGGCCACTCTCCAGCCTATTTGGAAGGTAAATGCTAGTTCCTTTAGGCATACAATGATAGTCAGACAATGGTTCATTCAAAACACTCGTCTGCACCTCACAATATGTGTGTGTTTTTCAATTACTAGTCACTGACATGTCCACAGGGCTTGTCTCCCAGCACTGGCCAAACCTTGCATTTTAAAATATATATAAAGTCTTTTAAATACATATGTATATCCGTGCGCATTTATTATGTAAAGACTTTAACAGTGTGCAGTAACACGGCAGATGTACACAAGGCTAAATTGCACCGCATACAATGATATTATACAGACTACGCCAGATGGCGGCGTGCAGACAACGCAAACATGACATCTTCAGATATTAATTTAAGATCCGGTCTCAGCCAATCATCCAGCTTCGACACTTTATTTGTGCATATTCCTCATATCCAGGAGATTTAGTATGGCTGCCTCCCATACCCATTTTTAGATTTTGATGGATGGTTCTTTTTATCTTACTGATTAATTACATGTGTTTTGAATGTTCAATTACACTGCACAACAATGAAAATGTTTCCTATGTGAAAATAGTTACTTCTAATTGATTTCAGCATGCAAAGAATGAATATGACATTTAAAACTCTCAGTTAGCTCTGAGTTCCGAGATATAGCCCATTTATGACGATGTAGGGGTATTCCTAGTGACGTGGGCAGAATGGAGAGAATCTTACCAGCAATCTGCGTTCCGCGCAGAGGGGGCGGGGCCTAATGACCCAATTAAATGAATCAGTTATTTGTCCCCTCCCCTATTCAAATATATGCGATTCACGGGATTACCCACACAAGATAACTGTGGTGCACTGAGTGACAAGCATAGTGAGCGATTCCACCAAGACATTTCAGCAATGGAACAAAGATATCAGGGTAGGTGATCACTACTGTTGGACGGTGACAAGAGATGCCCCAGAAGAGGAGTACAAGCGACAAAGAGAAAGCACCCCCATGAATAGGCCACTATATTACATAGTACTTGCGTATGCTGTATGTTTGTTTCGTTTTGTGTTCTTATTTGCGATTGATAGAAAATAAATAACAGTTGTTTTAATTCAATCAAGAAAATATCAGATTATTTTAAAATAGCTTTTCACTGTGACTATATTACTAATGTACATACAGTATCAGTTTAGTTTTTCTTGACCTCAAATTAGTAATGTATGACTATTTTTAGAAAGGAAACAAATTAAAAGTATTAATTTGTTGTCCAGTTACCTGTTGGGTATATAAGAGCAACTCTCTGACCCACACTTCAAACTCCTGATGAAGCTGAGCGGTCATTGCCCAACGAAACGCGTTGAGACCTTCCACTATTTACCACCCAGACCTTTGGGACACTTTGGATCTGTTGGATACACACTCTCTCCCCGGTTAAAAACTTGGATTAACCCCTGCAGCCATGGACGCCTCCTTGCATATTGTGCTCCAGCCTTGTTTTCTACCACCGCTGGATACCGGAGGACTTCCCAAACAGCTATTTCATCTAGGAACTGGTAACGTTGTGCTGCTATCTCTTAATCAATTGTGATTCAGCCTGCACTTTCTATAAGCTGGATGCCACAGGACTTCCTAATAACAATTTCAGCCACTAACTGACAATGTGGGGTTGATCCCATTGACTCCTTTGGGATCTTTTAGAGAGTTTCCATTTCTACCCTTATATCCATTTGGTCCTTGGTGGATATACCCAATTCTTAATTTTGTGTTTATGTTATGTCTTGAATGTTTGTATGTATATTGATATACTATATGCATGTTTTCACGGATATATGTGAATCTATTGCATGCATTTAAGTGCTGATTTTAGCTTAATAAATTACCAATTGGTACCTTTTATTCAAACCATTCATCTATAATCATTATATAATGTTCTAGCACTGGTTTCTCTATTTCTTAAAGCCAGTGGCTGCCCCCTTGGATGTAGTTTTACTGGATTCAGTAGCGTGAATTCCCCAGTTATCATGAGTAACCTGAGGGTTACTCAGATGTCTGATGTTCACGCAGATGATCCGATGCCGCATCTTCGGACACAGCAGTGGATCACATAAGCCAACAGGAGGCGTCTTTTTACACAAGATGCCTCCTGCGGCATTAGCCTTTTATAGAGAAAATAACATTTTATTAATGTCAAGACTGCAGTATGTGGCCAGCTTTATTTATCTGTACATCATAGCCCATCCTCTCCACAGGTAATTCATCTTAGGGCTCGTCCACAGCATTTTTTTGTGTGTGCGTGTTAGCCACACTTATCAGCAACGTAGGTGTGCAGGGGTGCTGTGCTGCCTGTGTCTCATTTATCAAGGGGCTGCTGCCTCATTCAGGGGTGCTTTGCCCCCCCTAGTGTGAAAAAAAAATAAAAAATTGTGTGTGCGTTAGCCACACTTATCAGTAACATAGGTGTGCAGGGGTGCTGTGCTGTCTGTGTCTCTCTTATAAAGGGGCTGCTGCCTTGTTCAGGGGTGCTTTCGCCCGTAGTGTGAAAAAAATAAAAACAATTTTTCATGTGTGTGGTTGGTTGTGTGCATTAGCCGCAACTTAGCTGCGCTATAATTGCTTGGTAACACTGCTGTAAGACCGCAGTGAGTATGAAGGACAGTCAGATGACAGGACAGCAGGATCCACATACCAGTCTTGTAGCTGCCGACAGCAGTCATGATGACGATGCAAGGCCGTCAACATCATCTATGAAGGCTGATGCACCAGGGCTTATGTCAGGCCATTTAAAAAATCAACTTTTCTACTTCAGGGTCCATAGGGTATCCACAGGATACCTTGGGGTATAGGTGTGACGTCAGTCATCGGGCATCATAGAGTTAAGCTTTTCAGCCTCCCAGGATGCACTAGGTCCCCCTCCTATACCCCGCCCCGAGCCAAGGCACCTCAGTTTAGTTTGGTGCCCGGCCGGAGTCGGGTGCACCTGTCGGAGTGGGGGCTAGAAGAGCCCCTGAAGCTTTCTTCTATGCAGCTGTGGCTGCACATCTGGATGTACAGCATGGACAGTCAGTCCTGACATCCATGCTGTCTTCCCTACACCCCCGCCGGTACCAGAATGCCGGTACCGATCTGGGGATGCTGGTGAGCATCTGGGGTCACAGCTAGCGGTGACCCCAGATGTTCCGGACCATGGCCGGATTCAAGGGGGACAAAGGTAAGCAGCGGGGTCCCGCGGTGGGTCCCCGCTGGTCACATGGTCCTAAGTCCCCAGGCAGGGGGCTCCCTGGGGACTGGCTGCAGCGTGGAGCCAGGCGACCAACCTGCACTTCCACTACCCCCTGGGACAGCGGACTGCAGCAGAGCAGTAGCGCTGCGGCGTCCCAGGGGTTAAATGCATGCCAGGGGAGCGCACCTTCCCTGTCTCACAGCCGGCGCCTCCCCCGCTGCACACAGCCCTCTCTGCACGCTGCCGACTGGTCATGTGGCAGCGCTCCTCCCCCAGGCCAGCCTCCTCTCTGCTCCTCGGTGGCCATCTTCTCTGAAACGCATGGTGAACGCTGCTGGAAGCCCGGACGGAAGCATCGTGGTCTGGGTCCCCCTGCATACCTCTCCTCCGATTTGGGTCAGGTCTGTGTATGCTGCGCTGTGTCCTACCAGGCCCTGTGTCTGTGTAGTTGAGTGATCAGCGCTGTTAGTGCAGGAATTGATATTTCTTTGCATTGTATGTGACTGTGCTAGCGCTGCTGCCTGTAACTTTTCTTCTAACTGTCAGCTTTATTACTGTCCCTGTTCTTTCTGCTAAGCCCTTGCGGTGCGGTGCTGCAGGGTGGTCTCTCGCCTATTTAATATATAATTGGTGAGAGGGGTCACATACGTGGTGCCATCATGTCTGAAAATGATTTTCCCCTCCGGCTACAGTGTACTACGTGTAAAGTACCGTTAGCGGAGGGGGAGGGTAGCGCGGAGGGCCTCTGCCGGCAGTGTTTGTCCATGGCGCGGCCTCTTACGGTTACAGCACCGGTACAGGAGCCGCCCTGGGCTTTTTTCGCTTAGGCGCTTACAGCCTTAGTGGGCCAGTTAGCTCCGCAGCCCGCGTTTACACCGATGGGTTTGTCCCAGCAGTCAGTGGTGTTGTCACCCATGCAGGGTTTCCCACGACAATTGGTGGTACCCCACAGTCTCCCTATTTCCCCGCTCCCGGTTTCTCAGGAGCCAGCATGGGTTAACTCCCTGACGAGTTCTGTACAGCACTTGTCGGATGTGTTACAAGGGGAGTCTGTGATGCGGCCACATAAACGGCCGGTGGCGTCTCTATCGGCTCCTTATGAGGATGACGTGGGGACGTCAGATGATGGGTGAGATTCTGGATCCTTATGATCAGGAACCTCTCCATACTAAGGATGCTGATGCTAAGTCCAAAGTATATATTCCTGGGCTTATTCGGGTGGTCCGCACAGCCTTGGTGATTGAGGACGAAGTTCCCCCAGTGGCTAAATCTAAGTATGCCTTTTTCAAGGATGTGAAGGGCGATGCCAGTCTTTCCTCTTTCGGGTCAGTTAGTGGACCATTTAGAGGAGGCGTGGAAACAGCCTGGCAAAAGATACCAGCCGCAGAGGTGCCTGGCGGTGGCTTATCCGTTCGCGGATAATTATTTTGCAAAGTGGGAATCCCCTCCACAGGTGGATTCTCACGTGACCCGTCTTGTCCGTAGTGCCACATTGCCGATGCCATCCATGTCCTCCCTTAAGGATGCTACGGACCGCAAGGTGGAGATCTGCCTGAAGTCCGCTTATTCCCTAGCGGGGGGGGGCAGCACGGCCGGCTATGGCCATTTGCTGGGTTGCCAGAGCGATGGAGTGCTGGGCGGATTCATTAGAGCCATCTTTTGATTCCGACTGTCCGGCCAAACAGGCGGAGTTGATTGGTAATCTCCGTGATTCGGCCACTTATATCAACGAGGTGGCCTTAGACATTAGTACTCTGGTGTCTAGAATTTCTTCAGCAGCGGTGGCTGCTCGTCGCACCTTGTGGCTGCGATCCTGGAAGGCGGACACAGATTCCAAAAAGGGTCTGGAGGCGTTGCCATTTACCGGAGAAGTTCTCTTCGGTCCGGATCTGGATAAGATTGTGGCCACGCTGGCGGCAGCCAAATCGGCTTGTCTCCCGTCGGCCGCTGCTCCTTCTGGTTCTGGACCATCATCCTTTTGGTCATCTAGGGCCCAGGGCAGGCCCAAACCACAGTTGTTTCCTCGACAGGCTGGCCCTAAGAAATCGGCCAAGCCCCGGAAGCAGGCATGGAGTACCAGACATCCGGCCCCCAAGCCAGATGACAAGCCTGCGGCCTGACGGTCCGGGCCTCCCTTTGGGGGATCCCAAAGTGGGAGGCCGCCTGCTGCAGTTCGCCCAGTGTTGGTCGGTCACTATGACAGACACTTGGGTTCTCGAGGTGGTCTCCCACGGGTACGCCCTCTCCTTCCGGCACAGACCCCCAGCTCGATTCTTCACCATGGGTCTACCATCAGACCGGAACAAGGCTACGGAGCTGCGGAAGGTATTGCACACTATGCTCCAGGCTGGAGTTATAGTGCCTGTTCCATTCTCCCAGAGGGGCCAGGGTTTCTATTCAAATCTTTTTTTGGTACAGAAACCCAATGGGTCATATCGTCCGATTCTCAACCTCAAAGCTCTCAACAGGTCTTTGCGGGTTCCGAAGTTTCGGATGGAGACCCTACGGTCCATCATTCTGGCACTGGAACCTGGGGACTACATGGTGTCATTGGACATACAGGACGCTTACCTGCATGTCCCTAATCTTTTGCGCCATCAACAGTTCCTCAGGTTTGCAATCCGCAGTGACCACTTCCAGTTTCGGCCGTTACCTTTTGGCCTGGCAACAGCACCACGTGTTTTCACCAAGGTGATGGCGGTCATGGCGGCTTCTCTGCGGCTGCAGGGAGTCCGCATGTTGCCATACTTGGATGACCTTTTATTAGTGGCAGGATCTCCAGAGCTCCTTCTACGCCACTTGGACCTGTCCATTGCGCTACTGCAACGGCACGGCTGGATAATCAACTGGCAGAAGTCCACTCTAATCCCGTCTCGGAGGATTCTGCACCTCGGAGCCTTATTGGACTCGTAACATCAGAGGATCTTCGTGACGGAGGAAAAGATCTCTGCTTTACAGTCGAGGGTGCGCAGTTGTCTGCTCAGCCGCCGGGTGTCTCTACACTCGGCGATGAGGTTACTGGGCTCCATGGTGTCGGTGTTCGACATGGTGGAATATGCCCAGTTTCACTCCAGACCTCTGCAGCACCTGATTCTGTCCAAGTGGAACAGACTGCCTCAGTCTCTGAAGTCCCAGACGATTGTGCTCACCCCGGAGGTTCGCCTGTCTCTTGCCTGGTGGTTACAGATGACCCATCTCAGCAGGGGACGTCCGTTCTGGGTTCCAAATTGGGTCCTGTTGACAACGGACGCCAGTCTTCAGGGCTGGGGAGCAGTTTCGGGTCCAAACTTGTTCCAGGGCAGGTGGACGCCGACAGAAGCGGAGCTTCCAATCAATATCTTGGAACTCCGTGCGGTCTTCAATGCTCTCCAGCAGGCACATCGGGTTCTCCAGGGTCGTCCGGTACAGGTCCAGTCGGACAACGGGAGGCGGACTTTCTAAGTCGCCAGGACGTTCATCCGGGGGAATGGTCCCTGCACCCGGACATTTTTCAACTGCTGGTGGACAGATGGGGTCTTCCAGAGATCGACCTCATGGCGTCCCGGCACAACAACAAGTTGCCGGTGTACGGGTCTCGCACAAGAGACGAAGGGGCGTCTCTGGTGGATGCTCTGTCCGTCCGGTGGACGTTCCGGTTTGCATACCTGTTCCCTCCGGTCTCCCTTCTTCCACGGGTAATCCGGAAATTCACACAGGAAGGAGGGACGCTCCTGTTGATAGCTCCCGCGTGGCCCAGATGGCACTGGTTCTCAGACCTTCAGGGTCTGTCCGTGGACAGTCCTCTGCGGTTGCCGCTATGACCGGACCTTCTGTCTCAGGGTCCTTGTCTTCACCCGGACCTGACTCGGCTGTCTTTGATGGCGTGGCTGTTGAGACGGCCATGCTGAGGTCCCGGGGGTTTTCCAGCTCTGTGGTGCATACCATGTTGCGAGCTCGGAAACCGTCTTCCGCGAGGATATACCATCGCGTGTGGCATACGTTCTTCCAGTGGTATCGATCGAGAGGTTATGCACCGCGGGAGTTTCGTCTGTCTCGGATTCTCGCCTTCCTGCAAGCGGGACTAGATCATGGGCTTCGCCTTGCTTCTTTGAAGGTACAGGTTTCGTCCCTGTCTGTCTGGTTTCACCGTAGGATTGCTACAATCCCGGATGTGCGCACCTTTATGCAAGGTGTTCTCCGCATTCAGCCGCCCTTTGTTCCACCTGTGGCGCCTTGGGATTTGGCTGTGGTCCTGAGGGCTCTCCAAGGACCGCCGTTTGAACCACTGGGCTCAGTGGATCTTAAATGGTTAACAGCTAAGACTGTTTTCCTTCTGGCTATTGCTTCGGCCAGACGTGTTTCTGAGTTAGGGGCTCTTTCTTGTAGACCCCCTTTCTTGGTTTTTTATGGGAACAGGGCAGTGCTCCGCACTCGGCCTGATTTTCTTCCCAAGGTTGTTTCCCAGTTTCATGTTAACGAGGAAATCATTGTTCCGGCCTTTAACTCACCGGGTCTTTCCGTGGGTGAGGCCTCTTTGGATGTTGTGCGGGCCTTAAGGACTTATGTTGACCGCACTTCTTCGTTTAGGAAGTCGGACGCTTTGTTTGTTCTCTATGGCTTCCGTAAAAAGGGTTGGCCTGCCTCAAAGCAAACTTTGGCAGCCTGGATCCGTATGGCTATTTCTGAAGCTTATCTTCATGAAGGCCTACCGGTTCCTCCTTCTCTGAAGGCTCATTCCACTAGGTCTGTGGGTCCTTCGTGGGCAGCTCGACGTGGTGCCTCTGCAGTTCAGATCTGCAAGGCTGCTACGTGGTCCTCTGTCCATACCTTCGTGAGGTATTACAGGTTTGACACCTTCGCCTCTCAGGATGCTTCCTTCGGGCGGCGGATTCTCTTTTCTGCACAGGAGCGTCCCCACCCTTAAAGGATACTGCTTTGGGGCATCCCCAAGGTATCCTGTGGATACCCTATGGACCCTGAAGTAGAAAATATGAGATATGGTAAGAACTTACCCTTGTTATCTCTATTTCTACGAAGTCCATAGGGTTCCACAGGACTCCCGCCCTGTCGCACCTGTGCTGCAGATGGGCTTTGCTCTGGTCACCGGTTTTTCCGTCTCCCTCTGGTGAGAATGTGATTCTTGTGTGTGTCCAGATCTTTTTTCTCTCTCTTCCTTCTCCTCCTCCGGCCTATGGCTTGGTAACTAACTGAGGTGCCTTGGCTCGGGGGCGGGGTATAGGAGGGGGACCTAGTGCATCCTGGGAGGCTGAAAAGCTTATCTCTATGGTGCCCGATGACTGACGTCACACCTATACCCCAAGGTATCCTGTGGAACCCTATGGACTTCGTAGAAATAGAGATAACAAGGGTAAGTTCTTACCATATCTCATATTTTATCCTGTTAAAGAAAAAAAAAATCTAAAGCTAAGTTAGCTTTAGAGAAACAAAAAATTGGCAATATGCCATTCACTACACAAAGTGGCAAGGTAAGGATAAGGCCTTGGCCTTTATTTATGACTGGTTGTTCTAGTGTTGATTTAGATTTAGGCCCTTCTGCTTGTAGGAGAGGTACAAAAGTTTTTGTAATTGTTAACATGAGTAAGACACCGGAACCAACTGTGTGCTCTGAAAAAATCACAAATCCCAGAAGAGATTTCAAGTGTGTACGCGGTTGTCATGTGCGAGCCTGACCTTTCTAATACTGTACTTGAAGAGGATCCCTCTTCCACCATTTGTGTGCCCTCTGTAAATGTGGGGATGAGCAGCACAAGTCAACATGCTGACGTAGAAATCAAGGATGCTTCTGTGCATTTGCACCAGGAGAATGAGGAGGATATTTACGTAGTTGGCGATAACAACAAGGATGATGAGGATGTTGCTGCGGAGGATGTTTGTGTAATAACTGTAAATCAGGCAACAGTTGTCCATGGTGGGAAAAATCCCATTATTGCCAAGCCTGGGCAAAGGACCAAAAAATCCACTTCCATTGTGTGGAATTATTTCAACCCAAATCCAGACAACCTTTGCCAAGCCATTTGTAACCGTTGCCATGTAACAGTGAGTAGACATCAGGACCTTAACCATCTAGTAACCTTCTCCCTGTTACGTCACTCGCAGCACATTCATCAAATTGGAAAGGGTATTTCAAATTCTGAAACTTTGGTGACTAAAAACTGAACAACAATCAGTCCAGTGTCACCTAGCTGCTCCCTTCTATCTGGATCCAAGCACCTGTAATCTCCACCACCAACACCTGCATCATCATCATCAACATCCTCATTCGTGATCGGAAGTAGTCCTGCATGCAATTTCCTAAGGACTGACTCCTCTCCTATCCATTGTTCCTCAGAAGGATCCTTGATGACTACGCCTGTTGCTGCTGCTGTTGCTGTGAGTGGATCTTCATCCCAGAAGGGGACCAGGAATAAAACTACTTTTATTAGTTCAACCAAACAATTTACTGTCACACAATCCTTTGCATTTGTGAGCAAGTATGACAGCAAACACCCAGTTGCACAGCGGATTACTGATGCCATAACAGCTGTGCTGGTATTAGATGTGCATCTAGTATGCGCCATTAATGCAGTGGTTTTTAGACAGTTGATGTCACCGCTACCATGTCTCTTCTAGATTCCACTTCTCTAGAATAGCAATTCCCAATCTGATAAAACACCTTATTAATGTCCTCCGAAATGCCATTGTGCCCACTGTCCACTTAACCACAGATATGTGGACAAGTGGGACAGGGCAAACTAAAGATTACATGACTGTGACAGCCCACTTGGTAGTTGTATTGCCTCCAACAGTGCAAACAGCAGCAGCAGTAGCATCTAACAAATGCCAGCTCATTCAGAGGCAGGCTACTCTGCATATCACTGGTTTCACTAAGAGGAATACCACTTAGAAAAGCTCAGGGAAATAATTAGAAAATGGCTTACCCCACTTGGACTCTCCTTGGGATTTGTGATTTCTGACAATGCCAGAAATATTGTGCGAGCATTACATGTGGGCGAATTCGAACACATCCCATGTTTTGCTCACACAATTAATTTGGTGGTGCAACATTTTTTTAAAAATGACAGGGGTGTGCAGGAGATGCTCTCGGTGGCCTGAAAGATTTCTGGACTTTTTAACATTCACCAACTGCGTGTCGAAGATTGCAGCACCAGCAAGAACTGTTGAATTTGCCCTGTGATCAGCTGAAGCAAGAGGTAGTAACTAGGTGGAATTCTACCATCTATATGCTTCAGCGGACGGAGGAGCAGAAAAAGGCCATCCAAGGCTACACTATGGCCTAGGACATAGGGAAAGGAGCGGGGATGCACCTTAGTCAAGCGCAGTGGAGAATAATTTCCGTGTTGTGCAAGGTTCTCAAGCCCTTTGAACTTGCCACACGTGAAGTTAGTTCAGACACTGCCAGCTTGAGTCTGGTCATTGCCCTAATCAGACTTTTGCAAAAGCAGCTGGAGAAACTGAAGGGGAGGCTGAAATGGAGTGATTCTGCTAAGTATGTCGGACTTGTAGATCAAGCCCTTCATTCGCTTTGACAGGATCCAAGGTTCGTCAATCTCTTGAAATCAGATCACTATATTTTGGCAACCATACTTGATCCTAGGTTTAATTCATACCTTGAGTCTTTCTTTCTGATGGACATAAATCTGAAAAGATGCAAAGAGCTGTTGGTGAAAAAATTGTCAGATCAAGCGGCAAGTGACACGGCAGCATCTCCTCCTTCAATTTCTGCAGCTGCCAGAAGAAATTACATTTTCCTAAGAGACCAACTGCTGGTGGTGATGCAGATCAGTCAGCAAAACCTAATGACATCTAGTTTGGTCTGAAAGAGCTGCCTACAATGTGTGACATGTCTACCGTGACTTTGTCTGATACGGTTACCATTCAGAGAATGATGGATGATTATTTTAGGGATAGTATCCAAATAGGCATGTCACTCAGTCCATTTCACTCCTGGCAGGAAAAAGATGCAATTTGGAGTCCCTTACACAAACTGGCTTTGCTGTACTTAAGTTGCCCATCCTCCAGTGTGTACTCTGAAAGAGTTTTCAGCGCAGCCGGGAACCTTGTCAGTGATCATCATAAGAGGCTGCTTCCCCAAAATGTGGAAAAGATGATGTTCATTAAAATGAATTACAAATTCCACGAGGAAGACCTTTCCCAGTAATTTAGTCCAAGAAATACAGAAGTGTATCTAATGGTGGTTTCCAGCAGTGATGAACTAATATTGTGCGAAGAAGAGGAGGATGCACACACTGATGGGGATGATGATGATGACATCCAATCTAATGTATTGTAAAGCCAGTTTGTGTATGGGATCATTGCCACCAATGTCCACTGCGCATTGGCAGCTTGTTTTGTGGGGGGTCCAAACAAACCAATAATTTCAGCCACAAGTGGCAGTCCCTGTGATTGGTTTGTTAAACTGTGACTGTCCTGTTTCATATATACAACATAAGGGCGGGTTGAAGGGCCCAAGGACAATTCCATCTTGCACCTTTTTCCTTTCCATTATGTGCTGTTTGGGGCATTGCTGCCTGACATTTTTAATGTTATGGTTTATGAATGTCCAGAAATTGTAATGTCCACAAACAGCATGCCCCTTTCATTTTTTTTAAAAGAAAATTCTGAACCAACTGCTGCTTGTTGTGTCAACCCGAAGGCACAAGTCGCAAAACAGTGACATTCAGCCAAGGGTTCTCAGCCTTCAAGGCAGCTACATGGCCCAAAGGCCGCATCCTGCTTCACAGCCCAAAGGCCACCTGTCATCACTCCTCACCAGCCCTCAAGGCTGTAACGGCCCCAACTTGCCAAGAGTTTCAGCCCTCAAGGCTGTTGCAGGACTGGTTCCTTCCTAATCATAGCTCTGTATTCCACTACTACTCAGCTTGGAGGCTGCATCAACCATTAACTATCAACTATAAATTCTTCAGCCAGTGGCTGCACCAATTATCAAGTATCAACTCTTCTTACTTAAGCCAGTGGCTGCGCCAACTATCAACTATCAATTCTTCAGCCAGTGGCTGCACCAATTATCAAGTATCAACTCTTCTTACTTCAGCCAGTGGCTGCGCCAAATATCAATTCTTACTTGATAATTGGTGAGGTAACTGGCTGCAGTAAGAATTGATAGTTGATAGTTGGCGCAGCCACTGGCTGAAGCAAGAATAGTTGATACTTGATAATTGGTGCAGTCACTGACTGAAGTAAGAATAGTTGATACTTGATAATTGGTGAAGCCACTGGCTGATGTAAGAAGAGTTGATACTTGATAATTGGTGCAGTCACTGGCTGAAGTATCAACTCTTCTTACTTCAGCCAGTGGCTGCGCCAACTATCAACTATCAATTCTTCAGCCAGTGGCTGCACCAATTATCAAGTATCAACTCTTTATACTTCAGCCAGTGGCTGCGCCAAGTTTCAATTCTTTAGCCAGTGGCTGCACCAATTATCAAGTATCAACTCTTCATACTTTAGGTATTGGCTGCGCCAAGTATCAACTATCACTTCTTCAATACTCAAGGGGTACCCCAACCATCATCTTTGCACAGTCCTGAACTCTATTTATCACTCAGTTTTGAGCCAGCTAGCTGGATGCAACCTTTTGGCCCTAAACTAGATGAAAAAAAAATCAATATTGAGAGCTGTTAGGTGGTTAAAATTGACTGGAAACGAGTGGAAATAAATGTTATTGAGGTTAATAATACTGTAGGAACAAAAACAGGCCAATTTTATGTGATTTTAGCTGTTTTTATGTTTTTTTAAGAAAAAAAATCCAGATCCAAAACCGAAAAACAAAACACGGAGGTGAGGTTTTGGCAAAACCAATCCAGATCCAAAACCAGGTGAGATCCAGATCCAAAACCAAAACATGGGGGTCGGCGCACATCTCTAATTACAATTAGCTTTGAAATGTGTACTGTAACCTACCTTTAGGATACATTGGGTAGTAGAGAATATTATACAGAACAAAGAACTATTACAAAACAGAGAAAAAACAGCATTCATTTCCCATTTCCACTTATTAAAATTGTAACAGGTGACATCATAATGGGCTACATGTATGAAGAAATTATAATGAGCGACATGACTGATAACTAGAGATGTGCTGTTCGGTTTTCCAGAAATCTGAATCCAAACAAATTTCCTGAATCCGGACAGATCCGAGCCACAGTTCTAATTTTCTGTGAAGATCCGGATAAATCGCTGTTCTAATCTTCCAGAGGTTGGGAATTTGGATTTTAAATCCACATTTTGAGTTTTGGATTGAAAAAATTACATGATTTTAACTGTTTTTAAAAACTTTTTATTATTTAAAAAAAAAAAATTACAGATCCAAAACATGTGAGGGTGGTTTTGCAAAACCAAAATACGAAATGAATCCAGATCCAAAACCAAACTTAAAACATGGGGGTCAGGGCACTTCTCTACTGATAACAACACTAAGGGGTCAATCCAATTGATCGCCACAACGGCCGCACTTGACAGCAGCCTGTGCAGGCTCAAAACTGTGCGCAGCCCCATAGGGCTGCATACAAAATTGAGCAAATTCAGCCTGAAAGAGGGCTGCGAAGGGGTGGTGGGGTGCTAGTGGCGGTACCATTGCCGGTGTTTGAAAGCTGTGGCAATGGCAAAACGCACCCGATTCGCACCCCTAATGGCTAATTGGACTGTCCCCTAAAAGGGAATGTGCACCACAATGAATGTTATTATATTTTATGATTATTATTAGGGGTGTGCACCGGCCACTTTTCGTGTTTTGTGTTTTGGTTTTGGATCTGGATCTTTCTTCGTGTTTTGGATCTGGATTGGTTTTGCCAAAACCACCCTTCCGTGTTTTGGGTTCTGGGTTTTGTGTTTTGGATCTGTATTTTTTTGAAAAAAAGCATAAAAACAGCTAAAATCACAGAATTTGTAGGTTTTTCTGCTCCTATGCTATTATTAACCTCAATAACCTTAATTTCCACTCATTTCCAGTCTATTCTGAACACCTCACACCTCACAATAGTGTTTTTATGTCCAAAAGGTTGCACCGAGGTAGCTGGATGACTATGCTAAGCGACACGAGTGGGCGGCACAAACACGTGACCCATCTAGGAGTGACACTGCAGTGGCAGACAGGATGGCAGTTAGAAAAACTAGGCCCCAAACTGTACATAATGCAAAGAAAAAAAAGAGGTGCAAGATGGAATTGTCCTTGGGCCCTCCCACCCACCCTTATGTTGTATAAACAGGACATGCACACTTTAACAAATCAATCATTTCAGCGCCAGGGTCTGCCACACAACTGTGGCTGAAATGATTGGTTCGTTTGGGCCCCCACAAAACAAGCTGGCAATTAATGTGTCCCTGCACAAACTGGCTCTACGGAGGCAAGATGTCATCCTCATCCTCCTCATCCACCGATTCCTCACCCTCTTCAGTGTGTACATCCTCATCCTCACAAAGTATTAACTCGTCCCCACTTGAATCCACCACCACAGGTCCCTCTGTACGTTCTGGAGGCTGGTCTCCCTGGAAGAGCTGATAATTCATTTTGATGAACATCATCTTCTCCACATTCTGTGGAAGCAACCTCCTACGCCTTTCGCTGACAAGGTTCCCGGCTGCACTAAACACTCTTTCGGAGTACACACTGGAGGGGGGGCAACTCAGGTAAAATAGAGCCAGTTTGTACAGGGGCCTCCAAATTGCCTCTTTTTCCTGCCAGTACAGGTATGGACTGTCTGACATGCCTACTTGGATGCTGTCACCGATGTAATCCTCCACCATTCTGTCAATGGTGACAGTATCATATGCAGTGACAGTAGACATGTCAGAAATTGTTGCCAGGTCCTTCAGTCCGGACCAGATGTCCAAACTTGGTCCTGCCTGCCCTGCATCACCGCCAGCGGGTTGCTTAGGATACCTAAGTTTTTTCCTGGCAGCCCCAGTTGCGGGAGAAAATGAAGAAGGAGCCGTTGACGTGTCACGTTCCGCTTCAGCTGACAGTGTGTTCACCAGCAGGTCTTTGCACCTCTGCAGGCTTGTGTCGGCCGGAAAGAGAGACACCACATAGGCTTTAAACCTAGGATCGAGCACGGTGGCCAAAATGTAGTGGTCTGATTTCAACAGATTGACCACCCTGGAATCCTGGCAAAGCGAATGAAGGGCTTCATCCACAAGTCCCACATGCCGAGCGGAATCGCTCCGTCTTAGCTCCTCCTTCACTTTCTCCAGCTGCTTCTGCAAAAGCCTGATGAGGGGAATGACCTGACTCAAGCTGGCAGTGTCTGAACTGACTTCACGTGTGGCAAGTTCGAAGGGCTGAAGAACCTTGCACAACACGGAAATCATTCTCCACTGCGCTTGAGTCAGGTGCATACCCCCTCCTTTGCCTATGTCATAGGTGGATGTATAGGCTTGTATGGCCTTTTGCTGCTCCTCCATCCTCTGAAGCATATAGAGGGTTGAGTTCCACCGCGTCACAACCTCTTGCTTCAGGTGATGGCGGGGCAGGTTCAAGAGTGTTTGCTGGCGCTCCAGTCTTCGGCACGCAGTCGCTGAATGGCGAAAGTGGCCAGAAATTTTTTGGGCCACCCAAAGCGTCTCCTGCACGCCCCTGTCGCTTTTCAGAAAATTCTGCACCACCAAGTTTATTGTGTGAGCAAAACATGGGACGTGCTGGAATTTGCCCAGATGTAATGCCCGCACAATATTGGTGGCGTTGTCAGATATCACAAATCCCCAGGAGAGTCTAAGTGGGGTAAGCCACTGGGCGATGATTTCCCTCAGTTTCTCTAAGAGGTTGTCGGCGGTGTGCCTCTTACTGAAACCGGTGATACACAGCGTAGCCTGCCTTGTAACGAGCTGGCGTTTCTGAGATGCTGCTACTGGTGACGCTGCTGCTGTTGCTGCGTAAGGTGATACATCTACCCAGTGGGCTGTCACAGTCATATAGTCCTTAGTCTGCCCTGTTCCACTTGTCCACATGTCCGTGGTTAAGTGGACATTGTGTACAACGGCATTTTTCAGGACACTGAGGACACTTTTTCTGACGTTTCTGTACAGTCTCGGTATCGCCTGCCTAGTGAAGTGGAATCTAGACGGGATTTGGAACCGGGGACACACTACCTCCATCAATTGTCTAAATCCCACTGCACTAATGGCGGATACCGGACGCACGTCTAACACCAACATAGCAGTCAAGGCCTCAGTTATACGTTTTGCTTCAGGATGACTGCTGTCGTACTTCATCCTCCTCGCTAAGGACTGTTGGAGGGTCAATTGTTTAGTAAAAGTAGTGGTGTTCCTACTTCCTCTCTGGGATGATGAACGACTCCCAGCAGCAGCAGCAACAGCAGCAGCGGCAGCAGTAGGCGTAGCAATGCAGGATCCTCCGGAGGAATCCCGGATAGGAGAGTCAGTCATGCCAGTGATATGGCCTGCAGGACTACTTCCGATCCTGACTAAGGAGGAAATTGACGAGGAGGGAGTTGACGGTGTGGTTTGCAGGCGCTTGGATACAACAGGACAACGGGATTTAGGTGTCCCTGGACTGCTTACGGTCTGAGCCAAAGTTTCTGAACTTGACAGTAACTTTTTATGAACGCGCTGCAGGTGCCGTATAAGGGAGGATGTTCCTAGGTGGTTGACGTCCCTACCCCTACTTATTTCACCTTTACATATGGTACATATGGCAAGACAGTTGTTGTCCGGATTTGGATAGAAATATTGCCAGACCAAAGAGGTGGAATGTTTGGTCTTCTGCCCAGGCATGACCGTGATGGGCTTTTTCATCCCACGGACAACAACTGTCTCCCCCGGAGCCTGATTTAAACAAACCACATCACCATCAGAATCCTCCTCGCCAACTTCCTCCTCAGCGCCAGCTACACCAGTATCCTCATCCTGTTGTACTTCAACAGTGACATCTTCAATTTGCATATCAGCAAGTGGACTGTGGGTGCTCCTTTCAGCACTTGCAGGGGGCGTGCAAATGGTGGAAAGAGCCACCTCTTCCCGTCCAGTGCTGGGAAGGTCAGGCATCGCAACCACCACCACACTTGGACTCTCCTTGGGGATTTGTGATATCTTCTTAGAAAGCACAGTTCTTCGCTGTGCTTTTGCCAGCTTAACTCTTTTGATTTTTTTAGTGGGAGGAGTGCTTCCATCGTCATGTGAAGCTGAACCACTAGTCATGAACATACTAGGGATCGACCTTAGCCGTTCCTTGCCACTCCGTGTCGTAAATGGCATATTGGCAAGTTTACGTTTCTCTTCAGCTGATTTAAATGTCTTTTTCAAGGTCATTTTCCTGAACTTTGCCATTTGGGATTGTATGTGCCCTCTACTATGACATTGGGCATCGGCCTTGGCAGACGACGTTGATGGCATGTTATCGTCTATGTCATGACTAGTGGCAGCAGCTTCAGCACTAGGAGGAAGTGGTTCTTGATCTTTCTCTATTTTATTTTTATCGGAGAAAGTTTGGTCCTCCATTTATGTTATATCGATTTGATATATACGTGCGGCTAAACACAGAAAATAATTTTTTTTTTGGTTTGGACTGGAGTGTACTTTGTGGGTTACAGCACCCTTTAACGGTCAAGCCAGCCGGCCCTTTACTTATGACACAGGCGCACTCTTGGCACTACTTTGTTGATGCACGTGCGGCTACTGCGCACACAATTCACAAACACAGAAAATTATTTTTTTTTGGTTTGGACTGGAGTGTACTTTGGGGGTTACAGCACCCTTTAACGGTCAAGCCAGCCGGCCCTTTACTTATGACACAGGCGCACGCTTGGCACTACTTTGTTGATGCACGTGCGGCTACTGCGCACACAATTCACAAACACAGAAAATATTTTTTTTTTGGTTTGGACTGGAGTGTACTTTCGGGGGTTACAGCACCCTTTAACGGTCAAGCCAGCCGGCCCTTTACTTATGACACAGGCGCACGCTTGGCACTACTTTGTTGATGCACGTGCGGCTACTGCGCACACAATTCACAAACACAGAAAATAATTTTTTTTTGGTTTGGACTGGAGTGTACTTTCGGGGGTTACAGCACCCTTTAACGGTCAAGCCAGCCGGCCCTTTACTTATGACACAGGCGCACGCTTGGCACTACTTTGTTGATGCACGTGCGGCTACTGCGCACACAATTCACAAACACAGAAAATAATTTTTTTTTAGGTTTGGACTGGAGTGTACTTTCAGGGGTTACAGCACCCTTAACGGTCAAGCCAGCCGGCCCTTTACTTATGACACAGGCGCACGCTTGGCACTACTTTGTTGATGCACGTGCGGCTACTGCGCACACAATTCACAAACACAGAAAATATTTTTTTTTTGGTTTGGACTGGAGTGTACTTTCGGGGGTTACAGCACCCTTTAACGGTCAAGCCAGCCGGCCCTTTACTTATGACACAGGCGCACGCTTGGCACTACTTTGTTGATGCACGTGCGGCTACTGCGCACACAATTCACAAACACAGAAAATAATTTTTTTTTAGGTTTGGACTGGAGTGTACTTTCAGGGGTTACAGCACCCTTAACGGTCAAGCCAGCCGGCCCTTTACTTATGACACAGGCGCACGCTTGGCACTACTTTGTTGATGCACGTGCGGCTACTGCGCACACAATTCACAAACACAGAAAATAATTTTTTTTTGGTTTGGACTGGAGTGTACTTTCGGGGGTTACAGCACCCTTTAACGGTCAAGCCAGCTGGCCCTTTACTTATGACACAGGCGCACGCTTGGCACTACTTTGTTGATGCACGTGCGGCTACTGCGCACACAATTCACAAACACAGAAAATAATTTTTTTTTAGGTTTGGACTGGAGTGTACTTTCGGGGGTTACAGCACCCTTAACGGGCAAGCCAGCCGGCCCTTTACTTATGACACAGGCGCACGCTTGGCACTACTTTGTTGATGCACGTGCGGCTACTGCGCACACAATTCACAAACACAGAAAATAATTTTTTTTTTGGTTTGGACTGGAGTGTACTTTCGGGGGTTACAGCACCCTTAACGGTCAAGCCAGCCGGCCCTTTACTTATGACACAGGCGCACGCTTGGCACTACTTTGTTGATGCACGTGCGGCTACTGCGCACACAATTCACAAACACAGAAAATAATTTTTTTTTAGGTTTGGACTGGAGTGTACTTTCAGGGGTTACAGCACCCTTAACGGTCAAGCCAGCCGGCCCTTTACTTATGACACAGGCGCACGCTTGGCACTACTTTGTTGATGCACGTGCGGCTACTGCGCACACAATTCACAAACACAGAAAATAATTTTTTTTTGGTTTGGACTGGAGTGTACTTTCGGGGGTTACAGCACCCTTTAACGGTCAAGCCAGCTGGCCCTTTACTTATGACACAGGCGCACGCTTGGCACTACTTTGTTGATGCACGTGCGGCTACTGCGCACACAATTCACAAACACAGAAAATAATTTTTTTTTTGGTTTGGACTGGAGTGTACTTTCGGGGGTTACAGCACCCTTAACGGTCAAGCCAGCCGGCCCTTTACTTATGACACAGGCGCACGCTTGGCACTACTTTGTTGATGCACGTGCGGCTACTGCGCACACAATTCACAAACACAGAAAATAATTTTTTTTTGGGTTTGGACTGGAGTGTACTTTCGGGGGTTACAGCACCCTTAACGGTCAAGCCAGCCGGCCCTTTACTTATGACACAGGTGCACGTTTGGCACTACTTTGTTGATGCACGTGCGGCTACTGCGCACACAATTCACAAACACAGAAAATAATTTTTTTTTTGGTTTGGACTGGAGTGTACTTTCGGGGGTTACAGCACCCTTAACGGTCAAGCCAGCCGGCCCTTTACTTATGACACAGGCGCACGTTTGGCACTACTTTGTTGATGCACGTGCGGCTACTGCGCACACAATTCACAAACACAGAAAATAATTTTTTTTTTGGTTTGGACTGGAGTGTACTTTCGGGGGTTACAGCACCCTTAACGATCAAGCCAGCCGGCCCTTTACTTATGACACAGGCGCACGCTTGGCACTACTTTGTTGATGCACGTGCGGCTACTGCGCACACAATTCACAAACACAGAAAATAATTTTTTTTTAGGTTTGGACTGGAGTGTACTTTCAGGGGTTACAGCACCCTTAACGGTCAAGCCAGCCGGCCCTTTACTTATGACACAGGCGCACGCTTGGCACTACTTTGTTGATGCACGTGCGGCTACTGCGCACACAATTCACAAACACAGAAAATAATTTTTTTTTGGTTTGGACTGGAGTGTACTTTCGGGGGTTACAGCACCCTTTAACGGTCAAGCCAGCTGGCCCTTTACTTATGACACAGGCGCACGCTTGGCACTACTTTGTTGATGCACGTGCGGCTACTGCGCACACAATTCACAAACACAGAAAATAATTTTTTTTTAGGTTTGGACTGGAGTGTACTGTCAGGGGTTACAGCACCCTTAACGGTCAAGCCAGCCGGCCCTTTACTTATGACACAGGCGCACGCTTGGCACTACTTTGTTGATGCACGTGCGGCTACTGCGCACACAATTCACAAACACAGAAAATAATTTTTTTTTGGTTTGGACTGGAGTGTACTTTCGGGGGTTACAGCACCCTTTAACGGTCAAGCCAGCTGGCCCTTTACTTATGACACAGGCGCACGCTTGGCACTACTTTGTTGATGCACGTGCGGCTACTGCGCACACAATTCACAAACACAGAAAATAATTTTTTTTTAGGTTTGGACTGGAGTGTACTTTCGGGGGTTACAGCACCCTTAACGGTCAAGCCAGCCGGCCCTTTACTTATGACACAGGCGCACGCTTGGCACTACTTTGTTGATGCACGTGCGGCTACTGCGCACACAATTCACAAACACAGAAAATAATTTTTTTTTTGGTTTGGACTGGAGTGTACTTTCGGGGGTTACAGCACCCTTAACGGTCAAGCCAGCCGGCCCTTTACTTATGACACAGGCGCACGCTTGGCACTACTTTGTTGATGCACGTGCGGCTACTGCGCACACAATTCACAAACACAGAAAATAATTTTTTTTTGGGTTTGGACTGGAGTGTACTTTCGGGGGTTACAGCACCCTTAACGGTCAAGCCAGCCGGCCCTTTACTTATGACACAGGCGCACGTTTGGCACTACTTTGTTGATGCACGTGCGGCTACTGCGCACACAATTCACAAACACAGAAAATAATTTTTTTTTTGGTTTGGACTGGAGTGTACTTTCGGGGGTTACAGCACCCTTAACGGTCAAGCCAGCCGGCCCTTTACTTATGACACAGGCGCACGTTTGGCACTACTTTGTTGATGCACGTGCGGCTACTGCGCACACAATTCACAAACACAGAAAATAATTTTTTTTTTGGTTTGGACTGGAGTGTACTTTCGGGGGTTACAGCACCCTTAACGATCAAGCCAGCCGGCCCTTTACTTATGACACAGGCGCACGCTTGGCACTACTTTGTTGATGCACATGCGGCTACTGCGCACACAATTCACAAACACAGAAAATAATTTTTTTTTTGGTTTGGACTGGAGTGTACTTTCGGGGGTTACAGCACCCTTAACGGTCAAGCCAGCCGGCCCTTTACTTATGACACAGGCGCACGTTTGGCACTACTTTGTTGATGCACGTGCGGCTACTGCGCACACAATTCACAAACACAGAAAATAATTTTTTTTTGGTTTGGACTGGAGTGTACTTTCGGGGGTTACAGCACCCTTTAACGGTCAAGCCAGCCGGCCCTTTACTTATGACACAGGCGCACGCTTGGCACTACTTTGTTGATGCACGTGCGGCTACTGCGCACACAATTCACAAACACAGAAAATATATTATTTTTTTAGCACTTGGGGGGAGCACCCCTGATGGACAGAGCACCCCCTGGACAACACTACAGCACCCCTTTAGGACTGGGACACTGCACAGGACTTTGGAGTGGACACAGCCCCTATGGAGAACTGACTGCACAACACAGTCCAGCCAGCCCCTATGGACTTTGAAGTAGTGGACACAGCCCCTATTAACAACAGCAGCACAGCACAACACAGCCAGCCCCTATGGACTTTGAAGTAGTGGACAACAGCAGCACTACACTACACTACACTACACAGCCCTAACTCCCACCCTCCCTCTTCACTGTCCACAGCCGAGTGAGAAAATGGCGCCGACGCGGGTACCTTATATAGGATCCAAAACCCGCGAGACTCGGAAGGCGGGATGATGACGTTTTGCCTCGATTTCAGATCCGAGTCAGGCGGGAAAAGTCGAGCCTGACTCGGATCGGACTCGGATCGGGGGGGCTCGGGGGGGTTCGGATTTCAGAAATCCGAACCCGCTCACCCCTAATTTATAGTCACAAAATCAAGCGGGTATTGGCTGGAAGAGTGATATTAGAGCCACCATATGGTTGCTCAGAATGGCTGATGGTACATGGCTGCCGGTGCCAGTGGAACTGCATCTTTTTACATGTCTGCAGACAATAGCCACCCCACCAGTCACCGGCCAGGAACGCCTATTGAAATTGCATCGATCTCCATGCAATTTCAATATGCACCAGAAAATGGTAAACATCGAGAAGCGTGCGCAGTGCATCTCGGGCGCCATGTGCAGATTTGAAACATCAGGCGCTTGCACCCAATGTTCTATATGGGTCCTCCTCTGAACCAGACCATCAGTGTCATCTCATTTGCGGATGAATGGGTGTAACTGGATGGCAATGGGGTATTTGCACGTGATCTGGCAACCCTAATTATGACATTACCATAGGTTACTTTAATTATGACAATAAAATAGATGACATCACTGATGATCCATTTTGCATTGTTCTCGTACAGGGAGGAGAGGGGTTAATCATAGTTGGAACACCCGGAATCCTCCCTCCCCTATTCCTCACTGTCTGTAAATTATTAATACATGGTTTCTGGCTGAATGGGGCCGAGGAAATTAAGCTGGGATAATTCAGTGACTGTCACATTGGAGCTGGATATTAAGGCAGCAAGACTGGTCTGGAGCGAGTGAGTTCATGCATATCAAATGTTTGAAACTAGAACTCCATTACACAGAATAAAACCCAGCTCATTAGTTTGTTGACTAAACCGCGCGCCTCTGAGTCATTACCCTGGCTAACTGCTTGCGGACACTGATAGATATCCTGAGCACAACCAGCAACCTTAGCTCATTTACTAATTTGACAAATTCTCCCCATAGTCACTTAGAGCATATACCATGTAGGAAGCCTGCAACCAACTGGTTCCTCTTTAATTACAGCAACAGCAAATACAAAATGAAGAAAAAAATAATAGCACATAATCTGAAAATTACCAGAGGCGCTGTATGTTTAAAACAATTCCTTACACCTTGGTCCTATTTTGGTCAATAACATCTTTGATTTGTCAGTGACATATACCTTTCTCTCACCGTCTCCTCACGTTCTCACATATACAAGTTAACTGTGAAGAAGTGTAAGGTCCCACGTCATGCATATAACACTCTCTATAAGATCTGGCCCTCCCTGCATAAAATCACATGAATAGTATTCATTGGCACAATATTATATATCTCATACAAGGAGCAGAATATTTCACTATTACAAATAAACAAAAACAGAAATTTTGCAAAGTCCTAGGCAAATGTGTGTGTGTGTGGGGGACCCTCCTCCCCAGCCCACCACATCATAACCACAATAGAAATAGTAATATGTAATTTTACTAGTGCTGCATGTTCTTCTCAGTATCACAAATGAAATAATTAGCACCACCTGTGGATTTTTTAACATGTCATCCTACACCTGTGCACCAGTTAGTATATCTGGAAAATATGCATTGTTAGGGGTGCACTGCTATAGACCATCAATAGGGTTAATTATTAATACCATAGAATAATACATTGCATAACAAGACCAATATGTACATACAGTCAGGTCCATAAATATTGGGACATTGACAGAATTTTCATATTTTGTCCTCTATTCACCACCACAATGGCTTTGAAATGAAACAAACAAGATGTGATTTAACTGCAGACTTTCAGATTTCATTTGAGGGTGATTACATCCAAATCAGGTGAACGGTGTAGGAATTACAATGGTTTCTATATGTGCCTCCCACTTTTTAAGGGGCCAAAAGTAATGGGACAAACTAAACAATCCTAAATCTAATTTTCACTTTTTAATACTTTGTTGCAAATCCTTTGCAGGCAATTACAGCCTGAAGTCTGGAACGCATAGACATCACCAGACGCTGGGTTTCATCCCTGGTGATGCTCTGCCAGGCCTCTACTGCAAATGTCTTCAGTTCCTGCTTGTTCTTGGGGCATTTTCCCTTCAGTTTTGTCTTCATCAAGTGAAATGCATGCTCAATCGGATTCTGGTCAGGGGATTGACTTGGCCATTGCATAACATTCCACTTTTTAGCCTTAAAAAACTCTTTGGTTGCTTTTGCAGTATGCTTCGGGTCATTGTCCATCTGCACTGTGAAGCGCTGTCCAATGAGTTCTGAAGCATTTGACTGAATATGAGCATATAATATTGCCCGAAACACTTCAGAATTCATTCTGCTGCTTTTGTCAGCAGTCATATCATCAATAAATACAAGGGAACCAGTTCCATTGGCAGCCATACATGCCCACGCCATGACACTACCACCACCATGCTTCACTGATGAGGTGGTATGTTTTGGATCATGAGCAGTTCCTTTCCTTCTCTTCCCATCACTCTGGTAAAAGTTGATCTTTGTCTCATCTGTCAATAGGATGTTGTTCCAGAACTGTAATGACTTTTTTAGATGTTGTTTGGCAAACTCTAATCTGGTCTTCCTGTTTTTGTGGCTCATCATTGGTTTGCATCTTGTGGTGAACCCTCTATATTCACTCTTGTGAAGTCTTCTCTTGATTGTTGACTTTGACACATATATATCTACCTCCTGGAGAGTGTTCTTGATTTGGCCAACTGTTGTAAAGGGGTTTTTCTTCACCAGGTAAATAATTCTTTTGTCATCCACCACAGTTGTTTTCCTTGGTCTTCCGGGTCTTTTGGTGTTGCTGAGCTCTCCGGTGCGTTCTTTAATTTTAAGAATGTTCCAAACAGTTGATTTGGCCACACCTAATGTTTTTGCAATCTCTCTGATGGGTTTGTTTTCATTTTTCAGCCTAATGATGGCTTGCTTCACTGATAGTGACAACTCTTTGGATCTCATATTGAGAGTTGACAGCAACTGATTCCAAATACAAATGTCACACCAAGAATCAACTCCAGACCTTTTACCTGCTTAATTGATAATGAAATAATGAGGGAATAGCCCACACCTGTCCATGAAATAGCTTTTGAGTTGATAGTCCCATTACTTTTGGCCCCTTAAAAAGTGGGAGGCACATATTGAAACTGTTGTAATTCCTACACTGTTCACCCGATTTGGATGTAATTACCCTCAAATTAAATCTGAAAGTCTGTAGTTAAAGTACATCTTGTTTGTTTAATTTCAAAACCATTGTGGTGGTGAATAGATGCCAAAATCTGAAAATTCTGTCAATGTCCCAATATTTATGGACCTGACTGTATATGTCCAGGGCAGTGCTGGGCTCTTCTGCTGCTCCTTCAGACTCCTGGACTTGCTCCAATGCTATGGAATGGTGCCCACATCTGAAATTAAAACATTCAGCTTAGGCAGGATGGCCCTATTGCTGCATACAGTATAATGGCTTACTGTGATACACAATAAACGTTGTATGACGCATATTAAAGCTGGTTATGCCTTCTTCATGGACTGGCCAAACTCACTTTACAATCACGCATTTGGAAACCCCCCTCTTTGGAAACTCACCTTCAGATTACTTTCCCTGAAGCTATCTTTTCTTTTCTGTCTCTCCATAGGATCACACTTGCCTACTCTCCATTCTCTAATTTTTGTGAAGTCCCATAGAACCCGGGAAGTATAGGTCACCTTCCTGCTTACTATCCACTTCCTAGTGAAATGGACTGGATGACAGGATTCTCATGGTAGGGATGGCCATTGACCATCAATGATTAACCACTGATTGCTGGGTTGGGTATGGGAGGCACTCAGGATGCCACCGGTAAGAATACAGACAGTGGCATCCCGACAGTCAGAATCCCGACACCATCAGGTAAGGACCCTAACGCTAACCCTTACCCCTACACCTAGCCCTCCCTCCACTGTGCCTGCACCTAACCTCCCCCTTTCCGCACCCTAATGCTAACCCTCCCCCCTTAGTGCCTAACCCTCCCCCTAGTCCCTAACCCCAAACCTAACCCTCCCTCTAACCCCAGATACTTACTTTCAGGACACCAGTAGTTGGTATACTGGATCCGAGGCTGTCGGGATTCTGGTGCCGGTATTTTGACAGTCAGCATCCCGCATGTTGGGATGCTGACTACCTCCGCTGATTGCTAATGTTTTTGCAATCAATGGCAGATATCCCTGTCACTGAAACAGCATAGCTCCACCACTCCTGATGTGACTCACAAAGCTCGGCCCCCAACTCTGATTGGCCCGCTACCTGGTGAGTAAGAGAGCAGGTATTACAATCGGTGGCTGAAATCACCGATGGTTCTCTGTCGATCGTTTCATACCATCAAGGTTAACCATCAGTGGTATTGACGGTGACCATTGATGGTTTACCCACCACTGGCCATCTCTATCTCATGGAATCAGGTCATCTTGGTCCCACCCCCTATTCACAAACTATTCATGAAGAGATGGGGGTCTAATGATAAAAAGCACCCAGCCATGCCTCCCATCGTCATCAGCTGCATCTCCCCTCTGGAAACTCTCCTGGAGGGGGATAGTTTAAAAGTTGGAAAACATGATATAATGCAAATACATTAAGTGAGTATCTATTAGCAGTGCAGAACAAATAAAATTACAAGATACATGACTGAAAAATAGCAATGCCTAAGATATAGATATAGTATACCCCCCAACTGTTCTAATTTAATGGGACAGTCCCAATTTAAGGTATCTGTCCTACTACCTCACCCATTCACCAGTGTTCTGCACTGTGGTATGTGGCAATACATAGGAGTTCTACGGAGATGCTAAGTGGCGGCCTAGCACTTCAGAACGGATAGGCAAGCCCCCTCACCACGTGATGGCAGTGATGTCATCGACCCGGCATTAATGCTGGGTCAGGCCGCCAGTCTAGTCACACCTGGGATGGGCGCGTGAACATAATCCCGGGTACGACCCGGCAGTCAGATGTAAAACGGTATCAGAGAAGGAAAAGCACATGAGAGAAGAGGGCCCTGCTAGTGAGAGTTTATAATCTAAAGGGGAGGAGCAGACAGTCAGGGGATGTGTATAATAGGAGATAATGATAATTTTGTCCATGCTATGTACTGATCAGCAGGTTTGCTCCCACTTCCACATTTTTTAGTACATACTGTAACTGTGACTGTTTCAAATAAAAGTATATGTGTAGAGAACAAAAAAATTTGCATTTCATTCCTATTTTTGCTAGGGGTGAGCGGGTTCGGATTTCTGAAATCCGAACCCCCCCGATCCGAGTCAGGCTCGACTTTTCCCGCCAGACTTGGATCTGAAATCGAGGCAAAACATCATCATCCCGCCTTTCGGGTCTCACGGGTTTTGGATTCTATATAAGGTACCCGCGTTGACGCCATTTTCTTACTCGGCTGTGGACAGTGAAGAGGGAGGGTGGGAGTTAGGGCTGGCTGGGCTGTGTAGTGTAGTGTAGTGCAGTGTAGTGTTGTGCTGTACTGTGCTGTGCTGCTGTTGTCCATAGGGGCTGTGTCCACTCCTCCAAAGTCCATAGGGGCTGGCTGTGTTGTGCTGTGCTGCTGTTGTCCATAGGGGCTGTGTCCTTGCCTCCAAAGTCCATAGGGGCTGGCTGGGCTGTGTTGTGCAGTCAGTTGTCCATAGGGGCTGTGTCCACTCCAAAGTCCTGTGCAGTGTCCCAGTCCTAAAGGGGTGCTGTAGTGTTGTCCAGGGGGTGCTCTGTCCATCAGGGGTGCTCCCCCCAAGTGCAAAAAAAAAAAGTTTGTGAATTGTGTGCACTGTGGCTGCATGTGCATCAACAAAGGAGCAGCGCCAAGCGTGCGCCTGTGTCATAAGTAAAGGGCCGGCTGGCTTGTCTGTTAAAGGGTGCTGTAACCCACAAAGTGCGCTCCGAAAAAAAAAAATTCTTATTTTTTTTTCTGTCTTTGTGAATTATGTAGGTACTGTAGCCACACCTGCATCCTCAAAGAAGCAGCGACAAGCGTGCGTCTGTCTGTTAAATGGTGGTGTAACCCCCAAAGTGCGCTCCAACCAATATAAAATCATTTTCTTTTTTTCTGTGTTTGTGGGTGAAATGTATGCGCAGTAGCCACACCTGCATCCTCAAAGCAGCAGCGACAAGAGTGCATCTGTCTGTTAAAGGATTACATCGGTGACAGCATCCAAGTAGGCATGTCAGACAGTCCGTACCTGTACTGGCAGGAAAAAGAGGCAATTTGGAGGCCCCTGTACAAACTGGCTCTATTTTACCTGAGTTGCCCCCCCCTCCAGTGTGTACTCCGAAAGAGTGTTTAGTGCAGCCGGGAACCTTGTCAGCGAAAGGCGTAGGAGGTTGCTTCCACAAAATGTGGAGAAGATGATGTTCATAAAAATGAATTATCAACTCTTCCAGGGAGACCAGCCTCCAGAACGTACAGAGGGACCTGTGGTGGTGGATTCCAGCGGGGACAAATTAATGAGGATGTACACAACACTGAAGAGGGTGAGGAATCGGTGAATGAGGAGGATGAGGACAACATCTTGCTTCCGTAGAGCCAGTTTGTGCAGGGACAGATTAATTGCCAGCTTGTTTTGTGGGGGCCCAAACGAACCAATCATTTCAGCCACAGTCGAGTGGCAGACCCTGGTGCTGAAATGATTGGTTTGTTAAAGTGTGCATGTCCTGTTTATACAACATAAGGGTAGGTGGGAGGGCCCAAGGACAATTCCATCTTGCACCTCTTTTTTTTCTTTACATTATGTACTGTTTGGGGCCTAGTTTTTCAAACTGCCATCCTGTCTGCCACTGCAGTGTCACTCCTAGATGGGCCACGTGTTTGTGCCGCCCACTCGTGTTGCTTCGCATAGTCATCCAGCTACCTCGGTGCAACCTTTTGGACATAAAAACACTATTGTGAGGTGTTCAGAATAGACTGGAAATTAGTGGAAATTAAGGTTATTGAGGTTAATAATAGCATAGGAGCAGAAAAACCAACACGTTCTGTGATTTTAGCTGTTTTTATGCTTTTAAAAAAAAAAATACAGATCCAAAACACAAAACCCAGAACCCAAAACACGGAAGGGTGGTTTTGGCAAAACCAATCCAGATCCAAAACATGAAGAAAGATCCAGATCCAAAACCAAAACACGAAAAGTGGCTGGTGCACACCCCCAATTTTTGCCCATTTTTGCTTGCATTAGACCCATAAAAAAAAGTGAAAGCTCCAGTCAGTGCAGCAGTGATAACCATATAATGATCATTATACCAATCAGCACTGCATTTGTGGTGGGTTGGGGCATGCTGGGCCATGGCTCAGCATGTCTACCTTGGGGATCAAAACTAGGGAAAAATCTAGAAACTAAATGACCAAATCATCATCATCACCAACTCCACTTTAAACCCTTATGTTCTGCATAAATCTAAACTCTGTCAGGCTTACAGTATCTTAAGCTGGGTACACACCTAACAGATATATCTGCATATCAAGTGATCTGCAAATATATCTGCAGATGATGGTTGACCATACACACTGAACAACCATCATCTGTCTTCTGGCTGTGGGTCCCGCTGGCCGAGGGACGTGTCGAGCCCCCTTCTCTGCGGCCTCTGCAGCAAGTGTACGGGTGGTTGGTAGACCGCTGTACGCACATAACGATGCCCCAATATATCTGCAGATATATTGGGCATCGGCTGTGCAGCAGAGCCAACACAGTGATGCAGGCAGAAGAATCAATTGACACTGAAGCTTAGTGTAGTGCGGTGAGAGTTACAGCGAGTAGGGGTATGAGACAGACTCCCAGCAGTCAGACCCATCTAGTTGTGTGCCTCTCCAGCCACTGACCTCACTGCACGTCACTGAAATGTCCCTCCTCTTTCAATCATTAATTTGACACCATACTACCTTTCACATGTATAATACAGTTTATTTATTCACTATTCCTTTTCAAGGAAAGAAGGATATGCAATTATAATATGATTCACAATATCTTTCATTAGTTCCAATTAGATTTGACTAATCTCTGGTGCCATTATAACCTACATTTGCATACAGTATATAGATGCAGTTACAGAATATTCTCTTTGTTCAAGGAAGCTAACATGCCATATCCTAACTGACTGTCACTAAGCAAGCCTAGCAATACCTCTTTAACCCATAGTAACTAGTCTACCACCCTTTCCATGTACCCTACTCATGCATTACCTCACACATACACAATCCCATTTGGGAGTATAGTATATCATAAGTTAACCATTTCCCTATATAGATATATCTATATATGAATATACTGTATATCGGTTTCCTTGTTCTGTCCATATCCATCAACTCCCAGTTGAGAATGTTATTTGAATGGTGCAAAACATGGGTTACTCACAAGGTCCTTATTAGATTGTCTCTCACCTTGGGATATGCAATTGCTGGACAGCTGAGCTCTGGCTGTCTTGAAATGTAGCAGCCTGAGGACCTTCCCATCTGCAGTAATCTCCAAGGCTAAATTTACTAAGATTCGAGTTTGGTCGAGACTGCAATCTCGGGTGAGTTTAGGCATTTTTTTCAACTCGCAAAGTTACTAAAGATAAACTCGGGTGAGTTTGGGAGAGATTTCTCTCTTTTCACTGTAAAACTTGGGTGAGATTGCAAATTCGAATAAACTCACCATCGGCCAAACTCTGAAGTACTTTTCATGAAAAAGATACAACTCGGGAATTTACTAAGAAATGAGATTACAATCTCGGGTGTAATTGTTACAAACTCGCAGCTAATAAGAAGTTTCAAATAGACCACCTCCTGAGCTGCGAGCTTGGCAGAAACATACACAGATCAGTGTGATTTGTGTATGTGTCTGCATTGAATCAGTATTGTAATGGTTAATGTTTTAAAAAAAAAATGACGTAGGGTCCCCCCCAAAAGCATAACCTGCCCCTGACTGCCAGTCCTGGTTCCTAAAATTACAGGGAAAAAACATGTAGGGTTCCCCGTAATTTAAAAACCAGCACCTGGCTGCACGGCCAGTCCTAGTTTTAAATATAGGTGGAAAAAAAATGCGTAGGGGTCCCCCTACATTGAAAGCCAGCACCGACCCAAACCGAACGGGGTGTAATGCCATAGACAGGATAACAAGTAGGTAGGGGCTAGTTATTTCTTTTGGGGGGAACCCTACATCATTTTTTTAAAAACATTTAACCCTTTTTTTACATGTACAAACACACAAGCAGCCTTCACATATCTCAATGATATGTGCAGGCTGCTTGTTCAGGAGAGTTTGTCAGAGAGAAAACACTGCACTCTCAGGTGAGTAATCTCATCTAAACTTGCTACTTGGGGGAGATATCTCGATCTGCTTCACCATCGGAAAACTCACTCTCAGCTAAACTCACTTCTTAGTAAATTTGTGAGTTTCAGAATCCTCAAATCTCCAAGTTTCGGTGAGGATAATTGAGTTTAAAAAAAACAAACTCGATCAGACTCGAATCTTAGTAAATTTACCCCCAAGATGTAAGAAGGGACGAAATGGAGGGTGTGTCCTCCGAAGGCCATTCTCAGCTGAAAGAGGGGTCTGTACTCTCTCTGTTAGTGGGATTGCAGATGTGGCTGTGTCCAGGATCTTCCAGGGTACCCAGAGAACTCCTTCACTAAAGATGGGATGCAGCTTATGGGTGTCTGCACGAGGAGACCGTACCATCAGCCCCCAAAACTATAGGCTAGTAACAGACCCTCCGACATGACCTCTTCCATCAGGTACAAAATGCTTTGCTGCTGGACTTCCCTCTTAATGTATGATTGCAGTCACCTGTGTTGAAACACCTGTCTCATCAATTAAGTACTTCAACATAGGTGACTGAAATCATACAAGTCCAGGAGCAGAGCATTTTGTACCTGGTGGAAGGGGTCATGTTGGAGGGTCTGCAGTAACAATCTGATGATCCTACTCCAGAGGGTATGGTTCCAGTGGCGCTAACTGAAGAACTCGGCATCACGACGGCACCCTCTGCTTTCCACTCTTATGTCTCCTGAGGTAAGGCTCCCTAACTGCACCCACTCGCCCTCTATTTAAACCACTGACCATAAACTGCTCTGCCAACAGCACATGCTATCTTTTCAGTATCAGGCACGCACTGTTTCTAGAAAGCTCACTCCTCTCCTCCCTGTATCTAATTAAAGTCCCCTCTCAAGGATAGACAACACATCAAAAATATGTGATGGAAGAAACAATGAATCGTGCATGCGCAAAAAAACATGTTTACGTATGCGGAATAGTGACCTGTGGCTGTTCTAAAAGGTTCAACAGCTGAATTCAGCTGTATTTTAATGTCAACACCATTTGATGGTAGATGCCATCAGAAAGCCACCATCGAATGGTTAAAAACACAACCATCACAAGACAAACTTTTATAGTGTTTAACTATCGAAATTCACTGTCCATCCTATATCTGTGCTTTTAGCCCATGCCACTCACTGGGCATCAGACAAGGGGGGCTTCTAGAAAGTTATAAGCAAAGTCCATTATAAGATCGGGACAAATCATGTAGTGTGGGATCTACGAAACCAGAGACGTCAAGTGTCATAGCATATTTCCTGAACCCCCCACTGACAGCGTTAGTCTGCTGGTGTGGTGGATAAAACCACCACATGGTAATGGGAGGAGCCCTGGATTAATAAATAGGGGACAAACTGTGACATGCAGCAATACAGAATGCACCTGCTGAGGCACCACTGACAGACACACTTTATGCATTATTATAATTTGCAGTTGAATTGCTTCTTTTTTTTTAATTATTAGCAATATAAATGTCATGCATCCAACCTGATCAGAACACTTTGCTATCCGCTATATAGCAGAATGACTAGTTTATGAATCCATAACAAGTAAACATTTAAACCTTGATGCTACGGAGTTTGCAAGCTGAGAAATAGCATTTTCACATAAGCTGTCTGGTATCATATAGATGCGAGAGAAGCTATTGAGATGCTAAATAAAATCTGAGAGACTGCAACCTACTTGGGGAGACTCAAGGGAACACTTCATAGAGAGTCTTCATAAAGCTACTCAGGATGTACAGTCATGGGGCCCCCTGAGGGAGAGGAGTTGGCTGGTAGCCATCAGTTTTTATACATTGCAGTAGACAGATGCACTGTATAAAAAAGGAGTTAGACCTGGCATGACACCAAAACTCCTGAAGGCAGTCCCTGATGCCAGCCACATAATTATCCTAGAACCTTAAATTAATACATTCTATAAACTTATTGTACTAAAATAAAGACATAGGGCCTGATTCATTACAGATCGCAACTGCAACAGCGTACGCAGGTCGGCTGATGGTGCATACTGCGCATGTGTATGCATCGCGGATCTCATGTGTGGGTTGGCATTGCGAACGCACTTCAGTCACCTACGCAGATACAAAGCCATCACAGATCAAGGGATGGGATGACAGCGTTTGGGGGTGGTGATGGGGGAGTGGCAGGGAAACGCAGTAGTGCCTATTTGTTTGAACGCCGTTGTATGAGCGTGCATAAATTAGCCACTGCGAGGGCATACGCAGTGTGAGTACTCACTACGTGTGACTAGGTTAGCAAGGTCAGACCTGCTGTAATTGTGCGTGAGGGGTCGATGTTACTCGATGTTCTTGATATACACGCAGGACTGGAAAGTTTTATGGATGTGAGATAGCGGTAGTGGGTGTTTCTATGCTGGTTGTGCAATTGCATTCATTAGCATATTTTCGCAGCAGATCTGCTTGCGTAATCGCAGCCGCAATTGCAATAGCGACCCGTAATGAATCATGCCCATAGATACTTTATGTTGGCAAAAATTAGTCAGCTATGTATTTAGTATGTAATTATTTAAAACGGTATGGTGGAAAAGAAAGTGTAGATGTGGTGTAGAAAGATGGAAGTGACAACTTTCAGGAGTGAAACAAAATGGGTTTACTCGGCATAACAAACATAACTAGTCTGAGAGAGAGAAAATAAATAAATAAAATAATTTACCACTAAGTTACATAGTCCTGGAATTTGGGGTTGGCATTGGATACCCAACCAGACCTCATAATGAAAGGAAGAGAGATGAGCTGTTTGGTTTTGACTTGGTTCTTTTTGCCAATTTAGTGCAAGTTTGGATTAGTTCAGATTTCGCTCCTTGGCTATCCAAAACACAAAGCCAGACAGCCAATATGATGTCGTTTTTGAGATCCGAACATAACCAAGTAAAACTGAACCGCTCATCTCTAATAGGAAGTGTGACTGGTTGATGATTTCCAAGAAGCCCACCTAGCATTCAGGCAGGTTAATTGATAGTCTTGAGACCAAAGGTATGTTCCTGGGCCCTTCAGATCTTGACTCCTCTGGGGTATAATGGAGCTCTGGGTCAACCATTATGGATATTGTGTTCTGGAGGAACTTCCTTAGGCACACTCAGCAGGTGTTCAATGGTTATGCTCATAGGTGGCACCCTCAGGTTGTATCATGTAAATGTTGGGATGAGCAGATTCTTAAAGGATAGCACAGCATGAGCAGGTCTATCATATCCACAAGGTGTTTGCATTTGGACAGTTTGACTTGACCTGGAACAAGATGTTGAAGGTGATTTGCTGCTTGATCATAACTGTTAGTAGTGAAGTGCACAATTGTGCAGTCTCCAGTCTTCGTTCCCTAACCAAGATAGCTGCTGATAGTTTATCTGCATATGCCTGCTGCCATCTTGCCACTTTATGAGTGACATGGTGGAGGACGGATGACCTCCTCTTAGCTCCAGAGACCCACTGCATTAGCCCATTGCATCCGCTGCTCCAGAACCCTGCACCATTATTCTGAGAGTGAAAAGTCACCAGTTGGTGAGCTCTCTGCACCCCTGCTCTGTTTCAGGCTCTGCTCCATTGCTAACTAATACTGGTGAATATGGCTGTACATTTAAAATGGGTTGGGTGCTGGTAGCAGGCGCTCTGCGGCCAGAATCCAGACACCAGCATCCCAACAGGACTAGGATGCCTACACCTGTCGATAAGTATTCTAACTCTACCCCTTCCTCCCTGCACCCTAAACCTAACCCCCCCTTAGTGCCTAAACCTAACCCCCCCTTAGTGACTAAACTGGTGTTGCGATACCAGCATCCCGACAGCCGGGATTTCAACTACCTCCCCTACAAATAAACCATAGAGCCTGGTTATGCTACTTGAGTGGTCATTGCCTACACAATTTAACCACTAGTGTGTGCAGTACTCTGCCCATCTACAAGACTGCACACACATTCCCAATAACTTATTTTGATGCAAAGCAGCTTTGAGGTAATTATTCGATATTCTCATGTTTGTACCTACTGTTGTAATTGTTGCTTTGTAACAGGAATGAAGGTCCTGTTGCGGCGCAACAATAATCACTGGGCAGAGGATGGTAAACCATCCTGTGGTGTGTTTCTTAAGTTAGGCAATGCTGCAAAGATATCAGTGTTATCACGCATGCATTTTTCCAACAGGTGTTTGTCTGATTGGACAGCTCTTTCTGCTAGCCCATTGGACTGAGGATAATGGGGACTGATGGTAGTGTGTTTAAAGTCCCAGGTATTTGCAAACTCTTTAAACTCTCTACTCATGAATTGTATGGTATTGTCAGTAATGAGTTGTTGTGGGATGCCTTGTGTATCAAAGTGTCTCTTGAGTTTGGCAATAACAGTAGCACTGGTGAGATTGGACATGTATTCGAACTCAAACCACCCCGAATAGGAATCCACCAAAACTATGTTTTGCTTTCTCTCCATTCAAAGACATCTGCAGCAGTGACAGACTAGGGCAGGTCAGGAACCTTGTGTAGGTGCAGAGGTTCCTTTGGCTGGTGTGCTTTGAGAGCATTGCAGGAACAACATATGGAGACTTTTCTCTCAATGGGGCCTATTCATCAACATTAAAATATCGATGAAGGTAATTAGGTTTAGAACTCGCATGGAGTTCTACCTAATTACCGGAATAATTCATCATTCCTCCTCTCCATAACTATCTATTCCGAAAAGCTGTAATTTTTGCGATGACAGCTTTTCAGGAAATAGATACTTTTCCCTCTCTACACTAACATACCGCAGCTGTAATCAGTGCTGCGCATGCGCTGTTACATTCACAAAAGCGGCGCATGCACAGCACTGATTTCAGCTGCGGTAACTGTGTATGTCCACCCCCTTCACTCCCCTCCCCCACCTACCTGGCCGTCTGGACCCCGACAGGCTGCAGACCCCGACCTCCCACCCGGCTTGCTGAAATTTTTTTACAATTTTTATCTTGTTTAAAAAACGTTTTTTTTTTTACTTTCCTGTGTTCTGCCGGGAGAACACAGTCAGAGCCTAAGGAGGTACCAGGGAGTGACGGAGGGAGCCGGAGGAGGACATGCCCAGCTGAAAGCAGATAAGTATAACCCGTTATACGCCACCTGAGAGTACGAAATCATAATCGTTCAATCGCTCATTAATCGTGCATAAATTGGGCAGTTTAATGTCGGAAACGACAAGCAATGTGCTGTTCCGCTGGTCGTTTCCGACATCAATCATCGCGTGAACATGCTGGTCAATCTGCCAATAACGACAGATTGGCCATGTTCAGGGATGAGGGAGGGTGCCTGCACTGAACGACATATTAAGTGTAGGCACTGCGGGGGAAGAGGAACGACTGTACGATTATGATGTTGTAATCGTACTTTCGTTTTACTATCTGCAAGTGGATACGCGGTATTAGATGCAGAGTTATCTAATCTTTCTTATTCTTTTCCCATCTCAGGCCCCCAGATTGTGTTGTGAGACATTTGCAAAAATCACCACCAGTAAATGTTCATTAAAGTACTGAAGTACTGTGAGGCTTACTAACATGTGTTTTTTTAACTAAGTTGTAACTGCAGCCTGAAGTTACTCTTACCAGCACCATTCTGTATCTTGATGTATGAACTGTCTTAGTGGCTCAGTTGTCTCACTGTAGTTGGGAAGAAATTTCGACAGGCAGTTCCTCATTCCCAGGAAGCGCTGAAGACCGTTTGTCCTCAATGTATGGCAATTGCTGAATGGCCGACATTTTTTTTAGGATCTGGCTTGGTATCATTGGAAGACTTCACTGCCAGTGGTCAGGTCATAAGGCATAGGTAAAAAGTATATTGTTGTCACAGCGTGCCGGACACCGGCTGTCACTTACCGGGTCCGGCGCCGCTGGAGTTCCAGGCAACGTGTCCCCGGCACCTGCTTCTCGTATGTGCGGCGTCCACGGAGAATGGTTGCGGCTCCCCCTGCTGGGCGGCTTGTAAACTACAGGTGGCTGCGGCTCCTAGGAGCGCACGTGCCGACCTGTAAGGAAATTTCAAGAGCCATACACATGTAGGGGTGACGTCACAGTAGGCGCCAGTTTCAAACCTGCCTATTTAAGGAAGTCCCCTGGAGCACTGCTGTGCTAGAGTATAGGCTCCATTACCTTACTCCAGGGTTTCAGTGTATATCCTGTTATCCGTTCCTGACCTTTGGCTTACTTGTGACTCCGATTTTGCCTGACCCTTGGTACTGCGTTTATATTTGGTTCTGACCTCGGCTATTCCGAGACCCGCTTTTTGTCTGCTCCCTGGTACTGTATTGTCTGTTGGTTCTGACCCGGCCTGTCGAATATTCTGAATATATGCTGAATATTCTCTACGCTCTATCCAGTTTCCTAGCACCTGTATAGGGGAACCTATCCTGAGGGCCGCGACCTGTGTGTCGGACGCAGCCAAGTCCAAACCTTCTTGCGAGGATCCCTGGTGAATACCGCCGGCACATTAGACTCCGCACCTCAGAAATAGGTCACGCCAATTCCCTAAATATGGGTTGAATCCATTATCTACCCGAGAGTTGTGACAGAATACTCTAGCCCGAATAACATGGAAATCCATCACCATGAGACCTGCTCGAGAATCTTCTTGCTAGAGAAACAAGAACAAGACCAGGCTCAGATTATGCAGTGCCTGCAGACCCTAATGCAGCAAGTTGGTGCTGCTCAGCCACCTCCGGTGCAGTTAACCACCTCTCCTACAGTGACTGTACAAGCTGCGGGCACTACCGCCCCATTACGCATACCGAATCCTACGAAATATGATGGGGACCCCAAAGGCTGTCGAGGATTCCTGATCCAATGCCACCATGCACCATCGCTAGTTCCGCCTCTGACCCAGCACCCCTCTTCCAGCACAGCACCCATCAACCAGCATTACATATCACAGCAGCCAGCAACATCCATCACCCCTCACCCATTGCAATCCTTATCCACCGAGCTGTAACTAGACATTTTAGTACCCTGTGTCAGCAAGAGCATTGGCGCCCACACCACCCTATTTGTCTCCCTGCAGACAGGCCCAGGCTACTGGATTCTGCAAAGGTCCATGGGAGGAGGAGCTGCTGTGGCTGGGTATGCCCAGCAGCCCTCCTCCAGTGGCAATTTTTGTTACCGGTCACTGTCTCTGCTCCCCAGTCCCGCTGCTGCCGGCTGTATGAGCTGCCACCCGATCAGAGCTGAGCTAAGAGCTCCGATCGCATTAGGACAGCAAGAGCAAAGGTGCGTCCTCCTGTCCCAGTCCCATCATTGCGCGCTGTCAAGCTGAGTTGGCACTAGGCTTGGAATGCATGCCCCTAGTCATTTGCCTAATTTGTCTATGCCTAGGGCCGGCTCTGCCTTGGTCAATAACAGCGCTGAGTTTCTGAAAGTTTTTCGGAGGGATTTTGATTAGCCCGGACGAGTATCCTCTGCAGGGTCAGCTATCTTGCAGCTGAAACAAGGCAACCAATCTGCAGGACAGTATGCTGTGCACTTTCGAATCCGTTCTTCAGAATTAGGGTGGAATAATGAAGCATTGATTGCCGCATTTATGCATGGACTGTCTGAACAGATCAAAGATGTACTCGCATCCAGGGAATTGCCAACCACATTGTATGACTTAATCTCCTTGTGTATCCAGGTAGATATAACCAAATTATGACCAAATTAGAATCTCTCAAAGGGGGCAAAGAGGGCGCTATGAGATCAGTCCCAGCCTGATAAATATATACGTGGGACTCCGGAAAGGTAAGTTTTATGGGTGCAGGGTGTGCAGTGCGGGCCCTCCTGGACCCAGGGGCCCGTGTGCCCCGCACACCCTGCACCCATTTTAAATATGCCCCTGGCCTGACTTCTTTGCATCCTCGGTGAGATTAAAAAGAACTACATATTTCCCTTTGCGTATTTTATCCTTAACCTTCCTCCTCACTCGCCTAGTTATCGCTGTGTTCGCGCAATGAACCATTTCGTCAAACGACTCCAGCCTGTCTATGTCAGCGACCCCAGTTCTACCACTGACCTTGGCTTGTTGATTTTTTGCAATAAGCCTAGCCAATTTACGCTGCCTATGTGAAGTGTTTGAAGAAGATTCACTACTGCTAGTAGAAGAAGACACAGAGGAAGAAAGATCATCCATGAGGGGAACATTGGGCCTGATTCAGAGCCGCTCGTAAGCGGCTGCTCGTTCACTCCGAGCGATGTTCGCACATCTGCGCATGCGTATTGGTAGTAATGCGCATGCGCCAACCAGTCATTGCGGTCAGAAATCGAGCGCTCGCAAAATAGCGAGTGCCTGCTAATTTGAGTGACAGGATGAGGCGTTTGTGGGTGGTAACGGGAAGGTGCTTCAAAACGGGGAGTGGAGATTCGAACGCAGGCATGCCAAACAGTCAAAACGGGCGTTTTAAGGGTGTGCATAATTAACAAAGCAGCGTCATCGACCACGTCACTTGGTTGGACTGTTAGCCTGAACTGTTCGCATGATTGCGGTAGGAAAATCCAACCACAAGCACTGCAAGCAGTTCAGATGCCTTTCGATGTACTCGATTAATCAAATAAATAGCGGAGATGACATAGGATGCGAGCGGCCAGGGGGCGTCTTTACAAAATAGCGAGCGCATATTTCGTTCGCTCGCTCAGACATAGAGGCGTCAACAGACCGCAAAGAGCGTCCGGCTCTGAATCAGGCCCATAGTCACCAGCACTCGATGGCCCCAGAACCTCCGCATCCGCAGCCTGTAAGGATCTTGCCGAAAATTGTTCCTCTACCTCCGCACTTGTTGCAGTTTTAAACAAACAAAGTGGAGCTTTACTGTTAGCCGACTGTCGGCTTCCTGACTGCATCCCTCTCAAAGGTATAGTCACACAAAGTCTCTTTTGGACCTCCCTGCCCAACAAAAGCGTGGACATTAGCTCCTGGTCTGCAGCTTCAAGGCCCACTGGCCTGGCTTAGCTGCTACAACTTCACATAAACACAGTCAGAGATTTGTGGTGCTTCCTGCCTGACTGCAGGTCTGGAAACTGGCCTCCAGGCACACTGAGCTATATAGCTGCCACAGTCTCACTTGGACTCTCTCCACATGCGTGAATACTCTGCCTCAGTCCTCTTTGGACTGAGGGCCTGATTCAGAGCCACTCGTAAGCGGCAGTTCGTTCGCTCCGAGCGAAGTTTGCCCAACTGCGCATGCATACGGATCGTTATACGCATGCGCGAACCAGTCAGTGCGGCCGAAATTCATGTGCTCGCAAAATAGCGAATGCCTGATAATTTGAGTGACAGAATGAGGCGTATGTGTTTGGGAACAGGGGAAGGTGCTTGAAAACGGGGAGTGGAGATCCGATCGCAGGCGTGCTTAAAGGTCAAAACGGGCGTTTTATGGGTGTGCATAATTAAAACAGCAGCGTCGTTGACCACGTCACTGGGTTATTTTATAGCCAGAACTGCTCGCAAAATTGTGGTAGCAAAAACCGACCACAAGAATAGCGAGCAGTTCAAACCCTGTTCGATGTACTCAATTAATCTAATAAATAGCGGACATGACGTAGGATGCGAGCGGCCAGGGGGCGTAGTTTCCCAAAAAACGACCGCAAGTTTTGTTCGCTCGTTCAGACCTAGAGGCGTCAACAGACCGCAAACAGCGAATGGTCCATTTGAATAGCCACCCCTATTTTCTGGACGATCGAGCGCTAATTGCGTCCGGCTCTGAATCCGGCCCTGATTCCATTCGGCAGCCCTTAGGTGTGGTCATACCTCCAATTCCTTGCCTGTGTGGGTGGATCCCTCTAGCCCCACACAAAACCCGTGGCTTACTACTGCCTTCTGTGCTGATACTGCCACAGGCTAACCTATATTGCATTCCAAAATATTTTAAAATTCATTACAAAGGTCCATATTATGAGCTCTTCATATAGTTCCTACTGTAGGAATGTGCAGGTGACAAGGGGATATCCACGTCACCATCAGCACAGAAAGGGATTTATCACAGTAGTTGTAGTCACACTATAGAGCTCTTTATCTACGGATATGGGAATGGCATTCCTATTAATGTTGTGCCTTAAATAAAGTTTGTGTACATTGAACCATCTAAAATCAAACTTTTCACTATCTCATTCATACTAAAAATATTCCGTATTTCGGAATATTTGCATTTGGGAGACTCAACCTGTATCATGTGTAAAGGTTGCAATTGGGTAGGGAGTGTTGCAGGTGTGTTCTGATTAAGTAAAATCACTTAATTGTATTGTCATTACCACATTACAAATGTATCAGCAAAATTACAATGCAAGAAACTCACAGCTTAATAAAATTACATAAAAAATACAATAAAGAATTCAGACCAACAATCGCAGTTGGGAAAAAACTGTCTTGCAACCTGCTTATACGGCCCCCAATACACCTAAATCACTTTCCAGAGGGCAATAGAATCAGCAACGATCTTATTTGCTTTTAATTGGAACTGTAGTCTAATATGATAACAATATGGAAGTTGCACTCAAAAACAACATTGGAAGAAATCATATATATTTTTTATGTATACGACAAAATAGGAGCGACGCTTCAAACATGTTTTTTTTGGACAGATCATACAGTCAAGTTTCCAGGTAATTCTTTTGTCCCAAAAGCTGCAGAAAAGAGCAGTAATAGAATATACATATGCCGCTTTCATAGCCCCCATAAAATCACCTCTGTGACTCATTTTCATAGTTTGTGCTGCATCAGTTCCACTGGGATGTATTTTATTTCTTGTCCTACTCAAGCAAATTTTAAAAGATCAGGAAAAGATACCCATAAAAGCAGAAAAGAAACCATTCTAGATAAATATTTCTGGCAAGTCAAGAACACATAGGAGCCCTGAGCACAGAGTATAATTCCTAATCATATTAATTGACCTCCTGTATCAAAACACAATTACACACAGCTGTCTTTTGGACATGCAGGATTATTGGAGTGCAAGCATTTCTCATTCACTTTGCTCTTTCATACGTCAAAAAGAAGTGTCAGAGTTCATGGAGATTAAGGCCACATACCTACTGCGTTTTACTTGTGATTTTTCATTGTAGTAATGTACCATGCACCATGACGCGTTTCACTTGTGCGAAACAGATCATAGTAGTAAGAAAAAGTAGAACAGGTAGTGTTACGAAAAATGTAACTCAAATAAAAACATGTAACATTAGCAACCATGTTTTCTATTCTCATATTCATTGCCATGCATTTTACATCCATTGAAATCACATATAAAATGAATCTAAAAGCTTTAGATACTGTATAAGGCATTAGTGCAGAGGTTCCCAAACTCGGTCCTCAAGGCACCCCAACGGTCCAGGTTTTAAGGATAACAAGGGTTGGGCACAGGTGACTTAATTAGAACCTCAGACTTTTAAACCATCAGTGCTCAATCATATCCTTAAAACCTGGACCGTTAGGGTGCCTTGAGGACTGATTTTGGGAACCTCCGCCTAATACGACTCGGGATTTTGAACATGGGTCCATCCCAGTTTAGACCAGGCTTCAGACACCATTTATACTGCGTTTTGGCCTGGGTTATTTCTGGGTCGGTAACGTTTACACTGAACCAGAGTCAGCCCTGTTAAAACCTAATGGAGAGTAGGCTTGTAAGGTGAAAAAGACTGTAGCAAAAACTTATTTTTATAAGACAGGGGCCTATTTATTAAGCCGAGGTTCAGGCGAGTCCGCCTGCGAGTCTGCGGCTCAAGCTGCGGGATAGGCTGGTGGGTAACCAGTGGCTGCTGCAGA
This sequence comes from Taudactylus pleione, assembly GCA_031769625.1. NCBI lineage: Eukaryota > Metazoa > Chordata > Amphibia > Anura > Myobatrachidae > Taudactylus > Taudactylus pleione. The sequence goes on along the minus strand of JAUIMM010000104.1, from coordinate 5,475,828 downwards.
GATGGCAGATGCAGGCTGGTGAGGGCTGTCTGTACTCAGTTTGCTGCTGCGATGGCTGCATGTGCTTTCTCTCTGCGGGAGCTGACAGATGACATCACTGGCCAGTGCCCCAGAAGCTCCAGTCACAGTCTTTCGGCATTATCCGGGTCAAATAACCTGGGTCATAACTGTTTCCGCTGTCTCATTACCCGGGACCTAGCCGTGTCCAACCCTACTCAATATCTGGGTAGGATTGCCAGGTCTTTTTTGAGCCGTCTCCACTAAGGCCCGACCCGGATCGACCCGGCAATAACCCGGGTTTTTGCTCTGGTGTAAAAGGGGTATTAGTGTTTCAGTTCTTAATTAACACAGGCCTCATGCTTATGTGTGTACAATTGATATGCTGTGCTTATATTAGGGGTGAGCGTGTACGGATTTCTGAAATCCGAACCCCCCCGAGACCCCCCGATCCGAGGCCGATCCGAGTCAGGCTCGACTTTTCCCGCCTGACTCGGATATGAAATCGAGGCAAAACGTCATCATCCCGCCTTCCGGGTCTCGCGGGTTTTGGGTCCTATATCGGCGCCATTTTGTCACTCGGCTGTGGACAGTGAAGATGGAGGTTGGGAGTTAAGGCTGGCAGGGCTGTGTAGTGTAGTGTAGTGAAGAGTAGTGTTGTGCTGTGCTGTGCTGCGCTGTGCTGCTGTTGTCCATAGGGGCTGTGTCCACTACTTCAAAGTCCATAGGGGCTGGCTGTGTTGTGCTGTGCTGCTGTTGTCCATAGTGGCTGTGTCCACTACTTCAAAGTCTATAGGGGCTGGCTGGACTGTGTTGTGCAGTCAGTTGTCCATAGGGGCTGTCCACTCCAAAGTCCTGTGCAGTGTCCCAGTCCTAAAGGGGTGCTGTAGTGTTGTCCAAGGGGTGCTCTGTCCGTCAGGGGTGCTCCCCCCAAGTGCTAAAAAAAAATATATTTTTTGTGTGTTTGTGAATTGTGTGCGCAGTAGCCGCACGTGCATCAACAAAGTAGTGCCAAGCGTGCGTCTGTGTCATAAGTAAAGGGCCGGCTGGCTTGACCGCTAAAGGGTGCTGTAACCCCCAAAGTACACTCCAAACCAAATAAAAAAATATTTTCTGTGTTCGTGAATTGTGTGCGCAGTAGCCGCACGTGCATCAACAAAGTAGTGCCAAGCGTGCGCCTGTGTCATAAGTAAAGGGCCGGCTGGCTTGACCATTAAAGGGTGCTGTAACCCCCAAAGTACACTCCAAACCAAATAAAAAAATATTTTCTGTGTTTGTGAATTGTGTGCGCAGTAGCCGCACGTGCAGCAACAAAGTAGTGCCAAGCGCGCGCCTGTGTCATAAGTAAAGGGCCGGCTATCTTGACCGTTAAAGGGTGCTGTAACCCCCAAAGTACACTCCAAACCAAATAAAAAAATATTTTCTGTGTTTGTGAATTATGTGCGCAGTAGCCGCACGTGCATCAACAAAGTAGTGCCAAGCGTGCGCCTGTGTTATAAGTAAAGGGCCGGCTAGGCTTGACCGTTAAAGGGTACTGTAACCCCCAAAGTACACTCCAAACCAAATAAAAAAATATTTTCTGTGTTTGTGAATTGTGTGCGCAGTAGCCGCACGTGCATCAACAAAGTAGTGCCAAGCGTGCGCCTGTGTCATAAGTAAAGGGCCGGCTGGCTTGACCGCCGTTAAAGGGTGCTGTAACCCCCAAAGTACACTCCAAACCAAATAAAAAAATATTTTCTGTGTTTGTGAATTGTATGCGCAGTATCCGCACGTGCATCAACAAAGTAGTGCCAAGCGTGCGCCTGTGTCATAAGTAAAGGGCCTGGTGGCTTGACCGTTAAAGGGTGCTGTAACCCCCAAAGTACACTCCAAACCAAATAAAAAAATATTTTCTGTGTTTGTGAATTGTGTGCACTGTGGCTGCACGTGCATCAACACAGTAGCAGCGCCAAGCGTGCGCCTGTGTCATAAGTCAAGGGCCGGTTTGGACATCTGGTCCGGGCTGAAGGACGTGCCAACAATTTCTGACAAGTCTACTGTCACTGCATATGATACTGTCCTCAAAGCAGCAGCGACAAGCGTGCGTCTGTTAAAGGGTGGTGTAAGCCTCAAAGTGCGCTCCTCAAACAATAAAAATATTCTTCTTTTTTTTTCTGTCTTTGTGAAATGTGTGGGCTGTAGCCGCACCTGCATCCTTAAAGCAGCAGCGACAAGCGTGCGTCTGTCTGTTAAAGGGTGGTGTAACTCTCACAGTGCGCTCCACAAACAATAAAAATGCTAAATAATTTTACTTTTTTTTTTAGAATTTAGCTAAATTTTATTATTAAAAATTAGAGATGAGCGGGTTTGGATCTCAGAGATCCAAACCCACCCGAATTTCGGGCATCCGGGGCGGATCCTTCACCCGAGGCAAAACCTTGCGACCCCGCATTTCGGGTCACAAGGTTTTGTATTGAGCGGGCTTAATGCTGATTGGCTGAGAGAGCCGTCTGTCACGGCTCTCAGTCAATCAGCATTAAGACCATTGAAAATGCACACATTAGAAAAAGAAGATGGCGCCCGCCATCCCCCGCTGCCTGACACTGCTTGCACCCCCTGCTGCCGACACCGCCGGCACCCCCACTGGCAGCAGCCCCTACTGCCGGCACCCCTCCACTGCTGCCCCACGTACTGAGACACCGCTGGCACCCCAGCTCTGCCGACACTGCCAGTACCCTTCACTGAGCAGCACTGCCTTTCCATGTACTGAAGACACTGCCAGCAACCCCCACACTGCTGACACAGCCAGCAAACCTTAACTAAAGACACCGCTGGCACTCCCGCACTGCCGACCTCACCGGTACCCTTCACTGAGGACACTGCCAGCACCGCATCACTGCTGTTCCATGTACTGAGGACACCGCTAGCAACCCCTCCACTGCCGACACAGTCAGCAAACCTGCACTAAAGACACCACTGGCACCCCCATAATGCCCACACAGCCAGCAAACCTGCATTAAAGACACCGCTGGCACCCCAGCACTGCCGGCATCACCGGTACCCTTCACTGAGGACACTGCCAGCACCGCAGCACTGCCATTCCATGTACTGAGGACACCGTCAGCAACCCCTGCACTGTCGACACTGCTGTCACAGTAAGTGCACTATTGGTGTATCCAAACCACACTGTACAACACACTGTATCTGTGTTGGAAATTATAAGCTGAACTGCCACATATTAATGCCGCCCACTGTGTCACTTAGCTTAGTCAGCCAGCTAGCTGGATGCAACCATTTGGCCTTAACTAGATGAAGCAAATAATATTGTGAGGTGGTCAAAATTGATTGGAAATTACTGGAAATAAATGTTTTTGAGGTTAATTATACTGTAGGAACAAAAACAGGCCCATTTAATGTGATTTTAGCTGTTTTTATGATTTCTTAAGAAAAAATCCAGATTCAAAACCAAAACACGGAGGTGAGGTTTTGGCAAAACCAATCCAGATCCAAAACCAGGGGGGGATCCAGATCCAAAACCAAAACATGAGGGTCAGTGCACAACTCTATTAAAAATGTATAACTTTAATTTCTTAGTACCTGTACTCAGTAGACTTTACAAAGAAAGTCTATCATGGTTTTTATTCTTCAGAACAATGACGTCTACAGTATAATCCAACTCTGATAATATACTTTGTATCAGCTGTTTTATATCTGTGTTCTCATGATGTGATTCAGATAATTTTCCATAGCACTAATAGCAGATTAATTAGGCACGGCTAATTCTTTGTGTAGCTCATTTATCCATCTCATATATTAAAGATAATAGTATTTTCAGTGGGATTTGTGTAAATAGTGCAAACTATATTTGCATTCTTGATAATGTAATACATTGAGTTTAATTGTTTCTTCATTGGAAGGCACATTTACCCACTGAACTGGCATGGAATGAGAGCACTGTGTCAAATTACATTCTCTTTTGCTAATTAACATCTAATTATGTTGCTTCAGGTGTCCCATTAAGTGTCACGTTAGAGCCTAAATAGGCATCACAGTTTGAATCGATAAGTGGGATTGTGATAATACTTTAATTGGAGATTTAATGTTTGGTTAATTGCACATAATTGTGGATTCCTTATTGTAAAGGTCAGGGGTGGTAAATTGCCTTCATAGGGATAGATAGATTACTATCTACAGTATCTATCTATCTCCTCTTTTATACCAAAGTTCCGGATCTTACCCGGGGGTTGGAACAGGCTTCCAATCCGGATCGGACCCGGAACTTACCCCTTTCATACTGCGGCGCCGACCCAGGATATTCCCGAGTTGGCGCCGTTTACACTGGAGTTAGGTCTGCAGTGACCCGGCTTTTCCGGCTTTGCAGTGGACGCTTGTAGATGATGTCATCTCCAAGCACCACTGAAGCTGGCCAATCGGATGGCATGCGGTACGATCTGGGTCATCGCCATTTACACTACAGAATGCCACGGGAACGACCCGTGGCCAACCCTGCAAAGTACCCAAGTTGGAATCCCAGGTCCCTGGTTGAACCATTTACACAGACAAAAATCCTGGGTTGATGCGCAAGTCAGTGTAAAAGGGGTCTATCTATCTATCTATCTATCTATCTATCTATCTATCTATCTATCTATCTATCTATCTGTATGTAGTGATGAGACCAGCGGCCGACAGCGGAATCCCAGCAAGGGATGTACTATAGCCGTCGAAATACCGATGCCTATGTTAATCCCGACGCTGGAACACCGAGGACGCCAGCCCGGGCAAAGGTAAGTCCAGGGTGCCCTTAGTGCCCTGGATAGATAGTAAATAACATCATAACTAATATCTCAAAAGGTTATATACACTAGCTATATTTGATGATTTCTCAATAACTAAACTAAGCATAAAATATATACTCAGTCACATACAGTAATTATGAATACATCGGTTATACAAACTGCACAACTGCACTGGTATTATATTACATTCATGGAACATAAGGGGGGAGATGTACTAAGCTCTGGAAAGTGATAAACTGGAAAGTGATAAACTGGAGAGTGATAAACCACCAGCCACTCAGCTCCCAACTGTCATGTTACAGGCTGTGTTGACAGTTGGGAGCTGATTGGCTGGTGGTTTATCACTCTCCATTTAATCACTTTCCAGAGCTTAGTACATCTCCCTCCAGATGAGAGTGCTAGCAACAGAAACCTTGGGGCCCAGTACACTGATATCTCTGGAGCCCCCAACCCCCCCCCCCCCTCGGGATTCCGGGGGTCAGAATCCTGACGCTCGGATCCTGACAGGGTTAGAATATCAACACCTTTCGGACGGTATCCTAACCCTTCCCCTTCTCCCTACCCTTCCCTCATGGATGCCTAAACCTTATTGTGCCCCCTTAATGCCTAACTCCCCCCCCCGTGGTGCCTATACCCCATCTCCCCCCCGCCCTACGTGGTTCCTAAAACTAACCCTCCCCGCCCGCAGCTAACAACTAAGGTGCCCTGCTATACCTATGGGATTCCAGCGTCGCTATCTAAACTGGCGTCAGAATTTTGAAGTCTATTTTCAGGTCAGCAAACTGACTGTATCCTCTCTATCTAGCTCATGTATAGGTTACTGTAAAAACAAAATAAAAAATAAATATATATATGTGTATATATATATATATATATATATAATTATATAATTATATACAGAAATGCACACATACTGTATATGCAAACACACACATACGTATCTACTATATAAAATCGAAAATTTGTCGTTCTGTCATTCAGTCATTCTATACAAATCCAGTTTACAAGCCAAGATCGTGAAATTTTACATACGAGCGTATTAAAACAGGCGGAGGCAACTAAGTATATTTGAAATCGAAATTAATTACTGTTCATTTTTAATTAATTTAATTATGGAAAGGATTTAGCTTATCTAATATTTTTTCTTTTCTATCTCTACTATCTACTATATAAAGCAAACATTTTTCCTTCTGTCTTAGGCCCTCATTCATAGCCGGACGCTCTGAGCAGAGCGCACGCTCTGAATGAGGGCCGTCCTCCATAACTATGGAGCGTCCTCCTGGACGCTCGTATAGCTGTGGGTCACCACCCACAGCCTATACGTGCGTGCAGATTGATGGCCGCGATGGTCTTGACCATCGCGACCATCGCCACTGCGTACAGAAGCCTGCGGTTGAGTTTCTCAACCGCAAGGCCCGGAGAGATTTTGGCTCTATCAGAGCCAAAATCACTCCCACTGACATCACTAGTGATGTCAGTGGGCCGGCTTCTGACGGTAGGCGTTCCCTTGGGAACGCCCCCCGTCTGGGAGGCACGCCCCCGGCACGCCCACCAAAGGGGGCGTGCTGTCAATCAAAATCGACAGCACGCCCCCTTTGATCAGACACAACGAGCGAAGGAAAGTCCTTCGCTCGTCGCGTCTGGCGCATGCGCACGACGGAGCTCCCTCCGTCGTGCGCATGCGCAGTGCACACCATCGACCCACTTGCGAGCGGACTTGCGAGCTCGACTTTTCCCGCCTGACTCGGATCTGAAATCGAGGCAAAACGTCATCATCCCGCCTTCCGAGTCTCGCGGGTTTTGGATCCTATATAAGGTACCCGCGTCGGCGCCATTTTCTCACTCGGCTGTGGACAGTGAAGAGGGAGGGTGGGAGTTAGGGCTGTGTAGTGTAGTGTAGTGTAGTGCTGCTGTTGTCCACTACTTCAAAGTCCATAGGGGCTGGCTGTGTTGTGCTGTGCTGCTGTTGTTAATAGGGGCTGTGTCCACTACTTCAAAGTCCATAGGGGCTGGCTGGACTGTGTTGTGCAGTCAGTTCTCCATAGGGGCTGTGTCCACTCCAAAGTCCTGTGCAGTGTCCCAGTCCTAAAGGGGTGCTGTAGTGTTGTCCAGGGGGTGCTCTGTCCATCAGGGGTGCTCCCCCCAAGTGCTAAAAAAATAATATATTTTCTGTGTTTGTGAATTGTGTGCGCAGTAGCCGCACGTGCATCAACAAAGTAGTGCCAAGCGTGCGCCTGTGTCATAAGTAAAGGGCCGGCTGGCTTGACCGTTAAAGGGTGCTGTAACCCCCGAAAGTACACTCCAGTCCAAACCAAAAAAAAAAATATTTTCTGTGTTTCTGAATTGTGTGCGCAGTAGCCGCACGTGCATCAACAAAGTAGTGCCAAGCGTGCGCCTGTGTCATAAGTAAAGGGCCGGCTGGCTTGACCGTTAAGGGTGCTGTAACCCCCGAAAGTACACTCCAGTCCAAACCAAAAAAAAAATTATTTTCTGTGTTTGTGAATTGTGTGCGCAGTAGCCGCACGTGCATCAACAAAGTAGTGCCAAGCGTGCGCCTGTGTCATAAGTAAAGGGCCGGCTGGCTTGACCGTTAAGGGTGCTGTAACCCCCGAAAGTACACTCCAGTCCAAACCAAAAAAAAAATTATTTTCTGTGTTTGTGAATTGTGTGCGCAGTAGCCGCACGTGCATCAACAAAGTAGTGCCAAGCGTGCGCCTGTGTCATAAGTAAAGGGCCGGCTGGCTTGACCGTTAAGGGTGCTGTAACCCCCGAAAGTACACTCCAGTCCAAACCAAAAAAAAAATTATTTTCTGTGTTTGTGAATTGTGTGCGCAGTAGCCGCACGTGCATCAACAAAGTAGTGCCAAGCGTGCGCCTGTGTCATAAGTAAAGGGCCGGCTGGCTTGACCGTTAAGGGTGCTGTAACCCCCGAAAGTACACTCCAGTCCAAACCAAAAAAAAAATTATTTTCTGTGTTTGTGAATTGTGTGCGCAGTAGCCGCACGTGCATCAACAAAGTAGTGCCAAGCGTGCGCCTGTGTCATAAGTAAAGGGCCGGCTGGCTTGACCGTTAAGGGTGCTGTAACCCCCGAAAGTACACTCCAGTCCAAACCAAAAAAAAAATTATTTTCTGTGTTTGTGAATTGTGTTCGCAGTAGCCGCACGTGCATCAACAAAGTAGTGCCAAGCGTGTGCCTGTGTCATAAGTAAAGGGCCGGCTGGCTTGACCATTAAAGGGTGCTGTAACCCCCAAAGTACACTCCAGTCCAAACCAAAAAAAAATTATTTTCTGTGTTTGTGAATTGTGTGCGCAGTAGCCGCACGTGCATCAACAAAGTAGTGCCAAGCGTGTGCCTGTGTCATAAGTAAAGGGCCGGCTGGCTTGACCATTAAAGGGTTCTGTAACCCCCAGAGTACACTCCAAACCAAAAAAAAAAATATTTTCTGTGTTTGTGACTTGTGTGCACTGTGGCTGCACGTGCATCAACAAAGGAGCAGCGCCAAGCGTGCGCCTGTGTCCCATAAGTAAAGAGCCGGCTGGCTCATTTCTTAAAGGGTGGTGTAACCCACAAAGTGCACTACTCTCCAGCAAAAATAAAAAAATATTTTCTGTGTTTGTGTGTGCTTTTGCCGCGTGTATATTATATATCAATATAACATAAATGGAGGACCAAACTTTCTCCGATAAAAATAAAATAGGGAAAGATCAAGAACCACTTCCTCCTAGTGCTGTTGCTGCTGCTGGGAGTTGTTCATCATCCCAGAGAGGAAGTAGGAACATCACTACTTTTACTAAACAATTGACCCTCCAACAGTCCCTAGCGATGAGGATGAAGTACGACAGCAGTCATCCTGAAGCAAAACGTATAACTGATGCCTTGACTGCTATGTTGGTGTTAGACGTGCGTCCGGTATCCGACATTAGTGCAGTGGGATTTAGACAATTGATGGAGGTAGTGTGTCCTCGGTTCCAAATCCCGTCTAGATTCCACCTGCATCCTCAAAGCAGCAGCGACAAGCGTGCGTCTGTCTGTTAAAGGGTGTTGTAACTCTCAAAGTGCTCCAAAAAAAATCAAATTTTTTTTTTAATGTGTTTGTGACTTGTGTGCGATGTAGCCACACTTGCATCCTCAAAGCAGCAGCGACAAGCGTGCGTCTGTCTGTTAAAGGGTGGTGACACCCTCAAAGTGTGCTACACAAACAATTAAAATATTGTTCTTTTTTTTTCTGTCTTTGTGAATTGTGTGGGCTGTAGCCCCACTTGCATCCTCAAAGCAGCAGCGACAAGCGTGCGTCTGTCTGTTAAAGGGTGGTGACACCCTCAAAGTGTGCTACACAAACAATAAAAATATTCTTCTTTTTTCTGTCTTTGTGAATTGTGTGGGCTGTAGCCGCACCTGCATCCTTAAAGCAGCAGCGACAAGCGTGCGTCTGTCTGTTAAAGGGTGGTGACACCCTCAAAGTGTGCTACACAAACAATTAAAATATTGTTCTTTTTTTTTGGTCTTTGTGAAATGTGTGGGCTGTAGCCACACCTGCATCCTTAAAGCAGCAGCGACAAGCGTGCTTCTGTCTGTTAAAGGGTGGTGTAACTCTCAAAGTGCTCCAAAAAATAAAAAACTATTTTTTTAATGTGTTTGTGACTTGTGTGCGATGTAGCCGCACTTGCATCCTCAAAGCAGCAGCGACAAGCGTGCGTCTGTCTGTTAAAGGGTGGTGACACCCTCAAAGTGTGCTACACAAACAATAAAAATATTCTTCTTTTTTCTGTCTTTGTGAATTGTGTGGGCTGTAGCCGCACCTGCATCCTTAAAGCAGCAGTGACAAGCGTGCGTCTGTCTGTTAAAGGGTGGTGACACCCTCAAAGTGTGCTACACAAACAATTAAAATATTGTTCTTTTTTTTTCGGTCTTTGTGAAATGTGTGGGCTGTAGCCGCACCTGCATCCTTAAAGCAGCAGCTACAAGCGTACGTCTGTCTGTTAAAGGGTGGTGACACCCTCAAAGTGTGCTACACAAACAATAAAAATATTCTTCTTCTTTTTTCTGTCTTTGTGAATTGTGTGGGCTGTAGCCGCACTTGCATCCTCAAAGCAGCAGCGACAAGCGTGCGTCTGTCTGTTAAAGGGTGGTGACACCCTCAAAGTGTGCTACACAAACAATAAAAATATTCTTCTTTTTTCTGTCTTTGTGAATTGTGTGGGCTGTAGCCGCACATGCATCCTCAAAGCAGCAGCGACAAGCGTGCGTCTGTCTGTTAAAGGGTGGTGTAACCCTCAAAGTGTGCTCCACAAACAATAAAAATATTCTTTTTTTTTTTCTGTCTTTGTGAATTGTGTGGGCTGTAGCCGCACTTGAATCCTCAAAGCAGCAGCGACAAGCGTACGTCTGTCTGTTAAAGGATTACATCGGTGACAGCATCCAAGTAGGCATGTCAGACAGTCCGTACCTGTACTGGCAGGAAAAAGAAGCAATTTGGAGGTCCCTGTACAAACTGGCTCTATTTTACCTGAGTTGCCCCCCCTCCAGTGTGTACTCCGAAAGAGTGTTTAGTGCAGCCGGGAACCTTGTCAGCGAAAGGCGTAGGAGGTTGCTTCCACAAAATGTGGAGAAGATGATGTTCATAAAATGAATTATCAACTCTTCCAGGGAGACCAGCCTCCAGAACGTACAGAGGGACCTGTGGTTCCAGCAGGGACGAATTAATACTCTGTGAGGATGAGGATGTACACACTGAAGAGGGTGAGGAATCGGTGGATGAAGAGGATGAGGATGACATCTTGCCTCCGTAGAGCCAGTTTGTGCAGGGACAGATTAATTGCCAGCTTGTTTTGTGGGGGCCCAAACGAACCAATCATTTCAGCCACAGTTGTGTGGCAGACCCTGGCGCTGAAATGATTGGTTTGTTAAAGTGTGCATGTCCTGTTTATACAACATAAGGGTGGGTGGGAGGGCCCAAGGACAATTCCATCTTCCACCTCTTTTTTTTCTTTGCATTATGTACAGTTTGGGGCCTAGTTTTTCAAACTGCCATCCTGTCTGCCACTGCAGTTTCACGCCTAGATGGGTCACGTGTTTGTGCCGCCCACTCGTGTCGCTTAGCATAGTCATCCAGCTACCTCGGTACAACCTTTTGGACATAAAAACACTATTGTGAGGTGTGAGGTATTCAGAATAGACTGGAAATTAGTGGAAATTAAGGTTATTGAGGTTAATAATAGCATAGGAGCAGAAAAACCTACAAATTCTGTGATTTTAGCTGTTTTTATGCTTTTTTTCAAAAAAATACAGATCCAAAACACAAAACCCAGAACCCAAAACACGGAAGGGTGGTTTTGGCAAAACCAATCCAGATCCAAAACACGAAGAAAGATCCAGATCCAAAACCAAAACACAAAACACGAAAAGTGGCCGGTGCACACCCCTAGTTTTCAGAGAACCGAACCCACCAGAATATCGGGGATCCGGGGTGATCCGAGCCAAGCTCGGCTCTCTCTGCCTGCCCTGGATCCCTTACCAGAGGCAAAACCTTGCGTTCCCGCTATTGGGTTGCGATGTTCTGTATTGAGCGGGCTAAACGCTGATTGGCTGAGAGAGCTGTCTGTCACGGCTCTCAGCCAATCAGCGTTAAGCCCATTTAATATGCACAGTTGCACACAGTCAGGAAGCAAAAGAAGATGGCGCCCGCCATCCCTCGTTGCCTGACACCGCCGGCACCCCTCACTGCCGACACTGCCCGCACTCCCACTGGCAGCTTCCCCCCCACTGCCGACACCACCGCAGCCATTTAATATGCACACAGGAAGCAAAAGAAGATGGCGCCCTCCATCCCCCGCTGCCTGACACCGCTGGCACCCCCACTGGCAGCATCCCCTGCTGCCGACACTGGCGGCACCCCTGCACTGCTGCCTCACATACTGAGGACACCACCAGCACCCCTGCACTGCCGACACAGTCAGCAAACCTTCACTGAGGACACCACTGGCACCCCCGCACTGCCGACATTGCCGGTACCCTTCACTGAAGACACTGCCAGCACCGCAGCACTGCCATTCCACATACTGAGGACACCGTCAGCAACCCCTGCACTGCCGACACAGCCAGCAAACCTGCATTAAAGACACTGCTGGCACCCCCGCACTGCTGACATCGCTGGTACCCTTCACTGCCAGCATCATAGCACTGCCATTCCATGTACTCAGGACACTGCCAGCAACACCGACACTGCCGGCACTCCCACACTGTCAGCACACATACAATGAGGACACCGCTGACACCCCTGCACTAAGGACACTGCCAGCACCCCCACACTATTGCCCCACGGATTGAGGACTCCGTCAGCGACCCCGCACTACCGCTACTCCCACACAGAGGGCATCCCTGCACAGCTGACACTGTCAGCACTCCTGCACCGAGGACACCGCTGGCTCCCCCTCTCTGCCGACACTGCTGGCACTATGCACTCTGGACACTGCCAGGGCCCCCACACTGCCAACACTGACGGCACTTACGCATTGAGGACACCACTGGCACTCTCGCATTGAGAACACCGCGAGCACCCCGCACTGCCGACACTTCTGTCACTGTAAGTGCACTATTGGTGTATCCAGCCCAAACTGTATAACACACTGTATCTGTGTTGTAACTTGGAAGCTGAACTGCCACATGTTAGTGCAGCCCACTGTGTCGCTTAGCTTAGTCAGCCAGCTAGCTGGATGCAACCTTTTTGGCCTTAACTAGATGAAAAAAATAATATTGTGAGGTGGTCAAAATTGATTGGAAATGACTGGAAATAAATGTTATTGAGGTTAATAATACTGTAGGAACAAAAACAGGCCCATTTAATGTGATTTTAGCTGTTTTTATGATATTTTAAGAAACAATCCAGATCCAAAACCAAAACCGAAAAACAAAACACCAAGGACAAAAAATCCAAAACCAGATTCAGATCCAAAACTAGGGGAGATCCAAAACCAAAACACGAGGGTCGGCGCACATCTCTACTATTGATATTAAGCCAGGCTTATTATGAGTCTGAATATGGTATAAATTGCTCTCTGCATCCATGAGGAGAGATCCATCTGATTTAGAATCGGGCCCATAAATATGGCAACTATACTGGGATGCAAAAACGCAGCTCTGCAGCACAAATTTTTATTTATACTTGCTCATGCATGAGCTGACACAACTAGATGGTGTCAACAGTGGAAACCACACTTTGTTGTCTACCTCCTTGGTTGCTGGATCGCACTATGAGGGCCTGATTCAGACCCGCTCGCGAGCGCTGATCGCTTGCAAGCGGGTTGATGTTGCCCAAGTGCGCATGCACACGACGGAGGCGGCTCCGTCGTGCGCATGCGGGAGACCCGAATAACGACGGCCAAGCCGTCGTTATGGGTCTCGCACCAACGGGGGCGTGCTGTCGATGGTGAGTGACAGCATGCCCACTTTGGTGGGTGTGCCGGGGGTGTGGCTGCCCAGACGGAGGCGTTCCCACGGGAACACCTACCGTCTGGGGCCGACCCCACTGACATCACTAGTGATGTCAGTGGGAGTGCTTTTGGCTCTGATAGAGCCAAAAGCACTCCAGGGCTTGCGCAAAGAGACCCTACCGCAAGGGTCTCGTCGCAAGCCCGATGGTCACGATGGTCTTGGTCACCCACAGCTATGCGAGCGGCCAGGAGGCCGCTCTTAAAAAAGATAAGGATGGCCCTGATTCAGAGCGAGAGCTTCGTCAGAGCGTCCGGCTCTGAATCAGGGCCAGAGGCTACTTCTGGTTCATTCCTTTGTCAGCCCCTGAACGGTAAAACCGATTGGATGAATCTTATACACCATGGAGACCCTGAATGCCGGAAACAGCTGCACAAGGAACTGGAAGTAGTTGCTGTGTATTTCATAGTGCGATCCAGCTACCAGGAAGTGCAGAGTCATCCTGGTATCAGAGCAACAGAAGCTCTTGGCCGTGTTTACACTGTTCATCCGACAAATTTTTAATGCTTCTATCTCCGAAGTTTGCTTTACACCGTTACAGGTCCTACTACCTTCGAAGACCTTAGGACTGTGGATGGGGAAGTTTGTCACACTTTTCGTGAGGCCTGCCTAAGGAGAGGTTTGTTGGAGGATGATGTGTAAACAAACATTCTTAAAATCTCGGGCAATGCAGGGTACTCCAGCTAGTGTGTGTGTATGTATATATATATATATATATATATATATACACGCCGGGTACTCCAGCTAGTGTGTGTGTATATATATATATATATATATATACACGCCAGGTACTCCAGCTAGTGTGTGTGTGTGTGTATGTATATATATATATATATATATATATATATATATATTAGGGGTGAGCGGGTTCGGATTTCTGAAATCCGAACCCCCCCGAGCCCCCCGATCCGAGTCCGATCCGAGTCAGGCTCGACTTTTCCCGCCTGACTCGGATCTGAAATCGAGGCAAAACGTCATCATCCCGCCTTCCGAGTCTCGCGGGTTTTGGATCCTATATAAGGTACCCGCGTCGGCGCCATTTTCTCACTCGGCTGTGGACAGTGAAGAGGGAGGGTGGGAGTTAGGGCTGTGTAGTGTAGTGTAGTGTAGTGCTGCTGTTGTCCACTACTTCAAAGTCCATAGGGGCTGGCTGTGTTGTGCTGTGCTGCTGTTGTTAATAGGGGCTGTGTCCACTACTTCAAAGTCCATAGGGGCTGGCTGGACTGGGTTTTGCAGTCAGTTCTCCATAGGGGCTGTGTCCACTCCAAAGTCCAGTGCAGTGTCCCAGTCCTAAAGGGGTGCTGTAGTGTTGTCCAGGGGGTGCTCTGTCCATCAGGGGTGCTCCCCCCAAGTGCTAAAAAAATAATATATTTTCTGTGTTTGTGAATTGTGTGCGCAGTAGCCGCACGTGCATCAACAAAGTAGTGCAAAACGTGCGCCTGTGTCATAAGTAAAGGGCCGGCTGGCTTGACCGTTAAAGGGTGCTGTAACCCCCGAAAGTACACTCCAGTTACCAAAAAAATAATTATTTTCTGTGTTTGTGAATTGTGTGCGCAGTAGCCGCACGTGCATCAACAAAGTAGTGCCAAGCGTGCGCCTGTGTCATAAGTAAAGGGCCGGCTGGCTGGACCGTTAAAGGGTGCTGTAACCCCCGAAAGTACACTCCAGTCCAAACCAAAAAAATAATTATTTTCTGTGTTTGTGAATTGTGTGCGCAGTAGCCGCACGTGCATCAACAAAGTAGTGCCAAGCGTGCGCCTGTGTCATAAGTAAAGGGCCGGCTGGCTTGACCGTTAAAGGGTGCTGTAACCCCCAAAGTACACTCCAGTCCAAACCAAAAAAAAAATAATTTTCTGTGTTTGTGAATTGTGTGCGCAGTAGCCGCACGTGCATCAACAAAGTAGTGCCAAGCGTGCGCCTGTGTCATAAGTAAAGGGCCGGCTGGCTTGACCATTAAAGGGTGCTGTAACCCCCAAAGTACACTCCAAACCAAAAAAAAAAAATGTTTCTGTGTTTGTGAATTGTGTGCGCAGTAGCCGCACGTGCATCAACAAAGTAGTGCCAAGCGTGCGCCTGTGTCCCATAAGTAAAGAGCCGGCTGGCTCATTTCTTAAAGGCTGGTGTAACCCACAAAGTGCACTACTCTCCAGCAAAAATAAAAAAATATTTTCTGTGTTTAGCCGCACGTATATATCAAATCGATATAACATAAATGGAGGACCAAACTTTCTCCGATAAAAATAAAATAGAGAAAGATCAAGAACCACTTCCTCCTAGTGCTGAAGCTGCTGCCACTAGTCATGACATAGACGATAACATGCCATCAACGTCGTCTGCCAAGGCCGATGCCCAATGTCATAGTAGAGGGCACATACAATCCCAAATGACAAAGTTCAGGAAAATGACCTTGAAAAAAACATTTAAATCATCTGAAGAGAATCGTAAACTTGCCAATATGCCATTTACGACACGGAGAGGCAAGGAACGGCTAAGGTCGATCCCTAGTATGTTCATGACTAGTGGTTCAGCTTCACATGACGATGGAAGCCCTCCTCCCACAAAAAAAATCAAAAGAGTTAAGCTGGCAAAAGCACAGCGAAGAACTGTGCTTTCTAAGAAGATATCACAAATCCCCAAGGAGAGTCCAAGTGTGGTGGTGGTTGCGATGCCTGACCTTCCCAGCACTGGACGGGAAGAGGTGGCTCTTTCCACCATTTGCACGCCCCCTGCAAGTGCTGAAAGGAGCACCCACAGTCCACTTGCTGATATGCAAATTGAAGATGTCACTGTTGAAGTACAACAGGATGAGGATACTGGTGTAGCTGGCGCTGAGGAGGAAGTTGGCGAGGAGGATTCTGATGGTGATGTGGTTTGTTTAAATCAGGCTCCGGGGGAGACAGTTGTTGTCCGTGGGATGAAAAAGCCCATCACGGTCATGCCTGGGCACAAGACCAAACATTCCACCTCTTTGGTCTGGCAATATTTCTATCCAAATCCGGACAACAACTGTCTTGCCATATGTACCATATGTAAAGGTGAAATAAGTAGGGGTAGGGACGTCAACCACCTAGGAACATCCTCCCTTATACGGCACCTGCAGCGCGTTCATAAAAAGTTACTGTCAAGTTCAGAAACTTTGGCTAAGACCGTAAGCAGTACAGGGACACCTAAATCCCATTGTCCTATTGTATCCAAGCGCCTGCAAACCACACCGTCAACTCCCTCCTCGTCAATTTCCTCCTTAGTCAGGATCGGAAGTAGTCCTGCAGGCCATGTCACTGGCATGACTGACTCTCCTATCCGGGATTCCTCTGGAGGATCCTGCATTGCTACGCCTACTGCTGCAGCTGCTGCTGTTGCTGCTGCTGGGAGTCGTTTATCATCCCAGAGAGGAAGTAGGAACACCACTACTTTTACTAAACAATTGACGCTCCAACAGTCCTTAGCGAGGAGGATGAAGTACGACAGCAGTCATCCTGAAGCAAAACGTATAACTGAGGCCTTGACTGCTATGTTGGTGTTAGACGTGCGTCCGGTATCCGCCATTAGTGCAGTGGGATTTAGACAATTGCTGGAGGTAGTGTGTCCCCGGTTCCAAATCTTGTCTAGATTCCACTTCACTAGGCAGGCGATACCGAGACTGTACAGAAACGTCAGAAAAAGTGTCCTCAGTGTCCTGAAAAATGCCGTTGTACACAATGTCCACTTAACCACGGACATGTGGACAAGTGGAACAGGGCAGACTAAGGACTATATGACTGTGACAGCCCACTGGGTAGATGTATCACCTTACGCAGCAACAGCAGCAGCGTCACCAGTAGCAGCATCTCAGAAACGCCAGCTCGTTCCAAGGCAGGCTACGCTGTGTATCACCGGTTTCAGTAAGAGGCACACCGCCGACAACCTCTTAGAGAAACTGAGGGAAATCATCGCCCAGTGGCTTATCCCACTTAGACTCTCCTGGGGATTTGTGATATCTGACAATGCCACCAATATTGTGCGGGCATTACATCTGGGCAAATTCCAGCACATCCCATGTTTTGCTCACACAATAAACTTGGTGGTGCAGAATTTTCTGAAAAGCGACAGGGGCGTGCAGGAGACGCTTTGGGTGGCCCGAAAAATTTCTGGCCACTTTCGCCATTCAGCGACTGCGTGCCGAAGACTGGAGCACCAGCAAACACTCTTGAACCTGCCCCGCCATCACCTGAAGCAAGAGGTTGTGACGCGGTGGAACTCAACCCTCTATATGCTTCAGAGGATGGAGGAGCAGCAAAAGGCCATACAAGCCTATACATCCACCTATGACATAGGCAAAGGAGGGGGTATGCACCTGACTCAAGCGCAGTGGAGAATGATTTCCGTGTTGTGCAAGGTTCTCCAGCCCTTCGAACTTGCCACACGTGAAGTCAGTTCAGACACTGCCAGCTTGAGTCAGGTCATTCCCCTCATCAGGCTTTTGCAGAAGCAGCTGGAGAAAGTGAAGGAGGAGCTAAGATGGAGCGATTCCGCTCGGCATGTGGGACTTGTGGATGAAGCCCTTCATTCGCTTTGCCAGGATTCCAGGGTGGTCAATCTGTTGAAATCAGACCACTACATTTTGGCCACTGTGCTCGATCCTAGGTTTAAAGCCTATGTGGTGTCTCTCTTTCCGGCTGACACAAGCCTGCAGAGGTGCAAAGACCTGCTGGTGAACACACTGTCAGCTGAAGCGGAACGTGACACGTCAACAGCTCCTTCTTCATTTTCTCCCGCAACTGGGGCTGCCAGGAAAAAATTAGGTATCCTAAGCAACCCGCTGGCGGTGATGCAGGGCAGGCAGGACCAAGTTTGGACATCTGGTCCGGACTGAAGGACCTGGCAACAATTTCTGACATGTCTACTGTCACTGCATATGATACTGTCACCATTGACAGAATGGTGGAGGATTACATCGGTGACAGCATCCAAGTAGGCATGTCAGACAGTCCATACCTGTACTGGCAGGAAAAAGAGGCAATTTGGAGGCCCCTGTACAAACTGGCTCTATTTTACCTGAGTTGCCCCCCCTCCAGTGTGTACTCCGAAAGAGTGTTTAGTGCAGCCGGGAAACTTGTCAGCGAAAGGCGTAGGAGGTTGCTTCCACAGAATGTGGAGAAGATGATGTTCATCAAAATGAATTATCAGCTCTTCCAGGGAGACCAGCCTCCAGAACGTACAGAGGGACCTGTGGTGGTGGATTCAAGTGGGGACGGGTTAGTACTTTGTGAGGATGAGGATGTACACACTGAAGAGGGTGAGGAATCAGTGGATGAGGAGGATGAGGATGACATCTTGCCTCCGTAGAGCCAGTTTGTGCAGGGACACATTAATTGCCAGCTTGTTTTGTGGGGGCCCAAACGAACCAATCATTTCAGCCACAGTTGTGTGGCAGACCCTGGCGCTGAAATGATTGGTTTGTTAAAGTGTGCATGTCCTGTTTATACAACATAAGGGTGGGTGGGAGGGCCCAAGGACAATTCCATCTTGCACCTCTTTTTTTTCTTTGCATTATGTACAGTTTGGGGCCTAGTTTTTCAAACTGCCATCCTGTCTGCCACTGCAGTTTCACGCCTAGATGGGTCACGTGTTTGTGCCGCCCACTCGTGTCGCTTAGCATAGTCATCCAGCTACCTCGGTGCAACCTTTTGGACATAAAAACACTATTGTGAGGTGTGAGGTGTTCAGAATAGACTGGAAATGAGTGGAAATTAAGGTTATTGAGGTTAATAATAGCATAGGAGCAGAAAAACCTACAAATTCTGTGATTTTAGCTGTTTTTATGCTTTTTTTCAAAAAAATACAGATCCAAAACACAAAACCCAGAACCCAAAACACGGAAGGGTGGTTTTGGCAAAACCAATCCAGATCCAAAACACGAAGAAAGATCCAGATCCAAAACTAAAACACAAAACACGAAAAGTGGCCGGTGCACACCCCTAATATATATATATATATATATGACATAATAAATATATATATACAGTATATATATATTATAATACATATTTCTGTATTCTATACATCACTGCAATGCTCTCTGCATTATTTGGTAGTGACTATGACTCCCTCTGCATTATATAGTGGTTGCTGCGATGTTCTCTGTATTTGGTGGTCATTGTGATGCTCTCTGCATTATATGGTGGTAGCTATGATGTTTACTGTATTATGTGGTGGTCGCTGTGATGCTCTCTGCATTTTATGGTGGTCGCTGTAATGTTCTCTGTATTATGTGGTGGCAGCTGTGATGCTCTCTGTATTATATGCTGGTAGCTGTGATGTTCCCTGTATTATGTGGTGGTCGCTGTGATGCTCCCCATGCTGCTGTCTGTATGGTTTACATAGAGTGAGATGTGACTTCTGCAGATGCTTCATAATGTTTTGTCTGTGGGTTACTTCAGCTGCCCCTGAGGGGGCGACATTTAGCAATTTTCCCACACATTAAACTCTGCTGTATATTTGTAATAGTTATACGTATGTCTTGGTGTGCTCAACCACCCAAGACGTGCGTATGTCAGAGAGTGACCACACACCCAACAGTGGTATATCTATCACCCTTTCAAAATAGGGTGATACAGATAGAGAATAAGAGGAAAACAGTTTAATTTGAATTATGGTAGCGTCTGAAATCACGCCAAGATGTAATGCTGCACGTGTATATTAGGGGTGAGCGGGTTCGGATTTTTGAAATCAGAACCCCCCCGAGCCCCCCCGATCCGAGGCAGATCCGAGTCAGGCTCGACTTTTCCCGCCTGACTCGGATCTGAAATCGAGGCAAAACGTCATCATCCCGCCTTCCGAGTCTCGCGGGTTTTGGAACCTATATAAGGTACCCGCGTCGGAGCCATTTTCTCACTCGGCTGTGGACAGTGAAGAGGGAGGGTGGTAGTTAGGGCTGGCTGGCTGGCTGGGCTGTGTAGTGTAGTGTAGTGTAGTGCAGAGTAGTGTTGTGCTGTGCTGTGCTGCGCTGTGCTGCTGTTGTCCACTACTTCAAA
This sequence comes from Taudactylus pleione, assembly GCA_031769625.1. NCBI lineage: Eukaryota > Metazoa > Chordata > Amphibia > Anura > Myobatrachidae > Taudactylus > Taudactylus pleione. Next base: position 5,455,554 of record JAUIMM010000104.1, on the reverse strand, counting down.
GTCCATAGGGGCTGGCTGTGTTGTGCTGTGCTGCTGTTGTTAATAGGGGCTGTGTCCACTACTTCAAAGTCCATAGGGGCTGGCTGGACTGGGTTTTGCAGTCAGTTCTCCATAGGGGCTGTGTCCACTCCAAAGTCCAGTGCAGTGTCCCAGTCCTAAAGGGGTGCTGTAGTGTTGTCCAGGGGGTGCTCTGTCCATCAGGGGTGCTCCCCCCAAGTGCTAAAAAAATAATATATTTTCTGTGTTTGTGAATTGTGTGCGCAGTAGCCGCACGTGCATCAACAAAGTAGTGCAAAACGTGCGCCTGTGTCATAAGTAAAGGGCCGGCTGGCTTGACCGTTAAAGGGTGCTGTAACCCCCGAAAGTACACTCCAGTTACCAAAAAAATAATTATTTTCTGTGTTTGTGAATTGTGTGCGCAGTAGCCGCACGTGCATCAACAAAGTAGTGCCAAGCGTGCGCCTGTGTCATAAGTAAAGGGCCGGCTGGCTGGACCGTTAAAGGGTGCTGTAACCCCCGAAAGTACACTCCAGTCCAAACCAAAAAAAAAATTATTTTCTGTGTTTGTGAATTGTGTGCGCAGTAGCCGCACGTGCATCAACAAAGTAGTGCCAAGCGTGCGCCTGTGTCATAAGTAAAGGGCCGGCTGGCTTGACCGTTAAAGGGTGCTGTAACCCCCAAAGTACACTCCAGTCCAAACCAAAAAAAAAATAATTTTCTGTGTTTGTGAATTGTGTGCGCAGTAGCCGCACGTGCATCAACAAAGTAGTGCCAAGCGTGCGCCTGTGTCATAAGTAAAGGGCCGGCTGGCTTGACCGTTAAAGGGTGCTGTAACCCCCAAAGTACACTCCAAACCAAAAAAAAAAAATGTTTCTGTGTTTGTGAATTGTGTGCGCAGTAGCCGCACGTGCATCAACAAAGTAGTGCCAAGCGTGCGCCTGTGTCCCATAAGTAAAGAGCCGGCTGGCTCATTTCTTAAAGGCTGGTGTAACCCACAAAGTGCACTACTCTCCAGCAAAAATAAAAAAATATTTTCTGTGTTTAGCCGCACGTATATATCAAATCGATATAACATAAATGGAGGACCAAACTTTCTCCGATAAAAATAAAATAGAGAAAGATCAAGAACCACTTCCTCCTAGTGCTGAAGCTGCTGCCACTAGTCATGACATAGACGATAACATGCCATCAACGTCGTCTGCCAAGGCCGATGCCCAATGTCATAGTAGAGGGCACATACAATCCCAAATGACAAAGTTCAGGAAAATGACCTTGAAAAAAACATTTAAATCATCTGAAGAGAATCGTAAACTTGCCAATATGCCATTTACGACACGGAGAGGCAAGGAACGGCTAAGGTCGATCCCTAGTATGTTCATGACTAGTGGTTCAGCTTCACATGACGATGGAAGCCCTCCTCCCACAAAAAAAATCAAAAGAGTTAAGCTGGCAAAAGCACAGCGAAGAACTGTGCTTTCTAAGAAGATATCACAAATCCCCAAGGAGAGTCCAAGTGTGGTGGTGGTTGCGATGCCTGACCTTCCCAGCACTGGACGGGAAGAGGTGGCTCTTTCCACCATTTGCACGCCCCCTGCAAGTGCTGAAAGGAGCACCCACAGTCCACTTGCTGATATGCAAATTGAAGATGTCACTGTTGAAGTACAACAGGATGAGGATACTGGTGTAGCTGGCGCTGAGGAGGAAGTTGGCGAGGAGGATTCTGATGGTGATGTGGTTTGTTTAAATCAGGCTCCGGGGGAGACAGTTGTTGTCCGTGGGATGAAAAAGCCCATCACGGTCATGCCTGGGCACAAGACCAAACATTCCACCTCTTTGGTCTGGCAATATTTCTATCCAAATCCGGACAACAACTGTCTTGCCATATGTACCATATGTAAAGGTGAAATAAGTAGGGGTAGGGACGTCAACCACCTAGGAACATCCTCCCTTATACGGCACCTGCAGCGCGTTCATAAAAAGTTACTGTCAAGTTCAGAAACTTTGGCTAAGACCGTAAGCAGTACAGGGACACCTAAATCCCATTGTCCTGTTGTATCCAAGCGCCTGCAAACCACACCGTCAACTCCCTCCTCGTCAATTTCCTCCTTAGTCAGGATCGGAAGTAGTCCTGCAGGCCATGTCACTGGCATGACTGACTCTCCTATCCGGGATTCCTCTGGAGGATCCTGCATTGCTACGCCTACTGCTGCAGCTGCTGCTGTTGCTGCTGCTGGGAGTCGTTTATCATCCCAGAGAGGAAGTAGGAACACCACTACTTTTACTAAACAATTGACGCTCCAACAGTCCTTAGCGAGGAGGATGAAGTACGACAGCAGTCATCCTGAAGCAAAACGTATAACTGAGGCCTTGACTGCTATGTTGGTGTTAGACGTGCGTCCGGTATCCGCCATTAGTGCAGTGGGATTTAGACAATTGCTGGAGGTAGTGTGTCCCCGGTTCCAAATCTTGTCTAGATTCCACTTCACTAGGCAGGCGATACCGAGACTGTACAGAAACGTCAGAAAAAGTGTCCTCAGTGTCCTGAAAAATGCCGTTGTACACAATGTCCACTTAACCACGGACATGTGGACAAGTGGAACAGGGCAGACTAAGGACTATATGACTGTGACAGCCCACTGGGTAGATGTATCACCTTACGCAGCAACAGCAGCAGCGTCACCAGTAGCAGCATCTCAGAAATGCCAGCTCGTTCCAAGGCAGGCTACGCTGTGTATCACCGGTTTCAGTAAGAGGCACACCGCCGACAACCTCTTAGAGAAACTGAGGGAAATCATCGCCCAGTGGCTTATCCCACTTAGACTCTCCTGGGGATTTGTGATATCTGACAACGCCACCAATATTGTGCGGGCATTACATCTGGGCAAATTCCAGCACATCCCATGTTTTGCTCACACAATAAACTTGGTGGTGCAGAATTTTCTGAAAAGCGACAGGGGCGTGCAGGAGACGCTTTGGGTGGCCCGAAAAATTTCTGGCCACTTTCGCCATTCAGCGACTGCGTGCCGAAGACTGGAGCACCAGCAAACACTCTTGAACCTGCCCCGCCATCACCTGAAGCAAGAGGTTGTGACGCGGTGGAACTCAACCCTCTATATGCTTCAGAGGATGGAGGAGCAGCAAAAGGCCATACAAGCCTATACATCCACCTATGACATAGGCAAAGGAGGGGGTATGCACCTGACTCAAGCGCAGTGGAGAATGATTTCCGTGTTGTGCAAGGTTCTCCAGCCCTTCGAACTTGCCACACGTGAAGTCAGTTCAGACACTGCCAGCTTGAGTCAGGTCATTCCCCTCATCAGGCTTTTGCAGAAGCAGCTGGAGAAAGTGAAGGAGGAGCTAAGATGGAGCGATTCCGCTCGGCATGTGGGACTTGTGGATGAAGCCCTTCATTCGCTTTGCCAGGATTCCAGGGTGGTCAATCTGTTGAAATCAGACCACTACATTTTGGCCACTGTGCTCGATCCTAGGTTTAAAGCCTATGTGGTGTCTCTCTTTCCGGCCGACACAAGCCTGCAGAGGTGCAAAGACCTGCTGGTGAACACACTGTCAGCTGAAGCGGAACGTGACACGTCAACAGCTCCTTCTTCATTTTCTCCCGCAACTGGGGCTGCCAGGAAAAAATTAGGTATCCTAAGCAACCCGCTGGCGGTGATGCAGGGCAGGCAGGACCAAGTTTGGACATCTGGTCCGGACTGAAGGACCTGGCAACAATTTCTGACATGTCTACTGTCACTGCATATGATACTGTCACCATTGACAGAATGGTGGAGGATTACATCGGTGACAGCATCCAAGTAGGCATGTCAGACAGTCCATACCTGTACTGGCAGGAAAAAGAGGCAATTTGGAGGCCCCTGTACAAACTGGCTCTATTTTACCTGAGTTGCCCCCCCTCCAGTGTGTACTCCGAAAGAGTGTTTAGTGCAGCCGGGAAACTTGTCAGCGAAAGGCGTAGGAGGTTGCTTCCACAGAATGTGGAGAAGATGATGTTCATCAAAATGAATTATCAGCTCTTCCAGGGAGACCAGCCTCCAGAACGTACAGAGGGACCTGTGGTGGTGGATTCAAGTGGGGACGGGTTAGTACTTTGTGAGGATGAGGATGTACACACTGAAGAGGGTGAGGAATCAGTGGATGAGGAGGATGAGGATGACATCTTGCCTCCGTAGAGCCAGTTTGTGCAGGGACACATTAATTGCCAGCTTGTTTTGTGGGGGCCCAAACGAACCAATCATTTCAGCCACAGTTGTGTGGCAGACCCTGGCGCTGAAATGATTGGTTTGTTAAAGTGTGCATGTCCTGTTTATACAACATAAGGGTGGGTGGGAGGGCCCAAGGACAATTCCATCTTGCACCTCTTTTTTTTCTTTGCATTATGTACAGTTTGGGGCCTAGTTTTTCAAACTGCCATCCTGTCTGCCACTGCAGTTTCACGCCTAGATGGGTCACGTGTTTGTGCCGCCCACTCGTGTCGCTTAGCATAGTCATCCAGCTACCTCGGTGCAACCTTTTGGACATAAAAACACTATTGTGAGGTGTGAGGTGTTCAGAATAGACTGGAAATGAGTGGAAATTAAGGTTATTGAGGTTAATAATAGCATAGGAGCAGAAAAACCTACAAATTCTGTGATTTTAGCTGTTTTTATGCTTTTTTTCAAAAAAATAGAGATCCAAAACACAAAACCCAGAACCCAAAACACGGAAGGGTGGTTTTGGCAAAACCAATCCAGATCCAAAACACGAAGAAAGATCCAGATCCAAAACTAAAACACAAAACACGAAAAGTGGCCGGTGCACACCCCTAATATATATATATATATATATGACATAATAAATATATATATACAGTATATATATATTATAATACATATTTCTGTATTCTATACATCACTGCAATGCTCTCTGCATTATTTGGTAGTGACTATGACTCCCTCTGCATTATATAGTGGTTGCTGCGATGTTCTCTGTATTTGGTGGTCATTGTGATGCTCTCTGCATTATATGGTGGTAGCTATGATGTTTACTGTATTATGTGGTGGTCGCTGTGATGCTCTCTGCATTTTATGGTGGTCGCTGTAATGTTCTCTGTATTATGTGGTGGCAGCTGTGATGCTCTCTGTATTATATGCTGGTAGCTGTGATGTTCCCTGTATTATGTGGTGGTCGCTGTGATGCTCCCCATGCTGCTGTCTGTATGGTTTACATAGAGTGAGATGTGACTTCTGCAGATGCTTCATAATGTTTTGTCTGTGGGTTACTTCAGCTGCCCCTGAGGGGGCGACATTTAGCAATTTTCCCACACATTAAACTCTGCTGTATATTTGTAATAGTTATACGTATGTCTTGGTGTGCTCAACCACCCAAGACGTGCGTATGTCAGAGAGTGACCACACACCCAACAGTGGTATATCTATCACCCTTTCAAAATAGGGTGATACAGATAGAGAATAAGAGGAAAACAGTTTAATTTGAATTATGGTAGCGTCTGAAATCACGCCAAGATGTAATGCTGCACGTGTATATTAGGGGTGAGCGGGTTCGGATTTCTGAAATCAGAACCCCCCCGAGCCCCCCCGATCCGAGGCAGATCCGAGTCAGGCTCGACTTTTCCCGCCTGACTCGGATCTGAAATCGAGGCAAAACGTCATCATCCCGCCTTCCGAGTCTCGCGGGTTTTGGAACCTATATAAGGTACCCGCGTCGGAGCCATTTTCTCACTCGGCTGTGGACAGTGAAGAGGGAGGGTGGTAGTTAGGGCTGGCTGGCTGGCTGGGCTGTGTAGTGTAGTGTAGTGTAGTGTAGAGTAGTGTTGTGCTGTGCTGTGCTGTGCTGCGCTGTGCTGCTGTTGTCCACTACTTCAAAGTCCATAGGGGCTGGCTGTGTTGTGCTGTGCTGCTGTTGTTAATAGGGGCTGTGTCCACTACTTCAAAGTCCATAGGGGCTGGCTGGACTGTGTTGTGCAGTCAGTTCTCCATAGGGGCTGTGTCCACTCCAAAGTCCTGTGCAGTGTCCCAGTCCTAAAGGGGTGCTGTAGTGTTGTCCAGGGGGTGCTCTGTCCATCAGGGGTGCTCCCCCCAAGTGCTAAAAAAAGTAATATTTTTTGTGTGTTTGTGAATTGTGTGCGCAGTAGCCGCACGTGCATCAACAAAGTAGTGCCAAGCGTGCGCCTGTGTCATAAGTAAAGGGCCGGCTGGCTTGACCGTTAAAGGGTGCTGTAACCCCCAAAGTACACTCCAGTCCAAACCAAAAAAATATATATTTTCTGTGTTTGTGAATTGTGTGCGCAGTAGCCGCAGGTGCATCAACAAAGTAGTGCCAAGCGTGCGCCTGTGTCATAAGTAAAGGGCCGGCTGGCTTGACCGTTAAAGGGTGCTGTAACCCCCAAAGTACCCTCCAGTCCAAACCAAAAAAAAATATATTTTCTGTGTTTGTGAATTGTGTGCGCAGTAGCCGCACGTGCATCAACAAAGTAGTGCCAAGCGTGCGCCTGTGTCATAAGTAAAGGGCCGGCTGGCTTGACCGTTAAAGGGTGCTGTAACCCCCAAAGTACACTCCAGTTCAAACCAAAAAAATAATATTTTTTGTGTGTTTGTGAATTGTGTGCGCAGTAGCCGCACGTGCATCAACAAAGTAGTGCCAAGCGTGCGCCTGTGTCATAAGTAAAGGGCCGGCTGGCTTGACCATTAAAGGGTGCTGTAACCCCCAAAGTACACTCCAGTCCAAACCAAAAAAATATATATTTTCTGTGTTTGTGAATTGTGTGCGCAGTAGCCGCAGGTGCATCAACAAAGTAGTGCCAAGCGTGCGCCTGTGTCATAAGTAAAGGGCCGGCTGGCTTGACCGTTAAAGGGTGCTGTAACCCCAAAAGTACACTCCAGTTCAAACCAAAAAAATAATATTTTTTTGTGTGTTTGTGAATTGTGTGCGCAGTAGCCGCACGTGCATCAACAAAGTAGTGCCAAGCGTGCGCCTGTGTCATAAGTAAAGGGCCGGCTGGCTTGACCGTTAAAGGGTGCTGTAACCCCCAAAGTACACTCCAGTCCAAACCAAAAAAAAAAATATATTTTCTGTGTTTGTGAATTGTGTGCGCAGTAGCCGCACGTGCATCAACAAAGTAGTGCCAAGCGTGCGCCTGTGTCATAAGTAAAGGGCCGGCTGGCTTGACCGTTAAAGGGTGCTGTAACCCCCAAAGTACACTCCAGTCCAAACCAAAAAAAAAATTATTTTCTGTGTTTGTGAATTGTGTGCGCAGTAGCCGCACGTGCATCAACAATGGAGCAGCGCCAAGCGTGCGCCTGTGTCCCATAAGTAAAGAGCCGGCTGGCTCATTTCTTAAAGGCTGGTGTAACCCACAAAGTGCACTACTCTCCAGCAAAAATAAAAAAATATTTTCTGTGTTTAGCCGCACGTATAAATCAAATCGATATAACATAAATGGAGGACCAAACTTTCTCCGATAAAAATAAAATAGAGAAAGATCAAGAACCACTTCCTCCTAGTGCTGAAGCTGCTGCCACTAGTCATGACATAGACGATAACATGCCATCAACGTTGTCTGCCAAGGCCGATGCCCAATGTCATAATAGAGGGCACATACAATCCCAAATGACAAAGTTCAGGAAAATGACCTTGAAAAAAACATTTAAATCATCTGAAGAGAAACGTAAACTTGCCAATATGCCATTTACGACACGGAGTGGCAAGGAACGGCTAAGGTCGATCCCTAGTATGTTCATGACTAGTGGTTCAGCTTCACATGACGATGGAAGCCCTCCTCCCACTAAAAAAATCAAAAGAGTTAAGCTGGCAAAAGCACAGCGAAGAACTGTGCTTTCTAAGAAGATATCACAAATCCCCAAGGAGAGTCCAAGTGTGGTGGTGGTTGCGATGCCTGACCTTCCCAGCACTGGACGGGAAGAGGTGGCTCTTTCCACCATTTGCACGCCCCCTGCAAGTGCTGAAAGGAGCACCCACAGTCCACTTGCTGATATGCAAATTGAAGATGTCACTGTTGAAGTACAACAGGATGAGGATACTGGTGTAGCTGGCACTGAGGAGGAAGTTGGAGAGGAGGATTCTGATGGTGATGTGGTTTGTTTAAATCAGGCTCCGGGGGAGACAGTTGTTGTCCGTGGGATGAAAAAGCCCATCACGGTCATGCCTGGGCAGAAGACCAAACATTCCACCTCTTTGGTCTGGCAATATTTCTACCCAAATCCGGACAACAACTGTCTTGCCATATGTACCTTATGTAAAGGTGGAATAAGTAGGGGTAGGGACGTTAACCACCTAGGAACATCCTCCCTTATATGGCACCTGCAGCGCGTTCATAATAAGTTACTGTCAAGTTCAGCAACTTTGGCTAAGACCGTAAGCAGTCCAGGGACACCTAAATCCCATTGTCCTGTTGTATCCAAGCGCCTGCAAACCACACCGTCAACTCCCTCCTTGTCAATTTCCTCCTTAGCCAGGATCGGAAGTAGTCCTGCAGGCCATGTCACTGGCATGACTGACTCTCCTATCCGGGATTCCTCCGGAGGATCCTGCATTGCTACGCCTCCTGCTGCTGCTGCTGCTGTTGCTGCTGCTGGGAGTCGTTCATCATCCCAGAGAGGAAGTAGGAACACCACTACTTTTACTAAACAATTGACCCTCCAACAGTCCTTAGCGAGGAGGATGAAGTACGACAGCAGTCATCCTGAAGCAAAACGTATAACTGAGGCCTTGACTGCTATGTTGGTGTTAGACATGCGTCCGGTATCCGCCATTAGTGCAGTGGTATTTAGACAATTGCTGGAGGTAGTGTGTCCCCGCTTCCAAATCCCGTCTAGATTCTACTTCACTAGGCAGGCGATACCGAGACTGTACAGAAACGTCAGAAAAAGTGTCCTCAGTGTCCTGAAAAATGCCGTTGTACCCAATGTCCACTTAACCACAGACATGTGGACAAGTGGAACAGGGCAGACTAAGAACTATATGATTGTGATAGCCCACTGGGTAGATGTATCACCTTACGTAGCAACAGCAGCACCGTCACCAGTCGCAGCATCTCAGAAACGCCAGCTCGTTCCAAGGCAGGCTACGCTGTGTATCACCGGTTTCAGTAAGAGGCACACCGCCGACAACCTCTTAGAGAAACTGAGGGAAATCATCGCCCAGTGGCTTACCCCACTTAGACTCTCCTGGGGATTTGTGATATCTGACAACGCCACCAATATTGTGCGGGCATTACATCTGGGCAAATTCCAGCACATCCCATGTTTTGCTCACACAATAAACTTGGTGGTGCAGAATTTTCTGAAAAGTGACAGGGGCGTGCAGGAGACGCTTTGGGTGGCCCGAAAAATTTCAGGCCACTTTCGCCATTCAGCGACTGCGTGCTGAAGACTGGAGTGCCAGCAAACACTCTTGAACCTGCCCCGCCATCACCTGAAGCAAGAGGTTGTGACGTGGTGGAACTCAACCCTCTATATGCTTCAGAGGATGGAGGAGCAGCAAAATGCCATTCAAGCCTATACATCCACCTATGACATAGGCAAAGGAGGGGTTATGCACCTGACTCAAGCGCAGTGGAGAATGATTTCCGTGTTGTGCAAGGTTCTCCAGCCCTTCGAACTTGCCACACGTGAAGTCAGTTCAGACACTGCCAGCTTGAGTCAGGTCATTCCCCTCATCAGGCTTTTGCAGAAGCAGCTGGAGAAAGTGAAGGAGGAGCTAAGACGGAGCGATTCCGCTCGGCATGTGGGACTTGTGGATGAAGCCCTTCATTCGCTTTGCCAGGATTCCAGGGTGGTCAATCTGTTGAAATCAGACCACTACATTTTGGCCACTGTGCTCGATCCTAGGTTTAAAGCCTATGTGGTGTCTCTCTTTCCGGCCGACACAAGCCTGCAGAGGTGCAAAGACCTGCTGGTGAACACACTGTCAGCTGAAGCGGAACGTGACACGTCAACAGCTCCTTCTTCATTTTCTCCCGCAACTGGGGCTGCCAGGAAAAAACTTAGGTATCCTAAGCAACCCGCTGGCGGTGATGCAGGGCAGGCAGGACCAAGTTTGGACATCTGGTCCGGACTGAAGGACCTGGCAACAATTTCTTACATATCTACTGTCACTGCATATGATACTGTCACCATTGACAGAATGGTGGAGGATTACATCGGTGACAGCATCCAAGTAGGCATGTCAGACAGTCCATACCTGTACTGGCAGGAAAAAGAGGCAATTTGGAGGCCCCTGTACAAACTGGCTCTATTTTACCTGAGTTGCCCCCCCTCCAGTGTGTACTCCGAAAGAGTGTTTAGTGCAGCCGGGAAACTTGTCAGCGAAAGGCGTAGGAGGTTGCTTCCACAGAATGTGGAGAAGATGATGTTCATCAAAATGAATTATCAGCTCTTCCAGGGAGACCAGCCTCCAGAACGTACAGAGGGACCTGTGGTGGTGGATTCAAGTGGGGACGAGTTAATACTTTGTGAGGATGAGAATGTACACACTGAAGAGGGTGAGGAATCAGTGGATGAGGAGGATGAGGATGACATCTTGCCTCCGTAGAGCCAGTTTGTGCAGGGACACATTAATTGCCAGCTTGTTTTGTGGGGGCCCAAACGAACCAATCATTTCAGCCACAGTTGTGTGGCAGACCCTGGCGCTGAAATGATTGGTTTGTTAAAGTGTGCATGTCCTGTTTATACAACATAAGGGTGGGTGGGAGGGCCCAAGGACAATTCCATCTTGCACCTCTTTTTTTTCTTTGCATTATGTACAGTTTGGGGCCTAGTTTTTCAAACTGCCATCCTGTCTGCCACTGCAGTTTCACGCCTAGATGGGTCACGTGTTTGTGCCGCCCACTCGTGTCGCTTAGCATAGTCATCCAGCTACCTCGGTGCAACCTTTTGGACATAAAAACACTATTGTGAGGTGTGAGGTGTTCAGAATAGACTGGAAATGAGTGGAAATTAAGGTTATTGAGGTTAATAATAGCATAGGAGCAGAAAAACCTACAAATTCTGTGATTTTAGCTGTTTTTATGCTTTTTTTCAAAAAAATAGAGATCCAAAACACAAAACCCAGAACCCAAAACACGGAAGGGTGGTTTTGGCAAAACCAATCCAGATCCAAAACACGAAGAAAGATCCAGATCCAAAACTAAAACACAAAACACGAAAAGTGGCCGGTGCACACCCCTAATATATATATATATATATGACATAATAAATATATATATACAGTATATATATATATTATAATACATATTTCTGTATTCTATACATCACTGCAATGCTCTCTGCATTATTTGGTAGTGACTATGACTCCCTCTGCATTATATAGTGGTTGCTGCGATGTTCTCTGTATTTGGTGGTCATTGTGATGCTCTCTGCATTATATGGTGGTAGCTATGATGTTTACTGTATTATGTGGTGGTCGCTGTGATGCTCTCTGCATTTTATGGTGGTCGCTGTAATGTTCTCTGTATTATGTGGTGGCAGCTGTGATGCTCTCTGTATTATATGCTGGTAGCTGTGATGTTCCCTGTATTATGTGGTGGTCGCTGTGATGCTCCCCATGCTGCTGTCTGTATGGTTTACATAGAGTGAGATGTGACTTCTGCAGATGCTTCATAATGTTTTGTCTGTGGGTTACTTAAGCTGCCCCTGAGGGGGCGACATTTAGCAATTTTCCCACACATTAAACTCTGCTGTATATTTGTAATAGTTATACGTATGTCTTGGTGTGCTCAACCACCCAAGACGTGCGTATGTCAGAGAGTGACCACACACCCAACAGTGGTATATCTATCACCCTTTCAAAATAGGGTGATACAGATAGAGAATAAGAGGAAAACAGTTTAATTTGAATTATGGTAGCGTCTGAAATCACGCCAAGATGTAATGCTGCACGTGTATATTAGGGGTGAGCGGGTTCGGATTTCTGAAATCAGAACCCCCCCGAGCCCCCCCGATCCGAGGCAGATCCGAGTCAGGCTCGACTTTTCCCGCCTGACTCGGATCTGAAATCGAGGCAAAACGTCATCATCCCGCCTTCCGAGTCTCGCGGGTTTTGGAACCTATATAAGGTACCCGCGTCGGAGCCATTTTCTCACTCGGCTGTGGACAGTGAAGAGGGAGGGTGGTAGTTAGGGCTGGCTGGCTGGCTGGGCTGTGTAGTGTAGTGTAGTGTAGTGCAGAGTAGTGTTGTGCTGTGCTGTGCTGCGCTGTGCTGCTGTTGTCCACTACTTCAAAGTCCATAGGGGCTGGCTGTGTTGTGCTGTGCTGCTGTTGTTAATAGGGGCTGTGTCCACTACTTCAAAGTCCATAGGGGCTGGCTGGACTGTGTTGTGCAGTCAGTTCTCCATAGGGGCTGTGTCCACTCCAAAGTCCTGTGCAGTGTCCCAGTCCTAAAGGGGTGCTGTAGTGTTGTCCAGGGGGTGCTCTGTCCATCAGGGGTGCTCCCCCCAAGTGCTAAAAAAAGTAATATTTTTTGTGTGTTTGTGAATTGTGTGCGCAGTAGCCGCACGTGCATCAACAAAGTAGTGCCAAGCGTGCGCCTGTGTCATAAGTAAAGGGCCGGCTGGCTTGACCGTTAAAGGGTGCTGTAACCCCCAAAGTACCCTCCAGTCCAAACCAAAAAAATATATATTTTCTGTGTTTGTGAATTGTGTGCGCAGTAGCCGCAGGTGCATCAACAAAGTAGTGCCAAGCGTGCGCCTGTGTCATAAGTAAAGGGCCGGCTGGCTTGACCGTTAAAGGGTGCTGTAACCCCCAAAGTACCCTCCAGTCCAAACCAAAAAAATATATATTTTCTGTGTTTGTGAATTGTGTGCGCAGTAGCCGCACGTGCATCAACAAAGTAGTGCCAAGCGTGACCTGTGTCATAAGTAAAGGGCCGGCTGGCTTGACCGTTAAAGGGTGCTGTAACCCCCAAAGTACACTCCAGTTCAAACCAAAAAAATAATATTTTTTGTGTGTTTGTGAATTGTGTGCGCAGTAGTCGCACGTGCATCAACAAAGTAGTGCCAAGCGTGCGCCTGTGTCATAAGTAAAGGGCCGGCTGGCTTGACCATTAAAGGGTGCTGTAACCCCCAAAGTACACTCCAGTCCAAACCAAAAAAAAATATATTTTCTGTGTTTGTGAATTGTGTGCGCAGTAGCCGCAGGTGCATCAACAAAGTAGTGCCAAGCGTGCGCCTGTGTCATAAGTAAAGGGCCGGCTGGCTTGACCGTTAAAGGGTGCTGTAACCCCCAAAGTACCCTCCAGTCCAAACCAAAAAAGTATATATTTTCTGTGTTTGTGAATTGTGTGCGCAGTAGCCGCACGTGCATCAACAAAGTAGTGCCAAGCGTGCGCCTGTGTCATAAGTAAAGGGCCGGCTGGCTTGACCGTTAAAGGGTGCTGTAACCCCCAAAGTACACTCCAGTTCAAACCAAAAAAATAATATTTTTTGTGTGTTTGTGAATTGTGTGCGCAGTAGCCGCACGTGCATCAACAAAGTAGTGCCAAGCGTGCGCCTGTGTCATAAGTAAAGGGCCGGCTGGCTTGACCATTAAAGGGTGCTGTAACCCCCAAAGTACACTCCAGTCCAAACCAAAAATATATATATTTTCTGTGTTTGTGAATTGTGTGCGCAGTAGCCGCACGTGCATCAACAAAGTAGTGCCAAGCGTGCGCCTGTGTCATAAGTAAAGGGCCGGCTGGCTTGACCGTTAAAGGGTGCTGTAACCCCAAAAGTACACTCCAGTTCAAACCAAAAAAATAATATTTTTTTGTGTGTTTGTGAATTGTGTGCGCAGTAGCCGCACGTGCATCAACAAAGTAGTGCCAAGCGTGCGCCTGTGTCATAAGTAAAGGGCCGGCTGGCTTGACCGTTAAAGGGTGCTGTAACCCCCAAAGTACACTCCAGTCCAAACCAAAAAAAAAAATATATTTTCTGTGTTTGTGAATTGTGTGCGCAGTAGCCGCACGTGCATCAACAAAGTAGTGCCAAGCGTGCGCCTGTGTCATAAGTAAAGGGCCGGCTGGCTTGACCGTTAAAGGGTGCTGTAACGCCCAAAGTACACTCCAGTCCAAACCAAAAAAAAAATTATTTTCTGTGTTTGTGAATTGTGTGCGCAGTAGCCGCACGTGCATCAACAATGGAGCAGCGCCAAGCGTGCGCCTGTGTCCCATAAGTAAAGAGCCGGCTGGCTCATTTCTTAAAGGCTGGTGTAACCCACAAAGTGCACTACTCTCCAGCAAAAATAAAAAAATATTTTCTGTGTTTAGCCGCACGTATAAATCAAATCGATATAACATAAATGGAGGACCAAACTTTCTCCGATAAAAATAAAATAGAGAAAGATCAAGAACCACTTCCTCCTAGTGCTGAAGCTGCTGCCACTAGTCATGACATAGACGATAACATGCCATCAACGTCGTCTGCCAAGGCCGATGCCCAATGTCATAATAGAGGGCACATACAATCCCAAATGACAAAGTTCAGGAAAATGACCTTGAAAAAAACATTTAAATCATCTGAAGAGAAACGTAAACTTGCCAATATGCCATTTACGACACGGAGTGGCAAGGAACGGCTAAGGTCGATCCCTAGTATGTTCATGACTAGTGGTTCAGCTTCACATGACGATGGAAGCCCTCCTCCCACTAAAAAAATCAAAAGAGTTAAGCTGGCAAAAGCACAGCGAAGAACTGTGCTTTCTAAGAAGATATCACAAATCCCCAAGGAGAGTCCAAGTGTGGTGGTGGTTGCGATGCCTGACCTTCCCAGCACTGGACGGGAAGAGGTGGCTCTTTCCACCATTTGCACGCCCCCTGCAAGTACTGAAAGGAGCACCCACAGTCCACTTGCTGATATGCAAATTGAAGATGTCACTGTTGAAGTACAACAGGATGAGGATACTGGTGTAGCTGGCACTGAGGAGGAAGTTGGAGAGGAGGATTCTGATGGTGATGTGGTTTGTTTAAATCAGGCTCCGGGGGAGACAGTTGTTGTCCGTGGGATGAAAAAGCCCATCACGGTCATGCCTGGGCAGAAGACCAAACATTCCACCTCTTTGGTCTGGCAATATTTCTACCCAAATCCGGACAACAACTGTCTTGCCATATGTACCTTATGTAAAGGTGGAATAAGTAGGGGTAGGGACGTTAACCACCCAAGAACATCCTCCCTTATACGGCACCTGCAGCGCGTTCATAATAAGTTACTGTCAAGTTCAGCAACTTTGGCTAAGACCGTAAGCAGTCCAGGGACACCTAAATCCCATTGTCCTGTTGTATCCAAGCGCCTGCAAACCACACCGTCAACTCCCTCCTTGTCAATTTCCTCCTTAGTCAGGATCGGAAGTAGTCCTGCAGGCCATGTCACTGGCATGACTGACTCTCCTATCCGGGATTCCTCCGGAGGATCCTGCATTGCTACGCCTCCTGCTGCTGCTGCTGCTGTTGCTGCTGCTGGGAGTCGTTCATCATCCCAGAGAGGAAGTAGGAACACCACTACTTTTACTAAACAATTGACCCTCCAACAGTCCTTAGCGAGGAGGATGAAGTACGACAGCAGTCATCCTGAAGCAAAACGTATAACTGAGGCCTTGACTGCTATGTTGGTGTTAGACATGCGTCCGGTATCCGCCATTAGTGCAGTGGTATTTAGACAATTGCTGGAGGTAGTGTGTCCCCGCTTCCAAATCCCGTCTAGATTCTACTTCACTAGGCAGGCGATACCGAGACTGTACAGAAACGTCAGAAAAAGTGTCCTCAGTGTCCTGAAAAATGCCGTTGTACCCAATGTCCACTTAACCACAGACATGTGGACAAGTGGAACAGGGCAGACTAAGAACTATATGATTGTGATAGCCCACTGGGTAGATGTATCACCTTACGTAGCAACAGCAGCACCGTCACCAGTCGCAGCATCTCAGAAACGCCAGCTCGTTCCAAGGCAGGCTACGCTGTGTATCACCGGTTTCAGTAAGAGGCACACCGCCGACAACCTCTTAGAGAAACTGAGGGAAATCATCGCCCAGTGGCTTACCCCACTTAGACTCTCCTGGGGATTTGTGATATCTGACAACGCCACCAATATTGTGCGGGCATTACATCTGGGCAAATTCCAGCACATCCCATGTTTTGCTCACACAATAAACTTGGTGGTGCAGAATTTTCTGAAAAGTGACAGGGGCGTGCAGGAGACGCTTTGGGTGGCCCGAAAAATTTCAGGCCACTTTCGCCATTCAGCGACTGCGTGCTGAAGACTGGAGTGCCAGCAAACACTCTTGAACCTGCCCCGCCATCACCTGAAGCAAGAGGTTGTGACGTGGTGGAACTCAACCCTCTATATGCTTCAGAGGATAGAGGAGCAGCAAAATGCCATTCAAGCCTATACATCCACCTATGACATAGGCAAAGGAGGGGTTATGCACCTGACTCAAGCGCAGTGGAGAATGATTTCCGTGTTGTGCAAGGTTCTCCAGCCCTTCGAACTTGCCACACGTGAAGTCAGTTCAGACACTGCCAGCTTGAGTCAGGTCATTCCCCTCATCAGGCTTTTGCAGAAGCAGCTGGAGAAAGTGAAGGAGGAGCTAAGACGGAGCGATTCCGCTCGGCATGTGGGACTTGTGGATGAAGCCCTTCATTCGCTTTGCCAGGATTCCAGGGTGGTCAATCTGTTGAAATCAGACCACTACATTTTGGCCACCGTGCTCGATCCTAGGTTTAAAGCCTATGTGGTGTCTCTCTTTCCGGCCGACACAAGCCTGCAGAGGTGCAAAGACCTGCTGGTGAACACACTGTCAGCTGAAGCGGAACGTGACACGTCAACAGCTCCTTCTTCATTTTCTCCCGCAACTGGGGCTGCCAGGAAAAAACTTAGGTATCCTAAGCAACCCGCTGGCGGTGATGCAGGGCAGGCAGGACCAAGTTTGGACATCTGGTCCGGACTGAAGGACCTGGCAACAATTTCTTACATATCTACTGTCACTGCATATGATACTGTCACCATTGACAGAATGGTGGAGGATTACATCGGTGACAGCATCCAAGTAGGCATGTCAGACAGTCCATACCTGTACTGGCAGGAAAAAGAGGCAATTTGGAGGCCCCTGTACAAACTGGCTCTATTTTACCTGAGTTGCCCCCCCTCCAGTGTGTACTCCGAAAGAGTGTTTAGTGCAGCCGGGAAACTTGTCAGCGAAAGGCGTAGGAGGTTGCTTCCACAGAATGTGGAGAAGATGATGTTCATCAAAATGAATTATCAGCTCTTCCAGGGAGACCAGCCTACAGAACGTACAGAGGGACCTGTGGTGGTGGATTCAAGTGGGGACGAGTTAATACTTTGTGAGGATGAGAATGTACACACTGAAGAGGGTGAGGAATCGGTGGATGAGGAGGATGAGGATAACATCTTGCCTCCGTAGAGCCAGTTTGTGCAGGGACACATTAATTGCCAGCTTGTTTTGTGGGGGCCCAAACGAACCAATCATTTCAGCCACAGTTGTGTGGCAGACCCTGGCGCTGAAATGATTGGTTTGTTAAAGTGTGCATGTCCTGTTTATACAACATAAGGGTGGGAGGGAGGGCCCAAGGACAATTCCATCTTGCACCTCTTTTTTTTCTTTGCATTATGTACAGTTTGGGGCCTAGTTTTTCAAACTGCCATCCTGTCTGCCACTGCAGTTTCACGCCTAGATGGGTCACGTGTTTGTGCCGCCCACTCGTGTCGCTTAGCATAGTCATCCAGCTACCTCGGTGCAACCTTTTGGACATAAAAACACTATTGTGAGGTGTGAGGTGTTCAGAATAGACTGGAAATGAGTGGAAATTAAGGTTATTGAGATTAATAGTAGCATAGGAGCAGAAAAACTTACAAATTCTGTGATTTTAGCTGTTTTTATGCTTTTTTTCAAAAAAATAGAGATCCAAAACACAAAACCCAGAACCCAAAACACGGAAGGGTGGTTTTGGCAAAACCAATCCAGATCCAAAACACGAAGAAAGATCCAGATCCAAAACCAAAACACAAAACACGAAAAGTGGCCGGTGCACACCCCTAGTGTATATGCTAAAAGTGGGTGTTTCAGTCCTTGGACATTCAGACGCACGGCTATGCACCATGCAAGGAGTTTGCAGCGACATTAGTATAAGGTTGCAGATGCAACTGCGACAAAGGACGCACAGACGGACGCTGCAGCATCCCACTCAGAATCAGGCCCTATGAGAATATAAGATGCTGTTTAATTCTTTATTTCTGCAAAGCAATATTAATATTTTGAATGTGTTGGGCGATCCTGGGTGGTTAGAGGTGGTTACTAATCAGACGCAGATGTGCTGTAGCTCAGTATGGACGTGTTAGTTGAAGGTTGCGAGTATTTGCTGAAAGTAGTTGCATACACATTCAGGCCATACAGATGGATGAAATGCAACTTGTATATTGCTAGTGCAACCGATGGTGACATCTAAAGGTGCATCAAGTGGTATTGCGGCATCTATAGACGCTAAACGTAGGAGTCCCGTCCTTGCACATTCTGACACAGCTGTGCTCCATGCAAAGAAGTAGCCGTGACTGCATTCAATTTAGAATCAGGCCTTATAAGGAGGGAGTATCCCATTCGATCAAAGACCCCGCCCTTTCAACAGAGCCCGCCCCCATTAGAACTGCTTTAAAAAATTTCCCAGGCTGGTTAACCATCCCAATCTGCCCCTGGCTACATGCAAAAGCAGACAGTATTTACACTACATGCAAAAAATTTTATTTATTTACACCCCTTGCATTTCAATATGGTTTGTCCAGGTACACAGTTAAGTGCTAATTCTCACTCTATTCCCAAAGCTGAATCAGGCCCCAAGTCCCCACATTTTAAGCCCATAATATGGATTTTGAACATTTTTAAGCTTTTCGCCTATTTCTGCCTATGGAATTTTCGAACGTGCGAACACTCAACGATTTGGATAGCGCAATACACTGGTATGCGCAAAAAGAACGCTTTTCACCAAATGCGACTTTTTGCACCTAATTGAATTCAACCCTACACTAGTGGACACAGGTGGGGTTTCTGAGTACCCAGAAACCCCCCCTGACCAACCAAATTTTTTCTTTCCAGAGACGTAGACAGCCTTGTCTCCGTCTCCCCACCATCCACGGGCCACCCATGATCGGAGCTGCATGGCCACTGCCTGTTCAGTTGTCAGCGCTTCTGTGTCAGGTGCTTTCGAACTACCTGACGCGGAAGGGCTGACAGCTGAACCAGCAGTGGCCAGGCAGCGCGGTGCAATCACAGAGGGAGCTAGAAATAGGGAGGATCATCACGGCCACGCAGCAGCTCAGCAACTAGAGTGTGTGTAAGTATGCTATGTGTGTTTATACAGTAATATGTTGTATAATATGTTATGTGTGTATGATATACAGCACAATCGGCACCAAATATCCCCGATTCCCCCCCTCTACATAAACCTCATAGACTGACCACTCCTAACCCCACCACCCCCACTACCTCACACAACCGTAACCCTTTCCTGTCTGGAGGCAGTTACTCATAGACTCAGGTGTTTAATTATCTACATGCATATGAAATGCATTCCGTCTCACATGTTTTCAGGCTGCACCTGCTCCAGAAGCAAGCGTATGAAAGTACGAGTGATGCAGCCTGCTACACCTTTCAATCGTATCTCCACTTGCAACTGGGGAGGTGTAACTGGGTATCTCACTTTTGCAAAGTTCAGTGAGAATGCGCCAATCAAAACTATTGGCTACGCAGAGTGGACAGAAGAGATGGTGACTATTTAACCAAGCAACCTCTCTCAAAAGTTAAAGTTTAGGCAAAACCACCCTCAAGTGTTTTGGTTCAGATTCGGTTTTGGATTTCTTTCTAATTAATAAAATCTGCTAAAATGTCATTTGGACCTGTTTACATTAGGGATGTGCAGGCTCGGATAGGTTCGAGTTTGCACGTTGAGTTCGGATTTTTCCCTCCAAAAAAACGGAACTCAGAAAGAGGCTAAACGTCATCTTACATGGACGAACATCATCATTCCTGGACAAAAGTCCAGGAATGATGATGTTCGTCCATGTAAGATGACGTTTAGCCTCTTTCTGAGTTCCGTTTTTTTGGAGGGAAAAATCCGAACTCAACATGCAAACTCGAACCTATCCGAGCCTGCACATCCCTAGTTTACATGCAATCGAAAGCCTGAAATTCTGTGTTTAAATCCAAGCTCCGAACTTACAACACACCCGTTCTACTCGGACCCCCAAAAGCGTTATGAGCCGGGACTCAATTCAACTCAGAAAACCAAAGTTCGGGTGTGTTCGGTTGGCAGGAAAACCAAACCGCACATCTCTACTATCTAACCATAGGGGGTGGTGTGCACACAAGTCTGAACTTCTCGGATACTTTTTAGAATCCATATTGATATACAGTCTAGAGTTGAATCATATAGGTGGCAGAGGGCATTGTGTCAAGTTTTTGATAAGAGATCAGAGAATATTGGATCAAGAAATGTTTACAGAAAATAACAGGATTGAGTCATGCTATTAAATGAATTGTTAGAATCAGCTGCAGACATACAGATGCACATCAGGCTGTGGAATATAAAACTAGAGAAAAAATACTTTTGGAACCTGAAGCATCTCATGTTCAATTAATAAATGTTTTTGCTGCTAATAGTCCTATTGATCAAGGGATAAATAAATTGTAGAATAATCAGAGGAATTATTATTATTTATTTTTATATGACACAAACGTTTTTCAGTGTCATACAGAAGGTAGGATGAGATGGTAAACAGAATGAGGAGGGGCATGATATCATTTAACATAATATAACATGATTAAATATAATATTTAAAAGGCAAGACATGGTATAATTTGGAATATTACCAATACAATACAGCAGTGATTCCCAACCTCGGTCCTCAAGGCACACTAACAGTCCTGGTTTTAGTGATATCCATGCTTGTGCACAGATGGTTAAATCAAAATAACTGAGGGACTGATTAAATCACCTGTGCTCAAGTATGGCTATCCTTAAAACCTGGACTGTTAGTGTGCCTTGAGGACCGTGGCTGGGAATCCCTGCAATACAGGGTTAACAAAGAACAAGCTACATGGCAGAATGCAGACATGCCCAGTATAGTCATAAATCAGGCATGAGTGATGGAGCAGAACCCAGTGCAGGCTATGCTAGAAAGAACTTGATCCTGGAACATCATGGTACATGTATAAGAGAGAAGATGGGGGCAAGTGAGACAAGAGGGGGGATTGCCCTTCTAGTAAGAGCTTACAATCTAATGGGAGGGGGAGGAAACAAGAGAGGGTGACCTGGAGAGGAGAGGTATACGGGGAATAGTGGATCTGTTACAAATGGACTGATGAACTTATTGAACAGGAACATGAAAAACTCCCAACTTAACGAAACGCATTGACTAACACACTCAACTACTGTACTACTTCCTGCTTTCTTTGAACCTCCATGGATGGCTTCCATGGTGATTCAGCAAACGTTAAACGATGAGAAATGCTTACAAAAGAATGAAGATTGAAAAAGAAGATTTATCAGCCCACTGAAAACAGGATAAATAGAGAAACCTGTAAGGTAAGATGAGGCCCTTAGGTCACAATGTTCCTTAATTTGTGGACTTACCACCTCCCTATATACTCCCCAGAAGAGTAATGATCTCTTCTTTTATATGTATGGTATCTCAATCTTTGCAGTACTCACTTTGCTCTCATAGACTAGCTACTGCATTAATGTGTGCTCTATAAAACCTCATTGCTTTTCTATTTATGTAAAAAAATATATCATGCACGTGTTCAGGGCTGCCATCAGAAATTGTGAGGCAGATAGCTCCATGTTTAAGGTGTCTGACTGCCATGTGAGAGGTGATTTTAGTCCGGGCCTGGGTAATTTGTACGTGCCCCCTCCCCCTCGGCGCCCCTGCAGCCAGGCAGGAAATAGGGATAGCCAGGAGATGTCAGGGATAAAAGAAAAGAAAGCTACAAGTGAGAAAGATTATAAACCGAAAATTGACAGCCGAGAGCAATGCCCCCTGCCCAGAGGTGCCCTGTGCTGTGGCACATGTCGCACCACCCTAGTTATGGCCCTGTATCAAGGTACTAGGTAAAATAATGCTGTATGTGTACAGTATGTTTGTATGCTTCAAAATGCTGTTTCTGAATTGCAAGATTCAAAAACTGATTATCCTAATGCAAATTAGGTATTTAAATTTGATCTTTATCTGTGTTTCTTCAACTGTTGGTTAATTAGATGGACTGTGGGTTTATGAAAATGTTGGATCGTATATATCATTATCAAAGTCACTAATTGGCCCCCTACAAGAGGCAATGCAAGAATTTAGAGCAAACTGTCTCTCATGTGAGGCAAAATATAAAGGACTTGAGAGCCAAGGTGTAATAGTTAAAGGTACAGTAGATCACCTTACAATAGCAAAGGATCAGAACACATAAAGAAAAGCAAAGCAAGAATAAAATATAGCGTACAGTAATATGTTTTACAATGAACAGCCCAAAATGTCTCTAATTCATAAATTTATATACAGGTATATAATGCCCTTAGATAAGACATATATGATTCCTTAAGAGGGTAGGGGGGTTTAAGCAATGTACAGTAAGAATGCAGATGATACACACAGGGGCGTTTCTAGAGCGGAGGGGGCCTGTGTGCAGTCTCCGACATGGGCCCCCTCATCTCTGTCCGGAGGCTGGCAGCGCACTGAGCTGTACGCGGCCAGTGCCGGAGTTATAGACTTTGGGCACTAGAGTGTGCCCAGAGTCTATAGAGTATGCACAGGTCTCCGGGAAAATGACCGCGGCGTCCATTTTCCCTGTACTGTGCATGCGTAAACGACGGCCATTTTCCAGTCGTTTTTACAGCACCGGACCCCAGCGCCGACGTGGGATTCCGGAGAGGTAAGTAAAACTTTGGGTGCAGGGTGTACGTGCGGGGCCCCTGGGGCCCGTGTGCCCTGCACACCCTGCACTCATTATAGATACGCCCCTGGATACACATTCCTAATCAACCCCTCTGTGATTTGACACTATTGCTGGTATTCTATTAGCCACAGTAAATTGCCACAGCTAATTACCTTATCCGGAGCTATCCAATTAGCCACTTATCAGGGATTTTGTTTCTCCTGTCTCAGATAGGCAAAACCAAATCCGCGATAAGAAGCCCTTTTTCCCGTAATCACGGCAGTGAAAATACATAGGTCCATGACTTTTCGCGGAACCTATGTGTTGTCGTGAGATAAACGGAAAATTTTCGGATGTAAAAAATGAGGTTTAATTGAATAATAAATTAAATAATCGTCACGAAAACACCCGTAAATCGTCGAAAAGCCCCAGTTTTTTGCCTCCAAAATTTTTTCTCTGCTAATAGGATGCCAATCTATATCTCTTTTCTTTGTTGTTACACTCCTAGAATCATCACTGACTTCAGCACACAATAGAACACAGGGCCTGCTAGTGTCTTGCTCTTGTGGGATTTTCCTTTAATAATATCCAGCACAGCCGGAGATATATAATGAAACAAAGCCTATGGGGCTTATGTAATGGGTTGCAAGCTGCAGCTGCTGCAGGAACTCCTGCGAGTCTTCCCGTATTTTTAAAGTGCCAATAATTGCTGCTTTAAAAATATGGGAAGACTTGCAGGAGTACCCTGCTGCAGCTGCAGCTCGCAATCTATTACATCTGCCCTTTGGGCCTGATGCAGAGATGTACTCAAAAATGGTTTGCATACATCTACAATATTTTGGGGTCTGCACAGGTGCAGAGTAGTTCCTGTGATCTAGCTCGTGGATACCCCAAGCAGCAGCATGACTGACACGCTGCAGCATTTGGGGGGGGAGCGGGGGCGTGATTGGCCAGCATTCCCGTAAATGGAGGCATGTCGTCCCTGTTTTCTGGGAGGTTTGCAAGCTGCCAGGAACCAACCAGGGTGAGTAAATCTCAGCTTGTGATGGTGATCTGAGGCAGCATCTACGGATGCTGCACTCGGATCGCAGATACAGGAAGGAGGTGTCTATTTCCTACAGACACCTCTTGGTGCCTTTACATTTGAGTTGGACGGTTTTACCCAGCCGCTTCCTTGCAGCTTTGCAAAGCATCCATCTCTGAATCAGGTGCTTTACCTATAGCTACCTGTAATATATGTGCAGGGCCGCCCCGACCTTAACGCCGCGTAGAGCGCCAGCCTGAGGAGGGCACCGTGGCAGTCACGGACAGTGAGTTACTCACTTGTCCCGATTGGCGCCCTGAGGGCAAGTATGTGCTGCATGGAGCTGCGCTGTCACAGCGCTAGGCGGCGGGTCATGTCTGGGACTGATCCCCCTCCTTCCTGGTCCTCCCACAGTGCTCATATATGCACCTACCGGACACTACCCAGGCAGCAGCGCCAAGTGATTACATTTTGATGCTGCCGCGACTCAGCAGTGCCTTGAAGAGCGATGGGAGAGACAGAGCAGCACGGAGAGGACTGATAGCAGAGGAGTGGGGGAGAGTTGAAAAGATATTTGAAAGGAAAGACCATACAGGGTATGAATGGGACAGAGCAATATGAGAAATGGGGAAGGACAATATAGGACAGATGGGGGGGGGGGGTCGGCAAGAACAATACATGGCACGGGGGACACAATACAAGGCATGGAGGGGGGTAGAGGACAATATGAAACAGAGGGGGAGAGAACAATAAAAGACATAGGGGGTACAATACAAGATATGGTGGGGAGAAGTCAATTTGAGACATGGGGGAGCACAATACATGCTTTAGGTATGTTTACGGCTTTTCCCACGAGACCACGCCCCTTTGTATTTTTCGGTCGCACGCCTCTGGCGTGTACAACAGTACCCCTGGGAGCTCCAAAAAAAATATTTGCTTACCTACAAAATTGGGCTTGGGCCGGCCCTGTATATGTGTAACAAAAGTCCATAGGCAGTGGCACATTCCTTAAGGTTTCCTGGAGAGATTTAGATTTAGCACTTACTCCAGTACGAGTGGGGAGAAAAAAAACTTTTTCTGAGAAAATGATGTGAGCAGTGTTTCTATTCTGGTGCTCTCGTCATTAGCTAATTATAAGTTTGACATTCAATTTTCGTCTCTGTCCTGGTGACAAAGTATGAAAAGAATGAAAAGTTCCTGTCGGTCCTCTCACACTATTACAGTATTGTATGTGACACATGACTTAATGAGCAGCAAAATGCCCAAGGACAGGTGGACAATCAAAAGGATTAATAAGACTGAAGAAATGGCGAAACGTGGAATCCATGGTTCCTGCACCTGCGATAGTTATTATTAGGACGGTTATTCATATAATGCCACACGCTGCAATTAGCATGTTGATAACTGTGGTTAGTGTCCCGTCAGCACATTTCTGTTACGTTGCTCCACTGTACGCTTAAGGAGAACATTTTAGGTATTTAATGATTACTCAGGGCCACAACTAGGAGAGGGGGGCTAAGGGGGCACGTGACCCGGATGCTGAATTTGAGGGGGTGCCGGGAGGCTAGGTTGCTGCTCTTGTGGGTTTGGAGCCGCATCCCGGCCTTGAGAGGCACAGAGATACCGTCAGTCTAATGTGGTGCCGGTCGCAAGCCAATCAGTGCTCGCGGACTGGCAGCCAATCAGCAGAGGCTGCTGGTCCGTGAGCTCCAATTGGTTCACGAGCGGCGCCACATTACTATGACTGCAGTACTAACAGTTCCCCAGTGTGTGGCAGCCCCGTTCCGCGCCACCCCGAGCTCACCCACCACACAGCCCTGCAGCCAACAGTGTCGAACTTGGGCATGAAAATCCCACAGGGGTAAGACAATGGTAGTGGCCCCACAAAGTAGTGGGTGTGCTGATGTGGGATTAAGGGGGATGTGTCCAGCTGCTAGAGAGGTATGGACCATGAAAGGAATGGCCAACGTAGTCATGTAGCACATATAAGGGAGAGCATATCTTGTAATTAAGGCCATCTTATGATATCTCAATCACCGGTAATAATAGGGCTTTTTGTGCTTTGATAAATCTGCTTCTTAGTGCATGTCTCTAAAACGACATTAGCATGTGTGCCAAACTGCCAATGGGGTTTTGAGTTTGATGAATAATGTGTCAAAAATTTACTATTTAATTGTTTGGTTTGCTCAACATTACATTCAGATGATTGTGCCTACCTGTAACGATTCAGGTATGTGACTTTGAACTCTGTTGTGCCTCCGTTCGCCCATGTTGCTTCTCATTGGTAGCAACCAGGACTAATAGGAAAGGTTTGAGGTTTGCAGTTAGCACAACTGTGCTTGAATGTAAATAATTTATTTTCATCAAACAGAGTGATGGCCTGGCATCCATTATTACATCTACTGGGACAGGTTGTTGTACTGTACTTACTGCAGCATTTCTACTTTATATTTGCAGTAGTAGCACACAGTGGCTCCTTTTTGCAAATTATGCCACATGAATGCACAGTGAGGAAGATTAAACTATACCCGGTTGGCACTCACAAGTACAGCTGCTGTGGGTCATGTACCAGACAAGCAGGGGGCTACATACTCAATAGCTTTCATCCATTATAGCATTTGTTGCTAAGGTACCGCAATTCTTGCCCATGATATCATTAACCAGTATTTCAAATGGTGTCAATGTATTTATATTATATTACAAGACCAAGGGGCATATTTATTAAACAATATCTGTGGGATATCAACAGAAAACACCCGTTTTTGGGGGGTATATACGCAAATATTAAAGTTTTCATGGGATTTTATGTGGAGGGGCCTCAGCAGATATCTCTGATATTAGTCCCTCTATGTCTGACCATAAAGCAGCCCTGTAGGTTTCTAGGGTGTAGTAGGTATTACCGCCGGCAGTGGCAGCCCGGCAAGGGTGAAGATCCCAAACGTCCCTAAGGTAAGTATCGTTAACCTAATTCTACCCCCTAACCCTCCCTTAGGGGTGCCTAACCCTAACCTCCCCCCCAAGTGCCTAACCCTAATCCCCCCTCTAAGTGCCTAACCCTAACCTCCCCCCCAAGTGCCTAACCCTAATCCCCCTCTAAGTGCCTAACCCTAAGTCCCCCCTGTGAGCCCCTAACCTATTCATTCGGTATGCCAGGCATCGGTCTTCCGGCGTAAAGTTACTGACAGGCGTCCGTCATTTGTACCATGTCGGGATTACAGAGTCTGGAAGTCGGCGGTCGACATTTACACCGTCTCCAGACTACATCCCGGTTTTTATGGTAGCTGCCGTGCAGTCGGATTTACCAAGCTCCGAAATGCAAAGTGTAAGCTATCACCCTGCTTCCAGCTATTATCAGAGCCCATTTCCTGGCAAGAATACTATACTAAACATAAATGATTTATATTTTCACGTTGCAAATTTAGGCATAAAAAAATAATCACATGAGCTCCAATTATGATTTATCTAAAATCGGTCTATATCTGTTTTGAAACATAGAATTTGACGGCAGTTAATGGTGCATACACACGGTCAGATATATCAGATGAACTATTGAACGATTTTACCAAAGATTTGAACGTTGAACGATTTTTGCCTGCATTAAAATTAATGAAATCTGACAAATCTGACTGCAAACACATCAGATGTCAGACATCGTTATCTGACAAACGGGAACGCGCATCGTTCATCGTTGCAGGGACACATCAGATTTTCTTTCAGATATGAATGATTGAACGATTTTTTAAATCGTTATTGTTCAGATCTGCCAGAAAATCTGACCGTGTGTATGCACGAATAAGAACCACTTGGCCCATCTAGTCTGCCCCATTTTTAAACATATTGTTCCCGCAACCCTCATTGATCTTCTGAAGGGTATCCTTATGTCTATCCCATGCATGTTTAACTTTAAAGTGTTCTACTGTCTTAGCCTCTACCACCTCTGATGGGAGGCTATTCCACTTACCCACTACCCTTTCTGTGAAGTTATTTTTTCCCCTGAACCTACCACCCTCCAATTTCAGAACATGTCCTCTTGTTCTAATACTTCTCTTTCTTTGAAGAATGTCTCCTTCCTTTACCTTGTTAAAACCCTTTATATATTTGAATGTTTCTATCATGTCCCCCCTTTCCCTTCTCTGCTTCAAACTATACATATTAAGATCTTTTAGTCTTTCCTGGTACGTTTTGTGGTGTAGACCTTGCACCATTTTAGTTGCCCTTCTTTGTACAGTCTCTAATGTATTAATATCCTTCTGGAGATATGGCCTCCAGAACTGAACACAGTATTCGAGATGAGGACGTACCAATGACCTATACAGTGGTATTATTACTACTTCCTTCCTGCTACTGATTCCTCTCCCTATGCAACTAAGCATCTGACTTGCCTTCCTCATTGCTTTGTTACAATGTTTGCTTGCCTTTAAGTCACCTGAAATAGTGACTCCTAGATCCCTTTCCTCTTCAGTACTTTCCAGTATAGTGCCATTAATACTATATTTTGCTTTCCTAAGAAGCCATATTTCCCTCAGGAAAGGATTTTCTAATTGGATTTCCTTACTGACGGATGTAAATTTGCAGATGTTTTTACAGACTATATAGACCCTGGTGACTACAGAGCTTAATTCCTCCCCCAGGGGTACTTACTTTACCAATCGCAAGGTCTGGTTCCTTCTCTAATCTCAGCTTATGCTCTGGGTTCTTTAGTGACATCAGCAGAGGTTTATATACCCAGAATAAAATGCTTTATCTGTGAGATGCAGAAGTGTCAAAATCCTATCTCTATTAAGTATTTTCTTAACATTCAATATGCCATAAAGCATCATAAATGAGGATATTTCTAATGGTCAAAATACAGTAAAGGGTTAAAAAAAAGCTGCTACTGTTTTGTGATGAAAGAGTCTCTATAGTGTCTCTCATTATTTGCTATAATTGAGAGTAAGATATTCGCTTGCTTGACTCAATGCCAAGGTTGTGGATCTTCTGATAAAACCGTATGTGTTCCCGGTACTAGAGCATGGGCCATAAAGCGTTACACTGTATTTGATTAGGTGAAGTACATTATCACAGTTAGTAGATGCAATAAATTGAATTTTATTTGCTTCCTATCTATGGTGTGATGAGCATTTATCTCTGGGCTACAGGGGTAGTTGGCAGACTTAGGGGGTCAGTGAAGCATAGTGTTTAGAAAAGCACATCTGAGTTGAAAAGTATAGGTTTCAGGGAAAATAGTGACTGCTCCTAAAATATTTATCTATACATTTTCAGTAAAATATTTATTGTGCACATGCAACTGTATATTTACATTGATTCATATAAGTGGGAGCTACTATATCGGTTGTTCTGAGCAAATTAAAGGACATGCACAAATAAAATTACACGGAGGGGCATTTTCTGCTTGGCAGGAGAGCGCACAACCCCCCTATAGGAAACTTTTATTCTTTGGTACTTCTGAGGTGCAGGAGACCAGGGGGTTTATTGACAAATCATCAGGTTGTAAAAGCTGGCCCTTCTGATAGTGGTTATGGACAATATTTAAAAGGGCAATGCTTTTTCTAGCTATGTCTTGCTAGAAAAAGCATTGCCCTTTTAAATATCGATCATAAATACGATCAGAAGTGCCAGGTTTTACAACCCAACACTTTGTAAATAAAGACCCAGGAATCATTTTACTTCCAGTTGTGCTTCTGCAGGAAAGCACAATTCTGGGAATATTTCCAGTAATATTATAATAAAAACATAAAAGACACAGGTAACAATCCCAATCTGCCCTCACTTTCATTAATAGTTTAAGCCTTCATCATAGGAGTGCACACCCACGCGCCACTTAGCCAGATGGTAGTATGTGTATCAGAGGGGGAGTGGGTTAGAGCGAGCAGTCTATGTCCAGGGGAGGAGGGGGTTAGAGCGAGCAGCCTATGTCCAGGGGAGGAGGGGGTTAGAGCGAGCAGCCTATGTCCAAAAGGGGGGTGTAGATGCACACCACTTGCCCTGACCCTGCGCACGCCTATGACCTTCATAACCCGAAACCTAGAGTTAATCTAGAAGAACAATGTTAAACTAGATATGGATGAAGGGGGGTTGTTCTAAAGTGGAATTATGTTGGAATTTGAAGTGAAATTTTGACTGTCTCCACATTTTCCAATCACCCACCATCTCACTATAGCAGACTGATATTACAGTACTACAGTAGTGTTTTCCAGGAATGTGAAGTGAGAGTGCACATTGGAATGCACCTGGCAAATAAGTAGGCACGTTTATGCTGGTGTGAGAGTATTGCACCTCATCCATAGTCCCTCCTCTACTGTTCTTGCATGAATGCATAGGGTCCTATACAGTATTGAACACAAGTCAGGTTTGAGGATCTTATATGTATTTGCACTGCCCATGTGTATGCAGCAACAGGCAATGCTGAGTTGTACACAACTCCCAACTTTCATACCTCCTAACTGTCCCGATTCCTGTGGGACAGCCACTGTTTGAGTGCTCTGTTCTGCTGTCACAATCAAGAGTGCATTGTCCTGATCTGACCAGGGGTTGGGAGGTGTGACCGAATGTGTATGACCCAGCAGATAGTGGGTGCCACACACATTTGCCATTGATGCATGCAGCAGTGTAAAGGAGATTCCCATAGACAGGGCCATAACAGAGCTTAACATGGCCAGCACCCGGAAGTGCAGCAGTGCTCAGAGCGTCTTCAAGATGCTCCAGACAGCTGTACACACAGCAGGGTGCCTGCCTGTATTGTCCAAAGGACGCTACGTGTGGCACTGCCATGGTAGTACTGGCTGTATGGTGCTGTTCCAGGCACCCTGCTAGCCAGAAGGGCAGTGGAGTGGCATTGGTCACACACTCCTAGTTACGGCCCTGGCCAAAGACAGGAGGGGGTGAAGCCTAGTGATTTTTAGCACTAGGAGTGCAACCTGAAGCGTGGTCATGTCCCCTGCCCTAAGTAATGCAAACATGGCTGTTAATGTCATGGCACTACCCCTCCTCATCTGTCATGACTTGGCTGCTAATATTTTGGGAGGTATGTGCTTGTGGCTGAAGAGACGTAATTGGCAAGTTCTGTACTAGTATATGTACGTCGACTGGTGTTCAACTCTCCTCAGCTCCACAGCTGCCTACTCTAGGCTGCCAAAATTAGAGACCCACCTCCCAGACAGTTGAGACAGGGGATATATACAATACTTTCATTTCATTCTGCCATGCGATATTGTTTGGGGCAGGACTGGGAACTTTTTTAGTGGGGTGAAACATGCACAATTTCCCAGCCAAACGCAGAACAAGTTATTCACAGAAATCTCTGTCACTTTGAAAATTTTTTATTTTGATACTGGAATACCTACAAACATCCTAATGCACTGTATGGTTTGGAGTCGGTCCCAGCCCTCCTCACTGCAAAGTTAATTACACACGGACATGGCGGATAAACAAATTAGCCACTGACACATCTGTGAAATTCCTCTAAAATGATCACAGAACACCGAATTACACTTTAGTTCTGAATCTGTAAAGTAAACATGCATCTTCCTTCAAGGCATAGTCTATGGAGGAATAAATGCCTTATAAAATAAAAATTCATTACTTTCCATCGCACTTATTGGAACAACACTTTAATTTTTAATCAAAATACCATGCCTAATTACACTGGAAATACACCTTTCAGTAATAAATGAGATTTGGTAATACTGTTGATAATGAGATTTGAAATCTCATTACAATAACATGTTCCACTTAATAAATCCCTATGTTCTGCCCCATTAATTGATGTTTTTGTTCTTAAACTTTTAGTCTGATTTTATCTGATTTACTTTTCCTCTTAATCCTTGCAGTGCCAGGGGACACAACCATTAATTGCTACCCAGCAAACTTCTGATGCTGCTCAGCGTTTTCTTTTTTCATTTTATATATTTTTTTTCCATTTTGATAATAAAAGTATAACTTTATTTATTGTGCTACATTCCGTAATACTTTTTTCTATTTAATTATTATATATTTTTTTTTACTTGTAGCCTTGGGACAGTTGTTGGATAATTATCTTTAAACTGATGCCACATTAGATTAGTAATTCACTTTACAAGACACGTGCATTTCTCTATTGCCAGAGGACAAACTTGAGCTCTAAATGACCATTTAAATAATCTTGAACAACTCACCCTAAATAGGCTGCTCCTGCAAGATTCTAAAGATAAGAGCCCTATCACAAGTTAATAAACACATGTTTTTTTTACTGTCCATAGTAAACCGTATTCATTTTTTTTTAACAGGGATAAGGATTCCCTCGTTATGGTTAATTCGTATCTGACAATGCAATATAATGTAGAACAAAATATTATGTTTAAAGTAGGATTTGATAGTCACTTAACATTCCTCATTTAAAAATATTTCCACCTAGCTTTAAATAGGTGGGTTAAACCGTACATACTTCAGGCATATTTATAATACCTGAATTTAAGTCAAATACACATTTTTGGTGAATTTGTCCCATTTTATTAGTGCTGATGCAAGAATTGCAATTAAACATTGACACACTAGGTGGTGCTAGAGTAATACAGAACGGAGAACAGATCCTTAGGTGACACTAGGGTGATCTGTTAATGTTGGCGCTGAAATACTAGAATAAAATGTAAAAATAGAATATCAGGGCTGCATATATGCAAGCCACAGTGAGCTGTGATAAAATTATAATTTTCATAAAAATATATATATTCTTCAGCGTGGGGTGGAGGTGCCATTGAATGTATGCCTTTCACAAGAGAAATGACATAAAAGTAAGGCTGTAGTTTCTTGCGCATATAAGAGCTGTATTGGATTCTTTCATACAGTATGTTAGAAAACAATAACAGCCATACATAGAAAACAGATTTGTACTGTGTGTGGGAGCTGGAAATGAAATGAAGGAGCTGTGTGTGTTTAGTCTGATACCTTATGTAGGTTAAATGGGGAATTCTGAGATGTTTTGCATGGTGTGTAGCCAGACATCTTGTGCTTTATTCAGAGTCACATATTTAGCTGCAGCCGCATCTGAGCCCAATGCTAATGCTGTGCAGAGCCGTAGCTAGGCATTTTGGTGCCCTGTGCCAGAAAGCGCCTTGGTGCCCCCCTCCCCCCTATATTGTAAACATGGATAGTGCGAGGTGAAGGCATGCTCCAAAAATAAAGGTGGGCGTGGCATCACAAAAGTGCTAAGTCACATGACATCGCACATTACTGTCCGTTGCTGACATTACACTGCACAGTAGTACCCACAACCCCTTAATACACATTACGCTACACAGTGGTGCCCTTTATATATGTTATACCACCCAATCACAGCCCATACTGCGCCCACTCTCACTGCCCCCCTCACAGCTCACTACCCCATTTATAGCTATCACTGCCCCTAATCAGAGCCCATACTGCTCCCCATCACACTGCCCCTTCTCTCACCACCCCCACTTAAAGCTATCACTGCCCCCAATCACAGCCAACAGTTCCTTGTCACATATCCCAATGCCCCCACTGTCACATACCACAGACAATTATAATTATTATGTATTAGGAATACATATAAATATTACTATAATACACTAGCCCTGTGCTAGATCAGGCTTACTGTATCTGCTGCAGTTGAGCAAAAACTGCCTGATCTAGCAGCAGGACTAGATTTTTCCTTTTATTGTTTATTGATTTGACAGTTGATTATATTTCTCCCCCCTCCCCTCCCTGGCAGGTTCTAACTGCTCTGTAGTTTCCTGCATTTACCGAGGGTGAGTCATGACAGTGACAGCACTCACCACCAGGCATGTGTGAGCTCAGCCTTGCTGTCTCCCGCACACTGCAGACTGCACACACATGGATTTAGTAGTGACAGAGCGCTGTGTTGCGATTGCCACTACCAGGAAATGGCTCCTTGGTCAGCTATTTAGCAGTGCACTACATTGTGGGAGAGCCAACTCTCTGTTCATGAGACTGAGCCGTGAGCCGGGGGGCGGCGCTCCGGAGGGAGGTCCGGATATTGCAGACTGCAGAGAAGCCGGGCACACCACTGTCATGAGCATCACAGCGGGTGCCTGGCAGACAGAGATCGTGACGGCGGCCGGTTCCGTCCCAGAGCATCCTCCGCTCTGTGCGGCGGCACCGGCCGCACCACCCTAGCTATGGCCCTGATGCTGCTTCTCAGTCCTATGCTAATTATAGATGAGCGCTTCAGATTACCTTAAATCCGTAACACTCTAAACTTGGGGATATGAGTTAAATCCGAGCCCTGGCTCAAGTTTTCCCGCCAGGCTAGGTTATCAAATCGAGGCTGAACATCATCCTCCCAGCATCGGATTCTCGCGGGTTTTGGATTCCATATAAGGGAGCTGCACATAGACTTGGTGCCATTTCACTCTGTTCTCAGGCACCCTGCTGTGTGCTATGCTGTACTCTGCAGGTTCCCAGAGACTCTGGACTCCATACAAGGGGCTGTGCTTTCTCCATACAAGTGGCTGTGCAGTATCCAGACTCCATACAAATGGCTGTGCTGTGTCCATACAAGTGGCTGTGCGGTGTCCAGACTCCATACAAGTGGCTGTGCGGTGCCCATACAAGTGGCTGTGCTGCATTCAGACTCTATACAAGTGGCTGTGCTGTGTCCATACAAGTGGCTGTGCGGTGTCCATACAAGTGGCTGTGCTGTGTCCATCCAGAAGTGGTTGTCCAGTGTCCATCCACTCCAGTGCTGCCGACGTACCTGTCCAGTGTGAAATCCACTGCAGTGCTGCCGACGCACCTGACCAGTATCCATCTGCTCCAGTGCTGCCGACACACCTGTCCAGTGTCCATCTGCTCCAGTGCTACCGACACACCTGTCCAGTGTCCTTCTGCTCCAGTGCTACCAACACACCTGTCCAGTGTCCATCTGCTCCAGTGCTACCGACGCACCTGTCCAGTGCCCATTCGCTCCAGTGCTGACAACGCATCTGTCCAGTGCCCATCCGCTCCTCTGCTGACAACACATCTGCCCAGTGCCCATCCGCTCGCTCCAGTGTAAAAAAAAAAAGTTAAAGAGAAAACTTTAAAGTAAAGACAAAAGTTTCAGAATTTTTTTTTAAAAATTACCCCACTGTGTACCCATAACGTACAGGTACTGTGACTCCACAGGTCATACCCCACTGTGTATCCACAACGTACAGGTACTGTGACTCCACAGGTCGTACCCCACTGTGTATCCACAACGTACAGGTACTGGGACTCTGCAGGTCATATCTCAACGTGTATCCACAACGTAAAGGTACTGGGACTCCGCAGGTCGTACCCCACATGGCCCGGCGGAGGTTAAGTGCTGAAGCGGCACCCCCTGTGTCGACTTCTGTACACACCTATGGGTGGATTTTTGATTCTGCCCACAAATTTGTTGCACCCATTTGCTGCATCCACTTTTACTGCAATGACAAAGTGATTGCCTTAATTTGGAAACCTTAACTACAGTTGTGTCCACATACATCTAGCCTCCATGCATGTTAAACAGCGCTTCTAGACTTGATACGGCAGAGCGTCTTTTTTCGTGCAACATTTTCCCTTCAAATGTATCTTATTCGCAAATTGATGTGAATAGGATGTACAAGCAGCTTCTGCTGATTAAAATTATATATGACATGCCTAAATTCTGTGTGCAACTGCGGATGCATCTGAAAGCGAAATGCTACGTTACAGTGTCACAGCTGCTGACACTGTAATGTAGCATTTCACATGCAGATACACCCGCAGTCGCACACAGAATATAGGCATGCCGCATTTCATTTTAAACAGCAGAAGCTGCTTGTACGTCCTATTCGCATGGCTTTGTGAATAAGCAATATTTGAAGGAAAACTGTTGCACAAAAAGATGCACGGCACTACAGAGGCACAGCGCTCACGCGTTAGGCAGGGCCGAAACTACGATTTTATTCACCAGGGGCAAGACAGTAATTTGGCGCCCCCCATGTAATTCCCCCTGCAGTAGTGCCCATATTGTAATGCCCCCATAGTAATGCCCATATGTTAATACCCCCATAGTAATGCCCCTGTAGTGCCCACCATACAGTAATGCCCCTGTAGTGCCCATGCTCCCATATTAATGCCCCTGTAGTGCCCATGCTTTCATAGTAATGCCCCTGTAGTGCCCATGCTCTCAGAGTAATGCCCCTGTGTTGCCCATGCCCCCATAGTAATATCCCTGTAGTGCCCTTACAGTAATGCCCCTGTAGTGCTCATGCCCCCACAGTAATGCCCCTGTGGTGCTCATGCCCCATTAGTAATGCCCCTTATTGCCTATGCCCCCATAGTAATGCCCCTGCGCGTAATGCCCCTGCCCCCATAATAATGCCCCTGTAGTGCAGCTTATTAAAAAAAAATACTTACCTTGAACCCCGCTCCTGCATCCAGCGTCCGGTCCGCCGGCTGCTCCTTGGAACTATGGGGGAGATGTCATGACGTCTCCCCCATAGTGCCCGTGCGGAGAGCCGGAAGCTGGAGTTCGGGAGAGATCTCCAGCCTCCGGCTCCGGCTACACCGCGTCGCTGCAGAGAAGGAGCCGGGCGCCCGCTGGTAATAAATATTACCAGCGGACGTCCGGCTTGGAGCCTCTCTGCAGCGCCGGGCTGGAGGTCACTGGCACCAGGTACAGCGGCTCACCCGGTGCACGTGCACCTCCAGCCCCCCCCTAGTTGGGGCCCTGCGTTAGGTGTAATGCGTCTTGCAGCACACAGAGGATAGATGTATGTGGACACATCAGTCATTTAGGCCACACACTGCTGTATTGCAGGTAGTATTGAGCAATTGATATGAGTGGCCTCAAAACAGCCATGATGCTAGATGATTATACAACACTATTAAATTCAGTAACATTATTTTTTGTGTGTTTAGTCCAATCACACTGACAAGACTTACAATAATGGGCACCTATTGTGATCCGACCCCTCAACCTGCACATGCAGATCCCATTTTAGAAACAAGTCAGATGTTTGCTCCCCTACTGTAAACATCACAAACAAATGCCTTTGATCATTTGAGATGTGGGCACTATTCCCATAACTGTAGAGAGAAAGCAGGTACAAATCTCTTCTTGACAGCAGTGATTGAGCTTTGTCTACCGGGTAATCCTCATATAACATTCATTTCAATACAGCTTAATTTTTCAGTAACGTTTTATCTCCTCTAAATCGCTGACAGGAGCAGCCAGAAGATCACTAGTGGAAAATATCTGGTGTAACATCCTGCAATAACATTTGATGGATAACTGTGATAACTTTTATTATTATTACAATTATCCATTATTTTTAAGGTGCCGCAAAGTTTCAGCAGCACCATACAGGGCATATAGTTATACACAGTAACAGTAAAACGTGACTTGTCAATAATACAGTAAATGTATAATGACGCATCACTGGACAATACACTGCAATATCATTTACAAACTAGATCAGACTTGAACTAGAGAATGAGAGTTACAGCATCTTGACAAGCAAGTGGAGGTGAGTCATTGGAATGGGAAGTCAGATCAGCACTGTATGACCCTGTACCCATCATAGGGTAAGTACACAGAGGGCTCTATTTATCAATCTTTTTTTTACTAAAATAGAATGTAAAAAGGGTGTATTCACACCCATTTCACGTTATTTTAGTTTAACTTAATTGTATTAAAGGGCTCTTGGAGCAGTTTTTGTAAAAAACTACTCCAAGTCCTTTAATTTGCATATTTGTAGTAAGCAGATCACATTTCCCATACGTGTAATGGAAAATGCGTTCTGCTTAAAATTTACAAAAGTAAATTGTGAAAAAATACTGGGGGGAAACCTATTATATAAACGCCACCTGGAGATGGCATTGAGCAGGGTTCCCGCCCCTGTTTTCCCTTCTCTAACTCAGCCTTCCCTGCCTGCTGACAGGGAAAGCAGAGCCCCAGTAAGTGCCCGTGATCAACCTGCGCAATGGCAGATTTTACCTAGGGGCTGCAGGACTGCAGCCCCCGCAGTAAAATCCACCACCCACAAGTACTGCCTGGGCTAGCAGCAGTGGTAGTGACTTCCCATTGGAAGCACTCCCTGCTGATCAGAGCCAGACAGGCAGTCCCAGGGGGAGTTGTTTTCTCTTTCTGGGACCGCTAGTCCGGACTGCAATAGCAATAGAGAAGCCACTCCCCTGCTATAATGGCAGCCCTATCTGACTTATAGGGGTCGCTGCTAATGCAGCCCCTAAAAGCCACTCTGTCTGCTAGCCTAGCAGAGGCTTCAGGCTTAAGCCATGCCCCCTGAGTTAGGCCACGACCACCAGACTTAAGCCCCACCTCCCGGTGACATCAGCTGTCAACCACCGGGATGGCAATGGAGGAGAGGGAGGATGTGCAATGCAGACCCCCTGGCCAGACAGGTAAGGAACAGCCACTGAGCCTGCGTGTCTGATAGACCACAGCGCTGGTCACAGTGAAAACAAGTTAGAATAAAAAATAAACTAAATAACACTTACCTGCACCCAGACTGGTGATTGGTGCTCCAGTGAGGTCCTCTGGGACTCCGATCAGCTGCTCTATGCTGTAAGAGCAGCTGACCGGGGTCACAGAGCACCAACCCAGAGGTCAGCTCACCGGAGTCCCAGAGGACCTTACTAGAGCACCTATCACTGGGCAGGTAAGTGTAAGTTTAGCAGTGGCGGTAGCGGGGTGGAATCTCGAGCGGGGACAGCCGGCAGCGCATGTGCTGTCACACTGTTAGGGTATTTTTGCGAAAAATATCCTAAAAAGTGTGCAAAGAGGATTTGCAGGGACAGAGCTTTCTCACAAGTCCTCTCCCTGCATGCAATATTTGATACATCCTTATGATGTATTCAAATTTCGCAGTGTGAATATTGGCGAATTTAACACATCACATCCACATCTGAAAACCGGATTGTGCTAAGTGACAGTGACAGTTTACATGCTAAGGCAGGGGTGGGGAACCTCTCTTCTACCGAGGACCATTTTGATATATATATAACACTATTCACGGGCCCGGTGCAGTCCACTCCCCCTCTGTGTGATGTCACATAGGGATGGGGCATCAATTTCCAGTGATTACAGCAATGCCCGGAGCATCCTGAGGATGCTCCGGGGAGCTGTATGGGCAGCGGTGTGAATGAAGTATCCTAAAGATGCTCCATGCGGCACTGCTGCATAGATTCTGGCTGCAGAGTGCCATTCTAGGCACCCTGATAGCCACATGTGGCTAGCAGAAAAAAGCTCAGAGGGCCAGACCAAATGATTCCGGGAGCCGGTTCCCCATTCCTGTGCCAAGGGAAGAGTAGAAGAGTTGGAGGGTGAACTTGGAAGGACAGGGAGGAGAGAAGACAGACTATTTAGGAGGAGGGATGTGGTAGTAAGTAATGTAAAAAGCTGACATTTCCTTTATAAAGTCTACCAATTCCAGTTATTTTTTGAAACAGATTGGTTTCCAGATAAATAAAGTTGTCTGTATTTTTGTTTGCAGCTATTTGAAGTGCCATGCTGGGGTGACAGCTTGATTGGCAAACATCTCTAGCTGTTACAAACAATAACATAAAGCTATGTTACCAGAGTGGTAACAAGGGGTGGGAGACTGCCCAGTGCACATAGCCTAGGGTATGGCACCATGGCTCCCACATGGCACTAGCATATTGCTTACAGGATGCCTGGAATGGCATCCTGCAGCCTTCAGAACCCCCCCCCCCCCCCCGGAGTGTCCTTAGGACACTCCATGCTCTCTGTCCCTCACTGGTCCCAGCAGCACTGACTCCTCAACATGCCATCACAATGTCACAAGGGCCAGCACAGGGCGGAACTTTACCTTTCTATGGGTCCTGGCTCTGGCTAAAGTCAATGTGAAAATGAAAGTTGTAATATATGCAAATGACAGAAAGGGAGCTGCCATTCCTCTAGAAACGTGTTTCTTAAAATTGTTTAATCCGTTGGCAAATTTTTCATGGGCAGGAATTGAAAATCCAGTGGAACTATACTTCCAGACCCCACTTAGATATGCCCATTTGATTCTACCAATGATTTATGCTCTTGTTTTGCAGACTTTAAATGAGTATCGATTCAATAGCTATAAACATGTGAAATATAATGGTATGGTATATCTGTTTAGTTGTGTTAATAGAACATAGGAGCCTGCATATAAAACATATTCCTAAAATGCTGATAAGTGTTTCAATATATTGCTGCTTATTGTGGCAATTAAAAATACTTATTTCAGACATATTTAACAGAAATAAAAAATGTCAAGTGATCCTCACAGTGCTGGAGCCATGGGTTCGATTCCAGTGGAGGTTTTTTGCACTATTCATATTTGTGTAGATTTCCTTTCACAGTCTTAAAGCATATCAGTAGGTTTTATAGTGTGCATCTGTAGTAGAGAATTATACTGTAAACTGAAATCATGTGAATGGTTAAATATGCTCTGCAAAGCAGTACATAAATAATAAATTATAATACAGGTTGAGTCTCCCATATCCAAATATTCCGAAATATGGAATATTCCGAAATACGGAATAATTTTGCCATGACTGAGATAATGAAACCTTTGATTTTTGATGGTTCAATGTACACAAACTTTGTCTAAGGCACAAATTATTAAAAATATTGTATAAAATGACCTACAGGCTGTGTGTATAAGGTGTATATGAAACAGAAATGAAATTAATTTCTGTACACAAACTTTGTTTGAACCACAAAATTATTGAATATATTGTATAAAATTACCTGCAGGCTATGTGTATAAGGTGTTTATAAATCATTAATGCATTCTGTGTGTATATTTGGGTCCTATTCCCAAGATATTTCATTATGGAATGCAATTATTCCAAAATACGGAATATTCCGTTATCCAAAATACCCCTGGTCCCAAGCATTTTGAATATGGGAGACTCAACCTGTAATAGATTCTATACATTGTATGTAAGTTATTTTTGAAATTATAACTTTATTTTCTTCTTTAAATAAAAAAAATCACTTAAACGTTACAAAATTCTCAGAATTCGAGATGGCATCATCCGAATCTGCACTGCGGCAGATACTTGATACATAGGCGCCCCAATGCAAACGTTTTGGAGATACTTTCAAATTATCCCACTAGTATATAGATTAAAGCAAAAATGAGCCCAATTACTTTACATTCTTTGGTAATAAGTCTCAATGCTGATTAGGTTTTTTAACTATAAGGGGTATATTTACAAAAGTGTGGGGTTTTAGAAATGGAGAGGTTGCCCATATTAGCAACCAATCAGATTCTTATCATTTATCTAGCGCCTTCAAGAAGATAATAGCTAGAATCTGATTGGTTGCTATGGGCAACATCTCCAATTCTAAAAATCCACACTTTAGTAAAGGCTCATTATACCCATATACCATTTGTGTATTTTCCCCACAGTTAATGCCTAAACAAAAGAATGGCCACATATATATCATGTCCGTCTGCACTGCTGAATGCAGATTCCCGATTATCGGGAATCTGCGCGTGCGCCAGACCCATTCAGCGAGTGTGCAGAATGAGTGCTGCTAAGATGCACGCAAGCCCTTGATTGCCTCTGCCTGATTGACAGGCTGAGGCATTTAAGGGGCGGTGCGGGGTTGGCCAGTGTCTGCCCCATTTTCCATGAGTGGCCAGCCCAAGGACTGCGTGGACGTATGCAGTCTGCTGGGCTCGCAAGCCAGCCAGCCTGAGTAAGCTGAGGCTTACTCAGCTGGCCAGCCGCCTGGCGCCATCCACCATCGCGACCATCGACCACCGATGATCGCGATGGTGATCCCAGCCTGCGACTTTCGTCACAGTGCTGGGACCGCAAATGCAGCAGGGGGTTGCCTTACACCTTCTGCTGCATTTGCATTATTACAAGGATCGCAATTGCAAAGCTGCCTGCGAGCAGCTTTGCATTTGCGATCCTTGCTGAATCAGGCCCTTAATGAAGTGCTGGCTGACACATTTATCAAGACATCTCTAAGCCAGAGATTGATATATGTTTGCATAAGATCAGTGACCTCTATTCTGAGGTGTTGAACTGCAGGGAACACGCACCACGTATTCTAGAAATTCCCAATTATGTCACACCCTCAGGGGCAGCCGAGATTTATTCTATTTAATAGTTAAATGCCAGTATGATACTAATAGATTTTTCCTGCTCTTGCTGGGTCTTTACATTTCATATTACATTTCTAGATGGAAAAGCCTTTGGGCAGTCTTCTACCACCTTATGTTATCATCAACAGATTGCTTTTAACCTTAGTTTTTAATTATTTATTGCACAGTTGTCAACTCTCCCTAATTTTCAAGGGCAGGGCCAGGTTTTAGATTTGTCCTGGAAAATGTCCCTATATTTTGGTATTGATCATCTGCACAGTACTGTTATTATTCTGCATAATGGATGTATTTCCCCTTTCAGTTCTTATTATCTGGGCCGTCTAAGTAAATATTTAGCGAATAAAAACATTTACAATGTAAAAACTACATTATTACTAGCTCAGTACACATGACAAGATGGAGACTGTACTACAGTAAGGTTCACCTGCCGAGTCATAGGGGGGTTTCCTGCCTGGAAACCCCTCTCCCCAGCCAACACCATGACCACAATAGAAATAGTAATATAATAGAATGTTACTAGTGCTGCATGTTCTTCTCAGTATCACAAATAAAATAATTAGCACCACCTGTGGATCTTTTAAAATGTATCAGTCAGTAATAAATAACCTGTGCACCAACTAGAAGATGTGGAAAACATGCAGTGTTAGGGGTGCACTGCTATAGACCATCTATAGGGTTAATTATTAATACTGTATACTAATACACTATCCAATACATAAGGAGACCGATATGTACATATATGTCCAGGGCATTGCTAGGTTCTTCTGCTGCTCCCCCCCAAACTTGCTCCAATGCTCTGGAATTGTGCCCAGATCTGACATAAAAACATTCAGCTCAGGCAGGATGGCCCTACTGCTGCATCTAATGGCTTACTGTGATCTCTGGTCCTGTATATGCTGGGATTATGACACA
This sequence comes from Taudactylus pleione, assembly GCA_031769625.1. Lineage (NCBI taxonomy): Eukaryota > Metazoa > Chordata > Amphibia > Anura > Myobatrachidae > Taudactylus > Taudactylus pleione. The sequence goes on along the minus strand of JAUIMM010000104.1, from coordinate 5,412,601 downwards.
CAATACACTTTGTATGTAACATATTAAAGCTGGATAAGTGCTAATTATGCCCTTTTCATGGACAGGCCACTCTCACTCTAAAATCAAGCATTTGGAAACCCCCCTCTAGAAATCCTGCATTTGCCACTGCAAGTACAGTATGTGATGCTTACATGCAGCAAATCCTCCCTGGAAATAGAATGTTGCCTACTACCGTATGCTAAATTGGCTTTTTCACACGTCTGTTATAGTGCCATAATATTATCAAGCTTGCAAGGTGTATTTTTTTTCAATAATACAGCAAAATATAAAGGGGCGTACACAGGGCCGGTGCAAGCTTTCTCGGCACCCTAGGCAAAACTGCAGCCTCCTGACCCCCCTTCCCATAACGTCACAATACCCACTTTCCAGCCCCATAGGTGAAAGTAAGGAAGCGTTGTCTTAGAAGTTCCATAGCCGCCACCTGAATTTAGTACAATAATATCTCTTTCAGAGACATACTTAATATTGTAATAGGCAGACTCTGTGGCGCCCCCCAGAACCCGGCGCCCTAGACAGCTGCCTAATGGTAGAGCTGGCCCCGGGGCATACAAATTAAGATAATTATAGAACAAAGAACAAGGGAGTAGCGAGGGCAAAGTGAATGGAGCATGAGCTCAAGGTGCCGCAAAGGACTAGCTGCATTACCTGGCCCCAGCTCCTTCTCCACAGGCTGCTGCTGTAGCTGTCACTCAGGTGCCGTGGCCGTATTCTAACGACGCCACCAGGGACGGTTCTAGGAGCGGGCTAACAGGGCTGTCACCCGGAGCACCGGCCCCTAGAGGGCGCTGCTGAGTCCTCGTAAGAAAAAAGTTGGGCCGCTGCCTTTATTTCTTTTAGTGGCCGCCGCCACCCTCCTGCCCGCACCCACCCTCCTGCCACCGTGGGGAGCTTCCATTTGACGGGCACCCGCTGACATTTTGTTACCAGCGGGCACCTAGCTCTCTCCCCACAGCTGCAGCCAAAAGCTGGAGCTCACTCCTGAGCTCCGGCTTCCGGCTCCCCCAGTGAGCACTAATGGAGAGACGTCATGATGTCTCTCCCATAGATCCGAGGAGTGGACAAACCGGACGGCAGCGGACGCAGGAGCGGGGCTTAAGGTAAGTGTCATGTTTGCATTTTAAACTGTATTTTTTTTTTAAGAAGCACTACCACTGGGGGCACTACTATAGGGGCCACTACCACTGGAGGCACTACTATTGGGGCTCTACTATAGGGGGCATTACCAATTGTGGCATTACCACTGGGGACATGACTATAGGGGCCACTACCACTTGGGGCACTACTAATGGGGCACTGCTATAGGGGCATTACCACTGTGGGCACTACTATAGGGGGCATTACCACTGCAGGCACTACTACTGGGGCCACCTCTATAGGGGCCACTACCACTGGGGGCACTACTATAGGTGGCATTACCACTGCGGGCACTACTATAGGGGGCATTACCACTGGGAGTACTACTATAGGGGACATTACCACTGGGGGCACTATTAATGAGGGCATTACTAATGGGGGCATTACCATTGGTGGCATTACTAATGGGGCAGTTACTACTGGGGGCACTACATTAGGGGGCATTGCATAGGGGGTACTGCATAAGGGGCAGCACTACTGTGGGCACTGCATAGGGGTACCACTAATGGGGGCACCACTCCCGGGGGCTTTGTATAGGGGGGCACTACTACTTTTGGCATTGTATAAGGGACACTACTTCTGTGGGCATTGTGTATAAGGGGCACTCATTTGGGCATTGTGTAAAAGGGACACTACTGTGTGTCATAACATGAGTAAGGGACTTCTGTGTGGCGTAATTTGAATTGGGGATAATGTATTATACAGGGCATTACTGCGTGCGGCATAATGTGTGATAAAGGGCATTACTGCATGTGGCATAATATGTTATACAGGGCATTACTGCGTGCGGCATAATGTGTTATACAGGGCATTACTGCATGTGACATAATGTGTTATAAAGGGCATTACTGCATGTGACATAATGTGTTATACAGGGCATTACTGCGTGTGGCATAATGTGTTATACAGGGCATTACTGCATGTGACATAATGTGTTATAAAGGGCATTACTGCGTGTGGCATAATGTGTTACACAGGGCATTACTGCGTGCAGCATAATGTGTGATAAAGGGCATTACTGCATGTGACATAATGTTATAAAGGGCATTACTGCGTGTGGCATAATGTGTTATACAGGGCATTACTGTGTGCGACATAATGTGTTATAAAGGACATTACTGCATGTGGCATAATGTGTTATACAAGGCATTACTGCGTGTGGCATAATGTGCTGTAAAGGACATTACTGTGTGTGGCATAATGTGTTATACAGGGCATTACTGTGTGTGGCATAATGTGTTATACAGGGCATTACTGCGTCTGGCATAATGTGTAAGGCGCATTATTGTGTACAGCAATTCACTGTGAGGGGAGAGCTTCGGGGAAGCCCAGTACCTCCCTAAGTGCTGGGCACACCCCAAAGTGTGATGAATTTGGGGGTTTTCCTCAAGGACACGCCCCCTTTCGGGAAGCGCGCGCAGAGGAACACCATCTATAAAAAAGGGGGGGGGGGCAACTCTGAGCCCTGAGCTAGAACTATCTAAAAATATCTAGAACTGGCCCTGGACGTCGCACAACGCTACCTGTCACAGAGAGCCATGGAGGTGGAGCTGGGATGGAGGAGCAGCCCAATGGCACAGTGAGCTGAGGAGGTGGAGCTGAGATGGGGGGAGTAGCCGCCTGTTACAGTGAGCCAAGGAGGAGGAGCTGGAATGGGGGGAGCAGCCACCTGTCACAGTGAGCTGAGGAGGTGGCGCTGGGATGGATGGGGGAGCAGCCGCCTGTCACAGTGAGCCAAGGAGGTGTAGCTGAGATGGTGGTAGCAGCAGCTCTGGACTTGCATGATTGAAGCAATGAGTACCTGCCCTTCCAGTGACAGGTTCAGCTTGCTTGCCAAACATGAACACCCCACAGGAGTGGATAGTGATGCACAGAGGGCTTACTGCTTGGTGCATGTAAGTCCCGAATACAGATACAAGTCCACTAAATCTGTTTGAAAAATATATGGAGGGGGATGCTACAATATACAAAATGAGGGCAGCAGAATACTACATAATACAAAATGGAGGAGTGGAGAGAATACTACAGAATACAAAATGGGTAGGATACTACACAATACAAAATTGGTGGGGGAAATAATACAAAAGTGGGAGAGATAGCATGTAAAGGGTATTTGAATGAGTCTGGTGCATAAATGGGGCATGTGGAGAAGAGTGATGGCCTACTAGGTGCATGTGGCAGCATCTTGTGGCATACAAATGGCATATGGAGGGGTCTTGTAACATAAAAGGGGCATGTGGATAAGTGGGATGACATAAAAAGGGTATGTGGAAAGGTCTCATGGCATAAAAGGGCCATGTGGAGGATTTTGTTGGAAAAAAGGGGCATGTGGAGAAGTGTGATGGCTTACTAAGTGAATGTGGCAGGGTCTTGTGGCCCAAAAGGGGCACTTGAAGCAGTCTGGTGGCATAAAAAGGATGTGTAGAGGAGTCTTATGGCATAAAAGGCACACATGGAGGGGTCTTGTTGTCTAAAAGGGACATGTGAAGAGGTCCGATGGCATAACAGGGGCATGTTGATTAGTGTGATGGCATATTAGGGGCAATGGACAATGAAACAAGTCCTAGAACTTATCACTCTTTTGCAAGGTTCAAGGTGTAGAGATGCAAGAAGTGAAACCAATATTTTTATAATTGGTATATGGATTTTGTCATGTTTGGCTTAAAGGAATCCCCTACTGAGGGGATGGAAGCTGTGGTCCCTGGAGGAGAGAGAAGCCGGAGGCATGGGGCCTGTATATATGATCTCCTCATGCACAAATATCAAATGTTGACGAGACCTATACAAAGGCGCTGAGTCTAACCAGCTGGGAGGTGTTCACCAGTGATCCCTCCAAACAGGATATGGGTTTAAGCTGCACCCAGCAGGCTGGTCGCGGCCCTTTGGACAGGTGTCTGATACCGTGGGAATAGAAACAAATAGACAATGGCCCAAGAGATATACTTCTACAAGAAGTACCTTTTGCACTGAGAACTGGTACTCGTATGGATATGAAGGCAAGTGGCACTGTTGTGCCAAGGAGTGGCACTCGTAACTGTACACTGGAAAGGGGTGTTTGATGCGAAGTTGCGTCAGAAGGAGATACTTGTATTGCACATAGGCATGATGCTCGGACGCAATGTTGCACAAGGAGTTGGCACTTGTATCGCACACAGGCAAGATGTTCGGATGCACTGTTGCACAAGGAGTTGGCACTTGTATCGCACACAGGCAGGATGTTCGGACACACTGTTGCACAAGGAGTTAGCACTTGTATCGCACACAGGCAAGATGTTCGGACGCACTGTTGTGCAAGGAGTTGGCACTTGTATCGCACACAGGCAGGATGTTCGGACACACGGTTGCACAAGGAGTTGACACTTGTATCGCACACAGGCAAGATATTCGGACGCACTGTTGCACAAGGAGTTGGCACTTGTATCGCACACAGGCAGGATGTCCGGACACACTGTTGCACAAGGAGTTGACACTTGTATCGCACACAGGCCAGATATTCGGACGCACTGTTGCACAAAGAGTTGGCACTTGTATCGCACACAGGCAGGATGTTCGGACAAACTGTTGCACAAGGAATTGCCACTTGTATCGCACACAGGCAAGATGTTCAGATGCACTATTGCACAAGGAGTTGATACTAGAGACTCAAGGAGATGTCATAGGAATGGAATAACAGCAAGTATACACTAGGTAGCGACAATGTTGCACAGGAAACTTCCTTCTGTCCGGAGACTGGCTTCATACCCTAAGGTTGCAATCATTGGTGGACAGCGTCAGCTCACCACCACCATGCTACCATTGGGTAAAGGGTAGTCAGGTGATGTGAACTGTCATGGTTGCGTATAATGACAGCAACCGCAGCAACCAAGGCACAGCGCAGCTCATGGATGTCCACATAGCTATAAGTATAATGCTCAGCATATCACTCGCCGCCGCACCTGACGTCTGGCCACCCGAGGGATCAGGGGAAGACGATTTACTTCCACCTCAAATTAGCCTGAGATGCTAGCCATGCTCTCCTTGGTAAAATTACATTTGTGGGGGGGAGTTACGTTTTCTTGCTCTCGACAACTTGGCATCATGCTACACGTCTGGCAAAGGGTGTTGTATTTTCCACTCTTTCCACTATAACTGCACCTTTTTGGCTGCCTAGAGGGGAATGACCACTAACTGCGCTTATCTGCAGAGCGAAAGTGCGGCACCCCAAATAATTCTAAATGTTGATAGAGATGATTACTTGTTGCAGTATTGGATGAGGTTCAGATTCTTACTCTGGACCTGATTCAGACCCGATCACTAAGGGGCGATCGCTCGCAGGCGGCCGATAGTTGCAAACTGCGCATGCGTATTAGTCGCCGTGCGCGTGCGTAAGCCACTCACTGTGATCAGGAATAGAGCGCTCGTAGCACAAAGGCAGATCGCTCCTTTGAGTGACAGATAGTGCCGTTTGTGGTTGGTAACAGGGGAAAGTGCTTGCAAACGGGGGAGTGGTAGTGCGTACGCAGGCGTGTCTGGCCGTCATAACGGCGTTCTATGGGTGTGCATAATTTCAAAGCTGCGTCATTGTACACGTCACCTGGCATCTTTTTTTGACTGAAGCACTTGCAGTACTTGCGGGAGTCAAGACCTACCCTAAGCAGTGCGAGTGCTTCTGATGGCTCTCGATGTTACCGATGGTCTTATTCACTTCCTGGAGATGAGGTGTGCTGCGAGAGTAGAGGGGTTGGTATTACACGAGCTTGCAAGCGCTTAGGCGCCACTCGCTAAAACTTAAAGGGCGTCCTTTAGCCTTGCCTTACGAGCGTGTTTTTTGCTTGTGCGGCCCCTTTTTGGATGCGAGCGATCGCATCTAGCGTGAGACTCTGAATGAGCTCCTCTGGCACTAACCTTCAGCAGCACCCAGGGGCGGATTCAGATGGAAAACCAGCCCAGGAAATTTCTGCAGCAGCCCTAAATGGGAGGAGGTGGAGTCTGTGAAGGGGGCAGGATCTGATTACATATCTAAATGAATCTAATGGTATGGTGGCAAGTGGAGGAGAGACAGCAAGAATGTCAGAGAAAGATGGGGGAGGGAGAGAAACAAACGAGAAAGATAGAGATGAAAGCTGTTTTTTTTGTTCATCATTTATCAATGTACAGTCCCATCTCTTCTATATAGTAATAATAATGCCACATATCAGTGTGTGCTGGGGGCTGTTTTATTCCACCTCATATCACTGTATAGTGTCTTCACCTCAATGTGTGTTGGGAGCTTTGTTAATCCTCCTTATATATCACTGTACGATCTCCGCTATATAGCAGGGTTGCCTACCTTTAATATTCTCTTCCCGGGAGAAGCCCGGGTAAGAGAAGCAGCAGGGGGCTGACGGGGGCGGGGCTTGACGTTTCGCGTCATTAAGCCCCGCCCCCTCACGGTAAAATTGCCGCGATTGGGCACAATTTACATAGGGGGCGGGGCCAAATGCTGTGATTCATGCAGAATCACAGCTTAAGCCCCGCCCCCTTCACGGAGACCCGCGATTGCCGCGGGTATTCTCCTAATTCTGCCCACTTCACTAGGAAGTGAGCAGAATGCGGGAGAATTGCCTACCCTTCCGGGGGTGCGGGGGGTTACCCGAAAAATCGGGAGCCTCCCGCGAAAACCGGGAGGGTAGGCATGTATGCTATATAGTAATACCACATATCAGTGTGCTGGGAGCTGTGCTATTCTTCCTCATATATCACTGTACGGTCCCCTCTCCCTTATAGAATAACAATACCACATATCAGTGTGTGCTGGTGGCTGTGTTATTCCCCTTTCTATATCACTGTACTGTCGCATGTCACCTATAGAATAATAATACCACATATCAGTATGCTAGGAGTAGTATTATTCCCCCTCATATATCACTGTACAGTTCCCTCTCCCCTATATAATAATACCACATATCAATGTGCGCTGGGAGCTGTGCCCCCCTCATATATCACTGTACAGTTCCCTCTTCCCTACATATTAATAACAATACCACATATCAGTGTGGTGGGGAGCTGTGTTATTTCCAGCCCCTCGCACGTATATAATAATAATACCATATATCAGTGTGTGCTGGGAGCTGTTATTCCCCCTCATATATCACTGTACTGTTCCCTCTCCCTTATATAATAATACCACATATCAGTGTGTGCTGGGACCTGTGTTATTCCCCCTCATATGTCACTGTACTGTTCCCTCTCCCCTATATAATAACAATGTCATATAGCATAGCAGTGTGCTGAGGGCTGTTATTCCCCCTCATATGTCACTGTACTGTTCCCTCTCACCTATATAATATCAATGTTACATAGCAGTGTGTGCTGGCAGCTGTGTTCAGCCCCCCAGAGGGTCACTTATCAGCCTTTATCCAATGCTGGTCTCACTGCTCTACCAGTCACATCGTGGTCTTGATGAAAGAAGAGTGGTGCCTGCTTCCTTTTGCACTTCAGGAACCACCAGTGAGACAGTCCTCCGTGTCTCCGCCGCCGCATTCCGAATGATCGAAGAGCAGAAGTTCAGCCAGTGACGATGCTCAAGCTGTGCTGTGACTGTCTAATGAAGAGCCCACACTGGAGTGAGACCCCTGGTGGTGGGGAAAGGTAACTGCCGCCTGACATCTTCGGCTTCTCCACCACCACAGCAGTGAAGGCCTTGAAGTGGCTGATAATGACAGAGATGTCCGGCCCAGCGGAAAGTAACCCGGTTTCCCGGCGGCCCAATCCACCCCTGGCAGCACCCTATTGCAGTCCCTGTCTCCACACCTCAACAGAGAGGCAGGAGGTCCCAACCCAACACAGTAAATGCACTCAAATATAGTACAATAATATTATCTTTATTTGGAAGGAGTAGTTAAAGAAGCATTAAGCACTTTTGTAATGTAAAATAAGGATACTTTCAATGAGCAGCAGGTATTCAAATTGGTAAGCTCTGGTCACTTATGCTTAATTTAGTGCTTTTCACAGATAATGGAATCAGATTTCTCACTACTGGCTGGATACTAGTTGTAGATGGCAAAAATATTGATACTCTGAGGAAACCGATAACACTGTTAATCAAAACTTTTGTAAGGTATAGGAGAGCTCGATTCAGCAGAGGACGTTAAACTGTTGTTGGATGCAGATTCCTGATTATAGGGAATTTGCACCTGCGCAGCACCAGGTCTGTGCATGTGCACAATGGGTACCGTGAGATTGCTTGCAGCCCCTGCTGTGCCACTGCCTGATTGATATAGGCGTTTGTGGGGCTGGGATGGCCTGAATTCCCTGAAATGGGGGCGTGTCTCCCCTGTTTTCTGGGAGTGCCAAGACCAAGGTCCGTATCCTGGCCAGTGTAAGCTGAGACTTACTCAGCAGGCTGGCGCCGTCCAACATTGCAACTAAAGGGCCGGATGGTCACGATGGTGATCCCAGGCTGCGACCTTGGTTGAACTGCTGGGATCGCAGAAGCAGCACTAGATGTCAAACACTACCTGCTGTATTTGCAGTTTAGCAAGGACGGAATTGTAAAGCTGCTTGTGTGCAGCTTTGCAATTCCATCCTTTGCTGAATCAGGCCCTGAGTACACTGTTTGTGAGTCCAGGTAACTTTCTGAATAATACAATAATTACTTTGTACTTGTAAACCTGACACAGTGGTTGCTTTTGGGCAGGGGCGGATTGGGCCATCGGGACACTGGACTGGTTCCCGCTGGGCTGGTCCCCACAGTGTCCGGCAGCTGTCCTGCACTTACCTACCCCCGCTGCCGTGATCGTAGCTCAGCTCTGATCGGGCAGCTCTACAACTTTTGCTGCATGCGCAAACCTTGCTGGCAAAAGAAAAAGTCTGTCGGGGGAGCTGCTGGCTCCTCCCACAAGCCTTTGCTGAGCAGGTCAGTCACCACTGATGGCTCCTCCATCCAGCCCCTCTGTGGCCTGGCCCGACTGAGGATGGGGAATGGGGTTGATACACACACTGGTGCTGGTGGGAATGAGGCGGATGGACACACACTGGGGCTTGGGTATGAGGTTGAGACACACACTGAGGCTGGGAAATGTGGCTGAGACACACTGGGTCTCGGGGAAATGGATCTGAGAGACACACAATGGGTCTGTGGGAATGGGTCTGAGAGACACTGGGTCTGGGGAATGGGGTTGAGACACACTGGGTCTGGGGAATGGGGTTGAAACACACTGGGTCTTGGGGAAATGGATCTGAGAGACACACGCTGGGTCTGAGGGAATGGGTCTGAGAGACACACTGGGTCTGGGGGAATGGGGCTGAGACACACTGGGGTTGGGGGAATGAGGCTGAGAACTACAGGCGGGCCTGGGTATGGAGAGACACAGGGGGTCCTGGAGAGACACATCAATAAATGTTATCGAGGTTAATTATACTGTAGGAACAAAAGCAGGCCCATTTTATGTGATTTTAGCTGTTTTTATGATTTTTTAAGAAAAAAATCCAGATCCAAAACCAAAACACGAAAACAAAACATGGAGGTGAGGTTTTGGCAAAACCAATCCAGATCCAATCCTAGGGGGGATCCAGATCCAAAACCAAAACCAAAACACAAGGGTCGGCGCACATCTCTAATCGAAATAATACAAAAATGTAAAAACTCTTTGTAAAGTCGATAATTTATAGGTCAATGAAAGCTAAATTCAAGAAGGTCAAACAGGTTTGACCAGGTTTAAGCTCGTAAAACCCACGTGAAAAAAACAGCTCTAACATCTTTAAATTTGTCATTTATATTAATGGCTAATAGTAAACCTCAGTGAATGGAGAAATCTGAATTTGTAGTACTTTAATTTTTGTCATTTAAATGAAAAAAAACAAACTTTTGATTATGTAAAAATATTATAGAAAGTTTTAAAATAAAAATGTGTGGAAATACAAATGTTTAGATAAACGGCGTACCTCGAACGCAAACTACTTATCTGAAATGGGGATAGTGAGCATTGAACATTGCAATTTGAAAATTAAAATCTGGGATTACAGTAATTAATAATTTGCTGTGACTGTATCACATGTTCATGGCCATTGATCACTTTGACAAATTTTGAGCATCTCTACATTACCTCGCTAAACACTGTAAGTTCATTGACAGATGCACCTGAACGACAACAATGCTCAGAAATTCTACAGTATCCAAATGTAACTCGCAACAATTAACCAATCGTGGGCTTTTTCAGATTAGTGCAGAGGGCTACCCAAAAATTTGTGAGCCTCCCGCATCTTCCGTAAGAGTAGGTAAGTACTGTATGATATAATCAGAGGCAAACTGACTGTTGTGGTACCAGGTGCATTGGCTATGGGGGAGAGAGGGAGGAGGTGCTTTGTCTAACAAAGCCCCATATGTACAGTATATGAGTTAAATTGTTTTTACTTCTACGAGGGTTGTTCAAAAAGTAATGCCGAAATGCTCATAACTCTGAAATAATAAGCAACATTTATTTGAAACTTATCAGTTTTTAGTTTAATATGTCAGCTAACTATATATGTATTTTTGTTTAGGTAGTTCAAGAAATACCATGGAATCCAAGATGAAACAAAGAGCCGTCATTGTATTTCTGGAAAAAGAAGGCTGCAGTGCTACAGAAATCCACAGAAGACTGACAAAAGTGTATGGTGAGCGTACAAATGACTATAGCAATGTCAGAAGGTGGATGAAGCGTTTTTAATCGGGAGAATCGTCCATTTGCAACAAACCTTGTGGTGGCAGACCATCAACTGCAGTGACAGCAGAGAACCGACACAAAGTCGATGCCACGATTCAGAAAGACCGTCGTGTGACCATTAGAGATATCAGTGATGAACTTGAATGTAGCCATGGCACTGTAAAAACACTAATCAATGATTTGGGATATTGTAAAGTGTGTGCTAAATGGGTTCCAAAGCAATTAACCAGGGATCATAAGGCCCAGAGGGTGGAAGTGTGCAATGATCTTTTGACCAACTTTGAGGCCAAACCTGAGATGTTTTTGTAAAATGTCATTACAGGAGATGAGACCTGGGTATTCCTTTATGAACCAGAAACAAAGGCCCAATCAAAGCAATGGAAACACCCAAGTTCACCTAGGCCAAAAAAGTTTAAATCACAGTGATCCATTAACAAAGTCATGGCCACATTCTTCTGGGATTGCAGAGTTGTTATTCTCATCGATTACTTGGAACCAAACCAATCAATCAACAGTGATTGATACATTATTTCACTTAAGAAGCTGAAAGAAGCCATCCACAAAAAAAGGTCTACAATTCCACTGTCAAATGTCATCTTACACCACAATAATGCCAGACCCCACTCTTCGATGGCAACATCTGCGGCCATTGCCAAAATGGGGTGGGCAATAATGCCACATCCACCATACAGACCTGATTTGGCCCCTTCTGACTTTCATCTGTTTGGCTCTCTCAAATACTGTCTCCGGGGTCAACATATAGAGGTTGTTAAAAATGCCATACGTTCCTGGGTCAAACACCAATCACTGGAATTTTTCCAAAGTGGATTCACAGCTTGGGTTGAGAGGTGGAGAAAATGTTTGAGGGCAGATGGTGAATATTTTGAGTAGAGTCATTCTGTTACTAAGACTTCAAAGTATTTTACTGCAAATTTTCAAATCTGTATCTGTAATAAAATTTGAGTTGTGAGCATTTAGGCATTACTTTTTGAACAACCCTTGTACTATCTAAAAGGCCAGTGTAAGGTTTCTCTGCACTCTAGGCAAAGCTTCAGTTTACCGCCCGTTCTCCCCCCAAAATTCCTTTATCACCCAGTCACACACTTTACTTTTGTAAAAAAAATACACTTCCCTCCATCTGGATGGTGCGACAGATTCACCCAATACAGTTTCAAGACATTTCTGAGTCTGTGCGACTCTGTGTGTGCGGACTACGGCTTTCACAATCTGGACTCATGCGCAGTGCTACATAGACGCATGCGCAGAAGATAAAAAATCGCTCAACTGAGCCCGACATCAACAGTGTAATTTATGTACAAGAGTGCACCTCTCATAATACAAATTACATTTGTGGCTGTCATTGTGGAAATGTACCTGATTCTATGCAACATACAGGGGTCTATGTACTAAGCAGTGATAAGTGACAGAGTGAAAAGTGATAAGGTGCCAGACACAGCCTGTGAGATGACAGTTGGGAGCTGATTGGCTGGCACTTATCACAGACATCACTTTTCACTCTGTCACTTCTGCTTAGTACATAGACCCCACAGTATTCTTTGCGTGTTAAATGGGCACATCTGTGTACAGGGGTGCTGTGAGGGGGGCCAGTGGGTACTAATTACCTGGGCACAGGCTTGTTGGAGGGGCCCAGTAGGGGCTGGGGTCCAATGTCGCCTCCCCTCCCTTGTACTTGTCAGCAGACCAGCACATGCTTCTGTGTGCTGGGCTGCAGTGGGAGACTGCTCACAGCAGCAGTCTTCTCTTGTCTGCCTGTGGGGGGGAGCGATCACATTGATCATGCCCCACCCCTGGATTTTGCACCAGACTGAGAGGCACAAAGCGCACCCCTCCCCAGCGCACAGTGCCACTTTGAGACACTGCAAAAAAAAAATTCCCCCTGAAGGGGCCATGGCCATTCCTCCCACGACTGGGCTACACCCCGAGCCCGAATGATTCCTGGCCCCATGAGTACTGTACAGATGTGTGCTTGCTCATCTAGCCTTAATCCACCATGCAGTGCAATATGCCTGGCGTGAGCCGCCAGGTCCCGCAACCCTACTAGCGTCAGTTGTCTTAGCATGCACCAGGAGACTGTGCTGATTAACTTGATATGCAAATGTGTATATCTGCGTGCAACTGAGTCTGTAAATGGAACCTGGTGTGGAAAAAAGCTCTGGGCTGCTGCATCGTAGCACTCCGCATGCTGATTCAGCGAAGTGTATATCCTGGTGCATCCTAGTCACATCACATTGCGACTTGGATGCATTTTGGGAAAAAAAAGCTGCAAAATAGAGGCCCAGCCCTAGCAGAGTCTCACGGGACCAGGCGCACTGAGTGGTGCTGTTTGGCGCGAGGCAGCAAAGACGAGTGAGAACACATTTGTATGTCTAATTTTCCACCCACATACAAAGATACATTTTTGTTTGCATGCCATTTTCGCTATATTCGAGGAGCGGAGAAGGTGAATTTAGGTTTAGATTGATTTGCAGGTTACTGTCTGTAGAGCATTTTTCTACCTGCAGGTGGTGAACATCAGGTGTCTGACTATACTGTAATTTCAATAGGGCTCCTTTTGTACAATTCATAGATGTACGGGACTCTGATGTTCACCTACATCTCCGATGGTTTGAAATTTGCGCATGTGCAGATCTTATCCTGAGACATCGTTCGCAGTGACCTGGACACCGCAGACTGATTAGCCGGCATTCTGGGGTGGAGCCAAGGACGGTTTTGTAGAAGTGCCAAGGACAGTAACTGTGTTTTCCGTCGCAGATTTACTGGCTTAAGCAGCGAAGATGAGGCTGCCATTCCGAGTAGTTTTAGCTCACCACTCAGATGGCCGACGCTCACATTGTAGATCTGACGCTGATTCTTCGGAAGCAGCCCTCGGATCTGCAATTCTGTCTATTTACACTAGACGCCTCCTACGTCATTAGCATAATTTGGCACAGGAGCTGAGTACAAAGATGCAGCAGCTTGGCCTTTAGTGTCCATCTCTGAATCAGGCCCTATATCCAGGAGGAAAGTACCTTTCTAGGCAAATATAGTCACCTGAAAAATGAAAATCATAATCTGCGCATCTCTTTATTGATGTATATCCATTCCGTACCACTGTTTATAGAACTACCAGATTCAATCCCACAGGAATATCTGATTAGAAAAACCAGGATGCAAATAGGTACTTAATATTCCAATGAGGGGTTTTGTCTAAGCACATAATGTAAGTGTATATGCTATAGTAGTGGCTTGGGATAGTCAATATATGAATATAAATAAACTAAATCAATAAAAAAAATGGTTAATATCAAGCCGTTGTACATAAAAACTAAAATAAAATCTGACACTTTAATAATTTGCAGCCGTATGAATATACAGTAAAAGAGAAAGATGCAATCTGGATCCATCAATTTCCTATTTGTAGTATGGGCAGGCAATAGTGCTGTGTTGAATAAAGCTGCTGGTGATTACAGTATTGAGATGCTGCCAACGATCCGTTATCATGCAGAGATAAAAAAAAAAAGTCGAGCACTATAAGTAAAATGATCCTGCTAGTGTCCCAAAAGGGTCGATGGTCCTTTGTATAATGTAGCAGCTCATAATACTGTCTGTAATGGACGGAACAAAAGTTTAATATGGGGCCTTGAATTTTTGTGTCTTCCACCAGTTTGCAGCGTATAGAATACAGTAGGAAAAGATGGAGCTAGGTATCAGTACATGTTAACACAATCGGGTTAATGGTAGCCTCTTACACAATAGGAACTCCGTGATCTGTGCCAGTGAAACCAGTTTGGGTCCCCATCATGTTACTACTCTAAGCACAGTAGGGGCGACTGATGGTCATTCCATTTTGGGACATTAGGAGAATTATTTTTGCCATGGTGGGAGAAATATTTTTAAATAGGCTTCTAAATATGAAAACTATAAACTGTAAAACCTACTCATATACCCCCTGTAACTGCAAGCTCAGATTAGCTCGGGTGCACACACTTCGTCTGCAGGAGGAATTAGCGGATCAGCTGTTGTCAATTATTTTGTAAATATAATTACACCTCGCTCTGTGAAGTTCTTTCACCCTGGTAGAGACTTTACAAAAATATAAATTAATATGCAAGAGCATTCGAAACAAGTCAGTGATGTGATTGCTGGGAAAAGGTACAAGACAATTGCATAAGCATTGAACATCCTGTAGAGCTCAGAGTAGTCTATATACTATACAGAAGTCAAAGAGATCTAAAACTAAAGCCACAGAGACATGGGTTGTCAATCTCCAAGTCATTCCATAAAAAGCACCATTATAGAAGGGTTTCAAGAAAGGAAATACCATAGCTTTTCCCACAGAGTTTGCTAAGAGGTTGTATGATACAAATCAAACACAGCATCTCACTAGCACCATCACCGCCATAAAGTGCAGCGTCATGTTATGGGGGTAGTTTGTAGGAGCTGGGAGTGTCAATCACATCAGGAGTGATGGGCAGATGAATGTTATATAGCGCAAACAAATCCTGCTACCTGCTACCACTACCAAAACTCTAAAATGAATGAATATACACCGATCATCCTTAACATAAATACCACTGATAGGTGACGTGCATAACATTAAATATCTCGTTACAATTGCATCTGTCAAGGGGTGGGATATATTAGGCAGCAAGTGAACATTCAGTACTTGAAGTTGACAAGGGACAACTAGTGGTGGCTAGATGATCATCTCCAAAACTGCAGGGCTTGTGGGTTGGAAAAGGAAGGACACCTGGTGAAACAGAGACAGGGTCTTGTATGGTCCTATCCCACAGAAAACTACTGTAGCACAAACTGCTGAAATAGTTAATGCTGGCTATGATCAAAAGGAGTCAAAAACACAGTGCAATGCAGCTTTCTGCATAATGTATGTATGTGGCAGGCGCTGCACTGGCACACCAATATTACCTGATAATCTGCAGCCTCTATGGGGGGGAAATTACCAATCCTCTCCGCAAATATCCTCAAAAAAATGTATATAAAATATAGAGGGGCTAATTTAATCAGAACAATTTATTAAAAAATAAAAAAAACATATAAATAATATAAGATAACCATCGACCGGCCGATATATTTAAAAAAAAATTAATAACATGTAATATTAATCTGAATATATATAACTATTACTGCAATATTATATTTGTGTTTCATCAAATAATAAGGTCTAGCCTATATCAATTACTACATCAGATTGGAAGATTCAAAGATGAATATACACTTGTTATTAAGCTCTACGGGTAAGGTTAACAATTTGTGCACCTGAATGACAGTTTATTTGATCTTAATTAATGTCATAAATCCCATGGATGTAAATCCACACATTAGTTGATTAAACCTCGCTTGATTTGAGGCTGTAGCTGTTCAAAAAAGATTTTTTTGTCATCCAACAATTTTTAAGTCCAATATGTGGCAAGTGAAATGGCAACAATGTAAATAGCAAAAGATATATATATTGTAGCAGTGTTGTTACTCTCACCACACTCCGAAACGTCCCTATATATCACTGATATCTCATGTCCCAGCTCCCGGTGTGAAAAGGATGTATGTCCAGTGCCTCCGTATCTGGATATCCGTGTGAAGAACCGTGGCCCGTCTCTCCCAGCTGCTGGTGGCGTTCCCCGAAGTGCAGCTATATCCGGAGTGTAAGGTGCGGGTGAGGTCTGAACAGAACGGTAAATCCAAATGCAGGTAATGATAAGGGTCGGGACACCTTCTGTGTGAGTCTGCGACTTGTTCCTCCCAGCTGCTGGCAGCGTTCCCCAGAGTGCAGCTATATCCGGAGTGTGAAGCATAGATCCAAGCTGAACAGTAGTTAATTTGGTGAGGAATTGTCCAAATCACATTTGTATCCAATTCTGAAGTTATTTACAGCACATAGGTTTCACTGCTTTTTGCTCTTCAACAATAAAAATTCTGCTGCATGTACGGTTTGTGTCAGTAATTGAGTCAGACTCTCGTTCGGGCTAGCGTCCTTCTGGATTCCGTATCGGGATTAAGATATGCGTCGGTATTTCAACGCCTATCTTAAGTCCCTTGTCAGGCTTCCCCCGTCGGGATTTAGACCGGCGGCATCGCGGCCGCCGGTCTCATAACTACATCCCGTCTTTATGGTCATGGTCATTTATTGTTGCAGTTTATTTTTGTGATCTTTTCTGTTTCTTAGGGGTAAATTTACTAAGAGTCGTGTCTTGCCCGTGTCTGCCTGATTTTAAGCACAGGTAGGAATGAGGAGAGAGTGTACTTTATGTACAGGAACAAGCTTAAACCCATAGGCATTTTGGGAGCATAAATAGGGTCCAGTGTAGTGGTATTTATAGGGTTAATAATTGGAGTTTTAATGTCAGCCTATTAGAAGCAGTTGGGTCATAGATGGTGGGAGGAGTTATTTTATTTAGCGCAAGGTAAGGCAGGAATCTGCCTTTTTTTTTTTTTTAACTTTCCCTACCTCCCCAATTGTCAATTTTTGAGGCGGTGGGAAAGAGCGTCAGGACGTTGGTTAATTCACGTCAATTAATTATGGGTGCAATCTGCATCATTGTATGGCTGATTTACCCTACTGGGGTCAGCGGCACTGGCCTACTGGCCGGGCATTTGTTTGAATGCATTGGTCATAAGAGAATACAAAGGAACATAAACATCTGCCCACAATGATATTATAGAAAACCCTCCAATAATTTAAAAGTAGAAAAAATAATAGTATGAAAATTTGAAAATGACTGAAATTGGTGAAGAATAAAAATTAAAGAAAACCCTTGCAGTGTGACTGTATTATTATTCCTAGGTCATTATATGAGTGAAACTCGGAGTCAAAGCTGACTTACAGTGAAACGCGCGTTGGCACGCCCACTGTGTGCACTACATGTGTTGTGAACTAAAGATGTTATAATACAAATCTAGAGAGCACAAGCCAGGGATCTTAGGGGAGGTAGGGACCCCACAATAAAGGGGTCCCCCTCTCCTGAGCACCCCAGGCTTACGCTAAAGCCCAGGGCTCTTCCCTGCACCCCTGGCTGGTGGATGCAGGGGTAATAGAGTGAAAATAGAATTATACTATTGTTTTTTAAAGTTTAACTACAGGTATCAGTGTGATAGATGAAATCTATCTTCAAATTAAAAACCCTGATATCGAATGGTCTAAATAATGATTTTGAAATCAAATGGTTTTTATAAATAAAAGAGTTTTTTAAAGGGTCTTACTGTTCTTAATGCCACCTTTTTAAATTCTGATTTCCTTTTCAACATATATATATATTTTTAGATATAATATATTATATATTAGTTTTAATCTTTTTAGATTTCATGAGTATTTATTGTCCCATTTTAGATTTCAAATATTGCCTGTTTTTCTCTATTTATATGTAAATTATGGGCACACTTCACTTTAAAGTTTGATACATATAAAGTTTTTTTGCCCTTTTAAAAAAATGGATTAAAGTCCTATCTAGGTATTATTAGGATTTTTTTCTATTGGTGATCTACTGTAAACACTGAATGTGGCTCCATGGTTTAACACCCACCTTCTATATTTATGAAAGTGTGCTTTTCAGATATGGAGCACACACTTCCGGGTTCAGACCGGACTTTGCGTTCCAGACTTGGAGCGCATACTTCCGGGTCCACGGTCCAGCAAAAGATTGAAGAAAGCGTTCCATGGTGGAGCGCACACTTCCGGGTCACCTCCGAGTAAAGCCATAATAAACAACGGGCTCGGATATTCCATGTCAGAGTGATAGGAATCGCCCAGCCTCAAGTCAGGTGGCCGGGTGAAAGGGGAATCATAGAGAGAGGACAGAATTACCTATAATCCTCTAGGTGCGTTCCACACTGAACGCGATACCGGAAGCAGATATTTTTTATCCTTTTTTGATCTTACAATAACGTTTCCCCTTTTTATGGATGAGAAGGGGGAAGGATATTGTGCCCATAATAATGTTGGGATTGTAAATATGCTGATATGTATGTATGCACATACTGTAATTGTTACCACTTCCTGTCATGGACCAATGACAGGGGAGTGTTAGATATACTAAGGCTCTTGATCCACCACCATAGCACACCTTGAAAATGACTAGGACAGTTGAAACGCGTTGGTATACAGAGGGAGAGAGCAGACTTACCGTGGAACATCTGATTTGGAGTGATCACTATATCAGTGGATGTGACTGCAGGTGCTTTACCCGGGATTGTCCCTTGTTGTCATAAATGTTTTGCTGGTGTACGTATATACACCTCCATGTCTGGTATGTTGCTTGTGTCCCTGGATTGGTGGATATATTGTTTCATCGTTTGGTAATTAAAGCTGTACTTCACTATATTTGATCTTTTTTTCTCCTAATGTATCCCCGACTTACATTTATTGGATATCTTTGTGGGGAGTAAGAGAATATCTACACAGCTTGCTTATTATATGAGAGTAGAAGATGGTAGTGATGTTAGTTTAAAAATCTAAGAATATTAACCTAGAAGGAAGCAATGGAACTTTATTATTTTTTGATGTACAGGTGTCAGTGTGCCTGCCCTTTGGCACTTGTGGAACTACAAGTGCCAGCAGGTGGCCGGCACCCGTATCCCCACTGTAGAAAATATAGTAAAAAAAAGACAGTACACACACACCGTAGAAATTAAAATTTATTACATACCTAACACACTCACAAAGACTTACCTTCTGCGAGATGTTCCCGTCCCCTTATCCAGTAGCATTCCCACAATTTACCTATGAAAAAAAATCCAATACTCACCTACCTCCTGGCGTCGCTGTATCCCCTGTCCAGTAGGCTCCACGGGTCTTCTTAAAACAAAAAAAAACATTTTTTCCAGAGCCATCAGACATGTAGAGATGCAATACAGTTAGCGGCCATTGATTGGCTGTGACCCACTTGGCTGACAGTCAACAGCACGTAGATCACAGCCAATCAGCGGCCGCTAAATGTAAAGCATCCTCTGATTGGCTGGCGGGCCTGGAGAATGACAGAAGCCTGCCGGTCTCTGTCATTCACTGCGGTAGAGATCGATGTATGTGTTATGTGAGATGTAGATGTATGTGATCCTGGTGCCGGGATTCTGACTGGTGTCGGGATTCCGGCGCTGGCATTCTGAGCTCCAGCATCCCGACGGCCGAGATATAATCTACAACCCTTCCAAAGACATGAGCAGTAGGCAATGTATACCAACAATTCAATATTTTATCATATTGTCAACATTACCCTTATAACAATATGAAATACAAACACATACATACCTGGTTCATATCCACGGGACACGTTATGGGTTATGGCAGTCTGTCACATTGTTATATACCTATTATCTCTACTAAATAATCCACTTCTCAACACATAAGTCATTTGTTGTACAGTTCATAAGTCTTTCCCCAGCTGTTGCCACTTAACTGTAATCATGCTAATCAGTGACCTAATGCTCAGTGGTTTATGTAAATGAAAAAAGAGACTGAGTCCTATGAAAGTTAACATCCAGCTGCTGTTCTGTGATGACCTGTAGGTATATACTGCAAATTCTGATCAAACTTGTTTAAGCTTTTAAAGCATGTGGCGTGAACAGCCCTTATAAATTACTTGCGGATGGCATGATTATACTATAGAAATCATGGTGTTTTAAGACATTTTGTATTCATATGCACATGGTTAGACGTCCTGATAGTGGAGTAGTGCTTTGATGTGAAATCCGTGAGCTGCGGGACTCCATATTCTGGCTTCTGTGTTCATATATATTAATAGATGCAAAAAAATATATAATGGCATTTAACAATAGAAGAGCAGAAGAGTCGGGAATATTACTTCAATTACACCGCAAGCACATAGAATGCAATTGTTTGCTGGCAGATTAACTAGAAGCATGGTGCATAGGATGGGGCGAAGGGGGATTTAGTTGCTGAGTTCTAGGTTCTTCATATTTTTCTTTAGCAAAAAGCATAATGTACCTGAGGCGTAGACAATCTGTGGCTTGCGAGCTGTTGTTGAACTACAACTCCTAGCATGCTCTGAAAGTCAGCAGCTTAAGAAGGCGGCAGGATTTCTGCCACTGCTTTATTTCCGCCTTGGCATACTGTAGCATTGTTTTTTCCAAATAAGAATTTGTTGTTCTATTTATAATAGAGATGTGCGGTTTGGTTTTCCTAAAATACGAACACACACAAACTTAGGAATTCACAGTCGAATCGAGTCCTAGTTCGGAATCACTTTGGGGTTCGGAGTTGAGTGCTGGATCGGTTTTGCAGTGAGTTAGGGACTCGGATTTAAAAGCCGAACTAGGGTTTTGGATTGCATGTAAACAAGTCCAATTACATGATTGTAGCTGTCTTATCAATTTTTTATCAATTTTTAAGGAATCAAAAACCGAATCCGACCGAAACACTTGATGGTGGTTTTTCCAAAACCAAAACACAATGATGAATTAGAACCAAAACTAAAACAAGGAACATTTCAACGGAAATGTACATGTCATCATAAACTCTGGGCCTAATTCAGACCCGCTCGCGAGCGAAGGACGCTCGCAAGCGGGTCGATGGTGCCCTAAAGTGCATGCACATGACGGAGGGAGCTCCGTCGTGCGCATGCGCGAGACCCGGCGCGGCGACGGAGAATCCGTCACTCGGTGTCTCGCACCAAAGGGGGCGTGCTGTCGATGGTGACAGCACGCCCCCTTTGGTGGGTGTGCCGGGGGCGTGGCTGCCAGACGGAGGCGTTCCCATGGGAACGCCTACCGTCTGGGCCGGCCCCACTGACATCAGTAGTGATGTCAGTGGGAGTGATTTTGGCTCTTATAGAGCCAAAATCACTCCAGGGCTTGCGGCCACGAGACCCTACCGCAGGGTCTCATCACAAGCCCGATGGTCGCGATGGTCTTGACCATCGCGACCATCATCATGGACGCTCGCTATAGCTGTGGGTAATAACACCCACAAACTGCTGCTGTTTTCAAACTGCTGTCACAATGGAAAGGTTTTGTTGCCCCATGTGGTTGTTCCACCATATTTAGCAGAACTCTTTCTGACAAAATTACAGACTCATTATCTCCATAATATCCTCAATAACTAATATACATAATATCCTCCATAACTAATATACATAATATCCTCCATAACTAAGGTGGTTACCCCCGGGATTCCCCAGTTTTATAGAATGCACTTGAAAAATGCTAGCTAGAAGCTGATTGGTTGCTATACCAACTTGTCCACTGTTCCACTTCTTGACTCTGTAGAATGTTTCATACATTTCCATGTATAACACTAATTGTAATTTTATTGTGCTTGGATGTGAGATACTGTAAAGTGCGTACACACTAGACAATATTTTTCATGATTTGCCCAATGTCGAACAACATATCGCGTAAGGACACCCCAGGGGCGGATTGGGTACTAAAAGTGGCCCTGGAAAAACTTCTGGAAGTGGCCTCACCTGGGCGGCACCAAATCCGCTGTAGGTGGAACCAGCACCAAAGTAGGCGGGATAAGTACATCACTATACCTGGAGACATCGGTGATAGGTAAGGCTAAAACTGGCATACATGTTGGGCTCTCAGAGGCTCCCTGCTTTATACTCTGACAGGCTTAATGGCATGAAGTGCATGTATTTACTCCTTCACGCTATGATTATTCCCTGCACATATGAGTTGATGTAAAAGTAGGGAACCCTGATCCCCATGATACCAGCTCCGTGTCTGTGCGTTCATTGGCTGAGAGAGGTCAGGCCCCGCCTCTCAGCCAATGAACGGCTCCTCCATTGTACTCAATGGTGGGAGCCGCAGGGTTACTAAAGTTTATCCTGCGCTCCCACCATTGACTTCAATGGAGGGAGCCGTTCATTGGCTGAGAGGCGGGGCCTGACCTCTCTCAGCCAATGAATGCACAGACACGGAGCTTCAAGGATGAAGCCGCGTCTGTGCGCTTCATTCAGGAAGGAGTAATCATTCTGATTAGACTGATAACTCCTTAATGCGATGGTCGGGTTTTCGTTTTCTTATTTTAACCCATGGATGCCTACTGAAGAAGGGGACTACTGGAGGTAATATAGTTGAGTATTGTGTGAGTGTGTGTATGTATGTATTAAATTTATACTTTGTAATGTGTGTGTGTGTTTCTTGCAACATTTCTTTACAGGTGAACTACAAGTCCCAGTGGGCCCTTAATGCCCCGCATGTTGGTACTTGTGGTTCTCCAAGTACCAGCATGCGGGGGAGGCTTGCTGGGACCTGCAGTTCTACTGGAAAGACAATGTTTATTTTTATCTATTTTTACACAACACCTACACAATCAACCCGCCACCCACCGCTCAGGAGTGGCGGGGATAACCCCGGGCTATCAGCCCAGGCTTGGGGTGCCCTAGAGAGGGAGACCCCTTTTTTTTGAAGGGGTCTCCAACTCCCCAGGGATCCCTGGCCTGGACTGACTAATGGTCAGGGCTGATGCTGCGGCCCGGTGATAGGGCTCCCCTGGCTGTGGCATCAGTCCCACGTTAGAAAGGGTCCAGGGCTGGTTCTGGATCTTACAAGGGAGCCCTACGCATTTTTTTCCCTGTAAGTCCAGAACCAGCCCTGCTTCCCATAGCCTAGTGCTGGTTGTACTGAGTACAGGGAGACCCTACAGTATATTTTCCCTGTACTTAGTCAATCAGAACTGGGTTTCAGCAGTCCGGGGCTGGTTATGATTTGGGTGGGGGGGGGGAACCACACCTTTTTCTTTTAATTTTAACTCTTTACACACTTTTTCCAGGCAGATACATGCAGGCATCTCACTGATATCTGCATGTATCTGTGTGCCAACGAACTGCTGAAAGTGAAAGCATGAAGCAGTTCGTGTGTCTTTTTGAAGGCTTATTTGCTGTTCGATTTGGACATGAACATGTCAAATCAAACTGCAAATCACTCTTCAAAACCGACTCAAAACAATTTTTTTTGCCAAATCGACCTTCAAAACGAGTATTAGGAAATTTGGCAAAATCCCTGGTTTCCAAACATTCGATTTGAGTTGATTTGAGAAGTGCTAAATCACTCCTCAAATCGACCTGCAAATCAACCAATAGTAAATTTACCCCAAAGCCTGTTGCATCTTTCCACTCCCAACACAGCAACTGGCAGCTTGTAGCACAGTCAGGGGCAGACAGATGCAATAAAATAGACATTCACTTAGATGAAAAGGGATTATAGAGTGCTTGCCTGCAGAGGGAGGTAAAACTTGATACTAAGGTAGTACATGACTAGATCAGTTTCTTATATAGTAACTAGGGGTGAAAGGGTTCGGATTTCTGAAATCCGAACCCCCCCGAGCCCCCCCGATCCGAGTCCGATCCGAGTCAGGCTCGACTTTTCCCGCCAGACTCGGATTCTGAAATCGAGGCAAAACGTCATCATCCCGCCTTCCGAGTCTCGCGGGTTTTGGATCCTATATAAGGTACCCGCGTCGGCGCCATTTTCTCACTCGGCTGTGGACAGTGAAGAGGGAGGGTGGGAGTTAGGGCTGGCTGGGCTGTGTAGTGTAGTGTAGTGCAGAGTAGTGTTGTGCTGTGCTGTGCTGCACTGTGCTGCTGTTGTCCATAGGGGCTGTGTCCACTACTTCAAAGTCCATAGGGGCTGGCTGTGTTGTGCTGTGCTGCTGTTGTTAATAGGGGCTGTGTCCACTACTTCAAAGTCCATAGGGGCTGGCTGGACTGTGTTGTGCAGTCAGTTGTCCATAGGGGCTGTGTCCACTCCAAAGTCCTGTGCAGTGTCCCAGTCCTAAAGGGGTGCTGTAGTGTTGTCCAGGGGGTGCTCTGTTCATCAGGGGTGCTCCCCCCAAGTGATAAAAAAAAATTTTTTTTCTGTGTTTGTGAATTGTGTGCGCAGTAGCCGCACGTGCATCAACAAAGTAGTGCCAAGCGTGCGCCTGTGTCATAAGTAAAGGGCCGGCTGGCTTGACCGTTAAAGGGTGCTGTAACCCCCAAAGTACACTCCAAACCAAATAAAATTTTTTTTTCTGTGTTTGTGAATTGTGTGCGCAGTAGCCGCACGTGCATCAACAAAGTAGTGCCAAGCGTGCGCCTGTGTCATAAGTAAAGGGCCGGCTGGCTTGACCGTTAAGGGTGCCGTAACCCCCGAAAGTACACTCCAGTCCAAAGAAAAAAAAAATTATTTTCTGTTTTTGTGAATTATGTGCGCTGTAGCCGCACGTGCATCAACAAAGTAGTGCCAAGCGTGCGCCTGTGTCATAAGTAAAGGGCCGGCTGGCTTGACCGTTAAAGGGTGCTGTAACCCCCAAAGTACACTCCAGTCCAAACCCCAAAAAAAATTATTTTCTGTGTTTGTGAATTGTGTGCGCAGTAGCCGCACGTGCATCAACAAAGTAGTGCCAAGCGTGCGCCTGTGTCATAAGTAAAGGGCCGGCTGGCTTGACCGTTAAAGGGTGCTGTAACCCCCAAAGTACACTCCAGTCCACACCCAAAAAAATATTATTTTCTGTGTTTGTGAATTGTGTGCGCAGTAGCCGCACGTGCATCAACAAAGTAGTGCCAAGCGTGCGCCTGTGTCATAAGTAAAGGGCCGGCTGGCTTGACCGTTAAGGGTGCCGTAACCCCCGAAAGTACACTCCAGTCCAAAGATAAAAAAAATTATTTTCTGTTTTTGTGAATTATGTGCGCTGTAGCCGCACGTGCATCAACAAAGTAGTGCCAAGCGTGCGCCTGTGTCATAAGTAAAGGGCCGGCTGGCTTGACCGTTAAAGGGTGCTGTAACCCCCAAAGTACACTCCAGTCCAAACCCCAAAAAAAATTATTTTCTGTGTTTGTGAATTGTGTGCGCAGTAGCCGCACGTGCATCAACAAAGTAGTGCCAAGCGTGCGCCTGTGTCATAAGTAAAGGGCCGGCTGGCTTGACCGTTAAAGGGTGCTGTAACCCCCAAAGTACACTCCAGTCCACACCCAAAAAAATATTATTTTCTGTGTTTGTGAATTGTGTGCGCAGTAGCCGCACGTGCATCAACAAAGTAGTGCCAAGCGTGCGACTGTGTCATAAGTAAAGGGCCGGCTGGCTTGACCATTAAAGGGTGCTGTAACCCCCAAAGTACACTCCAGTCCAAACCCAAAAAAATATTATTTTCTGTGTTTGTGAATTGTGTGCGCAGTAGCCGCACGTGCATCAACAAAGTAGTGCCAAGCGTGCGCCTGTGTCATAAGTAAAGGGCCGGCTGGCTTGACCGTTAAGGGTGCTGTAACCCCCGAAAGTACACTCCAGTCCAAACCAAAAAAAAAATTATTTTCTGTGTTTGTGAATTGTGTGCGCAGTAGCCGCACGTGCATCAACAAAGTAGTGCCAAGCGTGCGCCTGTGTCATAAGTAAAGGGCCGGCTGGCTTGACCGTTAAAGGGTGCTGTAACCCCCAAAGTACACTCCAGTCCAAACCCCAAAAAATATTATTTTCTGTGTTTGTGAATTGTGTGCGCAGTAGCCGCACGTGCATCAACAAAGTAGTGCTAAGCGTGCGCCTGTGTCATAAGTAAAGGGCCAGCTGGCTTGACCGTTAAAGGGTGCTGTAACCCCCGAAAGTACACTCCAGTCCAAACCAAAAAAAAATTATTTTCTGTGTTTGTGAATTGTGTGCGCAGTAGCCGCACGTGCATCAACAAAGTAGTGCCAAGCGTGCGCCTGTGTCATTAGTAAAGGGCCGGCTGGCTTGACCATTAAAGGGTGCTGTAACCCCCAAAGTACACTCCAGTCCAAACCCAAAAAAAAATATTATTTTCTGTGTTTGTGAAATGTGTGCGCAGTAGCCGCACGTGCATCAACAAAGTAGTGCCAAGCGTGCGCCTGTGTCATAAGTAAAGGGCCGGCTGGCTTGAGCGTTAAAGGGTGCTGTAACCCCCAAAGTACACTCCAGTCCAAACCCAAAAAAATATTATTTTCTGTGTTTGTGAATTGTGTGCACAGTAGCCGCACGTGCATCAACAAAGTAGTGCCAAGCGTGCGTCTGTGTCATAAGTAAAGGGCCGGCTGGCTTGACCGTTAAAGGGTGCTGTAACCCCCAAAGTACACTCCAGTCCAAACCCCAAAAAATATTATTTTCTGTGTTTGTGAATTGTGTGCGCAGTAGCCGCACGTGCATCAACAAAGTAGTGCCAAGCGTGCGCCTGTGTCGTAAGTAAAGGGCTGGCTGGCTTGACCGTTAAGGGTGCCGTAACCCCCGAAAGTACACTCCAGTCCAAAGAAAAAAAAAAATATTTTCTGTTTTTGTGAATTATGTGCGCTGTAGCCGCACGTGCATCAACAAAGTAGTGCCAAGCGTGCGCCTGTGTCATAAGTAAAGGGCCGGCTGGCTTGACCGTTAAAGGGTGCTGTAACCCCCAAAGTACACTCCAGTCCAAACCCAAAAAAAAATTATTTTCTGTGTTTGTGAATTGTGTGCGCAGTAGCCGCACGTGCATCAACAAAGTAGTGCCAAGCGTGCGCCTGTGTCATAAGTAAAGGGCCGGCTGGCTTGACCGTTAAAGGGTGCTGTAACCCCCAAAGTACACTCCAGTCCAAACCCAAAAAATGATTATTTTCTGTGTTTGTGAATTGTGTGCGCAGTAGCCGCACGTGCATCAACAAAGTAGTGCCAAGCGTGCGCCTGTGTCATAAGTAAAGGGCTGGCTGGCTTGACCGTTAAGGTTGCTGTAACCCCCGAAAGTACACTCCAGTCCAAACCAAAAAAAAAATTATTTTCTGTGTTTGTGAATTGTGTGCGCAGTAGCCGCACGTGCATCAACAAAGTAGTGCCAAGCGTGCGCCTGTGTCATAAGTAAAGGGCCGGCTGGCTTGACCGTTAAAGGGTGCTGTAACCCGCAAAGTACACTCCAGTCCACACCCAAAAAAATATTATTTTCTGTGTTTGTGAATTGTGTGCGCAGTAGCCGCACGTGCATCAACAAAGTAGTGCCAAGCGTGCGACTGTGTCATAAGTAAAGGGCCGGCTGGCTTGACCATTAAAGGGTGCTGTAACCCCCAAAGTACACTCCAGTCCAAACCCAAAAAAATATTATTTTCTGTGTTTGTGAATTGTGTGCGCAGTAGCCGCACGTGCATCAACAAAGTAGTGCCAAGCGTGCGCCTGTGTCATAAGTAAAGGGCCGGCTGGCTTGACCGTTAAGGGTGCTGTAACCCCCGAAAGTACACTCCAGTCCAAACCAAAAAAAAATTATTTTCTGTGTTTGTGAATTGTGTGCGCAGTAGCCGCACGTGCATCAACAAAGTAGTGCCAAGCGTGCGCCTGTGTCATAAGTAAAGGGCCGGCTGGCTTGACCGTTAAAGGGTGCTGTAACCCCCAAAGTACACTCCAGTCCAAACCCCAAAAAATATTATTTTCTGTGTTTGTGAATTGTGTGCGCAGTAGCCGCACGTGCATCAACAAAGTAGTGCTAAGCGTGCGCCTGTGTCATAAGTAAAGGGCCAGCTGGCTTGACCGTTAAAGGGTGCTGTAACCCCCGAAAGTACACTCCAGTCCAAACCAAAAAAAAATTTTTTTCTGTGTTTGTGAATTGTGTGCGCAGTAGCCACACGTGCATCAACAAAGTAGTGCCAAGCGTGCGCCTGTGTCATTAGTAAAGGGCCGGCTGGCTTGACCATTAAAGGGTGCTGTAACCCCCAAAGTACACTCCAGTCCAAACCCAATAAAATATTATTTTCTGTGTTTGTGAATTGTGTGCGCAGTAGCCGCACGTGCATCAACAAAGTAGTGCCAAGCGTGCGCCTGTGTCATAAGTAAAGGGCCGGCTGGCTTGAGCGTTAAAGGGTGCTGTAACCCCCAAAGTACACTCCAGTCCAAACCCAAAAAAATATTATTTTCTGTGTTTGTGAATTGTGTGCACAGTAGCTGCACGTGCATCAACAAAGTAGTGCCAAGCGTGCGCCTGTGTCATAAGTAAAGGGCCGGCTGGCTTGACCGTTAAAGGGTGCTGTAACCCCCAAAGTACACTCCAGTCCAAACCCCAAAAAATATTATTTTCTGTGTTTGTGAATTGTGTGCGCAGTAGCCGCACGTGCATCAACAAAGTAGTGCCAAGCGTGCGCCTGTGTCGTAAGTAAAGGGCTGGCTGGCTTGACCGTTAAGGGTGCCGTAACCCCCGAAAGTACACTCCAGTCCAAAGAAAAAAAAAAATATTTTCTGTTTTTGTGAATTATGTGCGCTGTAGCCGCACGTGCATCAACAAAGTAGTGCCAAGCGTGCGCCTGTGTCATAAGTAAAGGGCCAGCTGGCTTGACCGTTAAAGGGTGCTGTAACCCCCAAAGTACACTCCAGTCCAAACCCAAAAAAAAATTATTTTCTGTGTTTGTGAATTGTGTGCGCAGTAGCCGCACGTGCATCAACAAAGTAGTGCCAAGCGTGCGCCTGTGTCATAAGTAAAGGGCCGGCTGGCTTGACCGTTAAAGGGTGCTGTAACCCCCAAAGTACACTCCAGTCCAAACCCAAAAAATGATTATTTTCTGTGTTTGTGAATTGTGTGCGCAGTAGCCGCACGTGCATCAAAAAAGTAGTGCCAAGCGTGCGCCTGTGTCATAAGTAAAGGGCTGGCTGGCTTGACCGTTAAGGGTGCTGTAACCCCCGAAAGTACACTCCAGTCCAAACCCAAAAAAAATTATTTTCTGTGTTTGTGAATTGTGTGCGCAGTAGCCGCACGTGCATCAACAAAGTAGTGCCAAGCGTGCGCCTGTGTCATAAGTAAAGGGCCGGCTGGCTTGACCGTTAAAGGGTGCTGTAACCCCCAAAGTACACTCCAGTCCAAACCCAAAAAAAGATTATTTTCTGTGTTTGTGAATTGTGTGCGCAGTAGCCGCACGTGCATCAACAAAGTAGTGCCAAGCGTGCGACTGTGTCATAAGTAAAGGGCCGGCTGGCTTGACCATTAAAGGGTGCTGTAACCCCCAAAGTACACTCCAGTCCAAACCCAAAAAAAGATTATTTTCTGTGTTTGTGAATTGTGTGCGCAGTAGCCGCACGTGCATCAACAAAGTAGTGCCAAGCGTGCGACTGTGTCATAAGTAAAGGGCCGGCTGGCTTGACCATTAAAGGGTGCTGTAACCCCCAAAGTACACTCCAGTCCAAACCCAAAAAAATATTATTTTCTGTGTTTGTGAATTGTGTGCGCAGTAGCCGCACGTGCATCAACAAAGTAGTGCCAAGCGTGCGCCTGTGTCATAAGTAAAGGGCCGGCTGGCTTGACCGTTAAGGGTGCTGTAACCCCCGAAAGTACACTCCAGTCCAATCCAAAAAAAAAATTATTTTCTGTGTTTGTGAATTGTGTGCACAGTAGCCGCACGTGCATCAACAAAGTAGTGCCAAGTGTGCGCCTGTGTCATAAGTAAAGGGCCGGCTGGCTTGACCGTTAAAGGGTGCTGTAACCCCCAAAGTACACTCCAGTCCAAACCCCAAAAAATATTATTTTCAGTGTTTGTGAATTGTGTGCGCAGTAGCCGCACATGCATCAACAAAGTAGTGCCAAGCGTGCGCCTGTGTCATAAGTAAAGGGCCAGCTGGCTTGACCGTTAAAGGGTGCTGTAACCCCCGAAAGAACACTCCAGTCCAAACCAAAAAAAAATTATTTTCTGTGTTTGTGAATTGTGTGCGCAGTAGCCGCACATGCATCAACAAAGTAGTGCCAAGCGTGCGCCTGTGTCATTAGTAAAGGGCCGGCTGGCTTGACCGTTAAAGGGTGCTGTAACCCCCAAAGTACACTCCAGTCAATACCCAAAAAAAGATTATTTTCTGTGTTTGTGAATTGTGTGCGCAGTAGCCGCACGTGCATCAACAAAGTAGTGCCAAGCGTGCGCCTGTGTCATTAGTAAAGGGCCGGCTGGCTTGACCGTTAAAGGGTGCTGTAACCCCCAAAGTACACTCCAGTCAATACCCCAAAAAATATTATTTTCTGTGTTTGTGAATTGTGTGCGCAGTAGCCGCACGTACATCAACAAAGTAGTGCCAAGCGTGCGCCTGTGTCATAAGTAAAGGGCCGGCTGGCTTGACCGTTAAAGGGTGCTGTAACCCCCGAAAGTACACTCCCGTCCAAACCCAATAAAATATTATTTTCTGTGTTTGTGAATTGTGTGCGCAGTAGCCGCACGTGCATCAACAAAGTAGTGCCAAGCGTGCGCCTGTGTCATAAGTAAAGGGCCGGCTGGCTTGACCGTTAAAGGGTGCTGTAACCCCCGAAAGTACACTCCAGTCCAAACCCAAAAAAATATTATTTTCTGTGTTTGTGAATTGTGTGCGCAGTAGCCGCACGTGCATCAACAAAGTAGTGCCAAGCGTGCTCCTGTGTCATAAGTAAAGGGCCGGCTGGATTGACCGTTAAAGGGTGCTGTAACCCCCAAAGTACACTCCAGTCCAAACCCAAAAAAATATTATTTTCTGTGTTTGTGAATTGTGTGCGCAGTAGCCGCACGTGCATCAACAAAGTAGTGCCAAGCGTGCGCCTGTGTCATAAGTAAAGGGCCGGCTGGCTTGACCGTTAAAGGGTGCTGTAACCCCCAAAGTACACTCCAAACCAAAAAAAAATAAATTTTCTGTGTTTGTGAATTGTGTGCGCAGTAGCCGCACGTGCATCAACAAAGGAGCAGCGCCAAGCGTGCGCCTGTGTCCCATAAGTAAAGAGCCGGCTGGCTCATTTCTTAAAGGCTGGTGTAACCCACAAAGTGCACTACTCTCCAGCAAAAATGAAAAAATATTTTCTGTGTTTAGCCGCACGTATATATCAAATCGATATAACATAAATGGAGGACCAAACTTTCTCCGATAAAAATAAAATAGAGAAAGATCAAGAACCACTTCCTCCTAGTGCTGAAGCTGCTGCCACTAGTCATGACATAGACGATAACATGCCATCAACGTCGTCTGCCAAGGCCGATGCCCAATGTCATAGTAGAGGGCACATACAATCCCAAATGACAAAGTTCAGGAAAATGACCTTGAAAAAAACATTTAAATCAGCTGAAGAGAAACGTAAACTTGCCAATATGCCATTTACGACACAGAGTGGCAAGGAACGGCTAAGGTCGATCCCTAGTATGTTCATGACTAGTGGTTCAGCTTCACATGACGATGGAAGCCCTCCTCCCACTAAAAAAATCAAAAGAGTTAAGCTGGCAAAAGCACAGCGAAGAACTGTGCTTTCTAAGAAGATATCACAAATCCCCAAGGAGAGTCCAAGTGTGGTGGTGGTTGCGATGCCTGACCTTCCCAGCACTGGACGGGAAGAGGTGGCTCTTTCCACCATTTGCACGCCCCCTGCAAGTGCTGAAAGGAGCACCCACAGTCTACTTGCTGATATGCAAATTGAAGATGTCACTGTTGAAGTACAACAGGATGAGGATACTGGTGTAGCTGGCGCTGAGGAGGAAGTTGGCGAGGAGGATTCTGATGGTGATGTGGTTTGTTTAAATCAGGCTCCGGGGAGACAGTTGTTGTCCGTGGGATGAAAAAGCCCATCACGGTCATGCCTGGGCAGAAGACCAAACATTCCACTTCTTTGGTCTGGCAATATTTCTATCCAAATCCGGACAACAACTGTCTTGCCATATGTACCATATGTAAAGGTGAAATAAGTAGGGGTAGGGATGTCAACCACCTAGGAACATCCTCCCTTATACGGCACCTGCAGCGCGTTCATAAAAAGTTACTGTCAAGTTCAGAAACTTTGGCTAAGACCGTAAGCAGTCCAGGGACACCTAAATCCCGTTGTCCTGTTGTATCCAAGCGCCTGCAAACCACACCGTCAACTCCCTCCTCATCAATTTCCTCCTTAGTCAGGATCGGAAGTAGTCCTGCAGGCTATGTCACTGGCATGACTGAATCTCCTATCCGGGATTCCTCCGGAGGATCCTGCATTGCTACGCCTACTGCTGCCGCTGCTGCTGTTGCTACTGCTGGGAGTCGTTCATCATCCCAGAGAGGAAGTAGGAACACCACTACTTTTACTAAACAATTGACCCTCCAACAGTCCTTAGCGAGGAGGATGAAGTACGACAGCAGTCATCCTGAAGCGAAACGTATAACTGAGGGCTTGACTGCTATGTTGGTGTTAGACGTGCGTCCGGTATCCGCCATTAGTGCAGTGGGATTTAGACAATTGATGGAGGTAGTGTGTTCCCGGTTCCAAATCCCGTCTAGATTCCACTTCACTAGGCAGGCGATACCGAGACTGTACAGAAACGTCAGAAAAAGTGTCCTCAGTGTCCTGAAAAATGCCGTTGTACACAATGTCCACTTAACCACGGACATGTGGACAAGTGGAAAAGGGCAGACTAAGGACTATATGACTGTGACAGCCCACTGGGTAGATGTATCACCTTACGCAGCAACAGCAGCAGCGTCACCAGTAGCAGCATCTCAGAAACGCCAGCTCATTACAAGGCAGGCTACGCTGTGTATCACCGGTTTCAGTAAGAGGCACACCACCGACAACCTCTTAGAGAAACTGAGGGAAATCATCGCCCAGTGGCTTACCCCACTTAGACTCTCCTGGGGATTTGTGATATCTGACAACGCCACCAATATTGTGCGGGCATTACATCTGGGCAAATTCCAGCAGGTCCCATGTTTTGCTCACACAATAAACTTGGTGGTGCAGAATTTTCTGAAAAGCGACAGGGGCGTGCAGGAGACGCTTTGGGTGGGCCGAAAAATTTCTGGCCACTTTCGCCATTCAGCGACTGCGTGCCGAAGACTGGAGCGCCAGCAAACGCTCTTGAACCTGCCCCGCCATCACCTGAAGCAAGAGGTTGTGACGCGGTGGAACTCAACCCTCTATATGCTTCAGAGGATGGAGAAGCAGCAAAAGGCCATACAAGCCTATACATCCACCTATGACATAGGCAAAGGAGGGGGTATGCACCTGACTCAAGCGCAGTGGAGAATGATTTCCGTGTTGTGCAAGGTTCTCCAGCCCTTCGAACTTGCCACACGTGAAGTCAATTCAGACACTGCCAGCTTGAGTCAGGTCATTCCCCTCATCAGGCTTTTGCAGAAGCAGCTGGAGAAAGTGAAGGAGGAGCTAAGATGGAGCGATTCCGCTCGGCATGTGGGACTTGTGGATGAAGCCCTTCATTCGCTTTGCCAGGATTCCAGGGTGGTCAATCTGTTGAAATCAGACCACTACATTTTGGCCACCGTGCTCGATCCTAGGTTTAAAGCTTATGTGGTGTCTCTCTTTCCGGCCGACACAAGCCTGCAGAGGTGCAAAGACCTGCTGGTGAACACACTGTCAGCTGAAGCGGAACGTGACACGTCAATGGCTCCTTCTTCATTTTCTCCCGCAACTGGGGCTGCCAGGAAAAAACTTAGGTATCCTAAGCAACCCGCTGGCGGTGATGCAGGGCAGGCAGGACCAAGTTTGGACATCTGGTCCGGACTGAAGGACCTGGCAACAGTTTCTGACATGTCTACTGTCACTGCATATGATACTGTCACCATTGACAGAATGGTGGAGGATTACATCGGTGACAGCATCCAAGTAGGCATGTCAGACAGTCTATACCTGTACTGGCAGGAAAAAGAGGCAATTTGGAGGCCCCTGTACAAACTTTCTCTATTTTACCTGAGTTGCCCCCCCTCTAGTGTGTACTCCGAAAGAGTGTTTAGTGCAGCCGGGAACCTTGTCAGCGAAAGGCGTAGGAGGTTGCTTCCACAGAATGTGGAGAAGATGATGTTCATCAAAATGAATTAATAGCTCTTCCAGGGAGACCAGCCTCCAGAAGGTACAGAGGGACCTGTGGTGGTGGATTCAAGTGGGGACGAGTTAATACTTTGTGAGGATGAGGATGTACACACTGAAGAGGGTGAGGAATCGGTGGATGAGGAGGATGAGGATGACATCTTGCCTCCGTAGAGCCAGTTTGTGCAGGGACACATTAATTGCCAGCTTGTTTTGTGGGGGCCCAAACTAACCAATCATTTCAGCCACAGTTGTGTGGCAGACCCTGGCGCTGAAATGATTGGTTTGTTAAAGTGTGCATGTCCTGTTTATACAACATAAGGGTGGGTGGGAGGGCCCAAGGACAATTCCATCTTGCACCTCTTTTTTTTCTTTGCATTATGTACAGTTTGGGGCCTAGTTTTTCTAACTGCCATCCTGTCTGCCACTGCAGTGTCACTCCTAGATGGGTCACGTGTTTGTGCCGCCCACTCGTGTCGCTTAGCATAGTCATCCAGCTACCTCGGTGCAACCTTTTGGACATAAAAACACTATTGTGAGGTGTGAGGTGATCAGAATAGACTGGAAATGAGTGGAAATTAAGGTTATTGAGGTTAATAATAGCATAGGAGCAGAAAAACCTACAAATTCTGTGATTTTAGCTGTTTTTATGCTTTTTTTCAAAAAAACACAGATCCAAAACACAAAACCCAGAACCCAAAACACGGAAGGGTGGTTTTGGCAAAACCAATCCAGATCCAAAACACGAAGAAAGATCCAGATCCAAAACCAAAACACAAAACACGAAAAGTGGCCGGTGCACACCCCTAATAGTAACACACTGTAATGCATTTCTCCCAGTGCCTGCAAGCACCACTGTGTGTCTGTAAGCTGCAACAAGCATCACTGTGCGTCTGTGCCCTGAGACAAGCACCACTGTGTCTGTGCCCTGCGACAAGCGCAAATGTGTGTCTGTACCCTGAGACAAGCGCCAGTGTGTGTCTGTACCCTGCGACAAGCGCCACTGTGCGTCTGTACCCTGCGACAAGCACCACTGTGTGTCTGTACCCTACGACAAGCATCACTGTGCGTCTGTACCCTGCGACAAGCATCACTGTGCATCTGTGCCCTGCGACAAGCTCCAATGTGTGTCTGTACCCTGCGACAAGCGCCAGTGTGTGTCTGTACCCTGCGACAAGTGCCACTGTGTGTCTGTACCCTGCGACAAGCACCACTGTGTCTGTAAGCTGCGACAAGCACCACTGTGTCTGTACCCTGCGACAAGCGCCAATGTGTGTCTGTACCCTGCGACAAGCACCACTGTGTGTCTGTACCCTGCGACAAGCACCACTGTGTGTCTGTACCCTGCGACAAGCACCACTGTGTGTCTGTACCTTGCGATAAGCACCACTGTGTTTCTGTACCCTGCAACAAGCACCACTGTGTGTCTGTACCCTACGACAAGCATCACTGTGTCTGTACCCTGCGACAAGCGCCAATGTGTGTCTGTACCCTGCGACAAGCGCCAATGTGTGTCTGTACCCTGCGACAAGCACCACTGTGTGTCTGTACCCTGCGACAAGCACCACTGTGTGTCTGTACCCTGCGACAAGCACCACTGTGTGTCTGTACCTTGCGATAAGCACCACTGTGTTTCTGTACCCTGCAACAAGCACCACTGTGTGTCTGTACCCTACGACAAGCATCACTGTGTCTGTACCCTGCGACAAGCGCCAATGTGTGTCTGTACCCTGCGACAAGCGCCAGTCTGTGTTTGTACTCCGCGACAAGCACCACTGTGTGTCTGTACCCTGCGACGATACCTATTCTGATTGGTGGTCTCTCTCTGATTCATTTGAAGAGGATGTGGCAAACTTGCAGATCCCACCCTTACTGCTCCCTACAGATAGGCACATATACTAGAGATAGATATATCATGCAACATAGCTGTGTATCACATGGTAATTGCCTTTTGTACCAATACCATTGCAGAACAATTTTTTGTGAAGGGGGGGGGGGCAGGGGGACAGGATACACTGCATGTTATCAACTCTATCCAGCAGGTACAGGGTTACATGATAGAACACCCCAATCTACCTCTGGCAGCAAAAGGCTTAAACAACCTTTTGGCAAATAAGTCAGGACAGGAGAAAATATTGATATTAGATCTGGAAGAAATATATATTACTGATGAGATGCCTGCTAATAATGATAAGGAGTTAATTAGCTGGCTCACCGTGTACTGGATGGAATGGTCCCACAGGCATTCATTCATACACAGGTCCCCTGCAGCAGCCAGTGAGTGCATGGTGTCTGACTCTGGACCCCTTAACTCTGCCCCCCCCGACAGCCTAATAAGTTAGCCCACCCCCTCAGCCCTGCTGGCTGTCTGCCTTGGATAACAAAGCTTGTGCTTGGACCCCTTAGCTCTGCCCCCGCGCCAGCCTCATCAGTCAGCCCGGCCCCTCCCTCAGCCCCGCTGGCTGACTGACTTCAGTATATCTGCTTAACTGCCCACACACTTCATACTATTGCCGGCCGCCTGGCTCTTAACGTGGTCCGAGCGCGCGGCACACCCTCGGGGAGCCTTACATGCTGAGGCAGAGCTACATGTAAAAATAATTAAAAAGAGAATAACTCGGCTGACAGGCGGCCCCATAGATGCATCGGCCCACCGGGAATATTCCCGCCAAAGTCTATAGCCAATCCGCCCCTGGGACACCCTCTATGTCTTAGCGAGCTAAGTGAATGAGCGCTCGCTAGTGTTTAAAGACGCCCCCTTTCCACTAGCAACACACATAATTTTCCAGGAATTGTAGGATTAATCGGTAACATCAAGAGCCATCGCAGCTGCTCACAGCCCTTGAGGTTACTTTTCCCGGCTGCAAGCACTGCGATCAGTGTGGCCTGAATTACATGCAGGTGACATGTACAATGACGCTACTTTGCTAATTATGCACTCCCTTTAAACTGCGTTTTGGTGGCCTGACACGCCTGCGTTCGCACATCCACTCCCCCATTAACAAGCACCTTCCCCTGTTGCCACCCACAAACGGCACTATCTGTCACTCAAAGCAGCGCCCTGATAGTGGCTTACGAGCAACCAAAATCAGATCGCAGAGACTGGCTTGCGCACGCGCACTGCGAATTATATGCATGCGCAATAATCGCTCAGAACAAGTGAGCGCAACTTAGGAACCGGGTCTGAATCAGATCCATAATGCAGAGAGCATTGCAGTGACTGACATATAATGTAGAGAGTGTTGGAGTGCCCGCCATATGATGCAGAGACCATCAGTGATCGCTATATAATACAAAAAGCATCGCAGTGACCACCATATAATGCAGCTGCCAACATTGCCCTCCATACAGGGCCAGTTCTAGACGAAGTAGAGTCCTGAGCGAAAAGTCTCTATGCCACAATGACACTACAGCCCCCGCAATATATCACTCCAGCACCACCTGTGTCAGATTCTATCTCCCCCATATAATACACCTGCTCCCACCTATGTCACAGTCTAGCCCCGCCCCCATATAACACACCTGCTCCCTCCTGTGTAAAGGTGCCCAGATACATAGCGATGTGCTCACGATCCAACATCGTGTACGATTTCCCCTGAACTCTCCCCGGGACCTCCCCGGCAGTCGTGGGCACGTTTTGGTCAATAAAGCTGCCAATTTGACTTCCGATCTCACGATCTATCGGATTGTATGCATCGTGAGATTTTGCAAGATAAATCATGAGTTTCCCAAAACAACAGAAGAGGCTCTTCATGATTGGTGGAAAATGTAAATAATAATAACAAAGGGAGGGGCTAGCCAGGGGGTATAAAAAGCAGGCACCCTTTTAACCCTGTGTACATTCTGCTCTGCTACTATTAAGTCTAGGTGTATACCTGCTGAACCCTGTACATTGCTACTGTGCTCTTTGTATTTGGCTTGCCTTTTACAAAGTGTCTTCTACATGCAAGTGTGTGCAACTGCATTCTATCCTGTTCATGAATTCTGTGCTGATGGATCCCTATTGGTATAGAGTGTTGGTCGCTCAAGCTGGGGTCAAGGTGATCCAGGAGAGGGCCCAGCAAAGGAGGAGAAGAACATGCTGGACCAAGGAATGGCTGCAGCAAAGGGATACTCACTCTCACATGTCCCTGCTGATGGAGATCAAGGAGAACATCCCGGACTACTGCAACTACCTGCGCATGGATGATGCCACCTTCCAGGAGTTGCTGCATCTGATGACCCTCCACATCCGGAAGCAAGACACAAGGTGGCAGAGGGCAATCCCTGCTGAAGAGAGGCTGGTCGCTACCCTAAGGTACCTGGCTACAGGAATGTCATTTGATGACCTGAAGTTTGGGACACTCATCTCACCTCAGTCCTTGGGTGTCATCATCCCGGAGACCTGCAAGGCTATTGTTAAAGTGCTGCAGTACCAGTATTGCAAGGTAAAGAAAAAAAACACACTACACATTTGTTTCTTGTCAAAAAAAATTTTTTCTTTAGTTTTTTTTTTTTTTTTTAAATTAACTTTTTATCATAACTGTGACAGCCAATAAGGCAGCATTAAAAAGACTGTGCTGCATAGCAGTCATTAACATTTGTGTGGCAACAACACTACATAGTAGTCAATTACATTTTTTGTAAGGTTTTTTTTTTTAACTCATTCTAAAAACTGACAGTCACTGTGGCAATAACACTGCTCTGCACTGTCAATAACAATTTTTCTGTGTTTTTTATTTGAACTCTTTATTATAAGACAGCCAATTAGGCTGCATAAACCGGACTGTGGACTGAACTGTAAGCAATAACATAATGTTTAGTTATTTTTAATATATAAAATAAACATGTATATAAATTGTACAAAACAGCATTATCTCCAAATTTTATCAATCCCAATAGGTAGGCTGCTGTATATTGTACGGTGGGTCAGATGCCAGATTGAACAGGCCAATACACACATGGCACAAGTACAGATTGTGCCCCCGGCTTCCAGCAATCTGTACTTGCTCCATGTGTGTAGTGACCTTGTCCAATCA
The DNA here is from genome assembly GCA_031769625.1 of Taudactylus pleione. Lineage (NCBI taxonomy): Eukaryota > Metazoa > Chordata > Amphibia > Anura > Myobatrachidae > Taudactylus > Taudactylus pleione. Next base: position 5,373,083 of record JAUIMM010000104.1, on the reverse strand, counting down.
GCATCATCACCACCATATAGCATACAGCCAGCACCTATTGGGAGTGATAAAATTTGGTGATAGTACAGACAAGAAGAAAAAAAAATCTAATAATCTTCCTCTGACTCCAGCAGAGCATTACAAATGGTCTGGTTTGTAGTTCGGGTGCTGGGTGGGGGAGTAATCTCAAACTGGGCTGGGGGGCCTGACATAGGCAGTTGGGGCAGATGAATAAAGCAGTGGGTCTGCAATGTAGGTGGAGTTGTGTAAATGGCTGTTGAGTGACCTAATTAAAAGCTCATAGACGGGCCTTTGGACATTTTTCTTAGTGACCTCTAGATCTAATGCGACTGTTAATATGTGCAGTAAAATCGTCAATATCATCCGGCGGTTTCTGAAAAATGCATTCAGCTTGTTGGAGAAACAAGTCCTCCTGTTCTGTGTGCTGCTGCTTTCTTCCCTGTTTTTTTTTTTTTGGGGTGGTACCAAAGAAGATGATGGACCTAGTAGAATGGGTGTTGATATTGGGGTCAAGTTTTCCACCTCGCTGTACCCGACCAAACTTAGGTCCGGCGTGGAGGACATATCAGGCTCTTGGGTGGGAGTCTATATAGGAAAAAAAAAGAAAAGCAATATTATAGTCATGTTTTAACACATTTTTTACTATTTTTCCAGTTTCCTAACACCGTGGATGAGAGGAAGAGCATCGCTGAAGAATTTGAACAACGTTGGTATTTCCCTAACTGCGGAGGAGCCATCGATGGAAAACACATCTGCATCAACCCACCTGCCAACACCGGATCATATTACTACAACTACTGTACAAAGGCTTCTAGAGCATTGTTCTCATGGCAGGGGTGAATGCCAACTACAAATTTTTGTTTGCGGATGTTGGCAAGAGTGGCAGTGCTTCAGATGGTGGGTCCTTCAAACAGACTGCTTTCTACCAGAGACTCACCAACAAAACCCTCCACTTGCCGTCACTGGACGAGACAAAGCATGGCCTAAATTACGTTTTCGTCGGCGACTATGCTTTTGCATTACATGAACATGTGATGAAGTCATTTGCACAGAGGGGCCTGACCAGAGAGAAGAGGACCTACAATTATCGTCTATCCCAGGCATGGTGCATTGCTGAAAATGCGTTTGGAATACTCAGCAACCGGTTCCGCATTTTCCACACCACCATAAACCTACGTGTGGAGAAGATAGACTGGGTCGTGATGGCGTCCTGTGTGCTGAATAACTTTCTGCGAAAGAAAACTACACAATGAGGACCCGTCCCAGCTAGACCAGAAGATGTAGGACCTCCGTAGGAGAATGCCCAGTTTACATCAGTGTCTGCACCACTAATTCCTACAACATCAACAGCACATGCCAAAGAAGTAAGGGAGGAGTCTATGGCCTATTTCAACGGACCAGATGCGGTGCCATGGCAGGAGGACTGTATGTGAGATAAATGACTATAGTGGACAATTGGGCTCCTTTTAGAGATGCGGCCGCCCTCTTTCAAAGCGAGAGCTCGCATTTTGCGAGCGCCTCTGAATGAGGTCCTGTGTCTCTACTTACCAAAATTTCCTCAGATGGTCCACTCACTTCTGCTGCCTCCTCTTCTCCCTCTCGCTCGGCCATCAGGACAACTGACTGGCGTTGTGGCTCCTGTTCGCTGATGAAGCTTATGAGGTGATAGTACCACAGTGTTGGCTGGTACACGTTGTCGGTGCCTGCACCAGAGCTTTTTGAATCGTCCACTTTTCTCTTTTCCTTTATGTAGATGGTACGCAGGTTTTGGATTTTGTGGCATACTATTTTAAGGTCAGCATCCGCAATGAAGCTACATTTTATATATGTATTGATGTTGTTGTAATGTTTTATTTTTTGTTGTTGAACTAAATTTGTTTTTGCCATTTTATTTTGAGTGTTTTATGATTTTGCAGTTATTTATTAGGTGGCCCGTGACATTGGTGGGTAGGTGGGTGGCACACATTGGTGGGCAGTGGGAGGTTAATGCATGACACAGCCACTGCCAGCCTCATTTCGGCAGGTGGTGGCTGGGTCATGCATTTATAAGTGGGTAGCACACATTGGTGGGTACATGGGTGGCACACCTTGGTGGGCAGTGGGAAGTTAATGCATGACCCAGCCTCATTTCGGCAGGTGGTGGCTGGGTCATGCATTTATAAGTGGGTGGCACACATTGGTGGGTAGGTGGGTGGCACACATTGGTGGGCAGTGGGAGGTTAATGCATGACCCAGCCACCGCCTGCCTCATTCCGGTAGGCGGTGGCTGGGTCATGCATTTATAAGTGGGTGGCACACATTGGTGGGTAGGTGGGTGGCACACATTGGTGGGCAGTGGGAGGTTAATGCATGACCCAGTCACCGCCTGCCTCATTCCGGCAGGCGGTGGCTGGGTCATGCGTTTATAAGTGGGTCGCACACATTGGTGGGTATGTGGGTGGTACACATTGGTGGACAGTGGGGTTGCATTAAATACAGTACCAATACTCACCAAAGTACTGCAATCCAGACTTCAGTGTGCAGGCAGGCTCTATCGTGCTTCCTTCTTCATCTGTCCACGATGCTGCACAAGATGGCGATTGGGCGTGTACAGGGTCCTGTCAGTCAAATTCTCCAATGTATGATGAATCGTGAGATACATCGTGAGTAAAAAATACTCACGATCTGCATCACATTGTGTCCCAGATTGGCAAATCTGCCCTATAGCACGGCAGATCCGAAGATGGGACGCGCATTGGCATCGTGATCGTGAGTGGAAACTCACGATTTGGGCATAATTATCATGATTTGTCGTCATGATTCTTCGAAATCGGCCAAATCGGGTAAAATATCGCTATGTGTGTAGGCAGCTTCAGAGTCTAGTTCTCCTCCTTCCCCCATTGTACCCATAATACTTACCACACTGGCTGCATTCTTCCTGTCTGTATGATCTCCCTCATGCTGGGATAAAGGGTGCGTCTACAAGCTACTTGCAAGTAGTATATAAGTGTATTCAATAGTGTTTGAATTAGAGATGAGCGGTTCGGATTCTGTGGAATCCGAACCGCTCCGAACATTGGGGATCCGAGTCCACCCGAACCCTGTTCGGGTGTTCACCGCCTGACTCGGATCCCCGTTCGGGGCCGAACGGCGGCCTCCTGATGTCGGATTCTCACTAGAGAATCCGACATCAGGGCTCCTATTGTGTAGGGCAGAGCGCTGTGATAGCGCTCTGCCCTACACAGACACAAACACACAGCCGCCAGCGGCAGCTGTGTGTTTGTTACAGCAGCCAATGAGAGTCACACAGACTCTCATTGGCTGCTGCACGGAGGGAGCCGGCTGGAGCTCACACATGAGCTCCGTCTTCCGGCTCCCTCCACCAGAGCGGACGGCGCGGGAGCGGGGATTCAGGTAAGTTTTTTTTTTTTACTTGTGCAAGGGCTGGGGGCGCTACTGGGGGGGGGTCTGCTACTGGGGGTGCGGGGAGGCCATACTACTGGGGGGGCCTGCTACTGGGGGGGGCTATACTACTGGGGGGGTCTGCTACTGCTGGGGGCTATACTACTGGGGGGGGTCTGCTACTGGGGGGGGTCTGCTACTGGGGGTCCATACTACTGAGTGGCCTGCTACTGGGGGGGCTATACTACTGGGGGGGTCTGCTACTGGGGGGGGCATACTACTGGGGGGGGCTTACTACTACTGGGGGGGCCATACTACTGGGGGGGCATACTACTGGGGGTGCGGGGGGGCCATACTACTGGGCGGGCCTGCTACTGGGGGGGGCTATACTACTGGGGGGGTCTGCTACTGCTGGGGGCTATACTACTGGGGGGGGTCTGCTACTGCGGGGGTCTGCTACTGGGGGTCCATACTACTGAGGGGCCTGCTACTGGGGGGGGCTATACTACTGGGGGGGTCTGCTACTGGGGGGGTCTGCTACTGGGGGGGGCATAGTACTGGGGGGGCTTACTACTACTGGGGGGGCCATACTACAGGGGGGGCCATACTACAGGGGTGGCTACTACTGGGGCAGCCTACTACTGGGGGGGACCTGCTACTGGGGCAGCCTACTACTGGGGGGGCATACTACTGGGGGGGCCATACTACTGGAGGGGCCATACTACTGGAGGGGCTGCTAATGGGGGGCCTGCTAATGGGGGGCATTCTACTGGGGGCACTGCATAGGGGACCCTACTACTAAGGGGACTGCATAGGGGGCACCACTGCTGGGGGCATTGTGTAAGGGACACCGCTACTGTGGGCATTGTGTAAAAGGGGCACTACTGTGGGCATTGTGTAAAAGGGTCACTACTGTGGGCATTGTGTAAAAGGGGCACTACTGTGTGTCGTAACATAAATAAGAGACACTATGGTGTAATGTGAATCAGGCCCTATGTGCGGTGTAATGTGAATAAGATTGTGCTCTGTGACTCCTTGGGCCGTAGCCCACTATGTAAACAAGTACTGTGATTCTGCTGGCCGTACCCCGCTGGGTGGGTGCACTACTTTTCATTTCTGCCACTGCTGTGAGGCAATGTGTCATAGATGTGCTTTATACTGTGGTGTCTGTGTCGTTGTGCCGCTGCTTTGTCGCTTAAATAGTAACCAGTCAGCTCACTGCAACCTTTGGCCAATAATGTTGAAAACAATATTATAAGCTGTGATATGCTCTAAATTGACTGGAAATTAATGTTATTGAGGTTAATAATACTCTAGGAAGAAAAAAAAGACCAATTTATGTGATTTTAGCTTTTTTTTGTAAATTTTTGTAAAAAAATCCAAATCCAAATCCAAAGCCAGTCACCGCAGTTTGGCAAATCCAAATCCAAAGCCGGAAGACGAATTAGAACCAAATCCAAATCCGGCAAAAATGGTCCGGCGCACATCCCTAGTTTGAATACACTTATAAAGTGGCAAATAGCAGACACTCCCTTGTTCTCAGCGTGAGCTCTCACAGACAGGGAGATATCGGATTACACTGCAAAGAGGCAGGTAGCTGCTCAGCCGTCATCCACCCCAGCGGCTCCTGTAATGTGTTACAGCACGGAGCCTGCCCTGGACTGACAGTGAACACCCCATTATTAATACATTCCCACCTACCCCCCATTTTTATCTGCAGGATAGGCAGCACCTATCTGAGCCTCTGCTGTCGTTCGGCAGTGTGCTACTATGACATTGACAGCACAGTCAGTGCTGCTGGGAGGAGCTGGGAGTAGAGGAAGGAGGGGCCGCCAAGGGGAAGAAGTGTGGCAGTGGTGGTGGTGAAGGGCCTCTTAAGGCAGGCTCAGCCTGCTGTCTGTCTTTAAGTTTGACTGGCAGCACAGCTGATCAGTTGCAGCGCAGCAGGGAGGGGAGGAAGGGGAGGACTTGGCAGGAGGGGGAACAGCCAGGATTGGGACTGGGAACCGCAGTAGGCTGCCGCTGCCTGTCATACAGTGTGACAGGCGTAGCGGCAGCCGGCATCAAACAACAGCGGACTTAGCAGCATCTGCAGGGAGAGCGCCTCTATTTAGCCTGGCGCCTCCCTGCAGTGCAGGATCCGCTGAGCGGGTTGCGCCGGCCCTGAATATAATTCTGTAGGTGTGAAACAATAACAAAATGGCTGCCGTAGATCTAACTCTAGTGTTCACTCTAGTTGTTAACTTTGTGCAGTGTGATTGACTACTTGGGGGGGGTCAATTATTACAATGCTGGGCATGAGGTGTTAGCTACAAACGGGATGCCACGGCAGCTGACCCGTTCTTCTGTCGGGCCCCTCCGAGTCCAACAAACTTAGGCCCGGGTACTTAGTATTTGCTCCCCCCTACTTGGAGTTACTGGGTACAAGATGCAACAAAATTTCGCTAGCCAGAGGCACCTCTATTATTCAGTGATTTTTTTTTCTGTCATATTTTCATCCACTTTAAATATTGTGGACTATTACATTTGGTGACTTTGGGGCCTATTCATCAACACTAAAATGAAGTTTTTAATGACATTTTCCTTAATTACCGTTATTTTAGTGTTCAGGAAGATACCTAACACAGGCGATATCACTGATATCTCCTTGTTAAGTCCGCCTGCGTTAATTTCCACACTCCCCATACATTAGTACATTAGTATAGGGATGTAGAAATTATGCTATTCATCAAATTCCGAAAATTATGTATTTTCAGAATTTGATGGAGTTACTATACGCCACTCTGAGGTGGTGTATAGCAGGTGACACTTACCTGTGTCAGCATGGGCAGGTCCTCCTCCGCTCCATCCGGCGCTCCTTGGTCTCTCCTCTGGCTCCGGTGGCTGTTCTGACACGTGTTCTCCAGGCAGAACACATTAAAGTTTAGAAGAAAAAAACAACCTTTTTTTTTCTTCTAAACTTTACTGTGTTCTGCCTGGAGAACACAGTGTCAGAACAGCATATGGAGCCAGAGGCGGCTGCAGCGGGCAGGTAAGTTTGGGATGGGGGGGAGGGGGGATTGGGGGGGCACACAGAATTACCGCAGCTGAAGGTAGTGCTGCGCATGCGCTGGTTTTATGGATGTAACAGCGCATGCGCAGCACTGATTACAGCTGCGGTAAGGTAGAGTAGATAGGGAAAACTATCTATTTCCTGAAAAGCTGTAATCGTGAAAATTACAGCTTTTCGAAATAGATAGTTATGGAGAGGAGGAATGATGAATTCCTCCTGTAATTAGGTAGAACTCCATGCGAGTTCTAAACCTAATTACCTCCAGAGATATTTTAGTTATGATGAATAGGCCCCTTTACCTATTAACATACTAGAATATTAGGATGGCGATTTGTAGGAATGTTTCTGCCAATTTTATGTCGAATCGCACTATATTAGTTATGTCTTTTAAAATCACTGAAAACCTGTTTTGTGCAAATCGGAGGCTATTAAATTTTTCCCCACAGACTAATGTAGAGGTGCCCAAACTTTTTGAATCATGGCACCCTTGAGTATCAGCATTGTTTTCATGGAACCCCTAAGCCAAAATTTGTTATTGAGAAATTCAGAAATAAATGTAGAGACATAGGCCCTGATTCAGAGCCGGACGCTCTGACCAGAGCGCTCGCTCTGAATCAGGGCCCACCTCCATTAATATGGAGCGTCCTCCTGGATGCTCGTATAGCTGTGGGTCACCACCCACAGCATATACGAGCATGCAGGGTGATGGTCGCGATGGTCTTGACCATCGCCACTGCGACCAGAAGCCTGCGGTTGAGTTTCTCAACCGCAAGGCCAGGAGTGATTTTGGCTCTATCAGAGCCAAAATCACTCCCACTGACATCACTAGTGATGTCAGTGGGGCCGGCTTCTGACGGTAGGCGTTCCCTTGGGAACGCCTCCGTCTGGGAGGCACGCCCCCGGCACGCCCACCAAAGGGGGCGTGCTGTCAATCAACATCGACAGCACGCCCCCTTTGATCACACTCCGAGCGAAGGAAAGTCCTTCGCTCGGCGCGTCTCGCGCATGCGCACGATGGAGCTCCCTCCGTCGTGCGCATGCGCAGTGCAGACCATCGACCCACTTGCGAGCAGACAGCCGCTCGCGAGTGGGTCTGAATCAGGCCCATAGTAAAGTGAATTAAATTGTGCTTACCGGTCATCCCTAGGTTCAGTTATGTTGTGGTGGAGAGGTGTGTGCTTCTATTTGTCCACATATTTACATTACATTGACCATAAAGAATTTGATTTGGTGCTGGACCACCAACCTGAGGCACCCCTGCAAGTGTCCCGAGGCACCCCAGGGTGCCGCGGCACACAGTTAGGAAACCACTAGACTAATGGTATGACAGGTTATATTTGTCAAGAAAAATATTTGTTATTTCATTATGTTATAACTAAGTGCCAACTCTCTTTTTCTAACCGTTTGGGTGACGATTATGCCTACTGTCATCATTTGTGAAAAGTTTGCACCAAAAACGTAGCTCCATATAAATCGCTGACAGTGTATGGTATTTATCAATTGTTCTGTATTAAAATATATTTATTTTAGTTTAAATTACATCAATCCTTTATCTGGCTCCCTTTAAATGTGGATATGCTAGTTCTCAGGGTTTTATGATGACGTTCTTCTTGGACGCACAGCCAGCTGAAATTTCAAGCTCTACAGGATGACTTCTCCCGTTGAATTAGCAGAGAAGCACAGACCTATTTCACTGCTTATAAATAAGCCTGTTTAGTTGATCCACAGGCTGTAATCTCTCTTGCACAATGAGGCCAGGATTTCTGGCAGAAAGGAGCAGCGTTCTCTCTCTTCCTCTCTGCTCCACGTTCCGGGGGTTAAGCATCGGAGGAGGGGAGAGACGCATATTAATGATGTTATCCTTGGCAATGTGGTCACTCAAGCTGACCCACAGAAGATTCACGGATGAGAAAGGAATCGATAAAGCGTTCAGCGCCTCTTCATTCAAACTGTCGCTGGCGTCACGCTGAGTGGTCCAACTTCTCTGCGGCAATCAGAACAGAGTTGAAAATGTTGCCCTCCAGAATTTCATCCTCTGAGGCTATGGATTAAAACATGAAAGGGATGGTTTAAACTGCAGACTTAGAGAACAACAGAACAAAAGTGACTAGTCACATACTGTAGCACCTTATGGTATATGTGTCATGTTTCATTATGCCCTGGTCTACAGTGTTTCCATGTTTTCTAAGCAGGAATGTAATATGGGGTACTGTAAGGGGGAGGGGATGGGTGGGCTGTGTGTACTGGAATGGAATATGAGAGGTAGCATTGGGGAGGGGAAGCCTGTGTATACTGGAATGGAATATGAGAGGCAGCATGGGGGAGGGGTGGGCTGTGTATACTGGAATGTATTATGGGGTGCTGTATGGGAGAGGGGTGGCCTGTGTATACTGGAATGTAATATGGGGTGCTGTATGGGAGAGGGGTGGTCTGTTTATACTGGAATTGAATATAAGAGGTAGCATGGGGGAGGGGTGGCCTGTGTATACTGGGATGTAATATGGGGTGCTGTATGGGGGAGGGGTGGCCTGTGTACACTGGAAAGTAATATGGGGTGCTGTTTGGGGGAGGGATGGCCTGTGTATACTGGAATGGAATATGAGAGGTAACATGGCAGAGTGGTGGTCTATGTATATTGGAATGTAATATGGGGTGCTGTATGGGAGGAATACATATGTTACACCTCCGGCCTAATCCCCCCTCTAAGTGCCTAAACCTAATCCCCCCTTTTCACGCCATCTAAACCTAAGTCTCCCAGGGGGGTGCCAAACCCTAAGTTCCCCCCGGGGTGCCTAACCCTTCTTCCCCCTAGCCTAAACCTAACCTCCAGGGTGGGTACCTAACCCTAAGTCCCCCCCGGAACCCTAAACCTAACCCTCCGCCCCCCCAGCGGCTGTCCGCGCTCGGCGCCCGGCATCCCTTCGATTGGGATGCTGGGTGCCGGTCTCCCGGCGTAGGTTAATTAAACCTCGCCGGGATTGTGTAGTGGAGATGCTGGCGGTCGGCATAGCGACCGCCGGCATCATAAACATATACCGTATGGGAGAGGAGTGGGCTGTGTATGCTGACATGGAATATGAGAGGTAGCATGGGGGAGGGGTGGGCTGTGTAGTCAATCTCTCACATATCCAGCAGTAACATGGGAGGTAAGGGACAGGCTGACACTGCTGTTTTGACTGCATCACACAGAAGTGACACAGGTGCTGATTCAGAGATGGACGCAATGCTGATGCTTATGCAGTTGAGCGATTAGTTGATCTGCACATGCATCAAAGCTGTTTTGCGCACGCGCGGCCATTCGTTAGCGATGAAAGTTGTAGTGAGGACTTAAGGTGCATACACACGGTCAGATTTTCCTTCAAATCTGAACGATAGTCAATAACGATTTAAAAAATCGTTCAATCGTTCATATCTGAAGGAAAATCGGACAAGTGAGCCTTGAACGATGTACGATGCGCGTTACCGATGGTCAGATAATGATATCTGACATCTGGTGTGTTTGCAGTCAGTTTTGGACGATTTCAGTAATTTTAATGTAGTCAAAAATCGTTCAACTGTTCAAATCGTTGGTAAAATCGTTCAAATCGTTTGTAAAATTGTTCAATCGTTAATCTGACAAATCTGACTGTGTGTATGCACCATTAATCGCAAAGTGATTCACAGGCAGATGGGAGAGAGGCTATGTATCCCATTTGGGGGAGGTAACGGGGAGTGGCAGTTAATACTCAGGTGTGATGCGACTGTTTTGGGGGCATGTCTCAGCCTGCGATTCCCTACACCAGGCATCTTCAACCTTTGGCCTTCCAGCTGCTGTGGAACTACAGATTCCAGGATGCCCTGACACAGTGTTATATCAAAAGAGGGCAGGGCATGCTGGGATGTGTAGTTCCACAGAAGCTGGAGGGCCAAAGGTTGAAGACCCCTGCCCTACACAATGAACATGGGATCTGCATCTCAGACCCAGTGGCCACCATGAGCAACCATGGAGCTACTCAGAACTTCGAAAAAGGGACTGATCTGCGACCGACGCTGCATCTTCGTTCGCAGCCGCTGGGATTAGAAAAGCCGCCAGTCTGCATCTCAATAAAATTCCAGTCATTAGCATATTTTCACACAGTATCTGAGTACCCAGTCACAGCTGCATTAGTGCACATTTCTGATCAGGCACAGTGTCTGAGTACCCAGTCACAGCTGCATTAGTGCACATCTCTGATCAGGCACAGTATCTGAGTACACAGTCACAGCTGCATTAGTGCACATCTCTGATCAGGCACAGTATCTGAATACACAGTCACAGCTGCATTAGCGCACATCTCTGATCAGGCACAGTATCTGAACACACAGTCACAGCTGCATTAGCGCACATCTCTGATCAGGCACAGTATGTGAGTACCCAGTCACAGCAGCATTAGCACACATCTCTGATCAGGCACAGTATCTGAGTACCCAGTCACAGCAGCATTAGCACACATCTCTGATCAGGCACAGTATCTGAGTACCCAGTCACAGCAGCATTAGCACACATCTCTGATCAGGCACAGTATCTGAATACACAGTCACAGCTGCATTAGCGCACATCTCTGATCAGGCACAGTATCTGAATACACAGTCACAGCTGCATTAGCGCACATCTCTGATCAGGCACAGTATCTGAGTACCCAGTCACAGCAGTATTAGCGCACATCTCTGTTTAGGCACAGTATCTGAGTACCCAGTCACAGCTGCATTAGTGCACATCTCTGATCAGGCACAGTATCTGAGTACCCAGTCACAGCTGCATTCAGGGGCGCCGAGAGGGGGGCGGGTACAGTTTACCTGGGCCCGGGCTTCCAGAAGGGCCCGGAGGGGACCCCGGTCTGGCCCTGCCCCCCTTCACTTCCTCCCTCCCTCTGCAGCAGCCCAGTACACAGCGTGTGCTGGGCTGCAGTGGGAGATTGCTGTGGCTGCTGCTAAGCAGCAGCCACAGCAATCTCCTATGCCTGAAGGGGGGAGCGATCACACTGATCGCGCCCCCACTGGCTTTGCGCCGGGCTGAGGGGCTCGCAGCGCCCCCTCCCCGGCGCGCTCTTCAAGGGGGCATGGCCACGCCTTCTGCAATTAGGCCACGCCCCCTCTTTACCGGGGCCCCGCGTGGCTCTCTACCCCCCAGGCTGCATTAGCACACATCTCTGATCAGGCACAGTATCTGAGTACCCAGTCACAGCAGCATTAGTGCACATCTCTGATCAGGCACAGTATCTGAGTACCCAGTCACAGCAGCATTAGCGCACATCTCTGATCAGGCACATTATCTGAACACACAGTCATAGCTGCATTAGCGCACATCTCTGATCAGGCACAGTATCTGAACACACAGTCACAGCTGCACATCTCTGATCAGGCACAGTATTTGAACACACAGTCACTGCTGCATTAGCGCACATCTCTGATCAGGCACAGTATCTGAACACACAGTCACAGCTGCATTAGTGCACATCTCTGATCAGGCACAGTATCTGAACACACAGTCACAGCTGCATTAGCGCACATCTCTGATCAGGCACAGTATCTGAACACACAGTCACAGCTGCATTAGCGCACATCTCTGATCAGGCACAGTATCTGAACACACAGTCACAGCTGCATTAGTGCACATCTCTGATCAGGCACAGTATCTGAACACACAGTCACAGCTGCATTAGCGCACATCTCGGATCAGGCACAGTATCTGAACACACAGTCACAGCTGCATTAGCGCACATCTCTGATCAGGCACAGTATCTGAATACACAGTCACAGCTGCATTAGCGCACATCTCTGATCAGGCACAGTATCTGAACACACAGTCACAGCAGCATTAGCGCACATCTCTGATCAGGCACAGTATCTGAGTACCCAGTCACAGCTGCATTAGTGTACATCTCTGTTCAGGCACAGTATCTGATTACCCAGTCACAGCTGCCTTAGTGCACATCTCTGATCAGGCACAGTATCTGAACACACAGTCACATCTGCATTAGCGCACATCTCTGATCAGGCACAGTATCTGAACACACAGTCACAGCAGCATTAGTGCACATCTCTGATCAGGCACAGTATCTGAGTACCCAGTCACAGCTGCCTTAGTGCACATCTCTGATCAGGCACAGTATCTGAGTACCCAGTCACAGCTGCATTAGTGCACATCTCTGATCAGGCACAGTATCTGAATACACAGTCACAGCTGCATTAGCGCACATCTCTGATCAGGCACAGTATCTGAACACACAGTCACAGCAGCATTAGCGCACATCTCTGATCAGGCACAGTATGTGAGTACCCAGTCACAGCAGCATTAGCACACATCTCTGATCAGGCACAGTATCTGAGTACCCAGTCACAGCAGCATTAGCACACATCTCTGATCAGGCACAGTATCTGAGTACCCAGTCACAGCAGCATTAGCACACATCTCTGATCAGGCACAGTATCTGAATACACAGTCACAGCTGTATTAGCGCACATCTCTGATCAGGCACAGTATCTGAATACACAGTCACAGCTGCATTAGCGCACATCTCTGATCAGGCACAGTATCTGAGTACCCAGTCACAGCAGTATTAGCGCACATCTCTGATCAGGCACAGTATCTGAGTACCCAGTCACAGCAGCATTAGTGCACATCTCTGATCAGGCACAGTATCTGAGTACCCAGTCACAGCAGCATTAGCGCACATCTCTGATCAGGCACATTATCTGAACACACAGTCATAGCTGCATTAGCGCACATCTCTGATCAGGCACAGTATCTGAACACACAGTCACAGCTGCATTAGCGCACATCTCTGATCAGGCACAGTATCTGAACACACAGTCACAGCTGCATTAGCGCACATCTCTGATCAGGCACAGTATTTGAACACACAGTCACAGCTGCATTAGCGCACATCTCTGATCAGGCACAGTATCTGAACACACAGTCACAGCTGCATTAGTGCACATCTCTGATCAGGCACAGTATCTGAACACACAGTCACAGCTGCATTAGCGCACATCTCTGATCAGGCACAGTATCTGAACACACAGTCACAGCTGCATTAGTGCACATCTCTGATCAGGCACAGTATCTGAACACACAGTCACAGCTGCATTAGCGCACATCTTGGATCAGGCACAGTATCTGAACACACAGTTACAGCTGCATTAGCGCACATCTCTGATCAGGCACAGTATCTGAATACACAGTCACAGCTGCATTAGCGCACATCTCTGATCAGGCACAGTATCTGAATACACAGTCACAGCTGCATTAGCGCACATCTCTGATCAGGCACAGTATCTGAACACACAGTCACAGCAGCATTAGCGCACATCTCTGATCAGGCACAGTATCTGAGTACACAGTCACAGCTGCATTAGCGCACATCACTGATCAGGCACAGTATCTGAATACACAGTCACAGCAGCATTAGCGCACATCAATGTTCAGGCACAGTATCTGAACACACAGTCACAGCAGCATTAGCGCACATCTCTGATCAGGCACAGTATCTGAGTACCCAGTCACAGCAGCATTAGCGCACATCTCTGATCAGGCACATTATCTGAACACACAGTCATAGCTGCATTAGCGCACATCTCTGATCAGGCACAGTATCTGAACACACAGTCACAGCTGCATTAGCGCACATCTCTGATCAGGCACAGTATCTGAACACACAGTCACAGCTGCATTAGCGCACATCTCTGATCAGGCACAGTATTTGAACACACAGTCACAGCTGCATTAGCGCACATCTCTGATCAGGCACAGTATCTGAACACACAGTCACAGCTGCATTAGCGCACATCTCTGATCAGGCACAGTATCTGAACACACAGTCACAGCTGCATTAGCGCACATCTCTGATCAGGCACAGTATCTGAATACACAGTCACAGCAGCATTAGTGCACATCAATGATCAGGCACAGTATCTCAGTACACAGTCACAGCGGCATTAGTGCACATCACTGATCAGGCACAGTATCTGAGTACCCAGTCACAGCTGCATTAGCGTACATCTCTGTTCAGGCACAGTATCTGATTACCCAGTCACAGCTGCCTTAGCGCACATCTCTGATCAGGCACAGTATCTGAACACACAGTCACATCTGCATTAGCGCACATCTCTGATCAGGCACAGTATCTGAACACACAGTCACAGCACCATTAGTGCACATCTCTGATCAGGCACAGTATCTGAGTACCCAGTCACAGCTGCCTTAGTGCACATCTCTGATCAGGCACAGTATCTGAGTACCCAGTCACAGCTGCATTAGTGCACATCTCTGATCAGGCACAGTATCTGAATACACAGTCACAGCTGCATTAGCGCACATCTCTGATCAGGCACAGTATCTGAACACACAGTCACAGCAGCATTAGCGCACATCTCTGATCAGGCACAGTATGTGAGTACCCAGTCACAGCAGCATTAGCACACATCTCTGATCAGGCACAGTATCTGAGTACCCAGTCACAGCAGCATTAGCACACATCTCTGATCAGGCACAGTATCTGAGTACCCAGTCACAGCAGCATTAGCACACATCTCTGATCAGGCACAGTATCTGAATACACAGTCACAGCTGCATTAGCGCACATCTCTGATCAGGCACAGTATCTGAATACACAGTCACAGCTGCATTAGCGCACATCTCTGATCAGGCACAGTATCTGAGTACCCAGTCACAGCAGTATTAGCGCACATCTCTGTTTAGGCACAGTATCTGAGTACACAGTCACAGCTGCATTAGCGCACATCTCTGATCAGGCACAGTATCTGAATGCACAGTCACAGCAGCATTAGCGCACATCACTGATCAGGCACAGTATCTGAGTACACAGTCACAGCTGCATTAGTGCACATCTCTGATCAGGCACAGTATCTGAACACACAGTCACAGCTGCATTAGCGCACATCTCTGATCAGGCACAGTATCTGAGTACACAGGACCTGATTCAGTCCCGGTCGCAAGCGCTGAGCGCTGAGCGCTCGCAACCGGGTCGATGGTGGCCCACAGCGCATGCGCACGACGGAGTCGACTCCGTCGTGCGCATGCGCGAGACCCGGCTAGCGACGGGCACTCCATCGCACCGGGTCTCGCAACAATGGGGGCGATCTGCCGATGTTGAATGACAGCTCGCCCCCTTTGGTGGGCAGGCCGGGGGGTGGCTGCCCAAACGGAGGTGTTCCCATGCGAACGCCTGTCGTTTGGGGGTGGCCCCACTGACATCACAAGTGGCCCCACTGACATCACAAGTGATGTCAGCGGAGAGATTCCGGCTCTGTTAGAGCCGAAATCTCTCTGGGGCGTGCGGCCACGAGACCCTACCACAGCTATGCGAGCGGCCAGAGGCCGTTCTAAAAAAAACCAAATGGCACTGATTCAGAGCGAGCGCTCTGTCAGAGCGACCGGGTCTGAATCAGGTCCACAGTCACAACTGCATGAGGGCACATCTCTGATAAGGCACAGTATCTGAGTACACAGTCACAGCTGCATTAGTGCACATCTCTGAATCAGGGCCACAGGCAGGAAAAATTCTATAATCTACTTTCAATAAATAATATTCAACATAACTGTACAGTATATCTCCAGGGTACAGTAGCTTGCACACTCACGCAAATGAAATCCAACATACGGGTGCTTTTTATTCTCCAAGGTAAATGCACAGCACATGTGAAAGATATATAAAAAATAAAAGGCAAATAGAACAAGGAGGTTCAGATAGTGTAGTAAGCTAAATGCACAATGGTTTACTTGGGCTGTATCCAGTGCTAAAAGTGGTCCTAGAGAAGTGGTGGAACTCACTCCCCCCTTGGCGTTTTTTGAAAAAAAGGGACAGCGCGCGTTGAAAAAAAAATGGGGCGTGGGTCCTGATTCCCATTACACCACATAGTAGTGTCCTTTATTCATGTATGACACACAGCAGTGCCCCTTTTACAAAATGCCCACATTTGTATCCCTTATACACAATGCCCACAGTAGTAGCGCCCCCTATACAATGCCCACAGCAGTAGTGCCCCTTATGCAAATGCAATGCCCATGTAGTGGTTCCCCTGATGCAGTGCCCTCAGTAGTGGTGCCCCTTATGCAGTTCCCCCAGTAGTGGTAGTGCCCCTTATGCAGTTACCCTAGTAGTGGTTGTGCCCCTTATGCAGTGAGCCCAGTAGTGGTAGTGCCACTTATGCAGTACCCTCATTAGTGGTGCCCCTTATGCAGTGCCCCAATAGGATTAGTGCCCCTTATGCAGTGCCCTCAGTAGTGGTGCCCCTTATGCAGTGCGCCTAGTAGTGGTAGTGCCCCTTATGGAGTGCACACAGTGGTAGTGCCCCTTATGCAGTGTCCACAATGGTAGTGCCCCTTATTCAGTGCCCACAGTGATAGTGCCCCAATACTGGTGCCCCTTATGCAGTGCCCCCCAGTAGTGGTGCCCCTTATGCAGTGCCCCTATCAGTGGTAGTGCCCACAGTGATAGTGTCCCTTATTCAGTGACCCCAGTAGCGGTGCCCCAAATTCAGTGTCCCTAGTAGTGGTGGCCTTTATGCAGAACCCACAGTAGTGGTAGTGCTCCTTATGCAGTGCCCCCAGTAGTGGTGCCTCTTATTCAGTGCCCCTAGTAGTGGTGCCCTTTATGCAGAGACCACAGTAGTGGTAATGCCTTTTATGCAGTGCCCCCAGGAGTGGTGCCCCTTATGCAGTGCCCCCAGGAATGGTGCCCCTTGTAGTAATGCCCCCTATTGTAGTGCCCCCAATAGTAATGTCCCCTGTAGTAATGCCCCCAGTAGTAGTGCTCCCTGTATAATGCCCCCAGTAGTTATGCCCCCTATAGTGCCGCTTACACAGAAAAAAAACAATACTTACCTTAAGCCCCACTCCTGCGTGCCTCCGGTCTGCCTGGCTGCTCTGAGTCCTCTGAACTATGGAAGAGACCTCTCCCATAGTGCCCATGGGGTGAGTGGAGCTAGAAGCCGGAGCTCAAGTGTGAGCTCCAGCCTCCATCTAGCGCTGCGGGGAGGGAGCCCGGCGCCCGCTGGTAACAAAATCTCAGTGGGCGTCCTGCAAATGGAGCCTCCCTGCGGCGCTGGGTTAAGGTCGGAGGAGGCGGAACTGGTTCCGTCTCCAAATTGAAGTGACGGAACGCAGTTCCACCCTGTTCCAGTCCACTGTAACCCCTGGATATATCACACGTACATCAGAAAAGTTAAAAACTGGCATATCGGGCAAACAAGCCTGTTGGTAGAAAGCGCTGTGGCTCTATTTTCAAACCAGGAACCAGCTTCTGATATCCTTTGGATGCACTTTCTACTAAAAGGCTTGTTTGCCCCTCATATGCCAGTTTTTAGCTTTTCTAGCATAGGGATTGTGCAAGTTTCAATGGTTCATCTGATGGTGGGATATAAAGACGCACAAGGCATGATTGCAGCGTCTGTAGACACTGACAGTGGGCAGGCCTTGCACATTCACATGCATGGACATACACCAGGGAAGAGCTTTGTAATGACATTAGCATAAAGTCGCAGATGCAACGGCAGCAAAAGACACAGGGGACTGCCTCCGACAGATAATATGAGGAGGGAGTATCCCACCCCCTCAACAGACCCCATTAGGGCTGCTTCAAGAAATTTTCTGGGCTGGTTTCCCATCCCAATCCGCCCATGATAACAACACATACAGTATCTAAGTTGTACCAACTCACCTGGAATCACCAGAACATCCTCCAAATAGCACCACAGGAAACATCATACCCTCCAAATGCTGGTCCCATCCATGCATCTCAGAACAGTAATATAAAATAGTGGCTGCTCAAATCAACTTAATGGTCATTCACAGGTGCTTGAAAAGGGAGGGGTTTAATCTAGACTAGAAAAAAGAAAAAAAAAAGTTTCTTTCTGCACACCGCAAAAGACCAGCAATAAGATTGGGTGTTGCACACAGCAGCTGCATCCAAAGACGCAAACCATAGCCTTGGGACTCCCGGAAAACGAGGGCTGGTTTCTGGGAATGCCACAGCATCTCAATCATGGTGCATCTTGGGGGCCCTGGGTGCTAACAAACAGGACTCGTCCTGCACATGCGCAGAACAGGGTCCTAAATATGAGCAGACCCACAAAAATTAGATATGTACATAAACCAGTGGGTTTATGTTAGGGGTGAGCGGGTTCGGATTTCTGAAATCCGAACCCCCCCGAGCCCCCCCGATCCGAGTCCGATCCGAGTCAGGCTCGACTTTTCCCGCCTGACTCGGATCTGAAATCGAGGCAAAACGTCATCATCCCGCCTTCCGAGTCTCGAGGGTTTTGGATCCTATATAAGGTACCCGCGTCGGCGCCATTTTCTCACTCGGCTGTGGACAGTGAAGAGGGAGGGTGGGAGTTAGGGCTGTGTAGTGTAGTGTAGTGTAGTGCTGCTGTTGTCCACTACTTCAAAGTCCATAGGGGCTGGCTGTGTTGTGCTGTGCTGCTGTTGTTAATAGGGGCTGTGTCCACTACTTCAAAGTCCATAGGGGCTGGCTGGACTGTGTTGTGCAGTCAGTTCTCCATAGGGGCTGTGTCCACTCCATAGTCCTGTGCAGTGTCCCAATCCTAAAGGGGTGCTGTAGTGTTGTCCAGGGGGTGCTCCCCCAAGTGCTAAAAAAATAATATATTTTCTGTGTTTGTGAATTGTGTGTGCAGTAGCCGCACGTGCATCAACAAAGTAGTGCCAAGCGTGCGCCTGTGTCATAAGTAAAGGGCCGGCTGGCTTGATCGTTAAGGGTGCTGTAACCCCCGAAAGTACACTCCAGTCCAAACCAAAAAAAAAATAATTTTCTGTGTTTGTGAATTGTGTGCGCAGTAGCCGCACGTGCATCAACAAAGTAGTGCCAAGCGTGCGCCTGTGTCATAAGTAAAGGGCCGGCTGGCTTGACCGTTAAAGGGTGTATTAACCCCCGAAAGTCCACTCCAATCCAAACCAAAAAAAAATTATTTTCTGTGTTTGTGAATTGTGTGCGCAGTAGCCGCACGTGCATCAACAAAGTAGTGCCAAGCGTGCGCCTGTGTCTTAAGTAAAGGGCCGGCTGGCTTGACCGTTAAAGGGTGCTGTAACTCCCAAAAGTACACTCCAGTCCAAACCAAAAAAAAAATTATTTTCTGTTTGTGAATTGTGTGCGCAGTAGCCGCACGTGCATCAACAAATTAGTGCCAAGCGTGCGCCTGTGTCATAAGTAAAGGGCCGGCTGGCTTGACCGTTAAGGGTGCTGTAACCCCCGAAAGTACACTCCAGTCCAAACCAAAAAAAAAATTATTTTCTGTGTTTGTGAATTGTGTGCGCAGTAGCCGCACGTGCATCAACAAAGTAGTGCCAAGCGTGCGCCTGTGTCATAAGTAAAGGGCCGGCTGGCTTGACCGTTAAAGGGTGCTGTAACCCCTGAAAGTACACTCCAGTCCAAACCAAAAAAAAATTATTTTCTGTGTTTGTGAATTGTGTGCGCAGTAGCCGCACGTGCATCAACAAAGTAGTGCCAAGCGTGCGCCTGTGTCATAAGTAAAGGGCAGGCTGGCTTGACCGTTAAAGGGTGCTGTAACCCCCAAAGTACACTCCAGTCCAAACCAAAAAAAAAATTATTTTCTGTGTTTGTGAATTGTGTGCGCAGTAGCCGCACGTGCATCAACAAAGTAGTGCCAAGCGTGCGCCTGTGTCATAAGTAAAGGGCCGGCTGGCTTGACCGTTAAAGGGTGCTGTAACCCCTGAAAGTACACTCCAGTCCAAACCAAAAAAAAATTATTTTCTGTGTTTGTGAATTGTGTGCGCAGTAGCCGCACGTGCATCAACAAAGTAGTGCCAAGCGTGCGCCTGTGTCATAAGTAAAGGGCAGGCTGGCTTGACCGTTAAAGGGTGCTGTAACCCCCAAAGTACACTCCAGTCCAAACCAAAAAAAAAATTATTTTCTGTGTTTGTGAATTGTGTGCGCAGTAGCCGCACGTGCATCAACAAAGTAGTGCCAAGCGTGCGCCTGTGTCATAAGTAAAGGGCCGGCTGGCATGACCGATAAGGGTGCTGTAACCACCGAAAGTACACTCCAGTCCAAACAAAATAAAAAATTATTTTCTGTGTTTGTGAATTGTGTGCGCAGTAGCCGCACGTGCATCAACAAAGTAGTGCCAAGCGTGCGCCTGTGTCATAAGTAAAGGGCCGGCTGGCTTGACCGTTAAGGGTGCTGTAACCCCCGAAAGTACACTCCAGTCCAAACCAAAAAAAAAATTATTTTCTGTGTTTGTGAATTGTGTGCGCAGTAGCCGCACGTGCATCAACAAAGTAGTGCCAAGCGTGCGCCTGTGTCATAAGTAAAGGGCCGGCTGGCTTGACCGTTAAAGGGTGCTGTAACCCCCAAAGTACACTCCAGTCCAAACCAAAAAAAAAATTATTTTCTGTGTTTGTGTATTGTGTGCGCAGTAGCAGCACGTGCATCAACAAAGTAGTGCCAAGCGTGCGCCTGTGTCATAAGTAAAGGGCCGGCTGGCTTGACCGTTAAAGGGTGCTGTAACCCCCAAAAGTACACTCCAGTCCAAACCAAAAGAAAAATAATTTTCTGTGTTTAGCCGCACGTATATATCAAATCGATATAACATAAATTTTCTCTGATAAAAATAAAATAGAGAAAGATCAAGAACCACTTCCTCCTAGTGCTGAAGCTGCTGCCACTAGTCATGACATAGACGATAACATGCCATCAACGTCGTCTGCCAAGGCCGATGCCCAATGTCATAGTAGAGGGCACATACAATCCCAAATGGCAAAGTTCAGGAAAATGACCTTGAAAAAGACATTTAAATCAGCTGAAGAGAAACGTAAACTTGCCAATATGCCATTTACGACACGGAGTGGCAAGGAACGGCTAAGGTCGATCCCTAGTATGTTCATGACTAGTGGTTCAGCTTCACATGACGATGGAAGCCCTCCTCCCACTAAAAAAATCAAAAGAGTTAAGCTGGCAAAAGCACAGCGAAGAACTGTGCTTTCTAAGAAGATATCACAAATCCCCAAGGAGAGTCCAAGTGTGGTGGTGGTTGCGATGCCTGACCTTCCCAGCACTGGACGGGAAGAGATGGCTCTTTCCACCATTTGCACGCCCCCTGCAAGTGCTGAAAGGACCACCCACAGTCCACTTGCTGATATGCAAATTGAAGATGTCACTGTTGAAGTACAACAGGATGAGGATACTGGTGTAGCTGGCGCTGAGGAGGAAGTTGGCGAGGAGGATTCTGATGGTGATGTGGTTTGTTTAAATCAGGCTCCGGGGGAGACAGTTGTTGTCCGTGGGATGAAAAAGCCCATCACGGTCATGCCTGGGCAGAAGACCAAACATTCCACCTCTTTGGTCTGGCAATATTTCTATCCAAATCCGGACAACAACTGTCTTGCCATATGTACCATATGTAAAGGTGAAATAAGTAGGGGTAGGGACGTCAACCACCTAGGAACATCCTCCCTTATACGGCACCTGCAGCGCGTTCATAAAAAGTTACTGTCAAGTTCAGAAACTTTGGCTAAGACCGTAAGCAGTCCAGGGACACCTAAATCCCGTTGTCCTGTTGTATCCAAGCGCCTGCAAACCACACCATCAACTCTCTCCTCGTCAATTTCCTCCTTAGTCAGGATCGGAAGTAGTCCTGCAGGCCATGTCACTGGCATGACTGACTCTCCTATCCGGGATTCCTCTGGAGGATCCTGCATTGCTACGCCTACTGCTGCCGCTGCTGCTGTTGCTGCTGCTGGGAGTCGTTCATCATCCCAGAGAGGAAGTAGGAACACCACTACTTTTACTAAACAATTGACCCTCCAACAGTCCTTAGCGAGGAGGATGAAGTACGACAGCAGTCATCCTGAAGCAAAACGTATAACTGAGGCCTTGACTGCTATGTTGGTGTTAGACGTGCGTCCAGTATCCGCCATTAGTGCAGTGGGATTTAGACAATTGATGGAGGTAGTGTGTCCCCGGTTCCAAATCCCGTCTAGATTCCACTTCACTAGGCAGGCGATACCGAGACTGTACAGAAACGTCAGAAAAAGTGTCCTCAGTGTCCTGAAAAATGCCATTGTACACAATGTCCACTTAACCACGGACATGTGGACAAGTGGAACAGGGCAGACTAAGGACTATATGACTGTGACAGCCCACTGGGTAGATGTATCACCTTACGCAGCAACAGCAGCAGCGTCACCAGTAGCAGCATCTCAGAAACGCCAGCTCGTTACAAGGCAGGCTACGCTGTGTATCAACGGTTTCAGTAAGAGGCACACCGCCGACAACCTCTTAGAGAAACTGAGGGAAATCATCGCCCAGTGGCTTACCCCACTTAGACTCTCCTGGGGATTTGTGATATCTGACAACGCCACCAATATTGTGCGGGCATTACATCTGGGCAAATTCCAGCAGGTCCCATGTTTTGCTCACACAATAAACTTGGTGGTGCAGAATTTTCTGAAAAGCGACAGGGGCGTGCAGGAGACGCTTTGGGTGGCCCGAAAAATTTCTGGGCACTTTCGCCATTCAGCGACTGCATGCCGAAGACTGGAGCGCCAGCAAACACTCTTGAACCTGCCCCGCCATCACCTGAAGCAAGAGGTTGTGACACGGTGGAACTCAACCCTCTATATGCTTCAGAGGATGGAGGAGCAGCAAAAGGCCATACAAGCCTATACATCCACCTATGACATAGGCAAAGGAGGGGGTATGCACCTGACTCAAGCGCAGTGGAGAATGATTTCCGTGTTGTGCAAGGTTCTCCAGCCCTTCGAACTTGCCACACGTGAAGTCAGTTCAGACACAGCCAGCTTGAGTCAGGTCATTCCCCTCATCAGGCTTTTGCAGAAGCAGCTGGAGAAAGTGAAGGATGAGCTAAGACGGAGCGATTCCGCTCGGCATGTGGGACTTGTAGATGAAGCCCTTCATTCGCTTTGCCAGGATTCCAGGGTGGTCAATCTGTTGAAATCAGACCACTACATTTTGGCCACCGTGCTTGATCCTAGGTTTAAAGCCTATGTGGTGTCTCTCTTTCCGGCCGACACAAGCCTGCAGAGGTGCAAAGACCTGCTGGTGAACACACTGTCAGCTGAAGCGGAACGTGACACGTCAACAGCTCCTTCTTCATTTTCTCCCGCAACTGGGGCTGCCAGGAAAAAACTTAGGTATCCTAAGCAACCCGCTGGCGGTGATGCAGGGCAGGCAGGACCAAGTTTGGACATCTGGTCCGGACTGAAGGACCTGGCAACAATTTCTGACATGTCTACTGTCACTGCATATGATACTGTCACCATTGACAGAATGGTGGAGGATTACATCGGTGACAGCATCCAAGTAGGCATGTCAGACAGTCCATACCTGTACTGGCAGGAAAAAGAGGCAATTTGGAGGCCCCTGTACAAACTGGCTCTATTTTACCTGAGTTGCCCCCCCTCCAGTGTGTACTCTGAAAGAGTGTTTAGTGCAGCCGGGAACCTTGTCAGCGAAAGGCGTAGGAGGTTGCTTCCACAGAATGTGGAGAAGATGATGTTCATCAAAATGAATTATCAGCTCTTCCAGGGAGACCAGCCTCCAGAAGGTACAGAGGGACCTGTGGTGGTGGATTCAAGTGGGGACGAGTTAATACTTTGTGAGGATGAGGATGTACACACTGAAGAGGGTGAGGAATCGGTGGATGAGGAGGATGAGGATGACATCTTGCCTCCGTAGAGCCAGTTTGTGCAGGGACACATTAATTGCCAGCTTGTTTTGTGGGGGCCCAAACTAACCAATCATTTCAGCCACAGTTGTGTGGCAGACCCTGGTGCTGAAATGATTGATTTGTTAAAGTGTGCATGTCCTGTTTATACAACATAAGGGTGGGTGGGAGGGCCCAAGGACAATTCCATCTTGCACTTCTTTTTTTTCTTTGCATTATGTACAGTTTGGGGCCTAGTTTTTCTAACTGCCATCCTGTCTGCCACTGCAGTGTCACTCCTAGATGGGTCACATGTTTGTGCCGCCCACTCGTGTCGCTTAGCATAGTCATCCAGCTACCTCGGTGCAACCTTTTGGACATAAAAACACTATTGTGAGGTGTGAGGTGTTCAGAATAGACTGGAAATGAGTGGAAATTAAGGTTATTGAGGTTAATAATAGCATAGGAGCAGAAAAACCTACAAATTCTGTGATTTTAGCTGTTTTTATGCTTTTTTTCAAAAAAATACAGATCCAAAACACAAAACCCAGAACCCAAAACACGGAAGGGTGGTTTTGGCAAAACCAATCCAGATCCAAAACACGAAGAAAGATCCAGATCCAAAACCAAAACACAAAACACGAAAAGTGGCCGGTGCACACCCCTAGTTTATGTACATACAGGAATCAGGTCCTAACCTCAAATGTTTCCCTTTCTGAAGGGCCCACAAAATAGTACACTTATTTTCTACAACTGTTTGTTTGTTTCCTAATTATTTACTTCTGTTATTTGTAGTATTCATATTAGGGATGAGTGGGTTTGACTTTTCCAAAATCCGAACAAACCCCATGCGAGCCCTCCGTATCCTGGCTCGGATCTGAAATCGAGGAAAAATTTCATCATCCTGCTGTTGGATTCTCGAGGGTTACCGTCACTGGCGTAGCTGTCATTAGCGTAGCTGTCGCTGTCACTGTCACCGCCGTAGCTGTCACTGGCGTAGCTGTCAGTGGCATAGCTCTAGCTGTCACTGTCATCGGTGTAGCTGTCACTGTCATCGGTGTAGCTATCACTGTCATCGGCATAACTGTGCAGAAAAAAAAACACCTGTTACTGTCATCGGCGTAGCTGCGCAAGGGTGCTGCCACTGCTGTGCTGCTGTCTGTCAAGGGCTGCTGCCCCGAAAAAAAAATATTTTTACAGGGGTGATTCACTCCATAAAAATAATGGAGGACAAAAATTTAGAGGATAAAATAGGGAAAGATCAAGAACCACTTCCTCCTAGTGCTGAAGCTGCTGCTACTAGTAATGACATAGACGATGAAATGCCATCAACGTCGTCTGCCAAGGCCGATGCCCAATGTCATAGTAGAGGGCATGTAAAATCCAAAAAGCCAAAGTTTAGTAAAATGACCTTAAAAAACAAATTTAAATCGTCTGAGGAGAAACATAAACTTGTCAATATGCCATTGGCAAGGAATGGCTAAGGTCCTTCCCTATGTTCATGACTAGTGGTTCAACTTCATATGACGAAGGAAGCCCTCCTCCTCCCGCTAGAAAAATGAAACGAGTTAAGCTGACAAAAGCACAGCAAAGAACTGTGCATTCTAAGAAGATATCACAAATCCCCAAGGAGAGTCCACGTGTGGCAGCGGTTGCAATGCCTGACCTTCCCAACACTGGACGGGAAGAGGTGGCTCCTTCCACCATTTGCACGCCCTCTGCAAGTGCTGGAATGAGCACCCACAGTCCACTTGCTGATATTCAAATTGAAGATGTCACTGCTGAAGTACAACAGGATGAGGATTTTGGTGTAGCTGGCGCTGAGGAGGAAGTTGACGAGGAGGATTCTGATGGTGATGTGGTTTGTTTAAATCAGGCACCGGGGGAGACAGTTGTTGTCCGTGGGATGAAAAAGCCCATCACGGTCATGCCTGGGCAGAAGACCAAACATTCCACTTCTTTGGTCTGGAAATATTTCTATCCAAATCCGGACAACAACTGTCTTGCCATATGTAGCATATGTAAAGCTGTAATAAGTAGTGGTAGGGACGTTAACCACCTAGGAACATCCTCCCTTATACGTCACCTGCAGCGCGTTCATAAAAAGTTACTGTTAAGTTCAGAAACTGTGGCTAAGACCGTAAGCAGTCCAGGGACACCTAAATCCCTTTGTCCTGTTCTATCCAAGCGCCTGCAAAGATACCGCTGGCACCCCCACACTGCCGACACAGCCAGCAAAGCTGCACTAAAGACTCCGCTGACACCCCCGCACTGCCGACACAGCCAGCAAACCTGCACTAAAGATACCGCTGGCACCCCCGCACTGCCGACACAGCCAGCAAACCTGCACTAAAGATACCGCTGGCACCCCCGCACTGCCGACAACACCGGTACCCTTCACTGAGGACACTGTCAGCACTGCCATTGCATGTACTGAGGACACCATCAGCAACCCCGCTCTACCGACACTGCTGTCACAGTAAGTGCACTATTGGTGTATCCAACCCACACTGTATAACATACTGTATCCGTGTTGGAGATTAGAAGTTGAACTGCCACATGTTAGTGCCGCCCACTGTGTCACTTAGTCAGCCAGCTAGCTGGATGCAACCTTTTGGCCTTAACTAGATGAAGCAAATAATATTGTGAGGTGGTCAAAATTGATTGGAAATTATTGGAAATAAATGTTATTGAGGTTATTATGTAGGAACAAAAACGGGCCCATTTTATGTGATTTTAGCTGATTTTGTGTTTTTTTTAAGAAAAAAATCCAGATCCAAAACACGAAAATTAAACACCAAGGAAAAAAAATCCAAAACCAGATTCAGATCCAAAACCAGGAGAGATCCAGATCCAAAACCATTACCAAAACACGAGGGTCGGCGCACATCTCTACGCAAAACCCAAAACCCGGATGGTTGGTTTTGGCAAAACCAATCCAAATCCAAAAAAACGAAGAAAGATCCAGATCCAAAACCAAAACACAAAAAGTGGCCGGTGCACACCCCTAATTCATATATTTATGTCATGAAATCCACCGGAACTGTACAAGGCCATTTAACAATTTGTGATGCCATAAAATTGTATTTGCAACCAGCATGGATTTGCATGTAAAAAAATAGTAGCCAATTCAAGCTAAACAATGCATGATGGTCAGCCTACTCAGACTCAGAGAGCATTCCGCATTTCTGCTGGACAGGTGAGATGGACTGCAGGATTATGGGCCTGATCTGCAAAAGTTACAGTAGATCCCATTGTCCAAAATGGGATATTTATAATATTATCATCACTGTCTATAATGTGTAGTATTATAGGGTTCCATGTGAATGACAAACCTTGGACTGAAATTAAATATTTGCTGTACAAATTAAAGGAAAACTGTTAAAATATTATAAATAAGCTTAGACAGACATTTCTAGTTTATTTTAAGGATTTCAAGAGTTGTAAACGTGAATGAACACTTCAGCCATGAAATCAAATTGACTAAAATTCACGATCATATTGCGATCACATTTGAGACCGGCCAAATACTGTATGATAGAATTCTAAGCTAGTTTGAATTATTTGAGAATATCTAATAAGGATCCCATTACAGCTCAATACTTTTTTAAAAAAAAATATTTTTTTTATCTTAGAAGCTTCGAAATGTTTAGTAAAAAAACTATCTAACGTAAACGTAACCAACACTTGTAATGAATTATTTTAAGATTGCAAATCAAAATGAAGTTAATGATTAGTCTGGAATCATTACACATCAACCAAACTGAGGTTTTATTGTTTTGAATCCCGCCCCCTCTTTTTAAAAACAGAATTGCATGATGGGGCTGTGCTTTGGCAACCATCCGACAACTACAGGTTGTGTGAGCCAGTACCATGGGCGGGCTGGGTCAGGTGCCATATGCCCCCCAAACTGGTACAATTTGACTGCGCCCGGGCTTCCCCGCATGTACATGGTTGGCTGCCGGAGGAAGGCAAGGAGGATGCTCCCTGGCCTCTCTGTGCTCAGTGGGTCTCATTCAGACCCGCTCGCGAGCGCAGGACGCTCGCAAGCGGGTCGATGATACCCAAATGCGCATGCGCGAGACCCGTCGAGTGCCGAGGAAGCCGTCGTTCGGGGTCTCGCACCAAAGGGGGCGTGCTGTCGATGGTGAGTGACAGCATGCCCCCTTTGGTGGGCGTGCCGGGGGCGTGGCTGCCAGACGGAGGCGTTCCCATGGGAACGCCTACCGTCTGGTCCGGCCCCACTGACATCACTAGTGATCTCAGTGGGAGTGATTTTGGCTCTGATAGAGCCAAAATCACTCCAGGGCTTGCAGCAACGAGACCCTACTGCAGGGTCTTGTTGCAAGCCCGATGGTCGCGATGGTCAAGACCAGGGGTCTTCAAACTTGGCCCTCCAGCTGCTGTGGAACTACACATCCCAGCATGCACTGCCACCTTTTTGATATAACAGCATGCTAAAACTATGTGCAGCGCATGCTGGGATGTGTAGTTCCACAGCATCTGGAGGGCCAAGCTTGAAGACCCCTGGTCAAGACCATCGCGACCATCATCATGGACGCTCGCATAAGCTGTGGGTGGTATGCGAGCGTCCAAGAGGCCGCTCCAAGAATAGGCAGGAGGGCCCTGATTCAGAGCGAGCGCTCTGGTCAGAGCGTCCGGCTCTGAATCAGGCCCAGTGTGTGCTGTAACACTGTCGGAGCAGCCGAGTAGCTCCGCCTCCCTCTGCTCCTCTCAGCCCTCAGGTGCGCATGCATGATTATGACATATGTCATGTCAGGACAGGCTGGTCTGGGGCTGGGCCACTGCAGGGATGTCAGCCTCCAAAGAAGGTAAGTTTGCTGCTGGTGGTGGTGGGGCTGCTGAGAGGTGATTATTGAAGGGGGGAAGGGTGTTCTGATGTGGTTATTGAAGGAAGGGGGTGCTATCCTCTGGTGCCATGTGTTGTGTCTTTTCTTATAGTTAGCAATGTGTTTCTTTTCCTGTGGGGCCCAAAATGTTTTATTTTTTCCAGTCAGGGCCAATGTGTTTGGGGTTTTTTTCTGTGGGGGCAAATGTGTTTTTTTTTTCCCTGCCAATATTTTTGTTTTAAATTTTTTTTATTGTGTTTCTTTTCTTTTCCTGTAGGGGCCAGTATGTTTTTTTTTTCTGTGGGGACCAATGTACTTTGAATGCTATGAGGTGGACAATGAGTGCTGTTAGGGGGCAGTGAGGGGATCAGCGTGAGCTGTGAGGGGGCAGTAAGGGGGTCAATGAGTGAGCTGTGATGGGGTCAGTATTTATTGTGAGGTGCTCAGTGTTATATACAGTACAAGGAGGACTCGATGAGGCTGCTGTGAAGGGGGCAATCAGGGAAATATGTATGGAAGACTTGATGAGACAGCCATAAAGGGGCAATCAGAGAGCTATGCAGGGAGCAATGGAGAAGGCAATCAGAAAGTTTTGCAAAGGCAATGAGACTTAATAGAAGGGGGTAATCATATAATCCAAACCTGCATTTTTTTTTTCCACATCCATTTTACCATTGCCATAAACTGGGGCCAGTTAACTGCATTTACCCCCAGGCTAAAAGTTGCCAGCCAGCCCCTGGCCAGTACAGACGCTTGTAGTGCAGAAAAATATCTATTCTGCTTATGTTTTCCAATTCTCCCAATGTAAATATTATGAACACTACTTATCATTGTGATTCATTGCTATTCACAACTGTGCAGATCACCATTTGTTCAATAAATGATTCCCATACCTTCTGGAATATTAGGAAGATGATCAGTCTTGCGATAGATCATAGAGTGAATTTATCACCTGCTAAGAGGTTTTCATTTCAAATAAACTGCTGTAGATTTGAATTCCTGCTGCGAGGAGAATTTCACCTGTGCCACAGCATTGTGTACTTAAAGAGCTTTATTTTGCAAAATGTTCTTGAACATGCATCACTGGTTTAGACGGCAAACAGAAAGGATTGGAAATGGGGGGCATAATGAGATAAAGGGGAATACTTATAAGAAGAAGGTAATAAGTGTTGTACTACAGTAAATTGGAGTGCTTTATCACTTGTACATAAATACTATTGTGGCTTAAGCAGGGTGCTGGGAATATTGATTAAAGTTAAACTAGCCTAGCATCCCCTTTTGCCCAGGACTTTATATAAAGTTGAACTTACAGTACACTGTATTGGTATGCAGGGGCGTTTCTGGAGAGGATGAGGCCCGTGTGCCGTCTCCGTCACGGGCCCAGTCCTCTCAGTCCAGCGGCCAGTAGCGCACTGATAGCAGTGCGGCCAACACCGCACTGATAGACTCTGGGCGCTAGAGTGTGCCCAGTGTCTATAGCGCATGCGCAGGTCACCGGAAAAATGTCCGCAGCGGCCATTTTCCCTGTACTCCGCATGCGTAAAACAATGGGCGGGCCATTTTCCAGAAGTTTTTACAGCACTGACACCGGCGCCAACGTGGGACTCTGGAGAGGTAAGTATTATATGGGTGCAAGGTGTGCGGTGCGGGCACCGCACACCCTGCACCCATTATAAATACACCCCTGTTAGTATGGTTGTATTTGAAAGTGTGGTATTTATGTAGGGTTGCTTTATCTAAAAAATGAAAAAAACAGGACACATTTGTAGGGATCCGCTGGAGCAGTCAACCCACAACGCATCCTATTACATAATCCAATAATATGGTAATTATTTTGCCGTGAATGCAATGTACAGCCTGTACATAGAATTTAGTTGTGTTTGGACATTTAAAGCACATTTAAAGTTCACAATTTATCCTGGCTGTGGGCCTGTTTCAGAGTTGTACGATATTGCACTGCCACAAGGAAGCGGGCATCTGGTGTAAATAGATGCCTCCTGACCTCATCGCAGAGCCGATTGCTGAGGTCTAAGATGCAGCATCGGATCTTCTGAGAGACCATCAGCCATCTGAGTAACAGATTGACCCTCAAAGCTCTGAGGCCAGGAAAATGCAGACCCTGGCTTTGGCACCCCCAGAAAATGGGGGCGACACGTTCCTGTTTTCCGTAATAGAGGCCGTCCCCGCCCACTCCCCACCAGCAATTGACCGCAGCCTGTCAATCAGGCTGCGACTTTGGGGGACTGCAGAAGAGCTTGCAGTACAGATCCTGCACATGTGCTGGTCTTCTTACATTGGGTTTGTGTACTACTCTGAATCAGGCCCAATATGCATTTTTATTAAGAAACGTGTCTACTGAACAAATAAAGTAGTATTTTTAAAAGCTCACATTATGATGTAGATGATTTTGTTCCTTTTTGTTTTTAGATTAGTGAGTATATTTACTAGATTTACTAGGAGATGTTGCTCATAGCAACCAATCAGATTCTACTTATCATTTATCCAGCACATTCTAGGAGATGATAGCTAGAATCTGGTTGCTATGGGCAACATCTCCACTTCTAAAAACCCGCACTTTAGTAAATATACCCTTTGGAGTATTTGCGGAGCCTGTCATTGGCTGCTGGCAGGCGTGAGAGTCATAACTGGTAGCGCCGCAGCGGCTGTAGACAGTGTCTGTCTCTGGGTCTGGAATGGATCCTACACTGACTCGAGGAATTAATATAAAATGTAATGTATCAGGCGCAAAACCCCTATCTACTATGAAATAAATGTATTCTTTATATAATATTTGTTACAATCTAGATATATCTTACATAAAACAGCAATTTAAAATATGTACACTTAAAAGTAGGGGTGAGCGGGTTCGGATTTCTGAAATCCGAACCCCCCGATCCGAGGCCGATCCGAGTCAGGCTCGACTTTTCCCGCCTGACTCGGATCTGAAATCGAGGCAAAACGTCATCATCCCGCCTTCCGGGTCTCGCGGGTTTTGGATCCTATATAAGGTACCCGCGTCGGCGCCATTTTCTCACTCGGCTGTGGACAGTGAAGAGGGAGGGTGGGAGATAGGGCTGGCTGGGCTGTGTAGTGTAGTGTAGTGTTGTAGTGTAGTGTAGTACAGAGTAGTGTTGTGCTGTGCTGCTGTTGTCCATAGGGGCTGTGTCCACTTCTTCAAAGTCCATAGGGGCTGGCTGGACTGTGTTGTGCAGTCAGTTGTCCATAGGGGCTGTGTCCACTCCAAAGTCCTGGGCAGTGTCCCTGTCCTAAAGGGGTGCTGTTGTGTTGTCCAGGGGGTGCTCTGTCCATCAGGGGTGCTCCCCCCAAGTGCTAAAAAAAAATATATTTTTTCTGTTTTTGTGAATTGTGTGCACTGTGGCTGCACGTGCATCAACAAAGGAGCAGCGCCAAGCGTGCGCCTGTGTCCCATAAGTAAAAGGCCGGCTGGCTTGTCCGTTAAAGGGTGCTGTAACCCCCAAAGGGCACTCCAAACAAAATAAAATAAATTTTTTTTTTTGTGTTTGTGAATTGTGTGCGCAGTAGCCGCACGTGCATCAACAAAGTAGTGCCAAGCGTGCGCCTGTGTCCCATAAATAAAGGGCCGGCTGGATTGACCGCTAAAGGGTGCTGTAACCCCCAAAGTATACTCCAAACAAAATAAAAAAATATTTTCTGTGTTTGTGAATTGTGTGCGCAGTAGCCGCACGTGCATCAACAAAGTAGTGGCAAGCGTGCGCCTGTGTCATAAGTAAAGGGCCGGCTGGCTTGTCCGTTAAAGGGTGCTGTAACCCCCAAAGTACACTCCAAACAAAATAACAAAAATATTTTCTGTGTTTGTGAATTGTGTGCGCAGTAGCCGCACGTGCATCAACAAAGTAGTGCCAAGCGTGCGCCTGTGTCCCATAAGTAAAAGGCCAGCTGGCTTGTCCGTTAAAGGGTGCTGTAACCCCCAAAGGGCACTCCAAACAAAATAAAAA
Source organism: Taudactylus pleione (assembly GCA_031769625.1). Classification (NCBI taxonomy): domain Eukaryota; kingdom Metazoa; phylum Chordata; class Amphibia; order Anura; family Myobatrachidae; genus Taudactylus; species Taudactylus pleione. Next base: position 5,340,141 of record JAUIMM010000104.1, on the reverse strand, counting down.
AATATATTTTTTTGTTTGTGAATTGTGTGCGCAGTAGCCGCACGTGCATCAACAAAGTAGTGCCAAGCGTGCGCCTGTGTCATAAGTAAAGGGCCGGCTGGCTTGTCCATTAAAGGGTGCTGTAACTCCCAAAGTACACTCCAAACAAAATAAAAAAATATTTTCTGTGTTTGTGAATTGTGTGCACTGTGGCTGCACGTGCATCAACAAAGGAGCAGCGCCAAGTGTGTGCCTGTGTCCCATAAGTAAAGGGCCGGCTGGCTCATTTCTTAAAGGGTGGTGTAACCCACAAAGTGCACTAGTCTCCAACAAAAATAAAAAAATATTTTCTGTGTTTGTGTGCGCCTTAGCCGCACGTATATATCAATATAACATAAATGGAGGACCAAACTTTCTCCGATTAAAAAAAAATAGGAAAGATCAAGAACCACTTCCTCCTAGTGCTGAAGCTGCTGCCACTAGTCATGACATAGACGATAACATGCCATCAACATTGTCTGCCAAGGCCGATGCCCAATGTCATAATAGAGGGCACATACAATCCCAAATTACAAAGTTCAGGAAAATGATCTTGAAAAAAACATTTAAATCATCTGAAGAGAAACGTAAACTTGCCAATATGCCATTTATGACACGGAGTGGCAAGGAATGGCTAAGGTCTTTCCCTATGTTCATGACTAGTGGTTCAGCTTCACATGACGATGGAAGCCCTCCTCCCACTAAAAAAATCAAACGAGTTAAGCTGGCAAAAGCACAGTGAAGAACTGTGCGTTCTAAGAAGATATCACAAATCCCCAAGGAGAGTCCAAGTGTGGTGGTGGTTGCGATGCCTGACCTTCCCAGCACTGGACGGGAAGAGGTGGCTCTTTCCACCATTTGCACGCCCCCTGCAAGTGCTGAAAGGAGCACCCACAGTCCACTTGCTGATATGCAAATTGAAGATGTCACTGTTTAAGTACAACAGGATGAGGATACTGGTGTAGCTGGCGCTGAGGAGGAAGTTGGCGAGGAGGATTCTGATGGTGATGTGGTTTGTTTAAATCAGGCTCTGGGGGAGACAGTTGTTGTCCGTGGGTTGAAAAAGCCCATCACGGTCATGCCTGGGCAGAAGACCAAACATTCCACCTCTTTGGTCTGGCAATATTTCTATCCAAATCCGGACAACAACTGTCGTGCCATATGTACCATATGTAAAGGTGGAATAAGTAGGGGTAGGGACGTTATCCACCTAAGAACATCCTCCCTTATACGGCACCTGCAGCGCGTTCATAAAAAGTTACTGTCAAGTTCAGAAACTTTGGCTAAGACCGTAAGCAGTCCAGGGACACCTAAATCCCGTTGTCCTGTTGTATCCAAGTGCCTGCAAACCACACCGTCAACTCCCTCCTCATCAATTTCCTCCTTAGGCAGGATCGGAAGTAGTCCTGCAGGCCACATCACTGGCATGACTGACTCTCCTATCTGGGATTCCTCCGGAGGATCCTGCATTGCTACACCTCCTGCTGCCGCTGCTGCTGCTGCTGCTGAGAGTCGTTCATCATCCCAGAGAGGAAGTAGGAACACCACTACTTTTACTAAACAATTGACCCTCCAACAGTCCTTAGCGAGTAGGATGAAGTACGACAGCAGTCATCCTGAAGCAAAACGTATAACTGAGGCCTTGACTGCTATGTTGGTGTTAGACGTGCATCCAGTATCCGCCATTAGTGCAGTGGGATTTAGACAATTGATGGAGGTAGTGTGTCCCCGGTTCCAAATCCCGTCTAGATTCCACTTCACTAGGCAGGCGATACCGAGACTGTACAGAAACGTCAGAAAAAGTGTCCTCAGTGTCCTGAAAAATCCCGTTGTACCCAATGTCCACTTAACCACGGACATGTGGACAGGTGGGACAGGGCAGACTAAGGACTATATGACTGTGACAGCCCACTGGGTAGATGTATCACCTTACGCAGCAACAGCAGCAGCGTCACCAGTAGCAGCATCTCAGAAACGCCAGCTCGTTCCAAGGCAGGCTACGCTGTGTATCAACGGTTTCAGTAAGAGGCACACCGCCGACAACCTCTTAGAGAAACTGAGGGAAATCATTACCCAGTGGCTTACCCCACTTAGACTCTCCTGGGGATTTGTGATATCTGACAACGCCACCAATATTGTGCGGGCATTACATCTGGGAAAATTCCATCACGTCCCATGTTTTGCTCACACAATAAACTTGGTGGTGCAGAATTCTCTGAAAAGCGACAGGGGCGTGCAGGAGACGCTTTGGGTGGCCCGAAACATTTCTGGGCACTTTCGCCATTCAGCGACTGCGTGCCGAAGACTGGAGCACCAGCAAACACTCTTGAACCTGCCCCGCCATCACCTGAAGCAAGAGGTTGTGACGCGGTGGAACTCAACCCTCTATATGCTTCAGAGGATGGAGGAGCAGCAAAAGGCCATTCAAGCCTATACATCCACCTATGACATAGGCAAAGGAGGGGGTATGCACCTGACTCAAGCGCAGTGAAGAATGATTTCCGTGTTGTGCAAGGTTCTCCAGCCCTTCGAACTTGCCACACGTGATGTCAGTTCAGACACTGCCAGCTTGAGTCAGGTCATTCCCCTCATCAGGCTTTTGCAGAAGCAGTTGGAGAAAGTGAAGGAGGAGCTAAGACGGAGCGATTCCGCTCGGCATGTGGGACTTGTGGATGAAGCCCTTCATTCGCTTTGCCAGGATTCCAGGGTGGTCAATCTGTTGAAATCAGACCACTACATTTTGGCCACCGTGCTCGATCCTAGGTTTAAAGCCTATGTGGTGTCTCTCTTTCCGGCCGACACAAGCCTGCAGAGGTGCAAAGACCTGCTGGTGAACACACTGTCAGCTGAAGCGGAACATGACACGTCAACAGCTCCTTCTTCATTTTCTCCCACAACTGGGGCTGCCAGGAAAAAACTTAGGTATCCATATGCAACCCGCTGGCGGTGATGCAGGGCAGGCAGGACCAAGTTTGGACATCTGGTCCGGACTGAAGGACCTGGCAATTTCTGACATGTCTACTGTCACTACATATGATACTGTCACCATTGACAGAATGGTGGAGGATTACATCGGTGACAGCATCCAAGTAGGCATGTCAGACAGTCCATACCTGTACTGGCAGGAAAAAGAGGCAATTTGGAGGCCTCTGTACAAACTGGCTCTATTTTACCTGAGTTGCCCCCCCTCCAGTGTGTACTCCGAAAGAGTGTTTAGTGCAGCCGGGAACCTTGTCAGCGAAAGGCATAGGAGGTTGCTTCCACAAAATGTGGAGAAGATGATGTTCATAAAAATGAATTATCAACTCTTCCAAGGAGACCAGCCTCCAGAACGTACAGAGGGACCTGTGGTGGTGGATTCCAGTGGGGACGAGTTAATACTCTGTGAGGATGAGGATGTACACAACACTGAAGAGGGTGAGGAATCGGTGGATGAGGAGGATGAGGACGACATCTTGCCTCCGTATAGCCAGTTTGTGCAGGGACAGATTAATTGCTAGCTTGTTTTGTGGGGGCCCAAACGAACCAATCATTTCAGCCACAGTTGTGTGGCAGACCCTGGCGCTGAAATTATTGCTTTGTTAAAGTGTGCCTGTCCTGTTTATACAACATAAGGGTGGATGGGAGGGCCCAAGGACAATTCCATCTTGCACCTCTTTTTTTTCTTTGCATTATGTACAGTTTGGGGCCTAGTTTTTCAAACTGCCATCCTGTCTGCCACTGCAGTATCACTCCTAGATGGGTCATGTGTTTGTGCCGCCCACTCGTGTCGCTTAGCATAGTCATCCAGCTACCTCAGTGCAACCTTTTGGACATAAAAACACTATTGTGAGGTGTGAGGTGTTCAGAATAGACTGGAAATTAGTGGAAATTAAGGTTATTGAGGTTAATAATCGCATAGGAGCAGAAAAACGAACACATTCTGTGATTTTAGCTGTTTTTATGCTTTTTTAAAAAAAAAATACAGATCCAAAACACAAAACCCAGAGCTCAAAACACGGAAGGGTGGTTTTGGCAAAACCAATCCAGATCCAAAACACGAAGAAAGATCCAGATCCAAAACCAAAACACGAAAAATGGCCGGTGCACACACCTACTTAAAAGCATGCAATACTCAAATAGCAACTTAGCATATAAAACAAGTTTGCTTGGTAGGAAATTAGATGTCTTAAAGTCTATCTATTATAAAGTTTCCAGAAAGGAGTTGTTTAGCAGGTCATAGGGGATAACCCCTTATTCATCCAAGTGGTTGAAAATATAAACCACAGCACCGATTTATAATAAATAACTAACAATAATAATTATGATAATAAATAAATAATAAATAATTAACAAATCCTTTTATTCTGTGAGAAAATTACTCGAAATCCAGAGCCTGTAGAAGTATTGTGTGTGCAAAGTGCTCTGCAAGACGGATCTGTTGTTTCCTTCTATGTATAGGCTGTGAGCCTTTGCCTGTGTTTATTAAAGTCACCGGCTGCTTAGGTTGGAGACAGCTGTTACAGTATATGAGGTGCTTGTAGTAGTCTTCTGCAGTGAGGCGGCTCTCTGTGCAGTAATCTTCTGTAGATGAAGACGGCGGCCGCTGCTGTAAGCTGGCTTTGCTGGGTCCTCTACTTTGTACCAGCTGTGGTTTCCTCTAGATCTCGAGGAGTGCGCACATACTGCGGATCTCAGGCAGGAAGGAAAGACAGCCAGCTGCTATTGAAATCATGATGTCATTATATGCGGACGACGGCTGGGCACCATGGGCATGTCACCTGACCGCACAGGAGCATTCTACGCTACTGCGTTGCCTCTTCCATCCTTTCTAGGACAGCTGCAGCAGTCCCTCCAGTAGCAGGGGCCGCAGCATCCTCCAGCAACCCTCCCCATGAAACCGGGACATTTGGGCCTCCTCAAGTATGTCTTTGGGACACCAGGGCATAGACCCCAATGATGCTACGATCCTGCAGTTACGATCCCGAAAAAACTGGGTTGTAAAACAACCCTATTTTTATGGTCTTAAATGTCTTTCAGGTACCACTAGTTTACCATTAACATTACCTAAATGAGCCATGTTCTCTTGGGCTTATCAAGGCAGTTCTCTGGGGGCACCCATGGAAGTTGTGTTGGCCACTAGTCAAAGACTTTGGATTGTCAGTCATGATTGGCTGGAAGTGCTTGTCAGCTGTGGAGCCACATTTGACCAAAAGGAATCATAGGCAAAGACTTTGGATTGTCAGTCATGATTGGCTGGAAGTGCTTGTCAGCTGTATGTAGTTATAACCCCCCCCACTCACTTAGACTGTAAGCTATCATGAACAGGGCCTTCCAACCGCTTGGTTCTCATTCTCCACTATCCTTGAGGTAGTAGCTGATACCCTGAGGCACAAACTCTCTAATACTCAGATGTTAACCATGTTGTTCAATCTCTCATAGACATCTTTAGATGGTAAGGATTTCCCCAGAAGGTGATCAGAGACCAATTGTTCCAATTCAACTAGGGAATAAGGCAAACGCTGTGAGAGGTTAAAGATAGGCCCATCTGTACCACCCCTTTCCAGCCCCAGAAAACCGGACTATGTAATACTATAGGGTACCTTCAAGCAGTGGTTGCATTTGGAGGGTGGGATTCTTTTCAGCAGACATTGCTCATGTACTGCAAAGGGTCACATGAATATACTGGTTTCTCCCCACTGTAGTTGCTGCTAGAGGCTGCAGGGATACCTACAGTAAGGGCTGCCATCAGAAATGGTGTGGCCTGGTACTCGTAAAAAAGGCAGGGCCCATCTGGGTAAAGGGGGGGGGGGCACAGAGCAGGGAAGGCTGAACCTTAATGGGGGGGGAAAGAGGGCAGGGAAGGCTGGAGTTTGGGGGAGGCAAAGGGCAGAGAATGATGGCTAACTAGGTGGAGAGGCACAGGGCAGTGAAGGCTGGACTAGGTGGAGAGGTACAAGGCAGGGAATATACAGTATACCTACCAGGCTACCTGGTTTCTTCAGCTGGTCCGGAGTGAGTGGTGGCCCGGGTGTCAGCGGTGCAGACTGCAGATATGCACCGGCAGAAACAGTGCCAGATGAAATTTCAAATATGGGACCAGCCATGAGCCAATCACAGCTCACGGACCGGCAGCCAATCAGGAGCGGCCACTACTAATTGGCTGGCAGTCTGTGAGCTGTGATTGGCCATATTTTAAGTGCCGGCAACAGCACTCTTTCTACCCTGGCTGCCAGTAAATTTCTGCACCGCTGCCACCCAGGCCCCCGCTCTCTCTGGGTCTGGGACTACGGGCCTGGCAGTCCTGTCAGTAGACTTTATCTATGACAGCTGGGAAGGGAAGTTCATGGTAAAAAAGATACCCTGAACATCCCTGCCTGGGGTTCCGAGTTGGCTGTAGGGAAGAAGATAATGTTATTAATCCAGGACAGGAATAATAAAATACAGGCTACCATGGTCAGGCCCTTTTTTATAGTTCTGCAATCATTCGCGGATATTCAGGACCAATATCATGTACCCCACTCTTATCTCTACCAATATCTTCAAATTTGAGACAAATGTATGCTCCTCGCTACCTGCTGCCCCCTCCTCTCGCAACCTTTCACCGAAAGAATGGCTCTGTATCTACAGATATGGGGCAACCATTTCTTTCCTATACCATTCCATATTGGCATTGGAGTTCAGTGAATTATTAATAGTATTTGGTTTGTTTCCAAAATGGAATATATAACCAGTGTTCAAAAGAATAAGGATAAGTTTCATGCTGTTTGGTCTCCATGGTACTCCTCGACTCTTCCTGAACTTGCACGTGATAGATTTTGTAGCCACATTACCCTTGCTCCCCCCCAGTGCACTTATCCCCATACAACTATAACTGCTCCCTTCCCTGTTTCCTTTTCTACTTCCTAGTGCATTTTTTTATCTGCATGTTCTCCATATTCCCCACTACACTCCACATTTTATTTTAATCTCTTGTACTCCTCCATATTTCCTGGCTTTTGAATAGGCTGACAGGCCATTGGTTTACTACCACTATGCCCTCCTGCTGATCTTGGTTCTTGTCCGCATTTGTTACCTCTTTGTCAGAGGTTTTTGTTGTACTATATTGTGCTTCATTGGGTTGGGTACGCGATCCTGATGCTGATAATGCTGGCGGTCAGAATCCTAACGGTGGAAATCCTGACGCATGCAGGTAAGTATTCTAACCCTTCCCCTAACCCTCCCCTGTTGCAGCTTAACTTTAACTGTCTCCCACCTGCAACCTAACCCTAACCGTCCCCTCCCTGAACATGCTGGTCAATCTGCAGATAACGACAGATTGACCATGTTCAGGTATGAGGGAGGGTGTCTACACTGAACGACATATCACTCAGTGTAGGCACTGCAGGGAAAGAGGAACGACTGTATGATTACAATGTTGTAATTGTACTGTCGTTCCACTATCTGCTAGTGGATACGCAACTTAAGACCCTGCTGATTAACCATGATGGTGAGCAGGACAACCATTCACAAGTTGTAGAGTCCTGGGGTTCCACTAGAGGGGGTTATACTGCCACCTTTCACTGGGTGGTTGAGCAGCTTTAATACATATTTGAAGCTGTTACAGAACAGCCATATTTCAGGCTGGAGTCTCTGGGGCTGATGCAGAGTTGAGAGTAAATCGAAAGAAAGAAGCAACTGGGCACCTGGATAAGCCATGTTGTAATAAAGGGGTGCAAATAAATTATTATTTTTGCGTGCAAGGTAAATACTGGCTGCTTTTGCATGTAGCACACAAATGTTGGACAGCTTTATTTTTACACTGCAATTTAGATTTGAACTAAGACATGCAACTCGCAAATTTCAGGGCTAGAAAAATTGTACTGGCACATGCTGAGAAGGATTTCTTCAAAAATATGATGACAAAGCCATATTTTTAAAGAAAGTATTGGAATAATGGTGGGCTACCGCCAGGTAAGTAAATGCAATGGATGAAGGGTGTGTGCGATATGTGCCCATTTGGGTCAGGGGCCTGTCTGCACTACATGGCCTACACCCATTATAGATTCTAAACTGGGCCCATTTATGGGTGTCCACAGGGAGGTCCCCTCGGATTTTGCCTTATAATGTTTTATTTTTATGGTTGTTTTGGCTTTACTGGATGCTCTGCAAGGTGCCTGGCCTACTGACAAGTTATTTACATCTCCCAATGGCATTGATATCAGCATTCATGTCATGCTGTGTATTTACCCAATCCCGGTGTCTCCTGGGATGCCAGCATCTGCTTTGTCCCAGAGGTTGTGGCTGGGAGCCACACAGCCATTTGTCAGAGTGATCAGATAATATGGCAACAGATCCAAATAAACCAGCTACAATGGGCCAGGAAAGGAGACATGCATGCTACATAAAAATAAAATGCAGTGGACTCAGTTATATACAATTGCAACTATAAATTATGAGCCAACAGCCACAACAAGGGGTCTCTGTTTGTTAATCAGGAGCATTGCAGAGGCGGAGCAGAGTTGTTCTGACAGCCTCAGCATGCATCAGTCAGTGCGACTCTGCCTCCGCAGCCCACAGAAAGCCTCCTGGCTAGCTTTGATGAACGCTGTCTGGTGAATCCCTCCCTCCTTGGTTATGAGCTTGACGGGCTACAGCTATCCATTCCTCTCCCTCCCCGCCCCTCGCATGCCTCTTCTTTTGTCGTCCCAGTGACTTCCTCCATAGCTCCGCCTTCGATTTGCCCCAGTGATGTAATCTGGCGCCCCCGGTGGCTGGGGACGGGCCTGCGGTGCTGCAGAGAGAGAGAAATGCCGGCAGAAGCCATGCAGTCCGGCAGGGACTTCCTCCACAATATTACAGATTGCGCACATTGTGGAGAAGGGAAGAAGAGGGCTAAGTACCCAAAATTGTTGAGGGACGAGTCTGCTGTAGTGCTGCTTCACTTGCATAGAAGGGGTGCCCCTGGGGCGTGATTATGGCTACAATTTTAACTCAGAGCAGCATGACAAAAGTTCCGCCAGAGAGTGATTTGAATTAAGGAACAAGAAGTGCTGATGGTGAGTAACAATGTTCCAAGGTACAATTTTTGTGTATGTAATATATACTGAATATATAAAAAACAAACGGTGCGCAATTCAAGAAATAATAAATATATATGAAATCAGTCCCGGTTATTTCACTAAATATCCAATACCGGCCTATGTGCACTGCCTCAATTATTGGGCTGGCGTCCTCCCCATCTTTTTCAAAGTCCTCGTATCCACAAACAGGTAAAATAGTATCTAAAAAGCAAATAAAGGGTGCACCACATAAATGTTTTGGGTAATGCACTATATGGCGCACCCTTTATTTGATTTTTAGATATATATAATATACACTTATACACAAATAGCTGTAATGTGTGTAGGGGGGGGGAGGGTGGTATTTTAGTAATGTGTGTGTATGGAGAGGTTCTGCTGTAATGTGTATAGGTAGGGGTATTGATGGAATGTGGGTTGGTGTAGGAGTATTGATGGAATGTGGGTGAGTGTAGGAGTATTGCTGTAATGTGTGTATGTAGGGGTATTGATGGAATATGGGTGAGTGTAGGAGTATTGCTGTAATGTGTGTATGTAGGGTTATGGATGCAATGTGGGTGAGTGTAGGAGTATTGCTGTAATGTGTTTAGGTAGGGGTATTGATGGAATGTGGGTGAGTGTAGGAGTATTGATGGAATGTGTGTAGGTAGGGGTATTGATGGAATGTTGGTGAGTGTAGGAGTATTGATGGAATGTGGGTGAGTGTAGGAGTATTGATGGAATGTGGGTGAGTGTAGGAGTATTGCTGTAATGTGTGTAGGTAGGGGTATTGATGGAATGTTGGTGAGTGTAGGGGTATTGATGGAATGTGGGTGAGTGTAGGAGTATTGATGGAATGTGGGTGAGTGTAGGAATATTGCTGTAATGTGTGTAGGTAGGGGTATTGATGGAATGTGGGTGAGTGTTAGAGTATTGCTGTTATGTGTGTAGGTAGGGGTATTGATGGAATGTGGGTGAGTGTAGGAGTATTGCTGTAATGTGTGTAGGCAGGGGTATTGATGGAATGTGGGTGAGTGTAGGAGTATTTCTGTAATGTGTGTAGGTAGGGGTATTGATGGAATGTGGGTGAGTGTAGGAGTATTGCTGTAATGTGTGTAGGTAGGGGTATTGATGGAATGTGGGTGAGTGTAGGAGTATTGCTGTAATGTGCATAGGTAGGGGTATTGATGGAATGTGGGTGAGTGTAGGAGTATTGCTGTAATGTGTGTAGGTAGGGGTATGGATGGACTGTGGGTGAGTGTAGGAGTATTGCTGTAAAGTGTGTAGGTAGGGTATATGGATGCAATGTGGGTGAGTGTAGTATTGCTGTTATGTGTGTATGTAGGGGTATTGATGCAATGTGGGTGAGTGTAGGAGTAATGCTGTTATATATGTGGATGGGATGTAGTTGAAATCCTGGCTGTCAGGATGCCAGCACTCAGAATGGCAGTGCCGAAATCCCTGACACCAATCAGAGTCCCGGTACTGGTATCCAGACGGTAAGTAGTGGGGTTAGGGGGAGGGTTAGGCTCAGTGAAAGGGGTTAGGGTTAGGAACTAGGGGGGAGGGTTAGGCACTATGGTGAAAGGTTAGGTTTAGGGTGTGTGGAGGGAGGATTAGGGGTAGGTTAAGTATACTTACCGACAAGTGTCGGTATCCTAACCCTGTCAGGATGCTGGCATCAGGATTCAATTTCTGAGTGATGTCATCCCGTACCCAGCCCGTGTTGTCGAGCATTGTTATGTGACAGAGGTAATGTTGATTGCTGCAATGTGTGGGGTATTCGTGCAGTGGATATAATATTGATGTACCAGGGCTACCAGTGTAATGTTGAGTATTCTTTACGGGAAATAGGCTGATTTGTTATATTTTAATGCTATGTGTGGAACTAGCTGTAGGGGCTAGATTGTTTATTTGCTATTCAGCCTTCCAGAAGGTGCACATTACATATATTTTTTCCAAACCTGGCCCTAAATTCTAAGATCTGGCCAAGCAGCAACTAAGTTTAAGGCTGGGTGACGCCTGATAGTACGATGGCACAATATACCCGGGATAGGGGGCCCCTAAAAAAGCTGGTTGTACAGGGCCCCATTATTTCTGTTGCGGCCCTGCCTACTCTAAATAATAATTGAAATAGTTTAATTATTTGTTTCTTTTGTAAATTGATTCACCAATAATAGAACTATAGTCACAATATCGCTGATCATCTTAGAGAAGATTCAATAGCCTATCTAGACCTAAATATCTATATATTTATTGTATGGGCAAATTACAGCGATTGCTATGGATTCAGCAGAAGACCAACCTAAAACAATCAGGTGAGACCTAACACTGATAAATGGAATCCTGATAAATGAGCCTAGAATTACAGTACCTTTGAGATAAAAATGTATTACTCATACATCCATGTGCATTAATATCTCGGCCCACAATTCCCCAACTGATCATAAGGAGAATATGTATTGAGGCTTTTCCCAAATGGATAAAGCAGATATGTACCTACATTATGTGTGAGGACAGTGGCTATATACCTATATTCAATGTACTGTATAACCATTTTTGATGCCCACAAATGCCGATGACTTTGAACGCTATCCTTCCATGTAAAGTGTTAGACATAGAAGAAAATTAGATTTTATTTTCTCACTGACTGTTCCAAAATAATATCATACAACAAAAAAAAATCCACTGCAAATATTGTTGAGGGTGGAATGCTATTACGGTAGAAATCAGGCTATTAATTCGGCATTACTGGCTTAGGTTCAGTCCTACATATATCATTTTCAAATATATGTATAGATTCCTATTACACAGGGCTTTAAAATGCAATTTTCAGGTTTCATTCCCTGTAATGCATACAAATGTAGGACACATATGAAATATGTGTCCTTGCTGTGACACACGAGCTTCATTTCTTTCGCCTTTGACTACACAATGCAGCATTTATTGTAATGTATTCATATTTATTTTTTACATAATTGGGAGAAATCATAGAACCTATTCATCAAAATAACATTTGTCAAATTTGCAAACGCACGCCTACGATTTTGCATACAAATACTCCCATGAAGCTGGAACGCGCGCAGATTTGCATGAGTACATTTTTTTCACATTAGGCACACAAGATTCATGTACTAACAACTGTTACATTGTCTGATTCATCAAAGGCATGATTGGTAAAAAAATGTGCATATTTATGCGTATTACCATGCAAATGATCCCATCTGCTTTTTCTGATGACTTGACAGAGGAGCAGCCTTGAAGAGGCCATAAGTGTAATTTTATGAAGTTTTAGTCTGACAATTTGCACAGAAATTCACTGGGGTAATTTGTCACACACACGTGACACCTTATTGATTTGGAATGAGGTTCAACATAACAAATACTGTATTTGAAATACGTGGGCCTGATTCACAGCCGCTCGTTCGCTCCGAGCGATGTTCGCACATCAGCGCATGCGTATGGGTCGTAATGCGCATGCGCCAACCAGTCAGTGCAGTCGGAAATCGTGTGTTCGCAAAATAGCGAATGCCTGCTAATTTGAGTGACAGAATGAGGCGTTTGTGGGTGGTAACAGGAGATGGTGCTTGAAAACGGGGAGTGGAGATCCGAACGCAGGCGTGCCAAACGGTCAAAATGGGCGTTTTAAGGGTGTGCATAATTAACGAAGCAGCGTCATCGACCACGTCACTTGGTTGTCTTTTAGCCTGAACTGCTCGCATTATTGCGGTAGGAAAATGCTACCACAAGAATAGCGAGCAGTTCATACGCCTTTCGATGTACTCGATTAATCAAATAAATAGCGGAGATGACATATGAGGCGAGCGGCCAAGGGGCGTCTTTACAAAATAGCGAGCGCATGTTTCGTTCGCTCGCTCAGACATAGAGGCGTCAACAGACCGCAAAGAGCGAGCGCTAAATTTAAATAGCCAGCCCCTTTTTCTGAACGAGTGTCCGCAAATAGCGTCCGGCTCTGAATCAGGACCAGTATTCTTTATTGTGATCACTGGGCCTGATTCAGCTTGGATCGCACGCATGCACCCGGGTGATGTTTGCGCCAATTCAGTGCACTAGGTAGACTATTTTATAAAGTCCTCCCTATCAGTATTTCTGTTTAGTAGATTCTTGCTCTCTGACAGTGTGTGCAGTAATCTGCCAATAGGCAACAAATTCATCTTGGTGAGGCATTTTATCCGAAGAGGGGCCAGTTTGCAGTGTTCGTGCAGGCTCCCCCTTGCGCAGGTGCCGTGCAATCTGCTAGATTCTTCTGAGCAAGCTCAAATCTCCAGAAATTCGGCACTCAGTGGCTAATCAATAATGGTTGCAGGGTGTGCAGTGCTCACTGGTCCAGGGTCAGGGGCGTATCTATAATGGGTGCAGGGTGTGCGGGGAACACGGGCCCCTGGGTTCAGGGGGGCCCCGCACACCCTGCACCCATAATATTACTTACCTCTCCGGACTGCCACATCGGCGCGGGGGCCCGGCGCTGTGAAACGACTGGAAAATGGCCATGGCGCATGCGCAGTACAGGGTGACCTGCGCATACATTATAGACTCTGGGCACACTCTAGTGCCCAGAGTCTATAACTCCGGCGCTGGCCGCGCACAGCTCAGTGCGCTGCCGGCCGCCGGGCGCAGAGGAGGGGGCCCATGTCGGAGACTGCACATGGCCCCCTCCTCTCTAGAAACGCCCCTGTCCAGGGTGCCCCACACCGCACACCCTGCACCCATATATTATACTTAGCTCTTTGGAGTCCTGCGTCAGTGATGCACAAATCACCGGGAATATAGCATGACGGGCATTTTCTCTGAGATATTTGCATGCACAGTAGAGAAATCACCGGAATAATGGCACAGACGCTATGTTCCCAGAGACCTGTGCATGTGCAGTTGACTCTGACACAGTGCCAGAATCTAGTGACCTGGGCCACCCTCGTGAAAGAGGAGGAAGCCCGCACGGAGACTGCACAGTGGCTCCTTCCTCCATTAAACCACCACTGATGGCACTGGTACCATTATTTATCCAAGTGATTCATACAGCAGCAGCCTCAAGGTAAGTATACTCAATGGGTGCAGGGTGTGCCGTGTGGGCCCCCTTAATTTAGGGCACCATGTACAATGCACACCCTGCAGCCATTATAGCTATGCCAGTGGCATCCTGCTGCTATTTACTTATATGATGTGACACAGAATTGGATTTAATTGGTTTATAGTGCCAAAAATAAAATTATTTTGAAACAGTCCACAAGCCCTGTCCCAATAAACATATATAATATGCAGTAAATCAGACTCCAATTCTTTTTTCTATATAGTCTTTTCCCGCATTGACCAACAATTGGTCCTCTCTCTGGATTTCCTAGCCGTTTGGCTATTACATGACTAGCACTCACCATACATCAGTGAGTAAAATTCACTGAAAGTTTTCTTTTATACTCTATCAAAATTTCTCAGGTTCCAGAGAACTCCTTCCCTCTGCTTATCGATTAATGGAAAGGTACTCACCAAAAACAACCTTGTTACAGACTAGTATGTTCCTCAAAAAGGTTTCTGGAATCCTCAGGTTCAAACAGGCATGAAGGTCTATATAGGTTTATAGTGCCTTTTTTATATGTTCTCTATGTGTAAAAAATATTACTATTAACATTTATTTATGTAGCGGCAGCATATTCCATTGCGCTTTACAATTGGGAACAAAATTGTAATAAAGCGAGACTGGGCAATAACAGACAGACAAAGAGGTAAAAGAGGGCCCTGCTCACAAGCTTACAACTCTACTGTTTAGGGACTTGGACATTTGATACATGAGGTAAAGTGCTTTATAGTTCAAATTGAACATTTATATAAACAATTGCCTGTTGGCATGTTTAGCATCTGGTGTGACTGACTGAAATGTTATTTGTAGACAACAGAGTTCCAATACATTATTAATTTGAAATATGATCTGGAGCCTGTACAGTATGATAGACTGTAAAGTTGACCTAGGACACTTTGCTTGGGACCTGTGTCCTAGGTCCCTGATGCCACAATAAAGCCTTTTTCTACAAATAGGTATTCATTGATGTAGAAGGAAATGAATGAGTCACTTTTACAGGAAATATACAGTATGTAATATACTAACAGGGGAAGTTGTTAAAAAAATATGTCAGTGACAAGTTCTAATCAGTCCGGATCTTTTTATCAGCCATGATAACTGTGAGCTATACAAAACAATAGCTTTTGATATGACATATTGGAATGGAAGTGCTACAATAAAATGTCCCAGTATAGTCAAGAAATAAGGGGAAACCAGGCCTAGATGAGTGATTCATGCCTGCAAACTCACATGTTCTCTTATAGGAAATCTCAGCATTGCTACATGAGACGATTGTCTTCTATACGTGCAGCATACGGCTACACGTGTGGCCAGTATCATGCGGGCACCAGTTACAGATGCATGGAATTTTGACTCTCAGTTGCAGTCTTGTCATAGTAACCCATGTAGGAGTAACCTAATATTGTTTTGTTGTGAAGATGTGATGTTCTACAGTAAACCCACATAAGTGATGATAATTATTTTATCTCTGAACACTCTCTGAGGTTAGTTGTATAAAAATGTAGTGATGGATCATACATCACACGACAATCTGTCAGCTACGTGTTGCGGATACACAGCAGTATAAAGCACTTTGAGCCTCATGATGTTTCCTCCATTGATCGGGCTTTTACTGCCTTCATTTAAAAAATGTGTGAAACCCGGTGACACCAGGACAGATTTATCCCTTTGGTTTCCCACCTGATGTGAGTTACACTGAAGAAGGCTCCCTTGGTAGCAGCCACAAATTTATCTATTGATTGTCATGGGTAATAAAAAGGAAGGCAAAGAAATGTAAGCCTCTTCAGCGGAACAGTCTCTATCCTGGACTGACCTTGCTCTGAATTTCATCTGGGAGAAGTCAGAGAGTTAAGTTACTGCACAAAGAACATATGTCATCTTCAGCTTGATAATGGTGTACAGGCTGGCCCCATCAGCTGGTTTCTAAATGTGGTATGCCTTTTATGACAAGTATGACGTCTTATATAAATCAAAAATTGCAGCATTCTCAATGATGTGGTTTTGATGCTGAACAACTAAACTCTTCCATGACTGTCTTTTGACATATGGATGCACCAAGCTGTACATAAATTGATTATATGGACCTATCGATCTATAGACTTGCAACATCAAGAACTGCATGCTGTATAGACCAAGCATCCTGCACTGGAAATAAAACTCTTCAAAACTCAACTTATTTGGACACCTTGTCAACTGAGTATTTGTCATTCTTCTGTGGGTTTCTTTTCTGTAATTGGAGATTTGTACAGGAACTTTTTTCTTCTCCAATCCACCATGCCACTGCTTTGGGGTGATGTACGAACTAACCACACAGTGCAATTCAATATCATGATTCGGCAGCTACTGTACATATCATAAGCCTCAATATTCTACACTCTGCAAGATGGCTAATATTATGGAATCCGCTAAACTCATAACTACTGTATTGATGAGAAGAACAGGGCTGTACTCATACAAACTAGAAGCAAGCTATTCTTAAAGATAGGGCAAATCAATATATAACAGAAATGTTGTTTTACAGAGTAAGATATTCAATTATAGTGTATCATAGAGGGTAGCAGCAAGTACACCATTGTAATAAAATACATGCAGTACATAGGGACATATCTATAAGGTTTAGGTATGATATGATGTCAACATATTGTCTCTAGTAGTCCAGCAGTGACTAACCTGCTCCCGACGGCTGTAGCTGCTCCTGTGGCATCATGTGGGTCTGGGCGGGTGATGTAAATGTAACTTCCAGATCAGACCTCCAATCCTTTGGCGTTTGGGTCAGTCTTTCTCCCCTAATCCCTACCCCCTGAATGTTGACTTTGACATTGTCAACCCATTGACTACATCCCATCTACAATGAATGCAGGGTACACAGTGCACACAGGCCCACATCAACACTTCTCACCTGCACCCATTGACTTGCCTTCCTGGCGCTGCTGCAGAACTCACAAGGAGGAATAAGAACAAATGAATTAGTGGTTGGTGACAGTAGGTACTGCTGTGAAATTATGATATTATTTTCATGGGTCAAATGTACAGGAAAGTGCACCCTATATTCCCTAAGTTTTTATCTCATTGTGCAATATGGCAGAATAGGTGAAAACAGCAAGGGGAAGGCTATGTCCATATTTGTATACTGTATTTGTTATTGTGCAATTATAAATACGCCATGTTAATTACATGATTAGTGAATGACCCTCAGTGTGTACAACAAACAAATTTGGTCAAATTCATACAATAGTGTGTAGGAGTATATTTATCAGCATTATTCCACTGGTGATGTGTATGCGTTTATATATGATTTGTGAAGTATAATAATTTGGTTAATAATGTTTTGTTCTTTACATTATTTGCATTTATGTTCTGTGTGTCAGCAATGTTTCTGAATTTGTTTATCCTTAAGCATGTTATTGACCTGATATTCATTCAAACAACAAACAAGAGCAGGTTTCTTGTGCTAGAGCCAGTAAAAGGCAAGCCACTCTAATTGGCTATTCAAATCAGAGACCTAACTAGGAGTGTGCGACCACTGCCACCGCCCAGGGCACAAGGCAGAGGGGCAGTACCTGTATTAGACTTTCAGGGTGCCAGGAATGGCAAGCTGCAGCCTGTAGAGCCACTCAGCGAGTCCATAGGAGGTACCCAGCTCTCAGCTCCTCACTCCTGCCCTCTTTTCCATGAAGTCATGACGTCACATGTGCTGGGGGTGGGCCCAACCAGGGCATGATTCAGATTTAACCCCAATGTAATTTATTTACCCTGCGGGCATTGTGCACCTTGGGGAAGCCTAATTACATAGTATAACAGAAATGCTGTGATACTTGTTCTGTTAACATGATCTGTGGGTGAAACTGAAAATAAATATTTTTTAATGCACCAAATTATATATATACAGGTTGAGTCTCCCATATCCAAATATTACGAAATACGGAATATTACGAAATACGGAATATTTTTGGCTTGACTGAACCATCAGAAAGCAAAGGTTTAATTTTCTCAAAGTACACAAACTTTGTTTAAGGCACAAATTATAAAAAATATTGTATAAAAGTACCTTCAGGCTCTGTGTATAAGGTGTAAATTAAACATAAATGAAATTCATGTATGTACACAAACTTTGTTTGAGCCACAAAATTATTGAAAATATTGTATAAAATGACCTGCAGGCTGTGTGTATAAGGTGTATATAACACATAAATGCATTCTGTGTGTATATTGGGGTCCCATCCCCAAGATATGTCATTATGATATGCATATATTCCAAAATACGGAATATTCCGTTATCCAAAATACCCCTGGTCCCAAGCATTTTGGATATCGGAGACTCAACCTGTACATATATATATATATATATATATATATATATATATGATACCGGTTGATAACAAAATGGTCAACATTCTGAAGGTCGACACCAGTTGACATGCTCATTAGGTTGACCATACTTTTGTAGACATGTACTTAGGTCGACAGGGTCAAATGGTCGACATGTTGTTTTCATGTTTTTTAGGGTTAGGTTTTGGGTAGGGATAAAATATAAAAAAATGTGTTTAAATTTTTTTCTCGACATTTTAAATGCCGACTTTTTGACTGTCAACCATTTCACCCTATCTACTTAAATACATGTCTATAGAATGATGGTTGACCTAATGATCATATCAACCTCTTTATATTAGGGGTGTGCACCGGCCACTTTTCGTGTTTTGTGTTTTGGTTTTGGATCTGGATCTTTCTTCGTGTTTTGGATCTGGATTGGTTTTGCCAAAACCACCCTTCCGTGTTTTGGGTTCTGGGTTTTGTGTTTTGGATCTGTATTTTTTTTTAAAAAAGCATAAAAACAGCTAAAATCACAGAATTTGTTGGTTTCTCTGCTCCTATGCTATTATTAACCTCAATAACCTTAATTTCCACTCATTTCCAGTCTATTCTGAACACCTCACACCTCACAATAGTGTTTTTATGTCCAAAAGGTTGCACCGAGGTAGCTGGATGACTATGCTAAGCGACACGAGTGGGCGGCACAAACACGTGACCCATCTAGGAGTGACACTGCAGTGGCAGACAGGATGGCAGTTAGAAAAACTAGGCCCCAAACTGTACATAATGCAAAGAAAAAAAAGAAATGCAAGATGGAATTGTCCTTGGGCCCTCCCACCCACCCTTATGTTGTATAAACAGGACATGCACACTTTAACAAATCAATCATTTCAGCGCCAGGGTCTGCCACACAACTGTGGCTGAAATGATTGGTTCGTTTGGGCCCCCACAAAACAAGCTGGCAATTAATGTGTCCCTGCACAAACTGGCTCTACGGAGGCAAGATGTCATCCTCATCCTCCTCATCCACCGATTCCTCACCCTCTTCAGTGTGTACATCCTCATCCTCACAAAGTATTAACTCGTCCCCACTTGAATCCACCACCACAGGTCCCTCTGTACCTTCTGGAGGCTGGTCTCCCTGGAAGAGCTGATAATTCATTTTGATGAACATCATCTTCTCCACATTCTGTGGAAGCAACCTCCTACGCCTTTCGCTGACAAGGTTCCCGGCTGCACTAAACACTCTTTCGGAGTACACACTGGAGGGGGGGCAACTCAGGTAAAATAGAGCCAGCTTGTACAGGGGCCTAAAATTGCCTCTTTTTCCTGCCAGTACAGGTATGGACTGTCTGACGTGCCTACTTGCATGCTGTCACCGATGTAATCCTCCACCATTCTGTCAATGGTGACAGTATCATATGCAGTGACAGTAGACATGTCAGAAATTGTTGCCAGGTCCTTCAGTCCGGACCAGATGTCCAAACTTGGTCCTGCCTGCCCTGCATCACCGCCAGCGGGTTGCTTAGGATACCTAAGTTTTTTCCTGGCAGCCCCAGTTGCGGGAGAAAATGAAGAAGGAGCTGTTGACGTGTCACGTTCCGCTTCAGCTGACAGTGTGTTCACCAGCAGGTCTTTGCACCTCTGCAGGCTTGTGTCGGCCGGAAAGAGAGACACCACATAGGCTTTAAACCTAGGATCAAGCACGGTGGCCAAAATGTAGTGGTCTGATTTCAACAGATTGACCACCCTGGAATCCTGGCAAAGCGAATGAAGGGCTTCATCCACAAGTCCCACATGCCGAGCGGAATCGCTCCATCTTAGCTCCTCCTTCACTTTCTCCAGCTGCTTCTGCAAAAGCCTGATGAGGGGAATGACCTGACTCAAGCTGGCTGTGTCTGAACTGACTTCACGTGTGGCAAGTTCGAAGGGCTGGAGAACCTTGCACAACACGGAAATCATTCTCCACTGTGCTTGAGTCAGGTGCATACCCCCTCCTTTGCCTATGTCATAGGTGGATGTATAGGCTTGTATGGCCTTTTGCTGCTCCTCCATCCTCTGAAGCATATAGAGGGTTGAGTTCCACCGCGTCACAACCTCTTGCTTCAGGTGATGGCGGGGCGGGGTTCAAGAGTGTTTGCTGGTGCTCCAGTCTTCGGCACGCAGTCGCTGAATGGCGAAAGTGGCCAGAAATTTTTCGGGCCACCCAAAGCGTCTCCTGCACGCCCCTGTCGCTTTTCAGAAAATTCTGCACCACCACCAAGTTTATTGTGTGAGCAAAACATGGGACGTGCTGGAATTTGCCCAGATGTAATGCCCGCACAATATTGGTGGCGTTGTCAGATATCACAAATCCCCAGGAGAGTCTAAGTGGGGTAAGCCACTGGGCGATGATTTCCCTCAGTTTCTCTAAGAGGTTGTCAGCGGTGTGCCTCTTACTGAAACCGGTGATACCCAGCGTAGCCTTCCTTGTAACGAGCTGGCGTTTCTGAGATGCTGCTACTGGTGACGCTGCTGCTGTTGCTGCGTAAGGTGATACATCTACCCAGTGGGCTGTCACAGTCATATAGTCCTTAGTCTGCCCTGTTCCACTTGTCCACATGTACGTGGTTAAGTGGACATTGTGTACAACGGCATTTTTCAGGACACTGAGGACACTTTTTCTGACGTTTCTGTACAGTCTCGGTATCGCCTTCCTAGTGAAGTGGAATCTAGACGGGATTTGGAACCGGGGACACACTACCTCCATCAATTGTCTAAATCCCACTGCACTAATGGCGGATACCGGACGCACGTCTAACACCAACATAGCAGTCAAGGCCTCAGTTATACGTTTTGCTTCAGGATGACTGCTGTCGTACTTCATCCTCCTCGCTAAGGACTGTTGGAGGGTCAATTGTTTAGTAAAAGTAGTGGTGTTCCTACTTCCTCTCTGGGATGATGAACGACTCCCAGCAGCAGCAACAGCAGCAGCGGCAGCAGTAGGCGTAGCAATGCAGGATCCTCCAGAGGAATCCCGGATAGGAGAGTCAGTCATGCCAGTGACATGGCCTGCAGGACTACTTCCGATCCTGACTAAGGAGGAAATTGACGAGGAGGGAGTTGACGGTGTGGTTTGCAGGCGCTTGGATACAACAGGACAACGGGATTTAGGTGTCCCTGGACTGCTTACGGTCTTAGCCAAAGTTTCTGAACTTGACAGTAACTTTTTATGAACGCGCTGCAGGTGCCGTATTAGGGAGGATGTTCCTAAGTGGTTGACGTCCCTACCCCTACTTATTTCACCTTTACATATGGTACATATGGCAAGACAGTTGTTGTCCGGATTTGGATAGAAATATTGCCAGACCAAAGAGGTGGAATGTTTGGTCTTCTGCCCAGGCATGACCGTGATGGGCTTTTTCATCCCACGGACAACAACTGTCTCCCCCAGAGCCTGATTTAAACAAACCACATCACCATCAGAATCCTCCTCGCCAACTTCCTCCTCAGCGCCAGCTACACCAGTATCCTCATCCTGTTGTACTTCAACAGTGACATCTTCAATTTGCATATCAGCAAGTGGACTGTGGGTGCTCCTTTCAGCACTTGCAGGGGGCGTGCAAATGGTGGAAAGAGCCACCTCTTCCTGTCCAGTGCTGGGAAGGTCAGGCATCGCAACCACCACCACACTTGGACTCTCCTTGGGGATTTGTGATATCTTCTTAGAAAGCACAGTTCTTCGCTGTGCTTTTGCCAGCTTAACTCTTTTGATTTTTTTAGTGGGAGGAGGGCTTCCATCGTCATGTGAAGCTGAACCACTAGTCATGAACATACTAGGGATCGACCTTAGCCGTTCCTTGCCACTCCGTGTCGTAAATGGCATATTGGCAAGTTTACGTTTCTCTTCAGCTGATTTAAATGTCTTTTTCAAGGTCATTTTCCTGAACTTTGCCATTTGGGATTGTATATGCCCTCTACTATGACATTGGGCATCGGCCTTGGCAGACGACGTTGATGGCATGTTATCGTCTATGTCATGACTAGTGGCAGCAGCTTCAGCACTAGGAGGAAGTGGTTCTTGATCTTTCTCTATTTTATTTTTATCGGAGAAAGTTTGGTACTCCATTTATGTTATATCGATTTGATATATACGTGCGGCTAAACACAGAAAATAATTTTTTTTTTGGTTTGGACTGGAGTGTACTTTCGGGGGTTACAGCACCCTTAATGGTCAAGCCAGCCGGCCCTTTACTTATGACACAGGCGCATGCTTGGCACTACTTTGTTGATGCACGTGTGGCTACTGCGCACACAATTCACAAACACAGAAAATAATTTTTTTTTGGTTTGGACTGGAGTGTACTTTCGGGGGTTACAGCACCCTTAACGGTCAAGCCAGCCGGCCCTTTACTTATGACACAGGCGCACGCTTGGCACTACTTTGTTGATGCACATGCGGCTACTGCGCACACAATTCACAAACACAGAAAATAATTTTTTTTTTGGTTTGGACTGGAGTGTACTTTCGGGGGTTACAGCACCCTTTAACGGTCAAGCCAGCCGGCCCTTTACTTATGACACAGGCGCACGCTTGGCACTACTTTGTTGATGCACGTGCGGCTACTGCGCACACAATTCACAAACACAGAAAATAATTTTTTTTTTGGTTTGGACTGGAGTGTACTTTCGGGGGTTACAGCACCCTTTAACGGTCAAGCCAGCCGGCCCTTTACTTATGACACAGGCGCACGCTTGGCACTACTTTGTTGATGCACGTGCGGCTACTGCGCACACAATTCACAAACACAGAAAATAATTTTTTTTTTGGTTTGGACTGGAGTGTACTTTCGGGGGTTACAGCACACTTAACGGTCAAGCCAGCCGGCCCTTTACTTATGACACAGGCGCACGCTTGGCACTACTTTGTTGATGCACGTTCGGCTACTGCGCACACAATTCACAAACACAGAAAATAATTTTTTTTTTGGTTTGGACTGGAGTGTACTTTCAGGGGTTACAGCACCCTTTAACGGTCAAGCCAGCCGGCCCTTTACTTATGACACAGGCGCACGCTTGGCACTACTTTGTTGATGCACGTGCGGCTACTGCGCACACAATTCACAAACACAGAAAATAATTTTTTTTTTGGTTTGGACTGGAGTGTACTTTCGGATGTTACAGCACCCTTAACGGTCAAGCCAGCCGGCCCTTTACTTATGACACAGGCGCACGCTTGGCACTACTTTGTTGATGCACGTGCGGCTACTGCGCACACAATTCACAAACACAGAAAATAATTTTTTTTTTGGTTTGGACTGGAGTGTACTTTCGGGGGTTACAGCACCCTTAACGGTCAAGCCAGCCAGCCCTTTACTTATGACACAGGCGCACGCTTGGCACTACTTTGTTGATGCACGTGCGGCTACTGCGCACACAATTCACAAACACAGAAAATAATTTTTTTTTGGTTTGGATTGGAGTGTACTTTGGGGGTTACTGCACCCTTTAACGGTCAAGCCAGCCGGCCCTTTACTTATGACACAGGCGCACGCTTGGCACTACTTTGTTGATGCACGTGCGGCTACTGTGCACACAATTCACAAACACAGAAAATAATTTTTTTTTTGGTTTGGACTGGAGTGTACTTTCGGGGGTTACAGCACCCTTTAACGGTCAAGCCAGCCGGCCCTTTACTTATGACACAGGCGCACGCTTGGCACTACTTTGTTGATGCACGTGTGGCTACTGCGCACACAATTCACAAACACAGAAAATTATTTTTTTTTTGGTTTGGACTGGAGTGTACTTTCGGGGGTTACAGCACCCTTAACGGTCAAGCCAGCCGGCCCTTTACTTATGACACAGGCGCACGCTTGGCACTACTTTGTTGATGCACGTGCGGCTACTGCGCACACAATTCACAAACACAGAAAATAATTTTTTTTTGGTTTGGATTGGAGTGTACTTTCGGGGGTTACAGCACCCTTTAACGGTCAAGCCAGCCGGCCCTTTACTTATGACACAGGCGCACCCTTGGCACTACTTTGTTGATGCACGTGCGGCTACTGCGCACACAATTCACAAACACAGAAAATATATTATTTTTTTAGCACTTGGGGGGAGCACCCCTGATGGACAGAGCACCCCCTGGACAACACTACAGCACCCCTTTAGGACTGGGACACTGCACAGGACTTTGGAGTGGACACAGCCCCTATGAAGAACTGACTGCACAACACAGTCCAGCCAGCCCCTATGGACTTTGAAGTAGTGGACACAGCCCCTATTAACAACAGCAGCACAGCACAACACAGCCAGCCCCTATGGACTTTGAAGTAGTGGACAACAGCAGCACTACACTACACTACACTACACAGCCCTAACTCCCACCCTCCCTCTTCACTGTCCACAGCCGAGTGAGAAAATGGCGCCGACGCGGGTACCTTATATAGGATCCAAAACCCGCGAGACTCGGAAGGTGGGATGATGACGTTTTGCCTCGATTTCAGATCCGAGTCAGGCGGAAAAAGTCGAGCCTGATTCGGATCGGACTCGGATCGGGGGGGCTCGGGGGGTTCGGATTTCAGAAATCCGAACCCGCTCACCCCTACTTTATATTGTTTAATACTGTTGATATCCAGAACCAGTTGACCTTCTGGTATCAACCTTCTCAGACCCTCCAACATGACCCCTGCCATCAGGTATAAAATGCTCTGCTCTTGGACTTCCCTCTTAACTTATGATTGCAGCCACCTGTGTTGAAAACACCTTTCTTATTAATTAATTATTTCAACACAGGTGGCTGCACAGTATATTGTACCTGATGGAAGGGATCATATTGGAGAGTCTGCCTTCTGAATGTCAACCTTTTATACCATGAGTCTCAATCGCAACTGTGCCTCTGTGCGTACACACCGTTAGGCTGTGTAACTTTATAGTGACTTAGACGCATGCGCAGTTGAAAAATATCAGCCATTTGCACGAATATCAGCATTGCGTGCAACTCTGAATCAGGCCCAATATCTCAAACAAGCAATTTCTTTATTTAGCATCCATTTAACACATAGGACCCTCTGCTTTGGTTTTAGTGCGTGTACTGCTGTTTTCCTTCTGAGTGTTATTGTACAAATCTGTTAATGTAAATGCTTCTGAGAGCAGGGAAATATCAAAGCCTAGTCTGGGAATAAGGTGCATCCAGAGATAATATGTTTACCGCTGTCCGTTTGTACTGATCCCTGTCCTGATGTTGTACTACTCATGGCAGCTCAATCTGCGGTTGGTCGTCAGGCGTGAAGGGATATAATTCATTGACAAGGCGATGCTCAGGCAACAATTTGTGCAAATGTGTTGCAAAGGTGGATTAAAATATTCCTTCTGATGTATAATCTGTGTAGAGGATACCCTTGAGCAAAATGAAACTCATTTCACAGAATAAGCCAAGAGGCTAGTATGAGAGAGAAGTACGAAATACATCTATAACTATATTCATTGACTGCATCTTTGCTAGGAGTTAGATCGCGACCTACTTTGTTTCATTTACATGGTGGTAGAGATCTAAAAAGTTTTACTTTACTCGAAAGTTAATATATTAAATGTTCTAGGTGAAAATATTATTTATTATTTATTTGGAGCCAGTTGCTTTTCAGATGGATACCTGTCTACCCAGGGGCATAGTAAGAGACCAGGGAGCCCGTGTGCAGTCTCTGTCCAGGGTTCCCTCCTTTCATACCTGGCATCAGGCAGCATAGCAGACTCCGGACACTAAGTAGACTCTAGTGCTATGCCAGAGTCCAGGACCGTAGCTAGAGTAGTGCGGCTGGTGCCATGGCACAGGGCACCACAGGTCAGGGGGTGCTGTTTGGGCCTGTCAAATTTCTGTTTATTATCATTCTTGCTTGTAGCTTCCTCTTATTTCATCCCCAGCATCTCCTGGTCTCCCCTATCTCTTCCCTGGCCCTTCCCCATGAAGCCATGGCCCTTTTTTGGGTGCATTATGTCCCTTTGAAAAATGAGGGGGGCGCCAATGCTCTTTCTGGCACAGGGCACCAAAAAGTCTAGTTACGCCAGAGTCTACTGCGTATGCACAAATCACCGGGAAATTACGCAGCAGCCATTTACCTGGCGATTTCCTTACTGCACATGTGCAAAAAGTCGTGAAAATGCCCACCGTGCCATTTTACAAGTGTGATTTGCACAGCGCTGCTGATGCGGGACTCTGGAGAGGTAAGTTTTGAATAAATGGGTGCAGAGTGTACGGTGTGGTCTCCCTTGAGCCTAGGGGCCAGTCTGCACAGCACACCCTGCACCCTTGATAGATACGCCCCTGTGTCTACCTAGGATAAGATTACTATAATAAAATAATGGCACTAATTAGAAATAGTGGAGGTCATTTACAAAGCTGCAATAATTATTCCTTTAGGAACTTTTTTCTTACGCAAATACACCTAGCATAGGCTTACACCCCTACATTCCAGGTGTGGTTATTACCCACTCTGAGCCCACAGTAAAGGCACAATTCCATTGTTTATTATTATTATTATTATTATTATTATTATTATTTGCACAGGGCTGAAGGAGACAGGGGGAGGGGTATACATTTGGAGACGGGACAGGAAAAACAAAGTCTGGTACGGCCATAGCTTACTGTAAAAGAGGCAAAAAATAATAATTTTAAATAATAAAGGAGAATAAAGGTATATAGAGAGATCTAGGGGTAAATTTACTACAGTAAGAGTTTTTAGAAGTGAGTTTTAGAAGTGGTGTTGCCCATAGCAACCAATCAGATTCTAGCTATTATCTTCTAGAAGGTGCTAGTTAAATGTTAAGTAGAATCTGATTGGTTGCTATGGCAACATCACTTCTAAATCTCACTTCTAAAAATTCTCACTTTAGTAAATTTACCCCCTAGAGTGAAAATTTAGACCGGAACCAGCTGTCTCATGAGTGGGGGATACTTTGAAGGGTGCAAGTCTAGGGCCGAATGGGAGGTTAAGGGTAGGGAAGCGGGTTTGGGGGGTGAGGAGGGGAAAAACAGCAGGAAGTAAAGCAGATGGACGACTAGTTCAAGCAAGGCCGGGGAGGGTTGCATTATGCATTCTATACCAGGAAGCCCACATCGCATGGATCTTATCCACTGTGTTATTCTGGATGACTGATAATATATTCCATTTTGGATACAAACGAGATAATAATAATAATAATAATTTTATTTATATAGTGCTTTTCTCCTAAAGGACTCAAAGTGCTTTACATTTACAGTACAAAATACAAAATAAGCTTAAACAAGGGACATTAGTGAAATGCTTGGGTGAATAGGTGAGTCTTGAGTCTATTTTTGAAGGATTCTAGAGTGGAGGCCTCTCGAACTGTGCGGGGAAGCGAGTTCCAAAAGGTTGGAGCCACAAAACTGAAAGCTCGACCCCCAGACGAATTCCATGAGATTCTAGGTACTGTTAATAGTCCTTTGTCAACGGATCGCAGTAATCGAGTGGGACAGTAAGGAATCAGAAGCTGTTTCACGTACCCTGGGCCATGGTCATGAAGGGCTTTGTAAGTTATTAATCCAATCTTGAAAGCAATTCGCCATCTGACAGGCAGCCAGTGAAGGGAGTAGAGAATGGGTGTTATGTGGCTGGAACGGGGCTGGTTGGTTAATAGCCTGGAAGCTGCATTTTGTACCATCTGCAAGCAGTGTAATTCTTTTGCTGGGAGACCAAGGTAGAGGGCATTGCAGTAGTCTAGGCGTGATGATATAAATGCATGTATGACTTTAGGCAGATCTTCTGAGGGAATAAAGTGCTTGATTCTGGCTATGTTCCTCAGATGAAAGAATGAGGATTTGATTGTGGCTGATACCTGATGTTTAAGTGTCAAGCCACTATCCAGGACAACACCAAGATTCCGCACATGTTTAGTGTTTTGTAATTCTGAACCCCCAAGCGTAAGTCCTGTTGGTTGGCTATGCTGTAGCCCTGTCCTGTTACCTATCATAAGGACCTCTGTTTTATCAGGGTTCAGTCACAGCCAACTGGCACTCATCCACTCCTGAAGCTCAGATAGGCAGCCATTTAGGGTTGTTATTGGGTCCTTTGTACCTGGAGCAAAGGACAGGTACAGTTGTGTATCATCTGCATAGCAGTGGTAGACCAGGCCATGACGTCTGATTATTTCACCCAATAGTAGCATGTATACTGCAAAAAGCATGGGAGATAGTTTAGAACCCTGAGGGACACCGCATGGAAGTGGCACTGGTGATGAAGAATTTACTCCAGAAGAAACTCTCTGTGACCTGCCAGTGATAAATGATTTGAACCAATTAAGGACTGTGCCATCCAGTCCACAGAAATTTTTCAGGCGCTCAATTAGAATCCCATGGTCCAGAGTATCAAATGCTGCTGAGAGATCCAGAAAGATTAAGATTGAACAATCACCTCTGTCTCTTGCCATCAGAAGATCATTAAGCACACATACCAGGGCTGTTTCAGTGCTATGTCTTCTCCTGAATCCTGACTGGAATTAATCATAAATAACATGGGTAGACAGGTGGGTTTCCAGTTGCATTGCCACCACTTTCTCAATGACTTTTCCTAGAAAAGGAAGGTTTGATACTGGTCTATAGTTGGTCATGCAGTCGGGGTCTAAATTAGGTTTTTTAAGAAGTGGTCTAACAATTGCTTCCTTTAGTGGTTCTGGAAAAATGGCTGTTTGCAAAGAGCATTGAACTATTTTTGCAAATACAGGGCCAATAATGTCTATACACCCTATAAGAAGCTTGGCTGAGGTAGGGTCCAGATCACAGGTGGTGGGTCACAACATTCTGATAATTTTAGCAATGTCTTTTACATCCATGATGTGGGAGAGGACTGTTTTCAAGACCTACTATAGCAATCTGGAGTTTGGCAGCACACATTTTGTGTAGAGTCATCTTGTTAGAGTGTTTGGGTTGCTGGCAGACTGGGGCACACAGAAGCATTGAGGCCGGAGTGAGAAGAGGGCAGGCAGGGATTACAGACATAAGGAGTGATTGGACCATTGACCAGAATGGGGTCATACGTGGGCAGGTCCACCAAATGTGAAAAAAATATTTAACCTAGCCGCAAAGCCGCCAACATAGATTTGAGGTGGAGGGAGACATCTGGTGTAGGCGGGTCAGGAATAAGGGCCAGATTCAGACCTGCTCGATAGGAAGCATTCGTACGCAGACTGCCGATGCTTGCATTATGCGCATGCTTACGCATTGCAGTGTGCGGGCGCGAACCAATCCGAGCGATCAGGAAGCGTTTGCTTGCTGCACATAGACAGCCCAGGAGATTGAGTGACAGGACAAGCCGCTTGTGGGTGGTGACAGGGGTTGGTCGATGAAAACGGGGGAGTGTTGGTGCGAACACGGTCATGCCGCGGCGACTTAATGCCTTTTCAGAGGCGTGCATAATTAAGACGCAGCGCCATAGTACACATCATTTCGCTGATTTTTACACTGAAGTGCTTGCGGTAGGGTTTGGTCAACCACAAGTGCTGCGTATATGCATCCGATGGTCCTCAACGGTACCGATGGTTGCATACACTTCCTGGAGATGACGTGTGCAAGTGCGCGTCTTAAGACTGGCTGGTGGGCGTCTGCATACACAGGGCGATCACACGCCAAGACATAGTGGGCGTGCTAATGCCTTGCCGTGCGATCGCCTGCCTTGCTGTTGGCTAGCCGGATTTGCATATGCTGGCTGCGTGCGAACGTATCTAGTGAGCGGGTCTGAATCGAGCCCAAAGTACCACCAAGTGTAGACTTTGTAAGAGCCTCCTTAATAGAGACACTTATGGAGCATTTGGAATTGTTTAAGCATGTAGGTTCCCAAGTGCCATCGCCCAGAGGTGCCCCAAGTCCCATCTCCCAGGCAGTTTCGTGGTGATCCAAAGAATATATAGTTGCATAGCCGTTCCATCGCCATGGGTTTGGGGAGTAAACCAGAGACAGGAAGAGACAAGGTGACAAAACTGAGAATATGAAGATTATGCAGTAAACCAGCGCTCCCTATTTACACATGTGTACTTAATACCAGGTGAATAATTATACACATTCAAGTGGACAAATCAGTGAAAATATTAAATAAATGGAGTCACCAAAATAAGTTTTTTTCCAAAGTCACATTAAATCCTGTATATGCCTTTCTATCAACTTGTTCTTGTCCAACACATTCATTATCACCATCCTTATTAGTATTCAATACACAATTATCCCCCTCATCCTGTTGCACATTTACAACTTCCAAAGTAACATCCTCAATTTCTATGTCTAAACTATCATCATCATCATCATTACTTTTACTACTACTCATCCACACATTTGCAGAGGTTTCAGAAATGGTGGAAGGAGATATTTCTAGGATCAGAGTGTCAGATTCAGAAATGTCAGACTCACCCATAACACTCGTGGACACCCTTTGACTCTCCTCAGGCATCTGTGAAGTTTGTGAATGCAAACTTTGTTCTTTATCCTTAGTGTTCTATTTGTGTACTGGACGGTGCCTGTCCAGCCTAGTGCTGAGGTCCGCTTGCGCTGTGCATTTCTCCTGAATAGTACAGAAGTCCACTCACGCTGCACATTGGTCCTGGCTGGTGCTGGGTCTGTCTGTGTTGCTCCTGCCCCGTCCGTTCAGGGTCCTGTCACTGAGCATGGAGATTGCTCTCCGCAGCCCTTGTTCACAGCCTGTCTTTCCAGTATGATTGGAGGGTACGTGTGCTCCTTGGTTGTGTGTGTGTATTGGTGGGGAGAGGGAGGAGGGAAAAAATGGGGGGAGGTTGGGGGGAGCAGATGGCTGTGTGTTGTGGTGGATGTGTTGTTGTAGAACAGAAATACTGGAGGCTGGATGTGTGGTGGAAGAAACAAATATGTTTATTTGTATCTGTGTGTGCACATAGGGGGTGGTAGTTGCTCAGTAGGAGGCACAGTGCTCCTGGAGGATAAATGTCTCTTAGATGGTTCGTGGCAGCATCTTGATTCGTGGCACCCATCTTGAACCCACCTGCATCTACATCCACCCCAATCCGGGCACTTGAACAGCAGCAGCGGCATTTAACCGGACGCTGGTCCCCACTCACACCAACCCCAGCATCTGCCAAATGACAGCGCTGCACGCGCTCATCACACCACCGCACGCAGCACAGGTTTCACCTGCACTGCATCCACGGACGTGAGCCACTGAAACAGTGCACGTCCCCTACCGCGGCATCATACTGGACTTTGAGAAGAACTGTTCCCACACCAACGGACCTGGGCACCTACCAGTAGGTCAGCACCCATTCTCCTCACCAGTGCGGGACGCCGAAAAGTGGGAGCACCCCTGATCACCTCCAACAGGGCATCCCAGGTCAGAAGTCTGTCGACCATAGGTCCAGCAGGGAAGCATGCAGTAGTCAGGACCGCATGTGAAGGAGCCCCCTGAAAGGGTTGACCCTACTCCCCACACTGTGGATACGCCCTGTCACCTCAAATCACCAACAACTGGGCAGTGTGTGCTGCCACGAACCATCTAAGAGACATTTATCCTCCAGGAGCACTGTGCCTCCTACTGAGCAACTACCACCCTCTATGTGCACACACAGATATAAATAAACATATTTGTTTCTTCCACCACCCATCCAGCCTCCAGTATTTCTGTTCTACAACAACACATCCACCACAACACACAGCCATCTGCTCCCCCCAACCTCCCCCCGGTTTTTTCCCTCATCCCTCTCCCCACCAATACACACACACACACAACCAAGGAGCGCACGTACCCTCCAATCTTACCATATCTATCCAATAGTAGGATCAGGTACCCCTACTGTACGGTGCAGCACCATCCACACCTGGACCCCCTCTCTCTCTCTCTCCCCCCCGCTCACTCCCTTTTTTTGTCCTCACACCTTCCCCCCTCCATCATCCAACCCCCTATATCCCACAACACCACCACCACCCCGAAGCGCATCCCAAACACAGTATTACCGACTGTCTTTCCAGTATGATGGTACAAAAGTTGCATGCCAGAGTTCACTCCTAAACCACATTATGGGTGCAGCCATGTTGGACTCTTCCTTCACTCATAGTGCAGCTCCCAGATCAGCTAATTACAGCATCCAATCATTGGGGATAAGCTGACGTTACAGCTCAGAGTTGAGCTCCCAAGGTACTCTGTATCTGAACGGTTTCAGGGCCTGATTCATTAAAGATCGCTATTGTGATTGCAGCTCGGTAATCGCATGCAGGTCTGCTGTGAAAATATGCTAATGAATTCTATTGCAATGTTGTTGCACTTCCAGCATAGAGACGACCGCTGAGACTTGTTCTTACAGCCTCCATTGGTTCCAGCCGATACCTCCAATCATTCCTCCCATCTGAAGTCTCCAATCATTGGACTCATATCAATTACGTTCATCAATTCATCAACATCTTGGTATGATTGGTCCCAACTGATCAAGTTCATCAATTCATCAACTTTGGATTCATATTAATTAAGTTTTACAATTCATCAGCATCGGTCCCAACCAATCAAGTTCATCAATTAATTTACTTTGAACTAGGGGTGTGCACCGGCCACTTTTCGTGTTTTGTGTTTTGGTTTTGGACCTGGATCTTTCTTCGTGTTTTGGATCTGGATTGGTTTTGCCAAAACCACCCTTCCGTGTTTTGGGTTCTGGGTTTTGTGTTCTGGATCTGTATTTTTTTTAAAAAAAGCATAAAAACAGCTAAAATCACAGAATGTGTTGGTTTTTCTGCTCCTATGCTATTATTAACCTCAATAACCTTAATTTCCAGTAATTTCCAGTCTATTCTGAACACCTCACACCTCACAATAGTGTTTTTATGTCCAAAAGGTTGCACCGAGGTAGCTGGATGACTATACTAAGCGACACGAGTGGGCGGCACAAACACGTGACCCATCTAGGAGTGATACTGCAGTGGCAGCCAGGATGGCAGTTTGAAAAACTAGGCCCCAAACTGTACATAATGCAAAGAAAAAAAAGAGGTGCAAGATGGAATTGTCCTTGGGCCCTCCCACCCACCCTTATGTTGTATAAACAGGACATGCACACTTTAACAAAGCAATCATTTCAGCACCAGGGTCTGCCACACAACTGTGGCTGAAATGATTGGTTCGTTTGGGCCCCCACAAAACAAGCTGGCAATTAATCTGTCCCTGCACAAACTGGCTCTACGGAGGCAAGATGTCGTCCTCATCCTCCTCATCCACCGATTCCTCACCCTCTTCAGTGTTGTGTACATCCTCATCCTCACAGAGTATTAACTCGTCCCCACTGGAATCCACCACCACAGGTCCCTCTGTACGTTCTGGAGGCTGGTCTCCCTGGAGGAGTTGATAATTCATTTTTATGAACATCATCTTCTCCACATTTTGTGGAAGCAACCTCCTACGCCTTTCGCTGACAAGGTTCCCGGCTGCACTAAACACTCTTTCGGAGTACACACTGGAGGGGGGGCAACTCAGGTAAAATAGAGCCAGTTTGTACAGGGGCCTCCAAATTGCCACTTTTTCCTACCAGTACAGGTATGGACTGTCTGACATGCCTACTTGGATGCTGTCCCTGATGTAATCCTCCACCTTCTGTCAATGGTGACAGTATCATATGTAGTGACAGTAGACATGTCAGAAATTGTTGCCAGGTCCTTCAATCCAGACCAGATGTCCAAACTTGGTCCTGCGTGCCCTGCATCACCGCCAGCGGGTTGCTTAGGATAGCTAAGTTTTTTCCTGGCAGCCCCAGTTGCGGGAGAAAATGAAGAAGGAGCTGTTGACGTGTCATGTTCCATTTCAGCTGACAGCGTGTTCACCAGCAGGTGTTTGCACCTTTGCAGGCTTGTGTAAGCCGGAAAGAGAGACACCACATAGGCTTTAAACCTAGGATCGAGCACGGTGGCCAAAATGTCTAAGTGGGGTAAGCCACTGGGTGATGATTTCCCTCAGTTTCTCTAAGAGGTTGTCGGCGGTGTGCCTCTTACTGAAACCGGTGATACACAGCGTAGCCTGCCTTGGAACGAGCTGGCGTTTCTGAGATGCTGCTACTGGTGATGCTGCTGCTGTTGCTGCGTAAGGTGATACATCTACCCAGTGGGCTGTCACAGTCATATAGTCCTTAGTCTGCCCTGTTCCACTTGTCCACATGTCCGTGGTTAAGTGGACATTGTGTACAATGGCATTTTTCAGGACACTGAGGACACTTTTTCTGACGTTTCTGTACAGTCTCGGTATCGCCTGCATAGTGAAGTGGAATCTAGACGGGATTTGGAACCGGGGACACACTAGGCCAATCAATTGTCTAAATCCCACTGCACTAATGGCGGATACCGGATGCATGTCTAACACCAACATAGCAGTCAAGGCCTCAGTTATACGTTTTGCTTCATCCTCCTCGCTAAGGACTGTTGGAGGGTCAATTGTTTAGTAAAAGTAGTGGTGTTCCTACTTCCTCTCTGGGATGATGAACGACTCCCAGCAACAGCAGCAGCGGCAGCAGTAGGCGTAGCAATGCAGGATCCTACGGAGGAATCCCGGATAGGAGAGTCAGTCATGCCAGTGACATGGCCTGCAGGACTACTTCCGATCCTGACTAAGGAGGAAATTGACGAGGAGGAAGTTGATGGTGTGGTTTGCAGGCGCTTGGATACAACAGGACAACGGGATTTAGGTGTCCCTGGACTGCTTACGGTATTAGCCAAAGTTTCTGAACTTGACAGTAACTTTTTATGAATGCGCTGCAGGTGCTGTATAAGGGAGGATGTTCCTAGGTGGTTAACGTCCCTACCCTTACTTATTCCACCTTTACATATGGTACATATGGCAAGACAGTTGTTGTCCGGATTTGGATAGAAATATTGCCAGACCAAAGAGGTGGAATGTTTGGTCTTCTGCCCAGGCATGACCGTGATGGGCTTTTTCATCCCATGGACAACAACTGTCTCCCCCGGAGCCTGATTTAAACAAACCACATCACCATCAGAATCCTCCTCGCCAACTTCCTCCTCAGTGCCAGCTACACCAGTATCCTCATCCTGTTGTACTTCAACAGTGACATCTTCAATTTGCATATCAGCAAGTGGACTGTGGGTGCTCCTTTCAGCACTTGCAGGGGGCGTGCAAATGGTGGAAAGAGCCACCTCTTCCCGTCCAGTGCTGGGAAGGTCAGGCATCGCAACCACCACCACACTTGGACTCTCCTTGGGGATTTGTGATATCTTCTTAGAACGCACAGTTCTTCGCTGTGCTTTTGCCAGCTTAACTCGCTTGATTTTTTTAGTGGGAAGAGGGCTTCCATCGTCATGTGAAGCTGAACCACTAGTCATGAACATAGGGAAAGACCTTAACCATTCCTTGCCACTCCGTGTCGTAAATGGCATATTGGCAAGTTTACGTTTGTCTTCAGGTGATTTAAATGTTTTTTTCAAGGTCATTTTCCTGAACTTTGTCATTTGGGATTGTATGTGCCCTCTATTATGACATTGGGCATCGGCCTTGGCAGACGACGTTGATGGCATGTTATCGTCTATGTCATGACTAGTGGCAGCAGCTTCAGCACTAGGAGGAAGTGGTTCTTGATCTTTCCCTATTTTATTTTTATCGGAGAAAGTTTGGTCCTCCATTTATGTTATATTGATATATACGTGCGGCTAAGGTGCACACAAACACAGAAAATAATTTTTTATTGTTGGAGACTAGGCACTTTGTGGGTTACACCACCCTTTAAGAAATGAGCCAGCCGGCCCTTTACTTATGGGACACAGGCGCACGCTTGGCACTACTTTGTTGATGCACGTGCGGCTACTGCGCACACAATTCACAAACACAAAAAAATATATATTTTTATTTTGTTTGGAGTGCCCTTTGAGGGTTACAGCACCCTTTAGCGGTCAATCCAGCCGGCCCTTTATGGGACACAGGCGCACGCTTGGCACTACTTTGTTGATGCACGTGCGGCTACTGCGCACACAATTCACAAACACAGAAAAAATATTTTTATTTTTAGCACTTGGGGGGAGCACCCCTGACGGACAGAGTGCCCTTTGGGGGTTACAGCACCCTTTAACGGACAAGCCAGCTGGCCTTTTACTTATGGGACAAAGGCGCACGCTTGGCGCTGCTCCTTTGTTGATGCAAGTGCAGCCACAGTGCACACAATTCACAAACACAGAAAAAATATTTTTATTTTTAGCACTTGGGGGGAGCACCCCTGACGGACAGAGCACCCCCTGGACAACACTACAGCACCCCTTTAGGACTGGGACACTGCACAGGACTTTGGAGTGGACACAGCCCCTATGGACAACTGACTGCACAACACAGTCCAGCCAGCCCCTATGGACTTTGAAGTAGTGGACACAGCCCCTATGGACAACAGCAGCGCAGCGCAGCACAGCACAGCACAACACTACACTGCACTACACTACACTACAACACTACACTACACAGCCCAGCCAGCCCTAACTCCCACCCTCCCTCTTCACTGTCCACAGCCGAGTGAGAAAATGGCGCCAACGCAGGTACCTTATATAGGATCCAAAACCCGCGAGACCCGGAAGGCGGGATGATGACGTTTTGCCTCGATTTCAGATCCGAGACAGGCGGGAAAAGTCGAGCCTAACTCGGATCGGCCTCAGATCGGGGGGGCTCGGGGGGGTTCGGATTTCTGAAATCTGAACCCGCTCACCCCTACTTTGAACTCATATCAATTAAGTTCTTTGATTCTTCAACATCTGTCACAAACCGATCTAGTGCATTAATTCATCAACATCGGATTCAAATCCATCAAGTTCTTCAATTTATCAAACATCGGTCTTAAACCGATCCAGCTCTCAATCCAACATCATCGGTCCTAATCCGACGCTGCGCATTCCTTCAGTATTATACATATATCCAGTCCCATTCCAATCTCCTGTTCAATAAAGACATTCTGGACCTCATTCAGAGTCGGTTGTAGCGGCCGCACGGTCGTATGCCACTGATGTTCGGTAAACTGCGCATGCGTAAAGTTCGCAATGCGCGTTCGCAAACTAGCCGCTATGATCAGAAATTTCTCTCTCCTTGAACACAGCCAGGTCGGTAGTTTGAGTGACAGATTGAGGCGTTTGTGGGTGGTAACAGGGGAAGGTGCTTGAAAACGGGGGAGTGGAGATCCGAACGCAGGCGTGCCTAATTATGCGAACGGCGTTTTATGGGAGTGCATAATTAACAAAGTAGCGTCATGGCACACGTGACATGGGAGGTTTGTACACTGACATGATCGTAGAGCTTAAGAGAGGGTATGGTCACCCTTAAGCTCTACGACCAGTTCCAATGGTCTCGATTAATCCTTATATGCCCGGAGAAGGCGTGTAATGCATGCGAGAAGGGGGCGTATTTTTTTGTCTTCCAGCCGCTTCCTCCCCTTGGTCGGCCAGCTACCGATCCGATCTTAGGGACGTAACGTGCGAGTGCATCATTTGCATATCCGGCCCCTTTTCCCGTACGACCGTGCGTCCGCAACGACCGACTCTGAATGAGGTCCTCTATTCCTGTTCTCTCCTTTGGGTTCATCATCCACTGCCGTATCTTTACCTTCTCACATCAATATATGAGGAAGTCCTGGCTCAAGCCACCTAAATTCATTCACGCCTCTCTAATCTCCTCTTTAGCCTCCCACGTCTGTTCCAACCCTTAGATGTGACAGACACATCTAGACTGAAAGCTGAAAGATAATACACGTGCTTTTACAGAGGATGCCTGACAGTGTTTGGCCCTTGCTTTCACAATAGGCATTCTAGTGCATGAAAGAGCAGTAGCAGGATGGAAATTTGCAAATAAAGGCCATGGCCTGAGCTTTTCCTTACCACTGCATGTAGTGTATGGCATGTTGTACTTTCTTTATATTATTTTTCCACTCTATTTTTTTTTGGGTGCAGCTAACAGGGACACGACAACACAGAGAGTAAGTACAGTAATATAAGCTGCCTCCAAAACACACACTTTTGAAATACTATTTAAGTCGAATTATAATTATAAGACTGCAGATAAAAATTTATTTTTTGTTTGCAATTATTATTTTTTAGAACAGGAAAAGAGGTCTTCTTTGGTATGTAGTTCACACAGACAAAGGGCAATATACTATTTTTTGACAAATAATCTTGAAAATGAAATCACACTTTCTCTCTACCTTTATAAACAATTTAAATTATATACTGCAGTGTAGACAGAGGACAGTGTATATCACAGTGATCGTGACCCCCGTTGATTTGCACCGGGCTGAGGAGCTCACAGCGCCCCCCTTCCCAGCGCGGGAGCGGAGCTGCAAAAAGGTTTTTTTTCCTAAGGGGGCATTGCCACACCTCCTGGAATTAGGCCATGCCTTCTACCCCTTCAGACCCGGGACAGCTTTCTACGGCCCTGAGTGTAGGTAGATTAGACATCCTCCTGAAAAAAAGCAAGTGAAAGAAGTTCACTTTAACAAACATATACAACAGCCTGTTTGCACTTGTCTCATTGGATTGTATGTGCTACTATGTCTGACATACAAACACACAGTAGACTGTTTGCAGTGCACTGGATTACAGTGGCTAGCTAGTGTGTCTGGCAAACACACATACACACAGTGACAAAGATGCCTGCAGTCACCCTTCCCACCTACTGTACTTCATCAACCGACTAATCTAATGGTGTCCTAATGGCGTCTTTTGAACCACAACTACAGCCCACACCCCTTCCATACACTGTCCTGTGTGAAATGGCACCTGATTACAAGTGAGGGGCTCTTATACTGTATGCAATCCAAAACTTGCAAGATCTGACATTTTTGGGAAACAATGTTATTTGCGTGCGCTCGCTCTGAATCAGGGCATCCCTATTTTTTTTTTTCGACCAGCCTCCAGGCCGCTCGCACAGCTGTGGGTGACCACCCACAGTGTGTGTGTGCGGCCTGGCAATGGTCACGATTATCGCGACCATCGGGCTTGCGAGGAGACCCTGTAGTAGGGTCTCAGGTCTTGCAAGCCTGAGTGGACTTCCTGCTCTAATAGAGCAGGAAGTCCACTACTGACATCACTAGTGATGTCAGTAGGGCCGTCCACAAATGGCAGGCATTCCTTCGGGAATACATCCGTTTGTGCAGCCACCCCCCCTCCCCGCCTACAAAATGGGGCGAGCTGTCGATCATCATCGACAGCTGCCCCGTCTTGTAGCGAGCCCCGGGGCAAGTGATTTCTCACTCGCTCCGGGGCTCGCGCATGTCGCGCGTGCGCAATGGTCCACCATTGACCCACTTGCGAGCGCTATGTGCTCGCGAGCGGGTCTGAATCAGGCCCTTAGTGTGAAGACTCGAGCCCGGGCTCTTCTCTCCTTCGAAAACCCAAGTTCGGGTGTTTTTGGATTTCAGCAAAACCGAACTGCTAATCTCTAGTTCCTTGATAGGTCAATTTACATTTTATTGCAATTATGGTATGTCAAATTAAACTTTATGCTCTCTGTGCATTAGTCTTAAAAACGTAGGGGCCTTTAATCAAATAATATTTGCGGGATATTCCCTGAAAACCTGATGTATGTATTAAGGGAATGGGTTTGAAATCCCGGTGGCTGTTTAGCCGCCAGTTCAAATACCAACTACAGAAGCCCGATGGAGGAGATCCCGACTGGGGCTGGTAAGTATTCTAACCCTCCCCTCCCCCCCAACCCTCCTTTAGTGGTGCCTAACCCTAAAACTTCCGGGGTGGTACCTAAACCTAAGTCCCCCCGGGGGTGCCTAACCCTAACCCCCCCTTCCCGCACCTAATCCTATTTTAAGTCCCGTGCCGGGATTGTGCAGTCGGGATATAGAACGGGGGCATCTCGTCCGCCGGTCTATTTAGTGCATCCTGTAATAAGTATGTATGTATGAAGGAGGGACCACAGCAGATATTGGAGATACCTGCTGTGGTCCATCCATTTCACACAGCAGCCGCAGCCCCCATGGAACTGTCAGATTTGCCAAGCTACAGCATGCTTCAGAATTTCCAGATGGCGATACCCTATGGGCTACTATCTTACAAAAATTACCGAGTGAGGGTTCCTCCGGAACCTTCCCTGGCAATGGCCGCCGCACATGCTTGGTCTGCTGACCGAACATGTGCTCCTGATATAGAAATGAAATTATAGCTTTTGTGATCAAGGGGTAGCATCATCACCATCACCCACTTGGGTAATCAAGTTAGAAGGATAAGTTGGATACCCTCTTTGTTGTATTATTTGTGTTGTTTGACACCCTTGGTGGTATCCACCTACAATGCATGTTTTTATCTTGGCTATCCTTTTCTTTGTTTCCATACAGTTCTTCCCCCTTTTAGGTTTTTAGTTTTAATTTATAATTTAAAATATACGGTATAGCTAATATTTTCTGCCAAAATGATATGTCTCTGTATATTTATATTACTGTTGTTTAGAGCTACACACACAAAGCACATCAGCGATTAGAGGGTATATAGTTGCACATACTGTAGACCCAGACATGCACAGGGTAACACACACACACGTACAATACTAGGCCCACACATGCACAGGGTCGCAGATGCATGCACACAGATACTCACATGGTGACAAGCTCTCACACAGTAACGCACAAGGTGACACAAATATGCCTGGTCTGAAACTCACACTATATACACACACTGCTGTAGATAATCAAAGGTCTGATGATTGTTTTCGATCGTAGGTGATGCAGTTTTTTTTTTAGTTGCATGGCGCTTAATCTTACCCCAATTGTGCTTCCAAAGCCGTGCCCTCCATCTCAAGTTGGCTCCCAATTATCATGTGACATGGCTAGTGATGCCCATTGACGGTTTGAGCCATCAATGGTTGTCTGTCGATGGATTCCTGCTATTGAGATAGTATAGATGGTGCCATTGATGGAGACCATCTATGGTTAGCCATTCGGTTGACAACCTTAGTGTCTGACCCTTCACTCTCACTCAAACTCCACCCCAGCTTTTCCTATCCAGCTCTGCTGCTGATATATGGTAAAGGTCCATGAGGAGAAACCCTAAGGAAGAGGGGAGCTTGGGACATGCTCCCTATTTTCCCCTTTCTTAGATTTACTCTGATAGAGTGTGTATCTAGCCAGTGAAAAAAGTTAGGAAGAAGCTGGTATATACAAAATTGATCCTTCAGGGTTCTTATGTGGATAAGTTGTATTTGTTAGGGAAGTAAGTTGGGGTGTCTCTTATAAATCAGTTAATTGTAATCGTATGTTACTAACATTGCTCTTAGTGCTCTTCAGCATGCCCTGTACTATGGCAGAGGAAGCAAGTACAACTTGCATGGAACTGCAAAACCACAATGTTCTACTTATGAGCAGAAAGTGTCTGCTCCGGAAATTCTAT
Source organism: Taudactylus pleione (assembly GCA_031769625.1). Taxonomy (NCBI): domain Eukaryota; kingdom Metazoa; phylum Chordata; class Amphibia; order Anura; family Myobatrachidae; genus Taudactylus; species Taudactylus pleione. The sequence goes on along the minus strand of JAUIMM010000104.1, from coordinate 5,298,350 downwards.
TCTCAAGGGCTGAAAATAGAATTTGAAGTTGCATAAAAGTCGGCTGAATGTGCAGCAGCATTGAGTGGCAAGTAATAGTTGTATGCATCTATGTGGCCGCACTGCCCCAATCCATCTCCTTGTGGAATTGGCCATTATCACTATCAGCGTGCATTTGCAACAACCCTAAACCACTATAAATAAGATGATCTCTGTGTATGCTCATCTCTGCATGGCCCGCAATTCACCCCAACATACACATGATGCACCCTCAGGACACTCACGTGTCATGCGAATGCCCTGTTGATGCCCAGTTACCACCATTCTGCTGCAAGCGAGGTGTATATGACTCTGGAACGCCCGTTAAATGTGGTCCTTACTTTTTATCTTAACATACCACCTTGGGGATCCATGCTCTTTTGTGCTTCCTGCTGTAACTTACATACAATTTGTCTCCAGCAGTACATGGAACCATAGATGAGATGTTTTGTGTCACATTTTATTCGTCTTGCATTTAACTGCAATGTTTTGCATGTTCCGCTGGCGGAATTTGGCCTTAAGTGTTCCCAGTCCTACCTCAACCCCATCACACAGCTAAATTAATCGAGTGTTGTTCCAGTTCTTTTCACACCTTAAAATTAATTTAGTTAAAAATGAATTTAGCTTACAATGGGTCACAGGTTCTGCACAAATGGAGCATCAGAAAATAACATTGTGAGAAATATGTTATCACAGCTGTTGTTTTTAGTACATTTTATTTCCATGAATAGATTTTTATATTCCACAAATTTGTTCCATTTTAGAAGTTGAATATTAATTATGGCAGTGACAACAATTTAGTAGAATAATGGAATTAGTGTCAGCAGAGGTTAAGGATGCTTAAACAGCAGGTGTCAAATTTGAATTCTAGGGTATAAAAATAATAAAACTTTTTGAAACTAATTTAATGCAAGAAACTTGTTTAAAGTAATAAAAAATGAGTAGTATACTGTATATTGAATTACAGTGGCTTGATGTATCTTAACTAATGTCTACTCTACCCCGATGATGACTCATTGTGTTGGGATACTGTTGTTTATAACCTGAGAACAAAAAAAGTTAAATATTTATCTACATGGTCATCTCTAGATGTCCCATCTAGAAGTGACATCACGGGAAAAAACACTGGTGCCTTATAGGATGTCAATAAACAGTGGACAGTGGGCCTGATTCAGATTCAGTGGGGGTGAGCGCTCACAACCGGGTTGATGGTGGCCCACAGCTCATGCGCATGACGGAGCCGGCTCCGTCGTGTGCATGCGTGAGACCCGGCTAGTGATGGGCAATCCGTCGCTCCGGGTCTCGCACCAAAGGGGGCGAGCTGTCGGTGTTGAGTGACAGCTCGCCCAGTTTGGTGGGTGGGCCGGGGGGGTGGCTGCTCAAACGGAGGCGTTCCCGAGGGAACACTTGCCATTTGGGGGCGGCCTCACTGACATCATGATTGATGTCAGTTGAGAGCTTCCGGCTCTGTTAGAGCCGAAAGCTCTCTGGGGCTTGCTATGAACGAGACCCTATCACAAGGGTCTCGTCGCAAGCCCAATGGTCGCGATGGTCTTGACCATCGTGACCATCATCATGGCCGCTCGCTATAGCTGTGGGTGGTCACCCACAGCTATGCGAGCGGCCAGGAGGGCGCTCCTAAAAAAAACCAGCGCCCGCCCTGATTCAGAGCGAGCACCCGCTTTTTGCGAGTGCCTCTGAATCAGGCCCAGTGTTTGCTTTCCCTAGTTGCAGAGTTACAGGGGCCTATTTATCATTATTGTAATTTATATGGATAACATGGGCTAATTATAAGACAATTAGACCAACAACAATTTGCATATACTAATATTTGATCCATATTCCTCCAGTATTAAGATCTAATGAATAACAGACATTGCTTTTTATTTAGGAATTAATATTGAAGACCTATATCTCCGAATTGATGATACTAATATTCCATATAAACATGTTCCTGAGTCAATTGATTTGAAGATTTGGGATCTTGCTCAAATATAATATCTAAATTAAAATAAATGCAAAATAACGAGAAACACACAGCTGGAACAACTTTGTTCTTTTTCTTCACATCTTTTCCAACGAATACACATATCTTTATACTTTATAAACTATTTTTTATTATAGTTCACTGGTAATTGTCCATTTAGGACATTATTTTAACATATATCCAATAAAAGTAATGTTTTAATAAAATGTAAATAATGTTTTCTTGTGCGCCATTAATAGACAAACAGTCTTTTGTTCTTATGATTTGTATACTTCATCAACACTGGTATTGTAATTAGGCTGCACCCCCGAAATTCAGATATTCCAATTCATGGTACTAATAGTAATACGGGATTCCATCATTTAAAGAACACATGATATTTGAATGTGTACAGATGTTCTAGGTTGAGTCTCCCATATCCAATTATTCAGAAATACGGAATATTCCGAAATACAGAATTTTTTTAGCATGACTGAGATAGTGAAAACTTTTTGATGGATCAATGAGCACAAACTTTGTCTAAGGCACGAAATTATTATAAATATTGTATAAAACTACCTTCAGGCTTTGTGTATAAGGTGTATATGAATTATAAATGAATTTCATGTATGTACACAAACTTTGTTTGAGCCACATTATTGAAAATATTGTATAAAATGACCTGTAGGCTGTGTATAAGGTGTATATGAAACTTAAATGCATTCTGTGTTTAGATTAGGGTCTCATTCCCAAAATATTTCATTATAGTTTGCAAATATTCCAAAATAAGGAATATTCCCATATCCAAAATACACCTGGTCCCAAGCATTTTGGATATGGGAGACTCAACCTGTATTAGGTTTGAACATTCACCTGTTGGCATAGAATGCTCCGGGATAGAGTACGGGCGATGCAGAATCAAATATAATTTGAACAGATATACAATTATTACTAAAAAAGTTGTTCCTGGGCTGTAATGGGGCATTGTCGTCTAGAAAAAGTGAGTGTGTCGATGCAGCCACAGGCATAGTTGGATGGAAGCAATAATATGTCTGTTTGGAGGTGTATTTGTTGCGCCTCATACATGCTAGGTGCACATTGATGATGATAATGACTGGCAGCACACCAAGCTTACAGACTATTATTATTACAAGTTAATATACGCATTTCTTTCAGTGCACGCAGTGCAGGGGCACATTCACCCAATTTTGTACGATTCTGCATCAGGATCAATTTATTCACCAAATTAACTTCAAGGTCCTGTTCCTGGTTTTGGAAACTACCCATGTAAAAAAGGGATATACTTACTTTTACAAGTTTGTAGTTCAAAAAAATGTCTATGTGGTACAGCTAATAACTTTATGGAAGTTACTAAGATGATTGCTACAGGTCTGATGTTAACTGGTTGCTGTAGGAGGTGAAGGTTTAGCTTCTTCCTCTGACATCAACCTTCGGTAGTGCACTTTGTAGGCCCTCTCCTGCACCACAACAGATAGGCAAGGAATCCTAGCCCAAACACAATAAAGACACCCGACTATAAGTGCAATAAGTTCACCTTTACTTGAAGGAAAAATATGCACTTTAAATATTGAATACAGTTTCAGTATAAATAGACGGTTGCAATAGTACTTTCCTAAAGATAATTATACTTTATATTTCAAATCAATAGACTTCTGCCACATGTACTTGGTGAAACCACTAAACACAGATAAAAAAATCAGTTTTACTACTTTTGGCTTAATGCTAAGTGAGGATAACTCACACAATGGTACATTAATATCAATAACGACAAACTGCAGTAATATCAATGGCTAATGTATAGCAAAAATATCAATGATTAGTATTCTTATACAATATGGATCTAACTATCCATGGCCATGATCCAGCTATCATCATTGATCTCACAATAGCTATTATTTAACCTGCAGACCTATATGGTTTACTTAAGGGGCACATCCACTAGACGATCTACTCCCTGTCCAATCTCTAAACGATTTTCCCTTGATTTTTTCCCTTGAAATTTTATCTTTCAGTCTGAATGATTTGCAAACTATCTTTAATAGATCAAGTGAAATTGACCTGCATGTTCAGTCGACTGACGAGACGATCAAACAATTAGCGGGAGCGCGCATCGTTGATCGTTAACGACCAAACACTGCGCTGTACATCCAATAGATGAGTATTACTCCTGTGTTTGCCGGCCTTGGTACAGTATCTGTAATTTTGCAAATGTGCAGGATCACGATCCCCGCATCAGCACAAATTACCAAGCCAGACAGTTTCTAGGGACCACATCAGTTGCAGCCCCTAGAATCTAGGTAGGGCTGCCATGATAGCAGGGGGTGGCTTTCCATAGGAAGCACTTTCTGTTACTGCAGTCCAAACGCAAGTCCCAGGGGTAGCAATATCTCCTCCTGGGACTGCCTGTACACCATGTGAGGGGAGCAATTCCAATGGGAAGCCACTGTCATTGCTAGGCAGTCCATGCAGGTGGCAGATTTTACTGGGAAGTGGCAGTTCCGCCACTGCTTACACCTCTTCAAATGTCAGTAATAGAATATAACTATTTGTTATAGGCTGTCTGGTGTAGGGATGCACTGGAACTTTTTAGTTAGTGTTCTATATGTGCCATCTTCTTGTTACATGCTGACATCCAGTGAAGTAGCACGCAGTGTGTGCACCGCCCTGAATATGGAGTCATATAGATTTAAACATCCTCTCACCGATGTAACAATGGCTACTTCACGTTGGTATACTCCACGTGCTCACACGGTGCTGGGCCGACCCTGGCCTCTTTCCCCTTCCCTAAATATACCCATTCAAAGGTAAGTGTTGTTGCTGGTATGCATGCCATGGAAAAGTCACCATCAGAGGGTTACACCTACAAAGTGTTCCGTTACAGGACAGAGAATCCAACCAAATTGGGATTGCCCCGCCTATACCAGACACTAGGGTGTTATGGCGCTGGTTCAGTCTTGGGCAGTGCAGACATATGGCCAATGCTGGGGGTACAGCTGTGACTAGGCCCATTAATGCTGCAAAACCTTGCTCTGCAATGCATACCCTATGAATCAGGGGCGTAACTAGAACTTTGTTGGCCCATAGTAACATTGAAGGGGCCTCCTATGCTAGACATCTCTCTCCTAAACGGAAGTTAATTTTTTTCCCCATAGTTGTACCCCTCAGATCACAGTATACCAAACAGCGTCCCCCAGATCACAGTATACCACACAGTGCCCCCCAAATAACAGTGTGCCTCACAGTGCCCCCTAGGTCACAGAATACCTCTGCCACATTCCTCAGAATGTGTTTGGGCTCCTGCGTAACTCCTCCTCCTAATGTATGTTGCAGTTACACTGGATCAGGGCTATTTTTCAGCAGGAGAACAAGCAGGAACTTCCTGAACCTCACATTAACTATGCTATAATGTCCTGGGCCAAAATGTATTTTCCATAAGAAAAGTTTTATTTTAAAGGCCCTCTTGAGTGCCTTCTTTTCTAAATACTATATATATATATATATATATATATATATATATATATTATATATAAAAGTATATATAATATATATAATTGATTTTTCTATAACTCCACCCCCAGTAGCTCCACCCACAGTTCCTGAACCTATTTTTACAGAAAAATATGATCCACTATGAGGCTGGTAGAATGCTACCTATGGACTGTCTACAAGCTACTCTCCATGATCTAGTGTGTTCAATACATTGATATCATGGAAAGTAGATTGTGGACTGTCCTGTTCTGTAGTGTAATTCTATCAGTTTATTGAATAAAACAATGCTGAGTGTTTGCTGCATACAGCAATCCACAGAGTTGGTCCCCCTTTTGCTAAGGGTCCATTAGCAACAGCACCCACTGCAGTTATGCCCCTGCTATGAATCCTAATATTGGCCTTAACTGAACTTGCATTCGACCCACATGCATGATGAGCGGAGTGGGGGCCTCTTATAATGTAAAAATCATGCATCAATCCTGTCATCAGTTTTACTGTCACAATGATTCAGCTGAATGCCTTGCATACATGAGCATGTACAGACAATTATAAGCTCATAATAAATGCACAAGTGTGTGGGCATTCATAGCGTGTGCCGATAATGTACATACACGCTGAGTGTAGAAGACTAGTGTATGTTCATGTATCTGTTCTCTGCTTTTGACACTTCCGTATAGAACTCCCGAGGGACGCATATGAATTGACTTCGTCTGTATAATGTCCTGTTGTTGATATGAATTTGTAAATTGGATTCCTACAATATCTTACGCTGAGGGACGTTTGGTGCCACAGAAGGATGAATAGTGAGAATGTAAAGTTCATCAGAATCCCTATGAAAGTTCCTGCACAACAAGCTGTCCATATTATTCATACCAACTTACTTCTAGTCATCTAGATTCATATCTTACAGTTCCCAAATCTGACTACTTAATGAAGGAGGGCCTTAGTGATATACATTAGTTCTCTTATTTACGTTTATGACTATCTACCCGGCTCCGAGGCTGTAGGGAGCTGTTACACAATGTCACTTGTAAGTGATTACAGAATTATAGGTATAAGCAGGGGGTGAAATGTATGAACTCTATTATATTATATAGAACTCAGGATTATACATTTTTCAGATACAGTAGTGTATACATAGAATTGTTGGAAGCCATCTAGTAACTATCCAGACTAGGCTGCTTTCAAATCTTATTGTAAATAACGTAGAATTCTATTTAAAAGCATAAATACATTGGCACTATTTTTTTTTCATGGAATAAGCTGCATAGTTGATGGTGATACGATGAAATGTACTCTCTAGCAAAAAAATATATATATATATGAACAGGGCGTTTCACATTTTCATCATTCATTACAGCTTTCAACAACCTATAGAAGAGCGACTAAGCCCCAAGGCCACTAAACATACAGGGCCCCCTGAGTTGGACATAAATGCAAGTTGTGGCTTCTATAGACAGCAATTTGCCCTTTTTTTAAGTACACATGCAATTATTTTTCCTAGTAAACTGCAAGTGGCTCCATGTGACATTGAAGGATGGGATAGGGATTATATGGGTCATGTAAATGCAGCCAAAGTCCGATAAGGATGTGTTGTATTTGGTGTGCAACCAAAATGGCTGTCGGCAGGGGTGTGGGAGCCCGGGAAAGGGGGGTGGGACTGCGTTTTACCCCCCATGAACTTCTACACAAAAGCAAATGGGGATGAAGCGAACTGTCATTTCTGTTTACCAAAATATGAAGTTATCCTCATGTTCGCCAGATTGTAGCACATACCAGATATTATAGCACATACCATAACCAGTGAGGCAGTGACTACAGATTTAAAAATACTCCCAATCAAATGAAGATAGGCTGTCAACAAAATCGCAATAGAAAGCTAGGTTAATGTCTATGAAAAATGTAAATTTGTACCCATCTTTCTAACAGCTACTGTACTAATTGGTAGTTAATTAATATTAATAATAATATTTACTTAATAATGTATAAATACATTTTTATAGTAAAATAAAACCTGAAACTGGAGTTTGCCAACCCCAGGAACACGGACGAAAATTAACATAGAATTGGGAGTCTTGGTATATCTACAGTCACTGTTACAACTGTCGTAAAACGAGATACCAAACGAGAGAAAAAGGGGCTCCAGGCCCTATAGTAGTAATTGGTCTTTTGCCCCCCCCATGAAACACCTCTGCCGTCTGTAAAAAAATATAGCGCAAATGCACATGGTTGGAGAGACTTGTCTTGCGAGTACTGGAACCTTGGTGTAAGTTGCAAGTTGATGACGGTAACAGCCGCTGGGTCTAAATCTGCAATTGGCCAAATTCAAGTATCATCAAAGTGAGGATTACCGCAATGCTGTGCCCAGGGCTATTCAATTGCAGCCCAAGATAAGCCTGAGGCTGCACTTAATGCAGATTTCTGGTCACCTCCTCCTGAGGCTCGACCAGAAATCCACATTAAGTAGGGCTTTCTGCTCTTATTGCGGCTGCCACAAATTCAGTAACCCATATCTCCAGGTACTTATCCCAGAATCTATGAATTAACACGCGTTAGCCACAGATTTAACGTGCAAGGAAAAGGGCTTGCAATTGAATAGCTCCGGGGGTAATAGTCCGAGGCTGCAACCCTTTTCCTCGTGCAGTAAGATAACTAGGCTAATTGAATCCGGCTCAATGTGTTTAAAACATACCCATTAATGCAAATTAGGTTAAACTGCTGCGACATGTTAAAAGATCTCGATTCCCCGCACAAAACACCAAAATGGTCTGAATTAGCCAAACAACAACCAATAAGAGATTTTTAGCATGCAGAATTTCTCCGGGGACCATCGATGATTGGGAAATCTTGGAAATGTGCCTCAGATGTATGGGCCCCTTTAGTGTTGATTAATAAAATCTATTTGTGTCTTGATCAATTAGCATTTCTCACGCTCTACACGACTTGGGTACTCATTTTCTGCACTCTCCAGCCATGTACTGCAATGTGTATGAATTGTGTACTGCAATTTGTACTCGCAGCGAAGCCCCACCTCAGTCCCTATTCCTGGGGTATCAGCTCCTTGTTACTCGCATGGGGAGGGTGGAATATTTGCAAGGACATCAGCCAGTGAGCTTACTCTTTTGCAGATAGACAGATAAAAAGGATCGACATTCTGCTAGAAAGTCGTCACAACAGATTGGTGCTACAGCAAAAAGTAAAAGGTAAGTTATTAAGTAGATAAACCCACCCATAGTACCCATAGTATTATAAAACCAGGTGGAAATGAGAAGTAGATAGAAAAGAAAGACAGCTCCAGTATGTTATACTGTATGTTCCCATGGCAGTTAGGAAGCAGTACTGGCAGTGGAGAAGATGTCTCAAACCTTTGAAACAGATAAAAGGGACAAACAAGCAGCTTCTAGTATAACTGTCATTTTATAGATAAATAATAGCTAAAGGATGATTGTTTGCTATGGAAAACTTCTCCACTTTATTTTCTCTCGAAAGTTTAAAACATCTTCCCTAGACCGGCGCACGGCATCCCGATCGTAGTGATGCCGGGCACCACGAGCGGACAGTCGCAGGGGGGGAGGGTTAGGTTTAGGTCTCCAGGGGGGGACTTAGGGTTAGGCACCCCTTGGGGGACTTAGGTTTAGACAGCGGGGAAGGGGGTGGTTAGGGTTAGGCACTTAGAGGGGGGATTAGGGTTAGGCACTTGGGGGGGAGGTTAGGGTTAGGCACCCCTAAGGAGGGTTAGGGGGGTTAGGTTAGGTTAGTAGATACTCACCTATCCACGATCGGGATTTCCAGCGCTGTCGGGCTTCCGCTGCCGGGATCTCTGCTGATGTCCGCCTGCCGCTGCCGGGAATCGAACCGCTGGCCATGCGGCCGGCGGTATTTCATACCGATTCCTCCTGGAGAGTCCTTAGGTGAAGTAGCTGTTCATGAGAAGGGTAACCTGGAGGACCACTCAGGACTTCAAGTAGGGTAAGTGTTTGCTTCTTTAAGGTACATACAATTGAAGTCAAGAGTCAGCATTGCCTGTGTTGTGAAACCGTAATTAGTACCATTTTTTCAAAACATATTAAACCATAATGCACACAGACACTGTACTCATGTTAGAATGGTCTGGAGCTTTCTCTTTTACTCTGGCATAAAATTTCACTGGACCTTCCTTCTGTTAGAGGGCATCACCTATCAGAGACTTAGGTATAGCGATAACACTTTTATAGGTCTAATGATTGTCGTTACAATGTCAGTTAATGAGGTATTAATTCTTATAAAGCACTTAAATAACCTTTTACCTACACATTGTAGAAGGGCAGCCAACATTATCTGTGTTGTTTGTTAGCGGCAGGAGATAAATGGACAAGAGCTCCATGTGCCTTAGTTTATGGCCCTGTACTAAGGCTGCTCATTGTTATATTAAAGCTAATTGGCCATGGTCAGCACATAATGTTTTGTTGAATAATTAAAAGTTTTCTGTAAACAGCAGTACAGCAAAGTCACATCATATGGTGACTAGTCAGTGAGGAAAGGCTTTAGGCTATATGGGCCCTAATATCAATATTCAATATATAGGCATTTTCTCTTTACCAACTCCCCACCATACAACACACACACACACACACACACACACACACACACACACACACACACACACACACACACACACACACACACACACACACACACACACACACATATATATATAATATTTTATCCCTACCACCCCCTCTATATATTTTCTAAATGAGTGGCATTTTCTCTTCCCTGCTCTGTACTTTACATTTATTAATTGGTTTTGTGTCTCCACCACCCTATTCTCCAATTCTCCTGTACATCGGCAGTTAGGTACCATTATGGCCTGGGGGAGCACCTGTGCCACCATCTGGGAACATACCTCGCTATGGCCAAGCAAGGGACCATGTGACAGGAACTTTGCGCAATCCATGAAAACCTTTCTTTTGATTCCTTTGACATGGTTAAAAAAGTAATTCAAATTATAAACAACAAATAAATAAATATATGAGCTATAGGAATGTTAATTCACTCAGCGGTTTTATTATTCCATATAATAACTTAACACACTAAAAATAGCCACACGGGCAACTGCAATGGCAATTAAGAAGGTCACAGCCTTCTTTAAATCAAATTAGAATAGTAATTAAGGAAGGGTGGCAAGAAAAAAACAGTGTCAAACCTGGGCTTCAATTTAGGCTAGCTGCGCTTAATTGGTTTAGTACTGAATACAATAGTATACTATGTGCTTATTGGTAGTGATTGTAGGGGGCTTCTCTTTAACCACAATAACAGTTTATTACACACATATCAACGTCTACAGTAAAAACATCTAAATTATAACCATAATAGTTACTCTTTGCTGCATCACCTTGAAGTATAGTCATTAATTCACCTGCTAAATGAAACATTGCTTGTGTCTAATAAAAATATAGAAAGTTTAGCACCATGTAAGGAGTCCTTGTTTGTGACCAGGGCTGGACTGGCCATCTGGCACTTCTGGCAAATGCCGGAAGGGCCGATGTCCTGGTGAGCCGGCCCGGATTGAAACCCTGGCCGAGCAGCTCCACCTTCCAGCGCACTGTTTAGCCGGGAAACTGAGATACGGGGCATGCGGCGGAGCCACATCGCCGTGTGGCCAAATCACCCCCCTGTGTTGCGAGGCCCCCTTTTCAAGAATGCACACACCTACAGCACGCAAATCAGGGATTCATGCCAGGGCTTTGCAGCCCCAGTCCATCCCTGATTGTGACTGGTCTTCTTTATTAGAAGAGTAATCTCCACTTTATACTGTATGTCTCTCTCTCTCTATGTAATCCTTTTGAATAATTGCCATCTGTGGGGGAGCAGTGCCTTGGGCTGGCTTGTCAGTGTTATTCACTCTGGTGTGCACATAGATTTTGGATCTCACCGTTTTCCAATTCACTGCCAGATTCATTGCAGCTTTGCTCCCGCACACTAAGGTAACCACACTTTCCTTTAGGTATAGGTAGACTGCAATGGTTGGCAGTATCTGAAGTCCCTGCTTACGTTGAGATGGACTGTGCCCGGTGAATCTTTTTAAATATCGTGTGCAGCAAGGGAACACTTCTCCTTTCCTCTATCAACGCATTTTGTTCTCTCACAGAACTGCTTTTGCTCTAATAAGAGGCTACCAAGGAGCAACACTATCCACCAAAGCCTGGTTCACAGAACCATGGCTGCCACCCCCTGTGACCTTTCAGCCTCTGCTAACGAAAGAACAAATTACCTAAAAAACCTGCAACCCATCACCAAGTAGATGAACACCATCTGGTCTATAAAAGGCATCCTATTCATACTTTAACTGAGAATGCTTAATGACTCTACCCCATGTGCGCAGCATAAACCTAGATATGACTGCATTTACCTTCCTGCATACCCTGTCTAAGGCTGCCTGAGAACCCCTCCAAAATCTCCAAGGGATAACCTCTGACCACACTATACCAACCTGTGACCATTGGTTAAAAGCACCTGCAGACCTAATGGCGTTAATTCTATACCCTTGCAAGTGCCCAAATCATTACCAGATAAGTAAACTACCACCTAATCTGGAGTCCTAAACTTTTCCTCAGCCTTAAACAGGCATTTGAGCAAAGCACCTAAGGCCCTCATTCAGAGGTGGTCGCAAGAAGCGATCGCTCTCTCTGAATGAGGGCGGCCAATTCTTTTTCTTTTAGTGCGGCCTCCTGGTCGCTAGCTAAGCTGTGGGTTACCACCCACAGCTTAGCGACCGAACAGGGTGATGGTCGCGATGGTCAAGACCATCGCAACCATCGGGGTTTGCGACGAGACCATAAGGTTGGGTCTCGGCAGCCGCAAGCCCCAGAGAGCTTCCTGCTCTGATCGAGCAGGAAGCTCCCCACTGACATCACTGCTGATATCAGTGCGGGCACCCACAAAACGGCAAAGGTTCCGTCAGGAACGCCTACGTTTGTGTAGCCACCCCCGCCTACAAAACGGGCCGAGCTATCGATCAATATCGACAGCCGGCCCTTTTTTAGAGAGCTCCGGAGCGAGAGAGTTTCTCTCTCGCTCCGGGGCTTGCGCACGCGCAGTGCGGCCTCTGCGTGTGCGCAGGACCAAAACATCGACCCGGTTGCGAGTGCTCAGCGCTTGCGACCGGGTCTGAATGAGGTCCCTAATCTCATCCTAATGAATAGCCGTCTCACCTCCTCCAATCCTACAAGGCAACGTCCCAACAAGTACTGGGGCCTGGTAATTAGTATATTTTAATGCATGCAGTGCTTTCTGGGAATTTAACATCCACTTACAATATCCCCTTGGTGATATTGTGCAGAGAAACTTAGGGCCTGATTCAGCAAGGAATGCACGGGTGCAGATGCACGCACGCACCCGTCCGCTGCAAGTATATGCTAATAAATGCATATGCACGCAGAACGTGCGTCCTGTTATACCACGAAAGATAGCGGAAACATCGGCAACCTCGAGAACCATCGAACACATTAGCATAATAGTGGTTAACCTGACCACGCAAGATTTCTGCCACTTCTTTCCTGCAACTAGACCTCAGTCTTCGTCCGTCGCCGCAAGGGCTTAAATATGTACGCCTCTAAAACGCCATCCAAACACACAAGCACACCTGCGTTTGTCCGACCACCCCCCACAAACGACACTGCCTGTCAGTCACTCTGCTCTGGTTCTGCGTAGCCTCTGCAAACGCAGTTCCCATCGCAGTAGCTAGTTCGCGCACGCGCGATGCATACGCAGTGCACAACAATCGGCCGATTGCATGCGTTCCTTGCTGAATCAGGCCCTTAGTTCCTTGGAGACTTAGGGGTATATATTTACTAGAGATGTGTGCTGACCCCCGTGTTTTGGTTTTGGATCTGGATCTCCCCTGGTTTTGGATTTTTTTCCTCCGTGTTTTGTTTTCATGTTTTGGTTTTGGATCTGGAATTTTTGCAAAAAATCACAAAATCAGCTAAAACCACATAATTTGGGCCTGTTTATTGTTCTTACAGTATTATTAACCTTAATAACAATGATTTTCAGGCATTTCTAGGCATGTTTAACCACTGCACAGCTCACAATATTGATTTCACTATTTTTCACCAATATAGGCCAAAGGCTGCAGCGAGCTGGCTGGCTAAAGTTAGCAACACAGCAGCGGCACAAACGCACAGCAGTTTAAAAAAATATAAGACATCTATGAAACATTGCCACACAGCAGTGGCAGACAGGATGGCAGTTTAATAAACTATAATAATGTCAGTCGGCAATGCCCCAAATTGTGCCAAATTTAAAGGAAAGAGGTGCAAGATGGAATTGTCCCTCCCACCCACTCTTATGTGGGATGTTAAAAAGGGCATGCACAGTTTAACAAACCAAGCACTTTAGCCACTAGGACTGACACTTTCGTGGCTGAACTCCTTGGTTTGTTTGGGCCCCACAAAACAGTTTTTGGAAGGACTACTTTCAATTATTAAGGAGGAGGTTGATGATGAGGGTGTTGGTGGTGGAGATTGCATGTTATGGTCCAAACTGCTGGTAGCTGATACTGGACTGCTTGTTATTAATTTACAAATTATAATTTTGTTAAACAAATTGCATGAACTCGCTGCAAATGGCGTAACAGGGAGGAGGTGCCTAGATGGTTAACGTCCCTTCCTAACTTTGGCTTTACAAATGGAACAGATGCCTTCACAAAGGTTGTCAGAATTTAGATTAAAATAATTCCACACCCGAGTCGTTGCTTTTCTGGCTTTCTTCTTATCATTAGCAAGAACTGCTGCCACTGGTGGCTGATTTACACAAACCACATCCTTATCATCAACATCCACATTAGCGTCAGATAGGACACAAATTTCCCCCTCATCCTCCTTTTGCACTTCCTCCACACTATCAGCCTCATTTATTATTATTTCACCATCTAATACTAGCACAGCTGTCATGGCGTCAGTGATCCACTGTGAAACTGGGTGACAGCTGTTATACTTCCTCTATCAAAGGACTGTTTAATAGTCAATTGTTTTTTTAAATTACTTCTGATCACGAATGAGGATGTAGATGATGATGCAGGTGTTGGTGTTGGAGATCGAAGGCGCTTGGATCTCACAGAGAGGGAGCAGGTAGGTGACACTGAACTGGTTACATTTTGAGTTTTGGAACTTGGCGATGTACACTTTGATATTTGATGAATGCGCTCCAAGTGATGTAACAAGAAGGAGGTTCCTAGGTGGTTTAGGTCCCTCCCTCTACTCACTCTTGCATGGCAACGGGCACAAATGGCTTGACAACTGTTGCGGGATGGGGGTGGAAATAATTCCACATGTGAGAAGTAGATTTTTCTGTCTTTTTTCCCGGCATGACAACAATGGGCTTTGGCTTTTTCAAACCATGGGCAACAGCTGTTGCCTTACTTACACAAAGGACATCCTCGGCGTCAACATCCTCATCACCAACACCAACATCTTCATCATCAACATTCTCATCATCCTTAGCGCCTTCATCCACCAAAATCTCCTCCTCCAAGTGCAATTCCACAGAAGCATCCTCAATGACTACGTGTGCAAGATGTTGACTGCCCTTCCCCACATTTACAGAGGGCACACAAATGTTGGAACCTCCAGTACACTAGTATTTAGGTCGGGCTCACACATGGCAACCGCGGACACACTTGCACTCTCCTCTGGGATTTGTGAATTCGATTTCTTAGGGCACGCAGTTGGTTTTTCCGGAGATGTCTTAACAACTTTCACATTTTTAATTGGACCACCACCACTACTACTACAATCAAAAGGGCTATCAGAATCAGCTGTCTTCTTCATAAAATAAGAAGGCCAAGGCCTTATCCTTTCCTTGCCACTTCGTGTAGTGAATGGCATATTGCCAATTTTTTGTTTATCTAAAGTCAAATATCCTTTCAATTTTTTTTCTTAATTTCAGTAAAACCTGCTTTACTATATCGATGGCGTGACTTAAGCCCTGGGGCATGGGCCTTCCTAGAAGTCGAGGAAGTTGACGGCCTTACACTGCTGGCGGCAGCTACAACATGTGGTTCTTGGCCTTGCTCTCTTGTCATGTGACAGCCCTCCATATTTTTTCTGCAGTCTAGAAGCAGTGTCACAATCACCAATAGTGTAGCCAAGGTGCGGTTACAAAATTCACACACGTGCTGTCATGCACACACACAAAAATATTAGAAAAAATTACAAATGATTTAGATTTTTTGTGAGCTTCAGAAGAACTTGGGCCCAGAACACCGATTGATCACGACTGGAGTCGGGCAGCACAAGGTTGAAACTTGCGTTGCTGGCTGGCTCTCGTGCGCTACTGTGATTAAGGCAAAAACCCACCCACACAAACAAGATTTATTTTTTTTATTTTTTTTAAGAACGACTGTAGTCGGGCAGCACAAGGTTGCAATGTGAGTTGCTGGCTGGCTCTTGTGCGCTACTGTGGTTAAGCCTGTTAACAGCACATGTACACACAGAAAAATATAAAAACTTTAAAGACACTTTTGATTTTTTTTTTTCGGAGTCCAGAACTTGGGCCCAGAGATGGACACAGCACAAGCCCAAGACACAGCAGACAGCCCAGATGGATCACCAGACAGCACAGTGACAGCACCGTGACCAGAGACCAGAATGGATCAGCACAGACAGCACAGTGATAGTGATAGCACCGTGACCAGAGACCAGAATGGATCAACAGACAGCACAGTGACAGCACCATGACCAGAGACCAGAATGGATCAGCAGTTACCAGCCCAGGACACAGCAGACAGCACCTCTCCCAGCCCTACACTACCCACCCTCCCTGTTCAGTCTCCACAGCCAGAGTGAAATGGCGCCTGTCATGTGGTCCCTATATACTACAATGATCATAGAGACGAAAGCTCGCGAACCGTGAGATTTCCGTCTCTACAGTTTTGCCTCGGTTTCGAGAACAGAGTACGGCGGGAACCTACGAGCCTGCCTGAATCCAACTCGGATATGCTAAATTCGGGTGGCCTCGGTTCTCTGAGAACCAAACACGCTCATCTCTAATATTTACTAATGTTAGATTTTGAGTTTGTGTGATTTCACATTCGATTTGCATTCGGTTTTCATTCGATTTTGCCTTTGGAGATTTACTAAAGGCAAAAAAAAATTTCAAATCGAACATAAAACCGAATCCCTCTCAAAATCGATCACCAAAACATTGGTACTTTTACATAGACCAACATACAAATACCATATTACTAATATTCGATTTGAAAAGGAAAACCAATCGAAGTCTAAATGTAATAAAGTTCTATTTTCACATTGTGTGTGTCTTGTGTTTATCCTAATATTTATTTTGCAGGTGAACTAGTGGTACCAGCGGGCCCTTAATGCCCTGCATGCTGGTACTTGTGGCTCTCCAAGTACCAACATGCGAGGAACCTGTAGTTCTCCAGCAAAAGACAATATTATTACATCTATTTTTTACACTACACTTTCACACAATCAAGCCAGTACCCACCAGCCAGGGGTGCCGGGGATAGCCCTGGGCTATCAGCTCAGGCCTGGGGTGCCCCAGTGTGGATGAACCCCTGTATTGGGGATATCCCTGGCCTGGGTTGACTAGCAGTCAGGTATTATGCTTTGGCCGGGGGACCCGGTGAAAGGGTACCCCGGCTATGGCATTACACCCCCGCTAGAAAGAGTCCGGTGCAGGTTTTGGAACCCATCCCCCTTTTTGTGCCCCTAAGCAGAGGCCTGCACGCTATACCATGTTCAACTAGGAACCAGTCTAAACGTGTTACAACTGATAAAGAGGCACTTCCTGGAATTCGTCCCTGCTACAAAAAAAGATGACAATGTTGTCAGAAAATGTGCAGTTTACTACTCGAGAGTGGCAATCCCCTCCCCTGCAAATAAACATTGTACTACCATAGAAAGTATGATGTCAGACTTTGTAATGTGCCATGTTTCAAAATCTTGGTTTAGTTTCTATAGAAGTGAACCAAGCAGCCAGGTCCTGCAATCTTCTACATGCACCTACTGAATGGTGAAAATACCCAGAAATTTTGCGGGTCACGGAGAGCATCTCCTGCTTGGCTCTGTCATATTTTCTTTAATTTTGCACCACCAAGTTAATAGTGTGAGCAAAAACATGGGACTTGTTGGAATTCACCCAGCTGTAATGCTCTCACAATCTTGGTGGCGTTGTCAGAAATCACAAATCCCGAGGAGAGTCCAAGCGGGGTAAGCCATTTTACAATGACTTCCTTTAGTTTTTCTAAAAGGTTGTCAGCAGTATGCTGGGTTATACACAGAGTAGCCTGCCTCTGAATAAGCTGATTTTTCTTCTACGCCGTTGCTGTTGGTGCCGTTGAAGACAATACACCTACCCAGTAGGCTGTTACAGTCATGTAATCTTGCCTTTACCCTGTTCCACTTGTCCACATATCTGTGGTTAAGTGGACAGTGGGTACAATGGCATTTTGGAGGACACTAATTAAGTTTTTTTTAATGTTCCTGTACAGGCTGGGAATTGCTTTTCTAGTGAAGTGGAACCTAGATGAGATTTGGTACCGGGGACAGAGGACCTCAATTAACTGTCTAAAACCTACTGCACTAATGGCAGATATCGGATGCAAATCTAATACCAGCATAGATGTTATGGCATCAGTGATCCGCTGTGCAACTTGGTGACTGTTTTCATACTTGCTTCCCCTTGCAAAGGATTGTTTACCAGTCAATTGTTTTTTAGAACTACTACTAGTAGTCTTCCTGGTTCCCTTACTTCCAGCAGCAGCAGCAGCAGTAGCAGGTGTAGCACTCAAGGATTCTTCTGAGGAATCCAGGATATGGGAGGACTGAGTTAGCCATAGCAAATTGGATGAAAGACTACTTCCGATCAAGATTGAGGATATTGTTGATGAAGGTGTTGGTGGTGAAAATGCCAGGTGCTTGGATCTAGCAGAGAGAAGGAGCTAGCTGACGCTGGACTTTTTTAACCAAAGTTTCTGAATTTTGCAAACACTTTTGATGAATGCGCTGTAGATATAACAGGGAGGAGGTTTCTAGATGGTTAGGGTCCCTACCTCTACTTACTCTGGCATGACAACTGGTACAGATGGCTTGACAATTGTTGTCCGGACTTGGGTAGAAATGATTCCACACATAATAAGTGGATTTTTTTGTTTTATGCCCAGACATGACAATGGGCTTTTCCTTATCATGAGCAACAACTGTTTCCACTAGGGCCTGATTTAAACAAACAATATCCTCATCAACAACATCCTCATCATCAGCATCCTCATCATCAATATGCTTTTTAGCGTCAACTACATAAATATCCTCCTCATGCTGGTGCACTTCCACAGAAGCATCCTCAATTTCTATGTCAGCATGTTGACTTGTGCTGCTAATTCCCACATTTGCAGAGGACGCACAAGTTGTGGAAAGAGGCTCCTCTTCGAGTACAGTTTTGGAAAGGTCAGGCTCACACATGGCACCTGCCGACGCACTTAGACTCTCCTCAGGGATTTGTGACATTTTTAAGCACACAGTTGGTTCCTGTGCCTTATGGATTTTCATTTTTTTTAAACGTCTACAGGGTTTACATCATCATAAGAGGCAGAACCACCAGTCATAAAAAAAGGCAAAGGCCTTAGCCTTTCCTTGTCACTTTGTGTGGGGAAAGGAATATTGCCAATTTTATGTCTTTCTGCAGCTAACTTTTCCTATGATGTTTTTTTCTTTACTGTTTAATTTGTAAATACCTTTTAATACATTCCTGCCTATAAACCTCTAAGATTCACCTGCCTAGAACCTCTAAGACAAAACCTGCCTGTACCTTCTAAAACCACAAGATGTCACTATTTTGATTATACCATTAATGAAATACCAAGACAGTTGAATAGCGGTCCGAAGCGCTAAAGATTATTATTCAGGTAAAAGTACAGATGTTACAACGCTATGATCTAATACTGAGCGCAAATAAATTGTACAAACATTAGGTCATAAGGTACAGTTAAAATACATGAAACGGTTATTAAAGATCAAAATACAATGAGCAATATCAGACTGAGAGAGAGAGAGAGAGACACACATTAAAATACAATGAGAGATATATCAATGTCTGCTGAGAGCACATGTTCAAGATGGCTGGTGATGGAGTGTGTGTGTGTTTGTTTGTGTGTGAGGGGGGGTTGGGAATGCTTCCTGCCCTATTGTCCAAACCGCATGGTCTACAAACAAACTCCATTATTAAGCTACCTCATTGAAATCTCCCATAATGCCATAGTTAATTAAATATGCACGCTGGATATCATATGCCAACACATCAGGCAAACACTGCACCATTTAATATTCCAACATGTACCACACAAGCTGATTCCAATATACAACAATACCATCCTACTACAGACCTCATCCAGTAGTCACTAGACCGTGGGGAGGGGGAAGGGCCGAAGCACATGTTTTTCCTTTGTTTGCAAGCCTCATAATCCCTAGGCAAACTCCATCCTGCACCAAGCTGCAACTCCGCAAATCATCCATCAATGACCACAACCACAACAAAGACAATATATCTATCTGACCCACACAACACCACAACTGGGCAGAATCACAATTTCCCTTGTTCACCCCACATGGAGGCAAGCCATCTCCAACAAACCGCAGACAACATACCCATCTGACTCACACAACACCACACGGCAACCACCCACGACCATTCAAAGCTGCCATCAATTCAACCTCCACGATACAACACTGACACCACCCTATGATCACATTCATGAGTATACAGCACACACCAAGCCCATCTCTCCCAAGCAGAGATACCATTCAAGCACATGGCAAGGCCCTAACACAGAACACATGGCATCTCAATCAACCAGCATCAATCATTCACAAATGGGAAGGCAAACACAGAACACATGGCAAGGCCCTAACACAGAACACACCAGAGGATCTCAATCAACCAGCATCAATCATTCACAAATATCACAACAATTCCACAATCAATCCCTTTCCTG
Organism: Taudactylus pleione; assembly: GCA_031769625.1. Lineage (NCBI taxonomy): Eukaryota > Metazoa > Chordata > Amphibia > Anura > Myobatrachidae > Taudactylus > Taudactylus pleione. The sequence goes on along the minus strand of JAUIMM010000104.1, from coordinate 5,277,861 downwards.
CATGCTGACAACAGACCACTGTACCCTACAGTGCAGATGAAAAGCACAGACCAGACAACACATCATCCACTGCATGCCAACACAAACCCATGAATATCCTTAGAAAACTACAAACCACACACCATGCTAAGCTAATAACAGATTAACACCAAACATAGCTACAGACACCCAAATAGGCTAAATATTGCACATTTTATACTCAGCTATAACCCAGAGGAACTGAGACCCATTCTTCCGTTGTCTTGTCAGGGAGTGAACCTCTCTCTTCCTTCCAAAAATCTGCAAGGCCTACACCATGTTATTGTCTTTTGGTAAAGGTTAGAAATCTGTTACAGGGCATTTATTGGATAATTCCAAATGGATACAAAAGGTCTCCAACCTCCTTTTGTATCCCCCACCTGCAAATCTAAGCTGCTATGGAAAACAACATTTCAAATAGATATTCTCTCTAACATTCATATTTCATAGCCGCATGTTCTGATCTTCATATTGATGTCACCGGAACGCTGTGGAAACAGAGTCGATCAGTACGGTTCCACACACAGTTCAATTGTCATTTACTAAGCCATAGTTACAGAAAACATTTCTTTATATACTGACATTGCGTTTAAACCAAGTAATAATTATCCTTTTTGCGTTACGGGACCATTGCTTTTAAATGTATGTATGCGGGGAAAACACCACTGCTTTGCTGTTGCTCAAATATAAGTCTGTGGTGATTTTAATGTGTTGGGGGAAGATTGTTAAAAAGCTGTTCGTGCTACTTTTAGCAACTTTGCACTGTGGATTGTGTACTATGTATTTTTGACAAAATGGCGCTTGTGTAAGCTCTCTTTTCTAAAATGGAGTCTTGCTGCCATTCACAAGATGGCGTCGTGCAGGTTTTTCCTGATTGCAAACAGATTCTGTCTTACCCAATTATCCGGTTTTGACATTACCAATGTAAAAGATTGGTGCTTTGATTATAGATGCCCTGACTTAAGCCCTGTATGCCCTTGGGCATCGGCTTTAGTAGTGATGTAGATGGACTGGTATCATCATGAGTGGTGGCACTGACAGCAGCTCCAGCCCTAGTATGTGGTTCCTGCTTTCCTCTCAACTGATGGTTCTCCATATCAACAAACACAAATAAGGTGGGTTACAGCACACACGTCAATTTGTACCAATTTCAAATATTACACTGCGGTATCAATGACCTACTGTACAGTGTCACAATATATTTTATGAATAAGAAAATAATAACACAATGAGCTACCACTTAGGGGTAAATTTACTAAGATTTGAGTTTGGTCGAGATTGCAATCTCGTGTGAGTTTAGGCATGTTTTTCATCTCGCAAATTTACTAAAGACAAACCCAGGTGAGCTTGGGAGAGAGTTCTCATTTTTCACTGAAAAACTCGGGTGAGATTGCAAACTCGAATCAACTCACCATCGGCCAAACTCTGAAGTACTTTTCATGAAAAAGATGCAACTCGGGTATTTACCAAGAACCAAGATTACAATCTCGGTTGAGATTGTAGCAACCTCCCTGATAAGTTGAAGTTTCAAACACTCCACCTCCTGAACTGCAAGTTTGATCAGTGTGATTTGTGTATGTTTCTGCATGTGTAGTTAAAGATGACCCAAAAAAAACATAACCAGCCCCGGACTGCTCAGACAATCCTGGTTCCTAAAATGATGGGGAACAAGACAAGTAGGCTTCCCCCATAATTTAGAAACCAGCACCTGGCTGCAGGGCCAGTGCTGGTTTTAAAGGGGAAAAAATGCGTAGGGGTCCCCCTATAATTAAAACAAGCACTGGATCCAAACCGACTGGGGTGTAATGCCACAGCCAGGAGACCCTATCACTAGGTCTCCATGGTCAAAGCATTAACACCCTAATCCAGTCATCTCAGGGGAGGTGGGGTCCCCCCTCTCCCGAAACCCCAGGCTTGGGTTAAGCCTGGGGCTCTTCACCGCACCACTGGAGCAGTGGGTACGGGGGTAATAATGTTGTATATAGTTCAAAACTATTGTAATTTACAGTGGAGCTACAGGTGCCAGCATGCCTGCCCTTTGGCACTTGTGGAACTACAAGTGCCAGCAGGCGGCCAGCACCCATACCTCCACTGTAAATTAAATAGTAATAAACACAGTACACACACACCATCTAAAGTAAAACTTTATTACACACCTACCTACCTCACTCACACATACTTAACTGTGCAAGCTGGTCGGTCCCCATCTCTTGAAGAATCCGTTTGGAGTATCTGGAATAAAGATCCTATACTCACCTCCATCCTCGCGCAGGTGAACTGTCAGGAGCCGGCTGCCAATCAGCGACCACTAACTATAGAGCGGCTGCTGATTGGCTCCTGCTCCTGACACACTGACCGAACTGTCAGGAGCCAGAGCCAATCAACGGCCACTCTACAGTTAGCAGCTGCTGATTGGCTGCCAGCTCCTGACAGTTCACACTGATCAGCCAGGAGCCGGGTAGCTGTGTATGTGGTCACACACATACACCGCTAAAGTAAGTATATGGATCGGGTTCCTATAGATCGGCCAACTCACTTTAAGCTAAACTCACTTCTTAGTAAATTTGCGAGTTTAAAAATGGGAAAATCACCCTAGTTTCAGCGATGCAAATCGAGTTTAAAAAAAAGAAACTCGATTAGACTCGATTCTTATTAAATTTACCCCTTAGTGTCACAAGTTTTTTTGAGTAAACACTGCGCTACCACTTACAGTGTCACAAGATTTTTTATAAATAAGAAAATAATAACACACTGCACTATGACTTATAGTGTCACAATAAGTGGATGATAAACTGCGGTCTGGCTGGCAGTGTCACCGAACAATAATAGCGTAGCTAGCATGCACCAAAAAAAAATGAGAAAAAAAATCTTTTATTTTTTTGTGAAATTATAATTATTAATTTTAACTTTTTTACACTAGGGAAGAGCACCCCTGGATTGACAGAGCACCCCTTTATAAACTGCAGCTCTAGCACCTTGATTGACAGGACAACAGTGATACAGCAGCACCCCTCACTTTATGTACTGCAGCCCCAGCCCGACAACACTGCACCCTTGAAGAGCTACAACACTGCACCCTTGAACAACAGAGAAGAACAGAGGGCCTGATTCAGAGCCGGACGCTCTGACCAGAGCGCTCGCTCTGAATCAGGGCCCTCCTACCTCAACTTGGAGCGGCCTCTTGGACGCTCGCTTAGCTGTGGGTTACCACCCACAGCTATAGCGAGCGTCCATGATGGTCGCGATGGTCAAGACCATCATGACCATCGGGCTTGCGACGAGACCCTGCGGTAGGGTCTCTCTGCCGCAAGCCCTGGAGTGATTTTGGCTCTATCAGAGCCAAAATCACTCCCACTGACATCACTAGTGATGTCAGTGGGGCCGGACCCAGACGGTAGGTGTTCCCATGGGAACGCCTCCGTCTGGCAGCCACACCCCTGGCACGCCCACCAAAGGGGGCGTGCTGTCACTCACCATCGACAGCATGCCCCCTTTGGAGCGAGACCCCGAGCGACGGCTACCCCGTCGCTCGCCGGGTCTCGCGCATGCGCATGACGGAGCTCCCTCCATCGTGCGCATGTGCATTTGGGTACCATCGACCTGCTTGCGAGCGTCCTGCGCTCGCGAGCGGGTCTGAATGAGACCTAGAGCTCCTTGATTGACAGGACAACAGTGAAACCGCAGCACCCCCCACTTTATGTACCGCAGCCCCGGCCCGACAACACTGAACGCTTGAACAACTACAACACTGCACCCTTGAACAACAGAGAAGAACAGAGCACTCTCCACAGCCGGAGTGAAAATAGCTCTGATCACCGGGACCTAAAACCTGCAAGAATCCGAGAGTGGGATGATGACATTTTGCCTCGTTTTGAATTCCAAGTTAGGCGGGAAAACCCAAGCCGGACTCAGATCCTACTCAAATCCTCTATGTTTGGGTGGGTATATATATATACCATCCAATCAGGGCGGCACTTCTGGAGTCTGATCAATGCAACCAAAAAACGAGGCGGACACAAGCAGTGTCAGTGTCAATGTTTCATGATATGAATCATATTGTCAGGAACACCATACAAGTAACAAACACATACCTTTATACCAGAGGATCACCCCGTACACAGGTCCAGCTATCCGAGGCGCAAAGACATCATCACCATGCGCATCAAGCGTCGACCTCACGTCTACCTCAGGGGACGGGGCCAGAACATACATGTGTAAAGCCCATCACCATGGAGGCGAGCATAACATAAACAAATACAACGAGTGTAACCTGTGGAAAAAAGAAGCAAAGTATCAATCAGCCGCATGTAGACATAAGTGGCACATGACAATAAACAGTCACATTATCAACCTAATAATTCAAATGATGCAAGGAATGGCACAAATCCTATAAAGTATATGGGCTAAAGGGGGGGGGGGAGGGGGGGGCATACTGATGTGACCAAGCCTGCAGTCAGGCAATGGTAAATACCTACAAATAACATGATTTTAAATGAAACAAGCAAGTGGTATTTGTTCATTAAGCCCTAAGGGAGCCACAGTTTGAAGCTCATATATCCAAAAGGCTTCGTTACACAGCAATGCTCTTCCTCGATCCTCACCTCTCTTGGGGCTATCCAATCGATCATCTTGTATTTGAGAGATGCTAGATTGTGACGATGTTGTACAAAGTGTCTTGGTACCGGCAAATCTGAATTTTTGCCCTCCAAGGCCATCCTTATCGAGGAGCGGTTGAGCGCCATCCTCTCTTTGAACATTCTAGTGGTTTTTCCTATATATAGGAGTCCACGAGGGCACACCGTGTGGTACAGGTCAAAGGGTGTCTGATTTTATATCTTTGCCAGATCTGGGGTGCATGAAGAAATCTCCAATGTCCAAATAAGAGCATGTAGTACATCCAAGACATTTGAAATTCCCAGGTTTCCTGGTAAAAAAATGAGAATGGACCTGTGTGTCCCTTCCCGTCACATCGTTATGCACAAGAAGATCTTTCAAATCGCATCCTCTCCTGTAACAGGATAATAAATTGTTGTTTTTTAGAGCAGGAAGGTCAGGATCCTGGTTAATCAAGGGCCATGATTTTTTTGCAACCTTACCAAGGTGCGAACTTGCCGTGGTGTAACCACTGACCCAGATGGTTTTGTCATACGTGTTTTTCTTGATAGATTGTACTAAAGAATTATTTCTGGACAGAGCTAGTACTCTATCTTTGGCAAGTTTCAACGTTCTGGGATTGTACCCTCTACTGATGAACTTGTTGAACATTAAGTCTATCTCTCTTGTAGCATCGCTGGTGTCACTACAAATGCGGAGGGCTCTTAAAAATTGTGAGAATGGGAGTCCTCTTTTGAGGGGTTCTGGGTGGTGGCTTCCTGCTTCTAGCAGGGTGTTCCTATCTGTGTCTTTGTGGTACACCGAGGTACCCAGTATATTGTCCTTAACGCAAATCTGGACATCCAAAAAATGTATGGATTGGTGACTGGTTTCACAGGTAAATTTTATTGTCCATTCCACCTGGTTGATGCTATCAATCTTGGTCCGAAAATCTTTGTCATTACCGTCCCATAATAGGAAGACATCATCTATGTACCTCATGTAGCCTTTGATTTTCTCAGCCCTGGCAGGTATAGAAAAAATATATATCTTTTTCGACTTCAAACATATATGCGTTCGCGAAGCTTGGCGCAACACATGAGCCTGTCGCGCATCCCAGTTTTTGTATATAGAAATGACCGAACAGAAAATAATTACGAGTTAACGTTAACTCACGTAGCCTGATGAAAAAATCTGGAATTGTTGGTAATCAACCATCTAGTCACCTCTAGACCAGCTTGATGAGGAATGCTGGTGTAGAGGCTAACTACATCCATGGTACAAAGCAGATAATGGGAATAAGATTGTTGCCATTTCTCCGATTTTAGTAAGAAGGCTGTGGTGTCCTTGAGGAATGTGCATTCAGACTGTATAACAGGCTGAAGATGGAAATCAAGGTACTGTGCAATTTTGTAGTATAGAGAATCCCGTGCCGCGATGATAGGGCAGCCAAGTGGGTTATTAAGGGATTTGTGAATTTTGGGAAGCGTGTACAGTAGCGGAGTTACTGGGAACTCTTGCTGTAATCCTTCTGCAATTTTCTTCGAAATGACGTTACCTGTCACCACTTGTGCCAAAATACCATGCACTTCCTTCTTGAATGCCTTCATAGGATCCTGTGTCAATTTGACATACACCTGATGATTACTTAATTGAGAATAGATTTCCTGCTTGTATTGCTGAAGGGCCTGTACCACAATACCACCTCCCTTGTCTGCTGTGTGGATCACAATGTCCTTATAGTGTTTAAGGTTCTGCAGTGCTTTATATTCCCCTTTACTTAGGTTGGCATAGGCAAATGCAGGGGGGGGGCGGGTTTCCATCTGCCTGGAAACCCCCCTCCCCAGCTCACACCATGACCACAATAGAAATAGTAATATAATAGAATGTTACTAGTGCTGCATGTTCTTCTCAGTATCACAAATGAAATGATTAGCAACACCTGTGAATCTTTTAATGTGTCAGCCAGTAATAAATATACCTGTGCACCAACTAGGAGATGTGGAAAACATGCACTGTTAGGGGTGCACTGCTATAGACCATCAATATTGTTAATTATTAATACTGTATAATAATAGACTACCCAGTACATAAGGAGACCAATAGGTACATATATGTCCAGGGTAGTGCTAGGTTCTTCTGCTGCTCCCTCAGACTCCCAGACTTGCTCCAATGCTCTGCAATGGTACCCACATCTGAAAAAAAATATTCTGCTCAGACAGGATGGTCCTACTGCCGTATCTAATGTCATACTGTGATCACCGGTCTTGTATATGCTGGAATTATGAAACACAATATACTTTGTATGATGCATATTAAAGCTGGATAAGTGCTAATTATGTCCTCTTCATGGGCCAGTCCACTCGCTCTAAAATCAAGCATTTGGAAACCCTTCTAGAAATCCTGCGTTTGCCACTGAATAGATAGACCTCTGCAACCATCCATTTGTAGAGAATCAACTGTACTGTTTAATCTAGTAGTGAAATTTTTTATTGAGGGATTGGAGGATGCAGGGTCAAAAGAGGAGGATTTGAGGAAGGGTAGGGCCATGTCAGGGCCAAAATGTCAGGGCCAAAAACTTCTTTCAGGCGTAATTGCCAGTTAAGCCTATAAATATCTGTTTTGCTTTTAAAGGAATTGAAACAGTTCGTGGGGACAAACGAGAGACCCTTATTGAGAATGTTAATCTCATCAACCATCAGAATCCGAGAGGATAAGTTGAAGAATAAGGACCTCATTCAGAGTCTCTCGCTAGATATGATCGCTCGCCCCCAGCGTATGCAAATTTGTCAAAGTGACGCCACAAGAAGCGATCGCTCGCCAAGGCATAAGCACACCCACCATGTCTTAGCAAGCGGCCAGTGTATGCCCAACCACACAGGCAGAGCCGCCCACCAGCACACGTCATCTCCAGGAAGTGTATTAAAACATTGGTACATTGAGGACTAGCGGAAGCGATCGAAGCGCTTGTGGTTGCCTTACCCTACCGCAAGCACAGCGAAGACTTCAGTGTAAAAAACAGGCATGCATCGTGTACTATGACGCTGCATGTTAATTATGCACGCCTCTAAAACGGTTTTGAAACACTCGGGCACGCCTGCGTTCGCACCTCCACTCCCCCGTTATTAGTGTCCTGCCCCTGTTACCACCCACAAACGGCCTCTCCTGTCACTCATTTCACTGGGCTGTCTTTGCTGGGCGAGCGAGCAGCCTGTGATCACACAGAGTAGTTTGTGCATGCACAGAATGAAGCGTGCGCATACACGTATGCAAACTATCGGGCCGCTTGCGAGTGCACAGCGCTAGCGAGAGACTCTGAATCAGGCCCTAAATTTTCTTTTTCACAACTTTTCTTGATCTTCTGCGCTCACTGGCCGCCTTTCCTGGTGGAATTTCTGGGGGGTCTCCTCTAGCCCGGGTGACCACCCCTAAAGGGGGTTTCTGTTTAACGGTATGTTGTGATCTCTCCCCGCCATCTCCCTCACTGGAAGAGGCCGCCAAACTGGAGGTGTCGGTGTCAAACCTGGATGGTTTAATTCTACGATTCGGATACTGACTAAAACCTCTGCTCGCCGTCTGGTGCTTTTGATTCACCCACGAGTAGACCCTGTGTTCCTCATAATCTTTGTTCACATTAATTCATTTATTTTTCTTAAAATTTACAAGGTCTTTTCTATATTTCTCCACAGCCTTAGAGAGATCTTCTGACCACTCTTTGGACATGTCACTTTTGAGAGTTTCCAGGAAATCCTTTTCAAACGCCCTGATTTTATCCAAAATTACCTTAAGTTCCCTTGTCGCCTCCTCGATGACCAGCAATATCAGATCGAATGAACATTTGTTCAATATTGCCACCCACCTTCTGCAAAAATCCTGTTTGAAACATCCAACAGTTGGGATATTTCGTATCCTGAATCCACGGGGTATTTTCTTCTCACAAAAGTAATCTGAGAGGCTTACCCCGTGTAAAAAATAATCAATTTCCTTCTTGCGGAGTTTCAATATTTGGAATTAGCATTGCTCTGGAGTAATGGAACCCCCCATACTTGAAAGCTTCTCTTTAAACAAAATGCTCTCTGCTTCTGTATACTGTCGAAGTCGAATAATTACATGCGACCGCAATTCAACAGTTATCGGACGATTTGGTCGTCCGCTGTCCAATTTATGTTGGTACAATCCATGACCAGTGTGCGCACCTATCCACACATTCGCACAACTCTAAATAGCGAATAATATACAACACTCTCACACTGACAAACACAATATTCATGCAGGGTCTAGTTAGTAATGAGAAACAGCTTCTGTATACATGTCTGGGAAAGGTAGTTGAAAGATATATACATCAGGATACTATGAGTGTTTTACATGTGGATTGGGAGGCCCTTCATACAGACAAGTGTGGCTGTGGCAATTGAAATATAACCCAGACAGTGATATGCACAATTGAATTTGTCTGAAAGAGAAGTTAGGAACAATGGTCGGAGGTTTGCTTAAAAAGTACTGACAAGTGTATTCTAAATAGGCAGAGGAAAATCTTTGAATTAGCTATCAGACAAAGTGGCAATGGCAGTCAGCTGGGGGTATCCACCCTGCTTGAAAGGGAACCTCACTGCTTGTAACACCTTGCACTGTAGTTTTAAAATATGTTAGGAAGGGATAATATATATATTAAATCCATCATAAATACACTGAATTGCATAACACACACACACACACACACACACATAGACTTACATGTATAACACACACTCATAGACTTACATGCATACACATTAAATAAAACATATAAATATATCAAAGCACAAAACACATAAACGCACCACATATATTAGCGAAACTATGCAATATTCTTACACTTACACGTTGCACACTTACGTAAAAAGGTTCCCTAGCATTAAGGTTAATATTCAAGGTTTATTCATTATTAAGTATGTAATAAAGCGACTGTATTTAAGATCTCAGGTTTAGTACATGATAAACAGACCGTGTTTGGTGCTATTCTAAACCACTGTGTATTTGCAAACTTTCGGTTCCATCAGTGAGGAAATCGCAACATGTGTCTGGGAATTATTGATCATATAGAGATAGGCATTAAAATGTACTCTGTAATGCAGCCAGGGTAGACTTGTTGGGAAAATAGACACAAAGAGCTGTTGGAGGCTGGACTGTGATCATACAAACTGATCTATGAACTGCATCATAACGGGAGAACCAGGAAGAAGAACCAATGGTATTATGCCAACTTGTTCTATTGTATTGCCTATTTCTGCAAGGGTTTATATGCAAGCTCCCTGAACCTTCTAATCAGTCATCATATTCTTTCTGTTGACGGAGGCTTCACCTTTGATGCCGGAAATCTGGATCCAGAGCGCCTGCGTAATATATTGACTGTACCTTGCTTATGTATAATCTTTTGTGCTAATTGTATTTATATCACAGCATGTAACTATCTGCTTTTTGGTGAATAATATCTTTTTGTGCTTTGGAAACACAATCAAAGTCTGAAGAGTAATTATTTCTTGTGCGACTTATTACGCTAAATAGCGACATTTTAGAATGTATAGATATGTAGGAATCAATAATCCGAATAGGAAAAAAGCTCCCCCAGTGGCAGGTTGATATTGGAAAAACCACTGACTTCCACAGGGTCTGCAGATGCAGACATAATACATCCAATAAAATGTGGTTAAAAACAGTGTGTAGCAAAAAACGGGCAAATCCCGTAGCAGAGGAAGATTTAGATCCAGTAGTTAATCAAAAAACTGAAGGTGCCTTGCCAACCATTTCTTAGAGCACAAGACCTGATCCATACATAGGAGGAGGTAAGTATGGCATTTTTATTACAGGTACTCCCCATTGAATTGCCTACTGGAGAAGAGGACAGATTGGCTTCAGGGATACTAGGTGAGTATGTGAGATATAAAAAGTTGTATACAAAAGTTGAACACGTTTGGAGCGCAAGACAGGTTGTGTGTATCTTGTTTCAAGAGTATGTGAGATAGTTTGTGCATGTGTGTGTGCATGTATATTTTAATAAAATTGTACTTTTCTATGGTGTATTGTGTGTTTTTTTAATATTGCTTTTGCTGTGGAACTAAAAGTACCAGCAAGCCTGTAATGCCCCGCATGCTGATACTTGTGGTTCTCCAAGTACCAGCATGCAGGGGAGGCATGCTGGGAACTGTAGTACCACAGCAAAAGACAATATTTATATTTTCATATGCACCACACTTTACATAATCAACCCAGCACCCACCACCCAGGAGTGCTGGGGCTAGCCCTGGGCTATCAGCCTGGGTCTGGGGTGCCCTGAGGAGGGTATCCAACTCCACAGGAATCCCCGGCCTGGGCTGACTAGTGGTCAGGGGTGATGCTGGGGCTGGGGGGCCCAGTGAAAGGGCTCCACTGGCTGTGGCATCACTTCCCCGCTAGAAGGAGTCCGGTGCTGGTTCTGGTAAATACAGTGGGACCCTATGCATTTTTCCCCCCTGTATTTCCAGAACCAGGACCAGCTCAGAGCCCTGTGGTGGTTGCACTAAATACGGGGATTCCTACGTCATTTGTCCCCCGTATTTTAAAAAGCTATAAAATTCCATAGACAAAAAACCTTACGGTTTCACATTTCCCATTAAGGCTGCTTAGACATGATCTGAAAATTCACTAAACCTGTATTCTAAATTAGATAAATACAGTCATAAATATTGGGACATTGACAGAATTGTCATATTTTTGCCTCTATTCACCACCACAATGGCTTTGAAATGAAACAAACAAGATGTGCTTTAACTGCAGACTTTCAGATTTAATTTGAGGGTAATTACATCCAAATCAGGTGAACGGTGTAGGAATTACAACGGTTTCTATATGTGCCTCCCACTTTTTAAGGGGCCAAAAGTAATGGGACAAACTAAACAATCCTAAATCTAACTTTCACTTTTTAATACTTTGTTGCAAATCCTTTGCAGGCATTACAGCCTGAAGTCTGGAACGCATAGACATCACCAGATGCTGGGTTTCATCCCTGGTGATGCTCTGCCAGGCCTCTACTGCAAATGTGTTCCGTTCCTGCTTGTTCTTGGGGCATTTTCCCTTCAGTTTTGTCTTCATCAAGTGAAATGCATGCTCAATCAGATTTAGGTCACTGGATTGACTTGGCCATTGCATAACATTCCACTTTTTAGCCTTAAAAAACTCTTTGGTTGCTTTTGCAGTATGCTTCGGGTCATTGTCCATCTGCACTGTGAAGCACCGTCCAATGAGTTCTGAAGCATTTGACTGAATATGAGCATATAATATTGCCCGAAAAACACTTCAGAATTCATTCTGCTGCTTTTGTTAGCAGTCACATCATCATTAAATACAAGGGAACCAGTTCCATTGGCAGCCATACATGCCCACACCATGACACTACCACCACAACGCTTCACTGATGAGGTGGTATGTTTTGGATCATGAGCAGTTCCTTTCCTTCTCCATACTCTTCTGTTCCCATCACTCTGGTACAAGTTGATCTATGTCTCATCTGTCCATAGGATGTTGTTCCAGAACTGTAATGGCTTTTTTAGATGTTGTTTGGCAAACTCTAATCTGGTCTTCCTGTTTTTGAGGCTCACCAATGGTTTACATCTTGTGGTGAACCCTCTATATTCACTCTTGTGAAGTCTTCTTTTGATTGTTGACTTTGACACATATACACCTACCTCCTGGAGAGTGTTCTTGATTTGGCCAACTGTTGTGAAGAGGTTTTCTTCACCAGGGAAATAATTCTTCTGTCATCCACCACAGTTGTTTTCCGTGGTCTCCCAGGTCTTTTGGTGTTGCTGAGCTCCCTGGTGCGTTCTTTCTTTTTAAGAATGTTCCAAACAGTTGATTTGGCCACACCTAATGTTTTTGCTATCTCTGTGATGGGTTTGTTTTGATTTTTCAGCCTAATGATGGCTTGCTTCACTGATAGTGACAGCTCTTTGGATCTCATATTGAGAGTCGACAGCAACTGATTCCAATGCAAATGTCACACCTAGAATCAACTCCATACCTTTTACCTGCTTAATTGATAATGACGAGGGAATAGCCCACACCTGTCCATGAAATAGCTTTCGAGTTGATAGTCCCATTACTTTTTGCCCCTTAAAAAGTGGGAGGCACATATAGAAACCATTGTAATTCCTACACCGTTCACCTGATTTGGATGTAATTACCCTCAAATTAAATTTGAAAGTCTGCAGTTAAAGCACATCTTGTTTGTTTCATTTCAAAGCCATTGTGGTGGTGAATAGAGGCCAAAATATGAAAATTCTGTCAATGTCCCAATATTTATGCACCTGACTGTATATGCAGTGAGAAGGATGTTGGAAGCCAGTGAGATTGTTTTGGTGATCAAATGGGAAGATTGTGGGCACTGAGTGGATGGGGGAGCCACATAACTGCTCAAAATTCAGTTACATAGACTGCATGTGTGTATTCCAATGAGCACACAATTCTGTGAATTAGCAGCTCCACCATTTTGTGAGTGACAGCAATCTCATTCTGTGAGAGTGTTGAATCTGCAGTTAACCACAGGGTGTGATGGCATACCATATCTGTATTGCGCAAGGAACACGTCCATTAAGGCATCAGCCTTAGTGATTGTAATTTCATTGCTTTTTGAAGTTTGAGTGGCAGAAAATCAATAGGTTTTGTGAATTTTCAGATCATGTCTAAGCAACCTTAATGAGACATGTGAAACCATAAGGTTTTTTGTCTATGAAATATATATACACACACTATAATAAGCCTATAGTATATTAGGATTTCTTTTACCTGGCATATTAAACATCCTCTTTTGGACATGTTACCAGCACAGAGTTAATAGGAGGTCACTGTTCCTTTCATTCATCCACTCGTCCCGTTCTCAGGTTTAATTACTGCTGAGCATCGGAGTATTGCACACTGTGGACACATTAATTTGCTTCTCACTCGCTTTGATTAGACTTTGAATTGTTTACTGTTGAAGTAATTACTCTCTGGCATATTTATTAGGTGGAAAAGATTGTTATCTTTGGCACAAGGTAAAAAAAATACTTCTCTGTAAACTTAAAAGACCCTTCCACTCTATGCAAAGTTCACGCCTGCTGCAGAGAGCAATTTGTGAGCATTCAGTCTGAAGTTAGGGCAGCAATCCAGCAAAAATTATTTTCTAATGTTAATGGCAATCAGTGAGTCTCACACAGCTGAACAGTGCAATTTCCTCCTGAAGCAAATAATGTTTTATTTTTTTTTGGTTATTGCATCTTTTCCTGTTTTGATTTATTTAATAAAGAATTTCTTATTATTTTCATCTATTTTTGAGGAAGGTCTGGACTAGCAGTCAGGAATTTAGGGCATTTGTCAGAAAGGTAGTGTGTCTGAGTGAGAGTATTAGGGAGCAGGACTGTGTGCCCAAAACTTTTTATATTAAATGGCTGTTAAGCCCATAGTTGCCTACCTTTGGCTTCTCCTCCCTGGGAGAAGCCTTGGTAAGAGAAGCAGGTGGGCTGTGATGGGGGTGGGGCCTTACGGGTCTCGCCGTTAAGCCCCACCCCCTCTGCAGCAAATTGCCATGATTGGCTTCAATTTAAATAGGGGGTGTGGCTATATGACGCGTTTCACAGAGAATAGTGTCATTAAGCCCTGCCCCCTACACGGGGACCCGCGATCGCCGCCTAAATTCTCCCCATTCTGCCCACTTCACTAGGAAGTGGGCAGAATGCGGGAGAAGTGCCTACCCTTCCAGAGGTGCGGGGGTCACCTGAGAAATCGGGAGCCTCCCGTGAAAACAGGAGGGTAGGCATGTTTGGTTTAGCCTTCCTCAATCTCCCACACCTATGGACTAGGGGCCTGATTCAGAAGGATCGCAACTGCAATTGTGCAAGCAATCGGCCATTTGTTGCGTAGTGCGCATGCATATGCATCACAGCGCGTGTGTGCGAACACTCCACTGCAATCGGGACTGTGATCACAGACAATACGCAGATCACAGTCACTACGCAGACCAATTGCAGAGTGATTGACAGGAAGTACCATTTGGGGGTGGTAATGGCTGGGGGTTGGCGAAACGCAGGCGTGCCAATGCATTTGAACACTGTTGCAGGGGCGTGCTAAAATTAGCCACTGCAATGCCAGACACAGCCTGAGCAGTTTCTGAGGAAGGTCTGACCTTGTGCAAGTGTGCGTGAGGCTGCGATGGTACTTGATGTTACAGTCTTGCTAAACATTATGGATGTGTGTAAGGTAAGGAAGGCGTCCTTATTTAGTGCTGGCACAGCATAGCGATTGCAGTGGATTAGCATATCATCACAGTGAGACTGCGCGCGTACTTGCTATTGCAATCGCAGTTGCGATCCTTGCTCCACTACACAGACCTTGGCCTCTAATGATGCTCTGAATCAGCTGGGACACTGATATTGATATGGCCAGTGTTCTGTTATCTCTATGCACTTCCCTTTGTCCTGAACATAATTAGACAGACAGCATAATTACTTTTAGTCTTCAATAATCCAGTCTACAGATGTGCCTTCATACGTAAAAAAAGACACTTAGCACTAGCAGAGTCGTTCAGGACCTGGCGCACTGAGAGTGGCTGTTTGGCACAACTGCAGCAACAGTGTTTGAGGACATATCTGTAGATGTAAAGATCTAACGAAGAATGTTTTTTATTGTAGTAGTAGAAAAAATTGGTAAGACTGTAACACAAACATACAAAAAGTGGTTCTAATAAGAGCAGACTTAATGCAAACATTAAAACATAGCTAAACTGTCAGCCAATCTTACCATTGATGCTATGGTAAGGGGAGAAATATATGACAACTGTTTGCAGGACCATGAGAAAATCTAAAATGAAGACCTTCATTATCTCCTACCCAGGGTGCATTTGGGAAGTTACTATGGAAGCCTGATATGTTCACATTAAACTGATATCAGGCTGGCCACTATATTACACGGATTAAATGCATGTAACAAACAATGATGCTGAGGACATGACACCCAGGGAATGATGGAACACTTTGTGACTAGGGTTGCATGAATTCTATTCACTGCCTCTTGGTTTAATTTAGGCTTAAAAATCGCAACAGGGTTACTGACAATTGAGGCCAAGTGGGGTTGTGGCCATACCCACTAAGAACAAACTAGTGATGGCTATCAACAGGTAACCATTGATGGTCAATAGTTTTTAATCAAAAGGGAGGAAATCATCAATGGTTGAATCATCGATGGCCCCAAATTGCACACATGCACAGAACTGTAGTTGCCATCTGGCATGAACATGTTTAGCATAAAAACCTAAGAATAAAATGAAAAGTCGACCTCCCACAAATTGGGACGAATTTCACAAAATCGGTTGGGAGGTACTGTATACATTTTACATTCTGCATATCAAAACTTAAATTTCATCTCTTGATGTATATTGTATTGTAGTTATATTATCCTGTAGTATGAGGGTGGTTACCTAAATAAGGCAACAAGACCTCTAATTTATTCAACTCGTACATATATGTATAATCAATAGTATGGCCTCGGTACAGGTTATTTTTCCACATAGTCCCTATACTTGTCTAAACATTTGGTCCAACGGTACAGCAAGGCATCTATCCCGGCAAAGAAGAAATCGGTGTCAAGCGCCTAAAGCAAGGACATGGCAGCTTGCTGAACTTCATCATCAGTTTTGAATCATCTTCCACCCAGATGCTTCTTCATTGGTCCAAAGAGATGGAAATCACTCGGTGCCAGGTCAGGGCAGTAGAAAGGATGGTCCAGTACCTCCCAATGATAGCGTCGTAACAACTCGTGTGTGCCAGGCCTGGCGTTATTGTGCAGCAATACTATGCCTGTTTGCAGCATCCCAGGTCGTTTTCGATGAATTGTCCTCAGCAAACGCCATCATTCACAATAGCGGACAGAATTCACAGTATCTTTTTTGGTGAGGAAATCAACAAGAAGCATGCCCTCGTGGTCCCAAACATGGTCGCAATGACCATGTTGATTTGAATTTGTTTGATGGTGGGAATGATGCGTGTTTCCATGTCATGGATGCTTGCTTCGTCTCCGATCTCACATGATGCACCCACGTTTTATTTACTGTAACAATATGCTGTAGGAACTGCTTTTCCTCCACATGGTACCACATCAAGGGCCTGATTCGTTATGGATCGCTATTGCAATCGCAGCTGCGATTACGCATGCAGTTCTGCGAAAATATGCTAATGTTTGGGAATTGGTATGAAATACCGCCGGCCGCAGATGAGCAGAGCCCAGCAGCGGAAGCCCGACAGCGCTGGAAATCCCAAACGTCGCTAAGGTAAGTACAAACTACGCTAACCTAACCCTAACCCTAACCTCCCCCCAAGTGCCTAACCCTAATCCCCCCTCTAAGTACCTAACTCCCCCTTCCCCGCTGCCTAAACCTAAGTCCCCCGGGGGGGTGCCTAACCCTAACTCCCCCCCGGGTGCCCTAAACCTAACCCTCCCCCCCGCAGCTGTCCGCTCGCGGCGCCCGGCATCCCTTTGATCTGGATGCCGGGCGCCAGTCTCCCGGCGTCGGGAAAATGTCAGGCGTCTACATGCATTTCACCCTTGCCGGGATATGACAGTCGGGAAGCCGGCTGTTGGTATTAAGGTAGCCGGTTTCCCGATGGTATACCAATGTTTGCAACCTCTCAGCCAGCATAGAGACGCCCATTACCGCTTTCTCACATCCAGGAACTCGCAGTCTTGCATATACATTGGTAACATTGAGTAACATTGGCCCATCACGCAGAATAACAGCAGGTCTGACCTGTTTCAGAACTTGCAAATCTCGTCGCACGCAGTGAGTACTCAAGCCGTCGCAGTGGCTAATTTATGCATGCCCATGCAACGGCGTTCAAACAGACAGGCACGCCTGAGTTTTTGCAACCACTCCCCTGTCACCACCCCCAAATGCTGATGTCCTGTCACTCATTCTGCGATGGCTTTCTATTTGTGTGTGTGACCGCAGTGCGATCGCAATGCTAACCTGTTCACGCCCACTGTGGTGCATACACACACACAGTACGCACCATCGTTTCGATCTGTGTACGCTGTTGCATTTGCGATCCATGCTGAATAAGGCCCCAAGTGCACGAGAGACAATCCCCTCCTATTGGTTTTGTGAACTTCTGCAAGTTGCTTTGGTACCCAGCGTGAACACTTTTTCCTGTACCCCAGTTATTTTTATTTCTTTATTAACAGCTTCTTATATAGCGCAGCATATTCTGTTGCGCTTTACAATTTTAAGTATTAATAGAACAAAACTGGGTAATAACAGACAGATATATAGGTAGGAAGGCCCTGCTCGCAAGCTTACAATCTATAGGGAAATAGGCTTTGATACACAAGGATAGGTGCTATATATTACATTTTGGTCCAGCCAGAATGCACAGTTCTTGGTTGGCTGCATGATCCAGGGGCCTATTCATCAACACTAAAATAACGTTTTTAAGGACATTTTCCTTAAATAACGTTATTTTAGTATTCATGAAGCCACTTAGCACAGGAGATAACACTGATATCTCCTTGCTAAGCTCCCCTGCGTTAATTTCCACACTCCCCATACATTAGTACATTAGTATGGGGATATGGAAATTATGGTATTCATCATAATATGGCGAATAGCAGGTAACACCTGTGTTAGGGTGTGCAGGTCCCCCGGTGTCTCCCTCCGATGCTCTGGTCTCTCCTCTGGCTCTGTCTGCTATGCTGTCATGTGTTCTCCCCAGCAGAGCACAATAAATTAAAAAAAATTATAATTTTTTTTTTCTAAACAGTACTGTGTGCTGCTGGGAGACCACATGACAGCATAGCAGACGGAGCCGGAGGCTGCTGCGCAGGCAGGTAAGTGCTGAACATGGGGGAGGTGAGCGGAGGGGGGGGGGGGCAGGTTTTGGGAGATATTTTGAGATGAGTGAAGAGATGTATGTTGGTGTGGTTTGGTTAATAGCTTTATGTGTATGTGAAAGTATTTTGTATTGAATACGGTAGAAGACCAACAACCAATGGAGGGACTGACAGAGCGGGGCAGCAGACGAAGAACGTTTCGCAAGGAAGATAAGCCTTGCAGCTGCATTCATAATGGATTGTAATGGTGATAGCCTGTTTTTGGGAAGACCAGTAAGGAGGCTATTGCAATAGTCAATGCGGGAAATAATGAGTGCATGGATTAGAGTTTTTGCAGTGTCTTGTGTGAGATATGGTCGAATTTTGAATGTTTTTTTAAATGTATGAAACATGTTTTTGAGACAGATTGAATGTGGGGAACAAAGGACAGTTCAGAGTCAAGGATGACACCAAGGCAGCGAGCTTGTGGGGAGGGGTGGATGGTCGAGTTATCAACAGTGATAGAGAGATCAGGTTGGTAACTGTTATTGGCCGGTGGAAATATAATTAATTCTGTTTTAGAAATGTTAAATTTCAGGTAGCGAGATGACATCCAAGATGAAATGGCAGAAAGACATTCAGTGACACGGACCAATACAGATGGTGATAAATCTGAAGAGGATAGGTAGATTTGAGTATCATCCGCATACAGATGGTACCGAAATCAAAGAGAGCGGATTAGTTTACCAAGAGAGGTGGTATAGAATGAGAATAGCAGAGGACCTAAGACAGAGCCTTGCAGTACTCCAACTGATAGAGGTAGCGAAGAGGAGGCAGAATTAGAAAAACAAACAGCGATCAGATAGGTAGGAAGAAAACCAAGAAAGAGCTGTGTCCTTAAGACCTATGGATTGTAGTGTTTGTATGAGAAGAGAGTGCTCAACAGTGTCAAAAGCAGCAGAGAGATCTAGAAGAATTAGGAGTGAGTAATGGCCTTTAGTCTTGGCAGTGACAAGATTATTTACTACCTTAGTCAGTGCTGTCTCTGTGGAGTGTTGGGAATGAAAGCCAGACTGAAGTGGGTCCAATAAGTTGTATGAGTTAAGAAAGTGTGTGAGGCGGGTGTAGACAAGTCTCTCAAGTAGCTTGGAGGGGCATGGGAGCTGGGAGATAGAATGGTAATTTGAGAGAGTATTAAGGTCAGAATTTAGTTTTTCCAGAATGGGAGTAATCACTGCGTGCTTGAACAGTGATGGAAAGTTGCCAGTAGAGAGAGAGAGATTACAGATTTTAGTTATGGTTGGGATAAGCACAGGAGACAGAGCTTTACAGATTTGTGAGGGTATAGGATCTAGAGGAGAGGTAATAGAGTAGGAGGATGAGAAGAGTGTAGATACTTCATCTTCGTTTGTGAGATCAAATGAAGAGAATGTGCCAGAGGGTTCAGGTAGGGAATTGAGCAGGTCACTAGCTGAGGAAGAGCCTACTATTTAATTTCGGATCTTATCAATCTTGTCCCTAAAATAGGAAGCAAGATCTTGTGCACAGATAGTAGCAGGTGGTTTGGGTGATGGAGGGGTAAGAAGCAGTTTAAATGTACCGTATTAAAAAGTCGCTTGGGGTTAGAGGCTTGAGCAGAGATTAGAGATTGGAAATATGTTTGCTTGGTAGTGTCCAGAGCAGTATGATAAGAGTTGTAGATAGTCTTATATGTGAGGAAGTCACTTGGAGTATGAGACTTTCGCCACTGATGTTCAACTTTACACAAGAGTTTTTGTAGATGCCTTGTTAAGCTAGAATGCTACGGTTGACGTCTAACTCTATGTGGTGTGTGATGGGTAGCTGGAGCTACTTCATCGAGGGCTTTTTCTAGAATCTGGTTTATGTGTGATGCAGCAGTTTCAGTAGAAGTGAATGTAGAATTGGTTAAAGTTGTTGTTGTAGAGAGGTAGATAGTTGTTGAAGGTTAATGGCATTAATATTTCTGCGGATTTTAGGTTTAGGTTTGGTTGATTTCAATGACGATGTAATGGAGGAGAGTGTGCAGGTGATAAGGTTGTGATCTGAGAGAGGAAAAGGAGCATTAGTGAAATCAGAAACTGAGTATAGTCTGGTGCTCATGAACGATGTTTTGCACAGTACCCACTGAGATGTTCAATTCGTCAGCAATGTGACCAACTCGAATACGTCTGTCCTCTTGAATTTGGCCTTCAATATGGCACAAATTGTCATCTGTGGTGGATGTGCTTGGCCGGCTGGATCGCTGCTTTTCTGTACTGCAGTGCATCAAACCTAAACCTGTTTCTGTGACATGACGTTCTCACCGTACACCTTGACAAGTTAGCGATGAATGTCAGCTGCTGATTTGCCCTTTAGACGCAGAAATCTGATCACATTACGCACCTCAATGTTTGACCATGTTTCCGCCAGCCTCGCCATCTTACAACTAATGTTGGAAGAGTATGACTGATATGAGGCACAGTTCTCCCCAATGTGAGGGGAAGCAGAGGTCTGCCTGCCCTGGCCTGGTGCAAAATTAGAATGTAATAGAGAACATTACACACGTGAGAGTTCTTGTTACCTTACTTATTGAACCACCCTTGTACATATATAAATGATGCATATAAGTTTAAGGCCAGGTACACACTTGTATGACTGGCAATCTTGCTGATGGTTTGGGTGATTTACCTTTGCCCCAGACCATGCAAGATTGCCGGTACACATTAAAAAGATTTAATGATCGATAGAATGATGTGTAATTCCGCACTTTATTAATATGCACTGCATCGCATGCGATATCACGTGATTGGCCGTTGAGCATGGCCAGTCACGCGATATTACATGCAGCCCGTAGGAGCACGCAGTCGGGCATACAACCTACCCGATTTGTCATTCCGACTTGCCCAAATTAGGCAAATCGGTCCGATATCATGCCAGTGTGTACCCAACCTTAGGCTGTGACGCCTACTTCAAAGTGTCAGTTACATACTGCTGGTAAGCACAGAGCCCCACTGTCATTTCACCTTCCAATTTTTCTCTGTCAATCAAAATCGACAGCCGCTCCATTTTGGTGCGAGACCCATAGCGACGGAGTGCTCGTCGCTGGCCAGGTCTCGCGCATGCGCTCGCCGGAGCCGGCTCCAGCATGCGCAGTGAGGGACCATCGACCCGCTTGCGAGCACTCTGCACTCGCGAGCGGGTCTGAATCAGGCCCACAGTGCACACAAAACTTCCCCCCTAAAAATTGTTGCCATTAGTATGGTACAAACTAACCCCCGGTCATGAAGATGTTAACACTTTTATGTGTCAGCTTTTTTTTTTAATAAAAAAAAAAAAAAACATTATGAATTCTGCCCTTATTTTTCTAATGAGAAAAAGACAATCAGCATTTCCATGTGTCCTATACGAGCATACCTGCATTCAGCAATGCCAGTCCAGTCACACTCAACTGGTGTCAAATGTCAAGCAAATTGCAGGTTTGTTCCTTTTAACTAAGAAAGTTTTGTTGATGATACTTTAAGAGCATTAAAAAGACCTATTAGGACTATCCACTTACGTCTGTGCTGCTATTCTGCGCTAACAACAGACAACTATTACTTTCTAAATTACCCTGACATTCTCAGAGAGAGGGGCATCAAATAGTTTAATTAGGAGACTACTGGATTGTCAGGTCCTTCACAGGGTTCCATTTATATCCCCTCTAATTAACCACATGATACAGCAAGAAGGTAACATCCTGCAATGCCATGGGCTTTAATGGAGCAATTAAGGCTAGAAAGATTTAAATTACCTTGAATCTACAGTGATATTGGAAAGGCTCTAAACGTGCCCAGTGGGCATTTCCCCCAACCACGAAGAAATAAGAGTTGAGTTAGAGACTCCAGAGGCCACTTGACTTTGCATATTGATTGTACATTATACCTTGTAAAAGAAAAGAGACAAAGAGGCAGTGTCGGCCGAGGTCATAAAACACATTATGTTATCCTGGAAGAAAGTCCATCTTGAGCCGCAGAACTTGTCAGAGCGAAGAGTTGCTTTGCCGGCCCCCGTCTGCTTTATCACTCGGTCCCTGTCTTTTCTTTGTAGAATCACATTATGGTCCTGACTCAGATTTAGGGGGCAAATGCAATAAAGGTGTTAGCTACCGAGGCAAAGCACCGAAAGGCATCACATGCCAAAGCTTAGTAAATTCAGCAAAAAACACAAAACAGCACCCATAGAAACCTATGGGATTTACTTTGCAAGGGAAAATGAGGGACTGCAGCAGATATCTGCTGCAGACTCCTGTACATACTGTACATTTGGGGGATACTTAATATACTAATAATTGCCCCCGAAAATGAGTGTTAGCGGGGGATATCCTGCGAATATTTAATGATGAATAGGCACTTTTGTCTTGATTATTTTGTGATATGGACACTGATTGTCTGCAGTCTGTTATGTCAACCTTAGGAAGTGCCCTATTCTGAAATACAGATATGTCCTCATCAGTGATGTGCGGTGAGGTCAATGGCTGGAGATGGGTCTGAGTGCTGGGAGCCTGTCTCACCCCCTACTCAATGTAACTCTCCTCTCACTACACTAAGCTTTAGTGTCCATTGATTCTCATACCTGCATCCTACCTGCATCACTGTGTCTTCTCTTGCTGCTGCTGACTGAGCTCTGATCTCTAAACACTGCATTGCACTTCCTGGTCACCTGACACATCCAAGGTGTCCATCAGTGCTCAAGGCACACCCCCCAAACTCAGATGCATGCGTCTATTAGCTCTTTTTCTGTACATCTTATTGCCTGTAGTGCGGCCCGCCCCCAGCTCTGCAAGCAGTGTCTGACTATACAGAAAGGAAGCTAAGCTGTAGCTGCCTCATTGCTAACCTCCCTGCAATCCTAGGGAGATCCACAAAGCTGGTGTTAACTATAAAAGTTATTACAATAAACAAAGAAGATGTCTATAAGTTATAAATATCTTCTTTTGTATTATTGTAATAATTTTTATATCAAATCTCAGGAGTATGACAGGGGAGGTTCAGTGCCAGATTAATGTCCGCATGGGCCTGGAGCTAAAATTTGTGAAGGGCCTATTGGGTGCTGCTGCAGGGGGTTGTGACAAGCGCTGCGGCTGTGTGACCAGTAATGCGGGGGGTGGGATGGTACGTGTGGGTGTAGTCAACAGAGCAGATGAGACCTGTGCAGTGGCTATCTTTATGGAGATCATAGTTGGCACCTACCTTTAACCACATCATAGTGGAGCTATGACAAGAAAAAGGTGTTTTTTTTGTGAAAGGGTGAGAACTGCACTGTCTATCTTTCTTTGCTAGAATAGATTAGATGAATAAAAAATATTTTTTTAAAAAATCCAAAATTATTCACTGATAACTGACATATTTCTATGAGTGTTCATCCAACATCCTTAGCCACTGCAGTAAATTAGCCGTTGCCTTTTTTAAAAACTTAATAGCTACAGTACAATGGAACTAATGTACCTAATGTCTAATTGACCACCACTACACTACAGAGATCATTGCAGTGAGTGTCATATAATACAGAAAACTCCACTGACCACCACAAAGTACATAGGACATCACCGCCACACACTATGGAGCTCATTCAGAGCCGCTCGCTAGATGCGATCGCTCGCACCCAGCGTATGCAAATTTGGCTAAGTGACGGCATGGCAGGCGCTCGCTCGGAAAGGCATAAGCACGCCCACTTTGTGTTGGCAAGCTATCACTTTGTGTCTATAGACTCCCATTAGCGTATGTAGAGACACCCACTAGCGCGTGTCATCTACAGGAAGTGTATTAAAACATTGGTACATCGAGGACCATCGGAAGTGCTCGCAGCGCTTGTGGTTGCCTTACCTTACCCCAAGCACTTCAGTGTAAAAAACTGGCAGGTGACGTGTACTATGACGCTGCCTCTTAATTATGCACGCCTCTGAAACGGCGTTGAAACACTCAGGCACGCCTGCATTCGCACCTCCTCTACCCCGTTATTAGTGTCCTGCCCCTGTAACCACCCACAAACGGCCTCTCCTGTCACTCATTACACTGGGCTGTCTTTTCTGGGCGAGCGAGCAGATTCCGATCGCTCCGAGTAGTTTGCGCACGTGCAGAACGAAGCGTGCGCATGCGCGATCGCTCACCATTGGCCACAAACGAGCGAGCGGCCGCTTGCGAATGGGTCTGAATGAGGTCCTATGGCCCATGGTATTGGATAAATCAGATGTGAACCTGTACTGCTTTAACATATGCTATTTGGAGAACTGCCTAAGTAACCTGAATTGCAGCTGTAACCTGTCTGTGCTGGAAATAAAGTGTGTTGGACTTTTATCTGGTATATGTGATTTCTTGTCGCAATAAATTAGACTTTCCTGGACAGGATTCATCGATTAATACCAGACCAATGAGTGCCTCATGAGTAAGGACTACCCAAATACAAAGAATCTGGCACTGAAATAAATTGTGATATACAGTCGAGACCATTTACAGTGATGCTAACATAACCAAGGTGAAGGCGAAGAAACAGAAGTTTGAAACAGTGATCTTGTTAAGAGCCCAAGAAGTATACATAAGTCACAACGTTCAGCAAACAAGTGCAAATGAAGTCCATTTGCCATAGTCATGGAACTATGGGCCTGATTCAGATCTGCTCACTAGGAAGCTTTCGCACGCAGCCAGCCGATTGTTTGCATTCTGCGCATGCACGAACCAGTGCGAGCGATCGGGAAGCGCTCGCTTCGCATAGACTGCCCGGCAGAATGACTGATAGAAGAAGCCGTTTGTGGGCGGTGAAGAGCTGGCTGCTAGAAACAGGGGAGTGGAGGTGCGAAAGCAGGCATGCCTGAGCGTCTCAACGGCGTTTCAGAGGCGTGCATAATTAAGAGGCAGCATCATAGTACACGTCACCTGGCTGAATTTTACACTGAAGTGCTTGCAGTGCTTGCGGGTAGGGAATGGTCAACCACAAGCGCTGCGTTAGTTTCCGATGGTTGCATACACATCCTGGGGATGACGTGTGCAAGTGGGCGTCTTAAGACAGGCTGGTGGGCATCTGCAAACACAGAGCGATCGCACGCCAAGACATAGTGGGCGCGCTTATGCCTTGCCATGCGATCGCATGCCTTGCCGAAATTTGCATACGCATCTAGCGTGCGAACGCATCTAGTGAGCGGGTCTGAATCGAGCCCTATGTACAAACTCATGGTCATTCTTGAGAAAAAAACAAAGAAAAAGGAGTGGCAAATTTATAAAACACTAAAAACCAAACAATAAAAAAAACACAAATGATAAAAATCTTCTTCGGCCTGTAGGGTGGTTTGTGCAATCATCCATGCTGAGTGCACACCACTCCTGGATGTGCTGGGAAAGGGAGATGGTGTTTGTGGGCTTCCCGACGCTTGATGTGTGAGGGGATGTGACGGAGGAGGAATTGGCATAGGGGGATATGCTGATCTATGAGGTGGGATGGGGAGAATGCCAGAGGACAATGGGGTGGGTTGCGCAATAGTATATGACCCTACATTACTATTTTAATCCAATTTTCCTTGATGAGCAAGTATTATAGAATTATATATTATGCATTTGAAATGGAGCAGCTGGTTTGGACCCATGCTGTCCATTTGGTGGCCGTCATGCATTCAAAAAACCTGATTTGCGCTTGGAGGATACTGTAAATCCTCCTCCGCGTGTTTCAAAACTTTGTCACTCCTTGATGGTCCAGAGGCTGGAGTCTTGGAAACTGCCCTCCGATCATGGCGGGTGCTTGCGCAGACGGCCTCTCAAGTTCATACACCACGATCTCTGTAGGCTCACTGGAAGAAGGGTCAGGATCCACTTCCAGAACGTCGAACTAGCTATTGCGATGGGTACTGCATGAGCAGAGACAACGCAGACCCAGAGAAAAGTGATTGACAGGAAGTGCCGTTTTGTGGGGGTGGACGGGCAAACACAGGCATGTCTGTGCGTTTGGACGGCGTTTTAGGGGCATGCATAATTAAGCCCTTGCGGCGATGGCCGTAGCCTGAGGTCTAGTTGCACGCAGGAAGCGACACACTTATGCAGTGCCAGCAGTTTTGCCCCTTATGCAGTGCCAGCAGTTGTGCCCCTTATGCAGTGCCAGCATTTGTGCCCCTTATACAGTGCCAGCAGTTGTGCCCCTTATGCAGTGTCCAATACTATTAACATTGGTGGTAAGTGGTCTTGTACTTACCTTTTTTAAAAGTGTATATCTGCGTGGACCCCGACTCTTGCAACGTCCAGCTCCGGCAAGGATGATAACAAAATGGAGTTTTGGAAGTGTCAGGGGAGTGGTTTATCGATGATCGATCAACGCGTATACACTGTACAATATACCTTAATATAGACTATGATATTGGGCGAATTGACCAGCATGTAGGGATGACAAAAGATACCTTCAGATGACCAGCGGGAGCGCGCATCAATGGTCGTTGCCGGCATTTTACTGCGAGATTAATGAATGATTGAACGATAACGATGTCGTAATCATTAATTTTTCTCGTGTAGTGGATACGTGCCTTAAGGCTATTAATAGTCCCTGATTTATTGAAATAACCACTTTATCCATTATATCTCCACATCATTATATCCTCTTCAGGAGCTTATTGGATATCCAGCTTTTATTACATTTGCTTGTTATTATTCTGTGAACCACTTATGGCGGGTATGCCCTAGCTGATTAAAATGAGCGATTGAATGATAACTGAATCGTTCACAAATCGGCCATGAAAACGACCAGCGATGCGCACTCTCTCTGGTCGTTTTTGACATCTATCATCGCCTGAACATGCCGGTCAATCCACCGATAACGACAGTTTGGCCATGTTCAGGGATGATGGAGGGTGTCTGCACTGAATGACATATCGTTCAGTGTAGGCACTACAGGGGAGGAACGACTGTACGGTTACAATGTAATCGTACTATTGTTCCCTTATCTGCTAGTGGATACGCATCATTAGTTTAAATATTTAGCTACTTGTCTGTAACAATGTTGCAATTTATACTTGGTTTACTGGCTTATGTATGAAAAGGATCGTTTTGCACCTGATTTTTACATTGTGAAGAATTTTAGAACTTAAGAGAAAATCAGTAAGTTGTATCATGCTTACCTACTCTCCTGGAACGTCTGGCCATCGATCATCAAGCAATCATTTGTAGTTTTCCCATTGATGGCAGAAATCTGATGTTTATCTGCAATTGATGACAGAGACCCAATGGTGCCTCAGCAATATTTTTTCTTATCGCACAACAGTTAGACCCATCATGCACCATGGGTCGATGGTGGGGCACTGCGTATGCGCCGTGCGTGCGCAAGCGTGCGCAAGCCCCGGAGCGAGTGAGAAATTCACTCGCTCCGGGACTCGCTACAAACGGGACGGCTGTCGATGTTGATCACCAGCTCGCCCCGTTTTTTAGGCGGGGAGGGGGGGTGGCTGGACAAGTGGAGGCGTTTCTGAAGGAATGCCTACCGTTTGTGGGCGGCCCTACTGACATCACTCGTGATGTCAGTAGTGAGCTTCCTGCTCACTGGGGCTTGCGGAAGACGAGACCTTACCACAAGGGTCTTGTCGCAAGCCCGATGGTCGCGATGGTCACCTGGCCGCTCGCAAAAGCTGTGGGTGGTAACCCACAGCTTAGCGAGTGGCCAGGAGGCTGGCTAAAAAAAAAAAAGCGGCCGCCCTCATTCAGAGCGAGCGCTCGCTTTTTGCGAGAGGCTCTGAATGAGGTCCCAAATGCAATCCAAACACGCGAGATCTGGTTTTTAAAATTGCAAGAAGACCAGAATTGAAAGAAAACTGGAGTCAGGACTCAAATTGATTCCAAACTGCGGCTCAGATTGACAAGGAACACCTAAGTTTGGGTGTGTTCACTCTTTTCAAAAATCAAACCGCTCATCTCTAATTTATATATACTGTCTATACAGACTCACAAATATATATGTATACATATACAGTATAATATATATTGGTATGTAATATATGTGTGTATGTATACAGTATAGAAGTATTGAAACATTTAGGATCTTAAATCAATCGCAGACGTGTAGCTTGCCAGATGATTGATGATAAATTAATTACTGTTATTTGACAATCGACCTTTAAGTAATGAGGGCCTAATTCAGAGCTGCTCATTAGATGCGGTCGCTCGCACGGTGCGTATGCAAATTGCGTAGGAAATGCATTAGCACACCCAGTATTTCTTAGAGAATGATCACATAGTGTACGCAGACACCCACCAGCCTGTTTTAAGACGCCCACTAGTGCACATCATGTCCAGGAAGTGTATGCAACCATCGGTACATCGGGTAACATAACATCGGATGCTATCGCATCGCTTGAGGATGACTATATACGCATGCACACTGCGATGCATACACAATGCATTCCATCGGCAGCAACGAGAGTATGCATCTCAGCGAGCGGGTCTGAATGAGCTCCTGAGCCTCCACCACTTGTACCTTATCCTTCTAATGAAAGTATCTATGATAGATAAACACATCAAGGTTATCCTGCTGTCCTACACCTTCCATTTGTGGAACTTGCCGATTGTGCATGAGACAGGGAGTAGTTGTTTGCAGCGCTGTTATTGCTACCAAGGTAGACACCGATCCAAGGGAGACTGTTCATCACAGCTGTATTAGTTGCTGTATGTATGGGTTGGGTATGAAATACCGATGGCTTAAAAGCCGCCGGTTCAATTCCCAACCCTGGAACCCTGACAGAAGACAATGCCGACGCCGGGTGATAAGTATACTTAACCCTTCCCCCCAACCCTCCCTTGGGGGTGCCTAACCTACGACTCTGGGGGTGGTGCCTAACTCTAAGTCCCCTCCCGTGGTGCCTAACCCAAACCCCTCTCCCCGCACCCCAAACCTAACTCTCCCGGTGGGGAGGGGACTTAACTCTATCCTACCCCCAGGTGATGCCCAACCCTAACCCCCTCTTCCCCTAGCCTAAACCTAACCCTCCCATGGGGGGTGCCTAACCCTAAGTTTCCCCGGGGGTGCCTTAACCCCCCTGCGGCTAACAGTTTGCGACACCCGGCTTACCTATGTTCGTTATGCCAGGCGTCTTGATTCCTGCGTGGGGCTAAAGATAGTCATTGGTATTTAGACGCCTATCTTTAGTCCCATGCCGGGCTTTCACTGTCATGATACTGGTGGTTGGCATTTCGACCGCTGACATCCTGACTACATCCCGTATGTATACTGTACCTTTACACGCGAGTTCTAAACTTACCCAAGCTCCCCCCGGCCGATGGTATCTTACTATGTGTACACCGATGCAGGAGAGTTAGCCGATAAACGTCTTTTAATGCTTCTGCAACGGTCGGGATCGGGGGGTTGCATCTTATGTACTGTTTAATATTTATCGGTTAGACCTCACGATCCCATAGAAGCCCGTACATGCTGTGCTATGTCTGAACAGTGTGTACACGGCTCACAGGCAGATGACAGGGGGTCACACTGGGGACAGACTGCACGGCTGATCAGAACAGTTTTACCCGATCAGTCTGCAATTGAAAAAGTGTGTACCAGGCTTTATCCTCCAACAAATGGCATCTGTCTCTGGACTGTCTGGTAATACAGTCCCTTACTCAAAGGAATCTACAATTTCCAATTTGGATGTCTCTGCATCTGGTAAGCATAATAGGGACTTAGGGCCTGATTCAGACCCGCTCGCATGTTGCGGCCGCTCACATCCTGCGTATGCTAATTTTTAAAATTGAAGTCATGGGATGTGATCACTCGCCAAGACAAAAGCACACCCACTTTGGCTGTGCGGGCGATCGCTCTGCGTATGCAGCCGCCCATCACAATATGCAGAGCCGCCCACTAGCGCATGTCATCTCCTGGAAGTGTCTTAAAACATTGGTACATCGAGCACCATCCAAATCAGGTGAACGGTGTAGGAATTACAACGGTTTCTATATGTGCCTCCCACTTTTTAAGGGGCCAAAAGTAATGGGACAAACGAAACAATCCTAAATCTAAACTTTCACTTTTTAATACTTTGTTGCAAATCCTTTGCAGGCAATTTCAGCCTGAAGTCTGGAATGCATAGACATCACCAGATGTGTCTGCTATCCCGGCTGCGTTCCCAAGCACAGAGCCACAGTCTCAGAGACCATTTTTAGAGAGACTGTTGATCCATAATATCTGCAGTCCAGGTCTTTTTGGAGGAATCTGTGTGCATCCAATGTTGCATCGATGGTGGTGTGTTCTCAACGCCTGGAGGATCTGCACACGATGCAGATAGGGGAAGAGGGTGTAGCAGCATGTGCTCAGTACGTCACTAACGATTTCTGTTAGCAGGCATTAGAATATTTTCGCACATAATTTGCGATTGCAGCTGCCAATACAATAGTGTACAAATCTTAATTATTCATATGCTTTTGTAAAATTTAAGTGATGATGATTGGACCCATCTGTGTCTTAACCAGTGCATTTTTTTTCATTCATTTATCAACTAATTAGGAAATATAGGTGCTGACTAAGGAGCCCGATCACTAAGCAGCGGCCGCTCGCTCTTGCCGATAATCGTACATCTGTGCATGCGTATGGTTCGCAATGCTCGTGCGCAAGTCAGTCTTATCGGTCTGGAATCGAGAGCTCGTTGCACACAGACTGGATGCTACTTTGAGTGACAGATAGCACTGTTTGTGGGTGGTAACGGGAAAGTGCTTGTGAACAGGGGTGTGGCTGTGAGAACGCAGGCGTGTCTGGGGGCGTCAGAACGGAGTTTAATGGGAGTGCATAATTAGCAAAGTAGCGTCATTGTACACATCACTTAGTGGTTTTTTTAGCCTGAACTGCTCGCTGTGCTTGCGGGAGGGTAGGGTCTATGACAAGCGCCGCGAGCAGCACCGATGGCCCTCGATGTTCCCGATTAAATAAATTTCCTGGAGATGACGTGTGCAGCGAGTGACAGGTGGGAGGTTTTATAGTCCTGTGTATGATCACTGCCATCACTCTCTAGGACATAGAGGGCGTCCTTACACCGCAAAGTGTGATCGCTTGATTTGCATACCAGGCCCCTTTTGCAAGCGAGTGACCGCTGCTTAGGGATCGGGTCTGAGTGAGCTCCTAAATCCTTTCTCTTTGTGGTATGTGTATATAGAAATAAATCAAGAGGGGCACTTACCATTTCACATGAAGAAAGTTAAATTTATTGGCACATCAACACTTCACACCATGTAAAATATTATTGTACCAATAAATTTCCCTTCTCTTCATTGACATGTACAGTACTGATGTGAAATAAAGTTCTCATTGTGAATTAGTGAGTACCCTTTTTGATTTATTTCTGTTCTACATTGATGTCCTAAGTGGAGGCTGCTTTTAGGATATTTTGAAGGTTGTACCCTGAAGTTGGACGTGTGTGTGTTCATAAAATCATACAAACTCAGCACTCGCCTACTTGTACTTCATTTAAATTCGGGGAATGTTAATTCTAAAATATTCCAATAATTTGTCAAAATATGAGCATTGCTCTTCCTTATTTGGCTCCAGCTATCACACAGATTTTAAATGTCAATGATGCTTCTTCCATGGGTTTAGGTATTGGCTTAAAGTGACAGACCCAGACCCAAGCATATCAGTTAATGAGCACCCTGGGAATAAGCTGAGAAAATGTGATTTACATATGGGAAATTGGGGTACCATAAAGAGTGTGACCACAAAATATTGATATAAACAAATGGCTTCAATCCATGGCACACATTCTTCTGCCTTGCCTTTGGTATGTGACCGCACTATTTAAATAAAATATAATAATATGTATTATTATTACCTCCCCTATCTTAATAATAATTAATAATAATAATAATAATAATAATAATAATAATAATAATAATATCAGGACAAGAGGGTGAGAAGGTGTCTGTACCTCCCTGATATGTAATAATTGAGATGTACATCCTAAATAACCTCCATTCCCCCCACTCTCCTAGGCCCACTGCCTTGTGCTAATAGGATGCCTGTCTCACTTTATCTTTCACTGCATATTACAAGCGAATCTGTAGGATATTAATTAGGAAATCAACATCACAACAAGTAAGATCCTTGTATCTCAATGCTACAGACAAAATCTATTAGGTTGAGCTGATTATTTGATGTGGAAATCAATAACTCACTTGGCAGAACCTAAAACCGAGAACAAGAGAAAAAAAAAGTGAGAGTGAGAGAGATTGAGGCCAAGATGTTACACAAGTAAGAATAAACAGGGTCTTAGAATGGTTCATGGTTTAATCATTTTACAGTGTTTCAGCAAATTACAAACTGTTGAATCCAATCAAAAATATAATAATAACAGTAAATAAATTAACCCAGTGCTTTCCTAACACATAAATTCTGATCTTTCCCGGTTATATATTTACCAGAGCCGGGTCATTTGTTAAGTAACCTAGGTTCCTGCCTAGTGCCCTATGGGTACTGAGGGCCCTAGAATGGGGGCCTCAAAGCAATACCTTGCATAAGGCCCCTTCATTAAGCCCCATACACACTGGACGATATGAACGATAACAACATCTTTGAACAATATATATCGTTAAAATTGTCCAGTGTGTACAAACTAAGCGATGAACGATGCACACTTCCGCATGTCGTTAACGATATCCGTAGGCTTCTGTACTTGCAGTCGAATCTGGGGATATCATTAGCGATGCCATGCTGCCGAATGCAGCATGGCGTCTCCCTGCCATAGTTCGTCATTGCCGGCATTGCCAAGTGCGTATGCATTTACCGATGCCGACACCCCCCCCCGGTTCTGCTGCTGACGATATCGCTAGGTACACACATCGTTTAGTGTGTACCCAGGTTTAGGCTCAAACAAAAAACATTAACCTTAGTTAATCAGATACTGTAGGTATGACAAAAGAAATTAGTTTATTAGTGAATTTAAGTACAGATGTGTCCTCATTCACGCAGCCTCAATATGGCTTGTGGCGCGAGATGCCTGGCGTGAGTGAGTCGCGCTACTCTGCTTGCGCCGAGTGTATTTTTCGCCCCTAAATACGATGCAATGAGATGCAATGTACTAGGACACACCAGGAGACTGCACTGCATACATGCCTACTCTCCCGATTTGGCCAGGAGCCTCCCGAAAATCGGGTGCCACTCCCGGCCCCCTGGAAAAGTAGGCAGGCCTCCCGACTTCTCCAGTCCTCCCACAATGTAACGCTAAACTCCCACTGCGGAGGGGCTGATGACGCGATTCGAGCTGAATTGCATCATCATAACCCCGCCCCCTGCATCGCAATGCCGGAAATATCGGAGCCTAAATGGCGCGATCATGTGACTCTGCCCCCAGTCCCGCCCCTAAATGGCTGGCAATATGTCTGGCCACGCCCCCTGCTAATCCAACCTGGCTGCTTCCTCTCGGAGGAAGCATCCAGGATGTAGGCAAGTATGCGGCACTGATTAATTTGATATGCGACACTGGCATATCTGTGTGTGCGACTGAGTCTGTAAGTGAAGCACAATGGAATTTGGCATGGTAAAAAGTGGTGGCCCCTGTACCATAGCACTTTGTATACAGATTCAGACTCAGTGGCACACAGATATACAAGTGTGGAATCAGTGCAGTCTACTGGTGTGTATGCATTTTCTCGCAAACGCTCAAAGTAACGCCCAAAGTAACACAGTCACATGGGACCTGGCACACCAAGAGGAGCTGTTTGGCATGATTGCAGCAATGGTGTGTGAGGATACATATGTAATAGGGAGCAACTGAGTTAGCAGTGAAGCGCCAGAGGAACAGCTGAAATGCCAGCACTTGACAGCGGACATCGCTAACTTTCCCTCACACCCATAGAGGTGAGACATTGAGGTACCGTGATTCTCGGCGATGTGTGCAGGCAGCTATACATCATAAGTGCTCATGGCTGAAAACTGAATCACCCCCTTAGCTTCTGTGGTATGTTACAATACATAAGATTTGATTGTGACTATAGTTTCTGGTTAGTTAGGTGAAACAATATTATTGCGCATTTGCACAATGTTTAATAAATCCACGTGCTTATGTTAACGCTGTATAGGGGCAGATTGGAGCATACTGTGAAGAATGTAGTATAGCTGTAATAATAATCCCGATTCTGCGCACAAATGCAAAAACAATCACTATGGGGGCTGTACCCGGGTGTCACCCTCGGAGGAGGGTGACACTAAAATGCCGGCTCCTCCTCAGTGACAGGAGCTGCAGTGTGACATTCTCCTGCAGCACTCGGCTCACAGAGGAGGAGCCGACAGTGAAGGCACTAATTGGGCGTGTCCAACTTCTCCAGGGATGCTGGGCACACCCCTGGAGTGATGGGAACGTGATTTCCTGTGAGGCCATGCCCCCTTTATGTTAGGCCACGCCCCTTCTCAGGAGCATGGGGCTCCGCCGCACCGGGGATATGGAGTGCTCACCGGGTGTCACCAGAAACGGTGGCACCTCTGATAATAGCAGGATGCATACACCTTACTCTCAGCTGTGTTTTATCGCTTTTTCCTATTTTATTAGATGACAGGAAAATTATTAATTTAATCTTTTATTAATATGATCCTAAGGAGCTAAAATCAAGGTTTACTATAGTAGCTTAAATACCATGGGAGCTGGGAATATGGGAACATCATCCCTCACCTGTCAGAGGGTGTATTTATTCAGCGCTGTAACTGCCACAAAGTCACCTATAACTCTAAAATGTTCAAATGCTGACATTTATAAGGGGACCAACTATGGACAACCCTGAAATTCACCCTACCTCTTTTTTATTGTAATAACTGTGACTGGAATTATTTCCATATTCTTTATCCTAATTGTTAAAATAAATTGTCTTTCTTATAAATGTTACTTTTCACTCAAACATACACAGCAGCAGCTGTAGCTCAATTATTTCATTATAATTTATCCTGTGACAGAAGAATAACTGCCTTATAATACCTCCTTTCACTCAAACAAAAAGAAACACAAGGGTTGTTGAAATGACTTCATTATACTCTACCCTCTTGTGCTTCTCCCTACTGTAATTTAATTTATTTCTTACTCCCCACTAGGGCAACTAACACTCGGCTGCGGTGTGGGTGGGTGTTAAGGTCGCTAATATAGCATTATTTATTATACATGTCCTGCATTGAATTGTATTGTAAGTCACTGGTTACTTTTTTGTTTATGTACTTTGTAAGGCGCTGCGGAAAACACATTTGTGGGGCCATATAAATAAATGATAATAATAATAATAATAATAATAATAATAATTATGCTTTATACCAACCAGGGCCGGACTAAGGTCTGTGGGGGCCACTGGGCAACAAACTTGTGGGGGCCCCTATATACCACCGTCCCCTGTAGTAATGCCCCTTATGCAGTGCCCCCAGTAGTGGTTACCGTATGCAGTGCCCCCAGTAGTGTCCCTTATATAGTGCCCCCAGACCCAGTAGTGGTTTCCCCTATGCAGTGCCCCTTATATAATGCCCCAGTAGTGGCCCCCCTATACAGTGCCCCCAGTAGTGCCCCCAGACCCAATAGTGGTCCCCCCTATGCAGTGCCCCTTATATAACTCCCCAGTAGTGGTCCCCCTATACAGTGCCCTCAGTAGTGCCC
This sequence comes from Taudactylus pleione, assembly GCA_031769625.1. Taxonomy (NCBI): domain Eukaryota; kingdom Metazoa; phylum Chordata; class Amphibia; order Anura; family Myobatrachidae; genus Taudactylus; species Taudactylus pleione. Next base: position 5,241,800 of record JAUIMM010000104.1, on the reverse strand, counting down.
GTTATATAGTGCCCCCAGACCCAGTAGTGGTCCCCCCCATGGAGTGCCACTTATATAGTGCCCTCAGTAGTCCCCCCTTACGCATTGCCCCCCGAAGTAGTCCCCCCCTATACACTGCCCCCAGTAGTAGCCCACCCCTATTCAGTGCCGCCAGTAGTTGTCCTATACATTGCCCCCAGTGCCCCCATGAAGCAGCCCCCCTATGCAGTGCCCCTTACACACACAAAAAAACCCCACAACTTACCTGAAACCCCGCTCCTGACGCGACCGCCGCTGTCTGCTCCGGCTCCTCTTCTCCTGCAGTATGGGAGAGACGTCAGCATCATGACGTCACTCCCATCATCACCCGGGGGGGAGCCGGAAGTCGGAGCTCATAATTGAGCTCCAGCCGGCTCACTCCGTTGAAGCAGCAGCCAATGAGAGTCTGTGTGACTCTCATCGGCTGCTGTAACAAACACACAGCTGCCGCTGGCGGCTGTGTGTATGTCACTGTGTAGTGTGGCCGCGCTCACTGCGCGGTATACACTACACTAGCGGCGGGGACACTAGCGGCGGGTGAAGCCACCAGCTGCACCGCTGCTAGTGGGGGCCCCTCTGTGTGTGGGGACCAAGGGACGACCGCCCTTGTCGCCCCCCCTTAATCCGGCCCTGATACCAACTGTGCCCTTATATTTCTTATCCTATAAATGCCTATTCTCCCCCTGAAGTAAATATTTCAGTATGTTGGGTTTAAACTATATTTATTTCCTTAATATAATTTCATATGATTTATAAATTAGGTTTCTAACTAATAATCTATGAAGTGTAAAAATAAATGGAGTGCCGATTTTTAAAAACAAAATGCTAGTAAATACCGTCCCTAGTCTCCATTTATGTTATTCGCCCTGAGAGCGAGAGATTGCTATAGGTTGGAAAAACTAACTGAACAGGAACTCCGTTTAAGAAATCCAGTTTTAATTAACTTGTGGAATGATGGATTACCGAATTTGGTGAATCAGTCACCGATCAAATTTTGCTGAAAATTCTGTAAATCAAATGTATATGACTTAAAGGTACAAAGGGCAACTTAAAATGGCTGGGCCTAGAGGAGCATGTCCATGGCCCATTGTGCAGAAGGAGGTGGGTGTGGCCATGCCATCTTGGGGGCATGGTTACATCGCCCTGACAAGCCTGCACCCCTTGCCTCTTGTTGTGCCTGAAAGTATTTGGTGAAATTTGCAGGAAGGCTTGGAGAAAAATGTGAATGTAGAAAATACTGTGGAAAAAACTGCTGCTGTTATAGAGTCCACCCAATTACTGTACACTGAATAATAATAACACAAATATATCTCAAAACTCAAATATTAAAAACATATAAGGGTAGATGTACTAACTCTCTCTCCCCCATAATATGAAAAACTTACAAATTGCTTGAGAAAAGAGATACTTTTTACTATACATTAGCAATGTGTTTCTCATAAGCGTCATAATCTTCATGGTGCATTGCATTCCGACAACACCTTCTGTAATGTATGCCTTGTTATGCAGGCACTGTCTCTCCAGCCTTCCACCTCTGTACCATCAAATGTCATCGGCGGAGCTTTTCTACCAATTCCTTTGCCCAGCACTGATTTTTTCTTTCTTTCTTTTTTTTTTTTATCCCTGCCACTTGGATGATTGTCTAACAGCACCTAGCTGCTTCTTGTTCATTAAAACGGATGGCAACCGAGCAGCTGCCAGCCAATGCCAATAGTATTTTTGCAAACTGTGTGCCGAGTTTACATCAAATGCAGTATAAAGCAGCATATCAAGAGAGAAAACCAGAAGCGTTGTCTATAAAATTGTCCATATACAGAGCTCATGCTGTAAAATAAAAGTAAAACGCATTAGAAGAAGAAAACTAGACCTCTCCCTTTTGATCTTTAAAACCTTTAGTTTCGCTGACATAAAATAAATTATATTGATGGTCAAAATCAGCAGGGCAATAGAAGAGTTTTTATTCTGAATCTATTTGTTGTTTTGTAGATTTCTGTAGTATGACACATTTTACTAAAAAGAAAATGTATGTAGGAGCATAATAGTGAAAATACTGTATACCAGTTTAACCGTTTAACTTACTAATGACTATTTACTGCTTTTTTAACCTAATGATGCTGCGTAAGTGTGTGTGTTCAGTTTCTAAACTTGAGAATAGCCTCCACAAAGAAAAATAAGCCAAAAGATACAAACCAATGATGATTATACTAGGACTCACATGATGAAGCAGGAGAGATAATCATGCTGATTCAGAAATGGACATTTCTGCATAGCAACTATAGTACGCCTTTGGATGCAGTTGCAGCGTAAAAATATGCAAATGCCTGCAGGAGGCATCTGAAGAATAAAGACTCCTTCTGCCGGCAACTCGGATCCGATGCCTGCGTAGGAAGACACAGGATCGTATCAACATTGTCACCATCAGTTGTGATGTTTGCAGCATCGGCCATCTGAGTAACCTAAGCTTATTCAGAAAGACCACCTCGTACCCGCTTGTGATGCCAGTAAATCTCCGTGCCTCGGTACTCTCAGAAAATGGGGCAGACATGCCCCCATTTTCTGGAAACGCAGGCAGCACCACCCCATTCCTGCACATAAACGCCCACAGCATGTCAATCAAATTAAATGCCAGGTAGTGTTAGTATTCCTGACAATGACAGGTTAGGGTTTGGAAACAGTTAATAGTTGTCAGGGCCACCATCAAGGGGGGGGACTGCCAGCACTGGAGTCCTGGGCCTGGACAAAGAGGTGGGCCCATCATTGGCTCCTACCGCCAGGGGCAGATTGGTCCACTGGGAGCTCAGGACAGTTCTCGCTGGGCCCCATGTCCCATCAGTGGCATGCCACAGACTATGGTCTGGCCTATTAACAGGCCCGGTGACAGAGGCATGTACAGGGTCTTGGGAGCCCTGTCACTTGGTCCCTCTCCATCTGGCAAGATTTTTTTTCTTTATTGTGCCACAGCGCGTGACATCATTACGTCACGCCGCACCGCTTACAGGAGCCGCATAGTGAAGAAGAGCAGCCAAAAGACAGAATAAGGTAAGTGAGTGGCTGTGGCCTGGAGCCAGAGAGACAGAAAGGGGCTGATAAGACACACTAGGCCTACAGAGTCAGAAGGTGGCCTGAGAAACACACTGGGGCTCTAGAGACAGAAGGGGACCTGAGAGACAAGCTGGGACTATAGAAACAGAAGGGTACTGGAGAGACACGCTGGGGCTATAGATACAGAAGGGAGTTAGATAGACACGGTGGGGTTATAGAGACAGAAGAAGGCCTGAGATGCATACTGGGGTTGTAGAGACAGAAGGGGGCTGGAGAGACATGCTGGGGCTATAGAGACAGAAGGGGACCTGAGAGACACGCTGGGGCTATAGAGACAGAAGGGGGCCAGAGAGACACACTGGGACTACATTGACTGAAGGTCACTGGAGATACAGTACATGCTGGGGCTATAAAGATAGAAGGTGGCTGTAAAGACACTAAGGGGCTAGAGTGCTGGGGGAGGGAGGCTGGCGATTATGTCAGTCCAGAGCCCCACAATTTCTGATGGCATCCCTCATAATTGTTGCTGGGTAGGTTGAATAGGAAAGAATCAAGCTGGGCTTAACATGAATAAGATATTTTATATAAGTTTGTGTGTAAGTGTTGATCTCCTGACTTTGTGAATTAACATCCCTATGTTTTTATTATGTTGTTTTGTTATTTGCTGACATTCATTTTTTTGAACAGGGCACATCAGGTGGAGAAGCGCAGCATCAAAGCGGTGGCACCTCAATAGGTGGCGCAAGGGACCTTTGTTGAGCACTCTCATTTGTATTGCAGCTGTAGTTGTGACACCACCCTTGCAGGTGGTACTGGGCACATCATCACCATAAGCCTCCACCTCCTAACCACTAGCAGTATTTTCTATTTTGGGGGATACACATGCCACATTTAATGTCTGCAGGTTGTTCTCCACATGAAAACTCCATAACTCCACATGCGTGAATTAAGCACTTGATTTTGGTGTACATTTTTATACTGTACCACCCTCAAGCTTTTCCCTGCCCGCTTATCCTTCATCTGCAATAATACAGAGGTGGTTTTCAACATAATATCATGGCAATGTGTGTTTTCTTGAAACATAGCTTGAAGTAATTTCCTAATGGAAGCATACATCGGGCAAGCTACCATATGACTCGGGTTGAAGCACTGTTCAAGAAGTGAGATGTGAAAAACAAACATATACCACATATTCAACAGTATCTCTAAAATGAAGTAGTTTAGTAGTACCTGCTCTGTGCTGCTTTGCGGAGTTCATTTATCTGTGCTATTTGGAAAATCTACCAGCATTCCTCCACAGTGCAATCAATCTAGGTTATTCAGAAGAGCTGCCCAATGTCTCGCTACAGTTTAATCATCTACACTATTGGGTAGATCTGGCCAACATTTCTCTACAGTGCTATAATCTGTGCTATGCAGAAAACCTGCTACCTTTTAGCATATTTGTCAGTGTAATTACCAGTGCTATTCCGAAAAATTGGTTAGTGGTTTTATATATATATATTATATATATATATATATATATATATATATATATATATATATATATATGTATATATATATAGAATGAAACCAGGGAAAGGGGAATAGGGAAATATAATTTGAGCACAGGAATTAATGTATTAAATGGTAGATAAGTAATAATAAAATCAAGAGATAAATCGATCCACAATTATCAACATTAAATCCTAGTGTGGGTATCAAAAAGTATCAAGTGTGGAGGTGCTCCCCTTGAGAGTGTAAGTATATATACGTAGTTGGGGAGAGAAAAGTAAAGAAAAACTCTCTTTTTAGGGGGCACTCTGATATAAATTATGTATGTCAAAAAATGAAAGCTGTTAGTAAATAACCTTTATTAAATATACATTAAAATGCATTAGTCCAAAGTCCAAACCCGCTACTACATGGCCATACTGTTAGAATAACAGCCACGGGATATAGACAAACGAAAAGAGAAAAAGACACAAACATATAATTAAAAGTAATATCACAGATGTTATGAAGCTGAGCGAAATATTACAAAATAGTCTCTGAATACCTTTCTCATATGGTATTGAAACCTGAACAAAGTATCCTGGTCCAGTGACCAAATGGTATTGTAATGGCGCAATTTAATGTATATTTAATAAAGGTTATTTATTAACAGCTTTCAATTTTTGACATACATAATTTATATCAGAGTGCCCCCTAAATATATATTTAGTTATCATATTTAACTAGTGCATTTAGTTTCTGGTGCCATCTGGCTGAATGGTACATTTAGTCATTTTGAAGTGTCCTGTTCCCTTTAAATATATGTGTCTGTGATCTTGAGCCTGCACTACTTTTAAGTCCTGACAGTAGCCGAGTTCCAGTCATAGGCGAAACTAAGGGGTAGTCCGGGACCATAAATTTTATGAAATTACCGTCGCAGGCTGCCTCTGCTGCCCGTCAGGTAAGAGCCAGAAGGACTAACACACTACTTGTTAGAACCACCTGAGCTCTGCCATCCTGCTGCATCTAAGCAGTTCAACTTCTACACGGGCCTTGCGCAGCGTAACATGATGACGTCACGCTGCACGCATGCTCAGTCTCTGTGCAGAGGAAAGGACTGGGACCTAGCGGCATTGCAGGAGGATTGGAGGATACGCCAAGAAACAAGCAGCAGCAGGGAGGAGGTAAATGTGCACTGGGCTGGGCTGGTAGCTGCAGAGACAGTGGATAAGACAAACGAGGGGGGAGTCTGGCTGATTGACAAATGGGGAGGGGGTCTGGCTGATTGACAAACAGGGGAGGGGTCCGGCTGAATGACACCCAGGGGGGTCTGGCTGATTGATACAGAGGGAGGCTCGCTGATTTATTGACCCACGGGAGGAGGCTGAGGTATACAAGAGGAATTGAGGCTGAAAGACACAGGGGCAGGAGCTGGAGAGATGGGGGAAAAGGCTGTGAAGTAAGAAGGTTGGAGAGGCACAAGGGGCTGGTGGGGATACACGGGGCACGAGGCTGGTTGAACCTCTGTTATATTATGATGACAATGGTTCTATTTCAACACAAACAGGCATCTTCTGGATCATGTGAACTTCTACATGAATAGTGAATGCCAACTAAAGAGACACCATCTACCCAGGGAGGATCAGTTTCTTCAGAGGTTCCACGTTGCAGAGAAACCACCATATAGGTATTTAGGTATATAGCTATTTGGAACAGAATGTAGAGGAACGCTCCCATAGTGATGAGAAATGGGTGTCATGATGACACTCTCCCATTTTGAGAGACCACGCCCCTCGTGATGCACAGTATTTTCTGGGGCGCGCATACTGTACCGTTGACAAATTTTTATCACTAAAGGTAACATAAATTCTGGCAAGAGGGGTTGGAACTGGGACCACCCATTACTAAATGTCTAGTTTCACCTATGGTTCCAGTAAACAATAGTAGTTCCGGAAAATGGGGTTGTTAAAGGTGAAGTACCCTGCAAGTTGGCTCTGCAGGCACAGGATCACAGTAGGCACTCATACCATTGTGGTGCAACCAGAAGGCAGAATGCCACAATTCAGCATAAGATATGACATGAACATATAAGGCAGACCCACATATATGAGACAGGAGGATCGGCATATTAGAGCTTAAGTTCTAGGTGTGAGGGAGTGAGAGACTCTACCAACATTTGTATAGCTATTGCCTATGTTAACATATATTGCTTTGCTCCTAGTTGAAGAATTGGACATACTGAATAAGTTTATTTTTCAATGGCTTTTACGCTCAGATGAATAACACTTTACATTATTAATATTAATGCATATACAGTATGTGTCTACTACAGAATATTCTTTGTGATCTGCCATACAGTATTCTTAAACTCCAAAATAAAACACAGAAACCATGTGTTCAGAATAATATGGAAGATGTGAACAATACAAAGAGCTGATAGCCTAGCTTCCCATCCTTGTGATGTAGTTACAATGTCAATTATGTTACCAAGGCAGGGTGACAAATGACTGATTAATATGTAATACGTATTAAGTAAAGAGGAACAGAAAAGTTCAATGTCTACAGGTTGACCTTAACGATTTCCTTTTTTCTTTGTCCACAAATATATTAACATAATGATTCCTAATAGCCAGATTCCACTGGAAAGGGATGAATTGTGCCATAAAGAAATAGCAAATGGTCCAGTTGAGGAACCGAGAGAGAACATAAATAGTGGAACACCAGGACAGACTTATATCAGCAGAGTAGTTTAATATTCCATGCTTAATTTAAGAATAGATTACGTTTCCTAGGGAACCTGATTTTATGCAATTCTCTTAGTGAATATCTGACTGTCAATGTCTCTCTATATCACCAGGACTGGTTCAGAAACAAAATTCTGTTCCATAATGTTGAATTCATTAGTTGGTCTATCCTTACGGGAAAGCTAGGAATAAGTCACAATGTGGACATTTAATTGATAATCAAAAGATAATTAAAATTCAAGTTGGCAAATAGCTGCATGGATAATTGCTTTACTGCAAGAAAAATGTCTGAATTGTCAGAAATATACTGCAGCACATGAATATACTCATGATTTATGTTTAGACAACATTGGGCCTCTTTGGACGATGCTAATGATGCAGGATGCGTCAGAAGAAAAAAGACGCCTTTTGTCTGCATTGCAGATCCCAGTGCTGCATTCGAAGATGCAGCATCGGATTACCATTGTGACCAGAAGATGCAGACCCTGGTCTCGGCAATCCCACAATACAGAGGCCATGTGGGAATGGTCTCCTTTGCCGCCCATTCCCCGTCCTCAAACGGCAGCAGCCTCTCAGTCAGACTGCGGAATCGTGGGCATTGCGACCGGGGTGGCAGTGGCATCACAGCACATGCGCACTGTGGCCTTGGCATATGAGCAGTCCACCCACCATCAGGTTTGCGTACAAGTCTGAATTAGGCCCATTAAATGATATTACAATCTTTTGCCGCAGTGGCATCTGCACAGTTATGCTATTGCCGCATCCGATTTTTAAACAACTGAAAAGCCCACATACAGCCAGTGCATTTCCATCAATGTGTACTTAGGCACACCATTGGTCACACCATCAGTGGCACCATCGAAACTTGAGCCAGCCCTATGGCAGGTGCAGTTTCTTTCTTCATCTAAGTATGGGTCCTGTGTGAGCGGCTGTGCATTTTTGAACGCAGCTGCTTTCAGCGACACACCCGTGAGACACCTATGTCAGCTTCACCCTCCCTCCCCCCCCCTGTTACCTCACACATGCGCAGTACAAACAATATTGGTCAACTGCATGCATATCGGCACTGCATCCAGGCCCCATAAATGTAATTTAACATAGATAACCTTAATGCAGGAAATCACTGGTACATACATAAACAATCTCTAAAGTTCCATTTTGGACACTTAGGAGTAAATTTACTAAGATTCGATTATGTTCCGTTTTTCAACTCTGATAGAATCGATCAAAAATGGACGTTTTTTTCACTTAAAAAATCGGGAATTTACCAAGCTCCCGGTTTTGACAGGATCGTTTTGATTGATGGTGTATTTGTTCGATCCTGTCCGTCTTGAAGTCCTGATTTCACAGGCCCTTAATGTCCCGCATGCTGGTACTTGTGGTTCTCCAAGACACCAGTCAAAATCCCTGAGCCATCCTCCTGACCGGTGGCATCCCCATGGTAAGTAGTGGGGTTGGGGGGGGGGAGTAAGGATTAGGGATTAAGGGGGTTAGGCACTAGGGAGTGAGTGTTAGGGTTAGGCTGCGTGGGGAGAGTCAGATTTAGGCTGCAGGCAGGGAGAGTTAGGTGTTGGTATCCTAACTCTGTTGGGATGCTGGCATCGGGATTCTGGCTGCAGGGATCCCCAGCACCGGTATTCCGTACCCTTCAGAAACATGCTTATCTTTGCAGTATGTATGCTTCAGAATAGCACAGAACTCTAATTACATGCCCACGGGACAGATTGACGTTGCTGCCCGGTTGCCACCCAGAAAGCCCTTTGCATGCAAGAAAAAAATTCAGCACACATCTGTCTGATTCACAATCACCCAGAGATATGCAAAAATGCCTAACATTTCTTCTGCGTGTGTGCGGTTTGCACTTTTGACTCAGAATCAGGACCAATGTCATTGATGTAGACTTATGCGATGAATTGTAAGTGGCATTTTGCATTTATATTTTACTTTTTAAACTCCAACTCTAACTGCTTTTTAAATTATCCACTAAAAATACAGAAAAGCCCTCTGTGAGAAAACAGCGGCCATGGAAACAGTGAAGATTAATTTGTGTTGCTACGTGTGAAAGAATGTCAATTTTCTTGTAATATTGAACAAGAGAATTATCATTTTTGTAAATGAGATAGGTTTGGAGTAAAAGTACTAAATACGACGTAGAAACATTTACAGGAGGAAACTCGGCAAATGAAAATAAATGGAGACATTTTAACTCTTCTCAGTGCCACAATGTGGACAGCAGTGCACACGTTATTAGAAATCTTTAGTATGTGTCAGTAGCATCTGATTTTTTTTTACTTTTTATTGAACAGAAGTCATATACAGTTAGCAACGTACAAGTGATTTTTAAGCAACTTAGAGAATATGAAGCTTTAATTTCAAGTATTAAGAGTATAGCATAACATACTGTAAAGAAAAAATAACAGTGGGTGGGAAGGTCAGGGAGACAATGGGCAGGGGCAGGGGGAAGGGCACCGCTGACAGTCCAAGAGGAAGGGAAAGGTTATGGGTGGCATGGAGAGAGTAATAAGAGAGGTTCATAGAGAATTCTTGGCACAGTGTAGAAGGCCATTAGATGAGAAGTGAGGATAGTTTCTGGGGAAATATGTATTAGGATGCTGAGAGGTTCAGTGAGTTGCTTTGAAAAAAATAGCTGCTCTGCCCAAACTCGATGAAAGGTACTATGTTTAATATGAAGATGGTACTTTTTTCCAAGCGGGCGACAAATTATAAATGAGAGAACATGATGTGTAGGAGATGATTTGAAGAAGAAATTAATTTGTAAAACATAAGTGTATGACTACACGACAGGGCAGTACGGGTCATTACTTTATGTATTCACCAACACTGTCACAGTTAGGATTATTTATAGATGTAACAAGCAAAATGGGAAATCCAGGCACTGTGCACAATGCCTGAAGCTTTTAGGCAAAGTGGGAAATATAAAAAAAAACTGTTTCCCACTAACTAGAATTATGGACTTGTCATTCCCCGGGCCGCTAGCTGTTGTGGTTGGCATTGCAGATGTTTTCCATTTTCTGTACTCTCCCCTTTACATGTCTGTCCCCCTTTTCCTCTGTGTCTCTCTCCTACTGTTCTATCATTTATCTGGCTCTCCCTATTCCATCCCCCTTCCCAATTGCTTTCTATTTAACTGTGTTCTCCAATGCAGTGGCGTAACTTCATCCCAGGGGCCCGGAGGAAAGATAAATGTTGGTGATCCCCCCCCACCCCCCAAATTAAATTTACCACCACCCCAGCACCAATTCCAGCACCAGTTGCCGCCACCCCCCTATTCAGTTCATTTTATACAGTGCCCTCAGTAGAGGTCCCCCTATGCAGTGTCCCCCAGTAATGGTCCCCCTATGCAGTGCCTCCAGTAGTGGTCCCCCTATGCAGTACATCCAGTAGTGGTCCCAAAGTGCAGTGCCCCCAGTAGTGGTCCCCCTATGCAGTGCCCCCAGTAGTGTTCCCCCTATGCAGTGCCTCCAGTAGTGCCCCTTATACAGTGCCCCAAGTAGTGGTCCCCCTATGCAGTTCCCCATATACAGTGCCCTCAGTAGTGGTCCCCTTATGCAGTGCCCCCAGTAGTGCCCCTTATACAGTGCCCCCTGTAGTGGTCCCCCTATGTAGTACCCCCAGTAGTGGTCCCCCTAATGCACCAGGTAATAATGCCCCTAAAAGTAATGCCCCCTGCAGTGCTCCCAGTAGTAATTGTCCTTGTAGTGCCCCCAGTTGTAATACCCTTGTAGTGCCCCCAGTAGCAATGCTCTCTGCAGTGTCCCAGTAGTAAGGCCCCTTGGAGTGTCCCCAGTAGTAATGCTCCCTGCAGTGTCCCAGTAGTAATGCCCCTTGGAGTGCCCCCAGTAGTAAGGGCCCCTGTAGTGCCCCCAGTTGTAGAGCTCCCAATAGTGCCCCCAGTAGTAAGCCCCTGTAGTGCCCCCATATGATGCCCCCAGTAGTAAGGCCCCTGTAATGCCCCCTGTAGTGCCCCCAGTAGCAAACACACACACACACCTCTTACCTTAAACACCGCTCCAGTGCGTGCTTCCGTCCGTCCCTGGCGCCCGCTCCCCGGAACTATGGGAGTGACATCACTCCCATAGTGCACTGCGGGACCCGGAAGCCGGTGCTCAGGAGTGAGCTCCGTCCTCCGGCTGGCGCTGGCGCTGGGTGGAGGGGTGGTGGGGGTGGGTAGAGTGTAGAGAGAGAGCACTGATCAGCGGCGCTCCTTCTCCATGCAGCTCCTCCTCAGCAGTGCCTGGAATGGCCGGGTGACAATGGAGCCAAGTGCCCCCTTCAGGGCTGGCGCCCGGCGGCAAATGACTCCATTGTCTCCGGGAGTTCCGCCACTGCTCCCATGTCTGCCATCTTGTGACCAGTAACTGAGAGAATCTTGGCCATTCTTGGTGGTGAAGGACTTGGATGTGTGAGTGAGGCGGGCAGATGGGCAGGCGGGCAGGTGCGCTTGTTTGAGGCAAGTATGTTATTATGTGTGCTGAGATTGTGGTGTCCAGGCAGCCAGTTAGGGTTGGGAGCAGCTAGGGCCTTCCTGCAGCTCTTTAATGTGTCTGCAATAGACACACAGCCTTAGTTTGTTATATATTAGATGGCAAATAGGCCCCTTTAAGATATATACCTAGTAACAGTATAAATGAAAAAAAGAATCACTTAAGCATGTCCTACATTCATATACATAGTAAAACCCAATATATGCATATATAAGCATCTTAATGCCATACGGTGTGAGACGCAGAGCTCAACTGAGATGCTCTGAGAGGATTAGTGTTCCTTATTTTTCTGTACATTTTGCATCTTATTTGAATCGCAGGTGCAGCGTTAAGCCACTCACAGTGTACCAGAGATAGCTAGGCTGCGACTTTAACCACACAGGAATTGGCTTTACATACTACACAGTTGCAGATGAACTTAGCTTGAGAAAAAGCTGTGGCTGCTTACATCGGGGTCTTTTTTAACACAGACTCTCAGTCGCACATAGATGTACAGATGTTACAAACCCCACTGCTCATTGATTGCTAGCAATGTTGTTTTGTTGCTTGCAGTTTTTTTAAATATGCAAAAATAATAAATTATTTGAGTACAAAAAAAAATGCTCGGCACCGGCGAGTCTCCCGAAACCTGGCGCTCCAAGAGGGACTATTTGGCATGACTAAAGCCACCGTATAAAAGGACACATCGGTAATTGGCAAATTGTTCTTACACATGAACAACTTTGTCAAAGGTTCCTTTCAAGTGAAGAACACCCAAGATTATCTATAGGTGTACATCCTGTGCACAATACATACAGTACCTCTGCTTTATAGATGATAATCATCAGCATCATTATCATCATTTATATAAAGGTGCCACATAACTGTGCAGCACCGGTATTTTGTTGCAAGTTAAGAGGTGTATGACGTGGAGAAGGTGGAAAAGGATTTGACAGTGAGGGTGAATCTTGAATGGAATTCTGAAGGTGATGGGGAGCCAGCTTACAATAGATAAAGCAGATGTGGAGTGGTGAGAGAGATCATATACATGTGCCATGGCATTTAGCATCGATTGTAGAGGAGAAAGACGTATGAAAGGAAGACCAAATAGCAGGAGATTACAGTAGTCAAGGTAGGAAATATTGAGAAAAATAGGGACAGACTGTATTCTGAATATATTTTGCAGAAAGTGGCAACAAGAAATGTTTTAAAGGGCAGAGTCAAGGGTAAGACAGTGGCAGTGCCGCAACTAAGGGGGGGGGGCTAGGGGAGCACAGGCCCGAAGGTTCCGGCTGTGAGGGGGCATCACAGGGTCGGTTCTGTGGCCGTTCAACCATTGCGGCCGAACAGGGGCACCACTCACTCCATTGGGTATGCAGTGCCAGAGTTTGGAGAGAGCAGCACTCCTCCTTCCTTCTCTCCCTGCTCTCTCTACATGTAATACTAGCACAGTGTATACTGTACTGGGCTCTTGCAGGCTCAGTCACAGATTGGGCAATCAGCAATGCAGCGGTGTGACATCATAGGTCATGTCGAAGTTCTTGTCGCCGCCCATGCTGAGGCTGGCTTGCAATGGTGAGGGGCAGGCTGAAAAAGGTGATGGGGCCTGGCTAAGGATGGTGATAGGGGCTGGAGGCTCGGGGCTGGATGAGGAAGGTGATGGGGCTGGTGGATGAAGGATATGGGGGCTGGCTGAGGAAGGTGACATCACATGCGCTGAAGAACAGTGTCTGAGGAGCCTGCCACCACTGCTGCCTTAAGGATGAGCAAGGAGAAGATCCAGGTAATTGGTGGTGGGGGGAGGGGTAATACGAACACAGGTTGCTGCAGAGATATAGGGGAGGACACAGGCTGCTGCAATGATACAGGAAGGGGGGGGGCACAGACTGCTGCAGAGATGCCAGGGGGTCACTAAATTACTAAAACACAGAAAAAAAAGAGATTTGCCCCCAGCACACTGCAGCAAAAACAATACTTAAATCCTACATGATAATAGCGATTCAGAGGAATTAGTTACATACATTTGCAAATATATGAATAAGCGCCAGGCCAATCGTCAAGGCTCCTCTATACTGGCGTCCCTAGCATTAAGGGGTTCACGTCCGAGAAGCAAGGCACCCCAAAAAAATTCCAACCAAGGGCCATCCGCAGGGCATCACACGAAAAAGGGAAAAAGGTGATAGTGAAGTATAAAGAAAAGATGTGTAAATATAAATCAATAAGTGTTAATGAAATGAGAAAGAATTACAATGACATAAATAATATACAAACAAATAGAAAAGTGCTAAAAGTATTCTATGTGAATTAAGTGGTGATGCCATGAGAAAGGCCCAGTCAGAACCCCCCCGGGGGCCCCACTCCCAAACGCTCATCCCAAAATAATTATTGCTACATAATAGTAGCACCCACTCTGGGTCATATAATTACAATTGATGTACTGCATGATAACAGTACATATAAAAGCTGAGAGCTAACTTACCTTGGAGGTACCCCAAAAAACCTCCACATGGCACTATAAGCATCAGCACATCCTCCTAATGCTGACTGCCTTCATGCCTCTCCAAACGTGCATAACACATGTGCTTGTAAAGGGCGGGGTTTACTCTGAACACAGAAAAAAAAGAGATTTGCCCCCCAGCACACTGCAGCAAAAACAATACTTAAATCCTACATGATAATAGCGATTCAGAGGTATTAGTTACATACATTTGCAAATATATGAAAAAGCGCCAGGCCAATAGTCAAGGCTCCTCTATACTGGCGTCCCTAGCATTAAGGGGTTCACGTCCGAGTTTGCACGTTTGGTCACTAAAATAACTGCCTTGCCCCTGGTGACAAAAAACCTAGTGTTGGCCCTGGCAGTGGGCTTGGGGCACAGGTAAGAATGTGATGGGCAACTATAGGTAGTGGCACTTTGAGGGGAAACAGTGTGCATTTGAGCTGGAGTGGGATTCTTTATTGATTTCTTAGAAACAGCTTACAACATGCTACATAATGCTTACAGATAACCGTGGGCTTGAAACTGGATAGAATGTAGTTTCAATTTAAATATCTTGTTACTAACTTCATAGCTTCATGAGAGATGACAGTCTCCTCATCATGATACTGACAATTTTTAGGAGCAATGCATCCTATTACTGGCCAATATGTGTAGATAACCACATGACTGTCTGTCTATGCAGTGTCCTGTGAGCGGGATGTAGTTACCATCCCGGTGGTCGGGATGCCTGAACGCCGGGATCTCGTACTCAACCCCTGTGAGCTCACTGAGGGGTCTATTTACTAAGCAGTGTTAGGAGACAAAGTGAAAAGTGATAAGAAAGTGATAAGGTGCCAGACAATCAGCTCCCAACTGTCATCTCACAGGCTGTGTTTAAAAAATCACAGTTGGGAGCTGATTGGCTGGCACCTTATCACTTTCTTTTCACTTTTCACTCTGTTTTCTAACACTGCTTAGTAAATAGACCCCTGAGTTTCTTACAATGTTATTAGAAATTTTGTTTTACAGTATTGTAGTGTCAGACATAGGAAATGCCTAGAAGCGATCCATCACAGATTTTGTCCTTTTCATACAGTACCATGATCTTGCGAAATTTGGCTGGAAGATAACAAACCCATGTTAGTATTGTCAGGTGCCTTTGGTGTGCATTAATGTGCACTGGCCCACTCTTATATGCTATGTAATCAATAATATTGTCACCCTTGAGTCACTTATAGTGTGTTCCTTGAAAAGTACCAGGAGTCTAAGGATAGAAACAGGGGACCTTGTGTCCCTCTAATGAAAGTTATGAATACAGTAAGCACCAGTGTCAGGGATTCCCTACTAGAACTGTCTGCACCACTTTTCTCCCTACCATACCCTCAAATCTATTTTACTTAGGTGGTTGCAACTATATTTGCCCATGAGTAATAAAGCTGGAAAAAATGTCTTTATATAGACAAATTATCAACGGTGCAGTAATTATCTAGCTTCTACCTTTTAAATCACTTTTCAATTCTGCAACAGTATTTCACTGGTAGACATTGTGTCATATACACCAGCCATTTGGCACATAGTTTTGTTATTTCATTGTCTTTTTCTAAGCAACAGTTAACTTTTTTCCAACAAATTCAGCTTTCAAAGTACAGATTTGTTTAACTCCTTCAATAAAGCACTTGCAGCAGCATGAAAGCCAAACAACTTTACCTTGTTAGCCCCTCTGCTCGTACCTACCAGAGATCTGTTTTTCAAATTGGGTCTTCAAAAACATGCACAAGTTTCGCCAGAATCTGAAACATTTTGGGATTTTTTTTTACTGCATATTGCTTGCCGATAAGTACAACTGGATATACATTTTCAGTGTTATATTTGGCTTCTTTAATGTGTGTCCAGTCACAGTTACTGTATTACATATTCCACCTCCCCCCGATGAAGAATGAAAATGATCTTGCAGATACGTTTATTTCACCGGACACCTCTTTGGAACTGTGCACTTTAAACTACTGTATCTCACTCAATAATTAAAAAATGGGCGAATTTATGACCTGGCAGAGAGTGGTAAAAGTGGCAGTGCCAGCAGCAGAATAGCCAACAGTCTGATATATTTGACTGGGCTGTCAAACATTTTATTTTAACACTTTCACAGTCTACTCTACCTTAGAATTCCCTGTGGAGCATTAATGATTTAGAGGATTCCGCTAAATTCATCAACTGGGAGTGTTGCAAAATACAGCTGATCTCATCATAGTCTATCTGAATATCTATGAACTTCAGTGAAGAACATTACTGGTATTGATACCAATCAGTCTGATCTATAGACAATAATGTCTTTTAGCCACACTTGTCTACATGCAGAATAGACTTTATGGGCTGATTAAAATCCATTGTGAGAACATGATTCTTTGTTCAGCCCTGTTAACATTCCTTGCATTGTTTTACACCGGTGCATTGGGATTTGTATTAATTTGGTATTAATATGCTGCTTCATACAATATTAAGTGAGTTTTCTTTTGTTCATTGATAATAGTTCCATGCCGCAATGAGATATTTCATTTTACTCTCTTTGTTTAATCTCCTTTTTTTGCCCTCAACCAATCATAAAATGAATTAAAAAATCATATTGTTATATTTACATTTGCATTTTATTCCTCTGAAGCGGGAACATATCGTGGTGATTTAATTATCATAAGTTCTAAAGTACTTGCTTTATCCTTGATTATTGTATTCAGAATACTCAACATTCCGACAAGCCAATATCCTAAACTCTGACTTCAAAGACAAGAGCCATTGCCATTTGCTAACCTTTTCAATGTTACATTGAGAATTTTCACTTTACTTTAATTTATTAATCATGTCTCCAAATACCAATATCCTGGAATCAATAGTTCATAATGGAAACCGGCTATCTGTACATAATCCTTTAATCCTAGATTGAATTTGACATTAATTAAATTGAGTCCAATTGGTTTAGAAGACCCTAAAAAATAGGTACCGGAGTCTGTCACATGCACAACTCCAACAGTTGCAGAACAGTCCTGATTTCATGGAATGGCAGATTGGAGACAAGCGTTGAGGGGATCAGGGCAGTGGCATAACTTGAGGCCTCTTGTTACAGTGCAATATCTGAGCCAGGATCTCTCTAACTCGTCTCCACTTCCTTAATTGTCCAGTGTATAATGCAGCTATAGCATGAGGCTATAATAAATACTGAACAATAGAAGCTGCACTGCACATAATCCCTCTCTTTGTAGACAGAAGCCCACTTTTTCGATCCACCCATGGGTTGCACAGATTCATTCTCAGATGCTGTGGTAGGTAAAGTATGACTAGTATGGGAGCCCCTTCATTGTCACGTTCCAATTTCATATATAGCATCCTGTACCTTCTCCCTAAATTTGCACATTTCATCCTGGGGAAGATAGCAAACTCCATATTAATGGAGCGTACACACGGTCAGATTTGTCAGACTTGTCAGATTTGTCAGATGAACGATTGAACGATTAAACGATTTGAACGATTTTTGACTGCATTAAAATGAATGGAATCGTCCAAGTCTGACTGCAAACCCATCAGATGTCAGATATCGTTATCTGACAAACGGGAACGCGCATCGTTGATCGTCCATCGTTGAGGCATGTCAGATATGAACGATTTTCCTTCAGATATGAACGACTGAACGATTTTTAAATCGTTATCGTTCATATCTGAAGGAAAAATCTGATCGTGTGTATGCACCAATAAGAGTCACTTTCAATTTCTACAAAGGTCAGTTTAGTCAGAGAATCTATTATTTTTTTCCCATGCGCATGACGGAGCCGCCTGTCAATCAGGAAGAGGCATAGAAGGGGCTGAGTGCGATCACGCAGGACCTGTTCTGCATATTCGTAGAATGGGTCCTGCGCATGCACAGATTGCCGATACTCGGGTATCTGCATTGCGTGCAATGCTGAATTAGCCCCTTAATTAGTACCTCTGTCATTTTGATTTAACCACCTGTGATCACCCATGGATATCTCTAAAACCTGAACTGTTGAGGAGCCTTGAAGACCACGTTTGGGAACCTCTGCTCTATCTCTAAGTCTACCAATACCGACACATCATTTAATGAATAGCTCCACAGTTTTTTCACAGCTCTGCAAAACTAGGAACAACTGTGCTTTGATCAACGCAACTCCTCCTGTCAGCTGGAGCAAAAATCTGCTTCTTCTCAAACACCGCCATATTGCTCTGTCAGGGGCAAACAGGATTTCTAGAGAGGGGTTTCCAAATGGTTAATTTTAGAGTGAGTGTGGACAGTCCATGTAGAGGGCATAATTATTAGCACTTATCAGCGATCACAGTATGCCATTAGATGCGGCAGTAGGGCCATCCTGTCTGAGTTGAATGTTTTTATTTCAGATGTTGCCACAATTCCAGAGAATTGAAGCAAGTCCTGGAGTCTGGGGGAGCGACAGAAGAACCTAGCACCAGCCCTGGACATACATGTACACATTGATCTCCGTATGCACAGGATAATAAGTATATGTTATACCATATTAATAATGAACCCTATATAGATGGCCTATAGCAGTGCACACATTAAAGTGCATGTTTTCCAGATCTCCTAGTTGGTGCACATGGTGTATTCAGTACTTACTGACACATTTTTAAAGATCCACAGAAGTATTCATTATTTCATTTGTGATACTGAGGAGATCTTTAATACATGGAGCTCTTGTAAAATTGTATTTTATACTATTGCTTTTGTGATCATGGTCTGGGCTAGGAAAGTGGGTTTTCTAGGCAACCGGAAGCCCCCCTGCGTTTGCCTATGTCTGTAACCTATGCATCTTGATGTAAATTTAGGGGATAGTCGCTGCTGAAATGGATTTTACACTTGTTCTTGGACAATTTGGGCTTTGTTAGTTATCACTGCTGTTTTTTGGTGAAATGAAACACCCATGACCTCATTAATAACACAGAAAATTATGTCAGCGTTTTCATTTATTTCCTGTGTTTCAACCATTCTTTTAATGTAGTGTGACCCAGAATATCACAGAAAAATGAGTCATCCTCGTCAAAAAAAGGTGACTAGTTTATAAGTGAAGCCAGGCAGACAACCAGTACTCAAACATTACAAGTCAAGCAGGGTACAGAGTGACATCAGCCCGCTTAACTGCTATCCCTATGCTGTATTAGGCCTGCTAGCATATATTACATTTGTCCCTTCATATTACAACATCTGGTGATGTGTGAAATAATTCAAGCAGACAGTCTACTCTGGACGGAGAGGTAAACACAGCTTTGAGTTCACACTTAACTCGCAGCTTGTGTCAGAATGCAAAGTGCTACGGGGCAAGACATCCCCTGCTGACTGCATTGCAAGGCACCCCATGTGCCAGTGTAATTGGTAAGGCTTTCTGCACAAGATGCTTTAATGAGACAGGAGATATTAAAATTGATGGGAAATATTAAAAAAAAAATGTAAAAATTGAGCATATTACAGCTCGGATTTTGTCTGTGTGTACAAGGGGAGCTGTGCATTCGCCTACAAAACAACTTTGCTTTCATGCGGTACTTGCTTAGAAACTGCCTGTATTCCCATTCAGCAAAGTCATTTGCATTCCACAGTGGTGAAGAAATCTAATCCTTTCTTTCAGTTAATTAAATCTTTCTTGGTTCAGATAAAAGTGGAGCTTTGATCCTACAACAACAGATGGTCATTTTATCTTGGACCAAGCGAGACTATCGACCAATGCTTTATATGATTAATTGATGAAATTTGTCTTCTTTTTCCAATTTACTTTGTGTTAATAATGTAAAATTAATATTTCATGTATTGGGATCCAATGTACAGGACAGTGTTGAAGGTAAAAAAAATTCTATAAGTTAGATGTACAATCTTATTGTACTAGTTTCACAGCACAGTACTATCATACTGGACCCCTTCCATTAAATAACGCTCAATGGGCCAAATTTAATATTCTGTAGGTTGAGGAAAATGCCAATGTTTTGGTGATTTAGCCACCAGATTTAAAGTGGAATTTAGTTAAAAGCTAACCCAGGATGGTGTTGTCAGGATGGCGCTTTAAATCTCGAGACTACACTGTCAAAGCATCTGCACATTACCCACAGGCTATTACATTTGGCCCAGCTTGTGGCTTCCCTCTTTTCTCTCTGTTTTGAGACACACTAAGATGCTCCTCTTTTCAAGCACCCACTCTGGGCTGATTCAGTTTGGATCGCAGCTGCTAATACGCACGCAATCGGACGATTGTTGTGAACTAGCTATTGCTATCGGGACGGCGATCGCAATGACCACACAGAACCATCGCAGAGTGTTTGACAGGAAGTGTCATCTATGGGTGGTGATGGGGGGGGGGGGGGGCTGTGGTCGGCAAAACACAGACCTGCCAGTGCATTCCCTCGCCGTTTCAGGGGCATGCATAAATTGTCCACTGTGAAGCCATACGCAGTGTGAGGTCTCAGAGCGTGCGTGGCTGTTGGTAATTTCTGAGTGAGGTCAGAGCTTGTGGAAGTGTGCGTATGGGTCCGATGGTACTCGACTGTACCGATGGTTTCGCTAGCCTGCTAAGTCTTACGGATGGGCGTATGGTAAAGTGGGCGTTATGTGGTGCTGAGTTTGCGATGGAGTGGAGTGCAGTGGAGTGGCTTGCTATCACAGTTGAACTGTGTGCACACTGCATACACAGTATTGCGATCCGTAGTGAATCAGGTGTTCTGTCCTCTGTTGATGATTCATCATTGTGTCCAGGGTCCCCGTGGGAGAAGGCGACCCGCAGCAGGTGCCCCCTACATAGGCAAATGCAGGGGGGGTTTCCGTCTGCCTGGAAACCCCCCTCCCCAGCTCACACCATGACCACAATAGAAGTTGTATTATAATAGAATGTTACTAGTGCTGCATGTTCTTCTCAGTATCACAAATGAAATGATTAGCAACACCTGTGAATCTTTTAATGTGTCAGCCAGTAATAAATATACCTGTGCACCAACTAGGAGATGTGGAAAACATGCACTGTTAGGGGTGCACTGCTATAGACCATCAATAGGGTTAATTATTAATACTGTATAATAATAGACTACCCAGTACATAAGGAGACCAATAGGTACATATATGTCCAGGGCAGTGCTAGGTTCTTCTGCTGTTATCCCAGACTCTCGGACTTGCACCAATGCTCTGCAATGGTGCCCACATCTGAAAAAGAATATTCTGCTCAGACAGGATGGTCCTACTGCCGTATCTAATGGCATACTGTGATCGCGGTCTTGTATATCCTGGAATTATGTATGATGCATATTAAAGCTGGATAAGCGCTAATTATGTCCTCTTCATGGGCCAGTCCACTCCCTCTAAAATCAAGCATTTGGAAACCCCCCTCTAGAAATCCTGCGTTTGCCACTGCCCTAGCCTCTTCTTAATTAATTTTGTCCTAACAGAGTTTGTGTGGCGGGAATGAGCTGTGTGAAGTGGAACTGGGCCCCAAGGTGGTTCAGGCCCCATAGCTATGGCATCCCCTGCACACAGCGGGGTTCTCATTCAGACCCGGTCGCAAGCACCGATGTGCTTGCAACCAGGACGATAATTAGCCCTGTGCATGCGCAGTGGCCGCACTGTGTGTGCTTAAGCCCCAGAGCGAGAGATAAACTCTCTCGCTCCGGAGCTCTCTACAAAAGGGGCGGCTGTCAATGTTGATCGACAGCTCGCCCCGTTTTGTACGCGGGCCGGGGGGGTGGTTTCCAAAACGGAGGCGTTCCTTAACGAACCTCTTTCAGAGCAGGAAGCTCCCTGGGGCTTGCGGCTGCCGAGACCCAACCTTAGGGTCTTGTCACAAGCCCCGATGGCCGCGATAGTGTTCACCATCGCGACCATCAACCTGGTCAGTCGTTAAGCTGTGGGTGGTAACCCACAGCTTACCTAACGACCAGGAGGCCACACTTCATAAATGAAGCGGCCGCCCTCATTCAGAACGAGCGCTCGCTTCTTTTGAGCGCCTCTGAATGAGGGCCAGTATAGTTATGCTTTTGCCTGTTACAAGTGGAAAGGGAATTGCCTGCCTCATTATTCTCCTGAAATACTCTGTGCAGCCCTTATGGCCATTGTGATGATTAGTTTGGATATTCTTGCCATACCCACTGCAGACCTGGGTATGCTTTAATAAGCAAGAGATAAAGGGTGGGATGTACTAAGAACAGAAATGCAGTCAAACTACATTTCTCATATGCAGGGGTGTATCTAGGGATCCAAGTGCACCTTCTGAATAATTACACTATGCATTAAATAAGTACTTAAAATGTTTCCTGAGCTACCCCCCTTCTGTCTCCCCAGCCAGCCCACATGTTTCATCAGCTAGCACCTCCGTCTGTCTCCCCAGCCATCCCCCTATACAGTGCCCCCAGTAGTAGTCCCCCCATGCATTTCCCCCAGTAGTAATCCCCCCTATGCTGCATTGCCCCCAGTAGTAGTCCCCCCTATACAGTGCCCCGAGTAGTAGTCCCCCCTATACAGTTCCCCCAGTTGTGGCCCCCCCTATACAGTGTCCCCAGTGGCAGCCGCCTCCCATAAAGAGCCCCCAGTAGCGGCCACCCCCTATACAGTTCCCCCTAGTAGCCCCCCCGTGTGCCAGACACCAGACACACAACACACAACTTAACTGAATCCCCGCTCCTGACGCGACCGCTGCTGTCCGCTTCCCACGGTCCGCTCTGCACTATGGGAGAGACGTCATGATGTCTCTCCCATCACTCGCTGCGGGGGGATCCGGACAGCGGAGCTCATGAGTGAGCTCCAGCCGGATCCCTCCATGGACGCAGCAGCCAATGAGAGTCTGTCTGACTCTCATTGGCTGGCTGTTATAACAAAACACACAGCCGCTGCCGCTGGCGGCTGTGTGTTTGTTACTGTGTAGGGCAGACCGCTCTCACTGCGGTTTGCCCTACACTTGTGGGGCCCGGGGGACTAGTGGTGGGTGCAGTGGCGGCTATGGGCCCCTGCACCACAGTGGGCCCCAATGCAAGGCAACGGCTGCACCGCAGCTAGTTCCGGTCCTGGTAATCCCGGCCTGATTCCACCCTTTGGGTGCTGGTGGCACTGCCGGATGGCGCCTCCCTTGGCCGGCACCCCTGGCGAGTGCCATCCTGGCCAATGGGTAGATATGCCTGCTCATATGTACAGTATTAAGCTTTGACACTATAGTACTAAGCTTTGGGTAATGTCATTTTGAGATGGCATTATCCAATAGAAACCTATGGGCTTCTTTCCGTATCCTGCACTAAGAGGGATCCAATCGAATCTCTCCCAGTGTACCCAGCAGTGTTGCTTCATTCTGCGCATGCGCAGAAGGATACCAGAGAGAATTCTAGATCATAAACCCCCCCGAGCCCTGGCCAGCTCTCTACATCACTGAGAGTAAGCCATTAGTTGCGTCAGTAAGGCCAGCTAGCCTGAACTGAATGTTTTTTTTTCTTTCTGGATGTGGACACCATTCCACAACCTAAGCTCCCCAACCCCTTCCTATATGTGGCGCAATGGAGCAAGTGTGGGAGTCTGGGGGAGCAGTAAAAAAACTCAGCACTGAAAGAATGAAGACCACTTATCACAAATTTAAAATGGATATTAAATGTATTGATGTCTGTAAGGTATATTAACCCTTACTTCCAAGGTGACGAAATTGGTGATATTGTAAGTCAGTGATTTTCAAACTTTTACAACTGTAGGCACACTATGCAAGATATTAAATTGCTTAGGCACACCATCCGGTTATTTGGCGTACGCGACCTATGAAAAAATATACATATTAACATACATTGGCCTCCACAGGAATAAAACACACATACATTTGCCTCCACAGGAATAAAACACACATACATTGGCCTCCACAGGAATAAAACACACATACATTGGCCTCCACAGGAATAAAACACACATACATTGGCCTCCAGAGGAACAAAACGCACATACATTGGCCCATGAGAAATAAAACACACATACATTGGCCCCAGGGAAATAAAACACACATACATTGGCCTCCACAGGAATAAAACACACATACAGTACATTGGCCTCCACAGGAATAAAACACACATACATTGGCCTCCACAGGAATAAAACCCACATACATTGGCCTCCACAGGAATAAAACACACATACATTGGCCTCCTCAGGAATAAAACGCACATACATTGGCCTCCACAGGAATAAAACGCACATACATTGGCATCCACAGGAATAAAACACACATACATTGGCCTCCACAGGAATAAAACACACATACATTGGCCTCCACAGGAATAAAACGCACATACATTGGCCCCAGGGAAATAAAACACACATACATTGGCCTTCACAGGACTAAAACGCACATACATTAGCCTCCACAGGAATAAAACACACATAAATTGGCCTCCACAGGAATAAATCACACATACATCGGCCCCAGAGAAATAAAACACACATACATTGGCCTCCACAGGAATAAAAAGCACATACATTGGCCTCAGAGAAATAAAACACACATATATTGGCCTCCACAGGAATAAAACACACATACATTGGCCTCCACAGGAATAAAACACACATACACTGGCCACCACAGGAATAAAACGCACATACATTGGCCCAAGGGAAATAAAACACACATACATTGGCCTCCACAAGAATAAAACGCACATACATTGGCCCCAGGGAAATAAAACGCACATACATTGGCCCCTGGGAAATAAAACACACATACATTGGCCTCCACAGGAATAAAACACACATACATTGGCCTCCACAGGAATAAAACGCACATACATTGGCCTCCACAGCAATAAAACGCACATACATTGGCATCCACAGGAATAAAACACACATACATTGGCCTCCACAGGAATAAAACACACATACATTGGACCCAGGGAAATAAAACACACATACATTGGCCTCCACAGGAATAAAAAGCACATACATTGGCCTCAGAGAAATAAAACACACATACATTGGCCTCCACAGGAATAAAACACACATACATTGGCCTCCACAGGAATAAAACAAACATTCATTGGCCTCCACAGGAATAAAACACACATACATTGGCCTCCACAGGAATAAAACGCACATACATTGGCCCCAGGGAAATAAAACGCACATACATTGGCCCCTGGGAAATAAAACACACATACATTGGCCTCCACAGGAATAAAACACACATACATTGGCCTCCACAGGAATAAAACACACATACATTGGCCCCAGGGAAATAAAACACACATACATTGGCCTTCACAGGACTAAAACGCACAAACATTGGCCTCCACAGGAATAAAACACACATACATAGGCCTCCACAGGAATAAAACACACATACATCGGCCCCAGAGAAATAAAACACACATACATTGGCCTCCACAGGAATAAAACACACATACATTGGCCTCCACAGGAATAAAACACACATACATTGGCTCCACAGGAATAAAACACACATACATTGGCCTCCACAGGAATAAAACGCACATACATTGGCCTCCACAGGAATAAAACGCACATACATTGGCCTCCACAGGAATAAAACACACATACATTGGCCTCCACAGAAATAAAACACACATACATTGGCCTCCACAGGAATAAAACACACATACATTGGCCCCAGGGAAATAAAACACAGATACATTGGCCTTCACAGGACTAAAACACACATACATTGGCCTCCACAGGAATAAAACACACATACATTGGCCTCCACAGGAATAAAACACACATACATTGGCCTCCACAGGAATAAAACGCACATACATTGGCCTCCACAGGAATAAAACGCACATACATTGGCCTCCACAGGAATAAAACACAAATACATTGGCATCCACAGGAATAAAACACACATACATCGGCCACAGAGAAATAAAACACACATATATTGGCCTCCACAGGAATAAAAAGCACATACATTGGCCTCAGAGAAATAAAACACACATACATTGGCCTCCACAGGAATAAAACACACATAGATTGGCCTCCACAGGAATAAAACACACATACATTGGCCTCCACAGGAATAAAACACACATACATTGGCCTCCACAGGAATAAAACACACACACATTGGCCTCCACAGGAATAAAATGCACATACATTGGCCCCAGGGAAATAAAACACACATACATTGGCCTCCACAGGTATAAAACGCACATACATTGGCCCCAGGGAAATAAAACCCACATACATTGGCCCCTGGGAAATAAAACACACATACATTTGCCTTCACAGGACTAAAACGCACATACATCGGCCGCAGAGAAATAAAACACACATATATTGGCCTCCACAGGAATAAAAAGCACATACATTGGCCTCAGAGAAATAAAACACACATACATTGGCCTCCACAGGAATAAAACACACATAGATTGGCCTCCACAGGAATAAAACACACATACATTGGCCTCCACAGGAATAAAACACACATACATTGGCCTCCACAGGAATAAAACACACACACATTGGCCTCCACAGGAATAAAATGCACATACATTGGCCCCAGGGAAATAAAACACACATACATTGGCCTCCACAGGTATAAAACGCACATACATTGGCCCCAGGGAAATAAAACGCACATACATTGGCCCCTGGGAAATAAAACACACATACATTGGCCTTCACAGGACTAAAACGCACATACATTGGCCTCCACAGGAATAAAACGCACATACATTGGCATCCACAGGAATAAAACACACATACATTGGCCTCCACAGGAATAAAACACACATACATTGGCCTCCACAGGAATAAAACGCACATACATTGGCCCCAGGGAAATAAAACACACATACATTGGCCTTCACAGGACTAAAACGCACATACATTAGCCTCCACAGGAATAAAACACACATAAATTGGCCTCCACAGGAATAAATCACACATACATCGGCCCCAGAGAAATAAAACACACATACATTGGCCTCCACAGGAATAAAAAGCACATACATTGGCCTCAGAGAAATAAAACACACATATATTGGCCTCCACAGGAATAAAACACACATACATTGGCCTCCACAGGAATAAAACACACATACATTGGCCTCCACAGGAATAAAACACACATACATTGGCCTCCACAGGAATAAAACACACATACACTGGCCACCACAGGAATAAAACGCACATACATTGGCCCAAGGGAAATAAAACACACATACATTGGCCTCCACAAGAATAAAACGCACATACATTGGCCCCAGGGAAATAAAACGCACATACATTGGCCCCTGGGAAATAAAACACACATACATTGGCCTCCACAGGAATAAAACACACATACATTGGCCTCCACAGGAATAAAACGCACATACATTGGCCTCCACAGCAATAAAACGCACATACATTGGCATCCACAGGAATAAAACACACATACATTGGCCTCCACAGGAATAAAACACACATACATTGGACCCAGGGAAATAAAACACACATACATTGGCCTCCACAGGAATAAAAAGCACATACATTGGCCTCAGAGAAATAAAACACACATACATTGGCCTCCACAGGAATAAAACACACATACATTGGCCTCCACAGGAATAAAACAAACATTCATTGGCCTCCACAGGAATAAAACACACATACATTGGCCTCCACAGGAATAAAACGCACATACTTTGGCCCCAGGGAAATAAAACGCACATACATTGGCCCCTGGGAAATAAAACACACATACATTGGCCTCCACAGGAATAAAACACACATACATTGGCCTCCACAGGAATAAAACACACATACATTGGCCCCAGGGAAATAAAACACACATACATTGGCCTCCACAGGAATAAAACACACATACATTGGCCTCCACAGGAATAAAACACACATACATTGGCTCCACAGGAATAAAACACACATACATTGGCCTCCACAGGAATAAAACGCACATACATTGGCCTCCACAGGAATAAAACGCACATACATTGGCCTCCACAGGAATAAAACACACATACATTGGCCTCCACAGAAATAAAACACACATACATTGGCCTCCACAGGAATAAAACACACATACATTGGCCCCAGGGAAGTAAAACACAGATACATTGGCCTTCACAGGACTAAAACGCACATACATTGGCCTCCACAGGAATAAAACACAAATACATTGGCATCCACAGGAATAAAACACACATACATCGGCCACAGAGAAATAAAACACACATATATTGGCCTCCACAGGAATAAAAAGCACATACATTGGCCTCAGAGAAATAAAACACACATACATTGGCCTCCACAGGAATAAAACACACATAGATTGGCCTCCACAGGAATAAAACACACATACATTGGCCTCCACAGGAATAAAACACACATACATTGGCCTCCACAGGAATAAAACACACACACATTGGCCTCCACAGGAATAAAATGCACATACATTGGCCCCAGGGAAATAAAACACACATACATTGGCCTCCACAGGTATAAAACGCACATACATTGGCCCCAGGGAAATAAAACCCACATACATTGGCCCCTGGGAAATAAAACACACATACATTTGCCTTCACAGGACTAAAACGCACATACATCGGCCGCAGAGAAATAAAACACACATATATTGGCCTCCACAGGAATAAAAAGCACATACATTGGCCTCAGAGAAATAAAACACACATACATTGGCCTCCACAGGAATAAAACACACATAGATTGGCCTCCACAGGAATAAAACACACATACATTGGCCTCCACAGGAATAAAACACACATACATTGGCCTCCACAGGAATAAAACACACACACATTGGCCTCCACAGGAATAAAATGCACATACATTGGCCCCAGGGAAATAAAACACACATACATTGGCCTCCACAGGTATAAAACGCACATACATTGGCCCCAGGGAAATAAAACGCACATACATTGGCCCCTGGGAAATAAAACACACATACATTGGCCTTCACAGGACTAAAACGCACATACATTGGCCCCAGAGAAATAAAACACACATACATTGGCCCCCATAGAATAAAAATTACATTGGCTGGCCCCCACAGAAACAATAAAAAACACACATACATTGGCCTCCACAGGAATAAAACACACATACATTGGTCTCCACAGGAATAAAACACACATACATTGGCCTCCACCAGAATAAAACACACATACATTGTCCTCCACAGGAATAAAACACACATACATTGGCCTCAGAGAAATAAAACACAAATACATTGGCCTCCACAGGAATAAAATGCACATACATTGGCCCCAGGGAAATAAAACGCACATACATTGGCCCCAGGGAAATAAAACACACATACATTGGCCTCCACAGGAATAAAACACACATATATTGGCCTCCACAGGAATAAAACGCACATACATTGGCCCCAGGGAAATAAAACACACATACATTGGCCTCCACAGGAATAAAACACACATACATTGGCCTCCACAGGAATAAAACGCACATACATTTGCCCCAGGGAAATAAAACGCACATACATTGGCCCCTGGGAAATAAAACACACATACATTGGCCTCCACAGGAATAAAACACACATACAATGGCCTCCACAGGAATAAAACACACATACATTGGCCTCCAATGGAATAAAAACGCACATACATTGGCCTCAGAGAAATAAAACACACATACATTGGCCTCCACAGGAATAAAACGCAGATACATTGGCCCCAGGGAAATAAAACACACATACATTGGCCTCCACAGGAATAAAACGCACATATATTGGCCCCAGGGAAATAAAACGCACATACATTGGCCCCAGGGAAATAAAACACACATACATTGGCCTCCACAGGAATAAAACTCACATACATTGGCCCCAGGGAAATAAAATGCACTTACATTGGCCCCAGAGAAATAAAAAACACATACATTTGCCCCCATAGAATAAAAATTACATTGGCTGGCCCCCACAGAAACAATAAAAAACACACATACATTGGCCCCAGGGAAATAAAACGCACACACATTGGCCCGAGGGAAATAAAACACACATACATTTGCCTCCACAGGAATAAAACACACATACATTGGCCTCCACAGGAATAAAACACACATATATTGGCCTCCACAGGAATAAAACACACATACATTGGCCTCCACAGGAACAAAACGCACATACATTGGCCTCCACAGGAATAAAAAGCACATACATTGGCCTCAGAGAAATAAAAAGCACATACATTGGCCTCAGAGAAATAAAACACACATACATTGGCCTCCACAGGAATAAAACACACATACATTGGCCTCCACAGGAATAAAACACACATACATTGGCCTCCACAGGAATAAAACACACATACATTGGCCCCAGGGAAATAAAACACACATACATTGGCCTCCACAGGAATAAAACGCACATACATTGGCCCCAGGGAAATAAAACGCACTTACATTGGCCCCTGGGAAATAAAACACACATACATTGGCCTCCACAGGAATAAAACACACATACATTGGCCTCCACAGGAATAAAACACACATACATTGGCCCCAGGGAAATAAAACACACATACATTGGCCTTCACAGGACTAAAACGAACATACATTGGCCTCCACAGGAATAAAACACACATACATTGGCCTCCACTGGAATAAAACACACATACATCGGCCCAAGAGAAAAAAAACACACATACATTGGCCTCCACAGGAATAAAACACACATACATTGGCCTCCACAGGAATAAAACACACATACATTGGCCTCCACAGGAATAAAACACACATACATTGGCCTCCACAGGAATAAAACGCACATACAATGGCCTCCACAGGAATAAAACGCACATACATTGGCCTCCACAGGAATAAAACGCACATACATTGGCCTCCACAGGAATAAAACACACATACATTGTCCTCCACAGGAATAAAACACACATACATTGGCCCGAGGGAAATAAAACACACATACATTGGCCTCCACAGGAATAAAACGCACATACATTGGCCTCCACTGGAATAAAACACACATACATTGGCCTCCACAGGAATAAAACACACATACATCGGCCCCAGAGAAATAAAACACACATACATTGGCCTCCACAGGGATAAAAAGCACATACATTGGCCTCAGAGAAATAAAACACACATACATTGGCCTCCACAGGAATAAAACACACATACATTGGCCTCCTCAGGAATAAAACACACATAATTTGGCCTCCACAGGAATAAAATGCACATACATTGGCCCCAGGGAAATAAAACACACATACATTGTCCTCCACAGGAATAAATTGCACATACATTGGCCCCAGGGAAATAAAACGCACATACATTGGCCCCAGGGAAATAAAACACACATACATTGGGCTTCACAGGACTAAAATGCACATACATTGGCCCCAGAGAAATAAAACACACATACATTGGCCCCCATAGGAATAAAACACACATACATTGGCCTCCACAGGAATAAAACACACATACATTGGCCTCCACAGGAATAAAACACACATACATTGGCCTCCACAGGAACAAAACGCACATACATTGGCCTCCACAGGAATAAAAAGCACATACATTGGCCTCAGAGAAATAAAAAGCACATACATTGGCCTCAGAGAAATAAAACACACATACATTGGCCTCCACAGGAATAAAACACACATACATTGGCCTCCACAGGAATAAAACACACATACATTGGCCTCCACAGGAATAAAACACACATACATTGGCCCCAGGGAAATAAAACACACATACATTGGCCTCCACAGGAATAAAACGCACATACATTGGCCCCAGGGAAATAAAACGCACATACATTGGCCCCTGGGAAATAAAACACACATACATTGGCCTCCACAGGAATAAAACACACATACATTGGCCTCCACAGGAATAAAACACACATACATTGGCCCCAGGGAAAGAAAACACACATACATTGGCCTTCACAGGACTAAAATGAACATACATTGGCCTCCACAGGAATAAAACACACATACATTGGCCTCCACAGGAATAAAACACACATACATCGGCCCCAGAGAAAAAAAACACACATACATTGGCCTCCACAGGAATAAAACACACATACATTGGCCTCCACAGGAACAAAACGCACATACATTGGCCTCCACAGGAATAAAAAGCACATACATTGGCCTCAGAGAAATAAAAAGCACATACATTGGCCTCAGAGAAATAAAACACACATACATTGGCCTCCACAGGAATAAAACACACATACATTGGCCTCCACAGGAATAAAACACACATACATTGGCCTCCACAGGAATAAAACACACATACATTGGCCCCAGGGAAATAAAACACACATACATTGGCCTCCACAGGAATAAAACGCACATACATTGGCCCCAGGGAAATAAAACGCACATACATTGGCCCCTGGGAAATAAAACACACATACATTGGCCTCCACAGGAATAAAACACACATACATTGGCCCCAGGGAAATAAAACACACATACATTGGCCTTCACAGGACTAAAACGAACATACATTGGCCTCCACAGGAATAAAACACACATACATTGGCCTCCACAGGAATAAAACACACATACATCGGCCCCAGAGAAAAAAAACACACATACATTGGCCTCCACAGGAATAAAACACACATACATTGGCCTCCACAGGAATAAAACACACATACATTGGCCTCCACAGGAATAAAACACACATACATTGGCCTCCACAGGAATAAAACGCACATACATTGGCCTCCACAGGAATAAAACGCACATACATTGGCCTCCACTGGAATAAAACACACATACATTGGCCTCCACAGGAATAAAACACACATACATTGTCCTCCACAGGAATAAAACACACATACATTGGCCCCAGGGAAATAAAACACACATACATTGGCCTCCACAGGAATAAAACGCACATACATTGGCCTCCACTGGAATAAAACACACATACATTGGCCTCCACAGGAATAAAACACACATACATCGGCCCCAGAGAAATAAAACACACATACATTGGCCTCCACAAGAATTAAAAGCACATACATTGGCCTCAGAGAAATAAAAGACACATCCATTGGCCTCCACAGGAATAAAACACACATACATTGGCCTCCTCAGGAATAAAACACACATACTTTGGCCTCCACAGGAATAAAATGCACATACATTGGCCCCAGGGAAATAAAACACACATACATTGGCCTCCACAGGAATAAATTGCACATACATTGGCCCCAGGGAAATAAAACGCACATACATTGGCCTTCACAGGACTAAAACGCACATACATTGGCCCCAGAGAAATAAAACACACATACATTGGCCCCCATAGAATAAAAATTACATTGGCTGGCCCCCACAGAAACAATAAAAAACACACATACATTGGCCTCCACAGGAATAAAATGCACTTACATTGGCCCCAGGGAAATAAAACACACATACATTGGCCTCCACAGAAATAAAACGCACATACATTGGCCTCAGAGAAATAAAACACACATACATTGGCCTCCACAGGAATAAAACACACATACATTGGCCTCCACAGGAATAAAACACACATACATTGGCCTCCACAGGAATAAAACACACATACATTGGCCTCCACAGGAATAAAACACACATACATTGGCCTCCACAGGAATAAAACGCACATACATTGGCCTCAGAGAAATAAAACACACATACATTGGCCTCCACAGGAATAAAACGCACATACATTGGCCCCAGGGAATTAAAATACACATACATTGGCCTCCACAGGAATAAAACGCACATACATTGGCCCAAGGGAAATAAAACGCACATACATTGGCCCCAGGGAAATAAAACACACATACATTGGCCTCCACAGGAATAAAACGCACATACATTGGCCCCAGGGAAATAAAATGCACATACATTGGCCCCAGAGAAATAAAAAACACATACATTGGCCCCCATAGAATAAAAATTACATTGGCTGGCCCCCACAGAAACAATAAAAAACTAGGGGTGTGCACCGGCCACTTTTCGTGTTTTGTGTTTTGGTTTTGGATCTGGATCTTTCTTCGTGTTTTGGATCTGGATTGGTTTTGCCAAAACCACCCTTCCGTGTTTTGGGTTCTGGGTTTTGTGTTTTGGATCTGTATTTTTTTGAAAAAAAGCTTAAAAACAGCTAAAATCACAGAATTTGTAGGTTTTTCTGCTCCTTTGCTATTATTAACCTCAATAACCTTAATTTCCACTCATTTCCAGTCTATTCTGAACACCTCACACCTCACAATAGTGTTTTTATGTCCAAAAGGTTGCACCGAGGTAGCTGGATGATTATGCTAAGCGACACGAGTGGGCGGCACAAACACGTGACCCATCTAGGCGTGATACTGCAGTGGCAGACAGGATGACAGTTTGAAAAACTAGGCCCCAAACTGTACATAATGCAAAGAAAAAAAAGAGGTGCAAGATGGAATTGTCCTTGGGCCCTCTCACCCACCCTTATGTTGTATAAACAGGACTTGCACACTTTAACAAATCAATCATTTCAGCGCCAGGGTCTGCAACACAACTGTGGCTGAAATGATTGCTTCGTTTGGGCCCCCACAAAACAAGCTGGCAATTAAAGTGTCCCTGCACAATCTGGCTCTACGGAGGCAAGATGTCATCCTCATCCTCCTCATCCACCGATTCCTCACCCTCTTCAGTGTGTACATCCTCATCCTCACAAAGTATTAACTCGTCCCCACTTGAATCCACCACCACAGGTCCCTCTGTACGTTCTGGAGGCTGGTCTCCCTGGAAGAGCTGATAATTCATTTTGATGAACATCATCTTCTCCACATTCTGTGGAAGCAACCTCCTACGCCTTTTGCTGACAAGGTTCCCGGCTGCACTAAACATTCTTTCGGAGTACACACTGGAGGGGGGACAACTCAGGTAAAATAGAGCCAGTTTCTACAGGGGCCTCCAAATTGCCTCTTTTTCCTGCCAGTACTGGTATGGATTGTCTGACATGCCTACTTGGATGCTGTCACCGATGTAATCCTCCACCATTCTGTCAATGGTGACAGTATCATATGCAGTGACAGTAGACATGTCAGAAATTGTTGCCAGGTCCTTCAGTCCGGATCAGATGTCCAAACTTGGTCCTGCCTGCCCTGCATCACCGCCAGCGGGTTGCTTAGGATACCTAAGTTTTTTCCTGGCAGCCCCAGTTGCGGGAGAAAATGAAGAAGGAGCCGTTGACGTGTCACGTTCCGCTTCAGCTGACAGTGTGTTCACCAGCAGGTCTTTGCACCTCTGCAGGCTTGTGTCAGCCGGAAAGAGAGACACCACATAGGCTTTAAACCTAGGATCGAGCACGGTGGCCAAAATGTAGTGGTCTGATTTCAACAGATTGACCACCCTGGAATCCTGGCAAAGCGAATGAAGGGCTTCATCCACAAGTCCCACATGCCGAGCGGAATCGCTCCGTCTTAGCCCCTCCTTCACTTTCTCCAGCTGCTTCTGCAAAAGCCTGATGAGGGGAATGACCTGACTCAAGCTGGCAGTGTCTGAACTGACTTCACGTGTGGCAAGTTCGAAGGGCTGGAGAACCTTGCACAACACGGAAATCATTCTCCACTGCGCTTGAGTCAGGTGCATACCCCCTCCTTTTCCTATGTCATAGGTGGATGTATCGGCTTGAATGGCCTTTTGCTGCTCCTCCATCCTCTGAAGCATATAGAGGGTTGAGTTCCACCGCGTCACAACCTCTTGCTTCAGGTGATGGCGGGGCAGGTTCAAGAGTGTTTGCTGGCGCTCCAGTCTTCGGCACGCAGTCGCTGAATGGCGAAAGTGGCCAGAAATTTTTCGGGCCACCCAAAGTGTCTCCTGCACGCCCCTGACGCTTTTCAGAAAATTCTGCACCACCAAGTGTATTGTGTGAGCAAAACATGGGACGTGCTGGAATTTGCCCAGATGTAATGCCCGCACAATATTGGTGGCATTGTCAGATATCACAAATCCCCAGGAGAGTCTAAGTGGGGTAAGCCACTTGGCGATGATTTCCCTCAGTTTCTCTAAGAGGTTGTCGGTGGTGTGCCTCTTACTGAAACTGGTGATACACAGCGTAGCCTGCCTTGGAACGAGCTGGCGTTTCTGAGATGCTGCGACTGGTGACGCTGCTGCTGTTGCTGCGTAAGGTGATACATCTACCCAGTGGGCTGTCACAGTCATATAGTCCTTAGTCTGCCCTGTTCCACTTGTCCACATGTCCGTGGTTAAGTGGACATTGGGTACAACGGCATTTTTCAGGACACTGAGGACACTTTTTCTGACGTTTCTGTACAGTCTCGGTATCGCCTGCCTAGTGAAGTGGAATCTAGACGGGATTTGGAACCGGGGACACACTACCTCCAGCAATTGTCTAAATCCCACTGCACTAATGGCGGATACCGGACGCACGTCTAACACCAACATAGCAGTCAAGGCCTCAGTTATACGTTTTGCTTCAGGATGACTGCTGTCGTACTTCATCCTCCTCGCTAAGGACTGTTGGAGGGTCAGTTGTTTAGTAAAAGTAGTGGTGTTCCTACTTCCTCTCTGGGATGATGAACGACTCCCAGCAGCAGCAACAGCAGCAGCGGCAGCAGGAGGCGTAGCAATGCAGGATCCTCCGGAGGAATCCGGGATAGGAGAGTCAGTCATGCCAGTGACATGGCCTGCAGGACTACTTCCGATCCTGACTAAGGAGGAAATTGACGAGGAGGGAGTTGACGGTGTGGTTTGCAGGCGCTTGGATACAACAGGACAACGGGATTTAGGTGTCCCTGGACTGCTTACGGTCTTAGCCAAAGTTTCTGAACTTGACAGTAACTTATTATGAACGCGCTGCAGGTGCCGTATAAGGGAGGATGTTCCTAGGTGGTTAACGTCCCTACCCCTACTTATTCCACCTTTACATAAGGTACATATGGCAAGACAGTTGTTGTCTGGATTTGGATAGAAATATTGCCAGACCAAAGAGGTGGAATGTTTGGTCTTCTGCCCAGGCATGACCGTGATGGGCTTTTTCATCCCACGGACAACAACTGTCTCCCCCGGAGCCTGATTTAAACAAACCACATCACCATCAGAATACTCCTCGCCAACTTCCTCCTCAGCGCCAGCTACACCAGTATCCTCATCCTGTTGTACTTCAACAGTGACATCTTCAATTTGCATATCAGCAAGTGGACTGTGGGTGCTCCTTTCAGCACTTGCAGGGGGCGTGCAAATGGTGGAAAGAGCCACCTCTTCCCGTCCAGTGCTGGGAAGGTCAGGCATCGCAACCACCACCACACTTGGACTCTCCTTGGGGATTTGTGATATCTTCTTAGAGAGCACAGTTCTTCGCTGTGCTTTTGCCAGCTTAACTCTTTTGATTTTTTTAGTGGGAGGAGGGCTTCCATCGTCATGTGAAGCTGAACCACTAGTCATGAACATACTAGGGATCGACCTTAGCCGTTCCTTGCCACATGTTATATCGATTTGATATATACATGCGGCTAAACACAGAAAATATTTCTTTATTTTTGCTGGAGAGTAGTGCACTTTGTGGGTTACACCAGCCTATAAGAAATGAGCCAGCCGGCTCTTTACTTATGGGACACAGGCGCACGCTTGGCGCTGCTCCTTTGTTGATGCACGTGCAGCTACTGCGCACACAATTCACAAACACAGAAAATAATTTTTGTTTTTGGTTTGGACTGGAGTGTACTTTGGGGGTTACAGCACCCTTTAACGGTCAAGCCAGCCGGCCCTTTACTTATGACACAGACGCACACTTGGCACTACTTTGTTGATGCACGTGCGGCTACTGCGCACACAATTCACAAACACACAAAAAATATTATTTTTTTGGTTTGAACTGGAGTGTACTTTGGGGGTTACAGCACCCTTTAACGGTCAAGCCAGCCGGCCCTTTACTTATGACACAGGCGCACGCTTGGCACTACTTTGTTGATGCACGTGCGGCTACTGTGCACACAATTCACAAACACACAAAAAATATTATTTTTTTGGTTTGAACTGGAGTGTACTTTGGGGGTTACAGCACCCTTTAACGGTCAAGCCAGCCGGCCCTTTACTTATGACTAGGGGTGTGCACCGGCCACTTTTCGTGTTTTGTGTTTTGGTTTTGGATCTGGATCTTTCTTCGTGTTTTGGATCTGGATTGGTTTTGCCAAAACCACCC
Source organism: Taudactylus pleione (assembly GCA_031769625.1). Lineage (NCBI taxonomy): Eukaryota > Metazoa > Chordata > Amphibia > Anura > Myobatrachidae > Taudactylus > Taudactylus pleione. The sequence continues at coordinate 5,203,382 of JAUIMM010000104.1, read as the reverse complement.
TTCCGTGTTTTGGGTTCTGGGTTTTGTGTTTTGGATCTGTATTTTTTTGAAAAAAAGCATAAAAACAGCTAAAATCACAGAATTTGTAGGTTTTTCTGCTCCTATGCTATTATTAACCTCAATAACCTTAATTTCCACTCATTTCCAGTCTATTCTGAACACCTCACACCTCACAATAGTGTTTTTATGTCCAAAAGGTTGCACCGAGGTAGCTGGATGATTATGCTAAGCGACACGAGTGGGCGGCACAAACACGTGACCCATCTAGGCGTGATACTGCAGTGGCAGACAGGATGACAGTTTGAAAAACTAGGCCCCAAACTGTACATAATGCAAAGAAAAAAAAGAGGTGCAAGATGGAATTGTCCTTGGGCCCTCTCACCCACCCTTATGTTGTATAAACAGGACTTGCACACTTTAACAAATCAATCATTTCAGCGCCAGGGTCTGCAACACAACTGTGGCTGAAATGATTGCTTCGTTTGGGCCCCCACAAAACAAGCTGGCAATTAAAGTGTCCCTGCACAATCTGGCTCTACGGAGGCAAGATGTCATCCTCATCCTCCTCATCCACCGATTCCTCACCCTCTTCAGTGTGTACATCCTCATCCTCACAAAGTATTAACTCGTCCCCACTTGAATCCACCACCACAGGTCCCTCTGTACGTTCTGGAGGCTGGTCTCCCTGGAAGAGCTGATAATTCATTTTGATGAACATCATCTTCTCCACATTCTGTGGAAGCAACCTCCTACGCCTTTTGCTGACAAGGTTCCCGGCTGCACTAAACATTCTTTCGGAGTACACACTGGAGGGGGGACAACTCAGGTAAAATAGAGCCAGTTTCTACAGGGGCCTCCAAATTGCCTCTTTTTCCTGCCAGTACTGGTATGGATTGTCTGACATGCCTACTTGGATGCTGTCACCGATGTAATCCTCCACCATTCTGTCAATGGTGACAGTATCATATGCAGTGACAGTAGACATGTCAGAAATTGTTGCCAGGTCCTTCAGTCCGGATCAGATGTCCAAACTTGGTCCTGCCTGCCCTGCATCACCGCCAGCGGGTTGCTTAGGATACCTAAGTTTTTTCCTGGCAGCCCCAGTTGCGGGAGAAAATGAAGAAGGAGCCGTTGACGTGTCACGTTCCGCTTCAGCTGACAGTGTGTTCACCAGCAGGTCTTTGCACCTCTGCAGGCTTGTGTCAGCCGGAAAGAGAGACACCACATAGGCTTTAAACCTAGGATCGAGCACGGTGGCCAAAATGTAGTGGTCTGATTTCAACAGATTGACCACCCTGGAATCCTGGCAAAGCGAATGAAGGGCTTCATCCACAAGTCCCACATGCCGAGCGGAATCGCTCCGTCTTAGCCCCTCCTTCACTTTCTCCAGCTGCTTCTGCAAAAGCCTGATGAGGGGAATGACCTGACTCAAGCTGGCAGTGTCTGAACTGACTTCACGTGTGGCAAGTTCGAAGGGCTGGAGAACCTTGCACAACACGGAAATCATTCTCCACTGCGCTTGAGTCAGGTGCATACCCCCTCCTTTTCCTATGTCATAGGTGGATGTATCGGCTTGAATGGCCTTTTGCTGCTCCTCCATCCTCTGAAGCATATAGAGGGTTGAGTTCCACCGCGTCACAACCTCTTGCTTCAGGTGATGGCGGGGCAGGTTCAAGAGTGTTTGCTGGCGCTCCAGTCTTCGGCACGCAGTCGCTGAATGGCGAAAGTGGCCAGAAATTTTTCGGGCCACCCAAAGTGTCTCCTGCACGCCCCTGACGCTTTTCAGAAAATTCTGCACCACCAAGTGTATTGTGTGAGCAAAACATGGGACGTGCTGGAATTTGCCCAGATGTAATGCCCGCACAATATTGGTGGCATTGTCAGATATCACAAATCCCCAGGAGAGTCTAAGTGGGGTAAGCCACTTGGCGATGATTTCCCTCAGTTTCTCTAAGAGGTTGTCGGTGGTGTGCCTCTTACTGAAACTGGTGATACACAGCGTAGCCTGCCTTGGAACGAGCTGGCGTTTCTGAGATGCTGCGACTGGTGACGCTGCTGCTGTTGCTGCGTAAGGTGATACATCTACCCAGTGGGCTGTCACAGTCATATAGTCCTTAGTCTGCCCTGTTCCACTTGTCCACATGTCCGTGGTTAAGTGGACATTGGGTACAACGGCATTTTTCAGGACACTGAGGACACTTTTTCTGACGTTTCTGTACAGTCTCGGTATCGCCTGCCTAGTGAAGTGGAATCTAGACGGGATTTGGAACCGGGGACACACTACCTCCAGCAATTGTCTAAATCCCACTGCACTAATGGCGGATACCGGACGCACGTCTAACACCAACATAGCAGTCAAGGCCTCAGTTATACGTTTTGCTTCAGGATGACTGCTGTCGTACTTCATCCTCCTCGCTAAGGACTGTTGGAGGGTCAGTTGTTTAGTAAAAGTAGTGGTGTTCCTACTTCCTCTCTGGGATGATGAACGACTCCCAGCAGCAGCAACAGCAGCAGCGGCAGCAGGAGGCGTAGCAATGCAGGATCCTCCGGAGGAATCCGGGATAGGAGAGTCAGTCATGCCAGTGACATGGCCTGCAGGACTACTTCCGATCCTGACTAAGGAGGAAATTGACGAGGAGGGAGTTGACGGTGTGGTTTGCAGGCGCTTGGATACAACAGGACAACGGGATTTAGGTGTCCCTGGACTGCTTACGGTCTTAGCCAAAGTTTCTGAACTTGACAGTAACTTATTATGAACGCGCTGCAGGTGCCGTATAAGGGAGGATGTTCCTAGGTGGTTAACGTCCCTACCCCTACTTATTCCACCTTTACATAAGGTACATATGGCAAGACAGTTGTTGTCTGGATTTGGATAGAAATATTGCCAGACCAAAGAGGTGGAATGTTTGGTCTTCTGCCCAGGCATGACCGTGATGGGCTTTTTCATCCCACGGACAACAACTGTCTCCCCCGGAGCCTGATTTAAACAAACCACATCACCATCAGAATACTCCTCGCCAACTTCCTCCTCAGCGCCAGCTACACCAGTATCCTCATCCTGTTGTACTTCAACAGTGACATCTTCAATTTGCATATCAGCAAGTGGACTGTGGGTGCTCCTTTCAGCACTTGCAGGGGGCGTGCAAATGGTGGAAAGAGCCACCTCTTCCCGTCCAGTGCTGGGAAGGTCAGGCATCGCAACCACCACCACACTTGGACTCTCCTTGGGGATTTGTGATATCTTCTTAGAGAGCACAGTTCTTCGCTGTGCTTTTGCCAGCTTAACTCTTTTGATTTTTTTAGTGGGAGGAGGGCTTCCATCGTCATGTGAAGCTGAACCACTAGTCATGAACATACTAGGGATCGACCTTAGCCGTTCCTTGCCACATGTTATATCGATTTGATATATACATGCGGCTAAACACAGAAAATATTTCTTTATTTTTGCTGGAGAGTAGTGCACTTTGTGGGTTACACCAGCCTATAAGAAATGAGCCAGCCGGCTCTTTACTTATGGGACACAGGCGCACGCTTGGCGCTGCTCCTTTGTTGATGCACGTGCAGCTACTGCGCACACAATTCACAAACACAGAAAATAATTTTTGTTTTTGGTTTGGACTGGAGTGTACTTTGGGGGTTACAGCACCCTTTAACGGTCAAGCCAGCCGGCCCTTTACTTATGACACAGACGCACACTTGGCACTACTTTGTTGATGCACGTGCGGCTACTGCGCACACAATTCACAAACACACAAAAAATATTATTTTTTTGGTTTGAACTGGAGTGTACTTTGGGGGTTACAGCACCCTTTAACGGTCAAGCCAGCCGGCCCTTTACTTATGACACAGGCGCACGCTTGGCACTACTTTGTTGATGCACGTGCGGCTACTGTGCACACAATTCACAAACACACAAAAAATATTATTTTTTTGGTTTGAACTGGAGTGTACTTTGGGGGTTACAGCACCCTTTAACGGTCAAGCCAGCCGGCCCTTTACTTATGACTAGGGGTGTGCACCGGCCACTTTTCGTGTTTTGTGTTTTGGTTTTGGATCTGGATCTTTCTTCGTGTTTTGGATCTGGATTGGTTTTGCCAAAACCACCCTTCCGTGTTTTGGGTTCTGGGTTTTGTGTTTTGGATCTGTATTTTTTTGAAAAAAAGCATAAAAACAGCTAAAATCACAGAATTTGTAGGTTTTTCTGCTCCTATGCTATTATTAACCTCAATAACCTTAATTTCCACTCATTTCCAGTCTATTCTGAACACCTCACACCTCACAATAGTGTTTTTATGTCCAAAAGGTTGCACCGAGGTAGCTGGATGACTATGCTAAGCGACACGAGTGGGCGGCACAAACACGTGACCCATCTAGGAGTGACACTGCAGTGGCAGACAGGATGGCAGTTAGAAAAACTAGGCCCCAAACTGTACATAATGCAAAGAAAAAAAGAGGTGCAAGATGGAATTGTCCTTGGGCCCTCCCACCCACCCTTATGTTGTATAAACAGGACATGCACACTTTAACAAATCAATCATTTCAGCGCCAGGGTCTGCAACACAACTGTGGCTGAAATGATTGCTTCGTTTGGGCCCCCACAAAACAAGCTGGCAATTAATGTGTCCCTGCACAAACTGGCTCTACGGAGGCAAGATGTCATCCTCATCCTCCTCATCCACCGATTCCTCACCCTCTTCAGTGTGTACATCCTCATCCTCACAAAGTATTAACTCGTCCCCACTTGAATCCACCACCACAGGTCCCTCTGTACCTTCTGGAGGCTGGTCTCCCTGGAAGAGCTGATAATTCATTTTGATGAACATCATCTTCTCCACATTCTGTGGAAGCAACCTCCTACGCCTTTCGCTGACAAGGTTCCCGGCTGCACTAAACACTCTTTCGGAGTACACACTGGAGGGGGGGCAACTCAGGTAAAATAGAGCCAGTTTGTACAGGGGCCTCCAAATTGCCTCTTTTTCCTGCCAGTACAGGTATGGACTGTCTGACATGCCTACTTGGATGCTGTCACCGATGTAATCCTCCACCATTCTGTCAATGGTGACAGTATCATATGCAGTGACAGTAGACATGTCAGAAATTGTTGCCAGGTCCTACAGTCCGGACCAGATGTCCAAACTTGGTCCTGCCTGCCCTGCATCACCGCCAGCGGGTTGCTTAGGATACCTAAGTTTTTTCCTGGCAGCCCCAGTTGCGGGAGAAAATGAAGAAGGAGCCGTTGACGTGTCACGTTCCGCTTCAGCTGACAGTGTGTTCACCAGCAGGTCTTTGCACCTCTGCAGGCTTGTGTCGGCCGGAAAGAGAGACACCACATAGGCTTTAAACCTAGGATCGAGCACGGTGGCCAAAATGTAGTGGTCTGATTTCAACAGATTGACCACCCTGGAATCCTGGCAAAGCGAATGAAGGGCTTCATCCACAAGTCCCACATGCCGAGCGGAATCGCTCCGTCTTAGCTCCTCCTTCACTTTCTCCAGCTGCTTCTGCAAAAGCCTGATGAGGGGAATGACCTGACTCAAGCTGGCAGTGTCTGAACTGACTTCACGTGTGTGGCAAGTTCGAAGGGCTGAAGAACCTTGCACAACACGGAAATCATTCTCCACTGCGCTTGAGTCAGGTGCATACCCCCTCCTTTGCCTATGTCATAGGTGGATGTATAGGCTTGTATGGCCTTTTGCTGCTCCTCCATCCTCTGAAGCATATAGAGGGTTGAGTTCCACCGCGTCACAACCTCTTGCTTCAGGTGATGGCGGGGCAGGTTCAAGAGTGTTTGCTGGCGCTCCAGTCTTCGGCACGCAGTCGCTGAATGGCGAAAGTGGCCAGAAATTTTTCGGGCCACCCAAAGCGTCTCCTGCACGCCCCTGTCGCTTTTCAGAAAATTCTGCACCACCAAGTTTATTGTGTGAGCAAAACATGGGACGTGCTGGAATTTGCCCAGATGTAATGCCCGCACAATATTGGTGGCGTTGTCAGATATCACAAATCCCCAGGAGAGTCTAAGTGGGGTAAGCCACTGGGCGATGATTTCCCTCAGTTTCTCTAAGAGGTTGTCGGCGGTGTGCCTCTTACTGAAACCGGTGATACACAGCGTAGCCTGCCTTGTAACGAGCTGGCGTTTCTGAGATGCTGCTACTGGTGACGCTGCTGCTGTTGCTGCGTAAGGTGATACATCTACCCAGTGGGCTGTCACAGTCATATAGTCCTTAGTCTGCCCTGTTCCACTTGTCCACATGTCCGTGGTTAAGTGGACATTGTGTACAACGGCATTTTTCAGGACACTGAGGACACTTTTTCTGACGTTTCTGTACAGTCTCGGTATCGTCTGCCTAGTGAAGTGGAATCTAGACGGGATTTGGAACCGGGGACACACTACCTCCATCAATTGTCTAAATCCCACTGCACTAATGGCGGATACCGGACGCATGTCTAACACCAACATAGCAGTCAAGGCCTCAGTTATACGTTTTGCTTCAGGATGACTGCTGTCGTACTTCATCCTCCTCGCTAAGGACTGTTGGAGGGTCAATTGTTTAGTAAAAGTAGTGGTGTTCCTACTTCCTCTCTGGGATGATGAACGACTCCCAGCAGCAGCAACAGCAGCAGCGGCAGCAGTAGGCGTAGCAATGCAGGATCCTACGGAGGAATCCCGGATAGGAGAGTCAGTCATGCCAGTGATATGGCCTGCAGGACTACTTCCGATCCTGACTAAGGAGGAAATTGACGAGGAGGGAGTTGACGGTGTGGTTTGCAGGCGCTTGGATACAACAGGACAACGGGATTTAGGTGTCCCTGGACTGCTTACGGTCTGAGCCAAAGTTTCTGAACTTGACAGTAACTTTTTATGAACGCGCTGCAGGTGCCGTATAAGGGAGGATGTTCCTAGGTGGTTGACGTCCCTACCCCTACTTATTTCACCTTTACATATGGTACATATGGCAAGACAGTTGTTGTCCGGATTTGGATAGAAATATTGCCAGACCAAAGAGGTGGAATGTTTGGTCTTCTGCCCAGGCATGACCGTGATGGGCTTTTTCATCCCACGGACAACAACTGTCTCCCCCGGAGCCTGATTTAAACAAACCACATCACCATCAGAATCCTCCTCGCCAACTTCCTCCTCAGCGCCAGCTACACCAGTATCCTCATCCTGTTGTACTTCAACAGTGACATCTTCAATTTGCATATCAGCAAGTGGACTGTGGGTGCTCCTTTCAGCACTTGCAGGGGGCGTGCAAATGGTGGAAAGAGCCACCTCTTCCCGTCCAGTGCTGGGAAGGTCAGGCATCGCAACCACCACCACACTTGGACTCTCCTTGGGGATTTGTGATATCTTCTTAGAAAGCACAGTTCTTCGCTGTGCTTTTGCCAGCTTAACTCTTTTGATTTTTTTAGTGGGAGGAGGGCTTCCATCGTCATGTGAAGCTGAACCACTAGTCATGAACATACTAGGGATCGACCTTAGCCGTTCCTTGCCACTCCGTGTCGTAAATGGCATATTGGCAAGTTTACGTTTCTCTTCAGCTGATTTAAATGTCTTTTTCAAGGTCATTTTCCTGAACTTTGCCATTTGGGATTGTATGTGCCCTCTACTATGACATTGGGCATCGGCCTTGGCAGACGACGTTGATGGCATGTTATCGTCTATGTCATGACTAGTGGCAGCAGCTTCAGCACTAGGAGGAAGTGGTTCTTGATCTTTCTCTATTTTATTTTTATCGGAGAAAGTTTGGTCCTCCATTTATGTTATATCGATTTGATATATACGTGCGGCTAAACACAGAAAATAATTTTTTTTTGGTTTGGACTGGAGTGTACTTTGTGGGTTACAGCACCCTTTAACGGTCAAGCCAGCCGGCCCTTTACTTATGACACAGGCGCACTCTTGGCACTACTTTGTTGATGCACGTGCGGCTACTGCGCACACAATTCACAAACACAGAAAATAATTTTTTTTTGGTTTGGACTGGAGTGTACTTTCGGGGGTTACAGCACCCTTTAACGGTCAAGCCAGCCGGCCCTTTACTTATGACACAGGCGCACGCTTGGCACTACTTTGTTGATGCACGTGCGGCTACTGCGCACACAATTCACAAACACAGAAAATAATTTTTTTTTTGGTTTGGACTGGAGTGTACTTTGGGGGTTACAGCACCCTTTAACGGTCAAGCCAGCCGGCCCTTTACTTATGACACAGGCGCACGCTTGGCACTACTTTGTTGATGCACGTGCGGCTACTGCGCACACAATTCACAAACACAGAAAATAATTTTTTTTTGGTTTGGACTGGAGTGTACTTTCGGGGGTTACAGGACCCTTTAACGGTCAAGCCAGCCGGCCCTTTACTTATGACACAGGCGCACGCTTGGCACTACTTTGTTGATGCACGTGCGGCTACTGCGCACACAATTCACAAACACAGAAAATAATTTTTTTTTGGTTTGGACTGGAGTGTACTTTCGGGGGTTACAGCACCCTTTAACGGTCAAGCCAGCCGGCCCTTTACTTATGACACAGGCGCACTCTTGGCACTACTTTGTTGATGCACGTGCGGCTACTGCGCACACAATTCACAAACACAGAAAATAATTTTTTTTTAGGTTTGGACTGGAGTGTACTTTCGGGGGTTACAGCACCCTTAACGGTCAAGCCAGCCGGCCCTTTACTTATGACACAGGCGCACGCTTGGCACTACTTTGTTGATGCACGTGCGGCTACTGCGCACACAATTCACAAACACAGAAAATATTTTTTTTTTAGGTTTGGACTGGAGTGTACTTTCGGGGGTTACAGCACCCTTAACTGTCAAGCCAGCCGGCCCTTTACTTATGACACAGGCGCACGCTTGGCACTACTTTGTTGATGCACGTGCGGCTACTGCGCACACAATTCACAAACACAGAAAATAATTTTTTTTTTGGTTTGGACTGGAGTGTACTTTCGGGGGTTACAGCACCCTTAACGGTCAAGCCAGCCGGCCCTTTACTTATGACACAGGCGCACGCTTGGCACTACTTTGTTGATGCACGTGCGGCTACTGCGCACACAATTCACAAACACAGAAAATAATTTTTTTTTTGGTTTGGACTGGAGTGTACTTTCGGGGGTTACAGCACCCTTAACGGTCAAGCCAGCCGGCCCTTTACTTATGACACAGGCGCACGTTTGGCACTACTATGTTGATGCACGTGCGGCTACTGCGCACACAATTCACAAACACAGAAAATAATTTTTTTTTTGGTTTGGACTGGAGTGTACTTTGGGGGTTACAGCACCCTTTAACGGTCAAGCCAGCCAGCCCTTTACTTATGACACAGGCGCACGCTTGGCACTACTTTGTTGATGCACGTGCGGCTACTGCGCACACAATTCACAAACACAGAAAATAATTTTTTTTTTGGTTTGGACTGGAGTGTACTTTCGGGGGTTACAGCACCCTTAACGGTCAAGCCAGCCGGCCCTTTACTTATGACACCGGCGCACGCTTGGCACTACTTTGTTGATGCACGTGCGGCTACTGCGCACACAATTCACAAACACAGAAAATAATTTTTTTTTTGGTTTGGACTGGAGTGTACTTTCGGGGGTTACAGCACCCTTAACGGTCAAGCCAGCCGGCCCTTTACTTATGACACAGGCGCACGCTTGGCACTACTTTGTTGATGCACGTGCGGCTACTGCGCACACAATTCACAAACACAGAAAATAATTTTTTTTTTGGTTTGGACTGGAGTGTACTTTCGGGGGTTACAGCACCCTTAACGGTCAATCCAGCCGGCCCTTTACTTATGACACAGGCGCACGCTTGGCACTACTTTGTTGATGCACGTGCGGCTACTGCGCACACAATTCACAAACACAGAAAATAATTTTTTTTTGGTTTGGACTGGAGTGTACTTTCGGGGGTTACAGCACCCTTTAACGGTCAAGCCAGCCGGCCCTTTACTTATGACACAGGCGCACGCTTGGCACTACTTTGTTGATGCACGTGCGGCTACTGCGCACACAATTCACAAACACAGAAAATAATTTTTTTTTGGTTTGGACTGGAGTGTACTTTCGGGGGTTACAGCACCCTTTAACGGTCAAGCCAGCCGGCCCTTTACTTATGACACAGGTGCACTCTTGGCACTACTTTGTTGATGCACGTGCGGCTACTGCGCACACAATTCACAAACACAGAAAATAATTTTTTTTTAGGTTTGGACTGGAGTGTACTTTCAGGGGTTACAGCACCCTTAACGGTCAAGCCAGCCGGCCCTTTACTTATGACACAGGTGCACGCTTGGCACTACTTTGTTGATGCACGTGCGGCTACTGCGCACACAATTCACAAACACAGAAAATATTTTTTTTTTGGTTTGGACTGGAGTGTACTTTCGGGGGTTACAGCACCCTTTAACGGTCAAGCCAGCCGGCCCTTTACTTATGACACAGGAGCACGCTTGGCACTACTTTGTTGAAGCACATGCGGCTACTGCGCACACAATTCACAAACACAGAAAATAATTTTTTTTTAGGTTTGGACTGGAGTGTACTTTCGGGGGTTACAGCACCCTTAACGGTCAAGCCAGCCGGCCCTTTACTTATGACACAGGCGCACGCTTGGCACTACTTTGTTGATGCACGTGCGGCTACTGCGCACACAATTCACAAACACAGAAAAAAATTTTTTTTTTGGTTTGGACTGGAGTGTACTTTCGGGGGTTACAGCACCCTTAACGGTCAAGCCAGCCGGCCCTTTACTTAAGACACAGGCGCACACTTGGCACTACTTTGTTGATGCACGTGCGGCTACTGCGCACACAATTCACAAACACAGAAAATAATTTTTTTTTTGGTTTGGACTGGAGTGTACTTTGGGGGTTACAGCACCCTTAACGGTCAAGCCAGCCGGCCCTTTACTTATGACACAGGCGCACGTTTGGCACTACTTTGTTGATGCACGTGCGGCTACTGCGCACACAATTCACAAACACAGAAAATAATTTTTTTTTTGGTTTGGACTGGAGTGTACTTTGGGGGTTACAGCACCCTTTAACGGTCAAGCCAGCCGGCCCTTTACTTATGACACAGGCGCACGCTTGGCACTACTTTGTTGATGCACGTGCGGCTACTGCGCACACAATTTACAAACACAGAAAATAATTTTTTTTTTGGTTTGGACTGGAGTGTACTTTCGGGGGTTACAGCACCCTTAACGGTCAAGCCAGCTGGCCCTTTACTTATGACACAGGCGCACGCTTGGCACTACTTTGTTGATGCACGTGCGGCTACTGCGCACACAATTCACAAACACAGAAAATAATTTTTTTTTTGGTTTGGACTGGAGTGTACTTTCGGGGGTTACAGCACCCTTAACGGTCAAGCCAGCCGGCCCTTTACTTATGACACAGGCGCACGCTTGGCACTACTTTGTTGATGCACGTGCGGCTACTGCACACACAATTCACAAACACAGAAAATAATTTTTTTTTTGGTTTGGACTGGAGTGTACTTTCGGGGGTTACAGCACCCTTAACGGTCAAGCCAGCCGGCCCTTTACTTATGACACAGGCGCACGCTTGGCACTACTTTGTTGATGCACGTGCGGCTACTGCGCACACAATTCACAAACACAGAAAATAATTTTTTTTTGGTTTGGACTGGAGTGTACTTTCGGGGGTTACAGCACCCTTTAAGGGTCAAGCCAGCCGGCCCTTTACTTATGACACAGGCGCACGCTTGGCACTACTTTGTTGATGCACGTGCGGCTACTGCACACACAATTCACAAACACAGAAAATATATTATTATTTTAGCACTTGGGGGGAGCACCCCTGATGGACAGAGCACCCCCTGGACAACACTACAGCACTCCTTTAGGACTGGGACACTGCACAGGACTTTGGAGTGGACACAGCCCCTATGGAGAACTGACTGCACAACACAGTCCAGCCAGCCCCTATGGACTTTGAAGTAGTGGACACAGCCCCTATTAACAACAGCAGCACAGCACAACACAGCCAGCCCCTATGGACTTTGAAGTAGTGGACAACAGCAGCACTACACTACACTACACTACACAGCCCTAACTCCCACCCTCCCTCTTCACTGTCCACAGCCGAGTGACAAAATGGCGCCGACGCGGGTACCTTATATAGGATCCAAAACCCGCGAGACTCGGAAGGCGGGATGATGACGTTTTGCCTCGATTTCAGATCCGAGTCAGGCGGGAAAAGTCGAGCCTGACTCGGATCGGACTCGGATCGGGGGGGCTCGGGGGGGTTCGGATTTCAGAATTCCGAACCCGCTCACCCCTACTTATGACACAGGCGCACGCTTGGCACTACTTTGTTGATGCACGTGTGGCTACTGCGCACACAATTCACAAACACAGAAAATAATTTTTTTTTGGTTTGGACTGGAGTGTACTTTGGGGGTTACAGCACCCTTTAACGGTCAAGCCAGCCGGCCCTTTACTTATGACACAGGCGCACGCTTGGCACTACTTTGTTGATGCACGTGCGGCTACTGCGCACACAATTCACAAACACAGAAAATAATTTTTTTTTTGGTTTGAACTGGAGTATACTTTGGGGGTTACAGCACCCTTTAACGGTCAAGCCAGCCGGCCCTTTACTTATGACACAGGCGCACGCTTGGCACTACTTTGTTGATGCACGTGCGGCTACTGCGCACACAATTCACAAACACACAAAAAATATTATTTTTTTAGCACTTGGGGGGAGCACCCCTGATGGACAGAGCACCCCCTGGACAACACTACAGCACCCCTTTAGGACTGGGACACTGCACAGGACTTTGGAGTGGACACAGCTCCTATGGAGAACTGACTGCACAACACAGTCCAGCCAGCCCCTATGGACTTTGAAGTAGTGGACACAGCCCCTATTAACAACAGCAGCACAGCACAACACAGCCAGCCCCTATGGACTTTGAAGTAGTGGACAACAGCAGCACAGCGCAGCACAGCACAGCACAACACTACTCTGCACTACACTACACTACACTACACTACACAGCCCAGCCAGCCCTAACTCCCACCCTCCCTCTTCACTGTCCACAGCCGAGTGAGAAAATGGCGCCGACGCGGGTACCTTATATAGGTTCCAAAACCCGCGAGACTCGGAAGGCGGGATGATGACGTTTTGATCAGATCCGAGTCAGGCGGGAAAAGTCGAGCCTGACTCGGATCTGCCTCGGATCGGGGGTGCTCGGGGGGGTTCGGATTTCAGAAATCCGAACCCGCTCACCCCTTTAAAAAACACACATACATTGGCCCCAGGGAAATAAAACGCACATACATTGGCCCCAGGGAAATAAAACACACATACATTGGCCTCCACAGGAATAAAACACACATACATTGGCCTCCACAGGAATAAAACGCACATACATTGACCTCAGAGAAATAAAACACACATACATTGGCCTCCACAGGAATAAAACGCACATACATTGGCCCCAGGGAAATAAAACGCACATACATTGGCCCCAGGGAAATAAAGCACATACATTGGCCCCCATAGAATAAAAATTACATTGGCTGGCCCCCACAGAAACAATAAAAAACAGATTGCTGACCACACAGAAAAAAATATAAACCACATTGCTCCCCACAAAAAAAACCCCATTGGCTGGCCCCCAAAGAAAAAGAAACGCACATTGCTCCCCCCAAAAACAAATCACACTGGCTACAACATAAAAGATAAATGTACATTTTTCTAGACCTACCTGTCCCTGCGGATTCCCACACTGCAGAGCCATCTGTCAGCTGCTTGCAGAGCTGTCAGCAGTATACATTAAGGGCTGGCTGGCCTGCCCTAGGCGAGTGGGAGGGAAGGGCTAGCTGGGTGGACGCCGGTGAGTGGGAGGAAGGGCTGGCTGGCCGCAGGCGGGTGGGAGGGAAGGGCTGGCTGGGTGACTTGCAGGCCGTGGGCTGACTGGCGGGCCGCGTGCGGGAGGGAAGGGCCGCCAGAGTCTGGTAGGGCAGGCGGACAGGCCAGACAGGCAACGCAGCATGTGTGACATGTGATGTTATGCCGCCGCGTTTAGGCAGGTCACGGCCCGAGTGCATCTGAGTCTCCCAGAGGACCTCAGTGGCAGCATTGCCCAGTCCGCAGTTCTTTACTGTGACAGGCGGCTCTTGCGCCATGGCACACTTCACAACCGGCGGCAGCACACTAGTGTGCCATGGCACAGTGGTTGAAAACCTCTGCTGTACGTAGTCTTCATTCTTTTTCTGACCACATTATCATTACAATGTCTATGGTAAGTCTTTATATTAAAGCTATATTTTAATTATTTATAAGTGTGCCCCAAAAAGGAGTTTGATTTCTTCTGCTTGTTCTCCCTCCCTGCAGAAAGATCCCTTGATATGTATTTATTACATTACTCCTTGGGAGCACTTCCAACAACCTAGAAATGATAAATGGAATACAAACTTCTACTATACAACTTATACATTGGATACAAATTACAATATCATTCTTTTTATATACAGTATATTTTGCTGTCCTGTATGGAATCATCTTTCTCGCTTGCACTGATTTAGCACTCAGATCCACATACGTTGCAGACATTTTAGGAGAAGCTGCTGCCACTGGGCACGTGCAACAGTAATGTGCCCCTTAATGCATGTTGCTTGTGACTGTAGCTCTAGTAAAATTGTATTATAAACTATTACTATTGTGGTGATGATTTAAGCCACTGACCGGGCCAATGGGGGTGTCTCTGGGCAACTGGAAACCCCTCCCTCATTTACCCATAACTCTGATATCAATCAAAAGCATCTACAAATGTATGAATATGGAAATAGGTCATACATACCTAATTATTGCACATGTTGCTAGATATAATTCAGTTCCTTTAGAGCAGCTGTCATGGCAACCATCTGGGATAGTTGCCAAGTTGTTAAAAGTTTTGTTCCAATCATATTCTATGTTGTCTGGGCAAAGTGCTACAGGGTAGATATGGGGCTAGGTACACCTCAGTCACTAAATATACTGTATAACATATTATTCTATACACTTCTTACCCCAGGCTAGGTAATGCTATAATTAAAAAAATATATTCTACCAAACTTTATGATTATCCCTCCTACAAAGATGAATGTATCTGTGCTCATGAAATGTGACCTGTCCTCTCAATTCACTTCTCCAGTGTATAAATAATTGGGTAACAAATGATCAGATGCACATTTTGCTGTTTCTTGGCATCTAGCTTATATTTATTATAAGAAAAGTTCAAGACAGAATATTAAAAATCATAAACTCTTCTATAAAAAAAAGTAAACTGGCATTATGGTGTGGGATTTTGCACATTCGTCTGTCGGAATTTGGCTTTAAGTGTTCCATGGGGACTTCTCCCTCATTATACTTCAATGACACCAGAGAGCTGTATAAACGGAAACTAGTGTTTGCTTGGCTCTTTTTAAAGACTATAATTTCTGTGAAATGTGGAATTACATATAAGGTACAGATTGGCTATCACATGGAATGGCAAAACAAAAGCAGCACTTAGAGATTATATTGCTAAAACATCTGTGAAAACCAAAACTTCTGTAATTTCTACTTCTGCATTTTCAATTAGAAGTAAGTAATGATGATGAAGTTTACATTGTAGGCAGATAGTAAAGACACAAGGCCAATGTAATTGCCCAAGCTTTTATGGAGAATGGGTTCATGATCTATACCTCTATAAGGATTGTAAAGGCAAATTAAAATACTAAATTGACTAATTCAAAACCTGGATTAACCAATCGGCCTATTTCAGTGTATCATCTACAGGGTTAAATCAGGGTTACCACCTTTTCATTTTCAGATTTCCAAACAAGGGGCATGGTGATGGGGTGTGTCCATGGCTGGTTCTAGAGCAAGTAGAGCCCAGGTGAAAATGTACCTTTGGTACCCCCTTAATAAAACAAAAAACTATATATATATATTACAAATATATACTGTATATAATATTATATCAGTGCAGTCGACAAAGCCTATATCAAATAAGGAGCAACAAATCCTTATTTGATGTGGGCTTTGTCCTGAGGAAGGCAAGGTTTATGGCCGAAACATCAACATCACTTTGATGTTATACCACTGTTGAAGAATAAAGTCTGTTTATAAAAGTCCCTATTGAGTGCATTCTATTTCTTTCCTTTGGATTATGATTGTGGAACCCCAAGAGGTGACACTGGGTCTGCACCCCAGGCATTGAGACTGCACTGTCTAATATAAATAGCAAAAACATGCATTCATTTATTGTCACCACCCAGTGTAAATATAGTAAAAAGTCATAAGTAGCATCAGCACATCTCATGTTACATTGCATGCTATATTCCAGTGGTTCTCAAACTCGGTCCTCAGGACCCCACACAAACTGCATTTTCCTTGTCACCCAACAGGTGTATTCATTACTCACTAACACATTTTAAAAAATAACTTTTTTCTGACTATTGTGCCTGTCAGGGACAGCAAAGCTGCCAAGCCATGGATTAAACAATGTGAGATTTACCTATAAACGTACGCAAGTTTAAATGTAGTGGCGAATACAATTAAAATGGAGCAAATTAGAATTTACTGTCAGCAGCTGGAACAAAGGCCTGAGACCAGCTATGTTTTCATTCAGTCCAATGAGTCTATTCCCAGGACTGCACACCATTTACATACTCAAATGTTATTGTTATCTAAAAATTGAATGTTCATTAGTTTTTGTTTTTCCATGCATTGTTTGATTAAGCAGAAACACTCAACTCCTCTCCTGTCTCCACGGAGGATCATGTCTATTAGTAAGAAGTATTTTTATTATTATATTATTTTTATACTCATAGATTTAAAGCAAACTTTCCACCTGAGTAGAGCTGTTTGTTTTGTTTCATTTTTTTTTAGAGAAATCTAACTATGACTCTATCTAACATATCTATAGGTAGTTACTAGTTATAGAAAACGAAGGTTGCCTAAACATGAGTGAAATAAGAATCCTGGGGTTTTGCTGATTGGCTGTCTTGACAGCCTTGTTACTAGGCAGATTAAGCGGCCTATTCATCAACACTAAAATAACGTTTTTAAGGACATTTTCCTTAAATAACGTTATTTTGGTATTCATGAACAGACTTAACACAGGAGTGTTAATTTCCACACTCCCCATACATTAGTATGGGGATGTGGAAATTATGGTATTCATCAAATTCCGAAAATTATAAATTTTCGGAATTTGATGCAGTTACTATTCGCCACTGTGAGGTGGCGAATAGCAGAATCCACTTACCTGTATCAGCGTGTGCAGGTGCCCCGACGAGTCCCTCCGGCGCTCTGCTCCGTCCTCAGGCTCCGGAGGCTGGTCTGTCATGTGTGCTCCACAGCAGAGCACAAGAAAGTTTGTCATGTGGTCTGCTGGGAAACCACATGACTGACCAGCAGGACGGAGCCGGTGGCTGCTGCGCGGACAGGTAAGTCGAGGGGGGGAAGGTGAGCGGAGGGGGGTGGGGGGGGTCTGGGCGGGGGTACGAAACTTAACGCATCTGTAGGCAGTGCTGCGCATGCGCTGGTTTTACAGATGTAACAGCGCATGCGCAGCACTGTTTCCAGACGCGATAAGGTAGTGTAGGCAGGGAAAAGTATCTATTTCCCGAAAAGCTGTCATCGCAAAAATGACAGCTTTTCGGAATAGATACTTATGGAGAGGTGGAATGATGAATTCCACCTATAATTAGCTAGAACTCCATGAGAGTTCTAAAGCTAATTATCTCCATTGAATTTTTATGTTTAATGAATAGGCCCCTAAGTGGTTTAAAGGGTCAGATGGTTTGTTAGCTGACCAATGCTGGGTGTGCCTGTGATGAGGGGTATAAAAGAGGTGAATTGCATGTTGATCAGCCTCTTTGCTGATTCTGGAGTATAGCTGAGTATCACCCTGTGCTGTATTGTTTGCTCCTTCTCTGTGCTTCAATTTTATCTCATTCTATCATTCTCTCCATTTCATTCCTCTATTTTTCCCTTTACTTTTAATTTCATACCCTTTTATCCCTTCCTTCTTTACATTTCATCCCCTTCTATCCCTGCATTCCTTCCTATTCATTCCTCCTCTCATCATGCCCCGTCCCAAGAGGTCTGCCCCCCCTCCCCAGCTGTTTAGCTGACTTTTCAAGCACACTGAGTGCAGCCCCTGGTCGCCCGCTCTCCACCTCCCCTGCATCCTGCCCTCCTCCTTTCCCCCCCATGAGCCTTCTGCCCTGTCCTCCTGCTTCCCCTGACTTGTTTGCCTCAGCAGGGCCGAGAGCTCCCGCTTCCCCCGCTGTGGCACTTGGAGACATGCATGCCACGGCTACGAAAGCGGCTCCCGGAAGCCCTGCCCCTTCGGCGCCCTCTTACCTCGCTTGTAGTAGTGAGCGGGGGGCTTCCCCAATCCAGCCCTCGCGAAGGTCCCCCGGCCCCATTCGTGCGGCTGGTCCGGCGGCCATTTCCCTCCGGCGACCATTTTGGATCCCACTTCAGTAGTGGGATCCAGCCCCTCCCTTCAGTAGCGTGCCCGCTTTTCATCTGAGCAGGGTGTCAGACAATGAACCCTGCCTCCTGTGATTGCCCCCCCTGTTTTTAGGGCATATCCTCCGCAGCCCCCCCTTTTATGTTGGGTGCTTTACCTTCCAGCACCAATGCCAGCTCCCACTTTCAGTCCTCTGCCACCTTCTCCTCATGGGCCCAGCCTTCTTGGAGCACTGGCCCTGCTCCACCCATTGTGACTGCCTATTCCTCTACCCCATCTTTGGCTGCTTATCCCCCGTATGTTTCCCCTTCCTTGCCTCCTGGATATCCTTATTGGCAGCCTCCCTCTTTTTCCGGACCCTCTCCATGGCACCCCTTGCACCCTTCCTCCCCTGTCATGCATTACCCCCACCCCAATTTTTCCCATGCATCTCTTATGCCTGTGCCACCTGTTTCTGTCTCATTTGGTCCTGCCCCTGCTGTTGCCGCTCCTGCTGTGCCTCCTACCTCTCTTTCTGCTCCTCCATTGTCCGCTACCCCTGTTCCTGTTTCCGTTGTTTCTCAGCCCCCCCTCCTAACATTCCCCCCCCCTTCCCCCCATCCACTGATCTACCAGTTACTGTTTCAATCCCTCATGCTGCTGTTCCAGTTTCAGATTTGTCGGCGCCTTCGATCATTCCGGATGTCATGGGGGCTGTCGCGGTTCCTGTTCCTGCGCACGTCGAGGTGGACCCAGAGGTGGCTCCGGCGGACCCTCCGTGTGAGGTTTCGGTAATTCGGTTCTGCATCCGGGTGCTGGTGAGTATGACACGTCTTCATCTTCGTCTTCTTTTTCAGCCTCATCCTCTCATTCGTCTGGTTCCCTGGGGCGTCCACGCAAGATTGCTAGATTAGCGGCGCGGCGTTTAGCCAAGAAGGCTGAGAGCAAGAGTAAGACAGGTGAGCCCTCCGGCCATGTTGAACCACCGCCTGGAGCGGATTCTCTACATTGCGCTAACGCTGCTGTCCTCCAGGGGTTGCGCAGAAGCATTAGAGAATCGATCCGTAGGGGTAAGTTTGTTGATTTCTTCACCCTCACGGACGAGATGAAGAAGGGTCTAGCTCATGCTAAGAAGCCTGGAGGGAATCTGGAAGATGTTTACTGAGGTTACAATTCCTGGCTAAAAGGTATGCTAATTTTTGCGGCTTGCTACTTAGAGACGCGACCGGAGGAACATCAGAATGTTATCAGGTATATTTACTTGGTGCATGATATGTTCGCTCGGTCACGGGGCACGTCTTGGAAGGATTATGATTGTCAGTTCAGGCGTAAACATGAGGGTAGTCGCATAGTCCCTTTTGGTGTTAAAGATGTTGAGGTGTGGCTCGAAGTTTCGCAGCAGCGATGGCCTCCTGTGGATGCGGTGCCCTCCCACAAAGTTTCTTTACCTAGGTCTGGTGCATCGGGAGTGGCGAGAGGGAGGTGTTTTGCCTTCAATGACTCGAGGTGTTCTCGTGGCGCCTCTTGTCGTTTTTGTCACTCCTGCCGCATTTGTAATGGAGGGGCACCCGGCCAGGGATTGCCGTTGGGGCACTGAGGCCGCAGGGTCTGATAGGAACGATAGCTCCAAGGCGGCTAGTTAAGGCTTGGTCACGCGTTTGTTTGCCTGAACTTACTAAGTGGTTAGCTTGTTACCCTGATAGAGAGGCTGCTTCCTTTCTGTTGGATGGTTTTCAATTTGGCTTTGGTTTGCCTATCTCCGGCTCGCTCCACGTTAATGCGCCCTGCAATTTGCGCTCCGCCCAGGAGTTCCCTCTGGTTTTGCGATCTAAGGTGGATGCTGAGGTTTCACTGGGCAGGATGGAGGGCCCGTTCCCTTGTCCTCCCTTGCTGAATCTTTGCATCTCACCTTTGGGGGTGGTCCCTAAGAAGGCCCCCGGGAAGTTTCATCTAATTCAACATTTATCCTACCCCCATGGTAATTCGGTTAACGATGCTATACCCGACTCAACTTGCAGTGTTGTATATCAGTCCTTTGACTATTGGGTCTGTTTCATAGTTTTGGTATGGGTGCTTTGCTGGCGAAGTTAGATGTTGAGTCTGCATTTCGCTTGCTACCTTTACATCCTGACGCAATGCAGTATATGGGTTTTAGGCTTGGGGGCGATTTCTTTGTAGATAAATGTCTTCCCATGGGCTGTGCAGTCTCCTGTGCCTATTTTGAGAAATTCAGTTCGGTTTTACATTGGTGCATAGTGGCGGGCACTGGCCATGTCGGTGTTGCGCATTACCTTGACGATTTTCTCTTTATAGGTACTGGAGGGAGCGAGGTTTGTACGGCTCTCCATTTTTCCGCCACAGCTTTGTTTAAGGTTTTGGGGGTTCCTGTTGCACATGACAAAACTGAGGGCCCCCCACCTTGCCTGTGTTACTTGGGCATTGAGATAGACACGATGGCGGGTTGTTGTCGCTTGCCGCACGATAAGGTAAATAAATAGCTCGATCAGATTGCGGTTTGTTTAGGAACAGATAGCGTTAAATTGCGCATAGTTCAGTCTTTGCTGGGGTCATTTAATTTTGCCTGTTGCATAATTCCCATGGGACGGGTTTTTTGAAGACAGTTGGAAAGTTCCACGGCCGGGGTGAGCCAGCCGCATCACTTCGAGATTAAGGAGGATCTTCGAACTTGGTCCATTTTTCTGGTTTGTTTTAATGGTGAACGCATCTGGCCTGCTGCTCCTGTGGCGAACGCTACTTTGCAGCTTTTCACGGACGCGGCTGTTTCCGCTGGTTTTGGGGCCTTTTTTAACGGGGAGTGGTGCGCAGCGCTCTGGCCTCCTGATTGGCATTTGGAAGGCCTTACTAATAATTTGCTTTTGTTGGAACTTTTCCCCATTGTAGTGGCAGTCGAGCTATGGAGGGAGCGTTTGGCTAGTCAGCATGTAGTTTTCTGGTGCGACAATCTAGGGGTAGTTCAGGCCATTAACAACCAGCGTTCTTCCTCCCCCCCCAGCTTTGCACCTCCTTAGGTATTTGGTTTCGCGTTGCTTAGAGGCCAACATTCGGTTTCGCGCGCGTCACGTCCCTGGGGTACAGAATGAGATTGCTTATGCATTGTCCCGATTCCAATTTTCCCGTTTCCGTTTGCTGGCGCTGCGGCTTCTGCAGTTGGGTTACCTTGCCCTCCTTTTGTATGGCAGATTATCAGGCCGGAATAGAGGGCCTGGCGCAGAGGTCGCTGGCTCCAGCAACTCGGAGGGCTTATTCTGCATCGTGGCAAGACTGGCAGGCTTTCTGGGCCTGATTCAGACCTGGTTGCAAGCACTGAGTGCTCGCAACTGGGTCGATGTTTGGCCACTCGGCATGCGCACAATGGAGCCAGCTCCGTCGTACGCATGCGCGAGACCCGGCTACCTACGGGTGCTCCGTCGCTCCGGGTCTCGCACCAAAGGGGGTGAAATGTCGATGGTGATTGACAGCTCGCCCGTTTGGTAGGCAGGCAAGGGGAGTGGCTGGCCAAACGGAGGCATTCCCGAAGGAACGCCTGCCGCTTGGGGGCGGCCCCACTGACATCACCAGTGATGTCAGTGGGAGGGCTTCCGGCTCTATTAGAGCCAGAAGCTCTCTGGGGCTTGTGGCCACAAGACCCTACCACAAGGGTCTCGTCGCAAGCCCGATGGTCACGATGGTCTTGACCATCGCGACCATCAACCTGGCCGCTCGCACTAGCTGTGGGTGGTCACCCACAGCTATGCGAGCGGCCAGGAGGCCGCACAAGAAAAACAAAATGCCCTGATTCAGAGCGAGTGCTCGTTCAGAGCGTCCATCTCTGAATCAGGGCCTCTGTTCGCAAAGCCCCCAACTGGGTAAGTCTTCCTCGGAATTGATGTCTAGGTTCGTTTGGGGGCATTACCAGCATGGTCGCTCCAAGGCTTCCATGGTCTCGGCCCTGGCAGAGATTTCCTTTTTCAGTAAATTAAAGGGTTCACCAGACCCCACCAAATCATTCATCCTTTCTAAAGCCCTTAAAGGATGGGCCAAGGAGTTTCCTGCCAGGGCTGACTCCCGCAGGCCTATCGATCTCCATCTCCTTGTTCGCTTGCTGGGTGTGATGGACAGTGTGGCTTTGGATTCTTTTGAGGCCTCGCTGTTCCGTTTGGCTTTTGCAGTCGCGTTTTTTGGGGCTTTTAGGGTCAGTGAGATTGTAGCTTCCAGCAAGTCCTCGGTGGCCTCAGGGTTCATGATGGGAGACATCATGTTCCAGGAGTCATCCGTTTTGTGCAAACTACGGTTTTCCAAGACGGATCAGTTAGGCCAGGGCAGGTGGGTTACCTTGCATAAACAGGATGATGCCTCTGTTTGCCTGGTGTGACTTGCCGCATTGTATATGGCTGGTCGCCCGGTAGGTGTTGCCCTATGGTTGGTGCACTCAAATTTGTCCCCTTTCCAAATTTCAATTTGCTGCTGTTCTTCGGCATAGCTTATTGGCGTTAGGCTTAGATGGCGCTAGTTACGGGACCCATTCCTTTAGGATCGGTGCCGCTACTAGTGCAGCAATAGCGGGAGTATCCAGTAGTGATATTCAAAAGATTGGGAGGGTGAAGTCCTTTGCATATAAAACGTATGTTCGCTGCGATAAGCTGTAGGTGCGCGCCTGCGCCAACCCAAAAACGTTGTTTACCCGCCAGTTATCGAATGGTTAATTTTGTTGTGCGAAGTTTGATTTTGGTGCGGTGGCTCACGGTTAGGGTATGCTTTCCTTACAGTGGAAGACTTTGGAGAAGAGAAGGTTTGGCTTGTCGGCCATTCCTATATTTTCTGGGCTGAATGGTATGGTTTGGCTAGACGCGCCAGTTTATTGTTGGGTGGTAGGCATGTTCACTGGATAGGTGTGCGTGGACTGCTTTGTGCATCTTTGCGAGATTTGTTGGTGGAGTCTGCAGCGAAATAGGGAGTACCTGATTGGTTGGTCCAGCATGTTGGTGGGAATGATCTTTGCAAATTGAAAGGTTTGGAGTTGTCTTTTCAGCTGAGAGAATAGGTTGATGCAGTTCGCTTGTTGTGGCCGAATGTGTGCATTGTATGGTCTGAAATAGTGCCGCGACTGGTATGGCGTGGTGAACGGGACCACAAGCATTTGGATAGGGCTAGACGTAAGATTAACAGAGCTTTGAATAAACATGTCCTGTCATTTGGTGGCTTGGTAGTCAGGCATAGCTTTTGTGGTTCGGATTTAGCTAGATTTTTTTTTCCAGACGGGGTTCATTTTAATAATTTGGGTTTAGGTTTGTTTATTAAGGAGTTGCTTGCCCTTTTTGGATTAGTGGTCTTTTCCTATGGTGGCGGGCCAGTCTCAATTTGAGGCTGGCTTTGGCGGGAGAATGCTGCATCTCAGTGGCTTTATTGTGGTGCAAGAGAGCGTTGTGAGGGCGCTGGACTACGATGTAACATGACGAGTCTGTCCTTCTCGTATGAGGGGATACGAGCGCTTTTGTACGGAAGCGCTCGGAGTAGACTGGCCCAGGAGGGAGGCGAGACCTTCACAGTGTAAGTGCGTCTTTAGGGGGAGCGTTTTAGTCGTTCCCCGTTTAAGTTAGCTTGAAAGCTAGAACTGAGTATGCAGCGTCTGGCCACCGTGGTTAGGTGAATTAATTAAATAATTCGGAATTAAAAGCTGTGACCTTTTATCCAAGCTATTATGGTGTCCGTCTCTTTATTTATAAGTTAAGTGCTAAGTTAATTAAGGTTGTTTAAGGTATTTAATTAGCAATAAGCCAATGGAGATCTTATTACTATTATGTAGAACAAAATACTGTACAGTATGTTTTTTTTTTTATTATTTTGTTGTCTTAGCATTATTCCTTCAGTTGCTCAAGAGCAAAACACTGGTTTCAACCAAGTATTGTAATTCAGTTTTGTGAATGTTAGGAGCAGCAGGTGACTGTGTTGTTCCTGGGACGTATCGGTCTGTCTGCAGTCACTTATTCTCACTCGCTGTTTCGTTTCTGCATAGCCATTTGTCATGGAAGCTTGCAGTAATGTGCCCAGTACCAATTCTATTCTCTGGCGGGTGGATTTGTACCACATAGTAAAATAGTAAATCTGTGATTTGTGTATGTGTCAATGTTAAGGGTTCGAGGTGTGTCGAGGTGTGCACTGTGTCGATTTGGTGTGAGTTGTCGTGCTTGAGGTTTCAAAATTAGAGAACTCAACAACAACTCAATTGACTGCAAAATGTGAGGGAGATGATACAAGCGGTGAATCCAATGTATGAGCAAAAACTGGGTACCAACTCTGACCGGTTTTGCCTCTAATCTGGAGGCTTTATCAAAGATATTAATTATATTTAAATCATTTTGATGTATCTGTTCAGCCATATCAATATACTTTATTTCACTAGCGCAGGTCTGCAACAGCTTACTTTTTTTGACATTCTGTTAATGTCACTACTTGCCAAGTTGCCTGCTCTTTTATTAGAACACCACCTGGACTAACCTCTGCTTGTGATATATATATATATATATATATATATATATATATATATATATACAGTATATATCCCGATTCTGTTTTTTTCCTGCTGCTCATAGAAGCTATTGCCAATACTCACTGAGGGACATAACTAGGGATGTGCGCAGGGCACAGGGTCTAGAGGACTTCCAGGCACCCTGCCAGCCAGATGCAGGTGTCGTGGGGCAGTGGTGATGCCGCCCACAGAGACCTGCGCTCTCTGCGACTGTGCAACACTCGCACACCCCTAGTTACGTCCCCAGACACAGGGATATCACAAGTGTAACATTGGTAGGCAATCTGTGTGGAATATAGCTGCCTGGAGCTTAGGGAAATGCTGGGCATTGTAGTGCACCGGGTGTGATCTGGGCAAATGTACCGGAGGATAATAGCCCCAAACTCCCTCCCTGTGTATCAGTGATGGTATACAGTACTTGCAGATATTGTTACTGGCTGTACTGGCATGTATTCGGGTGAGAGCCTCTAGAGTCCATCCTGTCCTCATGGCCGCTAGGCAGTAAAGACGCTCGGAGACGCCATGCATGTGCAGTAGTGCATGTCAGAGGTCGGACGCCTCACTGTGAGCGCTGGGTCCTAGTGACCACCGACTCAGCTCCACTGACAGGATGCTGGAGGGAGGCAGCTTAGGAGCACACTACTTCCAACACAGGACGCTCAGGGCACTGCTCTTCTTCCTGGTCACAGCATAGTAGAGGTCACACGCTTAAGCTGGTCTAGGCAGCAACAAGCAGGATCCAAGTCATGGCCAAAAAGGTCAGTTCAGGTGGCAATAAGGCAAAGGAGGTATACAGCAAAACTAGCACCTGAGCATTGAAATGCCTGCACAGATAAGCAGTTACCTTCTGTTCCTAACACAAGATATAAATGTATTATCAATTTATCACACCCATGTGCTTGTGCAACTTCCTATTATCCTTGCATAACTTGTATCTATGCGATCTGTACTGAATCCTGCTTTGAAAAACTTAAATAAAGAGAGTTAAAAAGAAAAGTAATTCAGCCTTATATTATAATCAGAATATGAGACAGAGAGAGAGAGAGAGAGAGAGAGATGTGGATGCAGCTTGGCAACCCCTGTAATCCTGGTAACCAGATAATAGGCTGTAATGTTGTCTCACATCTATTTGCTGCCTTTTTGCAGCCAGCATGGAATCATATGACACGATAGGTGACATTTTTAGAGATAGTTAGGAACATGTAAACAGATATGAAATTAAAAATGATTGCACCAAAATTAGACAGTACATGTGTAACTTGCACTGCAGTGTGTTTTCTGAGAACGTTTTGTTCCATTTCAGTGCATCTAACACAATTAAAAATCCTACCCTCATCACAGAAATGTTCCTTGTGTTGTTTGACAAATTCCTGTTTTGTCACAGAAGCATGTTTACAGACAGATTGTGCTTAAACACATCGAAATGCATCTAACGTACTGTTAAGCATCTACTAAAAGCATATATAAATGCAGTGGATTGTTTTGGGGCTTCTAATGTGCGTTTTGATATGCGATGGAGAAATGCGTTGGTGATGTCTGTGTGTAAACAGAATCGTGGAACAGATAATTCTAAAGAAGCACTTCCCAGTCCAGGGTCTTAATCAGATTTGGACGCAGACACAGCCGCAGCTGCTCCTATTGGGGTCGCCCATCTTTATAAAAAAAATGGTGCTAAAAAGTCCTTCCTTGGTGTACATCCATCTGTCCGAATGTGCAAAGACTTAGACATAGACATAGGTGCTGATATACTGATTTGTGTGTCATTATTGATACTGTCTGTCTCGACTGCAACAGCGCCTTTGTGCGTACACTCTGTGTAATGCATACACCCTAGGCTCCGTAGGAGTTTTTAGGGATTCTCGGACATGTGCAGTAGCAAAAAAAAGTTGAACTACTGTACGTGAACATCAGTATTGCCTGTGGCTCTGAATCAGGCCCATTGTGTCAGGTGCTCACTGAGGGCCTGTTTCAGAAGTGGACGCAATGCTGATGTTGAGTGATTTTTTTGCTAACACGATTCTTGGATTGATTCCGGAAACCTGATGCATTACTAGAAATGATCAAATAATGACAATGCTGCAGCAGCGATATACTTACCTGGTCTCCAGTGTCTCTGGCTGAACTGCAATTTTCCCTGTACCGCCAGCAGCACATTTACCAACAATAATTTGGATCACAGGAAACAATATTATTGATAGTATTTTATAGATTATTCCCTGAGTCAAATATAGATTCCATATCAATCTGAAAGACCTAACAGGATCGGTGATTGGCCATCCATAGAGGGGAGCTAAGTGGTTCCCGCTGCCAGAGGGACCTGTCACTTACCTTAGGGAGATGGGGCTGACCTTCACTGTGCGTGCAACATTGTGATATTTCACACATTCTTGTGCTGTCATAGGAGAGCCTAGTGTGTAAGGTCTCCACCTCTGCCTAAACTCTAACACAAGGGTGGGCAATAAAGAGATTATTATAATAGTGTATAGGCAATATGTATATTAAATAAAGTCATCATGTACTGTATATATTTTTTTATATTTCTAGACAGTGGGATGCTTGCTGTACTGTAATAGTCATCACTGGGGTACTTTGGTGTTCTATAGTGGCCACTAGGATGCTGTCTGTACTGTTAAGCAGTAGCTGGAATGCTCTGTGTATTGTATGGCAGTAACTGGGATGCAATCTTTACTGTATGGCGGTCACTGGGATGCTTGACATTCACATGGTTGCTCATTGTACTCTTTAGCAGTTAATGGGGTTGTGTCTGTGTTGTTTGGCATTCACATGGCACACTACTGTGTGGCATATTATTAACTGCGGTGGGGAGGATAAGGAGGGCACAAAGTATATGATTGCACCACTCGAAAGTTCCAGCAATGTCTTGAAAAATACACCTGCATTATGGCCCGAGGCTGTAGACTAAACTTACATAGCAAAAAAAAAAAAATAACATCAAAAGAAATAAGAAGACATTATATCAAAGGAATTACCCAGGACAAACCGCACAGGTTACTTTATATACAGTAGGAGAAATGAAAAAAAATATATACATAAATAAAAATGCTCATAAACCTGAGATAGATTGTTAACACTAAGATCATGGCATTAAATAGAAAACATCACCCCAGGCTTCGGGCTGCAAAGGTGGTACATTTTCTGTTGCCAGGATGTTCACTTTCAAAGCACAGAACAGAAAAGGGTTACAATTGAGCTGCTAAAGCCCCCAGTTCACCAAGCCTCAGTTCCAGGCTCTGTGGTCATTAATGCGTAAGCAGCTGAAGGTGACCTTCTGTGAAGCTTGCAGCAGCCATTATAACCTGCCCCTTGTTTTAAATCCAGATTATTAATAGTGTTGTAATTTTCATTTATCTTCTTAATTATACTTATCGTCTAAGTCAACAATGCGGCTGTCCCCTGGGTCACTATGGTGATGCAGTCAATTTATATTAATGTCTTCTTAAATGATACAGTGACAGTATGAAATGACTGCAAATGGGACAAGATCAAACTGCACACTTTCTTGTGACGGGTCTGAAGAAAGAGGATGGGTTTTAATCTTTTGTCAAGGTAAAGCTGACTACAATGAGAGAATGATTGGGTGATGGCTGCCTTCTAAGAATACATTCATAAACCAAATTTCACATGATCTTTAATAGACTGTAAGATGGTTTTGGCACAGTTTATACAATACAATCACAACATGTCAAGCTACAATTTTAGAAGTTCCCCATCTTTCGGCATTCATTTATGTTATTTTACTACTCAGGAGAGCTGAGAAAGGGGAAAGGGAGAGGGGGTATAACACCGATAGTTGGAATGCCGGCACTTACAATGCTGGTGCCGGAATCCCAACACCTGTCAGAATCCCACCACCAGCATCCCGACTGCCGGCATCCCGGTAGTAAGTAGTGGGGCTAGGGGGAGGGTTAGGGATCACATCACTTCCAGTGCACATGCAGCGACTGCTGGGCATTTGCCGATTAGTCCACAAATTGACACTGGTATTTAGAGAGCCACAGGTAGGTGTATGTTCATGTCTTGGTTCCTGGTAACTATTGTATCACAGTGCTTATTTGGATGTCTTGACAAAGGTCCTGAGGGACCAAAATGTTGACCCCCTATGTGACTTGTGCATTTTCTACATAAAAGGAATATTTGAATTTGGTGAGTGCCGTCTTCAATATTTGACTTTATCTACCTGGACTCACTGATGTGGATATTCCATTGTGGTGCACCCCAACTGCTGGACCATTATGAGATGAGAGTGCAGATGATCTTGGTCTATATATTTATATACTAGCATATGTACCCGGTTTCATCCAGGTAGACCTTAGATATTTACTGTTTCCATTTCCATGCGACCACTCCAGTAACACATTAATTCTTCACCTCTATAGTAATGCATCCCCCCACTCACTGCTATAGTAAGACATTACCCTCCCTCACCTGTGTAGTAACACATTTACCTCCTTCGCCCATGTTGTAACACATTTAATATTCCCCTCCCTCACCTGTGTAGAAATACAATCCCTCCCTCACACCTGCAGTAACACATTACCCTCACTCACACCTGCATTAACTTATTCCACTCTCTCATATCCTACCTATCTATACACTCTAAATGTCACTATTTAGCGTAGCGTACGCATATGAAATAATTGCTTTCAAGACTTTGATTGTGGTTCCAAAGCACAAAAAGATATTAATCACCAAAAAGCAGATAGTTACATGCTGTGATCTAAATACAATTAGCGCAAACAAATTATACAATTAGAAGGTACAGTCGATACATACGCAGGTGCTCTGGATCCAGATTTCCAGCATCAAAGGTGAAGCCTCCGTCAGAAGAAAGAACAAGCAGACTAACTACTGGAAATAGAGCGTCCATATATGTAACCTTACAGAGATAGGCAATACAATAGAACAAGTTGGCATAATCCCATTGGTTCTTCTTCCTGGTTCTTCTGTTACAATACAGTTTATAGGTCAGTTTGTATGATCACAATCCAGCCTCCAACAGCTCTGTGTCCATTTTCCCGCTGAAGAACAAGTCTAAACTGGCTGCATTACAGAGTACATTTTAATGCCTAACTCTCTATGATCCATAATTTGCAGACGCATGTTGCGATTTCCTCACCGATGGAACCGGAAGTCTGCAAATAAACAGTGGTTTAGAATAGCACCAAACACGGACTGCTTATCATGTACTAAACCTGAGATCTTAAATACAGTTGCTTTATTACATACTTAATAATGAATAAAACCTTGATGCTAGGGAACCTTTTTATGTAAGTGTGCAGTGCGTAAGTGTAAGGATATTAAGAAAAGACGCTAGTTAGCATTGTGCGTCTACGTGTTTGTGAAGTACACCGTGGTACGTGTTTTGCAGGGTTGGTCATATTATATGTTTTAGTAAAGTCTGTATTTATATAATGAGGACTTTTAACATTGTTCTATTGGGTGGGAATCGCAACAGAACAATGTTAAAAGTCCTATTGCGATTCCCACGCAAAGGCTTCAACTTTGATGCCGGAAATCTGGATCCAGAGCGCCTGCGTATGTATCGACTGTACCTTGTGATTGTATAATTTGTTTGCACTAATTGTATTTAGATCACAGCGTGTAACTATCTGCTTTTTGGTGAATAATATCTTTTTATGCTTTGGAACCACAATCAAAGTCTGGAAAGCAATTATTTCATATGCGTATGCTATGCTAAATAGCGACATTTAGAGTGTATAGATAGGTAGGAATCAATAGGAGTAACACATTACCCTTGCTACCCCCTGTAGTAACACATTCACCCCATTGCCCGTGTTGTAACACACTCCTTTCCCTCACTCCGTAGTAATAAATTTGACAATCTACTCCCCTCCCTCTCCTGTGTAGTAACACATTCCCTCCCATACCTGTATAGTAACACATTCTCCCCCCTCACCTCTGTAGTAACACATTCCCCTCTCACTACTGTTGTAACACATTTTCCTCTCTCACCTCTGTAATAACACATTCCCTTCCCTCACTATTCAAATAGGGGAGCCACACCAACTGCAAGTGATGTTTGGAAGCACTTTGGATGACATTTGGTGTTTGAATCCTGAACTGTGCTGCAGCTAGGACATTGAGCAGAAGGTGGTAACATTTTATCCCCTTTCACTCCCTTAGTAATCAAATATCGCAAAATATCTTCTTAGTGGGCATCTATGTCATGAAAGGAATATTCTCCCCGGTTTTCATGTCTCCAGGCCCAGGGGTTTGGCCTGGGTGTTGATGAGTCAGTGAGTCAGTCACTGAGACGGGACATTTAATTTTATATATTTTTTTCTAGCTGATGACCTGTACCTCTGTTTCACCTTGGTAGACCTTAGATATTTACTGTTTCCATTTTCATCTCACCACTCCAAGAACACGTTAATCCTTCACCTCTATTGTAATACATCACTGCTATAGGAAAATATTAATTTTCCTCACCTGTGTACTAACACATTTGAATCCCTCACCTCTGTAGTAATCTTTCCCTTCCTCACCTGTGTTGTGACTCATTCAACATTCCCCTCCCTCACCTAGGTAGAAATATAATCCCTCCCTCATACCTGTAGTAACATACTACCTTCACTCACACCTGTTATAACTTATTACCCTCCCTAACCTCTGGAGTAACACATACCCCTCCCTCACCTCTGTAGAAACACATTATACCTGCTCACCTCTGTAGTAACACATTACCCCTGCTCACCCCTATAATAACAAATTCCACTTCCTCACCTGTGTAGCAACACATTACCCCTGATCACCCCATAGTAACACATTCCCCTCCCTCACCTGTCTAGTAGCACATTTTCCTCTCTCACCTCTGTAGTAACACATTTCCTTCCCTCACTATTAAAATAGGGGAGCCACACCAACTGCCAGTGATGTTTCGCTGCACTTGGGATTACAGTTGGGGATATATTTACTAAGGTGCAGGTTTTTAAAAGTGAAGATGCTGCCCATAGCGACCATTCAGTTTCTACTTACATTTATCTAGCACCTTCTAGAAAATAATAGCTAGAATCTGATTGGTTGCTAAGGGCAACATCTCCACTTCTAAAAACCTGCACTTCAGTAAATATAGCCCTTGGTGTTTGAATTCTGAACTGTGCTACAGCCATGATGAGACAGTTAGGCAGGAAATTGCACAGGGGGAGGAAACATTTTATCCCTTTTCACCCGCTTAGGAGTCGAGTTTTGAAAAATCCCTTCTTAGTGGGCAGCTACATCATATAAGGAATATACTCCCCGACCTTCATGTTTCTAGGTCCAGGGGTTTGGGTTGGCCTTTGATGAGTCAGTGACTCAGGGCCTGATTCAGACCCGCTCGCGAGCGCTGAGTGCTCGCAAGTGGGTCGATGTTGGCCCAGTGCGCATGCGCACGAGGGAGCTGGCTCCGTCGTGCGCATGCGCGAGACCCGGATAGCGACGGCCAAACCGTCGCTTGGGGTCTCGCTACTGTCGATGGTGAGTGACAGCTCACCCCCTTTGGTGGGCGTGCCGGGGGCGTGGCTGGTCAGACGGAGGCCTTCCCATGGGAACGCCTACCATCTGGGACCGGCACCACTGACATCACAAGTAATGTCAGTGGGAGTGCTCTCGGCTCTGATAGAGCTGAAAGCACTTCAGGGCTTGTGGCAGATGAGACCCTACCACAAGGGTCTCGTCGCAAGCCCGATGGTCGCAATGGTCTCGACTATCGCGACCATCATTTTGGCCGCTCGCTATAGCTGTGGGTGGTCACCCACAGCTATGCAAGCGGCCAGTAGGCCGCTCAAAAAAAACAGAGGGGGGGCCCTGATTCAGAGCGAGCGCTCTGTCAGAGCGTCCAGCTCTGAATCAGGGCCTCAGTCAGTCAGGGCGAGATGCAGCGGGCAGGAGTGAGAAGCTGGGGGTTGTGCTGACTCTTCACCTGACAGAAGTGGGAGACCCAGCGGGTGAACAGCCGTGGCTGTGAGTGCACTCATGCTGATCTGACCAGTTTGGGAACTGGATCGGTAAAAGCGGAAGTAAAAGGTACTAATCCATCAAGGCAAAAATAAGTATATATTCCTCTACTGCACAAATGTCCAGTGATTATTGACGTGGTATACAGCTGATGGAACCCTTTTCTTTCTGCAAATGGCTGCTGTATGCCTTTTTACTATGAAACCAAATAGCGGTGCTTATCTGGAAAATGAATGTGTTTTTTAATCCTGAGAGATTCACTGTGCACTTTTTGGTAATTTACTGTACAACCTTTGTTGATTATTTAAGTGGCTGATACCTGATGGAACACTTTTTGGTAATGGCCACTACATGCCTGTGTAATATGAACCTAACAGCAGTTTCTATCTCATGCTGGCCATACACTAGCATGATTTCGGGCTGATTTTCCGATTTTTGACGCTCCGTACAGTGAATTGTGTAGAAATTTTTTTTTTTTAAGTAGGATACGATCCGATGCGCACTCCTGCAGCTCCTAAAACGTATGGTATGATCAGATGTGCAGCCCATATGATCCGTTGTATTCGTATGTTGATTGTGCCGTGTTTTTCAGCATGCGATGCACCGTGCATCTGAACGTCCGAGCAGTGTCATTTAAATATATTATGATCGCATGTTTTTGGTGAGGCACAAGATCAATTGTATCACGATCTCTCGTATGGGGGCGAGTGATTGTACGTCAGATCATATGCAAATCGTGTGTGAAATAAGCACAAAATCATACGACCGGGACTGCCAGGGAGCTAAGGGGAGTTCAAGGGAAATCGTAAGATGAATCTGATATTCTGCTGGTCGCACTAGTGCATGGCCAGGATAAGAAAAATCTTTGTGTGCTTTTTAACTATGAGAGGCTCACATAATTGGAAGTGTGAAGGTTTACCGAGGAACTATTATCTCACGCTGTTTCCAATTCAGGATTCATCTCATACATATCTGCAACTTTGTTACAATCGGCACAGGATACTGATGATTTAAGAACTCTCAGGTTTATTTGAGCTGTGGCTTAGAGAAACTTTTTATTTATTTATTAATTTAATAATATGAAAAATTGTGTCTTTTATGTATGATTCTTATTATTGGTCTGAGGATTATTATAATTGATATTTTGTCTTCTGATGCATCAAGTTTTTTTTTGGTTATGGTGAGATGCAGGGGACTGTGGAGGGACTCGGTATGTTATACCACCAAACGTCGGCCCAGTGGATGAAATACCGATGCCGGAAGGCCGGCAGATGAAGATCCTGATGGGGAAGGTAAGTGGTAGGCTATCACTAACCATCCCCCCCCCTCACCGTCCCTTAGGGGTGCCTAACCCTAACCTCCCCCTTAGTGCCTAACCCTAACCTCCCCTCAGGGGTGCCTAAACCTAACACCCCCTCCCCGCACCCTAAACCTAACCCTCCCGGGAGGGTGCCTGTACCTAACCTCCCCCCGGGGGTGCCTGACCCTAACCTCCCCCTGGGGGTGCCTGACCCTAACCCTCCTTCCCCTGGCCTAACCCTCCCAGGGAGTTGCCTAACCCTAAGTCACCCTGGGAGACCCTAAACCTAACCCACCCCCCCCGCGGCTATCCACTCCCGAAGTCCGGCTTACCTACAATTGGTATGCCGGACGTCAGGTTTTGGCATGGGGCTAATGATAGGCATCGGTATTTAGATGCCTATCATTAGTCCCATGCCAGGATTTCACTGTTGGGTAGCCGGCATTTTGACCGCTGGCTTCCTGACTACATACCCTGTGGAGACACGTGTAGGTTGTTATGAGATGCAGGGGGCTTTGGTAACATAAAATTGCTCCTGTGTGAAGCTGGGGTGGGTTGCTAGTATATATATATATATTTATAGTGAGTAACAAAACTGCACTAGTAAATACAATGATCTAAAAATACAGTGTATTACTATTAAAAGTGCAAAGTAAGAAGAATGAATAAATAAATGTAAAACACCTGGGTATATTTGTAAGTGCAAAATGCAATATCGAGTGCAAACAGTGTAGTTGTCTAAAAATCAATGAATAAATAAATATGTGCAGTTTAAGGTGCAAATCAGTTCAAAAGTGGCATATCTTAATATAAGTAATACCGACATATGTAAAAACTCATTAAAAATAACTGTAAAGGTAAAAAAAGAAAGGGGAATTTATTTATAACACAGACTTGACCCTAAATAAATAGGATAATACACATAAAACATGCACAAATAAAATAAAAGAGATTCTTTGTAAAAATGTGACATAAAATAGGATAAAAAACAGAGTAGCTTATCTGAATGTATAAAAACAGGTAAGTTCATGGAAGGTGGAACCAGGAGTCACCAACGCGTTTTGTCTGATAAATAGATTTCTTCAATATATATATATATATATATATATATATATATATATATATATAAAGGCATGCAGTGATTATACAGGTTTTCTTTTCTAGACAGCTACTTAGATACATTTTAAATATGAATGTCACAGGTAAATAGTCACTAAGTAATTACTATGAAACATGCATTTGATTTGTATCAGTTGTCACCTCATAAAAAGGTTTAAAGTAACATGTTAACTAAAATGTACTTTAAAAATCGCAGATAAAATAGAATTCATTTCATCTTTTATCTCCTACCATAGTTAAAACACTTAAAATTTGAAGTACTGTAATTAATGTCATAGCATATGTTACAGAAATACTTGTTTTAGAACATACTAGAAAAAAAACTCTCTCTAGTTTGGTAATGTATTTTATGCACAGTATCTGCAGTATACATTTTCCATACCAATTAAATATAACAAAGGGAATTTACCAAGTCAACAGATGGCATATACATGATCCAAAATGAGCTTAATTTATGACTTGCAAAGTGGAGACTTTAGTATTGCAGTGACAACGCTGCCCAGGAATAGGTTCATGCTCCGCCAGTATGCCCCTTATGTAAAAAAAATGCCAACATGTTGATTCTATATATGAAAAAACAGCATGCAGTCAATTCTGTAGGGGAATGGCAGTTGTGTAGGATGCAGAAAGGATGTGGCCATATAACACGTCTGCGTTCGCAAATCCACACCCCCGTTTTCAAGCACCTTCCCCTGTTACCACCCACAAACGGCACTATCTGTCACTCAAAATAGCGACCCGACTGCGGGCTACAGGCGAGCACTTTCCCATTGCAATGATTGGTTCGCGCACGCACATTGCGACTCATTCGCATGCGTAGATTGCGAAAAATCACTCAATGCGAGCGAACGCAGCATAGCATCCGGGTCTGAATCAGGCCCTGTGTTCCCATCAGTACTATTGTTAATCTGGCCCTGAGAGTAGTCAAATCAGCAGATCCAACTGATAGCTAACTGCTCTATATAAAGCATTGAGTTTTATGTCAAAGCTGAGTGACATCACAAAGGCGGTTTATAATGTTATACCCCTTTTACACCAAAATCCCGGGTCCGACCCTGGAATTTGAACACTGGTCAATCCCGGGTCGAACTCGGCTTCAGACCCCGTTCACACTGCAACTCGACCCGGGTTTGCCCCGTTCACACTGAACCCGGGTAATCCCTGCTTTTCCCTATAGATGTCATTAAAAATGGACTTTTTTAAGGGCTGACAAAGATGAGGTCACAAAAGGCAACAAAAGAGAGGGGTGGGGACTGCTTACAGCATTGCAGCAATGATGGCAGACGGAGCACATGTGGGTATTCCCGATGTCCTCACTGTTTTAAGCTTTCTGTTGATTTCAGCAACAGAGAATTGGATACAGCTTTTTATGATGTGGCACCTTGTGCAGGGTTCGAGGAGGAGAGCGCAATTCTTGGCTGAGAGGGCCAGATTTCGACACCAATATTTACGCAGGAGGAGAGCACTGATATCAGCCAACATCACCACCATGATGAGATTGACCACGATGAGAAATCGAAGAATGTGGGCCAGAGACTGCCACCATGGAGAAGCTTTCATGCTGACTGTAGAAGCTTTCCAAGTGGAGCAGTGGCTGGAACACTTTCGGGTGTCGCGTGCCACCTTTTATTATATATTGGAATTACTGGCACCAGCACTGATGATGCAGACCACCAACTACCGAAAGCCCATCACCCCAATCAGGAGATTAGCCATTGCACTCTGGTGGTATGCTACCCCCGGAGAGTACCGCACACTCTCCTGTCTATTTGGTGTTGGGATTGGCACAGTCTGCAAGATCATTTACCAGGTGACGCGGGCATTAGTGGATACCCTGTACCAGCGCTTTATCTCCTTGCCAGAAGGACAGCGCCTAGATGAAACCATCCAAGGCTTCCTCAGGCGTGGGTATCCGCAGTGTGCTGGTGCCATAGACGGCACCCACATTCCCATCATCGCCCCCCATGAAAGCCCTGTGGATTATTATAATTGTAAAGGGTGGCATTCCATTATTCTTCAAGCTGTTGTGGACCACCGATACTGGTAAATAAATTTGTACAAATTATTCTTTCATATCTACTTCTATTTTATGTTTTTTGTTGGTAGAATACTCATTTTTTTAATTTTTTTTTAGTTTTACAGATGTTTTCATAGACTGGCCTGGACGGGCACATGGCGCCAGAGTACTAGCCAACTCTGGCTTGTACAGCATAGCAGAGGAAAAGCGGGGTGGATGGCTTTTCCCTAGAGAGGTAAGAATATATGGTCCTTTTTCTCTTTATGTCCACTATTCTTATGTGCTTTAGCAAAATATGAAGTGTGAAATGGTGCGGAATGCATGATATTCCAAAGTGTTTGCCAACATATATATTGTGCTATAAAATACATGAAATTTTTGAAACCTACTTGACCACCATATGAATACACCTTATGCCACTTCTCATTATAGTGACCATATTTTTTGTTTAACAGAAAGCGGTGACCGTAGATGGCGTGGAGGTCCCGGTCCACATCATTGGCGATGCGGCATATCCTTTGAAGCATTGGCTAATGAAGGGTTATACACAACATGTACAGTTGTCCCCGGAAAAGGTCACCTACACTCACAGCCTTAGCTCTGCCCGGGTGGCTGTGGAAAATGCTTTTGGACGATTAAAAGGACGTTGGCGCTGTCTCATGAAGAGGAATGATGTGGACCTAAAAATCATGCCCCATATAGTAGCAGCCTGCTGCATACTGCATAACATTTGCAAAATTCAAAAGGACCACTTCCTTCCCGAGTGGAATGTGCAGGACACTGAGGTGGGGGGCATTACAAGTGATGCAGTAAGCTACGTGGGGGAGCATGAGGACAGCGCCGAGCTCATCCGGGCCACCATTTCCACAAACCTTCCCTTATTGATTTAAAATAAAAAGGCAAAATTTCATATTTAACCATGTGCATATATTGTGTTTTTTAATAGAACAGTTTTAACACATTCGCAGATTGTAGAAAAAGTATAAAACCAGTATAAAACATATGTCAAACATCGTATGCCCAGTATAAAAGAAAAGTGCCTTATAGATCCCTGCGGGCAAAACAATTTACTATAAAAGTAATAAAAAAATGAAAAGTGCCATCACACAATAAATATGATAAATTTAGCCACACAATATAAAAAAACAAAACTAAAATAGAACATGTACCGGTTGTTACAACGATAAAATATTTAAAATGGCCATGTTTACGGCAATTGCCTATACACTGTATACTGTGGTGACTCTTGGTTTGTTTGTGTTGTGTTAGGGTTAGTGCTAGGGTTGTAATTATTGGGCCCCATATTGCACTGCCCAAATCTGTGTTCTGGGTACACTGGGGCCTGTGGTAATGCCTGTGTTTGGTTTGGATAGGCACGACCAAATGTGCGCTCAAAAAACAACATCTGTCTCTCTTGCATATCCATTAATTGCCTCATAAATGACTGCTGCATTTCCCTTTCAGACTCTAGAAACCGATCCAATCTAGCATCCTCCTGCCTCTGAATATCGGCATCCAATTCACAGAGATGCTCCACGATCACAGAAGTCATCGCTCTAGCCGCTTGCTCCGACCTGTTGAGCGTCTTCTTTTTGAGTGGCACATTGTAGACTGCAAAGGGGAGAAACAAAAAAAAATAAAATAATATGCACTGAGCCGACATAAAGATAGCAGTGGTGTTAGCGTCCATGTGCTTGTGGCCTTCTATCTACCTGCACGCTAGCAGCACTCTGCAACAGTTACCCTTTGGATTTAAGTGAATGTAGTGTGTGTGTGTGTGTGTGTGTGTGTGTGTGTGTGTGTGTGTGTGTGTGTGTGTAATGTGGGTGTTTTTATTTTTTAAAATACTTACTATTAGCGCGTAGCGGAGGGGTCTTTTTAGGGGGCGCAGTCTCTGAGCTTGTCTCAACTACCTCATCTATGGTGGAAGCGATACTGTCAGCATTCACAGATGAATCCATCCTGTCAGCATTCACAGATGAATCCATCCCACTACCTTCTCCAGGCTCATCGGTCAGTAGGAGCTGTGATGTTGGTCTGCATTGCGAGGACGGCAGGGTAACCTGTGTAGCCGGTACCTCTTGACTGTCCTCCTGCTGGCTGGAGCAGGATGGCGCAATTGAGGAGGACAGTGCTATGGGGTTTGAAAGCGCTGTATTTCCAAAAGCGCTGTAGCACAATTGGTAATGCACCCATTCCTTGCAGCCTGCACCACTTTTGTTGCGGTTATGATCGTGCACTTTAGTGAACTGCTTACGCAAGGCCTTCAATTTATTAACCACTTGCTGCTACATGCGTTTTATCCCTCGGGACTCCAGCATCTTGGCTATATTGTGGTACACTACTGCATCATTCACTGTGCCGGTCATCTGGCGTTTAATTTCTTCCTCCGCCCTGATGAGCTGTAGCTCTCGGATATCGGCATCGGTCCAGTTCAATGCAGCACACATGCTGCTGTAGCAACAGGGTGTGGCTCAGGCTGCTGTTATGGCTGTGAATCAGCCTGCGCTTGTAGCTGCTTTAGGAACAGGCTGTGGGTCAGGCTGCTGTTATGGCTGTATATCAGCCTGCGTTTGGAGCTGCTGGTCAGGCTGTGGTGCAGGCTGCAGTTCTGGCTGTGGCAGCCTGTGTATCAGCCTGTGTTTTGTGGGAGTTGGTCAGGCTGTGGTGCAGGCTGTGTGCAGAAGGTTAGGCAGGCAAGTAATGGCTACGTGTGCGTCTCTCTGCAGGGCCCTGACAAATGACATAATCTGCCAGCGCCCCAGAAGCTCCAATCAGCTAATAGCAGAATGTAGCCGGGTAAAATAAGCAGGGTAGCACCCGTTCACACTGCCGCATGACACGGGAACAACCCGTGTTCAACCCTGCTCTCAACCCGAGTAAGATTCCCGGGTAAATCAACCTGGGAAATTTTTCTGGAAGCTGTTTACACAGAGCATCGACCCGGATTGACCCGGCAATAACCCGGGTTATTCGGTTGGTGTAAAAGGGGTATTAGTGACTGAGTCTGTAAATGAAACTTGCTGTGGAAAAATGTTGTGGCCGTTGCATCATAGCACTTCACATTGCCATTGAAGGACTAAGGACCTGATTCAGACCCGTTCGCAAGCAGCCGCTCGCTCGTTCCTGGCCGATGTTATGCAATTGCGCATGCGTATGCATCGCAGTGCATGTGCGTGAACTAGTCCGAGCGACTGGAAAGCGCTTGCTCGCCCAGCAAAGACAGCCCAGTGGAATGAGTGACAGGAGAGGCCGTTTGTGGGTGGTTACAGGGGCAGGGCAGTAGTAACGGGGGAGTGGAGTTGCGAACGCAGGCATACCTGAGTGTTTCAATGCCGTTTCAGAGGCGTGCATAATTAAGAGGCTGCGTCATAGTACATGTCACCTGGTTGAATTATACACTGAAGTGCTCGCAGTAGGGTACAGTCAACTGCAAGCACTGCGGTCAGATCCGATGGGACCCGATGTACCGATGATTGTATATACTTCCTGGAGATGACGTTTGCTACTGGTCGACTAAAGACAGGCTGGTGGGCATCTATAAACACAAAGTGATTGCACGCCTAGACATAGTGCCTTGCTGTGCGATCGCCTGCCTTGACGTCACTTAGCTGAATTTGCATACGCTGGGAGCGAGCGGACACATTTACCGAGCGGGTCTGAATCGGGCCCTAAGTCTCACACAGATATACAAGTGTCACATATCAGATTAATCAGCACAGTCTCCGGGTGCATCCTAGTCACATTGCATTGCGACTTAGATGCATAAAGACACCCAATGCTAGCAGAGTTGCACGGGACCAGACGGCTCACTCATGCCAGGCATATCTCGCTGCATGGCGTATTGAAGCTAGATGAACAATGGCACATCTGTATGTCAATAAACATTGCTACTCTTATAATTTTAGTAGTGCTCATGTGGTTTGCAGCAAAGGCACACACACAGGGGAATTTCTCTTTGAACTGTGACAAGCACCAGTTGTAACCTCATAAAAATGCTATGGTTTGAAGTAACATGCACTTTGCAAATAGCATATAAAATAGGATTAATGTTATCTTTTATTTTCTACCATAGTTACATTTATTGCTGAGTGACATCACAATGATGTTAACCAGTCATATGATTAATAATTAGCAAAAATAGAAATAATGATCAGCACCACAAAGGTGTATTTAGATCTACGGTCTAAGGAGAAATGGTCTCCCAATAGAACCCTGGGGTAGTCTATAAAAGCCAGAGAATACTCTTTCTATTACAGTCAAATGATCAGTCTAGTTAATATATGTCATCTTGCCTGCACTTCACCACTGTAATCCATATGTACCTACTGTAATTATCTTCTCTCTGGGAGAAGCACAGCGAGGAGATGCAGGTGGCTGCTGTTGGGGACAGGGATGGACTATTTGCGTCATTACGTATCAGCCCCTCGTGGCAAAAAGCAGTGACTCTTGTGTCTATGAAAAGCTTGGGCCCTAATGACGCGATTATCATAGAATCACATCATGCTGGGTAAAATACAGTATATTAAAAAGGGAAGCCTCAGCGAGCTGTTTGTATAACTTGTACACCCCGGGCCTTTCATAATAGGACTGTATCTCATATTGCGGCAGCTGCACACGAGTCCACTGCAGTTTACACATACCGCGCATGTGCTGGCAACATTCAAGACGCGCTACGAGAATCGGCTGTAATTACCGGGGTGGGGGGTGACTTTTCATTCTCCCTCTTCGGCACACCTCTTAGTAAACAGCATGGTAACAATTTCCTATTTCACCACGATAATGGACAAAGCAAGAGCGCCATTTTCTCCACATTATGGCCCTCATTCAGACCCACTCGCGAGCGGCTGTCCGCTCGCAAGTGGGTCGATGGTCCCCACTGCGCATGCGCACGACGGAGGGAGCTCCGTTGTGCGCATGCGCGAGACCCGACGAGCGAAGGACTTTCCTTTGCTCGGAGTGTCTCATCAAAGGGGGCGTGCTGTCGATGGTGACTGACAGCACGCCCCCTTTGGTGGCCGTGCCGGGGGCATGCCTGCCAGACGGAGGCGTTCCCAAGGGAACGCCTACCGTCTGAAGCTGGCCCCACTGACATCACTAGTGATGTCAGTGGGAGTGATTTTGGCTCTGATAGAGCCAAAATCACTCCTGGCCTTGCGGTTGAAAAACCCAACAGCAGGCTTTTGCTCGCAGTTTTGATGGTCGCGATGGTCAAGACCATCGCAACCATCATTTTGCATGCTCGTATATGCTGTGGGTAGTTACCCACAGCTATACGAGCGTCCAGGAGGATGCTCCATATTAACTGGAGGTGGGCCCTGATTCAGAGTGAGCGCTCTGGTCAGAGCGTCCGGCTCTGAATCAGGGCCAATGTTTAGTCTTAGTACATTTTGCCCATGGTTTATCACCTGTAAAACACTAAAAAAGCAGCACTTGTATTTTATACTGTTTTAGCCTTCAAATTCTAGACCTGACGAGATTGGTATTTGCCTACAAAGGTCTGAGCTGTAGGGTGCAGACAGAAGCTGTGAGAGGACTGTGGTGAGATCAGTTGTGTTGTGTTCTAAGGGAACTCAAGTTACCAGCCAGGAAAAGCAATCCCGCATTCAGAACATCTGCCTTCTTTAAAGAGCTACACAGATAAAGATCCTTATTCATCTAAAGGCAGCCTTTATTGCATAGTATTAAGTGCTGACCAGGTTTAGATAGCTGCGGCAACATCTCAACAGGGAATGAAAATGCATAATTCTCATCTGTACCAATTTATTCAGGGAATTCCCTATTCTAGGAGACTTCCGAGCTGTCCTGACAAAGACGTCCTTTATAGCTGCTGAGGTCATTGGGAGGTTTGTCCTATTCACTGTGATAAATGGGTGTCACATGCACTCAGGGCCACCTGGACAAGTTCCGGGCCTTGGTACTGTAGGAAGTGTGACTACACTTTGTAAGCATCCAAAGCCTCCTTGGAATGCTGTGCCGCCATGACACAACTTTGGAGGGAAAATGACCACACACATTACTGGGAATTTGGCTATGCCTTCTTTGATGACCCAGCCCCCCAGGCAGGCCTGGCACCAGTTACTCTGTACTGACTTCCCCCCTTTATTCATCCTGCACTACTCAGCTAAGCAACACAGAAGTATTTTCTTAGTTGGGGAAGGTTGTGGAGCAGCGCAATGCTTTCGAATTGCCAGGAACAGCTTCTGGGATAATTGCCACCAATCTGAGGGGTGTCATGACTGTAAAACCTTTTGTGGGTGAATTGGTCACGTCTTAAATAACAAACTTTATATTTTGAAGTTATTAAATGTGATTCAGGAAAATAAGTTCTATTAGTGATTTCCTATTCACTGTTTCAATTATGGCTTCAACCTTAGCAACCTTGATTAAAGGGCCATTGTACAATATACTTTCATCTAATTATTGTACATTACATTTTGTATAAATGTACAATATACTTTCATCCAATTCCATTACATTCTGTAACACTGACATATATATTTTATATACAATAGTGTTTATTTAAACCTGTGAGGATAACATACAGGAACGAATATAAGGCAATGACAATAGCAGGATTATCTTCTTATATAGGGGCAGCACACGAATAAAGTGAGTAAAATACAAATAAATGGGTTAAATCATAGAGATTGGTAGAAGCCACTCTGCAAAATAGATTACATTAACACAGAAAAAATGAAATAGTATAAAGAAAACACAAATTATAGAAAGATGAAAGTGAGGAAAGGAGGATAAAAATTTTGTAAGAAAGGAAAATAGATTGAAAAAAAGGTGATTCATTGTCTAGGGAAGGTTATTACTGGTTAGCTACAGTGTTCCAGTGCCCCCAACTGCCGGGCATAAATCTTACTGTGTATGACAAAGAGCTTCCACTAAATAGATCCACCAGATTTTGTTAATGATCTCAGGGCCTAATTCACTACGGATCACAATATTGTGTATGCACGCAGTTCAACTGCGATAGCAAGCTAATCCACTGCGATCGCAATGCAAACTCAGCACAACATAATGACGTCCACTTTACATTACACACATTTATAATGTTTAGCAGAATAGCTAAACCATCGGTACAATCGACTACTATTGGAGCCTCACACACAGTTGCACAAGTCATGACCTTACTCAGAAATTGCTAACAGCCACACACGCTATGAGCACACAAGCTGCGTAGGCTGTTGCAGTAGATAATTTATGCACGCCCCTGAAACGGCGTATGAACGCACAGGCACGCCTTTGTTCCCCGACCACCCCCCCGTCACCACCCACAAACGCCACTTCCTGGGTCTGCGTAGTCAGCGATCGCAGTCCTGATTGCAGTGGCTGGCTCGTGCATGCACTCTGCAATGCATACGCAGTACACAACAATCAGCCGATTGCTTGTGTATTAGCAGTTGCGATCCAAGCTGAATCAGGCCCTCAGTCAG
Source organism: Taudactylus pleione (assembly GCA_031769625.1). Classification (NCBI taxonomy): domain Eukaryota; kingdom Metazoa; phylum Chordata; class Amphibia; order Anura; family Myobatrachidae; genus Taudactylus; species Taudactylus pleione. The sequence continues at coordinate 5,158,524 of JAUIMM010000104.1, read as the reverse complement.
ATGCACTATGGGGCATATCCGGGGCATATCCGATCGCAGGCATAATTTTGATAAACCCTGTGGCACAGCACGTGAGTTTATTTTTTCATGCGGCTGTCAAATTTTTTTGAGCACCTCCTCACCAAGTCCAATTTTTCCTTAATTCGTTATTTTAAGAGAAAAATGTCGGGACTTGCTTCCGGACTTCGAGGACACTGGGCCTGATTCAGAGCCGGACGCTATTTGCGGTCATTCGTTCTGAAAAAAGGGGTGGCTATTCAAATGAACCGTTCGCTCTTTGCGGTCTGTTCACGCCTCTAGGTCTGAACGAGCGAACAAAACTTGTGGTCGTTCCTTTGGAAACTACGCCCCCTGGCCGCTCGCATCCTACGTCATGTCCGCTATTTATTTGATTAATCGAGTACATCGACCAGCATATGAACTGCTCGCTATTCTTGTGGTTGGTTTTTCCTACCGCAATCTTGCGAGCAGTTCTGACTATAAAATAACCCAGTGACGTGGTCAATGACGCTGCTGTATTAATTATGCACACCCATAAAACGCCCGTTTTGACCTTTAAGCACGCCTGCGTTCGGATCTCCACTCCCCGCTTTCAAGCACCTTCCCCTGTTACCACCCACATACGCCTCCTCCTGTCACTCAAAATAGCAGGCATTCACTATTTAGCGAACAAACGATTTTCGGCCGCACTGACTGGTTCGCGTATTACTATCCGTATGCATGCGCAGTTGGGCAAACATCGCTCGGAACGATCGAGCAGCCGCTTACGAGCGGCTCTGAATCAGGCCCACTCTCCCTAATGACTAATTCAGCATGCGCAGGAGTTTGGCCGCAAAAAAATCTGCAACCATTTTTTGTATTGAATACCACGGATAATTCGCAGTTAGGTGCTAGGTCCGCAAATATTTTTGCGGACAAAATCCCACACCCAATTGGATATGCCCCTATATTGCTCCTTGCGGATTTAGCTATGCCACATATTTCTGTTTGGGGGACATGCTCAGCTTATGCCAAATCAACTTTGTTATTTGTTTGCTCTCTTTTCAATTAAGCATGGCAATTAGCAAAACATAGATCTGGGGATTAAGTTATGGTTGGTGATTTGATTTATGAGAGAAAATACATCTCTGCTGGTGTTTTTAATGTTTTTACTTGTGGCTTATGAATATTATAAAATGAACAGGTTTCTTATAACCTGTCCTGTACCTATTGTGTTTAACTATAGGCATAATGGACAGTTTAAACCTCTTGGGTAAGGGATAGAGCTTCTTAGGGTTGATTGAATCAGTGATGAGTGATGCCCGTGATGCCAATGAAGCAAGTCGCATAAAAGCTGCCCTTACAGTAACCTCTAAATCACATATTTTAATACACACTCCTTTGGTACTGTGAACTAAAATTAACTATTTTAAGGCAAATTTGGGGAAATTTAAGGTGCCATTGCCGGCGTCAGAACACAGTCACAATGGCACATGACCGGCATTGGACATTATTCGCCCAAAATTTAATTGACATTTCACTGTACAATACTTTGTACAGTAGACACTAGCCATTCAGCTCAGCCAGAGTCTCATATTTACAACTACATCTCCTTTTCTTAGTGTTTCGCAGAACTAATTGATTCTCCAATATATTCTGCTGCCAGTACTTGTCAATCAGCCTCCACTCAGACTTTGCCTACTCAACAGGTTTCCTTACTGTGCAATGAAACTCCTGGTGAGACACATCACAGTGAGCTGGAACCTGTGATTTGCTGGCAGTAGAGCCCAGTTCTCAGTTTGGGTCCACTGGTGAAGATCCAAGAAGCCATTAGTCTCTCTCTACACCTCTAAGGAGCACAGTGCTATCATCAAAAGCACAGTGGAACCACATCATCACTCTGCCCTAACAGCTGAACGTTCTGCATGGTAGGTCATTTGATGGAATAACTGCAAGGTGCATGTACTGTTGAATTCGTAGTCCATACACTGGAAAGAAAAATTAAGCTTGACCAGCCTTGCTCTTATTGTTTGATCTGGAAACTTCACAATCCACATTTTCCAAGTCACCATAAAGTAATTTGGAATGTGTTCCCACGTACTGACTTCAAGTTTTAATTATCCTGTTTACCACTAAAGAAAGTTCTTTCAATCTACATTCATGAAAATGCTGCATCATTTGTCACTGATGCATGACCAGAAATGTTCCTCACCGAGGAGCTGCCTGCCCAGGTGCCAGGGTTTCATTAGACAAAGAGATGTTGCGGTAAATGACTAAATTAATTGACATTTGTGATGAATGAGGTAGATAGATAACGTCAAAACATTTCTGCATTCAGAGTGTGGCTATCAAAAACTGAAGTAGCATTTGGACCCATCACAAAATGTATTGATTAGTTTATGTCCTCTTTCCACTTGTACTGAGCACATTGCATTTGTTCTATGACTTCTGCCTTATATCATTTTTAGTTATGTATTCATATAATCACTAGGGATGTTGAAATGTTTGTGAAAGTTTGAAATTCTTTTAAATTAGGCCCATTCTATGGTCTCGAATGTGTTCTTGATTACAGTAGATTGCGATTTTGAAGTCATCTGGAAGCCTGATGACAAGCAGGAGGTAAAAGTGGTTATGAACTGAAGGTAAAACTAATGATAAAAGAAAATAATAATAAGGCACTAAAAATATAATACTATACAATAATCACCAATTTAGAAAAACTCAGATCAACAATAAACATCCATAAGGACAGAAACAATGCATTAGCCTCTAAAAAGGGTCACTCTGTAGTGCAAAACTTTAAACAGTAAAACAAATAAACCCTAAAACTAAAAAGTTTTTTTATAAGTGCCAAACGTACATTCTTAATTGGTGTCAATAATGGCTGGGGACCACCTTGCTCCTAAAGTTTTAGTGATTTTGAGAGATTTAAATGATATATTTTAATTGTACATTAGATGCTTTTTAACACCATTTAATAAAGTAGAAGTCCACCACAACCAGAAAGGCTGCTGGTACAAAATGGTTTACAATAACAACTGGGAATAAAGTGAAGACATATGTCAAAAATGTGCTAACATGAAAGAGAGGGTGGGGGTGGAAAATTCAGCACCGTTGAATTCTTAGGTGAGTCAATCAAATGTATGAAGAATACAGACTTCAGTAAGTGGGAGAGTCTTAGGGGTATATTTACTAAAGTGTGGGTTCTTAGAAGTGGAGATGTTGCCCATAGCAACCAATCATATTCTAGCTTTTATATTCTAAAAGGCGCTAGATAAATGATAAGTAGAATCTGATTGGTTGCTATGGGCAACATTCTCCACTTCTAAAAGCCTGCACTTTAGTAAATATACCACAGTGTCATCTGAGTTGTCAGTTATATCATGTTTCATTATTGCAACATAGACTAATGAGTTCAAAAATAGCTATGCAAATCTAAATAACATAATTTCTGTATATTTTGTTGGTCTAGAGCTGAGCGTAGACCTTGTGACAATCCATCTTTTTGTTCAGCTCCAACTCTCATCCTCCTTTGAGAAAACTCTACAAATGATAGGAGTGGAAATTCCACAACAGCTGGCGAGCCACAGGTTCCTTCCACCGTTCTAGAAAATTCATTTAAGTCGTTTATCCAATTTCCATATGCTATTTCAACCTGAGCACTATACATCAATTTAATATAACCATTTAAAATGTATATTTGACAGGGTGTTTTGTTTATGCTTAAAAACGCACTGTCTATACAGTATGTTTGGGTGAAGTTATTAGTGGGCGGTTTAAGCATGTCCTAGAGCAAATATATCCCCAATGCTGAGGAGCCAGTTAGTAACTACCTTGTCATTTTTATTGGGTAATCATTCCGTCTCGGTGCTGCTAATTAATCAGCTACATAATTACCCATTTGTGCTTAGACAGCCCTGTAATGTGTGTGCCTAGTGGGTAATTAGCCTGTTCAATTACACGGTGAGATCATGTGACTACACAAAACTTTTTGATACTGTGCAGGCTGCTTTTTATTAGTGTGAACAACTACTGGGATTGTTTAGCTTAGATAACCTGTGTTTCCTGGAATTGTGCTACTAAGTTTTGTGGTTTAATCTCCTGATGCTTGTCTGATGGCTGTAAATACGAGTAATACTATGTAATATTGTTTATAAGAAGACAAAACAACAGACTAAAGCACATTTATATGGTTGCATAGCAAGTGGCTACACAGTTACAATTCACAGTATGAAATGTCACACGCCAGTTTTGGCCATCTGGTTTGGTGATTTCATGGCTTAGTGAGTCAAGATGGGGGTGACTGCAGGATTCCAAAATGTTGCTCATTCTGATGGGCTGTACTTGGAAGAGCTAGAGGTACAGGATGAATGCTTGGAGCTCTTATGAGCCTCGTGTTGCAGGCATATTGGAAAAATAATATTTTGTGTTGTGTGTGGCAATAGAAAAAAAGATGAGCTTCAGATACATTAAAATCAACTCTTTTGATTTGATTTATTTTTTTCCTTTTGAAATTAACCATTAACCACTTCTCAAGCCCTCATCATGCTCCATCTCCACATCATCCAGACGGCCTTACACACATCTTCATGAAGGTGGAGGTGGTATGGTCATGGTTGAACAGGAAAGCTCCAGTACATATACTGTCTTCATACACTATTGCTGCAGTCGTGCTAAACATCCCTTTATGGTGCGTCAGGTCCCATGTGACTCAGCTTACGCCGAGCATCTTTTTCATGACTTTTTCACTGGAAAATGCTTCCTAGTTGACAAACCACTTCAGGAGTCTGCACTGATTCATTTGATATGTGACACTTGAATACAGGTTGAGTCTCCCATATCCAAATATTTCAAAATACAGAATTTTTTTTGCAAGACTGAGATAATGAAACCTTTGATTTTTGATGGTTCAATGCACTCAAACTTTGTTTAATACACAAAACTATTAAGAATATGGTATAAAATTACCTTCAGACTCTGTGTATTAGGTGTATATGAAACTTTCATTAATTTTATGTATATACAGAAATTTTTGTTTGAGCCACAAAATTAATGAAAATATTTTATAAAATTACCTGCAGGCTGTGTGTATAAAATACATAAATGCTTTCTGTGTTTAGATTTGGGTCTCATTCCCAAGATATTTCAATATTCCAAAATACAGAATATTCCGATATCTAGAATAACCCTGGTCCCAAGCATTTTGGATATGGGAGACTCAACCTGTATATCTGTGTGTGACTGTATACGAAGGGCGACAATGCAGTGGGCGCAGCTTTTTTCCACACCAAGTTCCATTGTATAGATTGTCAACACAGATATACAAGTATTGCACTTCAAATTGATCAGTGCAGTCTCCTGAAGTGGGTTTGTTGCATGGAGTTGCTATTAAGTTGCATATTTGAGTGAAAAAGACGCTATGCGCAAGTCGTGTAGCACAAGTCCTGGTGGCTCACTTGTGCTAGGCATCTCATGGCGGGTGGTGTATTGAGGCCAGGTGTATGAGGACACATCTGCAATAAGAAAAAAGATCTGTCAGAACCCATGACCTTTCCAGTACTTCAATGGGGGTTAAATGAGACACTGTGATAGAAACACTGGGAAAGTTGTCAGGAAGAATTATGTATGCCCAAGGTTCAATGCTTCTGTATGGTAGACAGTTAGCTAATTAGCAACCTTGATTGCCAGAGCACCTGTGAGAGGCTAATAAAAAGTGTGTCAGTTTTTCTAGTCTGTCTCTAACTGCCGGGGGAATAGGTTGAGGCATGCAACGGAGAGAGAGACCATTGCTTGTACTAAAAATGCTGTTTTGTTGTACACTAGGTTCTTCCACCTGGCATGAGGGAACTTTATGCTAGTTAATGCCAGATAGGCCAGATTTTATTTTAATGTTTTGTTTATTCTATGCTGCTAAATAACTAGTTTGTACCGAGGCACTGGACTGGTGTGCTATTGATTTTCTGCTGCATGAGAAGTGTTACCATTTACTCCAAGGAGACGGCACCCCTAACCATTCTTACGACAACATATATTCAAATAGTGGGTGAAAGATGCCCTCTTTTATTGTATAAAAGCACTCAGCAATACCTAAAATGCAACAATACCAAGGGTTGACCACACTGCAAAGTACACACTCTTCTATCTCTCACCTGCATGTTTTTTGTAGTCCCTTTGATGCGCAAACCCAGCTGCTGATCCCCTACTTTCACATGGTAGAGTTAAATTCAATGTCTTCCTGCATTTAATGGGTGCACTAAGAAGCAAAGTGTCCAGAAACTCTCTGATCCACTTTAAACCTCTTATCTTCCTTATAGCCAATCATTGCCACCCCATGTCCAGTCAAACTGGCACCATTTATTGACCATATCACTACAAACCAGGGCTGTAGCAGGGCAATAATCTGCAATGTGCTAGCCCCGCACCCCTGAAATGCAACATCATGACATCACAACAAGGAGGCAGGACTTCTAGGACCAGGAATTAGCAGAGCACCCAGAGCATTCTAAAGATGCCCAATGTGGCTCTACAGGCTGCAGGGTACCATTCCAGGTACCATGGGCAGGGATGGTGCTGTACCCAAGGCCCTGAGCCCTGTTTTGGAGGAACTGCTTGCCTTACCCTAGTTCTGGCCATGCTACCAGCATACTACCGCTTCCTCTGACTCATTACACCAAGGGTGGCCTGGGCACAAGCCCCATCTATTATCACATCATGGTTGCCTATTGAAACCTGCATCCATCTTGTCTATACAGAATGGAAACAACCCTGATGGATATGTGCAGTGTGTAAACAGACACATCTCCTACAGGAAAAAGGAACATTGCAATAGAAGTGTGTGTGACCCTGCCTGGTGACATTTTGTAGTACATACAATATATTATGCTAGTATGTGAACATAGACATAGGCATACCAGTAATATCAGTACATCCATTAATACACAAGCTGTCAAGAAGAAGTGTCTAGCAAGGTAAACCTTTATTCTCAATGCCTATGATCTTGCCACAATTATACAACAGGTTTAATTGATGATTTCAAGAGAATTGGTGGCCGCACAAACCTTTCAGGACCATGATGTACCTCCAGTCCATTCATTGGACAGCCATGCCCAAAGACAGTTTCCTTACATTATTGTGGAGCGACATTCATGAACTTTTCATCCCATCTGTAAAGACAGATCTTTACTTTCGACAGGGATCATCATCAAATTACCGTCATCAGCATTCATTTAGATGGCGCCACAGATCTTGCATTACCATACAGCCAAGTTCACCAGTGCAAAAGGGAAGGGGTGTTCTGTGCCATTGATATCAGAAACCAATCATATGATGACCATGTGCTGAATGTCCTCTCCCCTTTCCACGGTTCCGCCATCAATCTGTTCAACCTCTGTTAGCAGTGTTCTAAATATCTTAAAGAATACATTTCTATTGATCTATTTTTGTGTCAGAAACAACATTATTACAATCTTGTACTAAGGTTTTCATAAATATATTAAACACTTTATTTTTTATTTCCTCTGTTTATTTGTCACATTCCCCAGATGAAACAAAACCTTTCATGTAATTTTTGTAATCGCTCGCATCACGAAAAATAAAAGCTGAGAGAAGATTAACACTTTTGTCGTTTATTTTCTGTAAACTGCTGAAATAATAATTATGTATTCACCAGTGCGCGATAAATATTTGATGACATTCAGTCATTCGGTTCTCTTACAAGGGAGGCAGATTAGTGGCTTTTAGTTTAATTACACTCCGTAGAACCCATAAAAAATGTTTTTACGTAAAAATAAAATGTGGACTTACTAGACTCATTGTAATTCAAGGTTGCTTTTTATGGGTCACTATCAGCCAGGAAGGAACCCTGCTGTTAGCCCAGTACAGTGATCATTTGACGAACTATACTTCGGTGGCCCTCAAAAATATGTAACTTTGAAAGAAAAAAACAATTTTTTTTCCTTTAGCAATGAATGCACAATTCAGGAGCTAATCCACACAGCATCCATTTACAGCTCCCTAAGGTAGTGTGTAAACATATTCTGTACAGTTCCTAACATGACATATGTAGGGAAAGTGGAGAAGCAGTTTATATGAAGACTTTTCAGTCCTTAATTCAACATTTTAGTAAAGGCATGTAGACCAAGGCTGTCCAACTGGAGGCTCACGGGCCCTCATGTGGCCCTCTTGGGCATTTTATGGCTTTGCCTGACAACTTTAATAGACTGTTATTCTATTGTGTTCCACATAAAAGGTCAACAATGAAAAAGTCGATAGGGACGAACCTCAACAGCCAAAAGGTCGTCAGCAGAGAAAGGTCGATACGTTCAAAAGATCAACATGGAAATGGACAATACTAAAATGGTTGACACATTTTTTTTCTCTTAGGGTTAGGATTAGAGTTAGACACTTACCGGAGGGTTAGGCACTAGGAGGGACGGTTAGAGGTAGGCACCAACAGGAGGGTTAGGGTGAAGATTAGAGTTAGAAAAACAACAAAAATGTGTCGACCATTTATGTGTCAACAATGTCCATGTCAACCTTTTGAGCCCGCAGATCTTTGGTACCTGTCGACCTTCTGTACTGTCTAATTTTCGTTATGTTGTCGCTTCTATATAACTATCTTCACTGTTATAACCATAATAGGGTTATGTAATGCAGTGGGTTTTGTTAATGTTTAATGGAAAGAAAGGGGAAGATGGACGGAGGGAAAGGGGTGGGATGACGGTACCCTAGAGCTCAGATGACTTCCCAAACATGAGCCAGAAGCAGAATTAGTTGGGAAAAAGAGCAAAAATCCTCAGATCTCATTGGCAAGTGTCAGGGAGTGAGGAATTGTTGAGGGAGTAACAAGACTCCAAGAACAATTGAAATTTGTGAACTCTGTTATGGAGTAGACTAGAAATATATTCTATTGAAGTAGACTAGTTATATATTGTATTGTTGCTACATGCCATATACTGTAAGAGCAATCATGGCATTGTAATTTGGTGAATCCCTACTCTTTCATTCTTTAGTGTTATGGAATTGGGCTGCTGTACAGACATGTTGAGCCAATTTATCAAGTGGTCTCCTCAGAATCTTATTTGGGTAAAAGAGTAAAATAACACAGGGGTCAGTCGATATCATGATGCCAACCAGCGACCCTAGGAGGGCTGAAACTTTCCTCTGAAAAGTAAATACCAGAGTACATTCCTAACATGTGTGAAAGAAGGCACCAACATATCCAAATTGGCTCAGTCATAAGAAGGTAGACATAGGGTATATCTTAAGTCATTTGGAAGGTAGGTGGTCAATATCCCAACTGCGGGGATTCCAGCAGTCAGAATGCTGATGCCGGAATCCGGATACCTGTCTGAATCCTGGTGCCGACATCCTGACCGCCGGAATCCAGAAGGTAAGTTGCGGGGTTAGGGGGAGGGTAAGCATTAGGAATTAAGGTTAGGCACTAGGGGGAGGATTAGGGTTAGGCACTAAGGGGGGAGGGTTAGGTTTAGGGTGTGGGGAGAGGAAAGTTAGGTTTAGGCACTCAGGGTGGGGGTTAGGTTCAAGCTCCAGGGAGGAAGGGTTAGGGTAGGGAGAGGGGGATGGTTAGGATACCTACCAATAGGTGTCAATATCCTAACTCTATCAGGATGCCAGCACCGTGATTCGGCATCCCATATGCATTTGGAAGTATCAAGTACCATCTTGTGTAGATCCTAAAAGTGTTTTCCCTTAGGGAAGTGTTTATAATGGACTTAGTAACCAGTTGTCTAATAAACAGTCAGTACACCTGGTCAAGGGATGCTTTCAAGTCTCTGTCCTAGGCAAGTTCAAACAAATCAAGGGGTATATCAACTGGGCATATAACAGAGTGGTAGATGAGGGATATGGCACCCCCACAGCCTGCAGAATAAACACATTGGGGAAATATATCAAGCTTAGAGAGAGGCAAAGTGGAGAAGTTGCCCATAGCAACCACTCAGCTTCTTTCAGTTCATAGACTATGTTAGATAAATGATAGCCAGAAGCTGTTTGGTTGCTATGGCCACTTTGTCTCTTTCTAAGGTTTGATACATTTTCCCTATTGTTTTTCAAAAGGAGTGAGGGCACTGGGTCCTTAACCTATTAGCAGAGTATTAGCATAGTTTGGGCTCTTAACAGTACTCTGATCTCTGGTAGCACTGATGGTGCATGCTGGATTGGGGAAGTGAAACATTTTAACCAATTCTTAGGTTTTTTAGCGAGATGGAAATGCAGGTGGCTGTAGACATGGGGATAAAGCAGGTACAGTATAAAATGGTATTAGATGCAGATTGGGTATACTGGGTGTTGTAATGTGCAGGTGAAATCGGAGCTTAAACGTTAGTGGTGTGTGTAGCACTGTGCTCCACTACAGAAGCGGTGGTGGGACAAAGTGCTTGGAACAGGGTGCTTGAAAAGGGTGTCAGGGCACATCCTCTTAGCATGGACACCGAGAAGAAAGAAGCATGGAAAATCCGCAAATGCACAGTATCGCACAATGTACGATGAGATCAATGGCTGGGGAGGCAAACATGGAGATGGGTCTGTATGTGTCTTCTCTTTCTGCAGCTGACTCTGCTCTGATCTGTAAACTTTCCTGGTCACATGGCATATCCAAGGTGTCCATCAGTGCTCAAGGCACGCCCCCCCATACCCAGAGGCATGCCTCTATTAGCGCTCTTCCTTTGCAGCTTACTGCCCATGGTGTGGCCCCGTCCTGAGCTCTGCAAGCAGTGTCTGACTATACATAAGTGAGGCTGAGCTGTTGCTGCCTTACCTTTTTTTCTCTCTACAGTCCTACAATAAACAAAAGAGATGTTTATAAGTTATAAATATCTTCTTTGTATTATTCTAACTAGTTTATATCAAAGTATGACAGGGGAGACCTGACTGCACATCCCTGGTAGCACATGTTGGAGGTCAGAAATAATAAATGAACATTTGGCCAAATGTACTAAAAATGCAGGTAGAGGGTCTTCAAAAGGTGCCCATCCCTGCGATATCTAAAGAAGTAAAACGATCACAAAAGCAATAATTTCACTTCTAATATCGTGAGCCGGGGGCCATTCTGTGCATGCAAAGTTTTCTGACCATGCATGTGCCGAGGAGGGTTCCGGTAATAATTACAAAATGTAGCCTATTGGTTACTATATGGTATACAGTTATCTTATTGGGGCCAATACTGGAGCTTGGTAAACGCGAGCAGCACTGCAGCCCTCATAGAAACCTTTAGAGGCTGCGGCTGCTGTCAGAATACTTAATATTTGCAAATATCCCCCCAAAATTGTTGTTTTCAGGGAATGTCCCAGAAATATTACTTGATAAATAGGCCCTATAGACAATTAATGCCTCAGTCATCCTGACCATCAGTTTTCATGTCTGTCTAACTCCCACTCAAAGCCATAAAAAGAGAACATGATCTAATCGTTACTAACTAAACAGCGGGCAAGGCTTTAATCAGTGCATCTCCGATAGTGGGACACGACAAAAATCTATAACTAAGGCCAGACTGAACTATCCCCAGAGTACTGGACCTTGGTTTAAATGATAGCTAGAAATCAATTCCGAGAAGTCCAAACATACAGCACTTGCTCCATGTTTTAAACTTATCCGCAAGCGAAACTGGTCAATATATAATGATCTTGGACAGTTTTTCTCTTTCTTGCTTGCAGATTGTTATAAACAAAAAGTATGGTGGTCGCTCACATCAACTTAATGACATTGCACAGGTGCTTGTAAAGGGTGGGGTTTACACTGAGCTACAGAAAAAAAAGGGATTTTCCCTCCAGCACACTGCAGCAAAATCAACAAAAATACTTGAATCCTACATGATAATAGAAATTCAGAGGTATTGGTTTACATACATTTGCAAATATATGAATAAGCGCTGGGCCAACATCAAGGCTCCTCTATACCAGCGTCCCTACCATTATGGGGTTCACGTCCGTGATGCAGGGAACCCCAAAAGAATCCAGCCAAGGACTATCCCCAGGGCATCACACGAAAAATGGAAAAAAGGTGAAAGTGAAGTGTAAAGTATAGTTGTGTAAAGATAAATCAATAAGTGTTAATGGTAAGGGGTTAACATTACATAAATAATAGACAAACAAATAGAAAGGTCATAAAAAAATATCTATGTGAATTAAGTGGTGATGCCCTGAAAAAAGGCCCAGCCAGAGCAACTTCGGGGGCCCCACGCCCAAACACTCACCCCAAAATAATTGTTGCTACCTAATAGTAGCACCCACTCTGGGTCATATAATTACAAATGAATTTGTAATTATATGACCCAGAGTGGGTGCTACTATTAGGTAGCAACAATTATTTTGGGGTGAGTGTCACTATGTCCATCTAAGTGGCAAGCTGTGTCAAGTCCCTTATTTTAATTAGTCTAATTAATTTCCATCACATTGGTGCTGCTCTGACTCCGCAGGACCCACCCACTGCTTTCATAGGGTGACTCAATATTTTTCAAGCAAAAAACTTTAAAATAATAAAAAAAAAGTAATAATTGTTGTATTTGTACTGTGCACTGCACCGAGTACACTGTTGTACCTCGGAGCGTGTGCGTAAAAGCGGTCTGACTCCACACAGCTGTGAGGTGGTCAAAACTGACTGGAAATTAAGGGAAATTAATGTTATTGAGGTTAATAATATTCTAGGAACAAAATAAGTTCCAAATTATGCGATTTTAGTTTTATTTGTTAATTTTTGAAAATAAATCCAAATCCCAATCCCAATCCAAAACCAGTCATGGAGGTTTGAGAAATCCACATCCGGACGAAGAATCAGAGCCAAATCCAAATCCAGCAAAAATGGTCCGGCGCACATGTCTACTAATTATGAAAGTAGGTTTTCTTTTTTTTTTCTTTTTTTTTATAAATGGTAGGCCTTGTTGGAGTCCCATATTGTTCTTTCTTATATACTGTAAGGATTTAAATCAGTAAATAGCACCGAAAAAGTGCAGATTTTGTTGTAAAAATCTTGCATGTAGATTCCTGCTGGTTACAATTCTGGAAAGGAGGTTTAATGTCTTAGCAAGAGTATCAAATTATTTCTTTGTAGTCTTACATATAAAAATAAAAAAATCACATTTGCTTTTCACTTACTTGAAATTTCAATAAAACCACACTTTTTGGCCATTTTGGTTACACTTTATTTGACGTGCTAAGAGGGGCAAAAACACTAATGGAATCTTTTGATAAAAAACAATGGCCCTGATTCAGAGCCGGACGCTCTGACCAGAACGCTCACTCTGAATCAGGGCCATCCTAGTTAAATTTGGAGCGGCCTTTTGGACGCTCGCATAGCTGTGGGTTACCACCCACAGCTTATGTGAGCGTCCATGATGATGGTCGCGATGGTCAAGACCTGGAGTGATTTTGGCTCTATCAGAGCCAAAATCACTCCCACTGACATCACTAGTGATGTCAGTGGGGCATGACCCAGACGGTAGGCGTTCCCATGGGAACGCCTCCATCTGGCAGCCACGCCCCCGGCATGTCCAACAAAGGGGGCGTGCAGTCACTCACCATCGACAGCACGCCCCCTTTGGTGCGAGACCCAGAGCGACAGCTTGGCTGTCGCTATCCGGGTCTCGCGCATGCGCACAACGGAGTTCCCTCCGTCGTGCGCATGTGCATTTGGGTACCATCGACCGGCTTGCGAGCGCCCTGCGCTCATGAGCGTGTCTGAATGAGACCCAATGTCTGCTATAAAAAGCAAGGTAAAACTCGTGTGGGTGCTACAAAAAATATAGTGATATTAATGTTGGAATATGATCAGCGCAAAATGGGCTCAGCGCAGGATTGAGAACTTTTAGCAGCAAAGGGGGTTAAGTACTTAAAAAGGTTTTAATAGAATATGATGTAAAATTGTACAGTCGTTTTATCAGACACAAATTTAAAGATTCTTTTCAGGCTCTTCCACATTTATAGCATACGGTACCCTCTAATGTAATTGGGATATTGAGATCTGCATCGCATGACAACACAACAGAAGGAGATCTCTCAATACCTGTGTTTATATGTGTGAAATTCTGTTCTCCGAATAAAAAGAAAACCTTTCCTTGTTTCCCATCCCCTGTCCGCAGGAATCCATGCTCATTTTGTGCAAACAAGGCAGAGGGGAATCAGGTCAACGTGCAAGACATTTCCAGGCACAGCTGGCCATTTAGTTCCTAATTGGAAAATAAACATAGGCCCCGAGGTATTATATCACATCTCACCTTTGTGCCATATGCTTGCAGAGAGAATCTGGAATCTCCATCTCCCAACCTTCACGCGTGTCTGTCTTCTACTGTGCAGTGAAATGTCAGTGCCTTCGGATTCTACTCACATGATTCTCGGTTTCTTTATCTATAGCTCTCAAACTACTCTGCGAGGCCAAATGAGTGAGAGCAAAGTCACATAGTCATATTTCTAATGCACTTGAAACTCTTTTGAGAGGAACAGAACTTAACAGTGGATAGTGTCTTCAACAGTCTGAATGTTACCTTTACTGTTTCTTTTGTGCATTGCATTGTTAGAATATATGCAGTGAAATACACTGGCATAACTTATTATACACAAAATAATGTACAGTGGCCAGTAATAGCATGTGAGCCTTAGAAATTCCTGGATTCCTTAATGAATTGGTCATAAAATGAGATCTGATATTCATCCAAGTCACAAATAGGGTAGACAAACACTTGAACTAACAACACAAAAATGATAGTACTTTTCTTGATCATATTAAATACATCTTTTTGAATGAATGTACCAGAGTATAGGTTTAAAAAAATATGTGAATCCCTAGACTGACTTCTATAAAAAAAATTATTAAGCTTCAGGAATTACCTAACCTTGAATCTAATCAATGAGAATGTTGGTTAGAGTTGCTCTGCCCTATAAAACCCAAATTTTTGTTTTACTGGTCACATGAAGCATAGTCTGAATCATGCGCTAACAAAGAAGATCTCAGTAGACATAAGATTAAGAATTGTTCACTTGCATAAAGCTGGGAATGGTTACAAAAGTATCTCTAAAAACCTTGGTGTTCATCAGTCCATGGTAAGACAAATCTATTATATAAGTTACTTAATATCTGTCTAGCGCAAGTGAAGTAGAAAACTCCAGGGAGCCCCATCCCCTCTTTTCATTCACAGCTCTTACTGGCAGCTTGACAGGACATAGGGCCTGATCAGAGACGGGCGCTCTGAATGAGCACTCACTCTGAATCAGGGCGTTTTTTTTTTGTTTGGCCTCCTGGCCGCTCGCATAGCTGTGGGTGACCACCCACAGCTATTGAGAGTGGCCAGGTTGATGGTCGCAATGGTCAAGACCATCGCGACCATTGGGCTTGCGACGAGACCCTTGTGGTAGGGTCTCGTGGCCGCAAGCTCCAGAGAGCTTCTGGCTCTAATAGAGCTGGAAGCTCTCCCACTGACATCACTGGTGATGTCAGTGGGGCCGCCCCCAAATGGCAGGCGTTCCTTCGGGAACGCCTCTGTTTGGCCAGCCACCCACCCCTGCCCGCCTACCAAACGGGGCGAGCTGTCAATCACCATCGACAGCTCGCCCCCTTTGGTGCGAGACCGGAATGATGGAGCACCTGTTGCTAACCATGTCTCGCACATGCGCACGATGGAGCCGGCTCTGTCGTGCGCATGCCCAGTGGGCAAACATCGTCCCAGTTGCGAGCGCTCAGCACTTGCGACTGGGTCTGAATCAGGCCCACAGTTCCCTGTCACCTCCCCTCTGCTAGATAGCCAACCCATCTATTCCCCCACCTTCCCAGATAGCAGACACCAATCCTGCCTCCCACCACAGCCACACATAGAAGAATGGTATGAATAGGAATCATGAATCTGAGTGGATATATGAGATGTACATTAAGAGAAGCAATTGGTTCGGTGGGCACAGGACATTTGTGTGAATGGACAGGCTATAGGTGTGATGGGCATATCCAGCAGCCACCATCACTCCATTATACAGAGAGAGGCAGATATAGCAAAAGGTGGCACATACTGTGCAGATGGAAATAAAGGGGGAAATGGGGAGGGAGAGACAGGTAAAGAGGAGGGAGGAGAGAAAGTAGGGGACGAGGGAGAGAGAACAATGAGTAAGAGATCATGGGGCAAGAAGTGGAGAGAGACAGGGAAAAAGGGGAGGCTGATAGGGGAGGAGGGATAGGGAACAATGGGAAAGAGAGCAAGTAGAAAGATGGAGAGAGAGTCAGGGAAAGAGGGAGAAGGATATAGAGATGGACAGGAGGGAGAGAGAACAATGGGGAAGAGAGCATGGGGAAAGAAGGAGAGAGAGTGGGAAAGAGGGAGAATGATAGAGAAGGGCAGGAGGGAGAGATAACAATGGGGAAGAGATCATGGCGCAAGAAGTGGAGGGAGACAGGAAAAAAGGAGGAGGATCATGGGGGAAGAGGGAGAAAACAATGGGGAGGAGAACATGGAGCAAGAAGGGGAGAGAGAGACAGGAAAAGAGGGGGGAAGGAGAGAAAGATATGGGGGATTTGCTCTCATTGATGGAAAAATGAATTCCAAAGTTTATCAGTACATTGTGCAGTAGAATGTGAGGCTAGATGTCTGCCAAATAAAACTCAACAGAAGTTGGGTGATGCAACAGAACGATGGTAAACACAGTTGCAAATCAACAAGTTAATTGGCTTCAACAGAGGAAAATTTGCCTTCTGGAGTGAACCAACCCAAGCAGATAAGACCATGTATGCGCAGTCTGGAATCGGCCAGCCTGTGTTGTGCATGAGCGTCCTTACCAGCATAAGGGAAGAACACATTTGCTTCACATCACCATTACACTGATGTCAGACTTTGGAAAACTTGGTAGAAATGTCGGTTTATGTAGAACTTCTCAGACAGGTGCTGCTTTTCTAAAGACAGAGAAAATCAAGGTGTGAAAATTGGCAAAAAGTGCTGACACTTTACTTATAAAAATGTGTATTTCCCTATATAGATCCCTTAGTGTCTAATGAGTACAAACAGATCTGGAGAAACACTACAATTTCCAGCATACAGTATTTCTTACTGAGTGCAATGCTAGGAAAGCAACACTTCAAAGTTTTTCTTGCAGTATCAACATGGTAGATGCCTGTCACGATCCGTACGGAGGTTCCTCAGATGAGGACAAAAACCCAGGGGGTTAGGGTGGCTAGGGAACAGCTAGGAGAGTGACAGGGACTAGATCTCCCTATTGCAGCCAAACCCAAGTTTGGCTAGACCTGCCTAGAGGCGCGGAGTCTGATTCACTTGGTGGTCTTCATCAGTGACCCCTCCAGTTGGGATATGGGTTTCGCTGCACCAAGTGAGCAGGTTGCAGTCCACTGGACAGGTACCTGGGAGTGGCAGGAAGATTGGTAACTGTATTTATGAGAGTTAGCACTAGGAGTGTAATACACTAAGAAACACAAAATATAAATGGTTACTGGAGATGATCCAGATGCCGACTTGCTCTGAGAAATACAAAGAATGTAACACAGGGGTGTACAGAGGATTATAGAGATCCAGTCTTTGACTTGCACTGAGAAACACAGGGAAATGTAACACAGGAATGCAATGAGAATTGTAAAGGATCCAGTCGCTGACTTGCACTGAGAAACACAGGGAAATGTAACACAGGAATGCACTGAGAATTGTAAAGGATCCAGTCGCTGACTTGCACTGAGAAACACAGGGAAATCTAACACAGGAATGCACTGAGAATTGTAAAGGATCTAGCCACTGACTTGCACTGAGAAACACAGGGAAATGTAACACAGGAATGCACTGAGAATTGTAAAGGATCCAGTCGCTGACTTGCACTGAGAAACACAGGGAAATGTAACACAGGAATGCACTGAGAATTGTAAAGGATCTAGTCACTGACTTGCACTGAGAAACACAGGGAAATGTAACACAGGAATGCAATGAGAATTGTAAAGGATGCAGACGCTGACTTGCACTGAGAAACACAGGGAAATGTAACACAGGAATGCACTGAGAATTGTAAAGGATCCACTTGCTGACTTGCACTGAGAAACACAGGGAAATGTACACAGGAATGCACTGAGAATTGTAAAGGATCCAGCTGAGAGCTAACTAGTAATTAGCATGAAAGCTGACACCAGTAACACAGGGAGGCATCTTGGGAACTGAACAGCACAATAAATACAACACAAGAGCTGTTATGTAAAGAACTGGAGTTCAGTGAGAGAACTGAAATGACACACTAGGAGTTAGCCTGGGAGCTGATGCAAATAACACTGGAGAACAGCGAGAAGGCTGAAGCAACACACTGAGGAATTTACACAGAGAAACACTGGTGAGTATCACAGTCACTGGAACAGCAAAGCTGAACAACAGCTTTCTGTTCCTGGAGTCAGACTTAAATACCCTTAGGTAGCTGGTCATTGGATCAGAGGATCAGCTGAGTGACCACAGGACTACCATTGGGAGAGACTAGTCAGGTGATATGGACCAACATGGCTGCGCCCATGCCTGGCACCCTGGAAACCAGGACGCATGCACGGAAGCCCTAGCAGACCCTGGGGAGAATACTCAGTCACCACTCACCTCCACTCCCAGTGACTGAACACCTAAGCCCAAGGACGCTGGCACGGAGGTGAGTAGCAACCGATCCCAGGACGCATCCTGACAATGCCCAGTTTTGGATGACAGTATTATTTGCATACTGAGTCTGTCCAAACATTACAGATGATGTGAAAAAGTAATATGTCCAAATATAAAAATTATAAAAAGTAATATGCAGCTATTTTTTTATTTGATCTGGGTGAAACATGGACATGTGAGGACTTTTGTGGATGTGCGATTGAAAGTTTGGACCAATGTGATTGTGGGGTTTTGGCTGTCTGCCCATCTTCACTGCTTGCTTATGGGCAATTATTGTGTATGTTCTCATCTGAGTCATTTTACCTTAATAATTTCCTCCTGTTATTTACTACACACAGTAATTTCCAGTTGCAGTAACCTATGCTGATGTAATTAATTGATGTTAAAGAAAACATTAACATCAATTAATTAATTCAGCACAGGTTACTGCATGTGGAAAATAAGTAGGCAGCACTAGAGGAGACTATTCTGTAACTACTAAAATGAGTCAAGTTAAAAACAAATGATTATTTATCATTAACAGTTGAGTTCACATTTGCACACATTTTATTCAATAAACCCAGATATCACGTGATTATACACCTTCTTTTCTTTTCTTACCACTTAACCCTTTATTGTGATGCTGGTTCGTATGTGTATAAACAGGCTAACTATGGAAGCAGTGTATAAGACGGTTTAATGGTTAAACACAATGTTAACCTCAGAACTTCTATACACCTTATAAGTTGTCATAGTAATAAATACAGGGATCAAAAACAGTAGAAATACAGAGTAATGTAGTACATCAGTACTTGCAAAGGGGTATTAGATACATATATTGCTATACAGTGTCTCTTAGTTTATACAATAGCAAATCAATTTAGTTCAAGTAAACAGATGATGCTGACAATAGAGTCCAATATTGTCAAGGAGTAATATAGGTATAGGTTATTGCTGGTATAGCATACTATACAGTGTGTTGTCCCTACAGATTGCTGTTCAGTGAGCAGTCAACAGCAGAGAGCGGCGTCCTGCAATGCTGTGCAGGGGTTCCATTCACAGTGATGATGGTGATTGTAAAAAAGGGGGAGAGAGCACATATAAAAAGGAAGGGGGGGTGGAAAAATAGGGGAAAAAATGTATTAATTATAAACCAAAAAAATCCAGAGTATAATATGAAAAAAGTATGAAAAATATGACAGTTAAATCGGCCACAAAGAAAGTACCTCGAAGACACCTCAGGATGTTCTTGTCTTTTTCAGTGTCACCGTGCTCAGCTTTGGGTTTATACCGGCTTCCCTGCAGGAGATGCTTCAGATGACGTGCCTGATGGGGCCAGATCATTGGGCATCAGTTTCTGCCTGGGTGCCTGTTAGTTGGATGAGTGTGACCGTGATTTGTCTGGTGGAGGGCTTGTCGTCGTATAACTTCTCCATCCTTCCCGTTCGCTGGTTGATAGGTGCTGGACTGCTGCGAGCGTTGAAGTGGACTAACCCTTACTTCTGCGTTGGCACCCAGGAGCTCCGGTCACGTGACGCCGGGGGTTGGAGGCTGGTTGGAGGTGCGATGTGCCGTATAACAGTCTGGGTGGAAATGTCAGTGAAACCCAACACGTTTCAGCCATTTGGACTTCCTCTGGGGGCAGGGCCGGATTAAGGGGGGGGCATTGGGGGCATGTACCCCCGGGCCCCCCTCTCGGAGAGGGCCCCCTGCCACCAGGCCCGGCGACGGGGGGACTAGGGGCACATCTGTGCTGGGCCCCGAAGTTCAGAGGGGCCCCGAGTGCTCTGGGCACCAAGCACCTTTCTGCCGCGTTTCCGCGGCAGAAAGCCAGGCTCCAAGTGGAGACTCTGCATCGCCTCCACCGCCGGCCCTGGCCCCCGTCTTTCTTACTTGAATGGGCTGTGGGCGCCACCGGCAGAGGTCAGATGCTTGCACTGCGCATACTCTCTATTGGCAATGTGATGCGCGGCGCCGCGTCAGCGTCATGAACTCAATCCCATCTCATGACGCTGCGCGACTGCCTGCGCCGGTCCTCCACTCTGGCCTCCTTTCTTATTCACCACTGAGGAGCGGGCACTGGGCTCAACAACGACAGCAGGGAGCCTGGTCTGTGCACTGTCTGTCCCAGTGTTAGGGTAAGTCAGTGACAGACCTTATTCGTTTAGGCAGCTCAATTTTTGTTATATAGATTTATATATATATCTATCTATGTATATATATATCTATGTGTATACATATATATATATATATATACACATAGATATATATATATATACATAGATATATATATATATATATATATAGATCTATATCATATACATATAAATCTATATATAAATCTCTCTCTCCATATATATATATATATATATATATAGATATATATATCTATATATTATACATATATATCTATATATAGAGCTATAGAGAGAGATATAGATGTGTGTGTATGTATGTATATATATATATATATATATATATATATATATACACACAGTATATGTACATGTGTGTGTGTATATATATATATATATATATATATATATATATATATATCTGGTATAGCTAGAAGTGATATGCTTGTACTTTAACACAATAATTGGAGATTGGTTTGTGTGTCCCTATGGCCAAGTCCCTATATTATTTTACCCCCTGGACAAGATAGTC
This sequence comes from Taudactylus pleione, assembly GCA_031769625.1. Classification (NCBI taxonomy): domain Eukaryota; kingdom Metazoa; phylum Chordata; class Amphibia; order Anura; family Myobatrachidae; genus Taudactylus; species Taudactylus pleione. The sequence continues at coordinate 5,137,283 of JAUIMM010000104.1, read as the reverse complement.
TGCCTGGATTATACAGGTTTTTTTTTGAGTGCTTATCCCTTCTTCTTTATACCGAGATTGTGTATTTATCATGTTGCATAGCAACTCTCTTTTGAAGCGCCCATTGGTTAACACACACTGGTCACGTGCGCAGGGGTTTGCGTGCCGCGGGTGGAACGCATCACTGTTCAGCACGCAGCAAACGCGCTATGTTATACAATGCCTATGATGCCACAAAAGTGACATGGCTTCAGTTGGCTAAATGAGTTGGAGATGTAGGTTATCGGTAAGTCACTTTTTTTTAAATGTGAAGTTTGGCACTCTGGAAAAGAAACAGTATGCCGGGGTGCACTCCTACTTTAGTAGACGCAAATAGGTACAGTATCCTGTAGAAAGAAAGAAGCATCACTCCACATACTTTTAAATTAGTGTAAATATGTACCCTGAGGAAAAGATTCATAGAGGTCTTGAAATATCGGTAACTATTTAAACAAATTTGAACTATTTTAAAAGTCTGTGGAGTGCAGCTTTTTCCTTTCTACAGGATACCTATATGCTATATATAATATTAATATTTACCACCGAATTGTACCGTAATTCTCTCTCTAGTGATTGATGATGAATGATTTTAATTTTAGACTTTAGGGCCCCCCTGTCTTAAGTGCCCCGGGCCCCCCAAAGCCTTAATCCAGCTCTGTCTGGGGGTGTGCATAGTTGGTTTGTTTGAGGTCACTGGTTAAATTGATGTATGTGGGTCAGCCCACTTTTCCTATTGGATGCAGTTGATAATTAGGCTTCCTACTAATAATTAGGCTTCATACAACCATACTTCACTAAGTATGGTTGCATGTGTCAAAGAATGATACATCCTTAGGGTGTTCCTTGTGGGGTCTCTTCTATTTATTATGGTCCACACGTCTGAGGTTGACATGATATCAGGAGTATCTATTTCCTAGAAGAATACTTTTATTTGGTGTGGTACGAGGAGTTGCTAGTAATGTTCGGAATTATGCATATCATGTGCAGATGATGGATCTGACTTCATTGTCCACATTGAGTCCTCTTGGGGCTAATGTACCTCAGTGGATGATACATCTCAGTTCTTCCTTGTTGATAACATTATTATAGTCTCCCCCTCTCCATCTTTGTCTTACTTTCTGTATCCCAAGAAATTTCATTTGTGTTGGGTTGCAACTTGCAATTGTGGCACTCCTCATAGTGCGCTGATAATGGGTGTTCCTTAGTGCTTTGTGGATATTGCATATGTGTTCACATACTTGTGTTTTGAGGGGTCTGATTGTTCTTCCCACGTACATTTTTGGGCAGGGGCATTCTAGTATATATTTTACTCCTTTGGTGTTGCATGTGATTCTGTCTTTTATCCTAAGGGTTACCTTATTTCCTGGGGAGGTGATTTCCTGTGTGGGTTTGGTACTCCTTTGTCCGGTAGTTTTGCATGCTTTGCAGGTTCCACAATGGTAGAATCCTCCTGCTGCTGTGTTGGTTGGTATTATAGTTTTGGTTTGGTTGCTTGGGGGATGTGGTTCTTTATTAACTTCATGTTAATGTCTGGTGCTTTCTGAAAAATTACTTTAGGTTTAGGTGGGAGGATTTCTACTAAAGTGTTGTCCTGGAGCAGGATATGCCAGTGTTTATTTATTGTGCATTTGATTTGGTTGGCTTGTTGGTTGCATTGTGTGATAAAGCTTATATTGGTTTTAGTGTCTCTTGTTTCTGTTTTCGGTTTGTATTGTAGTAGTGGTTTTCTATCTGATTGTCTCACTGTTGATCGAGCCTTTCTGATAGTGTCCGGGTTGTATTTTTTGGAAATGAACTGTGTTTGTAGGGTATCACTTTGTGTGTCGTAGCCCCTTATTGTCGAGCAGTTGCACCTCAATCTTTTAAATTGACCAAAAGGGACATTCTGTAGCCAATTGGAGTGATGTCTGCTTCATGCTAAAATAAAGCTGTTGACGTCCACTGTTTTGTGGAATGTGTTAGTGTGAAATTGATCATTCTCATTAAAAATATTCAGATTGAGGAATTCAACTCTTGATATACTGAAGTGCGAGGTGAAGACCAAGTTGTGTGTGTTGTTATTGACGTGGGTGAGAAATTTTTTGAGGGATTCCTCATCTCCGTCCCAGATGAAGAACATGTCATCAATAAACCTTACACATAGGATGAGATTTGCACCAAGTTCATCATGGGACCAGATGTATTAATTTTCCCATGTACACATAAAGAGATTTGCATAACTTGTCGGATATCCCGTCCTCATTGTGGTGCCAGTGGTTTGCAGGAAGTGTGTTATTAAACCATATGTAGTTGTGGGGAGGATGAACTCTACACAATCTGTGATTAAATTATTCTGTTTCTGTCATGTTGGGGTTTTGGTTCAGGTGGTTATGGATGCTTTCTATGCCCTGTTCATGGTTGATGACTGAATAAAGTGATGTCACAATGCTTGTTATTAGCCAGTAGTTTTTTTTCCATGGTATTGTGTGTAGTTTATTCAGAATGTCTGTGGTGTCTTTGATGTATGACTTTTGTATTTTGACATAAGGCTGGAGAAAGGTATTTATATTTCGGGAGAGGTTTGAGGTTAAGGAGTTTATGCCTGAAATTATCGGTCTTCCCTGTGGGTGTGTTGGGTTTTTATGTACCTTGGGTAGGTAGTAGAATACCGGGATAATTGGGTGTTTTATCTTAAGATATGAGTGTTCCTGGGTGGTGAGGATGCCTTGTTCTCGACCTTCTGTGAGTTGCATTTATAGTTCTCTCTTAAATTGTTCGTGGGGTCCTTTTTCAGAGGTTTGTACATGGTATTGAAGCCCAGTATTCTGTGTGCCTCAGTTATGTAGTCGCTCTTGTTTAGTATTGCTATCCCCCACCCTTATCATCCGGTTTGATTATTATGTTACTGTTTTTTTGGAGATATTTCAGGGCTTGTGATTTGGATTTTGGGAGGTTTGTTTTGTCCTGTTTGTTTGCTTGTTTCATGAATCTGGGCTATATCTTATTCCAGTAATTTTGTGAATGTGTTGATATGGTTTCCTATTATGTAGCTTGGGTAGAACTGTGATTGTGGTTTGTGGTCTGTGTGTCTACAGATATCCTGATCTTGGGATTTGTGTTGAGGTAATGACGTTTGTTGGAACTACTCTTTCAGGGTTAGTTTCCGGGTGAATTTGTGTATGTCCAGGTAGGTCTCGAATTTATCAATCCTGGCAGTTGGAGCATACTTCAATATTTTATCTAAAAGGCTGATGTGGTCTTTGCTTAGTGTGATCGAGCTGAGATTGAGTATACCTTGTCCAGTTTTCTTTTTATTCAATTGTTCAGTGATGAGACAGGTACCTGTCTGGGATTATACTGGCAGGGAAGCAAGTATAATCACAAAGCTGAGCATGGTGACTCTGAAAAAGACAAGAATATCCTGAGACTGAGGTATCTTCGAGGTACTTTGTGGCTGATTTAACTGTTATATTTTTGATACTTTTTTTTTTTCCATATTATACTCCGGATTTTTTTGGTTTATTATTATTAATATTTTTCCATACCATTCCTTTTTATATGTGCTCTCTCCCCCGTTTTTTCAATCACCATCACCACTGTGAACGGAACCCCTGCACAGCATTGCGGGATGCCACTCTCTACTGTTGACTGCTCACTCGGCAGCAATCTGCAGAGATGACACACTGTATAGTACGCTATACCAACAATAACCTATACCTATATTACTCCTTGACAATATTGGTCTCTATTGTCAGCATCATCTGTTTACTTGAACTCAATTGATTTGGTTTTGTATAAACTAAGAGACACTGTATACCATGTATCTAATACCCCTTTGCAAGTACTTGTGTACTACATTATTCTGTGTTTCTACTGTTTTTGATCCCTGTACTTACTACTGTTACAATTTATAAGGTGTATAGTTCTGAGGTTAACATTGTGTTTAACCATTAAACAGTCTTATACACTCCTTCCAGAGTCTGCTTATACACACACAAACCCGCATCACAATAAGGTGTTAAGCACGGTAGCTCCTTCTATATCGTCTGGAAATTCATCTGGGGGTCGCGCTTTCAGTTTTGGGGCTCCAACCTTATGGAACTCACTTCCCCGCACAGTTCAAGAGGCCTCCACTCTAGAATCCTTCAATAATAGACTCAAGACTTACCTCTTCACCCAAGCATTTCACTATTGTCCCTTGTTTAAGCTCATTTTGTATTTTGTACTGTAAATGAAAAGCACTTTGAGTCCTTTAGGAGAAAAGCACTATATAAATAAAATTATTATTATTATTATTATATACTTGTATACTGAGAGGACTAGGCACCTCTTCCTTACCCGCGGCACACCCTGCAACAATTTATAGAAATCCAGTGCGCAAGGTACCAAACTACGGTATTACCACTGTCTCTACTTCTAATTTACCACCTTCATGAAATAGTACAATCCTGATTCTCTCACTTCTGTGTCTCCCATTACACCTATATAATATCCACCCACTATTTCTGTGCTTACCGCCAAGGCAGATTTCATGGGTGTCGGTCTACAGTATAAAAGTCGAAATGCAGAAGGTCGACTTGTTCTGAATGTCGACAGTAAATAGGTTGACATGGTCATTTTATCTTATCGTCGGTATAAGTGACAATGAGATATAATATTTGGGTCTAGAACCCAATAATTAATAAATATATATCCGTATGTCTCCTGTGTACCTATTTCTATCCCTTGCCTCTTGGCTCCCTCATGGCATCTCTCTATCTTGCTTATGTGTTTATTATACTTATCCCTAGTAGTTTTTTCCCGATGGTACTCAGTTTTACACTATATTGTTGTGGCACCTTTTATAAAATAATTTATTCATTTTTATAACTAGTTCAAGTAACAGGAATAAATCAATTAAACCATTCAGAAATAAATCAAATAAAGCATTTTAATACTTGTCCAGAGTATAGAAGCTAATATAAATCTTGTAACTTTAGGTGAGTACTGGTAACTTTTACCTGAGTACCAGAACCTTATTTCATAGAAAAAAAGCATTGCTTATCCCTCGTATCATTGTCTGCCCCTGCTCTTCTCGACAATCCTACAGTATGCCTCATCTTTATCTCCCATTGGATGCCACTCTCCACCCTTATAATATTGCTTATGGTCTTCTTGTGTCTCATTGTATCTCCTTCTGGTCTTCCTGCCTTTATATTTCTCATTCGTTGGCCCTTATACCTCTTGACTAACCTATTCCTAATGTTTGCCTCCCATAGACTCTTGCTGCCCCCTTACTGTATGTCACTGCTTATGTGGTCTTTTTGGACATTTTCCACTGCCGCACTCCATTTCATGGCCGGTATTCAATTGTTTCGCCCCTTTACGCTCCTGACAGGAGCAATTCAATTGGTGCTCCTGTCGGGCGCGATCAGCTGCCAGAACACCATTTGGGCGAAAAGTGACCTGTTTGGGTGCCCAAACAGCACTTTTCGTGATCACGCCCAGCACTTTGGTCAGCGGTAGCCATTTTATGCAGCTAAACCTGACCACTTTGGGCGCGATCAGCGCGAAAAACAGAAACAATCAAATAGCGCCCCATGATCTCCCATCACTTTAGATGGGAGATTGGGTGCTTTATAACACTTGAATTCCGCCCCATGTGTCTAGCCTGGTGCCTAACCCCATCTCATTGTCTACTCCCTTGTCTTCTCTTTCAGTTTTCTTATCCGTGCTCCTCTATTTGTTGTTGTTGTTTTCTATGACCCCATCTTACCTATGATGATGACTAGCTGCCTAGCTGGCCATACAGTCAGCCATAAATCATAAGTATTACAATTGTATATCACAAAATTATGCAATTTAACGAATGTCATGGATTTAGGGAGACAGCAGGGCAGATAGTGTAGGCAGTATACACACCCATGTGGCTGTAGTCACACCCACACAGCACTGGTCACAGCTCCTCCCCTTCTCAGAATAGGCCCTTGAACATTTTCAGCCCCAGGCCCATGTGGCCCATAACCCGGCCCTGCTCACATCATGCACTTGAGTCCAGTAATATTATTGCAGGCAGTGACAGTCGAACTGTTAGCTCAGTCCACCATTTCCAACGGTGCCCCCATCAATATGCCAGATGGCTGATAATTAGGAAAATATCAATCAACACCCTTTTCTTTTTATTTACACCTACATTTATTCATACCACAATAACTGAATATATTCATCACAATTCCTCTATAAGAAATATATACTTTACAAGATTTTCTTTACACCAGACAATGACCGGGTCAGTTTTAGTGTTTGTCATACAGTAAAATGTAGATTAGTTTGGTTTTCAAGCAGCTTCATTTATATACAGTATGGTAGTCATAGAAGCGAACCTTTCAAATTGATTGGCGGGCACTCCCACTACCCCCAACCATGTGACTGAAAGATGCCATGCACACTTATGGTTAGTGTAATTGGCAAAAAAGATAGTGCTGGTACTAAAGCCACAGTGCACATAGAGTTGGTTCCTATGTTTGTAATATATAGTAGCTTTGTTTTAGTTAACAAGAACAAATCAACAAAGCAACTTTGTTTCTTAAAATGTAACGGAAGAAACGGAATCTTCCTCTTTGATATACATGTAGTTTTCAATGTTTCCAGCTGGGATTTGCTGAATAAATAAATTATATTTCAAAGGCTTACAGCAGGCATCTCAGTCTTGGATGATTGCTTTAGGTTTTGTTTAGGTGTTTGATAGATACACAAATAGCATATTGATACTGAAAGTGCTGCAAAAGTACTGCTGAAGAATCAGTAGGATTAGGTTGTGATCAGACCTCAGAGTTAGTTCTGGTTAGGTAAAGAGAAATCAGTACAATGGTGACAATTATATAGACTGACAGTGGGCACGTTTCAGAATTGGACAGATTTGCAGTTCTGCACAAACCCGCCCATCTCTGATGCAAATGCAGGAGGAGGGGTCAGACAGTTTCTTCCTGCATTTGCGATCTTAGCACTGAGACCGACGTCACAGGCTGGGATCTTCATTGCAACTATCACAACTGATGGTCATGATGGTTGCTCTTTTGGTGAGGCTGTTGAAGCCGAAGCTTCCAAGAGCCTGACTGGGTGCTGAATCTGCGTCTACTGATGCAGACCCTGGCCTCTTCCCTCCAGAAAAACAGGAGTGACACGCCTCCGTTACTGGGAATAGTGACCAAGCATGCCACTGCTGCTGCTTGGGGGGGATCTGTGAGCGAGATCGCAGGACCCATACTGCGCATATGCAAAACAAGTCCTGCACAGGCACAGACCCCTCAACATCGGAGATGTACGTTAATCATCGGATTGCAGTATCTGAATCTGATACATATCTGAATCAGGCTCACTGTCTGGCTTTAAATATTAAAATATTAAGGTTTAAATATTACATTCCTGGATAGGACTAGGGGAAAACATCTGTGGATGCTACCGGTGACAGTAGCTATTATTATTCCAGAATACTGAAACGCGTTAGGACACCTCATATGCAACAGTTGCTTAGCAGTCAGTTTCATATGAGGTGTTCTCACGCGTTTCAGTATTCTGGACTAATAATAGCTACTGTCACCGAATAGTTTTATGCCTTAGCTACACATTAACTGATGCAACTATCAACTCTTTTCTGTACTAACCATCACCATGAGCATATTAGATATTAAATAAAAACAGTTAATGGGATTGCAATCTGTACATTTGTTGGAAAACACTGACTGGCGCCAATCATAACATTCCTGAGTTTGTTGCCATAAGCGTCATTAGCTAGACAGATGTACTGTACAAACAAATCCAATTATATGCTGTGATCTCAACCAGAATATTTATTTGTTAACATTTATTTATATTGTGTCAGGAATATTATAAAATTGGTTATCAACAGACAGATAGAGAGGAAAGAGGCACTGGCATCACAAGGGGGGTGCGGGCCACACCATGTGACACCATCCGAGGGGGTGACACCAAAATAGCAGAGCTGCTCTGCTATTTTGGTGTTACCTCCTTGGATGGTGTAACTGAGCAGCCACACTGCAGTGAGAGGCTGGTGGGCAGCCCCCAGCCTCTACCTTGCCTATTGAGTGCAAAGGATGAGAGGCGTGACATGTGGTCACACCCCCAAGAGTGGCACACATGATTGGGCGTGGCTTTGTTCCCTTGCGCTCGCGAGGAGAACATGGGTCTTGGACAGATCACTGCACCTGGTGCAATTAAGGTAAGTGACGCAGCTGGAAAGAGGATACTGCTCTAATGGCTTTTAATGTCCAAGGAGGACAGTGTGCAGTGTGCTCCCTACCTCCAAGTCGTGGGCTCCTCCACACCCTACCGTCTCTGGGAAGTGGGTCCCTCCTCGTACGCAGTGCCATCTTTCCAGTGATATTCAAGAAAATGTTTCATGCACACAATATAGCAAAGGTTCTGGCACAGTAGGTATCTCAACCTGGGATGATTGCTCTAGGTTGGAAAATAAATAAAGCTAAGGGGATCATGTGAGAGTCTGAGTCTGTGTGTCACCATCTTCCTAAAGATATCACTGGGATGATGGTGCTGCACTGGAGGGGGGAACCACTCGCTGGCACCAGTTAGGTATGCTCTGGGTGCAGGGTGCGCAGTGCAGGGACTCTTGTGCACCAAACTCCCTGCACTCATTATAGATACGCACAGGGCTGTTTTTCTGGAAACATAAGTTCACGGACTGTGGGTGGAGCTATAGAAAAACTATTATATTTATATAGATAAATAGATAGATAGATAGATAGATAGATAGATAGTATTTAGAAAATAATCCACTCAAAAGGGCCTTTAAAATAAAACTTATCTTATAGAAAATACATTTTGGCCCAGGACATTACGTCATAGTTAATGAGAGGTTCAGCAACTGCTGACCTGATTCAGACCCGCTCGCTAGATGCGTACTCTCGCACCCAGAGTATGCAAATTCAGCAAAGGCAGTCACGGCAAGGCATTAGCACGCCCACTATGTCTTGGCGTGCGATCGCTTTGTGTATGCAGACGCCCACCAGCCTGTTTTAAGATGCCAACTTGCGCACATCATCTCCAGGAAGTGTATGCAACCATCGGTACATCGGGTACTATCGGATGCGATCACAGCGCTTATGGCTGACCATACCCTACCGCAAGCACTGCGTGCACCTCAGTGTAGAATTCAACCAGGTGACGTGTACAATGACGCTGCCCGTTAATTATGCATGCCTCTGAAACGGCGTTGACACGCTTAGGCACACCTGCGTTTGCATCTCCACTCCCCTGTTTTTAATGGTCAGCCCCTGTCACCACCCACAAACAGCTTCTCCCGTCACTCACTCTGCTGGGCTGTCTATGCGCAGTGAGCGAATGCTTCCTGATCTCTTGCACTGGTTTGCGCACTGCGATGCGTACGCATGTGCACAATGCGAAAATCAGCCAGCTACGAGCGAACGCATCCTAGCGAGTGGGTCTGAATCAGGTCCTGAGTTCCTGCTTGTTGCTGCTGAAAAATAGCCCTGGATATGCATGTTCCCTGCTTGCAAGATTACAATCTATATTTGCTAAAAAGTATTGACTGGCAGAAAGCAGAATGCTGTTCCGCAGTTTTCATTAGTGTCATTACCTCATTTGGCATTGAAATAAATAGACAATTCATTGTAATATCACCCATATATATTTGTTATAATTGTACAAGACAAAAATTAGCAATTTTTTTGCCACGCCTGAAAGGGAGTCAATACTTGCACATTGCCAAGAAGAGCATATACATTTTTCATTAATAAATTCAGCAAGAAAAGGAAATATATCAGGAAGAAAATACATCAGAATGTTCACAAACACCTTTATGTAGCTAAATCAGTTTATATGGGAATGTTGCAGATGTTTTTGAAAAGGAAAATACTGGTAGAAAATCTGAATTGTCCTATTGCACTTCTGCCATGATCAGCTGGAATGTTGGAAGGCGTTTTGCCACGATGATTAAAATGTACCATAGATTTGCCAACCTGCCCATATTATTCCATATTGTCTGAATGTGAAAATTAGGCCTCGAAGCAATTTAAATCCAGATGTAAGATTTTGAAAACTCTCCTATATGTTATTACTTGCTGCACTTTATGTATACAGGAATCTATACAGAAAACCAAAGTCCTCAATCTGCTTACCTCTATGAATGTACTGATAATGGATAGTACAGTACAGGGCCGGCTCCAGGGGTCGGAGCACCCTGTGCCGTCTTCCTACTGTGCACGCAAACCGAAAATGGGGGCGTGACCTAATTACCATAGGGCACGCCCCCTACGCGACATTATTAGTATGCGTGTCCGCCTCCAAATAACGTCAGGCTGGGGGGAGCCTCACTAGCTGGTCTTCACCTCAGCGCTCTCCTGTCACTGAATGGATTCCGCGAGCATGCGCGCAGCATCCAGTCAGAGTCTCCGGGGTCCGGCACTGCCACACAGCTGCAGCAGTGGGGGGTCCCCAACCTCCCGATTTGACCACCCTCGGGCCACTTCAGCCCACGGGTGGATCAGCAGGACAGTACTGTCCCGCTGAAATCGGGATGTTGGAGAGGGGTGCGCCCTCTAGAGCCGGCCCTGGTACAATATTTACTAAACTTTGATGACAGGCTTAACAATCTCAGTGCTTGTGCCCAGGGGTGTATTTATAATGGGTGCAGGGTGTGGGCTCCCCCATATGCACCGCACACCCTGCACCCATATTTTCTAATACCTCTCCGAGGTCCTATGTCAGGTGTCTCAGCCCTGCACAAAATGCCATAAAATTGCCACCGCGGCCATTTTTACCAGCATTATGCGCACGCGCAGTGAGGAAATCACCGGGAAAATGGTGACCTCACCATTTTCCTAGCGACCGGCGCATGTGCAGTAGACTCTGGGCACAGACTAGTGCCCAGAGTCTACTGCTGCTGTGGTCAACCATCAGTCTGCTGCCGGCCGCCAGGGAGAGAGGAGGAGGCCCTGTACGGGGAATGCACACAGGCCCCCTCCTCTCTTAATACGCCCCTGCTTGTGCCCATTACTAGAATAATGTGTAATGCCCTTCTGCTTCAAGCAAGGTTCCTGTCCTCCCTGAGCTCACTTTACGACACCTGTGTTACCGCCCCAGTCAAACTCCTCAACTGACACTGTCCAAGGAGTGCATGGGGCCATCTGGGTGCCGATCCAGAAGCAAAATATTAACTCCAGATGGTACCAATGCACCTTTCTAACAATTCCACCAATTAGGCAGCTCAAACACAGGAAAACATCAGTAGAGCCCCAGGGGATATAGGGTCTGATTCAGAGCCGCTCGCAACAAGCGAGCGCTCGCTCTGAATCAGGGCGACCACTTTTTTTTTAAGCTGTCCTCCTGGCGGCTCGCTAAGCTGTCAGTGACCACCCACAGCTTTAGCGAGCGGCCAGGTAATGGTTGCAATGGTCGCCACCATCGGGTTTGCGACAAGACCCTTGTGGTAGGGTGTCATCTGCGGCAAGCCCCAGTGAGCTTCCGGCTCTAATAGAGCCGGAAGCTCACTACTGACATCACTCGTGATGTCAGTAGGGCCGCCCCCAAAGGGCAGGCGTTCCTTCGGGAACGCCTCTGTTTGGCCAGCCGTTTGTAGCGAGTCCCGGAGCGAGAGAATTTCTCTGTCGCTGCGGGGCTTGCGCATGCGCAGTGCGCACGCGTCGCGTGCACATGGCCCGGCCATTGACCCGCTTGCGAGCACTTGCGAGCGGGTCTGAATCAGGCCCATAGTGTCTATCTGTAACTATTCTAGCAACTAAAAATAATACAGTCCTTTCAGATGTGCTTAAATATTACATCCAAGCAGAACATCTCTCCATATATTGGCTCTTATTCAGAGTTGGGGGCAAATGCAATTGCACAGTGTGTCCAAATAAAATTTGCCTTTTTGTAATCTATTGAGAGTTGGACAGTTAAGCAAGTTTACAGCTGTGGCTCCATCTCCTTCATGTACCTGGCTCAGATGCTGCTGGAATATTATACCCCTTTCACACTGGAATGCCGGGTTGCACCTGGGAATTTGTCCATCCCGAGTGTGACCCGGCTGAGACCTCTTTCACACTGGCGGCCCGACCCGGCTTACTGCCAGGTCGATGACGTCACCACCATCATGTGCTGAGCTGGTGCTTGGAGATAAGAGATTATCTCCAAGCGTTGGCTCTTCCTGTGCAAGTGTGCGTTAGGCTGCGAAGATACTCGATTGTACCGATGGTTTCGAAGTCTTGCTAGACATTATGGATGTGTGCTAAGTAAAGTGGACACCCTTGTGTAGTGCAGCGGCGGCATAGCGATCGCAGTGGATTATCATCATACTATCGCAGTTGAGCTGCGTGCGTAATCACTATTGCATTCGCAGTTGCGTTCCGTAGTCAATCAAGCCCTCAGTCGCTCATCTGGGTAAAAAGGTAAAAAATCAATATGAACCACCTGTGCCATGCCTAGCGCCATCTATAGTTAGACCAGATAGTGACTTTATACCTAATAGAGTGTCTGATGCATTTTAAGTGACTTTATATGGGACTACCATGCCAATAAGTTGCAAAATTCCAGACATTTTACCTGCGGCGAAGCGTTGCGCCATATGGCATGAAAACGATAGGTGAATGAGGACACATCTGTAATTTGGCTGTTTTTGTATACCCATTCCAGTACCCCCTAGTTGTACGCAGCGGCAGGTCCGGTTTATGCCTCAAAAAAGATGGGAATGTGCATAAAATAATAGTGAAGATGCAGCTGAGAAAAGCCACAACTTGCATTTACATCTGACCCATTGAGTTTTTATGTCTTGCTATAAAAGCAATAATAGCCACAGTTGGACAAATTAACTGTGTATTTTTTGTTTGTTATTTAGATGACTAGGCTGCTGAACGCATCCCTACATTTCCTCATTCTATTAATCACATTTTTCTCTAAAAACGCTCAGTGGGGTGCCGCAGCTGATGCGTTACGCACACAAATAACAAATGCCAATCATTAAAGCCGCCACTAAATCTGTGAGTCATTTATATCACTTCACTTTACATTTAAGAAAAAAAGAAAATATTCTCATACCTGCAAAATTGAAAATAAAAAAAAAACATTTTAAAGTTCCCTTATATTGTCAGCAACGATTAATCAACTTATGCGCTGTGAGGTGGTGTTAATGAATTGCAGACGTTGTAAGACATCTAATGAGCAAGCTACAAGTGCACTGTAATCTTATTCATTCAGGCAGGTCCTTTATTAGCTGTGCTAAAGTTTAACCCCTCTGCTGCTGGCAGCTTGTGATACATTGTTTTTATTGTGCACCTATTGCTTTTTTTCTGTGCACAGGGGATTGCTGTAATTAGGTCTCCAGAGTGTGAGATGTTCTAGACTGTAGTAACGTTGTCAGTAAGAGAATAGACTTGAAATCTTCTTTTTATTTCCCTCAATAATTTCCCAGCTTTGCTCCCCACCAACTCTTGGCATCCTTTCTAGTGTGAGCCGGTCTGTAACTCTGTACTTTACTATTTTCGTACAGGCTGGTAAAATTCTTTGTGGGGCAACAGGTGTTTTGAAGGGTTATACAGTATAATTCTTAAGGGAAACCCTGTTTTTGCCATATAGCTGGCAAAGTACAGCAATTACCATGTTAAAAGCTGCAGCTGACTTTTTTTTATTTAATCAATGATAAAACCAAGAGAAACGTAATTTGCTATTTAACTAAATGTATTGCAAGTTGCCTTTTCCCAGCAAACTAATGTCTTGTATCAGAGTGAGGGCACAGTCAGCCCACATTGCTCTCTGCCTCACAAACATTATGCAGTTCAGATAGAGCACAGGTTCTCAAACTTGGTCCTCAGGACCCCAAACAGTGCATGTTTTCCAGGTCTCCTCACAGAATCACAAGTGAGATAATTAGATCCACCTGTGGATATTTTAAAATGTGTCAGTGAGTAATGAATACACCTGTACACCTGCTGAGTGACTGGGCAAAACGTGAACTGTGTGGGGTCCTGAGGACCGAGTTCGAGAACCACTGAGATAGGGCACAGATTCTCAAACTCGGTCCTCAGGACCCCAAACAGTGCATGTTTTCCAGGTCTCCTAACAGAATCACAAATGAAATAATTAGCTCCACCTGTGAATCTCTTAAAATGTAACAGTGAGTAATGACTACACCTGTGCATCTGCTGGGTGACCTGGAAAACGTGACCTGTGTGGGGTCCTGAGGGCCAAAATTGAAAACCACTGAGATAGGGCTTGAAATAGCATAATTGATCCCTTTGATGGTAAGAAAAACCAGTTGCCTGGATATTTGGGTTAAAAATGCACAACGGAGCGCAGATGGAACACAAATAGTACACAAAGTGTTTGTGCTCCATCCTGGATTATTGCATTCTTAGTGGCATTGTTTTGGATGGCTCTTACCTGTAAAGAATAGTGATCCCTCTGTAAAGCATTAACAATGCTGCATTTTATTCCACTTAAAGCATCCATCCCAATAAAATAGAAAATAGGTGTGATGGTTATTATTATTATTATTATTATTATTATTATTATTATTATTATTATTATTATATTACAAAATTCACTGTGCCACGTTATAAGAAAAGATATGTAATCACCATTTTTCTGTGTTTGGTGTCTTTAGGTTGCTATTAATACTTTATAATTCTGTAGAGTCTGCACAGTGTTTGACTATCAGAACAAGCGCAGCCACATGGCACATAATGTAGTGAGCAGAGAGGCTTTGGAATGCCCTTCAGAGACCTGTCTGCTGTACATTGTAAAAGTTCTCCCCCTTTTCCTATACATGACATGCTGAGAGTTGTGAGTCTGTGTGTATATGCAATAGTGGTTTGCAAAAGCATCCAACAACCCAAAAAGTAGGTTTGGCTGTAGTACAAATGACACTTAGGGGTACTAAGAGTTTTTCTGAAATCTAGGTGTGATTTTCTGCGTAAAGGTATGGTGCGCGCTCCCGCTTATCCCCGTATTCAATATCAAATTAACAAAAACGGGAAACTCCGAAGTTGGATTTGCGTAAAGTTACGAATTTTTCCTTAAAATAATTGTAAGACCCCCCTAAAGTTGTAAAAACATGGGGGAACACTATGGGTATCCCCGTTTTAGCCTTTAATTGAAAGTCGGGCCTTTAAATAGCCGCAGCAGGTGTTTTTTTCCCGACATTGAAGAAGTGATGCAGAAGAGCACTTAGGTTATTTTTTTCATTTTTTTAAGTGGTCCCGTCAAATTTGAGGTACATGAAAATGGGTACTAGCATATTTTGATGTCCCTAAAGTAAGTTTTTAAAAATTCTGCATTTGTGCACCTGCCGCTATAATTCTATTCTAGAATACACCTGCCGCATACATGCAGAATAGCCCTGAACCTATTTGCCTATTGTTTAACAATTTTTTCCCATTTTTTTTTTGCACCCCAATTTTTTAATTAATTTTTTGGGGTGTCCCTATTTTTTTTAAAAAACTTTTTTTGACACAGTTCTTTTTTAAATGTCAATCTCAGGGGTGCAGGCTATTTTTTTAAGCCTGCACCCCTAAACCCCAATTCTGCACTTTTTTCGACACCTATTCAATGGTGAAAAGTTATCACCGTCTTTTATCAAAGACTTTTCAAAACTGCGATAAGTCTTTGAAATTGAATACGGTGTAAAACTAAAACAAGTGATATTAACGCAAAAACATTAAAAAGTGCGATATTAACGCAAAAAACGATGTTATCGCACCCATATTGAATACCCCTAACAAAAGTGTTATCGCAGCAATAGGTTGTTCTGTAAAGTACCAATCTGATGGTGTTGAACTAATGAAAAAATTGTTGTAAGATTAGCTAAAATGACTGCGCCATTCCTGGGTGCGGGTAGCATTACGTCATTTCCTGCATCCAGTACTTTGAGTCCAGGAGTGCCGCCTCATTTCCGGTATTTGGATGACGCGGAGATACTGTACAGCCTGTTATAGGCTATTCACTGTGTGCTCTTTTTTAGTGGCGCCGCGTCTCTTATGGTTCGTGGAGGACGCGTCACCAGCTTATGGATAATAAACTTTGCCCTGAGACTTTACAGCGCCATGTCACTTCTGGTTCACAGGTGACATGGCGGCATATGATAGGATCCTGGATTCCTCATTAGTACGGCCCAATTATCCATCTAGTGTTAAATACACCTTAATCATGGCGACCATTTTATTGTCTTTATATTATAAATAAATGAATTACAACATCTAGAATCCGTTTTATGTTATGTTTGTAATATTTATGATGGTTCTTCTTATTTGTAATTGGTCTTATATAATTTTTCACTTATAATTGTTACATACTGTAGTTACTATTTTTTTTCCAAAATTTTTTTATTAGGTTCTACAAGGAAATTGAACAATATATATAATGATAAATAGCTCTGAAATCTTGCCAAAGCTATGTATACATTGGCTTCATAAAAATACAATATCGTGACACAGATTCTTTAACATATAAGAATCCAAAACAGATACTAACATAAGAGGGGGAGTACAGAGGAAAACACAAAAGGGAAGGGGAAAGATATAAACAAGTGCATATAGTATCATTTTTACATCCCAGGTATGTTATAATTAGAGATGAGTGGGTTCAGATTAGTTCGGATTTTCCAGCCAAATTCAGATTTTTCCGGCCAAAAATCGGGTCTCAATAAGAGGCAAAACATCATCTTTCATGGACAAACATCATCATTCCTGGACTTTTGTCCAGAAATGATCATGTTTGTCCATGAAAGATGACATTTTGCCTCTTTCTGAGACCCGATTTTTGGCAGGAAAAATCCAAATTTGGCGGGAAAATCTGAACTAATCCGAACCCACTCATCTCTAGTTATAATACTCTTTAGAATTTCATGTACAGGATCAATCGAAGATTTCAGACTATGAGGCACTGAATCCAATTGTCTGTACAAAAACCAGGTGGTGGATTCAAATAATTTTGTAGTTACTATTTTTAAGCATATATTAATCAGCCATGTTGGCATAGACTTTTTGCTATTTAGATGTTTATAAGTGAAGACATCTAATATGAAGACAGGAAACTATTGCAAGGTTGCTCTAGGGAATATGTAGCCCTATTTAAGCACCTTCAGTGGGACAGGAACCTTATCCCTGAGGAATTTTGGTTCTAACGAAATGCATTGGAAGTTCCTGCCAGTTATCTATCAAGACCACACTCACCGAGGAAGTTCCCAGACATTGATACCACTCTGGTTGGACGGTTCAGATCCCAGGCTGGGAGAATTGTACTTGATCGATATGCAATTTGTCAAGTTAATTTTATGTACGAGTTTTTAACTTTTATTCTTGATAAAAAAATTTATATACTACCCTATGAGTTTTCTTTGATCTTGTTTTTGGTGCTGAGCTTTATTCTGAAGTTGATGAATCTGATGAAGGGTTTGTCCTGATCCATTACACCTTAAAGCAAAATCACATTGAGATGGGCATGACCATTTTCTATTAAATGTACGCACATTACTTACTTTTATCCCAATTGGGCTTTAAAAACTACACAATTCGCGCCTTCTTATCTTATATATAAACAACATGCATTCCTCTGGCACTTTGTTAGCAGGGGCTAATAGCCCAACTTGCTCTGGTGCCCTCCTCTTGGAGTAGATACCCCTAGTCCATATAATCCATTAACATAGGCGGCACTCAGAGACTGACAAACCAACATTTTGTCCTGAGGAAGGGGTGTCAGCCCCAAAACGTTGACGCTTTCATATATATAATAAGGTCCCCGGTTTAGGGGTCTGCCTGTTCGTTTGGGCTAATCTCTTGAACCACATGACAGATTTTGATGGGGTTTTCACTATTATATACAGAATTGTTCAAGGAAGTTTTAGGTGTATGAACCATTCATCTGTGACAAAAGGGTGCTGAGGAGTGATGGTTTTAGTAAAGCAAAGTCACAGAAACAAATCTTGCACCAAGCTGCTGTATAGGAGTTGGCCAGGTTGCTGAAACAGCAAGACAGCATCTGAAACTGAGGCTTGGAATGAAGCAAGTCACGAAAAAATTATTGTGCTGTGCGAGTGACTGACTGCTCATGCAGGGCACAGGGCTATGCTCTGATTGGCTCTCTGAGAGTTAATCAGAGATATTAATGTGCTCTATTGCTTAGCAGCAGCCTAGAGAGGGGAAGGAGTCAGGGACAGAGCAGGGACATGCCTGAGGCAGACCGAGAGTGAGAGATGGCTCCAAAGAACCCATTAAGAGACATATATATACATATATATATATATATATATATATATATACTGTATATGTGCCAGAGTCGGAAGGTGGTGGTGGTTGGTGATACAATAATAAAAATAGTACAATAAAAAATACAATAATAAAAAACTCAACTAGATCTAATAATAAAATAATATAGCTGCAAATATGTCACACCATTGCATTTGACTGACAAAGTAATTGCACTTTGTAAGTGTGAAAATAAAACAACATGCCTATGACCAATGTTTTTTGTACTGCACGTGCAACTAAGTCACACCACGCATGCATCCCAACTGTCTGCGCACAGAGATGTGGTACAGAATTGAGCTCAGGGTCTGTGAACTTTTGTGGGCGTTCCTAGGAGGTAACAGGGGAGGGGGGGTGAAACAGACGTGTGAGTGTCAACATTGTTAAAGGTAAATGATAATCTATACCAGCGTTTCCCAACTCCAATTCTCGGGGACCCCTGAGAATGCAAATCTGGCATATCTTCAAGTTGGTGCACAGGTGTATTCATTACTGGCTGACACATTTTAAAAGATGCACAGTTGGTTCAAATTATTTCACCTGTGATGCTGAGGAGACCTGGAAAACATGCACTATTAGGGGTCCCTGAGGACTGGAGTTAGGAAACACTGGGGGAGATGTACAAAGCCCAGAAACGGTATCAGTGCACGTTATGTGCGCTGATACCACTTCTCCCCGATGTATGATCGGAGGTCTGGGCGGTAAATGACAGGGGCACTGTGCGCCCCTCTCATTATCGGCGCTGCTATCTATAAGATAGCAGCGCCGACGGCAGGGCCATGTACGAACGGTCATAACGCATGACCGTTCGGCCGGCTGTAGCTGTCGTTATCAACAGCTATAGCCTGGCATTAGCCTATCCCCACAGCAGGGACAGCGCTGTCCCTGCTGTGGCGGCTGCCGGCTCCAGGGCTCCACGCGGGGATCTCGCGATACTTGTGAGATCCGCATGCTCAGTGGAGCCGGCCGGGAGAGAGACACAGTGCTAGGCACTAGGCTGATGCGCTGATGTCTCTAGTGGGTAGCGCCGGAGGGGGGAGTTAACGCTCCCCCTCTCCGGCCGATGAGATGTTTATACATCTCATCGGTAGTGCTTCCTGCTTCGCCTCGGTAAAGAGGCGAAGCGGGAAGCGTTATAGTGGCACGTTAAGTGCGGCTGTAATACATCTACCCCATTGACTTATACAATGCAAAATGTGGAGCACAGGTTCTCAAACTCGGTCCTCAGGACCCCAAGCAGTGCATGGTTTCCAGAACTCCTCACAGAATCACAAGTGAAAATCATTAGCTCCACCTGTGGATCTTTTAAAATGCTTTAGGGCAGTGGTTCCCAAACTTTTTTTGAATCGTGGCGCCCTAGTGCATCAGCATTGTTTCCATGGCACCCCTTAGTCAAAAGTTTGTTATTGAGAAATTCAGAAAAAAATGTAGTGAAGTAAATTGTGCTGACCTGTCATCCTTAGGCTTGGTTATATAGTGGTACAGGTTTGTGCTTTTTGTTTACATATTTAAATTACATTGACCATAACGAATTTGATTTGGTGCTGGACCATCAACCTGAGGCACCCCTGCAAGTGTCCCGAGGCACCCCAGGGTGCCGTGGCGCACAGTTTGGGAACCACTGCTTTAGGGAGTAATGAATACACCTGTGCACCTGCAGAGTGACCTGGAAAACGTGAACTGTTTGGAGTCCTGAGGACCGAGTTTGAGAACCACCGATGTAGAGAAAACGGGACAATTCTGAAAACAGTTCTGCAGGCAAAATAGGTTGGAATTTCGGTGATGACTTTGGTAACCAATGAGAATCTACTGTAGGAGTCCTTTTGTCTGGTAAAATGTCGGACATTTGTAAATGTCTAATTGCAAGCTATGGGCCATACTATTCGAACAGTTTCCAGAAACATCCTTTGTTCATGATAGCACAGAGTGCACCCCTAAATTATTTCGTTTTGGGGTGAAAGGAATGATGTACTGAGCAAGGTCACCAAGAAATACGCTGCTCCTTTAAATCTGTGAATAATCTACACGCTCCCTGTGCTTGTACAACACTTGGCCTTTTCCTCATTTCGTATACATAGCCTGATGGATTTGGTTTCTGCTCCAATAACCTTAATTTGTGTTCTGCAACATGTTATCAGTCTCTCATTGTGTAAATGCCTTAAAAGATGAACGCGTAAATATTGTTCTGCTTTCGTGAGCAAGCCATTAATGGTGTTTAAAACACGTCTGAGAGGCCGAAAAGGGCCAATTTGATGTTTATAGCATTTTTGGGTAACTGCAGTTATAATCCCATAACGCTACCTGCTAAAAGCAGACATCAGATGCCTGAGGATTTCTTGCTAACAAAGGCAAAAGTGCAGGCAATATTTCCCTGCCGCTGAGCTGTGACTACATTTAAAGATACAGGTAAAAAATAGAATAAATCATCTTTAATGAATGGAATGCACAATTATCAATCTACCGCCTTATTGTACTGTTGGCATCTATCATGTAGAAATTTTGTAATGAATGTGTTTTGTTGTTAACAGAGGTGTGACATTAACACTGTAATAATCTTATTTGGAGCTTTATTAAACAAAAATATGGTTATTAATAAACCACCAATAAGAGCGCAATTCTTGTATATAAAGACCAAAAATTTTAATTTGTTGACTGTTATACAAATAACAATAGTAAACATACACATAATAAAAATATACAATGTAACTTTAAAAGTTGTGCGATCAGTTATAGGGCCCAGTCACCTACACGATCAGCTTCTGATCCATTTTACATCTGATTACCCTGCAGTTCCGTTTTTTTTTCTTTCTTTGCACAGGATCAGTCGTATGATCGATCCTGTGCCTCATGCGCTCATTTTTGAATAGGGACAAACAGTCATCGAAATGACTGTATTGCCACACGATGGATCGCATGAAAAAAAAAAATGCCATGTGCTGCACATATGATCATAAGATACGATTGAAGAACCCACGGGAGTGCGCATCGGATGAAAAAATGCGCAATTTCAACAAGACTGAATCGTGTGATCGTCTACAAATTGTGTAGGTGTATTTAGTTTCAATTACCACTGCAATAAGTAACTATTAAAAAAGAAGATATTTGGTCCAGAAAAATTGGACTGTCCAAATAGATTTGTCCTTAATGGTACCCACCTTTAGTTGTCAACAGGATCAATTTGAACTAAGGGCCTGATTCAGAGCCGGACGCTATTTGCGCTCGCTCCTTCATTAAAAAGGGGTGGCTATTCAAATGAACCGTTCGCACTTTGCGGTCTGTTCATGCCTCTATGTCTGAACGAGCGAACAAAACTTGCGGTTGTAATTTTGAAAAAGACGCCCCCTGGCCGCTCACACCATACGTCATGTCCGCTATTTAATAGATTAATCGAGTACATCGAACAGCGTATGAACTGCTCGCTATTCTTGTGGTTGGTTTTTCCTACCACAATCTTGCGAGCAGTTCTGACTATAAATCAACCAAGTGACGTGGTTAATGAAGCTCCTGTATTAATTATGCACACCCATAAAACGCCCGTTTTGACCTTTAAGCACGCCTGCGTTCTGATTTCCACTCCCAGTTTTCAAGCACCTTCCCCTGTTACCACCCACATACGCCTCCTCCTGTCACTCAAAATAGCAGGCATTCGCTATTTAGCGAACAAACGATTTTCGGCCGCACTGACTGGTTCGCGCATGCGTATTAAAATCCGTATGCATGCGCAGTTCTGCGAACATCAGTCGGAACGAACGAGAGGCCACTTACGAGCGGCTCTGAATCAGGCCCTAAATCTGCACTTCGAGGTGTAACAGAGAATCTACAGATGGACACTGTTGAATGCACAAGTTGACAGTCCAGGCATCTGCTGACAAGTGATAAGCAAACACGGTGTTATGGCCCCTAAACATCTGCAATGTATTGGAGCGATTTCCCAATTCCCAGACACTGGGGTCGGAGCATCGGTGAAATCCAACGTGTTGGATTTCTCTGATTTGTCATTCCTGACCGATATATGATTGGGATCAGCAATTCGGGGATCATCGATGGCTGCCAATAGGCATTTCCGAATAGCCAATCGGTTTCGGTCCGATCTGGGAATCAGGGAAATTGCCAGCAGATGTATGGGGGCCTCAACTCAGAAGTGTAGGACCCAGGGACATTATAATAATCCCCAGCTGGAACTCTAACCTCCAACCTCGATAGATAATGCGCTATGGCTGGTCCAGGATATGCGCTGCCATTAGATAAGAACTATGGGTCAGCAAAGCTAATAGTATGTAGTGAGCCAGTAATGAGGGTAAGTCCCCAGCCATCCTTTACAGATAAAGTGGTAACATGGTAGATGGTCCGGATATTTGATCACACTGTGCTGGTATGATACATCTAATCAGTGTGATGGTAACTGCTGACAATCAGTATGCACGCATAAATTTAATCAATTAATTAATAATATACTTGAGTGTAGTAACTCTGTACTTATATCTACAGTGGTGAGAGTAGAAATAAAGACACCCTTTCTCCATCTAATAACATGGTGTTTCTTCAGTGAAATGTATTTGTTTATTCCTGGAATGTCCTATAGGAGGGAGGGTAGGTCCAAAATAACGCAAATCACTTTTGCCACACACCCTGCACTTACCACTCGGACCTCCACTCTGGGCACCTGATGAAAAATGCATGTGCAGTTATGGTTCATTAGGGAGAGTGGCGTATCTATGGGGACAGTGGGGGACCCGCACTGCATACCTTGCAACCAGGACTGACCACTGTGCCTCCCATGTATTGTACTGGATCCTTATGGTTTCTCCCGTGGTGCCATCTTGCTAGTGATGTATTCAGAGAGATGGAGCCACACAGGAATTAGCAAAGACTCTGTTAGTGTGCCGGAGACTTTGCTCTCTTCTGCAGCATCTTTCCAAATTTATCACCAGAAATATGGCACCACTGGAGAAGCATAGAGAACTGGCGCTCATGGAGGGGGGGCACACTTCATGGTGGAGGAATCTTGCACACGGGCACCCATGTACTTACTATGCTTCTGATTAGGGAAGTGGGCGGGGTGAAAGCTGGATGATGCAATTTGCTAAGCTTCACACTATTCACATAATGCCATGCGGAGGAGGGCAATGATGATGCAAATAAGGTTACCACTCCCCTTGCACTTCCAATGGACCACCCCTGTGGCATCTCCATGATGCGAAATATCCAAGATGCCGAACATGATTTGGGGTATACTGCATTATTTTAAGGTCCGTGCTTCAGTGCATATTTAGTTTACATCCAGTCATATGCTCTGAATTGCACCAGTACACCTAGATTTCTACAATATGAAATTATTAAAGAAGATGTGGTCTTTACGTACTGTAGGATTAGCAGTTTGCAGGGATTGAGTTTGGGCAGATGGAGTGGTTTCTTGCCAGATATGGTGTAGCCACATCAGTGTAATTAGATCTTTGGAGAAGGAACAAGAATTCAGTTAGGTAGAATGAAATTCAGTGGCACAAATAGGTTGGGTTCTGGTTGCACAGAAATCCCCCTGTGCTGCATTACTACCTTCTGATGCTGGCTGCTTTTAAAACTAAAAAGGAAAAATGGAGAGGTAACAGAATGCAGAGTCAGTGTTGACTTCTTTCAGAATCCCAGTGGTCAGAATCCTGACACAGGCATCCCGACAGGGTTAGAACACTGACACTTTGTTGGTCGGTATCCTAACCCCTTTCCCTCTACCTACCTAATTATAACCCTCTCTCCCCGGTGCTTAACCCTAACCTCCCCCCTAGTGCCTAAACCTAACCTCCCCCTCCCCGCACCCTAAGCATAACTCTCCCCCTTTAGTGCCTAACCCCTAACCCTCTCCCTAACCCCAGTACTTACCTCCAGGATCCCAAAGTGTTAGACCCAATAATTAGAAATTTGAATCTTTGGGTCTAAAACCTGATAGTTAATAAATGGGCCCCATTGTGTTTTCTCCTTTTAAACCTCTTATTTGGGCAGATCCCCATTACCATGATTACAGGCATTGTAAAGCATGGGAGGAGCCATGATGCGATTCAATGCAAATTACATCATCAGCCATCTGTTCCTCCCACTTCACTCAGGACGTGGACGGCCACGACCAGGTGGCTCCAGACTTCGGGAGACTTGCTCACTTTTCCGGACGGCTGGGAGCACCACCTGTTTTTTGTATGTTTCCCGGACGTTCTGAAAGGGTAAGCAGGTATGGTCATATTGACTGGTAATATAAGATCTATTTATTAGCTTGTTCTTCTTCCTTATTATTCTACAGTATTACCACCATCCTAAGATGCCAATAGCAGTACAGGTATTGCGGTGGTACCACCGCGATACTTGTTAAATATGCTTCCTCGTGCAAGACATTGGAAACCCCCATCTAGAAATAATGCATGGACATTTTTAGTGACATTGTTTGTTGAGTGTTGGGACAGATGTCCTCTTTCACACCACAATAGGAATGATGCCAGAGGGACTTCTGGGTCATAAACTCAGAAGTCCTTATTTCGAAAAGGACAGCTCTTATCGGGAGAGCTGTTCTTTGCATTTCTCTACATGCATACCGGTGTAATTAACACTGTATGCATGCAATGAGTGGTGGGATGCATCTCATGCAAATTATGATGTGTCATGCATCCCGCCCGTGGTCTCTTATACTGGTCAGCCAATCACAGGGGATGGCAATTTCACACAAGAGTTCCAGGCCCTGCCCCAACCAATCCAAAACTGAATTGACTATTGTCCACTCAGCTTTGTTTACAGATATTAAATTCTGCAAGTGTTTAAATATCGTACAAAGCAAAGCAGCCATTCAACTGAATGTGGAATCTAAAGCCAAACTCAAAGATTATATTACCAACATTTTACACCTCTGAGAAACAGCCTGTAATCCTGGGAAATTCAACTTCAGCAAAAGTTTGACACAATTTTGTTCATCTCTTCCGGTCGGCAACATGCTGACTCCCAGGGCACCCGTGCATCAGACAATATAAGAAGTAACAACTTCACTGATGCCTCTCCCTTTGCCTGTTGGGTAGCCTAAAATAATTACTTAGCCAATAAAAAGCGGGTTTAATTGGGAACATTTGCCAAACAATATGTGCTAATGAGTTTATTTACATCCGTAGTAATGACAACAGTTAAACTAACGAGGCTTGTGAACAGTTAAGCAGAAGTACAGTTTTTTCCATTGTTTATTATGGAAATACTTCTATCAATGGAAACTTTTTGATAACATTATGCCTTTTTTAAGGTCAGAATATCCTTGTAATTGCATCTTTTGTAAGTACTGTACGGCTGGTGGATTTCACGTGTGTGTGCCCCCATTCCACTCTGCAAAATGTGACCTGGATTAGGGATCATTCGGTCTTCATTCAAAGAATATAATTACTGTTATTATTTATTTATCAAGTATCAGCACCGAGCTGTACAGAGAACATTTGTCATTCCTATCAGTCTCTGTCCTGATCCAGAGGTGCACACTATGGTTGCTCAGAATGTCTGTCGGAGCATGGCCGCTGCTACCATTGCACCTGCGTCTTTGGACACAGTAGCTGGCTGCAACACATCCACGTTTGACTAGCCACCCCTCAGTTACCTTCCAGGAATGACCACCCAAATTGCGTCCAACTTCGTTCTGCAAATGCTGACAGTAATCATCAAGACATACGCAGTGTGACTCAGGCGCAAACATCGGCCTTTTGCGATCAACATCGATACTACATCGCCCTCTGAATCAGGCCCTATGTCTCATTGGAGCTTACAATTGCTAATATACAAGTGCACATGCATACAAACCTACTAGGGGGAAAATTTACAAAAAGTTTAAGTGTTGCCCATAAAATCAATTACATTTTAGCTATCATTTTCTAGAATTAACCTGATAAATAATAGTCTTGATCAGACTTGTTGCTATGGGCAACACCTCCACTTTTGTAAACCAGCACCTTAGTAAATTTACCCCTAGGGCTAATTTTTGACAGGATACATTTAACGTATCAGTATGGTTTTGGAGTGTGGATAGAAACAGAAAGTCCACGCAAGCACTAGGGAGAACATATAAACTCCATATATATAAGTCATGAGTAGGAATTAAACTCATGACCTAAATGCTAAAGCTAACCACTATGTAAATACTTTGGTAGATGTTATGCCAATATACATTGTACAATACAAATTCTTTCTTCACAACTATTTTTTTCATTTTTCAATTTATCCATAAGATCTTTATCAGCTCAAGAACTCATTTGAAAGAGGAGATCCTGTCTTTCTAGGACATCAATGTGCTTAGACACAGGACTTCCAAGACTTTATTCAGGCCTGGGTCAGGGTGTTATGAGTTATGGACCCCTTTGTGTATATAATGGTTTACCCACCACAAAGTGTGATTGCGGCATTGTGGAAGGGCATGGTTACAACTCCCCCGCACTCCCTCTATTTCTCAAAGAGCTATAGCTTGCAGAGCTTGTTACAGTAAGGGTAATATGTCCACTTATCACTTACCCCGCCACTATATAATATTTCTACCATGAACTCCGCAAGGTTAATATGAACAAACTAGGGGGAGATGTATTAAAGCTTGGAAGCCTGGATAGAGATAAAGTGGATGGAGATAAAGTACCCACCAGTTAGCTCCTAACTGTCACTTTACAAGCTGTGTTTGAAAAACGATAGGAGCTGATTGGTCGGTACTTTATCTCCATCCACTTTATCTTTCTCCAAGTTTTGATACATCTCCCCCTACTGTATATGCTAAACTTTAGTTTAATCTCTGATACTGTAGGTATCTCTCTTACAAGCTACGTTAACTTTTTCCTTACAGTATGTACGTTACATTATACAATACATTGATACATTAAGCAATTACCAATTTTACATACAGTACATTGGCATGCGGTTCTAATACTCAGATATAGAAACATATAACATTTACCTACAATAGAATACTGGCCTGACCAACGTTGGTGCACTTAGTTATAGAGGAACAACCCCGTGTTTGGTGCTATTGGGTCTCTGTAAAGTCCTGGTTCATCCAAACCATCACCACCTAACTGAGCTTTAGAATGTATTAAGAGTTGACACAATGGCCCTGATTGAGACCCGCTCGCTGCCGCAGACAGCTCGCAGGGTCTGTGGGCGTTTTTTTTTTTATTTTCTCCTGCCGCTCGCAAAGCTGTGGGAGACCTCTCGCAGCTTGTGCGAGCGACCTGGAGACCGTCGCGATTATCGCAACCATCAGCCTTGCGACAAAACCCTGTGGTAGGGTCTAGGCTTCCGCAAGGCCGCGTGGACTTCCTGCTCTAATAGAGCAGGAAGTCCACTACTGACATCAGTAGTGATGTCAGTAGGTTCTCCCACAAACGCCAAGTGTTCCTAAGGGAACGTCTGCGTTTGTGCAGCCACCCGCCCTACTTGCCTACAAAACTGGGCGAGCTGTCACTCGCCATCGACAGCCGCCCTGTCTTGTAGCGAGCCCTGTAGCGACTGAAGTTCAGTCGCTCGGCGGGGCTCGCGCATGCGCACGCCGGATGCGGTGCATGCGCAGTGGCCAAACATTTGTAGGCCAAATGTCCCTTTTTTCTAATTATCTGTATTTGCATGTGGCATATTTTATTCTTGTGTTACGATGTCTTTGTTACATTGTTCAGTCACTGTACTGCTCTTCTAAATTTGTTTAAGGTTCTTACAAGTTTCTGATGCCGGTTATCACTGAACTATAAAATAAAACATTTTAATACTATTAATCTCTTTCCTCATTTGTCACTGTGTTTAAATAAAGTGATTTTATGGAATCCTGCTTAGTCACATCACAAATCAAATCTCCAAATGGCAACATAAAAGACTGTGCTCATTGTTTGTATATTTTGTACCCATCGCTAAGACAGCAGGATACCTCTATTATCATATTTAATTATCTCCCCTGCTTACTGCTGTTTTTTTGCCTTATTAGTCAGACAACGAGTAATATTTTGTAAGATACATAAAAGAAGAAAGCAGGTAATATGAAAGTCCCATACTTCTCAGGGTCATATGGGTTGACATGTACAACTAGTGTTTTTGTGTTTGTGTGTCCGTTGTGTGTAACTTAGAATAAATATATATACTGTATATATAAATTGTTATACACATAAAGAACAAATCTATGATATATTGATATTTTGTATGAAATACAGATGTGTTCTCCTAGCCTCAATACGCTCTGTGGCGCGAGGCACCTGATGTGAGTGAGGTCCCATTCGACTCAGCTTGCGCTGAACGTTTTTTTCACCTGAAAATGCATCTCTTAGGGCAGTATTCAATTAGAGGCAAAAAGTCGGATTCTTTTCGCCTATTGCACTTTCCACCGCATTCGCCTGTTTGAGACATGAATCCGTGGCATGCGCGCCCCCACGATTCACCCTATTCAATTGCAGAACAGGCGAAAACACAAATAGGCGAAGGCATAACAGGCGGAATGTACTGAATAGATTGGGGAATCAGTCTTTACCCCAAAATAAGATGTTCTGCAACTGGAAATCATTACAAATGTGTACTAATAGCCCTTATAAATGTAATTTGTGTCCTTAACTTGTGTTAAATACTTTCTAGATGCATATTTGTAAAAGTGCTGAAAAATAGTAGAAAACAGTATTTTTGAGTTTCGAATAAATAGTCCAGTCAAATTTGAGATACTTGAAAATGGGTGCTAGCATATTTTTGTGTGCACTTTTAAAAAAAAGTGAAAAATCCACCTGCTGCAGTCTCCTGCCATCCTAACACATCTGTCCCATCCATACAGCCCCCGAAGAAACCTAATTCGCTACTTTTTATCCTTGTCCAAGTACTTTTTCCATTTTAGCTCCAAAAATGACATGTCTTTTTTGGGGTGTTCTAAGGTAATTTTTTTTTTTTGGGGCTGATTTGTCCTTTGGGGGCGAGGGGTCCAAAGGGTTCTGAATCAATTCCCCACATTTGCACCCCAAAAGAGAGATTTTGCACTTTTTTCGGCCTGCCATTCATTGGAGAAACTTTTACACCTGTTTCAATTCATTGAGATTCCACTTAGGCGAATTGGTCCCGGAAATTAATTTGGAGATAAGAAACAAACAGGTGAAAAGCTGCAATAGGAGAAACTTTTTCGCCGATCGCGGCTTTTCGCCACTATTTGAATCTGGCCCTTTGTCGCAAACAGATGCAACAAACCACTTCATGAGACTGCACTGATTAATTCGCATTAATTTGATATGCGACACTTGTGTATCTGTATGCACCTGAGTATATATACGAAGCACAACAGAACTTGCTTTGTGCAAAAAAGCCGCAGCCGCTGCATCATATCGCTTCGTATACAGATTCAGACTCAGTTGCACCCAGATATACAAGTGTATATAAAATGAATCAGACTATGTGACATTGTCGAGTGTTGAACTTATATTTTTTATAATTTCAATATCACAAAATGTGATTTTCAGCTAGACCTTCTTCTTTCAAAATTCACACAGGGGACATATCCAATTAGGCACGAGTTTTATTGTGCAGAGAAAGCTCTGGGTTTAACACCCAGAGCTATTCAATTATCTAGCCATTTCCCTGTGCAGTAAACCCTCTGGTAATGCATGGTAGCTCACTGATTCCACATAATGTAATGGGTTTCCCTGCGCATTAATTACCAGAAGTGCACCGAATATACCCCACAGTGCGTTTACACACAGTTCCCCCAACTTGAGTATTGGGATTAGGGATGAGCGGTTCGGATTCTGTGGAATTCTGTGGAATCCTAACCGCTCCGAACATGGGGGATCCGAGTCCACCCGAGCCATGGCTCGGGTGTTCCCGCCTGACTCGGATCTCACTGCGAGGCTGAACGTCATCCTCCTGATGTCGGATTCTCACGAGAGTTCGGCTCTATGAATGAATAAACCTGTGTAAAAAAATAAATAAATAAACGGTGTGACCCCCTCCCCCAAAAGAGCAACCAGCCCTGGGCTTTAGTGACCCAGTGCTGGTTGTGCAAAATACGGGCGACAAACAACGTAGGGGTCCCCTGTACTTAAGCACAACCAACACCGGGCTAGTCAGAACCAGCCCTGGTAGCCAAGATATGGGGAACAAACAACGTGGGGGTCCCCTGTACTTTGAGCAACCAGCACTGGGCTCTGATCCAGTCCTGGTTCTGGAAATAAAGGGGGAAAAAATGCATATTTGTATTATTCAGAACCAGCACTGGACTTTTTCTAGCAGGGGGATAATGCCACAGCCAGGGGAGTCCTTTCACCGGGCCCCCAGCCGAAGCATTAATCCTGACTGATAGTCAGCCCAGGTCGGGGAACCCTGGGGAGCTTGGGCCCCACAATAAAGGAGTCCCCCCTCTCCAGGGCACCCCAGGCCTAGGCTGATAGCCCGGAGCTATCCCTGCCACCCCTGGGTGGTGGGTGGCGGGTTGATATGTAAGTGTAGTGTAAAAAAAGAAGACTATAAACATTGTCTGTACAGTAGAACTGCAGGTCCCAGCAAGCCTCCCCCACATGCTGGTACTTGGATAACCACAAGTACTAGCATACGGGGCATTAAGGGTCCCCTGGTACCTGTAGTTCCCCTGTAAATAAATGTTTAAATAAACACAATACACACACCATGATAGTAAAGTTTTAATACATACATACATACACACTCACACATACTCACCTACATTACCTGGAGTGGTCCCCTTCTCCCTGTAGGCAACCATGGTCTGGGACCGGAAGTTCTACTGTAAAGATAATGTCTTCTTTTTTTACACTACACTTACACTATAAACCCACCACCCTCCGCCCAGGGTTGGCGGGGATAGGCCCGGGCTATCAGCCTAGGCCAGGGGTACCATGGAGAGGGGGACCCCTTTATTGGGGGGGTTCTCAGCTGCCCAGGGATCCCTGGCCTGGGCTGACTAGCAGTCAGGGTTAATGCTTCGGCTGGGGTGCCCAGTGAAAGGACTCCCCTGGCTGTGGCATTAGCCCCCTGCTAGAAAATGTCCAGTGCTGGTTCTGGATAATACAGGGGATCTCTACACATTTTTCCCCCTGTATTTCCAGAACCAGGACCAGATCAGAGCTCAGTGCTGGTTGCTCAAAGTACGGTAGGACCCCTACATCGTTTGTCCCCTGTATTTTGGCAACCAGAGCCAGTTCTGACTAACCCGGTGCTGGTTCTGCTTAAGTACGGGGGACCCCTATGTCGTTTGTCACCTGTATTTTCAACAACCAGCACTGGGTCACTAAAGCCCAGGGCTGCTTGCTCTTTTGGGGGAGGGGTCACGGTGTGTTTTTTTTTCCACAGGTTTTCATTTTTTAAACACAGCAGCACAGACAGGTCTCACTGATCTTGTCCGTGCATCTGTGTTTATCTTTTCACAGACAGATGCATGCATCACTGATATCCCTGATCCGTGCAAGCATCTGTCTGCTATCCTGCAAGTTCTAAAGATCGGCAAATCTTAGATCATGCACGATAGGTCTTGCGACACATCATGCAGCTTTGCTGCACATCGTGTCCTGGAGTGCCGGGGAGAGTTCAAGGGAAATTGTTTACGATACCGCGTCGTGAGCATATAGCATAGTATGTAGGCACCTTCACAAGTGGCTGTGCTGGCAAAGTGACTGTGTATAGGGGGCACACTAGACAATTTAAAAAAGTAAAAAAAACTTTCAAGAAAGTTAAAGGTTTAAAAAGAGAAGAAAAATAAAAATATTTTTTGGTGCTGTACCCCAATGTGTATACAAGCACTGTGACTCAATTGCGCAATAGCCCTCTGTGTGTTTAAGCACCGTGACTCCTTGGGCAATAGCCCCCAGTGTTAATAAGCACTGTGACACCTTGGGCAATAGCCCTCTGAGTGTATAAGCACCGTGACTCCTTGGGCAATAGCCATCTATGTATACAAGCACCATGCCTCCTTGGGCCGTAGCCCTCTGAGTATACAAGCACCGTGACTCCTTGGGCCTTAGCCCTCTGTGTGTCCATAACACACAAGTACTGTGACTTAGTAGTGAGTGGCAATGTTTCATAGATGTGCTTTAAACTGTGGTGTCTATCGCTTAGTAACCAGCCAGCTCACTGCAGCCTTTGGCCGATAATGGTGAAAACAATATTGTGAGCTGTGAGGTGGTCTAAATTGACTGTGAATGACTAGAAATTAGTGTTATTGGGGTTAGTAATAACTCTACAGTAGGAACAAAAAAAAAGCTTAAATTATGTGATTTTACCTTTTTTTGTAAGCTTTTGTAAAAAAATCCAAATCCAAAACCAGTCATGGCTTGTTTGGCAAATCCAAATCCGGACGACGAATCAGAACCAAATCCAAATTTAGCAAAAATGGTCTGGTGCACATCCCTAATTGGAATAGACTAGTGTACATTACAGTACGTGCAAGGGTAAATTTGTAAGTACTTTGGCCCTGATTCAGAGCCGGACGCTCTGACCAGAGCGCTCGCTCTGAATCAGGGCCCACCTCCATAAATATGGAGCGTCCTCCTGGACGCTCGTATAGCTGTGGGTCACCACCCACAGCATATACGAGCGTGCAGGATGATGGTCGCGACCATCGCCACTGTGAGCAGAAGCCTGCGGTTGAGTTTCTCAACCGCAAGGCCCGGAGTGATTTTGGCTCTATCAGAGCCAAAATCACTCCCACTGACATCACTAGTGATGTCAGTGGGGCCGGCTTCTGACGGTAGGCGTTCCCTTGGGAACGCCTCCGTCTGGGAGGCACGCCCCCGGCACGCCCACCAAAGGGGGCGTGCTGTCAATCAACATCGACAGCACGCCCCCTTTGATCAGACACTACGAGCGAAGGAAAGTCCTTCGCTCGTCGCGTCTCGCGCATGCGCACGACGGAGCTCCCTCCATCGTGCGCATGCGCAGTGCAGACCATCGACCCACTTGCGAGCGGACAGCCGCTCGCGAGTGGGTCTGAATCAGGCCCTTTGCTCAAACAAAAAAAGGTATTGCAATGACTTTTATAAAGTACACTCAGTTTGCACATAACAATGTAGAAGCTGCTAATATCCAGTTATTTTATTTCTAATGTGTTAGACTAGTCAATCATTGGTGGGATGTTTGCTGATAAAAATATAAAAAGATCTACAGTAATAACCCTGTTAATTGTATTATCCTGCAAATACAATCCACACCTACACTATACCAAGGGCAGAACCAGATTAGACTCAAATAATATATGCACTTCGACCACCACCACTCTCTTCTTCACATATGGATGGTCCTGATAAATATTATAAGTAAGGGTCATTAAATTCACCAAGACCATGATGGATACAATAACTTCTCTCTTACCATCTCCCTTGCTTGTTTTGGACCTCCCCTCTATTGGCAGACGCTATGATGGTAATAGGTGTCATTGGTGTGTCACCGGTGTGCAATGGTGTCAACCACACTGTAGATTACTTAACAAGATTCAGTGGTTAATTACTAGAGATGAGCGGGTTCGGTTTACAGAGATCCAAACCCACTCTAATTTAGCAGAACCGGGTCAGATCCACGCACTGTGTCACTGTGCTGTCTGCTGTGTCCATCTGGGCTGTTGCTGATCCATCTGGGCTGTCTGTGCTGTCTGCTGTGTCCTGGGCTGGTGTTTTTCATGTCTGCTGTGTCCATCTGGGCTGGTGCAGAACTGTAGATACATCTGGGCTGGTGCTGTGTCCATCTGGGCCCAAGTTCTGGACTCAAAAAAAAAATAAAAATATATATAGTAAAAAAAAAAAATCAATCAAAGTGTCTTTTATATTTTCTGTGTGTGTGCGTGCGTGTTAGGCTTAACCGCAGTACCGCACAAGATCCAGCCAGCAACGCAAGTTGCAAGCTAGTGCTGCCCGACTCCAGTTGTGATCAATCTGTGCTCTGGGCCCAAGTTCTGGAGCATAAATTTTTTTTAAATCAATTGTCTTTTTTTCTAATAATTGTCTGTGTGTCTGTGCGTGTTAGGCTTAGCCGCACAAGATCTAGCAAGTCAGCAACGCAACCTAGTGCTGCCCGACTCCAGTTGTCATCAATCTGTGCTCTGGGCCCAAGTTATGGACCCGAAATACCCCCCACCCAAAGATAGTGTCTTTTGTCTATTTATTTTCTGTGTGTGTTAGGCTTAGCCACACAAGATACAGCCACGCAACCTAGTGCTGCCCGAATCCAGTAGTCACCAATCTGTGCTCTGGGTCCAAGTTCTGGACCCGAAAAAAAAAAGTGTCTTTTGTATATTTTTTTTCTGTGTGCGCACGACTGCACGTGTGTGAATTTTGTAACTGCACCTTGGCTACACTATTGGTGCGCATGACAATGCTTCAAGACCCCAGAAAATATGGAGGGCTGTCACATGACAGGAGAGCAAGGCCAAGAACCACATGCTGTAGCTGCCTCCAGCAGTCATCATGATACTGCAAGGCGGTCAACTTCCTTGTCCTCTATGAAGGCCCATGCCTTCAATCCTCAAGGGTATCCCAACCATCATCTTTGCACAGTCCTCAACTCTATTAATAATTATATCAATCAGTTTTGAGCCAGCAAGCTGGATGCAACCTTTTGGCCCTTTAACTAGATGAAAAAAAATCAATATTGTGAGCTGTGAGGTAACCAAAATTGACTGGACATGAGTGGAAATAAATGTTATTGAGGTTATTAATACTGTAGGAACAAAAAAAGGCACATTTTATGTGATTTTAGCTGTTTTTTTATTTTTTAAGAAAACAATCCAGATCCAAAACCAAAACACGTAACGTAAGCACCAAGGAAAAAAATCCAAAACCAGATTCAGATCCAAAACCAGGTGAGATCCAGATCCAAAACCAAAACACAAGAGTCGGCGCACATCTCTATTAATTACCCAGTAGAAAACAGGTGCAGGGTGTCACGAATCAGCCGGTTCCTAAATACATCAATCTGAAACTACTTTCCGCAATTAATGGTTACATTGGCACCCACGGTAAATTACACAGCTTCCACTGCCACCAAGGGATTGAAAGATGTAGCTCTTTTAGGCCTACTTTCACACAGTTACTTATATTTACTAGAGATAAGCGGGTTCGGATCTCAGAGATCCGAACCCACCCGAATTTCAGGGATCCGGGGTGATCTGAGCACAGCTCGGATCTCCCTGCCTGCCCCAGATCCCTCACCCGAGACAAAACCTCGCGACCCCGCTGACGGGTCGCGAGGTTTTGTATTGAGCGGGCTTAACGCTGATTGGCTGAGAGAGCCATCTGTCACAGCTCTCAGCCAATAAGCACTAAGCCCATTGAAAATGCAGAAGAAAAGAAGATGGCGCCCGCCATCCCCCACCGCCTGACACCGCCGGCACCCCCCACTGCCGACACTGCCAGCACCCCCACTGGCAGCACTGCTGGCACCTTGCATTGAGAACACCCCTGCACTGCCAACACAGTCAGCAAACCTGCACTGAGGACACCGCTGGCACCTCCGCTCCACCGACACCCTGCATTGAGAACACCCCTGCACTGCCGACACAGTCAGCAAACCTGCACTGAGGACACCGCTGGCACCCCTGCTCTGTCGACACCGCCAGCACCCTGCATTGAGAACACCCCTGCACTGCCGACAAAGACAGCAAACCTGCACTGAGGACACTGCTGGCACCCCCGCTCTGCTGACACCACCGATACCCTGCACTGAGAACACTACCAGCGCCGCAGCACTGCCATTCCATGTACTGAGGACACTGCCAGCAACCCCCACACTGCCGACACAGCCAGAAAACCTGCACTAAAGACACTGCTGGCACCCCCGCACTGCCGACACAGCCAGCAAACCTGCACTAAAGACACCGCTGACACCCCCGCACTGCCGACATCACCGGTACCCTTCACTGAGGACACTGCCAGCACCGCAGCACTGCCATTCCATGTACTGAGGACACCGTCAGCATCCTCGCTCTGCCGACACTGCTGTCACAGTAAGTGCACTATTGGTGTATTAAACCCACACTGTATAACACACTGTATCCGTGTTGGAAATTAGAAGCTGAACTGCCACATGTTAGTGCCGCCCACTGTGTCAGTTAGCTTAGTCAACCAGCTAGCTGGGTGCAACCTATTGGCCTTAACTAGATTAAGTAAATAATATTGTTAGGTGGTCAAAATTAATTGGAAATTACTGGAAATAAATGTTATTGAGGTTAATTATACTGTAGGAACAAAAACAGGCCCATTTTATGTGATTTTAGCTGTTTTTATGATTTTTTAAGACAAAAATCCAAATCCAAAACCAAAACACGAAAACAAAACACGGAGGTGAGGTTTTGCAAAACCAATCCAGATCCAAAACCAGGGGGGATCCAGATCCAAAACCAAAACGCGAGGGTCGGCGCACATCTCTAATATTTACCAATGATATCACACATGCATATGTAGCATGTATATACTAATCCCAGGCTATGAGTCCATGTAAGAAGAACAGCAAATACCAGGCTAAATTAAAGGAGATTTAAAAAAAAGATTTCCAAAGCTTATTTATTACACACAATATTACAAAAATGACATATAATTAATTGGCAGAATAGTTTCAGAAATAAAAAAGGAATAAATCAGAACAACTCACAAGAATTATGAAGTATGAACTGGCGAGAAGGAGATCACTGCCCACCCCACCCCTGCCACTCAGCTGCAAAATGTTGAATCATGTCACCCCTTGTATTACTCCCTTTCAACCGTTACCTCCCCTCTGGCATCTCATGTACAGGACGTCTAGAAGGTGGGCATGTATGTTTTATGGTATTTGGAGATACACCCAAGGGATATATAGTACTGGAAGATGTAGTGGAAAAGTCCTACTGGACCTACAGTACTACCAATTTACCACAACGCTCTTTAACAATTTCAATTTCTATATTACTGAAAAAGTGCTTGGTTCAGCTCCATTTAAGCATACTTCCCTACAGTCCAACATTCCTTTGCGGGACTTATCATGCACTCCAAAGAGGGGCATGCCCTTGTGTCCGCAGGGCCAGGGCCTCAGACGTTTGATATTTTGGGGAAGGGTTCTTGTGTCACGTCCCTGTTTACTGTCATGCTGGTGGTGAGCCCAGCATCTCGGTAGCTTCTGGTCTGCCTCCAGTCTCACCCCAGCTTACCTCCCCCTCTCCGGGACACTGCAGCAGACAGGACAACGGGACAGTACCCAAAAAACTGGACTGTCCCACAAAAATCTGGACAGATTTAAGTCTTAAATGTATCATGAGAGTGTGGTTTATGGGTGTGCAAACATGCGGTTTGAGCTATCAATCCTGCGGTTGGGATGTGAGAACTGCATTCGATGTATGGCAGTTTGCATTGTACATGATTAACCACCATTTAGTAAGTTTGCTCCCTAATGTTGTTCTAGGTCATAGCTGAAATCCGGGCAACAGTATGAAAATAATGTGACATTCATGCACTAGGGGGCACACTGACTCTATCCTGCTTCTATGTGCACTGTCGGCTCCAGAAAAGGCTTTCTGCTAATGAAAGACCATCAACATATTTTGACATTTTTAAAGCACAAGTCAGACTTCAGCTGTAACCATTTCTGCACAAAGGAAGCATTTCGCTTTTGTAGGACACAACCGTGCATTATCTTACTGTAAAATCTCATAGTAGCAGCTCTCCTAACCATTCTGCATTCCTCATTTATTTCTCACTGTAGAAAACAACAACCAGCATAATGGGGCTGATGCAGAGCTTGCCGCAATTGCGCCTCAATCGCAATTTGTGTTCTCTAAAAAACACGGTAGTTGCATGCATACTTTATGCTA
Source organism: Taudactylus pleione (assembly GCA_031769625.1). Taxonomy (NCBI): domain Eukaryota; kingdom Metazoa; phylum Chordata; class Amphibia; order Anura; family Myobatrachidae; genus Taudactylus; species Taudactylus pleione. The sequence continues at coordinate 5,099,237 of JAUIMM010000104.1, read as the reverse complement.
GGGCCGGATTAAGGCTTGTGGGGGCCCCATCAGTAAACTTGCCACATGCTCATGCAGTGACTACTATGCACCTTACCTTGTCTCTGGACTCTCCACTGACGCAGCATACTACATAATGTCCGCGACACAGCTGGAAACAAACTCCCGGCAGCATAGCGCACATGATCTAGTACACTGCCAGGGGCAAAAGCAGGATTTTGAGTGGGGGGTTATATATAGATAGATAAGATAGATATATAAATTGAGATAGAAATATATAGATAGATACAATGGAAGGCGGATGTCCAAGGACTCAAAGAATGAATAAACGACAAGGGGGGAGTGACAGAGAGAGGGAGAGGAAAGAGAGGGAGGGAGGAGGGGACAGAAGGACATGGAGTGAAATAGAGAGGGAGGAAGGAGAGAGATAGGAAGGTAGGGAGAGAGAGAGAGGGACAGGAGATAGCAAAGGGAGAGAGAAAGGGGGAGGGATTGAGAGAGAGACAGAGATAGAGGGAGGGGAGAGAGGGGGGAGGGAGAGAAGGAGGGACAGGAAGGGGGAGAGAGAGGGAGGGACTGAGAGAGCACGCACACAGTACCTGTTGCAGCTGCAGCAGCATCAGCTTTCTGTCAGAGTAGGGGCAGGGGCTTCCATTGTCAGCCAAGGATACGCTCGGGTGAGTTTGCTGTTTGAGTGATGCTGCTGGGGGCCGGCCAGGGAGAGTCCAGAGTGGCTAGGTTCTGGCCAATATCTGCGTCAGTGTGGCCCCTGGGCGACCGCCCCATCCACCCCGCCTATAATCCTGCCCTGCTTTATGCAAAGCTGCAACAGTAGCAACATACGTGCAGGCTGGCAGCAACTGGAACCTTTCTCCAAAATGGGGGCGTAACGTCCCGTTTTGGGGGGCATGCTAAGCCCAGGTTCTGCATCGGTGGACGCAGCCTTCCTGGACCTGGCTGTCCATGTGCATCGGCCAGGCTGATTAAGTCTTAGCTTACGCAACCCGTCCAGCCACCAAAGCAGCAACCATCGTAGCCCCGATGCTCACGATGGTGGTTAGAGGCAGCGTCTACAGAGTTTTCACTCGGATCTCAGATCTATTTCATATAGACACCTCCTGCTGCATTTACATGTAGTTGAACAGTATTGCACGGCTGCTTCCTTGTGGCTGTGCAATGCCGTCCATCTCTGAATCAGGCCTATTGTCCATAGTGCATTTGCAAACAGCGAATCACAATATCTGTACTTGCCTAATCTCCCAGATCAGCTGGACAATCCAATGGCGCTCCTGCCTGCCCGGAAGAGTGGGCAAGTCACCCAAAGTCGGCTGCCACCCACCTGCACCCGCCCACTTACAGAGTGATTTTCGGGAGAATCCCGGCCGTTCTGGGAGAATGGGCAAGTATGGTACCCGACACCTTTCCCCCACTGATGAGCCATCCTAGCTGCCCCCTTCTGGAGGGGGCAGCCAGCAAGTCAGCAAGTATGCCCTTCACCACCTGTAAACAATCTCAGGCATATCTCAGACATTTTTGTATCTGTGTTCTGGTCTGCATGTATTCAAAATTACACTAAGACTCCCTTATTGTGGTTAGAACGCCCCTTCCCTCTCCCATCCTGTCTCTCCTGTAGTAGTATGGGGTAAGTCTTAGGGGCATTATTTATCATAATCTGATCTCAGATGCAGATGGAATTTGATAAATTCACATTACGATATTTGAATACATCGCAAGGATGTAGGAAATTTCACAAGAAGGGACAGTGGGCCTGATTCAGAGCCGGACGCTCTGACCAGAGCGCTCGCTCTGAATCAGGGCCCACCTCCCTAAAAATGGAGCGGCCTCTTGGACGCTCGCATAGCTGTGGGTTACCACCCACAGCTATAGCGAGCATCCATGATGATGGTTGCGATGGTCAAGACCATCGGGCTTGCGACGAGACCCTGTGGTAGGGTCTCGCTGCCGCAAGCCCTGGAGTGATTTTGGCTCTATCAGAGCCAAAATCACTCCCACTGACATCACTACTGATGTCAGTGGGGCCGGCCCCAGACGGTAGGCGTTCCCATGGGAATGCCTCCGTCTGGCAGCCATGCCCCTGGCACGCCCACCAAAGGGGGCGTGCTGTCACTCACCATCGACAGCACGGCCCCTTTGGTGCGAGACCCCGAGCGACGGATTCCTTGTTGCTCGCCGGGTCTCGCACATGCGCACGACGGAGCTCCCTCCGTCATGCGCATTCGGGCACCATCGACCCGCTTGCGAGCGTCCTTCGCTCGCGAGCGGGTCTGAATTAGGCCCAGAGATTGCGAGAATGCTCTGTCCTCTGCACTTCTCAAGGAAGTTTTCTGAAAAAATACCTTGTGAGTGTGACAGCGCATGTGCCGCCGGCTACCCTCCCGTGACCGACCCCCACCCTTGCAACCCATTTCTCTCCCCTGCTAAGCTACCTCTTACCTGCACGCTGCTGCAGCCAGAGACTGGTATCCGGCTCTTTCTGTGAATCCAGTCAGCTGATCAGTGCTGTTAACTGTGATGCCGGCTGGGAGTTTCACAGCATCAGCTGACGGGGGTCACAAGAGCTGGATAACTATCCCTGGCTGCAGCAGCATGCAGGAAAGTGTTAACTTGTTATTTTCTTTTTTCGTTTTTGATTTTCTTCAGTAATCAGCCTGTGGTCTATTTATCCACACATGGCTGATCACAGGGGCCGGCTCTGAGCTCTGTTCTGGCTGTCAGAGCAGAGCTAGAGTAGGGGAAACGGGAGGGAAGTCATAATAACACCATCTGAGGATAGCATGATTATAACAGGGCTCCCTCCACTATTTTATTGCAATTTAATTTTAGTATCGTTAGGCAGATCACATTTCCCATTACAAGTATGGGAAATGCAATCTACTTACTAAAAAAAATTAGAATTTTAGTGTTTGTAGGAGAATTTTATGAATTCTCCTTGAAAATCCCTTTCAAACATGTAGATGATACTAAAATAATGTGAATAGGGTGTGAAAACACCCGTTTTCACATTAACTTAGTAAAAACAATATTGATAAATATGCCTGTTACCTAGCTAATCTCGTGTTACAAAAGACTAGTCAAGTTCCCTGAAAGCTTCCTGAAGTTGACTGTCAGGACGGTTTGAAGATGTCATGTGCACTGAATCACGTCACTGTGTCCCCGCCCCCTGCTTTACAATGCTGGAAATTGTGGCTTTGTGTACTGAGTGATGATGGCACCTCCGACCTGGCTGCCTCATGTCCCCGTAACTCTCATCTGACTGCCCTCTCCTGGAGGGGGCAGCCAAAATGTCGGTAAGTATGGCATAAGTATCAAAATCACGCAACTCTTCATATATATGAGGTCAGGCAAGATACACTATGCAAACTGGAATGGTACTCACTCTTTATCAAGCCCTGTATGTTAAGCCTCTAGAGAAAATGGGCAGTGAAATATAAATGGTTAATATTTCTCTGCCTCACTATGGCTAATATGTCAGCATATGATACACATACCTCTGGACACATGGAAATAGAACGTTTTACTGCCTCACAGCACTGAGGTCTTGGGTTTGACTCCTGCCATGGCCCTAACTGTGTAGCGTTTGTATATTCTCCCTGTGCTTTTGTGGGTTTCCTCCTGGGTACTCCGGTTTCCTCCCGCACCCCAAAAATATACTCATATGTTAACCGGCTCCAAATTAAGAAGTAACTGTAGGGTGTATGTGTGTGTAAATGGAGAAGGAAAAAAAGGCCAGAGTTATACACAAACCCAATGGTTTTGCGTACTGTACAACCCTGATTGTTGGTTATCTGCACTGCTTGAGTGCCCTAACCCTCCCTGGAATGCCCAAACTCCTCCCCCCACAGTCTTACTGAAATCTCTCCCAAGCTGTAGGGGGGAGTATAGGGTTCCTGCCAGTACCTAACCCTATACTCCCCCCTACAGCCTAACCCTAACCTTCCCTTGTGCCTAACCCTATCCTCCCCCCCACAGCCTAACCCTAACCTTCCCTAGTGCCTAACCCTATCCTCCTAGCCTCACAGCCTAACCCTAACCTTCCCTAGTGCCTAACCCTATCCTCCTAGCCCCACAGCCTAACCCTAACCTTCCTTAGTGCCTAACCCTATCCTCCCCCCACACAGCCTAACCCTAACCTTCCCTAGTGCCTAACCCTATCCTCCTCCCCCCACAGTCTAACCTATCATCCTCTCCCCACAGACTAACCCTAACCTTTCCTAGTGCCTAACCCTATCCTCCTGCCCCCACAGTCTAACCCTATCTTCCTCCCCCCACAGCCTAATCCTAACCTTCCTTAGTGCCTAACCCTATCCTCCTCCCCCCACAGCCTAACCCTAACCTTCCCTATTGCCTTACCCTATCCTCCCCCCAACAGCCTAACCCTAACCTTCCATAGTTCCTAAACCTATCCTCCCCCCACAGCCTAACCCTAACCTTCCCTAGTGCCTAACCCTATCCTCCTGCCCCCACAGTCTAACCCTATCTTCCTCCCACCACAGCCTAATCCTAACCTTCCTTAGTGCCTAACCCTATCCTCCTCCCCCCACAGCCTAACCCTAACCTTCCTTAGTGCCTAACCCTATCCTTCTCTCCCCACAGTCTAACTTTCTGCCCCTAGTGCCTAACACTATCCTCCTCCCCCCACAGCCTAATCCTAACCTTCATTAGTGCCTAACTCTATACTCCTGCCCCCACAGCCTAACCCTAACCTTCCTTAGTGCCTAACCCTATCTTCCTCTCCCCACAGTCTAACCCTAACCTTCCCTAGTGCCTAACCCTATCCTCCTTCCCCCACAGCCTAATCCTAAACTTCCCTAGTGCCTAACCCTATCCTCCTCCCCCACAGCCTAATCCTAACCTTCCTTAGTGCCTAACCCTATCCTCCTCCCCCCACAGCCTAACCCTAACCTTCCCTAGTGCCTGACCCTATCCTCCTCCCCCCACAACCTAACCCTAACCTTCCCTAGTGCCTGACCATATCCTCCCCCCCCACAGCCTAACCCTAACCTTCCCTAGTGCCTAACCCTGTCCTCCCCCCCTCAGCCTAACCCTAACCTTCCCTAGTACCTAACCCTATCCTCCTCCCCCCACAGTCTAACCCTAACCTTCCCTAGTGCCTAACCCTATCCTCCCCCCCACAGCCTAACTCTATCCTCCTCCCCCCACAGTCTAACCCTAACCTTCCTTAGAGCCTAACCCTATCCTCCTCCCCCCACAGACTAACCCTAACCTTCCCTAGTGCCTAATCCTATCCTCCCCCCCACAGCCTAACCCTAACCTTCCTTAGTGCCTAACCCTATCCTCCTCCTGCCACAGCCTAACCCTATCCTCCTCCCTCCACAGCCTAACCCTATGCTCCTCCCCCACAGCCTAACCATATCCTCCTCCCCCCACAGCCTAACCCTAACCTTCCCTAGTGCCTAACCCTATCCTCCTCCCCCCACAGCCTAACCTTAACCTTCCCTAGTTACTAACCCTATCCTCCTCCCCCCACAGACTAACCCTATCCTTCCCTAGTGCCTAACCCTATCCTCCTCCTGCCACAGCCTAACCCTATCCTCCTCCCTCCACAGCCTAACCCTATGCTCCTCCCCCACAGCCTAACCGTATCCTCCTCTCCCCACAGCCTAACCCTAACCTTCCCAAGTGCCTAACCCTATTCTCCTCCCCCCACAGCCTAACCCTAACCTTCCCTAGTGCCTATCCCTATTCTCCTCCCCCATAGCCTAACCCTATCCTCCTCTACCCCACAGCCTAACCCTATCCTCCTCCCCCCACAGCCTAACCCTTTCCTCCTCTCCTCACAGCCTAACCCTAACCTTCCCCAATGCCTAACCCTATCCTCCTCCCCCCACAACCTAATCCTAACCTTCCTTAGTGCCTAACCCTATCCTCCTTCCCCACAGCCTAATCCTAACCTTCCTTAGTGCCTAACCCTATCCTCCTCCCCCCACAGCCTAACCCTAACCTTCCCTAGTGCCTATCCCTATTCTCCCCCATAGCCTAACCCTATCCTCCTCCCCCCACAGACTAATCCTATGCTCCTCTCCCTACAGCCTAACCCTATGCTCCTCCCCCCACAGCCTAACCTTAAATTTCCCTAGTGCCTAACCCCCATGCATAGCCTAACCCTAATGTCAACATTTTAATGTCAACGTTTCAGAACCTGTATTCATTCTTTCGTCAGGATTACCAAAAGGATGAATATAAGTCCTGAAACGTTCATAACACTTATAGAAATATGCCAATAATTTTGGATTTCTTTTATTGTTTTATTAATCTACACTATTCTAGCACACAAAGAAAGGCAGACAATACAGTTTATATCCTTTCACAAGGTTGAAGGTAGGCGCCAGCTATGCCCTCCATGAAACTAAACACACCCACAGCACAGGCCACACCCCTATGTAAACCACACCTACACCACAGTGGTCACGACCCCACATCACCAGTCACACTACTGCAGCATTTGTCACGCCCCCTGCAGTGGCACTCAATAGGCCCATCATAAATCTCAGCTCCAGGCCCATGTGGACATTAATCTGGCACTGAGGAGGCATCACGCCTCCTGCTGCATTATGTATCTGAGCTGCGTTGTCCAACACAGCATCGGATACTTTGCGGGACATCGGTCGGCTAAGGTGACCCATGGGGTCACGCAGCCGGCCGCCGCAGTTAAGATGAAGAAGCCAGGGAATCTCCATCAGCCAACGGAGATCCTGGCTTCTTCCCTCCCCCTCAATGGAGGCAAAATGCCTCCATTTCGGGGAACAGAGGGCAACGCAATCCCCTCCCCACCCACAAATGGCAGCAGACTGTCAATTACTGGTACAAGTGCCAGGGGAGCAAGAAGAGACGGGTGCCAGGCAACCAGGCAACCAGCAATGTGGAGAACGTTACCATCGAGGGAAGTGACAACCACTCAGTCTTGCACCCTATGTGGTGTCACCAGTCTCACACGTCTTGGCACAACCCTGTCTGAGTAGAACACAAGGACAACTTAAATCTGGAAATCATATTCTTTTGCAAGGAGTAAGAAAGCTCCAGAACCACCAACAAAATCTGGTACACCCCCTGTGAATTCTATATCCTTTGAAGCCTAATTACACATCTCATTGTGCAACAGATTCTTGGTTTTTGCATTTAGATGTTTCATTACGATGGCTTGTCCGCATTCAGCTTAATTGAAGATGAAACATGTAGGAATTGAGGAAGAGGCCTTCAACACTTGGGAAGGTATCTAGGTATGAATAGATGGCTATATGCTTATGTGGACTGATCAGTTATAACAATATGTATAATGAGCTTTGGAAACATGTATTAGAGACTATTGACCTTTAACTACACTTACCTTCAACACTCCTTCTCACGCTGTGTCCCCATAGAGTTTCTCGAAAACACTTCTCTTAAAATGAAATACATTTCAATTCATTCATTATTGAAATGTCCCTCTACTTTTAATATCTAGATTTCACTTAGACCTCAAGGTCCAGAGAAAGATTATGCACCAGCTTTCATTGAAGAATATTAAAACAACTGTCACTTCTTGGTGAAATTCAGAATAATCGGAGGAAATAATGTATTCACGCAGTGGGGTTAATGGGCTATTTCTAAGCCAAATGAATGTTTTTCATTACTGGCTAAGAATGAAAAAAGAAAAAAAAAAAACACGTAATATCACAGAAGTTCAAATACCGTTTCCTAGGGATTCATTATGTATCATGCAAATTGCAAGAACTTCATTAAAATAACATTTATTCAATCGCCACATGAATGAAATTGCAGTGTAGATGAATTACTTACCTATTAAGGCAATATGATTAGATCAGTGTATTAGCATTTTTTTTTTCCGCTGATATATAGACCTACCGTGTATCAACAAAATGGGACAATGCCGTGCTGTGAAGGGGAATGTTATAGCCTTTAAAAAAATGATAATGGTTGTGTTCTGTGAAGCTTCCTGATATTGATGCTAGGTATTAGAACGGTATAGAGTCACGATGTCTGCTCTTAGCATATCGGCAGAAGGTTGATGATGATGTTAATATGGTTAACATGCTGACATCAGTAATCAACACCTGCAAAATGTCCACATTTCCAAGATTGGTTTAGGAATAGGGTTAGAGTTGCCGTTAGAGTTAGCATTAGGGTAAGAGTTAGGGACAGAATTATAAGAAACCACTATGCCGACATGTTAATGATGTCGACATAACATCCATATCAACAAGCTAAATGTCAAATGTCGACATCTTCAATGTTGACATTGTACTGTAACTGTCAAAAATATATACCAAACCAACTAGGACTTAACCTGGTCATTAGAGGTGCAACTTCAAGTATAGAGTAGACCACACATGACAATAACCTGCGTAGATTTTGCCACTGTCTCACCTGAAATAAAATATGTCTGCGTTTGGTTTTACCCATATTGTACATGGTACTAGCTGGGCGGCAATAATAATCCCATACTGTATATGTATACAGAACAGAATTACTTTTCTTATCGGCACTAACAACAATAATATACTGCAAATCTGGGTGTATCTAGTAAATAAAAGCATGGGGATTTTTTAAATATTTTGATCAAACCATTTAAGCTTGCAACTCTCCACCCCAATACTCTGCAGGTTACTACACTAGCATATACAGTATGTATGCCCAACAAAACACTAAACTGCAGTAATTTAATTCACCTCTCAGGTGCAGAAGGTAACATCTATAGGGGTTGGCTTGTGAGCCATAGCGAGTTGGTCATAGCTCACTAGCCAGCCTTTGTGTAGATGTTACCTACTGTACCTGAGAGGCGAGCGCATTTAACTGCAATTTAATGGTGTGTTAGCCGTTTATTTTAATGTAGGAGGTGTCTCACCTAAAAGGAATGCACTGAGGCGCTGAATGCAAGTTGCCAGTAATTGCTTCTGCATTGCGCACCTGGAACTAAATGCGTATATTCACTCATGTACTGTATTGTACTCATTTCTGCAGTCAGACCGCACCTACTGTATCTGCATGCTTGGTTTGATATCCGACACCAACATCACTACACACTTGTACCAACACTATTTTTTGTGCAATTCAAACGCTTGAAACAAGTGTACATATGGTTCCGTGCAAGTCTTATCTTACCCTGTTGCAGCTCAGGCACACCATTCAGGTGCAAGTGGAGATGCGTTCACTCTGCATTTCTCGTACTGGCATATACCTAGCTCCAGACTATGTGCAGAGCAGAACACACAAGGTGAACGTTTAACTCTGCATCAACCCAGAAACTAAAAAAACAAGGGGGTCTCTCTCCCATAAGAAGGAGCTTCACTGCCAGGGTAGAGGTGTTAGGACCATAAGGCAACATAACGTGATGTAGTTATGAGACTGGCGGCCGCATGGCGTAATCCCGGCAAGGGATTTAACTAACATAGGCAGCAAAATACCGACGCCTATGTTAATCCCGACGCCGGAACGCAGAGGACACCAGCCTAAGGTAAATCTGGGGTGCCGTTAGCCATGTAGGGGGAGGGTTAGGATTAGGGGCTCTAGCGGGGTTAGCGTTAGGTTTGTGGGGGGGATTAGGGTTAGGCACCCCTCAGGGAGAGGGTTAGGAACCACCGGGGGGGAGGTTAGGGTTAGGCACCCCCATGGGAGGATTAGGTTTAGGGTGCGGGGAGGGGGAGTTAGGTTTAGGCACCCCTGGGGGGGACTTAGGGTTAGGCAACACCCCGGGGGTTTAGGGTTAGTCCCTAAGGGAGGGCTGGGGGGGGAGAGGGGAGGGTTGGGGGGGGAGAGGGGAGGGTTGGGGGGGGAGAGGGGAGGGTTAGGGGGGGAGAGGGGAGGGTTAGGGGGGGAGAGGGGAGGGTTAGGTAATTTACCTGATGCTGTTGGGATTTCATCCTCTCGGGCTGACGCTGTCAGGATTTGAACCGGCGGCTCAACAGCCACCAGCATTTCAATCCCATTCCAACATAACCCCCTAAGGTGGATGAGAGGCCCAATTGAGCACTTAAGCCTCCTATATACAAGCTTGCGCAACTCCAGTAGGAGTAACACTACTGCGCAACTAGATCTTGGGGAGTGGCCTATAAGGGACTCTAAAGCCTACTCCATCTGAAGTTAAAGTAAAGGGCAAGAAAAGTTAAAGTGAAAAACAAAAAATATCAATAAGAGTAAATAAATAAATAAATAAATAAATAATCTGGGGCGGGTGCCTTGGCTGCCTAACCCTGCTCCTGACTTTTTTGGTTCCACAGTTTAAAGTAACTATTCATCTCTGAACTGCATTCTAGGGATCTGTGCTGAAGGTATTATAATCAACACAAAGACTAAAGGAAAAGTGACAATACTGTTTTAACATTCCTTTATCTGTATCAGCTACAGTGTTTAATGTGTTCCTTCCCTCTCCTTTGTTAGATGAAGATAAAACACATCAAGGAAAACCTCTCATATACTCTCAATGTGCATTGTTCTACATTAAAACAGTTATTTCATGGGTGGGCTTTGATGTCAAACAACAGAAAACTGTCTATAACATCATAAAGCAAAGACAGCTATCCAAAAAAAATAAAATAAATCAGAATAAAAAGTAGCTGCGTGTTTTCGAAAGCCATCCATTGTCCGATGTGTCTCTGCGCAGTATAAAAGTTGGAACTTACAATGAATTCGAACACCATTTCTGTGCATACAGAGAGCCATGATTGTTCTGTATTCAATGTCCTTTGTTGATCAGGGATCTTTAATGTGGTACTGTATCAGAAATGCATAAGGCAGACAAAATCTTCAAAAATTAATTGAGCACCCAAGCCCATTCTTCTAGCACAATAGATCGGAGAGAGCACTCTGACTTGCTCCAGGCAGCCTTTTCTTTTAATAACAGTTTAAATTAATAATGAAGAAATTGCCTAGTTGCATAATTTTGAGAAAACTTTCCTCTGTTTCTCATTTCTGCTAAAATATTAGTGGTGTAACTGTGTGCATTGTGATACATACTTACTGTACCAACTTATCCCCTCCGTCCTCCAGGAGATCCAAACAGGGGCCCGTGAGAGCCAGTGGGCAGTGGACCCTCTCTACTGAGCAGCAATGTGCCTTGCATCTTACATGGTGTCAGCAAACGGGTGTCTCCTCCTCCATGGCACCATCTTTCCAGTGACATTTCGCACAAGAGAGCAAGAATGCAAAGGCTCTAGAACTATTATGCCTTTTGGGAGTGTCGTGGGCATTTGAGCCTACTTCCTTGCTTGATCATACCATGCATAAATGGGCCGTCTGTTTCAGCCGGATATTTTGTACCCAGCAAAATATCTATACAGATATATATATGTATATAGATGGCATAAGAACAGTGACCGATATAGGCTTCCACATGCAGTCGCACATATTTTTACAATACAAAGGCGGATTCTCGCATGACAAAAACTTGTAATCAGCCTGCCACAGCCTTACAGAAAAGCGGCCAGAGATGCATCTGAGGTAAAGCTGGGTACACAATGACAGGCCAATATATCTGCTGCCCGTCGGCCAGTGTGTAGCAGCGATATGTCTGTGACTACATCATTTACAGACATATTGCGTCTGCTGTGCAGCAGAGCCAATGGCAGATATATCTCCAGATAAATCTGTCCATCAGCCAGTGTGTACGGGTGGTGTGCCGACCGCCTGTACACATGCAGCAGAGGCCACGGGGAGGGGGGCGGACATGCCCCCAAAACGGCTGCCGGGGCTCGCGGTGAGAAGCAGATGAGGGCCGTTCAGTGTGTATAAATGACCATCATCTGCATATATATCTTTGCAGTGTGTACCCAGCATAAGGCACCGACAATCTGCCTGAGCCGGCTTAAACCCCAAGGTTTTAGGAACAGGGTGCCTATAAGAAATATAACTTGTTACCTTAGTGTTTTGAATTTAAGTTGTTACAGCCTATGAGGTTCTTAGGGGAATGTTTGGTTTGTTATATCAGTGCTTGTCACCAGGAAGCTCTATTATGGGCTCTATTTATTAACATTATTTTTACTAAAATAAAGTGAAAAAGGGTGTTTTCACACCCTTTTCACATTATTTTAGTTTCACCTGTAGTTATTACAGGGCAATTGGAGTAGAATTAGTAAAATTCTACTCCAACCCCTAAGTATCACTTATTTTTAGTAAAGCAGATCGCATTTCCCATAATTGTAATGGGAAATGTGATCCGACCATAGTTACTAAAATTAAATTGTAAAAAAATAGCGGGGGAAGCCCTGTGATAATAACGCCACCTGAAGGTGGCGTTATCCAGGGTCTCCCCCGGTTACCGGGCTCCCACTCTGCTCTAACGGGGAGAGCAGAGGCGGGAGCCGGTACCAGTAATCAGCTATGTGGTCTAAACAGACCGCAAGCTGATTGCTGTAAAAAAAAGAAAAAAAAAATGTAAAATTTTTTTTTACTTACCTGAATCCAGGGACCGGTGATCGGGCCTCCGGTGATGGCTCCTCTCCGGTCAGCTGGTCTCCCATAGTGCCCTGCTGCCTGGTCATCAGGTGATCGGGTCCCAGTGCAGTATGGGAGATCACCTGATCGGGAAGCCCGGAGAAGATCACCGGAGGCCAGGAGGATGCAGGTAAGTGTAATGAAGGGAGGGGGGGTTGCGGGGGGGAGGGGGGGTCGTGGGGGTCCGCGATCACGGGGGGCGGGGCTTAGCGTCGGTGGGGGTAGAGGCGACGGTGGATCGGCGCATGCGCGGGCTCTTAGTCGCGGTATTTTTTCTGAAAATACCGCGAGTAGAGTGCGGATGGGATCCGCAGGGACAGAGCTTTATCACAAGCTCTGTCCCTGCAAGGGATTTATAGTAAATCCCTGTGATATTGCCTGAATTCGCAATGCGAATTCACTCGGTAATATCACACTACAATCCGCATTCAATATGCGGATTGTAGTAAATAGAGCCCAATGTGGCAGAAAGAACTGTTGTTTGGGTAATTGTTTATATATTTTAGATGTTTGTGCTCACCTTATTCAATTATAGGCCAAGTGGTCCCTATTGTCTGTGTGTGTAGATAAGACTTTAGAGTTGTGATAAGTCGTAAAGGTAAACTGTGGATAACCACTGCTAGGGAGTTTATCAGGAACTTTGCTGGAAACCAGGAGAACTTCTTGAAATGTCACAGTCTCTTGGAAATTCGGGAGGGTAGGCAACTATAATGTTGTGATAATAATTTAATAATTCTTAGAAGTTAGTGTGGACATGTTTTTTTCTCATTGCACTTTCCTCTATTTGGTTCTCTCACACATTGTGTTGTTTGTACATCTGTTTTATTAATGTGAAATATGCATTTCTATACTGTGCATGTGTTTCTATATGCCTGCAAGCAGCTTTGGTCGCGTTTTACACTTGCAAATCATTATGACGACAGACAGGTCATGGGAGGGAAGGTATGGGCAAAACCAGGCAGGATTCAGTAAGGGTGGTTTTGCACAATTGTGACACAGATATAAATGCAAGGCTACGGAGGCATATATGTTTCAGGGGCTGTGGCAATAAGACACAATGATGATGATGACAATCAGCAGCACTATCTAACAGCTTCTGATTGGCTCATTTTGGATTCACCTCTCCAGCTGAGAGTGTTTAGTAATCTCTATGCAAGATCAAAAAAGAAATAAGATCATTTTTGTGGGCACTCTTGTGTAGTTTGTTATGTTATTAAAATATTACTTTTAATGGTATCTTTGAAAATAAAATAGCAATGACACACAACATATATCACATCAAATGTAAGAAAAGTTAAAAGTAGTTAATAAACAGGATATCATCATCCTAATCATGAATGCGAGGATAATCTAAACTACTAGCCAATTTTTAAGTATATGTCTCCCAAATTCCAGACATAAAATGTGGGGCAGTTTGTACATTGGGGCAAAGGAGTCGTCATAAGAAGGAACTGGACACTCATCTATCTTTGCAGTAAAAATCTGCCTATGAAGCTAAAAAAAAGTGGTACAGTAATTCCCCAACTGCAGCCCAATCACAAATACAACCATCCCCAGCAAATTAAATATAATAATATTGAGCTTTTGAAAGACCCCACCGGGTTATTTTTTCAGTCTTTTGTAAGACATTAATGGTCTCATAGAAAATATCACCTCTACCATTTTGCACATAAACAAGGGGTAATCGTGGGGCTAACGCTTGGGATAAGTTTAAACCAGTGAAAGATCTGTAGCCATCTTGAGGAATTAGTACAGCTAACATTTGTACAGATCTCATCTGTCCAGACATTTTTGGCAACAATCTCTACATCTCCAAGTAGCAGGACTTGTGCTTTTAGTGGTCAGTGACCTTGGATTGGAATTGCTAGTCATCTGTGGACACTAATGCATCTAAAATAACACCAAGGTCTTAAATCTAAGAAGAGACCACTACAAAAAGAGTTTGTAAGACACTGTTGTCTTATATTTATACAGTAGGTGAGGTGACATTACACCACCCTAGGAAGCAAGTCCACCAATCCTTGCCTCCTGGTAACTCTCTTTGATACCCAGCAACTCACATTGTGGGAACGGAATGCCATAAGAAATGGTACATGTGAATCTGGGCTTTCAAGGACAACTGCTGTAAGCTCACCATCATGGATGATCATTTTGCTGCCTTAATGGCAGAAGGAGAAATGAACTTGCAAGCAATAGCTTGGACTACCCAAGGTGGATTGTTAAGTATCTTCACCGTATTGTATGATTTCTCCTTGAGTATTATGTGAAGCACAGAGCAAAGCTGTAAGTTCTCTCATTAAGGTTATAGTCATTACATCACTGTTTTGAATAAACATTACTCATTTAATTTCTTTAAAATTTTCAACCAGAATTCTCCATCCATTCTTTGAAATCCCTACTCACTCTCCTCACATACTCCTTTCCTCACACAGTACCTGCATGTGGGTGTTGTCAGTCTGAACTGGTACCTCATATGATGTCATGAGATTTTAGTTGGAGGAGGTATGGGCTTTGATGCTGACACCATGGAGGTTGCGGCCTCGTATACCAGAATTCACAGGCAGGAATGAAGTGGCATAAGCAGTAAGTCACGATGCACAAGCACAATAAAGATACCAGGGGACCAAAAGGGAAAGCCCAGGGGACAAGGAGTACAGATAACAGCTGACACTGGCAGGGCTGCTACCAGAAATTGTGGGGCCCGGTACTGACAAGATAGGCAGGGCCCCGCCCTCCCCAGGTGTATGGGCAGAGGTGGACGGAGTTGTAGTTAATGTGGGGGAAGCTACTTCGAGGGTGGGGCATCAACTGGTAGGTAAACCAGTGTAAAACGTTTCAAAGTTTGGGCTGTGGAGGTGGTTGTTATTATAACATGTCAATCTATCATATTATAAATGAAACAACTATACAAATACAGAAATATAGGAGAGAAAACTGCTGTAAATTCACACACACATAGAAAACAAGAATCTATACTAAATATATAGGGAAAGCAACGTCGATTCTCTCTTTCTCTCTATAAATAAAAGAAATGCTGGAACTAAATAAAATACATTGAAAAAGCCAGACCCACATAAAAAGCCATAAGGAAGGGGAAGTGCAGGGCATGGAGGGCTGGAACTTTTGGGGGCACAGGGATGGCTAGACATGGTGGAGAAGAGCGGAGGCACAGGGCAGGGAAGTTTGGACATTAATGAATGGGGGGGCAGTGGCCTGTGAAGGATGTATTTGGGTGGCACAGGGCAGGGAAGGCTGGTTGGACTAGGGGGGGCAAAGGGCAGGCAGGCTGGCTGTACTAGGAGGGCAGTGCAGGGAAGGCTGGCTGGACTAGAAGGGAGACACAGGGCAGGGTAAGGTACTATGTACCTGGTTTCTTCCAGGCATTTCTGGAGAGAGAGGTACAGTACCGACAGCCAGGGAGAAAGAGCATTGGTGGCCTATCCTGATTGGGTGCTGGTACGGGAGTGCAGTTTCAGCCAGGGAGAGAAAGCATCGGCGGCATTAGAAATATGAAGCTGGCCACGAGCCAATCAGAGCTTGCGGAATGTCAGCCAATCAGGAGCGGCCACTCCTGATTGGTTGGCATTCTGCAAGCTGTGATTGGCTCGCAGCCGGCTCCATATTTCTAATGCGAAAGTAAACTGCAGGAGCCGAAGGGTCAGAGTAGCAGCCTACCAATCACTTAAATTGTGGCACCTAGCAGGTGCATTAAACAGGTTTATATTAGAGATGACCGGTTTCTCATCTCTTAGTTCAGGGATCACCCGAATTTGGGGGATCCGGCGCGATCCCTGACCCAAGGCAAAATCTCGTGAGCCCTCTGTCGAGTCGCGAGGTTTTGTTTTAAGCGGGCTTAACACTGATTGGCTGAGAAAGCCGTCTGTCACGGCTCTCAGCCAATCAGCGTTAAGCCCATTGAAAACAGCACAAAAGAAGTAAAAGAAGATGGCGCCCATCAACCCCCGCCGATGGCACTCCCGCTGCCGACACCGCCGGCATCCCCACTGGCAGCATCCCCCGCTGCCGACACCACTGCCGACACTCCTGCACTGCTGCCCAACGTACTGAGGACACAGTCAGTGACCCCCACACTGCCGACACTCCCACACTGAGGACACCACCAGCACCCCTGCACTGCCGACACAGTCAGCAAACCTGCACTGAGGACACCGCTGGCACCCCCGCTCTGCCGACACTGCCGGAACCCTGCATTGAGAAAACCTCTGCACTGCTGACACAGTCAGCAAACCTGCAATGAGGACACCGCTGGAACCCCCGCATTGCCGACACAGCCAGCAAACCTGCACTAAAGACACCGCTGGCACCCCCGCACTGCCAACTCAGCCAGAAAACCTGCACTAAAGACACCGCTGGTGCCCTCGCACTGCCGACACAGCCAGCAAACCTGCACTAAGACACTGCTGGACGCCCACACTGCCGACACAGCCAGCAAACCTGCACTAAGACGCCACTGGCACCCCCGCATTGCCGACACAGCCAGCAAACCTGCACTAAAGACACCGCTGGCACCCCTGCACTGTCCAAAATCACCGGTACCCTTCACTGAGGACACTGCCAGTACCGCAGCACTGCCATTCCATGTACTGAGGAGGACACTGTCAGCAACCCCGCTGTACCAACACTGCTGTCACAGTAAGTGCACTATTGGTGTATCCAACCCACACTGTATAACCCACTGTATCTGTGTTGGAAATTAGAAACTGAACTGCCACATGTTAGTGCCGCCCATTGTGTCACTTAGCTTAGTCAGCCAGCTAGCTGGATACAACCTTTTGGCCTTAACTAGATGAAGCAAATAATATTGTGAGGTGATCAAAATTGATTGGAAATTACTGGAAATAAATTTTATGTGATTTTAGCTGTTTTTATGATTTTTTAAGAAAAAATTCAGATCCAAAACCAAAACACGAAAACAAAACACGGAGGTGAGGTTTTGGCAAAACCAATTCTGATCCAAAACCAGGGTAGGTCCAGATCCAAAACCAAAACACTTGGGTCGGCGCACATTTCTAGTTTATATACTGTAGGCTTCTGCACAGGTTCTTAAACTCGGTCCTCAGGACCCCAAACAGTGCATGTTTTCCAGGTCTCCTCACAGAATCATAAGAGAAACAATTAGCTCCACCTGTGGATCTTTCAAAATGTGTCAGCAAGTGAAGAATACACCTGTATACCTGCTGTGAACTGTATGGGGTCCTGAGGACCGAGTTTGAGAACCTCTGGCCTACTGAATGAATGAGGAAATTGGCTAGTGCAGTCAGTGACTTTCCTATCTCCACCGTCAGGAACTCTGAAGTCAGCACACCAGCGTTTTGACACTTTTCAAAAATGAGCATTAATATTTCCACCATCCAGCAAGAGCTACTTACCTGAGACCTGTAAATCTGTTGACAACAAACCCAAAACCTGATGATTGGTGTGCATTTTTATTATTATTATTATTATTATTATTATTATTATTTCTATTATTATTTATTTATTAACATTTATTAATATAGCTCCATCATATATCATTGTGCTTTACAATGGGTAATAAAAGTACAAGACTGGTTGATAACAGAAATACAGAAAGGAAAGAGGGCCCTGCTTAATAGTCTATAATCTATAGGGAAATAATAATTTTATAGATAAGTGCTACACATTGCACATTGGTTCCGCTAGATTGCAAAATTAAATGGTTTACAATTAGGAGATACAGGCCCTGAATCAGGCCGTAAGCCCCATAGAGCCGGAAGCTCTCCCACTGACATCACTGGTGATGTCAGTGGGGCCGCCCACAAACGGCAGGCGTTCGCATGGGAACGCCTC
The DNA here is from genome assembly GCA_031769625.1 of Taudactylus pleione. Taxonomy (NCBI): domain Eukaryota; kingdom Metazoa; phylum Chordata; class Amphibia; order Anura; family Myobatrachidae; genus Taudactylus; species Taudactylus pleione. Next base: position 5,080,961 of record JAUIMM010000104.1, on the reverse strand, counting down.
CGTTTGTGAAGCCACCCCCACGCCACGTCTCCAACACAGTGCGAGCTGTTGATCAAAATCGACAGCCGCCCCCTTTTGGCGCGAGACCCAGAGCGACGGAGCGCCCGTCGCTAGCCGGGTCTCGTGCATGCGCACATCGGAGCCGGCTCTGGCATGCGCAGTGGCCTAACATCAACCCGTTCGCGAGAGCATATCGCTTGCGAGTAGGTCTGAATCAGGCCCCCAGTATGTGGATGCAGCACTACATCTATGAAGATATTAGTGCCTTCATAGGTGTAGCGCTGCACCCATTTTTCTCCTTATTGCAGGTCTACACAAAAGGTTGGACTTCTTTCAGGGTCAGCAGCGCCCAAACCAATTTAATAAGCGCAGGAGTAACTAGCCTTAATAAAGGTTAAAACATCCTTGGTGGACTACAGTATATTATCCAGTCACACAGCAATGTTGGCATGCAGTTAACTAGGTCGATGATTGGTGCAAACAAACTTACCAATTGTCTGCCTATTGTGCCACTAGGTCGATGATTGGTGCATACAAACTTACCAATTGTCTGCCCATTGTGCCAGGCTTGACAGCACAACTGGGCGGGCATTTAAATTTGCCCGCCTAGTTAAGCTGTCAATCACTGCATCACTGCAGGATCCCTGCAGCATGTGTACGGATATGTCTGTGAATCACATCTGGCGATGCACTATAGATATTTTGCCCGTTCAATGGAACAGGTGATATATCTATCAGTATGTATGTACCCTGTTTTCAAGGGTTGTGTGAGTGTACAAAGAGAACATATGTAAGTTTTGTGTGAACTGTGTAGGGAGCAGGTAATTGGGTAGAATAGTTTATAGAGTTTACGTGGGTTTTAAAAAATATGTCCAGAAATGTATATAGAATGCAGCTTGGAAGATAATAATAATAATAATCGTCAAGAAAAAAATGTATCCACGTTTAGTGAACATGACATGTGGCCATCATCCAATTTCATATACCAATAAACAGTTTTGTTGTCACATGCTGGTGTATGGGATAACCTCTGTTGTGGAGTATTGTCAGTGTGTGGAGAATCTTTTATGCAAGGCACCGTGTGAACTGCTACCAGACTCCTTCATAACAGGCTTCTTACATGACTCAGTTTGTTCTTTATATACTACCACCTGCACCGCCTTTAGCTCTTAGCTGTATGAATTGTTTTCTCGTTTCACCTGCAGGGAGAACTCCTTTGTCAGCATACTGTGAATTCTGCATTTGCAGCAGCACCAGGGAGCTCGGGGTCTATATATAAATTCAACTATGATGCCCCAAAATATATAAATCTCATATTGCACAGGCAGCTTGCACAGGCTGCTCCACTTGTATTATTTATCAGCAGCAAGGCGACTGCCACGCTGATAAATCTCCAGGATCCAGCACATCGGTGCTGCTGCAATATATGTGCCAGACCACTTGGCACATCTGATTGCTTCGCCCGAGGTTCTACTTCCCGACAAACAGGAAATGAATTGCATTTTATTTTCCTGTCACCACACACCATTTCACTGTGACGCTGCCTAAATCTGCAGTGTTGTCCTGAGGTATACCGGAGAACGTGAAATTCTCAGCGGTGCGTCCACCCATATCATGCACGGCTTCCCCCCCTGCCCATACATGACTGTTGCATTCATAATGCAGGCAGAGGTATAAAACTGGATTGAGAGAATTTCATCAGTCACCTTGATAGGTATTTCTCAGCACTGTCAGTGTGAGCTGGAATGAGCTATATTGGTATTTGTATGTTACATTACATGGGAGGAGGAAGAGTGTTTTCAAAATTAGTTCCAGTTGGAGATTAGTGATCAGGAGAAAAAAAAATCAGATGTAAAGAAATAGACTGCGTCACTTGCTGTATGACGTGGAAGAAAAATCTGTTGCACCCACACAGATGTTTTGCAGAACATTCCTCTTGCTTGTGGTCCCTGACAAATATGGACATTTCTTTTAGACAGCCTTTTGACCTGTTCCCACCGATGGTTGCGATGGTGATCCTAGCCTGCGACCTCGGTCACAGTGCTGGGATCGCAAAGTGTCATACACCTCCATGCTGCATTTTCATTATTCCAAGGATCACAATTGCAAATCTGCCTGCATGCAGCTTTGCAATTGCGATCCTTGCTGAATCAGGCCCAAAGTCCTTACAGCCACGAAAGTCTGGACAATCATGCCACCTCTCAGAATAGAAGGTGAAACTGTAGTCATGGAAATGTATTATTCATACCAGTATTGGGGGCAATACTCATTGCCATAATCATCCTAGATACCGATATTTGCTAACATTAATTGATAACTTTATGAGAATGACGCACATTTACTTCATCAAAGACAAGAGGGAAGTAGTGAAAAAGATAGCAAACTTCAAAAGTCTCAAACAGGTCAAAAATTTAAAACTTTCAGATCTGACAATGGTGGAGAATAAGAAACTAAAAATGTGGATATCTTTCTGAAGAAAAAATGGCATTGAGCACCAGTTAACCATTTCATATATGCCAGAGCAAAATGGTTTCAAGTGAGTGTGCAAACTGTACACTTGTGGAGAGAAAATGGACTATGCTAAGCGATGCAGGCCTAGAAAAATGTTTTTGGGCAGAAGCAGTGTCTACAGCAGTATTTTTAAAGAATTGTGCAACTACAGTTGCTGTAAAAGGCAAAACCTCAGCTGGAGCCATGGTCTGGAAGTAGGGGTGTACACCGGCCACTTTTTGTGTTTTCTGTTTTGGTTTTGGATCTGGATCTTTCTTTGGTTTTGGATCTGGATTGGTTTAGCGAAAACCACCCTTCCGGGTTTTGGTTTTGGATCTGAATTTTTTTGGAAAAAAGCATAAAAACAGCTAAAATCACAGAATTAGTTTTTTTTGTTCCTACCCTATTATTAACCTCAATAACATTCTTTTCCACTCATTTCCAGTCTATTCTGAACACCTCACAATATTGTTTTTAGGCCAAAAGGTTCCACCGAGGTAGCTGGATGACTATGCTAAGCAACACAAGTGGGAGGCACAAACACATGGCCCATCGATCAGGTGACCAAGCCTCAGGCAAAACACGCATCCATCAGCTGCGCAAGCAGCAGCTTTCACATACACCACTCCAGCAGCCTCTCTCACACGGACCTGTGGTCACAAGGTACTCTCCTTCACTTTCCCTCATAGCGCTCTCTCATCTGGGAGGATGCCGGTGACTTCTCCTGCAATGCCAGCAAGGTAACAGGACATGGCTGATGACCCTGAAAGTAGAAGCGCTGCTGTTGTTTCTTCCAGGGTCAGCGTCTTCCTCTCTCTCATTCCCTGTTCGATGCCTAGACAGGGGAAAGTAGAAGTGGATAGTTACCCCTCATGTATCCCTGGACCTTACTTTTTTCACTGACTTGATACAGGTGTTTTGAGATATCCTATATACCCTACTAATTGGTCAATTTATTTATAGCTATTCAATTGTATTACTTTCAAGGATCATGTGATATTGCTATCATTACATCCTAGATTTGTTCTTACAGGGTTAAGTGATTCTATTGAATATTTTGCTTCCATCAGGTCAACGCTGTGATTTTATGGTATATTTTGCTCCAATCAGGTCAATCCTTACATATGTTTCCAGTTCAATCATGCTTGTTGTATGCTCATTTATGTATATGTGTCTCAGACGAGCCCTCCCTATCTATTTTGAGGACGGAGTTAATGATTAACATTTATTTGGGCTTAAGAACTGATCTGTCTACACAGGTTTCTATTTGGTCAAATTTCTCTTGAATTCGCAGCAATTTGATTCTGATTGAATTTACCTTGACTCATATATGTCATATTAGCATGAAGCTTGATTAGTAATTTATTATCAGTCTGGGACTTTTGACCAATTGGTTTAAGGGATCTATTTAATGGCAACTGCAGTGCCAAAACTTGACTGAGACAGCAATTTATCAATTAATCTAAGCAGAGAGAGATTATTGTGTACCAGAATACAGTATTGTGATCATTGATTATTCACCCTATTAAGTATTAGAGGCTGTATCATTATTTTTATTATTTTTTTCATTATTTTGGAGTGGTTGTATATCCCTGAAGGCTAGAGTAAATCTATACATTTTCTTTATATACTCATTATTTCTGCCTCAGGGCTTATTAGAGAGATTTATGAAAAAATTTTTCGACTTTATACATACATTCATGTATGTTATTTCAGTATGATCAGTATGTTATATAAAATATTTTGTGATTGACTATACATTTGGAGTGTATTAATTACCACTCTTTTTAGAGGGAATTTAATAAAGGTTAAATTTATTGACCACAATATCATAATCTTCAATTTTCCATAAAATATATTTTTTTCGAGAGTGCCCCAAAAAGATAGTTTTTGTCTTCTGTTGCCCTTCGCGATGGTTTTATATGTGTATTACACAAATTCTTTGGGTGCACCACCAACACAGTGTCATTGAATAAATAAATATTGTATGATTGACCATAATTTTGGTTTAGAGGTTTTATCTTCTTTGCTATATATCTTTATCATATTATTATTCATCAGTGCGGAATCTTCATATTTATTAGCCATCTAGGAGTGGCACTGCAGTGGCAGACAGGATGGCAGTTTGAAAAACTAGGCCCCAAGGAGTACATAATGCAAAGAAAAGAAAGAGGTGCAAGATGGAATTGTCCTTGGGCCCTCCCACCCACCCTTATGTTGTATAAACAGGACATGCACACTTTAACAAACCAATCATTTCAGCGCCAGGGTCTGCCACATGACTGTGGCTGAAATGATTGGTTCGTTTGGGCCCCCACAAAACAAGCTGGCAATTAATCTGTCCCTGTACAAACTGGCTTTACAGAGGCATGATGTCGTCCTCATCCTCATCCACCAATTCCTCCCCCTCTTCAGTGTTGTGTACATCCTCATCCTCATTCGTCCCCGCTGGAATCCACCACCACAGGTGCCTCTATACTTTCTGAAGGCTGGTCTTCCCGGAAGAATTGATAATTCATTTTGATGAACATCATCTTCTCCACATTTTGTGGAAGCAACTTCCTATGCCTTTCGCTGACAAGGTTCCCAGCTGCACTAAAAACTCTTTCGGAGTACATACTGGAGGAGGGGCAACTTAGGTAAAATAGAGCCAGTTTGCAGGTACGGACTGTCTGACATGCCTACTTGGATGCTGTCACCGATGTAATCCTCCACCATTCTTTCAATGGTGACAGCAACATATGCAGTGACAGTAGACATGTCAGGTCCTTCAGTCCGGACCAAATGTCCAAACTTGGTCCTGCCTGCCATGCATCACTGCCAGCGGGTTGGTTAGGACATCTAAGTTGTTTCCTGGCAGCCCCAGTTGCAGGAGAAAATGAAGAAGGAACTGTTGCCATGTCATGTTCCGCTTCAGCTGACAGTGTTTTCACCAGCAGGTGTTTGCACCTCTGCAGGCTTGTGACCGCCGGAAGAATGAGAGACACCATGTAGGCTTTAAACCTAGTATCAAGCATGGTGGCCAAAATGTAGTGGTCTGATTTCTACAGATTGACCACCCTCAAGTCCTGGCAAAGCGAATGAAGGGCTTCATCCACAAGTCCCACATACCGAGCAGAATCGCTCCGTCTTAGTTCCTCCTTCACTTTCTGCAGCTGCTTCTGCAAAAGCTTGATGAGCAGAATGACTGACTCAAGCTGGCAGTGTCTGAACTGACTTCACGTGTGACAAGTTCGAAGGGTTGGAGAACCTTGAACAACATGGAAATCATTTGAATCAGGTGCATACCCTCTCCTTTGCCTATGTCATAGGTGGATGTATAGGCTTGAATGGCCTTTTGCTGCTCCTCCATCCTCTGAAGCATATGGAGGGTTGAGTTCCACTGCATTACAACCTCTTGTTTCAGGTGATGGCAGGGCAGGTTCAAGAGTGTTTGCTGGTGCTCCAGTCTTCAGCACGCAGTTGCTGAATGGTGAAAGTGGCCTGAAATTTTTCAGGCCACCCAAAGCATCTCCTGCACACCCCTGTCATTTTTAAAAAAATTCTGCACCACCAAATTTATTGTATGAGCAAAACATCGGACATGCTGGAATTTGCCCAGATGTAATGCCAGCACAATATTGGTGGCGTTGTCAGATATTACAAATCCCCAGGAGAGTCTAAGTGGGGTAAGACATTGGGCGATAATTTCCCTCAGTTTCTCTAAGAGGTTGTCAGTGGTGTGCCTCTTACTGAAACCGGTGATACACAGCGTAGCCTGCCTTGGAACGAGCTGGTGTTTCAAAGATGCTGCTATTGGTGACAGTGCTGTTGTTGCTGTATAAGGTGATACATCTACCAAGTGGGCTGTCACAGTCATATAGTCCTTAGTCTGCCCTGTTCCACTTGTCCACATGTCCGTGGTTAAGTGGACATTGGGTACAACCACATTTTTCAGGACACTGAGGACACTTTTTCTGACGTCTCTGTACATTCTCGGTATCGCCTGCCTAGTGAAGTGGAATCTAGATGGGATTTGGTACCGGGTACACACTGTCTTCATCAATTGTCTAAATCCCACTGCACTAATGGCGGATACTGGACACACATCTAACACCAACATAGCTGTCAAGGCCTTAGTTATCTGCTTTGCAACAGGATGACTGCTGTCGTACTTCATCCTTCTCGCAAAGGATTGTTGGACGGTCAATTGCTTAGTAAAAGAAGTAGTGGTGTTCCAACTTCCTTTCTGGGATGATGACTGACTCCCAGCAGCAATGGCAGCAGCGGCAGCAGTAGGTGTAGCAATGTAGCATCCTCCATAGGAATCCCGGAGAGGAGTCAGTCATGCCAGTGACATGGCCTGCAGGACTGATTGAGGCCGAAATTGACGAGCAGGGAGTTGCTGATGTGGTTTGCAGGCGCTTGGATACAATAGGACAAAGGGATTTAGGTGTCCCTGGACTGCTTATGATCTTAGCCACAGTTTCTGAACCTGACAGTGACTTTTTATGAACGTGCTGCAGGTGACGTATAAGGGAGGATGTTCCTAGGTGTTTAACATCCTTACCCCTACTTATTACACATTTACATAAGCTACATATGGCAAGACAGTTGTTGTCCGGATTTGGATAGAAATAATTCCAGTCCGAAGAGGTGGATTTTTTGGTCTTCTGCCCAGGCATGACGATGGGCTTTTTCATCCCATGGACAACAACTGTCTCCCCCCGGTGCCTGATTTAAACAAACCACATCACCATCAGAATCCTCCTCGTCAACTTCCTCCTCAGCGCCATCTACACCAATATCCTCATCCTGTTGTACTTCAACAGTGACATCTTCAATTTGAATATCAGCAACTGGACTGTGGGTGCTCCTTCCAGCACTTGCAGAGGGCGTGCAAATGGTGGAAGTAGCCACCTCTTCCCGTCCAGCGTTGGGAAAGTCAGGCATTGCAACCTCCGACACACTTGGACTCTCCTTGGGGATTTGTGATATCTTCTTAGAACACACAGTTCTTTGCTGTGCTTTTGCCAGCTTAACTCTTTTAATTTTTCTAGCAGGAGGAGGAGGGCTTCCATCATGTGAAGCTGAACCACTAGTCATGAGCATAGGCCAAGGCCTTAGCCATTCCTTGCCACTCCGTGTCGTAAATGGCATATTGGCAAGTTTACGTTTCTCCTCAGACGATTTAAATTGATTTTTTTTGGTCATTTTACTGAACTTTGGCTTTTTGGATTTTACATGCCCTCTACTATGACATTAGGCATCGGCCTTGGCAGACGACGTTGATGGCATTTCATCGTCTATGTCATGACTAGTGGCAGCAGCTTCAGCACTAGGAAGAAGTGGTTCTTGATCTTTCCCTATTTTATCCTCCGAATTTTTGTCCTCCATTATTTTTATGGAGTGCATTATTTTTATGGAGTGAATAACCCCTGTAAAAATTATTTGGATGAATTAAATCACCCCTTTTTCTTTGGAGTGAATATACACAGGGCTCAGGGCAGCGTACCCCTACACCACACATGGAAAGGCCCTGTAAAAATTATTTGGATTAATTAAATCACCCCTTTTTATTTGGAGTGAATATACACAGGGCACAGGTCAGCACAGCCCTACAATACACACGGGAAGGCCCTATAAAACTTATTTGGATTAATTAAATGACCCCTGTAAAAATGATTTGGATTAATTAAATCACCCCTTTTTATTTGGAGACTGGAGTGAATACACAGCACAAGGCACCATAGCCCTACACCACACAGGGCAGCCCCTGTAAAAATTATTTACACAGCACCACTGGACTGGACTGATACAGCAGAGCAGGTCACCCCCAGACGGATACAGCAGAACAGCACCACTGGACTGGACTGATACAACAGAGCAGGTCACCCCCAGACTGATACAGCAGCACAGCATCACTGGACTGGACTGATACAACAGAGCAGGTCACCCCCAGACTGATACAGCAGCACAGCACCACTGGACTGGACTGATACAGCAGAGCAGGTCACCCCCAGACGGATACAGCAGAACAGCACCACTGGACTGGACTGATACAACAGAGCAGGTCACCCCCAGACTGATACAGCAGCACAGCACCACTGGACTGGACTGATACAGCAGAGCAGGTCACCACCTCATACCACGCCACTTTCCCACAGACACTAGAGAGACACGTCCTCTCACTACCCTCCCCAGGACTGGATAGAAGATGGTGGGGCGGGAGGAGCGAAATGTGAAAAGTCTGCATCTCGCAAGAATCCGACACCAGGATGATAAGAGTCTGGTGGGAAAACCCGAGCCAGACACAGTTCTCAGCTCGAATAGGGGGGGCTCGGGGGGTTTGGATTTTGAAAATCTGAAATCTGCTCATCCCTATCTGGAAGTAAGCCAAATTTCAACCATCTCAGAAAGTTTGAATGCAAAGTTTATGTGCTCATTCCAAAAGAAAAGAGACTCAAGCTGGATCCACAGTCATTGGAATGTATCATGCTTGGATACTGCAAAGAAAGCCAAGGATACAGATTATGGGAAATTACAAATAAAAAGCGCATAAAGTCCAGGAATGTAGTTTTCTGTGAAACAGCACCAACCAATGTAAAACTGGAAAATGATTGAGAGCACACATTTGTTTAGTTGGATAGGCCGTCAGCTGGAAACGTGTATAAATTAAAGACTGCCAGTATGGATAGCCAAATGCGGAACTGGAGTTCTGTAAGAAACAATAAAATAGCCCACCCCCCTGCCAAGATATATTATATTATATTATAAATGTTGCTTTCTGTGAGCCACAAAATATCCAATAAGCAAAGTCAAATAATCACTGGAAACATTGGAAGTCAGCAATAGACAAAGAAATATCATCATTACAAAATATTTCCAGAACCATGACCGGATCAGAGCCCAGTGCTGGTTGCACTGAATATAGGGGACCTCTATGTTGTTTGTCCCCTGTATTTTGTCAACCAGGACTGGTTCTGAATAGCCTGGTGCTGGTTGTGCTTAATACAGGGGACCCCTACATCATTTGTCCTCCGTATTTTCACAACCAGGACCGGTGGTGAAAAGCCCAGGGCTGGTTGTGTTTGTATGGGGGGCATGTCCCTTTTTTAGTTTATATTTTACACAAATTCTAATTTTAAATCAGATGCATAGATGGATATCACTGATTCATTCATGCCTCTGTGTCTTATTTTCTCAGATGCACGCCTAGCACCAGTGAGCACTTCTGTCACCCGCTGATGCCCCTGTGCACTGCTCCACTGCTGCCCCTGGTCTGCACCCCACTGCTGCCTGGCACTCCTTCAGCCCTCACCCATAGCCGTCTCTCCATCTGCATCCCCAAAACACCTCCTGTGTGCCGGCCTTCCTCCACCTGCGCTAATGTACCATTTTGTTGCCCTTCTGCCCTGTAGGTGGCCCGGTTTGCTCCTCCAGACCCTAATAGTTAATAATTTTTAAAAAGCAATGAAATTCCATAGACAAAAAAACGGTTTCACATGTCCCATTAAGGCTACTTAGACATGATCTGAAATTTCACAAAACCTATTGAATTTCTGCAACTCAAACTTAAAAAAGCAATGAAATTACAATCATTAAGGCTGACGCTTTAATGGATGTGTTCCTTGCGTAAGTCAGATATGGTATGCCATGACACCATGTGGTTAACTGCAGATTAAGCACTCTCACAGAGTGAGATTGCTGCAAAATGGTGGAACAAAATGGTGGAGCTGCTAATTCACAGAATTTTGTGCTCATTGGAATACACACATGCAGTCTATGCAACTGAGGTCTGAGCAGAACATAGAGATGAACAGATGGGATAAGAGTATGGTGGGGATGGGGCAGACATAAAGGCGTGGAGAGGGGAACATTAAGCAGTACAGATGGGGCAAGCCAAAATGATGCAGATGGGTGGAAAACAATGGTGCACATGGGGGGGGGAGACACAGTGGCACAGTTTAGGGGAACAGAGCAACATGAACAGAGTGGCATGGATGCGGGAAGACAGAGCAGCACAGATGGGTAAAGACAGATTGGTGTGGATGAGGAATACAGACTAGCACAATGTGAGAACACACAACAGTAGGGATTTGGGAAGACAGATTGGTGTGGATGGGTAGGAAGACAGTGTGATGCTAGTGTACATGTATAGACGGTGAAGATAGTGAAGATAGTGTACATGGAGGTGAAGATAGTGTACATGTATAGACATAGCATGATAGTTTTAGAAATTAGGGAGCTGAATGTGTATAATGAATGAGATGGATGTATTGATTGAGAAGGATGTTGGAACCCAGTGGGATTATTGTGGTTACTGAATGTGAAGATTGTGGGCACTGAGTGGGATGTGTGTGCCACATAACTATTCAGACCTCAGTTGCATAGACTGCATGTGTGTATTCCAATGAGCACACAATTCTGTGAATTAGCAGATCCACCATTTTGTGAGTGACAGCAATTTCACTCTTTGAGAGTGCTAAATCTGGAGCTAACCACATGGTGTCATGGCATACTGTATCTGTATTACGCAAGGAACAGAATCAGCGCTCCTTTTAAAATACGGAGAAAGATGGGGTCCCGGCCCGGGTGACAGTGGTACTGCACTGGCAGGCAGGGAGTACATACAACTCTGGCATAATTTCAAAAGCCGGCAGAGAGCTCTTGGACTGGAGCAACCTGATTGGCTGCCATTCCGTGATCTCAGGCTGGCTTGTGGCCACAAGCATTGATTGTATCAATTCTCCCTGCATCCCTGGCTGCCGGTGAAGCACCGCTGCAACCAGGACCCCCTACTCTCTCCCCTCCCTCCGGGCCCAAGACTCGAGGCCCAGTGGTCCCCTCATGATGGCGGCCCTATGTGTAACCCAATGTTTTCTGGTTACAGGTGGACTTTGCCAAAATGTTTTGAGTAAAGTATGTGTTTTATGTAATTGCAGACAGCACGGAGCGAGGAGATGGTGTTAGAGAACAGTGCATACTTGACCTGTCTCCTGCATACATCCAGGCAGTACTATAGGACCCAGAGGTCCAGCCTCCGACCCATTGATGTCATGGCACATGCCCAGCCTAGCATGCGCCACTGTGTAGAGTGTCACAGTACTGTGCAGATGCACAGTACTTAGCTCCCAGGTGTAAGACAGTTAGGTCTTCACAGCCGAGGGTGTGGCAGGGGGCATGGTCCGGCAGAGGGGGTGTGATGCGTGGTCACATCATCATCTCCCCCTTTAATTACAACTAGAGCAGCCACGGCACAGTGAATGGCTTCGCTTCGTAAGCCCTCGCTGCGCAGTGTAGTATGTCTCAGCCCCTCCTCTAGTCTATGTCATGTGGCATTACGCCGGGTGGCGTCATATAGGTGCCATTATGCACTGCGCACTGGGCTCTACACAGGTGGGTGTCTGCCACAGGCATTTACCCAATGATGGACTGAGGAGAAGGCGCCACTGACTTACTACTGGAACGCTGTCTGTGGTTGTGCTGTACTGCCAGCAGCACCTGACCTTCCTGTCAGTAGGGAGAAGATCTGTGGAAGATGTAAGCCCTCCCCTGGAGGAGGAGGTGAGGCAGAGGGAGAGAGAAGAAGGTAACTAAACTACAGAACATTAAACATATGAAGGGGGGAGGGGAGGAGCAAAATAATGGAGAGGGGAAGGGTTATAATAATGGACACAGAGGGGGCAAAATAATATACACAGGGGAGATGGATGGGACATAATGGACACAGGGAGAGAATAATAATGGACACAGAGGGGGGACATAGGTAATGGACACAGAGGGGGGATGTAATAATGGACACAGGGGGAGCATAATAATGGACACGGGGGGACATACTGTAGATAGTGGGAACAAAGAGGGACATAATAATGGACACAGGGAGGGGTTAAAAATGTTGCTATGGGGCCCACAGAGTTCTAGTTACACCCCTAGAGCCCACAGTCTTAATGAGACTAAGGGGTCTATTTACTAAGCAATGTTAGGAGACAGAGTGAAAAGTGATAAGGAAGTGACAAGGTGCCAGCCAATCAGCTCCCAACTGTAATTTTTCAAACACAGCCTGTGAGATGACAGTTGGGAGCTGATTGGCTGGCACCTTATCACTTTCTTATCAATTTTCACTCTGTCTACTAACACTGCTTAGTAAATAGACCCCTTAATCTAAGCTTGCAATGTTATTGGACATGCTCAGTATACAGTTTAGAAGCCACTACAGGAGCCTTATAATTCTGACACACGTACTGTATATTCATCAATTAGATAATAACTGTGATTTGTTTTACAATATATGTAATAAAACTTTACATTTTCAGGATGGCAATAACAGAACAGGTATTGCGATGGTACAAGTAATGCCGCCATTCTGTACTTTTTAAACAGACTTTAGTTTTACTGCTGACAGGTTTTTGTCTGGGATTTTGTCTTCAATGTATAGGACAAATCAGTAAAAAAAAAACACTATCACTAGTGAAAAATCTAATTTTTGACGGCAATTGAGCTTGTCACATTCCGATAAACACGTCCCTAAATGCCATATTATTTCTGTATTGCAGACTATTTCAAAATGCTATCAATATATTTTTGTCTTCCTAAAACTGAATCAGTACTTAAAATATTTAGCAATGCAAATCAATCTTTTATTTACTGCTTGCAAGAATCAATGTCAATGAACCTTATAACAAAAATGCACAATCGATCTTTTGGTGTTTAATTAGATTTTTGTTGTCTTGGAGGTGGAAACCACTAAGGAGTATAAAAAAACTAGCACTTAAAAATGGGGGAAATTCTATAAGCTATAATATATTTTGAATTGCAGCCCTGAGGGCAACCATTCCTCTCAGCACATAACTTCCAGGTAAACATGTTATAAATTATTAAATGGGATATACAAGACTGCACTTTGGTACCCTATTCTCAATTTATTTGGCCTTGCTATTTCATAGTGTTTCATTTACATTGAAGCGAAGTAATGCAGACAGCCTGACGAAATACTAGACTAAATCATTCATTGTCTTACTTCCCTCTCTTGACTATTTTATGTTTCAAAAATTAAAATGAACTCAATTAAAATACAACAAATCTAATAGAGGACAATTTGTTCCCAGACCATCTGACCACTAACTGTTATTGCCCACTACTGATGAAAACTATCGGGTTTGACAACACTTTTATTAACATGCTAAGGGAATTTATTAACAACCACCAATTTTTACTGTTATATCATTAATGTCATATTTACTTATTTTAAAAACACTAATTGTATGCATTTTGTGCTGACTGACATTTTTACTGACTACAATATCGTTATGTTAACTGACTATCTGTATGTTTACTGTGATAATTTCAAAGGATTTAGGGCTTTTACTGTGGGTATGGTACTGTATGTAACAGTAGGTCGACAGTTGTCATGTCGCCATTCATTAGTTTGACATGATAATGTAAACATGGTCGAATTGATGACACGATTAACATGTTGACAGTGACCATTTCAACATTCATCATGTCTACACGGATGACAAGTCGACACAATAGAATGTCGACCTAACGTCCCTGTTGGCCCAGCATTTACATACCTGGCCTATGTCATGTGACCATCAGTGCCGGGGGAGTGATTTGATGTGCCAGCATTCCAGTAAGTATACCTACCCTATCCCTAATCCTTATCCCTACTCCTAACCCCAACCTTCCCTCTAGTGTTTAACCTTAACATCATCAGCTCCACCCTAACCAACCCATGCAGCCTACTCCTAACCTCCCCAGCAGCCTAACCCTAACCTCCCTTGCAGCCTTACCCTAACTTCCCCCCACTTCCCCCCGCAGCCTAACCCTAACCTCCCTCCACAGCATATCCCTACCCTACCCCTGCAGCCTAATCCTAACCTCCCCCTGCAGCATAACCCAAACCTCACACTGCAGCCTAACCCTAACTTCCCCCACAGCCTAACCCTGCCCCCGCAGCCTAACCCTCCCCCCGCAGCCTAACCCTGCCCCCGCAGCCTAACCCTGCCCCCGCAGCCTAAACCTAACCTCCCCACAGCCTAACCCTAACCTCCCCCCACTTCCCCTGCAGCCTAACCCTAACCTCCCCCTGCAGCCTATCCCTATCCTACCCCCGCAGTCTAACCCTAACCTCCCCCCACAGCATAAACCAAACCTCCCTCGCAGCCTAACCTCACACCGCAGCCTAACCCTCCCCCCGCAGCCTAAACCTAACCTCCCCCCACAGCCTAACCCTAACATCCCCCCGCAGCCTACCACTAACCTACCCCCACAGCCTAACCCTAACCCTCCTGGCGATACTTAGCCCCAACTATTGGCATTCGGAGAATGTCAACATGTAAACATTTCAGATGTCGACATTGTGAACATGTCAACACTCTCAGGATGTCGACTTGGTGTCTGTCGACATGTTCAACCATGTCAACATTCTGGTGTCGACATTGTGGTGTCCTTATGTATGTCGACATGATAAATATCAACCTTATGACTGAATGCCTTTTGCCAACTATCAATACCCCATCCTGATGAAGTATTCACAAGCAGTCCTGGGGAAGCCTATTTATTGTAACATGGATAGAGGTTGTACAAGTAGCAACACTGTCCTCTGATTATGCCATCTAAGGATGCCATCAGGCTGATTATGCCACCTAAGGATGCCATCTGAGGTGCCAAAAGGGTAAAAAAATAATAATTAAATAAAGCCATTTTTTTTCTTATTTTTTTTTTTTAAATCCTTTTTTTTTTTAAACAAAGAAAAGTTTTTTATTTATGGACTCTGGAACTGGAAGCCGGAGTCCGGGCATTTAGTCCCACAGTGTAGCACATATAAAATGAGGAATTAAGCGTTACTGTCCAAACAAATCATAAAGTAGAATTAAATTACCATAATTGTCCCATCTCTTTATTTACGAAGTGTCGATTTGTAAAACCCGACACTTTTGTTTGTGTTTATGCCTGATATTTAAAATGGCAGTGCTTTTACTAGCCATGTCTTGTTAGTCAAAGCATTGCCCTTTTATATATCGGGCATAAACACAAACAGAAGTATCAGGTTTTACAACCCTACACATCATAAATAAACCCCTTAGACTGTAAATTCTGCGATAGCTGCCCTGAACTTGGCCTGTTTACCATTATTCTGTCTTCTGCCAGCCTCAAATCCTTGCCTGTCCCTGGACTATGCTTCTGTTTCAGGTCTTATCTAACAGAACCTGTTGACACCAGTTCACCTGTCTGTCTCCTACCCAAACCTACCAGCAACGTCCAGTGCTTACCTGGGGGATTCCACCTGTTGGAAGTCAGCGGTGGAGCCTAAAGCTTCCTGCAGGGATCCCTGGTAAGACCTAACCCCGTTAGACTCTGCAGACTCGTGCTAAGTAGTTTCAAACTGGACTGGCTCTGTCAGAAGCTCATATAATTTGTGAGTTTCCTCACATGAAGTAGAAGCAAAGTGGGCCTACGTTCTATTTACAGTATTTAATCTTCATCAAATCAATGATGATGACTAGTGTGTCTTTACTGTGACGGAATCTAGATATGTTTATCATGATTTGACCACAAACTTTTGGAGCTCCTTTTTTACATTTTAATGCAGGCTACAAATTTCTTGGGAGGACTCTGCTAAAAGTAAAGCAGGAATGTTTTTTTTTTTCCTGTTTAACTGTATAGTATACCATCTAGATTAAATGCTGATAAATTTAAAAAAAAAAAAAAAGTTTTTAGTTTTTACTAAATAACATAGAGGCTTAATGAAATTTTTTGTTTATGCAGTTATGTGAATTATCAGTTTATCTTTATACTACTACCTGGTGCTGGTGACTATATTTCCAAGTTTACATTTGGACACAGTGGGAAACAATTATAACAATGTATAAAACTAACATAAATGTCTGTTATGGGAAACTGTAATGCATATCTGTTAAGCAATAAAAAGTTAATGTCCCCAGTTCTTATCAGGGTCTTGCGCAAGATAAAGTTCTGCATTACCAGCAAAATGCGTTGAGAAATTTACACAAACTGTCAGGTTGCGGCCTAGGATCGGCCGTTACTCACCTCAGCGCCAACTTCCCCTGATCTCTAGAGCGGTCAGATGCCAGGTGCGGCGGCGAGTGACACGCTTTGGATTATACATGGGGTCTGCTAGGTGTTTTCACCTGACTAACCCTTTAACCAATGGTAGCGTTGGTTGCGGTCAGCTGAGAGTGTCCTCCAATGGACTGCTACCTTAGGGTTTATAACTGGGCTCTGGACATCAGGAAGTTGCCTCTACAACGTCGTTACTTCCCGTGTTAACTTGCTGTTGCAGCATTCCAGGTTCCAAGCTCCGTTACTTCTAGTAATTTGTTCCTAGTGTTTTCCACGGTGTGTACGTGGAACATCTTCTGAGTATACTTTATTAAGAGTCATCTTCTGTGCTAGCTCTGCGGCTGAATCCACAGTGTGTATACTGAGTTCATCATTCAAGTACGATCGCGTGATACCATTCTCCTGTGCTGCATCTGAGGCCACAGTGTGTGTACTTAGTACATCATTCAAGTACCTTTTCGTGATGCCACTCTCCTGTGTCAGTGCTGCGTCTAAAGCCACAGTGTGTGTACTTAGTATATCATCCAAGTACCCACTCATTATACCATCTCCTGTGCCAGCATTACGACTGAAACCACTAAGTGTGTTCTCTGAACATCACTTCAGTACAATCCTCCAATATCTTTCTCCTGTGCTTGCCCTGTGGTAGTGTTCTTCCATTTTTTCCCACTTGTGCCGGAAACCTGACCAAAGGGCCGCGAGCTGCCTACTGGGTACAGCTTAAGCCCAAATCCCTCTCGGAGGGGTCACTGGTGAACACCTCCCAGTGGGTTAGACTCCACGCCCTTGGTCAGATCTTGCCAACATCCGGTACTGGTGGATGAGGAAGACACTAATCCAGGCCCCTCGCCTCCTGTTTCCTCCTCAACCTGGGTCCAAGTCTTCTAATCTTGTGGTGGAGAATCACCTTAGCTAGAGCGTGACACAAGCCTAATGCAGTCATCAAGACAAAATCAAGCTTCAGTATAGTAACACATACATTAATGTGATTAGTCAGAGGAATATAATCAAAGGTCTAACGCAGATGTAAGTGACCATGCCCAGAATCAATATTATGATCGATCTGAAGCATAAATCTGGTCAATGACAATGCTAATGGATCTGAGCAAAGATATTATAGTGGTATCATTTATAGGGAGGGTAAATACTACCAAACATAGTAAACTCTGTACAATAAACTGTCATGAACATTTAAAAAAATATACTTACTACCAGTTAGCTATGTTTAGTGCATCTGGTTTTTTAAGTTTGTTTTCTATTTACAAAAAAGATTTCGAGATGGACACCTCCTTTAGTCCATGGTCATGGACATCTCTTAGTTTATAAAACCTGTGCTCTTCATGGAATACAGCATCATTTTTATTTTAATAAAACCACTTGTTATTATTAAATGGAAAAAAAGACTTATGTTATCTTAATCCCACTAGGTTATAAACTCTCTCATTAGCAGGATTCTTTCTACAATTTGCTTTCATAACTCTGCTTTATGTTGGCTATACCAGTATTTCCCCCACTGACCAGTGCTGCAGACTACTGCAGAGCCTTACAAATCAACAATAAGAATAATAATGATTAAAAAGAAACATAAAAACCAAACATACATACATAGACACAAATAAAAGCAAACATTAAAAGACAACAATACCCACTTTTTCTTGATAATCGACAGTGCTGGAATTACTTATTCTACAGCTAAAAACTGCACAGGGGGGATGAAGTGTGATTATTTCCAGACAAGTGACACTGATTGATCCCTTCATAACACAGAAAAATATGATTGCAGGGTAAAATGTATTAGTTTTTAAGAGACAAATTTAATACCCATGCCAGCCAAGCCTATTGTATTATTCTTATGTTCTAGAGCAACCACAGTCACGCAGGGAAGAGAATCACATGAGCAAAACCCAATTGACCTTGAGCAAAAATGGAATTATTATTTTGTAAATCAAAGGATTACAGCAGCTGTAGAATGTGCTTGAATTGAATTAATATTGTTGGGATTATTACAGGAAGATAGTTGCCAGTCTCTAGTGGTCCTCTAATGCCTTAATGATTAGTTTTATTATTTATTTGGTGCATATTAAATAGCGATTTCAAGGATTATATTTTTTATATGATTTATAAGAAAGAAGTTTGGGCAATAAAAGAGTTACATTAAACATTTGTGTTGCAGTCATTTTGTTTGGTAATTGCAAGTAACTATTTATCAGTATTGCTAGGTTTTAGCTACAGTATGTAACAACATCTCACACAGCTAATGTACAGGACTGATGAGCGCTCCCTTGCTGCAATAAATATTTACCGCTACATCAGTAACTTAAAACTAGACAGCTGCACTTGCATGAATTTATAATTTATGTAGCAATTTTAAGATGCCTATTGGACGAGCGTTTTACCCTTGTCAATAATCTATTAATCATAAATAATAAATAAAAATAAATAATTAATCATAAATAACAGGTACTTGTGTACTTTACGGACTCATTGCAGAGAGAACCCACTTTACGGACTCATTGCAGAGAGAACCCAAGTGTCCTACACTCATTATTATTATCAATCATGGTAATGTCTAATTCCCCTTCACGGAGAGGACCCTGACGTCATCAGCCAGTGTCCAGCGTCATTCCCAGTGCCCAGCGTCATTCCCTACCATCCAAGTGGACATAGAGGGGGAATATAACCTTGTGGCGAGCGTAGTTAGCAACTGAGCCGGAAGCTTGGCGAGCGCAGCGAGCCCGTGTGGGGACAACTATCTTCTTTATATGGGGACAACTTTCGGTATTTGTGTACGTAAAGTACACAAGTACCATTTAAAACATTCATTGGGTTCTCTCTGCAATGAGTCTGTAAAGTACACAAGTACCAAAATAACATATCATCCTAACCTAATAACACACAAATATTTGTCACAATTTATTGCAAATTATTTGAAAACATAAGCATCCATTCATCGGCTGCTCCATCCAGTGATCACAAGACATTTTCCGCAAGCACAACTTCCATTTGCCAGGTCCCACTTCCTTGGTTGTGATAGTCGCATAACCCTTGTCAATGTCCTGCAACCACCTACTGGGCCACATGTGCTATTCTGCCACAGCAAGGTGACCAGCTGTTAACTGCTCACGCCAACAACAAACACATCTCATAATAGCAAAACTGCACAGTCTAAAACAAACACATAACCTATTTAATCATATGCACACTGTCTGGCCTACTGAATACATCTGAATACAATCATACTGCAGATACCTACAGTATGAATCAGAGCCGTAACTAGACTTTTAGGTGCCCTGTGCCAGAGAGAGTATTGGTGCCCCCCCCTTTCATTTTTTAAATAGGGACATAAGATAGTGCACCTGAAAAAGGGGAAGGGCCAGGGAAGAGATTGGGGTACTCCTGGGGCATCCAGGAGATGCTGGGGATAAAAGAAGAGGAAGCTACAAGTAAGAATGATAATAAACAGGAAAACTGACAGGTCCAAACAGTGCCCCCTGCCCTGCGGTGCCCTGTGCCATAGCACTGGTCGCACTACCCTAGTCAAGGCCCTGGTATGAATTATACAGCAACCATGCAATAAAACAAACTTTGCAATAATATCTATTCACCTTTTTCCGCACAACTTCCATGACTGCTCCACTGCACTGAGCCTTCCAAACCCATCTAGACACCAGCTCTAACCACATAATCTCTGTCTTAATTAATCCAATGATTCGTATATGTTATAAAAATCATAGCTCCCAATTGTCCAGATTTCAGCGGGACGGTCCTGCTTTTTGCTTTTTTAAGCAATACACTACTAGTGCAGGAAAGAGCAGTAGCAGCAAGGTGGTGCATAAATGCCAATAACACATTCAAAAAAAATGTGGCAAAATAAATAATACAAACAAATAATCATAAATAAGTAAAAAATAATTAGACTGTGATGATTGTAAAAAAAATAGCACCAGACACAATTCAAATCTGTTAAAATTAATAAAAGTCAAACTCAGTATAAATGATCATCTGGATAATGTCAAGTAATAGTAGCTATAATAAGGTTACCAGTTGTATGTGAGACGATGAGTCCAAATGGTCTTTAGCAAAATAATCTTTGCATCACTCAAACATTGCCATAAACTTCCCACTGGAAGAAGATAAACAATGATCTAGTCTGAAAATAAAGGTGAGAATAGTGGTTCTTATTCAGTCCAATATAGGGTGCTTGACGCGTTTTACTGAGATACTGTACAGACTGTCAGCTACGTCAAAATCACTAAAGTTCTGGCACTTAACAGGTAAAAGAGAAAATGGGCCATTGGGGATTGTGGTCACATGACGGAGGCTTTGAGAAGCAGTTGTGCATGCACTTACAGATGTGGAATGGTTACTGAAGACATCAGACAACATGACTAGAAACTGGGAAGGACGTGACATGCAACACTACCTGGGAGTCTCAAACAAACAGCATTAGAACATATCTTTACTCAGACTCCCCACCCTCCAGACACACACAAGTAACACCCCCTAACGTGTCCAAGTCTGACCTATGTATTAAAGTGAGATGAGCTACAAATGAATAAACTGTTTGTCCAGTAAAATATTTCAAAGTGCAAAATTTGACTATAAGGGGTATATTTAGTAAAGTGACAGTTTTAAGAAGTGGAGATGTTGCCCATAGCAACTAATCAGATTCTAGCTATTATCTTCTAGTTAACTGTTAAGCAGAATCTGATTGGTTGCTATGGGTAACATCTCCTAAAATCTCTTACTTTAGTAAATATTATTATTATCGTTTATTTATATGGCGCCACAAGTGTTCCGCAGCGCCTCACAAAGTACATAAACAAATAGGTTGATTTACAGTGACTTACAGTACAATACAATACAGGACATGGATAATATACATTGCAACATTTGTGACCATAACACCCAGATAAGCAACAATGCAAAGCAACCAAGTGTTAGGTGCCCTGGTAGAGAGTAAGAAGTAGATGAAGGTAGAGTAAGGAGAAGCACAAGAGGGTAGAGGGCCCTGCTCATAGGAGCTTACATTCTAAAGGGGAGGGACAGACAAACAGGTGTGACACAAATGGGGTAGGCAGGGAGGAAGGAGTATGTAGCAGCAAGTTAGGATGAGAGCTGGAAGGCTTTGATGAAATAGTGGGTCTTGAAAGCTCGTTTTAAGGATTGAAGAGAGGTGGAGAGTCTGATGGGAAGCAGGAGAGAGTTCCAAAGGTGAGGAGCAGCACAGACAAAATCTTGGATTTGGAAGGGTGAGGAAGTAATCAAATAGCATGAGAGGCAGCGTGCATTTGTTGAATGAAGAGGGCGGACAGGAGAGTGGAGGGAGATGAGATCAGAGATGTAAATGGGAGAGGAATGGCTGAGGGCTTTGTAAGTGAGTGTGAGAACCTTAAATTGGGTTCTAAAAGGGAAGGGGAGCCAGTGGAGAGCTTGTAGGAGAGGGGAGGCAGATGCAGAGCGTTTTGAGAGGAAGGTGAGTCGAGCAGCAGCATTGAGGACAGACTGGAGAGAGGAGAGAAGGGAGTTGGGGAGGCCAGATAGGAGGAGGTTACAGTAGTCCAATCTGGAAATGACCAATGAGTGTATGATGGTTTTAGTGACATCCAGGGTGAGATAGGGTCTGATCTTGGAAATATTTTTAAGATGAAAATGACAGGACTGTGAGAGATTCTAGATATGTGGTTTGAAGGAGAGGGAGGAGTCCAGGATAACTCCAAGATAGCACACTTTGGGGCTAGAGGAGATAGTTGTGCCATCAATTGATAAAGAAATGGTGGGAAGTGTGGTTATGTAGGGGAGTGGAAAGATGATTAGCTCAGTCTTAGACATATTAAGTTTAAGAAATCACTGGGACATCCAGGAAGAGATGGCAGAGAGACAGTTGGAGACACGAGTGAAGAGAGAGGGAGAGAGGTCAGGGGAGGAAAGGTAAATCTGAGTAACATCAGCATAGAGATGATATTGGAGGTCAAAAGAGCTGATGAGTTCACCTAGTGAGGATGTATAGAGTGAGAAGAGGAGAGGTTCAAGAACAGAACCTTGGGGAACACCTACTGCAAGAAGCTGTGGGGGAGGAGGAGTCCTGAGAGGAGACAGAGAAGTATCGGTCAGAGAGGTAGGAGGACAGCCAGGAGAGGGCAGTGTCACATAGACCAAGGTAGTGAAGGATTTGCAGAAGGAGAGGGTGGTCCACAGTGTTGAAAGCAGCAGAGAGGTCAAGGAGAATGAGTAGAGAGTAGTGGCCTTTGGATTTAGCAGCAAGGAGGTCATTGCTGACTTTTGTGAGGGCAGTTTCAGTGGAGTTGAAAGAACGGAAGCCAGACTGAAAAGGGTCAAGGAGGGAGTGGGAGGAAAGAAAGGTGGTAAGGCAGTTGTAAACAACACGCTCAAGGAGCTTGGAGGCAAAAGAGAGGAGAGAGATGGGATGGTAGTTGGAGAGAGTGTTAAAATCAAGGGTAGGTTTTTTTAGAATGGGGGAGACAAGGGCATGTTTGAATGCAGACGGGACAGTGCCTGATGATAGAGAGAGATTAAGGAGGTGGGCAAGATGGGAGCAGACAGAAGGAAAGAGGTAGCGTAGGAGACGTGAAGGGATAGGGTCAAGGGGGGAGGTGGAAGGGGGGGAGGACCAGATGAGAGACATGACTTCCTCTCCAGATACAGGGGAGAAGAAAGTTAAAGTCGGTAAAATGGAAGAAGAGGGGTGATCTGGAAAAGGAGGAGGTGGATAGCAGGGGGACTGGTGGGATATGATGTCCTGACATATGGAGTCAATTTCAGATGTAATGTAGGTAGCAAAGTCAAGGGCAGAGAGCGAGGAGGGGAGGGGAGGTGAGAAGGGGGTGGGCAGAGGAGGGAGTTGAAGGTGGTGAAGAGACGTTGGGGATTTGAGGACTGAGAGGAGATAAGGTTCTTGAAATATGACTGTTTAGAGAGAGAAAGGGCAGCACTGTATGATGAGAGCATAAATTTGAAATGGAGAAAATCTGCCTTAGAGCGGGATCTTCTCCACTGTCGCTCGGCAGTTCGTGAACACTTTTGCAGGTATCTGGTGCATTTGGAATGCCAGGGTTGAGGTGTAAATCTGCGAGGGTGAATAGTGATCGCCAGAGCAACAGAGTCCAGAGCAGAAGTAAGGGAGGTATTGTATAGGGAAATGGCTTGTTCAGGGCAGGACAGAGACAGGATAGGGGAGAGAAGTGAGTCAAGCTGGGAACAAAAATAAATGGTGTCAATAGTGTCAATGTTACGCTTAGTGATGGTGGCCTTAGGAGGTAGAGGAAGGGAAGGATAGAGGGATAGGTTAAAAGAGAGAAGGTGATGGTCAGAGAGGGGGAATGGGGAATTGGAGTAATCAGAAATATCACAACGGTGAGTGAAGACCAGGCCAAGCGAATGCCCACTCACATGGGAGGGTGAGGAGGTCCATTGGGAGAGACCAAATGAAGACATGAGGGTAAGGAGTTTGGAGGCAGAGGCTTCTGCAGGGATATCAATAGGAATATTGAAGTCACCTAGGATAATAGAGGGAAGGTCAGAGGAGAGAAAGTGAGGGAGCCAGAAAGCAAAGTTGTCAATGAATTTGGAAGGAGGGCCAGTGGGATGGTAAATGACAGCTACTCTACAGTGTACTGGTTGGAAGAGGCGTATAGCATGAACCTCAAATGTAGAGAAAGTAAGAGATGGTTCAGAGGATAGGAGTTGGTAGGAGTAACCGGGGATAGAAGGTCCCCTACCCCACCCCCATGGCGACCCCCAGGCCGAGGGGTATGAGAGAAGATGAGGCCCCCAGAGGAGAGAGCAGCAGGGGATGTGGTGTCAGAGGGTGAAATTGAGGTTTCAGTAATGGCTAGGAGATGCAAGTTTTTTTAGATGAAAAAGTCATGGGTGGGTACGAGTTTGTTACATTCTGATCTGGCATTCCATAAGTGTTTACAGTCCTAACCCAAGCAGAATCCATTGACCACTGTCACCACAGCTCTATTCATTCTGCAAAATGCAAATTTACTAATGGAGGGCCTGATTCAGATATTTATGTCAATATTCAGTGTTTGCAGATCTGCACATTTTCTGGGCATGTGGAAGCCAGTGGCTATTATCCTTGGATGCAGCTTCACTGACCCCGGCAGCGTGATTTACCCGGACATCCTAAGTAACTTGAGGATTACTCAGATGTCCGATGTTTTCGCAGTTGAGCCAATTCTGCATACAAAGACGAAGCGGCTGCCACAATAGCGTTAATATCTGAATCAGCCCCTGAGAGCAGAATTGCAAAGCGGAACTCAAGGATTTTATTGTTGCACCACTGTAAAATGGCCAGTTCAACTACAGAACGCAATTTGTGCAAAAACTATCAAGCTATCTCATATCTATCTATCTATCTATCTATCTATCTATCTACCTATCTATCTCATATCTTTTTATCTATCTATCTATCTCATATCTGTCTATCTATCTTTCTACCTCATATCTATCTATCTATCTATCTCATATCTATCTATCTTTCTATATCATATCTATCTATCTATCTCATATCTGTCTATCTATATATCTATCTATCTATCTCATATCTTTCTATCTATCTATCTATCTACCTGTCTGTCTATCTATCTATCTATCTATCTATCTTTCTATCTCATATCTATCTATGTATCTGTCTATCTATCTATCTATCTATCTATCTATCTATCTTTCTATCTCATATCTATCTATCTATCTATCTATCTCATATCTATCTGTCTATCTATCTCATATCTATCTATCTTTCTATCTCATATTTATCTATCTATCTTTCTATCTCATATCTATCTATCTATCTATCTATCTTTCTATCTCATATCTATCTATCTTTCTATCTCATATCTATCTATCTATCTCATATCTATCTATCTCATATCTATCTATCTATCTCATATCTATTTATCTATCTATTTTTCTATCTATCTATCTATCTATCTTTATCTCATATCTATCTATCAATCTATCTATCTATCTCATATCTATCTATGTATCTATCTTTCTATCTCATATCTATCTATTTATCTATCTATCTAATATCTATCTATCTATCTCATATTTATCTATCTATCTATCTATCTATCTTTCTATCTCATATCTATCTATCTATCTATCTCATATCTATCTATCTATCTATCTTTCTATCTCATATCTATCTATCTATCTATCTCATATCTATTTATCTATCTATCTATTTTTCTATCTATCTATCTATCTTTCTATCTCATATCTATCTATCTATCTATCTATCTATCTATCTCATATCTATCTATGTATCTATCTTTCTATCTCATATCTATCTATTTATCTATCTATCTATCTCATATCTATCTATCTATCTATCTATCTTTCTATCTCATATCTATCTATCTATCTCATATCTATCTATCTATCTTATATTTATCTTTCTATCTTTCTATCTCATATCTATCTATCTTTCTACCTATCTATCTCTCTTTCTATCTCATAGTTATCTATCTATCTCATATCTATCTATCTATCTTTCTATCTATCTCATATCTATCTATCTATCTATCTCATATCTATCTATCTATCTCATATCTATCTATGTGTCTGTCTATCTATCTATCTATCTCATATCTATCTTTCTATCTCATATCTATCTATCTATCTATCTATCTATCTATGTGTCTGTCTATCTATCTATCTATCTATCTCATATCTATCTATCTCATATTTATCTATCTATCTTTCTATCTCATATCTATCTTTCTATCTATCTATCTCATATCTATCTTTCTATCTATCTATCTTTCTATCTAATATCTATCTATTTATCTATATATCTCATATCTATCTTTCTATCTCATATCTATCTATCTATCTCATATCTTTCTATCTCATATCGTCCTACCTGTCTATCTATATATCCATCTATCTATCTTTCTATCTCATATCTATCTATCTATCTCATATCTATCTATCTATCTATCTCATATCTATCTATCTATCTATCTCATATCTATCTATCTATCTATCTATCTATCTTTCTATCTCATATCTATCTATCTATCTATCTATCTCATATCTATCTATCTATCTATCTATCTATCTATCTATCTATCTCATATCTATCTATCTATCTATCTCATATCTATCTATCTATCTATCTCATATCTATCTATCTATCTATCTATCTATCTTTTAAAGTGCACTGTTTTTTTTTTCTTAACTTGTAGTTATGATTTGTCTGCAGGACTCAAAGTGAAATATCCCCACTTCACAATAACAACAATCCATTTGCCAAGTGTCACCTGCTCTCCTTGACCTTCTGTTCCTTTCCGTGGTGTGGAAAATGAATAGCTTCCATATGCAACCAATAAACAACCACAGCTTTCAGTGTCTGCAGTCTTCTTCCCCGGTCTTTCAATTAAGGTTCTAGTCGCCTGTAGCTCATCTCACTGCATGGGAAGCCGTCTGCATGTTTGTGCTCAGTATGGGAACTCAATTGCTAAGGAGAATGTGAGACAATGCACAGAAAGTTACAGTTCTGTATCTACGCTCGCATTCTGTTTTGGCCTAACTTAATCATTGCAATTATACTGTATGAGCGTGTGGAGAGGAATGATGAAAAACTGCTACTGGCAGGAGCACATAGTTGCTAACATTTTAAAATAATTTCCAGGGACACTTTGGTGATGAATACATCTCAGCATGTTCTGTGTGGTACAGTGTAGGAAGATATTCAAGGGCTACAATCCACAAGACGGTAAAGAATGTTTAATAAACTTGGTTATAATGTTATGTTGTTGAATTTTCAATACTCCTATTCAATAAATGTTATAATAAAAGTTATAAATATTAAGCGAGCCCAGATAATAAAAATGTACCTTGATAATTGCAATCAGTATACAAATTAACAGGAATTGTATTGTGCAGATAACCGTTAATAACAATCAGTCATTTTTCCAATGAGAAAAATGCCAAGGGCAAAGCTATAAAACTTTGTAGAGTACATTAGGGATGGGTTATAGCTATGCAAGTAGTCTTTATGAGCCTGGGGCGTATTAACAAGTATGTGGTTCCATGTGCAGTGGGTGCCCTCCTTTGAGGAGCGGGGCCAATTAGTCCCTCCGCATTTTCCTTGTGCCAGCAAGTGGGACCCCCCTCCTCTGCTGCGCCATCTTCCAGGTGATGTTCGGGAAGATGGCAAAGACTTTACTTTCACTGCTTGGCACTATGTTCCTGAAGATGTTAGTGGGTAAATGGCACCACAGAGGAGGAGGGATTCGCTTTCTTGCACAAAGTATGTATACTCTGTGTGCAGGGTGTACGGTACGGGGCCCCCTGGGCCATGTGCATTGTACACCCTGCACCTATTAAAAATATGCAGGGTGTAACTAGCTATGGGTGACCAGTGCCCCAGGCAGCACTGTTGTTTTGGTCGCTTGTTGCCCGCCCCTGTGGCATGAATCATGCACTGAGGGGGGCATGGCTGGCACTGGGTACATTACCTCGAAGTACTTTAAATTAGGGGTGAGCGGGTTCGGTTTTACTCGGATTTACTCGGATCTTTAAACGGCATTTTATTGGCTATCGCCTATCATGTGTTTTGGATAGCCAATATAATAAATCCGAATTTGCGGTAAAGTGGCGATAAGAACCAAGTAAATCCGACTAAAACCGAACCCGCTCACCCCTACTTTAAATGTGTAATATGTAATGAGTGCTGCAACCCATACAGGTGACATGGAATGTGTGAATGTTGCTCTCACCCAGGGTGTAAAGCCAAGAGGACTGCACAGTCATTGCCCCTTTGTACCATTTTACAGCTTGTGGGGTGCCTGGAGAAGCACCCCGCTACCTAGAAAAGAAGTGCATGTGCCCATAGTATGCGCTACAACATCGATCTTCCTGCTCCCTGATGCTGTTCTGCCAGCCTGGGGTGCCCTTGCTCCCTATTACAGCTCTGCTTCAATCTGTGAACTTAAAAATAATTCTTAATGACTGTGCAAATGTTTTAAGAAACTGTAATTGCTTCAAAAGTGTAAACTGCATTTTAAAGGATATGTCCATTTTCAGACAAGTGGATACTATTGAGTGTAATAGGTCTAAACATACGCATTTGATAATTCAACATAATACCTGTGAGCTTCAATTTAATACTGTAGATCCAGTTATTCCTGGCAACCCAGTAAAGTGAAATTATTTAGTATGGTTGCTATGGGTAACAGAAGCTCCTACGCTGGCATGGGATTGTTTGTCAGGCCTCTCCAGTTTCTTATTTGTTATCTTCTCTGCATGTGTTCGCTATCAGTATTCAAAAGCAGACAGCTTGGTTATGATGACATTAAAGGTAGATACATAAGATTCATTCAGGTAAAGATTAAGCATTTTCTTACTGTAAATTTACAACAAAACTGAAAATTGCCATTACGATTAAGATTTCCGTATATTCCTGACTTACCTGGAGACATGAATTAGGGGAAGGAAGAGGTGTGCAAGCTTAGACGTAGTATAGGAATGTCATGCTCACATAATTCTGAGGTTAAAGCAGATGCAGATCTCTGTAAAGAGGTGTATACATTGTCGGACTGGAGCATGAAGGGTCCACCATAGAAATGCAGTGGTAGGGGCCCATGCTTAAGGGGTGTGGTCAGCCATCTGAAGGGTTGTGGCCATCCAACACAGAGAAAATATATAAAACCTGGATAGAACGTCATGGATGGGTGTATATATATATATCAGTTATCCCAGTAGTATTCTAAGACTTGTGACTAAATCCAGACAAGGAGCGCTATATAAACAATTTATTACATTAGCATAAAAAGACAAGGAATGGATAAAAATATATAAAAATCACACACAAAACAAAATAAAATAAAAAAGTGAGCTGGTTCCGTAATGGTTACGCAAAGGTCACAACAGATACACCCCTGCAGAAGGTGTCTCTGGTGTCCTATATTGAATGCTACACTATTATGATGTGGTTCCACAATAAGCATCAACCTCCAGATACATAATAGATACAGATCGCTAATTGTATCAATGCTCCTTCACGCACACAGATGAATGCAGGTTTAGTACAGTCCTTGCTCCACGTGACCAAGAGTGGTCCCCGCTTGTGTTTAATACGGAGTCACAAATTGATGCAGTTTCACTTAGAGTAAACTCTCAGTGCTGATATGCCAATAAGTACCGGGTAAAGAAAACACTTGTATAGTGAATTGTAAAAAGTCACTTGAGCACGAGTTCACTCGTGAGGACTCACAGTCCTAGTTATAACAGCAACACTGTCCATGCGCACAGAGGGGGGAGGGTGATCGAGACTGCTTCGTATATATAAGTCTCAATGATAATACATTACTGCCAGCCGGCTTATGGTAGTGGATGTACTGATCCGTCAATTATGCGGGGAAGTCCCGGACCTTGCTCCCACAGGTGTTCTAGCTCTGGCGGCTAGTGGTATCTTGTGTATGAACTCCTGGAATTGGCTGAACCATTCATCGATCTCGAGCCCGCTCATTCTTCCAAAGTATTAGGGAACCAGCTGATGATGAATATAGGATCCCTTACGTGTTTCTCCGCTACAAGTCCTTGCGGTTTCGTCAGACGATTTATTTTCCACATGCGCCTGAATTATATGTGCAAACATATATAATTATCCAACACAGAGACTTGCTAACCATTAAAGAGTGCATGGCTTTGGCCTCTTTATACTTATATAGTAAATTAGCTGCAGTACCTGAAGTTGCCTAGGTTGAAATCTTCAAGTTATTATGTGATGTCATCCAAATCCATCCAGTGGAAGGCCCAGAATATGCTCCCTGGGTCAAAGTTCTGCCTGGCGCACACTGCCATGGGGTCCAACCAGAACCCCAACCACTCCATTAGGAATCCCAGACCAATTGCTACCCCTCTGTGAAGTTTTTATCCAAATCCATCCAGTGGAATGCAAGAACAGGCTCCCTGGATTAAAGTTCTGCTCAAGTACACCAACAGGAGGTCCGACCAGAACCTTAACCTCCTAGTATGTCTTCTTGGATCCATTGTTACCACTCTGTAAAGTTTTTCTCCAAATTATGTGATGTCATCCAAATCCATCCTGTGGAAGGCCCAGAACAGGCTCCCTGGCTCAAATTTCTACTCGACGCACTCCACTGTGAGGACAGACCAGGACCCCGACCACTCCGTTATAAATCCCAGACCAATTGCCACCCCTCTGTGAAGTTTTCATCCAAAGAACTCATGTGGAAGGCCCAGAATAGGCTCTTTGGGTCAAAGATCAGCCCAGCATCCCCTGGTCAAAATTCTGCCCAATGTACACCAACGGGATGTCCGACCATGACCTTAACCCCCTAGTATATCTTCTGGGATCCCATGTTACCACTCTGTGAAGTTCTCAAACAAATCCAACCAGCGGAAGGCTGAGAACAGGCTCCCCGGTTCAAAGATCAGCCCAGCGTACACCAACGGGAGGTCCGACCGGGACCTCAACCACTTAGTATGTCTTCTTGGATCCAATATTACCACTCTGTGAAGTTTATGTCCACAGGCTCCCGGGGTCAAAGTTCTACCGGCGCTCTCTGCCGTGAGGTTCAACCAGGACCATAACCACTCCATTAGCATCCCCGACCAATTGCCACCCTCTGTGAAGTTTTTCTCCAAATCCGTCCAGTGGAAGACACAGAATGGCTCTGCAGGTCAAAGTTCTGCCCAGCGTACCCGGGTTAAAGTTCTGCCCACCATATACCAACGGGAGGTCCGACTGGGACCTCAACCCCTTAGTATGTCTTCTTGGATCCACAATTCCACACTGCACCCATGTTTGCAAGAAGGTGGAATAATTTGAAGCTGCGCACTGAGGGCCTGAATCAGAGATGTGCGTTCAACTGATGTGCACCTGCAGAACGGGTCCAGCGATAACTCTTGCAGACCCCCCACCAAGCCGCAGAATGATTGACATGCTGCGGCGTGTGAAGGGGATAAAGCATATGCTAATCCATTTTAAATATCTTTATTTGGATACATTTGTGTGTTTATTTTTTAATTGCATGTATCCTAATATATGCACAATTCAGAATAAAAAACACGTACTGTAGTGTAAATGCAGCATTCTTGTGCTATGTGTTTGACGTCTGCATTTTGTATATAATGATCAGTGCTGATATTACTTCCATGTCTGCAATGAATTATGTAAGTTGTAGTTTATTGCCATGGTCATTGCAAATAGTGAAAACCTTTCTCCCAGCAGAATTAACTGTATTTTGAAATGATGCAAAGTCAGAAAACATCTACTGAGATTCACAGAAAGTATTATTGTTAACCACACAGTATAGTACAGCATAATAGCACCTTAAGGAGAATGTTTAATAATTTGTCTAAGCCATGTCTACAAAGAGCATTTTTGCAATAATAGTAATAAGTAGATATAGGCTGTTTGATTTTGCTGAAAACCAAACACACCTTAACTTTGAGGTTCCGAGTCAAACCGAGTCCCAGCTCAGATCACCTTGGGGTTCTGAGATGAACCAAGGGCCTGATTCAGAGCTGAACGCTCTGACCAGAGCACTCGCTCTGAATCAGGGCCTTCCTCCATGAAAATGGAGCGGCCTCCTTGCCGCTCGTATAGCTGTGGGTGACCTCCCACAGCATATGCGAGCGGCCAAAAAGATGGTCGCGATGGTCTTGACCATCGCGACCATCGGACTTGCGACGGAGACCCTGCGGTAGGGTCTCCCTGCCACAAGCCCTGGAGTGATTTTGGCTCTATCAGAGCCAAAATCACTCTCACTGACATCACTAGTGATGTCAGTGGGGCCGGCTTCAGACGGTAGGCGTTCCCATGGGAACGTCTCCATTTGGCAGGCACGCCCCCAGCACGCCCACCAAAGGGGGCGTGCTGTCAATCAACATCGACAGCACACCCCCTTTGGTGCGAGACCCGGAGCGATGGAAAGCCCGTCGCTCCCCGGATCTCGCGCATGCGCACGACGGAGCTCCCTCCGTCGTGCGCATCCGCAGTGGGGAACATCGACCCGCTTGCGAGCGTACTGCCCCAAGTTCCGTCTCGTGTCTTCTTGTCAAGTTTGGAACTTGGATCTAAAAAACGGATCTCGCATGTTTTGGATTGCATTTAAATCCCTCCCTCGTGATTTCAGGTACTGTGAGGTGGTCAAATTGATGGTAATAATGCCATTGGAACAGAAACAGGTCCACGTTACATGATTTTAGCTGTTTCCATAATTTCTTAAAGAAATCCAAACCCAAAACAAAAAATCAAACCAAAATACTTGTGTGTAGTTTTGACAAAACCAAAAAACGACAAAGATTTAGAACCAAAACCAAAACTTGGGGGTCTGCACACATCTCTAGTAATAAGATGAAGAGGCACATTTCTTGGACAAATATGACCTTTTTTTACAGATGTTATTGAAATTGTACAGTATAAAGTCTGTTAATCAATTCACCAAAAACTGAACATCTCAGGAATATACTTATCTTTAATAATTTTGCATAATAATGAAATAGGAGTTAAACAATGCAACATAGGAAGACCCAGTAGGTACTGTACCTGGGCTTCCATTAGGGCCACAACAGCTGTGATT
Source organism: Taudactylus pleione (assembly GCA_031769625.1). Taxonomy (NCBI): domain Eukaryota; kingdom Metazoa; phylum Chordata; class Amphibia; order Anura; family Myobatrachidae; genus Taudactylus; species Taudactylus pleione. Next base: position 5,047,815 of record JAUIMM010000104.1, on the reverse strand, counting down.
AAGGTGAGGACCAATACACTGGCCCACTTGAGCCCTGGCTTGGGTCTGCTGTACGTTTGGAACTCGGATTTAAAAAACAAATCTTTTGGATTCGTTTTGGATTGCATGTAAACAGGTTAAAATGACATGATTTTAGCTGTTTTTATCAATTTTAAATCAATCCAAAACCAAAACCGAATCTGAACCAAACGCTTCAGGATGGTTTTGCCAAAACCAAAACATAGGGGTCCACACACACATCTGTAATAAATAAATTGATTTTACTCAGACTTTTACTTGCGGTGGATTATATTATAAAGTAATTATGACCAAAAGAGAGTGATCAAGTATGAAAGTAAATAAATGTATTTATTAATGGCATCAAAAAACATACAACTACTGTCCTGGATAAATTAATTGCATAATGTTTTTCTCTAGTGCAGAAAATAATTGATGAAAAACTTGCAAAAAATTATAAAAAAAAAATGTACAACCAAATAAATTAAAAAGAGTATCATATGCTAAAATATGACATAATAATTTACCTATAAACAAAGCATAAAATAAAAGCTAAAAAGTCACTTAAACTGCGACGTGTTTCACTGCATCCAGCCGCTTCCTCAGGCAGTTTAGTTTTGGACCAGCTTGGAGCTAGCAGTGTTTGAGTTTTCATCTTATACTTTTAATGAGACCTATTTTACACTAGTAAGTTCCCATTAAGCAGAGAAGAGCCTTTCCAGTCATAGGGCCATATTTAATTATAGGCGAAAAGTCCAAGGCCGGACTTTTCGCCATCATCGCAGGTTTTTTTGGGGGATAAAGTTTCGGGCACATGCCTGCGTATCCCTGTATTCAATTAGGAATCGACGAAAATGGGACCCGGCAGAAAGGTAAGTAGCGAAAAGTCCTGTCACTTTTTGGGGAAATCAGCCTGTCACCCCCCAAAAGATGTACTAACATGGGGGATAACTAATAGCTATGGGTACCCCCGAAAAGCCCTGCTAAAGGTATTTAGTGTTTTTAAACTGTCTCTGCAGGAGCTTTAATGCGTCTTTATAACAAAGTGGTCAGGAATAGCGTTTAGCAAAAATAACTAGTCCCACCAAATTTGGGGTACATGAAAATGGGTGCAAGCATATTTTTAAGTCCCTAAAGTGAACTTTTAAAAATCATAAAAAATCCACCTACCGCAACCGCATTCTAAAAAACACGTGCCGCATACTTGGGGACTCCCTCTGAGTCTGTTTCGGTAATTTATAAGTTTGTCTCCCATTTTTTTTTATCGCCCCAAAACCAAAACATATTTTTGGGAGTATCCTGTTGAACTTTTTAAAATTTTTTTTTGACACAGATTACCTTTAAGGGACATTGCAAAGGGTGCAGGGTACTTTTATGTACTTTGTACTCCAAAACACCAATTCTGCACTTTTTATCGCCACGTAATCATAGGTGAAAAGTTATCCCCAATTTTTGCCACCTGCGAAAAATCTTTGAAATTGAATATGGGGAAAAGTAAAAACGGCGCAAATGACGTCATCGGCGATAAATTATCGCCAATAATCGGTTTTCGCAGCCTAATTGAATATGGCCAATTATAGCCTCACCACAGTTACGCATAGGTGTACAGAGCCATTGCTAAAGGGGATATGTATCAAACTTTCAAAAGAGGACATGGGGGAGATGTTGCTCATAGCAGCCAATATGATTTAGAAAATGTACTAGAAAAATAATAGCTAGAATATGTTTGCATAGGCAAACGCAGACGGGGTTTCCGTCTGCCTGAAACCCCCCTCCCCAGCACATACCAAGACCACAGTAGAAATAGTAATATAATAGAATTTTACTAGTGCTACATGTTCTTCTCAGTATCACAAATTAAATAATTACCTTTGGATCTTTTAACATGTATCAGCCTGTAATAAATAACCTGTGCACCAGTTAGGGAGGTGCTGCTATGGAGCCCAATATGTACATATATGTCCAGGGCTGTGCTAGGTCCTTCTGCTGCTCCTCCAGGCTCCCAGACTTGCTCCAATAGTCTGCAATGGTGCCCACATCTAAAATAAAAACATTCAGCTCAGGCAGGGTGGCTTACTGCCACCAGGGGCGCCAAGAGGGGGGGGGGGAGCGGGTACAAATTACCCGAGCTTCCTGAGGGGCCCCTCCCCTCCCTCACAACAGCCCAGCACACAGCATGTGCTGAGCTGCAGTTGGAGACTGCTCGTGGCTTCTGAGCAGCACCAACAGTAGTCTCCTATGCCTGTGGGGGGGGAGCGATCACACTGAGCTGAGGGGGCTCAGAGCGCCCGTGATTAGGCCACACCCCCTGTTACCCGGGCCCGCCGCGGCTCTTGGCCGGCCTGACTGCCGCATCATATGACTTACTGTGATCCTGTATATGCTGGAATTATGACAAACAATACACATTGTATGACGCATATTAAAGCTGGATAAGTGATAATTCTGCCCTCTTCATGGACTGGCCACACTCACTCTATAATCAGGCATTTGGAAACCCCTCTCTAGAAATCCTGCGTTTGCCACTGGTTTGGTTGCTATGGGTGATTTCTCCACTTGTCCTCTTTAGGAGATTTGATACATCTCACTCTGAGAGAGGAGCATACAGTATGTGTGCATCTTGACATACACATGTGGACAATCTACACACATTGGTGCAAAATGAAGGCAATTTGTGAAGCACATACCCAGTGTTTCCTTATTGACCTCCCTAATAAGTGACTGGTTTTGCACATCAGCAATAATTGGCAAAGTTGAAATGAAATAAAGCAGAGCAGAGGGTGCATTGTTTTGGCCTCTCCTTGCTTTGCAGTAGGGCACACAACTATTTCACTCCGCAAAAGGTCTTGAATTTTGCCCCAATTCAGAGCTGGCAAAATAATCTCTCATGCAATCTACAGTACATTTTACATCTTTCAGCTACATTTCAGCAGAGAAGCCCCATTCTGCTACAGTTTGGCCAATGTACATAAATATCTTCAAAAATACATAAATACTACATGCAATAAGGTTAGCCCCAATGTCACCTAATACTCATGAAAATAAATTAGGATAATGCTGCCAAGCCACTAGCAGACTATAGAAACGACACCACGATTATGACATTTTAATCGTGCAGTCGTTTCTATGTCTGTGATAAGCCTACACTGACTGAGCAGTCATTCAGTGCAGGCTCATCAATCATCTGGCAACATGCTGAACCTGCCGTTATCGTCAGGTTGACCAGCATGTTTGCACGATGATAGATGTCTAAACGACCAGCGGGCACGCGCATCACTGGCCGTTTTAGACATTTTTGAAAATGATTTGCAAACGATTGAACGATCGTTATCGTTCAATCGTTCAACTTAATCGTCTAGTGGTTGGGCAGCATTACCTAAGATGTATTTTTTTAGCTAAAAATACTTATATAATAAAGCATGGTTCTACTGTGGCAGCAGGCTCTACTTTTATATGGCTCTACTCAGGACCTGATTCAGAGATGGACGGAATTGCAGAGCTGCACACATGCAGCTGAGGAAATCCGTTCATCTCAGATGCAAATGCAGAAGGAGATGTCAGACTCCTCCTTGCTACATTGCAATCCCAGCACTGTGACCAACGTTGCAGGATGGAACCACCATTATGACTGATGGTTGCTCCTTTGGTCAGGCTGCAGGAGCTGAAGCTTCCCACAGCTTGACTAGTTGCTGGTCACTTAAGTAGCCAGATGGAAAAAAGGGGGTGACACGCCACGTTTCCAGGAAAGGCGACAAGGCACGCTCCTCCTCCGCCCCCCAAATGCTGCAGCATGTCATTCTGTGGCTTGGGGGGGTCTGCAAGAGTAATCGCTGGAAGCATTTTGCAGATGCACAGAAGGGGTCCTGCACAGACGCAGACCAGGCAACGTCGGAGATGTACGTTCATCATCGGATGAATGTACATCTCGGAATCAGTGCGCAGCTTCAATTTATTCCACCAACAGCAAACATAGGTGCAAATGTTGTCCACTTGCTGAGTCCCTGTAATTGTCGATGAATTAGAACCAATGAATGGAATAGCAGGTATGTTTTTTTATGCCTATGATTCTCATATAAACGCTGCCAAGAACTCTAGCTTCATACAGTGAGAGAGGGGCCGAGAGAGTGGGAGCCTTGAGTGCCTCCATGGTCGGTTTATTGTGCCCTTAAACTAGAACAATAAAATTAGGTAATAAAATTGAGCAGCATGTACATAAAATTACTAGAACGCATCTCCCCCACTATGCCCCCGTCCCTGGAGAGAGATAAATCATTCATTTCCCTGCGTTGGAGTGACCGCTTGACTTGCTTGTGGCTTTAATTCACTCTGCAAGCTGTTGTGGATAAATCATGCTTAATACTTCTGGGATAGATATTGTCTGTATACATATCTGTATCTGTCAGGAGAAGGAGTATTGGTGGCTGCATATGAGGAGCGGCAGACATGAGTTATAGGTGTCGGCCTTGATTATTATGACCCAGGGCAAGTCTGTCTGATTCTTGTTTGTGTTTGTTACATTTTACATTTGGACAGTGCATGTGCTTAGTACTATGTATAATAAGCTAATGGGTTATTGCATATATATTAACTGTAACTTCTTGGCAAAACTGTGGAAAATTCTGTATTGTATCATACATTAGTCTACCAGCCTTCAGCCCATTCTGTGGCACAGAAAACTTGTGGTTAAAATTGAATCATGGTGCTACCTGATTTAGGGGTCTATTTACTAAGCAGTGTTAGAAGACAGAGTGAAAAGTGATAAGGTGCCAGCCAATCAGCTCCTAACTGCCATCTCATAGGCTGTGTCTGAAAAATGACAGTTAGGAGCTGATTGGCTGGCACCTTATCACTTTTCACTCTGGGCCTGATTGAGAGCCGCTCGTAAGCGGCCTCTCGTTCGCTCCGAGCGATGTTCGCACATCTGCGCATGCGTATGGGTTGTAATGCGCATGCGCCAACCAGTCAGTGCGGTCGGAAATCGTGTGCTCACAAAATAGCGAATGCCTGCTAATTTGAGTGACAGAATGAGGCGTTTGTGGGTGGTAACAGGGGAAGGTGCTTGAAAACGGGGAGTGGAGATCCGAACGCAGGCGTGCCAAACGGTCAAAACGGGCGTTTTAAGGGTGTGCATAATTAACAAAGCAGCGTAATCGACCACGTCACTTGGTTGTCTTTTAGCCTGAACTACTCGCATGATTGCGGTAGGAAAATGCTACCACAAGAATAGCGAGCAGTTCATACGCCTTTCGATGTACTCGATTAATCAAATAAATAGCGGAGATGACGTATGATGCGAGCGGCCAAGGGGCGTCTTTACAAAATAGCGAGCGCATGTTTCGTTCGCTCGTTCAGACATAGAGGCGTCAACAGACCGCAAAGAGCGAGCGCTCAATTTAAATAGCCAGCCCCTTTTTCTGAACGAGCGTCCGCAAATATCATCCGGCTCTGAATCAGGCCCTCTGTCTCCTAACACTGCTTAGTAAATAGACCCCTTAATTTTGTATGTTTCTTCTGTGGCTGCATGGGTGTCTTTTCTGTGCTTTCATTTCCTCCCATGATTCAAAGCTATAACTAATTGGTTATATGACTCCTAACTAGGTTGGCCCTGGGTGTTTGTGTACCTGTGTTAGGGAATTTAATGAAAAGTGTGTAAGTTTTGCATAGGACAGGGACTGATATAAATGCATAAAATTATCTGTAGAACACTGCATAATATGCCTGTGCTTAAGAGTAATAATAATAATAATAATAATGATGATAATAATAATAATAATAATATTAACAACAATACCTTAGCTTCTTATATGGGATGTAGTCGGCATCTCAGCGCACACAATGCGGCGGTTGAATCCCGGCACCGGAATCCCAACAGAAGTAGGGCCCCGGCTCCAAAATTCTGACAGTCAGTATTGAGGTTAGAGAGAGGGTTAGGGTTAGGCACTGGGGGGGTGGGTTAGAGTTAGGCTGTGGGAGGGGGGGGTTAGGTTGCAGAGTGGGGCAGTTAGCCTGCCGAAGGGGAAGGTTAGGGTTAGGCTGCAGGAGGGGTGGGTTAGGGGAAGAATTAGAATACTTAACTGCATGCGTCTGGATTTCCTCCGTTGGGATTCCACTGCCGGGATTCTGATTACTGGCATTATCATCTTTTTTTTTCATACAGCTAGTAAAAACTTAGGCCCTCATTCAGAGCCGTACGCTCTGAGCAGAGCGCACGCTCTGAATGAGGGCCGCCCTCCATAATTATGGAGCGTCCTCCTGGACGCTCGTATAGCTGTGGGTCACCACCCACAGCCTATACGAGCGTGCAGTTTGATGGCCGCGATGGTCTTGACCGTCGCGACCATTGTCACTGCGAGCCGGAGCCTGCGGTTGAGTTTTTCAACCGCAAGGCCCAGAGTGATTTTGGCTCTATCAGAGCCAAAATCACTCCCACTGACATCACTAGTGATGTCAGTGGGCCGGCTTCTGACGGTAGGCGTTCCCTTGGGAACGCCCCCGTCAGGGAGGCGCGCCCCCGGCACGCCCACCAAAGGGGGCGTGCTGTCAATCAACATCGACAGCACGCCCCCTTTGATCAGACACAACGAGCGAAGGAAAGTCCTTCGCTCGTCGCGTCTGGCGCATGCGCACGACGGAGCTCCCGCCGTCGTGCGCATGCGCAGTGCACAACATCGACCCACTTGCGAGCGGACAGCCGCTTGCGAGTGGGTCTGAATCAGGCCCTTAATTGTTACAAGCATTTTTGGTATAGAGGGAGGTCATGATATAGTTCTCAATGTGTTGAATAAAGCATAATATGGTCTGAAAAATGTCACAAATGCTGCACATACCATCCTTGGAACAGAACAGCAGCATTAAAAAATGATTTATTCTTATTTTATTTATAAAATAAATACGACACTCAGGGATGGTTTGGGATGGAAAACCAGGTTCTGGTAGCAGCCCTAATGGGGTGGGGTCTGTTGAAGGGGTGGCGTCTGTGGAGGGGGGCAGGATGCACCCTCCTCATAGGGCCTGAATCTGAGTTGTAAGCCCTCCTTGCGTCTTTTGATGCAGTTTCATCTGCAACTTTATGCTATTGCCGCTACAATGCCCTTCCCTGATGTACATTTGTGTGTCCCAATGTGTAAGGACCGAGATGCCTGCTGTCATTGTCAAAAGATGCTGCAATCGTGCTTTGTGCATCTTTAGACGCCACCATCAGTTGTGCCATTAAAACTTGCCTTATGCTAGGTGTAGATCATGCGAGTATGGCCTCTAATTGTCTCTGTACACTACCACTTTCATCAACGCACCCGTGTTACTTAAATGACACTTCCATATTACCCGTCATCTGCTGGGTCAAGCTCAGCAGGATGCAACCCCCATCTCACCAGTCACTTCCTGGCCCACTATCCGCCCCTTCCATCCAACACTCCGCACCAGCTCACAGTTACACTGCACCAGCACACACAGGGTTAAACCATACAGTGGCAGCACACACAGGATTACACTGCACAATAACAGCACACACAGGGGTACACCACACTGCTACAACACACACAGAATTACACCGCACTGCACTAGCAAATACAGGGTTCCACTGCACTGCTCACAACAGTTTTCAGAAAGAGGATGTTAGAGGGCAGTGATATAAGCAGTATACACACTAGACGATAAGTTGGATGATTTGAATGCTAACGATATCATTATCGTTCATCAGGTCCAATATTGTCCAGTTTGTATGCGGTGAATGACAAACGATACGTGCTCCAGCGGGTCATTGAAGATGTCGTTCATCGACTGAACATGCAAGCCAACCTGACAATATCGTGAGGGAGTGTGCCAGCACTGAACGATATCATTAACGATATCGTTCAGTGTGTGTGTTCAATGTCGTTAACGACATTGAGCTCGGCACTGCAGAGGAACACTAGACGATATCGGTCATGGAACATAACGTTTAGTGTGTACACAGCAGTAGAGAGAGAGGACAGAAATAGGGGAGAAAGATACAGACAGAGGGATGAGACATAGCCATGCTCTGCCATATCACTCAGGCAGTGCTGGAAATGGGGTAAGGAAACCTTAAAGATCTAGCTGGTAGCTGGGGTGGGCACAGGTTGCCTTGCAGTGAACCCACCCCGTGCATACTGTACCAAAATAAGGGTATTGCAGCACACATCTGTGGTACCCCGAAAGTTAGGAGATCCCACTATGGGGAAAAGAACTGTGTCAGAATGTAAAGTTATGAATGTCTCAGAAAAATGCTATTATATATATATATATATATATATATATATCTATCCTGTTCGTGATGCCAAATGTTACTCCCCTATTTTCAGAGTATGAGTAATAATGGGGTTGTAGGTTCTTTTCTTTATACAGAGAGGTAAAGAGGTAAGTATGCAACAGGTTGGGAGAAAAGTATTAGGTATTTTATTGCAGCAAACTAAATTACATGATATCAGTTTGTATTTTAGGTATGCGGAGTACAAATTAAATTATAATAGCAACTACTTCAACAATTACATTTACAATTCAATTCTCACAAATAAAACAACAAATCGAGTTTTTATTATTCAGGAACTCAGCTCCCTTGCATTTGGTAGGAATGGGTATCCTACTGTAGATTTTAAGAGGTACATACATGCACTACGTTCCCTACCACAGCTTAACTTACGCTATAAATACTCACTAAAAACAATGAATAACAGTCTATACATTAGTCTCTCAGTTTGCGGACTATGGACCTCATTCAGAGTCGGTCGTTGCGGCCGCACGGTCGTAGGGGAAAGGGGCCGTATATGCAAATTAAGCGATCACAAGTTGCGGTCCTAAGATGAGATCGTTAGCTGAACGACCGAGGGTAAGAAGCGGGCGTAAAATAAATAACGCCCCCTTCTCGATCACAACACACGTCATCTCCTGGGATATAAGGATTAATCGCGAGCATCGGGAACCATCGGAGCTGGTCGTAGAGCTTAAGGTTGACCATACCCTCTCTTAAGCACTATGATCAAGTCAGTGTAAAAACCTCCCATGTCACATGTGCCATGACGCTACTTTGTTAATTATGCACTCCCATTAAACGCTGTTCGCATAATTAGGCTCGCCTGCGTTCAGATCTCCACTCCCCCGTTTTCAAGCACCTTCCCCTGTTACCACCCACAAATGGTGCATTCTGTCACTCAAACTAACGACCTGGCTGTGTTCAAGGAGAGAGAAATTTCTGATCGTAAGAGCTAGTTTGCGCACGCGCATTGCGAACTTTACGCATGCGCAGTTTAGCGAACATCGGTGGCGTACGACCGTGCGGCCGCAACGACCGACTCTGAATGAGGTCATATATTCCTAAACTTAAGTGGCCAGAAGCTATTAGTTTATGAATTAATATTGTAATAAATCTTCCTGAGTGTTCGCTGCGTTGCCCAGGTTATCTGCTGAAAGATCTGACTTTAGTCTGTATTAACAGGAATAACTCCACAGTGGGTGAGTATAAAGCTGAGTTGCTCCTAATGCAATTGTCTCTCCCTTTTATCCTGGCTGACAGACTCTGCAACAATGTTACAATCTTTGCAGTATAAAGCAGTCCAAAAAGAGGGGGGGGGGGGTAGTTGTTTGTAACGTCAATCACACTGCCGACTTGTTGCTATAAATGAACTACTGTGATAATTTGTTAGCTGGCTCTACCTCTCCTATTGCATATATACAGCTGAGACTTCTTCCCTTTGTAGACTGACAAAACGGCCTGCTTTGGTGAGTTTTATTAAATGCAGTCCCTGCAGCTCCTCATGGGGACTCTCCTGCCCACAAGTCTAATGGACCAAGTCTATGGCTTTCAGCGACTTTATGCGGCTAATACAGTTTAGGCTGTAGACACTCCAGTAATTTAAGCTCCTTTCCTGCACTGGTGACTGGGGAGCTTATTGCTGGACACTATGCAAAGGGGCTGTTGATGCCAGCTAGCTGCGGGCCAACTGTTAGTGGGTAATTGTACCGAAGTGTGTGCGGCCAAGTCTTACCCACGCGATAACCTCACCTGCTCTCTGTGCCTGCAGGAAAGGACCTTAAATTGCTGGAGTGTCTACAGCCTAAACTGTGTTAGCCGCATAAGGTCGCTGAAAGCCATAGACTTGGTCCATTAGACTTGTGGGCAGGAGAGTCCCCATGAGGAGCTGCAGGGACTGCGTTTAATAAAACTCACCAAAGCAGGCCATTTTGTCAGTCTACAAAGGGAAGAAGTCTCAGCTGTATATGCAATAGGAGAGGTAGAGCCAGCTAACAAATTATCACAGTAGTTCATTTATAGCAACAAGTCGGCAGTGTGATTGACGTTACAAACAACTTCTCCCCCCTTTTTGGACAGCTTTATACTGCAAAGATAGTAACGTTGTTGCAGAGTCTGTCAGCCAGGATAAAAGGGAGAGACAATTGCATTAGGAGCAAGTCAGCTTTATACTCACCCACTGTGGAGTTATTCCTGTTAATACAGACTAAAGTCAGATCTTTCAGCAGATAACCCGTGCAACGCAGTGTACACTCAGGAAGATTTAATACAATATTAATTCATAAACTAATAGCTTCTGGCCAGTTAAGCTTAGGAATATAGGGCCTCATTCAGATCCACTCGCAAGCGGCTGTCCGCTCGCAAGTGGGTCGATGGTGTGCACTGCGCATGCGCACGACGGAGGGAGCTCCGTCGTGCGCATGCACCAGACGCGACGAGCGAAGGACTTTCCTTCGCTCGTTGTGTCTGATCAAAGGGGGCGTGCTGTCGATGTTGATTGACAGCACGCCCCCTTTGGTGGGCGTGCCGGTGGCGTGCCTGCCAGACGGAGGCGTTACCAAGGGAACGCCTACCGTCAGAAGCCGGCCCCACTGACATCACTAGTGATGTCAGTGGGAGTGATTTTGGCTCTGATAGAGCCAAAATCACTCCAGGGCTTGTGGTCGAAAAACCCGACCACAGGCTTCTGGTCGCACTGGCGATGGTCGCGATGATCAAGACCATCGCGACCATCATCCTGCACGCTCGTATGTGCTGTGGGTGGTGACCCACAGCTATACGAGCGTCCAGGAGGACGCTCCATTTTTATGGAGGACGGCCCTCATTCAGAGCGAGCGCTCTGCTCAGAGCGTCCGGCTCTGAATGAGGGCCATAGTCCGCAAACTGAGAGACTAATGTAAAGACTGTTATTCATTGCTTTTATTGATTATTTATAGCGTTTAAGTTAAGCTGTGGTAGGGAACGTAGTGCAAGTATTAACCTCTTTAAATATACAGGAGGAGACCCATTCCTACCAAATGCAAGGGAGCTGAGGGCCTGATTCAGAGCCGAATGCTCTGAGCAGAGCGCTCGCTCTGAATCAGGGCCCTCCTCCCTAAAAATGGAGCGGCCTCTTGGACGCTCGCATAGCTGTGGGTTACCACCCACAGCTATAGCGAGCGTCCTTGATGATGGTCGCGATGGTCAAGACCATCGCGACCATCGGGCTTGCGACGAGACCCTGCGGTAGGGTCTTGCTGCGGCAAGCCCTGGAGTGATTTTGGCTCTATCAGAGCCCAAATCACTCCCACTGACATCACTAGTGATGTCAGTGGGGCCGGCCCCAGACGGTAGGCATTCCCATGGGAACGCCTCCGTCTGGCAGCCACACCCCCGGCATGCCCACCAAAGGGGGCGTGCTGTCACTCACCATCGACAGCACGCCCCCTTTGGTGCGAGATCCCGAGCGACGGATTCTTCGTCGCTCGCCGGGTCTCACGCATGCGCACGACGGAGCTCCCTCCGTCGTGCGCCTGCGCATAAGGGCACCATTGACCCGCTTGTGAGCGTCCTTCGCTAGCGAGCGGGTCTGAATTAGGCCCTGATTCAGAGCCGAACGCTATTTGCGGACAAACGTTCTGAAAAAGGGGCCGGATATTTAAATGAAGTGCTCGCTCTTTGCGGTCTATTGAAGCCTCTATGTCTGAACGAGCGAACAAAGCATGCAGTTGCTATTTTGTAAAAAACGCCCCCTGGCCGCTTGCATCATACGTCATCTCCGCTATTTATTAGATTAATCGAGTACATCGAACAGCGTATGAACTGCTCGCTATTCTTGTGGTAGCATTTTCCTACCGCAATCATGCGAGCAGTTCAGGCTAAAAAACAACCAAGTGGCGTGGTCAATGACGCTGCTTTGTTAATTATGCACACCCATAAAACACCCGTTTTGACCTTTAAGCACGCCTGCGTTCGGATCTCCACTCCCCGTTTTCAAGCACCTTCCCCTGTTACCACTCACATACGCCTCATCCTGTCACTCAAATTAGCAGGCATTTGCTATATTGCGAGCACACGATTTCTGACCGCACTGACTGGTTCGCGCATGCGTACTAAAACCCATATGCATGCGCAGATGTGCGAACATCGCTCCGAACGAACGAGCGGCCGCTTACGAGCGGCTCTGAATCAGACCCTGAGTTCCTGAATAATAAAAACTCGATTTGTTGTTTTATTTGTGAAAATTGAATTGTAAATGTAATTGTTGAAGTAGTTGCTATTATAATTGAATTTGTACTCCGCATACCTAAAATATGTTCTGATATGATATAATTTCGTTTGCTGCAATAAAATACCTAATACTTTTCTCCCAACCTGTTGCATACTTACCTCTTTACCTCTCTGTATAAAGAAAAGAACCTACAACCCCATTATTACTCATACTCTGAAAATAGGGGTATTACACATCTATAGAGGTGCTGTCCCCCTACCCATGTGTACTTACCCCAGGCAGGTCGGTGGTCGTGGATGGGGCATTCTTATCCCTCCTTCTCCTGTAAGTATCCCTCTCGGTCCTCTGTGTGTGTCCCCGGTCCCAATCCCGGACCCTTACTCAGACCCTCCAACATTAGGTACAAAATGCTCTGCTCCTGGACTTCCTTCTTAATTTATGATTGCAGACACCTGTGCTGAAACACCTGTCTCATCAATTACCTAGTTCAACACAGGTGACTGTAATCATACCTCAGGTGGGAAGTCCAGGAGCAGAGTGTTTTGTACCTAATGGAACAGGTTATGTTGGAGGTAGGCCTTACTGCCCAGTTCCGGCTGGTCATGCGCAGCAGCTCTCCCTTGCCCATTTTACTTCTGCTTCATTGAGCTTCAAGCTGTCTCCAAGTCCTAACGCTGCCTAATCAGAGCCGCTCCGATTGCGGCAGCCGGCCCGGCAGAGGGGTGAGTGAAGGCCACTGAGGGAACAATGGGACCGGCCCAGCGGGAATGGGCCCGTTGTCCCGGCGGCCCAATCCGCCCCTGACGACACTGTTTCAACCATTTTAAGAGGTTTACAATAAAAAATGCTGGTATGCAGGCAAATTTGGGCAGGATGTAACACAATCAAATTGCGATACTTCATACGTCCCCCCCATTGTAAGCCACAAAACAAGATAACTGGCTAGAAAGTGTAGGGATAATATTCAGTCACTCCTCTATAGCATGCCTATACAAAACTACAATCCTTTATGGTAGACCCTTTGAAAATATTGATGCACTTATCTCTTATTAAACAAGATATTCAACTAAGAGATCTATTTGTTTCACTATTCAACCTCAGGAAATGACAGGCTGCTTCAGATGAGTAGCACTTTTCAAATATACTGTATGTTTTTGGTTTTATTATTATTGTACAGTGCCCATTAATTCATCCTTCACAATCTGCTACTTAATTCTAATTTAATTAAGTAACATTGACAGCAGGTTTATGAAACATCAATCAAATGGAACTAAAAATAAATACATAATTTGCAAAGAATATATTGTGCCTTGTACATGTCAGTAAAACATGACATTTTTAGATCACAGTTTTGGGTTTGAGGACACTTTCTATCAGAGTATATGTGCAGAGGAAATTATGTTCATTTATATTTTGTCCATTGTGCATTTGCAAGGAATCTCTAAATCAGTTGTCTCCAACCTTAATGGGGGGCATCCACTAGACGATTTTATTCCTGTCCAACCTCTTAACGATTTTCCCTTGAAGTTTCCCTTGAAATATGATCTTCCACTCTGAACAATTTGCAAAAGATTTGCAAAAGATTTGCAAAAGATTTGCAAAAGATATGCAAACGATTTGCAAAACATATAACAATAAACTATGTTGTTTTAATCTGTGATTGAGAGCTTTCAGCTATAGTGGGCAGATAGTGGTTCATCGTTTGATCGTTCAGGATGAACGATGTGTAAACGATGTGTAAACGATTTGTAAGCAATCAAGTGAAATTGACCTGCATGTTCAGTCGATGGAGGAGACGATCAAACGACCAGCGGGAGCGCGCATCGTACATCGTTAGAAACAATTACTGCACGATTTGCAAACGATGTTCAAACGATTATCGAACGATTTTATCATTATCGTTCAATCGTTCAACTTTATCGTCTAGTGGATACCCCCCTTAACTGGGGTGGGAGCTACTTCAAAAGAATTGAGACGTCTGGAAGAGCCACATTTTATTTTTGAATACTAGAAACTGGCTAAAAAACAAATTTTTCATAGAACAACAATGCATGTATTAATACAGTGATAAATGTCTATGAAAAATTTGGTTATTAGCCAGGTTTTAGTATTAAAAAATAAAATGTGGAGAGCTGGCAGCGGGGAGCAGGGGGCTGTTGGATGCAGAGGAGTATAGAACCATGGTGCCCGGAGAAAGTGCACGTCATAGTGCCCCCCCCACTCCCTGTCCTGAACTATGCCAGTGGGGTTTGGCCAGCCTGTGGGGGAATACTGAAGTGAAGAGAAAAACAGCAAACAGTGGCAGTATCACGCTGGGCATTGAGGTCCCATTGGGCGAATAGAATGCTTCGGTGTTACACAAGGGGTAGCTGCTTTGGCTCGGCTTTATTTATATATAGCACCTAGGATCTGACTTTTATCTTCTTTGAATTATTATTAGTCAATAGAGGAGATTGTATTATATATTCTGACCATTTCAATTGACAGAGTATATGTGCTAGAGTGAGATTCCACAGGGTGCACAGCTTATTACTGCAATTACTGCCCCAAGCAAATTTCACTGGAGTGGGAACACCTATGGGAATCTCCCTTCTCAGCTATGCTACTCAGCAAATATACATTGCACCTACAGTATATTAATGTGAGTACTACTAATCATGTTCTGTGTACCACCATTATTATTATTTCAGGTCTCCTAATATTTTTTAAAAATCAATTCAAATAACACTGTGGTCATGCCTGGGAACACCTCATTACTTTAAATAGCAAAGCAGTAACTTTTTTTAAACTCATACTTTATAATTGAAGTTTAGGATTTTACCACAGATGTGTAACTATTAAGTCCATTGAAGCACAGAATGAGGAGAGAAGGAGGGAGGGGATCAAAGAGGAGAGGGAAGGGGAAAGTACTGATCAGAGAGAGGAGGTGCCGGAAGCCAATAAGAAAGGAGTGGACGGTCGCAGGCTAGAGAGGGGAGGGAGTTAAAGAGGTGAGAAGGGAATGTAATCAATCTGACAGGAAAGGGGAGGTGACAGAAGATGATCACAGAGGAGGGAGGGCTAGGGGGAGGCAATCTGAGCAGTTTGAGGGAGCATGAAATGTAGAAATGGATCTCAGATCCGTTACATACTTAGGATATAGAGCAAACAAACTGAGATAAAACCAACAGGCTGCCATCACACTGTGCAGCGCCCCATGAATTCTGGAACCTTGGATGGCACCCTCTCTCCATTTTGGTGCCCGGAGCTCATGCTCCACTGGAACCACCGTCGCTACTCCCCTGGTTGGATGGATCGTGCAGGCAGAACAGTGGATTAACAGGCCCCACACCACCTTTCAAAGTGCTCTGTCACTTTCATTGTGCAGCTGTAGGGGGTAGGAGCAGGCCCCCGGGCCTGTGACAACAAGGTTTTTGCAGTGTTCTCCCCAGAATTGTTTTCCAGCCGGGTGGGGGCCTTCGCAATTATGCGTGTGGCGGGAAAAGCTGTATCTCCCATTCCAGCCCGACAGGTCTCAGGCTGCTCCCCCACTGGCTCTCAGTCAAAAGTGCCCATTATGCAGTGCCACCTGTAGTTATCCCCATATGCAGTGCCCCCTGTATTTGTGCCCATTATACACTGCCCCCTATAGTTTTCTCCTTTATGCATTACCCCCTGTAGTTTTGCTTTGCCCTTATGCAGTGCCCCCAGGCTGAAATAGTACCCCTATGCAGTGCCCCCAGACTGAAGTAGTGCCCCGATGCAGTGCCTCCAGGCTGGTCCCTTATGCAGTGCCCCCAGGCTTAAATAGTGCCCCTTATGCAGTGCCCCCAGACTGGCCCTTTATGCAGTCCCGCAGACTGGTCCCAGCTCCAGCCCAGAACTTACCTGAACATGCTTGGCGCTCCCACTCCCGCTGCCTCGCTCTGACTGCATTTAACTAGATCCAGCAGGCGCGCAGTGCAGGCTCCTCACGTTGCGAGTGACGTCATGACGTCACCCACGCAGTGCATCACTGGGAACGCTTGCCTCTGAAGTGATCTGAGGCTTCTTTAGCCTCCGGTCGCTTCAGAGGCGAGGGTGACCGGGAATGTGGTGGGGGAAAGTGCCGGGCGGTAAGCTATTTCTGCTGGGCGATGCACGCGCAGAAAGCAGCCTGGGGAGAACACAGGACTCGAGCCGCCGTCCTTACTGTGGCGAGCTACCGGTGGCTCGCGAGCGACGGGTTGGCGACCACTGCTCTAAAGGCATAGTTCATTCATTATGAAAGTGTTTATTTAAAAAATTATTGAAAATATGGTAATCATCTCATTAAACAATAAATAGGACATTTTGCTGTGCAAGAGAATCTGTATATATTTTACTTTGTGCAACATAACCTGATAACACTGGAGAAACTACGCGTATATATTGATCTCAGTACAAGAAATAAGTCACTCAACCTCCTAACATGTCCTGCTCACACTGGATATCTTCATAATACAACAACGCGTATATTGCTCTTTGTACAGACATAGGGCCTGATTCTGACCCGCTCGAGAGCGCTCAGCGCTCGCAAGCGGGTCGATGGTGCCCAAGTGCGCATGCGCATGACGGAGGCGGCTCCGTCGTGCGCATGCGCGAGACCCGAATAACGACGGCCAAGCACCAATAACGAGGGTCTCGCACCAAGGGGGCGTACTGTCGATGGTGAGTGACAGCACGCCCCCTTTGGTGGGCGTGCCGGGGGCGTGGCTGCCCAGACAGAGGCGTTCCCATGGGAACGCCTTCCGTCTGGGTCCGGCCCCATTGACATCACTAGTGATGTCAGTGGGAGTGCTTGTGGCTCTGATAGATCCAAAAGCAGTCCTGGGCTTGCGGAAACGAGACCCTACCGCAGGGTCTCGTCGCAAGCCCGATGGTCGCGATGGTCTTGACCATCGCAACCATCATTTTGGCCGCTCGCTATAGCTGTGGGTGGTCACCCACAGCTATGCAAGCGGCCAGGAGGCCGCTCCAAAAAGGAGCAGGGACGGCCCTGATTCAGAGCGAGCGCTCTGTCAGAGCATCCGGCTCTGAATCAGGGCCATAGGTCACTACACCTTCTAACATGACCTGACCACTGGACATGATCAAAATACAATTTTATATCAATCTTTAAGACAGACATAAGACAGTACACCTCCAAACATCACCTGACTACGGGACAGGTTCTGCATCTTGATTAAAAATTTATTCCCGCACCAGATTCGTTAATAGGTACAGTATTTATACTTATATTATGTCCACAAATTCCACCCTACATTGTACAGTAACTAATGATAATTCTGACATATACTGTATTCTACTGTGATTACATTGTTAGCTATAGGGGTGCTATCACTGATATAAAACAAAAATACGATTGTGTGATGTTAAATTGATTTTGTCAATTTGTTAAAACATAACATTTAATTAACAATTCTTAAAATATTTTCTAAGTGAGATCCTACTAGTCTAGAGAAATATGTTCATAATCATAATACAATTCTATTACACTATCTACAGACAAAGAACTTTACACCTTCCCAACATGACCAAACCACTGGACATGAACATAATACAATTCTATATAGTCATAGGACACTACACCTCCCAACATGACCTGACCACTTGACATGATGATAATATATTTAAATTACACTGTATACAGACATTTTATACTACACTTCCCAATATGATCATACCACTGGACATGATCATTATACAATTCTAATAGACTGTATACAGCTATAGGACACCACTCCTCCCAACGTGACCTGACCACTAGAAATGATCATAATACAATTCTATTACACTGTATTACAACATAAGACATTGCCCAGCATGATGTGCTCACTGGACATACAGTAATCATAATACAATTCTATTACACAATATAATACAATAGTGTTACACGGTATACGTTCAGGAAGCCGGCCGTCGCAATGCCGACATCCGGCTTCCTGACTACTTAATCCCGGTGAGGGTTAAATGACAGGCATCCCGATTGAAGTGATGCCGGGCGCGGACAGCCGCAGGGGGGGGGAGCGTTAGGTTAGGGGCTTTCGGGGGGAACTTAGGGTTAGGCCCCCCCCGGGAGGTTAGGGTTAGGCTAGGGGAAGAGACTGTTAGGGTTGGGCACCCCCCTGGGTGAGTTAGGTTTAGGCGGAGGGGAAGGGGGGGTTAGGTTTAGGCACTTAGAGGGTGATTAGGGTTAGGCACAGGGGGGGAAGGTTAGGGTTAGGCACCCTAAAGGACGTTCGGGATTTCCTCCTCTGTCGGGCTGCCGTTGCCGGGATCTGAACTGCCGGCCATGGGGCCGGCGGTGAATTATACCGAATGCGTAGTACACTATATGAAAACACACAATAGGATACTACACATCCCAACCCAATATGACTGCATCACTCGACATGATTCTGTTTCACTCTATACAGACATAATCCACTACACCTTCCAACATGACCTGATCACTGGATATTATCATAACACAATTCTATTACCTATTATACAGTACAGACATAGCACACTACAGCCCCCAACAGGACCTGCCCATGTGACATAATGATACTGTTATTCCATTAAACTGTATACAAACATAAGACACTACACCTCTAACATGACGAGACCACTGGACATGATCATAATTAAGTTTTATTACACTCTATAGAGAAATAGTACTTTATACCTCCCAACATGACGTGACCACTGGACATGATCATAAATAATACAGTTTTATTACACTCTATAGAGAAATAGGACCTGATTCAGACCCGGATGCAAGTGGCTGTTCGCTCGTACGGCGTACGAGCGGGAAAATGTAAATTAAAGCGCTCGCTCGTATTTTTGTTTGCAGCCAATATTCCGCCCCATAGTCTCCCAACCCCTCCTCTAGCTAGCGAACGTTCAAAATAGCGACCGTCCATCTCCTCTTTGGTTGCAGGGAACGGTCGCACAAGTCAAAACCGGAAGTGGGCCTGTCATTTATCGTTTGCCTGCTATTTCATTCTGCAAACATACTTGAATCGATTAATACTAGCAATCAGTATATTCATTAGCTTAATTGGCATTCACATCTTTGCAATCCGTTTTTTTTTACAATGTCAATAAACTTTATTTTTGTTTGTGTGTGTCATTCCTTCCGCAGAATACGTACGTTTGTACCAAGGGGAAGGTTTTTCAAATTTTAAAGTTTGTTTGAATGCTACTATTGTTTTGCGTTTGTTTATATGCAGATTATTCATCTTTATTAATAATATTTAAATTAGCTTACGCATGTCACTGCATCAAGCCTATCATAACTCACATTATATTTGTGAGGGTGTAGGTCACATGACTCATACAATAACCAATAGAATGCTTTCTGTTAATTTTCAAAGTACATTAGCCAATCAAATTTTTTCTGGGCAGTTTATTAAAACTGTTTTTTGTTGAAAAAATCATTGCCATCATGAGAGCCGCAGCATTTTGTCG
Organism: Taudactylus pleione; assembly: GCA_031769625.1. Classification (NCBI taxonomy): domain Eukaryota; kingdom Metazoa; phylum Chordata; class Amphibia; order Anura; family Myobatrachidae; genus Taudactylus; species Taudactylus pleione. Next base: position 5,027,890 of record JAUIMM010000104.1, on the reverse strand, counting down.
ACGCGAACTCCTGGTCCTCACAGATGTGATGGACCGGAGAATAACAGAACATCCGGCCCCCACCACTAACCTCCGCAAGCGGCAAGCCTATGTGGAGGTGCGGCGCCGGCTGCGTACCTTGGGCTTCCGCCGCAATATCAGCCAGCTCGAAAGGCGATGGTCTGATCTACGCCGCAGATCCCCACGCCTTTTGGCCAATTTGCATCAGCAAATTGTTGATAGTGTTTTTTTTTTTACATTTTAAATGTAAGCATACCTGCGTGTGCATGTTTTCCGTCTAGCCCTGTTTCTTTATTTAGGACATACCTGCGTGTGCATGTTTTCAGTATAGCCCTGTTTCTTTATTTTGGCCATACCTGCGTGTGCATGTTTTCCGTATAGCCCTGTTTCTTTATTTTGGCCATACCTGCGTGTGCATGTTTTCCGTATAGCCCTTTTTTTAAAACAAATTTTTTTTTTTGCAAAAAATATGAAATATGTACTAATATAAATTTGTCCAACTCATTTAGGGGCTGAGCACAGACTTCGACGTCAACAAAATCGACGACGTCGGGCTCGTCCCCTATCCCCCACTCCCTCCCAAACATCCTCTCCCCAACCTTCCGCAAATTCCCCCTCCACCCCAGACCTGGCAGGCAGTGATGCCCCTCCCTCTCATCTGATTCCCATCCCTCCAAATTCAAACTCCCCTCCACCCCCCCCTATCTTTTCATCACCCTCCCCTCCACCCACCCCTAGCTTTTCCTCACCCTCAACCTCCAGCCAAATTACCCCTCCTCCATCCGACCACCACTGGCCCACCTCTGAGGAGGACGATATCGGGGATCCTGGCCCAGTCACCATAATGACCGGTATGTTTCCCTTTTAAACTATGGTTGCTTTTGAAATGTTTGCTTTTTTGTTGATGTTGTCCTTTTGCCTGTGCTGTTCAAAATTGTCAAGTTTTTCTAATGTTTTGGATATATATCTTTGTACAAGAATGTCTAGGATGTTTTCCCCTTACACATATGACACATGTCCAAACACTCACACTTGTGTCTTTCTTGTTTACGGTACCAACAAATTTAGTATTTTTGCGTAGTTGTCCCTATTATTTTTATTTTTTTTATTCTTTTGTTTCTGTATAGTCTGCTTTTTAAGTTGTTTGGTAACATATAAATTAAGGTGTCATTTTAGTAATCCACACATTTTTTGAACCCACAGAGGACCAGAGGCGGATGCAAGAAATGTTGGATGGCTTGCAGAGGTTGAGGGGCCATGTCATAGGCATGCTCATGGTCCTGGATCATATGTCGGTGCTCCTGCGCCACTAATTTTTTTGTTTTTCCACCCCGAAAATGTTTAACAAAATAAAATTTATTTTGTTTTATTAAAGTCTCATTCCTTGTCTGGAAATATTAGATTGTTGAACATTACATAAGTCGACTATTGTAGGATGAGTTTTTAAGTAATGTAAATTATATTGTAGAAAGCTCAAGTAAGTATGTAAGCTGCCACATTAAACACCTAACAATACCAATAGGTTTGTTGAATTAACTGCAAATATTTTTTTTTATGTTTTTGTGGGTAATGTAAAAATTAAATAAAACCTGCTTAGGGCTAGATTAGAAAACATACTGATTCACCATAAAACCTTTGGTGTTTGTTTTTAGCCACAAAGCAGGGTAAAATACTGTACAATTTAACACATTACAGGATTAGCCATTAAGCAAGTTTGCCTTTTTTTGGACCAGGTTAAACTTGCATGTAATTTAACAAGGAAATGTGTGTTTAACATTAAAAATAATTTTAATGCACACAAATAATAAACACAAAGTGAATTGGCACAATCATTTCACACAGTGAAAACACAAACAAAAATCCAAACAACACCAAAAAGAAAAAAATAACAACAATCAAGAACTGTTTGAAGAAGTAGCATGCCAACATGAATACACAAATGATGCGAAGAAATCATTGTTCCGGAAGTTATATCCAATGTGTCCACATGAAGTACATTTTTTGGATCAGGTAGTAGGCATCATTTTTTAGGTTAATTTTATGGAATAAAAGACAAAAAACAAGAAAACACAAATTAAAATTGGCCATTAAAATCTTACATGTCTACATTGTGTCAGTTAACTGATTTTTTGAAAAAAATTACCTAAAACATCGGGCCACAATGTCATCGCGTATGGCCCCCCCACATACTGACCTCCGACCAACCTCAGGGGGCCATCCTCAGGCAAGGCATCCTCAGGCTGCATTGGGACACCACTCCTTATGGCGATGTTGTGAAATATCCCACACAGGACCGCAATTTTCGAAACCATAGCCGGCAAATACATGAGCTCGCCACCAGAGCGGTGGAGGCATCTGAATTGGCCTTTTAAAAGGCCGATACAGCACTCCACCACCTGCCTGGTGGCTGTAAGTGCGGAATTATACTCACTTTGTGGCCCTGGTGTGGGAACCAAATAAGGAGTGAGCAGCCAGGGCGTGCAAGGGTAACCACTGTCTCCTGTGAAAATATAAAAACAAACATCAGAACCATTGTGTAACAAGCTTTGCATTGGTTTCAACAGAAGGTTTCAACCTACCCAGAAGCCACGCATCACCAGCTTGTAGGTTGTTTAATTTGTGCCAAAGCCCTGATTGCCGGATGACGAAGAAATCATGTGCACTGCCGGGGAATTTGGCATTCAGGGACAGGATCTGGAGGGAGGCATCACATACCACCATTACATTCAGTGAATGAAAGTGCTTTCAGTTCCTAAAAATAGCCTCCAGCCTTGCTGGAGGCTGAAGTGGTATGTGAGTCCCATCCACAACCCCTATGATGTGTGGGAAGCCAGCTATTTGGTAAAAATTAGTCTCCGCCACATTAAGGGTACCCATATCCAATGGCATTTTAATAAAATGATGGAGGTGTTTAAAAAGGGCCTCCATCACTGCCCTCAGGATCCTTGAAAAGGAGGATTGGGATACTCCCGCAACTATTCCCACAGTGGTTTGAAAGGATCCTGAGGCACAAAAATGTAACACCGACATTAATTGAGTAAGTGGTGGTATTGCTGTAGGAATGTCAATTTGCCGTTCAAGATCACTCTCTATTAATGAGAGAGTGTCTATGATGATTTGGGGCGGCAGATGGTATCGCCTTAATACCTCATCATCTGGCATTCCAAAAAGGGTGACACGTGTTCTATATATCTGGGGCCTTGCACACCTACGAGGCCTACGCCTGGGACGAAGTTGAGGTTGGTCGGGTTCTGGAACCATGGCCAATATAATACGACCAACATCAACCTGAAATGGTAAGCAAGGTAGTTATTTTTTTAGACAAATGTGTAAAGAAAAATATACTTATCTTTTCAAAGAAATCCAAAGACGCTTACAGGCCTGGGACGGGTCATGTGCTGAACCACCTACATTTAAAAAGTAGAAAATATATTTTAGATTAATTTAATAACCTATGATTGTAATCAAATTTCTGTGGGGAAAAATAGAGAAGAGAGGACACATTAGTTCGGAAAATATTACGCAACATTTCCAGGGGTATTCAATATGTGAGCGTTAACATCGTTTTTGCGTTAATATCAGATGTAAGACGTCATTATGGCCGTTTTTACTTTTACACCCTATTCAATATCAAACACTTATCGCAGTTTTGACAAGTCTTTGTTAAAAAATGGTGATAAGTTTTCACCATTGAATAGGTGTCGAAAAAAAGTGCAGAATTGGGGTTTAGGGGTGCAGGCTTTAAAAAGTCGAAGTTAACATTTCATATCAGATTATTTTTCTGCATTGTCTGGTGCGCGCTACCGCTTATCCCCATATTCAATATCAAATTAACGAAAACGGGAAACTTCGAAGTTGGATTGGCATAAAGTAACGCATTTTTCCATAAAATAATTGTAAGACCCCCCTAAAGTTGTAACATGAGTGAACACTATGGGTACCCCCGTTTTAGCCTTTAATTGAAAGTCGGGGATTTAAATAGCCGCAGCAGGTGTTTTTTTCCCAACATTGAAGAAGTGATGCAGAAGAGCACTTAGGTTATTTTTTTCATTTTTTTAAGTGGTCCCATCAAATTTGGGGTACATGAAAATGGGTACTGGCATGTTTTGATGTCCCTAAAGTAAGTTTTTAAAAATTCAGCATTTGTGCACCTGCCGCTATAATTCTATTCTAGAAAACACCTGCCACATACTTGCAGAATAGCCCTGAACCTATTTCCCTATTGTTAAACAATTTTTTACATTTTTTTTTTTTGCACCCCAATTTTTAAGTTCATTTTTTGTGGTGTCCATTTTTTTATTAAATTTTTTTTTTTGTAACAGTTCTTTTTTAACTGACATTCTCAGGGGTGCAGGCTATTTTTTTAAAGCCTGCACCCCTAAACCTCAATTCTGCTCTTTTTTTCGACACCTATTCAATGGTGAAAACTTATCACCGTTTTTTCTCAAAAACTTGTCAAAACTGCGATGTCTTTGATATTGAATAGGGTGTAAAAGTAAAACCTGCGATAATGACATCATAATTGCGAAATTAACGCAAAAACGATGTTATCGCACCCATATTGAATACCCCTGTTAGTGTTAAGACATGATTTAACACAAAAAAATTCAAGACACATTAGTTTGCGAAATAGTATGCTACTTTTACAGTTCAATCAAGACACATTAGTTCGCCAAATAGTACGCTACTTTTACAGTTCAATCAAGACACATTAGTTCGCCAAATAGTACGCTACTTTTACAGTTCAATCAAGACACATTAGTTCGCCAAATACTACGCTACTTTTACAGTTCAATCAAGACACATTAGTTCGCCAAATAGTACGCTACTATTACAGTTCAATCAAGACACATTACTTCGCCAAATAGTACGCTACTTTTACAGTTCAATCAAGACACATTAGTTCGCCAAATAGGACGCTACTTTTACAGTTCAATCAAGACACATTAGTTCACCAAATAGTATGCTACTTTTACAGTTCAATCAAGACACATTAGTTCGCCAAATAGTACGCTACATTTAGTGGTAAGACATGATTGTTCACAGAAAATAAACAACATTACTTTGCCAAACATATGCTAAGAACACCACATCTAATTTGTCAAATCATGAAAACAAAAACACTTACCAAAAACAGCCAAATATCCAAAAGTTCAAAAACTTCACTGGGGCAATGCCAAAATAACTGTAAATAAAAAATAAAAAAATTATTAAAAACATTTGTAAACTATTTACTCGTATTTTTTACGGTGGTTTTTAAAAATACTTACTCAACAAATCACAAAAAAATAGCAAAACAATCCTAAAAATAACCAACGGAAAAGAAAGAAGCTAGAAAAAAAACAAAAAAACCGCTCCGAAAATGTCCTCCTTCTACTCACTAAACCTCAAAACCACTCCAACGCCAAACCTCCAACAAACAACATGCCACATCGACTCCAGTCACACCAAGCCATAAATAGTCTTTATTTTGCCGCTCAAATTAAGGACGGACAATAGGAGCGCACAAACAATGATGCGGCCGAATAATGCTGACGCATGTATAAAAACGTCACTGAAAACCCAAATCGGTCTGCTGTAGTGAGACCTGAAAGTCAAAAATGGCCACAGAGCAGCAAAGCACTGGCCAAGAGGCGCCAGGTAAGTATTTTTATTTTTTGGGCTAAAGGATTATGTGGGACCCAAATTTTTGGGACATTTTACATTATACATTTTATTTCCAAATTTAAAAAAAGGTGTTGAGGATGTCATGGAAGAGGCTGTTGGGCCTAGTAGGCCAACTAAACAAACCAAAAAAATAAGACAGCCACAATTCACAAGAAAGGAGATGGAGGTTTTGGTCCAAATGTGCATTGACAACCTGCCACAGGCAGCAAGGAATATGGGTGCAAGCCAGAAATGGAAAATGTGGGATGACATAGCCAGTGCTGTCAATAGGGTGGGTGAGTTTGAATGTTCAACCCGGGAGGTCAAACGCCGGTACGTACAAAACTACATTTTCTTAAAAAGTGTTTAAAGGTCCAAATACTGCAGGAATAATGCCAACTTTTTAACCCACAGATGGAGCGACTTCAAATATCGGCTGAAGCAAAAACTGGCTGATAAGGCTAGGCATGCAGGGGGGACAGGTGGTCCCACCCCTGTGTCACTGGAGCTCAACGATTTGGAGAAGATGGCCCAGGGGTGTGTGCAGGATGAGGAGGTGTTTGGCATGTTGAACATGGATACCGACATGCCAGACTTTGCGGCTCCTCATGTTGCCTCAGGTAAATATAGTAATGTTAATAACTCAGAAATGTGTTTGGGACAATATCTAGATTATGTTACTCTTTTCTCTTTTTTTCACAGAGACACAGGCGGATGAGTCTGCTCCAGAGGGGAGCTTTGGCCGCAGAACTTCTGCTGGCTCTGCAGGAGAGGACCCAGTAGATCCGGCTGGGGACCCTGTGGCAGACATCCAGGGCAATCCCCCTCGCAGGCAGTGGCCCTCCTCACTGAGCTCAATAATAAAACGGATCAGCACACTGTGATTCTGGTGAGGCTGGACGCCAGTCTGCTACGGGTGGCGGAGGCCCTGGAGCAAAGTGCTGCGGCCAACGTGACCATTGCTAAGGCCCTGGTGGAAAATACTGGGGCCAACATCCGTATTGCAAATGCCCTGGAGAAGCTCGTTTGCCAGCAGATGTTGGAGCCGGCCTCCCTTCCTGCCGGAACATCAGGATCCTCCACCTCTGGCACAACAACAGCCATCCCTCCAAATGTGCCTAGCCCTATGCCTAGTCCAGAGGCCCCAACATCTGCCTCTGGACAGGCCAGCCAAAGGACCTCCCGGACCCGTTCAGGCTCCCTCCCTACCCCGGCCAAACGGGCCAAAAGGCGATGACAGCACTGGCTAATTTTCCCACATTCCTTATCTGTGTTTGCCCCATATTCCTTAATGGCCAAAACCTCCCTCTCCTTTCTTGTGAATTGTTTTTAAATTTTTTTTGTTTGTTTGTGGTTTAAAAATGCCACTTTTTTTGTGGCAAAATTACAAACAATACAACGGAAATGTAAACATTATTTTTTTAAAAAAAAAACAAGGATCAGACAGTGACGTATCAGTTTTTCCGTTCACATTGGACGTTCGCATCAGATAATTTATGTACGCCCAAAAAAAGCCTTGCCACGCATGCGTTTTCCCATCTCCACCCCCGTCACCGCCCCAAAACGGACAGTTCTGTCAATCACATTTGACATGTCACTTCCTGTTCGCTATTTGACTAACGACTGAAAAAATGATCGCAATCAGCCGTACGCACATGCGCACTGTTACACCGACGCATGCGTGGTTTTACAACATCGGATGACTACGAGCGTACGGCCGCTTACGAGCGGCTCTGAATGAGGGCCATAGTACATTATACCTCCCAACATAACCTGACTACTGGACACAATCATAATACAATTTTATTTCATTGTATACAGACATTGGCCACTAGTTGCCTCAACATAAACCAAACCACTGGACATGATCATATTACAATTCTATTATACTCTATACAGACACAGGACTTTACACTCCCAACATGCCCTGACTCCTGGATATCAAAATGATACAATTCTTATAAGTTATGTGCAAAAATGGGGCCCTACATTTATCCAATATGTTGTAACCATTTGAGATGATCCTAATTCAATTCTACTACACTCTATACAGACATTTTCAAGAACAAATATTCTAAACTTGTCCCAGCCAATAGAAATAGAGGACAGTGAGTGATGGCCAGTGGTGGCTCTAGAGGTGGGGATGTATCGCAGTCCAAAATTCAAATAAGAGAGCCACACCATAAGCACCATACTAAGTCTGTGGCCATCTGTATGGATATATAGACAAATGTTTATTCATCCACATGTACATTATGGCCTCTATTACACTGCATCGTATCTCTCCTTACTGTGATTCTAAGCATCTGCTCAATTGTACTGAAACAGAGCATATTTTTTATTTGTGGAATAATAACACATTCTATCAAGTACCATGTGTCACACTATCAAAGGCAAGCAGAGAAAAAAATGTAGCAGCTTTATAGTGGAATTATTTTTTTGAGATAAAAAAAGGAAATACACATTAAATGAGTCTTAAACAATGTAGCATTATTGTTGTTATTTAATTTTAAAGTATGAGAGCCAAGCACAGCATGCAAAAATCAGTGTCATGCAATGTAGCAATGTTATGACTACATATATTAAAAGAGGGGTGGACCGTGGTGGCAGTATAGATAAGGAAGATAAGCTTTGAGTTTGGGGCAGCAGACGTTGGGTGAATCAGGTAGTTCGTAAGTAGCCCTCAGGAAATAGATGAGTTTTGGGGGTATATTAACTAAAGTGAGGGTTTTTAGAAGTGGAGATGTTGCCCATAGCAGGCAATCAGGTAAGGTGTGGTAGGGAATTCCATCACTACAATGAATAACTGAAAGGATTATGTAGATGGTTGTGTGAGGTGACCATGATAGAGGAGGAGAGATCAGAAGCCCATCAGAGATGGCGAGGAGGAAGCAACAGGAAGGGTGGATATCGAGGAAGGTGGAAGGTATTGTTGAGGGATTTATAGGTGAGGGTTTTTAATTAGATTCTGTAAGATATCGGAATTTGCATAGGGCAGATGTTTTTAGGATGGATTAAAGTGGGGAACATGGATGAGAGTAATGTCAACTGGACGGCAGTTGCTGTAGTCAGAAGATGCTGAGGAACTGCATTAGGGGCATGTTCCAGTGTTGTGTTTTTGGTTGAGGCAGCAGGATATTAATAGAGATGTGGATGAATGTGAGGGGAAAGCTAGCACTAAGCAGTAATTGAAATGGCGGTGTTATTGGTTGTGATGGTAAATGGGTTGGGTGTAAAATACAGGATTAAATTTGAGCCAATGTATCAAAAACACTTAATTACTTTGCAGGGGTATTAGGTAAAGCATCTTCAAAAAAAGAGTCTGTCCTATAAATAAATCGCCCAATGTGGTGTCATGCATAGTTGAGGGAGGGGACACAATATTGTGACATATGTGGTACCTTGGCATGAATGACATTTCTTAATTAAGTATAAAAGTTAGACCCATTTGTTCGAACCACGACTAGCCTACACTCTAGATATAGTGTCAAACTATTAAGCCATGCCAAACATTCAGCTTTTTTACACAGTCTAAACAGTGGCTGTAGTTTGAATTCAGGGCCCGATTCAGACCCGCTAGATGCATTCGCATGCAGCCATCAGCTGCCAAAGTATGCAAATCCTGCGATCGCACGGCAAGACATTAGCACGCCCACTATGTCTTGGCATGCGATCGCGGTATGTATTTAGACGCCCACCAGCCTGTCACAAGACACCCACTTTCCCTTAGTAACACACGTCATCTCCAGGAAGTGTATTAAACAATCGGTAACATCGGCTGACATCGGACCCATATGCACCATTTGTGGCTGACCATACCTTACTGCAAGCACTGCGAGTGCTGCGGTGTGTAATTCAGCCATGTGACGTTTATGCTGACGCTGCATCTTAATTATTTCTTCGCCCCTGAAACAGCGAACGCATGGACTGGTACGTGCGCTGCATCTTATATGCATGTGCAGATTGCAAACAACGGCAGGCTACGTGCGAACACAGCCTAGCGAATGGGTCTGAATCAGGCCCTCAGTCATTACTTTTAATGAGAAAGGCTACTGGTCTAGCCAGGGGGTGTGCGAGAATTAGTAACGTGGTGGGGAGGGGGTTCTTTGGGATTGAAATGGGTGCTGTGCAATTATTCTGGACTTACTTTATTCCTGTTGCCATTTTAAAACTATTGGTCAAGTTCATTGTGGATTTGTGGCTTGGGTAATATGCTCCTTAGTAAATATACCTATTAATTTTTCAATTTTGGAGAATTTATTTTTTCTGACCATTGCAACTTGCAAAATTAGTATTTGCACTGAATATTTATTGTATTGTCTAACTATTGCCTTCAGTACAGGCCACAAGAATATGGAGACAACACTAGCCTGGGGTGCTGCAAAACCTCAGTGTGTACAGCAGAACCTCCCTGGGTACCATGTAATCCTTATTATTTTATGAGTAATATGTCTGTAATAAGTCCACAGCACTGGTACACATACTGTACTGCTTTTTCTATTTCTAGGATGTGTATGTAGTTTTATTTTCTCCATTTCAGCTTGTTGCATACTTAAAAACATCATTTTTAATGTATAATGGTTACTGCAATGTTCTATATATTATATGGTGGTCAATGGTTTGCTTTCTGTGCCCTATGGTGGTCACTGGGATGCTGTCGGTCTTGTATGGTGGTCATGGAGATGCTGTCTGTCCTGCATGGTGATCACATGGATGCTTGCTCTACTGTTTAGCAGTCATTTGGATGCTTTTAATATTGTATGACAGTCACGTGGATACTCGATGTTTTGTATTGTGGCAAGGGCTATTGGTATTCTAACCCCATCTACAATTGGGTTGCTCCCTGCCTACAGTACATTTGATTTGGTCCCACCTACATGAGGCCACATCCAGAATTAACTTTTAGTTCCCAATCCATCATTATAGGAAGGGTGTACATTATACAAACAGAAACAAAATACATTGTGGAGACACAGTAAAGTGATAAACAGCAAATTGTATAATTTGAGCCCCCAGACTGCCCACTTCCCAGGAAGTGGGTGTATGTGGGAAGCTGCTCTCCTGGACATTCTGGGGGAGTAAATAAGTATGAAAAAAGTGATAGTGATAAAATCTTGCTAGAAAGAGGCAATAGGAACAGAAAATATGACTTGCAAACTTACTTATTGAACAAATCATTGACATGGTGAATGTTGTGAGTAATTTAGTAGTGTTAGTGTGGGTTGTATTATTTACTGATCTTGTACAGGAAGTGACATGTCAAATGTGATTGACAGAACAGGGCGTTTTTGGGTGTTGACGGGGGTGGAGATGGAAAAACGCAGGCGTGGCGAGGCGTTTTTGGGGCGTACATACATTATCAGATGCGAACGTCAAATGTGTTCGTACCAACTCATACGTCACTGGATGATCCTCTTTCCCTTCAAAATGCTCGCACAGCTTAGGGTCTGGATTAGTCGACCACATTGGCGATGGCCTTCTCCTCCGTCCCGGCACTCCACGATGTAGCATCGATTAATCACGGCCTGTCAGAAAATCAATTAGTGTTGGATTGAAAACCGGCTTGGTATGTGTTTGGAAATCAGTTTTTTGGGTTAGCACAAACCGTACGCAGGTGGAAATCATAGCTGCTAATGTCAGGATTACACAATCAATTTGCGTACATTTGTGGGGGTTTATTTTGGGCTCAATTTTTGTTTTTTGGCCTATTGTAACAATAATGTCATCATGTTTGTGTTTTTTTGGCCATTTTGCTTTTGCCTGGTGAATTTGCATCCTTATGTAAATTTTAAAACGTTCCTTAAAGAGCCCTTTTTTTTTTCATGTAAAATGTTGTTGTTGCACGTTTTTGCCTTGTGGGCCAGGATTAAACGTTATTTTTTCGTAATTTCATCTTTGTTAGGTTTTTTTTTGGCTCTGCCCCAAAGACCTTTTGATCCGGAATCTTATATATTATCTATTGGTAAGTTAATTTTTTCACTTGGTTAGTAAATGTTCATGTTTGTATTTACGCAACTTTGTTGGACCTTACACTTGTAACCTTTGTTTTTCTTAGTCAGAAATGTTTCTAAAATGTTGTGTTTTTCTAGCTGTGTATTTTTTAACTTGTATTTGCGAACTAATTAGCGCATTTTTATCTGTTTCTATTGTGACTTGTATTTGCGAACTAATTAGCGCATTTTTATCTGTTTCTATTGTGACTGGTATTTGCTAACTAATTAGCGCATTTTTAACTGCTTATTCAGACCGGTTAAATTGTTTGTGTTTTCCCTTTAGCATTTGTTGCTTACATTTGGCCCCAATTTGACGTAGTGTGCGCAATGTCGTTTTGCTCCTTGGGCAAATGTGTGTTTCTCCCCTTTTATGTTTTGTCTTGCACAAAATTTTGAAACAGAAATGCCCAGCATAAATTGATGTATTTTTATATTGTGATTCTTTACAGTTTGCACGTATCATGACAATACCCCGGCATGTAAGCATCAATGGATGGTATCATCAAGCTAAGTTAAATTCGTTTTTTTGGTGAGGTTAAAAAGCCTTACATTCAAATCTTGCCATTTCAGGTTGATCTGGGTCGGATTGTTCTGGCCATGCTCCCGGAAGCCGACCAACCTCAATCTCGTCCCAGGCGTAGGCATCGTAGGCGTGCAAGGCCCCAGATATTTCGAACACGTGTCACCCTTTTTGGAATGCCCGATGATGAGGTTTTAAGACGCTACCGTCTTCCTCCCAAAATCATCATAGACACTCTCTCATTAATAGAGAGTGATCTTGAGCGGCAAATTGACAGTCCTACAGCAATACCACCACTTACGCAATTTATGGCAGTGTTACATTTCTGTGCCTCAGGATCGTTTCAAACAACGGTGGGAATAGTGGCGGGCATCTTACAATCCTCCTTTTCCCGGATCCTGAGGGCAGTGATGGAGGCACTCTTCAAGCACCTCCATCATTTTATTCAAATGCCTTTGGATATGGGTGCCCTTAGTGTGGCCAAGGCCAAATTTTACCAAATAGTTGGCTTCCCACACATCATAGGGGTTGTGGATGGTACTCACATACCACTTCAGCCTCCAGCACGGCTGGAGGCCATATTTCGCAACCGGAAACACTATCACTCCCTGAATGTAATGGTGGTATGTGATGCCTCCCTCCAGATCCTGTCCCTGAATGCAAAATTACCAGGAAGTGCACATGACTCATTCGTCATCCGGCAATCAGGGATATGGCCCAAATTAACCAACCTACAAGCTGGTGATGCGTGGCTTCTGGGTAAGTGGAGACCTTTAGTACATAACAATGTTAAGCTTGATACACAGTGATCCTGATGTTGTCTCTTCTTTTTCACAGGAGACAGTGGCTACCCTTGCACGCCCTGGCTGCTCACTCCTTATTTGGCTCCCACACCAGGGCCACAAAGTGATTTTAATGCCGCACTTACAGCCACCAGGCAAGTGGTGGAGCGCTGTATTGGCCTTTTAAAAGGCCGATTCAGATGCCTCCACCGCTCTGGTGGCGAGCTCATGTATTTGCCGGATATGGTTTCGAAAATTGTGGTCCTGTGTGGGATATTTCACAACTTCGCCATAAGGAGTGGTGTCCCAATGCAGCCAGAGGATGCCTTACCTGAGGATGGCCCCCCCGAGGTTGGTCGGAGGTCAGTATGTGGGGGGGCCATACGCGATGATGTGGTGGCCAGATATTTTAGGTAATTATTGTCAAAACAACAGTGTTTATACCCAATGTGGTACGGTTTGTTTGAGAACATCTAATTAATTGTTTTTTTTTTCTCCATCTTCTGTTTGCATAATCTTTGGCACTTCAACGATGACTACTTCCTGCTACCCTTAAAAAACCTTCATGTGGAAACTTTGGGAATATATTATGGAACCCATATTGCAACGCCACATTTGTGGAATCATGTTGGCATGGTCCTTCGTCAACCAGTTCTTGATTTGTTGTGTGGTTTTTTTTAGTTTTTGGTATGTGTTGTATTTATGATTATCACTGTGTGTTTTGTTTGTGAGTGACCACTTTGTTTTTTTAGTTATGTTGTGAATAAATGTCTTGAGAGTGTAATTTTGTTCCTTTTTTTGCCCGTTACAAGCAAGTGTAACCAGGTTCACACACGTTACATTTGCCTAAGGGGTAATCTAGTAATGACGCAAGTTGAGCTAAAATGTAATATGTTTTCTGGGTCCAAACCAACACCCAAAGGAATCCTGTACAATCAGTTGGCTTCGTAATATCAGCCTAAGTAGCTTGCCCCCCAAATAGGAACCTGTAAAATGTAGTAATATATAATTTTGACAACACCAAAAAGGGAATTGAGATTGTTACTGTTAGGTGTTTCTTGTGCCTGTTTTCCTTAAAAATACAACACACAATCTTAGTGACAATAATTGCAAATCCTTGCTGGAAGAGTCTACTTATGTCAGTGTAAACAATCTCTGATTTTGAAACAAGGAATGAGACAGAACGTTAAGTTGAAAATATTAATTTATTTACATTTTGACAATAAAAAAAAAAAAACTAGTTCCTAAGGAGGACCGACATATGGTCAAGGACCACCAGCAGACCGATGATGTGTTCCCGCATACGGCCCACACAGCCGGCTAATTCAGCCCTACGCCTCTGTTCCTCTGTGGGTTAGAAAAGTGTGGGGATTAATACATCAATAATGAAACCACATTAAAAAACAAGCCAAAACAAGCTAACCAAAAATTAAAATATTGTGGCACAAAGCACAATTACACCGATAAAACCAAGCCCCCCAAAATGGTCTAGCCCAAAATTACAAGTCCAAATATCAGATTCAGACAGGTGTGATATGTGTATGGTGAAATCAGCAGTAACAGGTAAAGACAACCCGAAAAATCCCAAAAAGTCGACCAAAAAACACAAAAAAAGGGAACGACACATGATTACATACAAACAGTTTGTGGCGCAAAAAAAACAAAATAAAAAACATACCGTTTGAAAAAACGGCCGCTCCAGAAGCCACTCCCTCGTCCTCCTCAGAGGTGCCTCCATTCCCCAAAGATCTTGGCGGGGTGATTTGTGATTACGGGGAGGGGGTAGTTCGAAGAGGGGTGGTTGGAGGAGAGGGGGAATTGGGATGGAGGGAAAGGAGGACCGAAATATCCGCCACAGGGTCTGGGCAGGCTGGGGAGGAGGGGGAAATAGGGGAATTTGGGGTTGTGGAGGGTTGGCTTGGGGTTGGGGAGAGTGGGCGAGAGCGCCGTCTTGGATGGCGATGATGCCGTAGTCTTCGCTGTGCCCCTAAAAGATGTGAAACAAATTGTGGTTAGTTTCAACCAAATCCGAGAAAAACACTAATTTATGACAACACAAATCGGAAAACATGGCCATGCAGATATGAGTACAATGAATAAATAGGACATACATGAAAACATGGCCATGCAGATATGAGTACAATGAATAAATAGGACATACATGAAAACATGGCCATGCAGATGAGTACAATGAATAAATAGGACATACATGAAAACATGGCCATGCAGATATGAGTACAATGAATAAATAGGACATACATGAAAACATGGCCATGCAGATATGAGTACAATGAATAAATAGGACATACATGAAAACATGGCCATGCAGATATGAGTACAATGAATAAATAGGACATACATGAAAACATGCACACGCAGTTAGGGCCACAAAGATAAACATGAAAACCACAGTCCCAAAAACTTACTTTCAGCGATCTGCATGCGAAAGCATGCCAGCAAGCGGGGCGTCCGCCGTTGCAGGTCGGACCACCTGCGCTCCAGCTGGCCGATCTGGCGGCGTGAGCCGAAGGAACGCAGATGGCCACGTACCTCCGCATATGCGGAATGCTTCTCGCGATTTGTGATGGGTGGAGGCTGGCTGGTGATCTGCCTATCCATCACCTCGGTTAGCACCAGCAGCTCGCGCCTGGTGAATGCCGAGGCTCTCATGATGGCAATGGTGTATTTGTTAAAAATCATTTTTAATAAAGACCCGAAAATAATTTTGATTGGCTAATGTATTTGGGTAATTAACAGGACCAATTCTATTGGTTAGTATATGAGTCATGTGTTCGACAGGGCCAGAAATCTCTTGAGAGTTATGATAGGCTTGATGCAGTTACATGCGTAAGCAAATTTAAATAAAGAAATGAACCCCGGGAAATATGCGGGGATAAAAACAAATAAAACAATTGTTTAATTGGGGCTAACATGTATTTTGACAAATAAAAGCGAATGTTTAAGCCGTACGTATTCTGCGGGTAAACACAAACACGGACAAGATTAAAGTTTATTGCATTGTGTTAAAAAAAAAAAAAACCCAATTAAGCTAATTGATATATTGATTGGCATGATACGATTGAGGGAGGTAGGCAGAATAAACGAGCAGTTAATCGAAATCTGACAGTCCCACTTCCGGTTTGTACTTGTGCGTGCGTTCCCTTCAAGCCATTTCGGGGATGTACGCTCGCTATTTGGCACGCTCGTTAGTTAGAGGAGGGGTCGGTTGAGTTTGGGGAGGATGTTTGGCTGCGTTCGAAAATACGAGCGAGTGCTTGAATTTACATATTTTTTTACGTACGCCGAACGTACGAACGGCCACTTGCGTCCGGGTCTGAATGAGGGCCAATATCTTTACACACATCGTACTATGCATAGTCCCATATGATGTGCTGCATTTACTGTACTATGGTGTGTACAGTACATCATATAGTGTGTATACAAGGCCACACTATTTGATGGACCTCTGAAGACATCACCTGAAGACATCATACATCTGAAGACATCACCTAAACTGCTACTCACTTTTCCAGCCTCACTCCTCAGCTTGTTTCATTCTCTCCCCCATGTAGCTTTGTATAGAGAACTCGTAGGCAGAGACTTCTATGGGACACATCTCTATGGCTACTTATTTTTACCCTATAACCAAGATCTGTTACTAACATTTGTAAGTTATTCTTTTTTAGAAGAATTGACACCCATACATGTAAGCTACAGAACCAGAGGCAGAACTATGGGAGACACTGGAGGCGCCTGCTGCCGGGCTCCTACTCTGAAGGGGCACCTCCTCCTTACACTACACTTACACTATCAACCCGCCACCCACTGCCCAGGGGTGGCGGGGATAGCCCCAGGCTATCAGCCTAAGCCTGGGGTGCCCTGGAGTGGGGGATCCCTTTATTGGGGGGGTCCCTAACTCCCCAGAGATAACCGGCCTAGCTGACTAGCAGTCAGGAATAATGTTTCAGCTGTGGAACCCGGAGATAGGGATTCCCTAGCTGTGACATTACTGCCCCAATAAAAAGGGTCTGGTGCTGGTTGTGGAAATTACAGGGGAACCCTACGCATTTTGTCCCCTGTAATTCCAGAACCAGGACCGGTTCAGAGCCTGGTGCTGGTTGTGCTAAGTACAGTGGAACCCTACGCAATTTTTTCCCTGTACTTGCACAACCAGGACTGGCTATGAAAAGTCATGAGCTGTTTGAGTATTTAGGGGGGGACCCCACGTCATTTTTTTTTTAATAGTATCTATTTACAAGCTTTTTACAGTAAGATACATACATGCATCTCACTGATGTATGCATGTATCTGTGTCAAACCAAACTGATCATGCTGAAAACGAATGCATGAAGCTCTTCTAGTCATTTGGGGATTTGCAGTTCAAGTTTGAGTTAATTTTTTATTCGATTTACAAATCGAATGTTAATAAATGAAGGAATCCTATGTGAAAACATCGATGTTTTTCAGAAATTCGATTTCATTTAAAATGTATTTTTCTGTTCAATTTGTCATTCGATTTTACCTTTAGTAAATCCTTTCATAAAAAATGGAACCAAAATCGAATGCAAAATCGAACAGAAAACAAAATTGAACCTTAGTAAATTTAATCCCAGCTATCCAGTATACGGTCCCATTCCGGCGATCCAGTATTCTGGACCAGAGCTATTCCCAGGGAATTTTGGACTTGTGCAGATCACATCTCAAGTCAGCCAGCTTCACTCACCTACTGTGAGTGACCTGGAAGTGAACTGTGTGGGGTCCTGAGGGCCGAGTTTGAGTATTCTAATAAAGCCAAAAGTGCCGTGGACATAAAGGCCCCTGGTAACCGCCAACAGTGCGGCTGATGCAGAGTGAGTGCTTTCCTGTAGCCAGGAAACGTGGAGTTGCCACCAGTCTCTCCTTGGTATCTTGCCTCTCAATATGTGGACTGACCAGATGAAGCAACTCCTGCAAAGAGGCATCAGAAAATTTCTATAGTAATTAGTATTGTTATCAGATATCTCCTGCAGCAAGGGCATGTGTGATAATGAATCTCTCCAGAACAGCCACTCCTTGGTCCTGCAGGTCCTCCTACAAGTCCTCCTGTTCTGAGCCTTCAGGCTAGTGAGGAGCGCCACCAGTGGTGTAACTACAGTCCTAGCAGCCCCCGCGGTGGCTTGGGGGCGGCGAGGAATGAGGGCGGCACTGTCGTCAATGAAGCCGCACAGAGTGCTGTGCCTGCGCTGCCGCCAGAGTGACTGTCAGGCGGGGTGCGTGGGAGCTGGTGGATCACCGGGGGGTTTTACAGGGCTGGGCAGCAGCTGCTCCTGGCTGTATGACACACAGCCCTGTATCACTGCTGGTGATCCACCGGCTCCCACGCGTCCCGTCTGACAGTCACTCTGGCGGCAGCGCAGGATGAATTCTGTTGGGTCCTTATCCAGGGGCAGATTGGGCCGGTCCCATTGTCCCCACACTGACCACCCTTCAGTCACTCCCTCCGTGGGCCGCTGGGCCGGATGCCGTGATCGGAGCTGAGCACCGATCAGGCAAAAGCAGACAGTCACAGCTTCAGTTCTGCTTCTGAAGCAAAATAAATATGGCCGACGGGGGAGCTGCCGCAGCAGCGCCTCCCATAAGCCTTTGCGGAGCCGTCAGTCACCACTGACTGCTCCGTCTCCAGCCCGTGAGTCACTCACGCGTCCGCAGCCTGCCTACACCTCCCCTGTCCCCTCCTACTGTCACAATGAGCAGCCTGCGGCAGGCAAGAACATAGGCGCTTGAGCCTGCTAATTGAAGTGCGACACACTTAACCTGTGACATACTTGTATAGTGCTGTCCTATGTATGGTGTATATGTAATAAGGAATATATATATATATATATATATATGCACCTTATAAACAGGCAGGCAGATATGCATAACAATATATATATATATATATATATATATATATATGTATATATACACACACACACACTGTCTATATGTATATATATATGTATATATATATATATATATATATATATATATACATACATATCTGCCTGCCTTTTATAAGGAA
Organism: Taudactylus pleione; assembly: GCA_031769625.1. Classification (NCBI taxonomy): domain Eukaryota; kingdom Metazoa; phylum Chordata; class Amphibia; order Anura; family Myobatrachidae; genus Taudactylus; species Taudactylus pleione. The sequence goes on along the minus strand of JAUIMM010000104.1, from coordinate 5,008,906 downwards.
TAGCTGCAGACTGTGGCAGGAAATGTATTGTGATATATATTATATAATATAGAATATTTTATTTACTATATATATTTTATATCTATCAAATGCCTAATTAACATTTTGTACAAGAAACTCTAAAGTCCACCCTCAAGGGTCCCTTGTTAGTTTTCTAGGTTGCTATACTGTAATGTGCCAGTATAGTTTGTTTATGTGCATGCAAGCTTGACTTCAGCGTGAATTCATTTTTGGCATGCACATACAAAAACCATACTTGCACATTATAGTATAGCAGGGGTCAAGGAACTTTTTTACCTTTTACCCCAAAATATATTTAGATACGCCGATGTTACCCCCTTGATTTGAAAGGAAGGAAATCCTATAGTAGTGCCCCCATATAATGCCCCTGTAGCAGTGTTCCCATAGTTATGCCTCTGAAGCATTGCCCCCATAGTTATGATGCTGTAGCAGTGCGCCCATAGTTATACCCCTGTAGTGCCGCTTGTACAATAAAAAAAAAAAAACACTTACCCACTCCTGCATCCGCCGCCGTCATGTCCGCCTGGTTGCTCCTCGTGTACATGGAGAGAGGCGGAAGCTGGAGTTCAGAAGAGAACTCCAGCCTTCGGGCTAACGCAGCACTGCAGGGAAGGAGCCGGGCGCCCACTGGTAATAACATCTCAGCGGGCGTCCGGCTTAGAGCCTCCCTGGGCTGGAGGTCACTGACGCCGGGTGCAGCGGCTGCGCTGCTGCACCAGGCACCAGTGACCTCCATTCCTGGGGGTAATGGATGGACAGAAGGGCATGCAATGATTCATATGCATGCCCGGCTGTCCGTCCATTACCCCCAGGAATTTCAGTCTTACCCCAAATGGGGTAATTTATCCCTGTTCCCCGGCCACTGCAGTATAGCAACCTAGAAAACTAACAAGACTGCACTTTCTTCTTTCAATCATTTACTGTGATGTTCTATCCTGGAATTTGGATAGGCCCCCTGCATCAGCCCTCTATAGAAGTGCATAATGGTCTAGGTGTTAAAATGTGTGTGTGTGTGTGTGTGTTGGTGGCGCCACAGACTTTTTTGGCAGGGGGGAACAAAATTTATAGTTACGCCACTGAGCGCCACCATACTGACAGTGTATAAAGACACCTTTAAAGCGATAGGTACTATCCATATGTATATGGCTTTGATAGCAAAACAGTAAAGCAATGCAGAGACTAGAGCAGGTACTCTATGATCCGAGCCTCAGCAGACACTAAGCAATACAGTGAAGAACGCAAATGGAATTTATGCTATTTCCCCTTCCTGTGGTCCGCAAAAATACAGCGGCATTATTTATATTTTATGTATGCATGGCACTGTTCTACACGATAATCGCATAGTATGTACAGGTGCAACGATTAATTGGTTATAATCCTCCAACACGATATATTGTGTCGTCATACTGAAGATTGCATAAAGATCCTGTGTTCTGAGTTTGTCTGGATCTTAGCCATAGCACAGTACAGAGGAGTACCGGGCCGACGCGCCTTGGCTCTGGCGCACGTGACATGATGATGTCACATCACAAATACCTAGGGCGCACTGGAGCAGGCAGATGGGTGCCTGGTGCATTTAAAAGAGAGCACTAGTGGTGTCACTCTCCCTTTTTGAACATGCCTTGCACCGATACAAAAGGGGGCATGGCCTTGCTGACAGGGGTGTTGCATCTCGGGAACGTGGCATGGTCTTGTGGCCCGAACCCATGTTTTAGTCACACTGGGGGGCTGGAGATGAGGACTGATCCCGGGAACCAGCCTGTGTGCAGTGCCGGCTCCCTCACTGTATTAGGAGCCGAGTGCTGCACATAATGCTACAGTGCAGCACCTGGCTCCTGTCACTGGGGAGGAGTTGGCATTTTGGTGTCACCCCTCGGGGGATGACACCCGTGTATGACCCGCACCCCCTTGTGATGTTACTGGAGAGCACCCTGCCCCTTTGTCTGTAGTGCGGTGCCTGGCAAAGTAGAAAAGAGTGCACTCAGGGCAGCGACTGTGCCCCGCTATGACCCTGCTTATTAGGTCATTACATAGGCCCCCGCTAACTGTGAGTGCAAACAGTGGCTCTCAGGAGCACTGAAGTATGACTGTAGCGAAGGTGGTGGTAGTGGGGTTTCAAAATGAGCTACTGTAGCATAATTCATATATTGGCAGGTAAGGTTTTGCTAAGCAGCTCTCTTGTCCTGTCTGGCAGAGAATGTATGCAGAGCATGCTGGGAAAGGATGTGTACAGCAGAATCCACTTTGCTAGCAGCCTATTAATATCGCGCCTGTACCATTGTTTAGACGTCTGTAATAGAAATACATAGGTGGTTAACCAAGCCTGCAAGATTGAGTTATGATTATTATTCTGAAAGAGAAGCTATAAAGGTAACGTCTGCACTGCGTGAGGGGAAAAATTAATTTGCAGTTACCCTGAGGTTATCTCATAATGCTGTACAGTTGTAAGAAAGTTAATATGGTTGAATTCTTTTATATAGCTTAATCCCATTCTGTAATTATAGGAGCAGCTAAAAGGGAAATAAAACAACTACTTAGACAGGCTAAAAATGTCAGTTAGACAACTTACACTGAATAATCAATACAAGTATTTCACTTGTGAAGTCTGCTCTGGTTAAACAATCACAAGAATGACGTCCCAGTAGCCTGTGACCTGGATTTTAATTTGTGGAGAGACCACATCGACGTGTGCCTGGGTGGCATGTGAGTGTGACAATTTGCCCATCTCTTTTTATTTTGCGTAATAATAATGTACTACATACACAGTATATATCTTATAAAATTCATCCAGAGCCTTTCCAACTTGTATTTTTTTCTTCTTAAGGTGCTTACACATACATACTAGACAATACGATTCACTCAATTTCGATGCATCTGAAAGACAAATCATGTGAAATATGTCCAAATCGTGAGCACCAGCCGGGGACACCCCGAACTCGCCGCGCCTCACGTGCGGCAGTAGCACCACTAAGTGGGCGCAGTTAGGGGGCATCAGCACCAGCCCCGAGCTCGGTGCCGCTGTAGATTTGCCGTATCTCCCAGGCCCGCCTTGCCATGCCCCCTCCCTCACCGCTTGGCCCAATGAGAGGCGCCCTGCCGGCTCTCCTCTCACGCCATTGGCCACTGCTCAGCAGCTTTTTTCACGCGCCGGCCAGTAGCGATGTTTGTTTAGGGGTTATTAGGGGAGAGCAGTCTTGGTGGTTTGGAGAGATGGGTCTGGGCTGAGAGGGTGCTATGGTGTGAGTGGTCTGTGCTGAATGAGCAGAGGGAGGGGGGGGTCTATGCCAAGAGGGAAATGGGGTCTATGCTGTGAGAGGATGGAGTGCCTGTGCTAAGAGGACAGGGCTGTTACCAAGAGGGCAGAGCGATCTGTGCTGTGCAGGGGAAGGTTTGTTCTGTGAGGGGGGGGGTCTATGCTATGAGGGTAGTGTGTCTATGGGGAGAAGAGTCCGTGCTGTGAGGAGGTGGGGGTTCTGTGCTGTGACTGGTGGGGGTCTGTGCTGTGGGGGGGACTATGCTGAGAGAGTTATGTGCTGTGAGGGAAAAGGGGCACTGAGAGGTGTTTTTGCTGTGAGGATAGAAGTGATGTGTTGAAAGGGGAGACTGGTACTTTGAGGGGAGAGGGGTGGGGAGACGGGTGTTGTGCTGTGAGACAGGCAGTCAAGGGGGCAGTATGTGGTGCTGTGAGGTGGGCAGTAACTGGCTTAGGGCCGTATTAATTAGGCTGCGAAAACGGGTTATCGGAAATAATTTATTGCCGATGATGTCATTTTCGCCTGTTTCACTTATCCCCATATTCAATTACAAAGACTTGTCGCAGGTGCGAAGAGTCTTTGTTAGAAAACAGGGATAAGTTTTCGCAATGTAATACATGTTGAAAAAAAGTGCAGAATTGGGGTTTAGGGGTGCAGGCTTAAAAAGAAATAGTCTGCAGCCCTGGGAGTGTCTTCTAAAAGTAATCTGTGTCAAAAAAATGTTAACAAAATCCTCAGGACACCCCAAAAAATTTACTTTAATTTCACAGAATGTGGGTGGTAGCGGCAGGTGCATTTTTGAAGAATTTTCAAAAATCACTTTAGGGACTTAAAAGTATGCTCGTACCCATTTTCATGCACCCCAAGTTTTGATAGCTTTTTTTTGACAAAAAAAAAACCTACTTCCAAGTGCTATTCTTCATTTATGCACCTGCTGCGGCTATTAAAAAACCCAGACTACCTTCAGCAGGCCAAATCAGGGGTACCCATACCCCCATGTCAGACCATCTTTAGGGGGGGTGCCAGGATGCTTTCCCAAAAATTCCCAGGACTTTTTGATACTTACCTATTCGCCGGATCCTAATTGAAATCGGGGATAAAGTGGGCACGCGCCTGATACTTTATCCCAGAAAAAACGGCTATGATGGCGAAAAGTCCGACCTCGGACTTTTCACCTCAAATTGAATATGGCCCTTAGTGTGTGTGCTATGGGGGACATGAGTGAGGGACATGAGTGGGGGACATGAGTGAGTTGGGATGGAGGACCGTGCAAAATCACATAACAGCAATTCTGCTTGCCAATGTTTTGGATTTTATTCCGCCATCAGGGTGTACAACTTGATTAACAATGAAAGGATGACGGAGTAAAACACGAAATGTTAGCAAGCAGAATTGCTGTTATTTGTTCTTTCAGTCCAAGTGCCTTTCTATGGAGATTGCTGTTTTATTCATACAAAGTACTCCACGGTTATTCACTTTTATATAATAGAGTGCCGCTCCTTTGAGAATTATATATACATAGAACATAAGCTATGTGTTTTCCCATATCTCCCACTCACATTCATATTTTTTAGGTATTGGCACACCAACTCCAATGCACCATGCGCTGCAAGGAACCCACCATGCAGAGCACATAATAGGGAGAGCTGTAGTGCTGCCAGTCACGCGCGACCCAGAATAGCACACTTGAAATATACTGTGATGCAGATTTTATTGTACACTTACAATTAAAGACATATGCATACTAATTAAAGACATATGTTACGTTCCAATGACTAATGTCATAAAAAAAACATTTAGGACAATCAAATTTATACAGTTACATTGTGTTAGAGAGGTACTAAGGTCAAGTAAAACACACACATATATATATATATATATATATATATACAGGTTTCAGGCAATGTGCTGCACAGCAGTAAGTAAGACTGAAATTGCTTGCCATAAAACTTCAGAATGGAGTAGCTGCACGTAGTAAAATCCGCAATGTTTGTAGCTAATAGTATGTCAGCGTCTTCGGTCACAATGTGTTAGGAGTCTGCTACAATAAATATGTCATGTCTACTGATTGGTTGGGCAAGAGGAATATACTAAAGTAGCTCCTAAAAATGTTACCATCAGCCTGGTTAATCATCGGATTTTAAAACACCTTCACAGTAAGGAAACATCATTTTACTCAGTCGATACTGTGATGTACAGCGACAAGTGCATTTTATATCCAGTATGGTAGAGATATCAGGAGTACTTTCTCATACGCTTGAACTCAAAGTTGGGGTTACAGTGCTACTGATGCGCAGCATTGATGCACTCGAACTATGTAATGGTACGAGATTATGTATTACAAGTCTCGGAAAAAATATCAAATGGAAGCTACCATTTCTACAGAATAGGCAAAGGGGGAAAATGTACTTATATCCAGGATTTCCATTTCAATTTAAGCATCTCAAATTCCCCCTGAAGCTAGTGTTTGCCATGTCCGTCAACAAATCACAGGGCCAAATTCTGAAAGTAGTAGGTTTACACTTGGAGACATCTTGCTTTTCTCCTGGACAGCTTTACGTTGCTTGTTTACGAGTTCCAAGTGGTGGTAATCTGTATATATTAGCGCCAGAAAGAAAAACATTAAGGGCCTGATTCAGACCCGTTCGCTAGATCCGGCTGCTCACTCCCTGCATTTGCAAAATCAGCTAAGTGACGTCAAGACAGATGATCGCACTGCAAGACAAGCGATCACTTTGTGTATGCAGATGCCCATTAGTGTATGGTGAGACGCACACTAGCGCACGTCATCTCCAGGAAGTGTATTAAAACATTGGTACATCGAGGACCATCGGAAGCGATAGCATCGCTTGTGGTTGCCTCTACCCTACTGCAAGCACTGTGAGGATTTCAGTGTAAAAAAAAAGGCTGGTGACGTGTACTATGACACTGCCTGTTAATTATGCACGCCTCTGAAATGGTGTTGAGACACTCAGGCACACCTGCGTTCGCACCTTCACACCCCCGTTCTCACTGGACTGCCCCTGTTACCACCCACAAACGGCCTCTCCTGTCACTCATTACACTGGGCTGTCTTTGCAGGGCGAGCGAACGGGTCCCGATCGCTATGAGTAATTTGCGCACGCACACTGCGATGCATATGCATGCGCAGATTAGCGAATATCGGCAGCAGCGAGCGGACGCTTGCTAGCGACCAGTTCTGAGTCAGGCCCTAAGTGTTGTCGACAAAAATGCCCTGTGGTGAACTTTACTACTATTGTTTTATTTCTTCATAATATTAATTTAAATGTCACTGAGATATCAGCATAATAAATTCCCTTTCAATTTCATTCTAATAGCGTTTGGTCAAGGACTTAACAGGACAACACCGGTGTATATACGTATATAATGAGTATAATTATATATAGATAATGAAAGTAGCATAAAACAGCTACAATTTAGAATGACATTGGTGGAGTTGCTAGCTAAGAATAATCAATTTCATAACAGGGATGCCCGGGAACCAACTCAGTCCCCTTTTGGCTAACCAAGAGGCACTTCCATCCTACAAAAAAGCGTGACAATCCAGCACGAATATGTGCTGATGTTTGCTGTTCAATTAAAGATGAAAGGGGAAAGAATGTTTGCCAAGGAACATGGTACTTCTACTAAGATTGATTCCAGATTTAGCACTGTACTGGGTTTCAAAATATTTCATGCAGACAAAAGTAATAAATAAGGTTTGATATTAAAATTGTTTAAATAAGTTATATACATTTTAGATTGAAAATTTGTAAAGTTCTAATTCGTTCATAAAAAAAAGGTTTTGCGTTGTACTGTGTTTGTAAATAAATTATGCAAAATAAATGATTACTACTACTACTACTAATAATAATAATAATAATAATTCTGGTGATTTGTTAATAAAATTGTGTTAAATACCGTAGGTTTTAAAAAAATCTAAATCATTTGTAAATAATGGACATTTTCTCATAAAGTTTTGTTAAAATTCTAGAATGATAGCAACATCTACTACGTTAATGAAGGAAACATGACTTGCAGATGTCAGTTATACTGGGATTTGCCCAACTGCCGCATATAACAGTACTCAATAGAATCCACAGATCTTTAAGAATTTAGCTGATGATTTCGACACATACAGTGCTGGAACGACTCATGAATTTATAAGATAGTGAGGTCTTAACTCTATTTTCCTGGCTGCTCAGCAGGTCTAATAGATTGAACTTACACTGTAGTTATTATTTTGTTTACTGGTATGTTTTAGTACCTCTATGTATTGATAAATGTTTTCTTCATTTGTTTTTTATTAGATATATCTATTTTTGTATGCTTTTTGTTCCACTTGAAAAAGACTATTTTAATAAAACATTTAATCAATCTGTGTTTTCAAGATCTCACACATTTTGGAAGGCCAAGTCATGCTCATGTCCCACGACTTAGACAGTGTATTATTATTATTATTATTATTATTATTATTATTATTATTATTATTATGTTATATAGAAGCTCCATCTTCAGATTTTTTTTTTTAGAAATTGTTTCTCTGCCCAATAGAGCTTATCATCTGTTTGTTTGTTTTTTGCTTTTTGTGTCTAATATACAGACAGAATTGACTTGCCCAAGGTCACAACATTGCAAGGAAAAGATACAACATGATCTACAAAACTTTCTAAGGGTATTCTACAAAAATTTTAAAATGTTCTAAAAAATCTCTTTGATAAAACAACTATAACTTATTATACTGTATATTAATAAAAATGTTTTATGTAGGATACAAAAACTTCTTAAGAGAGTACTGTATACTTTGCGTATATTTGTTCTATATTTTCTTCAGAATGGATAATTTGCGTAATCACTTATTTAATAGAGTACTGATACAGGGCCTGATTGAGTGTTGTACGCTGTTCACACTGCAGCTGCATCTTAAAATAGGTGAAAGTAGCAGGAGGCGTCTATAGTAGAAAGACACCCACTGTATCCTTTTATGATCCTGTGCTACTTCCGAAGACGCAGCATTGGATCATCTGTGTGATCATCGGTCATCTAAGTAACCCTCAGGTTACTCAGGGAGTCTGTGTATTTCATGCTTCTGGGGCCAGGAAAACTGCATCCACAGATGCAGCCACTGGCCTCGGCATGCTCTGAAAATGAGGCCGACATGCCCCTGGTTTCTGTAACACTGGCTGTCACCTCCCCTTCCCCGCAACGATCAATCATGCAACGGCTTAGGGGGCACTGCGACCATCATCGCAGACACCATCCTGCACATGCCCAGTACAGATCCTGCGCACGGGCAGATTGCCAAACATCAGAGTTGTGCCTAAACCATTGGGTTTGCATACAACTCTTAAATAGGCCCACAATCATAAAAAGAGAGTATTCTATACATGTTTATTCTACAGAAGGATAATTTTATTGTGGAGTTTGTAAACTACATCCACTTTTTACTTACTGTATTAACCTAAGAAGAGACAGAGGTGGTATGATGGTAATGAACTGTATGTCGGTACACCTTACTGATAACAAAGAACAATAAGCCTCAGGACAAGTTCAGGCAAAAATTCCATTGCTCTTATTTTAGATCTGTTTCTGATCAGTGAGAGCTCATACCGAATGCTATTAAGAATTGGGCTGATACTCTCTGGGTGTGTGTGTGTGGTACCCCAGTATCTGGGGGTACCATATCAAGCAGGTTGACCTTAAGGGCTTGATAACAGTTATGTTAGTGTAATTGCATGAAATATAAAGGGGTAAATGTATAGTAGAAATGTAAATATATGTTTATTAAATGGTTAAACAATTGTAAGTATGTACGTTGATCCCCCCCCTTTTTTCGGACTTTGGTGCATGGCCCCGCAAATTTAAACACGCAACATACCAGGCAAGGATTCTCCCACTTGATTAAAAAAGGGGAGTCCTGACTGCAGGCGACAGTTGAAAGGCCACAGGGGCAGAAGGACAGTTGAAAAGAGCCCCTGCAGGGAGAAGAAGGGAGAGTGTCTTTACTTACTGGATCTCCTGGCCACTGAAAAGATGGAATGCAGACTGTATTTATTATAGTGAGCTGCCTCCAGAAGTGTGTGCTACTGACTGTTTCCCGTCTCCGGTTGTGTGGGACAGAGCCGCGATCGACAGATACAGTGCGGCTGGCTGTCAACATCCAGCATCGGGGGCTGGACTAAGGGCGGAGCTCTTGGACGCGGATCAGCCCCTCTGATGCATTCCAGCTCTGCAACTGAGGCAGGGGCAGATTGGGGACAAAAAGTGGCCCTGGAAAAATTTCTAGAAGTGGCCCCATGTGACCAGCACCAAATCAACTGTAAGTGGAACAAACGCCAAAGTAGGTGGGATTACTATGTTACTATACCTGGTAGGCAAAGTTACACCATCAAAAGGTGGAGCATGTTTTTAAGCTTTAAGAAATGAAAACTGGGATGACGTTTGCTCCTCTTCAATCACCAAAAATATTTTAGCTACTTCAAGCTATACTCTATTAAAAACAAAGAATGGTAGTTCCATATATTGCAATACATGTTAAGTGTTGTGTGGGGAAAAGAGAGAAAGAGGGGGGAGCAGTGAGAGAGAGAAGGGGGTAGAAAGAGAATGGTGGGAAGAAAACAGCAGGGGGAAAGAGAGAGAGTGTGGGGTGGAGACAGAAAGAAAATATATAAAAGGTAGGCAATACTGGGCATTACAGCTAGTGTGATATAAACAACAACAGCTAATCAAATACAGCTATACAGATGGAGCTGAGTCCATCGTTGCCGCAATGAGCGCGTTACGCATCGCAGCATATGGGAGATCTCGTCAGGCCACGACTAGGTACGGCAGGAGTTCTCCCATTGAAGTCTATGGCATGTGCGTGCATACGCACGTCCAACGCCATAGACGCGGACACAGTAGTAGCGCCATCCATGCCGCGATGCGCTCGCAACACGGCATAGATGAGCTTGGCCACATCTATTTATATTGCAATTTACTGTATAGATTGAAAGCAAATGTTTGAATCCTGATGAGGATTATGTAACAACTGCACACAAAACACCACATTATTAAATAAGCCACTTACGGCGGAATTCAATTGATTCCTGCCCCCATCGCGCCCAACGGAGCTATTAAATTCTAGCTCCTGTCGGGCACGATCAGCTGCCAATGCTACATTTCAGCTTGCAGCCCCTGGGGGATGAGAGCTGAAATGTGCGAAAAGTGACATGTTTGGGCACCCAAACATCACTTTTCGCGATCACGCTCAGCACTTTGGTCGGGTTTAGCTGCTTTACGCGGCTAAACCCGACCACTTTTGGCGCGATCAGCACGAAAATCTGGAACAATTGCATAGCGGCCCGCGATCTCCTGTCACTTTAGACAGGAGATGCGGGCCGCGAAAACAATTGAATTCCGCCCTTAGTGTTTTTTTTCTTTAAGATGTTGTCATTTTACAGCAATGATTACATAAGACACACAAAGATATAGTAACCAAACCAAGCACTCAGAAATAATCATTATCTGCAGCATGACACTAGGCAAAAAAATGGGTGAAGAAAAAAATGGACTATAAATACTCCACAAATTATATTAAAACAAAAACAATGATTCGTACATCAAAATGATGGTGAGGAAACAGAGAAGCATAAAGGGTGGCAATATTCCTACAGAACAATATTGGCTGCAGATACATGATTAAATGTATCACAAGAGTAACATGAAGGAAACAGAGCACAGTTTATAGATATTGGGGTAGATGTATTATAGCGGCACTTAACGTGCCGCTATAACGCTTCCCGCTTCGCCTCTTTACTGAGGCGAAGCAGGAAGCACTACCGATGAGATGTATAAACATCTCATCGGCCGGAGAGGGGGAGCGTTAACTCCCCCCTCCGGCGCTACCCGCTAGAGACAGCAGCGCATCAGCCTAGTGCTGATGCGCTGTGTCTCTGTCCCGGCTGGCTCCACTGAGCATGCACGGGATCTCACAAGTGTCGCGAGATCCCCGCGTGGAGCCCTGGAGCCGGCAGACGCCGCAGCAGGGACAGCGCTGTCCCTGCTGTGGGGATAGGCTAGCGCCAGGCTGTAGCTGTCGATAACGACAGCTACAGCCGGCCGAACGGTCATGCGCTATGACCGTTCGTACATGGCCCTGCAGTCGGCGCTGCTATCTTATAGATAGCAGCACCGATAATGACAGGGGCGCACAGCGGCCCGCGATCTCCAGTCATAGCGGCCCGCAGCCCGCGATCTCCTGTCACTTTAGACGGGAGATGCGGGCCGCGAAAACAATTGAATTCCGCCCTTAGTGTTTTTTTTCTTTAAGATGTTGTCATTTTACAGCAATGATTACATAAGACACACAAAGATATAGTAACCAAACCAAGCACTCACAAATAATCATTATCTGCAGCATGGCACTAGGCAAAAAAATGGGTGAGCATAGGGAGATGGGAGAGCATAGGCTCTTGGGAGAAATGGGAGAGCATAGGCTCTTACTGATTATGGTGTGTGCACTGGTTGGTATGTAGTCACTGTATTGGTACACTCGAGAAACACAGATTGTCATGTGAGGGCACCAATACATAGGAACTGGTTAGTACTATAAGTACTGATTCTGCTATTTTCTGAAGTCATTGGATGGAATATATGGTCTCTGATTCTGTTATTCTTTAGGGGCATAGGCTAGCCTACAGTATGTGACATGGCAGGGATAATAAGGAGGGGCAATTGTATTCTGCATAGGCCCTGGTTAGACTATAGTTGGACCATTTAATTGTAGTGTAATTTTTTTGTAAGAAGAGTTTGAAAAGTAAAGCAAGTGTAAATCATTACAGAATATGTGTTCCTTCCCCAGAGACATAAGTCAGATTCATTCCAACTCCATTCTACACAGTCACACAATAATAACAATTATAATAATAATTAATAATACTGTGGCACCTCTCATCTGGACTAGCAGTACAGAGGAGCTGTTATTATTGTTAATATCACCATCCACTGAGCACCTCATACCCCTTTAACACAAAGGATTGAGACCTGACTGATGTGCTACCAGGCAAAGCAACCACTGGCCCTCACCACCAGCAGAAAAGGCAGCCCCGGTCCATTACAGAGAAGGCAGTCTCCATTGTGCCCTCTATTCCACCCTCCGTGAATGCCGAATCTGTACTGCCTCTCCCAGAGAAGGCAGCCTACATTATGCCTCTGCCCCGAGAAAGCAGTCTATGTTATGGCCACCCTCCGCCCACAAGCTTTATATAATAACTACTCACCACCAGCCTGGCATCCGGAAGCGGACCTGCTCTGCCTCTCAGGCGCAGCGTCTAGTAGGCGGGGAATGTAGGACAGAGCTCTTTCTTCTTGCGAGACTTGACTGCTGTTGTGACTCTCGCGATGTCAGCTCCTCCTCCACGGGCGGGCCGCTCTGCTAGCTATGACATGAGCCAGAGGGCTGCCTGTCATGCAAGAAGGCCAGGTGATGTGCTACTGAGGGCGGGGCCATCAGTTACAGGTGGCCCCACAGTTGCGTCGGCCCACCGGGAATGTTCCCGATGAAGTTAACGGCCAATCCGCCCTTGAGGTAAGCAGCTGACAATGGCCCCATCACTCTGCTAGATGGCATCTTATAAATTAAAGGACTGCTGGGTGTTCCCAGTTCCCTCCCCCAAAGGTTGTCATCTGCAGAGGTTGGTAACTCAATCTCCAGTTTTGCCTTGCATTACAGACTACCTAGTTCCCACCACACTGAGGCAATAGAAAGTGCAGGGTGCATTGAACAGCGCAGGAGTTAGCTATAGTGACCATCATTTAATTTGTCAGTAACAGCTTGAGACTCAGATCAGCCATATAGTCAGTAATTAAAGCACTGATCGGCAATCTCAGTTTAACCAACAAGAGTCAGCAGAGACAAGCCTAAAATTCATCACTGATGTACTACAATCAGTTTAGTCAGAACAGAAGAACAGATTATAATCCATAATTTAGTTAATTCAACAGAAGTCATCATTTAAAACCACTCTACTGAAACCTTACAGGGATCACAACGTACAGTGAGGCCAGGGCTCCATTGAACTCTCTGACTACAGTAGCTGTGGAGGATACGTTGTAATTTGCAGAAACGGCAAATTGAAACATTAGTTCATACAAGTGTCATTCTAGTAAAAGGATACAAAATTATAGAACTAAAGAGCTCATTCAGACCCGCTCGCACCCTGCGTATGCAAATTCAGCGCACGCCCAGCAAGTCAGGCGATTGCACGGCAAGGCATTAGCATGCCCACTATGTCTTGCGATCACTGAGTGTATGCAGACACCCACCAGTCATTCATGAGACACCCACTTAAGTACATCATCTCCTGCAAGTGCATGAAACCATTGGTACATCGAGCATCATCGGATGCGATTGCAGCACTTGAGGTTGACTATACCCTGCCACAAGCACAGCGATCACTTCAGTGTGGAATTCCACCAAGTGACGTGTACTATAATGCTGCCTTTTAATTATGCACACCTCTGAAACGGCGTTGGAACACTCAGGCATGCCTGCGTTCGCACCTCCACTCCCCCGTTTCTAGTGGACTGCCCCTGTCACCACCCAGAAATGGCTTCTCCTGTCACTCACTCTGCTGGGCTGTCTATGCGCAGTGAGCGATTGCTTCCCGATCGGTCGCACTGGTTAACTCTTGTGCATTGCAATGCATACGCATGCGCAGATTGCAACTATCGGCCAGCTACGAGCGTCTGCATCCTAGCGAGCGGGTCTGAATCAGCTCCTAAACTCCTTGCAGATACTGTACTTTAGCTTTGCTTACCCGGAAGGATTAGACAGTGGAGTTGAATAGGGAAGTTCCCTTTGACAGATCTAACCCAGGCAACTCAATAAACAGAGCTCCCTGCCTCCACCTTAAACTTTGACAGTGGGAGGAACTTTATAACAACATCTCCTATGTGCACCATCTGTAAAGAATAGGCTGAATGTATTATTAGTAGTGAATAGCATGCCTGCTAATATAGGTACAAAGGGGTTTTAGATTACATGTACATTTCTGTTTCTGAGTGTTATGTTTCTTTGTCATTGCTAAATCTGACTGTGTATTAGATGTTTGATAACTACTAAACAGCGATAGATAATTCAATTTCTGTGCAAATAATTGGTTAATAAAATAGAGATATAACTTGCACAGTAAAGAACGTCGTACAGTAATTAGAATTATAGAATTGGTATAGGTTATTCCTCTTTCCGCAGGAGTTAAACGTCGATAGAAGCGGTTGAAGGCTCTTTATCAGTTCCAGTATAATGTATTGTCAATCCCATGTGTAAAACTAAACATTGTTAAGACTGTATTTATTGTTGAAGGTTTTATTGTTGTTATATTCAGAGAGTAGGAGGAGGAACATTGCCTCCTTTAATAGACTGAATTATTATTAAAACCACTGTGTTATTCCTCTGGCTGGATCCACTTCCTTACCTCTTCAATCTACTCGGACCCTGTGGAGTGAACAGGACGGATGCCATAACACTTGTTCACAGTAAATTATACCGATACACCAATAGACACTATCAGAGTATCACATGTGAGTGTATCAGAATAAAAATGATTGGGCCACTCCCCTTGGGAGGCCCCACGGAATACTAAATAGAACTGGGCCCCTTATGGTAGCCGTGAGTGATGGTTTCCAGGGTACTAAATAAAGGTAGACTACACTGTCCATTGTTGTGGCATTACTAGTACCTTCGTGAACTGTTGTGCAAAGGAATACTGTCGCATGTGGTGCCACAACTGTGGACATTACAAATGTTGCTCCCTTTTAATAGTATTAAAATAACTGTGCACACTTTGCTAATAATATAATAACCCTGCCTCCTTTTCTAATATAATCAAAATATATGTGTCCTTTTGAAAATAATAATATCTGTGCTCCCTTTGCTAATAAATGTCTTTTTTAATTGGTCCTATCATATTGGATATTTATTTTTATTCATAGTAAATTCTGTAGTACAGTAGTTAGGAAATGCACTTTTTGGTCTGGCCCTCTGAGCTTTTTTCTGTTAGCCTCATCTGGCTAGCGGGGTGCCTAAAATGGCACCCTGCAGCCAGAATCTATGCAGCAGTGCCACCTGGAGTGTCCTTAGGATGCTTTAGACGGTCACACCGCTGCCCTTAAGCTCCCTGGAGCATCCTCAGGATGCTCCGGACATTGCTGTAATCACTGGCAATTGTGGCCCCAACCCCGCGTGATGTCATGCAAAGGGGGCATGGCCTGCAACGGGCCCGCAAATTATGTAATATATATATATATATATCAAAATGGTCCTCGGTAGAAAAAGGTTCCCAATGTATTCTATAGAGAGTTAAAAATAGAGGACCAAGTACAGTTGAAGCGGCCTGCTCTGGGGGAGAGTCCAGCATAGAATTAGTTAATTTTGGGTCTCTATCAAGAATAAATATTAGGGGCATGAAATGTTTAAAAAATTTTATTTGCATGGCTGCCCCTACAATTGCACCAGGTAGAGCACCAATCTGAGGAGGGCATCGCTGTGGAGAACAGAGTCCCACTCTGGAAAGTAACATTGGGTTGCAGGTCAAGGACTGGCAGTCATGGAGAGACAGCGGTGGCATTTTGAATTTGGCACTGGCCGCAAACCAATTGCAACTCTCAGACTAAGAGTTAATCAGAAGCAACCGTAGTGAGCCAATCACAACTTGCTGCATCATCGCTCCACAGCCCGATAACCCCCTGTACTCTGCCTCCTGTCACTGTGCCTGGTGCTCTTAACCTGTCACACAGCCTCCAGCCTGCAGCCTGGTGCCTCCCTGTACTTCGCCCCCTTTCACACAGCCCAGTACTCTGGCCAGCAGCACAGCGGGGGTGTGACCCATGTATCCATACAACCTGGAGATGGTGGATACCCTGCTGGCCTATGGGCTCCTTTGAGATCTGCATCCAGGTGGTGGCCCCAGTGGAGAAGGTTTGGGAGATAGACAAGGTGGGTGCAGGAGTGATACTAATAATAACATTATCCTCTGTCTTTTCTAATAATTCTCCATTATTCCCCAGTAACTGCTTTTTTTTTTACCTCTTCATAGTGCCTAATATCCTTCATAGTGCCCCTATCCTCTCTTCGCAGTGCCCCTCATCTCTCTTCACAGTGCTTCTCTCCTTTCTTCGCAGTGCCCCTCTCCTCTGTTCACACTGTCTCCTTTCTTCATAGAGAGCAGATCATAGTTCCCATTGATTTTAATGGGGAATGCGATCTGCACCCTTATGGCTCTATTCATCATCACTTAATGTCAATAAAAGCAGGTGAAAATGATCAAAAAGGTAATGCAGGACATATCACAGATATTCATCAAGCTCCGACAATATTTTCGGAGTTTGACTGCGGGAGCATTCACCATCTCCAAAAGCCGAGATGTGTTTTTTAAATCTGAGATCTGAACTTATGAGAAGACCCAAGCCTGGACTCACTTCTACTCGGAACCCCAAAAATTATCCGACCCGGGACTTGGTTCATCTTTGAACGATAAAGATTGAGGCCCTCATTCAGTCCCACTCGCAAGCGCTATGCGCTCGCAAGCGGGTCGATGGTGAGGCACTCTGCATTCACCGCGAGTGCCGTGCAAGCCCCGGAGCGAGTGAGAAATTCACTCGCTCCGGAGCTCGCTACAAACGGGACGGCTGTCGATGTTGATCGAAAGCTCACCCCATTTTGTAGGCGGGGAGGGGGGGGTGGCTGGACAAATGGAGGCATTCCTGAAGGAACGCATGCCATTTGTGGGCGGCCCTACTGACATCACTCAGATCTGTTAGAGCAGGAAGCTCACTGGTGCTTGAAGCAGATGAGACCCTACCACAAGGGTCTGGTCGCAAGCCTGATTGGTCGCGACCGTCGCGACCATCACCTGGCCACTCGCAATAGCTGTGGGTGGTCACCCATAGCTTAGCGAGCGGCCATGAGTCTGGAAAAAAAAAAAACGGCCGCCTCTTTCAGAGCGAGCGCTAGCTTTTTTGCAAACGGCTCTGAAAGAGGTCCTGTGTGTGTTCGGTTTTCCGCAAAACCGAAATTGATGAAACAGTTGCATCTGACTCAGAATACAAGTAGATGTTCACATTGGACTTCAGATAGCTGGAATTGGCCGTAATTGCAACCTCATTATGTATGACTCAGAATCAGGGAGTAGAACATTTACTAATAAAGGGCCGGAATCAGCATGGATCGCAAATTGCAACCACGTATGCAGATCGGTCGATGGTGTGTACTACCCATGCAAATGCACTGCAGTGTGCATGCGCAAGTTAGATCACGCATGCAGAAAGAAAATCATCGCAGAGGGAGTGATGGGATGTCAGCATTTGGGAGTGGTGATGAGGTAGTGGTTAGAGAAACGCAGGCGTGCCTGTCCATTTGAATGCCATCACATGGGCATGCATAACTTAGCCACTGTGACGGCATACACATCTTGTGTACTCACTGCGTGTGACGAGACTTGCAGTTTCTGAGACAGGTCAGAGCTGCTGTAATTGTGAGTGAGGGTCCGATGTTACTCAATGTTACTGATGCGTACCCAGGACTGCGAGGTATTACGGTTGTGAGAAAGCGCTAGAGGGCATCTCTATGCTGTCTGTGCAATTGCAAACATTAGCATATTTTCTCAGCAGAACTGCGTGCAATTACGCAGCCGCAATCGCAGTAGCAATACGTGCTGAATCAGGCCAATAGTAGAAACGTTTTTGTAAACCTAGTGCACCTACACTAGCAATTTCATATGCACCAGTAAAGACTAAGGCCCTCATTCAGACCCGGATGCAAGTGGGCGTTCGTACGTTCGGCGTACGTACAGAAATATGTTAATTCAAGCACTCGCTCGTAATTTCGAACGCATCTAAACATCCTCCCCAAACTCTACCAACCCCTCCTCTAACTAACGAGCGTGCCAAATAGCTAGCGTACATCCCCAATGTGGCTTGCAGGGAACGCATGCACAAATTCAACCCGGAAGTGGGCCTGTCAGATTCCGATTACCTGTTCCTTTATTCTGCCTACCTCCCTCAATCGTATCATGCCAATCAATATATCAATTATCTTAATTGCTCGTCATTTTTTTTTTTTTGGCAATGCAATAAACTTTACTCTTGTCCATGTTTGTGTTTACCCGCAGAAAACGTACGGCTTAAACATTCGCTTTTATTTGTCAAAATACATGTTTGAGCCAATTAACCATTTGTTTTCTTTGTTTTTAACCACGCATATTTTACTGGGTTCATTTCTTTATTTAAATTAGCTTACGCATGTCACTGCATCAAGCCTATCATAACTCGCAATAGATTTGTGGCCCTGTCGAACACATGACTCATACACAAACCAATAGAATTTGTCCTGTTAATTACCCAAATACATTAGCCAATCAAATTTATTTTCGGGTCTTTATTAAAATTGTTTTTTATAAAATACACCATTGCCATCATGAGAGCCTCGGCATTCACCAGGCGCGAGCTGATGGTGTTAACTGAGGTGATGGACAGGCGGATCACCAGCCAGCCTCCCCCCATCACCAATAGGGAAAAGCATTCCGCATATGCGGAGGTACGTGGCCGCCTGCCTTCATTTGGCTCACGCCGCCAGATCGGCCAGCTGGAGCGCAGGTGGTCCGACCTGCAACGGCGGACGCCCCGCTTGCTGGCATGCTTTCGCATGCAGATCGCGGAAAGTACGTTTTTTTGACTGTGGTTTTCATGTTTATCTTTGTGGCCCTAACTGCATGTGCATGTTTTCATGTATGGCCTATTTATTCTTTGTACTCATATCTGCATGTGCATGTTTTCATGTATGGCCTATTTATTCTTTGTACTCATATCTGCATGTGCATGTTTTCATGTATGGCCTATTTATTCTTTGTATTCATATCTGCATGTGCATGTTTTCATGTATGGCCTATTTATTCTTTGTACTCATATCTGCATGTGCATGTTTTCATGTATGGCCTAATTATTCTTTGTACTCATATCTGCATGTGCATGTTTTCATGTATGGCCTATTTATTCTTTGTACTCATATCTGCATGGGCATGTTTACATATTTGTGGTGTAAAAAATTAGCGTTTAACAAGGTCATGGTCGAAAATAACCACAATTTGTTTCCCATCTTTTAGGGGCAGAGCGAAGACTACGGCGTCATCGCCGTCAAAGACGGTGCTCTCGGCCCCTCTCCCCAACCCCCAGCCAAACATCCACACCCCAAAATTCCCTAAATTCCCCCTCCTCCCCAGCCTGCACAGACCCTGTGGCACATGTGTCGGGGCTCCTTCCCCTCCATCCCAATTCCCCCTCCCCTCCAACCACCCCTCTCGTAACTACCCCCTCCCCTGAATCCCAAATCACCCCTCCCACCTCGTTGGGGAATGTTGGCACCTCCGAGGAGGACGAGGGAGTTGCTTCTGGGCCGGGCGTCATTTTGAACGGTTTGCCTTTTATCTTTTTTTTTTTTGTTAAATGTTTGGATCTAATCCTGTGTCTGTGCCTTTTACTTTTTTTGGTTTGTCAGAATTTGGTGTAGATTTCTGTTTGTCTTTACCTTTTACTGCTGATTTCCCCATACACATATCCCACCTGTCAAAATCTGATGTTTTTTGGTGCAATTTTTTGGGTGTCCATTTTTGTGTCTTTGGATTTTTTTGGTTAAATGTGCCTTTGGTCACAATATTGTCATTTTTGGATACCTTTGTTTGGCTTGTTTTTTCATTGGGTTTCATTAATTATGTATTAAGCCCCACACTTTTCTAACCCACAGAGGACCAGAGGCGTTTGGTGGACCTAGCTGGATGCGTCGAAAGGATGCGGGGCTACGTCATCGGGCTACTGGTGGTCCTTGACCATATGTCTGTGATCCTGCGTCCCTAATTTTTTTTTTCTTTTAAAAATAGTTGTATTAATAAAAAATTTAAACTTAACGTTCTGTCTCATTCCTTGTCTCCAAATCTTAGATTGTTTACACTGACATAAGTAGACTCTTCCAGCAAGTATTTGCAATTAATGTCACTAAGATTGTGTGTTGTATTTTTTTGGGAAACAGGCACATGAAACAGCTAACAGTAACAATCTGCTTGGCCTTTTTTTGTGTGTGACAATTTATATATTACTACATTTTACATGTTACAATTTGGGGGGCAACCTGCTTAGGCCGAGATTACAAAGCCTACTGATTGTACAGAATACCTTTTGGTGTTGGTTTTGACCCTGAAAACATATTTAAATTTAGATCAAATTGCCTCATTACAGGATTAACCCTTAAGAAATTTTAACTTGGGTGAACCTGGTTACACTTGCTTGCAATGGTCAATAAAATTTGCAAAATTACACTCTCAAAACATTTATTCACAACATAACTAAAAAACCAAAGTGTTGACTCACAAACAATACACACAGTGAAAACAAAAAATACAACCCATCAAACACCATATGAAAAAAGTAATGGAAAATCAAGAACTGGTTGACGAAGGAGCATGCCAACATGATTCCACAAATGTTGCGTTGCAATATTGGTTCCAGAATATATATCCAATGTGTCCCCATGAAGGTTTGTTTTGGGTAGCAGGAAGTAGTCATCGCTTGAGTCCCAAAGATTATGAAATCAAACAGAAGATGGGAAACAAAAAACAAATTAATTAGATGGTCTCCAAAAATCCTTACCACATTGTGTCAAAAAACGTCTTTGTTGCCAATAATTACCTAAAATATCTGGCCACCACATCATCGCGTATGGCCCCCCTACATACTGACCTCCGACCAACCCCGGGGGGCCATCCTCAGGCAAGGCATCCTCTGGCTGCATTGGGACACCACTCCTTATGGCGATGTTGTGAAATATCCCACACAGGACCACAATTTTCGAAACCATATCCGGCAAATACATGAGCTCGCCACCAGAGCGGTGGAGGCATCTGAATCGGCCTTTTAAAAGGCCGATACAGCGCTCCACCACTTGCCTGGTGGCTGTAAGTGCGGAATTAAAATTACTTTGTGGCCCTGGTGTGGGAGCCAAATAAGGAGTGAGCAGCCAGGGTGTGCAAGGGTAGCCACTGTCTCCTGTGAAAAAGAAGTGACAACATCAGGATCACTGTGTATCAAGCTTAACATTGTTATGTACTAAAGGTCTCCACTTACCCAGAAGCCACACATCACCAGCTTGTAGGTTGTTTAATTTGGGCCATATCCCTGATTGCCGGATGACGAATGAGTCATGTGCACTTCCGGGTAATTTTGCATTCAGGGACAGGATCTGGAGGGAGGCATCACATACCACCATTACATTCAGGGAGTGATAGTGTTTCCGGTTGTGAAATATGGCCTCCAGCCGTGCTGGAGGCTGAAGTGGTATGTGAGTACCATCCACAACCCCTATGATGTGTGGGAAGCCAGCTATTTGGTAAAAATTTGCCTTGGCCACACTAAGGGCACCCATATCCAAAGGCATTTTAATAAAATGATGGAGGTGCTTGAAAAGGGCCTCCAACACAGCCCTCAGGATCCGGGAAAAGGAGGATTGGGAGATTCCCGCCACTATTCCCACCGTTGTTTGAAACGATCCTGAGGCACAGAAATGTAACACCGCCATAAATTGCGTAAGTGGTGGTATTGCTGTAGGACTGTCAATTTGCCGCTCAAGATCACTCTCTATTAATGACAGAGTGTCTATGATGATTTGGGGCGGAAGACGGTAGCGTCTTAACACCTCATCATTGGGCATTCCAAAAAGGGTGACACGTGTTCGATATTTCTGGGGCCTTGCACGCCTACAATGCCTACACCTGGGACGAGATTGAGGTTGGTCGGCTTCCGGGAGCATGGCCAGAACAATCCGACCAAGATCAACCTGAAATGGCAAGAATTGAATGTAAGGTTTTTTTGGCCAAAAATAATTGAAAAATTACTTAGCTTGACGATACAATCCAATGATGCTTACATGCCGGGGTATTGTCATGATTTTCCCAACCTATAAATAATAACAAATAAACAATGCAACCATTTAGGGTGGGCATTTAGGAATCTAAATTGGGTGCAAGACAAAACAGAAAAGGGGAGAAACACACATTTGGGCAAAGAGCAAAACGACAGTGCGCAGACTACCTCAATTTGGGCCCAAATGTATTAAAAAAAATGCTAAAGGGAAATCACAACCAATTTCACGGTACAAATTAAGCAGATAAAAATGCACTTATTAATTTGCAAATACAAGGCAAAAAATAAGCAGATAAAAATGCGCAAATTAATTCACAAATACAAGGCAAAAAATAAGCAGATAAAAATGCGCAAATGAATTCGCAAATACAAGGCCAAAAATAATCAGATAAAAATGCGCAAATGAATTCGCAAATACAAGGCAAAAAATAATCAGATAAAAATGCGCAAATTAATTCTCAAATACAAGGCAAAAAATAATCAGATAAAAATGCGCTAATTAATTCACAAATACAAGGCAAAAAATAATCAGATAAAAATGCGCTAATTAATTCGCAAATACAAGGCAAAAAATAATCAGATAAAAATGCACTGATTAATTCACAAATACAAGGCAAAAAATAATCAGATAAAAATGCGCTAATTAATTCGCAAATACAAGGCAAAAAATAATCAGATAAAAATGCGCTAATTAATTCGCAAATACAAGGCAAAAAATAATCAGATAAAAAAGCGCAAATTAATTCGCAAATACAAGGCAAAAAATAATCAGTTAAAAATGCGCTAATTCATTCTCAAATACAAGGCAAAAAATATGCAGATAAAAAAACGCAAATTAGTTCATACATTTCGGAATCACAAAACCAAAGTTTAAAAGTGTAAGGTCAAACAAAGTTGCATAAAAAAAACATGACCATTTAATAAACAAGTGAAAATATAAACTTACCAATAGAGGATATATAAGTCACCAGATAAAAAGGTCGTTGGGGCAGAGCCAAAAGAAACCTAACAAAGGAGATTTTAGAAAAAATTAACGGGCCAAAATTCACAAAAAGAAGGAGACACAAAGTGAACAAAAGTAAGACGGGCAAAAACTTACCAAAAAAAAAACACGACAAAGAAATCAACCACACCAAAAAAAGTGAACGGAAAATAAAACTCCAAAAAGACAAACCAAAAACCACTCCAAACAACGCCAAATACAAATCCCGTCAACAATCCACTCCGACCAACGTAACCTCCAACAACCAACAACCGCCACCTCGACTCGAGACGCCCCAAGCCATAAATAGTGTTTATTTTCCCACACAAATTAAGGAGGGATCATAGGAACGCACAATCAATGATGCGGACGAAAAATATATATATATAAATACGTCACGTCCGTCTAGCCCGGGATGTCAAACGGCGGTAAGTAAAAACTTGACCCCCCCTAAAACCAAAACCCCCCCTAAAAATGGAATAATGGTTCCTTTTTCACCCACAGATGGCAAGACTTCAAATATCGCCTGAAACCGAAAATGGCGGACAGGGCTAGGCATGCAAGGGGGACAGGTGGGGGTCCCACCCCTGTGTCATTGGAGTTGAATGATTTAGAAGAGCTGGCACAGGGGTGTGTGCAGGCTGTGGAGGTGCTTGGCGTGTCCAACATGGATACGGACATGCCAGACTTTGCGGCTCCTCATGTTGTCCCAGGTAAATATTGTGATGTCACCAACTCTGAAATGTTGTTGTGCCAATATGTAGATTCTAATGTGACTCTTTTCTAATTTTTCAAACAGAGACACAGGCGGATGAGTCTGCTCCAGAGGGGAGCCTTGGCCGCAGAATTTCTGCTGGCTCTGCAGGGGAGGAACCAGTACATCCGGCTGAGGACCCTGCAGAAGCCAGTCCAGGGCAATCCCCCTCGCAGGCAGTGTCCCTCCTCACAGAACTCAATTTTAAATCGGATTTCCATACGGAAATTCTGCAGAGGATGGACGCCAGTCTGGTACGGGTGGCTGAGGCCCTGGAGCAAAATGCTGCGGCCAATGTGACCATTGGTCAGGCCCTGGCGGAAAATACCAGGGCCAACATCCGCATCGCCAATGCCCTGGAGCAGCTCGTTCGCCAGCACATGGTGGAGCCGACCTCCCTTCCTGCCGGAACATCAGGATCCTCCACCTCTGGCACAACATCAGCCAATCCTCCAAATGTGCCTAGCCCTGTGCCTAGTCCAGAGGCCACAACATCTGCCTCTGGACAGGCCAGCCCGATGACTTCCCGGACCCGGTCTGGCGCCCTCCCTCCCCCAGCCAAACGGGGGAAAAAACGTTGACAGCACTGGCTACTTTTCCCACACTCCTTTTGTGCTTGCCCCATATTCCTTTCTGGCCAAAAACTTCCCTCTCCTTTCTTGTGAATTGTTTTTAATTTTTTGATTTAAGTTTCCATACCTTTTATGTTTGCACAAATTATAATTTTTTTTGGAATAACACTGCCAAAAATGTTTGGGCCAAAAATGTGCCCGAAATTGATTTTAGTTTCCAATAAATTGTGAAAAAATGTTCGACATTGTATTCTGACATTATTTTAGAAATGGTTTACATTTAATCCTGGCCCACAAGGCAAAAACAAGCTCCCACAAAATTAAAAGGAGAAAAAAAAAAAAGGGCACTTTAAGGAACACTTTAAAATTTACATAAGGATGCAAATTCTCCAGACAAAATCAAAATGGAAAAATACACACAAACATAATGACATTATTGTTACAATAGCACAAAAACCAAATATCAACCAAAAAAAACAGACCAACAAATGTACGCTAATTGATTGTGTAAACCTGAAATTAGCAGCTTTGATTTCCACCTGCGTACGGTTTTGTGCTAACCAAAAAAACTGTTTTCAAAACACATTACAAGCTGGTTTTCAATACAAAACTGATTGTTTTTCTGACAAGCCGTGATTAATCGATGAAACATCGTGGAGGGCCGTGACGGAGGAGAAGGCCATCGCCAATGTGGTCGAGTAATCCAGACCCCAAGCTGTGCGAGCAGTTTGAACGGAAAGAGGATCATCCAGTGACGTATGACTTGGTACGAACACATTTGACGTTCGCATCAGATAATGTATGTACGCCCAAAAAACACCTCGCCACGCCTGCGTTTTTCCATCTCCACCCCCGTCAACGCCCAAAAACGCCCTGTTCTGTAAATCACATTTGACATGTCACTTCCTGTACGCAATTTGACAAACGAGACAAAAAAAACTCGCAATATGCCGTACGCACATGCGCAGTGTTACACCGACGCATGCGCGCTTTCTCAACATCGGAACGCAACGAGCGTACTGCTGTTAACGAGCGGCTCTGAATGAGGGCCTAAGCTCTAAGGTGGAATCAGGCAGTTTAGGAAAGGGCAGTAAAATTGTCAAAATAAATAGCTAATGATGAACAGGGGAAGAGAGAGAGGAGGTAGCCATTGTGAGAGAGAGCTTTAGAGAAAGAGAACCTGAGTAAAGCAGTGATCACCTGTTGAAAACTGTGAGGAGGATCAACTTTACTTGTAAATGTTGTATAATGGCCAAGACAAAGTCCAGATTTCAAAACAGTTGAGAATCTGGGGCAATATTTGAAATTGAATTGTCTACAAGCCAAGCTCTATGCTAGCAAGCTGAGCAACCTGTAGCAAAATCTGCAATGAACGTGCAAAAATCACTCCCAAACAGTGTGCAATATTGCCACAATATCAACATTTCTATTAGGGGTAGGGTTAGCATTAGGCTTAGGGATAAAATCAGACTAAAAGCAAATTGTCGACATTACTGTACAACAGTATCTACGTGGTTAATGTTGACATTACGAACATGTCGACATGTTTAATGTTGACAAGGCCTACAGATCACGCACGTGAACAAGAGACCCGACGTCCGGCGGAAGGAGCCGGACAGGAGCAGAGGGATCCAAAAGGATCCAGTTGCGAGCCTAGAGCGGGACCACTCACCATCTGAAGATGGCGAATGCTCCCGCACTCATGCTCCAAAAATATTGTATTTTTGGAGCACAATGAATTCTGTCCCCATACTAGTGTATGGGGACAGTGAGCCATTCTGCCAGGGGAAGGTAAGCAGGAGATATCTGTGCTATCTCCTGCTTTACTGTAGCTTCTTGGTACTTAATTTCTACAATTGAGGGTGAAAATGTTCCTTTTCACCTGCTTTTGTAGAAATGAAGTGATCATGAATAGGCCCCTTAGTTAGTTAGTTAGTTAGTTAGTTAGTTAGTTACTTAGTTAGATTGGGTACATACTTACATATTGGATGCACAGTGTGTTAAGTCTGTAGTTTAATTTGTATATATCTTTAGTGTGTCATTAGGTTTGTAAGTCTAATATGTAGGAGGATTGTAGGAATTCACAGCAATTATTAATAAGACTGTAGGATCATGTTAGTTAAAATAGTAGACAAACCCTTGTTGCTCTTATGCTGGCTACACATTATGTAATATGTCATTCGTACAGCCAGTGAACGACATATAGCAGAGTGCATCTGCGGGTGTGTATAGACGATATGTATGTGAACGCCAAAGTTTACAGACACGTCAGGTCAGCCCTGCAGTGCTGCCAATGCCGATTTATCTTGCATATATACTGGTTGATCTGCATGTGTGCGTGCACTTACTGACACTGACATCACAACTGGATGGGCAAATTTAAATGTCCACCCAGTTGTGATATCTGGCCAGACATATTGAGCGGCCGATTGGTAAGTGTGTATAGCTTACCAAATCGTCCGCTTGGTCGGCGGGATGGCCACTCGGCAGCTGGGTTGCTTAAGTCAGTACCCAGCTTTTTTCAATTATATTCTGTGATTCTAAGTAGTCAGCCATTCATTTTAAGTGTATTATATTTTCAATTCTGACAACATGACATTGAAACCTTATATGTAAAATCCAGAAATCCTTAGACTACTTTGACCATTTAAATAGCATGCCCCACCTTACCATTATGGTGGAGTACTGGGTAATAAATAGCAAATCATGTTATACACCTCTGGCTCTATTTACTGTTTGTGTCTGGAAGAAGTATCCTTGCCTCTCTGCTGTGGTATGAAAGGAGTGAAAAGCAAGAGTGCTACTAAGGGAAAGAGCCGGGGCAGAACGTGATCTCTGTTGATGAAGTTAACATAAGGCCTGTGATAACTACAATACCCTAACATCATATTCCAATAAATATATTCGGGGTACAACATATGTTCTTTGCTTTCTTTGTTTGCACAATTTATACATTTGTTACACTGAGACAAGTTTCATCTGTCATACACATGTAGAAATGTTCATACAATAATGCAAACTATTTCTGTGTCTAATGGAAACATGAAATATAAGATGTATTTGATACTCTAGTAAAAATGGAAAATAAATGATAATAAATGGTAAGGTGGATCACGATTTACTGCAAAAGTCAGGTTTCGAACGTATGTATTTGAAGCTACAAGATCGGTGTTGTTCATTTCAATAACCGCTACTACATTGTGTCTCTTTTGAACCAACCTCTTCTAACAGCATCACATGGTGGTCAGAAGAATAACCTCTAAGGGTCATAGGGAGAGATTAATAATTAGGGTTTTTTCCCTTGGTTTCAACCTGAAACTTTCTTTTCTTTTGCATTTTGTCTTACAAAGGCCTAGAAAAAAAAACACTTTCAAGCTATTGTACATACACAGTACTGTCGGACCTTTCTATGAGTTATATGGAGTCCATAAATGAAAAGCCTTCTTTCTCAACAGAAAGTCGGCTTCTCTTTGGAAAGGAGTTGTGCTGTTCCGTTGGATTATGTGAAGGTACCTATTTAAAGAGACTGGCGTTACGTGCTTTTAGAGAAGAATAGGTATATATTGTAAATGCAGGAACACAAAGGAGAAATACTGGCCAAGGGCTGGGCCCCAGGACTTTCCAGCACAAAGAATCCTGCTGTTTAATTATTCTCACTAGATAATAGAGGACTGCATAAAAGATTCAGGCTTTCAGATTAGACATACAGTAGTCACAATACGAGCAGGTGAGCATTCTGATGAGAGAGTACAGTGTATAATAATCCACAGTGCTACAGACCAAGATCTCATAGATTGCATAAATCAAAGGAGATGTCACACATTATGTGTTTTACAGGTAACATTATCATAGAATAGGCTTAAGTAGAACCACAGCATTGGAGAGATTAGTGAATCTCCTGCAGTTTAGATCACAAAAAATATATTTCCTATATTAGACTATGGGGTAAATTTACTAAGAATCGAGAATGGTCGAGTTTAGTTTTTTTTATTCTCGATTTGCATCGCCGAATCTCAGGGGATTTTCCCGTTTTTCATCTCGCAAATTTACTAAGAAGTGATTTTAGCTGAAAGTGAGTTGGCCAATGGTGAAGCAGATCGAAATATCTCCCCCAAGTTGCAAGTGAAGATGAGATTACTCACCTGAAATTGCAATGTTTTCTCTCTGCAAATCTCTCACGGGCTAGCAGCCTCCACATATCAGTGAGACATGTGCTGGCTGTTTGTGTGTTAAGACCTGTTAAAAACGGGTTAATGTTATTGAAAAAAAATGATGTGAGGTCCCCCCCTAAAGCATAACCAGCCCCAGACTTGCCAGCCAGTCCTGGTTCTTAAAATTACAGAGAAAAATATGTGTAGGGTTCCACTGTCATTTAAGAACCAGCACCAGGCAGCAGTGACAGACCTGGTCTTAAATATAGGGTGAAAAAAAATTGCGTGAGGTTCCCTCTATATTTAAAACCAGCTCCGGACCCTTTCTAGCAGGGGACTGATGCCACAGCCAGGGGAGCCCTTTCACTGGGGCCCCCAGCCACAGCGTCAGCCCTGACCGCTAGTCAGCCCAGGCCAGGGATCCCTGGGGAGTTGGGGACCCCCCAACAAAGGGGTCCCCCTCTCCAGTACACCCCTGTCCTAGGCTGATAGCTCGTGGCTATCCCCACCACCCCTGGGTGGTGGGTGACGGGTTGATAGTGTAGGTGTACAGTAATAATAGAGAAGTTAAGAGCCCGTTGGTACCTGTAGTTCACCTGTAAAGAAATGTGTAAAAAAACACAAGACACCCATACCATGAAAATAATGTTTTATTACAAACATACATACACACTCACACATACTCACCTGCTCCCAGATGTTCACGTCCCGTTGTCACCATAAAGTATCCTATGGAAGTACCTGAAAAAAAGATCCAATACTCACCTTTTGTCCTACAATGTTCTCCACAGAAATCCAATAAGGCCCATGGACACACTGTAACAACACGCTTCAGCATGTTGTTACAGTACGTGAATAACTTTTCATGGTAATGAGCTGTCATTAGTACCGGGCTGCGAGCCAATCAATGGCCACCTTACATGTAGCAGGTGCTCATTGGCTAGTCCCATGTGGGTCCCAGCCAATGAGAGGCCGTACATGTAAAGCGGCAGCTGATTGGCCTGCGGTCCGTGTGAAAAAAATAGATGATTCCGATCATCTGTCAGTTCGCATAGTGTAAGTGTATGCAACAGCATATACCTACACATGTCCGCTCTGGTTCAAGTAAGTAGCTTTTTTTATTTTGAAAAGACCCTGGATGCTACGAAGACCAGCGCCAGGATAGAGGTGAGTATACAATCTTTTTTGCAGGCCATTCCACATGGATTCTACATTGGAGAAAAGGACAGAAACATCTGGTAGAAGGTAAGTATGTGTGATAGATGGATGTGTGTAATAAATCTTTACTATTTACGGTGTGTGTTTTTTTTTTTACACATTTCTTTCAGGTGAACTACAGGTACCAGCGAGCCCTTAATGCCCCACATACTGGTACTTGTGGTTCTCCAAGTACCAGCATGCTTGAGAGGCTTGCTGGGACCTTTAGTTCCACTGTAAAGACAATGTTGTTAAATCTAATTTTTACACACTACTTACACCCAGGGGTGGCGGGGATAGCCTCGGGCTATTAGACTAGGCCAGGGGTGCCCTGTGAGAGGGGGACCCCTTTATTGGGGGGTCCCCAACTCCCCAGGCCTGGGCTGACTAGCGGACAGGACTGATGCTGTGGCTCTGGGGCCTGGTGAAAGGGCTCCCATGGCTGTGGCATCAGCCCCCTAGTAGAAAGGGTCCGGTGCTGGTATTAATTATAAGGGGATCCCTACGCAGTTTTTTTTCCTCTACAATTAAAACCAGGACTGGCCCTGCAGCCTGGTGCTGGTACCTAATTTATGGTGGAACCCTACTCGTTTTGTTCCCTGTAATTTTAGGTACCAGGACTGGCTGACAAGTTCGGTGCTGGTTAGTCTTTTGGGGGGGGACCTCACATAATTTTTTAAAATAAATGAACCCTTTTTTCACAATTTACAGAAAGAAACATACACAAATCACAATGATTTGTGTATGTGTCAGCCAAACTCGCAGCTCTAGAGGTGAGTGTTTAAAACTTCAATTTGGCAGAGAGTTTGCAGGAATCTCACCCAAGCTTGTCATCTCGATTCTTGGTAAATTTGCAAGCTGTATCTTTTAGGTGAAAAGTACTTACGAGTTTGCCGGATGGTGATAAGATTTGAGTTTGCTATCTCACCCGATTTTTACGAGTGAGAAGAGAAATCTAACCTAAAACCCTATTTTTTGGCAAATGAATTCACAAATATTATATTGCTAGGACAAATAAAATGTTGTTTATAAATGTGATTTAGGGTATAAAAAGTTGTGTACAGTAGAATGTTAATTTACTGGAACTGCTGTTATTTATTTAATTTGTACCGACATGGAGCCAACTGCAATAGCTCATTATTTGCAGGACTGATACCGGTAAGGTAGTCATTAGAATTTAGGGGCCTGATGTTGAGTACTACAGTATGCTCAGAAAGCGAATATACTGTACATACTGTATTTGTGCAATTGCATAAGTCAAACCTTATGACAAGAGAGATGAACTGAGGGTGGGAAAAGGCATTCTCAGATAGGTAATGATAAATAAGGGTGCGTGCATGCAAATACGGCTTATGCAGACCATCAGTTATGCGCATATACGCCTGTTAGATGGCTTCTGTTTTGTACAGTACCTGCTACTGGGTTTGTGTACTGCTCTGAATATATGTAGAAATATGTTATTTTTCTGTGCAGTGTTCTAAGTTATTTACACTCATTTTGCTACCAATATTGCATGGGCCTCTAGGTGCGCAGCTTGTGGGTCAGGGTTCAAACTCCAGAATCTGTTTTTGAGTCTCTTGGTTGTCAGATAAATTCACTTGGGAATTTCCACGTTTGACTAAAATTCAGCATTATGGGCCTGATTTAGAGTCAGGAACAAATAAAAAAGGAACAAATCATGTAGCAATGCAAGTGGTGCAGATGCATTTATATTTTTTGCATGCAGGGAAAACACTGGCTGCTTTGCATGCAGCGAACAAATACTGGGCAGCTTTGTTTTTATGTCTAAATTTAGAATTAAGCTAGGACAGCCCTTCCTAACTATTTTTAAAAGTGTTTTTATTGAAGCATCACATGTAAAGAAAAATAAAACACTGATACATAGCAATAGTTCAACATAATGTACAAAAGTGAATACAGTATCTGTCAAATAGCCAATGGACTGAACAACAGCACTCAGCATTTGACAGCATGCTGAAACAGGTTACAAATAAAAGGGTTATAGTAAAGCATACAATACAAACATTTAATCTCTCCCCTCAACCACCCTAGGAAGGATCCTCAGCAAAGTAAAGACAGTTTACATCTATATATACAGCATATCAAGGCAGGATAGGAGGATCACCTGTCACTGCTCATTGTAGATGCCAGGAGGTATGGTGGAAACACTTATGAATTTGGTATCTATATATAGATGTATCTTCATACACCCAAAAAAGACTCTGACAGTAGCGCTAACATAAGCTTGGGCCTGGAGAAATGTCATGGGATAAGCCACTAAGACCACAAACCTATCTGCAGCTCCCAGGAATGTGAGAGGCAAATTTGTAGTTCTATTCATGAGAGCGTCTACATTACAAAATCCAATAATTCACTATATGTTACACTAGCTGAAGTAACCGGCGTTGCCCGGGTTTAAATCTTCAAGTTATTAAGTTAGACATCCCAGACCAATTGCCACCCCTCTGTGAGAGGTCAGACTGGGACCTAATCTTCAAGTAATTAAATTAGTTATACCAGACCAATTGCCAGGCAGGCATTGCTGACAAATTGCCACTCCTCTGTGGAGTTTTCATCCAAAACAGGCTCCCTGTGGAAGGCCCAAAACAGACTCCCTGGGCCAAAGTTATGCCCATCGTACACCAACAGGAGGTCCGACGTTGGATCTCAACTCCCTAGAATGTCATTTGGGAGACTATGTTACCACTCTGTAAACTTTTTGTCCAAATCCATTCAGTGGAAAGCTCAGAACAGGCTCCCTGTGTCAAAGTTCTGCCCAGCGTACACCAATGGGAGGTCAACTCGGGACCCTAACTCCCTAAAACCTTGCCAGGATCCAACTGAACCACTTCGCATTAGTTTCATACCGATTGGTACAGGGGTGTTCAAATGCATAACCAGACAGACAAACAAACAGACCAATGAATTTTATCTCTAAGATGTGGAATGTCCATCTTGGAAGTCAGGATAAGTGACAAAGGGGAGAAAGAGGGGTTTGTGTGCATTCAACCCCGTATTCATGGCAGAGTAAGTGTCATAGCCTCATAGTAGGGAAGAGTAATGGGTTGTCTTACAAATGTGCAGGGATCTATTGGTCATGGAGATGAAGGAATGAGTCCCCCTCCAGGAATTCACTTTCCCATGAAGTACTGGCATATTTTTCCCAACCAGTTACCCAATCTGTGAGATAATACAGAATAGAGGCAATGGAATACACCATGAGTTTGAGAAACATTGATGCCACCATTATTAAAGAGCTGCTGTAACTATTCCTTTGATTTTTATCATTCCATTTAACCTCCTTGAGACATAGTTATGGGTGCTCCCCTATAGCCATTAACAAGAAGAGACGTGGATTGGGTCGTATACCGATATTGAATAAGACCAACTAAACTTGGTCAAACTTCCTATATTGCAGGACAGGGGCCTGCATTGTCATTAAAGCCCTGATGGTATACATTAGTAAAGTGTTCTGGGTATGGGTAAAGTTGGATGAAGCCATCGCTGCCACTATGGCAGATTGTATTCCCTAAACCAAATGACGATGACGCACAAATCCCAATTAGTGGTTGGTAAGTAGTGAAAGGATAAGGGATTGTAATCTATCAGCCATCATTTTTGCAAGTATATTAATATCAGTGTTAAGCAACATAATGGGACTTTATGGTCCCACCAACTGTGGGTCCCTCTCAGGTTTCAGGATGTGGATGGTATGCACGTCATTGAATTACGGGAAGGGGGCAGCATTACATAAGAAGTCATTAAATAAGTCCGATAGAGACAGGTACAAATAAGGAGCAAGTAAATTTTTAGTGTTTGTTTGACAGACCATTAGGGCCAGGGGATTTAGGCAGATTTTAAATCTGTCTAAACTGCAGTGCAACATGGTTTTGCTGAGGGGCAAATTGCTAAATTTTTGTGCTTTTTTTTTATACTTGCTCCTAACTCTGAATCAAGCCCAATATGTCTAACCTTGATTCGTAACTGTTAATGTTTTTACATAAAGTAAAAACAAATCTTGACAGTTTGCATTTTTTAATAATGATGGATAATTACCAATTATTAGTTAAAATAGTTTTATTAAGACATGCCTGTCAAAGCTGTCAAGTTAAACAGCCATGAAATCTAACAAACATGGATTGATATGTAAAATGATCTGTGTTTTCATTTCTCTAAGATATTTCTGTCACACACTGTCACAACATCTAACCCACCAAAGCAGGGTCTCCAAAGTACATGTGCGTGGTCTGTCCTCTTCACACATCATTGTTGTTAGTCCCAGTGTAAAACTTAGGTGTGAATGGTATCTGTACATGGTGCTGCCATGCATTAGTCTTTATACGGTATCTGAGAGTTTTTCGGAATTGTCACAGGTTTATAATTCCTATTTAAGGTACATGTTCTCCTTGTCTAAGCAATGTATTAAGCGCAGATTTCCTCCAGCGCAGTAAACGTTCCCAGATCAAGTCTGTCCAAACCCTTAGAAGATGGGGTTCTTTTTTTCTTTTTAAATGGTGAATATAAAACACAATGACGATTTGTTTGTTAGAGCCTGAACATAGGAACAAATTTTGCACACCCCAACTCCAAGGAGCTGTAATCAGAAAAATGTCCATCTGGATTTGAAGATTCAAACTAAATATGAATTTGTACACAGAGGTGTCTTGGGGATATATTTAATAAAGGTCTAATTTGATTGATTTTAAATCGATCAAAATCGATTAAAATTGACCTTTAGTTTGCAAGTTAGAAACAAGTTTTCAAATGTAGATGAAAATATATAAAGGTATTTCACTTAAACTTTAATAGCAGTTGATGTGAGATACTGTACCTTTATACCTCTACATCTAGAGTTTGTTTTATTTTTGTTTAAAAATGTTATCTTTGCTTACCGTCCATGCTATTTAAAATTTTATGTTGGTGTTGACTCTGCTTTTTTTCACATTGATACTATGAATATGGGATTACAAAAATTATATGGGAAGTAATTAGTTGCATACATTAGGAAATTTAGGGGGTGATTCAGCTGCAGACCCAGTGACAGGGTTCAAGCAGATTCCCGATTATCGGGAATCTGCTCATGCGCCTGACCTGTACTGTGCATGCGCAGTACGGGTCTGCGATCCCGCACGCAGTGATTGACAGTCTACTGCCATTTCTGGGCAAGGAGGGGGCAATGACGGCCGTTTACCAAAATGGAGGCATGCCACCGCCTTGGTGGGTGGGGGGAGGGGAGGAGTGGATAGGCCAGGATCTCCGTCGGCTGAAGCAGACTTCCTGGCCTCCTTCACTCATCTGAAGCAGCCGGTTTGTGTGACCCCCATGGATGTTCGAACGATGGAAGCACAGATGCAGCTCGGATCAGTAATACATGCAAGAGGCATGATGCCTCCTGCTGCATTACCATAGAGCTATCGCAGCTGCTACCATGTTAGCAGCTGCAATAGCAAATGCATCCGCAGCTGAATTTCTCCCTTAGTTTTAGCTCCGAGACACCACTGACACAACTGATGACTATACTAAGGAGGGACCTGTCAAACTGATGCATGAAGATCAATCAATTCAAATACTTTATCCAGGAGAACACCATGGAAACAGCTCATTTATATAGTAGAACTTTAGGGCCAAACAAACCTCTGTACAGAGTTCATACATACAGTACGTAAAACTGTTTATTGGTTATTTTGTCATTTATTCCTTTTTGGCTGTGGAGCAGGAAGTGGGGGTATATATGATCTGGGTCCAAAATGACGCTCATTCCTTGGATATAGAGCAATATTGACTGTATTTATGTCTTCAGTTTCTCCCCCAACCTTTTGCTTTTTTGCTTTGCTGAAAACATTTTTAATACAATTTATATTTCGTGCCCAAGCAAGAAAAAGTGAGTGACATCCCGACAAGTTCCAGCTTGCTGCCAGAGTAGATAGCTTCCTTTTCATTAAACACCTTTTGTTCATTTACATGGAAATAACAAATATTTTATTGACAAAGTAAGCCATATGAATTGGTAAACTCCTAAATCCATACAGATTGATAAAATAATTTCACTAATTGTCTGTAATTGCTTGTGTCAGCTTAGGAATTCACTCCAGATGACAATATTAATTAAAAAATAGAATTGAAGCAATTTATTCAAGGGAAGATGCAGTAATATGAAGAATGCTTCCAGCTGTATCCACTCCTATCTGTGAGCCTTGCCAAGTGCATGTACTAAATACAAACACTGAGGACTTCTACACAGACTGGGCCTGAATCTAAGACAGATGCTATGATGATATTCAGGCATTCCACCTCCGCTTGCACTTACCTGCCCGGTGATTGGTGGTCAGTGAGCTCTCTCCTCCGGTTAGCTGGTCTCCGGGCTTCTGGTCTGTGATCCAGGTCAGCTTGATGTGTGAGATGCTGGTTTACAGCACAGCTGACCAGGGTCACAGTGGAGGAGCCTGGCGACCAGCTGTCTGGAGGAGACAGCTCACCGATCATGATCATCGGACCCCTGGGTGCAGATAAGTGTTTGATTTTTTTTAAAACTATTTTTATTTTTATAGTGAGAAGAGCTTGTGGTCTGCTTAGACCACAATGCATACATGCCTACTCTCTAGGAATGGCCGGGAGGCTCCCAAAAATCGTGTGGTGCTCCCGGCCACCCAGAAAAGTAGGCAACTCTCCCACACCCTCCTCCATCCCCTACAGCCCCCTCTCCACCCACTTGCATGCCTGGGGGTGAGGGGGGGGGGGCAGCAAAGTAGGTAAGTATGCCACAAAGCTGAACACAGGGGATGGCTCCTGGCTCTGTTCTGCCTGTCAGAGCAGAGCAGGAGTCAGGGAACCAGGGGGATCCCTGCTCAGCACAATCTCCAGATGGCGTTGCTATAGCAGGACTCCCAACCAGTATTTGTTCACAACTCCCCTTAGTACTTTTCAAGCAGATCATATTTCCCATTACAAATATGGGAAATGAGACCTGCTTACTAAAAAAATGCAAATGAAAGGGCTTGGAGTAGTTTTTCACGAAAACTGCTCCAAAAGCCCTTTAATACATTTCAGTTAAACTACAATAAAAACATTGATAAATAGAACCCTTAATGTGTTCATGGGCACATTGTCTTGATTAAAAAACAAAATTTCTTCCCATGACCATTTTTTCATACTTATGACATACAGTTTATTCTGAAATCCCTTTGTGTATTTCTTTGATCATTATATCCTCCATAAATTTGTCAACATGTAGCCAAAGGCTCATCACATTTCACACTTGGGCTGATGCATTCTGCTTACAGGGCCTCTCAGATAGCAAGATACAGTATCTCTGCGTAAGTGCTTGTCATACAGCATCCTGATCTTTCCGGTGTCTTACGCTTTATCTGCACCTGGCCCCCTTCTCTCCTTGCCCTTTTATATGTGGAAGTCCCCTAGTGTACCATGGCAAGCCCTTGTTTTATCAAGCCTTTGAAGGGTTTGATTGAATCTTCACAGACAGCGATGTGTGGCAGTGAAAGATTCTGTTTGTTGGCAAACACATTATGCTCTCTTGACTGTATTTTGATTAAATGTGTTTTATTGACAGAAGGTTAGAAATCTCCAAAGGTGGCGTGTGCAGATAAACATGATATAATCCGCCTCAGTGATAAAATACTTTCATCTGTACATCCATCAGCATTTCCAGTATCAAAAAGATTGACTTATAAGTAGAAAATTACAGAAGCCGACATATCGGAGCTGGGATCTTTGTTCATTCAGAAAGAAAATATTGTACTTCCTAAATACTGCTTTTCATATACATCTTATTACGCATCTGCAACATGGAACTAAACTACATGGAGCATTTTAAAAGACCAAAAACTTTGTTGGGGTAAAATAGAGTATTAATATGAGAAAATCATTTTTAGTCTACAAACAAATAGATTAAAATGGCTCTTCCGGATTCTACTGTATTTAACATCCACGACAAAATAAATGATTATTTATGGGTGGTCAGGACACATATAAACAGCTGTGAAGAATTAAAAAATGATAAATATATAACATGTAATTATAAAATACTGTACCTCATCTTTGTTAGAGAGAGATGGTGCCTGAAGTGTAAAGAGAAGACCCAGCAAGGGACTGACATCTCACCACACTACGTTCTACAAAAAGTATGGTAAGTTAGATATCACCAGCCGCTGATACGGTCACTGACCCAGGAGTAATGGCTATATTAACAACAGGCACTAAAGTAGCAACGTTCTCATCTGCCCTGGGAAAAGCCATCCTGTCCTGCAATAAACAATATGATAACTATTAAACTGTTAATAAACACCTACTGTAAAACACAATTGAATAAGTTGGTGCTATATAACTAAATAATAAATAAATGAGCTCTAACTACAGTTAAAAGCAGGGACGTGCAGTCAGGGTAGGCATATAGGGCCTGATTCAGAGCTGAACGCTCTGACCAGAGCGCTCGCTCTGAATCAGGGCCCTCCTACCTTTTTTTGGAGCGTCCTCATGGACGCTCGCATAGCTGTGGGTTACCACCCACAGCTATAGCGAGCGTCCATGATGATGGTCGCGATGGTCTTGACCATCGTGACCATTGGGCTTGCGACGGAGACCCTGCGGTAGGGTCTCGCTGCCGCAAGCCCTGGAGTGATTTTGGCTCTATCAGAGCCAAAATCACTCCCACTGACATCACTAGTGACGTCAGTGGGGCCGGCTTCAGACGGTAGGTGTTCCCATGGGAATGCCTCCGTCTGGCAGGCACGCCCCCGGCACTCCCACCAAAGGGGGCGTACTGTCAATCAACATCGACAGCACACCCCCTTTGGTGCGAGACCCGGAGTGACAGCTTGGCTGTCGCAGTCCGGGTCTTGCGCATGCGCACGACGGAGCTCCCTCCGTCGTGCGCATGCGCAGTGGGGCAACATTGACCCGTTTGCGAGCGTCCTTTGCTCGCGAATGGGTCTGAATGACCCCCATAGTCCTGAGATCTGATATAAAAATGATTAGAATAATACAAAGAAGATAACTTAGAAACATCTTCTTTGTTTTTTGTAATCATTTTTATAGTTAAGACTCACCAGCTTTGTGGAGCTCCCTGAGACTGCAGGGAGATGAGAAAGCAACAGCTGAGCCTCAATTCTGTATATTCAGACACTGCTTGCAGAGCTGGGGGCGGGGCCACACCACGGGCAGTAAGCTGCAGTGAAAGAGCGTTAAAAGAGGCATGCCTCTGAGGATGGGTGGCATGACTTGAACACTGATGGGTACCTTGGATGTGTCATGTGACCTGGAAGTGCACTGAAGTGTTTAGAGATCGGACCTCAGTCAGCAGCAGCAAGAGAAGACCCAGTGATGCAGGTAGAAGAAGAAATAGACATTCAAGCTTAGTGTAGTGAGGGGAGAGTTACAGTGAGTAGGGGGTGAGACAGGCTTCCAGCACTCAGATCCATCTCCATGTGTGCCTCCCCAGCCATTGACCTCACCACATGTCACTGGTTAAAAGTATGTTTAGAATTATGTCCCTTTGAAGATGTGTACTGTATATTTTGTGATTTCATAAGCCTATTGCAAGTGTACAAGATTATGTCTGCATTATATTGTATTGTTATTAAAAAGAAAGGAATTAATAACCAACACCAACGCTATACAGCCTATGATAGTTTCAGTTAAAGCAGAACCATGAAAATGTGTCTACCGTACTTGCTAAATTGTTAACTAACATCCAGCTACACATGCTAGGACAGTCACATAATAACACTTAAACCTGCAGCATGATGTATACCAGACCCAGCCTGTAGCCCATAGCCTTTATGGGGTTGTGGGGGAAGGAAGAGAACAGCATAGCACCCAGGGGCAGATTGGGATGGAAAACCAGCCCAGGAAATTTCTGGAAGCAGCCCTTATGGGGGCGGGTCTGTGGAGGGGCATGTCTGTTGTTGGGGTGGGTCTGTTGAGGGGGCGGGGTCTGTGGAGGAGGGCGGGATACTCCCTCCTCTTAGGGCCTGGAGGGGCTTTTGCAAGCCACTGAGGGGAGCAGGGTCAGCAATAGAAATCTTGGTGAATGATACACTCTTTTTGGGGACCCTCATCCCTCTGCACTAGGTACAGGCCAGTCAGTCTGGAAGTCTTTTTCTTACCGATATGGTGTTTCCTATGCAACAGGGAACCTCTAAATAGTTTGATCCTCACTGGACAGCTTCTTCAGCCGGTATTCACTATTCATACGGATCACACTGTCTGGAAGATGCCTGTTTATGTATAAATATAACCAATGTCTTCATTATAACTAGATAATGTATAGTAACAGTAATGTGTTTGTGCAGGGCAAAATGTGAATTTGCCTGATCGAACAAGTTCTGTGTCTTTCCAGGCCCCTGTGTTACTCCAGACCTCCCTACATCTCTCCATCCCCAGGCCCCCCTGTGGTTCTCCAGGCTCCTTGTGTCTCTCCATCTCCAGGCCTCCATGTCTCTCTCAGGACCCCCTGCATCTCTCTTTACCCTCGCCCACATGCAGCTCTCAGACCCATTCCCCCAGACCCAGTGCACGTCTCTCAGACCCATTCCCCCAGACCCAGTGCACGTCTCTCAGACCCATTCCCCCAGACCCAGTGCACGTCTCTCAGACCCATTCCCCCAGACCCAGTGCGTGTCTCCCAGACCCATTCCCCCAGACCCAGTGCGTGTCTCTCAGACCCATTCCACCAGACCCAGTGGACGTCTCTCAGACCCATTCCCCCAGACCCAGTGCGTGTCTCTCAGACCCATTCCCCCAGACCCAGTGCGTGTCTCTCAGACCCATTCCCCCAGACCCAGTGCGTATCTCTCAGACCCATTCCCCAAGACCCAGTGCACATCTCTCAGACCCATTCCCCCAGACCCAGTGCGTGTCTCTCAGACCCATTCCCCCAGACCCAGTGCGTGTCTCTCAGACCCATTCCCCCAGACCCAGTGCATGTCTCTCAGACCCATTTCCCCAGACCCAGTGCGTGTCTCTCAGACCCATTCCCCCAGACCCAGTGTGTGACTCTCAGACCCATTCCCCCAGACCCAGTATGTCTGTCAGACCCATTCCCCCAACACCAGTGTGTGTCTAAGTCCCAGTGTGTGTCAGCCTCATTCCTCCCAGCACCTGTCTCAGCCTGTGAGCCCCAGCCCCAATGTGTTAGCCTCATTCCCCCCAGCACCTGTCCCAGCCCGTGAGCCCCAGACCCAATGTGTCAGCCTCATTCCCCCAGCATCTGTGTTTGTCTATACTTTGCCCCTCCCCCCTATCCCCCCATGTGCAGTTACATATACAATGCAGTATGAGTTTCTGCCAGCTTCTTATCAAAGACATCCAACATCATCTTCTCACCACTGATGAGTCTGAGATGCCGCTGTCTTACCTGCTCCTTTAGGCTGCCTGCTGCTTCTCTCGGCCGCGCGCGGCGTCACTGTGCAGGCTGCTGTCCTGTGACTGTCCCGGAGGTGGCGGTCAGGCGGGCTGCAGAGGACCTGGACAGAGGCGGAGCCGTCAATGGAGATTGACAGGCTCCGCTCCGCAAAGGCTTGTGGGAGGACCTGCTGCGGCTGCGCAGCAGCTCTCCCGTCAGCCATTTTTTTTTACCATTAGCTGTAGTGCTGCCCAATAGGAGCTGAGCTCCGATCGCGGCAGTGGTGGTAAGTGCTGGGCGGCCACCGACCAATGTAGGGACCGGCCCAGCGGGAACCAGCCCGGTGTCCCGGTGGCCCAATCCGCCCCTGATAGCACCCTAAAGAGATGAAACTACCAGCACCACCCTGAAAAGTAGAGATGAGCGATACGGTTTTTGAGAAAGCCAAACATACCTGAACTTAAGAGTTCTGAATCGAATTGAGTCCCAGCTCAGAATCACTTTTGAGTAGAACCGAGTCCTGACTCGGGTCTTCTTGCATTTGGAATCTGGATTTAAAAACAGGATCTTGTGTGTTTAGGATTGCATTTAAGTCCCTCCGTCATGATTTTAGATGCTGTGAGGTGGTCAAAACTGACTGGAAATTAATGTTTATGCTGGTAATAATACTATAGGAACAATAACAGGTGCAAATTTTAGATTTCAGCGGTTTTTAACAATTTCACTGTACAACAAATTAATACTTTTAATTTGTTTCCTTTCTAAAAATAGTCATACATTACTAATTTGATGTCAAGAAAAACTAAAATGATTTCAGAATGTTTTTACTAGCTCTATTTTTTGAGCTACACTACTTGCACTATACTATATGTACATTATTAATATAGTCATAGTGAAAAGATATTTTAAAATAATCTGATATTTTGTTGATAGAAAATAAATAACAGTTGTATTAATTCAATCAATCACAAATAAGAACACAAAACGAAACAAACATACTGCATACGAAAGTACTATCTAATATAGTGGCCTATTCATGGGGGTGCTTTCTCTTTGCTTGTCGCTTGTACTCCTCTTCTGGGGCATCTCTTGTCACTGTCTAACAGTAGTGATCACCTACCCTGATATCTTTGTTCCATTGCTGAAATGTCTTGGTGGAATCGCTCACTATGCTTGTCACTCAGTGCACCACAGTTATCTTGTGTGGGTAATCCCGTGAATCGCATATATTTGAATAGGGGAGGGGACAAATAACTGATTCATTTAATTGGGTCATTAGGCCCCGCCCCCTCTGCGCGGAACGCAGATTGCTGGTAAGATTCTGTCAATTCTGCCCACTTCACTAAGAATACCCCTACATCGTCATAAATGGGCTATATCTCGGAACTCAGAGCTAACTGAGAGTTTTAAATATCATATTCATTCTTTGCATGCTGAAATCAATTAGAAGTAACTATTTTCACATCGGAAACATTTTCATTGTTGTGCAGTGTTTTTAAAGAAATCCAAAACCAAAACTGAATCTGAACCAAAACATGCCCAGCTTGAAGATAGACTGCGAAAACTAAATGAAGGAAGCCTCTCACTTCCAAAAAACTGACTCTGCAGACACAGCAGTTTTTCAGACATGATAGTTTAGGACAGGAGGCATGATGAATGCCTTTCAAACTTTTTTGAACTTGCAGTTGAAACCATCATTAGTGATAATTATGTTATGATAAATGGACCCCGAGAGATAAAGTGGAGAGAGATGAATTACCAACCAATCAGTTCCTAACTGTCACTATACACAACTAAATTAAAACATTGGGATATTCAGTACTTTATGTAATAGGATGTGAGTTCCGTGATCCGGCACAATCTTGCCGATTAAGATACAGATTTATTACAGCAATAATTTAAAAGGCGAAACCAGGTTGTTTATTTAACTTTTTCAATTATTGATGTGGGCAGGTTTCACAAAACTTGCATCCTATTACTATGCCTCATAGTTGAAACTAGCAGCTTTTTAATAGATAAATAAAAACATGTAAATGATGGAGTTATCCTAAAGTAGGGGGTGCAAATATTTTCTGTACATCTTACATTGCGCACAGGTCAGACGTTTCTTGCACAAACAGACCTGTATTGCTGGGCACATGCTTTCCTGGAAATTGTGACAAAATATTGCTAATATATTGCCTACCTCAAACAGTATTTTGGGCAAATGACATAAGGTCATGACATCTCTTCAGAAGAGGCACCCGGGTCACTTATTTTAATTGTTAACATCTCTCATTGGGCCTGGGTCACTACGGATCGCAACTGCCCTCACGGCTGCGATTGCGCACACAGTCTCATTGTGATAATATGCTAATCCATTACGATCGCTATGCCATCGCAGCACTACATAGGGAAGCCCACCCTACCTTACACACATCCGTAATGTTTAGCAAGACTGCGAAACCACCGGTAACATTGAGTACCATCACAGCTTCACGCACACTTGCACAAGGTCAGACCTTACTCAGGAATTGCTAACTTCATTGCACGCACAGCTGCATAGGGCATCGCAGTGCCTAATTTATGCATGCCCCAGAAACGACATTCAAACGCCCTGGCACGCCTGCGTATCACCGACCACCCACCTCCCGTCACCTCCCACAAACGGCACTTCCTGTCAATCACTCTGCGATGGGTCTGCCTAGTCACTGCGACCGCAGTCCCGATCTCAGTGGCTGGTTCGCGTATACACTGCGATGCATGTGCATGCGCAGAAAACAACAATCGGCCGATTGCGTGTGTAATCTCAGTTGCGATCCTTGCTGAATCAGGCCCATTGTTGGTATTTCTATGTAACACAGAGATAGTGAGAGACTGGGTATAATAAAGAACAATAGCTACCACAACTACAGCATTGTGACTACTGAGAACTGGGAGCTCAGACATGAGAGAGAGGTTTTCCTTGTTCTTTTGAAGCTCATGTCACTTTAATTACATTGAATGCTGTTAGGTTATCTCTCCTGTCACCAGCTTCACGTCAGCAGGGCGCGAAGAGCGTGTTGACAAGTGAAATAATTTAGTTTGTGACTAGAAGTATTTGCATAAAGATGTTTTTTTGTTTTCCTCCAGCAGACGTGTGTATGACTATAAATTCTGTTCTTACAGTATGTAATTCTCTCCACTGTAAGTGCGCATATGGATGGTGATTTGCTAATGGTAGACAACAATTGTTTTTTTCAACAGTAACGATAGAGAATTATCACCACAGAATGCTGGTAAGATGCCACATCACTGCTGAATGTACGGCCTGGTCCAGACTAGAGTTGTATGTTAATGCCATCGCTGCTGCATGTGTGTACACAGAGGGTATGTGAAACAGACGCCGGGATTTGTATTGAGATGCCCACAGCCCACAGGTGCCATTGCAAGTCCGAGC
Source organism: Taudactylus pleione (assembly GCA_031769625.1). Classification (NCBI taxonomy): domain Eukaryota; kingdom Metazoa; phylum Chordata; class Amphibia; order Anura; family Myobatrachidae; genus Taudactylus; species Taudactylus pleione. The sequence continues at coordinate 4,964,253 of JAUIMM010000104.1, read as the reverse complement.
AACTTCGTACTAATACACAGCCACATATACAGGTCCTTTGATAATCAGCCTCCTGAGTGACTCTATGGTAGAGCAGAATGGCCGCCTGAACTGAGACAGTGGAGCCATGTTTTGTGCTTATGGGATTGCAGACGCAGGTAGCGACATGCCCTAAAAACAGCCGCAACAAGCTCGCCCTGAGTGACAGCTTGCGACTTTGGTAATGGACTTTGATGCATGTGCAGTGCAAATCTGATGCATGCACAGATGGCTGATAATCGCTGAACTGTGAAAACATCGGCATAGCAAACAGCACTGAATCAGGCCTGTAGTGCATTGTAATACCAGGGGTTACCAGATAGTGATGTCGTTGAGCATTCCCTGGGGTCATGCGACACTTCCCATTGAATCATGAGCCGTTGGGGGGAGGTAACAGCCGCAGCAAATGGGAAGGATCATATAACACACCAATAAGTTTATCTTGTCTCTTCAGAGTGGACTTGTGACTGGACCAGACTTGTGATAGCAGTGGAGCACACTCTGCAGCAGCCAGAAGCATTACCAACTGGATATTTCACATAGCAATTTACATTTCTTAATTGTCCATTCATTCTGGAATCCTCCATGTGCATACTGGCTGGTTTGCAGGGGGACTATATTAACAAACACACCCAAAAATTTGCAGTACCCAGAAGGCATCATTGCAATCCTTCCACACTGCCGTTATTCATACTAGCATTGTGCAGCAGTGAGCAGGGTCACAAATACATGATTCACTCATTGAATCACGTAATTTCACTGCAGATTGCAAAGTGAATTTTGATGCGGATTGCGTCATCATGCCTGCAGACTACCAACCTCACTGGGAAAGTGTGTGGGATCAGGGATGCTGGTTTACTGTCCCGTGTATCAGGAGGCCTCCACAAAGTTCTGGAGTCTCTGGGACATTGTGGGAGAGTAGGGAAGTATTTGGTACATACTATTGGTATTACTTGAACAATATATTATAGCCCCACTCTTCTGGGAATATTCACAGATATCAAGCACTGCAGCCCTAACTTGTGCATTGTACAGCATTGTTACCATTGTGTTCCTGCCTTTATACAGTACTTTACCTTATTGTTTACAGTTTTAGTGTCATTATGGAGTAGATGTACAGTACTAAGCCTTGGAAGGAGATAAAATGGATGGAAATAAAGTATCAATCAACCAGCTCCTATCATTTTTCAAACACAGCCTGTGACATGGCAGTTAGGAGCTGATTGGCTGGTACTTTATCTTTGTTCACTTTATCTCCATCCATGGCTTAGCCGGTAGACCCCACAGCCTGTAAAGTGACAGCTAGGAGATAACATGTTGGTACTTTATCTCTCTCCACTTTATCCCTCTCCAAGGTTTAGTACATAGACTCTTATATATGAAAAAGTTAAACATATGTCATCATTTGTGAAGAAAAAAAGAAATACAATTTTAATACTTATGATGTAGCCAGTTGGGAGGTACAGTAGGTCATTGTCATGTTGTTATGACAAAGGGCCTATTTTTATGTGGAGTACTGGGGCTGTAGTCCTATGCGCAACATTGTAAATATGGCGTTGGAATTCATAATCTAGCCAAAGAATGGCCCAAATTCAATTCAATGCAATGTTGAATAGCCCCGGAGGGGAGCTCCTGGAGCTATTCAATTCAGCGCCGGCCGCGCTAAGCCCGGAGGGTGCGAGAAGAAATCCTTTCACCTGACTAAACATTGTGTTGAATTAAATAGCTTCGGGAGCTCCCTCTCCAGGATATTCAACATGGCATTGAATTGAATTGCGGTCAATGTACAGTACTTAAATGTATAGTACAGTAATTTAACAGGTAAAGACTCCGCATCATACATCATACAAAAGTTCACTATACATTATTCATAATAAAAGTGTGTTTTTTTCTATGAACAGTTTTATACACAATTTATAGTAACTACAAAAGCTAAATGTATTAATTTCTGAAATTTTACTGCATTTGTGACAGATTTCATTTTTAAGTGTTTGTTTTTAAAAAAAAAAAAAGATTGGCTTTTCTTTTGGCAGCATATTTGTTTTCTTTTATGGCATTACAGAAGTTGAAATACAGATTTAACAACATCTATACTTTTCAGTTAGTGAAACTGTAGATATTAAGCACATTATTATTAGGGGTGAGCGGGTTCGGATTTCTGAAATCCGAACCCCCCCGAGCCCCCCCGATCCGAGTCCGATCCGAGTCAGGCTCGACTTTTCCCGCCTGACTCGGATCTGAAATCGAGGCAAAACGTCATCATCCCGCCTTCCGAGTCTCGCGGGTTTTGGATCCTATATAAGGTACCCGCGTCGGCGCCATTTTCTCACTCGGCTGTGGACAGTGAAGAGGGAGGGTGGGAGTTAGGGCTGTGTAGTGTAGTGTAGTGTAGTGTAGTGTAGTGTAGTGCTGCTGTTGTCCACTACTTCAAAGTCCATAGGGGCTGGCTGTGTTGTGCTGTGCTGCTGTTGTTAATAGGGGCTGTGTCCACTACTTCAAAGTCCATAGGGGCTGGCTGGACTGTGTTGTGCAGTCAGTTCTCCATAGGGGCTGTGTCCACTCCAAAGTCCTGTGCAGTGTCCCAGTCCTAAAGGAGTGCTGTAGTGTTGTCCAGGGGGTGCTCTGTCCATCAGGGGTGCTCCCCCCAAGTGCTAAAAAAATAATATATTTTCTGTGTTTGTGAATTGTGTGCGCAGTAGCCGCACGTGCATCAACAAAGTAGTGCCAAGCGTGCGCCTGTGTCATAAGTAAAGGGCCGGCTGGCTTGACCGTTAAAGGGTGCTGTAACCCCCGAAAGTACACTCCAGTCCAAACCAAAAAAAAATTATTTTCTGTGTTTGTGAATTGTGTGCGCAGTAGCCGCACGTGCATCAACAAAGTAGTGCCAAGCGTGCGCCTGTGTCATAAGTAAAGGGCCGGCTGGCTTGACCGTTAAGGGTGCTGTAACCCCCGAAAGTACACTCCAGTCAAAACCAAAAAAAAAATTATTTTCTGTGTTTGTGAATTGTGTGCGCAGTAGCCGCACGTGCATCAACAAAGTAGTGCCAAGCGTGCGCCTGTGTCATAAGTAAAGGGCCGACTGGCTTGACCGTTAAGGGTGCTGTAACCCCCGAAAGTACACTCCAGTCCAAACCAAAAAAAAAATTATTTTCTGTGTTTGTGAATTGTGTGCGCAGTAGCCGCACGTGCATCAACAAAGTAGTGCCAAGCGTGCACCTGTGTCATAAGTAAAGGGCCGGCTGGCTTGACCGTTAAGGGTGCTGTAACCCCCGAAAGTACACTCCAGTCCAAACCAAAAAAAAAATTATTTTCTGTGTTTGTGAATTGTGTGCGCAGTAGCCGCACGTGCATCAACAAAGTAGTGCCAAGCGTGCGCCTGTGTCATAAGTAAAGGGCCGGCTGGCTTGACCGTTAAGGGTGCTGTAACCCCCGAAAGTACACTCCAGTCCAAACCAAAAAAAAATTATTTTCTGTGTTTGTGAATTGTGTGCGCAGTAGCCGCACGTGCATCAACAAAGTAGTGCCAAGCGTGCGCCTGTGTCATAAGTAAAGGGCCGGCTGGCTTGACCGTTAAGGGTGCTGTAACCCCCGAAAGTACACTCCAGTCCAAACCAAAAAAAAAATTATTTTCTGTGTTTGTGAATTGTGTGCGCAGTAGCCGCACGTGCATCAACAAAGTAGTGCCAAGCGTGCACCTGTGTCATAAGTAAAGGGCCGGCTGGCTTGACCGTTAAGGGTGCTGTAACCCCCGAAAGTACACTCCAGTCCAAACCAAAAAAAAAATTATTTTCTGTGTTTGTGAATTGTGTGCGCAGTAGCCGCACGTGCATCAACAAAGTAGTGCCAAGCGTGCGCCTGTGTCATAAGTAAAGGGCCAGCTGGCTTGACCGTTAAAGGGTGCTGTAACCCCCAAAGTACACTCCAGTCCAAACCAAAAAAAAAATTATTTTCTGTGTTTGTGAATTGTGTGCGCAGTAGCCGCACGTGCATCAACAAAGTAGTGCCAAGCGTGCGCCTGTGTCATAAGTAAAGGGCCGGCTGGCTTGACCGTTAAAGGGTGCTGTAACCCCCGAAAGTACACTCCAGTCCAAACCAAAAAAAAATTATTTTCTGTGTTTGTGAATTGTGTGCGCAGTAGCCGCACGTGCATCAACAAAGTAGTGCCAAGCGTGCGCCTGTGTCATAAGTAAAGGGCCGGCTGGCTTGACCGTTAAAGGGTGCTGTAACCCACAAAGTAGACTCCAGTCCAAACCCAAAAAAAAATTATTTTCTGTGTTTAGCCGCACGTATATATCAAATCGATATAACATAAATGGAGGACCAAACTTTCTCCGATAAAAATAAAATAGAGAAAGATCAAGAACCACTTCCTCCTAGTGCTGAAGCTGCTGCCACTAGTCATGACATAGACGATAACATGCCATCAACGTCGTCTGCCAAGGCCGATGCCCAATGTCATAGTAGAGGGCACATACAATCCCAAATGGCAAAGTTCAGGAAAATGACCTTGAAAAAGACATTTAAATCAGCTGAAGAGAAACGTAAACTTGCCAATATGCCATTTACGACACGGAGTGGCAAGGAACGGCTAAGGTCGATCCCTAGTATGTTCATGACTAGTGGTTCAGCTTCACATGACGATGGAAGCCCTCCTCCCACTAAAAAAATCAAAAGAGTTAAGCTGGCAAAAGCACAGCGAAGAACTGTGCTTTCTAAGAAGATATCACAAATCCCCAAGGAGAGTCCAAGTGTGGTGGTGGTTGCGATGCCTGACCTTCCCAGCACTGGACGGGAAGAGGTGGCTCTTTCCACCATTTGCACGCCCCCTGCAAGTGCTGAAAGGAGCACCCACAGTCCACTTGCTGATATGCAAATTGAAGATATCACTGTTGAAGTACAACAGGATGAGGATACTGGTGTAGCTGGCGCTGAGGAGGAAGTTGGCGAGGAGGATTCTGATGGTGATGTGGTTTGTTTAAATCAGGCTCCGGGGGAGACAGTTGTTGTCCGTGGGATGAAAAAGCCCATCACGGTCATGCCTGGGCAGAAGACCAAACATTCCACCTCTTTGGTCTGGCAATATTTCTATCCAAATCCGGACAACAACTGTCTTGCCATATGTACCATATGTAAAGGTGAAATAAGTAGGGGTAGGGACGTCAACCACCTAGGAACATCCTCCCTTATACGGCACCTGCAGCGCGTTCATAAAAAGTTACTGTCAAGTTCAGAAACTTTGGCTAAGACCGTAAGCAGTCCAGGGACACCTAAATCCCGTTGTCCTGTTGTATCCAAGCGCCTGCAAATCACACCGTCAACTCCCTCCTCGTCAATTTCCTCCTTAGTTAGGATCGGAAGTAGTCCTGCAGGCCATGTCACTGGCATGACTGACTCTCCTATCCGGGATTCCTCCGGAGGATCCTGCATTGCTACGCCTACTGCTGCCGCTGCTGCTGTTGCTGCTGCTGGGAGTCGTTCATCATCCCAGAGAGGAAGTAGGAACACCACTACTTTTACTAAACAATTGACCCTCCAACAGTCCTTAGCGAGGAGGATGAAGTACGACAGCAGTCATCCTGAAGCAAAACGTATAACTGAGGCCTTGACTGCTATGTTGGTGTTAGACGTGCGTCCGGTATCCGCCATTAGTGCAGTGGGATTTAGACAATTGATGGAGGTAGTGTGTCCCCGGTTCCAAATCCCGTCTAGATTCCACTTCACTAGGCAGGCGATACCGAGACTGTACAGAAACGTCAGAAAAAGTGTCCTCAGTGTCCTGAAAAATGCCGTTGTACACAATGTCCACTTAACCACGGACATGTGGACAAGTGGAACAGGGCAGACTAAGGACTATATGACTGTGACAGCCCACTGGGTAGATGTATCACCTTACGCAGCAACAGCAGCAGCGTCACCAGTAGCAGCATCTCAGAAATGCCAGCTCGTTACAAGGCAGGCTACGCTGTGTATCACCGGTTTCAGTAAGAGGCACACCGCCGACAACCTCTTAGAGAAACTGAGGGAAATCATCGCCCAGTGGCTTACCCCACTTAGACTCTCCTGGGGATTTGTGATATCTGACAACGCCACCAATATTGTGCGGGCATTACATCTGGGCAAATTCCAGCACGTCCCATGTTTTGCTCACACAATAAACTTGGTGGTGCAGAATTTTCTGAAAAGCGACAGGGGCGTGCAGGAGACGCTTTGGGTGGCCCGAAAAATTTCTGGCCACTTTCGCCATTCAGCGACTGCGTGCCGAAGACTGGAGCGCCAGCAAACACTCTTGAACCTGCCCCGCCATCACCTGAAGCAAGAGGTTGTGACGCGGTGGAACTCAACCCTCTATATGCTTCAGAGGATGGAGGAGCAGCAAAAGGCCATACAAGCCTATACATCCACCTATGACATAGGCAAAGGAGGGGGTATGCACCTGACTCAAGCGCAGTGGAGAATGATTTCCGTGTTGTGCAAGGTTCTCCAGCCCTTCGAACTTGCCACACGTGAAGTCAGTTCAGACACTGCCAGCTTGAGTCAGGTCATTCCCCTCATCAGGCTTTTGCAGAAGCAGCTGGAGAAAGTGAAGGAGGAGCTAAGACGGAGCGATTCCGCTAGGCATGTGGGACTTGTGGATGAAGCCCTTCATTCGCTTTGCCAGGATTCCAGGGTGGTCAATCTGTTGAAATCAGACCACTACGTTTTGGCCACCGTGCTCGATCCTAGGTTTAAAGCCTATGTGGTGTCTCTCTTTCCGGCCGACACAAGCCTGCAGAGGTGCAAAGACCTGCTGGTGAACACACTGTCAGCTGAAGCGGAACGTGACACGTCAACGGCTCCTTCTTCATTTTCTCCTGCAACTGGGGCTGCCAGGAAAAAACTTAGGTATCCTAAGCAACCCGCTGGCGGTGATGCAGGGCAGGCAGGACCAAGTTTGGACATCTGGTCCGGACTGAAGGACCTGGCAACAATTTCTGACATGTCTACTGTCACTGCATATGATACTGTCACCATTGACAGAATGGTGGAGGATTACATCGGTGACAGCATCCAAGTAGGCATGGCAGACAGTCCATACCTGTACTGGCAGGAAAAAGAGGCAATTTGGAGGCCCCTGTACAAACTGGCTCTATTTTACCTGAGTTGCCCCCCCTCCAGTGTGTACTCCGAAAGAGTGTTTAGTGCAGCCGGGAACCTTGTCAGCGAAAGGCGTAGGAGGTTGCTTCCACAGAATGTGGAGAAGATGATGTTCATCAAAATGAATTATCAGCTCTTCCAGGGAGACCAGCCTCCAGAAGGTACAGAGGGACCTGTGGTGGTGGATTCAAGTGGGGACGAGTTAATACTTTGTGAGGATGAGGATGTACACACTGAAGAGGGTGAGGAATCGGTGGATGAGGAGGATGAGGATGACATCTTGCCTCCATAGAGCCAGTTTGTGCAGGGACACATTAATTGCCAGCTTGTTTTGTGGGGGCCCAAACGAACCAATCATTTCAGCCACAGTTGTGTGGCAGACCCTGGCGCTGAAATGATTGGTTTGTTAAAGTGTGCATGTCCTGTTTATACAACATAAGGGTGGGTGGGAGGGCCCAAGGACAATTCCATCTTGCACCTCTTTTTTTTCTTTGCATTATGTACAGTTTGGGGCCTAGTTTTTCAAACTGCCATCCTGTCTGCCACTGCAGTTTCACGCCTAGATGGGTCACGTGTTTGTGCCGCCCACTCGTGTCGCTTAGCATAGTCATCCAGCTACCTCGGTGCAACGTTTTGGACATAAAAACACTATTGTGAGGTGTGAGGTGTTCAGAATAGACTGGAAATGAGTGGAAATTAAGGTTATTGAGGTTAATAATAGCATAGGAGCAGAAAAACCTACAAATTCTGTGATTTTAGCTGTTTTTATGCTTTTTTAAAAAAAAATACAGATCCAAAACACAAAACCCAGAACCCAAAACACGGAAGGGTGGTTTTGGCAAAACCAATCCAGATCCAAAACACGAAGAAAGATCCAGATCCAAAACCAAAACACAAAACACGAAAAGTGGCCGGTGCACACCCCTAATTATTATATTTATTTTTTTTTTTTGTTTCTTTTCTTTAACCAAGGTAACCTGTCTCAGGTCTCTAATATTGCCAGAGAAAATGTGGTGAGAGGACCCAGACACATACACTATGGGGAAAATGTACTAAAGGTCAATTTTGGTAGAATCTTTTATTTTATTTTGTTTTATTTCCTGACGATTTTGTAAGTGTGAGATTTACTAAAGTCATAACTAACTAAAAATTTACCAAGAAACCTGGCTCTCGACCAAAATCTAACATCAGACAAATATTGATACTTTTACATAGACAACTATAGAATCCCCAGATTTCCTTATGGTCAGTTCTAAAATCGAAAAAAAAAAAAATTGCCACAAAACAGATAAACCACCTAGACAATAGACCTGCCTGAGATAGGCGAGTTTGGGGGAAGCACTAATAGAGATGGTGGTTCAGTTCTCCAGAAATCCGAATCCACCTGGTTCTGATCTTTTTGCGGTTCGGAATTCGGATTTTAAATCTGAATTTCGTGTTTTCGATTGCATAAATTACATGATTTTAGCTGTTTTTAAAACTTTTTATTTTTTTTTTGTTTAAAATATCAAGATACAAAACCAAAACCAAAACACTTGAGGGTGGTTTGCAAAACCAAATCCAGATCCAAAACCTGAAGCAGATACAGATCCAAAACCAAAACACGGGGGATGGCGCACATCCCTAAGCACTACACAGATCACCATGATCTTTGCAGGCATCTTAGGGTTAAAATAACTGAAGTTTAAAAGAAATGTAAAAAGAAAAGGGTGTGGGTTGCCCCCCTAAATCTATACAATAGCGCTAATGACAGCTCTGGGCTTGAGCTATCATTAGTTCCGGGTGGCCAGCCATCAGCGGCGGCTTAACATTAGCATCCGCTCATTGGCTGGGACCCACGTGGAGGAGCCGCTCATTGGCTAAGCCCACGTGGGTCCCAGCCAATGAGCGGCCGCTAATGGAAGCTGCAGCTGATTGGCTGGCCGCCCGGCACTAGTGATAGCTCAAGCACAGAGCTGTCATTAGCGTTACTGTAACAATATGCTGTAGCGTCTTGTTACAGTGTGTCCACGGCCCTATTTAGATTACTGCGGAGAACATCGTGGGACAAAAGGTGAGTATTGGATCTTTTATTACAGGTACTTCCATTGGATACTTTATGTTGAGAAGGGGACATGAACCTCTGGAAGAAGGTGCGTAAATGTGTGTATGTAATATGTATGGATGTAATAAAACTTTATTTTCACGGTGTGTGTCTTGTGCTTTTTAACACATTTCTTTACAGGTGAACTACAGGTCCCAGTGGCCCATTAATGCCCCGCATGCTGGTACTTGTGGTTTCTCCAAGTACCAGCATGTGGGGGAGGCTTGCTGGGACCTGCAGTTCAACTGTAAAGACAATGTTGTTCATTTTATTTTTAACACTACACCTACACTATCAACCTGCCACCCACCACCCAGGGGTGGTGGGGATAGCCCCAGGCTATCAGCCTAGGCCAGGGGTGCCCTGGAGAGGGGACCCCTTTTTTGAAGGGGTCCCCAACTCCCCAGGGATCCCTGGCCTGGGCTGACTAGTGGTCAGGGCTGATGCTGTGGCTGGAGGGCCCAGTGAAAGGGCTCCCCTGGCTGTGGCATCAGTCCCCCACTAGAAAGGGTCTGGAGCTGGTTTTAAATATAGGGAGAATCTCACGCCATTTTTTATCTCCCTATATTGAAAACCACCTCTGTCGCTGCTGCCTGGTGCTGGTTCTTAAATTACAGTAGAACCCTACACATTTTTTCAGTGTAATTTTAAGAACCAGGACTGGCTGGCAAGTCCGGGGCTGGTTAATCTTTTGGGGGGGAACCTCAAGTAATTTTTTTGAAAATAATTAACCCTACTTAAACAAGTTAAAAATAAAAAATACACAAATCACAATGATTTGTGTATGTTTCAGCCAAACTTGCAGCTCAGGAGTGTTTAAAACTTCTACTTCACAGTGAGTTTGCTAAAATCTCACACGAGATTGGAAACTCGAATCTTAATCTAAGTAAATTTGCGATTTGCATCTTTTTCATCTAAAGTACTTCCTAATTTGGCCGATGGTGAGTTTTTTCGAGTTTGCAATCTCATATGAGTTTTAACAGTGAAAGAGAACTCACTTCAAACTCACTCGAGTTTGTCTTTAGTAAATTTGCGAGATGAAAAAAATGCCTAAACTGACGTGAGTTTGCAAACTCACACAAACTCACACAAACTCGACCCTTAGTAAATTTACCCCCAGGTCTCTTCCCAGCACCTCATGCTGATTTTTTATTATTTTCCTGAATCAGTCCATGCTGAAAGGTCCAGAGCAGGTTATGGATTTGTATTTACTGTACTTTTAACTCTAAGAAGCCTGCACAGATCATAGTGATCTGTGCAGTGTTTCTATTTTAGAAGAGTTTGCCGTTGTGTGTTAGGTTGTATTTGCCATGGGTTTTGAACTGAAAGATCAAAAGCGATGACATTTGCACTTGCAAAATCTGACATTGACGATGTTTCAAATCAAAATTGCCTTTAGACACTAAAACATGACTTTGAATACTGTCGATTTCAATCAATTTTAAAATCAATCACAAAATATACCCCTATAACTCAAAATGTGTGCCATCATACACAGCAAGGATTCACCAAAAAGAATACTAAGACACTAAGTCAATAAATAGTAGCTTAGCAATTAAAATAATACAACATTACAAATAGAATTAAAAACATACAATGTATTAAATTATTAATTTTAAAACAGTTTATTAGAGTTTCCTATTGATATACAGTATAGAATTTCACCCAGCCAAATTACGAAGTGGATCTTTTACTTTGAAGAATATTACCCACGGTCTGATTTTTATAGACGATGTTGATGGTTACTGATTATAAAGCAGCTACAGTCCACACTATAAAATCAATAAGTCTATTTGAAGTTTTCAATTACACAGTGTTATTGGAGCTCACTGGTGTTCCTCTACAGTATCACTAATTACCAGTTTATGTTCTGTGCTGGGAAGATGTTACACTCCAATTGAACTGCAGTATACATAAAATTAAATTGGTCTGTATAGATAAATAATAAACAGCTATCAATGGTAAATCAGTAAGTATGTGGTAAACCTTGTTACCCAAATGTTAGCCACCTACAGTAATTGAGGGTCAAGCAAAGTTTAAAGTTGCTCCATCCATGCCAAACTCCAATACTCCAATATACACCCATCAGCTGTAACATTAAAACCACCTGCCTAATATTGTGTAGGTCCCCCTCGTCCAGCCAAAACAGCTCTGACCCATCAAGGCATGGACTCCACAAGACCTCTGAAGGTGTCCTGTGGTATTTTTCACCAAGACGTTAGCAGCAGATCATTTGAGTCCTGTAAGTTGTGGGGTGGGGTCTCCATGGCTCAGACTTGTTTTTCCAGCACATTCCACAAATATTCGATTGGACTGAGATCTGGGGAATTTGGAGGCCAAGTCAACACAATTATCCTGCTGAAGAGGTGTATTCTATCAGGGAATATTGTTGCCATGAAGAAGTGTACTTGGTATGCTACAATGTTTAGGTGGTACAGTATGTGTCAAAGTAACATCCTCATGAATGCCAGTACCCAAGAACCATCTCTTCCGCAGGTAAATGACACACATGCCCCCAGGTTGTCAACATGATGTAAAAAAAACATGGTCCAGTTCTGCTCACGTGCTCATTGTACAGTAAATGCTTTCGGTAGTGGACTGGGATCAGCATGGACACTCTGGCTATTCTGTAGCTATGCAGCCTCATATGCAGCAAGGGGTGATGCACTTTCTGGTACTTTTCTATCATAGCCAGGTTAGGGAGGTTAGGGTTAGGCATCACCAGGGGAGTGTTAGGGAGGGTGAGGGGGAGGGTACTTACCAGCCCCTGTTGGGATATTGAAGATCGGGATGCCGCTGTTGGTCTTCTGACCGCCAGTATCCCATCCAGCAGTATATCATACCAATTCCCTCTTACTTTAGCCCTAACGCTAACCCAAACACTAATGGTTACCAAAACCCTAATGTTAACCATAACCCTAATGGAAATGTCATCATTCTAACAATGTCAATATTTCCAATGTGTGCATTTTGGGTTGGCTACAGAATCTGGGCAATCTTCCCTACCGCAGCCTAACCCTAACAATTCACAACCCACAGCCTATCTCTAACCCTCCCATCCTGCAGTCTAAACCTAGCCTTCTCTCTAGTGCCTAAACCTAACCCTAACCATAATATGCACCATCAGGATGTCAGCAGTCGGGATTATGGAGCTGGGATTCTGGCCGCTGGCATCCTGACCACTGGGATGCCCATTACATAACATTTTGCCGGTGTTGACATTAGTGATGTCAACATTTTAACTATGTCAATATATTCAATGTTGACTTTCTGTTGTCGACATTGCGAATATCAACTTTCTCATCGGAGACAATATGACGGCACACCTTAGCCGGAGGTGACTGCGCTTGCCATTGGATGAAGTTTCTCTCCATTTTTTCATGGTCTGTGTTTCAAACCGCACAAATACTGATAAAATAAAGTACTTGTGTATCCAGGCCCTTAAATAGTGTTTCACATTTCGTAAGCTGTCTGGGGATATGCAATATTTTCTCTTTTTTTATTACCACTTCTCCTGTGTAAATTACAGCTACACCTAGTAATCCAGAGGAGTCCTCACTGCTCCTGGAAATACATTGCACATTAGGGAAGGTTGAATGCAATTTTTTTTAACCAAGTTCACATGCTGTTGCATAACAGAGATATGTTGGCATTTCAGACTGAAGTCGATTGCTGGGCGCGCACAATGAAATAGAGATTGGATTACACTGAGAGTTGTTCATCACACAGATAATGGCCTCAGTGTTCAAAGGAAGAAAACAGCATAAAACAGCCACACATCAAACTTGAGGCCGCAGGATGCTTAACTGCCATCACACAAACACCTAGTCAGAGCTTACACTGGGAAATCATTCACTTTATCATCAGTGTGAGTTGGTATAAGACAGTAACCTTATCAAAACATATTCATTTCCCTTGTATGAGAATGCCTGTCGGAGCATACATTTTATATACTGATCCCAGAAACAAGAACATAAAAGTATAAAACTTGTATTTTTATTAGTCGTTGAGAGGGTCATGTATAAAAATTCACAGACTCAAAAGACTATATGGAGCAGATGTATTAAACCTTGGCGAGAGATAAAGTTGAGAAAGATAAAGTACCGACCAATAAGCTCCTAAATGTCAATTTTCAAACACAGGGCCCTATTTTGCAACGAGTGCTAAGGAATTTAGCACTCATTGTGTGTACTAACAGTTAAATCAGTATTCATCATTGGTGGACAGGGCAGTGTTTTTCACTGTGCCGCTAGCGCTAGGCACTTATCACTGCCCTATAAGAAATGACAGGGACAGTATGAATAAACGAACACTAATTGTAATTTACCATTCGCTAACTGTAATTTATTTCACCGGCTTGTTGTTGGCATTGTGATGCCTTGTCGATCTGAAAGGGGCAATGCATCCTGGGAGTTTACCCATAATGCTTTGTGTCTGATCTTGTTACCACGGCAACCGGCTGTAAGGAGCTTACAGCTCATTCTTGTTCTGCTCTGGTGACGTCCTCACTATCCGTCTGCGCATGCTCCAGACACAGCTAGCCCCTCCTTGTCACCTTACACTCATTTCAGCCACTCCTCCGTAATTCGTTCATCAGTGCTATAACCAAGTACAGATACTGCTGGATGCCTTTTTTTCATTTTCACTCACCGACTAGATAAATCTTGATAAATCAATGTAGATAACTAAAATAGCGTGGCGAAGTTTGGTGCTAATTAACACTAATTTTAGCTATTGTTGTTAAATAGGGCCCACCGCCTGTTAAATAACAGTTAGGAGCTGACTGGTTGGTACTTTATCTCCCTCTGAGGTTTGATAAGTCTCACCCTATAAGTGAAAGTTTGTAGGATGAATTTTGTGACACTCAATGCAGTTTATGGACCTCATTAACAGTGCACAATAAATGCAGGGATAATAGCGGGATTAGACCTTATTTCTGCCAGCACAGAGTTAGCGCAAAAATCAACTCCTTTTGCTATATGGAAATGGATGTGCTCTCTTCACTACTTTTCTCACTTTAATATAGCTTTCTACGCAAAATTAAATCTTATTGCACTACACTGACACGCGTACTCTATGCTTTTCAAGGAACATCCTCTAGCCACCTAACGCTTCCCATCACGTGTCATTTCCCCACCCTGCCACAATCATTAGTTGCCTTTTTCCACTTCATAAATGAGGCTACATTTCTTCATGATTTTTTTTGTACAGAAATTAGGGATGTGCGCCGACCCCAGTGTTTTGGTTTTGATTTTGGATTTGTATCTCCTTGTGTTTTGGATCTGGATTTAGTTTGCCAAAACCGCCCCTTGCGTGTTTTGGTTTTGGATCCATATTTTTTTTTCAAAAACTGATAAAATCTGCTAAAATCACATAATTTGTTTTTGTGTTGTTTCTACAATATTATTAACCTCAATAACATTTATTTCCACTCGTTTCCAGTCGATTTTGACCACCTTTTCATCCGGTTTAGGCCCAAATTTGCACCAAGCTAGCTGACTGACTAAGCTAAGTGGCAGCAGTGGGCGACATAAACACGTGGCAGTTCAACTTCCAACATGGCACATCAGGAAACAAATATTTTTATTTATTCAAGAGGCCTGAGGGAGGTGGAGTATGTATGTAGTTGAAGGCAGGGACAGGAAGGGTTGATTGGTAGTAAATTTAATTGCATTTTTTGATTCAAAAGAAAATTTATGAGGCAGGAGGGGAGGCATTTACAAAAAATATTTTACTCACTCACATCAGTCCTTGCCCCAGAAGAATCCTTGATTGATATGGCCTCCAAAATGCCATTGTACCCACTGTCCACTTAACCACAGATATGTGGACAAGCCGATCAGAGCAAATGCAAGATTTAAGATTTAAGGTTTAAGTCTTATGTTGTGTCTTTCTTGAGAATCCTTGAGTGCTATGCCTGCTGTTGCTGGGAGTGGATTTTCATCCCAGAAGGGGACCAAGAAGATTACTAGTAGTGTTTTTTTTTTAAAAATTGAATTTTAATCCTTTGCAAAGATTCTACTTCACTAGAAAAGCATTTGCCAACCTGTATAGGGACATTAAAAAAAATCGTAATTAGTGGCCTCCAAAATGCCTTTGTACCCACTGTCCACTTAACCACAGATATGTGGAGAAGCCAAACAGAGAAAATGTAAAATTTAACATTTAAGTCTTACGTTGTGTCTTTCTTGAGAATCCTTGAGCGCTATGCTCACTGCTGCTGGGAATGGATTTTCATCTCAGAAGAGATGAAGACATTTTGTCTTTCTTCCCAATGGACACAGATCTGAAGAGATGCAAAGAGCTGTTGGTAATCAAATTTTCAGCTCAAGTGGCACGTGATGCAGTGATGGCTTCTCCTTCAGTTTCTCCAGCAAGTGCATCTGCCGAGAAGAAACTAAACTTTCCCAAAACACCCACTGGTGATGCAGATGAGTCAACACAAACAAGTTTTGACATCTGGTCAGGTCTAAAAGAATTGCCTACAATTAATGAGACCTCTACCGTGACTCCATCTCATATGGTCACCATTCAAAGAATGGTTGAGGACTAACAATTTTTAATGATAGCAACCAAATAGGCATGTCAGACAGTCTGTTTGACTACTGGCAGGAAAATAAGGTAATTTGGAGGCCCTTGCACAAACTGGTTTTGCTTTACTTGAGCTGCCCACCTTCCAGTGGGTACTCAGAAAGAGTTTTTAGCACAGCCAGGAACCTTGGCCCTCATTCAAAGCCGTACACTACGAGCAGAGTGCACACACTGAATGAGGGCCGTCCTCCATAACTATGGAGCGTCCTCCTGGAAGCCCGTATAGCTGTGGGTCACCACCCACAGCCTATACGACCGTGCAGTTTGATGGCCGCGATGGTCGTGACCATCGCGACCATCGAAACTGCGAGCCGGAGCCTGCGGTTGAGGTTTTCAACCGCAAGGCACGGAGTGATTTTGGCTCTATCAGAGCCAAAATCACTCCCACTGACATCACTAGTGATGTCAGTGGGCCGGCTTCTGACGGGAACGCCCCCGTCAGGGAGGCACGCCCCCGGCACGCCCACCAAAGGGGGCGTGCTGTCAATCAACATCGACAGCTCGCCCCCTTTGATCAGACACAACGAGCGAAGGAAAGTCCTTCGCTCGTCACGTCTGGCACATGCGCACGACGGAGCTACCTCCGTCGTGCGCATGCTCAGTGCAGACCATCGACCCACTTGCGAGCGGACAGCCGCTCACGAGTGGGTCTGAATCAGGCCCCTTGTCAGTTATCAGCCTATGAGGTTACTTCCCTAAAATGTGGAAAAGATGATGTCCATCAAAATGAACTACAAATTCTACGAGAAAGACCTTTACCGCCAATTACATCCAAAAATTACACCATTACAGGCACCTGTAATGGTGTATTCCAGCGGGAACAAATTAATATTGTATGAAGATGATGTATACACTGATGAGGGTGAGGAATCGGATGATGATGGCAAAAACATCTTGCCTCTGTAAAGGCAGTTTGTGGTCATAGAGATCATTGCCAGCTATGTCAGCTGCCCATTGGTAGCTTGATTTGTGGGGGCCCAAACAAACCAATCGCTTCATGATTGAGGATATTGTTGATGAAGGTGTTGATGGTGAAGATGGCAGGTGCTTGGATCTAGCAGAGAGAATAGATCTAGCTGATGCTGGACTGTTTGTTGTTACTTATTAGCCAAAGTTTCTGAATTTTGCAAAAACATTTTTGATGGATGCGTTGCAGATGACATAACAGGGTGGAGGTTCCTAGATGGTTAGGGTCCCTACCTCTACTAATTTTGGCTTTACAAATTGTACAGATGCCTTCATAACTGTTGTCAGGATTTGGGTTAAAATAATTCCACACCCAAGATGTGGCTTTTCTGGTCTTATGCCCAGGCGTCACCCCAGCCTATAACCCCAGTTTATATCATTACCCCAGCCTATAACATCAGCCAAGATTATACCAGCACCTAATCCTATATAGTCATTCCATCCTGTGTTGTGTATAAATTACAACTGCGCTCCCTATTAGATTGGGGATTCATTGTCCACTTTAGTGGATGTGAGCTCCATTTTAGTCCATATCACTAAACCTCTACACATCTTCTAACCTGGGCTACAGGAGGAGCAGCTGCACTGTGGAATACGGCTGCATGGAGTTTCCCCTCTGACTCACTGAAAATCAGGTAGAGGGGCCATGGGTAAGGAGTAGAGACACTATATCAGAGAAAGCAGTTTTAGCTGCTTTATTCCATTTTTTAAACCATATCCTCTAATTTCAACTTTTGAAATATTTTTATGTGAATCTCAGCTGAGGCGTTTGTGATGTCATTATGTTTTATATATAACACATGTTATTTAGCACTTTGTTGTGGTCTTGTAGTCGGCGTGTAGACTAATCATTTATTCATGATTGAGGAAAGAAGTGAAAAGTTGCAATTTATATTGCTAACTTTGTGTTATTAATTTGTAAAACTGTGAAGTTTCCACTTACAGTGTCACAAATTTATATAATACGTATTGAATATTACACTGCGGTTCCACTTACAGTGTCACAAGATTTTTTATGAATAAGAAAAGAATAACAACAAGAATAAATACACTGGGGAAGAGCACCCCTGGATGAGGCAGCAAGCCCCTTGATGAACAACACAGACAGCACCACTTCTTTATGGACAACAAAGCACCCCTGTGAGAGCAGACAGACCACCTGCAGAGTCACAAATACGTGGACGATAAACTGCGGTCTGGATTTCAGTGTCTCCAAACAATAATAGCGCAGCTAAGTTGCTAACGCACACACTCACAAAAAAATCTTTTTTTTTTTTGTGGAATGATATTGATATTATTAATTTCATTTCACTTTTATTTTTTTCACACTGGGGAAGAGTACCCCTGAATGAGGCAGTAGCTCCTTGATGAACTACACAGACAACACCCCTTTTTGATGGACAACAAAGCATCCCTGGCGAGTGTGGACATACCACCTGCAGAGTCACAAATACGTGGACGATAAACTGTGGCAGTGTTACCGTACAATTTGCTAATGCACACACACTATACATTGTAAGCTTGCGAGCAGGGCCCTCTTACCTTTATATCTGTCTCTTACAACCCAGTTTTGTTCTGTTAATGTTGTTTCCAATTGTAAAGCGCAATGGAATATGCTGCGCTATATATGAAACTGATAATAAATAAATACATTTTCTCACAACTGCAAGAGTAACTCACCTTTAAAGTCTCACATAATACATATGAATAGCAAGCCCTGCATGATTCCTAGTGACTCCTGGCAGTAGACAACTGAGTAAAAATACATCAGCTATTCACATAATCAGTGCTGACTGGCACTACAGCTAAACGGGATGAACAATGACAGTGCAGTGGGGCCGCTGCTTCTGGCAGTGAGTGGAAGGACTCACCAATAACTCCTCCGTAGGCTCTGATGTAAACGGCACCATGAGCAGGTGAGCTCTACTGATGGAAAGCCTCTCAGCCGCAACCCGGAGCAAAGAGTTGATGGCAGTAATGCAGCAGGGGGCGCTCCACCTCTATTAGAACAGATCCAGGTGGTGTGATGTAATAACAGCAGAAACATGTTCAGTACAGCTACTCCAGGGGTCACCACACATGGAGGCAAGAAAAATTCCACGAATGCTGCTGAACATTACTTGCCACTTTGCCATGCAAGTCTCTGCACATACAGATGTGTCCTGCTACATCTTTGCTGGACGCGCTACAAACGTGCAGACACATCGCGCCACGCGAATACCCGCAGCAGCATACACTACGGTACCTTATCGAGCGCACTGTGATTGCACCACATTCTTATGGAGGTGCGGGTGCGGTCGCAGTGCGCGTATCCGCTCGTGGGTGGACGCATCAAAAATGTAGCAGGACACATTTGTATCAGTTGGCATTCCGGCTCTCACATAAGCAGGGAAACTGAAACGCCAGATGCCATTAATGGGAAACATAAAATAACTACACAAACTTCTATTTGTAAAACATTACATTGTAAAATATTCCCTCTTAAAATAAAAAGTTGCATGATATCAATATTCTGTGATATTTATAAATTATATTTTCATCTTTTTTAAGTAGAGTATCTGTGAGAATAAAATGTAAATGAGAAGACCAGTGAACAAGGTGAGAATTAAATAATAGCTTGGTGAATACAGACAGAAAACAAATGGGCAGGTGAAGAGAATAAAATGGATGTCCTGGGAGAAGGAGACACATGATTGGTTTGGAAGAGTTAGCAGATAAATGATGTGTCATGGATACAAATAGGGAGAATGAATGGTAAGATGCAGACACAGTGAAAGGAAAATATTTGCCTGGGAAATGATGAATGCAGAAGGTGAGCTATAGCGGAGGCTATTATGTAAATAGAGGCTATGCATACATGTGAGGCTATATCCTGACTCCAAACTTTGCTTGTCCCAAATCAGGACAATTTATACAGACACAAAAAGGGGCATAACTGCATTACACGATTTGCAAACATATAAACTTGGGCTGTAGTTGGCAGCACACAGACATCTCACGCAAATACCTGTTTTTCAATGCCACACCTGCTATGGCACGCACACTCCTGAAGAAGTAGAAGGTACTGGTAGGGAAACGGTATGATTTACCGCTGGACCCATGCCCGGGGGTTGGAATCCAGACAGCAGCATCCTGGCAGAGGAAGAAATCGTCCTAAGGTAAGTATATACTAACCTATTTCTATCCCCTAACCCTAATCCTCCCTTAGGAGAGCCTAACCCTAACCTTCCCCCCCAGTGCCTAACCCTAAAATCCCCTCTAAGTGCCTAAACCTAACCCCCCCTTCCCCGCCGCCTAAACCTAAGTCCCCGGGGGGGGTGCCTAACCCTAAGTCCCCCCCAGTGGTGCCTAATGCTAACCCCCCTTCCCCTATCCTAAACCTAACCTCCCGGGGGGTGCCAAACCCTAAGTCCCCCCGGGAACCCTATTAACTAACCACCACCAGCTGCTATCCACGCTCGGCGCCTGGCATCCCTTAGATCGGGATGCCATGCGTCGGGCTCCCGGTGTATGTCTAATGACAGGCGTTGGCATATCGACACCTGTCTTTAGACCCTTGCCAGGATATGACAGTCGGGAAGCTGGCTGTCGGGATTAGGGTCCTCATTCAGACCCACTCGCGAGCGGCTGTCCGCTCGTAAGAGGGTTGATGGTCCGCACTGCGCATGCGCATGACGGAGGGAGCTCCGTTGTGCGCATGCGCGAGACCCTACGAGCGAAGGACTTTCCTTCGCTCTGAGTGTCTCATCAAAGGGGGCGTGCTGTCGATGTTGACTGACAGCACGCCCCCTTTGGTGGGCGTGCCGGGGGCGTGCCTGCCAGACGGAGGCGTTCCCAAGGGAACACCTACCGTCTGAAGCTGGCCCCACTGACATCACTAGTGATGTCAGTGGGAGTGATTTTGGCTCTGATAGAGCCAAAATCACTCCTGGCCTTGCGGTTGACAAACTCAACCGCAGGCTTCTGCTCGCAGTTTCGATGGTCGCGATGGTCAAGACCATCGCGACCATCATCCTGCACGCTCGTATATGCTGTGGGTGGTGACCCACAGCTATACGAGCGTCCAGGAGGATGCTCCATATTAATGGAGGTGGGCCCTGATTCAGAGCGAGCGCTCTGGTCAGAGCGTCCGGCTCTGAATCAGGGCCTAGGTCCACCGGCTTCCCGACTGCATACCACTGGTAGCTAGGTACATTTCCAACTGTCCTGAATCTGCTGGATGGTGAAACAGTCCACTGAAATTGTCACTATGCAACCTAAATTGGGACAGTTGGGAAGCATTGTATGTAAAGTGTTTTGCTTTCCATAAGTATGTACTTTGATTACATACTTTTTAGCATTTTTATATAGTTGTTTTTTACCACAATACTGTTTTCATAGTTCAGTAAAGTCATTACACACAGGGTAAGTAACAGTGGGCAAGGGCACTTGGCACACACAGTAGTTGCATAATCCATGCCAAGTTTGTCGGATGATCCGATTCAAACAGTTGCTATTGAAAAATCTCTACTGCAACTGTTGCAAAATTCTTAACTTAATTAAACTTTTCTATTGTGTATAGTGACTACTTTTTCTTCAGCAAACCAAAATGGCAGGTTCCCTCCAGCTGACACTAAAGGCATGGTTGCTGCTTGATTCTATGTGGAGAAAGGACCTCTGTGACGTTTCAACCACGTGATAGCTGCAGGAGGGCTGGACCGCTCCTGTGTTACCATCCACGTGGGCATAGAGGGGGAATAAATATTTGTGGCGGGCATAGCGAGCCACCGTGCCCGAAGCGTGGCGAGCGCAGCGAACTCTCGAGGGGCCACTTTTGGCACCCCATTCTCATCCTTGCCCCTCCCCCTTTCATCGCCGGTCACGTAGGTGTGACGTAGGGATGAGCGGGTTCGGATTTCTGAAATCCGAAACCCCCGAGCCCCCTCAATCCGAGGCCGATCCGAGTCAGGCTCGACTTTTCCCACCTGACTCGGATCTGAAATCGAGGCAAAACGTCATCATCCCACCTTCCGGGTCTCGCGGGTTTTGGATTCTATATATGGTACCCGCGTTGGCGCCATTTTCTCACTCGGCTGTGGACAGTGAAGAGGGAGGGTGGGAGTTAGGGCTGGCTGGGCTGTGTAGTGTAGTGTAGTGTAGTGTAGTGTAGTGCAGTGTAGTGTTGTGCTGTGCTGTGCTGCGCTGTGCTGCTGTTGTCCATAGGGGCTGTGTCCACTCCTCCAGTTCAAAGTCCATAGGGGCTGGCTGGACTGTGTTGTGCAGACAGTTGTCCATAGGGGCTGTGTCCACTCCAAAGTCCTGTGCAGTGTCCCAGTCCTAAAGGGGTGCTGTAGTGTTGTCCAGGGGGTGCTCTGTCCATCAGGGGTGCTCCCCCTAAGTGCAAAAAAAGAAATATTTTTTCTGTGTTTGTGAATTGTGTGCGCAGTAGCCGCACGTGCATCAACAAAGTAGTGCCAAGCGTGCGCCTGTGTCATAAGTAAAGGGCCGGCTGGCTTGTCTGTTAAAGGGTACTGTAACCCCCAAAGGACACTCCAAACAAAATAAAAAAATATTTTCTGTGTTTGTGAATTGTGTGCACTGTGGCTGCACGTGCATCAACAGAGGAGCAGCGCCAGGCATGCGCCTGACCGTTAAAGGGTGCTGTAACCCCCAAAGTGCACTCCAAACCAAATAGAAAAATATTTTCTGTGTTTGTGAATTGTGTGAATTGTGTGCACAGTGGCTGCACGTGCATCAACAAAGGAGCAGTGCCAAGCGTGCGCCTGTGTCCCATAAGTAAAGGGCCGGCTGGCTTGTCTGTTAAAGGGTACTGTAACCCCCAAAGGACACTCCAAACAAAATAAAAAAATATTTTCTGTGTTTGTGAATTGTGTGCACTGTGGCTGCACGTGCATCAACAAAGGAGCAGCGCCAGGCATGCGCCTGTGTCCCATAGGTAAAGGGCCGGCTGGCTTGGCCGTTAAAGGGTGCTGTATCCCCCAAAGTGCACTCCAAAAAAAAAAATATATATTTTTTTGTGTTTGTGAATTGTGTGCGCAGTAGCCGCACGTGCATCAACAAAGTAGTGCCAAGCGTGCGCCTGTGTCATAGGTAAAGGGCCAGCTGGCTTGACCGTTAAAGGGTGCTGTAACCCCGAAAGTGCTCTCCAAAAATTTTTTAAAAAATATATTTTTTTGTGTTTGTTAATTGTGTGCGCAGTAGCCGCACGTGCATCAACAAAGTAGCGCCTAGCATGCGCCTGTGTCCAATAAGTAAAGGGCCGGCTGGCTTGCCCGTTAAAGGGTGCTGTAACCCCCAAAGGGCACTCCAAACAAAATAAAAAAATATTTTCTGTGTTTGTGAATTGTGTGCACTGTGGCTGAATGTGCATCAACAAAGGAGCAGCGCCAAGCGTCCGCCTGTGTCCCATAAGTAAAGGGCCAGCTGGCTCATTTCTTAAAGGGTGGTGTAACCCACAAAGTGCACTAGTCTCCAACAAATAAAAAAATATTTTCTGTGTTTGTGTGCACTTTAGCCGCACGTATATATCAATATAACATAAATGGAGGACCAAACTTTCTCCGATAAAAATAAAATAGGGAAAGATCAAGAACCACTTCCTCCTAGTGCTGTTGCTGCTGCTGGGAGTTGTTCATTATCCCAGAGAGGAAGTAGGAACACCACTACTTTTACTAAACAATTGACCCTCCAACAGTCCTTAGCGAGGAGGATGAAGTATGACAGCAGTCATCCTGAAGCAAAACGTATAACTGAGGCCTTGACTGCTATGTTGATGTTAGACGTGCGTCCGGTATCCGCCATTAGTGCAGTCGGATTTAGACAATTGATGGATGTAGTGTGACCCCGGTTCCAAATCCCATCTAGATTCCACCTGCATCCTCAAAGCAGCAGCGACAAGTGTGCGTCTGTCTGTTAAAGGGTGGTGTAACCCCCAAAGTGCGCTCCAACCAAAATAAAATAATCTTCTTTTTTTCTGTGTTTGTGTGTGAAATGTATGCGCAGTAGCCGCACCTGCATCCTCAAAGCAGCAGTGACAAGCGTGCATCTGTCTGTTAAAGGGTGGTGTAACCCTCAAAGTGCGCTCCACAAAAAATAAAAAATTCTTCTTTTTTTTTCTGTCTTTGTGAATTGTGTCGGCTGTAGCCGCACCTGCATCCTCAAAGCAGCAGCGACAAGCGTGCTTCTGTCTGTTAAAGGATTACATCGGTGACAGCATCCAAGTAGGCATGTCAGACAGTCTGTACATGTACTGGCAGGAAAAAGAGGCAATTTGGAGGCCCCTGTACAAACTGGCTCTATTTTACCTGAGTTGCCCCCCCTCCAGTGTGTACTCCGAAAGAGTGTTTAGTGCAGCCAGGAACCTTGTCAGCGAAAGGCGTAGGAGGTTGCTTCCACAAAATGTGGAGAAGATGTTCATAAAAATGAATTATCAACTCTTCCAGGGAGACCAGCCTTCATAACGTACATAGGGACCTGTGGTGGTGGATTCCAGCGGGCACAAATTAATACTCTGTGAGGATGAGGATGTACACAACACTGAAGAGGGTGAGGAATCAGTGAAAGAGGAGGATGAGGACGACATCTTGCCTCCGTAGAGCCAATTTGTGCAGGGACAGATTCATTGCCAGCTTGTTTTGTGGGGGCCCAAACGAACCAATCATTTCAGCCACAGTCATGTGGCAGACCCTGGCGCTGAATTGATTGGTTTGTTAAAGTGTGCATGTCCTGTTTACACAACATAAGGGTGGGTGGGTAAGTCCAAGGACAATTCCGTCTTGCACCTCTTTTTTTTCTTTGCATTATGTACTGTTTGCGGCCTAGTTTTTCAAACTGCCATCCTGTCTGCCACTGCAGTGTCACTCCTAGATGGGCCACGTGTTTGTGCCGCCCACTCGTGTCGCTTAGCATAGTCATCCAGCTACCTCGGGGCAACCTTTTGGACATTAAAACAGTATTGTGAGGTGGGAGGTGTTCAGAATAGACTGGAAATGAGTGGAAATTAAGGTTATTGAGGTTAATAATAGCATAGGGACAGAAAAACCCACAAATTCTGTGATTCTAGCTGTTTTTATGCTTTTTTAAAAAAAAATACAGATCCAAAACACAAAACCCAGAACCCAAAACACGGAAGGGTGGTTTTGGCAAAACCAATCCAGATCCACAACACGAAGAAAGATCCAGATCCAAAACCAAAACACAAAATACGAAAAGTGGCCGGTGCACACCCCTAGTGTGATGTCACAGGTTCCTTGCAGCCCTCGATTCTAGACCTAACCCTAAAGGCATATTGCCTACTGTATCAGAATGAGCTGGTAACCTCTAAATTAATGGGAGACCTCCTGGACTCCTAATGGACTAGGCAATTCTCCCACAGTGATGTGTCTCTGTCGGTAAGATGGTGAGGGACATGCTAAGATAATAGAAATTTCCATATCTTGTCATTGCAAAGATGAAAATATCTGTACATACTGTGGAGGATATTTATTAATTATGAAGAATTGGTCCCAATAATTATAATTTCTTATTGCCGCTTATTACCGCAATAAGAAATGTTGGATTGCTAGAGTATATCATAGATCATATACAGAGACAGGGGCTACGATAGGAGCCCAGCTTTGCAATTTGTTAGAAGTAAAGTGATTGCTAATATGATCACTTTACTTATGGGTTCGGAACCCTGCAACAACACTGCACATGCACAGACTGCTGACTACGCATGTGCAAATGGACTGTACCATGGGGGGATCCTACAGACCCCTCTAGAGGAATGTTTTGCAGAATGTACCTCATAGGCTACAATGGCTATTGCAATACATTTGGCATTTCAGCAACATAATAGAGGGCTGCTTTTATGATCAAAATGGGGGATCGTACTATACATACATGCCAGTGATGCTTAATATGTGCAGGTTCTGTACACCCAGAAAATGGATGTTTTCTGGGGAAAAAGATGCTGTTATCCATACATGTTATTTTTGAGTAGTGAATGCCAGATTTACAGTACTACCAATGTGGTTACTTTTAAATGCATTTATAACTTGCATTTAAAAATCATTACAAACGTCAGTGTCTACATTAGATTGTAACTCTGCAGACCAACCCTTTGATTACTAGTTCTAGAATTGTGCTTGCTGACTAGCACTTATTTACATACAGGCTCTCAGCTACTTCTCAGCCACCCTTTATCCATTTTCCCATGTGAGGTATAACATTTCCTATGGATTGCAGCCATTTTGTTAGATGTGACATTATTAAAAAACTCCCTGATTTAATTTCCTAGAAAATAGTCGATATAAACAATTCTCAGGTGGAAGAGTTCTGCAAAGTTGTGCCGACAGGTCAATTATTTCTCATGGGTGGAAAAACAGCATTAAGACGTAAAGCTGTCATTTACCACAATAATTTTGACATCTACTGGAAAATCATTTATGGTTCAGCATAATTTCAAAATCCGTCATCTCTTATGCCTTGCGTTGTAAGTCATTCATTCAGTTTAGTAGAACAAAGAATTTTGCATGAGAATATTCCCAGACCTGGTTTTCGTGCATATAAAACAGCGATCTCTCCTTCTCCAGAGACCCCATTAGCTTCATTCTAATGCAGATGTGGGGGCGATACACAATATTTACACCGTGAGACTGCTTAGTATTATTTTGTGTAGCTACCTAGAAAATTCTTGGATTTCAGTAATGCATAAAAAAAAGGTGCTATGATTCTGACCAATCATTTTTACAGAGTGAAGATTATATTGTACATTATGCTTCTCTGGCCTATTATTCATCACTTAATTTTTACAAAAGCAGGTGAAAATGAATATTTTCACCTGCAACTGTAAAAATTAAGTGTTTGGGCCATTCATCTTGCAGAATGGCCTGTTGTCCCCATACACTAGTATGGGGACAGAATTACTCAAGCTCCAAAAGTATTATTTTTTTGGAGCTTGATTGCTGTAGCATTCGCAATCTTCAGATGACGTTTGCTACCGCTTCCCGCTCCTTTCCTATGGGAAGGAGTCCCGGGTCGCGAAGAAGGATCCTTTCGAATCTCTCTGCCCCTGTCCGACTCCTTCCGCTAGACGTTGGGGCTCTTGTGCGCATGCGTAACCTGTAGGTCACGCATGCGCACTGCTCTCGCGAGCAGTGAAAAGATTTCAGATCAGCTGTCTCAGGGCCGAAGCAATGATGAATTACTCCAGCGTCCACAGCGAGTCAGTGTGTTAATTATCGGGGTCCCTTAGGGGCCTATTCATCATTACATAATTATCAGTAGTTTTAATTATTAGTAGAGGAAGGTAATCTGTGATATCTCCTGCTTTATCTTCTTGATGAATGGCCCGAACACTTAATTTTTACAATTACAGGTGAAAATTTTAATTATAACCTGCAAATTAAGTGATGATGAATAGGCCCCAAAATATCAATACATATTATCTGGATTAGCAAATTAGTTGTTAATTTGGCCAAGTACATTAGCTAGTGTCCATGTTAGTAAGCTTCATTGCATGCAGTTAGTGTAGCAAAGTCCAGTCTTTAATAGAACTAATAGAACTTAGAGCCTGATTCATTACCGTACGCAACTGCGTATGCAATAGTGATTATGCTGGCACACCTGTGTTAGTATGCTAATTCATTGCGATCGCTATTCCCTAGCAGCATTACATAAGGACGCCCACTTTACGTACCACACATTTGTAATGTTTAGCAAGACTGTGAAACCATCGGTACAATCGAGTACAATTGCAGCCTCACGCACACTTGCACAGGCCCTGACCTTACTCAGAAATTGCTAACAACCATGCATAGTATCAGGCCTCAGGCTGCATAGGCCATCGCAGTGGAAAATGTATGCACATCCCTGCAACGCCGTTGAAATACACTGGCACACCTGCGTTCGCTCGGCC
The DNA here is from genome assembly GCA_031769625.1 of Taudactylus pleione. Lineage (NCBI taxonomy): Eukaryota > Metazoa > Chordata > Amphibia > Anura > Myobatrachidae > Taudactylus > Taudactylus pleione. Next base: position 4,936,561 of record JAUIMM010000104.1, on the reverse strand, counting down.
AACCTCAACGGTACCACCCACAAACGGCACTTCTTGTCAATCACTCTGCGAAGGGGGCTGCATAGCCACTGCAATCACAGTCCCGACTGCAATGGCTAGGTCACGCAGGCACACTGCGATGCATACGCATGCGCAGAATGCAACAATCGCCCAATTGCATGCATAATAATAGTTGCATATGGTAGTGAATCGGGCCCTTAGTTAGAATGTTATTTAGGCTGATCAATCTCCACATACCATAACATGGCATCAGTCACCCAGCTCTTTGTATGCTGGTCACAGTTCAGGTAATTGTATAACTGCTGATCTCTCTTACCTCCACCTATTGGTATTTCCAAGTGAGCAGCTTTACTGGAGGAAAGTCAAACACAGAAATGCTCCTTAGATTCCCAGACAGGAGTGCATCCCTGTGACCTTGCAGCACACAAATAAAGAGTCTCCTACAATGTTTTTAGGGGAATATAACGCGTTTCTCCGCCTCCATTAGATATTCAGCGGCTTCCTCAGACCTTGTAGCTTATGTATGTGTCTTTTATATACCTTCCATATAGGGCCTGATTCTGAAGTGCACACAGACGCCAGACATGGTTGTGTCTTTTACCGCAACCCCATTGGCATCTTTATGCTAATGCCGTGATTGATTCTGAGCCTAGAGGCACCTACTGGCAGTGGCGCTATTCCGCCTTGTTGTGTATTTAAACGCACCATCAAAGCTTGCACCAGCCTTACTGCAGGCGCAATTTTAACATTGAAACATGGCCTCCTGTGTCAGCGCTACTGCGTCTTTAGATGCAGCCAATGTTAGCAACAGGCGCCCGCGACATGCCCCCGTCTGTCTAGCCACTCCCCTGTTACCTCCAAGGAACACCCACACTGCATCCAAATTCATCGGCACCTAACAGCGGTAACCATCAGGAAGCATGGGCAGTGCAACTCAGACACAAGCGCAGACAATAAACATCGTCCGCTTATGTCCATCTCTGAATCAGGCCTAACATGAGCCTAGTGGACAAATTAAAAAGTGTAAAGTGATATTGCTTGGTATGGCAAATCGAATTATCATTGCCACGCAAAGTTTTGGCATACATTTTGGAAATACATCACTGGGGGTGGGGCCACGATGATGTGATTGATAGCCCAGAGATGCCAGAGACTTGTGCACTTTCCAGGTATAGGCCAAACTTAGGGGCCCATTTATAAATGAGTTTTATCATACGCATTGAGTTTTAAAACTCGTTGCATATGATAATGGTGCTCCAGCCAATCAGCTCCTAACTGTCCTCTGTTTGAAAGATGACAGTTGGGAGCTGATTGGCTGGAGCACCGTTATCATATGCAATAAGATTTAATACTCGTTGCGTATGATAAAACTCATTAATAAATGGGTCTCTTAAGGAAAAAATACAGAGCATAAACCACTTTGTGCTTATAATCTAGAACTGTAAGCGTCCCTTATCCAGGTGATCATATCTGGTTTCAATCCAATAATTCACAGCACAACCAGTCGATTATGTAAACAGAATTATCGGAAATTGCAAGCAAAGGCTCTTTTATTCTAAATATGGCTCCTGGTGTTATGTTCAGTTAGCAGTCGCTGAATATTCTTTGCTGTAATTAAGGAAGTGAGTATTTCCGCTGTACTCAAGTGAGCTTGATATTATGTACACAGAAACTTAGAGGATACTTTTACACTCTGTATGTGTCAAGCTATAGTTTTTATGTTTTGTCATTAACAATAAATCTTACATATATATAAGCCAGGTGCACATTAGGAGATTCATTGCATCATACTGTATATCACGCCGAAGAAGATCAGAACGATATATCGTGTGGATCGTATACTGCATACGCCTGACTGCTCAAGCCCGCTTGTTGTTCAATCCATCACAGGAGATGGGACGATGAGATGAATGACGCCATGCTGCTAAATGCAGCATGGAACTACACGTCGCGCTTTCGTCTACTGCATCGTGCGTGCAGTGTGTATGAATGACGCGATGTATTGTGCCATTGCATCGTGCCATCTCTGGGTACTCACATTGTGTAGTGTGTACAATAATAATAACATTAACTTATTTAAGACTGATAGCAGTCATTTTTGCTTGCACTTCTTATTTGTACTTGTTTTGCCTTTAGTGGTGGGGGTTTTTCTTGGGGGTTTATTTACTAAGCATTGGGATCTAAAACCGGGCGCTTCCGATTTTGTTTATGCCTAAAATTTAAAGAGCAATGATTTTTCTAGTCAAGTCTTGTAAAATAATCTCAATTTAAAATTTTGTGCATAAACACATCGGAGGCGCTGATAAATAGTAATCGGAGGAGCCGACGCATAGTAAATAAACCTCCTGGTCTTATTTAGGGGAAATTGTATCAAACTTTCTAAAGAGTGGAGATGTGGAGATGTTGCTAATAGCTTCTACTCTACCTATCATTTTCTAGAATTTCATAGGATGTAACTGATAAATGCTAACTAGAAGCTGATTGGTTGCTATGAGCAATCTCTCCACTTTAGAAGGTTTCATACATTTCCACCTTGACAACAAAACCTTTTAAGCCATTTGCAATCGGGTAACTCTCATGCTATGCTTTTACATACTGTCGTCCATTATGAGTAACTCTTCTTCTGTGCCACCCTCCCAACCAGGCCAGGGCTCTTGATATGGTTGCCACCATTATGACAGCTATTTAACTAATCGAATCCCAGCTGAGATTTTGTATGTAGCTAAGGAGAGATTGTAAAGCAGCACCATCCCCTAACAGTACTGAGACACCGGAGGAGCCATCACAAACAGCACTGCAACTGAGTACACATAAGCAGCTCATATGCGGGTTCTCTGATAATTGGTGAATAACACTATGGTCATGCAGCATGGGAGCCTGGACTAAGATGCTGGAGCTACTGGATCTTACTGTATGTACGTAAGATATTGCAGATGCTTGCTGCGACCAGCCCCCAAAACGGCACCGACCCATCTGTGTTTGGCTGATGGCTACCCCATTTCCTCCCCATACGGAGCCTTCCTGTCAATCACACTGAGATCCTTGAATGTATACGTGTGGGATCGCAGAGGGGGCTTGGCGCAGGGCCATCACTAGGGTAGTGCGACCAGTGCCATGGCAGAGGGCACCGCAGGGCAGGGGGTGCTGTTTGGGCCTGTCAATTTTCTGTTTATTATCATTCTCACTTGTAGCTTCCTCTTATTTTATCCCCAGCATCTCCTGGCCTCCCCTATCTCTTCCCTGGCCCTTCCCCATGAGGCTGGCCCTTTTTCAGGTGTGTTATCCACCCTATTTAAAAAATAGGGGGGGTGACAATGCTCTTTCTGGCACAGGGCACTGAAAAGTCTAGTTACAGCTCTTGCTTGGCGCATCGCATTTTGATGCAGTTCACCGAGAATGCCCAACTCTGCCCCATCCCAGTGACCCTGTGAGAGGTGTATCAAACCTTCTGAAGTGGATAGAAGAAGACGTTGCCCATAGCAACCAATCAATCAGCTTCTACCTATCACTTTATAGAATGTACTTTATAGATGTTAGGTACGTAGAAACAACTTTGGGCAACTTCTCCACTTTTCCTCTTTAGAAGTTGTGATACATTTTCCCCCAAGTACTGCATTTAGCAAGATGCTGGAGTTGCTAATTTAGAATTGTTATAGTGGATGCTGCAGGAGTGATAGGTATCGGGTCATAGTTTCAAGGAAAATGATGCAATATTGGATGGCCAGGAATGGGTAAGCACATTGTTAATAGAATCATATGGCACTGCTTAAACCTTTCTCTGAAAGTAGAGCTAAGGGAAAATACTTTCTGAGAATATGTTTTTATTGTAGCAATATGAATTGCATTTGCATATGTACACAACTGCATTTTTTAATGAATGCATATTATGCCTACAATCTCAGCATCAGGCCCTGACCCTGAAAATCAACTTCTTCTATTATCAAACTACTATTGAATGTTACATATTTCTTGTAAAAAAGTGAAAAATAAAAAGATACTGTAACTACATTGGTAGTAATGCCTGGAAGAAACGCACAAGGCCCATGCTTAGGCTCCAGTTTTAAAATAAGTAACATTTCAAAACAAACTTATTCCCTGCACTTCATGATAAATGATACCTATTAATAACAGTTATTGGTGATTCTTCTAGGTGGCTGTTGCTGTTTAGAATTTATAAGCAGGTTAAATCGCCACCTCTGCGAGTATAATACACATACATAACTTTCTTTTAAATTAAACAAATGCATTCAAACAGTCGTGTATTTTGAATAATAGGTATATCATACAAGATTATGTTCTTGATTCTGGCAACAGCTTAAAGAAATTTAATTTATTTTGGCTCTAGCCTGTACTGAACATTTTTTCGTTCAGTTGAATAGCAAGCAGAAGTTAAATGTATCGGAACGTAATTATTTTAACAAGTGGCTAGTTTCCTAAATAATGATAGAAAAGATAATTGCATAATTGAATTTATAAACATTTCATTTTAAACTGTAAGGAAAGTCAGTTTAAAGTCTGCATAAAACTAAGGTAATATATTTTATTGTTTAATGCTTTTGACGTCCTATAAGGTAATGCAAATGAATAAAAAGTACTCTATTTAATTCTATTTGTATAATGAAGACAGGCGGAACCTCTAATCTTATCCTTTATGCATTTTTTTTCTTCCATTAATTGTAGTCTTGTAAAGCAACAACAATAAACTTATATGCCTCAAAATATTGCACTGAGGCCAATATGCTTTTACAATTACAAAAATGTTGCATTGAACAAAATGACAACTAAATCCCACACTTGAAGGTTTCCTAAATTACATTTGACAATAAAGTACATTGCTTTAGGTTTGATGTTTAATATAGTGCTACCAGATGTATTTTCTCTATATTTCAAAGTAGGGGTGTATGTCCTCCTTTGTCTCAGGATGCCTTTTATTTTTATGTCTAGATTTAGACCAATGGGTGCCAGTATTGCTAGTGTTATTATGAATCTGATATCTTCTCTGTTACATTTTTTTATTGAAGTCGCCTCCCCTCCAATTAGGCTCCACTTTTTCAATTGCTAGGAAGCTGAGGAGGCCTGGGTCTTGGTTAAATGTTTGTTTAAAATGTTGAGACACTATGTATTTCAAAGTCATTAGTTGTGTTCTGTCTGTGTTCTTGTTGGTTTTGTCCACATACTGCTTTCCACATGGTCATTGAAGTAGGTAGTTAATGCATTTTGTGTTGCAAGTAATGCAATTAATATGTCTCCTGTTACACTGAATCTTAAAGTCTTGATGGGTTGTGTTGTCTTGACACCTTTTGTGTGACTCTTTTTACACTTTCCACAGTGAAAGAAACCTTTTGTTCAGCATTGCATGGTGATGGATGTTTGTATAAAGCTTTCGGTAGTATGTGATTGTGTACAAGCCTCTTTTTAATGGCAGGTGCCTTTTGGGCAGTAAGATTGCTTTTAGGGTTTTATCTTTCAGTAAGGTGTACCAGTGTTTGGTAAGTATTTTTTTATCTATGTAGATTATGTGTTGTATTATGCTATGAAGTAAACTGTATTGTTTTAAGTCTTCATTGTTGTATCTTTTATGTTCTGTACTGCAGTGGTGTGTGTCTCTCTATGTTGAGGACCTCTATGTAGGCTGATTCAATTACTTGCTTTTTGAAGTTGTCTATGTTGGTGCAATTTCTTCTTATACGCGTAAACTGGCATTTTGGGATGTTATCCAGCCATTGTGGATGATGCCCAGTGTTTGCCAGGATAAACCTAAAGCCATCCACTTGTTTGTATTAGATTTTGGTGTCTATGCTTCCTTCTTGTATTTGTATGTCAATTTCTAAGAATTGCACAGATTTCTTTCTGTAATAGGTAGTGAAATGAAGATTCCTATTGTTACTGTTTATGTAGGTGATGAATTCTTGCAGATAGTGTTTTTACCTTTCCAGACTATTATCAATGTATCTCTTCGAGAGGACCAAGTTAACCCCAAAGTTATTATTGTTACAAATCTTCTCACACTCATGAAAAGATTGGCATAAGTCTGGGCGAACTTGATCTCCATTGCTGTGCCTTGTTGTTGCTTTAGGTAGTAGAAACCTTCAAACCAGACATAATTATTGTTGAGTATGAATTGCATAGTTTGTTTGATGAATTCAGTTTCTTGTGGTTCCATGTTGCCGTCTTGGTCCAGAAAGTATTTAATGCTTTGTGTCCCTTGTTCATGGTTGATCACAGTATAGAGAGACATCAAGTTACTAACCACCTATTGTCATTCCAGGTGATGTTACTGAGTACTTGGAGTTTTTGTGTGGAATCTTTCAGTTGGGGTGGGTGTTATTTGATGTAATTCTATAGATAGTGATCAATGTATTGGCAGTTTTTGTTGCATGTTGTCTAGATACATAGTATAATATGGGATATATTTAGGAAGCCGGCGGCCGCAATCCCGACCGCTGGCTTCTCGAATCCTCTATCCCGCCTAGGGTTAAATGACAGGCATCTAAAATCTAGATGCCTGTCATTTTCCTGATGCCGGGAGACAGGCGCCCGGCATCCCGATCGAAGGGATGCTGGGCACTGCGAGCAGACAGCCATGGGGGGAGGAGGGTTAGGTTTAGGTTTCCTGGGGGGGAATTAGGGTTAGGCACCCCCCCCGGGAGGGTTAGGAGGGTTAGGGTTAGGCTAGGGGGAGGGAGGGTTAGGGTTAGGCACCCCCGGGGGGGAATTAGGTTTAGGCACCCCCCCGGGGGGGGATTAGGTTTAGGCACCCCCCCGGGGGACTTAGGTTTAGGCAGCGGGTAAGGGGGGTTAGGCACCCCTAAGGAGGGTTAGGGTTAGGGGGTTGGTTAGGTTAGTTTATACTTACCTTAGGGATGATCGGGATTTCCAGTGCTGTCGGGCTTCCGCTGCCGGGCTCTGCTGTTTTGTCGGGCTGCCGCAGCCGGGAGTCGAGCTGCCGGTCATGCGGCAGCCAGCTTTTCATACCGAATGCGTATAATACATACATCCATATAGTCTATCATACCCATTCTGATACCCACCACTGGGTGATATATTTTTAGTCCAAAATTAAAAAATATTCATTTGATTTTATATCTAAATGTTCATGTTTAATTACACCACACACTAATAGGAGTGGACTATCTTTTATATACTTAACATCCTGGTTAGTGCTCAGGTTAACTCTGTTTAAAGCATATTCAAATTAAGAAAAGTGGAATTTAAATCAACACATACTTCCTTGTTGAACAAAGGTCTGACATTTGCAAAACATTCAATGAATGTATAGACCTTAACTGTACTCAAAGTGGGAACTTGAGTGTCGGGGTATGAAAATTTTAATCGAATGGTCACAGATACTGGTGGTTATTTTCTGGCCACTTCGTGTAATTTAAGTATTATGTGAATATTGTATCTGTAAAGGAACAAACAGATAACCTTGTGTGGTATATGATATATTCAAAGATGCTAATTGTATATAAATGTTTATTTGAAAGTGGAGCATAAAATAGTATACTTACAATTCAGTAAAAAATACGGTACATCAAATGCGCAATAGCATGTCTATTTTATATTTCCCATATGTCTTACTATTTTGTCAACTGTGTTTTTGCTTTAATAAAAGTTTAGAAAAATATATATAGTACATGAATGTCAATAAAAACAGATAATAAATGTGAATAGACTATATTACATACTATATATGCAGTCACAACTTTCATCAAAAACACAGTACTGACTCTGTAAAAGGACTAGATAAAAGACTTATTCAAGTAAAAAAAATTCATAAACACATTCAAAGAAAATTTGTACATGTGGGTTTTTCAGAACTGAGGATGCTCAGTTCATGTGTCAATTACATCCTGATGCATCTCACTTTGTTATAATTTCGTATAAACTTCTGCTAAGTTTGTGCAGTCTCTAGGCAAGTGTAGGCAGGAGATTAATTATCTGGTGGGCTGGGTGAATGCACTGCCTACCTTAGGTTTTAAATGGTGTACTCAGTGGGTCTTGTAGTGTAGTGTGGAGGGGCCAGGTGTGCCAGACATTCTTGCAGGTGCTCCTCTCTGGTTCTACTTCTGGATGGTATGGCAGGTGTGTCTGTCCGATGCTGTCTGTGTGGGGAGGCGGGAGCGTTACAGATCTTTGCAGGTGATCCCCGCCAGTCCTGTAATTAAGCTTTGAAGTGGAAGTGCTGAAGATAAACTGCAGTGCCTACTTCACTCGTGCACATCAAACTTACTGCCAACAGAGCTCTTTCCAGCAAGGAGGCCTTCAAGTTTCCCTCTGTGGTCCAATTTCTGGTGCTGGGTGCTGCTTTTGGGTTCTGTGCAGGGGGCACGTACAACACGTTTTGCCCAGCCAATGGTGCCAGGGATTGTCAGGGACGTGTTGAAAAATATATTGAGAGAAAAATTTAAACAGGCAGAAAAAATGGTGATATCTAATACTGCCATATACTGCCCTCACTTCGAGCACTGGACCTTAATATATATGTGAGGAACCTTACCTTGAAACACTATTACCTTAAGTCACAGGGAACTTCAAAGGAAACAAACAGCAGATAACAAAGATGATATATATACACACAGTCTACTAAGGACCAAACCCACTTTCAATCCAAAGTTTAGGGCATGTTGCCAATAGATATTGGTAAACTCTACAACAACAACAACACAGTTAATAAAAAGAAAAAGTCTAACAAAAAAGAGACACCTTGAAAGAAAAAAAAAGAAAAATATAATTATTAAATCCTTCAACAAATGGGGGGCACTGTAATCATGGATAAAGAAGCTTACTACAAGGAAAAAGTCAGATGTTTGGGGGATACATTTACTTTTAACAAACTAAACCATGATCCAACAACATTATACAAATGCAAATTATATATCACACTCAAAAGGGCCTTAGATCAGGGGATTTTCCTCAAATCAGAGTTTGATTATCTTTATACTACTGTACCTATCCTTACATCCCTTATCTGTACATATTACCTAAACTACATAAGGACCCAATAAATCCTCCTTGTAAGCTTATTGTCTCAGGGATAGAAAGTCTAACTTCTGGAATTTTACAATATGCAGATGTATTCTTACAACCCATAGTAACAAAACTTCCCTCATGTCTAAAAGATTCTACACAAATTATAAACATTTTCAGAAATTGGGAAACTGACTTCATTTTCTGTATCGTGGATATTGCTCACTTTACACCTGCATCAGACATGAACAAGAAGTAGAATATATGGAATAATACTCAGAACAAGAACACCATCTCACACAGGAACAGATCTATTTTATTCTGGAATGTATTTTTTTGTTTTTTTGCAATGCAATTATGCTACATTTTTAGACCAATTTCACCTCCAGACCCAAGGGACCACAATGAGGACCAGGGTCACACCCAGTTATACAACATTATTCATGGGATAATTGGAACAGGAATTCATACGGAACAATAACCCTTTTTCAGCGAACTTGGGGCATATGTATCAAAGCTTGATGTGAGATAAAATTGTGAGATATATATCACCAACCAATCAGCTTCTAACTTACATTTTGCAGGCTGTGTTTAAGAAATGATAGTCCGGAGCTGATTGGTTGGTGATATATATCTCACATCAAGCTTTGATACATATGCCCCTTGATCCTTTGGCATCGCTGCATAGACAATTTTATTTTTATCTGGAGGGGAGATATTTTTAAATCCTCTTTATGATAGCTTAATGAAAATACTGAAGTGTGACTCCAATTTTGACAGAGAGAAGATCACTTTACTAGAATTGGAGATTTATCATGAATTAGATTACATAAAAACGAAAACATACTTTAAAGCAGTGGATAATTATTGGATAGTTATCTTATGCCAAACAGTTGCCTCAATCCTCGATGGGTGAAAAATATCCCTAAAGAACATTTTAGGCACTTTAGAAAAAACTGCACCAATCTCAGCACTTTCAGGAACATGCAGAATTATTTTCAACACATTCTCCAAGAAAAGTTACTCAGCACCCATATTAGAAAAATATTTTAAGGACAGTTAATGACAAGACCAGACAGACCTTATCAAGGTGAAAGATCAAAACACTAACAAGGAAATTATTGCTCCATTCATCACTGAATTCAATGATTAATCAATGGAAGTGAAAAGCATGATTGGCAAACATCAATTTTTTAAAATGATCCCATTCTGAAAAAACGCATTTTCCAGATTAACAAGTAATCTTCAAAATAGCGCTTCAACATCAAAAGTGTGTTAGCACCCACAGTTCCAAAAACACTAAGCACCGGAAAAGACAACAGGCTTAATATCTACAACAAATAATTTTTCAACCCTACATGCAAGGCATGCAAATATGGACTTAAGACTTCAAAATTCATATCTAATTTCAATTAAAAAGAACACACATTCAAACATAATATAAACTGTAGCTGTGGCTATGTCATTTGTCTTGTCCTTGCAAGTTACAATATTTTGGAAAGACATCAAAACCAATGAAAAAATTAGTCAGAGAACAAATTCAAATTATAAAAAAAGGCCTTACAACATATAGGGGTAAAATTACTAAAAGACAATTTCGGCTTTTATGTGTATTTATAGGTGATTTTAAGTTGATTTTGTAAATCAAGGATTAAAAAAGGCAAAATCGACTATTAAATCAACTATAATACTGAATCTTGGCCAATATCCAGCATTCACCAAACATCGGTACTTTTCCATAGAAGACGACCGAATCCCCTCATTTACTAACAGTCGGATTGGTCTAAAAATTGACTTCTAATCCAAATGTAAAATCTCCCAAACAATAGACCTACCTGAGGCAGTGCAGTTTGGGAGAAATATATAATTATCAAATAATATTTTCAGCCCCTCTGAAGAAACTGCCAGGTATTGTGGGCAGAGAAACTCATCAGGGCTGAGGTGTTGGATTCTCCTGGGATCTCCACAGTTCTGCCTAAAGCATACACATTATCTGCTATCTACAATGATTAAACAAACAGCAGTGCTTTCCCTCCCCCCTCTAATTACAAAAGGCGTGACATCCAATGCCATTCTCCAGCTGGGGTATGAACATTACTGGTGGCTAACTGCAGCCTGCAGTCCTTATCTGGTGAGAGATCTTGAGAGGTATGGGGGAGTTTGAGTGTAGCGCTGGCAGCATACAGATTTAGCTACATTCATCCATCCCTTGCAGAGTACACACGGGCATACGCATCACGCCATAGTGCAGCATTCGCTGGGCTGCGACTAGTTGCAGTCGGTGTTTACTCCATTGAGGTGTATGGAGTTCACGTGCATATGCACGTGTTTGTCATAGATGTCATAGATGCAGACACACTATTTGTGCCAACCATGCCGCAATGCATACACATCGCGGGATGGATGAGCGTGGCTACATCTCTATATTGGATTCCAGCATTTGCATCTGTAGCTTGTGCAACTACTGTACTTATCAGTATTGAGCTTAGCATTACTGGATCTTCTAACGGGCACCTCATATTTGGTGACATCCTTACTGGAAGTTAATATTTATTAGGAAACTATTATTGAATAACTTCTACAGACAAGATACATTTTCTTTGGATTTCCTTTGTCTTAAATCGGACATCAAGTGCTTCATAACATTGTATGCTTTCATTTTGAAGAATGTCCATACATCAATTTATGAAGATTTCTTATATCTGAATTAATGATTTTATTTTTTTTTATATATACTTGTGTGTATAAATGACTAAATTATTATAATTGATTGCATATTTTTGTGTATGTGCTCTCTTTTTGATAAATTATTCAAAGTGTTTGGGAGAAGCATGCACAGATCACTATTACTTCAATATCTACTAAAACCAGTGCTCAAGGGCATAGAGTATTTAAGACAGGGCATCTGAAATCCAGACAATATTTCACAATACTAAAGAAAAAAACATCACCTCTAATAATAAAGGAAAAGTTTACTGCCGAAAAACATAAAATTGCCGACATGCCATACACAAATCGCAGTGGCAAGGAAAGGCTTGGCCTTTATTTGCAAGTATTGGTTCTAGAACTGCTGTCAGTCAGGCATCTGCTTCTGTAACCTTTACATGATGATGCAACATCTTCTCACTCAGATTCTAGAAGAGTGTCAAACGTAAAACAGGCAAATCAGTGCAGAAAACCCCCCACAAAGCCTGAAGAAATAAGTGTGTGTTTAGAAATGTCAGAATTCCTACTAGAGTCTAAAGGTGTCCAAGTGTGCTATGTGTTAGCCTGACCTTTCTGATACTGTACTCGTAGAGAAACCTCCTTCCATCATAAGATCAGATAAACCACTTCTTGGGTGTGGAATTATTTTAGCCCAAATCCTGACAACATTAGTGAAGGCATCTGTACCATTTGTGAGGTCAAAGTTAGTAGAGGTAGGGATGTTAACCATATAGGCACCTCCACCCCATTACAACATTTGCAGTGAGTTCATGCAACTTAAATTATAATGATTTGTAAAATAATAATAACAAGCAGTCCATTTTCATCTACCAACAGTTTGGACCAGCACATGCAATCTCCACCGCCAACACATTCAACATTTACCTCCTCATCCTTATTGATCGGAGGTAGTCCTTCCAAAAAATTGTTTTGTGGGGGCCAAACAAACCAAGGACTTCAGCCACAAAAGTTACATCTCTGTTGCTGAAGTACAGTACTTGGCTAGTTAAACTGTACATGTCCTTTTTAATATAGAACATATGGATGGATGGGATCTTGCTCTACTTTTCTTTTCATTACGGGCTGGATTTTTGAGGGGCATTGGGGATGATCTTTTTTTGGATAGACAAACATTTATTTTTTGTTATTTGGCTGCTTGTGGACTAGATTTAGGAGAAAAAATATGGTATTATTATCCCTCATACTGAGACTCTCTGGTGCACCTCATAAATGTACTACAGGGGTGTGTTACCCAATTACTGGGGAGGAGGGGTAGTATGGCCAGCTGGTCAGCCACCTATTATTTGTTAGTACAGTATAAGCTGATTTGGAGTTTGCGGCTCTGCAACTTTTAAGTAATTAATCAATGAATCAATCAATTAATGCAACACTTTCATCCATTTCGGGAGCTTGTTTTTTAATTTTCAACTTCTCTGATTTGTTTTTATTTATAGTAGTAATAAAATAAAGATTAATCAATCAATCAATCAATCAATCAATCAAACAAACAGTTATACAATCAATTAATCAATCTCCCTTCCACTACATACTCCACCTCCATTTTGCTGTACTGCCCCTGGGCCTCTGATTTAGTTATTGATTAATGAAAACATTCTATGCATTGCATAGTTAGTTTTGTAAAACCAAAACACAAAGACGAATTCAGAACCAAAACATGGAGGTCTGCGCACATCTCTAGTCTCCTCTTACTAGCCTGAAGAAGCAGATAGGACTTTCAAAAAATGTGTATTGTTTTACCTGTTATTATCCAATTTGGTCTGGACTGAAGTTTTTTTTTTACTGCTCAAATATATTTTTGTGCTTAATTTGTTATTATACATATTATTTCTTCTTTCTTATTTTTTACATTTTTTATTGTATTCAAAAATAGATCAATTTTAAAACTATCTCAGCTGTATAAAATTAATTATTTTATTCTGTACTAAAATGAATTCAACAAAGTTTATGAACAACAATTACGGCCAGGTTACATAAATAAATAAATGTTCACAGCGCCTGTTTACTGTAATATACTGTACAAAAGGTGAGTATTATAAACTACTAGGGCAGCACAGACGGTGTAATGGTTAGCGTTACTGCCTCACAGCACTGGTCATGGGTTCGATTCCCACCATGGCCCTACCTGTGTGGAGTTTGTATATTTTCCCTGTGTTTGCGTGAGTTTCCTCCGGGTACTCCGGTTTCCTCCCACACTCCAAAAATATACTGCTAGGTTAATTGGCTCCCAACACAAATTACCCCTAGTGTGTATGTGTGTGCGTGTACATTTGGTAGGGAATATAGATTGTAAGCTCCACTGGGGCAGAGACTGATGTGAATGTCCAGATCTTCTCTGTAAAGCGCAGCGGAATATGTTGCGCTATATAAATAACTGGTAATAAATAAATAAATAAAACTACTCAAGTCCTAAAAACCCATCAGGACAAACCATTTATACAACTTATTTGCACAAAAACTTTGTCCACCCTGCATATATCCAAACACCTAAATAAATCCCTTGAAGGAAAACATCTAATTAAATCCCTTGAATGACAACTTGATACCCTCAAACTTTGTGGGAGAAATTTTTCAGATTCCTTAGGATACAGGATTCCTGAATTTGATACAGACCTCCTCGTTGCTTATGCTACCATCGAGTAAATATTGTCCAACATCTACTATTATTCTACAAAGGGGGAGTTCACAACTATATTTGATCACCTCATACATTTTTGTATACCACAGTGTACGCTATGTTTTTGCTTTTTTTTATTTTACATTGGGCCAATCCTCTTGGAGACTTAGCATCGATGGTTAAGAAATGCCAGAACCACCTGTCCTGTCTCATACTGTATTGAGGAATCCTGCTGTTCCTGGCTGCACTCTTAATCAGTCATTCTTCAAGAAAATCTTGGCGCAGGACTCCTCTCTTCATGGATTTGAGGAAAGGTAGCATAAGCCTGGGGCATCACAGCTACAGAGGTGGCACCCTTTTCACTCTACAGATCAATGTTTTTATTTATTTCATAGAGATGAAACTTTGTGTGCATTGGAACAATGAAGAGCAAGAGCACTATGGAAGAAGAACAGAAAGGGTAGCCTGTAAGCACATAATGTAAATATGTGCAGAGGGCCTGATTCAGAGGCGCTCTCAAAAAGCGAGCACTCGCTCTGAATCAGGGCGGGCACTGTTTTTTTTAGGAGCGGCCTCCTGGCCGCTCACATAGCTGTGGGTGACCACCCACAGCTATAGCGAGCGGTCATGATGATGGTCGCGATGGTCAAGACCATCGCGACCATCGGGCTTGTGACGAGACCCTTGTGGTAGGGTCTTGTTCATCGCAAGCCCCAGAGAGCTTTCGGCTCTAACAGAGCCGTAAGCTCCCCACTGACATCACAGTGGGGCCGCCCCCAAATGGCAAGCGTTCCCTCGGGAACGCCTCCATTTGGGCAGCCATCCCCCGGCCCGCCCACCAAATGGGGCGAGCTGTCACTCAACATCAACAGCTCGCCCCCTTTGGTGTGAGACCCGGAGCTGGCTCCGTCGTGCGCATGTGCTGTGGGCCATGATCGACCCGGTTGCAAGCGCTCAGTGCTTGCAACTGGGTCTGAATCAGGCCCACAGTCCTAAGTGCATCACCCAAAACGCACGGACTGCAATCCTTATATTGTATGGGCCAATTCCATCTTTAGATGTCTATGATAAAGCTAATGTTTTCACTATACACTATACATTTAGTAGGCATATTGGTAAATTGCAGCAATAGATTTGATACTTTGGGCGTGATTCAGAGGTAGATACATTGTCGATGTCGGATGAACATGCCGATTTTCTCAGTCTGCGCACGTGTCTGAGTCATATTGCATGTCTTCTGATGTTACCGTCAGGGGATGCAGAACTAGACACAGAAACAATTTCAGTGTATGTTCCTGAGTGGTAAAAAGGGGGGGGTGGATAGCTAGATGTGGGCGTGTCGCTGTCAGTGACTTTTTCCACATGTGCATTGATTTTAAAGGCCATGTTCAGGCAGACATTCTGAGCCTCCATAGAGCTGATGCAGTGTTCGTTGGTGCAACTATTGGAGCATGTTAATATGCAAAGTCGCAGCTTAGCACCACAGCTGGTGGGAGTCTCTGCATGAATTCTATTGGCTGCTGCTTAGGTGTCAATCTCTGAATCAGGCCCTTTATTTATTAGCAAAATATAGACCCTTTTAAGTGATGGCAACCAGCAGTTATAGCACTTCTCTGCATCCAACAATAATTTAGGAAAACTACATAGGTCAACGAACATTGCATGGATAACAATATCTGTATCAACTGTCTGCATCCTGGTTGAACAACAAGTGTATGAAACTACCATCACAGAGCAGATCTATTTACTAAGCAGTGATAAGATGCCAGCCAATCAGCTCCCAACTGACATTTTTCAAACACAGCCTGTGAGATGGCATTTAGGAGCTGATTGGCTGGCACCTTATCACTTTTCACTCTGTCTCCTAACACTGCTTAGTAAATAGACCCCTGTATCTTGTAAACTAAAATTCATAGGTATCATGTAGTACTGGCTAATGTCACATATCAGGGGCTGGATCCCAGTTACCAGGTCTGGCTGTGTCCCAGCTGGGAACCTGCTGCATCCATGAAAACTGTGGTCACTCATCTGTAAATGTAGCTGACATTCTACTCCCTGTGGATCCTGCTGTTCTGCATTAAGGGTGCCTCCATCTTGGACAGTATCACATGATCCGCTCCTACAGACCAGTCTTCAGCAACTCACATTCATTTTCGATTCATCCAGCCTATCAGTGCTAAGGATGCCCTATATAAACTAGGGGTGAGCGGGTTCGGATTTCTGAAATCCGAACCCCCCCGAGCCCCCCCGATCCGAGTCCGATCCGAGTCAGGCTCGACTTTTCCCGCCTGACTCGGATCTGAAATCGAGGCAAAACGTCATCTTCCCGCCTTCCGAGTCTCGCGGGTTTTGGATCCTATATAAGGTACACACGTCGGCGCCATTTTCTCACTCGGCTGTGGACAGTGAAGAGGGAGGGTGGGAGTTAGGGCTGTGTAGTGTAGTGTAGTGTAGTGCTGCTGTTGTCCACTACTTCAAAGTCCATAGGGGCTGGCTGTGTTGTGCTGTGCTGCTGTTGTTAATAGGGGCTGTGTCCACTACTTCAAAGTCCATAGGGGCTGGCTGGACTGTGTTGTGCAGTCAGTTCTCCATAGGGGCTGTGTCCACTCCAAAGTCCTGTGCAGTGTCCCAGTCCTAAAGGAGTGCTGTAGTGTTGTCCAGGGGGTGCTCTGTCCATCAGGGGTGCTCCCCCCAAGTGCTAAAAAAATAATATATTTTCTGTGTTTGTGAATTGTGTGCGCAGTAGCCGCACGTGCATCAACAAAGTAGTGCCAAGCGTGCGCCTGTGTCATAAGTAAAGGGCAGGCTGGCTTGACCGTTAAGGGTGCTGTAACCCCCGAAAGTACACTCCAGTCCAAACCAAAAAAAAAATTATTTTCTGTGTTTGTGAATTGTGTGCGCAGTAGCCGCACGTGCATCAACAAAGTAGTGCCAAGCGTGCGCCTGTGTCATAAGTAAAGGGCCGGCTGGCTTGACCGTTAAGGGTGCTGTAACCCCCGAAAGTACACTCCAGTCCAAACCAAAAAAAAAATTATTTTCTGTGTTTGTGAATTGTGTGCGCAGTAGCCGCACGTGCATCAACAAAGTAGTACCAAGCGTGCGCCTGTGTCATAAGTAAAGGGCCGGCTGGCTTGACCGTTAAGGGTGCTGTAACCCCTGAAAGTACACTCCAGTCCAAACCAAAAAAAAAATTATTTTCTGTGTTTGTGAATTGTGTGCGCAGTAGCCGCACGTGCATCAACAAAGTAGTGCCAAGCGTGCGCCTGTGTCATAAGTAAAGGGCCGGCTGGCTTGACCGTTAAGGGTGCTGTAACCCCCGAAAGTACACTCCAGTCCAAACCAAAAAAAAAATTATTTTCTGTGTTTGTGAATTGTGTGCGCAGTAGCCGCACGTGCATCAACAAAGTAGTGCCAAGCGTGCGCCTGTGTCATAAGTAAAGGGCCGGCTGGCTTGACCGTTAAGGGTGCTGTAACCCCCGAAAGTACACTCCAGTCCAAACCAAAAAAAAAATTATTTTCTGTGTTTGTGAATTGTGTGCGCAGTAGCCGCACGTGCATCAACAAAGTAGTGCCAAGCGTGCGCCTGTGTCATAAGTAAAGGGCCGGCTGGCTTGACCGTTAAAGGGTGCTGTAACCCCCAAAGTAAACTCCAGTCCAAACCAAAAAAAAAATTATTTTCTGTGTTTGTGAATTGTGTGCGCAGTAGCCGCACGTGCATCAACAAAGTAGTGCCAAGCGTGCGCCTGTGTCATAAGTAAAGGGCCGGCTGGCTTGACCGTTAAGGGTGCTGTAACCCCCGAAAGTACACTCCAGTCCAAACCCAAAAAAAATTATTTTCTGTGTTTGTGAATTGTGTGCGCAGTAGCCGCACGTGCATCAACAAAGTAGTGCCAAGTGTGCGCCTGTGTCATAAGTAAAGGGTTGGCTGGCTTGACCGTTAAGGGTACTGTAACCCCCGAAAGTACACTCCAGTCCAAACCAAAAAAAAATTATTTTCTGTGTTTGTGAATTGTGTGCGCAGTAGCCGCACGTGCATCAACAAAGTAGTGCCAAGCGTGCGCCTGTGTCATAAGTAAAGGGCCGGCTGGCTTGACCGTTAAGGGTGCTGTAACCCCCGAAAGTACACTCCAGTCCAAACCAAAAAAAAAATTATTTTCTGTGTTTGTGAATTGTGTGCGCAGTAGCCGCACGTGCATCAACAAAGTAGTGCCAAGCGTGCGCCTGTGTCATAAGTAAAGGGCCGGCTGGCTTGACCGTTAAAGGGTGCTGTAACCCCCAAAGTACACTCCAGTCCAAACCAAAAAAAAAATTATTTTCTGTGTTTGTGAATTGTGTGCGCAGTAGCCGCACGTGCATCAACAAAGTAGTGCCAAGCGTGCGCCTGTGTCATAAGTAAAGGGCCGGCTGGCTTGACCGTTAAAGGGTGCTGTAACCCCCAAAGTACACTCCAGTCCAAACCAAAAAAAAAATTATTTTCTGTGTTTGTGAATTATGTGCACAGTAGCCGCACGTGCATCAACAAATTAGTGCCAAGCGTGCGCCTGTGTCATAAGTAAAGGGCCGGCTGGCTTGACCGTTAAGGGTGCTGTAACCCCCGAAAGTACACTCCAGTCCAAACCCCAAAAAAAATTATTTTCTGTGTTTGTGAATTGTGTGCGCAGTAGCCGCACGTGCATCAACAAAGTAGTGCCAAGCGTGCGCCTGTGTCATAAGTAAAGGGCCGGCTGGCTTGACCGTTAAAGGGTGCTGTAACCCCCAAAGTACACTCCAGTCCAAACCAAAAAAAATTATTTTCTGTGTTTGTGAATTGTGTGCGCAGTAGCCGCACGTGCATCAACAAAGTAGTGCCAAGCGTGCGCCTGTGTCATAAGTAAAGGGCCGGCTGGCTTGACCGTTAAAGGGTGCTGTAACCCCCGAAAGTACACTCCAGTCCAAACCAAAAAAAAATAATTTTCTGTGTTTGTGAATTGTGTGCGCAGTAGCCGCACGTGCATCAACAAAGTAGTGCCAAGCGTGCGCCTGTGTCATAAGTAAAGGGCCGGCTGGCTTGACCGTTAAAGGGTGCTGTAACCCCCGAAAGTACACTCCAGTCCAAACCAAAAAAAAATTATTTTCTGTGTTTGTGAATTGTGTGCGCAGTAGCCGCACGTGCATCAACAAAGTAGTGCCAAGCGTGCGCCTGTGTCATAAGTAAAGGGCCGGCTGGCTTGACCGTTAAGGGTGCTGTAACCCCCGAAAGTACACTCCAGTCCAAACCAAAAAAAAATTATTTTCTGTGTTTGTGAATTGTGTGCGCAGTAGCCGCACGTGCATCAACAAAGTAGTGCCAAGAGTGCGCCTGTATCATAAGTAAAGGGCCGGCTGGCTTGACCGTTAAAGGGTGCTGTAACCCCCGAAAGTACACTCCAGTCCAAACCAAAAAAATTATTTTCTGTGTTTGTGAATTGTGTGCGCAGTAGCCGCACGTGCATCAACAAAGTAGTGCCAAGCGTGCGCCTGTGTCATAAGTAAAGGGCCGGCTGGCTTGACCGTTAAAGGGTGCTGTAACCCCCGAAAGTACACTCCAGTCCAAACCAAAAAAAAATTATTTTCTGTGTTTGTGAATTGTGTGCGCAGTAGCCGCACGTGCATCAACAAAGTAGTGCCAAGCGTGCGCCTGTGTCATAAGTAAAGGGCCGGCTGGCTTGACCGTTAAAGGGTGCTGTAACCCCCGAAAGTACACTCCAGTCCAAACCAAAAAAAAATTATTTTCTGTGTTTGTGAATTGTGTGCGCAGTAGCCGCACGTGCATCAACAAAGTAGTGCCAAGCGTGCGCCTGTGTCATAAGTAAAGGGCCGGCTGGCTTGACCGTTAAAGGGTGCTGTAACCCCCAAAGTACACTCCAGTCCAAACCAAAAAAAAAATTATTTTCTGTGTTTGTGAATTGTGTGCGCAGTAGCCGCACGTGCATCAACAAAGTAGTGCCAAGAGTGCGCCTGTGTCATAAGTAAAGGGCCGGCTGGCTTGACCGTTAAAGGGTGCTGTAACCCACAAAGTACACTCCAGTCCAAACCAAAAAATAAATTATTTTCTGTGTTTAGCCGCACGTATATATCAAATCGATATAACATAAATGGAGGACCAAACTTTCTCCGATAAAAATAAAATAGAGAAAGATCAAGAACCACTTCCTCCTAGTGCTGAAGCTGCTGCCACTAGTCATGACATAGACGATAACATGCCATCAACGTCGTCTGCCAAGGCCGATGCCCAATGTCATAGTAGAGGGCACATACAATCCCAAATGGCAAAGTTCAGGAAAATGACCTTGAAAAAGACATTTAAATCAGCTGAAGAGAAACGTAAACTTGCCAATATGCCATTTACGACACGGAGTGGCAAGGAACGGCTAAGGTCGATCCCTAGTATGTTCATGACTAGTGGTTCAGCTTCACATGACGATGGAAGCCCTCCTCCCACTAAAAAAATCAAAAGAGTTAAGCTGGCAAAAGCACAGCGAAGAACTGTGCTTTCTAAGAAGATATCACAAATCCCCAAGGAGAGTCCAAGTGTGGTGGTCGTTGCGATGCCTGACCTTCCCAGCACTGGACGGGAAGAGGTGGCTCTTTCCACCATTTGCACGCCCCCTGCAAGTGCTGAAAGGAGCACCCACAGTCCACTTGCTGATATGCAAATTGAAGATGTCACTGTTGAAGTACAACAGGATGAGGATACTGGTGTAGCTGGCGCTGAGGAGGAAGTTGGCGAGGAGGATTCTGATGGTGATGTGGTTTGTTTAAATCAGGCTCCGGGGGAGACAGTTGTTGTCCGTGGGATGAAAAAGCCCATCACGGTCATGCCTGGGCAGAAGACCAAACATTCCACCTCTTTGGTCTGGCAATATTTCTATCCAAATCCGGACAACAACTGTCTTGCCATATGTACCATATGTAAAGGTGAAATAAGTAGGGGTAGGGACGTCAACCACCTAGGAACATCCTCCCTTATACGGCACCTGCAGCGCGTTCATAAAAAGTTACTGTCAAGTTCAGAAACTTTGGCTAAGACCGTAAGCAGTCCAGGGACACCTAAATCCCGTTGTCCTGTTGTATCCAAGCGCCTGCAAACCACACCGTCAACTCCCTCCTCGTCAATTTCCTCCTTAGTCAGGATCGGAAGTAGTCCTGCAGGCCATGTCACTGGCATGACTGACTCTCCTATCCGGGATTCCTCTGGAGGATCCTGCATTGCTACGCCTACTGCTGCCGCTGCTGCTGTTGCTGCTGCTGGGAGTCGTTCATCATCCCAGAGAGGAAGTAGGAACACCACTACTTTTACTAAACAATTGACCCTCCAACAGTCCTTAGCGAGGAGGATGAAGTACGACAGCAGTCATCCTGAAGCAAAACGTATAACTGAGGCCTTGACTGCTATGTTGGTGTTAGACGTGCGTCCGGTATCCGCCATTAGTGCAGTGGGATTTAGACAATTGATGGAGGTAGTGTGTCCCCGGTTCCAAATCCCGTCTAGATTCCACTTCACTAGGCAGGCGATACCGAGACTGTACAGAAACGTCAGAAAAAGTGTCCTCAGTGTCCTGAAAAATGCCGTTGTACACAATGTCCACTTAACCACGGACATGTGGACAAGTGGAACAGGGCAGACTAAGGACTATATGACTGTGACAGCCCACTGGGTAGATGTATCACCTTACGCAGCAACAGCAGCAGCGTCACCAGTAGCAGCATCTCAGAAACGCCAGCTCGTTACAAGGCAGGCTACGCTGTGTATCACCGGTTTCAGTAAGAGGCACACCGCCGACAACCTCTTAGAGAAACTGAGGGAAATCATTGCCCAGTGGCTTACCCCACTTAGACTCTCCTGGGGATTTGTGATATCTGACAACGCCACCAATATTGTGCGGGCATTACATCTGGGCAAATTCCAGCACGTCCCATGTTTTGCTCACACAATAAACTTGGTGGTGCAGAATTTTCTGAAAAGCGACAGGGGCGTGCAGGAGACGCTTTGGGTGGCCCGAAAAATTTCTGGCCACTTTCGCCATTCAGCGACTGCGTGCCGAAGACTGGAGCGCCAGCAAACACTCTTGAACCTGCCCCGCCATCACCTGAAGCAAGAGGTTGTGACGCGGTGGAACTCAACCCTCTATATGCTTCAGAGGATGGAGGAGCAGCAAAAGGCCATACAAGCCTATACATCCACCTATGACATAGGCAAAGGAGGGGGTATGCACCTGACTCAAGCGCAGTGGAGAATGATTTCCGTGTTGTGCAAGGTTCTCCAGCCCTTCGAACTTGCCACACGTGAAGTCAGTTCAGACACAGCCAGCTTGAGTCAGGTCATTCCCCTCATCAGGCTTTTGCAGAAGCAGCTGGAGAAAGTGAAGGAGGAGCTAAGACGGAGCGATTCCGCTCGGCATGTGGGACTTGTGGATGAAGCCCTTCATTCGCTTTGCCAGGATTCCAGGGTGGTCAATCTGTTGAAATCAGACCACTACATTTTGGCCACCGTGCTTGATCCTAGGTTTAAAGCCTATGTGGTGTCTCTCTTTCCGGCCGACACAAGCCTGCAGAGGTGCAAAGACCTGCTGGTGAACACACTGTCAGCTGAAGCGGAACGTGACACGTCAACGGCTCCTTCTTCATTTTCTCCCGCAACTGGGGCTGCCAGGAAAAAACTTAGGTATCCTAAGCAACCCGCTGGCGGTGATGCAGGGCAGGCAGGACCAAGTTTGGACATCTGGTCCGGACTGAAGGACCTGGCAACAATTTCTGACATGTCTACTGTCACTGCATATGATACTGTCACCATTGACAGAATGGTGGAGGATTACATCGGTGACAGCATCCAAGTAGGCATGTCAGACAGTCCATACCTGTACTGGCAGGAAAAAGAGGCAATTTGGAGGCCCCTGTACAAGCTGGCTCTATTTTACCTGAGTTGCCCCCCCTCCAGTGTGTACTCCGAAAGAGTGTTTAGTGCAGCCGGGAACCTTGTCAGCGAAAGGCGTAGGAGGTTGCTTCCACAGAATGTGGAGAAGATGATGTTCATCAAAATGAATTATCAGCTCTTCCAGGGAGACCAGCCTCCAGAAGGTACAGAGGGACCTGTGGTGGTGGATTCAAGTGGGGACGAGTTAATACTTTGTGAGGATGAGGATGTACACACTGAAGAGGGTGAGGAATCGGTGGATGAGGAGGATGAGGATGACATCTTGCCTCCGTAGAGCCAGTTTGTGCAGGGACACATTAATTGCCAGCTTGTTTTGTGGGGGCCCAAACGAACCAATCATTTCAGCCACAGTTGTGTGGCAGACCCTGGCGCTGAAATGATTGATTTGTTAAAGTGTGCATGTCCTGTTTATACAACATAAGGGTGGGTGGGAGGGCCCAAGGACAATTCCATCTTGCACTTCTTTTTTTTCTTTGCATTATGTACAGTTTGGGGCCTAGTTTTTCTAACTGCCATCCTGTCTGCCACTGCAGTGTCACTCCTAGATGGGTCACGTGTTTGTGCCGCCCACTCGTGTCGCTTAGCATAGTCATCCAGCTACCTCGGTGCAACCTTTTGGACATGAAAACACTATTGTGAGGTGTGAGGTGTTCAGAATAGACTGGAAATGAGTGGAAATTAAGGTTATTGAGGTTAATAATAGCATAGGAGCAGAGAAACCAACAAATTCTGTGATTTTAGCTGTTTTTATGCTTTTTTTAAAAAAAATACAGATCCAAAACACAAAACCCAGAACCCAAAACACGGAAGGGTGGTTTTGGCAAAACCAATCCAGATCCAAAACACGAAGAAAGATCCAGATCCAAAACCAAAACACAAAACACGAAAAGTGGCCGGTGCACACCCCTAATATAAACCAGGAACTGCTGACAGCTCATTGGCAGTACAACATTTCTCTCAGAGGATCAGTACCCTGAATCCTGGTTTCTGCACCTGTTCCAGTTATCTGCTCAGTATTTGCTACACAGCATGATTCACCTGTCCCAGTTACCTGCACCAGTATTGCTTTCCAGCATTCAGTCCTGATGCACTTCTGCAACATGCCTCACTAAAGTTCCTGCAGCTTGCTTCTATTTTGCTATATCAGACATTTCCAATATCTCCAACAGCCTACGCCAGTTGTGGCACCCGGCTCCAGTGTATTATTGCAGTCTTTACTCAGATGTACCAATATACTACTACTACTATGGGCTATCTTGATATCCTGCACCTAGTCTCAATATCTGTTCCTTATTCTGCTATATCAGTCTCTGCTACTACTAGTGGTCTGCATGAGGAATAGTTGGGTATACAGTTGTCGATAAATCATTAGATCGACGAACAATATATCATGAGTGCATCGGCGGCTGTGCACACCTAATATGTCTGTGAATTACGTCTTTCACAGATGTATTAGGTCGGACCTGCAGCAGAGCTGATGCAAATATATCTGAATGTGTATACAGGTGACCCGCCGACCATCTGCACACTTGTTGCAGGGAAGCATCACCCTCCCAGAATGGCAACTTGCTATATAGGAGTGGAAGACCCTGAGTAACATAATTTGTTAAGTCTAGACATCAACATAATTCAGCTTATATATATTTGTAAAAATAAATAGTACTATGCTAGGTGGCGCTACCATTCTTAGCAAAAATATCAAGTTCATTGAAAAGTTAATATCTTTATATTCTTATTTCTCCACATCCTCTGCGGTTGCCATCAGGTAGTATATCACCAAATATCTTTGAAAGCAAGGTGTTGTATTAATTAAGCTTGGACTTAGGGACGTTTGTTATAGGATCCAATAATTTATATGATCCTCTTCTATTTTGTCCTTGCTTCTAGCCCTCACAAGAAAATAATAGAAGTGCACTGTCATTGTGTAGTATCTTTATTAAAGTAAAATAACCTATATGCACTCACATAAAGGCAACAGTACCGCAGCACAAATCAGCTACATCTTTCATAGGGTAAGGCAATTGCTCCTAAAGTGAGTTTGCTAAATAATTTTTTTTTCACAATCAGATATTACAAATAATGGGCCTGATTCAGAGCCGTTCGCTATTTGCGGTCGTTCGTTTAAAAACAAGGGGTGGCTATTCAAATGATCCGTTCGCAAATTGCAGTCTGTTCACACCTCTAAGTCTGAACGAGCGAGCAAAACATACGCTCGTTTATTTGTTAAAAACGCCCCCTGGCCGCTCGCACCATACGTCATGTCCGCTATTTATTAGATTAATCGAGTACATCGACCAGCGTATGAACTGCTCGCTATTCTTGTGGTTGGTTTTTGCTACCACAATTTTGCGAACAGTTCTGGCTTAAAAAAAACCCAGTGACGTGGTCAATGACGCTGCTGTTTTAAATATGCACACCCATAAAACGCCCGTTTTGACCTTTAAGCACGCCTGCGTTCTGATTTCCACTCCCCGTTTTCAAGCACCTTCCCCTGTTACCACCCACATACGCCTCATCCTGTCACTCAAATTATCAGGCATTCGCTATTTGGCGAGCACATGAATTTCGGCCGCACTGACTGGTTCGCGCATGCGTATAACGATCCGTACGCATGCGCAGATGTGCGAACATCGCTCGGAACGAGCGTACTGCCGCTAGCGAGTGGCTCTGAATGAGGGCCAATGTTCCCAGCATGCCCTACAATTGTCACTGCTACCACGAAAAATATCATGCAGGGATTGGAAACAGTTGAGTGAAGCAGGCAAAGCAAGGGGCTATTATTCTTCCATCTGTGAGAATGTATGGTCTGATGCATTATTGCCCACAAAATTAAATTATCATTACAGTATAAAAGGATAATGACATTGTGCCCAAAAACTAAATAGATGTGGAATGAAGTCCAATGTAGAGAGTCATCCCTGAAATCCTCAAGATTATGTAATACAGCAGCTCCAAGACTAACATTATAATCAGCTACAGGCCATTTTAAACATGCACACAAACCAAACATGTCAAAATGATGGCAATGAAGACATAGGAGCTGAATCTGAGTTGAATGTGAGCAGGGCTGGCAACAGAAATCATGGGGCCCGGAACACACATTTTTTAGGGCTCCCCCCATCCCTAGGTCCCTGGCAGGTACAGGCCAGTCACTTCAAAGTCTACCTTACCTATATGGTGGTTTCTCTGCAATAGGGAACCTATGAAGAAGTTGTTCCTCCCTGGGCAGATGGTGACTTCAGTCGGTATTCACTTTCACGTAGGAGATCACATGGTTTGGGAGATATCTGTTTGCAAAGGAGTATAACCAATTTCATTTTTATATATAAGAGGTTCAATTAGATAATTACAAAGTAACAGAAGTTTTGGTGTAGGCCAAAATGGGAACTTCCCAGATTAAACAATTTTAATGTACAGTATATTATTAAACTGTATTTGCTAATTTGGTACCATTTGTATCAGTAATGTTTTTTAGAATGAAGATTACTGGCCCCGATTGTTTTTCTTCTAATCCTGCCAGTTGTGAATAATCTCCATCCAATTCCCCGCAAGGGTGGATTGGGCCACCAGGACAGCGGGAAAGTTCCCACTGGGCCGGTCCAATGTCCCTCTGCCGGGTCAGCTGACGTTGTCTCCCAGGCCACCTGACACTGGCTGTATACACCAGCTAATTCCAATGTAAGCCTGTACTGGCTGCCACACTGGATTTGCGTTCCACTGTGGAACGCAAACAGAAAGCTGTCATCTGCTCTGGCTAGCAGGCATATCATTTTATAGAATATACTTGATAAATGCTTGCTAGAAGCTGATTAGTTGATATGAACAACTTCTTCACTTGTCTACTTTGTAGAAGATTTGATACATTTCCCCACTAATATGATGGTAAGAGAACTTTAACATAAAATAAAATGTAATCAATTCATTTAATTTCATTATTTTTTGTTTTTACAGAATTCTTCAGTTCCGCATGCTTATAATTTTGGCTGAATTTGCTAAATCCAATCTTATACTGGGTTCACACTATAAGGTATATCATACGATATATTAATCCGCCGGGGATCAGAATGATATATAATGTGGATCGTATAGTGTGCACGCCCGATTGTGAATGCACAACAGTAGTTCATGGCATTGTCCCATCCCATAGCAGAAGGTATGATGCAATAAATAAAGCCCTGCTGCTACATGCAGCATCTAACAATATATTGCACCATCATACAACCCATCATGCATTGTGGGTCTGATTCAGCAGAGCACGCTAGTGCACTGCTGAATGCGGATTCCCGATGTTTGGGAATCTGCGCAGTCGCATGACCCGTTCTGTGCATGTGCAGAACGGATATGCGATCCCACTCGCAGACTGGCAGTGATTGACAGTCTGCTGCCGTTTGTGGGCGGGGAGGGAGTGGCAATGGCCTCTGTTTCCTGAAAGGGAAGAGTCCAGGATCTCCGTCGGCTGATGGAGATTTCCTAGCCTCTTCGTCTCAACTACGGCGGCCGGCTGTGGGACCCCATGGGTCACCTTAGCCGGCCGATGTTACGCAGATTATCCGATGCTACGTTGGACAACGCAGCTCGGATAAGTAATGCACAGGAGGCGTGATGCCTTCTGCTGTATTACCATATCTGCAAGGATCGCAATTGCAAAGCTGCCTGTGTGCATACATCATATATCAGTGATTCCCAACCTCTGTCCTCAAGGCACACTAACAGTCCTGGTTTTAGTGATAACCATGATTGTGTACAGATGGTTAAATCAAAATAACTGAGGTACTAATTAAGTCACTTGTGCTCTAGTATGGCTATCCCTAAAACCTGGACTGTTAGTGTGCCTTGAGGACCGTAGTTGGGAACCCCTGTCATATATCAATAGCCTGCGTGTATACATCATATATCTATAGCCTGTGTGCAGCTTTCCAATTGCGATCCTTGCTGAATCAGGCCCTGTGATGTGTAGTTACATCGAGTCATTCCATTGCTAGGTACAAACATCTTATAGTGTGTACCCAGCTTTACAGTTGTACAATATGGAAAATAAATGAAGAGATAAATACATTCTACAATGCTTCCAGTGACGTTTGAAGACAGTGTAAAGCAAACAGTCTACCTTTCTCCTTTACCATTCACTGATTGTCTGCTGATGAGATTTCTGAATTCTGTCACTTAGTAGATTGAAGCATCTTGCAGTTAATTCTGATATGAATCTACTACACAAGCTTAATTAGAGCATTGTGCCACTCAAGCTCTAGGTTCTGTCCATCCATACCCTTATAATGTACTCATTGGAAGCCACCTGACAGGGTTCACAAGTGACTGCCAAGTTTAGAATCTGTCCTTTATAGATGTTTCTACTTCTACAGTAAAGGACACAATTAATGTATAAAGAAATTGTGATATTTTCCAAGGATAATTACCATATTCTCATTCTTTATACATTGACAGTGAAAGCAGCTTTCTCAGTTCAATTCAACCTTCTCGTGACTTTGAGAGACACAGTTTATAATGATGAATTGATGGGTATATGTTTTTTTGTGTTTTTTTTTTCAATTTTAATAGATACTTTCTGGCTGTCCTGTGATCAAAAAGTAGTTTTACTTTGTCACTTGTCAGCTAGGGCTACTTCAGCAACACCAGTATCATTATTTTATAATGGTAACTCCTGATTCCTTGAGATTTGATCCATGTAACGTTCTTGGAATTTTTTTTTTCTGCACATATAACAAAAATAATCAAAGATAGCCTAAGGGGAATTAATCAGAATTCTTTAGCGGTTTGCAGTGGGTTATCTCAATTAAATTGCAAATTTCTACTGCTACATTTTTTTAAATGATCGACAAATTGGATGCATAACCTTACAGGAATATTTAATGGTAAACTTATAAAATAAAAATATAAAATACACATTCACACATATACATTTACATGAACACAGGCCCTGATTCAGAGCCGCTCGCAAAAAGCGAGCGCTCGCAGTTTTTACGAGCACCCACAGTTTTTACGAGCAACCAGGTGATGGTCGCGATGATCGCAACCATCGCGACCATCGGGCTTGCGTCGAGACCCTTGTGGTAGGGTCTCGTTCCTGCAAGCCCCAGTGAGCTTCCTGCTCTAATAGAGTTAGACCTAGCTGTCCATACTTCAATATTACTAGTGCACTAATAAAGCTAAAATTAATTGGTCCATTTTAAACTCATTGCACAACAGATGGAAAGAAGAATGGCTTTATGAAAATCACCATGGATAAAGCTGAGGAGCAGTATTCATTTTTCTATTCACCCTCAATTTTCATTTGAATATAATATGCAACTCATCCATCTCTACTGTATATTGCACAAAGTCCAATTAATAGTCAATGTGAATCTATACAAAAGAGTTATATCTACTGTATTGTGAAATCTATTGTTTGCTTTCTTTGAAAAGGTAAGTAGAGACCAAAGGCAAGGAGATGCATCAAAACTTCTAAATAGGACAAGAGAAGGAGTTTCCCATAGTAACGAATCATCTAATAGTTATCATTTATCTAGTAGATTCTATATTATGATAGCTAGAGGTTATTTGGGTGCTATGGGAAACTTCCCCACCTGTCTTCTTTAGAAAGTTTGATACATATACCTCTAAATCTGGGTGACACTATTCTTCTGGTCTACTTTGTTCTCAAAACCTTTGAAGACGGTTTCATATGAGGACTTATTGTATAATACTATGGAATTAGAAGAAGATATTTATAGTTGAATAGAGATTGGTTAAGGGGTTGATGATCATGAAGTGCTTGTAACAAACAGTTTATAAATAGATAATGTAGAATGTTGTTGATTGAATAGTGCAAAGTGTTTGATTCAAAGTATGATATACTAAATGACTAGCGCACATACAAATACAGCAATATTCTTTACATTTATGGCTGACTGCTGCCTATACCTCTAATGAATAAATGCAAGTATTGCTTATTTTAAATGTCAGTTTCATAATAAGCCCAGTACTACGCACTACTATTGTTTTAGTTTTCATTTTGTGATAGAAAATGACTCATATCTGGTTTATATATCATTTCCTCACAAGTCCCTGAATTAGTTGAATGAGAGTTGGAAACCAGCACTGCTATAGAGCGGAACCACAGTAATACACTTTCTATTTATTGCTTTGAGCCTTTGTTTATATCAACTGAACTTCCTGCATTAAGGATGTGCTTGTATTTATTTCTTTATTTGTTCATTTGGGTTACTTTTTTTTTCCTGCTAGGCTCCATCTTCTGCTTATTGTGTTACCATCCTTAAGTACAAATGCCAAATTCCGAAAGATATGTGCACTATTTATAAAGGTACAGTATTTGTTGAGTTTGAGTGTAAATTGTGCAAAGTGTATTTACACAACAAATTAAATTAGCTAGTGAATACACACAGATATAGGGGGGAATTCAATTAGCCCTGTTACGTTACCAGATGCTAATTGAATGCCGGCCCTTAATTCAATTAGCCCCACTCCTGAGACCAAAAAAGAAATCTGCGTTAACCTGCAGTTATCGAGTGATAAAAGCTAGAGCTAGTTAACACACAAATCTGTGTACTTTACACAGATTCTGTGTTTTAATGTCCGATAACCAGTATTGATGCCTGGTAACCAGAGGTGGATCTACTATGAAAACTAATGAAGCTTACGCTTCAGGGCCCTTAACCCCGGAGGGGCCCTGAAGCAAATTTTTGTTTTAATGAGTGAATTTTCAACAATATCAATGGAGCTTTTTAAGTGTCTGTTATTAAATAAGGTTACTTTAGTGACGGAATCATAAGCCAAAGGGTTGAAGTACTTAATATTGAAATTAGAATATGCTCTACAGTAGTGCATGTAGGGGGTACTACTTCTCTCACTCTCTGAGGGTTTCTACATCTATCTATCTATCTATCTATCTATCTACAGTCTCTCACTCACTGGGGGGGTTCTACGTCTATCTATCTATCTACAGTCTCTCTCTCTCTGGGGGTTTCTACATCTATCGATCTATCTACACTCTCTCACTCTCTGAGGGGTTTCTACATCTACAGTATATCTATCTATCTGTCTACAGTCTCTCACTCTCTGGGGGAGTTTCTACATCTATCTACAGTCTCTCACTTTCTGGGAGGTTTCTACATCTATCTATCTATCTATCTATCTATCTATCTATCTATCTATCTATCTATCTATCTATCTATCTATCTGTCTGTCTGTCTGTCTATCTATCTCTCATATGTATCTATCTATCTATCTATCTATCTATCTATCTATCTATCTATCTATCATTCTCTGGGGGGTTTCTTACATCCATCTATAGTCTCTTACTCTCTGGGGGGGGTTCTATATCTATCTATCTATCTATCTAGCTATTGTGTCTCACTCTCTGGTGGGGTTACTACATTCATCTATCTACAGTCTCTCACTCCAGGGGGTTTATACATCTACCTATCTATCTATAGTCTCTCACTCTCTGGGGGGTTTCTGCATCTATCTACGTATCTATCTATAGTCTCTCACTCTCTGGGAAGGTTTCTACATCTATCTATCTATAGCCTTTCACTCTCTGGGGGGGTTTCTATATCTAATGATCTATCTATCTATCTATCTATCTATCTATCTATCTATCTATCTATCTATCTGTCATCTCCCGCTCTCTGGGGGGTATCTATCTACAGTGTCTCATCACTCTCTGGTTGGGTTACTACATCTATCTATCTATCTATCTATCTATCTATCTATCTATCTATCTATCTATCTATCTATCTATCTATCTATCTCTATCTACAGTCTCTCACTCTCTGGGGTTTTTTACATCTATCTATCTACCTACAGTCTCTCACTCACTGGGATGTTGCACTATTGTTGCTGGTTGCAAAGGGGCCCCCATAACAGGTCAAACTTTAGGGCACCAAAAATTTACATTTGCCACTGCTAACACATTTATTTAACGGGTGTTAACAAAGCTGATAAAAAATGGAGGCAAATTGAATAGCCTTGGGTGACAAAGCCCGAGACTACCTCCCTTCTTCACCCCTGATAATTTATTGCGGATAATTGATTTCCCCCCTTTTACTGGGTACATACTAGATGAACGATTTGGCTGATTCCAATGCATCAGAACGGCAATTCGTTCAAATCATGTAGTGTGTACCCACTATCATGATCCCAGTGTACAATCCCGCCAGTCGTCCGTCACATCCTTAGATCTTTTGAACATGCAGAAAGATCTGAAGATGTTGCTAGCGATGCCATGCTGCCGAATGCATCATGACCCTCTCTACCCCCCAGCCACCGCTCCGTCGCTGCCAGCATATTTGCTAACAAGGTCGTTACACACTAGACATCATCTAGTGTGTACCGGCATTTAGTCTGTTTACAACATGTATAGTAATAACTCAGAATAATGCACAACATCAGTGAGCAGCAAGCAACATTAAACTATTATATACAGCACAGATGTATTTAGTGAAAGAACTTGTCATTTTAATACATTAACAGAAAGGATCTCTACAAATGAATCTAATAAAAGTATATTTTAGAATCTTTTAGGAGAATTATTGGAAAAGAGAATAGATTTACGTTATGAGCAACATCTTAGTAGCAGGAAAGAGAAGACATTTTTAGAAAAATTTGCTTCTGTTAATAGTTTTCTATAATATTAAAGCATGTCAAAATCTGGTTAGTCAAGTATAAAAAGGGTCATTTGAAAACTTCTGATGAAAGAGTTAAAGCCACATACAGATGTGTCATCATAAACTGTGGTTAAAGTCATGCCAAACAGCCCCTCTTGGCACATTAGTTCCAGGATGACTTGGCCTCGCTGAGCATCTTTTTTGCTCAAAATGTTCATCTTATCTGCACAAAAAAACTCCTGGAAGTGACAAAACTACATTGATAATATAATATTAATAATGCACTAATCAATTTGATGTGTGACATTAGTACATCTGTCTGCAAAGGAGTCTGAATATGTATATGAAGTGTTACAATGCAGTGGCCATGATGTTTTCTCACGCCAAGTCCCGTTGTGCTTTACGTGTGTAAAACTAATTGCTGTGTAGTTAAAGTCACAGGCCAGCATCTCTGGTACACTTTGAGTGGTGTTTTGCTGCGTCTGCTATGTGAATAAGACACAAAATGTAAAGAAAAAGATACGCTACACATCCTAGATTGTCTCACTCGTGCCGGGTGTCTCGCTCCGTATGGCGTATTGAGGCTATGTGTATGAGGAGACATCTTTAGTCCAAGGGTTGATTTCTCCATGATGTGCACCTGAGCACATTGCTATAAAGTTTGGAACCCCAACATCGCCAATTTTCATGAGCATCTCTAAGGAGTGTGAGGGAAAATTGGCGATGTTATGTTGGTGTAGTGAAACCATGGCTAATTATATCATTATTGGCCTTTACATAATAAACAGTGCCTCCCCCAGTGGTTTCAGATACCTCCCACAAGCCAGGGCCACTGTAGTCAGAAGCCACTTCAACTGAAAGGACAGTATTTGGTCTTTAGGAATGAACTCAATCATGAGGAGAATACAAACTCCATGCAGATAACATCCTGGGTCAGAAGTACAAAAGCAGTTTATAACTATAATGCTAACTATAATCCAGCAACCTGCTAACACCTTCAAGAGAAACAAAGTAGGGAAGTTACACATAGCAACCAATCAGCTTCTACAGTAGCTATCATTTATCCAGAACAGTCTATAAATTGACAGTTAGAAGCTGATTGGTTGCTATGGGCAACTTCTCCAATTCTGTGTCTCTCAAGGATTTGATATTTCCCCCTTAGTCAGTTACAGAAGAAGGTGAGTCATCTTCAGTAGCCATGGTAACTGGATCAGAGGTGAGCTGTGAGGCAGTATTGGATATTCTGTGGGCTCGTATCCAGGAAAATGGTCTACATGGGTTTCTGCACAAGGTGTTAGCATTGGGATGCTCTTCAACTGTACAAGCTGTAACTGGATCAGAAGTCATCTCCCAAACCGCACAGCGAAACTGGAGGAATGTATGCTGGCTATCTGAATTTCTGCATTAGCTGACAGGGAGGCAGAGTGATATTTATACCCCTTTAAGTTATTCTAGGGAGAGTTACAAATGACTCAGCCTGTGCAACCGAGCAATGATCCCACTGAAGGTGGAAAAGATTATACCATGGGTCACTCAATATTGCTCAGAGGTGTATTCTCAAGGCTTTGTCATATTAGTAGGAATATTAGGGACATAGACCCGCAGTTATCCAAAATTGGGTAGCATATACCTGTTTTGATAATGTTTCTGGTGAGACGTTACACTATTGACTAAAGCAAAAGTTGAGTTAGCCTTCTTAGTACTTCCCATATAGATCATCATGCTTTTTGGCTATTGGGCTGTAAATTGGGGAACATTACTTTATTGTGTGGCAAGGGTAGGCTCTCCATTGGCTGTGCAGTCTCCAGTCAATTATTTCAAGCATTTAGTCTATCTTTGCTGTTCCAGTCCAGTTTCTGGTATGCTTGCATTCAGGCTGTGGCTTGTGAGTTTGGTAATCAATGTATGATCTACACAGCATTAGTATCAGCAGATAAAATACATATCACAAAAAATTGGGGATGTTTCCTATCCCTCTACAGTAACTGTCCAAAAGAAATAGCACCAATAGACAATAACCCTATAATACAGTGTTTTAGGGAGAACATGGCCACATTGTATGTAGTAGCCTTGTTTAAAGCACATAGTCAATTACAAAGCATATTGGAATTTGCTGGAACTATATAATTAATTCTTAATAAGTAGTTTATGATTGCAATTCAAAAATCCAACATACTGTTCTGCAAGAAGGTTAAACCATTTGTCTTGGGATCAACTTTCCATTGAATTTTTGGATAATAAATGACTTTCACAAAAAGTTCTCTGTTTTAAGGCAGTTGTCTGTTGGTTTATTTGTATACACAGTGGACTGGAGCAGAAAGCAAACACAATGCTTGCACCCTAGTGGTTATGCCACCTCCAGCAACCTAACTACCACTTGGGGTCTTCTCTACTGCACAATATTAAAACACAAATCAATGCAATCAGGAACAATGTACATTTCAGCCGAGACATTTTGGTCAGTTTTGAGTAATATGGTGCCTTTTTGTTTTTACAATGTCAGACACTCTGTAAAAAAGCTTATAAAGGTCCTTCATTACCTGAAATAGGTCCTTCATTGCCTGAGATATACCAAATATTCCCTTTACTAGCTCTGCAGAGTTAAACTGATTACCTGGACTTCTGAATTAGTTGTGCAGCTGTTTATTAGGTGGTCCATCTGTTGTAGACATACTGAAGAGGCCTGAAGGAAACTTTTATACTGTAACCTACACAGATACAGAGTACTACCTGTATTTCACCCACCTATGAACATGTTACACAACAATCTGGTGACTATAGTATCCTTCTACAACCAAAGTAGATTTTTTTGTCACAATATCATTATACAATTACAGTATGTATGATAAATATGTCTGCTAAAAGGTGTCATATAGTTGTTTAACAATGATATAACCATATAATTTTATGTTGATAATAAAACCTACAGGTCCATCTGGTCTGAACATTCTGTGTTTTTTTTTGGTGGGGGGTAGGGGGTTACATTTAAAAAAAAATTAAATAGTTTTATATATCTAAGTTTTAATGACACTGGTGACAGCAGGGTCCTGGGCATTGTAACAATAGGGGTTAAAATCACCTGCACATGTATCACCAATACTGGTAGGGCAGTGGAAGATCGGCAGCCAGCACAGCATCATCAGTGTGCGCTGACTATAGCTCCTTTTAGATAAAGTTGTATGATAGGCTTTGTGTGGTGACTGCTGATACTTGTTATTGTAAATACCTATAATCGTGTGTGTTGTGCTTTGAGAATAAAGGGCTCTACTTTAACATTAATTGTCTGGGTGATTTATTACCCAAGGGGCACTGGGTGCTCCTCTTGAACCAAAGGCTATCTACAGTTAATCCAGCTAGTAGGATGTTGCAAAAGAGCTAAACATAAACCCCTACTCACCCCATACACTATATGAGTCCTCATCACATCTGTTCAGTGGCTATTTCATGTACAGTTTCTATCACACTTTGAATAGACGAAAGCTGGCTAGGCTTGAAGATATATAATGATCCTGTTTGTTTGTTGATTGGCTAAGTTTGACAGCACTGTTACTAGGCAAGTCGAGTTATATGGTTTTAGGCATCAATGATTATTTAGGCCAATAAAGTCCATTAGGGGAGTGTACTTTTAGTTTCGTATATAAGTGGGAGTCTGTTGGTGAATGGCCTCTTTGCATTTTTAGAGTGGAGACCTGTGGCACCTTTTCCATTTTTTTTTCATCTCCCTTTTCTTTTCCTCTCCATTCCCCCTGCATCACCATCCTCAATACCAGCAGGCCTGCTCCCCCTCCCATCAGTTAGCTGAATTTACACGCCTGCTCCAAGCATTGGAAGTGGCATTCCCCTCTCTTCAGAGGCTGCATCTCTCATTGATGTTGGACGGTGTTGCCCCTCCTCTCCTGTGTGTGCTGCTGCTCTTGAAGGGCCCCATGACACCATGGTCCCCGCTGGGGAATGTATGCGGATAGCGCTCTGCACATGCTGCACCCACAGCACTTGCCTCCTAGTGGTGCCCCCTCAGCCAAGGCACCTGCGGCTGCAATTGTCACCATGCTGGGGTCCCATGAGGCCCCATCATTTACCTTCCAGGTCCCAACTTGTGCGGCAGGCCCGATGGCCCCTTTAAAACTATGGCAGATATCTTGGCTCCGACTTCTTCAGTGGGAGTCAGCCAGTTGAGCCAGGCTGCTAGCTGTAATGTAGGCTCTGCTGCTCCCCCTTCCTCTGTTGCTAGCAAGTCTGCCATAAGAAATTGTTTGGTCCTGTACTGACAAAATAGTTCCTGTACTGACAAAATGGTCAGGACCCTGCCTCCCCGGGGGGATAAAGCAGAGGTGGGCAAACTTTGCATAAGAAAAGCCATATAATATACATTGAAAAAGCCAGATCCACATAAAAACATTGAAATAGAAAGATCTACATTAAATAAATTGAAAAAGCAAGATCCACAAAAAATACATTGAAAAAGCCAGACCCACATAAAAAGCCAGAAGTAAGGGGAAGTGTAGGACAGGGATGGTTGGATGTATTGGGGGTACAGGGAATGCCATACATGGTGGGGCTGGCACAGGGCAGGGAAGGCTGGACCTTAATGGGGGCACAGAGCAGGGAAGGTTAGACCTTAATGGGGGGCACAGGGCAGGGTAGGCTGGACATGGGGGCGCAGGGCTGGAAAAGCTGGACTGGAGGCACAGGTCAGGGAAGGCTGGCTGGACTAGGTGGGGGCACAGGACAGGGAAGGCTGCCTAGACTGGCTGGGGGGACAGGGTAGGGAAGGCTGGATGGACTAGGGGGCACAGAGCAGGGAAGACTGGCTGGACTAGAGGGTGCACAGGGTATGGAAGGCTGGCTGACCTAGGGGAGGGCACAGAGCAGGAACAGGAACTACTTGCCTGATTTTTTCAGCTGGAGCAGCTACTGGCAGCCTGTGAGGCATGGAGAAACAGTGTAGGCAAAAATTTTAATATGGTGCTGGCCACGAGCCCTGATTGGCTTGTGGCCGGCAAGATATTTGAAATACCACAAGTGCTGTTTCCCCCAGGCTGCTGGGGCAATCCACGCCACTGCCATCCCAGCCCCCCTCTCTCTTCATTCATGGAACTCTAGTCACAGAAGTCCCTCCCTGATGGTGACACTGGCTACTTGGGGTGTCCTGGGGGCTGGTAGGACCTGCTGAGGTGGATGCCTGCTGCACATATTTTCCTCTCCTTTCTGCACCCCTACCTGGGTCCCCATTTCCCCCTTGTTTCCCACCTACTGTTTCTTCCTGGCCTCATGCTTCCTGGAGTTCTGACTTTGCCCCCATGTTTTGTCCACTGTCTCTGTCAACCCCCTTCCTCAAAGTTAAAAGAATAATAAGCGTTCCACAGGCGCTGTCACAATATTCAAACTCCACTGTCGTGTTCTTGATGTATTATTTCTCAAACAGGAAGAAAATGGAAAATATAATTAAGCTTCAAATTGATGAAATATTGTCATATATCAGAAGAATTATACAGGGACTCACCTATTACAGGTGCCCTATATTCATGTAAAGGTTTCTTTTCTCCCCTACCACCAGCAAACACTCCGCTGTATGGCATACAAATCCTCCCCTTAGGGGTTTAACTCACCTGGGATCTGGTATTGATATTCCCCAAAAGGTTTCTTTATGTCCCTCAATCCTTCAATCAGAAGTTTTGCACAGTGGGAAACCAATCGATCTTTATTGATGAATCCTCTTTTCATTCAAAAACATTTATTGTAGAAAAGAACATCCACATACATGAATAAATAAATAAAAAAATAGTTCTGGAAATCACATGTAGCCAGCGGGGTTTACTCCATCCAGATAGAGAACCCTCCAAGCTATACTCAAATCTTTGAGCCAAATGAATCCAGTTCTACCATAAACAGATACTTACACCAACGCATTTCTGACCATTCAGGTCCTTTCTCAGTGTGAAATAATAACCTTTTCCATATCACGATATTTATACCCTTTCCCTTAATTACAAGGGAGGGGTATCCATAAAACATCACTAAAAACCTGGATAGTAACATCTCTCCCAAATCTTAATAAAACCTCCATATAAATACATAAAAAGTCTGAATTGCATATCTTAACACATTAAAACCACTTCATTAAAAATATATACAGACATTTAATAGAATATAAACGAGAATGAATAGAAATAACACAAATCCCTAGGGTCCAGTCCTTTAGGATCCAGTCCATATTGTCCAAACCACATGAAGAATCTTGGCGCCGACATGTCCGTTCATTCACCCACGTGGACCGCCGGAGGACAGATAATGTGTATACACGCTGTGTTCATCAATACCGCTACTTCCGGGTTGGTGAGCCGCAAGCCGGAAGTAGTCATCGCGTGTCTCCGGCAGAATCGACCACCGCTATTCCTGCCGCTCTGCATCAATGGAACGCAAGACTGGAAATGGTCAAAAGCACCTATCCTGCATCTGGGGCTGACTTTACTTCCCCCGCTATAGTGTTTAGGGCGGACGCCATTTTGTGTAGGATCCAATATCAATATTAGGTCTCATGGAACTCCATATACTCAGGAAAATGGTGCAGGGTTCCACCATGATATATAAAAATAAAAAAATATATAAGGTGCAATTAATTAAACATAATATATATGAATATACAGTTCTAAAATATATTAAAATCATAAAATGACATCATAGAACTACATCATAAAAACCACTTCATTTCAAAATCAACATTTAGACCCCTTGGTGTTAGGGTTTTTAACTCATAAATTATCTTCATTTCTTCTTGTGCCAATCTACTCTCTTTATTGTCTGTACGCCAATTAGGTTCCACGATTTTAATGCCACAAAATGAAAACAAATTCTTAATATTACACTGATGTTTAGTATTAAAATGTAGTGAGACATTATGGGTATCCAACCCCTTTTTTATATTTCTCACATGTTCTCCTAGCCTGGTTTTTAGCATTCTTGTGGTTCTACCTACATATTGGCTACCACATGCACACTCCAATAGATAGATACAAAACTTTGAATTGCATGTGATGAAGTCACTTATTAAGAAGCTTTTTTTAGTTTGTTTCGATTGATAGTGAGTGATCTTAGATGTATTTGATTTGCATGATTTGCACATACTGCATATCCTGCATCGAAAGAAGCCTTTGGTAGTGATTCTGTTTGAAATAGGATTAATTATAGCACTCCTTACTATTTTATTTCTTATATGATATGATTTTCTATATACAAAGTGTGGACGCTAAGAAATATAATCTTTCAAAGCAGGGTCATTGGTTAATACTTCCCAATGTTTGTTTATTATTTTTTCCACTTGTTTGTATTGACTACTAAATTTAGTTACAAACGGAATCATTTTCTTTTTTTCTTCATCCCTCATCCCTGGGCTTACTATTTGAAATGACCTCCATCCTATTTAAATTTGCACCATTAACTCTAGCCTTATTAACTATCTGCATATCGTATCCTTTTGATAAAAAGTGGTTTTCTAAGACATCAGCTTGCGTCTCATACACTGATAATTCAGAACAATTTCATCTTATTCGCTGGAATTGGCTCCGAGGAATACTCCTCAACCAATTCTCATGATGATTACTGTTAAAATGAATAAAAGAGTTGCAGTCAGTCTGTTTCACATAGTTCTTGGTCTTTATCTCTCCGTTCTCTATATACACTGTTAGGTCGAGAAAATGAACTTCTAATTGACTTATATTATAAGTTAAAACAATATCATATATATTCTCATTCAGATACTGACAGAAAGAATTCAGTGAATCCCGATCCCCCTTCCAAATAAAGATGATGTCATCTATATAACTTATAATTTTTTCATGGCGTGGTGTGAGGCCCAGGATGTTTGGATGGGCCACCCTTATGGTGCCAGCCTGGTGACAAGGCGACATTATATAGATGATATCATCTTTATTTGGAAGGGGGATCGGGATTCACTGAATTCTTTCTGTCAGTATCTGAACGAGAATATATATGATATTGTTTTAACTTATAATATAAGTCAATTAGAAGTTCATTTTCTCGACCTAACAGTGTATATAGAGAACGGAGAGATAAAGACCAAGAACTATGTGAAACAGACTGACTGCAACTCTTTTATTCATTTTAACAGTAATCATCATGAGAATTGGTTGAGGAGTATTCCTCGGAGCCAATTCCAGCGAATAAGATGAAATTGTTCTGAATTATCAGTGTATGAGACGCAAGCTGATGTCTTAGAAAACCACTTTTTATCAAAAGGATACGATATGCAGATAGTTAATAAGGCTAGAGTTAATGGTGCAAATTTAAATAGGATGGAGGTCATTTCAAATAGTAAGCCCAGGGATGAAGAAAAAAAGAAAATGATTCCGTTTGTAACTAAATTTAGTAGTCAATACAAACAAGTGGAAAAAATAATAAACAAACATTGGGAAGTATTAACCAATGACCCTGCTTTGAAAGATTATATTTCTTAGCGTCCACACTTTGTATATAGAAAATCATATCATATAAGAAATAAAATAGTAAGGAGTGCTATAATTAATCCTATTTCAAACAGAATCACTACCAAAGGCTTCTTTCGATGCAGGATATGCAGTATGTGCAAATCATGCAAATCAAATACATCTAAGATCACTCACTATCAATCGAAACAAACTAAAAAAAGCTTCTTAATAAGTGACTTCATCACATGCAATTCAAAGTTTTGTATCTGTCTATTGGAGTGTGCATGTGGTAGCCAATATGTAGGTAGAACCACAAGAATGCTAAAAACCAGGCTAGGAGAACATGTGAGAAATATAAAAAAGGTGTTGGATACCCATAATGTCTCACTACATTTTAAAACTA
This sequence comes from Taudactylus pleione, assembly GCA_031769625.1. Classification (NCBI taxonomy): domain Eukaryota; kingdom Metazoa; phylum Chordata; class Amphibia; order Anura; family Myobatrachidae; genus Taudactylus; species Taudactylus pleione. The sequence goes on along the minus strand of JAUIMM010000104.1, from coordinate 4,894,827 downwards.
AACATCAGTGTAATATTAAGAATTTGTTTTCATTTTGTGACATTAAAATCGTGGACCCTAATTGGCGTACAGACAATAGAGAGAGTAGATTGGCACAAGAAGAAATGAAGATAATTTATGAGTTAAAAACCCTAACACCAAGGGGTCTAAATGTTGATTTTGAAATGAAGTGGTTTTTATGATGTAGTTCTATGATGTCATTTTATGATTTTAATATATTTTAGAACTGTATATTCATATTTATTATGTTTAATTAATTGCACTTTATATATTTTTTTATTTTTATATATCATGGTTGAACCCTGCACCATTTTCCTGAGTATATGGAGTTCCATGAGACCTAATATTGATATTGGATCCTACACAAAATGGTGTCCGCCCGGAACACTAGAGCGGGGGAAGTAATGTCAGCCCCAGATGCAGGATAGGTGCTTTTGACCATTTCCGGTCTTGCGTTCCATTGATGCAGAGCGGCAGGAATAGCTGTGGTCGATTCTGCCGGAAACACGCGATGACTACTTCCGGCTTGCGGCTCACCAACCCGGAAGTAGCGGTATTGAGGAACACAGCGTGTATACACATTATCTGTCCTTCGGCGGTCCACGTGGGTGAATGAACGGACATGTCGGCGCCAAGATACTTCATGTGGTTTGGACAATATGGACTGGATCCTAAAGGACTGGACCCTAGGGATTTGTGTTATTTCTATTCATTCTCATTTATATTCTATTAAATGTCTGTATATATTTTTAATGAAGTGATTTTAATGTGTTCAGATATGCAATTCAGATTTTTTATGTATTTATATGGAGGCTTTATTTAAGATTTGGGAGAGATGTTACTATCCAGGTTTTTAGTGATGTTTTATGGATACCCCTCCCTTGTAATTAAGGGAAAGGGTATAAACATCGTGATATGGAAAAGGTTATTATTTCACCCTGAGGAAGGACCTGAATGGTCAGAATCGCGTTGGTGTATGTATCTGTTTATGGTAGAACTGGATTCATTTGGCTCTAAGATTTGAGTATAGCTTGGAGGGTTCTCTATCCGGATGGAGTAAACCCCGCTGGCTACATGTGATTTCCAGAACAATTTTTTTATTTATTTATTCATGTATATGGATGTTCTTTTCTACAATAAATGTTTTTGAATGAAAAGAGGATTCGTCAATAAAGATCGTTTGGTTTCCCACTGTGCAAAACTTCTGATTGAAGGATTGAGGGACATAAAGAAACCTTTTGGGGAATATCAATACCTGATCCCAGGTGAGTTAAACCCCTAAGGGGAGGATTTGTATGCCATACAGCAGAGTGCTGGCTGGTGGTAGGGGAGAAAAGAAACCTTTACATGAATATAGGGCACCTGTAATAGGTGAGTCCCTGTATAATTCTTCTGATATATGACAATATTTCATCAATTTGAAGCTTAATTATATTTTCCATTTTCTTCCTGTTTGAGAAATGATATTTCAAGAACACGACAGTGGAGTTTGAATATTGTGACAGCGCCTGTGGAACGCTTATTATTCTTTTATCTGTGTATTTGGAGGAGTGGTGCTCCTAAAGCTTGTACTGGGCTGCAGTTACAGGGCGCAGGCGGTTTGGATTCATTTTTTGTAAATTCCCTTCCTCAAAGTATCTTTCCTATTTTCAGTCCCTGCTGCATTCCCACTCTTTCCCTTACTGGACCCCTCCTTTTTTTAACACCACCCTCCCCCCTGGCATGCAGGTATCCTCCTTCCCCTGTGATTTCTCAGGGACACTTATCCATGGCTCCTGCACCTTTCCCACCCACCATGCAGTACTTTTCTCCTGTCACTGCCCCTGTGTTCCCAACAGGTTTTGCTGCTCCTTGCCAGGGTCCTGTTATCCAACCCACCTTGAGCTCCCCTCCTCTCCCCCACCCCTTTTGCTGTTCCTCTTGTGCCTGTCCATGCAGTCCCAGATGCTTGCTCCTCATCTGTTGGTGTTCCTAAGGTTGGTGTGACTGGTGCTCTGGAGATATTACCTAGCAACTTTTTACTGATGCAGCTGGGGTATATGTTTAGGTGCCTACTCTGTCTGTGAATGGTGCACATCCCCTCAACCTGCATCCTGGCATACCAAAAGTTTTACTGCAAATGTATTGTTGTTGGAACTGTTTTCGATCATTGTGGTGTTGAAGCTTTGGTTGACCGATTTGTCTAATCAGCAGATAATTTTCTGGTGTGACATATAGGGTTTGTTCATGCTGTTAATATTCAGTGGGCCTCTTCTCATCAGGCTTTGCAGCTGTTTGAGGCATCTGGTTTTGCATTGTCTGGTAGTTGTCATGGCTAGTGTCACAGAACTATCTGTCTCAGGCGTCAAAGCCGGATCAGCAGCAGATGATTGCGGCAGGAACCGTGGAAGTAATATATAGCTCTCCCTCATTTGGGTAGCAGTGAGAACTGCCTTTGGTGATAAATGATAGCAATGGATAGCTGTGATGCAGCCAGGAGAAACCCGGCTAATCCGACTGTAGTAATTTACAGAACCGGACTGTAAGTAGGAGCAGCTGAGTAATGTAACTTCTGTAAGCGATGGTAGCATCAGTGGTCAGACTGAACTGGACCGGCAGGTGAACTTGCAGAGTCGGACTTGGACCGGCAGCAGTGGCAAATGCAGGATTTCCAGAGGGGGGTTTTCAAATGCTTAATTAGAGCAAGTGTGGCCTGTCAATGAAGAGGGCAGAATTAGTACTTAACCAGCTTTAATAAGCGTCATACAAAGTGTATTGTGTGTATTAATTCCAGCATATTCAGGACCAGTGATCACAGTAAGCCATGAGATGCGCCAGTAGGCCATCCTGCCTGAGCTAAACATATTTATTTTAGATGTGGGTACCATTCCAGACTATTGGAGCAAGTCCTGGAGCCTGGAGGAGCAGCAGAAGATCCTAGCACTGCCCTGGACATACTGTATATGTACATATTGGGCTCTATAGCAGTGCATCTCTAACAGTGCATGTTTTCCAGATCTTATAGTTGGTGCACAGGTTATTTATTACTGGCTGATACATGTTAAAAGATCCACAGGTGGTGCTAATTATTTCATTTGTGATACTGAGAAGAACATGCAGCACTAGTAACAATCTATTATTTTACTATTTCTATTGTGGTTATGGTGTGGGCTGGGGAGGGGGGTTTCCAGGCAAACAGAAACCCCCCTGCATTTGCCTTTGACCAGCAGGTGAACTTGCAGAGCCGGACTGGGACCGGTAGGAGAACTTGCAGAGCCGGACTGGGACCAACGGTAATTCTAGCAGAACCAGACTGGGACCCGCTGGAATACTGTCAGAGTCAGACTGGGACTGGCAGGAATACTGGCAGAGCCGGACTGGGACCGGCAGGAGCCTAGAATAGCAACTGGAAGAATTCAACAGCATAACCTGTTACACTGCAGGTAGTAACTAATTGTCTAGGCATTGAGGGCTCTATTTACTACAATCCGCATTTTGAATGCAGATTGTAGTATGATATTACCGACTGAATAAGCATTATGAATTCAGCGAATATCACAGGGATTTACTAAAAATCCCATGCCCCCAGCGATCGCAACCCCCCCTACCCACCTGCGACCCCCCTGACTTAATTGCACTTACCTCCGGTGATCGGGCTCCGTTGATTTCCTTCATGGCTCCAGTCAGCTGTTCTCCCATCCTGCACTGGGACCCGGTTACCTGATGACCGGGTCCCAGTGCAAGATGGGAGACCAGCTGACCGGAGGGAGGACATCACCAGAGCACCGATCTCCGGTCCCTGGACTCAGGTAAGTTATTTTGTTTTTAGCAGTGATCAGCGTGTGGTCTGTTTAGACTCCGGGCTCTGCTCTGCCTGTTAGAGCAGAGCAGGAGTCCTGTAACCGGGGGAGACTTTGGATAACGCCACCTCCAGGTGACGTTATTATCACAGGGCTTCCCCCGGTATTTTTTTCACAATTTATTTTTAGTAACTACCAGGCAGATCGCATTTCCCATTACAATAATGGGAAATGCGATCTGATTACTAAAAATAAGTGATAATTAGGGGTTGGAGAATAATTTTTCGAATTCTACTCCAATTGCCCTTTAGTAACTTTAGGCAAAACTAAAATAATGTGAAAAGGGTGTAAAAACACCCTTTTTCATTTTATTTTAGTAAAAATAGTGATAATAAATAGAGCCCTGAATCTTTTCAGTGCAGGATGCTTATACCTTGGGTCAGGTGGTCTGGTAGCAGTGCTCTGAGTGGTGGAGGAAATTCTGGTGTGCAGCATGCTGTGGACGTGTAGAGAGAACAGCATGCACAGAGGGCCTGATTCAGCAAGGATCGCTATTCTGACTATACGCATATAACGCAATTGCTAATATCATCGGTGATATTTAAATGTGATATTTAAATGTTTGCATTCGCGTTGCGAACGCCAAAAACAAGGATGCCCACTTCCCCTTACTCACATCCCTACACTTGGGCAACACAGTAAAATAATCGGTGACATCGGGAACCATTGGACCCACACGCACAATAGTGGCTGACCAGGCCTCACTCAGAAATTGCTAAACTTCCTGTGTATATCTAGAGCTCAAGCTGCATCTTCCATCACATTGGCTTAATTATTCACGCCCTTGTAACTGTGTTTGAATTAGGGGTGAGCGGGTTCGGATTTCTGAAATCCGAACCCTCCCGAGCCCCCCCGATCCGAGTCCGATCCGAGTCAGGCTCGACTTTTCCCGCCTGACTCGGATTCTGAAATCGAGGCAAAACGTCATCTTCCCGCCTTCCGAGTCTCGCGGGTTTTGGATCCTATATAAGGTACCCACGTCGGCGCCATTTTCTCACTCGGCTGTGGACAGTGAAGAGGGAGGGTGGGAGTTAGGGCTGTGTAGTGTAGTGTAGTGTAGTGCTGCTGTTGTCCACTACTTCAAAGTCCATAGGGGCTGGCTGTGTTGTGCTGTGCTGCTGTTGTTAATAGGGGCTGTGCCCACTACTTCAAAGGCCATAGGGGCTGGCTGGACTGTGTTGTGCCGTCAGTTCTCCATAGGGGCTGTGTCCACTCCAAAGTCCTGTGCAGTGTCCCAGTCCTAAAGAGGTGCTGTAGTGTTGTCCAGGGGGTGCTCTGTCCATCAGGGGTGCTCCCCCCAAGTGCTAAAAAAATAATATATTTTCTGTGTTTGTGAATTGTGTGCGCAGTAGCCGCACGTGCATCAACAAAGTAGTGCCAAGCGTGCGCCTGTGTCATAAGTAAAGGGCCGGCTGGCTTGACCGTTAAAGGGTGCTGTAACCCCCGAAAGTACACTCCAGTCCAAACCAAAAAAAAATTATTTTCTGTGTTTGTGAATTGTGTGCGCAGTAGCCGCACGTGCATCAACAAAGTAGTGCCAAGCGTGCGCCTGTGTCATAAGTAAAGGGCCGGCTGGCTTGACCGTTAAGGGTGCTGTAACCCCCGAAAGTACACTCCAGTCCAAACCAAAAAAAAAATTATTTTCTGTGTTTGTGAATTGTGTGCGCAGTAGCTGCACATGCATCAACAAAGTAGTGCCAAGCGTGCGCCTGTGTCATAAGTAAAGGGCCAGCTGGCTTGACCGTTAAGGGTGCTGTAACCCCTGAAAGTACACTCCAGTTAAAACCAAAAAAAAAATTATTTTCTGTGTTTGTGAATTGTGTGCGCAGTAGCCGCACGTGCATCAACAAAGTAGTGCCAAGCGTGCGCCTGTGTCATAAGTAAAGGGCCGGCTGGCTTGACCGTTAAGGGTGCTCTAACCCCCGAAAGTACACTCCAGTCCAAACCAAAAAAAAATTTTTTTTCTGTGTTTGTGAATTGTGTGCGCAGTAGCCGCACGTGCATCAACAAAGTAGTGCCAAGCGTGCGCCTGTGTCATAAGTAAAGGGCCGGCTGGCTTGACCGTTAAAGGGTGCTGTAACCCCCAAAGTACACTCCAGTCCAAACCAAAAAAAAAATTATTTTCTGTGTTTGTGAATTGTGTGCGCAGTAGCCGCATGTGCATCAACAAAGTAGTGCCAAGCGTGCGCCTGTGTCATAAGTAAAGGGCCAGCTGGCTTGACCGTTAAAGGGTGCTGTAACCCCCAAAGTACACTCCAGTCCAAACCAAAAAAAAATTTATTTTCTGTGTTTGTGAATTGTGTGCGCAGTAGCCGCACGTGCATCAACAAAGTAGTGCCAAGCGTGCGCCTGTGTCATATGTAAAGGGCCGGCTGGCTTGACCGTTAAAGGGTGCTGTAACCCCCAAAAGTACACTCCAGTCCAAACCAAAAAAAAAATTATTTTCTGTGTTTGTGAATTGTGTGCGCAGTAGCCGCACGAGCATCAACAAAGTAGTGCCAAGCGTGCGCCTGTGTCATAAGTAAAGGGCCGGCTGGCTTGACCGTTAAAGGGTGCTGTAACCCCCAAAGTACACTCCAGTCCAAACCGAAAAAAAATTATTTTCTGTGTTTGTGAATTGTGTGCGCAGTAGCCGCACGTGCATCAACAAAGTAGTGCCAAGTGTGCGCCTGTGTCATAAGTAAAGGGCCGGCTGGCTTGACCGTTAAAGGGTGCTGTAACCCCCGAAAGTACACTCCAGTCCAAACCAAAAAAAAAATTATTTTCTGTGTTTGTGAATTGTGTGCGCAGTAGCCGCACGTGCATCAACAAAGTAGTGCCAAGCGTGCGCCTGTGTCATAAGTAAAGGGCCGGCTGGCTTGACCGTTAAAGGGTTCTGTAACCCCCAAAGTACACTCCAAACCAAAAAAATATATATTTTCTGTGTTTGTGACTTGTGTGCACTGTGGCTGCACGTGCATCAACAAAGGAGCAGCGCCAAGCGTGCGCCTGTGTCCCATAAGTAAAGAGCCAGCTGGCTCATTTCTTAAAGGGTGGTGTAACCCACAAAGTGCACTACTCTCCAGCAAAAATAAAAAAATATTTTCTGTGTTTGTGTGCGCTTTAGCCGCACGTATATATATCAATATAACATAAATGGAGGACCAAACTTTCTCTGATAAAAATAAAATAGGGAAAGATCAAGAACCACTTCCTACTAGTGCTGTTGCTGCTGCTGGGAGTTGTTCATCATCCCAGAGAGGAAGTAGGAACATCACTACTTTTACTAAACAATTGACCCTCCAACAGTCCCTAGCGATGAGGATGAAGTACGACAGCAGTCATCCTGAAGCAAAACGTATAACTGAGGCCTTGACTGCTATGTTGGTGTTAGACGTGCGTCCGGTATCCGACATTAGTGCAGTGGGATTTAGACAATTGATGGAGGTAGTGTGTCCTCGGTTCCAAATCCCGTCTAGATTCCACCTGCATCCTCAAAGCAGTAGCGACAAGCGTGCGTCTGTCTGTTAAAGGGTGGTGACACCCTCAAAGTGTGCTACACAAACAATTAAAATATTGTTCTTTTTTTTTCGGTCTTTGTGAAATGTGTGGGCTGTAGCCGCACCTGCATCCTTAAAGCAGCAGCGACAAGCGTGCGTCTGTCTGTTAAAGGGTGGTGACACCCTCAAAGTGTGCTACACAAAGAATAAAAATATTCTTCTTCTTTTTTCTGTCTTTGTGAATTGTGTGGGCTGTAGCCGCACTTGCATCCTCAAAGCAGCAGCGACAAGCGTGCGTCTGTCTGTTAGAGGGTGGTGTAACCCTCAAAGTGTGCTCCACAAACAATAAAAATATTCTTTTTTTTTTTCTGTCTTTGTGAATTGTGTGGGCTGTAGCCGCACTTGAATCCTCAAAGCAGCAGCGACAAGCGTGCGTCTGTCTGTTAAAGGATTACATCGGTGACAGCATCCAAGTAGGCATGTCAGACAGTCCGTACCTGTACTGGCAGGAAAAAGAAGCAATTTGGAGGTCCCTGTACAAACTGGCTCTATTTTACCTGAGTTGCCCCCCCTCCAGTGTGTACTCCGAAAGAGTGTTTAGTGCAGCCGGGAACCTTGTTAGCGAAAGGCGTAGGAGGTTGCTTCCACAAAATGTGGAGAAGATGATGTTCATAAAATGAATGATCAACTCTTCCAGGGAGACCAGCCTCCAGAACGTACAGAGGGACCTGTGGTTCCAGCAGGGACGAATTAATACTCTGTGAGGATGAGGATGTACATAACACTGAAGAGTGTGAGGAATCTGTGGATGAGGAGGATGAGGACGACTTCTTGCCTCCGTAGAGCCAGTTTGTGCAGGGACAGATTAATTGCCAGCTTGTTTTGTGGGGGCCCAAACGAACCAATCATTTCAGCCACAGTTGTGTGGCAGACCCTGGCGCTGAAATGATTGGTTTGTTAAAGTGTGCATGTCCTGTTTATACAACATAAGGGTGGGTGGGAGGGCCCAAGGACAATTCCATCTTGCACCTCTTTTTTTTCTTTGCATTATGTACAGTTTGGGGCCTAGTTTTTCAATGCCATCCTGTCTGCCACTGCAGTTTCACGCCTAGATGGGTCACGTGTTTGTGCCGCCCACTCGTGTCGCTTAGCATAGTCATCCAGCTACCTCGGTGCAACCTTTTGGACATAAAAACACTATTGTGAGGTGTGAGGTATTCAGAATAGACTGGAAATGAGTGGAAATTAAGGTTATTGAGGTTAATAATAGCATAGGAGCAGAAAAACCTACAAATTCTGTGATTTTAGCTGTTTTTATGCTTTTTTTAAAAAAAATACAGATCCAAAACACAAAACCCAGAACCCAAAACACGGAAGGGTGGTTTTGGCAAAACCAATCCAGATCCAAAACACGAAGAAAGATCCAGATCCAAAACCAAAACACAAAACACGAAAAGTGGCCGGTGCACACCCCTAGTTTGAATGCACTAACATGCACTACCATGCCTGCATTTCACTGACCACTCCCTGTCATCCCCCCGAACTGTCACTGCCTGTCAATCATTGTATAGTGACGATACATGCTCACTGTGATTACAAGCCGATTGTAGCAAAAGGTTTGTGCATGCACACTGCGATGTGGACACATGCACGGTACGCAGGGCCGTAACTAGGTTAGTGCGACCTGTGCCCTGGCACAGGGCACCACAGGGCAGGGGGAGCTGTTTGGGCCTGTCAAATTTCCTGTTTATTATCATTCTCACTTGTAGCCCCCTTTTCTTTTATCCCCAGCATTTCCTGGCTTCTCCTGTTTCTTCCCTAGCCCTTCCCCTTTTTTAGGTGCGCTATCTTGTGTCCCTATTGAAAAAAAGGGGGAGGGGAGCCAATGCTCTCTCTGGCACAGGGCACCAAAAAGTCTAGTTACGGCTATGGTGGTACGCAACAATTGGCCGATTGTATGCGTAGAAGCAACTGCATTCCTTGCTGAATCAGGCCCAGAGAGCAATTGTCTCTGCAATATCTGCAGTTCAAAGCCAGCACTACTGTTTGGACTACACCTGCTATTCCAATTAGGACTTTGCAAAGTTCACAGACAAAAGAAGGATACTCAGGTGGGTAATCAACTGGAAGTAATAGCACAGTCTAAATGCACACACTGGAAGTGTTGCAGTCTGCATGTTTGAGCAGATCTCCCAGGCAAACAGAACATCCAGATCTTATAGGTCAGATGGCAGGGCTAATTCACAAGACAAAACAAATGAAATAACTATTTAGTATCCTGACAGTACTCCCCTCTTCACGGGTGCACTCTGAACACCCACATGAATATTTGAAGTATTTTGAAGAAGATTTTTCATACAAATAACTGGAGAAGTGAAGTCTTTAGATATCTTCCCAGCATTCATATCCAAAGAAAAGACCTTTGTCCTCAGAACAAGTCACCAACACTATCAATGGAATTTTCTTCATTTAGCAAGTCCATTATGTCAACAGCATAAGGATGCTTCCCTGGGACTGAGGTACAAAGAGGTTTGGTACATGAAACTGTAGATCCATGAATTTTCAATTGATATCTTGTATGGTTATATGGACCTTTCTTCTGGAAACCCATAGACTGCATTGGCAATTCTTGGGAAAATACGGCTAGGCAAAATAGGGTCAGGAAACATGGTACATCAGGAAAGGTAGTATTATCACAAATAGGATCAGAATCAGAGTCCATATCCAAAGCAAGCATTGGATACTTTTCCCCAGAAACAGCAGAGGCTAAATTGGATGAAGTGTCCATATGACTAGAATACCCAAACGAATCAGAAGATGGGCAAAGGGAAAGATAGCCAACTCTGATATCAACAGGCTGTTTTATTTAAACTGTTTTTAGAGTATTCCTATTCCAGGTCTAAGAAAGTTTGATCTTGCTCTAAGAAGGAGACCAAGAAGTGTACCTATGTCCATGGGTGCAAATTATGAAGTGCTACTTTTCTTGGAGGTTTGGAAATCCTTAGCACGCTGGCCCATAAAAGCTTGATTTTGCTCAGATTGTAAAAGAGTGGAGGACAGAGTGATAGATTATTTTTTAGCAGAATGAGTTAAATGTTTGGATGATTCCCCATGGGCTTTCTTTGGACTAAATTTCTCAATGACAGCTTTACTAAAAGAGACTAAATTCTGGAGCACTGTATCATTAGACTCATTAAGTGGGTTAGCCCATTCTAAGGCTTCACCTCTGAATTATAGGAAAATAATTTTAACAATATTGGTAGGAGTGATACCAGATGATAAATCAGACTCCATGATGGCAAGGTATTGATTAACTAATGCTTGATATTGTGCTAAATCCCCATCGAAGTAAATGGGCACTGGAGCACCAGAAGATTCCTGGAAGGTTGAAGCTTGTGATGCACACTCAGGAGCAGGAATGGAATTAACATGTGGAATCTCAGACTGGTGAGAAAGTGTCATGTCTTAAACTGACTGGTGTCCTTTACTCAAACCAACAGATGTGACCATATAGGGTCCAGAGGAACTGGAGTCTGCAACAATCAAAGTAGCCCTTTTGGAGCTGAATTGAGTCTAGGAACACTTGAACTTGTTGGAACTGAAGGAGGTGGAGTCGATTAGGATGATATTCTCAGGAGATGATTGACAGGAATCATTAACTGAATCTGTGGTACTGAAGGTCCTTCCTGAGGCTGATACTTTGGAGACCCCATCTGCAGTTAGCAGATTAGAATTTTCTCCTGAATTTAAGGCTCATATGCCCTTTCTGGGTTACTTGGACCATTGGATGGGACCGAATTGGGTAAGGAAACCCTTGAATCAGCTGGAACCGAAGAAGACTGAACCGACACATACTGATGGAACTGGATGGAGTCTGGAAGAACTTGAATTGGCTGGAACAGAATGAAGCAGAATCTGGATAAAACCAGAATTGGCAGAATTCAAACTTTGAGATGGCCCTTCTTGGACCTGAACCATGCTGGTAGTCAACATGGTGACACTCTCAGGAAGTGTCTGACAGGAGTGCATGACTGCCTCCATGGCACTATGAATCTCACCTCAAATCTTAGTACCTCCTGGGGTTGTCAACATGGATACCCCTCCTGGGGTTGGCGGATCAGATTTTCCTCCTGGAGCTAAAGGCTTGGATGCCTCTTCTAGAGCTTGAACATTAAATAACACACCTGGAGTTAAAACATCAGATTCCTGTTCTGAGGCTAACAAAACAGACACCCCTCCTGGGGTTGTGGAATCAGATGCCCCCCCTGGGGCTACAGACTGGAGTCTTTTACTGGGACAAGCAGACGGAAGTCCTTTACTGGGACAAGCAGGCAGACGTCCTTTACTGGGACAAGCAGAATCCGGGCTGGAACTGGAATAGGCAGAACCTGGGCTGGGACTGGAACAGGCAGAATCTGGGCTAGGACCGGAATTAGCAGATCCAGGCTGGGACCAGAATAGGTACTGGAGGTCCCTCTTGGAGTAGGCAAATGAAATTCCTCTCCTGAGGCTAGCAAATCAGATGTCTCTCTGACTATGAGAGGCTTGGACATTCTCCCTTGATAGCCCAATCTAGAGTAGGACCTTCTTGTTACGGGGCTCCAATCATAAACGTGAACCTTATTTTGCATGGCAGACATTACCCCCTTGCCAGGGCTGAGGAAACTGGAACTGCAGATGGCTGATGGAAAGAACTGAAGACACGGACACTGACACTTGTCATCACTGCTTGGTTTGCAAAGGGAACAGTCTTTAATGAAGTGGTCTGTACTCCCACAGTAGAGAGATGTAATTCCTTGCACCACTGGCATTCAGCCACAGTGAGCTTGGGGTGTGGGTAACTCTGGTGTCTCACTATACTTTGCATGGAAGAGATCTTAGTTCTTGGGAAGTCAGAGACAGAAGCCTCTTCAGACATGCGATATAGAGCAAAAGCCTTAGTTGAGTCATGGGTATCACCAAGAAACTCAGTAATAATCTATAAAAGTTGAGTGAGAAGGCCTTGTAGCTGCTCCAAAAGTTGATGGAAAGTAGTTAGGTGTTCAGGTTTAAAAGTAATAGGGAACTGAGGAGTCTGAGAACAATTGACAGGATGACTTGCGCACTCAGGAAAAATCCCTTTAGCATGACTAGATAATTGATGATGGGGTACAACCATGGCTTTAATGTCATCTAGCCAAACAATCAGACCTTGCATGAACTGTATAACTTGATGTTGTGCTGCCTCCTGTGTATCCAAGTGAGCGGCCAGATTCTGTAAAGTATTAGGTCCAGCTTGATCCAAATCCATAAGAAGGCATGAACAGACTGTCACGGCTGGTGTCACAGAGTTACCTGTTTCAGGCATCGAAGCAGGATCAGCAGCAGATGATTACGGCAGGAATTGTGGAGGTAATATATAGCTCTCCCTCATAGAGATTTGGGTAGCAGTGAGTACTGCCTTTAGTGATAAATGACAACAATGGATAGCTGTGATGCAGCCTGGAGAAACCCGGCTGATCGGACTGTAGTAACTTGCAGAACCAGACTGGAACTGGTAGGAGCAGCTGGGTAATGTAACTTCTGTAAGCGATGATAGCGCCAGTGGTCAGACTGAACTGGACAGGTAGGAGAACTTGCAAAGCCAGACTGGAACCAACAGGAGAACTTGCAGAGCCAGACTGGAACTGGCAGGTGAAATTGCAGTGCCGGACTGGGACCGGGACGAGAACTTGCAGTGCCGGACTGGGACTGGCAGGAATACTGGCAGAGCCGGACTGGGACCAATACTGGCAAAGTCAGACTGGGACCGACAGGAGCCTAGGATAGCAACTGGGCTAAAGCAACAGCATAACCTGTTACACCGCAGGTAATAACTAATTGTTCGGGCACTGAATCCTTTCAGTGCAAGATACTTATATCCTGGGTTAGGCAGGGACTGATGCAGTCAGGTTGTCTGGTAGCAGTGCTCTCAGTGGTGGAGGAAATTCTGGTATGTAGCATGCTGTGGACGTGTAGAGAGAACAGCATGCACAGAGAGCAATTGTATATACAATCTCTGCAGTTCAAAGCCAGCACCACTGTTTGGACTACACCTGCTATTCCAATTAGGACTTTGCAGAGTTCAAAGACAGAAGGAGACTCAGGTGGGTAATCAACTGGAAGTAATAGCACAGTCTAAGTGCACACACTGGAAGTGTTGCAGCCTGCATGTCTGAACAGATCTCCCAGGCAAACAGCACATCCAGATCCACAGGTCAGATGTCAAGGGTACATCACAAGACAAAACAAAAAGAACTAGTCAGGATCCTGACAGTAGTAAGTGTTCATTTATGGGCCCATCATGTCCCCAGTGTTAACAATGAGATGGCAGAAGCTTTGTCTCATTTTAATTTTGCTAGGTTTATTTTGCTGGCTCCTGCAGCCTCCGCAGGTGGCTTACCTTGCCCTTCCTTAGTCTGGCAGATTATCGGGCCAGCAAAGAAGGCCTTGCATGGATGTCACTGGCCCCAGCAACTTTCAGGATTTACACTCCGACCTGGCATACAGTAATTTGGATTAATTCCTCACTAGTGGTAATCTGGAGGGTAAATCTGTTTGGGACCTGAAGGACTGGAAGAAGGAGGTTCCTACCATCGCTAATTCATGCAAGCCTATTGATTTGCATCTTTTGTGTGTGTTTATAGATGTTGTGGGCAGTGTGGCTTCAAAAGTTTTTGAAGCTGCTTTGTTTCATTTAGCCTTTTAATTAGCTTTTTTGGTGACATTTCGGGTTTGAGAGTTAGAGCCGTATTCAATTAGCCGCAATAAGCTGTTTTCAGCAAAAAGTTCTTGCTGGAGACGTCATTTCGCCAGGCGAATACTTATCCCAGTATTCAATTCCAAAGACTTTTTCGCCGGTGCGGAAAGTCAATGAATTGGAATAGGCAAAAAAGATTCGCATATGAATAGGTGTCGAAAAAAGTGCAGAATTGCGGTTTTGGGGTGCACACTTCTGAAAACTCCCCAGCACCCTTTGGACAGTCCCCCAAAGGTAAACTGCATAAAAAATTTTTTAAAAATACTTTAGATCACCCCAAAAAAGTACTTTCGTTTTGGGGGCAAAAAAAAAGTTGGGGGACAAAGTTAAAAACTAGCGAAATAGACTCAAGGTGGGTCCCCAAGTATGCCCCAGGTGTGTTTTTGATTGCAGGTGCTTGCGACTGGTGGATTTTTTATGTTTTATAAAACTGCACTTTAACAACTGTAAAATATGCTAGAACCCATTTTCATGTACACCAATTTTGCTCGGACTACTTATTTTCACCAAAAATAATGCAAAATGCTCTTCTATACCACTTGTGCAAAGGCGCTAAATAGCAGCTATTGAGATCATTAAAGTACCCCAAATACCTTCAACAGGGCTATACGGGGATATCTATAGTGATCATCAATGTCATTGCATCTTTTGGTTGGTTCAATTAATTAAAAGGGAAAAGGGAAAGGGAAATAGGACCCTGCACAGGAAAAATAAATATATAGGTATGTATTAATAAAAAAAACCCAACTGTGACACGTTATTATTCTAGATAAATAATCATATAAATAACAATGTGTTGGTGGTGCTCCCTGGAATAAATATGTAAATATCTATATTATTATAAATTGCGAGGGCAAAAAAGAAAATTCCTTTTCTGGGGCAGTCTTTACTAGAAATTTAATGGTTATAATAATTAAAACTTTACTTTTATTACCTACTTTTTAAAGAATGATAAATAAATGATTCAAGGCGAAAATATATTACTGTATAACAAATGTATTCCTGAATGATCTATATTTCCAAGAACAGACCTCCAACCATAAATGTTCAAAAATAATATCTATTGTGTTCAATTAATTAACTCATATATCCCTTATTATATCAAGAGAGTAGTAATAGAATGTGCAGGCTACATATGTCCTGAATATTGCAGTATACCCTAAATGTAAACAGTTAATATCTTAATTATTGCACATATCCCTGTAGATCCTAATTGCATTTACTTATAAAGCACATATATTTCTTTCCTTGATCTTGTGCTTTAAATAAATAAATAAAAAACAAATAAAAAAACAATATTCATGGGATTACAGTCTAGTATTAAACAGTAATTAGCAGCAATGGACTCTGTAGTAACATCAATCAAGGTGTTATTAGCATGACCTATTAAGTTCAGAACACATAAATCCAAATATATAGCACAATTAATAGTAACAACAGTCTTAATATTTAATAAAAGGGACCATAATAGTTGCAGATAAGACAGTCCGCATAGACCTATCTATTCTAATAATTTTATCATGTAGTATCAATAATACATTATCCCCATTAATATGTAAATTAGAAACAGGTCACTTTATAAAAGATATACATCAGTGAGATACTTTAAGTGTTCCTCACTTCTGCTTTCACCAGTTATTCGATTCCCACATATTTAACTGGTGATGAGAGAGTGAGGAATCTAGTGTCTTTAGAAAATATAGTACAGTGGTATTCTGGTAAGGGTCTTTGTGACGGGTGTTAGATAATCCCTGGTGCCAATTTGGTATTGCAAGGGTTAAATTCGCCCAGACCAGTCAGGAATACCACCAGAAAAGATAGAATAATTGTAACCTGTAAACAGAGTTGTTATACTATTAATTATTCTGATCTCAAATTAGTTTCGCCGTCAGAGCTTGTTTCGCCGTCAGAGCTTTGTTGGGAACAAGCTCTGATGGCGAAACGCGCGTCAACCCCATTCATACTACTTTCCTCCTGACGTCGGCCCGATCAGCTGACCGGCAGCTGGCTGACGAGCCTCTTTCTGCATGCTGTCTCATGATCCCGGGCTGACGCTCAGCCATACGCAGCTATCCAGTCTTACACATACGGGCTCACTAGCAGACAGGCTGATGGATCCCTCCAGTGCACACTGACTCACATTCCTGCACTGATGGTCATAAGTGACTACTATATACAGACGTGGAAAATAGGAGCAGTGCTCCATATGATTTCAATCTATTGCATACATGGGGGATGTAAATGTTCATTAATGAAACTAATATGAGATCAGAATAATTAATAGTATAACAACTCTGCTTACAGGTTACAATTATTCTATCTTTTCTGGTGGTATTCCTGACTGGTCTGGGTGAATTTAATCCGTGCAATAACAAATTGGCATCAGGGATTATCTAACACCCGTCACAAAGACCCTTAATAGAATACCACTGTACTATATTTTCTACAGACACTAGATTCCTCACTCTTTCATCACCAGTTAAATACGTGGGAATCAAATAACTGGTGAAAGCAGAAGTGAGGAACACTTAAAGTGTGCTATATATTTGGATTTATGTGTTCTGAACTTATTTAATATGTCATGCTAATAACACCTTGATTGATGTTACCACAGAATCCATTGCTGCTAATTGTTGTTTAATACTAGATTGTAATCCCATGAATATTGTTTTTTTATTTGTTTTTTTATTTATTTATTTAAAGCACAAGATCAAGGAAAGAAATATATGTGCTTTATAAGTAAATGCAATTAGGATCTACAGGGATATGTGCAATAATTAAGATATTAATTGTTTACATTTAGGGTATACTGCAATTTTCAGGACATATGTAACGTTTTGATTATATATCAAATACAAACTGTGTGTGATGATTAGAATATCACCATAACCTATAGTGTATTGTGCAACATTGTGTTGTTTTATAATTGTAAGAAAAATATATGTGCAATATAACTGGATACTAATATGTCCCACAGAGATATGTGCAATGATTAAGGCAATAATTGTTTACATTTAGGACATATGGTATAATTTAGGGCATGTGCAATTTGTTGATTTCACATAAAGTACAAACAGTGTGATGAATAAGATATTACTGTAACCCATAGGGAATTGTGTGATATTGTGTTGTCTGTTTATATTTGGGACATTTGCCAATATTATGGACAAGCGCAATTTGTTATTTCATGAATTATGTGCAATATTTTAATGGTTATAATATCTTGGTAACCTATAGGGAATTGTGCAATAATCAACACTAATTGATCATTTTGGATTTTGAATTATTATTGTAGTGACTGAATATAGATTAGAACCTGTTACAACAATTATAGATGTTAACATACAGATAGTCATTAACTCTGTTTTTTCCTCCCCTTTTGTTATTGTACTAAGTTAACATTGGAATTTTTTCCTAAGGGTCCATTGTAATACACCAATATCTAGGGAACGCATAATATCTAAGATATTGGGTTTAATTGCTGAACTAACATAAATATCTTTATGATTCTGTGTAATTTACTATATTGCCATTATTTAAGTTACCTATAGGGAATTGTGCAATAATAAGGTGTCATACATCTTGCACATTCTATTACTACTCTCTTGATATAATAAGGGATATATGAATTAATTAATTGAACACAATAGATATTATTTTTGAACATTTATGGTTGGAGGTCAGTTCCTGGATATACAGTATAGATCATTCAGGGATACATTTGTTATAATATTTTCACCTTGAATCATTTATTTATCAGTCTTTTAAAAGTAGGTAATAAAAGTTAAGTTTTAATTATCATAACCATTACATTTCTAGTAAAGAGTGCCCCACAAAAGGAATTTTCTCTTTTGCCCTCGCAATTTATAATAATATAGATCTTTTGGGTGGTGTCAGGCTGATTTCCCCAAAACCGACAGTACTTTTCGCCTGTTTGAGTTTCGCCAGGTCCTGTTTTCGCGTCCTTTGGAACTGAACTGGGCGAACAGCGGTCACGTGCTCAAATACTTTTCTCCAAAAACACGCGATGTAGGCAGAAAGTTCGGGAGGCGAAACAGCCGTCTTTACGTGGTTAATTGAAAATGCCCCTTAGTTTCTTCCAGTAAGGCATTGGTTACTTCTAGTGTGCTTTTGCAAGTTGTTTTGGTTAGAGATTATTTTGTGCTTTGTAAATTGTGGACTTCCAAGAGAGACCAATTGGGTTGGGGATGTTGGGTTATGCTTAATGCACAAGCTGATGCTTTAGTTTGCCTGGTGGTTAATGAAAGCTGACTTGACCTCCCCTTTCAAAGTTTCCATTTGCAATAGTTTTTAGGCATTGCTTACTGATATTGGGTATGGATAGCAAGAGTTAGGGGATGCATTTTTTTTCAGATTGGGGCTACAACTTGCATGGCGACAGGGTCATCTTCCATTCAATAGTTGGGAGGTGGAAACCATCGATTTATAAGGCTTATGTGCAGTAAGTTGTCACTTGAGCTCTATGCGCCAACTCAAAAAGGTTGTTTACCTGCCAGTTATTGAATTGCTAGCATTTAGTAAATAGGGATGTGAAGTGATTTTTATTTTTTCCTCCCAACGACCACAATCAAGCATATTTTGAGTTCACAGGAGGTTTTTTGAGTATTCTTCTACACTTGGGTTACCTGTCCCCCCTTCCTTACATTGGCTAGGCTAGTTATTGTGCTGTATGTGTTTTTGTTTTGTTCTTCATGCTTGGTTTGGCACAGTGACTCAGTGTTAGGGTATTGTTTCGTTTACAGCTGAAGAGGATCCAATTGGGCAGGTTTGGGTGGTCAGTCATTCCTATATTTATTGGGCTGAGAAGCATGGGATGACTTAGCGTGCTGAGTTTGTGCTGGGTAGGTGCAAGGTGCGCTGGATAAGTGTTCTTGGTTTCCATTGCAAGGCTTTGTTGGCATTCCTGGTCTCTTCTGTACCTCAAAGCAGTGCACCTCACTGGTTGGTCTTACATATAGGGGGTAATGACATTGGTCCTTTGAAGGAGCTAGAATTGATTGTATGTTTGAAGGAGGTATTGGATGAGGTCAGGGATTGGTAACCTCATTTGGTGTGGCATGGAACCAGGAATCATAAGGCTATAGATAGGGCTAGAAAGTTAATGTTGCAGTGCTTCATTTTATTTAGTCCTTTGGGGCACAATAATTAAGTTTTTATAAGTTCTGACCTCACTCTGTATTTTAGGAATATTGAATTGCACCTTAAATATTTGGGTTTGGGCTTGTTGATATAGGGTTTGTTGTGCTAGCCTAGTTTGGTGCAATGGTGGGCCAGGGCTTGTGACTTCTGGCTGTTTCAGGAGGGAGCTGCATCGCAGTGGCCTTTTGTGGTGCAACACTGCATTGTAGGGCACTTACCCTCTGATATATGGCGAGTATATCCTAGGCACTTCTAGTGTGGAGGCATCTGGACTGTGCCCAGGTAAGGGGAGCTTGTTCTTCCAAAGCACAAGTGTTTCAGTAAGGGGGACATTTTAATCATCCTATAATAATATTACATAAGGAGAAGCTATCTACACCAAGTAGTGTACACAATTGTTCTCTTTGTTTCACTTTTTGGACTACAAGAGGAGACAGAAATTAAAAAATTAAAGTACACAACTTTATTCATTGAATCATCTTCATTATCACCTGAATAAGGTCCGTAAGAGGCAGAACACTTTCTTTATCCACTCTGTCCCTGAAGCATGGTTGTATGCATCATTGTTCTCATGGCGGCAACCAAACAGACCACTGAAGCAAATTACTCTGTCTCTGGTGTCAGCCACCCCCAGTTCCAATGTTCCAGTAATATACCTACTATGTAACAACTATTGTTGTGAGACTCACAGGTCTGCTCCGTCTTCCCATCCCCCGTACTGTGTGGGGACAGACGTCATGATATCTCTTACAGAGCCATGGGATCTGTACTGATGCTCAGATCATCTGTAGGATACCCGGTGCAGAGACATCATGGGGCATAGAGCTATGACATTATAGGTGCTGCTCCGGGGGGCAGGGGGTGGCACAGGGCACACCAGCACCCTGTTACGGGGCTGCCTGGAATTACATCTGTCAGAAATAATTACAAAGTTGAATATTGCTGCAAGCATTACTCTTACTCTACTTCTTGTTATAGCCTGGGATATATACCACTTATACCCGCAACATAATTCTATCATGTGCTACAATCTGCTGCTTTAGACTAACATTGTCTGTGAATTCTACATTTTTCATAAATTTAACTCACATTCACGAAGTA
Source organism: Taudactylus pleione (assembly GCA_031769625.1). NCBI lineage: Eukaryota > Metazoa > Chordata > Amphibia > Anura > Myobatrachidae > Taudactylus > Taudactylus pleione. Next base: position 4,874,470 of record JAUIMM010000104.1, on the reverse strand, counting down.
TTAAATTAATTCATTTGAGTTCCCCGTGTTGTCAGTTTTGGATATAGTGTAATACTGTATTTTGTGTTATCTCTGAAATGCATACTGTACTTTTGAACTTCAGACATTAATCTATGCATTGTACATTTGTCATCATAATGGAACTAGTCACTGTATGCTTGTCACAACCAGGGCCAATGAGACATCTGCGGTTCCGGGTGCTGGGGGGTGGGGGCAATAGGAGGGAGTGCAGCCATGCCCCCTGGTTCAGTAGGTACTTATGGTGCGCATGACTGCAAGTCTGCACTGGGAACATGATCATGGCATTGCCATGAATATGTCTCACCTGCACTCCTGGTCCCCCACTCGCCTCCCCCTCAGTCTCCCTCATCACAACAATAGGGCTACACTACAGTATTTCAATCACAACTTTTTAAAGATCTCCATGGTTCTTGTCTGCAACATACAAACCGTGTTTTGGCCATATCATGCTCAGCATTGTGAAGGGTATTACAAAATTCTCTGATATTTCCTGCTGTATTTCTTTTATACATCTTTGATAAACATAATTCTGCCTAAAACATGCAGAAACAGCCATTTCCAAATGTTTAAAGTCAGAATTAGCTTGATAAATAGTCCCCCATATACTTCCTATTTGGAATTCAGTGAAAGTGAAGTGTAAATGGCCACTTCTCACAACTGCCCTAGAACTATATAATGCCCCATCCTATAAATACATAGAATTATCAGTGGAAGGAATGGCAAAGTGCAAGTAAGAACAAAGGGAATTAATGTTCCACAAATGCATTGAAGCACAATGAAGTATTAAATAAGCAATTAAAAAAATACAAAAGACCAGTTCTCTGCAAACTCTCATAAAACAATGTCACTAATTAGTTTTCTTAAATTAGCTTACTATTCTATACAGTCACTGGGACAAAATGCATTAAGTAGCACCCGTAATTCCATGCTGTCGTTATGTCAGCTCTTAGCTGTGCATTAAATGCAAACACTAAAGCTATCCATCTATTCCAGAATGAATCATGGCTGAGAGGTCTCTTATAAATTGACAGCCTGGCTTGTGTAATAGGAAGAATGTATAGCGCATTTCTCGGAAAACCAATACAGACCTTGTATGTTCAAAAATAAGGGAATTGCTGCATATACCTTACGGTACAGTGACAAAAACATACTTTCACTAAAGGCTATAAAAAGAAACACACTTTCACTGAAGTGTTATAGTATGACGTTATATAAATATTAGGGGTGAGCGGGTTCGGATTTCAGAAATCCGAACCCCCCCGAGCCCCCCCGATCCGAGGCCGATCCGAGTCAGGCTCGACTTTTCCGGCCTGACTCGGATCTGAAATCGAGGCAAAAGGTCATCATCCCGCCTTCCGGGTCTCGCGGGTTTTGGATCCTATATAAGGTACCCACGTCTGTGCCATTTTCTCACTCAGCTGTGGACAGTGAAGAGGGAGGGTGGGAGTTAGGGCTGGCTGGGCTGTGTAGTGTAGTGTAGTGTAGTGCAGTGTAGTGTTGTGCTGTGCTGCGCTGTGCTGCTGTTGTCCATAGGGGCTGTGTCCACTCCTTCAAAGTCCATAGGGGCTGGCTGGACTGTGTTGTGCAGTCAGTTGTCCATAGGGGCTGTGTCCACTCCAAAGTCCTTTGCAGTGTCCCAGTCCTAAAGGGGTGCTGTAGTGTTGTCCAGTGGGTGCTCTGTCCATCAGGGGTGCTCCCCCCAAGTGCAAAAAAAATAAAAAATTTCTGTGTTTGTGAATTGTGTGCACTGTGGCTGCACGTGCATCAACAAAGGAGCAGCGCCAAGCATGCGCCTGTGTCCCATAAGTAAAGGGCAAGCTGGCTTGACCGTTAAAGGGTGCTGTAACCCCCAAAGTACACTCCAAACAAAAAAAATATCTATTTTCTGTGTTTGTGAATTGTGTGCACTGTGGTTGCACGTGCATCAACAAAGGAGCAGCGCCAAGCGTGCGCCTGTGTCCCATAAGTAAAGAGCCGGCTGGCTCATTTCTTAAAGGGTGGTGTAACCCACAAAGTGCACTACTCTCCAGCAAAAATAAATAAAATAGTTTCTGTGTTTGTGTGCGCCTTAGCCGCACGTATATATCAATATAACATAAATGGAGGACCAATCTTTCTCCGATAAAAATAAAATAGGGAAAGATCAAGAACCACTTCCTCCTAGTGCTGTTGCTGCTGCTGGGAGTTGTTCATCATCCCAGAGAGGAAGTAGGAACACCACTACTTTTACTAAACAATTGACCCTCCAACAGTCCTTAGCGAGGAGGATGAAGTACGACAGCAGTCATCCTGAAGCAAAACGTATAACTGAGGCCTTGACTGCTATGTTGGTGTTAGACGTGCGTCCGGTATCCGCCATTAGTGCAGTGGGATTTAGACAATTGATGCAGGTAGGGTGTCCCCGGTTCCAAATCCTGTCTAGATTCCACCTGCATCCTCAAAGCAGCAGCGACAAGCATGCATCTGTCTGTTAAAGGTTGGTGTAACCCTCAAAGTGCGCTCCACAAACAATAAAAAAATTATTCTTTTTTTTTCTGTCTTTGTGAATTGTGTGGGCTGTAGCCGCACCTGTATCCTCAAAGCAGCAGTGACAAGTGTGCGTCTGTCTGTTAAAGGGTGGTGTAACCCTTAAATTGCTCCAAAAAAATAAAAAACTATTTTTTTTATGTGTTTGTGACTTGTGTGCGATGTAGCCACACGTGCATCAACACAGTAGCAGCGCCAAGCGTGCGCCTGTGTCATAAGTCAAGGGCCGGTTTGGACATCTGGTCCAGACTGAAGGACGTGCCAACAATTTCTGACAAGTCTACTGTCACTGCATATGATACTGTCCTCAAAGCAGCAGCGACAAGCGTGCGTCTGTCTGTTAAAGGGTGGTGTAACCCTCAAAGTGCGCTCCACAAACAATAAAAAAATTATTCTTTTTTTTGCTGTCTTTGTGAAATGTGTGGGCTGTAGCCGCACCTGCATCCTCAAAGCAGCAGCGACAAGCGTGCGTCTGTCTGTTAAAGGATTACATCGGTGACAGCATCCAAGTAGGCATGTCAGACAGTCTGTACATGTACTGGCAGGAAAAAGAGGCAATTTGGAGGCCCCTGTACAAACTGGCTCTATTTTACCTGAGTTGCCCCCCTCCAGTGTGCACTCCGAAAGAGTATTTAGTGCAGCCGGGAACCTTGTCAGCAAAAGGCGTAGGAGGTTGCTTCCACAAAATGTGGAGAAGATGATGTTCATATAAATGAATTATCAACTCTTCCAGGGAGACCAGCCTCCAGAACGTACAGAGGGACCTGTGGTGGTGGATTCCAGTGGGGACGAATTAATACTCTGTGAGGATGAGGATGTACACAACACTGAAGAGGGTGAGGAATCGGTGAATAAGGAGGATGAGGATGACATCTTGCCTCCATAGAGCCAGTTTGTGCAGGGCCAGATTAATTGCCAGCTTGTTCTGTGGGGGCCCAAACGAACCAATCATTGCAGCCACAGTCGTGTGGCAGACCCTGACGCTGAAATGATTGGTTTGTTAAAGTGTGCATGTCCTGTTTATACAACATAAGGGTGGGTGGGAGGGCCCAAGGACAATTCCATCTTGCACCTCTTTTTTTTCTTTGCATTATGTACTGTTTGGGGCCTAGTTTTTCAAACTGCCATCCTGTCTGCGACTGCAGTATCACTCCTAGAATTCCACCATCGAGATTACACTGCCGGTACTCTGACCAGCATTATCAGCGCCAGGATCGCGTACCCAACCGGGATGTAGTTAGCAGACTGGCGGCCACGAGGTCTAAATCCCAATCCCGACGACTGAAGCCTGACAAGGGACTTAAAACAGGCGTCAAAATACCAACACCTATCTTAAATCCGACGCCAGAACACAGAAGGATGGCTGCCCGAATGAGGTAAGTGTGGGGCATCCTTAGTGTTATCAGCAGGGGGGGAGGGTTAGGTTTAGGTTACATAGCTGGGTTAGCGGTAGTTGTTTTTTTTGGGGGGGGGTTAGGGATAGGCACCACTGGGGAGGGGTTAAGGTTAAGCACAAAGGGGGCAGAATTAGGTTTAGGCACGAAAGTGGGAGACTTAGGTTTAGCAGGGGTGCCAAAAGAGGGGGGAGCGGGTACTATTTACCCGGGCCCAAGCTTTCTGAGGGGCCGGCGGGGGTCCAGTGCCGCCACCCCCTCCCTTCTCTCTCCCTCACAGCAGCCCGTGCACAGCATGTGTGAGCCGCAGTGGGAGACTGCTCGTGGCTGCTGAGCAGCAGCCACAGCAGTCTCCTGTGCCTGTGGGGGGGAGCGATCACACTCATCGCGCTCCCCCTTGGTTTTGCGCCGGGCTGAGGGGCTCACAGCGCGCCCCTCCCCAGCGCTCAAAAAGTGTTGTTTTTTTTTCAAGGGGGCATGACCACGCCTCCCACAATTAGGCCACGCCCCTCCCCCTCTGTAACGGGGCCCGGCGGGGCTCTCTACGGCCCTGAGGTTTAGGCACTAATGTGGAGGGTCAGGGTGCGGGGGTTAGGCTACAAGAAAGGAGGGTTAGGGTTGGAGGAGAAGTGGGGAGGGTAAGTATACTTACCCAAACCCTGTCGGGATACCAACCATCGGGATGCCGCTTGTCGGTATTGTGACAGGAGGCATCCGATAGCCGGCAGTACATACTGATTCCCCGCAAACTTTTTAAAATGCACCACTTTGCCAATCACAGATATCCTAAGAGACCACAGTATTAGTTTTCAGCCTCCAAATCACAGGATAAGAAACAATATTGTGATCTTGAGCCAATGTTTATAATCCACATACAAAACTACCCTTAGTACATTTACCCAAACGTTTTAGAAAAATGAGACAGCATATTCAGAGAGACAAAGTACATTCACTAGGGCTAGTGAGGATCAGCTCTGCTAATATATACTTGTAAATTGTAATGCACTGTACAAGTAATGTGCTAGAGCAGTAAACTAAAGAGTGTTAATAGAAAGTGAGATGTCTGGTACCAACATTTGAATATGATCTGCGCCCCACAACACCTGTGTCACCTCAAGTATGAAAACTGGTTATTATATCTCCATTTGCAAAGACTGTTTTACACACAAATCCCATTTTGCCTATTGACGGTTTATGAATAGGAGATATACTACACAGCATCTGAATATAATTATGGGGATATTCTGTATGTTCTTCAATAAGAGTCATTGCTGAACAAGAAAGGTTGAAAATAGCTGTAATAAGTATAACTTGCTAAGGTTTTTATTTCAGTTGTTTTCATAGTGACCCCTGTTGTCTGTTGGAATCACACAGAATTATTCTTGGAAAAGGTTATTCAATGATAGACTAGGTACAGTGGCTGACAAAAAAGAACTGTAAAAAGAAGATATGTTATATAGAATTTACACTAGCAATTTTAGATTACCATGGAAACACTTATGGAAATAATATTTGTGTCAACTGTAGCAGCAATTATTTGATGTTGAAATGTGCTTGTAACATGTTGTATGGAAGGAAGAGACTAAGGCCCGTATTCAATTTGAGCCGAGCTGTGATAATTTAACGCGGCCCGGACTAAACGCTGACTTTGTCTGTTTTGTAGGCGTTAAAGTATCGCGCGCGTGCCCGTAAGGGGTGGATGTATCAAACCTTGGAGAGAGATAAAAGACCAGCTAATTTCAAACACAGCCTGTAACATGGCAGTTAGATACGGATTGGTTGGCAATTTTTTTCTTTCGATTCTATCTCTCTTCAAGTTTTGATACATCATACCTTAAGACAAGGGTCTTCAACCTTTGGCCCTCCAGCTGCTATGGAACTGCACATCCCAGCATGCCCTGCCACCGTTTTGATATAACAGCATGCTAAAACTGTGGCATGGCATCCTGGGATCTGTAGTTCCACAGCAGCTGGAGGGCCAAAGGTTGAAGACCCCTGCCTTAAGAGATAAAGTGGTGTCATATGGCTACAAAATGTTGTATTTTATGTTACATTTAGATGTTTTAATATAACAAGGTGACCCAAAAATGTATTTTGCAGAACAGTGTGCTTCAGAAGAAAAGACAAAGACTGCTGTCTGGTTTGTATGTAACCAGTCAGATAAGGGTTTACATTGCAAGTATAGTCAATATTGGAACTCTGTAAACTAATCTAGAAACCCTGTAATCTAAAATATTTAATTAATTGTAAATATATTATTGCTTGTGCTTATAATTAACGCACCACTGCCCCCTACTATATATTAATATTCATAAATTTTTTGTAGTTGTGCTTTGTACCTTTTAAAATGCCTATTCAGGAGGAGAGCAGGGTATATAAACTAATTCATTACATATAAATGCAACCTTGCCCTGGCATTGACTGCAGAATCTACCCATACAGTATTGATCCTATCTCCAGATGGAGATGGAGGCTCCTGGAAAGCAACTTGAGTGTTCATCCAACTATCACTATCTATTGGAAGCTAAGTGCAGGGTTCTAATAGTCTTACATTACTTTGTTTTGTGAAATAAACATTGTTTAGCTGATATATTTGTTTGTGTGGTTTGATTAACTCCGTGTATTCAAAAAGTGCCTGGTTCCACCGAGAACAAGTGGAGAAAGATAAATTACCAACCAATCAGCTCCTAATTATCATTTTTCAAATACAACCTGTAACATGACAGAAGCTGATTTGTTGGTACTTGATCTCTCTCCACTTTATCTCTCTTCAAGGCTTTGATTTTATCTATCATTTTATAGAATGTGCTGGATAAATGATAGCTAGGATATGAGGGGCAGCACCTCCACTTCACCTCTTTAGAAGGTTTGACACATCTACCAAACTGAGGGGAGATGTACTACTGTGCTCCTCTCCCACCTCACCACAAGGAGAGGAGCATAGGAGAGAGGTTTACGAAAGTGTTTTATATGCAGTTTTGTTAAATGGGTTTTATGAAAAATTGCCAGGACAGGACATGGTGCAGACAGGCAAGATAGCTCAAACTTCATGCTGTCTACCAGTATGGTAAAAAATTAATAGAATACATTAATAAAAAGTATTCAGCTTCAGGGGAACAAGCAATCTCTTAACCGTGATTGGATAAGAGAGAGACCACTCTTAATTGACTGACCAGTAAACATGCTCACCGCAGATTTTTTTTTATTTGAGCAATGAAATACATCAGACCAAGAAAAGAAGATGATTTGCATTTATTAGGAAATCATCTTAAATTTAAAGTTTTGATGCATTTTTTTTTTTAGTTAAAGAATCAATAATAATTTATTTTTACAAGAGGGCATAATATATTTTTAAAGCATATACGGGGCTTAATTTTGTTCATTTAACAAAGGGGAACAATACTTTTACTATACTATATTGTGGCATTACAAGTGCAATCATCCACTGAACATTTGAACCTTGATACTTTCCAGTTACAGATACCAGTAGTGTCAAAGTGCTATTCAGCATGGGGCTGGGCTTCTGTAGGTACGAGTGCCCAATAGTTTATTTTTTTTTGTTCACATTAGATGCAGTATTAGTTTTCAGACTCCAAACCGTAGGATTGACTTGGATCTGAGGAGCATGAGCTGGAATTTAGTGTAGATGGTAAAAACTGATGTTTTCCAGGCAGTTTGCATGAAATGGATGCAGTTTAGTGGGTTTAAAACTGCCACACGTCTCCAATGGTTTTGAGTTTCCAGCCTGTAAACTGCAGGACAGTAACTCCTGTGGTTTAGGGCTGTAAACCAATGGCGATATGAGTGATATTCATACTGCACACGTACACAAAAATATACAGATTTCAGCAGGGTGGGACTGGCCCACAGGGGTACAGAGGAAACCTCCGGTGGGCCCTACCCCCTCCTCTAGGGATCAGGTTCAGACTGTGCACTTGAATTGTACATATGTTACATTATGCTGCTCAGGACTATGGTGTATTTTCATTTATCTGGCATATTATCATGCATGCATTACAGGTATTTACTATATAGATTTTTTTTAAAGGGGCCCAGACCATGCACTCTCTAATGGTTATCCAAGCCTCTGTGGAGGCTGGCCACACCCCTCCTGGAGGCTGGCCACACCCCTAAGGGCCCACATCACTTCTTTCTCCCAGTGGGCCCTTTATGCCCCAGTCTGACATTGGATTTCAGCATCAAGACTCCTTGCATCTGGAGAGGCGACATAGGGGATGAGTAGATTTAAATACATTATGCTTCTCCTGACAAGCATATCTATATCTTGGGTGCTTGATAATTAAAGGGACATAAGGCCTTTAAGCCTGAGGAGGATAATCACCATATTGCAAATCAACATTGTCACTTTGTTTTGGTGATTTGAATGATTTCCCGGCTATTTGGATTAGTGAGTAGGGGGTGAAAGAGTTACATTTCAGGGTTTACAGGGGTGCGTTTTTAGCCGCTAGTGTTGGAATGGGAGGTGATATGAGGGTGGATGCTGTACGTACTACCTATCGGTTCCTGTAAGAAGTCATTTACCACTCACATGTCTCTTTGTTTGCTGCTGTTGTTTGGTTGGCTGAATGGTTAGTAGAAAAGTTTCATCATCAGCAGATACATGTGGTAGTTGCGGAGTACTGTAATTAATGAAGGTTTGAATTAAGTCACAACTCTAGCCGGGGACCCAGTGAGTGAGACGTGTTTTGTGTTCACTGCATAGTGCATCTGACAGGTGACAGCTTTTGTTGCCACCTTAATTTAAGGATCAAAAATTTCAAATCATTTTATAATAAATTTTTTACAAATGTTTTGGCCAAACACAATTCTGTCTTTTTTTCTTATTATATACCTTATGGTTATTTATGAGTTTAGGTTTAAATATGTTGATGTTGTTAAAGGTTTAATATTATGGGCAGATTGCCAAGAAACAGATTCTCAGCCAATAAGCACCTTACTATCAGCACTATGTAGAGTTCTAGACACTTCTGGTTGGCAGTTTGTGGCGTGACCCCCTGCTGACAGCAATTAAAACACTGAAGTTCCTGCTATTTTATATCAAGCTGCGGATGTCTGTTTTTATTACTTAACCGTCATTTCCACACAGACAGCTTTACTTAAAATGATGAACATTTAATTTTCAATTGATAAACAACAGATGTGGAGATGTTGTATTTTTTATATATATAGATATTATATATAGATATATATTGTAAGTGCGGCTTTCACTATTATTATGACATTCTCTTTTGTGTACCTGACTGCATTTCTCTATTTAAACACATTATAATGATATTGTAAATCATGGTTAATGCCTTCTACATCGAGTGCTTGTACACATTACTTTGTCAAAAACTTTGATTCTTTAAGGGAACAGAGGGCCTGATTCAGAGTCGCTCGTAAGCGGCCGCTCGTTCGCTCTGAGCGATGTTCGCACAACTGCGCAAGTGTATGGTTCGCAATGCGCATGCGCAAACCAGTCATTGCGGACGGAAATTGTGCGCTCGTAAAACAATGAGGGGCTACTAATTTGATTGACAGAATGTACATTTTGTGGGTGGTAACAGGGGAGGTGCTTGAAAACGGGGGAGTGGAGATCCGAACGCAGGCGTGCCTAACGGTCAAAATGGCGTTTAATGGGAGTGTATAATTAGTAAAGGAGCGTCATCGACCACGTCACTTGGTTGTCTTTTAGCCTGAACTGCTCGCAGTGATAGCGGGAAGTAAATCCTACCACAAGCACTGCGAGCAGTTCAGATGCCTTTCGATGTTCCCGATTAATCTAATCTAATAAATAACGGAGATGACGTGTGATGCGAACGGCAAAGGGGCGTCTTTACAAAATAGCGAGCGCATTCTTCGGATGCTCGCTCAGACATAGAGGCGTCAACACACCGCAAAGAGCGAGCGCTCAATTTAAATATCCGGCCCCTGTTTAAGAACGAGCATCCGCAAATAGTGTCCGGGTCTGAATCAAGCCCAGAATCCTGTACTGAGGACTTGTGTACGGTCCCAGGAACACTGTACCAGTGAATTGCAGACTCAGTTTGAACAATATGTGATAAACAGAGTGAACCATAAGAAATGGTAAGGTAGAAAAATCAGATATGATTCTGCAAAATACGTTCATTGATTACTGCTCAGAATTGGGAACAGCTAGACAGTGATTCTGAGGTAGAATATGAGGAAGATATAATGGGGCAGCTGCGCCCTGTTAGGCATACTACCCGTACATCCAAGCAGGAGAGTAGACAGCAGCAGCAACAGGTTCTAGCAGATGGGATAGCTATGGACTAAAATAATCAACCTTCCGGTTTACCAGTGGTAGGAAGTGATGGGGCAACAGCTATAACAGGACCAGGAGGGGTACAAGTGTTTGTGAGGAATCCTCTATATACAAACTCCCCCGAATCTGTAAACATACAAGGGACGAGACAAGGGGTACGGGAGCAAGAAGCCACTGCTTCAGAGAGAGCGGGCTTCCGTGGCAATGGAAGATTGGAAACAGAGAAATCTATTGACATGTCCCGCAGATTGAGACAGGGGGCTAATGAATCCCTTCTAGAATGACTGAGGGAGACGGGAGGAGATTCCATTGAGTTAAATGCCAGGGAGATGTCTCAAATGAGAACTTTGTCAACAGATCCCCTGGCAGTTGCAGATGTATCATAGTATGGGTGGTATATGGACTCTACTGATAGGAGTACGAGCAGCCATATGTGAAGTGGTTAAAACTCCAATGTCTTTGATGCCTACCACCCCATGGCATAACACCACAGAAGGTATTCGTAGATTGCGTTTGTTGGGATGTGTGAGAGGGCTGGTGAAAGTGGTGGCCATGGATGATACAGGCGCTACTCTAACCCCCTGGAATGGTCCTGATTTCTGTGTGTTGAATGAAGAGATGTGTGATGTGTTTGTAAAGTCAGCACCCACAGATATTAAAGCCCCGCTATATTTAGAGACAGCTGATACAAAAGGAACCCCAGGCCAAGAGTAATACACGTCACAAAGTAACCTGCAAACAGATGTTTTTTGAGTTATTGAATGCAGGTACCCCAAGAAAAGAAATAGATGGGGTTGGGACTGATGTCTTGTTAAAAATGTGGTTAGCATTGAAGAAGAAGGGAGATAACACAACACTCACCAAGCAGAAAACAAACAGTGATGTAGACGAGGAAGTAGCAGAGAAGGTGATTCAATCTGCTCCTCCCCGGAGCCCCTTCTCTATGCCATCACCCTATGCTGAGGTAAGGGCAGAGCTAGACTCATTTTGGGGACACGCCCTCCAAAAAGATACTCAAAAAACGGGAGGGTGGATTGTACCACAGCCTTTATGATTGATAGGTGAGTCTCTGGATTCACAGGCACAGAGATCACAGCCTGTGAAATACCAGATAAGCACATTACAACCCAGAGACAAACGCCCTTATGTGTTATGTGCAATTTCATGGGATAATGGGGCTACTGTTACACACTGTACAGCTCTGTTAGATACTGGAGCTGAAGTCTCATTGGGCCAGATGTATGAAGCTCTGGGAAGTGATAAAGTGCAGAGTGATAAGCGACCAGCCAATCGGCTCCCAACTGTCATTTTTTAAACACAGCCTGTAACATGACAGTTGGGAGCGGATTGGTTGGTCGTTTATCACTCTGCACTTTATCACTTTCTGGAGCTTCATACATCTGCCCCAATGTTCCAAAGAACATAAGTACCAGCTAGCGCCACTACATGGGTAGCAGTAGAAGGCCTGTGGGTATACAAATGTGGGTGGCACAATGTCACTGCAAGATGCAGCTAGGCATATCATAGGTATGGATATTTTGAAGGGACAGTCCATAGACACTCCCTCGGATACCTATGTGTTTGGTTGTGCCATAAGGACATGCACCCTCTTGCCAGTGAAAAGTGTAGTGAAGGGTGAGGATAAATGGGACCCTGTGTATATCCCTGTCCCTGACACCCTTGTGCACATGAAGCAATACCGCATACCAGGTGGCCACAAAGAAATTAGAGAGACGTTGGCAGCCTATGTGGAGGCAGGAATATTCAGACCAGCCATCAGCCCAGTTAATGCCCCTGTGTTCCCAGTGAAGAACTCTGATGGATCATGGAGAATAACTGTGGATTATTGGGCTTTGAATGCAGACACACAGACTTTAACTGCAGCAGTTCCTGACATGATATCAATTGTACAGAGGATTCAAGATACTTCTTCTGAATGGCATGCAGTAATTGATCTGGCTAATGCATTCTTTTCTATTGCTATAGATCCACGCAGTTAAGACCAGTTTGCCTTTTCCTGGGACGGGAGACAGTATGCTCCTACAGTGTTGCCTCAAGGGTAGAAACACAATCTGTCCATATGCCATAGTCTAGTTCCCAGGGACCTAGAGGTACTAACCGGACAGCTGAAGTGTCAGCAATACTACTACATTGATGACATCATGTTGTCTGGGGCAACTGCAGAGGAGGTAACTGAAGACCTACAAAGACATTATGATGTACCACAAGAAATACAATCAGATAATGGTACCCACTTCACTGGATGTCAAGTTCATGCCTGGGCTCAGGAGAAGGGAGTTTATTGGGTGTACCATATACCTTATTACCCTCAGGCAGCAGCCCTAATAGAATGCATGGATGACCTACTCAAGGACCAGATTAGGAAAAAGATGCCCAAATATACTCTGAAGGGATGGGATAAGATCCTTTGGGAGGTAGTGTGCAGTTTGAATGAAAGGGCCATGGGGGAAGAGACGTTACCCTTTGAGAAAATGTTGACACCAGTACCACCAAGACCCCCACATGAGGTTATCATCCGGGTGAAAAATAGGCTAGAAAAATCTAGTGCTCACAGCTTGGTGGTGAAGACAAGTTGTATCTACACTTTTCAAGAAGAAACATGTGAATTGGAGGTAGACATTGGAATCATACATGTGATACTAATCCTATCTATTTTCCTGCACACAGGTTGTATCCAAAACTACATACTGTAGAACACCACCAAGATGCCATGTTTCAATCTGCTTGGCTCATGACTTGATCAAGGGCATCTACTACGATGATGGTTGGAGTGATTCTTACAGTGTTAATGACTGTACAGGAACCTGACCTATCTCAACTTGAAATTTATACAACTACTGGAGCAAAGAAAATAACAAGGGCTCTGCATGGAATGACTGATGACTGGAACAATCAGTTGGTTCAGCCACATTGTGCGTAAAAACATGGACACTTGGATCAAGCTCACAATACAATGACTCAGAATATGATCTAGATAGTACAGGATGGCTATACTGGCTAGATCCAGCTAAGTGGTTCTATGGGATCAAAGGGTGGTTCATGGAATTCTTATTTTTAATAGGATATATTTTGATAATATTTTTAGCAATATACTCGTATTTGGTGATCAAATGTTATATATGGTTATTTAGGTTCATTTTGTTCTAGTGTAGAAAATGTTAAATCATATCTTGTTAAGATGATAACTGATACAGGTGAAACTTAGAAGGTATATGGTGCAATATCACCTGAGAGCAAGGGTGGAATGTATCAAGAGTAACCAAAATGGAGTTTTCAAGCTATTTTGATGTTCAGTGCTCTCAGTCGGTTTAGCATCATATACAGATTGTGACATAGTCCAGTATATGTCAATATGTTTTAGAATGCTAACTAGTTAGCTATTACAAATGTATTGTTATGAGACAAGATATACTTAAGCCTGTTTCAAAATAGTCTTATCTTCAACTACACACAAAATACACACCATAAATGTACTGAATTCCAATATTCATAATTGAGGCAACAGTGCCCCCTACTATTTGTAGATATTTGTGTGTATTGCTAAAGATGTTTTTTATACCTTTTTAAAATGCCTATTCAGGAGTTTTTTCTCTCAACATCTAGCATATATAAACTGTACTGTGTCAGTATAGAGGTAGTCTTATTCCTGGAACAACACTGACTGCAGAAGTGTCTGGATGTTTGACCATAATCCAATCTCTAGATGCTGAGAGAAAGGCTCCTGGATTTTCCGATGTGATTGCTGTATATACTGAATGAATCAACAACTGTAGCTAAGTATTATATTAAATGTACACTTTTATATTCAATTTGTTTGTTTAAGTATCATTTCTGGGAATCCACCCATCTGGAATCTTTTAGATCGAACCCACTTGAAACACCCTCTAATGTCTCATGTCTCCTTATATGCCAGAGGCCCCTCATGTTCATTTATATGCCATCAGATCAGAGCACCTCATATGCCAGAGCCCCCCATGTCCCTGTATATGCCAGATATCAGATCACAACTTCCTTATCTTGAGTCATGTGCCCCTTTATATGCCAGCCAAGATACCCTACCCCCTTGCCTTGCCTTACCTTGTGCCACTAGCAGTATCTGTACCTAGGTCCAATGGTCAGTCTGAAACCAAATCCAATGAATCTCAGAGACTGAACATACCTCTATTGCAGTACTTCCACTGTGCACTGAGCACTCCCTGACAGCAGTAACCTGGCTGGAAGTAAGAGTCAGAGGAGGCAAACCACAGACTAGGCCAGCAGAGAGGGCCATGAGTACTGTAAACAGGGGAAGGGGCAGCAGAGAGGGCAGTGAGTACTGTAGCCAGGGGGATTTCCACACATGACGCATCCGATATTACTAAACTGACGCCAAATAAGTCTTCCTGATTTCAAGTCAGGTTGCAATCATAACCCTGGAAAGTCAAAATGGCAAGAAGGAAAGTGCATAAGTTTTCTGTTTTACCAAAATAATTACAAAAAAGTTTTATCCCTGTAAACAGTCATTTAATGTAATAATGTTTAAACCTCATTTTTATACTAAATTGTATCTTTTTAAACTTATTTAGTGAGACTGCAGCCTAATTCTAGGCATTTAATTCCATTGAGTGTCTATAGATTCCAGCATGTGAACAGCTAAGAAAAGTTGCACTGTGGTCCAATAGTAAATTAACTCTTATCACCCCAGCTTAGCATCACTCAGCTGTCTCGAAACAACTTTTTGATTTTTAAAGATCCTATTTTTCGTCCCGATCAGGGACATATTGATAGATTTGCCCCAAAATGAGCTCTTTCAACAAACTAATTTGGAACAGAACACATCTCTGCATCTAACAGAAAACATGGGGCACAAATGCCAGCTGCAATCCCAGAGCATAGACAATACCCCACAATGGAGTATTTATGCAGGTGAGAAATATGATAAATAGGCAATATGGCTAAGCTCATTCATTTAAGCTTCCAGCCTAACAATCATGACACTAGGCTCAGCCAAGTTCCACATCTAACAACACACAAGCGCCCATTAAAATGGCAGTGTGTAAAAAGACACGCTCACAGCAGAACCTAATTATTAAAGGCTCATGAGGGTGAATCCGACAGCCGAACGGGTCTCTATACAGTATCAAGCAGTGCTTATTTGATATTTTGTAGTCTTTGTAAACACTGCTAAGCTTTTATATGTGGCAGCAATATTAGTTAGAACAGAAAGAATATTTAGGATAATTGTAATGACATTTTGAATACAATCTAAACTGATATGGAATTAAAAATAGTCAGGTTCCTTTGTTTTTCTTTACAGTATTTTTTTGCCAGATAATCTGATGTGAAGCTCTTAACCATAAGCAAATAGGCAGCATTGGAATTGGAAGAAAACAAGCTGTTATTTTTAGATCAGTCTAATGAATAAAAACATTGGAGCAAAAGGTAAAAAAATTATAATTTTTTTTCCCCTTGAAGAGACACATGCCTAAAATATATCAAAATGCTACAGCACATACTAAACAGATAATGCATTAAGATTAGTGTACCCAATTCTACTAGTTAAATAACAATGGAAAATGTGGGGAGGATTTCTGCTGCTGAAAATGCACAACCCAGCCTGAAAATAGCCATTTAGTACATCAGTTAGCATAATAACAGTATACTGAGTTATAATGTGGCACCCCACCAACACCCTGTGTTCCTACCCATGCTGAGGTGCCCCTATGAAGATGCAAAGTAATAATATACCTCCTGCCATGATTTAACTGTTTTCATTGAGGTTTAGGGACTTTTTGCACTGCCCCCCAGCGGTGGTGGATGTTAGGGACCAGTGAGTACTGTGGAAGGTTCAAGGATTTGAACTAGGGAAAACGGCAGCTGGTGGCTGCGCTGTCTGAGGAAAGGACCAGAAAGGAGCGGACCTGCACTGGGATTTTTACCTCTGCTCCTGAGGTAACCGGTGGGCAGGCTGCATGAGCGGAAGCGTTATTCTGGGAGTCCAGTGCAGCAGTGTCTTCCCTGGCAGTGACGGAGAGCCAGGTACCCTCCAGCAAGTACGGCAGAGGCTGGGACGGAGCAGGCAGGCTCCCGTACCTCAAAGGGAGACGGGGAGATGGACTCTAGGCACCATTTGTAATGCAGCAGCTATTGGTGGTCAGATGATCTCCCATCCACCGACAGACTCACATATAAGGAAGACGACCAGAGTGAGGTCTGTAATAGTGCACAGCTCTCCCCTACCTATCCAGCTCACTGCTACAGAACCTATCAGTGACTTGTTTGCCACATAAGCAACCAGGTTCTTACTGACTTGCAGTCTCTTTCGGAGGTCACCTAGTAAATAGTGGCCTAGAGAACTCTGCATTTAATATATTTAATTCATCTTGCCAACACCTCACACAGGGAGGATTTAAGCTGGTTTGTCCAGGCCTGTAGCCTGCAGCATAGTATAATTAGTAACTATGTTGAGCTACAGTTTTAGCATTATTTCAGCTGCTCCAGGGATGAGCTTAGCTGACATTTATGTACCCAGACATGTGAAGCCTCTTCAAAACCACAGAGAAGGATAAGCAGCATCTCTCTATTTTCAGTAGGAGAAACAGCATTGAATTCATCGGCATATCGGAGTGCCATGTTTATTTCCTCACCTACAAGCCACGGAATATTGAAATATATACAGTATATGCATATATATATATAAAGAAGCCACTTGTTTTATCACGCTAAACCAAAGTGAATAAAATTGCTACTGTCCTACCTGGCATTGTATCCACCCTCATCTGAGGATTAGAACTGCTCAAATAGACTGAAAGTCATCTATGTTTATTTACATGCTATTATAGTGAGGAGTAAAGGGAAGGCTGATAGAAATTCATCATTCCCATTTCGTTTAACAAATCTTATGCTAAATATTATATAGGCTATTAAGTAAAAAACTTTAAACAGATACCCTCTAGTTGAAACTGCGTTCTTTATAGTGAGCCAAATTTGTTCACTTATGCAAGTGCTACATATTGCAATATCAGATAGTGTTGTTACCCTGTTTTAATTTCCTGTTAAGTTGCATTGTTTGAATTGGTGCTAAAGGATGTGTCAGGCTAAACATTTCTATCCCCAACAGCTGAGTTCCAGTGTTCCTGAAAAATAAAGCGTTTTCTTTGTGGATGGAGCATATTTAATATGTATACATTTGGCAATATTGTTACTTGAGTAGATGTTTGCTGAGAAACTATTCTTATAATTGTGTTTACTTAAATTGTTGTTTTTAATAAGTTGAAACTTATACGGTAACAATGGGTAACATTCTTTGTGTCCTTACCACTCTGAGCAACCAAGAAGAAGTAAAAACTCTCTCCTATTCTGGTAAGATTGGAGTGTATCACACCACACTTTCACAACACCTGGCGGGGTATCACAATAATATAAGATAAGTACTTTCATTACCCTTTTGCTGCCCATGTGCGTGCCAATTTGGTTGGCATATATGTTGATTATGGACCAAACTGGTTCATGTTACGTATGTGGGCGAGGGCACAAACTGGTCTGAACGGTATGCAGTCGTCATGTCGACATTCACATTGTCGACATGGTCTTCAAATGTAACCCCCCTTTTTTACCACTAAAGGGTCACCAGGTTACTAACTCCCATGTTGTATAATGTACCCACCTTTAACCTCTCTCTAAGTGGTGTACCATTATTTTATCAGTGCCTCCACCCAAGTATGTAGAAGGGGCATGTTCGTTGAACACACAGACATCTGTTCCTTATTCTTTTTGGATGCTTGCATCACACCTCCAGGTAAGTAAACACAATTACATATAGATATAACGTTCTTTATATTCACAAAATTCCAAGTAAATAAGAACATACATTCACCTCATTATATGACATAACATTGTACTGTGTTGTATATTGACATACATATTGTTTATCTGAACAATGCAGTAACATCATGCATAAATAATAACAATATATCAATATAGATATCCTCCTAATACTAAGTTCTAAAAGTCCGGTTGCAGTTCCTAAGTAAGTATTTCACGTGAATAGAACACTCTTCTCTCCTGAATGTTAATTGTTTGTTTCATTTTTTTAGAGATAACAATATATTTAACCTAAGATGCAGAAATAGTTCCTGTGGATCTCTGCTATCAGAAGCCAAAACTGAATAGTTACTTTACTGTGTGATCAAATGTCAATATACCAGTTTTCAGCTTTGTCTGAATAAGTGCAGTAAACTGTTCTCTCCCCCAACTCTTTAGTCAGTCTGGTATTAATGAGAGAGCATTAGAGATATAGTACATGAGGCTAGTAAGTGCAGGTAACACGGCAGCCTGCTATTGGTGTGACTGCCCAGCTCTCTCACTATACCGCAGCTGTATGTGTACAGTACATATGATTTACTCACTGACAGCCAATAGTGATGAACCTCTGCTGACTGCTGCTGTGTACAATACCAGGATATCCCTCTTTACCGGGCTGGCAGGACTGGCTATTTGCTGGCAGCTGTCCTCTATCTCCTACCTATGCCCGATCAGCTGAAAGGGGCTTTAATCTATTTCCAACCACTACCTGTTAGTTACAGGTAAAATATATCTGTTAGTATTTTCTGTCTTTAATATTCACTGAAGAGAATGTGAAAGGACTCTCCCCAATTTCTTCCCTAACTGTGCCCAGGGTCATTTCCCCTATTACATCCATATGCCTCCACACTCTCCTCACTTGTGCTGCTGCTAAGCTCTGGGTGAGGGCAGTGTAAGTAGACCACTCACTAGTGGTAGGGTGCCACAGCCACTGCCAACCTACCCCCAGCACTACTTCCAGCACCTGCCTTGCTTAGGGCTGGTCCAGCCATTTTCAAAAGCCCACTGGAGCCTTCATCAGATAGGATAGCTAATCATAAGCTGTATGACAAAGAGCTATGCTGCCTTCCGACTACAGCTCTCTACCCCTGGTCACCGGATGGTATACCACGCTGCATCCTCATTGCCAGCAGCTTCCATCATTGCCACTGCTCACCAGCCCAGGAGATGGCTTTTTCAGAGCTGCCAGCCAGGGTGCCGCTGTCCTGTACCCACTCCTGACACACATCAGCACCGACAGCCACCTTTCTGGCAAGGCAGGAACCATTGCTTCTACTAGCATCCACCCCCCTGTGCCCAGGAGCCTATCCACCACTAAGCTGCCACCTGGGACACAGGGGGGTGAGCACTCCAGCGCCCTCTCAGTCTACTGGCAGCTCCTCTTATCTCTCTCTCTCTGTCCCTGCCCTTCTTTATTCTGACAGGAACTGAACCACTCCCAGCTAGATCACTCCGCCTCTTCTACTAGTGTGTGTGTATCCCATACAATGAGTCACACAGTCACATCCCCACCAAAGAAAGAAATACCATGTAAACTTCCTGTAAATACACAAAATAGATATACCTGTATACATAAATTATAGAAGGGCTATGTCATGAATACAATTAAGCACATCTATATACATATAGTTTACATCACAAATTGTACATTTATAAATATTACAATAATTTATGAGTATAGTACTTATTTTAATCCTTAACCAGGGTTACAATAATGTTGACATTGTGAATGTCGACCGGCAAAATGTTGACAGTCCATTCTAGTTGTTAGGGTTAGGCTGAAGTTAGGTTTGACTGTGGTTAGGGTTAGACTGTGGTTAGGGTTAAGATGCAGTAAGAGTTAGGGTTGGGGTTAGGCTGCAGTTAAGGTAGGGCACATATACACTAAACATGCTATGTCAACATGCCAGCTGTCGACATTCACAATACTGGCATTCTATCTGAAGAAATCCCCAGTCACTGAAGAAACGCATTAGGAAGCACACCCCTTTATCATCTACATTGGATTCTATGGGCCAAATGTAATAGGCTAAGAGTTTAGAAAATGTGGGAGTTTAGCAGTAAACTCTGCCCATTTTGAAAGTAAAACTCAACCACTGTTAAACATCTGGATGAGAGTTTAAATCGTGAGAGTTTTAGGAGTCTGAAAAACATGCGAGTTTGCATTTTCTTGAACTCTATTGCATTGGTCGAGTTTAAAAAGTGTGAGAGTTTACTGTTAAACTCTAACATTTTCCAAACTCACCCCCTATTACATTTGGCCTATGTACCAGTGATCTCTCTGGAGCTGTTCTGCCGCTTGACGTTCGTAACTTGCAACCTGTCATCATACGCTTGGATCCAAGTATAAGCATCCCTGGCCAGGATGTCAGTCTGGACCCAGTATAATCCTAAAACAGCATGAGACTTGTGCACCGGCACTCACAGGATTTATAGCTTTCCATTCCGGTCCGTCTTTGTGCCAGTATCCAGTGCTGCTGAGGACACGCTGCACATTTACACTACAGTGGTTACTAATAAGCCGAGGTCCCCCGGGAGCCAGCACTTACAATTAGTATTTATTATATACCTTATTGGAAGTCAGTTCTTTATGCCCTCATGACATTACGGGCATTATTTCCTTCAGGTGGACTTCACCTTGTATATACAGGAAGATTTTGAGGTGAGACCAACTACATAATTATAACAGCCTGATGTGGCTGGTAGATATACGGCTTTAAACAACATTGGTTAAAACAGCTATATTATATTATTATGGGACTACTAACACACAGTTCACGTGTGTGTTAGTAGTGCATTTAAACAACAATAAATTCTGTGCAACAGTACTAAAGACACTGGTAATTTTATATATATATATATATATATATATATATATATATATATTTAGCGTAGAAGGTTGGTGTCACTCTCCAGTCTACATCACGTCTGAATGGTCAACGTTTTGAGTTTATTAGAATGCTCCTCTTCAGGACGTACCCTGATGACCACGGCAAACATTGCATTGGAGTGAGAGTGCCTAGACTACAGAACTATATATACTTCTAATCTTTTTATGGCACATTTGCAACTTACCAATTTATTGGATGCACCTACAGCGTAGTTATATCTATCATACTTCTTTCTGTGTATTGGCTAGCAACCATTTTTGAACGGCAGCGAGGTATTCTCCATGGTGTGATTATTAAAAACATTGTTGTTTCTTTATATTTATATTGTTGGTGACACCTTCCAAGCGCCTGTGGCTATAATATTTTTTCTACCAGAGAGTGTTCTGCCTGATGTGGGAGGAGTTATGGGGGAGTCACCTCTGAGACTGTGGTGCTGGGAAAGAACAAAAGGAACAAGAGAAGTATGAGAGATTCAGGGGGAGAGGTATCAAACATTAGAGAGTGATAAAGTGGAGAAGTTGCCCATAGCAGCCAATCAGCTACGAGCCGTCATTTATCTAACACAGCCTATAAAATGACAGAAGCTTATTAGTTGATTAGATGCTATGGGCATCTCTCTCAACTTTGATACATCTCCCCCTAGTGAGAGAGACATAAATCTAAGAGTATGAAGCCGCACCCAAGTTAAGTCGGAACACAAGGGGCCTGATTCTGAGTTGAGTGTCCGTATCTGCGTCTTTATCTGGTCACACATCTGTGACTTTATACAAATGCCACTACAAAGCCCATGCCCTGGTGTACAGCCGTGTGCCCGAATGTGCAAGGACTGAGATGCCCATTTTCACAGTCCGTAGATGCTGAAATACACTTAGTGTGTCTTTACTCTCTTTAGACACCACCATTGGTCTCACTAACTGAGTATGGCCTCCTATGTGACCGAATAAGGGCCTGTGTATGCAAACACTTCAGTGACACACTTGCAACACTCCCATAACCCACTCACAAGACGGACCGATCTCCGTGTGTCTGATTCGCCACCTCCAAGTCACTGCCCAGAAACACCCAATACTTTTTCAATGTACTTCTCTGTGCATGCCTCTGAAATTACAATTGAAACTCTGTACGAATACAAATGGGACACATGCACAGTGCGACTTAGACGCACACAGTAATAAAAATTGCACAACTACATCCAACAACGTCATAGCACGCAACTCAGAATCAGACCTGAAGGCCAAGGTTTGAGCCACAGTAATATGATGTATGTTGGCAAGTACGAGAGATCCAACAGGATAAACCAGGCATGTTCTGCAAGAGGATTTAGGGGAAATCTGCAGGGCAGGAATGTGGTGGGAGAGACAATCTCCAAACAGTGAATGTCAGCTCTGGAGACAGGATAGTTTTTGTGCACCCACTAAGACTGATAGTGTGTTATATTATTGATGTTTGATCCTGTAAATAAATAAATCTATTTTCATAAGTGATGGTAACTGTGCACTGCATCACATGCTGCATCTACACTACACCTGTTATTGAATCTGCATGTCCAGAGATACTTGTTTGCTGAATCTGACCCACAGGATGCTGAGGTGAGGGAGACTAAGCTATAGTACAGCCAAGTGTAATACCAGGTAGGAGATATGCAGAGCTCACTACCACAATACACCCAATCAACCAGGGGTTACAGTAAAGCTTAGCATTTTTTAGCACTTTGTTCTAAAGAATTCGCTCTGTTATTTTCTTCTCCCTTCCCATAGAAGCTGGAATCATATTTCCTTCAGCCAGTACACGAGTTCCCTGGGGAAGCCATTCAGACAGATAATGTGAAATACAGGTGCGTGTTTGTTAGGGTTTATTTGTGGTAGATGTATTTAAAAGGACGCAGTGTCCCCAGAATGAATGTACTAATGCATAATGTGGGGTTCACCAGATGTCTGCTTACCCATTTGTAACCTTGATGACACACCGGGGAACGTTTCATGAGATGGAGGAGACTGGCAATTCATCTGCTCAATATGTCCTATAAGTAGAGGACTACTTCTAACAGGTAAACTTCAACTTTTTGCAACTGCAGTTTACTATGTACAATACAGTTATACATATTGATCACAGGATAAGCTACAGCATATGCACAGTACGCTGTCTCACACCCCAGTAAACATGATTGTCTCAGTGAAATTTAAAAGATCAAACATCTGTCTGCAAGACACCTGCTCATCACTATCAAGCTTAATTGCATGTTTCCATACCATATTCAGCAATAATGCAAATGATGCAAGCAACCAATAGGAATAATGGAAACACGGACATCTAATAAACACTTGGTGACTGGTTAGCTGGTAAGAAGGTAAGATGCAGAGGGATATAAAGAGATAGAGACTAGGACACAGTAAGTTGGGCTGGAGCATGGGGTAATGGAGATAGGCATGTTAGCAATGTAATAAAGATGGACATACAGTGTTATTGCCATCCGGTTTATGGGTTCATAATTAAATTAGGTTACGTCTGACAAGAAAGTATCCAAACAAAACATTTTCATTAATTAATATCTCTAATGCCAATCTCCAGAACAGTACAATCTATTTGTTTATGTACTATGTAAGGCACTGTGGAACACTTGTGGCGCCATATAAATAAATGATAATAATAATAATAATCGCTAGAATATAATTGGTTTACATATAGTTATACGTTTTCAGCAAAATTTTAGTACTTACAGATGTGTCCTCATGCACCTTTCCTTTTTTGCTTCATATGGCACGATATGCTTAGCATGGCTAAGGTGTTCCACCATGAGTAGCGATTGGATAAATTCACAATTGTTTTTACTGCAAAAGATTTTTTTATAAAGTAGCGGATTTAAGTAGCAAATTTTAAGAATAACCACAAGGCATGGCTAAGTCACAGAGTCCATTCCATGTCAATTTGGGCCATATGGCAAGATTTTAAGAAAGGTGGACACATCTGTAATTGTTGACACAATGAGGATCTTTAGACCAATTCCTAAACAAGAGTACAGTATACTGCAACCTAAGCTGATATTCAGCTTTAGGCTGGGCTCCATGCCAAGCTTAATGTTGCCTCTCTTAGGAGCATACTGTACTTAATTATTTGGAGTTGGTAAAGACAGCTGGGCTAATATCCTGGGATTCTTTTGCTGTTGAAAATGGGGGATCACAGCAGATATCTCTAATATCTGCTGCATTCCTCTGTGCATACAACACAGGGACCAAAAGTATTTATGGGAAAGGAGGAGTGAGACTCATTGTCCACATATACCCCTAAAATGGAGGAGTCCCACTTGTCCTTAGCACTAATAGGGGCCTATTCATCAAACAATAAATGGCCCAGTAATATATTTAGGTAACTGGGCCACTCAACATCACGGGTCTGAATAGGACCACCTGAAAATTTTCGGAGTTTGCTTGCAAGAACAAGTGCCATTTTCAAATGGCGGTTGTTCTCAGATCCCCACTCTTTCCATGCATATGCATAGATGGACCGATGAGGGAGAGGTAAATAGTGTAGCTACTTCTGTAGCTGCACTACTAACCATGTGGACAGCTGGATTTCGGAGCAGCTGTCCCCACACCAGAGCAATTATGAATTTCTCCAGTGTCATGTTTCCCAACTGCGAGTTGGATACTTAAGTATCCCTCGCAGTGAGATGAATACTTCATCATCGGGGTCCATACGTCCATTGATTAATAGGCCCCATAGCTTCCAAAGTTAAAAAATATTACTTAACTGTCCAACTTTAGTATTTCCTGATGGTGGGGGCCAGAAGAAGAGTATATCAGCCACAATGCTACAAAAATAAATCTAAAATGTCAGGGCATGGGAGAGGGCTCTAAGAGTATCTCCCTTCCTGGCACCTAGAGACTCAGGGGCATCCTTACAAGTTACTGTCTGGTGATCATGGGCCTGATTCAGACCCACTCGCGAGCGGCTGTCCGCTCGCAAGTGGGTCGATGTTATGCACTGAGCATGCGCATGACAGAGGGAGCTCCGTCGTGCGCATGCGCCAGACGCGACGAGCGAAGGAAAGTCCTTCGCTCGTTGTGTCCGATCAAAGGGGGCGTGCTGTCAATGTTGATTGACAGCACGCCCCCTTTGGTGGGCGTGCCGGGGGCGTGCCTCCCTGACGGGGCGTTCCCACGGGAACGCCTCCCATCAGAAGCCGGCCCACTGACATCACTAGTGATGTCAGTGGGAGTGATTTTGGCTCTGATAGAGCCAAAATCACTCCGGAGCTTGCGGTTGAAAACCTCAACCGCAGGCTCCGGCTCGCAATTTCAATGGTCGCGATGGTCTCGACCATCGCGGCCATCACAAAGCACGCTCGTATAGCCTGTGGGTGGTGACCCACAGCTATACGAGCGTCCAGGAGGACGCTCCATGAAAATGGAGCCCGGCCCTCATTCAGAGCGTGCGCTCTGCTCAGAGCGTACGGCTCTGAATGAGGGCCCATGTGCGATCACCAGACAATAATACCATGCACTGGAGAAAGTCCAGTATGGGGAGGAATACATGGATCTACCCAATCTCCCCTATCCTGACTTCAATAAAATCAGGATTCCCTAATTTTAGGGAGGGGAGTCCCTTTGTTTAAATAATATGGCCCCTTTTGTAGTTAGTGATTATTGACAACATGTGTTTACTCTCCAATAACACCATACACTGCAGAAAACATTAAGCATCTCAGAGATGGGGGAGAGTGTTGTAATTGACAGATCTTCCCCTTCCTGTTTTCAATGAAACTATGGGTACTCATTTCTTAAGAGGATAGGCCCCTCTGTCAAATAATATGCCCCCGTAGTAGTTATTGTCTAGAGCAGTGTTGGCTAACCTTGACACTCCAGCTGTTGTGGAACTATATATCCCAGCATGCCCTGCCACAGTTTTAGCATGCCCTAATAGCAAAACTGTAGCAGTGCATGCTGGGTTATGTAGTTCCATAACAGCTGGAGTGTCAAGGTTAGCCAACACTGGTCTAGAGTTACCATTCTGATCTATTAAATGCTTCAAACTTGAATAACCTGAAAATAAAATAAATATACACAGGTGTTTTAAATTCACTTTCTTGCCATTGTAAAAGCAGACAAAACACGTACAGTATGTGTTCATTTTTGTAGACTTTCTTTGCCGTGTCAGAAGGAATAATTAAACAACAAGGTATAATTTATGTGGGTACTGCATAAACACATTACTGAAATTGCTGTTGGAATGTGAGTAACCCAAAAAGTTCCAAGGTAGGCTCAGCACAGGGGTGAGTAATGCCTGAAAAGAGTAGTCTCAGGCAGGACATTCACTTTGGCTCTTGGTTTACACAGTCCTAGCTGTATGTAATAATGCTGCAAAACAGACACCCATGAAATACATAATCTATAGCCCTGCACAAATCATGAGGGTTGTATATAAAAATAAAAAAAATGCATAAAATAAAGGTCTTAAATAAATAAATAAAGGTAAATGCAGAAATTACAAGTCCACATTACACATCACTGGAGTATAAATACAGTAATTATCCTCCAGGACTTTTACTTTCAACAGATAACTAACTAATTAAAATCTTTACATATTGTGTTAATTAAATAGTTATTTTGTACAAATAATGATACTATATGTGTTCTTATGATTAAACCTTGCACAATAGTACATTTTAGCCCAGTTTTTTTTCCTCTCTATAAATGTATTATTTAGATTCTCTTGACTTCAATGCATTATGGCTTAATGGATAATAGGATTGTAAAAATAGAGATTTGTAATTAATTAAATTCTAGGTTTACGGTTTGCTAAACAACAGCACAGGAAGAACTACAAAAGACAAAGGGGCAGATGTACTAAGCTCTGGAAAGTGATAAATTGGCGAGTGATAAACTATTAACTAATCAGCTCCTAACTGTCATTTTTTAACCACAGCCTGTCAGATGACAATTAGGAGCTGAATGTCTGGTAGTTTATCACTTTCTAATTTATCACTTTCCAGAGCTTAGTACATCTCCCCCAAAATATATTGTCTATGATTTGAGCCTAAAGACTGATGTACTTTTTACATCACATTACCTGACAGCTTATAGGGAAGACTGCATAACAGAGGAATTGTTTTCTGCTCACAGATACTTGTCACCTCTGCAATTCTGCCTGTTTACATGTATAGAAATTTCATTGAGTTACTCAGTAAAGTACTGTATATGCTGAGTTGCAAAGCTGGCCAGGCATGTATCATTTGCATCCAAATTGATATTGCCATGTGTGAGGAACTCCTCTGATCATTAATAGTGACCAAGAATAATTGCAATCCATCCAAGTTTCAATCATACCTGTACAAAAAAAGCAAGTTGCCCATTGAGTATATTATATAATAAGGAGACATGTCTAAATTCACTTCCCTTATGTATATTTATAGCCTGGCTCACCTTAACTTTAGATATATATCAGGATAATTAGCTGATGTTTTCTTCTTCCAATACTTTATGAGTGCATCCACTCAAGGCTCCAGGATTTGTGTTATGAGCTACTGTACCAGGGGTTGGCTTGGGATAACACCCTTTGTCACCCTACAGATAACCTTATTGCACTCTTTAGCATAACCAGCATAAATTGACATACTTCAGTCACCCAAAGAAAATCTACAACTGGATTCAATACACTGTTAACATCATAAACTTTCATACAGATAGCCACTTCAGTTACAACATAATTCTAGATGTTGCATTACAGTCCACAAGCTACAACATTACTGTCTTGAAAAGCATCTTGGTGACTTAAATATGACTCCACTTCCTCTAAACTCCTAGTGATTAAGCACTTACTCTTCCTACTCTCTTTCCTTTTACCAACATTATACTTGTAGAATATAATGCCCTTATAACTGTTTGAACCCCGCAACTCTCTCTATTAAACATATTTCATATACTCTTGTCTTCCGACATAATATTAACAAATATTCATACACATAAACTTTATTTCCACTGTTATTAATTTAACAGTATTATGAATACTTCTTTAGAACCCCTCCATGGGGCAACAGACTCAGAACTCCTTCCAGGGGGTTGTAGACTCAGAGCCCCTTCCTGGTGCTTCAGACTCCGTACTCCTTCCTGGAGTGGCAGACTTAGCACCCTTTCATGGGGTGGCAGATTTAGTGTTCCCTGCTATGGAGGTAACACTAACTGAATTGCTCAAATAGGAGGTGTGTCAGGAACATGGAGGTATGAATGGCACTAGGGGGTGGTTCAATTAGTAAGGTAACAAGACCTCTCACATGTGTAATGTTCTCTATTTCATTCTAAGTTCCCACCAGACCAGATAGACAACTGCTTCCCCTCACGGCCTTTAGACTGTGCACCATAAAAGTCATACTGACCCAACATGAGTTGTAAGATGGCTGGGCTGGTGGAAAGTGTGATCACATTTCTGTGTCTACATGGCACATCAGCATCTGTAATGCATCGTCAACTTTTTGAGATGTACGGTGATAATGTCATGTCACGGAAACAGGTTTGGGTTTGTTGCACTGCCTTTGATAATGGCACTGTATTCAATTAGTGGCGAAAAGCCATTTTGGCTAAAAAATTTCGCCGGTGACATCATTTCGACAGCGGAAACTTATTTCCGTATTCAATTGTGGTGACTTTTCGCCGATGCGGAATTGCAATGCAATGTACCCGGCAGAAAAGTTTTGCCTATGAATAGCTGTCGAAAAAAAGTGCAGAATTGTGGTTATGGGGTGCAAAGGTGGGGAAACCACCATACACCCTTAGGTGTATGGTGGCAGTTCGGACGCCTTTCGATGTACTCGATTAATCTAATAAATAGCGGAGATGACGTAAGATGCGAGCGGTCATGGGGCGTCTTTACAAAATAGCGAGCGCATGTTTCGTTCGCTCGCTCAGACATAGAGGCGTCAACTGACCGCAAAGAGCGAGCACTCAATTTAAATAGCCGGCCCCTTTTTCTGAACGAGCGAGCGCAAATAGAGTCCGGTTCTGAATCAGGCCCTCAGTCCTGTGACAAACAGACAGCCCTTCAGCACTTGGATAGCTCCGTCATTCTGCACCATCACTGGCTAGCAGCACTTCAGCACTTGGATAGCTCCTTTCTTCACTCTGTCCCGTGACAAACAGACAGCCCTTCAGAACTTGGATAGCTCCTTCACAATTTGCAGACACCAGCTGGGTCGGAGTCGGACTACCCAGGCGATACAGGCTAAAAATCTAAACACCTCCTTCCCGGGTCAGACTGACTCCTCTGGCACCGCTGCAGCTCAGGGCTATTCTGCGTGTGTGCACAAAGTGGAAGGCGGCCTCCTCTGGCCCTCCGGTACAGCCCCTACAAATGGCCAAACTCCCTGAGAGCAGTGTTGCAGCAGGACCGCTCTGCTAGGAGCGCAGGCTCCGTCCCGCTTACAGTACTTTAGGGATTAAAGGCCACTTATGACCTGCACTTTTATATCGTCTTTTTCATATCAAGCCCTCTCTTGCACTGGTCACACATCCCTCCATCCCCTTAAACTATATTCAACAAGGCAGGACCCCCAGCAATAATATAATTCAACAATACAATAACTATATTTGAATAAAGATTTTAACATATTATTTATTTATTTAAAAAACATATTACATATTATTTAGAACTATACTTCTATCATAATAAAAAAAAACATAACCACTCAGTAATGGGTTACATAGTGTATATCCAAGCTAATCACAGATTTATCAGCTTAAATCAGATATTCAGGGTTGGACTGGCCCACAGGGGTACAGGGGAAATCCCCTGTTTACCCCACTGCCTGAGGGCCCCACCCCCTCCTCTGGGTGCCATGTTTCAGACTGTGCACTGAATTCTACATTGTTACTCTATTATATGGTCAGTTACCAGGTCAAGCAGGACCACTGATAAACATCGGTTCTTGGTTTGCTTCTATAGACACTACACCAAAATTTGCCTAATGGTTAGTCAAACTACTGTGGTGATTTACCACACCCCTTACGCATGGGCCCCTATCACTGCATTCCCCCGGTGGGCCCTATATGCCCTAGTCCTACACTGCAGATATATGTAACCAAATTTGGATTTGAGTATTTAGTTCAGACCTACACTTGTTGTGGTTGGGAAGTGAAATGTCTTCTTTAATTCAGTTTGAATAAATTAAAGGGCTGGTACTTGGTGGTGCAGGTGACCAAGTGGTAACAATAAATAATTTATTAGAGATGGCCCTAAGTACTGTAATATATGATACAAGCATGGATCTGATCTGCTGAAGACAGGAATGGGGAACATCACACCTCAAAGACTTTCAGTTTACTTTCCAACATTCCCTCTGTACAAATTGGGGAAATTAATCTGATGACACTTATTTAAGCCAAGCCAAATACATTTCATGTGACACCACATGTATTCTGACTGCCACAAATGGTAGATATCAACTTATATGTTGGTGGGAATGGCTTAGCATGATCCAAAGCACTTCACTGCCAAATGTACTAGCATAGCTTTCATGCTTGTACAATGTACTGTATTTAGTGATACAAGATTATCTGAGCCCATTTGCTCTTTCTTGCGTGTGCTACATTTAAGCTTGGTGGTACATTTTCATCCTTATATGACTGCCTTTGAGCACTGGACAAAAGTAAATGTGGATCTTCATCATCCTTTCGGAAATAACTATCACATCATTGTGCTACGGTTAATGGACATCAGTTTCTCACCTCTGTGATACTGATGTACAGTAACTTTATTTTCACCACAGTTAGGACCTGATATATTAGGCCGAATGCTGAGTGAGTATTATGCCAGTTGGCATTGTGTATCTTGCAAGAGCAGTGGGAACACATATATACGCACCAAAGGAGCTATGAATGAACCTGGCACTTATTACAAATTGTTGCAGTCCAGTACAAAGATGCATATATATATATATATATATATATATATATATATAGAGTCCATAGGGTTGGCACTCCCTCCATAAGATAAGACAACTGGGGTGCCAGCAATAGAAAACTTTAGACAGACATCCATCAGGCAGCGGCACTCGTCGGACTTCCAAAGATGAGGCAAATACAGACACACCAAGTGTGTGTATATATATATATATATATATTAGGGGTGTGCACCGGCCACTTTTCGTGTTTTGTGTTTTGGTTTTGGATCTGGATCTTTCTTTGTGTTTTGGATCTGGATTGGTTTTGCCAAAACCACCCTTCCGTGTTTTGGGTTCTGGGTTTTGTGTTTTGGATCTATATTTTTTTGAAAAAAAGCATAAAAACAGCTAAAATCACAGAATTTGTAGGTTTTTCTGCTCCTATGCTATTATTAACCTCAATAACCTTAATTTCCACTCATTTCCAGTCTATTCTGAACACCTCACACCTCACAATAGTGTTTTTATGTCCAAAAGGTTGCACCGAGGTAGCTGGATGACTATGCTAAGCGACACGAGTGGGCGGCACAAACAAGTGACCCATCTAGGCGTGATACTGCAGTGGCAGACAGGATGGCAGTTTGAAAAACTAGGCCCCAAACTGTACATAATGCAAAGAAAAAAAGAGGTGCAAGATGGAATTGTCCTTGGGCCCTCCCACCCACCCTTATGTTGTATAAACAGGACATGCACACTTTAACAAACCAATCATTTCAGCGCCAGGGTCTGCCACACAACTGTGGCTGAAATGATTGGTTCGTTTGGGCCCCCACAAAACAAGCTGGCAATTAATCTGTCCCTGCACAAACTGGCTCTACGGAGGCAAGATGTCATCCTCATCCTCCTCATCCACCGATTCCTCACCCTCTTCAGTGTGTACATCCTCATCCTCACAAAGTATTAACTCGTCCCCACTTGAATCCACCACCACAGGTCCCTCTGTACGTTCTGGAGGCTGGTCTCCCTGGAAGAGCTGATAATTAATTTTGATGAACATCATCTTCTCCACATTCTGTGGAAGCAACCTCCTACGCCTTTCGCTGACAAGGTTCCTGGCTGCACTAAACACTCTTTCGGAGTACACACTGGAGGGGGGGCAACTCAGGTAAAATAGAGCCAGTTTGTACAGGGGCCTCCAAATTGCCTCTTTTTCATGCCAGTACAGGTATGGACTTTCTGACATGCCTACTTGGATGCTGTCACCGATATAATCCTCCACCATTCAGTCAATGGTGACAATATCATATGCAGTGACAGTAGACATGTCAGAAATTGTTGCCAGGTCCTTCAGTCCGGACCAGATGTCCAAACTTGGTCCTGCCTGCCCTGCATCCCCGCCAGCGGGTTGCTTAGGATACCTAAGTTTTTTCCTGGCAGCCCCAGTTGCGGGAGAAAATGAAGAAGGAGCTGTTGACGTGTCACGTTCCGCTTCAGCTGACAGTGTGTTCACCAGCAGGTCTTTGCACCTCTGCAGGCTTGTGTCGGCCGGAAAGAGAGACACCACATAGGCTTTAAACCTAGGATCAAGCACTGTGGCCAAAATGTAGTTGTCTGATTTCAACAGATTGACCACCCTGGAATCCTGGCAAAGCGAATGAAGGGCTTCATCCACAAGTCCCACATGCTGAGCGGAATCGCTCCGTCTTAGCTCCTCCTTCACTTTCTCCAGCTGCTTCTGCAAAAGCCTGATGAGGGGAATGACCTGACTCAAGCTGGCAGTGTCTGAACTGACTTCACGTGTGGCAAGTTCGAAGGGCTGGAGAACCTTGCACAACACGGAAATCATTCTCCACTGCGCTTGAGTCCGGTGCATACCCCCTCCTTTGCCTATGTCATAGGTGGATGTATAGGCTTGTATGGCCTTTTGCTGCTCCTCCATCCTCTGAAGCATATAGAGGGTTGAGTTCCACCGCGTCACAACCTCTTGCTTCAGGTGATGGCGGGGCAGGTTCAAGAGTGTTTGCTGGCGCTCCAGACTTCAGCACGCAGTCGCTGAATGGCGAAAGTGGCCAGAAATTTTTCGGGCCACCCAAAGCGTCTCCTGCATGCCCCTGTCGCTTTTCAGAAAATTCTGCACCACCAAGTTTATTGTGTGAGCAAAACATGGGATGTGCTGGAATTTGCCCAGATGTAATGCCCGCACAATATTGGTGGCGTTGTCAGATATCACAAATCCCCAGGAGAGTCTAAGTGGGGTAAGCCACTGGGCGATGATTTCCCTCAGTTTCTCTAAGAGGTTGTCGGCAGTGTGCCTCTTTCTGAAACCGATGATACACAGCGTAGCCTGCCTTGGAACGAGCTGGTGTTTCTGAGATGCTGCTACTGGTGATGCTGCTGCTGTTGCTGCGTAAGGTGATACATCTACCCAGTGGGCTGTCACAGTCATATAGTCCTTAGTCTGCCCTGTTCCACTTGTCCACATGTCCGTGGTTAAGTGGACATTGGGTACAACTGCATTTTTCAGGACACTGAGGACACTTTTTCTGACGTTTCTGTACAGTCTCGGTATCGCCTGCCTAGTGAAGTGGAATCTAGACGGGATTTGGAACCGGGGACACACTACCTCCATCAATTGTCTAAATCCCACTGCACTAATGGCGGATACTGGACGCACATCTAACACCAACTTTGCAATCAAGGCCTCAGTTATACGTTTTGCTTCAGGATGACTGCTGTCGTACTTCTCCTCCTCGCTAAGGACTGTTGGAGGGTCAATTGTTTAGTAAAAGTAGTGGTGTTCCTACTTCCACTCTGGGATGATGAACGACTCCCAGCAGCAACAACAGCAGCAGCGGCAGCAGTAGGCGTAGCAATGCAGGATCCTCCGGAGGAATCCCGGATAGGAGAGTCAGTCATGCCAGTGACATGGCCTGCAGGACTACTTCCGATCCTGACTAAGGAGGAAATTGACGAGGAGGGAGTTGACGGTGTGGTTTGCAGGCGCTTGGATACAACAGGACAACGGGATTTAGGTGTCCCTGGACTGCTTACGGTCTTAGCCAAAGTTTCTGAACTTGACAGTAACTTTTTATGAACGCGCTGCAGGTGCCGTATAAGGGAGGATGTTCCTAGGTGGTTGACGTCCCTACCCCTACTTATTTCACCTTTACATATGGTACATATGGCAAGACAGTTGTTGTCCGGATTTGGATAGAAATATTGCCAGACCAAAGAGGTGGAATGTTTGGTCTTCTGCCCAGGCATGACCGTGATGGGCTTTTTCATCCCACGGACAACAACTGTCTCCCCCGGAGCCTGATTTAAACAAACCACATCACCATCAGAATCCTCCTCGCCAACTTCCTCCTCAGCGCCAGCTACACCAGTATCCTCATGCTGTTGTACTTCAACAGTGACATCTTCAATTGGCATATCAGCAAGTGGACTGTGGGTGCTCCTTTCAGCACTTGCAGGGGGCGTGCAAATAGTGGAAAGAGCCACCTCTTCCCGTCCAGTGCTGGGAAGGTCAGGCATCGCAACCACCACCACACTTGGACTCTCCTTGGGGATTTGTGATATCTTCTTAGAAAGCACAGTTCTTCGCTGTGCTTTTGCCAGCTTAACTCTTTTGATTTTTTTAGTGGGAGGAGGGCTTCCATCGTCATGTGAAGCTGAACCACTAGTCATGAACATACTAGGGATCGACCTTAGCCGTTCCTTGCCACTCCGTGTCGTAAATGGCATATTGGCAAGTTTACGTTTCTCTTCAGCTGATTTAAATGTTTTTTTCAAGGTCATTTTCCTGAACTTTGTCATTTGGGATTGTATGTGCCCTCTATTATGACATTGGGCATCGGCCTTGGCAGACGACGTTGATGGCATGTTATCGTCTATGTCATGACTAGTGGCAGCAGCTTCAGCACTAGGAAGAAGTGGTTCTTGATCTTTCTCTATTTTATTTTTATCGGAGAAAGTTTGGTCCTCCATTTATGTTATATCGATTTGATATATACGTGCGGCTAAACACAGAAAATATTTTTTTATTTTTGCTGGAGAGTAGTGCACTTTGTGGGTTACACCAGCCTTTAAGAAATGAGCCAGCCGGCTCTTTACTTATGGGACACAGGCGCACGCTTGGCGCTGCTCCTTTGTTGATGCACGTGCAGCTACTGCGCACACAATTCACAAACACAGAAATTAATTTTTATTTTGGTTTGGACTGGAGTGTACTTTGGGGGTTACAGCACCCTTTAACAGTCAAGCCAGCCGGCCCTTTACTTATGACACAGGCGCACGCTTGGCACTACTTTGTTGATGCACGTGCGGCTACTGCGCACACAATTCACAAACACAGAAAATAATTTTTTTTTTGGTTTGGACTGGAGTGTACTTTGGGGGTTACAGCACCCTTTAACGGTCAAGCCAGCCGGCCCTTTACTTATGACACAGGCGCACGCTTGGCACTACTTTGTTGATGCACGTGCGGCTACAGCGCACACAATTCACAAACACAGAAAATAATTTCTTTTTGTTTTGGACTGGAGTGTACTTTGGGGGTTACAGCACCCTTTAACGGTCAAGCCAGCCGGCCCTTTACTTATGACACAGGCGCACGCTTGGCACTACTTTGTTGATGCACGTGCGGCTACTGCGCACACAATTCACAAACACAGAAAATAATTTTTTTTTTGGTTTGGACTGGAGTGTACTTTGGGGGTTACAGCACCCTTTAACGGTCAAGCCAGCCGTCCCTTTACTTATGACACAGGCGCACGCTTGGCACTACTTTGTTGATGCACGTGCGGCTACTGCGCACACAATTCACTAACACAGAAAATAATTTTTTTTTGGTTTGGACTGGAGTGTACTTTGGGGGTTACAGCACCCTTTAATGGTCAAGCCAGCCGGCCCTTTACTTATGACACAGGCGCACGCTTGGCACTACTTTGTTGATGCATGTGCGGCTACTGCGCACACAATTCACAAACACAGAAAATAATTTTTTTTTTGGTTTGGACTGGAGTGTACTTTGGGGATTACAGCACCCTTTAATGGTCAAGCCAGCCGGCCCTTTACTTATGACACAGGCGCACGCTTGGCACTACTTTGTTGATGCACGTGCGGCTACTGCGCACACAATTCACAAACACAGAAAATAATTATTTTTTTGGTTTGGACTGGAGTGTACTTTGGGGGTTACAGCACCCTTTAACGGTCAAGCCGGCCGGCCCTTTACTTATGACACAGGCGCACGCTTGGCACTACTTTGTTGATGCACGTGCGGCTACTGCGCACCCAATTCACAAACACAGAAAATAATTGTTTTTTTGGTTTGGACTGGAGTGTACTTTAGGGGTAACAGCACCCTTTAACGGTCAAGCCAGCCGGCCCTTTACTTATGACACAGGCGCACGCTTGGCACTACTTTGTTGATGCACGTGCGGCTACTGCGCACACAATTCACAAACACAGAAAATAATTTTTTTTTTGGTTTGGACTGGAGAGTACTTTGGGGGTTACAGCACCCTTTAACGGTCAAGCCAGCCGGCCCTTTACTTATGACACAGGTGCACGCTTGGCACTACTTTGTTGATGCACGTGCGGCTACTGCGCACACAATTCACAAACACAGAAAATAATTTTTTTTTTGGTTTGGACTGGAGTGTACTTTGGGGGTTACAGCACCCTTTAACGGTCAAGCCAGCCGGCCCTTTACTTATGACACAGGCGCATGCTTGGCACTACTTTGTTGATGCATGTGCGGCAACTGCGCACACAATTCACAAACACAGAAAATATTTTTTTTTTGGTTTGGACTGGAGTGTACTTTGGGGGTTACAGCACCCTTTAACGGTCAAGCCAGCCGGCCCTTTACTTATGACACAGGCGCACGCTTGGCACTACTTTGTTGATGCATGTGCGGCAACTGCGCACACAATTCACAAACACAGAAAATAATTTTTTTTTTGGTTTGGACTGGAGTGTACTTTGGGGATTACAGCACCCTTTAACGGTCAAGCCAGCCGGCCCTTTACTTATGACACAGGCGCACGCTTGGCACTACTTTGTTGATGCACGTGCGGCTACTGCGCACACAATTCACAAACACAGAAAATAATTTTTTTTTTGGTTTGGACTGGAGTGTACTTTTGGGGTTACAGCACCCTTTAACGGTCAAGCCAGCCGGCCCTTTACTTATGACACAGGCGCACGCTTGGCACTACTTTGTTGATGCACGTGCGGCTACTGCGCACACAATTCACAAACACAGAAAATAATTTTTTTTTTGGTTTGGACTGGAGTGTACTTTGGGGGTTACAGCACCCTTTAACGGTCAAGCCAGCCGGCCCTTAACTTATGACACAGGCGCACGCTTGGCACTACTTTGTTGATGCATGTGCGGCTACTGCGCACACAATTCACAAACACAGAAAATAATTTTTTTTTTGGTTTGGACTGGAGTGTACTTTGGGGATTACAGCACCCTTTAACGGTCAAGCCAGCCGGCCCTTTACTTATGACACAGTCGCACGCTTGGCACTACTTTGTTGATGCACGTGCGGCTACTGCGCACACAATTCACTAACACAGAAAATAATTATTTTTTTGGTTTGGACTGGAGTGTACTTTGGGGGTTACAGCACCCTTTAACGGTCAAGCCAGCCGGCCGTTTACTTATGACACAGGCGCACGCTTGGCACTACTTTGTTGATGCACGTGCGGCTACTGCGCACACATTTCACAAACACAGAAAATAATTTTTTTTTTGGTTTGGACTGGAGTGTACTTTGGGGGTTACAGCACCCTTTAACGGTCAAGCCAGCCGGCCCTTTACTTATGACACAGGCGCACGCTTGGCACTACTTTGTTGATGCACGTGCGGCTACTGCGCAGACAATTCACAAACACAAAAAAAATATTATTTTTTTAGCACTTGGGGGAGCACCCCTGATGGACAGAGCACCCCCTGGACAACACTACAGCACCCCTTTAGGACTGGGACACTGCACAGGACTTTGGAGTGGACACAGCCCCTATGGACAACTGACTGCACAACACAGTCCAGCCAGCCCCTATGGACTTTGAAGTAGTGGACACAGCCCCTATTAACAACAGCAGCACAGCACAACACAGCCAGCCCCTATGGACTTTGAAGTAGTGGACAACAGCAGCACAGCGCAGCACAGCACAGCACAACACTACTCTGCACTACACTACACTACACAGCCCAGCCAGCCCTAACTCCCACCCTCCCTCTTCACTGTCCACAGCCGAGTGAGAAAATGGCGCCGACGCGGGTACCTTATATAGGATCCAAAACCCGCGAGACTCGGAAGGCGGGAAGATGACGTTTTGCCTCGATTTCAGAATCCGAGTCAGGCGGGAAAAGTCGAGCCTGACTCGGATCGGACTCGGATCGGGGGGGCCTTGGGTGGGTTCGGATTTCAGAAATCCGAACCCGCTCACCCCTATTATATATATATATATATATATATATATATATAAGAAAGCTGTAGTATTTGTGGGTTGTCAGGCTCAAAGATGATGATGATGATGATCGATTGTCACTGCTAGAGAATATATTATGCTTTTTGTGTTTTATTTTTTAAGCAAAACTTTTTTTTTATATAGTATATTAGAAGAGTCATGCTGGCTGTATTAGAAAGGTTATTTCAAAAACAACAACAATAACAAAAAAAATTCTTTATTGAAGCATCACTAGACACAATAAACAAGTTCAAATGTAATACGATATTATGAAAAAGGTATTTCAGAGTCTATTACAATATTATATAGTTGTTCATAATACAAAAACATACATACTGTAATGTGGAGGGGCTGCAGAACCGGATCAAACAACCTTGGTGTATTAGAGAGGCTTAACAATTTTATTCATGCCTAATATTTAATTTTTTTTGCTACAATCGAATGTGAAGAGTATTACAAACAGCACTTGAAGTGTAGATATGTATAAAATGTACTCTTATTAATATATACTATGAGACATAAATATTTCTATTTAGATATCTCTTACTACATATAGATGTAAAAACTACATATCAACAAATGAATATTAGCAACTTCCAAAAAAACAACTTTAGGAATGATAACACGTTGATGTTACTTTAAAGATGTGCATTTTAGGGACAAATAATCCAAGTTTAATGTTACAGAGATATATAATCCCATTTTAGGGACAAATAATTGAAGTTTAATGTTACAGAGATATATAATCCCATTTCCATTCTCAAGTGTAGAAAAAACTGTGTTATTACCCTTCAACATACTGCAAATATCAGTTTACAGTATATTGCTCACTATGGCACACACTTGATGATCAAGCAGCTGACTTAATTGCAAATAACTCATTATCAACTGTATATTTTCCAGAGCTCCAGTATTTTGTGGCTTTTAACAAGGTAGTGGCCCATGTAACGTGTATTAATTGCAGACTTTATCCAGATAGGAAAGTCATTAGCCTGTGGACCTGACATTTGGGTACGTCTGACACATTTTGTCCAAAATTGGACTTTCTCAAAGCATTCCACCTTATTGGAGTGAATAAATGGTTTAAATATGGGCACGAGTGGGACTTAAGTGTATGTGATGAATGCAAGGTACTGTAAAAACCATAAGTATATACTAATGTTGCTGACTATTATGCACCTCAAGACAGTCACTGCTTTGCATATGGTCACAATAGCTTTTTCAATGTATTTGTGAATGTAAATGATGCCAAACCTGAATCAACTTCATTGCCCTTAAGGGATACAAAAGATGTGAATAAAGAATAATAAAGTGCATGACAGGCATTCACAACTAAATATGGTATAATATAACCAGTCAATAATTCCATGAGTTTGATTCAAAACCACCACTTAAGATTTAGGCCCCTATTTGTTAAAAGGCGATAAACTCTTACTCTTACAATAATTGTGTTTAGGACATCTCCTATTTACTAAGCCTCTGGCCAGTGATAGGTTTATCCAGGTATTGGGGCTCTCTGGTGCAGTCTTATGTATGTAAAGCATGCGGAAACCTATTTATCATTATTGTCATCTCAGGAAAGTCTTAATACTCAGGGACAAATGTTATAGGGTGAGAGTTTAGTAGTAAACTAGGCCAATATAATAGAGTCCGAGAAAATGAAAACTTGCATGTTTTTGGATTAAAAAACTATCACAATTTATCTCTCATCCTAGATGTTTTACCATTGTAAAGATAAAACTTGACCAATGAGAGAGTTTACTGATAAACTCTTCCATTTTCAAAACTCTCACATTTGGCCCCCAGTGTTGATAAATAGGTCTATAAGTTTGTCACCTTTTGTTTAGAGTATTTTTCTTTTCTTTATGCAACTTGTCATAAAGTAATTGGCAAACAATGTAATAAACTGGAAAGTTGATGTGCCAATACATATGGGTAAATTAGAGACTCATGTAGAGTTGTATATAGGCATACATGCCTGTGCTTAGAGAGGTGGAATGGTGGTGAGAAGAAGCAGGCAAAAGTAGACTGAGTACAATAAGTGTGTGTCCATATAAGTGAGTTAGATCTAGACATATAAACCTGTCAGGATTTACTGTATATACAAATTCTCCAATCCTAGTGAAAAATAATGATAATGACCAGTAGTCACTTCTGATTGGCTGATTGTGTCTGGGTTCTTCATTCAGAAGGTTTTAAAAGGGAAAGTAATAGTGTTTATATTTCTTGGAATTTATTAATACCATTTATTTTGTATTTGTACATACATTTAATTGTCTTTAATTTTATTAACTACACTGCCCATACATTATTTTGTTTTCTGTATATGACAATTCATTATAGTATTTTATTGTGTAAAAATTGCATAATGGAACTTTTGTTTTAACTACTAATACTTGCAAACCATATATTTTGTTGATCCTGGTGTAAACAAAGTGTGTGCGTGTTCACTCGTGTTTGTGTGCATTCATGTTTGTGTGTGTGCGCGCACACTTGTGTGCATATTTGTTGTAGAGAATTTATACTGTAAGTTCCAGTGGGACAAGGACTGAGAGACTGTATGAATACATATTTTATATAAAGTGCTACATAATATATTAGAGCTATATAGAATAATAATAATAATAATAATAATAATAATAATAATAAAAAATAATAACTGTTATCTGAGTGAGTAGATAAAACCTTGCTTATACAGCATTACAGTGTACAGAAAAATTCCTCAGTTCACAATTCTATAGGGTCTCCTTCTAATGCATAGTTATTGTAAAAGAAACACAATATAACTCATCCTGATTACTTGCGAAAAGCTGATTTAAACATACATTAGCAGCTGCTTTTCTCACAGCAGACTGTAAACAGTCCTGCTTAATCACAGTTACAGTGCAACTCATCCTCCGCGGCCTCCTATATTACTCTGAGCTTAAATCTTTACTGTAATTAATGTAGCCTCCTGGCACATTTACTGAGATGCCAGAGAGTTCCGGGACTTTCAGAGACCGGTGTTCATTTACTAGCAACAAAAACATATCACTTATTCATTTGGTGGGAAAAATGCTTGATTTTCGGAGCATTGTGAAAGCAAAAAAGATGAAAGTACACCTGTCTCCTAAGTAGAGTGATGGGAGCCATTTTGGAGGATGCACTCAATTATTTCACAAGTGTTATCATCAAGGGCACCGAGAGGGGGGGGGAGCAGGTACAGATTACCCGGGCCCGGGCTTCCTGAGGGGCCCGGCGGGGGCCCGGGTCTGGCGCCACTCCCCCCCTCACAGCAGCCCAGCACACAGCGTGTGCTGAGCTGCAGTTGGAGACTGCTCGTGGCTGCTGAGCAGCAGCCACAGCAGTCGCCTATGCCTGTGCGGGGAAGCGATCACACTGATTGCGCCCTCCCTGGCTTTGCGCCAGGCTGAGGGGGCTCTGTGCGCCCCCCCTCCCCAGCGCGCAGCGCCGCTTCGCTGCAAATCTTTTTTTTTTTTTCTATCGGCAAGGGTACATGGCCACGTTTCCCACTATTAGGCCACGCCCCCTATTACCGGGGCCCGCCATGGCTCTTGGCGGGCCTGGTTATCATGCTGGCACATGGTGAACCTCACAAACAACAGTCAGCTATTTTTTTTTTATAGCAAAGTAGCTACTATTCCATACTAGGTATGACCATCTAACATTGATAGTTAGCAACCATGGATGGTCTCATACTGTTGGCAAATAGTTTTGCTATCGATGGTGAACATTGGAGGCACAGTCTATGCATACATGCCTCCCTTAACATGCACAAACAGGCACAATTGATAGTTTCAACTGAAGGCTTAAAACCATTCACCACTGATGGCTAACCCATCAATAGCCATTCCCTATTCCCCACCTCACAACACTGTGCAAGTATTTATTTGGACAGAGGTCTTGGCCACATCATGAAGAGATGTGTCCGTGTTAAAGATGGGGTGGGGCATGGGCCCTGTCCACTTCAATCACCTTTTCATCACCACACAAAGGGCCAGATTAAGGTTTGTGGGGGACCCAGGGCAACAAACTTGTGGGGGCCCTTACCAATTAACTTGTCAATATGATATGGGCATTCTCCCAGCACTGCACATGTGTTAAACACACTGCAGTGACCCCAGTTCACATTATGCCACACATAAACCTAAGTTCACATTATGCCACAGTGCACCTTATGCTGGTGATGTGGGTATGTGCTTTGCACTGCGTAATTTGACTTTACTACAACACAGGCCTAATCATATAGCAGTAGACTGAATTGAAGTAGTGTGGAGTTTTCCTGCAGGTGAGGTGGAAGATGTACAGCAGGGAGGCAGGTAAGACTAGCACTCATTGAACAGTTGTGCTTTATTATGTTGACATTCAAAATGTTGTTATTCAGAATGCTGATAGCATGGTGTCATCATGGTCTGAATGTCAACATTAGACCTTAATTGGTCTACTAAGACCAATTAGACCTTAATTGTCAACTAACTGTAACCCTTCGTTACCAGTTAGTATATAGTGCCTCCACCCAGATTTGTATTTGATATAAATTATCTAGGCTAACCTGGGAAAGCCCATACTATGTAATGACAGTATTATACTTGGGGTGTATAGTGTTAGTGTATATTGTATTAGAATACAATTTCGATACATGACTTACCCAATCACTTATCTTTTCTTTCAGGTTCTGGCTCCTCAACGGTTTCTATACACTCCTTCAGGTAAGTAAATCATGCAATATATATATATATATATATATATATATATATACTGTATATATTAGTTATTCTTTTATCAAAGAAATTCACATATAGTTGCAAATGTAACATATGCTATTAAATTTCAATTATAACACTCCTACCAATATAATTATACTATTATAATATCAAGCAGTATTTTGACAATATAACAATACACACATAAATATACAATGGATTGGATAAACTCTTGGGATTCCCTATAACTTAAAATGTCCTTCCCACAGTTCTGTTTTTTTTTGTTATAGTCACTTACTATAAGTCAAAGTCTTGAATACAGCCTCCTGGCAGCATAGATAGTTTCCGTCAGTCCTCTTTTATGGACCAAATAATATCTCCGCTTAGAGGTGAACCCTGTTCTCAGCTTACGGTATCAGTTCACACTCTTATTAAACAGCATAAATATACAGGCTCCGATAGAGGGGCAATAGTCAAAGTGAGAGTTTATAGGTGAAATATTTACAATATTTACAATATCCCCAGATTTCTTTAAAACTAATTCCTTACTAGGTGTTCCTCTCTCTCTGGGTCTGATGTCCATGAAAGATGCAATTGTTACAATGTTGCAGCCTTGAATCCTCTGTAGACTGAATAAGTGACTCTGTAACAAGTTATATTCAGCTGCATCAGATAGTCTTATTTCATTATGAGCCTTAACTCACCCTACTTGTGTACTCCTGCTCCACTGTCTCTTTCACTATTATTGCTCCTCAGCAATAGCTAAATACATATATATATATATATATATATACTGTATCAGTTTACATATGTTGGCAATAGGTGGTATATAAGCGCTCAAAGAGAGCAGGCAACAATACTGTTTGAAGTATAAGTCACTATCACTATCCTAGCTGAGGCAAATGAGGACTTCCCCTATATCTCTATATATTCTGGGTTGTTAACCTCTTTAATGGTCCTGGCCTTTGGCTGATCCCTCTTTCTGTATTAGCGAAGCTTACTGGGCTTCTGTATAAGCAAAGTGGTTTATATATGTTGGCACCCTCAATTGGTAAAGCAAGGTTGCTATACCTATCCAGGTCCCATGCAGCCTTTACGGCTCCTACGGCTCCTACATTAAACTGACTGCTGCGGCTTGCACTTCAACGGCTTACTTAACTGTCTGGCCAGCCGTCCGTCTACTTCATTCACTCCCCCGGCCTGGAGCCTTCTCTGACGCGGATGCCTGCCCTGAAAACCATGCCCCCTAGAGATCTCAGGCTACCTTAACAACCGCAGGCCCCCACCATCAAGCGCCTGCTGGGAGTCTCTTACTTCTCCTCCTCCACAAAGTCCAGCGACTGCAGTTCGGAAGCTGCTGCTGAAGGTACCAGAAAGCCCCACACTGGCCTATCACTCTCCGACTACTGACTGCCGCTAGGTTTTTGCTCTCATTGCAGCACTGGTAAGTCTGTTGTACAGCTCTGGAGGGGGGAACTACCAACTGACCCAACCACCGCTGTCACTTCCTGTACCCCTCTTGTCATCACATGACCTGCTCCT
Source organism: Taudactylus pleione (assembly GCA_031769625.1). Classification (NCBI taxonomy): domain Eukaryota; kingdom Metazoa; phylum Chordata; class Amphibia; order Anura; family Myobatrachidae; genus Taudactylus; species Taudactylus pleione. The sequence continues at coordinate 4,829,888 of JAUIMM010000104.1, read as the reverse complement.
TTCCTATGGCACTAACCTCTACCCTGAGTGTTTGTGCTCCAACAATGACTTTTACCACCCTGTACAACATATACACATTTCCTATAACATCCAGTTATCTATATATACATTAACATAAATATAAAATATTATCTGTATCGGTTCCCTACCATAGGGGTAGTGTTGCTACCACCCAGCCCTTTTAGACTAAATACCCTGACACTGGCTACATAACCTTAATTGCAGCCTAAAGCTGGCCACACATTAGACCAACTTTCATCCAAGCATCCAACTAGTTGATTGGTTGGAATGAAAATCTGGTAACATATGGGAGTAAATGATGATCAGCAATTTGCTCCTAAATGCTAGAAAATAGATGAAAATGGTCGTAAGACAAGTTTGTTAAATGTTTAATCTAAACAATTTGTTCAAACAACAGTTTTTGTCCATTTTCCGGCATTTGGGAGCAAATTGCTGATTGTCATTTGCTCTCACACCTTACCGGATTTTCATTCCAACCAATCAACTAGTTGGATGGTTGGATGTAAGTTGGTCTAGTGTGTGGCCAGCTTAACCCTAGTCCAACCCTAATTGCAGCCTAATTATAACTCTAATTAAAACCTAACCCTAACCCAAAAATGCTTTGTCAACATTCTGACAGCCAGAATGTCGACATGTTTGGAATTCAGACCATACTGACAAAATAGTAGCTAAATACCCATTGTACAATATGTAAGTGGTCTTCTAAAAGTTTATTTACTTATTACCAGTTCTGTAAAGAATTAGATAAATATACAATATATTGATTAATAACATAGAAAACTATTTTTCTTTAGGATGTTTCACTTTGGATGTCACTGCTTTGGCCTCTATCTCTGCCACCCCTGGTTCTGACTTTTTATCCTGGAGGAATTCCTGTGTCAGAGATTGATGGTTGCTCCCAGCACAAGGAGTCACAAAAGGTACAGCAGCAACACAATTCATTTAACGTTCAGAGAAAAAACCCTGTTGAGCCCTGTAATGTTCTACTAATGTGTACTAAATGAGTGTATATTTTCTTATGGATATTGGAACATTTCTGATACTATTGTATCTTAAACCCCTTTCTAAGTTACATTCATTTGATAATATTGGGTTTGCATAAAGCCCATCTAGATGCATCAGAATTCATCAAAAGCAGCTGTTATATCAATTACAGGGTTATGTAAGAGGAGTGGCCTCAAGCTGAGCCTACTGAGATTGTCTTGTGATTACAGATGCACAAAGGGACCATTTGCAAGGTGAGTGACAGATAGTCAGCGTTTGGGGGAGGTAACAGGGGGTGGTTAAAAAAATGCAGGCTTCTCTGACTGTTTAAACACTATTACATGGGCATGTATAAATTATCCATTGCGATCACATATGCAGCATGAGAGCCCTCTGTGTGACAAGAGAGCTGCCAAGTCTGTGGCTGGTCAGATCTGCCTCAAGGGCAAGATGGCTGCTAGATGTGCATCAATGTTACCAATATTTACAATGGTAAGCAATGTTGTACGTATATAATAAGGCAGCGGTGGGCGTCTTTATGCTCGGGTAAGCGTTGGATCTATTAGCACATTTTTGCAGCTGCATTCCATACGAAATCGCAGCTGTGATCGCATTAGCGGCCATCTCTGGATCAGGCCCTAAGATTAGATTTAAATTAAAAAAACCACAACAAATGGTAATGATAACAAACATATATGAAACTCTGCTCCTCTGTCACTTCTCCTGTGGCCTCTTTCAAATGTAATGAGTTAGTGCCAAGGATCATAATGATGTTCTAAGATAACAGTCTTGTGTGTTTTGAGAGTCAAAGTCCGCACAATTAAATGTCATGTTTCAAACACAAATGAGTTTTAGGTGGAAACCTGCTGTTCTAGACTTCTGCTAACCACCACACATCCATTACGATGTCAGTTTTCAGACACAAACATTGGCGTATCTACAGTATAATGGGTGCAGGGTGTGTGGTGCACACAGGCCACCTGGGTCCAGGTGGGCCCACACACCGCACACCTTGCACCCATAATTATACCTTTCTGGAGTCCCGCATCGATCGGCACTGCAGTACAGCAGAAATCAGGGAAAAGAGTGTGGTGGCCATTTTCTCTGTGACATGTTTCCAGAGTCCTGTTCTGCCAGAGAGAAGGGGGCTAGCACGGAGCCTGCACATGGGCCCTCTACTCTATTAACCTGCCTCTGGCGCAAAGGATATTAAATGCTATGATTAAGGTCTGAATACAGCTTCAAATGTGGTGGTGTTCTTTAGTGAATTTCCCCCTTAATACAGGTCTAGGAGACAGAGGTGGTGTATTTTGGTAGCGGGTTGGTATAGTGGTTAGCATTTCTGCCTCACAGCACTGAGGTTATGAGTTCTATTCCCTGATATGGCTGACCTTTGTGGAGTTTATATACGTTCCCCATATTTGCATGGGTTTCCTCCCATGTACCAAAAACATACTGGTAGGTTAATTGGCTGCTGACAAATTAACCCTAGTGAGTGTGTGTACATATGATAGGGAATATACTGTAGATATTAAGCTCCATTGGGTCACCCTCTGCCTTTCCCCGTCACCCTCTTCCTGTCACCCTCTCCCTATCTTCCTCTTCCTGTCACTGTCTACCTCTCCCTTTCACCCACTGCAATGTAGCATTTTGTGGGCTGGAGAAGGGGGGCAAGAGCATATTTTTGCACCTGTGCCCAAAACTCACCAGTTCCGCCACTGCATCCTCTCTATTATTGCATTGAAATACATAATTTTTTGCTGCTTACAGTATGCACAAAACATCCATTACAACAAGGATTATGTATTACAGGTTGAGTTTCCATTATCCAAATATTGTGAAATATGGAATATTCCAAAATACAGAATTTTTTAAATGTGACCGAGATAGTGACGCCTTTGCTTTATGATTTTTTATTTTTAACAAACTTTGTTTAATGCACAAAATTATAAAAAATATTGTATAACATCAAATTCAGACTATGTGTATAAGGTGTATATGAAACTTAAATGAATTTCATGTATATACACAAAAACTGATGCACAAAATTATTAAAAATGTTGTATAAAATGACCTTCAGGCTTTGTCTATAAGGTGTATATGAAACATGAATGCATTCTGTGTTTAGACTTGAGTCCCATCCCCAAGATATCTCATTATGCACGTATTCCAAAATATGGAACAATCTGATACCCAAAATACTTCTGGTCCCAAGCATTTTGGATATGAGAGACTCAATCTGTACTCGAGACACAACCTGTACCCTGAAGGCACACAATCAGCCCTACTCAGCAAGCGTGGGGAGCTACAAGCTCAGTTTCAGCTTCCAGGTCCACTGTTTAAAGTTTAAACAAAAGAAATATCAATACTGTACAAGCTTTTTAGTTTTTAAGACAAAAAATATATATAAAAATATTGCTGATATAAAAAAAAATTCTATTGTTTATTTGTGAATATTTGTGAATAGCCCAGATATTTCAGCAGAGTAGGTAAGAATGCAATAATCCAAATGCTTTCACGATTTTCAAGTGGTTTGCTCATGTAGCATTTCATTTTGTAAGCACTAAAGGTGCATACACACACAACGATTTTTTGAACGATTGATGATATAGTTTATCATTCAGTCGTTGAAAAAATCGTTCACTTTCTGAGTTAAAACGTTGAATGATTATCGTTCATGCACGTTCACGTTTGTAGTTTGTAGTTCAGTCAGACTGAACAACTCAACGATTTTCAGTAAGGGAATATGAAAAATCATTTGTAGTTCTATAAAATCGTTCATTACATTTAGTAAATGAACAATTTTCGTTCATTTTCATTTACTCAATCGTTGTGTGTGTATGCAGCTTACGCATGATCTGTGCCTAGTGGGTCTGATTCAGAGATGGACGCTAATGCGATCGCAGCTAAGTTTTTGTACACAATGTAGCTGCGAAAATATGCTAACATATGCAAAGATCACCGGAGCATAAAGACGCCCACTGCTGCCTTCTTACCTACGTGCGACGACACATACCTGCGTAAATATCGGTAACATCAATGCACAGCAGCGACCATCTTGCCCTTGCGGCAGGTCAGACCAGCTGCAGACTTGGCTGCTCTCCTCGCACGCAGAGGGCTCTCCTGCTGCATATGCAATCGCAGTGGCTAATTTATGCACGCCCATAAAATGGCGTTCTAACGTACAGATACGCCTGTGTTTTTCTGACCACCCCCCTGTTACCACCCCCAAACGCTGACAGCCTGTCACTCACTTTGCGATAGATTCCTATGTGCGTCCGTAATTGCAATGTGAATGCTTGGCATTCGCAGTGCGGCTTATATGCATGCTCAATGGCTAACAATCGCTCAATCTGCGTACGTAATCGCCATTGCGTGCAACTCTGAATCATTCTCAGTGTTAGTATGTCCTTGGTACAGTATGTGCAGTAAATAGAGCTGTGAGTTGCCTATAGGTATTTATTATTCGTTTCTTGCACTGGACACCTGTAAAAACTGGGATAATTATAAGCAATAATGTGTATTCATAATGAATGTACGTAGAGAAATCCATTCTCCCTGAGAATACCCAGGCTTCTATCGCTGAGCACCTGTTATCAGTCAGATAACAGGCAGCCATCTCTGCCCATTATCTACTCTCCTGTGCACATTGCTTGTTGACAATGTAAAGACTGGAAGTTATGAGGTTAACCAGAGGTAATTAAGCTAGATAGCAAACAGGGCAGCGGCTGTGGATAGGCTTGTTTATTTTCCATAATCATATTGATTCAGAATCTCTGTGGAGTTTATTTCATTTGTAACTAGGACAAGAGATCAAAGCGGAACATTCCTGTGGCTTTCAAGCCCTAGATACCTTTAGTCCAAGCTACAATCTGCCAGTACAGAGAGGTTTAACCATTTGGCTACTGGGTTGTTGCACCCTATTAATATATATATACCTATAAAATAAAATAAGCTTAATTAAATTAAATGACAGCAACTAGTTTATTCTGCCAATACTTGCCACAGGAATCAGCCTGCAGGGAGCAGTCGTGTTGCTTGGCTGAACACCTCATTAATTGTATCGTACAGACAAGGAAACAATTTGACCAACAAGTAGATTATGCATTTAAACTATTTGGTTAAAAGGGCAACATATCACAAGAAGCAGGTCATCTCTTTGTGTAGGATGTAATTACACCTAGTGAATGCTGCCTGCAGTCTTATTATTGTGAGGTCTGTTCTTAAAAATAAGAAATGTGCAGCTAGCACAGCAAAAGCAATAAGGACAGGGGAATCACACAACTTGAATTAATAAAACGTAAAATCCCCCCTTATAATGATATGACTAATATAATAATAATAATAATAATAATAATAATAATAATAATAATGGAATAAACAGTACAGTATAATAAAGAGAATATGTCTTTTTTAAGTAATTTTATTTTTAATGCCAAACAACAATCAACAGGGCTATTATTAGGGGTACGTGACTGGTGCTGCCCAGGATGCAAGGCTGAGGGGGTGGGACCACTGCTGTGTTGGGCTCCTGTGGTGCATGGACGGGCCTTTAGGACCCACAGGATACCCAGCTCCATGCTTCTGGCCACTTTCTTCTGTCATGTCATGATATCAAATGTGCAGGGGAATCATCAGCTAGCACAGGCAGCAGAAGAGCCCTGCCATAGCTGTCAATTTATTTAAGTTTGTTTTACCAACACCTGTTTTGCCCAAATGTCAGAGAATAGTTTACGCCCACTGGAAAATTGGCCAGTCACAGCCCAGCTTTGGAACATGTGCAGTGTGAAAACACACAAGATATGCTCCAAAAATAGGTCTTCGTCCAATTCAGTATCAGGCCCACTTTGTACTTTCCAGTTGCAATTCTGCAAAATACTAGGCACACTCTGCTGAAGTCAATTTGTACACACAAATGTCCCCCTTGTACTAGTCATGGTATCCTCTCATACCAGGTTATTTAAATTAAATTTAGCCAGTAATTTAGGAGAAAAACTTAAGCGGGTTAATTAATGTAAGGAATGGATCTATGAGGATGGAGGTAAGAAACGGTAACTACGTCAAGCAGGGTTGCAACTTCTGGTGTGTGAGCAGTGCTGTACTTTCTGGTGCTGGCATGATGTCATGATGGCACTAGTTCTAGGGGAATCAGTATGACATACCACTGGACCTAAGCCCGGCGGATGAAATACCGACGCCAGAATTCCGGCAGATGAAGATTCCGACGGTGCCTGGTAAGTATCCTAACCCCCCCAACCCTAAATCTCCCTTAGGGGTGCCTAACCCTAACCTCCCCCCTGAGTGCCTAACCATAACATTTCTCCAGGGGTGCCTAAACCTAATCCCCCTCTCTCCGCTCCCTAAACCTAACCCTCCCGGGGGGTGCCTAGCCCTCACCTCCCCCCAGGGATGCCTGACCCTAACCCCCCCTTCCCCTAGCCTAATCCTAACCTTCCCGGGGGGGTGCCTAACTCTAAGTCCCCCCAGGAGTCCTTAAACCTAACCCCACCTCTCTGCGGCTAATAGGTCCCGACACTCGGCTTACCTACGTTTGTAATGCCGGGCATTGGGATTTCAGCGTGGGGATGTTGATAGGTGTCGGTATTTAGACGCCTATCATTAGTCCCATGCCGAGGTTTCACAGTTAGGAAGCCGGCGGTCGGCATTTCGACCGCCGGCTTCCTGACTACATATCGTTCTAGGGGCAGGGTGTCGTTAAGGCCGAAAATTAACCCTATTATAAATTACATAAGGACTGCTGACTTTTTCAGCTTGCAGTTTATTAAATGGATACCTTACTGTACAATGACAGGTTTCATATTATATTAATTTAGTTCAAGAGTATATTATGTGATTTTTGCATGTGGTATTAAACTATGTGTGGAAGAGTAAATTTAAGATGGCCAATGGGAAGGGCTGTTGGAGCTAATTGATGCCGAAATTTTTCCTTTCAGCATTGGTCAACTTACACATTACTGTGGTGTTAGAGAGCGGGCTGTGATTCTGTACTATATCTAATATGTTGATATGTGAAAAACGGTTAAATTGTACATACATGTAGAAATGACCAACTGTATTGAGTAGTGGTACCATATATCCTCTAGGTATAAAATCACATAGTTGGTGGTGCTCCCTGCAGTATGAAATAATCATAGGGTTTATGAAGAGGAAGGACAGAAGATTCATTTGTGGGGAACTCTTGTATTGTTGTGCTTAAAGAAATTGACATAAACCTTGATATTTGTTTTGCTGTGGTATGAGGTTTCATGTATCTCAGTGATAATTTAGATTGCAACTATTTATCTTATTAACTTTTGGATGACAATCTAATGCAGACATGCAACAAGTTGTGGAGATATAAGATTGTCAAGACCCCTCTCTGATTGCAAGTTATTCATTTGGTATACAGTAGATACAGGGCTGTAATTAGGGGTGTGCAAGCGCAGGGCTCTGTGGCTGGCACTGGCACAATCCCACAGTCTCTGCATCTGGCAAGCAGGGTACCTGGAATAGCATCCAGCAGCCAATGTCCCTTCTGCAGCGCTGCCAGAATGTCCGTTGGACGCTCCAGACATGCAGCCAACAACCTGTACAGCACCCCAGTGCATCCTGAGTATGCTTTGGCGGTGTTGCTGTCTTCACCAATGCTGTTGGCCATGCCCCCTTGGCATGACATCATGACATCATGCAGTCGGGGGCATAACCGGCACAGGACACCTTAAAGCCCTGTTATATATCTGAGTAGAAACAGTATATACTAATATCATATAAATATATATTACTGCAGAATTATTCTGCCAGTGGAACACCCACGCCAAACTAATAGAATGTTCATTATAACCATTTTTTCATAGGTGTGTTTATATTGCTTGTTGGATTTGAAAACAGTTTTCTACTTTTGAATAATATAAAAGATATACTGTATCTTAATCTAAACAATTCAACACAAGCGTGCCCCAGTTATATTTTAATCTATGCAAAATAAGTTTTGGAATAAACCGCATAGTATTATTTATTATGTCTATATGTTTATACATATACTTTGTTTTTGACACAAGCACACAAAATCTAGTCTGCTAAAATAATTATTTTCACTGTTGTAGCCGCAGAACTATTCTATGAACTAATAATGTTATTTTAAAATAGGCACTATTATCGTTTATTAGTTGGATTTTGAACGTTGGCTGAAGTCAGGCAACCTAGAAGTATTTGAAATGTATTATAATAAATTAGGCATTTTTTTCTTCCGTTCTGCTCTTCATGAATAACCAGTGATGGTGAAATCAGATCTTTCTTGAGTTAGGCTGTCATAATGAATATGAATACAGTCCAAACAACGAGCTCTCTGTCTCCATCAGATCTCCGTGGAGAATTGATATCCTGAGATTAAAACGATTCAAGACTAGAAAATGGAGGTGGGATGGCAATTATGTATTTATGTATATCTACATTTATCAGATATCTCTGGGCTATAAATGTAATTGTCCTTACTATGTGCATGTATGTGTCACTATCAATATTCCCTCTAGAATTACAAGTGTCATCAACCAAATGGCTACATGCTCACAACTGGCATATACTGTATAGAAAGGGAGAAATTGACAGCAAAAATGAACTGGTTGTACTGATATACAAAGACTGTTCCCATTCACGGAAAGTGGGCAAAGTCCCTGCTGTTGTGCTATTTATTTACCATTCTAGCAATAATCAGTAATGCAAACAGGCATAAAGATTTCTGTATATTATCTCACCAAAGTGGATAGAAACATTTATCCCAATGCGTTGACCTTTGACTCAGAAGGGATCTTGTGAAGCTTCTCTGGCTTTGCAAGTCCTCCATATGTAAATGGGTATAGGGTAATACCATCTCCAGATGCAACAAAAAGGTACAGTAATCTTTACATCTCTTAGTAAATAGTGCCCATAGACATGTATAAGGAAAGAGATAAGCAATGGACCTCTGATTTTTCTGATGTTAACCTGTTGTTATACAGTAGTAAGAACGTTAATAAATAGACCCCTTAGTCAGAGCGGGCTGGGTATGATATGCCACATTGTAGAATGTCCATATTCAGCATGTCCGCATGTTCAAAATGTTGTCACTGACATAATGTTGAAATTGTGAATATCGGCAGTCAGAATGTCTACAGTAGTTTGTTAGTGTAAAACTGATCCTAGCCCTAATATGCCTAATTCCATATAACTATGACATTGCTACAGTCAACATTAATTTAGAAACATAGAATTTGATTGCAGATAAGAACCACTTAGCCCATCTTGTCTGCCCTAAACACATGTACATGTACACACTTAAACACTAGGGTAATTTTTTTGTTGGGAGCCAATTAACCTACAGTACCAGTGTATTTTTGGAGTGTGGGAGGAAACCTGAGCACCCAGAGGAAACCAACACAAGAACAGGAAGAAAATATAAACTCCACACAGGTAGGGTCGTGTTGGGAATCAAACTCATGACCTCAGTACTGTGAGGCAGTAATGCTAACCATTACAGTAATGCTAATCTTTACACCATCCGTACTGTGGATGTCAACATATTACTGTATATATCAACATTTTAAACATATCTACAATACATCCTGAATATCAACAATCGGAACATGTCGACATTGTGGTTTCAACATTTTGATTCTTAACATTCTAAGGGTTAAATTTACTAAGAATCGTGTTGATCTGGTTTTGGCTGTACTGGAGTGTTGGGTCATTTTTTTCAAACATGGGAATTTACTATCGGGAAAAACTATTTCCTGTTTCTTTAGAGTTAATCACGGATGATTTCACAGTTAAAATGCGGTCGAAAGTACAAATAGAAATGAATACACCATCGTCTGAACACGGCAATACTTTTCCTATACAGGAATACAACATGGGAATTTACCATAAGTCGTGATTATAATCACAGGTGTAATAAAAGCAATCTCAGTGTCAAAATAGAAGTTTCAAAAAGACTCTCTTTTGAGCAGCGTGTCTAGCAGAAACATACACCGATCAGTGTGATTTGTGTATGCTTTTGCTTTGTTATTGTCAATGAAATGGTTAAATTTTTTTAAAAATTTAACCATTTCACACAAACATAACGAGCCACGGGCTCCTGAGCCAGTCCTGGTTTCTAAAAAAAAGGGGGAAAGAAACGAGTAGAGTTCCCCCATATTTTAGAAACCAGCACTGAGCTCCCAGAGCCAGTCCTGGTTTTAAAAATAGGGGAAAAAAGCATGGGGTTCTCCCTATTTTTAAAACTAGCACCAGACTCATTTCAGCTGGAGTGTAATGCCACAACCATGGGACACTTTCACCAGGTCTCCCCGGCCTAAGCATTAACAACACCCGCCCCCCCCCCCCAAAAAAAAGCATAACCAGCCCCGGGCTCCTGACCAAGTCCTGGGTCAATACTCACCTACCTCCTGGCATAGATCTATCCTCTCCTCCATCAGTGTCCAATGGGTCTTGGCAAAACAAAAAAATTAGTGACCCGAACCAGCTCGGACAAGTATAGGTATATGTGTTATCACATATACCTATACAACGCAGAGTGATAGAGGACGCGAGTCTGAAATTTTCACAGTCCGCCAGCCAATCAGAGGTCGCTCTACATGTAGCGGCCACTAATTTGCTGTGACCCACGTGCTGTAGAGTGACGGGCAAGATTATTCAGCACACTAAGAAAAATTAGGCATCCTCCCCCATCATTCTCAGGGCCTCATTTGTGATTTTCTTGTTATCACTCGGTACTAATCTAAAATGATGCTCCAACCAATCAGCTACTAACTGTCATGTGTTTGAAAAATTACAGTTAGGAGCTGATTGGCTGAAGATTAGTAACGAGTGATAAAAAGAATAGCACCCATTGATAAATGAGGCCCTTAGTTCCATGGTGACCCATAGGAGATAATTGTGTTCTCTGCGGTGCACGAAGAGAAATGTATGATGTTTGTGGCCACAATGTGTGGACATTCCTTTAGTCTCTCTGGTACTTTGTCCCCATTGCTTCTAATTGAATTTCAGCAATACAGTAGTGTGTCTAAACATTTGGTCAAAGTAAAGTAAACTGATTTTGTTGTGCAAATGCTAGATGAAACAGCCTGATCACAGAACAGAGCATATCAATGTGCTGTACGTTAGTTTTTTTCCCAAACTCATAAGACATATAGATAGGTCCTTACTAAATAATAAATACATTTGTTCCACCTCTGCAGTTAATGCACTAAGCCATTGGCTTAGCTGTATAAATGGGCACTGCAAAACAAAAATAAACACATGGCATGATAAAACACACAGACCGACTCTTCTGCAGTTAAGTCAATGAGACATTACTATTTTTAAACTAACTAACGTGTCCTTTTAAAGCGCTGATAACTGAGAAACAACATATATATTGTTATTTTAGAATTTTACACAATAAAATGAAAAAAATATTAAATCCATCATCAGCTGATTTGGCCTCTTGGGCTTCTGCATTATGTTTGCTTTTGGTATTCAAGGAGTTTCCTGAACACAAGATATATAGATTGGGATTTGCATGAAATCAATATCAAGCTGCTTCATGTAATACAAGATCACAGGCACCATCTGACTCTCCTGCTGCTTGGAATCCAGAACACGATGTCAGCATGGACTGAGGAAGTAACTGGATCAGAGGACGGACACCAAGTCACACAGAGCTCCAATCATATCATCTTTTCTTTTAAATCTATTTAAGACATCTGACTTGCCTTTTAAATGTTCATTAGCAACTAAAACGTATTATTGGCTTATTGTCTATACATTTTTAGTGAATTATGTGGGTATAAGTTATTTTGAGCACACAAATGAATTCCTTGGTATGAGTGAGGGCACCGTTAAAATAAAAATAAACATTAGCTACACTCTGTAAGGAAACAGCGCCTCCAGTGGCTCCATCGCTTACAACACTGCATTTTAAATTTACCAAACTGTAACGTCTGAAAACCGTATCTGTTTATAATGTCACTACATTTAATTATAAAACAAAACTGTATTCTGTAATGCTGTATATAAACTATCATACTATGCCTAAGTATATCAGAGATATAAACAAAGGTACAGGGATAAAAGGCAGCAACAATTCTTACTGCAAGGACAATCTGCTATAAAACTGGGTTAAACTTTGGCTCTTTATTCTGTGCCAACCTGTATACTGTAGGGTGACCATGAGGATTATGGATACTATACCACTATTTTTGCTGCACATACTTAAAATATGTCAATTAATATTATATTTGTTTTTATTATATTTAATAAGAGCTGGTATATTATGAAGCACTCTATATTTAGTGGATAAGGTTTGAAACAAAAAATACATACAGTACAATGACATAAAACAAAAGGTAATGATGGCTGTCATGGCTCTGCACAAGTGAGCTTACAATCTAAAGCTGGGTACACACCGAAAGATATATTGGCCGATCAATTGATCTAAAATCTAATATGGTAGGTCACCAATGCTAGTCTTCTGCTGCAGTCACAAACCAACCTCTTTGCTGTGTGACCTCCTAGATTAGTTGTGTTGCACTACCCTATCCAGGCTTACCACCATACCAGGCAATTACACTGCAATGCATCAAGCAATACAAGAAACAATTTTTAACAAAGGCAATGCAGTATACAGACAAGACACAATACTAAATACCATGCATTTTTACTGCCTGAACCGCTATGCTATGACACACTGAGGGCTAGGGATTCTGCCTAGTGGGTTGGGGCTAGGGCCTAGAGACTGAGGTCTGTTGCTTGGGCCTGGGGGTTGAAGCTTGTAGCTAGAGCCTGGGGACTAAAGTTTATGGTTATAGCCTGGAACTGAGGCCTGCGGCTAGGTCCTGGGTACTACGCCTGTGGTTAGGGCCTGGAAACTGAGACCCGTGGCTTGGTCCTGGGGAATGAAGTCTGGTGGACTGGAGCTAGGTGTTGGCCTATGGACTGAGAGAGGATGGAGCTTGAGGCTTAGGAGGCTTGGAATAGGGACTTAGGAAGGTAGTTGGGTACAGGGGTCTGTACACAGTACAAAAACACATTGAAGACTTACTTTATTCTCTGGTGGTTGTATCCCTACTCCTTTAGGGCTCTCTGCAAGCTCTGTACCTCTTTTCTCTATATGATGCTGTACTGCTGGGTTTGCTGGCTTCCTTCTCTGGCTGGAACCATCTGGTTGAGGCATAGCCATCCCTGGGGCTATGAGCGCAGTGATCTGCATCCAAAGTCTTTGCTCTTTTCAACCAATGCTCTAGCTGCACACAAAGTGTTTTTGTCTCCTGAAGTCCGGTCAATCTCCCTTACAAAAGGCTAGCCAATGGCAGAGTGGGAATGGATGGCCAATCAAGAGTGGGTAAGTGCATAATGTAAATTGCCTGCAAGTGCTCCCCGGTAAATCTATGAAACTTCTCTTTAAGTTAGCAGTTTCTTTTATTTTTTTGAAGCAGTTGACATCAGATACTACTAGAACATAGTTTACATATATGTTATCAAGTCAAATGTTTATTTTAACTGTCTTGTTCTACATGGGCAGATACCTCCTTGCCATTCCAGAATAACTGGATTATTAGTGACTTGTGTCAGTATGAAACAAGACTTGAGTAGTATCCCCAAATGTAGGACAATATACAATTAAATATTGGCTGATTGGTTAGATTATGTAGTGGCATATTTATCAATAAAGTGCAATAACATAGATGCTCTTTAGCTACTTCTTGCAGCCATATCAAAATCTTTTGTGGGCCCCTCTACTAAAAGCGAATAAACTGCACTGGGGCTTCGATAAGTAGCAGTTTCACAATAAATAAGAAATAGATATAAATTATTTGCTATATATACTGCTTGGACCCTGACTATAATGGGTAGCTAGTCTGCAAATGTAACACAGTCTCTTGTAGTCCCAGTACTGTCTCTTACAGGTATAAGCATGGCTTCCTGGCCTTCACACAGAGTCTCTCTTGTGGTCTTACCTGCCTGCCACAAAGTCACAAAAAAAGTGCCAGATATTTATGGTCCTCCCTGCCTGACTACAGGTCTGGACACCGGCCAAGCCTTGCCCCCACTGGCCTCCAGGCACACTGGGCTCTGTAGCTGCCACATACCACTTGAACTCTCTTCTGGCAGCCTGACTGGTCTGCCTCAGTCCTCCCTAGACTGAATCCACTGGGCAGCCTCTAGGTGTGTTCAAATTTAGTTTTTCTACCTTCTGTGCTCGGCTCCCTCCAGCCCCATCCAGAATCCATGGCTCATTATCGCCATCTAGTGTGATACTGCCACATATCCCCCTCCCCAGCTCACAACCCCTGGGTTGAAATATTTGGGACAATGCATTTTTATGGCAAAGTCCCTTTTCACTTTTCACATCAGGGCCCTTCACCATATCCATGAATATCATCCAGACTTGTCTGTTATCTGGTGCTCTCATCATTCAGGTTCCTAGGTCTCTTCTTTTTTTGCTGAACTTATGGAAATTTACATGTTTGCATAATTTGCACAGCAGCTGTGCAACAATATTTTCAACTTGTGCAAGAATATTCTCCATATTAACACATGTCAGATAAAGCCTTATAGGCTTTCATCATTCCAATGTTTTGCTTTGTACTTTTAGCCTGACATTCTCTATAGCGGCCTTCTTTTTTTGGCTATATTTAAGAATGTCATGTACTCTTCTGTTGTTGGAAGCAGACCTTCCTTAGACCCTTCTGGTTCAGACTAAGAACAGCTTTTTCTTAGTTTTTGCTTAACAGAAAAAAGGTTTATTATGCTTAAACCTTATACTGGCACACCAATTGGACCACTTCTGCTTGAAACCTTTCTAACTTTTAGCCTTGATGCACTGTATTGGCTACTAGCATGCTTGTTTGGTAACGCATCCTCTCTCAAGAAGCCACCATCGTCCTGAGGACCACCAGCATCATGATTTTCAGACCTTGGCTTTATATCCGACGACATACCAGCACTGCCATTCTTAGATTCTGGACTCTCTTGTCCACATAACATACTGAAATGTTTATTACATTGATCCACAACCTTCATCTCATGGGTTTGATGGCTATCTGCCACTTCAATAATGATCATATCTCTCGGATCTTCTTGGGCACCTGTTTGTTGGGCACTGAAAATATGGTGAACAACTTCAACATGTTCCATCAGCACAGATTCAGAATCACCCTCCACAGAGGTCTTCATCTTCAGCTTCTGCTTCGCTGGTTTACTTGCTTCAAGCCTTGTAGTATGAAACAACTTAATTTCCTCACAGACAAATTCAGCTGCATTGCAAGTTCCATCATGGTTGCATAAAGACACTGTTTCACATACAGTAGTATTACTCTTCACATGACTGTCAAAATTAACTTTCTTTAAGGCTTTGTTTTCTACTGTTGTGTGACCTGGTCACATTCACATCACTTTGATTACATGGCAACACCACAGTCTCATCCATGGGAGACATCAATTTCTCTTTAGGCATTTCTATATCTTGTACCTTTTCCTCAAGGGACAAATGAGCATCATCTATATTTGTCAGCTTCACAGCGCAAATTTTAGACACAGCTTTGCTATCTGAACCTGTAAC
Organism: Taudactylus pleione; assembly: GCA_031769625.1. NCBI lineage: Eukaryota > Metazoa > Chordata > Amphibia > Anura > Myobatrachidae > Taudactylus > Taudactylus pleione. Next base: position 4,814,308 of record JAUIMM010000104.1, on the reverse strand, counting down.
CCTTTGGGTTTACTTCACTTCTTCAGACATCACATGAAGCTGAATGTCCCTGCAACATATCTCATCCACTTTTGAAACACCATCTTTTCGGGAGTTTCCCAACTTTGATATTTTGGTCCCATCTTGCACATGGGTACATTTAATGAGGACATCTCCATTATTCCACTGCTGTTTGATATTTTGTATTTCTGTCCCACTAGGTTCAGTGAAGACATAAGACAACATGTTGGGTCCAGGATTCAACTTTAGAGTGTTAACCAACTTATTTTCCTCTTCTGCTTTTCCCACTTCCATGTTGCATGTTTTCTGATTTGCAGAGAGCTGTTCTTCCAGCAAGGTAATTTTTTCTATGGCACTTTCCAACTTGTTCTCAGATTGTAGAAGATTGCTCTCCATATCTTCATATTCAATCATTCTCAACTTTTGTACAGCTATTTCAGATTCTAGAATATATAACTTACAGTGAAGCTTCAGTCCTCTGGCATACCTTTCAATTTGGAGATTTTGCAACTGGTTATGTGTACTTAACAGACATTTATCAAGGCTCTTATTCTCTTCTTGAAACTCCTCAACTATTGCAGGTACATGGTAAAGTTATTTCTCCCTTTCTCCAGAACATTCACGGAGCTTCTCAGACAGAGAATTTCTTTCTAACTCACACTCTGCAAGTATTATTGTTTGTGGAGACCACTAAAAAGTATTTTTCTTCTAAAATCAAAGTTAAATCAGCCACTTTTCCTTGTGTACTTGCTGCATCACTCTGATGTCCCTTGACACATTCTTTTAATTCTTCGACTTGCTGCTGAAGGACTAAACACTTTGGGTCTCATTCAGACCCAGTCGCAAGCACCGATGTGTTCACAACCGGGTCAATAGCTAGCCCTGCACATGCGCAGCGGCCGCACTGCGCATGTGCAAACTCTCTCGCTCCGGAGCTCTCTACAAACGGGGCGGCTGTCGATGTTGATCGACAGTTCGCCCCATTTTGTAGGCGGGTCGTGGGGGTGGTTTCCAAAACGCCTACCATTTTGTGGGCAGCCGCACTGACATCATCAGTGATGTCAGTGGGGAGCTTCCTGCTCGATCAGAGCAGGAAGCTCCCTGGGGCTTGCGGTTTCCGAGACCCAACCTTAGGGTCTCGTCACAAGCCCCGATGGTCACGATGGTGTTCAACATTGCGACCATCAACCTGGTCAGTCAGTAAGCTGTGGGTGGTAATCCACAGCTTAACTAACGACCAGGAAGCCGCACTTCAAAAATGAAGCGGCCGTCCTCATTCAGAGAGAGCGATCACTTCTTTTGACCGCCTCAGAATGAGGGCCTTTGTGTGCTATTCAACAAGGTGTTGCTCTAATACTTCATTCTTTGCCAGCAGTACATTATTCTTATACTTTGTAATATATTTGAATGCTTCAGCCTCCTCAAGGCGTTCAGACATAACTGCTAATTGGAGGTCTGGTTCTATAAGAGCTTTAATTACCCACACCCTTTTCTCCTCTTGCTTAAATGCTATCTTTAAAGCATATAGGCCCTGATTCAGAGCCGGACGCTCTGACCAGAGCGCTCGCTCTGAATCGGGGCCCTCCTCCATTAAAATGGAGCGTCCTCCTGGACGCTCGTATAGCTGTGGGTCACCACCCACAGCATATACGAGCGTCCAACAAGATGGTCGCGATGGTCTTGACCATCGCGACCATCGGACTTGCGAGTGAAACCCTGTGGTCGGGTTTCTCAGCCACAAGCCCTGGAGTGATTTTGGCTCTATCAGAGCCAAAATCACTCCCACTGACATCACTAGTGATGTCAGTGGGGCCGGCTTGAGACGGTAGGCGTTCCCATGGGAACGCCTCCGTCTGGCAGGCACGCCCACCAAAGGGGGCGTGCTGTCAATCAACATCGACAGCACGCCCCCTTTGGTGCGAGACCCGGAGCGATGGAAAGTCCTTCGCTTGCCGGGTCTCGCACATGCGCATGACGGAGCTCCCTCCGTCGTGCGCATGCGCAGTAGGGACCATCGACCCACTTGCGAGCATACTGCCGCTCGCGAGTGGGTCTGAATGACCCCCATAATCCACAGTGCAAGTTCTAAACATTTTCTTTATGCATCAATGTCTTTTCAGCTGAACTTTTCGCTAAGTCATTATTTGCGCATAATAATATGACAGTCTTTCATGCATAACTGTGTTCATATGGTCAAATGATTCCATGCTGACAAAGGGTCTGATTCATTACTGATTTCAACTGAGATTATGCATGCAGATTGTTACATACTACGCATGCTTATGCATTGCAGTGTGCTCCACTGCGATCACACTGCGATTGCAGTGACTACGCAGACCCATCGCAGAATGATTGACAGGAAGTAACCATTTGTGGGTGGTCGGTGAAATGTAGACATGCCAGTGCTCACTGTTATGGGGGGGGCATAAATAAGCCACTGCGATGCCATACGCAGCTTGGGTTTTCACTGCATGCCATTTCTGAGTAAGGTTAGACCTTGTGCAAGCACATTGCTAAGTATTACAGATGTGTGTAAGGTGAAGTGGGCATCCTTATGTTAGGCTGCGATGACATTGCGATAGCAATCATTAGTATATTTTCGCAGAGGGACTGCATACGTATTTGCAATTTTGATCGCAATAGTGATCCATAATAAATCAGGCTCATAGGGCCTGATTCAGAGCCCGACGCTCTTTGAGAGCGCTCGCTCTGAATCAAGGCGTTTTTTTTTTTTGGAGCCGGCCTCCTGGCCACTCACTAAGCTGTGGGTGACCACCCACAGCTTTTGTGAGCGGCCAGGTGATGGTCACGATGGTCGTGACTATAGCGACCATCGGGCTTGCGATGATCGCCTTGTGCAGGAAGCTTGTGCAGGAAACTTGCGATGAGACCCTTGAGCAGGAAGCTCAACTACTGTCATCACGAGTGATGTCAGTAGGGCCGCCCTCAAACGGCAGGTGTTCCTTCGGGAACATCTCCGTTTGGCCAGCCACCCCCCCCTTCCTGCCTACAGAACGGGGCGAGCTGTTGATGAACATCGACAGCCGCCTTGTTTTGTTGCGAGCCCTGGAGCAAGTGATTTCTCGCTCGCTTCGGGGCTCATGCTCGCTCTGGGGCTCACTCACATGCAGTGCGCATGCGGCGCGTGCGCACTGCCCGGCCATCGACCTGCTTGCGAGTGTGTCTGAATCAAGCCCATAGTCCACTCTTGGTGGACCTTGCACCATATACTACACACACTTCCAGTTTTACTCTGCTTTTGGCAATTTACCTTTCTCTTTCTCTGGAACAATACTTGGAGCCCAAGCCTTTGGAAAAGAGTTACCACAGAGGATTTCAAACAACTTTAAATCACGTCCTTGCAACACACCTGATTTACTTCCAGACTGTACACTCCTGGATTTGCAACTCTCCAGCATCAACACTTGTAGTCAACCTGGCTTTTCTGAGAGGTTGCTTCTTTCCACCCAGCATGAAAACGGGAATACCTTTTGTTTTCACTGTATCACCCTTTACTTTCAAAATTATTATCAGCAGACCAAAACATTTCACTTGATGCGGCACTACAATTACCAGCATGCTTCAAGCACTGTCTCCTCCAGCAGATTTTTGAAAAGGAATTTCTCTGTTATGTCAGTACCAAGCCCTACCCTTCCTTGGGTTTCACACAGGTGAATCCTGTCTTGTAGTTTCCATTATGTTGTACATCCATTAATTCTGCATAGACCCCTGTGTAGATCAATTGCATAGATCCTTATACATGCCTGCATTCTCCACCATATGTAATATATCTGGGGTAATTAGCTCAGTAGAGAGGTCAGTGGTGCAGTGAGTAGGTGTATAATAAAGATCCACATGCAGCTTTGCAGGTTAAAATGAAAATAAATTGTGCTTTACTGTCAGCATTTCAGGAAGAAATAAAAAAAAAACATATCACTGAGGAAGGCCTGGAGGCCGATACACGTCAGATTTATTTCACCACTAACACATTATTGAATTGCACTAAGCTGCATTGAACCTCCGCATACATGTAGAGGTTTTACACAAACAACCATCTGTATCATCATACCTACTCTGCCAATTACCATGAGAACTGGATCCCGCCAGTATCATGGTCATGGAGTTGACCAGAAGGCTACTACGGCACCAAGCTGGTGTGTGACACGTCCACACTCGCTGGAATCCAAAACAAGGACAAGCTAGGAACAGACATCACCCCCCATGATCACTTTCCGGGGCTCTGGTCGAGAGGGGAAAGAACACGGAGCGGAAGACATCTGTGCGTAAGTTGGGTTGTCACTAATAAACAACCTAGCCTCTCATGCAGGGCACTACATCACTGCTTGGGCCTTGATTATAATGGGCAGCTAGTCTGCAAATGTAACACAGTCTTTTGTAGTCCCAGTTCTCTCTCTTACAGGTATAAACACGGCCTCTTGGCCTTCACACAAAGTCTCTCTTGTGGTCCTCCCTGCCGGGCTTGCAGGACTGGACACTGGTCTCTCCCCACAAAGTCACACAAAAGTTCCAGAGATTTGCGGTCCTTCCTGCATGAGTGCATGTCTGGACACCGGCCAAATCTGTCCCCAACTGGCCTCCAGACACACTGGCTCTGTCGCTGCCACTGTCCCACTTGGACTCTCCTCTGGCAGCCTGACTGGTCTGCCTCAGTCCTCCTTGGATCGAATCCACTGGGTAGCCTCTAGGTGTGGTCAAACTTACTTTTTCTACCCTGCAAGGGTGGATCCCTCCAGCCCCACACAGAATCCATGGCTCACTATCATCACCTGGCATGATACTGCCACTACACACACACATATATATATATATATATATATATATATATGTGTGTGTGTGTGTGTGTGTGTCTGTGTATGTGTGTGTGTTTAAAAATATATTTTTTGTATCTTGTGTCACTGCTGTCACCATCCTGAGATGTTTAGTGGTTTTATAGTATTGTACCACAGAATGTTTATATATCTATTTTAGATATTTAATAGTAGCTGATCATTGATCTTAGGGTCAACTTGTCAGTTGGACATTTAAAGAATCTAAGTGGTACTATATATGAGATTCAGATAAGCCCCTGTATGCCACTTTAAAGTACACTTTTATTTTGTACTATTCTTCTCAGTGATTGAAATCTGTACTTTCTGCGCTCTCTCTCTCTCTCTTAAATCTCTCTCTCTCTCTTAAATCTCTCTCTGTGTGTGTATTATATTCTGCTATGGAATATTCAAAGTGCTGTAGTGTTCAATAAATAGACAATCCAGAAATGTGAGGGTAGGGGGCACTTAATACCACTCTATGGCAGCTACTTGTATCTGTACAGCTTTTCTTTTTCTCATGGAAAATACAGCAATGCTCTAGTATAGAATTTATAACTTCAGAGACGCCAGGAGAATAAATCATCGATGATTGCATTTTTCTACACACCATCTTTGCTGCATCAAACAAAATAAAAATAAACAGTTGCATAGATAGGTAATAAGACTGCTACAAACACTACCTCCGCAGTGACTTCCCTGTGATTTACACACTAGGAACAGTTTATGAATTTCCACATGACATAACAGTTTAATAAGCCTCCTAATATTTAAATTGCAAAGTAGCAAGACTGTCTCTTTGGTTAGCAAGGGGACAGGTTAAAAACAGATCGTCTGTCGTCCGAAACTCCAAACATACGCATTTGCTCTGTTGGATATATGTGCCCTATCAAACACTGAAACAGTGCATTCAGCAACTCTAATTGGATTCTCTGCCCTAATAATTACCACTGATAAATTTCAGTTCAAGATAGTTTTAATAGGAACCAAGAATCTTCTTCGAAATTAATTCAAAACTTCCCCAGCAAGAGAAAACTTGTGGCTGAATAAATTGAATCTGTGTTGCTTCAACAGGAGCAGAAATTGGTTCCAATAAAACAGTTGTAGGTAACAGAGCTACTGCACCTGGACATCACATAGCATACAGTGGCAAATGCAGGATTTCTAGAGGGGGGTTTCCAAATGCTTGATTTTAGAGTGAGTGTGGCCAGTCCATGAAGAGGGCATAATTATCACTTATCCAGCTTTAATATGCGTCATACAAAGTATATTGTGTGTCATAATTCCAGCATAGAGAGGACCAGCAAGCAATCACTGTAACCCATTAAATGTGGCAGTAGGGCCATCGTGCCTGAGCTGAATGTTTTTATTTAAGATGTGGGCACCATTCCAGAGTATTAGAGCAAGTCCGGGAGTCTGGGGGAGCAGCAGAATAACTTAGCGCTGCCCTGGACATATATGTACATATTGGGCTCTATAGCAGCATATACATAACAGTGAATGTTTTCCAGATCTCCTAGTTGGTGTACAGGTGTATTTATTACTGGCTGATACACGTTAAAAGATCCACAGGTGGTGCTAATTATTTCACTTGTGATACTGAGACGATCATGCAGCGCTAATAACAATCTATTATATTACTATTTCTATTGTGGTCATGGTGTGTGCTGGGGAAGGGGGTTTCCAGGTGGATGGAAACCCCCCTGCGTTTGCCTATGGCATATTAGCTGTATGCAAAGCCAGGATAAGACTACATGAGGCCCTATACAGAGAAACTGTTTTAGGCTCAAACCACCGATATCCAGTCTCAAGGCTATTGTATCTGTCTTTATTCACACCTGCAAGCTAGGGAACATTGCACATACCCAGCTCCCCTCATCCCTGCCATAGAGACCGATTCATCTTCTCTTGGGCATATATGACCGTATCCATTGAACACAACTATGTAGTAATAATGCTCCAGTGTCACTTATCCGAGCCCCCCCCCATCTACACAACACTTATATCTATACCTCTCAAAACTTATGAAGCACTATTTGGGACAGAGTGCATCGACAAAATAGTTGGTATAGTAACTGGAGACATGCCACATCCAAGCAGAAGATCTATGCTCCATATTTGCTGTGATACGCGGCTGGTGTTTGGTTCTGGCATACTGTCATGCCATATATCCCTACCTCTGACCATCAGTCCTCCGCTGCAGCTGATCTCTGCATCTGCACTTGCAGAGATCAGCACGTTAGGCCTCTTTGCACTTTTGTGCATGGGATGCAAACATGTGGCCACATCCCATGTAACTGCACCAGAGCCGTAACTAGACTTTTTTGGTGCCCTGTGCCAGAAATGGCATTGGCTCCCCCCTCATTTTTCAAAGGGACATAATGCACCCAAAAAAGGGGAATGGCCTCATGGGGAAGGGCCAGGGAAGAGATAGGAGAGGCCAGGAGATGCTGGGGATGAAATAAGAGGAAGCTACAAGTGAGAATGATAATAAACAGACATTTGACAGGCCAAACAGCGCCCCCTGACCTGTGGTGCCCTGTGCGATGGCACCGGCCGCACTACCCTAGCTACGGCCCTGAACTGCACCTGATAAATGATAAAGATAGCAGTGAAATACTTTTCAATGAGAAAGCTTCACTGGGCAGCCTCTTTTTGAAAGTACCATCTCAGCAAGCAAACTTTGTTAAATAACTGTGATAAATCAGAGATAAACAATGCAAAATAAATTGTTATTTATCAGGGGAAAATGATGACAATAAATAGGCTCCTAAGTGTTGAAGATGGAGAGTGCTTCTTCACAGACTCCATGTAACTCCTCCTGGGAGGTTTCATTACCAAGATGGCCACAGAGGCTATGTTAGAGCGCCACAGTGGGAGGCACTGAGGCTGTGTTAGAGCACCAAAGTGGGATACACAAGTCTTCCTCTTATCGCCTTGAGATCTGAGAGATTACCTGCGATATCCACACTTTCGAGTGATTCTGCAACGCTACCTGATTCATCCATACACTTACCGACTGGAGAGTTGTTTGACGCCCCGTTTTGCTCCTTTCAACCAGTGTGTATAACAGTGAGTACGGATGTATTTCATGTAACATCAATTAACCACTCCACTAGTTAAGCAACTGGGTTGTTTGTTGTCTCAGGGCATCCACTGGTGTTTGTATAGGTACTCTGCTGCATCACCCAATCTTTACACATATATTTCCAACAGTAAGTCCTATTATATTCATGGAGCTTGAACTGAGGTAGTAAAGAACAGTTAGTAAGCAGGATATTCCACTAAAGGTGAACTTTTTATTTGCACATTGCAATGAGGGAAAGCAGAGAAACAATCTGCATATTGAATCTCAACAGATCCATTCATCTCTACTCTTTAGTAAACATCAGATATTTGGAATAATGAGGACTGAAGAAAAACCGCAGACAGTGTCCCGCATGTTATACAATTAACCAATCACTTCCTCCAGGATATTATTTTGTTGGAACCTATTGTAGTAGGAGCATAGACACAAACCTTTTGACACTTAAAAACTTTAATGGTGCAAAAACACTCAAAAGGACCTGTGACAAGCTTATATGGGAGACTCAACCTGTATTTTACAAATATATTTGTAATAATTAAACATGAGGGGAAAATTAACTAAACAGTGAATTTAAAAGCTCAAACACGATGTATAAATGCAAAGAGCCAAAATTTTAACTGACCTGGCCATCCTGATTTTCCCTCCCTGATAGACGGCTGCAAGACTATATTTACCAAAGGGCAGGTTTGGAGGCTGCTGCAAACCAAAACTACCCAACAAATTTGCTGCCTCTGAGAGGAGTTTTGTGTGAGCCTTCATTGTCTGATTTTGTTAAAAAAATGGAGAATAAGGGTCTAATTTTCATCACTTAATTTCTACAAAAGTAGGTGGAATTAAGATTTTCACCTATTTCTGTAGAAATTAAGTGCCAGGCTAATTCATCATTCTTGTAACGCAGGAGACATCACTGTTTAATTCTGGTTACAACTGTCCCCAAATAATTTCCACAATCCCCATACTATAGTATAGTATGGGGATGTGGAAATTATGTAATTTATCAAGTTCTGAAAAAGCATTTTTTCTGAACTTGACAGTGACACTGTACGCCATCCTGAGATGGCGTACAGCACCTGATACAGCAGAAGGATCTGAAAAGACCCCTCCCTGCTGTTTCCTCTTACCTTAATAAAGCTCCCTCCAGGCTCCCTGAGCTCTCCTCCTGTGAGCTGGGAGCTAGGGAGAGGGCACTGGCACTTTGGGGCTGCACGGTCTCAGTGGGGGTCAAAACCTCCTGTGGCAGCTGCAGCTCTGTGGGAACAGGGGGGTCTGGGGACAGGCTGTGCGGTTGGCTGGGGAAGGGGGGATGGTCTCCTTTGGCTTCTCTCTTGCCGCTTCACTGTCTGTTTACAGGCTGTCTTCAAGCTGTGCATGCATAGCTTCAAGACAGGCTGCAAATAGACAGTGAAGGAGGAGAAAAGTCCCTTTATCCCAAAAACTGTCTCCGCAAAAAGAGCAGCTTTTTGGAAATGAAAACTAAGTTTAGGAGGGATATTGAATGCGAGTTCAATCCTTAATTATCACAAGGGATATTTTCCCTTAATGAATAGACCACTTAAAAATAAAACCAGCATGGGATCCTCTGCAAATACATAACCAACACTAAGACTTTAAGCCTAGGCTTTTAATGGAGAAATCAGGTGGACAAAGAACGTGGGTTTTCCCCCACATTTCCACCAACCAGCACTAGGTTTTACCAGCCAAGACAGGTGAGACATGTGGCGTGGGTTCCCCACGCCAAAATGCCGACTAAACCAAGGTCTTTCAGCAAAGGGCGGCATTCCCTAGGGAAGTCGGGCCTGCAACAAAGAATTAGATCTGTGCTGATAGCACTAGGGCTATTTATCTCACCCCTTGGGCGGTGTAGGGATTATAAATATTATATAAGAAAGAATTAATATTGTTCCTTACTGAAGCACTATAGGTTCAATCTAGCTCTGTCATGCCCAATTTAAATGGCTGTCAGAGCGTTCTGGAATTTGCAGTGTAAAAAATATATAATTAAATGACAGAACACACACACACTACGAATTTTTTTTTTATACAGAAACACTCCTCCACCCATATTATTATTTACTCGGATCCATATGGAAAGAGTCCTCTTCATTCCATGTAGGCATCCTCAGAATCGTAAAAAAAAAAAAAAAAAGCAAACCATATTGATTTATGAAGCATGAATACTCCTAAAGGGTAACTTGGCGAATGACAGTTCACTCTCAGCAACAGCCATTGCAGTGCATTGGAAGGCACCGGTTACCTATGTAACATGTGGCCTATGTTGATGTACAGTACTACAGAACCTCTGTATGAATATTGACTCCTGACTTTGGTATCTTTCTGTTCACCTGTTTAATTGACTCTTGAGCAAGGTCTTCAACTGCTACAGATATATTTTTTCAGATTTAAAAAGGACGTTGGATGGGAATAGGTCTGTGAGCACGTCCAGGTGGAGTTTTAAGTTCTATACAGACACCAAAGTGAATATATTTTTCTTTACATTGGAGGCAGTTCATTGTCTTAGGGGTCTGCAGAGGTCGTTGAGAGCATAGTGAGCTTCTGTAAATGCCTGTTCATTGAGTTCTAAAGGGAGGACATAGCTTATTATAAGAGATAACTCTGGGGAAATGGTTATTCTAAGTTCGGTGATGATGGCTCAGAGCATTAATGTAGTTTTAGAATACCAATCAGAACTTGTTGACAGTAAAGCATACAAATCAGGTGTCTGACAGAGGCCCGCTGGTGCTATTAAATGATATTAAAGTTATTATTTCACTCACTCATTTGAAGCAATACTCCTGATTTTACTGTGGGGGATTAACTGCTGGACATGTCTGTCTCTTCATCAAATAGAGTTGAATCTAATTATGGATGCATGTGACTTGCTTGAGCAGACAGAGAGGAATGACGGTGCGATAGAAGAAGTCTGCTGATATATGATCAAATCCTGAACACAACAGACCTGGGGGCCGACAATCTGTAGAATTGTCTTTTATTGCCGTCCCTTTGGATTCATGGCTACATGAGAATGCTGTGGGATATACCTCTGGTAGAGAAGAATAATTCAAAGGAGATTCATTTGCATTTCAGACTGTTTCTAAGACCACCCAACCTGCCTGTGTTCTTACTGCTACCCATCTGCTGTTTCCCACCAGACCACCCTTAATCCTTAACTCTTTTTTAAAGCAGGAGAGACAGGTTGATTTTCCTATAAGCTTATTTGTTTTTTATTTATTTTACATTGGTCTCGTTTAGTGAAAATATCTAACTTATATTTTTAATTTTATCTATGGCTCTGTTATCATAGTCCACTTATGTCCTCCCAGAGCCCTCCTCTCATTTTGTTTCATGTGGGCATATATTGGAGGCAACCATTCATTTAGACTGAGAACATTTTCATAAGAATGACAACGCATAAATTCAATAGGAATTAGTGACACAGCTGAGGTGCTGGAATTTATGACACTGTGATGCATTATTGCCTGCTCTTCATCAATGTCTGAGAGACCTTGGTACTTTGGCGAGTTCTCACTGACTCCTGGAGAAGCAGGCCACCCTCCCTCTTTATCTATCATGAAGTGGGCAGGACTTTATGATGCAATTTGCAGTGAATTGCATCCTCATGGCCCCACCCTCTTGCTGTGTGATGCTATGAAATGTGTCAGTGCACCACAAGGGGTGGGATCATAATGACACAAGTCCCACCACCACGCACTCTGTATTTGTCTCCAGGTACTCCAGGAAGTCAAAAAAAGTTGGCTTTGATGTCACTGTTTTCTAGTAATTTATTTGGCTGCATTCTCATGTGTACATGATACAAAATCGATGTATCCATTGCGTGTAGGCCACATGTCTACTTTGAATCATTCCGTAGATCAGAGGTGCCCAAACTTGGCCCTCAAGGCACCATAACAGTCCAGGTTTAACGATATCCAGTCTTCTCCACAGGTGACTTAATTAGTACCTCTGTCAATTAGATTTAACCACCTGTGCTCAACCATGGATAACACTAAAACCTGAACTACTGGGGTGCCTTGAGGACCGCCTTTGAGAACCTCTGCTATAGATGTTTCTATCAGTTTTTAAAATAAGTGGAATCTGCCATAGTGCTTGCTCAGCTGACATAACATGGAGCACTGCTCTCAGTGTAGCACATGTGCATGTTTTTATAAATAATAATAATTATAATAATAATAATAATAATAATAATAATAATAATAATAATAATAATAATTTATCATATTTGTAAGGCACCACAAAGTGTCTGAGCATCATACAAGGGGTAGATATAAAAATATTAGAATTATAGAGCATAATATACTACACAACAGATGATCTTGGTGTAAGTAAGTACAAAACATACTATAACATCACACGGTAGGCAAGTAACAAGGGCATACAAGGCAACAAAATTACACACATGATGATTACAAATAAGCAGAATACAATAAAAATTAGTGAATGAGATTTCAAACAAATTGCATCTCAGACAGATGATGTCGGTATAGGACACAGATGACAGAAGTTATGCAGAATAAGATCAAAGAATGTAACTTGAACAAAACACATGCAGAACCAATTCAGCATAAGACATGGCAGAAACACAGGAGGAAGATAAGGAGTGGACAAACATGAGATGTAAGGTGGTGGACCCTGCCTTTCAGAACTTACAGTACATTCTAAGGGGAAGGGGTGATAATAAATAATAGGACCAGTTGGACAATAGTCATGCTGATGATAATTAAGAGAAGCAGAGGCCTAAGTTTTGCAGCTTTAACTTTCTTTGTGTTAAATAATTGTCCTTTTTCGCAAGGGGCAAAACTGAAGTTGTTGATCCTTACCTTTGTATTGGACGATGGCCCTTTTTCCCGTGGTGTCCCGGGGATTCACTTAGCTTCTTCTTAGATGCGGTTCTCCTGCGCTTTGAAAGGTAAATCCTGCTGGTTTCCGGCCACTCTGTGTGAGCAGAACACGTCTGACGAAGTCCGACCCGTGTTGGACCACGCCCCCTGCACACCTCTCTGGAAGAGTCAGCCAGCGGGTGAGAGCAAGATCAAGACGCCGGTGCACTACACCCACAGCAGGTACCCGGTTTATTAGAACCTCCTCCCCCCAAAGGAGATCATACCTGGAGCTCACACAGGGGTCTATTCATCATCACTTAATTTTCACAAAAGCAGGTGAAAATGCAAATTTTCACCTGCAATTGTAAAAATTAAGTTATCGGGCCATTCATCAAGAAGGTATAGGTACAGATATCTCCTACTTACCTTCCTCTTGCGAAATGGCCCGCTGTCCCCATACACTAGTATGGTGACCGAATTCATCAAGCTCTGAAAATATAATATTTTCGGAGCTTGACTGCGGGAGCATTCACCATCTTCAGATGGTGAATGCTCCTGCTTCGACATCGCAACGCGCTCCTTCCCTATGAGAAGTTAGTCCGGGTTGCGATGAGGGAACCTTTTGGATCCCTCTGCCCCTTGTACGGTCACCCTCCGTCGGATGTCGGGGCTCTTGTGCGCTTGCGCGACCTGTAGGTCACACATGTGCAGTCCTGTCACTGCTCTGACAGGAGCAGTGAATAGATTCACTGCTCCAAAAAGGAGCAGTGAAGCAACTCATGGGGAAAGCTGATAACGCATCAGCTGTCACTGCGCTGGAGCAATGATGAATTGCTCTGGTAGCCGCAGCGTCAGAATGTTACTTATTGGGGTCCGCAATTTCCCATCACATTTTTAGTTTCTATGTGACACAGTGAAAAGGGTCCCAAGAATATATGCCGGCAGCAGATGAATACCTCAAACCCAACAAATAAGTTTATACAGATAGGGAGCGCAGATCAGTGGCGTAACTAGGGCAGGGCGAGCGGGGTGCGTGCCCTGGGCGCCGTGGGACCGGCGGTGTGGGGGGGCGCCGCCGGCCACGGTACCGGCTCGTCCTAGTTAGCCAGTGTAGCGCCGACTGCAGAGAGTGCAGTCAGCGCTACACATTTACACAGGACCGGCGCTAGGCTTCCAGCGCCGGTCCTGTGCTGCACAGCTGAGCCCCTTCCCTCCCCTGAGCACTTGCCCAATAGCACCAGGAGGAGGGTGGCAGGCGGGCTCAGACTGTGCATAACACACACATAGCTGCCAGCACTGACCACTACTGGGGACTACCACTGGGGGGGGATACTACTGTGGGCACTGCATTGTGGGGGACCACTACTGGGGACTACTACAGGTGGCACTGCATCAAGGGGGACTCCTACTGGGGGAACTATATAAAGGGCACTGTATAGGAGGGACTACTACTGGGGGCACTATATAAGGGGCTCACTACTGGGGGCACTGCACAGGGGGGTCCACTACAGGTGGCATTGAAAAGGGAGAACCACTACAGGAGGAACTGCATAATGGGGACAACTACTGTGGGCACTGTATATGGGGGATCACTACTGGGGGCCTGCATATGAGGTATCACTACTGGGGGCACTGTATAAGGGGAACTAATGGGGGGCTGCATAAGGGGGACCACTACAGGGGGCAATGTGTAAGGGGCACTGCATATGGGGGACCACTACTGGGTGCCTGTATAAGGGGAACTAATCAGGGCCTGCCTAAGGGGGACCACTGCTAGGGGCACTGCATAGGGGGGGACTGTATAAGGGGCACTGCATTAAGGTGCAAATGGAAAGAAATGTTCCCAGTGACAAGAAAGGGGTGTGTGTCATGTTGACACGCCCCTTTTTTCAATGGCCATGCCCATTTTTCGCCACACGTGCATTCAGCGCACGCACATAGGTGGGGTGGGTGCTCCATTTTCAAATTTGCCCTGGGCTCCAAATACCCTAGTTACGCCACTAGCACAGATTACACCTCCATTTCAAATCATTTACATTTAATATACTATATATGTTAAGGTTATTTCCACACCCCATCAATGGCATTTAAATGTGCTGTAATCCTGTGGTGAAATGATAGATTGTTGCAGTCTGTAGGCTTTTATTAAGTAGGTTTTTAAAGTCCGTCTCTAAATAAATGGTAGTTTTCTGGAAGCCTGATTAACACTCTTTCCTGCTTCCAGGAAACCTTGATGCTCTACACATTCTTATCCCACAAGAGGTTAGTGTCAGCGACCTTATAAACTCACATTAAAGTGTATTCCAGCCTGTTACTGCAATGCAGCTAATACTTCTGCATTTCAGCCATTAGTACTTCAATGTGCTTGAATTATATAGTCATTTTATTGTATTTCTAAAGCAATAGGCATTTAACAGGCAAGTAAAACCTCCCCGGAATTTGAAATTTAGATGCCTATTCTACTTCTGCCAATCAACCCTCTCCTTTCTTAAGTGTTCTCCAGAAAAACCATTAGCCAACTGTCATTTATGCCAATGCCGAATCTGCTCTCTCGCACACTTAAACCAGTGGAAGGAGGAAAAAAAAGTATTATGCGATATCATTTTTTTTCCAAATTACTTTACGTCCTTCAACGTTCAACTTGTCACTTTTCCTTGATTTAAATAGCAGAGAGAAGAGGTGTGCTAAAATAAGCCGCAATTGTCATACATACATATTATACCCGAGGAGAATGTGTGTGGACGAAGAGGGGTGTGCTGTGAATCAAATTATATTAAGTTAAAAAAACAAACAGACCCTATGGGGCATATTCTATTTTGTGCGAGAATAGCAAAAAACCTGCACCTGCGAGGTTTTTCCTGTAGGTGCGGGTTTTTTGCTATTCAATTAGGTGTGTTTTTTTTTTTGCACGCTGTAAGGTTTTTATTCTCCCACCTCCAGAGCAAGCGTGATTTTTCCTAAAATCGTTAAATTTCGGAAAAATCAGTGGGACTTGCTCTGGCACCCCGGCGGCACCTCCCGTCTCTTCTGCAGCAGGGTGAGTATGTAGTGTGTGTGGTGCTTGTAAGTGTGTATGAGTGAGTGTGTGTGTGTGACCCCCGGTGTATGTGTGGCCCCCAGATTTGGCGCTGTGAGAACTAAATCTCCCAGCAGCTCTTGCCCCTCCCACCAGCCACTGGAGCCTCCCAGCAGCCCCCAGGACTCCCAGCAGCCCCCTCCTCTCCAGTAAGAAGAGAGAGGCAAGCCACCAGGAGCCGCGGCGATCACCGGAGACCCCCAGCCAGGTAGGTGAAGATTTTTTTTTTTTTACGCGGAGCGGGGTTTTCAGAGCTGAAAACCCCGCAACGACTATTTTTTGAATTGACTACTGCGGGTATAGGGAGCGCGCATACACGCGGTATTCCTAAATTGGGCACAAGGTATTTTCCTCGCTAAACCTTGCGACCAATTGTATATGCCCCTATGAATGTCTATGTTTAGTAAAATGTGTGGATAGTGACATTTTAGGTCATGTGTAATGTATGTGCATAGTCTCTCTAAGTAGTCTTATTTTACAATTCTTTCACAAGTGTGCAGTTTCTCAAATGTGCAATTTGTGTGGAGTTTGCACTCTATTGTCTAGTGTTTTAAAGTAATGATTTTCCCACATTTCCCTGGGTGTCCTTGGTGCTATTTTTACTGATTTATTATTTTTTCTAGTTGCCGCAATGTGTATGGGGTTGCTGGGTCCATTGAAGTACGTTACTTTCTGTAGATTACTATTACTACTAATAGCCAATACCAATTCTCTCTCCCTCTCTCTCTCTCTAGATATATATATATATATATATATATATATATATATATATATATATATATATATGTAATCTGGTATAAGTATTTTTGATTATTATTTAGTATTCAAGACATGATCACGTGACTGTAAAATGAAGTTTTAACCCCTTTAAGACCAGTTTACTTTACCACCATCTGACTTAGTATATTGGGATCAATGAAAAAAAAGGATGGGGGTGGTCTGTCTGCTGCATGAGCTAGACGCTGGTCTTATGAGCGCCTGTTTATTTGAGGCTTTTTATTCCCTGTTAGGATACCTTATTTCCCCAGTGTGCCTCAATCTCCTGACGCCTTGTGCTTGTATACTGTACTGCACACACACAGGCAGGACCGGCGACAGGGGGGTACAAAGGGGACACTTGTACCGGACCCCGAGATTCACATCACATCTCAGGCCAAATCAAATCAAAGACAGTTTCACAAGAGGGCATCTGTTGGTTTGGTTGAAATAAAGCACTGACTTCTTTATGTCCCATAATAGTTTACACCTATTTATACTATCGCTGTCACTATTCATATTCACATTCATTGTACAGAGCATACAGTAGTGGTGATAGAAATTGAGGATGTTACTTTAAATGTTCAACAGGATGAAGGGGATAATTATGTACAGTATCTGACACTAATAAGGATTTTAATGAGCGAAAGTGTTAGACAAGAACAAGTTAATAAAATTCAGGAGGTTGATATGATTTGTTTCAAAGTAAGTCAGACACCGTTGGCAGCAGTTATTGCCGATGATAGGAAGAAGCCCATTGGTCATGCCTGGTCATAAGACCAAAAATCTAGCTCTACCAGATGGATTTATTTTTACCTAAATCCTGACAACATTTCACAAGGCGTTTGTAGTTTCAAAGTAAGTAGAGGTAGGGCTGTTAATCATCTTGGCACCATCTCCATTATTTGCAGTTAGTGCATTAAAATATTTTAGCAAACTCTGGAAAATCATATAAATAATAACAACAAGCAGTCCAGCATCAGCTACTAGCTGCAATAATATGTCCAAGCACAAGCAATCATCACCGCTAACACATCAACCTCATTAGTGATCTGAGGTAGTCCTGCATTAAAATTGCAAAGGAAAACTGACTCCTCCCTTATAGAGGATTCCCAAGTAGAATCGTTGCATGCTAGGGATGTTGTTGCTGGGGGTGAATGTTCATCACAGAAGGGGACAAAGAAGACTAGTAGTTTCACACAACAATTGTCCATGAAACAATCATTTACAACAGGAGCCATGTATGACTTCTGCAATCCTGTTGCACAGCGGATCACTGTAGCTGTGATGGCTATCTTAACAATAGATCTGCATCCAATATCCACCATCAATGTACCTGGTTTTAGACAATTAGTTGAGGTCATGTGTCCATGCTATTAAATTCAATCTCAATTCTATTTTCCCAGAACAGCAATTTCTCACCTGTACCAGAACATTAAACAAAAAGTTATTATTTGCCTAGAAAATGCCTTTGCACTGACTTTTCACTTACTGTAACTATAAATATGTGGAAAAGTGGTTCTTGTCAAACTAAAAAATACATGACTGTGATATCCTACTGGGTGTATCGCCTTCAGCAGCAGTATTAATCACATAACACCAGCTCATTCACAGAAGGCTATTCTGTATCACTGGCTTCACTAAGAGGCATACCTGTGTCAATCTGTTGGAAAAATTCAGGAATCTGATAGCAAAATGGCTTATCATGTTAAGACTCTCCTCAGGATTTTTCATTTCCAATATCTCAAGTAAAATATATGAGCATTACAACTGCGTGAATTTCAGCACATACCATGTTTTGCTCACAAAATAACCTTGGTGGTTCAGAATTTCTTAAAAAATGATAGGTCCATGCAGGACATTCTGGCTGTGGCCCGTGGCATTTTTGGCATTCAACAACCACATGTAGAAGATTGCAGCACCTGCAAGAACAGTTCCATTTGTCATTCCACCAACTGAAGCAAGAGGTTGTAACCAGGTGGAATTCCATCCTTTATATGCTTCAGTGACTGGAGGAATATCAATAAGCCATCATCATGTACACATAAATCCATGACATAGGGAGAAGGGGAACACATTATCACGTTACTGTGGCACACTGGAAAATGCTCTCAGTTATATGCATGCTCCTGAAATCATTTGTAATTTTAATTTGCTAAGTTAGTTCAGACACTTCCAGCCTGAATTAGGTCATATCCTTAATTAAACAACTGGAAAAGCAGTTAGAGAAGCTAAAGGAGGAGATGAAACTAAGAAATTCTGCTAAGTATGTTGGACTTGTACTGTAGATCAAGTTCTTTTTTTGCTTCACCACCACTCAAGAGTTTGCAAAATCTTGCAATTGGATCAGTGCATTTTGGCAACCATGCTTGATCCTAGGTTTAAGTCCTATGTAATGTCTTTCTTTTTAACTGACACAGATCTGAAGAGATGCAAAGAGCTCTTTGTGAGCAAGTTGTCAATCAAGTCAATCAAGTGGCTCATGACATGATGGCATCTCCTGCTTCAGTTTCTCCTGAAAATGCTGCTACCAGAAAAAAACTGACTTTTCCAAGAGAGCACTTGTTATGATAACTCAGCATGCCAGTGTGAAACATTATGATATTTGGACAGGATTAAAAAGTGTTTATCAAAGCTGAGAACCTTGTGAGGGATTGACGTAGGAAGCTACTTCCAAAAAATGTGAAAAAATGGATATTTATTAAAATAAACTTTGGCTTATATGAGGTAGACCTTACCTGCCAATTGCAACAAGCAGAGACTGTAACAGTGAATTCCAGTGGGGATGAACCAATATTGTGTGATGATGATATTAACAACAGTGATGAGGGTGATAATGAGGATGATACATCTTTCAACTGTGAATATGATTAACACTGTTAGCCTTAACCCCACTGGTAGCTTGGATTAACTAAACCACCAAGATGTTTTCTTTTGTGGGGGCACAAACAAACCAAGCACTTTAGCCACAAAAGTGGCAATCCTGGTTGCTGGAGTGTTTGGTTTGTTAAACTGTGCATGTCCTTTTTAATATACAACATAGTTCCAAGAAAGTTCCATTGTGTGCCACTTTTCATTATGGGATTTGCCAAGATTGTGTGTGCCTGACCTGCAGTGTATATATTATTATTACTAAACTTTACTGGGGTTCTTGGACCCACATTAAAATGGTACTAATATAAAGCAAAATTCTGACTGCATACAGACTAGGGGCCTGATTCACACCCGCTCACGAGTGCATAGTGCTCGCAAGCAGGTCGATGGTGGCCCAGTGGGCACGCGCAGCATGCGCAATGCGTGTGCATGAGCCTCGGAGCGAGTGAGACCTTCACTCACTCCGGAGCTTACAGCAAAATGGGGCGGCTGTCGATATTGATGGACAGCTCACCCCGTTTTGTAGGCGGGTAGGGGGGTGGCTGAACAAATGGAGGCATTCCAAAAGGAAGGCCTGCCATTTGTTGGCAGCACTACTAACATCACACGTGATGTCAATAGTGGACTTCCGGCTCTATTAGAGCTGGAAGTCCACTTGGCATTGCGAGTGCTGAGACCCTACCACAAGGGACTCATCGCAATGCCAATGGTCACAATAATCGCGACCATCACCAGTCCGCTCACACAAGCTGTGGGTGGTAACCCACAGCTGTGCGAGTGGCCTGGAGGCCAGAATTTAAAAAAATAGGGACGCCCTAATTCAGAACGAGTGCACGCAAATAGCGTGCGCCTCTGAATCAGACCCTAGGTTATAAGTCTCCATGCAATTATCACCACTACTGTATGCTCTGTACAATGAATGTGAATAGTGACAGTGATAGTATAAATAGGTGTAAACTATTAAGGGAAATAAAGAAGTCAGAGGATTATTTCAACCAAACCAAATTTGTGGAAATACTTACAGATGCCCTCTTGTGAACTCTCTTTGAAGATTTGGCCTGTGATGTGATTTGCTGGTTGAAGTGTATTATTAACTTATTAATTAATTATCACTTTCTATGTTCTACAATTGTCAATACATATTGACCTGAGGCCCGTGATTTGCTGGTTGGAAAAATTGTTTATTAACATACTGTATTAATTAATTATCAATTTATACTGACCTGAGGCCTATGATTTGGTCATTTATTATATTTTTAATTTTCTGCTAGGTTTTTACTTTTAGGCTATTAGTTTTTGATTAATGAAACCCTTCTCTAGGGTTGTATAGTTGCCATCCTGTCTGCCACGGCTGTACCACTAATGGGCCTGATTCAGAGTTGTACTCCATGCCAATATTTTCACAGTTAAGCAATTATCAGCCATGTGCGCATGCATGAGTTGCACTGCATACATGTCAAGGACCATTACAGTTGTTGCTGGCATCAAGTATTTATTCACACTGTGATTGGCAGTCAGGGAGCATTTAGGGGTGGTAATGGGGGTGTTGGCTAAAACCCAGGTGTGTCGAGACCGTTTCGGGGGCATGTTTCATTTTCCACTGCCATTCAATGTGACCATAGAGTTACTCAGAAAGTCTAACATGATCTGCAACTGGCGCTGCATCTTTGTACACAGACACACCATATGTTCTGCCAATAGGTCATGGTCTCAGGCCACCAGCATATGAAAAAATAACAATACCAAGAAAACAACTGCAGCAACATGGCATAAAAGGATGTGAGTGAGTTCAGAAACTATCTTTACTCATAATGAGGGGGGAAATGTACAGTGCAAATGTTAGTATGGGTTTTGCCAAGTTAACGGGTTAGGAGAACTACGTTACTTGGAAATTCGCCATGCAGATGCAGTTAAAGCAGAAAAAAATATGGAAAGTTAGTAGTGATCCTGGTGATAACCCCAACCGATGATTGACTGATGATGTGGAAACAGCCATGAGAACCCTAGGCCTAGTTGTAGAACAGTACATGTTCACAGGTCTTGTGAATACTAAAGCTTAATGAGAAGAATCAAATTGAAGTATACTCTGTATGGCACTAAGCTAGGTATATGTAAGAATATGAATGAATATATAGATAGGATGCACACAGCACATGAAATCAGTAGGCATCCAAGTACAGATGTGTCCTCAAACATTATTGCTGCACAAGTCCTAGCAACGGCTTCTTTTTCATGTCTATTTTGCCTAAAAATGCATCTTAACATGATGTAACTAGGACTCACCAGGAGACTGTGCTGATTAATTTGATATGCAACACTTTTACGGTATATCTGTGTATATCTGAGTCTCTGAATCTGTATATGATGTGCTATGATACAAAAGCCATGACTCTTTGTCTCGCCAAGTTCAGTTGTGATTCATTTACAGCAGGGGTTCCCTACCACGGTCCTCAAGGCACAATAACAGTCCAGGTTTTAGGGATAGCCATACTTGAGCACAGGTGACTTAATTAGTACCTCGGTTATTTTTATTTAACCATCCGTGCACAATCATGGATATCACTAAAACCAGGACTGTTAGTGTGCCTTGAGGACCGAGGTTGGGAATCACTGATTTACAGTCTCAGATGCACATAGATATACAAGTGTTACATATCAAATTAATTAGCACAGTCTCCTGGAGCATCCTAGTACATTGCATTGTAGTTTAAAATGTATTTTTGGGTGAAAAAGATGACCGGCAGAGTCACACAGGACCTGGCAACTCCCTCGTGTCAGGCATCTCGCATCACATGGCATATTCAGACTAGATGTATGAGGACACGTAGATGATGAGGAGGTTGCATTGGTGATGCTGTAAAATCTTATGCCAGAGTATGATTTTCTAGTAGTAGCTTTGGAGTGTTGGGCTGCTAAGGTATGGAGATTGTATGGGCCAAGTTACTGCAGTTTCAAGAGTGTATTCCTGTTGAGACCAATACTGAGAATTCTATTCTGCTGTCAAAGGGCATAAAACCCAGAGTCTGATATGTCACATGTGCTAAATACCTTTCTACGAAAATGTGGACTGGAGTGTATTTAAAATGTCAATGTGTTATGTCAGTGGTGGCAAACCCTGGCACTCTAGCTGCTGTGAGACTACATATCCCAGCATGCCCTGCTACAGTTTTAGCATTCCCTAATAGCAAAACTCTGGCAGTGCATGCTGGGATATGTAGTCCCACAGCAACTGGAGTGCCCGGGTTCGCCACCACTGTGTTATGTCATCATGTTATGTTTACTTGTGTATCCTCCTGTTATTTTGGTTACAGTAAAGCATCTAAAACTGGAATGTCTTATGTTGCTGTGTAACCAGAGACAGCATTGAGCGAGGGGGAAAGGGGGTGTTAAGGAGAGTGCTCTGTGCTGCTACTGCTGGTGCTGCGGGATCACCATAGAAACGGAGGTGCGACGATGTCATATGCTTGACCTCTGACCTAATGCGCTATGTACTGTTCTTCTTCCACTCCATCCTTTATAGGACTAGGATGTCTCCTGAGAGATACTGTGCCATAGACACATTGAGGTACATACATACCGTACTGTATGCCACTGTGTCGCCACTGCTGGGTACTATGGGCCTGATTCAGAGCCGCTCGCTAGATGTGATCGCTCACATGATGTGTATGCAAATTGCGTAGGCAATGCTACCGCACAGCAAAGCATTAGCACGCCCAGTATTTCTTAGAGAGCGATCACATAGTGTAGGCAGACACCCACCAGCCTGTCTTAAGATGCCCACTTGTGCACATCATATCCAGGAAGTGTATGCAACCATTGGTACGTTGGATGTTATCGCAATGCATGAGGTTGATCATACCCTGCCGCAAGCACTGCGAGCACTTCAGTGTAAAAACAAGCCAGGTGACTTGTTCTATGATACTGACCTTTAATTATGCACACCTCTAAAACGCCATTGAAATGCTCTGGCATGCCTGCGTTTGCACCTCGACTCTCCCGTTTTTAATGGCCAGCCCCTGTTACCACCTACAAACGGCTTCCCCTGTCACTCACTCTGCTGGGCTGTCTATGCGAATCGAGTGAATGCATTGTGAACGTTCGCTAAGGTATGCGCACTGCGATGCATACGCATGCACACAATGTATACACAATGCATACCATCGGCAGCAGCGAGAGTATGCATCTTAGCAAGCGGGTCTGAATCAGGCCCTATATACACTCCACTGCCACCACTGTGCATGTATGTCAGGTGTGTGCTTCAGATACTGCACACCAGCTTCACTAACCCACTCTGCTGCATTAACCCTGCTTTGACTAGTATCCTGTGTTCTACATGGTTAATAAACCAATCCTTGGTTAAACTATTCAACGGGTGGACTAACCTCCATCACACACCGCTAACACCTATCAACAAAATAGGTTCTGCCAATATGCCACACCATATTACATTTTGTCTTGTAATTTACAGTGATAACTAGAATTATAATATATTGAGCTTATGATAATGCTCTCTATGTAGTAGTCAGAATTGATTTTTATATTGTATATGGTTGACTCCTTTGTTCACTATGGTGTGTAGAAACCAGTAGAAAGCTCTCTATATTGTGTAGAGGTGTCTACAATAATATCTCTATCATCCTGTACTTGCCTTCTCTCCCAGAATGTCCAGGAGACTCACAAATTTATAGGAAGACCCAAAGACTCCTGGGAGGGCAGGTGACCCTCCTAAATTCTGCATATGTCCTAGTGAAATTGACTCTGTAGCACCACACCCTCACTACCTAACTCACTCCAACGCACAGCAAAAAATTCTGAACACTTATGTAAACTGCAAGTGGAACTTCACGTCAACTTTCTCTGGAGAGATTAATGTACGCTTGTATGACACTGACATACGGGGACGTGCTTTTGCAAGTTAATACTCTAAGCATTATAATTTTTTTTTGCATTTTTGCTCTCCACAATTCTCCACATTAAAAGACCTCTTTTAAAATGAATGGAAAATAATCTTCAAACAACAATTCTCCCACAATATAAAACTCTGGCGTCCTCATGAAATAAGCCTAATTTTAAGGCACTGAAGTTTGCTTGCGTCCCTCAAGGCATGGCCCTTTTCAAGCTACTAATTTGTACAGGAAAGATCAAATAACATCTCTATGGAGTGAAGCAAAGGATAATTTAAATTTAGTTTTAGGTTTTCAGAGCTGTACTTATGTCATTATGGTCTACATCTTGCAAATAAACTGATCTCAGTGGGAGTTAAAGGTATGAAAACTGCCCATCGTTCGGCCAAATTTACAAGGATTCAAGTTTTTTTTGTTGAAAATCATCAATTACCAGCACTGCATTCAATCAGGATGGTTTTGCTGCAGGACAGTAGGAGTGGAATTGTTGTGGTAGAGCAACTAGCGTATTTGATTTAAATGTACAGGATTTTGAGTGATTACAACCATCCAGTGCTCAGGGAACCATGACAAGGACAGAAGAATATGTCTGCAAGAGAGCAGGTGGTGATGGCGATAGCCTTAAACCCATGCGGCCTAGTCCCTGCTGGCAGGAGCTGAGAATTTCTTGATTGCAATCTGAGCTACTGGCACCCAACATACAGTATTTCCGAAGTCCAGTGGTGACTTAGATTTGTAACATGGTATTCATTTCCCGGGATGCAATCTCAGCTTAAAAAAATGGCAGAGAGCAATGTCTGGGTGTATAGGTCAAACTCAGTTTAAAGGAACAGCTTCCGACAGTTTGATCTTGGAACCATATTTTTCCTGAAATGGATGTCAGCTATTTACCCACTGTCCAAACTAATTGTAAACAGGCTGTTTTAAAGAAAGTGTTCCAAAGTGGCTGTTACGCTCTTTATTGCAGAGTACTTGCAAAAAGAAGTTACAACACTAAAATAGGCAGGCACTTTCTATTGAGCAGAGATAGATAAGCAGATAGACTATACAAAGTGCAACAATGTCAAAGACGTCCTATGGGAAGTAACAGGGAGGGAACACTCTCAACCTCTGTGCAGAAATCAAGATAGTTTGCAGGGATGCAAACACCCGCTAAACCCTTAAATGCACACTCTCTACTCATTGCATCTAAGTGCCTGATAAAGAGACGGTCACAATGCCGATGTTTTCACAAATGGATGATTTTTTGCTACTGCGTATGCGTATAGTCCTACTGCACATGTGCTGCAATAGTCCTGCAATGTCGGTCACAGTGAGGAGTTTTTTGCAAAGTGATTGACATACACCGTGCACCCATTATGGATACACTAATGTTACTGATCACTCCATGCAGTCTCTGAGATGACTTCCCTCTACTTCACTCTCTGCACTGTACACTTGCTTTGCCATTAACAGCTTGGCTCAGAGTCAACTCTCTCTCCCTTTTCCATTGTCTCTTTTCCACACCAGCAACACACCCTCCAGCTTTCACTTTGCCCGGGCTCCCAGAACAGAACTTCTCTCTCTCTTTTTCATAGGCCCTGGCTCACATTTTTTGGGGTTTCTCCCCAGCTCTTAGTGCATGCCAATGTCCTTCCTGTAATGCCCTGGTGGCTTATCGGTGCTCTAGTCTCTTTTCAGACATACGACCCGGGAAATTTTCTGCTCACACCCGGGAATTTCTCCTGTGCAAATTCCCAGGTATTTGGTCGAGACCCCCCTTTCACACTACAGCGTCTACACGGGAAATTTCCCTTTCAGACATAAGCAGGGTTTTTCATTGTTTTACACAGTTTTATTAAAGTGGACGGTAAGGTGCAGAGGGACAGGTGGGGAAAGTGGCAGAGGGACAGGTGGGGAAAGTGGCAGAGTGACAGGTCACTGAAAATATCTGCTCCTACTCCCTCTCTCTCCCCCCAGCCCCTCTCCCGTATGCAGCATGTGTGAAAGAGCAGAGCAGTCTCCCTGTACCTGTAGTTTCCCAGCGCAGCTCCGTGCAGCAGTGAGAATACAGGGAGGCTGTAATCTCTCCCTCCACGTCTACCGGTGACAGCTGGAAAATTCCCCCGCTGGGGCTGATGACAAAGGGGGGCCGCTGCTCTCAGTGCTACCGGTGGTGATTATTTGGGCCGCTGGTGCCGCCTCCCCAGTTGCTCAGTGCGAGCCAGGGCCAATCAGAAGCTGCCTGGTGCAGCCTCCATGTCTGCCTGGTGACAGCTGGCACAATTCCCCTGCTGGGGCTGAGGACAGGGGGGCCGCTGCTCTCTGTGCTGCCGGTGGTGAGTATGGGAAGCGGGGGTGCGGGCGCTGTTACCGGCGGTGCTGCTACCGCCGGTAATTACAGGGATAGGGGGGTGATTATATGGGCCGCTGGTGCCGCCTCCTCGGTGGCTCAGTCTGAGCCAGGGCCAATCAGAATCTGCCTAGTGCAGCCCGGGAGTAAAATCCCCGGGTTGCACCATTCACACTAGAGCAGGGTAGTCTTCCGAGGACTTAAGTCCCGGGAAACACCCTGGTCAATTTCAGGGTCGGCTACCCGGGAACGTGTTCCCGGGTAGGTACCTTTCACACATACATGAGACCCGGGAACTTTGGCCGAGGCAGGCCAAAATCCCGGGAATCTCAGTATGTCTGAAAGGGGTATAACACACACTGCTCCCTGCACTCTCGATAGCTGCGGCTGCATTGGGGGAAATGATACCTTTCAAAATGCTGGGTATCACACTTGGGGGATAAAGATCCCAACAACTCTGCTTTCCCTATGTTTCTAATTATAACCTGAATGCCATCTCCCTGCCCAGCCATTTTGAGTACCCCTAAAGGTCACAGCAAGTACCCTTGGTGGTACTTGTATCCCGGGCTGATAACCCCTGCTCTAGCTGCATTGAAGTGTTCCAAGTTAATTGAAAACTGGATGTATACATAGCTTCCATTTGTGCCAGCATGCAAGCAAGGTATTTCAGGAACAGATATTTAAATGTGATTTAAGGGGTGGTAAGGGTTGACTGTTGGGGTGTCCTTTTTTTAGACATTGAGACACCAACAACAAACACAAAACATGGAGTTTGCAGTTTTTTACCTTCCAGACACATGACTACAGTGCTGTCATTCACCTGTGAGACTTATATCACATTATACCAATATAAATAAACTAAGCTATTGCCATAGGGAGCATTTCATATAACGCTTTGTAAGACAATAGGAGTGAAGCATGTCTGTTGTTCTACAATATTCTCTCAGAATTATGTCTAGCAACACTACTGGCAGATCTCAGGGCAGTTGCCACTCACAGAAGACAGCGATCAGATCTAGATTAGATTGTATTACCCATATATTATATTATATCAGATCTAATGCAGTGACATTAGAAAGAAGCATCTCTACAATGGACATGTAAATTTAACCTTTCATGCTAGTGGTAATGACATGAATGCCTTTATCTAATCTTTCTGTATGCAATAGGAGAAATGAATTGAAAACACTGTGTACCTGCTTTATCTGTCAGGCTATTGCCTATGTTGTCATGATTGCAGATTATACATGTTTTCTCCAAAACACTGACATTTACTACACACATTACAAGATAACATATAAATGAACACTATAATGTCACATCACATGTGCACTTGGACATGGGTCGTTCTGTATTTGGTGACCATCCAGTGGCACTAACATCATTAGGAATGTATCTCTGGCATCGCTAACACCCAATTAGCTGTTAATGGGTCTCTCTCATTGCTCCATCTGTTTGTCTTCTGGGCCTTTGCTCATTCAAACTTGCTTGCCCGAATAATGAGTTAGGAGCAGCTTTACAAAGAAGGTACCATGTATCTGACCAGCAGATGTTCTGGGCATATTGTATCCTGTACTGGAAATATCAGGTTAGTGAAGAGCCTTAGGAGGTATATTTACTATAGTGCAGCTTTTTAGAAGTAAAGATGTTGCCCTTAGCAACCAATCAGATTCTAGCAATTATCTTCTGGAAGGTGCTAGATAAATGTTAAGTAGAATCTGATCGGTTGCTATGGGCAACATCTCCTCTTCTAAAAACAAGCCCTTTAGTAAATATACCCCTTGGACATTATATACCCCTTAAACTGCAAAGGGGTTAATTCAAATTTACAACATATTCATATCTATCTATTTATCTATCTATCTATCTATCTATCTGTCTATCTTTGTATGCATTGTCAATCTATCTCACATCTATCTATCTATCTATTTGCCTGTGTGTCTATCTATCTTTATCACATCTATCTATCTATCTATCTATCTATCTATCTATCTATCTATCTATCTATCTACACTTGCACACAGTTTTTGAAGGAACTCGGCAGGGAGTTTGTTAAAAAACGTCTTGGAGAACTAACCACAGGTCTTCTGTGGATGTAGGTTTGCTCAAATTCTCCTGTCTCTTCATGTAATCTCAGACAGACTCGATGTTGAGATCAAGACTCTGTGGGGAACATACCATCACTTCCAGGACTCCTTGTTCTTCTTTGCACTGAAGATAGTTCTTAATGACATAGGCTGTATGTTTGTCAACCTGCGGTATTGCATGATGTATAAGTACCTGTCTATATTTCTCAGCATTGAGGACACCATTAATCTTAACCAAATCCACAACTCCATTTGCTGAAATGCAGCCCCAAACTTGCAAGGAACCTCCATCATGTTTCACTGTTGCCTGCAGACACTCATTATTGTACCACTTTCCAGTTCTTCGGCAAACAAACTGCCTTTTGTTACAGCCAGATATTTAAAATTTTGACTCATCGGTCCAGAGCGCCTGCTGCCATTTTTCTGCACCCCAGTTCCTATGTTTTGATTGTTTTCATGCATAGTTGAGTCGCTTGGCCTTGTTTTCACATTGAAAGTATGGCTTTTGGCCACAATTCTTCCATGAAGACCACTTCTGGCCAGACTTCTCCGAACAGTAGATGGGTGTCCCTTTGCCACACTGGTTCCTGCAGTTCTGAGCTGATGGCACTGCTGGATATCTTCAGATTTTGAATGGATGTAAGCATGATGTGTCTTTCTTGGCCGATCGCTTCGTCTATGGGCCTCAACGTTGCCCATTTCTTTGTGCTTCTTTAAAATAGCTTGAACAGCGCATCTTGAAACCCAGTCAGCTTTGAAATCTTTGCCTGGGAGAGACTTTGCTGATGCTGTATAACTACCTTGTGTCTTGTTGCTGTGCTCAGTCTTGCCATGGTATATGACCTGTGACATGAAACTGTCTTCCACAACCTCACCTTTGTATCAGAGTTTGGCTGCTCCTCACCCAGTTTTAAGCCTCCTACACAGCTGTTTCTGTTACAGTTAATGAATGTGGGCCTGATTCAGCAGTGCTGGCAAGTGCACTGTTGAACGCAGATTCCCGATTATCGGGAATCTACGCGTGTGCAGGATCCATTCTGCGATTGTGCAGATTGTGTCCGCCCTTTTTTTTTAGATTGGCCGGCCTAGAGACTGTGTGGACATACGAAGTCTTCTGAGCCCAATAGCTGGCCAGCATGAGTAAGCTGAGGCTTACTCAGCTGTCCGGCCGCCCGGTACCACCCATCATCGCAGCCATCGACCACCAATGGTCGCAATGGTGATCCCAGCCTGCGACCTCCGTCGCTGTGGTGGGATCGCAAATGTAGCAGGGAGTGTCCTACACCTCCTGCTGCATTTGCATTATTGCAAAGATCGCATTTGCAAAACTGCCTGCGTGCAGCTTTGCAATTGCCATCCTTGCTGAATCAGGCCCTGTGTTTCAATCTAGATATGAAAATGATGAACATTATCACCTGTTTGGTATGATTGTTTAATCATGCACCTGACACTTGACTATGGCCCTGATTCAGACCTACTCGCAAGGTCTGTGGGCGTTTTTTTTTTCCAGGCCGCTCACAAAGCTGTGGGTGTCCACCCACAGCTTGTGCGAGCAGGCTGGAGCCCGTCGCCATTATCTTGACCATCAGGCTTGCGACGAGACCCTGGGGTAGGATAATAGAGCAAGAAGTCCACTTCTAGTGATGTCAGTAGGTCCTCCTACAAACGCCAGGCGTTCCGAATGGAATGCCTGCATTTTTGCAGCCACCCCCCTCCCCGCCTACAAAACGGGGCGAGCTGTCACTCACCATTGACAGCCGCCCCATCTTGTAGCGAGCTCTGCAGTGACTGAAACTCAGTCGCTCAGCAGGGTGAGCGCACGCGCACTCTGAATGCGGCGCGTGCGCAGTAGGGATCCATCGAGCCGCATGCGAGCGCTGTGCGCTTGCGAGCGGCTTTGAATTAGGTATATAATCCTACAAAATCCCTGACTTTGTGCAAGTGAACCTAGATGAATTGATGCTGTTTTGAAGGCAAAGGAAGGTCAGACCAAATATTGATTTGCTTTAGATTTATCTTCTGTTCATTCACTTCGCATTTTGTTAATTGCTAAAAATAAACTATAAATAAAAACAAACTATTAACACTTCTGTTTTTGAAAGCATACTTACTTTGCAGCATTTTTTCCACACCTTCATAAAACTTTTTAGTACGTCTAGATGTGGGTACGGTCAACCCACCGACTCCTCGTGGCTGCAGGGACCGCCGACACATCACCAGTGGCTGAGCAAAGTTAAATGCCCACCCAGCTGTAATGTCTTGCCATACATATCGAGCGGCTGATTAGTAAGTGTATATAGCTTACCTAATCAGCCGCTCGGTTGGCATGACGTGTGTCACGACCCAGTCTAGTTGTCACCTTTTTGCCTTGAGACTTACCCCTGTCAGCTTCCCCATGGATCTGTGTGTGTAATTTGCCTGGAGAATTTGCTCTGATTATTGCACCTGGTCTCTCCTCTGTCTGTGAGCACTGCTAGCCCTGATTGGAATCACAGGTGTGGTTCTGATTCTCAGAGCTGCAGAGATGAATTCTCCCTCTGCATGTTGTGCCTTCCACCACTCAGAATGCTACTACCAGACCACCTGTCCGTATCCAACTATTGCTGCCAGACCCATGGTATATATATCCTCTCCTGATAGCATTCTGGGCCTGAACATCTCGTCTTCCCGTGGTGTATGGTTCATGCATTCAAGTCTGTCCCTGTAACCTGCTACAGCAATCCCTGGCGCTATCCAGAAAACCTGTTTCAGCTGTACCTGGCAATCCAGTAAATCTGCTGGCAGCAACCCCCGGTGCTTCCAGAAAACCTGTTACAGCCAAGCCTGGCAATCCAGTAAGCCTGCTGACAGCAACCTCTGGTGCATCCCGAAAACCTGCTACAGTAATACCTGGCATCCAGACGTCCTGTTACAGAATACCTGGCCTGTGCTCTGCTGCTAGTCCTACTCCTGGTTGGTCCCTGGCACTCTGTAAACCTGCATCGTGTTACCCTGCCTAGCTTCCTGCTGTGGATCAACTCCTGCCCCTGTTACCTACCTATTCCCTCCCTGAACCTAAAATTCCCAAACCTACCCATTCCTTCCTGAAACCTGTTATTTCCAATTATCCTGTCCAGCCTGCAAATTCCCAAACCTACCCAATCCTTCCTGAAACCTGTTATTTCCAATTATCCTGTCCAGCCTGCAAATTCCCAAACCTACCCAATCCTTCCTGAAACCTGTTATTTCCAATTATCCTGTCCAGCCTGCACCTAAGTTCTAGCCTTTGTCATAGTAATTCCAGATTACCCTGTTTAGCCCTCGTCTCAGCATTACCTGACTTCCCTTCTGCCATTGTCACATTCCAGTCCTGAGTCAAGTTCCAAGCTCATCAGTTCAGTCCACGTTGTTCCAGTCCAGAGTCAAGTTCCAAGCTCATCAGTTCAATTCAACAAGTCTTCCTGCCGGTCCCAGTCCGGTCCCTCCAGTTCCTGTCATTTATCATCAAAGGCAGTTTTCACTGCTACCCAAGTCTTGTAAATAGAGCTATTTACATTATCTGTGATTCCAGTCATGCGGGCCTCCGTTGAAACCCGATCACCACCTGAGACAGGTAACTCGCAGACACCAATCATGACAACGTGTACCCAGCATCATACTCTGTCATATCTATCTATCTATCTATCTATCGATATATCATCCGTTCAATTGACAAAAGATATATCACGAGCGCATGTGTGTATTTACTGCCGGAACCATGCCCGGCGGTTGGAATCCCAACAGCGGCATCCCGGCAGAGGAGGAAATCCCAATCGTCAAAGGTAAGTATATACTACTAACCTATTTCTTCTCCCTAACCCTAACCCTCCCTTAAGGGTGCCTAACCGTAACCTTCCCCCCCAGTGCCTAACCCTAATCCTCCCTCTAAATGCCTAAACCTAACCCCCCTCTTCACCGCCACCTAATCCTATGTCCCCCCCTGGGGTGCCTAACGCTAACCCCCCCTTCCATTAGCCTAAACTTAACCTCCCGGGGGGTGCCTAACCTTAAGTCCCTCCCCGGGAACCATAAACCTAACCTTCCCCCCCCTGCGGCTATCCGTGCTTGGCGCCCGGCGTCCCTTCGATCGGGATGTCGGGCGTTGGGCTCCTGGCGTATGTCTAATGACAGGCATCGGCATATCGACGCCTTTCTTTAGACCCTTGCCGGGATATGACAGTCAGGAAGCCGGCTGTCGGGATTTGGTCTGCCAGCTTCCGACTGCATACCTGTATCGGCAACCCTCTGACCTTCTTGCTGTAGGGACCGCAGACACTGACATCACAACTGGGTGATGTCAAGCCAGACAGAGCGGTCGATTGGTAAATATGTATAGCTTACTAAATCAGCCACTATGGAACCATCATTTAAGTGTGTACCCAGCATTTGTCTGTCTATCTATCTATCTATTGCATAGCTATCAATCAATCAATCTCCTATCTATATTTCATACCTATCTTTTCTCAAATCTATCATCTATAAATGATCACGGCAAAAAGAAACTACGGATCGCCTGAATTTACTTCTGTTAAGAAACTGCAGGGACATGGGCTCCGATGGGAACCTGTCCCTGTAATGTGTAGAAGTAAAGTGATCACTAATGCAAGAACTTTATTTCTGGATCGGACTCCGGTTTTGCTACTGCGCATGCCCGGTTATCAGACCATACACATGCTGACGGACAGTACTGAGGAGAGATTCTTTGGATCCCTCTCTCGTTCAGTTTTGCAGAATGTAGCTCACAGTAATGCTTTGTATTCCGGAACTTGGTAATTTGGTGATTTTAGAAGCCCCCATTGAAACCTATGGGGGCTGCTATGGTGAGTGAAATCAAGAAACTGCAGTAGAGGTCTCTGTGGTCCCTAACTGAGCTGTTTTACTGCTGTACCAGCTCTGCTCTAAGCAGCTGCCACTTATCTCAGTTATGTATACATGTATTTATTTATTCGCTGGTCGGAATGCTTTCCTTCTTTACTAAGACATAGAAAATGGATAACTAGTGCCACAGAACCTGGCACGGACGTCGTTAGGGAATGGTAGCAGCTACAGGGAATCTATTAATGCTTATTACCCAACCACAGGGAAGCTTTTATTTCAGGCAGCCTAGATGCCCATAAATATTATTATAAAGATATCCTGCCTGTTAAAATTGTCCTTAATGATGCAGACTGGAGAAAGCTGCACCCTTCAAAGCATCTGCCCTGCGAAGCATAGACACGATGGGACGTCACAGAGGCAGCAGGGGGAGCGTCCGTCGTACCAGCCGGAGAGGCACAGGCTGATCATTCCTGAGCCTCAGAATTGTACTGAGCAGTTTTGATTGCTAAAGATACATTTTTCTAACTTTATACCATGATCTAATGATATGTGTATTAATATATAGTCAATAGACCCCATATTTAAAAAATGACAATAGGAGAATTGCTATACATATACATATGTAGTTAGTATGTATGCTGAACATCCAATCTCCATTCAGGCTACAGTATAGTGTGCACGCTATGCAGTTTCAATTCTGCAGCACACGTTCCGTATACACCTGTATTGTGCCAACATTGTTGCTCATTAGAAACGACAAGGCTTTTCCTGTGCGTCTGACTTACATTAATTGCTAATCCTATTTGTAGCACGCACACTCTAGACTCCTTGAAATTTCATTTTTTGGGAGCTGTGCCGTGCAAGGATTATACACTCCATCTTAACAAAGATGATTAGCAAGCGACTGAAAATAGGCTTGATGCAAAATACATTAATAGCAAAATAAGAAGCGGGTGGAGGGGGGGTTGCAAGGAAAAGAAGCAATAATATGTTGTAAGGAGGAGGATTATAATTGGGACTAGTGTTTGTTCAGTCTCCTTAACAACATATAACTCCGGGCGCCATGGTTACTGGCTCTAAAATGCTCTTCATGTGAATTGCTGCAAACATTTCATAGCTGCCAGCAGATGGCGCAAGAGATTGTATTTATCTGCTAATTTTAGCTCAGACGTGGCTGCTGTAAAACTATGCAGAGGAAAAAAACATAATCTTAATCTGAAGAATAAACATTGTATAACTGCCGCTTAAGGGGAGCAGCCTAAATGTCTTCACAAGGGCAAAGGTGAATTTTGCAAAGAGTAGAGGACCCTGAGCAAGAAAACTGAACGGAGGCTAAATGGAAAACTGAAAATATACAGCGCATCCGGAAAGTATTCACAGCGCTTCACTTGTTCCACATTTTGTTATGTTACAGCATTTTCCAAAATGGAATAAATTCATTTTTGTCCTCAAAATTCTGCACACAATACCCCATAATGACAATGTGTAAAACGTTTTTTTGATTTTTGCAAATTTAATAAAAAAAAAACTGAAGAAATCACATGTACATAAGTATTCACAGCCTTTGTTCAATACTTTGTTGACGCACCTTTGGCAACAATTACAGCCTCAAGTATTTTTGAATATGATGCCACAAGCTTGGCACATTTATCTTTGGGCAGTTTCGCTCATTCCTTTTTGCAGCACCTCTCAAGCTCCATCAGGTTGTCGGTGCACAGCCATTTTCAGATCTCTCCAGAGATGTTCAATCGGATTCAAGTCTGGGCTCTGGCTGAGCCACTCAAGGACATTCACAGAGAGTTGTCCTGAAGCCACTCCTTTGATATCTTTGCTGTGTGCTTAGGGTCGTTGTCCTGCTGAAAGCTGAACAGTCACCCCAGTCTGAGGTCAAGAGCGCTCTGGAGCAGGTTTTCATCCAGGATGTCTCTGTACATTGCTGCATTCATCTTTCCCTCTATCCTGACTAGTATCCCAGTTCCTGCTGCTGCAAAACACCACCACAGCATGATGCTGCCACCACCATGCTTCACTGTAGGGATGGTATTGGCCTGGTGATGAGTGGTGCCTGGTTTCCTCCAAACATAACGCCTGGCACTCACACTAAAGAATTCAATCTATGTCTAATCAGACCAGAGAAGTTTGTTACTCATGGTCTGAGAGTCCTTCAGGTGCATTTTGGCAAACTGCAGGAGGGCTGCCATGTGCTTTTTACTAAGGAGTGGCTTCCGTCTGGCCACTCTACCATACAGGCCTGATTGCTGGATTGCTGCAGAGATGGTTGTCCTTCTGGAAGGTTCTCCTCTCTCCACAGAGCAATGCTGTAGCTCTGACAGAGTGACCATTGGGTTCTTGGTCACCTCCCTGACTAGGACCCTTCTCCCCCGATCGCTCAGTTTAGATGGCCGGCCAACTCTAAGAAGAGTCCTGGTGGTTCCATTAATGGATGATGGAGGCCACTGTGCTTATTGGGACCTTCAAAGCAGCAGATATTTCTCTGTACCCTTCCCCAGATTTGTGCCTCCATACAATCCTGTCTCGGAGGTCTACAGACAATTTCTTGGACTTCATGCTTGGTTTGTGCTCTGACATGCACTGTCAAGTGTGGGACCTTATATAGACAGGTGTATGCCTTTCAAAATCATGTCCAAACAACTGAATTTACCACAGGTAGACTCCAATTAAGCTGTAGGAACATCTCAAGGATGATCAGTGGAAACAGGATGCACCTGAGCTCAAATTTGTGCTTCATGGCAAAGGCTAGGTATACTTATGTACATGTGATTTCTTAGTGTTTTATTTTTAAATTAAATTTGCAAAAATCTCAAAAAAGCTTTTTACACTTTGTCATTATGGGTATTGTGTGTAGAATTTTGAGGACAAATAGTAATTTATTTCATTTTGGAATAAGGCTGTAACATAACAAAATGTGGAAAAAGTGAAGCACTGTGAATACTTTCTGGATGCACTGTACATGCTTTGCTCCACAGTATCAGCCAATCAGCTCCTAACTGTCATGTTACAGGTTGTGTTTGAAAAATGACACTTAGAATATGATTGGTTGGTACTTATCTTTCTCCACTTTATCTCTCTCCAAGGCTTAGTGAATAGACCCATATTTGTAAAGCCACGTATTCACTAGGTGATTAAAATGAGTGATTGAACGAAAATGACATTGTTATCATTCAATCGCTCATTAATCATTCACAAATCGTGCATTAAAATGACGAAAATGACCAGTGATGCGCTCTCCCGCTGGTTGTTTTTGTCATCAATCATCGCCTGAACATGCTGGTCAATCTTCCGATAGCGACAGATTGTGCATTTTCGGGTATGAGGGAGGGTGCCTGCACTGAATGACATATCGTTCAGTGTAGGCATCATACAGGATGAGGAACAACTGTACGATTACAATGTTGTAATCGTGCTGTCGTTCCTCTATCGCCTAGAACAGGGGTGGGGAACCTTTTTTCAGCCAAGGGCCATTTTCATATATATAACATTATTTGCGGGCCTGGTGCAGGCCATGCCCCCTCCGTGTGATGTCAAACAGGTACGGAGTCACAATCGCCAGTGATTACAGCAATGCCTGAAGCATCCTGAGGATGCTCCGGGGAGCTGTTAGGGCAGCGGTGTGACCGTCTGAAGCATCATAAGGACACTCCAGGTGGCACTGCTGCATAGATTCTGACTGCAGGGTGCCATTATAGGTACCCTCCTATCAGGGCCGCCATCAGGGGGGGACTGCCAGGACTGGAGTCCCGGGCCCGGACCCTGGCTGAACAAGGGGGGGGGGGCCCGCCGGCCCCTACCACCACTGCCCAGCCTGATGCACCCTGCACTACCCCGCTGCTGACCCGGGCCCCTTTAATTAAATGGAGGAGAAGGCCAGGCTCACTCGTGCCGCTCCTCCACCAACATACAGGACATCCCCCGGCCCGTTTGTTAAATAAAGTTTTATATGGTTTGTCGCCCGTGACATCATGACACACGTCACGCCGCGCCGGAGTGAGAGGTCGGAGGAGCCGCTGATTGTGAAGAGCAGCTGATTGTGAAGAGTAGCGCTGCCAGGGATGAAGGAGAGAAGAAGCCAGAGGGAACTCAGAACTCAGGTAAGTGTGAAAAAGCGGGCAGGGCAGAGATGACTGGATTTAATAACGGGGGGGCAGAGGCAGGGACAAACTCAAGAATTCTAGAGGGGGGTTTGAAGTGGCAAATGCAGGAAAATGAGGGAAATGGACACAATGCAGGCACATAGGGGTAGAGGGCAGAGTGTGAGTGATGCATTATGCATATGGGGAGAGGGCAGAGAGTGAGGGATGCATTATGCATTTGGGGAGAGGGCAGAGAGTGAGGGATGCATAAGGAGTAGAAGGGGACTGGAGCAAACAACATGGGGGAAAGTTTCCCAAGCTCTTTGGCTGGGGGGACACCACGCACCGACCGCCTAACTGGTACTCGGTGTCAATTTCCTGCATAAAGGGAGACATTTCTCTGTAAGATAAACAGGAGAGACTCGATGGAGTCCAAGTAATCCTCCACATAGGTCACCATGTGGGTCTGGTCTCCGTTGCTTGGGTTCAGCATCTTGTGCTACTCCAGTCTCCAGCACAGCCCCCAGCAGGCTCCTGCCAGCTCCAGGGTCTGTCCCTCCAGGGGCCTCCCACCTATGGCCAGAGGGAGAGATGAATGCGGTCTTCCTGACCCCTGGCTGGGCATGCAAGACAGACCTCTGGACACAGCATAAATGCAATCCGCTCCGAGGGGCTATTGGCTGGGTAGGAGACAGGTGGCATCTACCAGCCAGCGGATGCCATAGCCGTGCAGCAGAGAGAATGGCTGGGAGAAGGGAAAGACTGGTAATGTGAACAGCTGATTGAATGGCTGTCTTCTGGGCAACAACCTGGGAAGGAGGCAGTTAGTGTGAGGCTGTCTCCGTCTCTGAAAAAAAAAAGTGTTGGCCCATCAGGGGGGGTTTCTGGGTGCGCTACTGTGGGGTGGGGCCCTGCTTATTTTGTTAGTCCCGGGCCCCACAATTTCTGATGGCAGCCCTGCCTGAAATCCAGATGAGGCTAGCAGAAAAAAGCTCAGAGGGCCATACCAAATGATTCCGGGGGCCTTATGCGGCCCCTGAGCCTGAGGTTCCCCATCCCTGGCTTAGAGGATACGCACCATAAGGAGTCGTTAACACGGGATGCTACCTAATTTGCATGTGAATGGAAATGTAGGACTATTTTGTGCACATGTGCATTACAGAAAAGCATAGCTTATTGAGAAAAAGACTCTTACATACAACTTCACATCAGACCCATTGTATGTGTTCTTAACTTGTTGATTACCATCTACAAAAACTGTCCACATCACATTTGAAACATAGGGGTATATTTAAGAAGCGAGTTTAGCTGAGATCCTGTTTTCCGATGGTGTATGCGATAGAGATTTCTCACCCGAGTTTTCAGTGTCTGACCGCAGCCAAATACTCCCGAACAAGCAGCCTGTACATATCAGTGAGATATGTAAAGGCTCTTGTTTGTCCTATAAGTTAAATAACTTATAGGACAAGTTAACTCAGCCAGTCCTGGTTCCAAAAATACAGGGATTTCTCTAGGTAGAAATCCAATGGATTACTTGTATACAATATCCTATACTCACCTCTGTCCTGGTGCTGGTCTCCGTAGCATCTACGGGTCTTAGCAAAATAACTACTTAAGCCTGGGGTGCTCAGGAGAGGGGGGACCCCTTTATTGGGGTATTAATGCTTGGGGTGATAATGCTTTGGCCGGAGAGACCCGGTGAAAAGTTTGTTCCCCTGGCTGTGGCATTACACCCCTGCTGGAATTGAGACTGTTCCTGGTTTTAAAAATAGGGGGTACCCTACGCAATTTTTCCCCCCCTAATTTTAAAACCGGGACTGGCTCAGCAGCCCAGTGCTGGTTGCTAAAATTCAGGGGAACTCTACACACTTTTTTTCCCCGTATTTTTGGAACCAGGACTGGCTGATGTGCCTGGGGCTGGTTATGCTTTTTTCCGAGGGGAGACCCTCCATCATTTAAAAAAAAAAAAATTAACTCTTTAGGTAGTGTTTAGAGGCAGAAACATACACAAATTACACTGATCTGTGTATGTTCTTGCAAAACTCGCAGCTCATGGGGTGGTCTATTTGAAACATCTATTTAGGTCCGAGTTTGCTACAATTACACCGTGATTGTAATCATGATTCTTTGTAAATTCCAGAGTTTGGCCGTTGGTGTATTTAATCGTGTTTGCAATCTCACCCAAGTTTTTCAGTGTAAATAGAGAAATCTCTCCAGAGTTTGTCTTTAGTAAATTTGCGAATTGAAAAAAATGACCAAATACACCCGAGATTGCAATCTCAACCAAACTCGGTTCTTAGTAAATTTACCCCTTACTGTATGTGCTGACCTGTTGAGAGTTTTGGTAGTATGTGGAACTATGAATTGCATCATTGTGGACAAGCCACCCCTATACAATTGGGACTGGTGAAGGGGTAAATTTTATGTGGGGACTGGTTTGGTGGTGGTAATGTTGAATGGAGGGGGTTAATGTTATGTGAGGGCTATTAATACTATTTGGACTCTCTATTTTAAATATGCATGCTATTCATTTGAGGTCAGGACTGGCTGAGGGGAAATAGACATATTCTTTAATGTGAATGCTATTAATTTAATATAGGTGGAAATAGGCCTACTTATTCAGTTTGACTATTATTTGGTTGGAATTGAAGGATTTCTATCTAATACATGTAATTCTATTAATTTAATGTCAGGGTTAACTGGGGAATTGAGGATTAATTATTAATCATTTCTGCTATTGTTTTAATGATGGGGCTAATTGGAAGACCGCCCTAGACTGTTCAATTATTGTTATCCAAGAGGTGAGTAGAACTACAGTACTATAATCCTTTTTACAAGCAATGCCCCAACATTCCAGGCTCCAGACAAGCAGCAAGATGCCATCAGCAGCAAAAGGCAGTAAAAGCTACAGGAACAATGTTCTTGATACTGTTTGGATAGTCCTGATTTTGGGAACTTTCTCAAGATGTCAAGTCTCTGCTCTGCTTATTCATAGGGAGCAATACAAAATGATTTCCTCCCCCTTAACCACACAACTCGATTTTGCATGACATGCTTGAAGTTTGCATATTAATATAACAGCGACTACAGGAGTTCACCAGTTCACATGTACTGACTGGAGAAAATGCACAGATGGAGGAGTCACTGTGACCTACAGCCACTTCAGGTTTCTTCCTCATTTTGATTGGTTCATTTAAAATACATTTTCCAACACATCTTTAGGGAATGCTAAGTGTATACATTTAATGAGTCAGTTGCTACAGTACTGTACATCACTTGTAAGCGGAACCAATTATTTTAGACACCTATTGACTCAAAGGGGTTGAGACTAGAGATGTGCACTGACCCCGATGTTTTGGTGTTGGTTTTGTATCTGGATCTCCCATGGTTTTGGATCTGCATGGGTTTTGCTAAAACTAGAGAACCGAACCCACCCGAATTTAGCATATCCTAGTCGGTTCCAAGCGGGCTTGGAGGTTCCCGCCTTACTCGGATTTCGAAACAGAGGCAAAATGATAGAGTCTGAAATCTCGCTGTTCACGAGCTTTCGTCTCTATGATTAATGTAGTATATTAGGGACCACGTGACGGACGCCATTTCCAATCCGGCTGTGGAGACTGAACAGGGAGGGTGGGTAGTGTAGGCCTGGGAGAGGTGCTGGTGCTATCTGCTGTGTCCTGGGCTGGTGCTGATCCATTCTGGTCTCTGGTCATGGTGTTGTCACTGTTACTGTGCTGTCTCCTGATCCATTCTGGTCTCTGGTCATGGTGCTGTCACTATCACTGTGCTGTCTGCTGATCCATTCTAGTCTCTGGTCATGGTGCTGTCACTGTCACTCACTGTGCTGTCTGCTGATCCATCTGAGCTGTCTGCTGTGTCCTGGGCTTGTACTGTGTCCATCTCTGGGCCCAAGTTCTGGACTCCAAAAAAAAAAATTCAAAGTGCATTTTATATTTTTCTGTGTGTGCTCGTGGGTGTTAGGCTTA
The DNA here is from genome assembly GCA_031769625.1 of Taudactylus pleione. Classification (NCBI taxonomy): domain Eukaryota; kingdom Metazoa; phylum Chordata; class Amphibia; order Anura; family Myobatrachidae; genus Taudactylus; species Taudactylus pleione. The sequence goes on along the minus strand of JAUIMM010000104.1, from coordinate 4,772,614 downwards.
ACCGCAGTAGCGCACAAGAGCCAGCCAGCAACGTACGTTGCAACAACCTTGTGCTGCCCTACTACTGTCGTGCTCCGAAAAAAACCCAATGAAAGTGTCTTATATTTTTTTCTTCTGTGTGTGCTCGTGGGTGTTAGGTTTAACTGCAGTAGCGCACAAGAGCCAGCCAGCAACGCAAGTTGCAACCTTGTGCTACCTGACTCCAGTCGTGATCAATTGGTGCTCTGGGCCCAAGTTCTTCTGGAGCTGACAAAAAATAAAAATCATCATTTGTCTTATTTTCTAATATTTTTGTGTGTGCGCACGACTGCACGTGTGTGAATTTTGTAACCGCACCTTGGCTACACTATTGGTGATTGTGACACTGCTTCAAGACTGCAGAAAATATGGAGGGCTGTCACATGACAGGAGAGCAAGGCCAAGAACCACATGTTGTAGCTGCCGCCAGCAGTGCAAGGCCTCAACCCCCTCATCCTCTATGAAGGCCCGTGCCCCAGGGCTTAAGTCACGCCATCGAAATGCCATTGTACCCGCTGTCCACTTGACCACTGATATTTGGACAAGTAGGACAGGGCAAATTAAGGATTACATGACTATGACAGCCCACTGGGTAGGTGTATTGCCTACAACAGCAACAGCAGCAGCAACATCTCCCAAAAGACAGCTGATACAGAGGCAGGCTACTCTTTGTATAACTGGTTTCACTAAGAGACATACCGCTGAGAACCTCTTAGAAAAACTGAGGGAAAATAATCATTGCTAAATGGCTTACTCCACTTGCACTCTCCTTTGGGATTTGTTATTTCGGACAATGCCATCAATATTGTTAGAGCATTACATGTGGGCAAATTCAAACACGTCCCATGTTTTGCTCACACAATTAATTTGGTGGTACAACATTTTTTAAAAAGTGACACGATCGTGCAGGAGATGCTCTCTTGGCCCGCAAAATATCTGGACATTTTAGACATTAGGCGACCGCTTGTCGAAGATTGCATGACCAGTAGGTACTGTTAAATTTGCCCTTCCATCAGCTGAAGCAAGAGGTAGTAACTCAGTGGACTTCTACCCTCTATATGCTTCAGTGAACAGCAAAAGGCCATCCAGGCCTATACAACGGACTATGACATGGCCGTGGAGGGGGAATGCACCTTACTCAAGCACAGTGGAGAATAATTTCCATGTTGTGCAAGGTTCTCAAACCCTTTGAACTTACCACACGTGAAGTTAGTTCAGACACTGCTAGTTTGAGTCAGGTCATTCCTCTCATCAGACTTTTGCAAAAACAGCTGGAGAAACTGAAGGAGCAGCTGAAATGGAGCGATTGCGCAAAGTATGTCGGACTGGTGGATCAAGCCCTTGATTCACTTCGCCAGGATCCAAGAGTCGTCAATCTATTGAATTCTGAAAAATATATTTTGGCCACCATTCTGGATCCTAGGTTTAAGTCCTACCTTTTGAGTTTTTTTCCAACAGACCAAAATCTAAAACTATGCAAAGAGCTGTTGGTCAAAAAATTGTCATCTGCAGCTGCATGTGAAACGCCATCATCTCCTCCTTCAGTTTCAACAGCTGCCAGGAAAAAACTTAATTTTCCTTACAGAATGCCTGCCAGTCATGCAGATCGTTCACCAAAAATGACATCTCGTCAGGCCTGAAAGAACTGCCTACTAGTGACGTGTCTTCTACCGTGATTATGTCTGATACGGTTTCCATTCACAGAATGGTGGAGGACTATTTCAGAGATAACATCCTATTAGACATGTCAGACAGTACCTTTCAGTACTGGCAGGAAAAAGAGGCAATTTGGAGTCCCATACACAAACTGGCTTTGCATTACTTAAGTTTCCCACCCTCCAGTGTGTACTCCGAAAGAGTTTTCAGTGCAGCTGGCAACCTTGTCAGTGATCGGCGTAGGAGGTTACTTCCTTAAAATGTGGAAAAGATGATGTTCATTAAAATTAATTACAAATTCCACGAGGAAGACCTCTACCAACAATTATATAAAAAAATTAAAGAGGCGCCTATGGTGGATTCCAGCGGGGACAAATTAATATTGTGTGAAGGAGAGGATGTACACACTGATGGGGATGACGAGGACGAGGACAAAGACAACTTGTAATGTAAAGCCAGTTTGTGTATGGGATCAGTTTGTTTTGTGGGGGGTCCAAACAAACCAATAATTTCAGCCACAATTGCCAGTCCTTGTCGCTGAAATGATTGGTTTGTTAAACTGTCCTGTTTCGTATACAACATAAGGGTGGGTGGGAGGGCCCAAGGACTAATCCATCTTGCACCTTTTTCCTTGCCATTATGTGCTGGTTGGGGCATTGCTGCCTGATATTTTAAATTAATGTTATGGTTGGTTTAAGAACCAATGATGTATTTTTAAATTAATTTATGATCAATTTAACAGCCAGGGGCTGCACCCAATGAATTGTTTTTAAATTAATTTATTATCAATTTTACACCTGGCTGTCACTGTCATCGGTGTAGCTGCACAGGGGTGCTGTGCTCCTGTCTGTTGAGGGGCTGCTGCCCAAAATAATAAATAAACTATTTTTTGTGTATGTGTGTCAGGCAAACCTGTCATTGGCATAGCTGCGCAGGGGTGCTGTGCTGCTGTCTGTCAAGAGGATGCATGAATATTGCAATGAAAACTTTTTTTTAAGTTATTGGGTTACAAAAAGTTTTTTTTTTAATCTTAAACAAAGCATAAATGTTACAGCTTATAATGTTGTATGCTCTAAAAAACTAAAGATTATATTTGTAAAAAACTAAAGCCTAATTCTGCCAAAAGAGAAACTGACACCACGGCTAAACATAAGAGTCACCTTCTGGATGTGAATTGTCTCATTTGCATGGGGAAAACCCAACCCTCAGATGAGATGGATCTCAGCCAGTGGACAACATTGAAATCACCATTAAAAAGTCACAATGGAAGACTCCAGGTGCTGAACTTAATGGGATTTCTCCATAATGTTCTGCAGTGTGGAAAGGTTTCATTCACATATTTTCTATAAAACAGTTCAAAGCTACAGCCTTCAAAGTGCCTGGTTATAACACCCACCTTTGCCAGGAATTACCAAAGATTATTACAAGCAAAGGATTCATCGGTCCGGAATCTGCCTGGGAATTCATGGATCGTATTTGGACTGAATGCACTAAGACATCCAGTGATTCTGTCACTGTGTTCTGTAGCCCACTTTATTCCTACCTGATTCGCAAACTGAAATACGGAATACTAACCACAGACAACATGGAGGCCTTTGTTATTCTGCTGCCTGCATGCCAACCAATACCTCCCAGACTACCCCCACCAGGTCTTGAAAATGACCATCCCCATCTGTTGCTAGGCCTTCTTCTTCCAAACCATCCATGCTGGACTTCCTGTCCAAAAAGGGAAAGCAGGGTACAGAAAGAGGAGCTAGATGTCCCCAATGATCATAGATGATGTGGAGAGATAAGAGCTTCAGATGTTGGAAGTACAGGGGCTCCCACCTATTTGGCTTCCCGCCAGAGAAAAAAGGTCTGTTCCTCAGGAAGTGTCTATGCCTGAGCTGATAGGTAGGTAATCTCTGTCAGTTGGTAAACACCATTCAGGAGATGGCAACCCAGAATAACAACAACTATAATATAATGTGTCCACTGATAACCAGCCTGATCCCTTAACAGCAACATACCCCATATGGCCAACTCATTACCCAGTTACACCCAGTTAAAAGCCTCATCTTCCTTATTACACTAATTCAGTCACCATGGTTGATCAATCAGCCATGTGTGGTCCACACAATTTTTGGCCTTCCACATTCTAACATTCACATATCTAAGAAGAAGTGGACAGTGGGAACAATGGCAATTTGAAGGCCTCTAACTACCGTGTTTCCCCGATAATAAGACACTGTCTTATTTTTTTTTTGGTCAAAAAAACTCCATGGGGCTTATTTTCGGGGTAGGGCTTATTTTAATTAACATTGACAGCATCATGCCCTCAGTCCTGCTTTTATCCCCCTCATGCCCTCAGTCCTGTTTTACAATTCTTTACTCACCATTATTTTTTTTTCCTCTTTTTTTTGTTAGGGCTTATTATCGGGGTAGGGCTTATTTTGGACTGTTTTTCAAAAGAAAGTGTAGGGCTTATTTTCGGGGTAGGTCTTATTATCGGGGAAACACGGTAACTGTTTTTTTTAATGTCCCTGTATAGATCGGAAAATTCTGTTACGGAACAGAAGGTTTGCAAAGGATTATTTAAGTCAATTGTCTATTTATTTTTGGAAAGCACGCTTCCTGGTCCCCTTCAGGGATGAATAAAATCAACTGCCAGCTTGCAGGCATGGCCCTCAAGAAAGACACAATGTAATACTTAAACCTTAGGTCTGAAATGTTGCATTTGCTGATCTGTTCCGCTTGTTCACAATATATCTCATATAGTTAAGTGGACAGTGGGAACAACAGCAGTTTAAAGGCCACTAACTAACTATGGCCCTCATTCAGAGCCACTCGCAAACAGCAGTACGCTCGTTGCGTTCCGATGTTGAATAACCGCGCATGCGTCGGTGTAACACTGCGCATGTGCGTACGGCAGATTGCGAGCTTTTTTGGTCTCGTTCGTCAAATAGCGTACAGGAAGTGACATGTCAAATGTGATTGACAGAACAGGGCGTTTTTGGGTGTTGACGGGGGTGGAGATGGAAAAACGCAGGCGTGGCGAGGCGTTTTTGGGGCGTACATGCATACATTAGCAGATGCGAGCGTAAAATGTGTTCGGACTGACTCATACGTCACTGGATAATCCTCTTTCCCTTCAAAATGCTCGCACAGCTTAGGGTCTGGATTACTCGACCACATTGGCGATGGCCTTCTCCTCCGTCCCGGGACTCCATGATGTTGTTGCGATTAATCGCGGGAGGGCTGAAAAGCAATTAGTGTTGGATTGAAAACCGGCTTGGTATGTGTTTTGAAATCAGTATTTTGGGATAGCACAAAACGTACGCAGGTGGAAATCAGAGCTGCTAATGTCAGGATGACACAATCAATTTGCGTACATTTGTGGGGGTTTATTTTGCCCTCAATTTGGTGGTTAGGGCCTATTGTAACAATAATGTTATCATGTTTTAATTTTCTCACCATTTTATTTTTGCCTCTTGAATTTGCCTTGTTATATGAATTTTTAAACGTTCCTTAAAGAGCCCATTTTTTTTTTTTTGGCAAGTTTTTGCCTTTTGGTCCAGGATTAAATGTAACCCATTTGTACAATAATTTCACAATCCAATGTCAGATTTTTGGTGTCAATTTATTGGTCAAACAAAAAATAAATTAATAAAAAATTTGGGGACATCTTTTTTTGGCAAAGATCTGTCCCAAAATCAAACAAATTGGCCCAACATAACTGTTGACATAAACATACAACAAAAAATTAAAAACATTTCACAAGAAAGGAGAGGGAAGTTTTGACCAGAAAGGAATATGAGCCAAGCACAGAAGGATTGTGGGAAAAGTCGCCATTGCTGTCACTGTTTTTTCACCCGTTTGGATGGGGGAGGGAGGGCGCCAGACCGGGTCCGGGATGTCATCGGGCTGGCCTGTCCAGAGGCAGATGTTGTGGCCTCTGGACTAGGCACAGGGCTAGGCACATTTGGAGGATTGGCTGATGTTGTGCCAGAGGTGGAGGATCCTGATGTTCCGGCAGGAAGGGAGGTCGGCTCCACCATGTGCTGGCGAACGAGCTGCTCCAGGGCATTGGCGATGCGGATGTTGGCCCTGGTATTTTCCGCCAGGGCCGGACCAATGGTCACGTTGGCCGCAGCATTTTGCTCCAGGGCCTCAGCCACCCGTAGCAGACTGGCGTCCATCCTCTGCAGAATCTCCGTATGGAAATCCGATTTGAAATTGAGTTCTGTGAGGAGGGCCACTGCCTGCGAGGGGGATTGCCCTGGACTGGCTTCTGCAGGGTCCTCAGCCGGATGTACTGGTTCCTCCCCTGCCGAGCCAGCAGAAATTCGGCGGCCAAGGCTCCCCTCTGGAGCAGACTCATCCGCCTGTGTCTCTGTTAGGAAAAAAGACTCACATTATAATCTACATATTGGCACAATAACATTTCAGAGTTGGTGACATCAAAAGATTTACCTGGGATAACATGATGAGCCGCAAAGTCTGGCATGTCCGTATCCATGTTGGACACGCCAAACACCTCCACAGGCTGCACACACCCCTGTGCCAGCTCTTCTAAATCCGTCAACCCCAATGACACAGGGGTGGGACCCCCACCTGTCCCCCTTGCATGCCTAGCCCTGTCCGCGAGTTTTTGCTTTAGGCGATATTTGAAGTCGCCCCATCTGTGGGAAAAAATGGAAGCCATTATCCTTTTGTTTAAAATGGTGTTTGTTTTTAGGGGGGGCAAGTGTTTACTTACCGCCGTTTGACATCCCGGGCTAGACGGACATAATCACCCACCCTATTGACAGCAACGGCTACCTCTTCCCACATTCTCCCCTTGTGGCTTAGACTCATATTCCTGTCTGCCTGTGGCAGGATGTCCACACACTTCTGTATCAAAACCTCCATCTCCTTTCTTGTGAAATGTGGCTGCCTTTTTTTTTTGGCAGCTTTGGCCGGAATACTGGGCCCAGCAGCCTCTTCCATGTCATCCTCCTCACCTATTTGTGTAAATATTCATATTTCACAAATTCACAACTTGCCCAATCTTATGTTTCAAATTAATCATTGATACAAAATGCATGAAAGACTTACCGCCTGACTCTTGGGCATTGTTTCCATGGTCTGTCGCCATGTCTGAGGTCCAAACAAGAAATACACCAGAATTTTAATGTGTTTTCGTGACGTATTTATACCTGCGTCCTTATTTTGCGGCCGCATCATTGATTGTGCGTTCCTATGATCCCTCCTTAACTTGTGCGGGAAACGAAACACTATTTATGGCTTGGTGTGTCTCGAGTCGAGGTGGCGTTTTTGGATTGTTGGAGGTTACCTTGGCTGGAGTTTCTTGTTTGCGGATAAAGGAGTTGGCGTTTGGAGTTTATTTTGTTTGCTAGATTTGCGTTTTTATTTTCCGTTCTCTTTTTTTTTTTTTTTTGGCCTCGTTTCTTGATTTGGTAAGTTTTGTGAAGTCTAACTTTTGATCAATTGGTGTCTCATTGTGTTTCTTCTTGTTTTTAATTTTTGGATCCATAATTTCATATATTTTAGCTTTTTATTAATTTCGGACCCAAAGACCTTTTGATTTGGACTCTTATATATTTGCTCTTGGTAAGTCCATTTTTTATCTTGTATTTGTGAACTAATTAGCGCATTTTTCTCAGTTTGTATAGTGACTTGTATTTGCAAACTAATTAGCGCATTTTTAATACTTACTATTGTGACTTGTATTTGCAAACTAATTAGCGCATTTTTACTACATACTATTGTGACTTGTATTTGCAAACTAATTAGCGCATTTTTAATACTGACTATTGTGACTTGTATTTGCGAACTAATTAGCGCATTTTTACTACTTACTATTGTGACTTGTATTTGCAAACTAATTAGCACATTTTTACTACTTACTATTGTGACTTGTATTTGCTAACTAATTAGCGCATTTTTAAATGCTTATTAATCCTGTAAAATTTTTTGTGGTTGCCCTTTCGCTTTTTTGGCAAACATTTCAACCCATTTTGATGTACTGTGTGCAATGTCGTTTTGCTCTTTTGCCAAATGTGTGTTTCGCATATTTTAAGTTTTGTCTAGCACAAAATTTAGAAACAAAAATGCACAGAGTGAAATTTGTCAAATTATTTTTGTGATTAATTTCAGTTTGGACGTATCATGACAATACCCCGGCATGTAAGCAGCAATGGATGGTATCATCAAGCTAAGTTGTTTTTAATTTTCTTTTGGGGTGGGTCCAAAGCCTTACATTCCAATCTTGCCATTTCAGGTTGATCTTGGGCGGATTGTTCTGGCCATGCTCCCTGAAGCCGACCAACCTCAATCTCGTCCCAGGCGTAGGCATCGTAGGCGTGCAAGGCCCCAGATATTTCGAACACGTGTCACCCTTTTTGGAATGCCCGATGATGAGGTTTTAAGACGCTACCGTCTTCCTCCCAAAATCATCATAGACACTCTCTCATTAATAGAGAGTGATCTTGAGCGGCAAATTGACAGTCCTACAGCAATACCACCACTTACGCAATTTATGGCGGTGTTACATTTCTGTGCTTCAGGATCGTTTCAAACAACGGTGGGAATAGTGGCGGGCATCTCACAATCCTCCTTTTCCCAGATCCTGAGGGCAGTGATGGAGGCACTTTTCAAGCACCTCCATCATTTTATTCAAATGCCTTTGGATATGGGTGCCCTTAGTGTGGCCAAGGCCAATTTTTACCAAATAGCTGGCTTCCCACACATCATAGCGGTTGTGGATGGTACTCACATACCACTTCAGCCTCCAGCACGGCTGGAGGCCATATTTCGAAACAGGAAACACTATCACTCCCTGAATGTAATGGTGGTATGTGATGCCTCCCTCCAGATCCTGTCCCTGAATGCAAAATTACCAGGAAGTGCACATGACTCCTTCGTCATCCGGCAATCAGGGATATGGCACAAATTAACCAACCTCCAAGCTGGTGATGTGTGGCTTCTGGGTAAGTGGAGACCTTTAGTACATAACAATGTTAAGCTTGATACACAGTGATCCTGATGTTGTCTATTCTTTTTCACAGGAGACAGTGGATACCCTTGCATGCCCTGGCTGCTCACTCCTTATTTGGCTCCCACACCAGGTCCACAAAGTGAGTTTAATACCGCACTTACAGCCACCAGGCAAGTGGTGGAGCGCTGTATCGGCCTTTTAAAAGGCCGATTCAGATGCCTCCACCGCTCTGGTGGCGAGCTCATGTATTTGCCGGATATGGTTTCGAAAATTGTGGTCCTGTGTGGGATCTTTCACAACATCGCCATAAGGAGTGGTGTTCCAATGCAGCCAGAGGATGCCTTACCTGAGGATGGCCCCCCCGAGGTTGGTCGGAGGTCAGTATGTGGGGGGGCCATACGCGATGATGTGGTGTCCCGATATTTTAGGTAATTATTGATCAAACAACAGTGTGTATACCCAATGTGTTACGGTTTTTTAACGTTCATCTTTTTATATTAATTCTTGCACCATCTTCTGTTTGTTTGCATAATCTTTGGCACTCCCACGATGACTACTTCCTGCTACCCTTCAAAAACCTTTCTGTTGAAACTTCGGGAATATATTCTGACACCAATATTGCAACGCCATATTTTTGAAATCATGTGGGCATGGACTTTCGTCAACCAGTTCTTGATTTGTTGTGTGTTTGTTTATTGTTTTTGGTATGTGGTGTTTTTCTGATTATCACTGTGTGTTTTGTTTGTGAGTGACCACTTTGTATTTTGATTTCTGTTGTGAATAAATATTTGGAGAGTGTAATTTGTTTCCTTTTTGGGCACGTTAGAAGCAAGTGTAAACAAACTCCCAAACGTTAATTTTACCTAAGGGGTAACCCAGTAATGAAGCAAGTGGAGCTAAAATGTAATATGTTTTCGGGGTACTAACCAACACAACAAGGAATCGTGTACAATCAGTTGCCTTCGTAAGATTGTCCGAAGCAGTTTGGCCACCAAATAGGAACCTGAAAAATGGTGTAAACTATCATGTTGACCACCACAAAAAAGGAAAATGACATTGGTACTGGGAGGTGTTCTTGTGTCTGTTTGCATTCAAAATACAACACACAATCTGTAGTGAGATTCTGTGGCAAACCTTGCTTGAAGAGTCTACTTATGTCAGTGTAAAGAATCTTGGATTTACTCCAAACGCATGAGACAGAGCTTGATTTAAAACTGATTTATTAAGAAACAATTTGTAAAAAAAAAAAAAAAAAAAACTAATTCCTAAGGAGGACCAACAGATGGTCAAGGCCCTGCATAAGCCCGGTGACCTGCTCCCGCATACGGCCCACACAATTCACTATCTCTTCCCGACGCCTCTGTTCCTCTATGGGTGACAAAAGTTTGGGGATTAATAAATCGATAATGAAGCAACATTGTAAAAAAACACAAAACAAGCAAACCAAAACTTACAAGCTTGCGGGCCAAAAAAACATTACACGGATAAAACCCAGCACCCCAAAATGTCTAAGGGCAAAAATACAAGGGCCCTAAAAAAAGGCACACAGGTGTGATATGTGTATGGTGACATCAGCAGGAACAGGTAAAGACAACCCCCAAAAATACCCTAAGGCGACAAAAAGTCAAAAAAAATGGGGACGACACATGTTTACATACAAACAGTTTGTGGTGTCCAAAATAAACTTTAAAAACATACCGTTCTCCAAAACGCCAGAGCCAGAAGCCACTCCCTGGACCACCTCGGAGGTGGCTACATTCCCCAACCCGAGGGGCAAGGTGTTTTCGGGATCCTGGGAGGGGGTATTTGGAGGAGGGACGGATGGAGGAGAGGGGGAATTGGGCTGGAGGGGAAGTAGGCCTGAAATTTCGGCCACAGGGTCTGGGGAGGAGGGGGTAATAGAGGAATTGGGGGTTGGAGAGAGGGGCCGGGACCGGAGTCTTGTGTGGCGATGCCGCCGTAGTGTTTGCTGTGCCCCTAAAAAATGACAAAAATATTGTGGTTAGTTTCAACAGGAAACCAAAAAAAAAAAAACACAATAGGACAGACATGAAAACATGCACATGCAGATATGACTGCAATGACTCAATAGGACAGACAAGAAAACATGCACATGCAGATATGACTACAATTACTCAATAGGACAGACATGAAAACATGCACATGCAGATATGACTACAATGACTCAATAGGACAGATAAGAAAACATGCACATGCAGATATGACTACAATGACTCAATAGGACAGACATGAAAACATGCACATGCAGATATGACTACAATGACTCAATAGGACAGACATGAAAACATGCACATGCAGATATGACTACAATGACTCAATAGGACAGACATGAAAACATGCACATGCAGATATGACTACAATGACTCAATAGGACAGACATGAAAACATGCACATGCAGATATGACTACAATGACTCAATAGGACAGACATGAAAACATGCACACGCCGTTAGGGCCCACAAGATAAACTTGAAAACCACAGTCCAGAACACTTACTTTCCGCAATCTGCATGCGAAAGCATGCCAGCAAGCGGGGCGTCCGCCGGTGCAGGTCCGACCACCTGCGCTCCAGCTGGCCAATATGTCGGCGTCAGCCGAAGGAGCGCAGGCGTCGACGTACCTCCGCATATGCGGAACGCTTGCGCCTATTGGAGATGGGTGGAGGCTGACTGGTGATCCTCCTGTCCATCACCTCCGTCAGCACCAGCAGTTCGCGCCTGGTGAATGCGGCGGATCTCATGATGGCAATGGTGTTTTTTTGTCAAAATATTTTTAATAAAGCACCACAAAAAAATTTGATTGGCTAATGTATTTGGGAAATTAACAGGACAAATTCTATTGGTTAGTGTATGAGTCATGTGTTCGACAGGGCCACAAATCTCTTGAGAGTTATGATAGGCTTGATGCAGTGACATGCGTAAGCAAATTTAAATAAAGAAATGAACCACAGAAAAATTGTGGGGAGACAAACAAATAGAACAATTGTTTAATTGGGGCTAACATGTCTTTTGAACAATAAAAGCGAAGGTTTCAGCCGTACGTATTCTGCGAGCAAATACAAACACGGACAACATTAAAGTTTATTGCATTGTGTTAAAAAAAAAAAACAATTAAGCTAATTGATACATTGATTGGCATGATACGATTGAGGGAGGTAGGCCGAAAAAACGAGCAGGTAATCGGAATCTGACAGTCCCACTTTCGGTTTGTACTTGTGCGTGCGTTCCCTTCAAGCCATTTCGGGGATGTACGCTCGCTATTTGGCACGCTCGTTAGTCAGAGGAGGGGTCGCCTGAGTTTGGGGCGGATTTTTAGCTGCGTACGAAAATACGAGCGAGTGCTTGAATTTAAATATTTTTTTACGTACGAGAACGTGCGTACGCCCACTTGCGAGTGGGTCTGAATCAGGGCCTATGTTTTTTTCATGTCCCTCTACAGGTTCTTTATAGAAGATTTGCAAAGCATTATTTAAGTCAATTGTTTATTTATTTTTGGAAAGCACGCTTCCTGGTCCCCTTGTGAGCTTTGAAGTGGTCAAAATTGACTGGAAACGAGAGGAAATAAATGTTATTGAGGTTATTAATACTGTAGGAACAAAAAAAGGCCCATTTTGTGTGATTTTAGCTTTTCTTTTTATTTTTTTAAGAAAAAATCCAGATCCAAAATCAAAACATGGAGGTGAGGTTTTGGCAAAACCAATCCAGATCCAAAACCAGGGGAGATCCAGATCCAAAACCAAAACCAAAACCAAAACACGAGGGTCGGCGCACATCCCTAGCTAAAACCTCTCTCCGTGTTTTGTTTTTCGTTTTGGTTTTGGTTCTGGATTTTTTTTTTTTAAATTATAAAAACAGCTAAAATCACATACAATTGAACTTTTTTTGTTCCTACAGTATTATTAACCTCAATAACATATATTTACACTCGTTTCCACTCAATTATGACCACCTCAAAGCACACTATATTGTTTTCATCCAGTTTAGGCCCAAAATTTGCACCAAGCTAGCTGGATGACTAAGCTAAGCGGCAGCAGTGGGCAGCAAAAACACATGGCAGTTCAACTTCAAACATGGCACATCAGGAAACACTTTTATTATTCAAGAGAGGCCTGAGGGAGTTGGAGTATGTATGTAACTGAAGGCAGGGCAGGGATAGGAAGGGTTGATTTGATAGGTAGTAAATTTTATTTCATTTTTTGACCCACCGAAGAAAATTTATGAGGGAGAAGGGGAGGAGAGGAGGCAGTTACAAAAAAAATGTGATACATTCACATCAGTCCTTGCCACAGAAGAATCCTTGAGCATGGCTGCTGCTGCTGGGAGTTGATTTTCTCATCCCAGAAGAGGACCAGGAAGACTTCTAGTAGTGCTTTCCACATGAAAAAGCATTTCCCAACCTGTACAGGGACATTAAAAAAAACAGAGTTAGTTTTAGTGGCCTTAGTTCAAACTGCCATTGTTCCCACTGTCCACTTAACCATATCAGATATGTGAACAAGCGGAACAGAGCATTAAATGCATCAATTCAGATTTAAGGTTTAAGTCTTACGTTGTGTCTTTCTTATGAATTCTTGAGCGCCATGCCTGCTTGCTGGGAGTGGATTTTTTTCATCCCAGAAGGGGACCAGGAAGCATACTTTCCAAAATAAATAAATAATTGACTTAAATAATCCTTTGCAAACCTTCTGTAAAAGAATTTCCCAACCTGTACAGGGACATTAAAAAAAACTGTTAGTTATTGGCCTTCAAATTGCCGTTGTTCCCACTGTCCACTTAACCATATTACTTAGATATGTGAACAAGCGGAACAGAGCATTAAATGCAGCATTTCAGTTTAAGGTTTAAGTTTTACGTTGTGTCTGGAGATCATTCAGAAAGCAGAAAAAGAGCTTCACCACAAGCGGCAGATGACTAAACTCACACACAAAGATTTAATAGAAATAGATACAACACCAGATCAGATGTTTACCTTGGAGGATCTGTTTGATTCATCATGGTGCCCCCAAGATTGTACACATTCTGCCAAAAGAGAGATTGACACCATGGCTAAACATAAGAGTCACCTTCTGGATGTGAATTGTTTCATTTGCATGGGGAAAACCCAACCCTCTGATGAGATGGATCTCAGCCAGTGGGCAATATTGAAATCACCATTAAAAGTCACAATGGAAGACTATAGTGTGGAGAATCTTTCTTCACAGTCAGGAGAGGCCTCAGAGAACATGAAAAAAGATGCTCTAGGTGCTGAACTTCAAGGGATATCTCCATCATGTTCAGCAGTGTGGAAAGGTTTTATTCACATGTTTTCTATAAAGCAGTTAAAAGTTGCAGCCTTCAAAGTGTCTGGCTATAACAACCAGGAATTGCCAGGAATTACCAAAGATTATCACAAGCAATGGATTCATCTGTCTGGAATCTGTCTGGGAATTCATGGATCGTATCTGGCCTGAATGCACTAAGAAATCCAGTGATCCTGTGTGAGAGAGAAGAGCTTCAGATGTTGGAACAGGGGCTCCCACCTATTTGGCTTCCCTCCAGAGAGCAGAGCTCTGTTCCTCAGGAAGTGTCTATGCCTGAGCTGATATGTAGGTAGTCTCTGTCTGTTGGTAAACACCCTTCAGGAGATGGCAACCCAGAATAACAACAACTATAATAATGTGTCCACTGATAACCAGCCTGATACCTTTACTGCAACATACCCCATATGGCCAACTTATAACATGACACACAGTTTGCAGCCTCCTCTTCCTTATGACACTAATCCAGTCGCCATGGTTGATCAATCAGGCATGTGTGGTCCACAGAAATTTTTGGCCTTGTACATTCAAACATCATAATAACACACTATAACACACTATACTTATAATCTTTGCTTTTGCTTACATTTTTGATAGAACAGTTTTAGAATTTAGGATGTCCACTCTATATAGGTTTGTAAATATAGGCTTTAGTTTTTTAGAGCATATAACTTTATAAGCTGTTAGGATAACATTTCTGCTATGTTTAAGATTAAAAAAAAAACATCTTGTAACCCAATAACTTAAAAAAAGTTTTCATTGCAATAATCATGTTTTTTTTTTTTTTTTAAAAACCCCAGATTTTTAATTACTGGTTTTGTTTATAAAATTTTAAAAAAAAAGTTTTTATTTTTTCACACAAAAAAATGTTTATTCATTTTTTGGGGGCAGCAACCCTTGACAGACAGCAGCACAGCACCCATGCGCAGCTACACCACTGACAGTGACAGGCAGGTGTGGCTAACACGCACACAAAAAATTTGTTTATTTATATTTTCTGCAGCAGCCCTTGACAGACAGCAGCATGACAGTGACAGCCAGGTGTGGCTAACACGCACTACAAAACAGTTTATTTATTTTTTGGGCAACAGCTCTTGACAGACAGCAGCACAACACCCCTGCACAGCTACACCGATGACAGTGACAGCCAGGTGTGGCTAACACGCACAGGAACAAAATTGCCTATTTATTTTTTGGGCAGCAGCCCTTGACAGACAGAAGCAGAGCACCCCTGTGCAGCTATGCCGATGATAGTGACAGCCAGGTGTGGCTAACATGCACACAAAAAAATTATTTATTTTTTGGGGCAGCAGACCTTGACATATAGCAACACAGCACCCCTGTATAGCTACGCCGATGAAAGTGACAACCAGGTGTGGCTAACATGCACACAAAAATAATTGTTTATTTATTTTTTGGGCAGCAGCCCTTGACAGACAGCAGCACAGCACCCCTGTGCAGCTACGCCGATGACAGTGACAGCCAGGTGTGGCTAACACACACACAATTTATTTTTTTTGGCCAGCAGCCCCTTGACAGACAGCAGCACAGCACCTCTGCGCACCTACGCCGATGAAAGGTGTGGCTAACACGCCACACAATTATTTTTTTTAACACTGGGGTGAACCCCTGAAAAGAGGCACCAGCCCCTTAACAGACAGCAGCACAGCACCCCTGCACTGATGACAAGTGTGGCTAACACTAATTTTTTTAATTTTTTTCACACTGGGGGTGGGTGAAGACCACCCCTGAAGGACAGAGCACCCTATGCCAGCCCCTATGGACAGGACAACGACAGCCAGCCAGCCCTTATGGACAGGACAACGACAGCCAGCCAGACCCTATGGACATGACAACAGCCAGCCAGCCCCTCTATAGACAACAGCCAGCCCTTATGGACAACAGTAGCCAGCCCCTATGCACAGCGTCAGCGTTTAATTAACAACAGCACAGCACAGGTCCCAGCTCCCTCCCACTTCACTCTCCACAGCCGGAATGAAAAACTGCAGCGAATCGTAGGACCTTTATAGAATCCAAAACCCGAGAGAATCCGACAGCGGGATGATGACGTTTTGCTTTGTTTTCAGTTCCTTTTATTTGCCTCCAAGAGTAGCAATGTCCAAGCTTGCAAAGGAGTTTAGTATCATTTAGACCTGTATAGCAAAGAGCAGATTATCTGCACAGTAGTTCAAGAAAGTACAGTGTATGCTAAACACATCTAAAAACCTCAATTAGATTTTAATTTAGAAAGGTAATTCAAGTCAGACTATTGACCTCAGTAATGCCTGTCAGTTATAAGAACTATCCTGTGGCTTTCTTAAAAATATCCTTGTACTCATGTTATTGATTGCTAAGGTACAGTCTGCAATTTACATAACATGCACAATAAGGACGATTTACAATGGCTGAGTTCAATGCGCAGCTGACGTTTGCCTAATTGTGACATCAGTAAGAGCTGCTTTTGTTCACTAGGATGAATTATATGACTACTGTGATACTTGGGGTAATTAGCTTGGTAGACTAGTGTCAGTGGTGCAGTGATTAGGGGCAGAATCAGACTCCACATATGGCATTCCAGTAAAACAATGAACGTGGTGGTTTACTTCCAGCATGTGAAATCGGAAACAGAAAAATAATAAACAAACCTAGGCCCTCATTCAGAGCCGCTCGCTAGCGGCAGAACGCTCGTTCCGAGCGATGTTCACACATCTGCGCATGCGTACAGTTTTTAGTACGCATGCGCGAACCAGTCAGTGCGTCCGAAAATCGTTTGAACGCTATATAGCGAGTGTCTGCTATTTTGAGTGACAGAATGAGGCGTATGTGGGTGGTAACAGGGGAAGGTGCTTGAAAACGGGGGAGTGGAATTCGAACGCAGGCGTGCTTAAAGGTCAAAACGGGCGTCTTAAGGGAGTGCATAATTAATAAGCGTCATTGACCACGTCACTTGTTTTTTTTTAACTCAGAACTGCTCGCAAAATAGCGGTTGAAAAAACCAACCACAAGAATAGCGAGCAGTTCATACGCTGTACGATGTACTCGATTAATCTAATAAATAGCGGACATGACGTATGGTGCGAGCGGCCAGGGGGCGTTTTTATCAAATAAACGAGCGTATGTTTTGCTCGCTCATTCAGACTTAGAGGTGTGAACAGACTGCAATGTGCGAACGGATCATTTGAATAGCCACCCCTTGTTTTTGAACGAACGACCGCAAATAGCGAACGGCTCTGAATGAGGGCCCTAGTCCTTTGTTAGGGCACTAGCTCACTTCTACAGAAGCTGCTACTCTGCATGAAATCTCTCACAGTCTCTTAGATTGGTGGTCCTTCCTACCACAAGCAGGACTGGACACTGGCCTCCTGGCCTGGTATAGCTTCCTTAGCTTGTTGGCAGTCACCTCTCACAGTCTGGCCTGCTTCCTTGCAGGTACCATAGCTCAGTCCCAGAGTTGGATAGCCTTCCCTGTATCTCGCAGGTCTAGGCTCAGGCCTCCTGGCCCTCACTGGCTTGCTAGCACAGTGAGCACTGTCTGACTTGTCTGCCTCAGTTCTCCCTGGAGTTCACTCGGCAGCCCTTACTCCTTTTCCCAGAATCCTTTTCTTCTCTGTGTGGGCGGATCTCTCCTGCCCTACACAGAATCTGCTGCTCACCAGCGCCCTCTCTGGTGGCGCACACTCCTTCATCCAATCCACTTTCTAGTAGAGATAAGTGGTTCGGTTTATGAGAAAACTGAACACACAGAAACTTAGGGGTTCTGAGTCATATCGAGTACCAGTTCAGAGTCACCTTGGGGTTCTGAGTAGAAGAGTGTCTTGACTCACATCTTCTCAAAATTCAGAACTCGGATTTAAATAACGGATCTTGGCATGTTTCGGATTTAAATAACAGATCTCCCTCGTGATTTCAGGTACTGTAAGTTGGTCAAAAATTGACTGGAAATTAATGTTACTTATGTTAATAATATTATAGGAACAAAAACAGGTTCAAGTTACATGATTTTAGCTGTTTTTAAAGAAATTGAAAATGAACCAAAGCTCTAGAGTGGCAAAGTCAAAATACAGAGGTCCATGTACATCTCTACTTCCTAGTGAAATGTGTGGGATAGGGGACACAAAACTAGGCCTGCCACCCTCTTCACAGACTCTTGATTTGCAGCAGTAGGGGGGACCTAATGACACAGAGATAGGGCCGTTGTTGGAATCAAATCCATGACCCCAGGACTGCATTAGTGGAGGAGTCCCATTCAAATTAAATGTAAAATAAAATAGTCAATACTGAAGTGCTAAAATACAGTATACAAAGAGCAGGGTGGGATTAAGGTCTGTGGGGGCCCCTGGGCAACAAACATGTGGGGGTCCCTATCAATAAAAGTTGAGATATATATATATATATATATATATATATATATATAAAACAAGTCCCATTAGGTCGGCACTCCCTTAGATAGTTAAAAAGACCATTCTAAACATATACATTTGCATATATATTTATATATATATATATATATATATATAAATAAATATAATGCACGCACACGCATATATATATATATATTTTAACACACATATTTGTATATATATATATATATATATATATATATATTATTTTTTTTTAACACACATACTGTATATACCCAGGTATTGCCCTCATTCACCAATTACTTCCCTCCTCTGTCATGCACTAACGAAACCCCAGCAGAACTTAATCACCCTCTTACATTCACAGCACTCAGATATTCCCCCATACACTACCAACACCCAGACACTCTTCTCATACACTACCATCACCCAGGCACTCCCTCCTATACTACCAGCACCTAGGCACCCCTCCTACACTACCAACACCCAGGCGCCCCCCTCTTACACTACCATCACCCAGGCACCCCCCTCCTACACTACCAACACCCAGACACCCCCTACTTCACTAAAAACACAGACACCCCCCTCCTACACTAAAAACACACAGACACCCTCCTACTATACTAAAAACACCAAGATACCCCCCTACTACACAACCAACACTGAGACACCCCCCTCCTACACTAAAAACAAACAGACACCCCCCTACTACACTACCAGCACCCAGACACCTCCCTCCTACACTAAAAACACAGACACCCCCCACTACACTAACAGCACACAGACTCACCCTACTACACTGCCAGCACCCAGACACCCCCTCCTACACTAAAAACACAGATACACCCCCCCACTACACTACCAGCACCCAGACTCCCCCTCCTACACTAAAAACACAGACACCCCCCCCACTACACTAACAGCACACAGACACCCCCTACTACAGTACCAGCACACAGACACCCCCTCCTATACTAAAAACACACAGACACCCCCCCTACTACACTACCAGCACCCAGACACCCCCTCCTACACTAAAAACACAGACACCCCCCTACCACACTAAAAATACAGACACCCCCCTCCTACACTAAAAACACACAGACACCCTCCTACTATACTACCAACACCAAGATACCCCCCTCCTACACTAAAAACACAGACACCCCCCTACTACACTAACAGCACACAAACACACCCTACTGCACTGCCAGCACCCAGACACCCCCTCCTGCACTAAAAACACAGATACACCCCTCCACTACCAGCACCCAGACTTCCCCTCCTACACTAAAAACACACATACACCCCCCCACTACACTAACAGCACACAGACACCCCCTACTACACTACCAGCACCCAGACACCCCCTCCTACACTAAAAACACAGAACACCCCCCTACTACACTACCAGCACCCAGACACCCCCCTCCTACACTAAAAACACAGACACCCTTCTACTACACTACCAGCACCCAGACACCCCCCTCCTACACTAAAAACATAGACACCCCCCTACTACACTACCAGCACCCAGACACCCCCTACTACACTACCAGCACCCAGACACCCCCTCCTACACTAAAAACACAGACACCCCCTCCTACACTAAAAACACACAGACACCCCCTCCTACACTACCAGCACCCAGACATCCCCTCCTACACTAAAAACACAGACACCCCCCTACTACACTACCAGCACCCAGACCCCCCCTACTACACTACCAGCACCCAGACACCCCATCCTACACTAAAAACACAGACACCCCCCTACTACACTAAAAACACAGACACCCCCTCCTACACTAAAAACACACAGACACCACCCTACTACACTAAAAACACACAGACACCCCTCCTACACTACCAGCACCCAGGCACCCCCCTACCTTCCAGCTGCAGTGTACTGCTTGTGCTCCCTCCATGGTTCTCACTGCATCCACTGACAGAGCAGAGGAAGCAGATCCCGGGTCCCGGCCGCCTTGTTTGTGGGCGGAGAAGAAAGGACAGGAGCGGAGGAGCCGATAAAGGAGGTAACCCGGTCAGTTTGAAAAGGGGGCGGAACCAAATAGCGGGAGGGGTGGGGCCTAATTGCGGGCCTCGGCACCATTAAAAGATTTTAAAAAATTGTTTATTATGGGGATGTGGCCCGGGGGCAGTGTGTGGGGCCCCCTATGTGTGTGGGCCCCGGGATGACCGCCCCTGTCGCCCTGCCCTTAATCCGGCCCTGACAAAGAGAGTGATGGTTTGTACAATTAGATTCACTTGTAAAATGATGCATGTACTGCAGTGTAACATGGTTTTACCCAGGTGCACAGTTATTTCATCTTTCTGGCTTTACTCACAACTCAGAATCAGGCCGATAATGTTTAGTTGATTAGTATTTTCACAAACACTTCCGGTGATGCAATGCAGTCGTATACCTTTTTACCCATGAGTACAGTGTATAACCTAACCCTATTCATCTCAATATAAATAGAATTATCTGTCATTGTTACAAATCATAATAGTAAACAGCCAGGGCTGCCATGGGAAATTGTGAAGCTCGGTACTGACAAAATAGGTAAGGCCCCCCCTCCTCCCCATTTGGAGGTATGCTGCAGAGGTGGGCAGAGCCATGGATAGCCTGGATGGAGCTACTTTGGGGGCCGGGCATCAACCAATTTAAAAATTCTCAAAGTTTAGGGTGTGGGGGCATTTGTTAGGGAAGGCTGGTTGGACTGGGGAGGACAAAGGGCAGGGAAGGTGGGCTAGACTTTGCAAAGGGCAGGCAGGTTAGCGTACTAGGGGGGGTGCAGGGAAGACTGGCTGGACTGAGGCAGGGAAGACAGGTTGGCTTGACTGCAGGGGGGTACAGAGAAGGCTGGCTGGATGGGGGATTGGCGGGGAAGGCAGTCTGGCTGGACTAGAAGGCTGGCTGGACTGGGGGGGTGAGCAGGGGAAGGCAGGCTGGCTGGCTGGATTAATGTTGGGGAGCGCAGGAAAGGCTGGATGGACTAGGGGGGACAGCCACTGCTCCTGATTGGCTGCCATTCCATGAACTATGACTGTCTCGTGGATGGCTCCATATTTCAAATGCCGCTGCCACGCTGTGCTGATGCTCTTTCTCCCTGCCAGTGCCTGCTGCCCATGCATTCTTCACCACTGACCCCTCTGTCTCCAGGCCCGGGACTGGAGTCCTGGCAGTGCCCCCCTGATTACAGCCCTGTAAACTGCAACAGAAGCTTGGTGTGGTTATAGGGTAATGGTGTGATTGCCAAATGCTCAATTGTGCCATTAATCTTTAAGAATCATGCCTCAGCTGCGGATATAGAAATGTTACAAACCTTTTGGAAACAAATTCAAACCATTACTGATCCCTTGTCGAATGATCCATTGGTTGTGATCCAATACAGTACATTGTGCAGTATGCTCCATTAGACAAATCCTAATCCGACATTATTTAACTAGGATTACCCAGACTTTTCTAGAAGAGTCCTGTCACTGTAAAGCTGGCCACACACTAGACCAACTTTCATCCAACCATCCAACTTGTTAATTGGTTGGAATGAAAATCTGGTAAGGAATGAAAGCAAATGACAATCAGCAATTTGCTCCGAAATGTCGTAAAATTGACAAAAACTGTTGTGTGAACAAATTGTTTAGATCAAGCATTTAACAAACTTGTCTGAATGACCATTTCTATCTGTTTTCTGGCATTTAGGAGCAAATTGCTGATCATCATTTACTCCCATACCTTACCAGATTTTCATTCCAACCAATCAACAAGTTGGATGGTTGGATGTAATTCACTTTGAATCATTCAAATTGATATATACAACATACTATATGAAAATAGCATACCTGCCTACTCTCCCGAGAGTTGCGTAAGGCTCCAGATGTTTTGGGTAGTCCTCCACTACCTCGGAAGAGTAGGTGGATTGGGATGTAGTTTGGAAGCCCATCGTCTAAATTAGGGGTGTGCAACGGCCACTTTTCGTGTTTTGTGTTTTGGTTTTGGATCTGGATCTTTCTTCGTGTTTTGGATCTGGATTGGTTTTGCCAAAACCACCTTGGGTTCTGGGTTTTGTGTGTTGGATCTGTATTTTTTTTAAAAAAAGCATAAAAACAGCTAAAATCACAGAATTTGTGGGTTTATCTGCTCCTATGCTATTATTAGCCTCAATTACCTTAATTTCCACTAATTTCCAGTCTATTCTGAACACCTCACAATAGTGTTTTTATGTCCAAAAGGTTGCACCGAGGTAGCTGGATGACTATGCTAAGCGACACAAGTGGGCGGCACAAACACGTGGCCCATCTAGGAGTGACACTGCATTGGCAGACAGGATGGCAGTTTGAAAAACTAGGCCCCAAACAGTATATAATGGAAAGAAAAAAAAGAGGTGCAAGATGAAATTGTCCTTGGGCCCTCCCACCCACCCTTATGTTGTGTAAACAGGACATGCACACTTTAACAAACCACTCATTTCAGCGCCAGGGTCTGCCACACGACTGTGGCTGAAATGATTGGTTCGTTTGGGCCCCCACAAAACAAGCTGGCAGTTAATCTGTCCCTGCACAAACTGGCTCTACGTAGGCAAGATGTCGTCCTCATCCTCCTCATCCACCGATTCCTCACCCTCTTCCTCATCCTCACAGAGTATTAATTCGTCCCCGCTGGAATTCACCACCACAGGTCCCTCTGTACGTTCAGGAGGCTGGTCTCCCTGGAAGAGTTGATAATTCATTTTATGAACATCATCTTCTCCACATTTTGTGGAAGCAACCTCCTACACCTTTTGCTGACAAGGTTCCCGGCTGCACTAAACACTCTTTCGGAGTACACACTGGAGGGGGGGCAACTCATGTAAAATAGAGCCAGTTTCTACAGGGGCCTCCAAATTGCCGCTTTTTCCTGCCAGTACAGGTACGGACTGTCTGACATGCCTACTTGGATGCTGTCACTGATGTAATCCTCCACCATTCTGTCAATGGTGACAGTATCATAAGCAGTGACAGTAGACATATCAGAAATTATTGCCAGGTCCTTCAGTCCGGACCAGATGTCCATACTTGGTCCTGCCTGCCCTGCATCACCACCAGCGGGTTGCTTGGGATACCTAAGTTTTTTCCTGGCAGCCCCAGTTGCGGGAGAAAATGAAGAAGGAGCTGTTGACGTCTCATTTTCCGCTTCAGCTGACAGTGTTTTCACCAGCAGGTCTTTGCACCTCTGCAGGCTTGTGTCAGCCTAGGATTGAGCACGGTGGCAAAAATGTAGTGGTCTGATTTCAGCAGATTGACCACCCTGGAATCCTGGCAAAAGCAAATGAAGGGCTTCATCCACAAGTCCCACTTGCTGAATGGCGAAAGTGGCCAGAAATTTTTCGCGCCACCCAAAGCGTCTCCTGCACGCCCCTGCCGCTTTTCAGAAAAATTCTGCACCACCAAGTTTATTGTGTGAGCAAAACATGGGACGTGCTGGAATTTGCCCGGATGTAATGCCCGCACAATATTGGTGGCGTTGTCAGATATCACAAATCCCCAAGAGAGTCTAAGAGGGGTAAGCCACTGGGCGATGATGTCCCTCAGTTTCTCTAAGAGGTTGTCGGCGGTGTGCCTCTTACTGAAACCGGTGATACACAGCGTAGCCTGCTTTGGAACGAGCTGGCGTTTCTGAGATGCTACTACTGGTGACGCTGCTGTTGTTGCTGCGTAAGGTGATGCATCTACCCAGTGGGCTGTAACAGTCATATAGTCCTTAGTCTGCCCTGTTCCACTTGTCCACATGTCCATGGTTAAGTGGACATTGGGTACAACTGCATTTTTCAGGACACTGAGGACACTTTTTCTGACGTTTCTGTACAGTCTCGGTATCGCCTGCCTAGCGAAGTGGAATCTAGACGGGATTTGGAACCGGGGACACACTACCTCCATCAATTGTCTAAATCCCACTGCACTGATGGCGGATACTGGATGCACGTCTAACACCAACATGGCAGTCAAGGCCTCAGTTATCCGTTTTGCTTCAGGATGACTGCTGTCGTACTTCATCCACCTGGCTAAGGACTATTGGAGGGTCAATTGTTTAGTAAAAGTAGCGGTGTTCCTACTTCCTCTCTGGGATGATGAACGACTCCCAGCAGCAACAGCAGCAGTGGCAGCAGTAGGCGTAGCAATGAAGGATCCTCCGGAGGAATCCCGTATAGGAGAGTCAGTCATGCCAGTGACATGGCCTGCAGGACTGCTTCCGATCCTGACTAAGGAGGAGATTGATGAGGAGGGAGTTGATGGTGTGGTTTGCAGGCACTTGGATACAACAGGACAAAGGGATTTAGGTGTCCCTGGACTGCTTACGGTCTTAGCCAAAGTTTCTGAACTTGACAGTAACTTTTTATGAACATGCTGCAGGTGCTGTATAAGGGAGGATGTTCCTAGGTGGTTAACGTCCCTACCCCTAATTATTTCACCTTTACATATGGTACATATGGCAAGACAGTTGTTGTCCGGATTTGGATAGAAATATTGCCAGACCAAAGAGGTGGAATATTTGGTCTTCTGCCCAGGCATGACCGTGATGGGCTTTTTCATCCCACGGACAACAACTGTCTCCCACGGAGCCTGATTTAAACAAACCACATCACCATCAGAATCCTCCTCGCCAACTTCCTCCTCAGCGCCAGCTACACCAGTATCCTCATCCTGTTGTACTTCAACAGTGACATCTTCAATTTGCATATCAGCAAGTGGACTGTGGTTGCTCCTTTCAGCACTTGCAGAGGGTGTGCAAATGGTGGAAAGAGCCACCTCTTCCCGTCCAGTGCTGGGAAGGTCAGGCATCGCATCTGCCACCACACTTGGACTCTCCTTGGGGATTTGTGATATCTTCTTAGAATGCACAGTTCTTCGCTGTGCTTTTAAGAAGATATCACAAATCGCTGTTCTTTGCTGTACTTTTGCCAGTTTAACTCGTTTTATTTTTTTAGTGGGATGAGGGCTTCCATCGTCATGTGAAGCTGAACCACTAGTCATGAACATAGGGAAATACCTTAGCTGTTCCTTGCCACTCCATGTCATAAATGGCATATTGGCAAGTTTACGTTTCTCCTCAGATGATTTAAATGTTTTTTTCAAGGTGATTTTCCTGAACTTTGTCATTTGGGATTGTGTGCGCCCTTTACTATGACATTGGGCATCGGCCTTGGCAGACGACGTTGGTGGCATTTTATCGTCTATGTCATGACTAGTGGCAGCAGCTTCAGCACTATGAGGAAGTGGTTCTTGATCTTTCCCTATTTTATTTTTATCGGAGAAAGTTTGGTCCTCCATTTATGTTATATTGATATATACGTGCGGCTAAGGCGCACACAAATACAGAAAATATTTTTTTAGTTTTGTTAGAGACTAGTGCACTTTGTGGGTTACACCACCCATTAAGAAATGAGCCAGCCGGCTCTTTACTTATGGAACACAGGCGCATGCTTGGCACTGCTCCTTTGTTGATGCACGTGCAGCTACAGTGCACACTGGGCCTGATTCAGATCCACTCGCGAGCGCTGAGCGCTCGCAAGCGGGTCAATGTTGGGCCAGTGCGCATGCGCAAGACCTGGATAGCGACGGGCAAGCCGTCGCTATGGGTCTCGCTACAAAGGGGGCATGCTGTCGATGGTGAGTGACAGCACGCCCCCTTTTGTTGGCGTGCCCGGGGGCATGGCTGGCCAGATGCCTGCTGTTTGGGGCCGGCCCCACTGACATCACAAGTGATGTCAGTGGGAGTGCTTTTGGCTCTGATAGTGCCAAAAGCACTCCAGGGCTTGCGGCAGACGAGACCTTACCACAAGGGTCTTGTCGCCAGCCCTATGGTCGCGATGGTCTTGACCTTAGCGACCATCTTTTTGGCCGCTAACTATACCTGTGGGTGGTCACCCACAGTTATGCGAGTGGCCAGGAGGCCGCTCTAAAATTCAGAGGGACGGCCCTGATTCAGATTGAGCGCTCTGTCAGAGTGTCCGGCTCTGAATCAGGGCCACAATTCACAAAGATAGAAAAAAAATATTTTTTTAATTTTTGTGGAGCACACTTTTAGGGTTACACTACTATTTAACAGACAGACGCACGCTTGGCGCTGCTGCTTTGAGGATGCACGTACAGTGCACACAATTCACAAACACAGAAAATAATTTTTTATTTTGTTTGGAGTGCACTTTGGGGGTTACACCACCCTTTAACAGACAGACACATGCTTGGCGCTGCTGCTTTGAGGATGCACATACACTGCACACAATTCACAAACACAGAAAAAAATAAATATTTTTTGGAGTGCACTTTGGGGGTTACAGCACCCGTTAATGGACAAGCCAACAGGCCCTTTACTTATGACACAGGCGCACGCTTGGCGCTGCTCCTTTGTTGATGCACGTGTGGCCACAGTGCACACAATTCACAAACACAGAAAATTATTTTTTATTTTGGTTGGAGTGCACTTTGGGGGTTACACCACCCTTTAACAGACAAGCCAGCTGGCCCTTTTCTTATGACACAGGCGCACGCTTGACGCTACTGTGTTGATGCACGTGCGGCTACTGTGCACAAACACAAAAAAATATATCTTTTTATTTTTTTTGGAGTGCACTTTGGGGGTTACAGCACCCTTTAACGGAGAAGCCAGCCGGCCCTTTACTTATAGGACACAGGCGCACGCTTAGCGTTGCTCCTTTGTTGATACACATGCAGCCACAGTGCACACAATTCACAAACACAGAAAATAATTTTTATTTTGTTTGGAGTGCACTTTAGGGGTTACACCACCCTTTAACATACGAGCCAGCCGGCCCTTTACTTATGACACAGGCGCACGCTTGGCGTTACTTTGTTGATGCACTTGCGGCCACAGTGCACACAATTCACAAACACAGAAAATTATTTTTTCTTTTGTTTGGAGTGCACTTTGGGGGTTACACCACCCTTTAACAGATGAGCCAGCCAACCCTTCACTTATGACACAGGCGCACACTTGATGCCACTTTGTTGATGCACGTGCGGCTACTGTGCACACAATTCACAAACACAAAAAAAAAAAAATTTTTTGGAGTGCACTTTGGGGGTTACAACACCCTTTACTGTACAAGCCAGCTGGCCCTTTACGTATGGGACACAGGCACACGCTTGGCGCTGCTCCTTTGTTGATACACGTGCAGCCACAGTGCACACAATTCACAAACACAGAAAATAATTTTTTATTTTGTTTGGAGTGCAGTTTGGGGGTTATACCACCCTTTAACAGACGAGCCAGCCGGCCCTTTACTTATGACACAGGCGCACGCTTGGCACTACTTTGTTGATGCACGTGCGGCTACTGCGCACATAATTCACAAACACAAAAAAAAAAAAATGTTTTTTTTGGAGTGCACTTTGGGGGCTACAGCACCCTTTAATGGACAAGCCAGCTGGCCCCTTTGCTTATGGGACACAGGCGCACGCTTGACGCTGCTCCTTTGTTGATACACGTGCAGCCACAGTGCACACAATTCACAAACAGAAAAAATAATTTTTTATTTTGTTTGGAGTGCACTTTGTGGGTTACAGCACCCTTTAATGATCAAGCCAGCCGGCCCTTTACTTATGACACAGGCGCATGCTTGGTGTTACTTTGTTGATGCACGTGCTGCTACTGCGCACACAATTCACAAACACAAAAAAAATTTTTTTTTTGGAGTGCACTTTGGGGGAGCACCCTTGATGCACAGATCACCCCCTGGACAACACTACAGCACCCCTCTAGGACTACCGCCTTAATGGGACACTGCACAACACAGTCCAGCCAGCCCCTATAGACTTTGGAGTGGACACTGCCCTATGACTGCAACTGACTGCACAACACAGCCCAGCCAGCCCCTATGACAGCAGCACAACACAGCCCAGCCAGCCCCTATGGACAACAGCAACACAACACAGCCCAGTCAGCCCCTATGGACTGAGTGGTCACAGCCCCTATGGACAACAGCAGCACAACACAGCCCAGCCAGCCATAGCTCCCACCCTCCCTCTTAACTGTCCACAGCCGGAGTGAGAAATGGTGCCGACGTGGGGACCTTTTTTAGAATCCAAAACCCGTGAGATCCGGATGGCGGGATGATGACGTTTTGTCTCGATTTCAGATCCGAGTCAGGCGGGAAAAGTCGAGCCTGACTCGGATACGACTCAGATCGGTGGGGGCTCGGGGGGGTTTGGATTTCAGAAATCCGAACCCGCTCATCCCCGGCTTCCAGACTTTCTAATCCTGGCATGATACTAATGAAAACTCGTTAAACTCATTAACCATACCCCGGAAGACCGATGCCCGGTATACCGAATGAAGGTAGACCGGGGTTCGGGCGTGGACAGCCGCGTTGGGGGAGAGTTAGGTTTAGGGTTCCCGGGGGCACTTAGGGTAGGCACCCCCCCTGGTGGGTTAGGTTTAGGCTAGGGAGGAGGGGGTTAGGATTAGGCACCCCCGGGGGGAGGTTAGGGTTAGGCACCTCCCCAGGGAGACTTAGGTTTAGGCTGCGGGGAAGGGGGGGTTAGGTTTAGGCACTTAGAGGGGGGATTAGAGTTAGGCACTTGGGAGGGAGGTTAGGGTTATGCACCCCTAAGGGAGGGTTAGGGTTACGGGGGGGGGATTTAGGTTAGCGGTACTTACCTTAGGGACGATCGGGATCTTCACCCTTGTTGGGCTGCCGCTGTCGGGATTTGAACTGCCGGCCATGTGGTAATACCTACTACATCCGATGGATCTCCCACCCACGTCCTAGTGAAGTGGGCAAGATGGGGAGACTATAAGGGGAATTTGCGAGTCCGTACAGATGTACGGTGCTAAAATAATGTGAATCACGTCATTTAGTCCTACCTACTCCTTACGCACCCACGAATCATGGCATTCTCCTGTGATTGGGGCAGGGCCTAAAGACGTGAAGAGCCCGGCCTCGCCCCCCGAAGCTGTCAGCTGCATCTTCTCTCTTAACTTCTTCCAGAGAGGAGTTAACTAAAGTAGGAATGTATGGTAAATAGTTTTCTATAATTATTTTTCTACCACCAAATAGAGAACAATACTGTAGGTGGCTTTTAGAGCAAAGACAGCATTGATGTATTGTGAATGGCTATTGATTGCTGCTGTAAGATTTACAGCACATGCATGTCTTTCTGGTATTTGAAAACTTTAGATGGCATTATCAACAAGCAGATCCAGTGAATTGCATATATAAAAATGAGTTACCTGTGAATTTAGACAGCAGTATAAAAACATTAAAAAAGTAATAATAGAGGGACTAACTCTGTAATGGGGAAGCAATCGGGAAGCCGACTGCCTATATACTGGCAGTCGGCTTCCCGACTGTCTTATCCCGGCAAGGGTGAAATGCCAGGCGTCTAGATGTAGACGCCCGCATTTCCCCGACGCCGGGAGACCGGCACCCGGCATCACGATCGTAGTGATGCCGGGCGCCGCTAGCGGACAGCCACGGGGGAGGAGGGTTAGGTTTAGGGCTCCCCGGGGGGAATTAGGGTTAGGCACCCCCGCGGGGGACTTAGGTTTAGGTAGCGGGGAAGGGGGTGGTTCGGGTTAGGCACTTGGGGGGAAAGTTAGGGTTAGGCACCCCTAAGGAGGGTTAGGGTTAGGGGGGTTAGGTTAGGGGATACTTACCTATCCACGATCGGGATTTCCAGCGCTGTCGGGCTTCCGCTGCGTCGCGCTCTACTCCTGTCGGGCTGCCGCTGACGGGAATCGAACCGCCAGCCATGCGGCCGGCAGTATATCATACCCATTCCCTGTAATGAGCTATAGGAGTGTGAATTATCTATATGGTGGAGACAGTGAGGTTAAATGGGGTTGTCCATTTTTGATAGGGTCTTATTGAAGATGTGTGGATGGATTGAGTCCTGCAGTGCTGTAAGCCCCCATGCTAACAGGCTTTTGGATTCAGGCAACTGTGAGGTTTCTGGGGGAGCTATAAAAAGAGGGGTGTGAAGTGGACAACACCTTAAGATAATTTAGTTTGACACCATTTTCGCCATGTACAGGGCAACTAGTGGATATCACCTATTCTCAATAATAACATAATAATCTCTGTTCTTAGGTATATATTAGTTTGGTATCTCTATAATCTATAAACAGTTCATATGCAGTTCTTGTTACCTACTGTATACAGGATATTTTCACCCCTGACTGTCCAATGTAGACTACAGATGTAGCATCTTAGCCGTGCTGGCATCTAGTGCCAAATGAAGCAAAAAAGGAAAGGTGTATGAGGACACATCTGTATATTATATACCATACTAAACTATATCACCCACACCCAATATGGATCTCCAGTATATTTGGACAGGGGACATGCCCACACATCAGAGGAGGCATGGCTACATAATGGAGTAATTATTATTATTATTATATTTGTTCTCATTAAATACAGCAACAATACTAATCAGGATATTAAAGTTATGACTGAGTAGAAGAAAAGTGCAGCTAATTCAAGTTTAAATATTTTGATATTCTAACCAATTTTTTTATACTACCTATTGAAATATCTGTATTGTAGTTTTCACATTATATATAATATTTATTTTTTCAATTCAAATGAAAATGTGTGCAGTGTTTTCTCCCTTAATGAGATGGAATATGAGTGTGTCACATAATATATGAGTATATTAAGAACGCAGTATAAATATTTGTGAAAGAAAATCATGCAACAAGAAAAGTGGATCATGCAGAACATGTACTTCTGTAGTATAAAATCAATTCCTTATAAAAACAACTGAAAAAAAATTACTTGCACAAATGGAATTAGCATCAGAGAAATATATGTTTCACAATTATGTTGCTTTCAGAACAAAATGATACAGGCTTCACTTTGCATAACTTACTATTGGGGGCCTGATTCAGAGGTGCAGGAAATGCTGATGTTTGTGCAGATGAGCGATCATTACTTATTGTGTATGTGCAAATTATTCTGAAAACCCCTACGGCACTCGCGTTAGACTGGGTGTACTCACAAATGCGCAGATGTATACGGGCTGCTGGCATTAGGAATGGCGAGATAAAACCATGGGCGTTCCCGGGTGGTGACTGGGAGTTGGAAAGTGAACGCAAAAAAGGCGTCTCATGGGCATGTTATAGATATATTACAGGAGTGTCAGTGATAGCAGCCGCGTTCTCAGACGCATAGCCACAGCCCCAGGGGCCGTGTTTAGATAGAGCTCAGGAGCAGACACTGCACCTGCCATAGGCTGGTACAAGTGTTGTTGGTGAACACGATAATGCGCTGATGTTGGAGTGTCCAGAACCACCGGCAGAGTTGCAGCGGGCACGGGCAATGAAAGGGGGAGGCAGAAACTAGCATTTGTATATTATCATCACTGCGACTCTACAAAAAGATCCAGCCACACTGACTCAGGCCTTGAGGGGGATCAAGCTTGATTCAGAAGTAGACACAGGGTCGCAAACCAAAACTGCAGATCTATTCAATTACGATGGGCATTTCTAGTGGTAACTAGGGGGTGGCTACCAGAGGAGGTTGTGTTGGTGTCAGTGACTGTGTCTAACACCAACGGCTATGTAGTCGGACATTCAATGACTGCCATAGAGTAGATGCAATCTCCGATTTTGTTGCCAATGGTA
This sequence comes from Taudactylus pleione, assembly GCA_031769625.1. Classification (NCBI taxonomy): domain Eukaryota; kingdom Metazoa; phylum Chordata; class Amphibia; order Anura; family Myobatrachidae; genus Taudactylus; species Taudactylus pleione. The sequence continues at coordinate 4,740,655 of JAUIMM010000104.1, read as the reverse complement.
CACCGTTATTAGTGCGAGACGCACACAGGCGGATTCACACCGCAGTTGGTGGGCATCTTAATTGGATGCCCATCGTCCTTGGTATTAGTATAAAGTTGCAGTAGCGACTACGACAAAAGATGCAGCCATTACTGCAATAGGGTCCACACTCCCTAAGTGTACATACAAATACAACTTATTGTACATCGCGCCTGATTCAGAGAAGGATGCAGGAGTGCTCTGTCTACTTTTCCGGAGTTGCAGAGGGCTAATCAAAAAAATTGTGAGCCTCCCGCAGGTTCCAGGTGAGTAAGCAAGTATGGGGTAGATTTACTAAGTAGCGGGTTGTTAAAGCAACCGATCCTTTATTTCTAATGGCGTTTTAACACTATCAGCCAAGTTGCATTTACCATGTAAAATCCATTTATATGTAGACACAATTACAATTAAAAAGTACTACTTAAGTTGATTTAATTACAAACATTTGTTTGTCTTCGCCTTAAAAAAAAATAAATCAACTGTGAATTTGCTTTGCTGCCATCGATGGTTTTGCAAATATCTAATAAATAATGCAAATAGTTAGCAGCAGCCACATTGGGATGGATCAAGATTATGTAAAGCGAAGAGAAGCTGCCAAACATTAGCAACATCAGTGCACATATTGTGCCAGGGGTTATGCACCCGCAAATGATCTGCATCCTAACTGATGCATGTGCCGCTTGTTGTAGTCTGCATAGGATGCAATTGCCTGCGCACTTACTGTACTGGGGCAAGGCTTGCACTACCATCCATTCATCCTCTCTCAGTGTAAGGAGGCATTAGTGCCAAAAAAGTGTTTATGTCCAACCCTACAATACCTGCAGGTTTGTAAAAATTATGTAATCTACCTTCTGACATCTAACTCAGATTAGTTGGACGATTAAGAGTTGCTGCTGGCAGTGTCATGAATATAGTAATCTGTTCCCTAACACTGTCATGGCAATTATCTCTTCCTATGGGTATATTTCAGTGGCATAATTCTATATTGTGCTTACAGTATGTCACCATACAGAACAAAAAAATAATAATACCAGTGTATTCACTCTTCAATGCATATAGACTAATAAAGGCAGATGACAACATCTTTCTAAAGTGAATATAAGGCCTGATCTATCTAATGTTATTGACCTTATCAGCAAGACATTGGGGGTTGTGTAATATGTTCTTAGACTATGGAAATGGCTTGATTTCATAAGTTTGCCACGACAAAATGTAAAGCGATAATCAGTTATAAGGCAAAACCAGCCTTATAAATGATTGCCACTTTAAAATTAACAGTGAATTTGGCAAATCACACTGGTTTACGTGTTCTCGGAACCTATTACATAACCCACAATATGCCCAACATCCTATACACAGCATATCCTGCCGCAGTCCTGCCGCTTCCACCTAAAAAATATTTCCAGGATTAGACCCTTCCTCACCCAGGATGCCACTAAAACCCTCATCCACTCACTAGTCATCTCCAGATTGGACTACTGTAACCTTCTCCTAGCTGGCCTCCCAGTCTCCCACCTCCCTCCACTACAATCGGTCCTCAATGCTGCTACTCGGCTCATTTTCCTCTCCAGATGTTCTACATCTGCTTCCCCTCTCCTTCAAGCCCTACACTGGCTCCCCTTCCCCTTCAGATGCCAATTCAAGGTTCTTACAATCGCCTACAAAGCCCTCACTAAATCCTCCCCCACATACATTTCTGACCTTCTCTCCCTTCACACTCCCGCCCGTCAACTTTGCTCAACAAATGCATGCTGCCTCTCTTGCCAACTGATTACTTTCTCCCACTCCCGCCTCCAAGATTTTGCCCGTGCTGCTCCCTACCTTTGGAACTCTCTCCCTCTACCTATCAGACTCTCCACCTCACTGCATATCTTCAAACGGGCTCTCAAGACCCACTACTTCATCAAGGACTTCCAGCTCTCATCCTAACCAACATAATACTCTCTCCTCCCTATCTTCTCCTTCTGTGTCACGCCTGTCTGTCTGCCCCTCCCTTTTAGAATGTAAGCTCTCACGAGCAGGGACCGCTTCCCTGATGTGCTTCTCCTTACACTTTCTTCTACTCCTTACTCCTCATAATGGCACCTAACACATCTCTGCCAACTCCCTGCTGCTAATTGTGAGTGTTTTAATCACTATTGCAGCAATGTATATAATGTCCTTCACTGTACTGTAATTTAATTGTTTGTTTTTTGTTTGTTTTTTTGTTCACTTATTAGTTTTATGTACTATGTAAGGTGCTGCGGAACACTTGTGGCGCCATATAAATAAAGGATAATAATAATAATAATAATAATGTTGTATGGACATCATTGCACAGCACTGTATGTAATTTCCATTAGCATTACTCAGTGTATCATAATCAGCAGTTAATAGCACAATATAGCTTGTAACGATTAGTGTAGTTAGTTACTGAGAACTTTACCTACACTAGAGGGAATTTACAAAACAAAATATATTTGACATAAAATAAACTGTAGACTAGTTCTGCCATGTTAATTATACATGGTAGTGGACGATAAAATGGAGACACCAATATAAGATCACCTAATAGGGACACAATGGGCAATCCATACTGCATGTATGTGTGATGGAATTGAGTCAACCAATGTCTCCAGGAGAGTTGCGGCATCATTCTTCATTAAAGTCTATATAAAAATTGCCTTATTGAGTTCAGATGTGGTGATTGAGAAGTCCATGACACCAATGTCATGTTCATCAAACCATTGGGGGTACTACATGTGCTCTGCAGATGGGGTGTGGTCCTCCTGAGAAGACACATCTCCATTCATTAACACAAATGAGTGTCTGCATCCAAACTATGCAATGACAATGCACCACCATTGTGGTATTGTACAGCGGGGGGCAAGACCATCATCTTCAGGGTCTTCTGGAGGACAATTTCATTTGTCAACAAGTTTGGATCAACCCAGTCTTCAGTAAGCAAATAAAGCACCCTGTTAAACTGTATGGCAACACACTTATAGAGATACTGTACAAAGAGGGCATGCTGCAGGGACATTTAAATATTGTAAATGGAACAAATTTTGAGATACAGGAATTTTAGTTAGCTTGGTAAGCAGAATACTGTAGGCCTCCCTACCTTTGCTATGTTTTTGTTTGCATGGTTTATCATTATATCCCATATCCATTTCCCATGCTTTGCATAGTGCAGGTTAATGCATTATAAATATATGATTTTGATTATGATAATAATGGGAAATGTTTATCTGCAGAAGTAGCAGAGACACAGAGTGTCTCAAATTGCTTTTCTAATTGGAAAACCATATGTGGTGACACTAAAGTTTTCCGGAGGTCTTTTCGGTACTTAAACAATAGTCATTCTTTTATTTAGCTGAATGAGCCAGTCTCCCAGGAAAGGGCGACTTCAGCTGTTTTATATGCTGGAGAAGGAATTAAAATGAGGAAATTGTGTGAAATATTTAGAGCAGACTGATGCAAGCTCAGTGTTCATAGCCTGCCAACACACCAAGCATGTACATTTTCTTTAAAATACTTAAAACTATAACCCAATTTATTTTACATTTTAATATTTTATAGTATAATGATCATGGGATTGCCAAGAGCTGATCTATGTTTTTGTATACAGTGTATATACAGTACATGTATATGGTTAAGATGGTTTGTGTTTGCCAGTTTGAAGCATCTCAGAGAGATTATCAGTGTTAGTAAATTTTTATTAGTCAAGCACTTTCCCTAAGTTGAGCAGCATTATATTGGGAGTCCCATTCCTGAGAGTACCACTGTAAATTAAAAATGATCTGTGTCACAGAATATTTTGAGATAACTCAAGTTCTAATGTGGTCCCAGTATACAGGGGAATCAAATACACAGTTTGTGAGCAATTAACAGTAACATTTCTCACCTTTATGCAGGGTTTCTTTCTTGGAAGAGGCAGATGCAAGTTCAGGCAACAGGCTGAGGGCCTGATTCAGCAAGAAACGCAGTTGCTAATAAGCACGCAGTCAGTCGATTATTTCGCACTGCGCTTGCGTATACATCGCAGCACGTGTGCAAACCAGATGCTGCGGCCAGAGCTGCGTATGCAGAGGATAGGCAGACTCATGGCAGAGTGATTGACAGAAAGTGCCGTCTGTTGGTGGTGACGGGGGGGTAGTTGTGCAAACGCAGGCGTGCCAGTGTGTTTCAACGCCGTTGCATGGGCGTGCATAAATTAGCAACTGCAATACCAGGCACCTTCTGAGACCTCATAGCGCGCGCAAAAGTTAGCAATTCCTGAGTGAGGTCTGACCTGCCTTAACTGTACGAATGGGTCCGATTTTACTTGATGTTACCGATTGTTTCGATATGGTGACCAAGTATACGGATGTCAGGTTGCGTTCGTAATGCGAATGCAAACATTTAAATATCACCGCTGATATTAGAAACGCAGTTGCGTGCATATAAGCAGAATAGCGATCCATGCTGAATCAGGCCCTGAGTTCAGTACACAAATATCTGGCCATAAAGGGTTAAACAAGTTTAGGTTTCGGTAAAGGCAGAGTTCAGAGATGAACGCAACTGCAAATCGAGCGATTATTTGCCATTGTGTATGCGTATGCATCACAGAGCGGGTGCGCGAAGGCAGCAGTGCGCTCACTGTGCATTCACGCAGACCACGGAGGCCCATTGCAGATTGATTGACGTGAAGTGACCGTTTGGGGGTGTTGACAGGGGGTGGTTAGCGAAACGGAGGCATGCCTGGCCGTTTGAACGCCATTATGTGGGCGTGCATAAATTAGCCACTAAAATTGCATACGCAGCTCTGTGTGGCAGAAGAGCTCCCGGGCCTGCGTCAGGTCAGACCTTCCGCAAGGATAAAATGGCCACCGATGACCTTCGATGGTACCAATGTTTAAGTAGGTATGCAGGTGTGAAGGCTGTAGTGGGTGTCTTTATGCTCGGGTGATATTTGCTAACATTAGCATATTTTTGAAACTGCGTTGCATACAGAGACACAGTTGCGGTCGCATTAGCGTCCGTGTCTGAATCAGGCCCTTAATTAGTACCTCAGTTATTCGCCTGTGCTAGAGCATGTATATCCTCATTCCTCATAACCTGGACTGTTAAAGGCTCCAATACACCAACGACTGATTGTCACAATTCGGCGATCCCCAGATGCCGGGGTCAGAGGATCGGTGATATCCAACATGTTGGATTTAACCGATTTGCCAATCACAAACAAAATATGATCATGATTTGCAAATTGGTGACTTTTAACATGTAGAATTTCACTGATCCTCCGACAATTTGGGGAGCATCAATGGGCGGCGGTTCGGCATTTCCAGCCGGTGGATCAGTGTTTCCAATCTAGTCAGGGGATCAGGCAATCTGACGGTACTGTATGGGCCCCTTTAGTATGCTTTGAGGACCAAGGTTGGGAAAGACTGCAATAAGAGCTAAGCATTTGCAGATCCAGATACCAAGCAAAGTTTGGTACATACTGTAGAAGTTTGTCCACTGAGCTAAGCAATGCAGATCCAGATAGCAGGCCAAGTTCAGTACACAGGTGTCTGTCAGAAGGGCTAAGCAATATGCAGATCCTGATAGCAGGCCAAGTTTGATACATAGGTGTCTGTCCAAGGAGCAAGGATCCAGCAGGGGAACGAGAGCAAGGAGCAGGCTGTCCAGCAAGATACCCTAAAAACCAAGCAATGAATGCTTGGTGGGAGCTTCTTTATATGGTGCGACAGGCAGGACCTGAATCCAGATAGGACCACCCTATGTGCTTTCACAGTCCTCTCCCAGTCTTCCTGCAGTATCGACTGGCCGTGCTGATGCATAACATCGAGCCAGTTGAGACAAAAACAAATGGTCTTTAAACAAGACTACCACCACAGATATTGGTACAGACATGGCGGTATGTGACAAAATGTTTCTTATCGACTGATAATGTCATAAGGCCTTTCCACAGATACAGCACCTTGTTTCCATCCACTGTGGTGGGCTTATGTGATAAAGAGTTGATCCAAATTTAACTGTGCAAAATTATTATTTTTGTCCCACACACTGGACTGGATCATTATATGTGTGGCTAGATATTAATATGTATGTACAGTTTTCGGCAGTTCTCTCTCTCTCTCTTTCTGAATTGCACCAGCAAAGTCAAGGGTGCATTCATTACCCTAATTTCAGAAGTCACTAAAACCTACATGGTGTCAGCTCATAAAGTCTTAACTGTTCACTGACCAGATGGGGATGCAATCAGGATACCGGTGGGCGCTATCCTGCCCGCCGATATCCCGACACTGACATCTCGACATGGGACTAAAGATAGTCGTCAAAATCCTGAGTCCTATCATTAGCCCCACTACAAAATCCCGACACCCGGCATATCGAACGAAGGTAAGCCGGGTGTCTTAGCGTTTAGCCATGGTGGGGAGGGTTAGGTTTAGGGAGCCCAGGGGGAACTTAGGGTTAGGCACCTCGCCAGGAGGGTTAGTGTAGGGAAAGGGGTGTTAGGGTTAGGCACCACTAGGGGGGGGGTCAGGGTTAGGCACCCCCCGGGAGGGTTAGGTTTAGGGTGCTGGGAGGGGGGGTAAGGTTTAGGCACTACCAGGGGTAGGTTAGGGTTAGGCACTGGGGGGGAGGTTAGGGTTAGACACTAGGGGGGAGGTTAGGGTTAGGCACTGAATGGGAGGTTAGGGTTAGACACTTGGGGGGAGGTTACAGTTAGACACTCGGGGAGAGGTTACAGTTAGACACTAGGGGGGAGATTAGGGTTAGACACTAGGGGGGAGGTTAGGATTAGGCACTAGGGGGGAGGTTAGGGTTAGACACTAGGGGGGGAGGTTAGGTTTAGGCACTAGAGGGGTAGGTTAGAGTTAAGAACTAGGGGGGGAGGTTAGAGATAGGCACTAGCGGGGGAGGTTAGGGTTAGGCACATACCGATTCCTACTCCAGGGCTGGGATACCCCTTATTTGCTACATTCAATACAGTAAATAAAAAAGGGGAATTGTCCAAATGTGAATATCCTCTTGAAATTGCATTTGGCATTTTTTAGTACTAAAAAGATTAATTCAATTGACAGAAAGTAAGCTGTGTTTCAAGAAATGCATTGTACTTATGTATTCCCCGATACACTTGCAGTTTTAGGCCTGCATGCAAATATTTGTGTGAAATCAAATCCACAATTCAAACTAATTTAACACTCTGCTTTAACATTCAGATGAAAATGTATTAAACCAAGAAAGTTCTACATGTATAAAATACAAATGTTGTTTCATCAAATTTGAGTCCCATGGAATGCTAGCTGCAATACTTCACCTGAAATTGCAGTGCAAAAGCAATGAAAATATATAAACATGCTTGAAATAAATGCAGTCCTGATGTTGCCAATAAAAGTTGTAATTAATTCATTTTGTGGTCGAAAAATGATACTTGGCTTGTAATTTTATTGTCAGCATGCATTATTGCACAAATTGTTGTACAAAGCATCTGCACAGAATTGCCTAAAAAATAAACATATTTCCAGTTTGCACATACTATACCTCATAGAATATAATGTATTACATATTTAGAATTATTAGCATAGTGTCGGGCCAAAGAAAGTACACGTATCATAATATATACAAAGAGTGAAATGTACAAAACAATACATACTGTAAGTATAAAAACATAAATAAATAAAAAGTGGATACATATAAATGAGAGGTTTACAGTAACTGCACAGTACCAAGAAGAGTAAATCAAGAGAATGTCAGCTCATACAGATGTGTCCTCATACAACTTTGCTCTAGGTGTGCCAAATAGCCCTTCTTGGTGAGCTGAGCCCTTGCGGCATAACTGCGGACAAGCTTCCATTTTTCAAAAAATGCGTCTTATTCACTAAAAAGTGCAAGAAGTAACAAAACTACATTGCTAGCGTACACTGGAGCTCATTCAAAGCCGCTCGCAAGCGGCTCGATGATTGTGCACTGCGTATGCACCGCGTCTGGTGTGAGCGAGCCCCGCTGAACGACTGAAGTTCAGTCGCTAGGGCTCGCAGCAAAACGGAGCGGCTGACGATGGTGAGTGACAACTCACCCCGTTTTGTGGGCGGGTAGGGGGGGTGGCTGCACAAACGCAGGCATTCCCTTAGGAACACCTGGCGTTTGTTGGGTGGTCCAACTGACATCACTATTGATGTCAGTAGTGGACTTCCTGCTATATTAGAGCAGGAAGTCCACTCGGCCTTGCGGCAGCTAGACACTACCCGAGGGTCTCGTCGCAAGGCTGATGGTCGCAATTATTGCAATGGTCTCCAGCTCACTCGCACAAGCTGTGGGTGGACACCCACAGCTTTGCGAGCGGTCGGAGATCAAAAAAAAAATTGTTGCATCCTAGTGTCTCTGGTACTAGAGTAATCTTTCAAAAGACAATAAAACGGGGGAAAGCATAAGTGCTTAAGTGCTTTATCTTCCCCATATTGGCACTTGTCTTACAGTGTCAAGGGTACCTTTGTTTGTGAGAGCAAATCCCCTTGAGGTAATATTCTCAGGAGTCCATCTTTGATCGCCACTGAACATATATATATATATATATATATATATATATATGTCTGAGACTGATCTCCAGGTACTGTACATATGTGTAACATGACAATGTCAGGTCATAAATGTACAAGAGAGACCCTGATTAGCTGGCAATATGATAAGGGAGCTAAGCAACCTGAGCAGTTATAGAAAAAAGACTTTTCAGGGCTATCTGATAACTAGACATCTTAGCTTTGAAGCAGTAGTAGTTGACTCTGGAAAGTCTTTGCTGATACTTGAAGCTGCTGAATGAAAGTTAGATTATTTTTACTGGGGTCTCATTCACATCTCCCTCTGGTTCTAAGTTTTTCTAGTAGTGGTAATGAAAAAAAATCACATTGCCTTAGTGAAGGGAATGTATTTAACTCCAAGTATATGTGCTAACCTCCCAATTCCCTCTATACCTCACCAATGGCTTTGAAACATAAAAAATCACATACTTCTAAATATACGGTAACTGTGATTACTTGTAAACATTAGCATTAACAGTTCATCAGATGCATTTTATGGTATAATTAAACTAAGATAGTCCCATGAATGTGCCATGCATTGCAAGTATGACAAACCGGGTATTATACTTTTTCTAGATAATAATTTGTCTAGTACAATTGATTAGGGATGTGCGCCAACCCCCGTGTTTTGGTTTTGGATCTGTATCTCTTTCAAGGTTTTGGATCTGGATTTGGTTTTGCAAACCACCCCCAAATGTTTTAGTTTTGGTTTTGGATCTGGATTTTTTAAATAAAAAAATGGATAAAAAGTATTAAAAACAGCTAAAATCATGTAATTTATGCAATCCAAAACCTGAAATTCGGAGTTAAAATCCGAATTCTGAACTGCAAAAAGTTCAGAACCGCAACCCGGATTTACCCGGATCTCCTCAGGAGATTAGAACCGCGACTCGGATTTACCCGGATTCACAAAATTCGGATGGCTTCGAATTTCTGGAGAACCGAACCGCACATCTCTACTATTGATAGATGTACAATACAGAAAGATCCTAGTGACATACAGTACAGACTATGGCCCTCATCATTCTGGATGTGGGTGGCCACTTCTCTTTTGAAGTGTGGCCTCCTGGTCACTAACTAAGCTGTGGGTTACCACCCACAGCTTTAGCAACCGACTAGGTTGATGGTCGTGATGGTCAAGACCATCGTGACCATCGGGGCTTGCGACGAGACCTTAAGGTTGGGTCTCGGCAACTGCAAGCCCCAGGGAGCTTCCTGCTCTGTTCGAGCAGAAAGCTCCCCACTGACATAACTGCTGATGTCAGTGCGGCCGCCCACAAAATGGCAGGCATTCCTTAAGGAACACCTCCGCCCCTTTTGTAGTGAGCTCTTTGTCAGGGGCTCTTGGGTTAGCTGTATGAGCTGGAGTGTGGAAGAAGTTGGCTGGTTTAATAATTCTGTTCCTCATGCAGGTATACTAGCAGCAGAAGGTTAATGCTGGAGAATGGTATTGAGAACAAATGCTGGCTGGCAGGATTACCTGTAGCTGCAACAAAATGTAGAATGTTCAGAGACAGCCTGCAATGAACTAAAAGTGGGTGCCGGAAGCACAACTGAGGTAGGCTGCAGTGCAGAGCTGGCTCGAGGCACGTTCTGTCAATGTGGCCACCCAAGGTTGCCAGGACCACAACCTGGCCAGCTCTGGAAGAACCCTGGCCTCCCCCCCATACACTGGAGTTATGGCATAAGCTTAGGAGGGAGCGGGGGAGGGAAGGGGTGGAGGGGAAGGGCAGTGGTGATATTGTAGCACAGGACTGTGTTGGGTGCCAAGAAAACCTAGCACAGGCCCTGCTGCAATACTGGAGCAGGTTTTCTGGGTAGCACTGGAGCTTAATGCTGTGAAGCAATACTGGAGCAGATACTGAACCAGGAGCCAGGGTACTGATTCTCTGAAAGAGATGTTGTACTGGCAATAAGCAGTCATCAGTTCCTGGTTTAAATAGGCATCCTTAGAACTAATACGTTGGATGAAGCAAGTGAATGGAGTTGCTGGAGACTAGTTTGTCATGATGCAGAACAGCAGGAACAGATGAGTTACCAAATGTTTCATGGATGCTGCAGGTGGCCACAAGGGACACAGATGGCAGTAAGGTGACACCGCCAGACCCGGTAACTGGGACCCGGACCCCGATGTGTGACAGTATGACTCCAAACAGGTGTATTTTTATGTATGTCAAGTTCTGCATGGGACACATTTGTGTGAAAACACAAGAGAATGCACTGTTACAACACATTTCCACTACTTCAGAGATATGATGAAAAACATATAACTTCACCCACACTTTCATTGGAATCGGTATGATAAGCCGGTGGCTACATAACCACCGGCTGAAATCCCGACAGTGGAAGCCCAGCTGGTTCAGAATCCCAGCAGCGGTAAGTACGCTAACCTACTCCTACCCCACCTAAACCTAACTCTCCCTTGGTGGTGCATAACCCTAACCTCCCCCCTAGTGGTGCCTAAACCTAACCCCCCCTTCCCGCACACCATAAACCTAACCCTCCTGAAGGGGTGCCTAACCCTAACCTCCTCCCAGTGGCACCTAACCCCCCCTTCCCCTAGCCTAACCCTAACCCTCCCAGGGGGTGCCTAACCCTAATGTCCCCCCCAGTGGTGCCTAAACCTAAGCCCCTCTTCCCCAGGGACTTTACTGTTACTTACCCGTCTGGACGATCAGGAGTGTGGAGCTTTGAGATGCCGGCATTGGTATCCTGTTCATAGTCGGGATATCGTTGCTGGCATTTTTCCAGATGGCGGGATTCGGGCATCAGGATATCGACACCTGCCATTCCTTCCATCGGCAATGTGACCGCATACCCTTTCATTCATCTATTTTCACCTATTTTCAGAGCATGCACAGTGTGTATTTACACAGAATACTAGTGCTAGTGTGCAACAGTTAGAAACCTACACAAAACACAAAGCATTCTAGAGAACACCATACAATAAAGGGAGTATGCAAGTCACTGCTATATAAAAGGAAAGAAAATTCTTGTGAATGTAATGCAATACAGAAAGCATACTCATGGCAGATATTAAATACAGAGAGCAATCTAGTGAAATAAATGTATTGCAGAGAGCATCCTAGTAATAAATATTCAATACAGAAAGCATCCAAATGACAACCATACAATACAGAGAGTAACAAAATGATGGACCCTATAATATAGTAAGCATCCTAGTGATGTCCATACAATGTAGAGAGCAGCTGGTGCTTGCACTGGTCTGCACCCGGCCTCGCTGCCAGCCATCCCCCTTTAATTCTAGACTCTGGATGCTTTGAGGTCTATGGTGTCTTGGTTGTATGTGTTGGACAAGGCTAGTTGAACCCTGATCCAATTGTCATTAAGTTTTGTGCGTTCCTGAGTGCCCCACCCTGATTAGGGTATTTTTTCTGAATTGATCGGACTGGCACTGAGATTATGTCATATCATTCTGCTATTATTATTGGTTGTGACTACCAGTGACTGAGGTCTTGAGAAAGGTTCAGATTGGAACTAAATCGTCGACCACAACCATCATTTTATTTGTGCTAATATGTTGTTTCATTATGAATAAATTTGACTGATGATTTTATAGTGGATACATCGGAATATATATATATATATATATATATATATATATATAGTGGTTATACAAACCATCCTTATCCTGCACCTATACAGAAAACTGAACCTAGCAGCTACTCATACAGAGTCCCCTGTTTGTGGGACTGTATAATAGAAATGGAAAAAGATCTATAAGAGAACGCTTGAGTAACTTTACAGTTTATTCTGGAGTATTAATAAAAAAAAAAGGCCGTTTTTGAATTAAATCTTAAAAATGCAACTATTGGACTATACAAACATTCACATACAAATACCTAATAGTTTTTGTGGACAAGAAGCTGTTGACACCCTTATAAAACCATAACACAATTTATTATAATAAAAAAAACATTTTATACAGTACCAATACAATTTTCAACGGTGCTGATTAGGTCTACAGGGTTCCACATTTCAACATGGAAGATTCACCCTTAGGTATAAAGCATGTATTCGTAGTGGTGTATCACCGAATTGGGATAAAAAACATAGTTACCCTATGCGTTTCATCTCCTTGGAGACTTCTTCAGGGGTTAATCTTAGAAATGAAACATAAAAAGTCCATAAGAAGGGTGTCACACAAGTTATTGCATACATGGAATTCACAACAATTGAGAAGATTATGCAAATAGTAGGAAATAGTAGGAACGTTATCCACTTTTTTTCAATATACAGTTATTTAACAACATACTATACATATAATTATTTACTTTGATATTAATAGGAACTGAGATTCACAACATTTTAGAAGGAGCTAAATAACAATACCTAATTTTAGTTTTCATACCTCTGTGCCTTCACATAAAGGAGTACCTATTGCAAGTCCCAATTTGTCTCAAATATACTGGAATGATGGATATTCTTAGGAAACACATTTCAAGAACCTCATCTCCTCCCAGTCCTCAAACCCCCGGCGTATCTTTGCCACTTTCAACTCCCTACTCTGCCCTTCCCCTCCTCGCCTTCCCTCCTCGCTCTCTGTCCTTGACTTTGCCACCTACTTTAAATCTAAAATTGACTCCATACGTGAGGACATCATATTCCATCAGACCTTCAGCACTCCTCCCCTCCTTGCCCTTAACACCCCTCCCCTTCTGTCTCACCAACTCTGACATCCTTCTCCCCTGCTTCTGGAGAGGAAGTCTTGGCCCTCATCCGGTCCTCCCCTCCTTCCACCTCCCCTCTTGACCCTATCCCTTCCCGTCTCCTCTTCCACCTGTCTCCTTCTGCCTGTTCCCATCTGGCTCACCTCCTTAATCTCTCCCTATCATCTGGCACTGTCCCTTCTGCATTCAAACATGCTCTTGTCTCCCCCATTCTTAAATAACCTACCCTTGATCCTAACATACTTTCCAACTATCGACCTATCTCTCTTCTCCCTTTTGCTTCCAAACTCCTTGAGCGTATTGTCTAAAACTGCCTTACCACCTTTCTTTCCTCCCACTCCGTCCTTGACTCATTTCAATCTGGCTTCCGATCTCTCCACTCCACTGAAACTGCCCTCACAAAAGTCAGCAACGACCTCCTTGCCGCCAAATCCAAGGGCCACTACTCTCTGCTCATTCTCCATGACCTCTCTGCTGCATTTGACACTGTAGACCACCCTCTCCTCCTGCAAATCCTTTACTCTCTCGGTTTACGTGGCACTGCCCTCTCCTGGCTTTCCTCCTATCTATCTGATCATTCCTTCGCTGTGTCCTCTCATGACTCCTCTTCCCCTCCACTTCCACTAACAGTAGGAGTTCCCCAGGTTCTGTTCTTGGACCTCTCCTTTTCTCCCTATTTACAACCTCTTTAGGTGTACTCATTAACTCCTTTGACCTCCAATATCATCTCTATGCAGATGATACTCAAATTTACCTTTCCACCACTGAGCTCTCCCCCTCGCTCCTTACCCGTATCTCCAACTGTCTCTCTGCTGTCTCCTCGTGGATGTCCGAGCGATTTCTTAAACTTAACATGTCTAAGACTGAGCTGATCATCTTCCCACCCTCTTCCACTACATCACTTCCCACAATTTCATTATCTATTGATGGCACAACTTTCTCCTCTAGCCCCAAAGTGCGCTGTCTTGGAGTTATCTTAGACTCCTCCCTCTCCTTTAAACAGCACCTCTCTTTCAGTCCTGCCGTTTTCACCTAAAAAATATTTCCAGGATTAGACCCTTCCTCACCCAGGATGCCACTAAAACCCTCATCCACTCACTGGTCATATCCAGATTGGACTACTGTAACCTTCTCCTAGCTGGCCTCCCAGTCTCTCACCTCTCTCCACTACAATCTGTTCTCAATGCTGCTGCTCGGCTCATCTTCCTCTCCAGACGTTCTACATCTGCTTCCCTCTTCTTCAAGCCCTACACTGGCTCCCCTTCCCCTTCAGATGCCAATTCAAGGTTCTTACATTCGCCTACAAACCCCTCACCAAATCCTCTCCCACATACATTTCTGACCTTCTCTCCCTTCATACTCCTGCCCGTCCACTTCACTCAACTAATGCATGCCAACTGATTACTTCCTCCCACTCCCGCATCTGAGATTTTGCCCTTGCTGCTGCCTACCTTTGGAATGCTCTCCCTCTCCCTATCAGACTCTCCACCTCTCTACAAATCTTCAAACGGGCTCTCAAGATCCACTACTTCATCAAGGCCTTTCAGCACTCATCCTAACCCAGCTCATGCTCTTTCCTTCCTATCTTCCCCTTCTGTGTCATGCCTGTCTGTCTGCCCCTCCCCTTAGAATGTAAGCTCTCACGAGCAGGGACCTCTTCCCTCATGTGCTTCTCTTTACATTTTCTTCTACTCTCTACTCCCCATTAGGGCATCTAACACGGGACTGCCAACTCCCGGCAGCTTATTGTGAGTGCTTTAATCACTATTTCAGCAATGTATATAAGTTGTGCCCTTGTCCTGCACTGTAATGTACTGTAAGTTACTTGTTTCTTGTTCACCTATTAGTTCTATGTACTATGTAAGGCGCTGCGGAACACTTGTGGCGCCATATAAATAAAGGATAATAATAATAATAAACACTTGTTTCTTATCATAAATTAGCAGATTCTAATAGGTGGAATTCCACCTTACTTTGGTTTCATCCCAATCAGTGCAGGGGTGTCCACATAACTGGACAGACAGACAAACCAACAGACCTATTTATATATAACATCCCAGTTATTAAAATACTACATAGGACATATCCTAGTGACCATTTTTCCTTAATACATCATCCTAGTGTTCAACTTACAAAACAGAGTATCCTGGTCACTGATATACAATACAAAGAGCATCCTAGTGAGTACCGTACAATAAAGAGAACATTCAAGTGACAACCATATAATTTTAATTGATTGTAAATAGATTTTAGCACCAACTCATGAGATGAAAGATGCACTAAACTTATCAAGAGCTCTAGTCCAAACATAACCAGCTGCCAAATACTGGAACATGTAATTCTATCTTCTAGTCATACTTAACACAAAGACCCCGGAGATTGCGTTCCACAGCCTTCTTGCTTCTGAAGGATGAGCTGCAGAATCATGTACTGCATCACTCTAGACAGTGACAGTATGCAGTTTATTTCCCAAGTACATGCCAGGCCACAGAGCTAAAGTGTGTGCATATTGTGGCCTCCAGTGAACCCCTATCTAAGAACTGCAATGTAGGGGAGGAGAAAGCTGTGTTAGGTAAAAGGGGTTACATTAAGGCTGAGGAAGGGATCATCAGTGGGCAGCTCCTTGTGGCACATGTAATGGGACGGCTGAGCAACCAGAAAGCGAACCAGTGACAGGGCTAGCCACTAATAGGCAAAGCCACCCAAACTATGGTGCAGGTTAAAAAAATATATATCATGAAGCCCCATGAGATGCCGGCTTACTGGGAAAATGCATGTAGTACACTTGGTTTGCAGTCCGATATACTGTACATGCAGGACCGATGCTACCATTAGGCAACCATAGGCAGCTGCCTAATGGCACCGGCCACTGGAGGGCGCCGCTGAGTCCACAAACGAAAAAAAATTAATGGAGTAATGCATGGCTAGGTGGCATATTATGATTTGGCGGCAGTGTTATGAGGTAAATTATGATTTTCGTGCTCTGCTGTGTGTAATATTCTATATAGTATATTATGAATTTGGACACTGCTGTGTGGCATGTTATTTAACTGGGGAGACTGATACGTGGCATATTATGAATTGGAGGGAGCAGGGGTGGTTGGTGAAATGTTGCCTAGGGCGCCCGGAAACCTTGCACCGGCCCTGACTGTAGGTGGTACAGAAAATAAAGCTGTCCAGCATTTGTGGGCTACAAGCAAAAGCAGCCAGTATTTACCTTGTATGCAAACGCAATAGATGTATTTGCACCCTTTGCATTGCAGATATGTCCGGGTGCACAGTTACTTGCTTTTTTTTGCTTTGCTCCCAAATCAGGATAAGGCCCTGTGACTGGTGCTATTTCTGAACTAAAGGAAATGAAAGCAAATGCTAGTAGCAGGAGGAATTGGCAGACATTTTTAAAGAGATACAAATATTTTATGGGGAAAACTATAAACATATAAAACATTTCTCATTCTGGCTTTTAGAACTGTTCATCTCCAGCTTTTGTAGAGCATATTTGTCTCTGGGTATAGTACCTAATGGAGTTTAGCTAAGTAGATACAAAGCACATAATAATTACAAGAATATATTTCTGGGAAAAAGGACATATTCAACTGATGGAGGAAAAAGGTATCAGGCAACATGAAAAGTGATGTTCAGTTCAAAAAATATAAAAATAACATGGTGAATAAAAATAAGACTTGTAGAACGAAGGGATGTAAAAGCCTGAAGATATTTTAACTCCAGTGGTTGAGTAGGACACATTCACATGTCAGACTATGGTGTTGTATGGGTAAAAGGTGGGTTGCTGGGCAGTTTCCAGGGATGCAGGAACCAATGGGAATGTAACAGGGAGCGTTTAGGGACTGGGAGGTTATTTTACCGGATTTCATCCAATATCTTGGTCTTTTGGCTTTGAGATTTTTCCACCCACCAACCATTGTGATGTTGTTTACCATTTTTTATTTCTGCTATTTTCTTGTTTACTAACATTTCCTTTACAGATGGAGCACAGCACTTGTGAAAGCACAGCAATCAGTGCCCATAGTTGGTGCAAGGGGAAGTTAGAAGCACTTGCCTCATTTATCAAACGCATCGAGTTTTATAACTCATTGTGATTGCATATGATAAGTGGTGCTACAGTCAATCAGCTCCTAATTGTCATTTTTCAAACAGAAAACAATTAGGAGCTGATTGGCTGGAGCACCATTATCAGTTCTGAGCCAGAGAAGCAGGGTGGGCCTCTCCGACCTTGTAGTATTGGCAGGGCTGCCGAGAGGGGGGGAGCGGGTACAATTTACCTGGGCGGGCTTCCAGAGGGACCCGGCAGGTGCCCTGGTCCGGCGCCGCCCCCTCCTCCCTTCCTCCCTTGCTGCAGTCCAGGACACAGCGTGTGCTGGGATGCAGTGGGAGATTGCTCACGGCTGCTAAGCAGCAGCCACAGCAATCTCCTATACCTGAGGGGGGGAGCAATCACACTGACCACGCCGCCTCCCTGGCTTTGCACCGGGCTGAGAGGCTCACAGCGCCCCCTCCCCGGTGCGTAGCAGCACTGCAAAAGTATGTTGTTTTTTTTTCAAGGGGGCATGGCCATGCCTCCCGTGATTAGGCCACGCTCTCTCTTTACCGGGGCCCGGCGGCACTCTCTAGGCCCCTGAGTATTGGGGCATATGCTCCTCCCATTGTTTTATTGTGTTGGCTAGTGTAGAGAGCTGAACATCCTTTATTAGTACATACTGGGCTTAATACATCTCCCCTTTTAGTTAGGGGTGTGCACCGGCCACTTTTCATGTTTTGTGTTTTGGTTTTGAATCTGGATCTTTCTTCGTGTTTTGGATCTGGATTGGTTTTGCCAAAACCACCCTTCTGTGTTTTGGGTTCTGGGTTTTGTGTTTTGGATCTGTATTTTTTTTTTAAAAAAGCATAAAAACAGCTAAAATCACAGAATTTGTGGGTTTTTATGCTCCTATTCAATTATTAACCTCAATAACCTTCATTTCCACTCATTTCCAGTCTATTCTGAACACCTCACACCTCACAATATTGTTTTTATAGCCAAAAGGTTGCACCGAGGTAGCTGGATGACTATGCTAAGCGACACGAGTGGGCGGCACAAACACATGGCCCATCTAGGAGTGACACTGCAGTGGCAGACAGGATGGCAGTTTGAAAAACTAGGCCCCAAACACTACATACTGCAAAGAAAAAAAAGAGGTGCAAGATGGAATTGTCCTTGGGCCCTCCCACCCACCCTTATGGTTGTATAAATAGGACATGCACACTTTAACAAACCAATCATTTCAGCGCCAGGGTCTGCCACATGACTGTGGCTGAAATGATTGGTTCGTTTGGGCCCCACAAAACAAGCTGGCAATTAATGTGTCCTTGCACAAACTGGCTCTACGGAGGCAAGATGTCGTCCTCATCCTCCTCATCCACCGATTCCTTGGATAAAACAGGAAAAAGGGATTTAGGTGTCCCTGGACTGCTTACAGTCTTACCCAAAGTTTCTGAACTTGACAGTAACTTTTTATGAATGCGCTGCAGGTGACGTATAAGGGAGGATGTTCCTAGGTGGTTAACGTCCCTACCCCTACTTATTTCACCTTTACATATGGTACATATGGCAAGACAGTTGTTGTCCGGATTTGGATAGAAATATTGCCAGACCAAAGAGGTGGAATGTTTGGTCTTCTGCCCAGGCATGACCGTGATGGGCTTTTTCATCCCACGGACAACAACTGTCTCCCCCGGAGCCTGATTTAAACAAACCACATCACCATCAGAATCCTCCTCGCCAACTTCCTCCTCAGCGCCAGCTACACCAGTATCCTCATCCTGTTGTACTTCAACAGTGACATCTTCAATTTGCATATCAGCAAGTGGACTGTGGGTGCTCCTTTCAGCACTTGCAGGGGGCGTGCAAATGGTGGAAAGAGCCACCTCTTCCCATCCAGTGCTGGGAAGGTCAGGCATCGCAACCGCCACCACACTTGGACTCTCCTTGGGGATTTGTGATATCTTCTTAGAACGCACAGTTCTTTGCTGTGCTTTTGCCAACTTAACTCGTTTGATTTTTTTAGCGGGAGGAGGGCTTCCATCATCATGTGAAGCTGAACCACTAGTAATGAACATACTAGTCATACTACTGTGACACACACTAGTCATAGGGAAAGACCTTAGCTGTTCCTTGCCACTCCGTGTCATAAATGGCATATTGGCAAGTTTACGTTTCTCTTCAGATGATTTAAATGTTTTTTTTAAGGTCATTTTCCTGAACTTTGTCATTTGGGATTGTATGTGGCCTCTACTATGACATTGGGCATCGGCCTTGGCAGACGACGTTGATGTCATGTTATCGTCTATGTCATGACTAGTGGCAGCAGCTTCAGCACTAGGAGGAAGTGGTTCTTGATCTTTCCCTATTTTATTTTTATCAGAGTAAGTTTGGTCCTCCATTTATGTTATATTGATTTGATATATATGTGCGGCTAAGGTGCACACAAACACAGAAAATATTTTTTTATTTTTGCTGGAGAGTAGTGCACTTTGTGGGTTACACCACTCTTTAAGAAATGAGCCAGCCGGCTCTTTATTTATGGGACACAGGCGCACGCTTGGCGCTGCTCCTTTGTTGATACACGTGCAGCCACAGTGCACACAATTCACAAACACAGAAAATATTTTTTTATTTTGTTTGGAGTGTACTTTGGGGGTTACAGCACCCTTTAATGGTCAAGCCAGCCGGCCCTTTACTTATGACACAGGCGCACGCTTGGCACTACTTTGTTGATGCACGTGCGGCTACTGCGCACACAATTCACAAACACAGAAAATATTTTTTTATTTTGTTTGGAGTGTACTTTGGGGGTTACAGCACCCTTTAACGGACAAGCCGGCTGGCCCTTTACTAATGGGACACAGGCGCACGCTTGGCGCTGCTCCTTTGTTGATGCACGTGCAGCCACAGTGCACACAATTCACAAACACAGAAAATATTTATTTTTTTTGTTTGGAGTGTACTTTGGGGGTTACAGCACCCTTTAACGGACAAGCCAGCCTGCCCTTTACTAATGGGACACAGGCGCACACTTGGCGCTGCTCCTTTGTTGATGCACGTGCAGCCACAGTGCACACAATTCACAAACACAGAATTTTTTTTTTTTTTTTTTTTTTTTTTTAGCACTTGGGGGGAGCACCCCTGATGGACAGAGCACCCCCTGGACAACACTACAGCACCCCTTTAGGACTGGGACACTGCACGGGACTTTGGAGTGGACACAGCCCCTATGGACAACTGACTGCACAACACAGTCCAGCCAGCCCCTATGGACTTTGAAGTAGTGGACACAGCCCCTATGGACAACAGCAGCACAGCGCAGCACAGCACAGCACAACACTACTCTGCACTACACTACACTACACTACGCAGCCCAGCCAGCCCTAACTCCCACCCTCCCTCTTCACTGTCCACAGCCGAGTGAGAAAATGACGCCGACGTGGGTACCTTATATAGGATCCAAAACACGCGAGACCCTGAAGGCGGGATGATGACGTTTTGCCTCGATTTCAGATCCGAGTCAGGCGGGAAAAGTCGAGCCTGACTCGGATCGGCCTCGGATCGGGGGGGGGCTCGGGGGGGGTTCGGATTTCAGAAATCCGAATCCGCTCACCCCTACTTTTAGTCTGCTCGAGATTCAACTCGTACAGAGGGCCTGATTCAGAGCCGCTCGTAAGCGGCCGCTCGTTCGCTCCGAGCGATGTTCGCACATCTGCGCAATGTGTATGGGTCATAATGCACATGCGCCAACCAGTCATTGCGGTCGGAAATCGTGCGCTCGCAAAATAGCGAGTGCCTGCTAATTTGAGTGACAGGATGAGGCGTTTGTGGGTGGTAACAGGGGAAGGTGCTTGAAAACGGGGAGTGGTGATCCGAACGCAGGTGTGCCAAATGGTCAAAACGGGCATTTTAAGGGTGTACATAATTAACAAAGCAGCGTCATCGACCACGTCACTTGGTTGTTTCTTAGCCTGAACTGTTCGCATGATTGCGGTAGGAAAATCCTACCACAAGCACTGCGAGCAGTTCAGATGCCTTTCGATGTACTCGATTAATCAAATAAATAGCGGAGATGATGTAGGATGCGAGCGGCCAGGGGGCATCTTTACAAAATAGCAAGCGCATGTTTCTTTTGCTCGCTCAGACATAGAGGCATCAACAGACCGCAAAGAGCGAGTGCTCAATTTAAATAGCCGGCCCCTTTTTCTGAACGAGCGAGCGCAAATAGCGTCCAGCTCTGAATCAGGCCCAGAGCTCCCAGCCGCTGTAGTCACTTTGTGCTATATGTAAAGCGCCCAACAACACAGCAAAAAGCGGAGATTAAACCAAATCACTGCTTGATAAATTTACTCCCAGAGGTCTCCCCGTGATGTGCAGGACTGAATGTGAATGTGTACGAGCCATGACTAAATGATTTGATGGAGACTTGATACATCAAATATGCTGACAGCTAACTACAAATCTGCTTTATGTAATTACTCACATGTATTTGACATCGGAACCTGTCACTTCTTCTCTCTGTGTCACCTTTCTAAATGTACCTCGTTTATTTCCTCCAGTACTAATGTCACAGTTTAAAATATTCACTTTGTTTCCAGTGCTTCTTGGAGCAAAATCCAGCATGATAATCTAATGGCATAATATGGATGTGACACTCATCCAGCTGAACAACATACACTCAGACACACTATCGTGCCTGACTTATTAGATTCTTTGCTGCCTGCTCTAATCATTTAGATGCTGCAGTAAACACACAGGTACTGATGTGGCTGCATTAAGGGAAGAGAAATGATGATGGGGTCTCTACTGAATAATAAAGAGGATTGATACACGTTGGAGGCAGAGTCATTTTAAACCAAATAAGGCATGGCATATAGCTTCTCTCTAAAAATCATTATTCACTCTAAACTGTGTGTCTGTAGAAACTAAAGGGTTAACATGAGCAATCCTTTCTGCAGGGTGTCGCTGGACAGCAGATTCACAATACGATATTCAGAGTTCTCATCAGAATAAATTTTTCTCTTTTTCTATTCCAAATTGCTAATCTTATGGAGAATACTGTAGCAATACAATATTCTGTGGTGGAAACAATTTCCTATGAACACGTTTGGAACAGAATCTACTGTATGTATACATGGACAAAATATTGAGTAATATATAATATTTGACCCTTCCATATGTGCACTTCAATTGGATGAGCAATTTTCTTATTTGTGTATTCCATCAGTTACTCAATAAAAGTTTTTTTTTACCTCTTAGGGGTCTGTTCTGGTGTTTCTCCCGTCTGCCCTCTTTGCTCAACAAATGCACGCCGCCTCTCATGCCAACTGATTACTTACTCCGACTCCCGCCTCCAAGATTTTGCCCGTACTGCTCCCTACCTCTGGAACTCTCACCCTCTCCTCATCAGACTCTCCACCTCTCCTCCAATGGGCTCTCAAGACCCACTACTTCATCAAATTCTTCCAGATCTCATCCTAACTTGCTGCTACATGCTCCTTCCTCCCTGTCTACCCCATCTGTGTCACGCCTGTTTGTCTGCCCCCCCCTATTAGAATGTAAGCTCTCATGAGCAGGACCCTCTACCCTCATGTGCTTCTCCTTACTTATGCAGTCATCTACTCCTCACTCCCCACTAGGGCACCTATCACTTGGTTGCTTACGCCCTGCTGCTTATTTGAGTTTTATGATTGCTAATGCAGCAATGTGTATAAACCTTGTCCTAGTCCTGCATTACATTGTACTGTAATTCACTGGTTTCTTGTTCACTTATTTATGTACTTTGTAAGCACTGCAGGAACACTTGTGGTGCAATATACAAATGAACCAGGACCAAAATATTTCCGAACGGGGACTCAGAACCCCTAAGTTCAGGTGTGTTCATATTTCTAGAAGATCAAACCACACATATCTACACAATAGTGCCCTTGGAAAAGCACTCTTAGTATCTGATAGATATGAGAAAGAAATGAGTCCCAGAAAAACCAAAAGTTAGTCCAAATGAGTCCTGGTAAGATATATATTTATTTATATTTATAAATTATTAATAATTTGGAGTTGTGCACCTGAGATTTGTCTGTTTTTGTACATGCAATTTGTCTCATCAGGTAGCACCTCCCATTTTATATATATTCAGGGTGTGCAGTCCAGAAATCTTTTCCATATACTCTATTTAATGTGCTTTATTGCCCACCTGAGGGAAAGGAGACGCCCTCAGTCTGGATTAGCACCCCTACCTTATTGGTTTAAAAGCATGGAGTCTTGTAATTAATATGCACACTAGTAATAGGCACAATTCTAGGTAAGTCCTACAAGTTTTATATACTGTAGTGCAACTTTGGTTCATTTTTGGGGCGTGGGTCCCCCTGGATTGCCTTTGTTGATCTGTTTCAGGGCACCACATTATAACACATTTTTCTTTTATAACACATTTTAACCCTTTACTGTTTGTTTATTATATATGTACCTCACTTTTTATTTTCATTCTTTTTATGCAGCAGTAGCTGCTCCTAACTATCTCTTTCACACTGCACTTTTCTTACTATGGCGGTGCCCTGGGGTGGCTTAGCTGGGCTAGTTTGGGGGTGTCCTGCGCTCTGGATTTCAATCGTAGTATGTTAGGGACCTACCCTACAGAGGTTACCTGGATATGGTGGGTAGGCCCATAACCTTGGCCAAGATTATGCTAAAAACCTCTATTGATTGCAAAATTGTATTGCATTTATATATTATTAATAATTTGGATTTGTGCACCTGAGATTTGTCTGTTTTTGTGCCTGCAATTTGTCTCATCAGGTAGCACCTCCCATTTTATATATATTCAGGGTGTGCAGTCCAGAAATCTTTCCCATGAGTCCTGGTAAGATGTCAGTCTGCTAGAGTCAATCCTAATGCGTTTCGTTACTCCTATGGTAAACTCATCAGGGGAAGAGGAGCAAGAGGACCAGGAGGAGCAGGAAATATTCCTGCATTGGCTCTAGAATTGGGGGGTGACAGAGAGGATCTGAAAGATCCCTCTCCGAAGGTAAGTAGCCATAGGCTAATATAGCCTAATGCAATCAGCAAATAGTGTTAGCTAGCAGGCCCTAGCTTGCTAAATCTGACTGCATAGCAGCCAATGGGGGCTTCTATGTGGTCGGAAATGGTGGGAATGCAGCAAATATCAGAGATATACAGTATACAGTGGCCCCTCAATTGTAAATCCCAGGGATCCTTAATATTTGTGGGTACCTCCCATAAACTCCATCGTATTGTTTCAGAAATTTGTCCCCTAGCATTCTGTTTTTACTGTACACATCATGTTGCGCAATGCAACAGCAAAACCTGATCTTCATAGATATCAAGTTGCAAGAAGGAGTTAAGTGAGTTAGACTCATTTATTGCAGGCTTATAGCCAAGCAGAGCCTATTTAAATGCATCCTAATAAAATGCTTTCAAGGATACCCTGGCCTAAAAGCCACCTGGCATTCCTTTATTAGAGTTACAGTCCTTGCTACAATTTAATACAGAAAGATATGATAATGTTACCTCTAATGTATTTATAGCCAGTGTAATTATGTATGCAAACACATATTAGGTTCATGAGATTATATGATTATTAATTTGCATGGAAATACTATGAACGCTCTAATTCTCTCTGCAGATTTACACTTGCTGCATTTGGAAATCCCTCTGGTCCTCAGGAATGTGAGATGTGAGCATTGTTCCAGCTTCCCAGTGATAATACTGATGATAATACTGCTGTACACATTCTACATGTTAAGTACATCTCACAAAGTAATAATTAGCGAGCACAGAGAAACAAGAAGAATTGGATTTAATAAAATTGATCAGTGGAAATATACGGTATTCAGGGCACAGGGTTTTCAGTTTTAGAGAACTGCCAGTGGAATTAGCAGAAAATCCATTTTATTGAAGTAGATGCATAGTCTTAAGCAGTTGCTAATTATTGAAAAATGGTTGCAGAGGAATTTGTTCCTGGCAATTTCTCATGTGAATTAGGCAGCTCCACAGTCAGGGGCATCATATTAATGTAATAGACCTGGGTAAAAGTGTAATACTTGGCGCCTTTAACACTATCCCTATAAAAAATTTTTTTTATCAAAATGCAATTTGAGGTTCAACATGGCTAACTTTGTTGTCTTGTATAAAATTAAATAGGGGACCACACCAACTGCCAGTGACTCCCGGACGATAATGTTTGGCAGCGTTTTAGATGGCAGTTGGTGTGGCTCCCATATTTGAATTTTGGACTGCGCCTCAGCCACACCTCTGGAGTTGCCACAGCTTGTAAGCCTCTCCTTATCAATATTTATTCCTACAGTGGCTCTTTCTGCTCTTTTTTTCCACCATTAGACAACATTTAAAAAAGCATACAACATGAATTTAGTGTAGAGGTAAAGTTTTGGCTTATAGGAAATAACCTCTGGTGTCACAGTGTACCTTTCAGCCTTTAACTGTTGAAGAATGCAGGTTAAGCAAATAATTACCAAAGTTTCTGATAAAATCATACTTAGCGACTTTCTTTCACTCCCTTCAGGAAGTTTGTGGAGGAGATATGCAGATGGTTTGATTGGTTCACAGGGTGGTGGGTGAGACTCTCTTTTGGTAGTCAGTGGTGACTCCTCTAAATTCCGGAGTCTCCTGGACATTCTGGGAGTGAGGAAAGGTTGGGTAACATATTCAACTTTTGGGGCATATACTGACCTATAAGCACTATTAACAGCATTTCCACAAGAGCCTCATTAGAAATTACTGTCTGTGCTGAACAAACACCAAGGGCCAAATTTAATAGGGTGAGAGTATAGAAAATGCGAGAGTTTAGCAGTAAACTCTGTAATAGTCCAAGAACAGGCAAACTTGCATGTTTGTAGACTCTCACGATTTAAACTCTCATCTTGATGTTTTCCCATTTTGAAGATACAACTCTACCAATGTAATAGTGTCAGAGTTTACTGCTAAACTCTCACATTTTCTAAACTCTTACCCTATTAAATTCGGCCAAAATACTGTTAAGAGCTGTGAGCTGTGAATCAGGTGCCAATACTAATGATGATGGTTGTGGCTCTGAAAGGAAAAAATGTGGGCGGAATTGTTTCCCTTCTTGAAGCGGCAGGGATCCTCGCATTAGTACTATAAGGTAATGAATCGGGCTTCTGGGGGCATCACACAAAACAGCCATTTTCCATCCAAATCGGCCCCAATATCTGAATAGCTGCCAAACTGTATGACGATCTATAGTTCTGCAAGCAATTTGGAGCCTTGAGGAACAATATTTAAATGTAATTTTTAAATAATCTATTAGAGCAGGGGTAGATAACCCGTGGCTCCAGTGGAGTAAGGTTTGAGCGGCACTGGGGCTGGGGCTGCTAAGCCATAAACACAGTATGTGCATTGACTAGAACATTAGTATCAATGACCATAAATTAAATAAAATCTGCCTAGTATTGTATCTATATGGCCAACTGCTAAAAATTGTATTGAAAATTTATTGTATGTTACTCCAACAATTTTATTCAGCATTCATTAACATTATTATATATGAGGTCAGTAATTGGCCTATAGCCAACTGTATAATATGCAATTGTTTAGTATATTATGTTCTTTAATTACAGTGTTGCCTACAGTAGGTCTAGATGAACAGCTGTATAGAGCTACTATAATAAATGACATAGCTTGCTGACAGTTAAAGTCGTGGTCAGCATTAACATATATTAGAACTGCTGTAGCTATTTCATAATGTGCTAATAATCTCCACCAATATTCAATCATATACACTGATGCTGCAGTCAGCATTCAATGCTAAACTGGCAATGTGTCTTAAAGTTAAATAGGCAGCTATTTAAAGCTGCTACACTGTATCGCATAACATGCTGATAATTACACCCAGCAGTCAGATACATTCACTGCAGCCGTGGTCAGCGTTTATGTTGTTATAATTTTACTTAGTAAAAAATTTTGCCAACAGTGGATCAATGTGAGCAGCTGTGTAAAGCCACTATAGTGAGTTATACAATATGCTGCTAATTACCACTGGCAATCAGGTACATTCACTGGAGCCGTGGTTAACATTTAGCATATATAGAAGACTGCTACAGCTATTCCATAGTACGCTGACAATCTCCACCAGCATTCAGATATATATACTGATGCTGCGGTCAGCGTTCAAAACTGAATCTGTAGTGTGGCTCAGGATTGAATATACAGTTACTTATAGCTATTACAGGGTATCGGATAGTACGCTGATAAACACCACCGGCAATCAGATACATTCACTGTAGCCGTGGTCAGCGTTACACATGCGGTCCGCAGTAAAATTTGACCCCAGACGCACAGACCAATGCGCATTTCGCCCGCCAAGAGCATACTCATGGTAACAACCCGATACCTGGGTTGATGGGGTTTAAATACACTGACCTTAGTCTTTCAGCCTAGCAATCAGCCAATCAGATCTCCGTCAGCACGGAGACTCAGGGAAAGGATTGCTAGGTGTTAGTTGAATTCTACACCAGACAAAAATAATGGATAATAGAAAAACTGATACTAGCTTAGCCACAGAGCTAAGGTAAGCCATCCAAGGAAAATTCAATAATATGAGCAAGCCAAAATTGGATGGGATAATGAATTAAATCAATTATATATTCAAATTATTACCTTAGATATATTATATATCAAAATTCATAAATAAAATAAATTAATTACATTATTTAATCTATCATAAAAGTATGGAAGTGAAACATTGGTCGCACATCGAATTTCTGAGTAAGACTATGCTCTGTCAGAGAGAGCGGCTCTCCTAAGATGCCGGGACCTCTCTTTCCGCATGCAAATTTGCAGAGCCTCCTAGAGCTTCTCTCGAAAATGGCACCAACATGTGTGATACCCCCAAAGTGTATAATGTGATACCCCTAAAGTGTTTATGGCCCATATCATATATGTACACAGTGTTTAAAAATAAAGCAGAATGGCCAGTTTATTTGTTCATGTGTCACACCATGTTGAATGGTAGAAATGCCAATATATATATGCCAATTTCTTCTTTTTATGTGTGCAACCCCCTCTTGGAAGGTAACTTGGAGCGGCCTGCCCTCCCTGGATTATGTGCATTGTTGGGCACGCGGCAAGGACGTTTGTACTGCAGCCGCTGGACAGGGGAAAACTGTCCCCAGAGAGGAGATGGTGAACGCTGGGGAGAGTGGCACGAGCAGTGAGCGGGAAGGATCCGCACGCGACCATGAGATATAAACAAAACTGCCCAGCTGACCGAGGGGGAGTCTGGATGGAGAGCGCTGGAGGCGCGGTACAAGGAGGACCTCTGCGCTAGGTCTCTCCTACCTCAGGGGAGAGAGAGAGCACCCTGAGGTGAGAGCAGGACTTACTGGGCGGCACTGTGAATGGCCGTCGCTGCAGTGCTGAGGCTCTGCGCGCTTACCTCAGTGTGCTGTGAAGATTGCCGGCGGGAGTCACGACAGCTGAGGGAAACCGCGGCCAGGACCGGAGCGGGCTGTGAGGAGCCACTGCTGCCGTGAGGAGACTGCCTGATCCGGAGCTCACTGGAAGCTGGGAGGAGGAAGTTGTACAGAAGGGAGCCACCCAGAGACCTCCCCCGGGGCTGGTGACTGACAGCCGGGGACTGACTGGAGGAGAGAGCGCTGTCCTGTTCCTCCACGGTGCTGAATCTTAGCAACAGGAAAAGGTCTGACAGCAGCACATACACTGCACTATAGCGTCAGGCATTGCAGCCAGCCAAAATAGGCAGGCTGATAACAGAAAATCCTTGTCAGTTAGTCATGCCTTGTTTTAATAAGGAAGATAAACTAACTTTGATGCATTCAACTTTTGTCTAATTAAGGGAACACTGACTGGGTTAATGACTGGCGATTTCAGTTGTCGCTAACATTGAGAATTGTCTTTTGTGTGGTTTATATGTGAATTGACCCCTTTTGTTTCTAGTTTGAAGAAAGAAGTGTTCCGGGTTAATAAAATTCCTACAGGAACAGAGTGTGGTTAATGTGACTTAAATTGTGTAATTCACCATAATAAATCCTGTTAATATGTTATTTCTTGTTTAAATTGTTCTTGGTGAGGTTGATAAAACTGTGAATAAATATACACTATTCTTCACACATAAGTCCATAGCAAAGTGTCTGAATTTCCCTGTACTTCAACCGGAAGCAGACGGAAGAGTATTACGGTTGGTAAATTTGGAAGAGAAAACACCTCACTCTTAGTTCCGTACACCCCCAGCTGGGTGTAACAATTGGCGTCATACGAACAGGATTCGAGCAAGTCATATCATCCGACGACGAATAAGCTGCGGGAGACTAGTCCAACACTCATCCAGCAATGGCCAACCTTAATTCGATACAAATTTTACAAGGTCAGCTAGAAAGATTAGCTGTGGAAATAACAGAACTGCACAAAGAGATGCATATATTCTCTCGTCACAGACCTAATGACTCCTCTGGATGGAGAGGAAACTCGGATCGAAGGCATGCCAGTGATAATTGGTGGGAACCTCCTCAAGGGAATGGGAGGAGAGTCACTTATAAATTTGATTCAGAAGGACAACCCAGAGATGTGAATCCAGGCTCAATATTATAGAACCAAATTAAATTGGTGCGCCCTCCGCCTGCAGAAAACGCTATCTCAGCCATTGCAAGAAGAATGTCCGGAAAGGTCGTATGGTTCCATGTGCGACGCGGCTATGGATTCATCAACCGGGATGACACCAGGGAAGACGTGTTTATCCATTACACTGCTATAAAAAAGAACAACCCAAGAAAGTATCTCCGAAGTTTGCGAGATGGAGAGAGAGTTCAGTTTGAGGTGGTGAACGGGAGGAGAGGTCTACAGGCAGCAAATGTAACCGGCCCTGGTGGTGTCCCAATTCAAGGCAGCAGATATGCTGCAGATCGGAAGAGGTATTGGCGCTATACACGTTGCAGAGATACTCCACGTCATTACCAGCAAAATTTCCAATACCACGAATATAGAGAGGAACCTCAAGAACTGGAAAGTGAGACAGTGCTGCAGAGTCGGCAAAATGTAATTGGGCCAAAACCTTCTCCAGAACCAGAGCCAGAACCCAAGAGTGAATGTAGAGTGCAGGAAGTAAATTCACGAGCGTATTCTGTCAATCCAGAGAATTCAAAGGCCACTGAACCAGAAACAAGCATTGGAAGGGTGATTCACACAGCCACGGTAGAAGAATTGGGACCTCCTAAACCCCTTTGCCCGGGCTCAGTCATATTGAAATCCAAACCTGATATCTCTACCAACACTCCAAGCGCAGCTAAAGAAGAAGTGACATATCTCTTCCCAGAGTGGCATCGCGCAGATTGCGAGTACATCACTATAAGCTCTCAAGAGGTAGCAGCAATTCTGAAAAAGGCGTGTACCAAACCAGCAAAGCGACACAAAGGAAATTCTACCCATTAGGTAGAGGGAATGGAATGCTCAGTAACTGTTGTAACTGTTTGAATGTATCCAACTAAATTGTTACCTGCAGAGTTGCTATTGATATCAGTAACTAACCATTATACTTGTTACACTTGTTATAGTGTGTCCAAAGTTGAAGAGTGTACATATAGTTTGTTGAAACTTATTAGGAGAGGCAGATGCATGAGGACATGCATCATTCTAGCAGGGAGGAATGCGATACCCCCAAAGTGTATAATGTGATACCCCTAAAGTGTTTATGGCCCATATCATATATGTACACAGTGTCACACCATGTTGAATGGTAGAAATGCCAATATATATATATGCCAATTTCTTCTTTTTATGTGTGCAACCCCCCTTGGAAGGTAACTTGGAGCAGCCTGCCCTCCCTGGATTATGTGCATTGTTGGGCACGCGGCAAGGACGT
This sequence comes from Taudactylus pleione, assembly GCA_031769625.1. Classification (NCBI taxonomy): domain Eukaryota; kingdom Metazoa; phylum Chordata; class Amphibia; order Anura; family Myobatrachidae; genus Taudactylus; species Taudactylus pleione. The sequence goes on along the minus strand of JAUIMM010000104.1, from coordinate 4,709,488 downwards.
TTGTACTGCAGCCGCTGAACAGGGGAAAACTGTCCCCAGAGAGGAGAAGGTGAACGCTGGGGAGAGTGGCGCGAGCAGTGAGCGGGAAGGACCCGCACGCGACCACGAGATATAAATAAAACTGACCGAGGGGGAGTCTGGAGGGAGAGCGCTGGAGGCGCGGTACAAGGAGGACCTCTGCGCTAGGTCTCTCCTACCTCAGGGAAGAGAGAGAGCTCCCTGAAGTGTGAGCAGGACTTACTGGGCGGCACTGTGAATGGCCGTCGCTGCGGTGCTGAGGCTCTGCGTGCTTACCTCAGTGTGCTGTGAAGATTGCCGGCGGGAGTCACGACAGCTGAGGGAAGCCGCGGCCAGGACCGGAGCGGGCTGTGAGGAGCAACCGCTGCCGTGAGGAGACTGCCTGATCCGGAGCTCACTGGAAGCTGGGAGGAGGAAGTTGTACAGAAGGGAGCCGCCCAGAGACCTCCCCCGAGGCTGGTGACTGACAGCCGGAGACTGACTGGAGGAGAGAGCGCTGTCCTGTTCCTCCACGGTGCTGAATCTTAGCAACAGGAAAAGGTCTGTCAGCAGCACATACACTGCACTATAGCGTCAGGCATTGCAGCCAGCCAAAATAGGCAGGCTGATAACAGAAAATCCTTGTCAGTTAGTCATGCCTTGTTTTAATAAGGAAGATAAACTAACTTTAATGCATTCAACTTTTGTCTAAGCAGTGCAAGTTAAGAAAGGGGAGCTCAGGTCCTAAATGAATGAAAACAAGTGACTATGGCCCTCATTCAGAGCCACTCGTTAACAGCAGTACGCTCGTTGCGTTCCGATGTTGAATAACCGTGCATGTGTCGGTGTAACACTGCGCATGTGCGTACTGCAGATTGCGAGTTTTTTTGGACTCGTTCCTAAAATAGCGTACAGGAAGTGACATGTCAAATGTGATTGACAGAACAGGGAGTTTTAGGGTGTTGCCGAGGGTGGAGATGGAAAAACGCAGGCGTGGCGAGGCGTTTTTGGGGCGTACATACATTAGCAGATGCGAGCGTAAAATGTGTACGGACCGACTCCTACGTCACTGGATGATCCTCTTTCCCTCCCAAATGCTCGCACAGCTTAGGGTCTGGATTACTCGACCACATTGGCGATGGCCTTCTCCTCCGTCCCTGGACTCCACGATGTTGTTGCAATTAATCGCGGGCGGGCAGAAAAGCAATTAGTGTTGGATTGAGAACCGGCTTGGTATGTGTTTTGAAATCAGTTTTTTGGGATAGCACAAAACGTACGCAGGTGGAACTCAGAGCTGCTAATGTCAGGATGACACAGTCAATTTGCGTACATTTGGGGGGGTTTATTTGGGCAGCAATTTGGTGGTTAGGGCGTATTGTAACAATAATTTCATCATGTTTTCAGTTTCGCACCATTTTATTTGTGCCTCTTGAATTTGCCGAATTATATGAATTTTTAAACGTTCCTTAAAGAGCCCATTTTTTTTTTTTTTTTTTTGGCCGAGTTTTTGCCTTTTGGCCCAGGATTAAATGTAACCCATTTGTACAATAATTTCACAATCCAATGTCATTGTTTAATTTCCAATTTATTGCTCAAACAAAAAAACTTTTTTGCCCAAAGATATGTTCCCAAATCAAACAAATTGGCCCAACATAACTGTTGACATAAACATACATAAAAAAAATAAAAACATTTCACAAGAAAGGAGAGGGAAGTTTTGACCCGAAAGGAATATGAGCCAAGCACAGAAGGATTGTGGGAAAAGTCACCATTGCTGTCACCGTTTTTTCACCCGTTTGGATGGGGGAGGGAGGGCGCCAGACCGGGTCCGGGATGTCATCGGGCTGGCCTGTCCAGAGGCAGATGTTGTGGCCTCTGGACTAGGCACAGGGCTAGGCACATTTGGAGGATTGGCTGATGTTGTGCCAGAGGTGGAGGATCCTGATGTTCCGGCAGGAAGGGAGGTCGGCTCCACCATGTGCTGGCGAACGAGCTGCTCCAGGGCATTGGCGATGCGAATGTTGGCCCTGGTATTTTCCGCCAGGGCCTGACCAATGGTCTCGTTGGCCGCAGCATTTTGCTCCAGGGCCTCAGCCACCCGTAGCAGACTGGCGTCCATCCTCTGCAGAATCTCCGTATGGGAATCCGATTTGAAATTGAGTTCTGTGAGGAGGGCCACTGCCTGCGAGGGGGATTGTCCTGGACTGGCTTCTGCAGGGTCCTCAGCCGGATGTACTGGTTCCTCCCCTGCAGAGCCAGCAGAAATTCGGCGGCCAAGGCTCCCCTCTGGAGCAGACTCATCCGCCTGTGTCTCTGTTAGGAAAAAAGAGAAAAGCCTCACATTACAATCTACATATTGGCACAATAACATTTCAGAGTTGATGACATCCAAAGATTTACCTGGGACAACATGAGGAGCCGCAAAGTCTGGCATGTCCGTATCCATGTTGGACACGCCAAACACCTCCACAGGCTGCACACACCCCTGTGCCAGCTCTTCTAAATCCCTCAACTCCAATGACACAGGGGTGGGACCCCCACCTGTCCCCCTTGCATGCCTAGCCCTGTCCGCGAGTTTTTGTTTTAAGCGATATTTGAAGTCGCCCCATCTGTGGGAAAAAATGGAAGCCATTATCCTTTGGTTTAAAATGGGGTTTGTTTTTAGGGGGGGCAAGGGTTTACTTACCGCTGTTTGACATCCCGGGCTAGACGGACATAATCACCCACCCTATTGACAGCAACGGCTACCTCTTCCCACATTCTCCACTTCTGGCTTAGACTCATATACCTGTCTGCCTGTGGCAGGATGTCCACACACTTCTGGATCAAAACCTCCATCTCCTTTCTTGTGAAATGTGGCTGCCTTATTTTTTTGGCCGCTTTGGCCGGAATACTGGGCCCAGCAGCCTCTTCCATGTCATTCTCCTCACCTATTTGTGTAAATTTACAGAATTCACAAAATCACAACTTGCCTAATCTTATGTTTCAAATTAATCATTGATACAAAATGCATGAAAGACTTACCGCCTGACTCTTGGGCATTTTTTCCCTGGTCTGTCGCCATGTCTGAGGTCCAAACAAGAAATACACCAGAATTTGAATGTGTTTTCGTGACGTATTTATACATGCGTCCTTATTTTGCGGCCGCATCATTGATTGTGCGGCCCTATGATCCCTCCTTAATTTGTGCGGGAAACGAAACACTATTTATGGCTTGGTGTGTCTCAAGTCGAGGTGGCGTTTTTGGATTGTTGGAGGTTATCTTGGCTGGAGTTTATTGATTTCGTAGAAAGGAGTTGGCGGTTGGAGATTCGTTTGTTGGTTAGATTTGCGTTTTTTTTTTACGTTATCTTTGTTGGTTTATATTTTTGGGACCTCGTTTCTTGATTTGGTAAGTTTTGTGAAGTCTAACTTTTGTTCAATTGTTGTTTCATTGTGTTTCTTATTTTTTGTAAATTTTGGATCCATAATTTCTTCTATTTTAGATTTTGTTTATTTTTGACCCAAAAGACCTTTTGATTTTGACTCTTATATATTTGCTCTTGGTAAGTCCATTTTTTATCTTGTATTTGCAAACTAATTAGCGCATTTTTAGTAGTTACTCTTGTGACTTGTATTAGCGAACTAATTAGCGCATTTTTAGTAGTTACTCTTGTGACTTGTATTAGCGAACTAATTAGCGCATTTTTAGTAGTTACTCTTGTGACTTGTATTAGCGAACTAATTAGCGCATTTTTAGTAGTTACTCTTGTGACTTGTATTAGCGAACTAATTAGCGCATTTTTAGTAGTTACTCTTGTGACTTGTATTAGCGAACTAATTAGCGCATTTTTAGTAGTTACTCTTGTGACTTGTATTAGCGAACTAATTAGCGCATTTTTAGTAGTTACTCTTGTGACTTGCATTAGCGAACTAATTAGCGCATTTTTAACAGCTTAATAATCATTCTAACTTTTTGGTGGTTTCTCTTTCGCTTTTTGTGCCAACATTTCGACCCATTTTGATGTACTGTGTTAAATGTCGCTTTGCTGTTTTGCTTAATGGGTGTTTGGCATATTTTAACTTTGGTCTAGCACAAAATTTGTAAACAAAAATGCACAGAGTGAAATGTGTCAAGTAATTTTGGTGTTTATTTTCAGTTTGGACGTATCATGACAATACCCCGGCATGTAAGCAGCAATGGATGGTATCATCAAGCTAAGTTGTTTTAATATAGTTTTGGGGTGGGTCAAAAGCCTTACTTTAAAATCTTTGAATTTCAGGTTGATCTGGGGCGGATTGTTCTGGCCATGCTCCCGGAAGCCGACCAACCTCAATCTCGTCCCAGGCGTAGGCATCGTAGGCATGCAAGGCCCCAGATATTTCGAACACGTGTCACCCTTTTTGGAATGCCCGATGATGAGGTTTTAAGACGCTACAGTCTACCTCCCAAAATCATCATAGACACTCTCTCATTAATAGAAAGTGATCTTGAGCGGCAAATTGACAGTCCAACAGCAATACCACCACTTACGCAATTTATGGCGGTGTTACATTTCTGTGCCTCAGGATCGTTTCAAACAATGGTGGGAATAGTGGCGGGCATCTCCCAATCCTCCTTTTCCCGGATCCTGAGGGCAGTGATGGAGGCACTTTTCAAGCACCTCCATCATTTTATTCAAATGCCTTTGGATATGGGTGCCCATAGTGTGGCCAAGGCCAATTTTTACCAAATAGCTGCCTTCCCACACATCATAGGGGTTGTGGATGGTACTCACATACCACTTCAGCCTCCAGCCCGGCTGGAGGCCATATTTAGAAACAGGAAACACTATCACTCCCTGAATGTAATGGTGGTATGTGATGCCTCCCTCCAGATCCTGTCCCTGAATGCTAAATTACCCGGAAGTGCACATGACTCCTTCGTCATCCGGCAATCAGGGATATGGCACAAATTAACCAACCTACAAGCTGGTGATGCGTGGCTTCTGGGTAAGTGGAGACCTTTAGTACATAACAATGTTAAGCTTGATACACAGTGTTCCTGATGTTGTCAATTCTTTTCCATAGGAGACAGTGGATATCCTTGCATGTCCTGGCTGCTCACTCCTTATTTGGCTCCCACACCAGGCCCACAAAGTGAGTTTAATACCGCACTTACAGCCACCAGGCAAGTGGTGGAGCGCTGTATCGGCCTTTTAAAAGGCCGATTCAGATGCCTCCACCGCTCTGGTGGCGAGCTCATGTATTTGCCGGATATGGTGTCTAAAATTGTGGTCCTGTGTGGGATATTTCACAACATCGCCATAAGGAGTGGTGTCCCAATGCAGCCAGAGGATGCCTTACCTGAGGATGGCCCCCCCGAGGTTGGTCGGAGGTCAGTATGTGGGGGGGCCATACGCGATGATGTGGTGGCCAGATTTTTTAGGTAAGTTTGAACAAAACAGTGTTTTAACCTAATGTGTTTGTGTTTGTTTGCGAACATCTAATTTTTTTTTCTTTTTTTCAACATCTTCGGTTTGTTCACATAATCTTTGGCACTACAACGCTCACTACTTCATGCTACCCTTACCAAACCTGGATCTGCTCATTTTGGGAATATATTCTGGAACCCATATCGCAACGCCATGTTTGTGGAATCATTTTGGCATGGTCCTTCCTCAACCAGTTCTTGATTTGTTTTTTTGGGTTTTTTTTTTATTGGGTATGTGTTGTATTTGAGATTCTCACTATGTGTTTTTTTTGTGAGTGACCACTTTGATTTCTCAGTTATGTTGTGAATAAATGTTTGGAGAGTTAAATGTTCTTCCTTTTTTTGGACGTTACCAGCAAGTTTAACCAGGTTAACACACCTTACATTTGACTAAGGGGTAATCCAGTACTGACGCCAGTTGAGCAAAAATGAAATATGTTTTCAGGTTCCCAACCCACACCAAAAGGAAGCCTGTCCAATCATTTGGCTTTGTAAGATTCGCCTAAGCAGCTTGCCCACCAACTAGGAACCTGTAAAATGTAGAAATATCTAATTGCCATTACACACAAAAAGGGAAATGACATTGTTACTGTTATGTGTTTCTTGAGGGTGTTTTACATACAAATACAAAACCCAATCTAATTTTTTAAAAATGCAAAACCTTGCAGGAACAGTCTACTTATGTCAGGGTTAACTATCTTTGGTTTTGAAAAAACGAATGAGGCAGAACGTATATTAGAAATAAACAATTTATTTTGAAAAAGATAAAAACAAAAAAAAACTACTGCCGAAGGATGCCAGACAGCCGGTCAAGGGCCACAAGCACCCCAATTACATTTTGGAGCATGTGTGCCACACAATCTTCGACCTCTTGCCGACGCCTCTGTTCCTCTGTGGGTGAGAAAAGTGTGTGGATTAATCAAACAATAGGGAATCCACATTAAAAAAACAAAAACACAACGAAATCACTCCAAAACCAAAATTTTAAAAAAAAGGGGTGCTGCAAAAATTACAAGGCCTATGTAGAAATACCCACAGGTGTGATATGTGTATGTTGAAATCAGCAGGAAGAGGTAAAGGCAAACTGCTAAATCACCAAAAAAGAACCCAAAAATCACGAATAAAGGAACGACACATGATTACATACAAACAGTTTGTGGTTAAAAAAAACGCAAAAGAAAAACATACCGGTAGCCAAAACGGCAGATCCCGAAGTCCCTCCATCTTCATCCGCGGAGGAGCCTTCATTCCCCAAAGAACGGGGCGGGGTTATCACGGACTCCGGGGAGGGGGTAATTGGAAGAGGGGTGGTTGGAGGAGAGGGGGAAGGGGGACGGAGGGGAAGGAGGCCCGACAGTTCCGGGAGAGGGTCTTGGAAGGCTTGGGAGGAGGGGGGAATAGGGGAATTATTTGGGGTGGAGTGTTGGCTGGGGGTGGGTGAGAGTGGGCGGGACCGCCGTCTGGCCGGACGGTGACGGCGTAGTCTTGCCTGTCCCCCTAAAAGATGTCAAACAAATTGTGGTTAGTTTCTGGCCAAATCCTGCCCAAATAACATTTTAAAATCACCCACCACCAACAAAAAACATGCAAATATGAGTAGAATGAATATATCAGAAATAGAGGGAAAACATGGTCATGCAGATATGAGGAGAATGAATAAATAGGACAGACATAAAAACATGCACACGCAGATATGATGAGAATGAAAAAATAGGACAGACATGAAAACATGCACACGCAGTTTGCCCCACAAAGACAAACATGAAAACCACAATACATAACACTTACTTTCCACTATCTGCATGCGAAAGCATGCCAGCAAGCGGGGCGTTCGCCGTTGCAGGTCAGACCACCTGCGCTCCAGCTGGCCGATGTTGCGGCGTGAGCCGAAGGAGCGCAGGCGGGCCCGTGCCTCCGCATACGCGGAACGCTTCTGCCGGTTGGTGATGGGTGGAGGCTGGCTGGTGATACGCCGATCCATCACCTCCGTTAGCACCAGCAGCTCGCGCCTGGTGAATGCGGAGGCTCTCATGATGGCAATGGTGTTTTTCTTAAAATTCATTTTTGATAAAGTGTGCCAAAAATTTCTGATTGGCTAATGTAGCTTGGAAATTAACAGGAGCAATTTGATTGGTTAGTGTATGAGTCATGTGTTCGACAGGGCCAGAAATCTCTGGAGAGTTATGATAGGCTTGATGCAGTGACATGCGTAAGCAAATTTAAATAAAGAAATGAACCCCGGAAAATATGCGGGGATCCACAGCAATAGAACAATTGTCTCATTGTGGCTAACATGTTTTTTGAGCAATAAAAGCGAATGTTTAAGCCGTACGTATTCTGCGGGTAAACACAAACACGGACAAGAGTAAAGTTTCTTGCATTGTGTTGAAAAAAAAAAAAAATTAAGCTAATTGATACATTGATTGGCATGATACGATTGATGGAGGTAGGCAGAATAAAGGAGCAGGTAATCGACATCTGACATGGCCACTTCCGGTTTATACTTGTGCGTGCGTTCCCTTCAAGCCATTTCGGGGATGTACGCTCGCTATTTCGCACGCTCGTTAGTTAGAGGAGGGGTCATCTGAGTTTGGGGAGGATTTTTAGATGCGATCGAAAATACGAGCGAGCCCTTGAATTTAAATATTTTTGTAAACGTACGTGCGCCCGCTTGCGAGTGGCTCTGAATGAGGGCCTATATCCTTTAAGCTGCATCCAAATAATCTATGACCTGACAAGGTATAGCTTACTGATCAAAACCGATAATAAAGCTATAAAGATATATCCGTTATAGGAAAAGTCAGTCGTCTCCAGAGACAGCGACAGTATATATAAAGAAATTCACAGGCCCGGGCTTGCTACGTACAAGTGCTAACATCAGTGTCAGCCTCAGAGTTAGTGCAGCCTTCAAAATTATCACCAGAAAGATAGTGACAGAGAAGCTATTACACAAATGTGCACCTACGCAAGTGGGCTGGCCAGACTTAAGGGTTATTGGGAGAGCCTTAGGCTGCTTATTGCATGCAATAAAATTAAGGGAACACTGACTGGGTTAATGACTGGCGATTTCAGTTGTCGCTAACATTGAGAATTGTCTTTTGTGTGGTTTATATGTGAATTAACCCCTTTTGTTTCTAGTTTGAAGAAAGAAGTGTTCCGGGTTAATAAAATTCCTACAGGAACAGAGTGTGGTTAATGTGACTTAACTTGTGTAATTCACCGTAATATATCCTGTTAATATGTTATTTCTTGTTTAAATTGTTCTTGGTGAGGTTGATAAAACTGTGAATAAATCCACACTATTCTTCACACATAAGTCCGTAGCAAAGTGTCTGAATTTCCCTGTACTTCAACCGGAAGCAGACGGAAGAGTATTACGGTTGGTAAATTTGGAAGAGAAAACACCTCACTCTTAGTTCCGTACACCCCCAGCTGGGTGTAACACATGCATTCCACCCCCTGTTACCTCCCCCATAGACTGACTGCTTGTCACTCACTTGTGAATAAATCCTGTCTGCGACCACCATCGTTAATCAATCGCCAGGTGCTCACAGTGTGTCTTTGTCACATTAGCAGTAGCTCCTTTATGCACTAGAGCCTCTGGCAACACTTATCTGCTATTGCTGCGTGCAGGGGTTCCACATGTCTTTATTTTTAGTAAGCTAATGTGTACTGAAATTATTTAAAACACAGTAGATATGGGCAGAGGCATAGCATCCTCTCTACCTGCCCACACACCGAGTAACATCCGCTATAACACCTTGTTGAGTATTGTGTCTCCTAGTATCAGTAGAGTTGAGAGAATAACGAACACACAGGGCCTGATTCTGAGCCAGATGCAGTAGGAATTTTCTTGTGTGCATGCATCTGAGTTGCACCACGCATGGGTCCCGATTTTGTTTCAACATAGTCACATAACACATTTAGATGCACGGTACCAGAAATATAGGGGGCGTTCCTGGACGCTGACTGGGAGGTAACAGGGGGGTGGCTAAAAAGACCCAATGAGATGTTGCGTCTTATGAGAGTGGTGCAGGCGTGTCGCGGGTGTGTTGCTGACAGCGGCGGTTGCACACAGAGATGCGTAGCCACTCACATACCAGGCCACACTCAGATGGAGAAACTGCATCTGACAAAGGGCTGGTTCAAGTTTCGATGTTGCGACCGATGGTGCCGTCTGAAGACATACCAAATGGTAATACAGCATCTATAGACACTGCGAGTGGGTGTCTCAACCCTTATACATTTGGAATCCACGGCTGTATACCAGGAAAGGGGTTTAAGTTTGTAGTAGCATTTGCATAAAGTCGTAGGAGCCAGGGCCGTAGCTAGGGTAGTGCGGCCGGTGCCATCGCACAGGGCATCACAGGTCAGGGGGCGCTGTATGGGCCTGTCAAATTTCTGTTTATTATCATTCTCACTTGTAGCCTCCTCTAATTTCATCCCCAGCATCTCCTGGCCTCTCCTATTTCTTCCCTGGCCCTTCCCCATGAAGCCATGGGCCTTTTTTGGGTGCATTATGTCCCTTTGAAAAATTATGGGGGCGCCAATGCTCTTTCTGGCACAGGGCACCAAAAAGTTTGTATTGGCCCCTATGTACCACCCAATGGTGAAAAATGTATATAACACATGTAACTTTAACAAAGAAGATAGGCCTTCTCAGCTCTGGGCCCCATAGCAGCTGCAGCCCTTGCACCTACGGTAGTTACGCCCGTGGTGGCGGGCATCCTGTTTTCATCAGTTCCCATTGTCTGTGACATTTAAAAAACTTGTTTTCCTAACAGATCTCAGACTCTTCCTAGAATGGAACATTTCAATTTCAAACTAATTAAGTACGACTTCATGCACATCACTGCTATTAAATAGTATTTGACAATGACAGCATGTGCATGAGCTATCCACACACATTTCATTACAGCAACACCCCCCCAACACCCCCCCCAACTCACACACAGTTAGAATCACTTTCATAAGAGGCACATATACCTTAAATGACATATGAAGTACATACCGTATATGTATCTGCTCTGAAATATTTTCTTTTGAACTACACCAACCCAGTAATTGGACACCACAGGGGTAATTTTTACAGGTTCGTGAAGGATTGAAAATCTATCCTTTTTATAATGAAAAAATACATCTCAGAACTTTTGAAAAGAGGTTTAGTAAGTAATAAATTGCATATAAGTTGGAACATTTATAAAATATAAAATGTACCCTTAACTGTAGATAAAGACATTTTGGTGGCATGTGGATGGCAGTTAGAGAGAGAGAGAAAGGCACATTTGTTCAGTTCTGTACCTTTTTCTCTGAATTTTCAACAAGTTTAAAGCAGCTAAATTTTGTGACACACAGTAATACATAGCACAGGGGTGCAGAGAAATGTGAGCACACAAACGAGATTGTTCTGAGGATCTACCGTACTACTATCTGGTAAAATTAAATTCTGACCCATTGTTACCTTCTTCTTCAAGCAGGATGTGACTTGTAAAATGGCAAGGTGTAGAGGAAGAGGAGGAGGCCATCCATTAAGGTGAGGGAAGGGCAGTGGTGTCCCTCTCTAGAAACATTGGTGCTTTCATCAAAATTTTTGCATGGGGTCCCCAAAGTTCTAGTTAAACCTCTGGCCATCTATTTGCTGCTGGACCCTCTGAGCACAAGTGTTAAGTCCTTGATCAGGTGTCAAACCAGTGGAGGTTTCTCCAAGCCAGGAGGTAGCAAAGAAGTCACTACACCTTATTCATCATTCTACACTAATTGGATCAACTGCGTTTCTCCACTCTTAAAGTAAAGTAAAGTAAACCACATTCAACCATACAGTACTGTATGTATCAACTCAATCCACCCTGAATCTATTGAATTCACCATCTGTTCTGTACATGTCCTACCCACTGCCAGCACATCTATCCAAACTCCTATCCTCTCTCTGGCATCCTTTCTCTCCCCTTCCACCACTTAGGACCTTATTACTTCTGGCCCGGCTTGTCTGCATATGAGCTTTTCTGCTCCATAACCCATCTCACTTACTGACCTACACAAGCAGAAGAAATCTCACACCAACTACTCAACCTCACATGTTTGCATTCTCACACTACTCATGGCTGCAAGGGCAAAGTCACCCAACACAGTGCAATTTCTACTGTATGCTCACCCTCCTCTTTCCACCCCAAACTTCAAATCTGTCTTATACTGTATTTCCAAACCTTCCAAATGTATCTATTTTTACTGATTATCTTACTGATTATCTTCCCTCTGCATTCTATAATGAGGGAAGATTACCCTCTTTTTCTCTGCATCCTATAGCACAAGAAACCCTATTAATTCACCCTCAGGGCAAAATTTACTAAGCGGCGGGTTCTAAACCCTGGTGGTTTGGCAATGGTTTTGCTATCTGCAGATTTACTAAGGGCAAAAACCCTTGCAAAACCACAGTCAAAACAAATTTTAGAATAGAATAGAACAGGGCTTTCATTTAGAAACCGCCGCCAAACTGCCACTAAACCCTGGGGTTTAGAACCCGCTGTCAAACCGCCACCAAACCGTCGGAGTTTAGAACCCAACGCTTAGTAAATTTTGCCCACAGTCTCCAATTACAGTCATATTATCCTCAGAACTACTTGAGCTTGTATTGAGCTACCTATCTATGTTTCTCTCCTCTCCCTATCCTATGAATTCTCTGCAAATGGTCTTGTATCCCAAACATCTCACTAAGACTGCCCTCAAAATAACTGATAAACAATCTACTTACAGCTGAATGTAATGGTCACTTCTCCATACTCATTGATCCCTCTGCCACATTTGGCACATTTTACCACCCTCTTTTGCACACCCTCTTCTCCACTGGCCTCTGTAGAAAAGTTAATTCACTTCCTAACAGCTATGGGCTGGACTGGGGGCACATGCCCCCTAGACTGACATAAAATTAAATGTTTTGGGCTGCTGTCAGGTAATTGTTTAGGCTGCATGTTTTGTTATTTGGGTGCTACCTCAATTCCTCCCCAGCACCACATCAGTTTCATTGCACTTTGTAGCCACCTCATGGAAAGTTAGGAGCAGGATTCTTTTCTCTTTTTGGGCAACAGCCGGGTTGATCAGTGCTGGCAAGGTCATCCCTGTCAGATTATTCTGCACCACACTCACCCTCCACAATCATTGTCACTTACTACTTTCCGACTAATGTAAGGAGTAATACAACACCAGGGGTGGCTAAGAAAAGAGCTCAAGCAGGGAGGATCCCAAACACTGTGTTTTACACTTTACAGTGCACAGCCACAGCAATGCAAAGATCTCTGCCTGACAGAAGCCAGGATGTGATCATCTCTATAGTAAGTAACTCATCCACTTTCAAGTACTCTGAAATGTTAATATAATTATTTAGGTATTAACATAATATTAATAAGGTTTTAAAAGCAGAGTAATAAATGTAATTATTAAATGCTAAAAACCAATTGGTATTCTTTCCAAAACAGTGCTAATATATATAGAACACCATACAGTACATATATTTTTTAATGAATATATTCCAATTTCCACTGTTCTTTATCTCATTCAGCACTCTACATTTCCTTTCATTGGAATACACATTATCACACACATTCACATCACAGCCATCTTTTCCATTTACTGCGCTAGATCTTTTCCTTGTCAGCCATGATCAGGTCTGTCTGCCTCCTGAATACTAGTCTTTCCCTAGAGACCTGACACTTTATCAAAAGGACCTCTGATCATCCCTGAGAGGATCAATTACTCCCCTCTTCCCTCTCTCTGGCTGCATGTGCCCAGGTTACCAGAACAGTGAGTATTGCCTTGATGTTGATAAATTGACTCCACCAACAGAGGTTATTGCTAGTGGTAACCCCTTTAGTATATGCCTATATGGGGTGTTTAAAAAAACAAATCCCTTTGCATTTTACGATGTCCACTGCTCATAGGCCAGTGTTGTGTTCTTGCCTCCCAGCCTGAAATTTGCGAACCAATCCTTCCTTCATACAGTATATATCCAATCACTTGTATGCCCATTTGATTCCCAGAAGGCTCTGTTCTCAGCTCTCTGCTTTTCTCACTGAACTAATTTACTAATTTGGACTCTACACTACCACACAATTTCCTATCTCTCACAACTGTCTCAAGACCACTGCCTCTCAACTGCTTCTTACTTCATATCATCCAAAATCCAATTCAGATTACTCTCACATCTTTATATATCTCAAACCTTATCTAAGAATATCACCTTTCATTCTGACTTACAACTATTCTTCTGTGTTGTCAACCTATAGAATACACTATCATGCAAGCCTCATCAAACTATCCCCAGTCTTAAAATCTGTAAGGGCTTTCTAAGGAAACCTCCTCTTTGCTAGGGTATCTGGTCAGGTAGTCAACATTCAGAATGTCGACACTAGAATGTTATTGCCAGTATACTGTGCAATGTTCCCACATTTTTTGGAGCAGAACATTGTTTAGTGTCACACTAGAATTCAGTGAAATTTAATAGCATGAAACAGGAACTGATGAGATAGAGGAGAAAATGTTGTTAGTACAGAAAATGAAGTTTCGCTGCGGTTTCCATTTCGGGTACTTGGTTCATGTTAATTTTTTTGAGAAGCTCTGTCATAGGATTTACACAGATCCTACAATGGCTGGCATCCACCAAAGGCATAGAGAACCATGGTGGGTCCAGGTGAAGGGGGCATTGCACTGGGGAGGGTGGCACTGTGCCCTCCCACAGGCATAGGAGACTGCTGCGGCTGCTCCCACTGCAGCCCAGCACATAGCAGTTCTCTTCCTGCACACATGCTCACACATGCTCACAGAGATTGCTATAAGATTACTGTGAATTATGCATGAATATGGCTCCCTGTGAGCACAGACCCAAATCATATCCCAACAGCGCTCCTATGTGTTTGCATGCTCTAAGATAGGCTTTGATTTCACTGACATGTAAGTAAGGATGTGCGCTGACCCTCATGTTTGGTTTTGGATCTATATTTCCTCATGTTTTGGACCTGGGTTTACCTCAATAACATTAAATTCCACTTGTTTAGAGTCAATTTTGACAACCTCACAGCACACAATATTCTTTACATCCGGTTTAGGCCCAAAATTTGCACCAAGCTAGCTGGCTGACTAAGCTAAGCGGCAGCAGGGGCGGCACAAAAACGTGGCAGTTCAACTTCCAACATGGCACATAAGGAAACATATGTTTTCATTAATCAAGAGGTCTGAGGGAGATGGAGTATGTATGTAGTTGAAGGCAAGGACAGGAAGGGTTGATTGGTAGTAAATTGCATTAAATTTTTTTTATTCCAAAGCAAATTTATGAGGGAGGAGGGGAGAGCATGGTTGAATAATATGTCCCATGTTTTGCCCGAAAAATCAACTTAATGGTTCAGAATATTTTTTTTTAAATATAAAGGGGCATGCAGCAGATGCTGTCTGTGGCCAAAAACATTTCTGGACATTTTTGGCATTCAGCAACTGCATGTCAAAGATTGCAGTAGCAGTGGCAGTTCAACGTCCAACTTGGCACATCAGGAAACAAAAGTTTTATTATTCAAGAGGCCTGAGGGAGTTGGAGTATTTATGTAGTTGCTGGCAGGGATAGGAAGATTTGATTAGTAGTAAATTTAATTTAATTCTTTGATTCCGAAACAAATTGATGAGGGAGGAGGGGAAGGGAGGAGGGAAGGCATTTACAAAAAATATTGAAATCATTCACATTAGTCCTTGCCCGAGAAGAATTCTTGAGCGCTATGCCTGCTGCTGCTGGGAGTGGATTTTCATCCCAGAAGGGGACCAGGAAGACTACTAGTAGTACTTTAAAAACAATTGACTGTTAAACAATCCTTTGCAAGGGGGAGCAAGTATGACAGCAGTCACCCAGTTGCATAGCAGATCACTGATGCCATAACATATATGTTGGTATTAGATGTGCATCCAATATCTGCAAATGATGCAGTGGGTTTTACACAGTTAATTAAGGTCCTGTGTCCCTGCTACCAAATCCCATCAAGATTCCACTTCACTAGAATAGCAATTCCCAACCTGTACAGGGACATTAAAAAGAAACTTAATTAGTGGCCTCCAAAATGCAGTTGTACTCACTGTCCACTTAACCACAGATATGTGGACATGATGAACAGAGTAAACACAAGATTTAGGATAAAAGGTTTAAGTCATATGTTGTGCCTTTCTTCCCAACTAACACAGATCTAAAGAGATGCGAAGAGCTGTTGGCAAGCAAATGATCAGCTTAAGTGGCACATGATGCAGAGATGGCTTCTATTTCAGGTTCCACAGCAAGTGCATCTGCAGAGAAAAACTAAACTTTCCCAAAAGAACTGCTGGTGATGCAGATGAGTCAACACAAAACACAAAAACTTTTTGGATGGATGTGCTGCAGTGAGGAGATTCCTAGATGGTTAATGTTCCTACCTCTACTTACTCTGGCTTTACAAAGGGTACAGAAGATTTGACAATTGCTGTCTGGATTTGGGTAGAAATAATTCCACACATAAGAAGTCAATTTTTTGTCTTCTGCCCAGGCATGACAATGGGCTTTTCCTTATCATGGCTAATAACTGTTTCTTCCACTGGTGCCTGATTTAGACAAGCAACATCCTTATCAACAACATTCTTATTAGTGTCAGCTACACAAATATCCTGCTCATCCTAGTGCACTTCCACAGAAGCTTCCTCAATTTCTATGTCAGCATTTCACTTATGCTTACATCATCACAAGAGGCAGAACCACCAGTCATAAATAAAGGCCAAGGCCTTATCCTTTCCTTGCCACTTCATGTGATGAAAGACATATTTCCAATTTGTCTTTCTGCAGCTAACTTTTCTTTTGATGAAAATAAAGTATCAGAATGGCACTGTCTATAAGCTGCAGGTTCAAATGGGGGTAGCCAGCCCCCTAATATGTTATACACAAGAAAAAGATGGTTGAACCGACAATGAGACTATGTATATAGATGGAACATGTCAATGTATATGCAAATTAAAAAGAATAAAAACATGAATATATATATTGTTCAAATTGGATATATATAAATATACGGCTTGGTTGAAGTAATCAAAATAGAAAATTTAATTGCATCAGTAAAAACATATAATAAACTCAAGTAATATATAAAAGTAGGATCAGCTGTGAGTTGATCTCATGAATGGACGCTGCACGTGACAGATGTCCAATAAATATTGTATAGTCACAGGTACAGATATTCCATCAATAATAATATGGGTTAAGTTTGTAAATGTGATCAGTTGTTAAAATAAACATAAGTCAATGCTCAATCCGGATTAATGTCCAGCTGTATATGTATTTACCAGCCTCCAATGGAGCATCACGTCCTGATAGGAATCCAATAGGCAATGTAATCAGCGTGGTTCCAAGAAGGAGAGTATGGCTGGAATGAGTGGAATCGCCGGTCCAGAAGAGAGTCAGATAAGGGTCCCAATTGGGGCAATTGAGGAGGGGGAATAGCCAAATGCGTTTCGATGTGGAATCACCCACACCTTCTTCAGTAGCAGTATTCCCTTTGATAAAAATAATATGCAGCTGATGCAAATAGATTACATAATCAACCAAGCCGTAAATAAAAACAAAGTTTACCATTTGTAATATTTAATAAGAATTATACATGATCCATCTAAAGGACAATTATAGTCATAAAGATTTAATAGTAAGAAGAACATACCAATATATTTATATCGTAGTGACCATGCTGCGCTGAGGTCCTAGGTCACATGATGTAAACAAAAGACACGTGGATCTTAACGACCAATGGTACATCAGAACAGATCCCGATCTCGTGTCTAAATAATATCACGTGGTATTGAATAACCGCTAGTCCAGCTTCAGGAGTAAAATAGTGATCTCTATACAGGTTGAGTCTCCCATAACCGTATATTCTAAAAACCGAAATATTCCAAAAACTGGAATATTTCGGGGCAGCCATGACGTCATGACGTGACCCGACGTCATGACGTCACTAGTTTCAATGGCCAATGACTAGAAGGTGGGTGTGGCTTCAGAGGCATTTTCTCACCAGAAAATATGAGTCTTCTTCTCCTCCACATGCCGGATCTCCACCACGGTACACTCCAGACAGCACGTCACTCACCGGATCCTCCAGTGATACCCGAAGCGCCCGCCGGACCCAATGCACTCGCCGGAAATTCCAGTGACAAGCGCCGGATCCCCTGCAGCCTCCTGTTACATAGCAGCGGCACCCGCCGGAATTCCCTCTGACACTCGCCAGAGCCCCTGCAGCATACGTCCACCCTCCTGTTACACCTGCACGACAGGCTGGACCCACTGCGGCACCCGCCGGACCCCCCCGCGACTCCCGCTAGGCCTCCCGTGACACTCCCAGACTCACACAGCACACTGGCCTCAGGTATTCTGAAAACCGAAAAAACACAATATCCGAAATGCTCCTGGTCCCGAGCATTTCGGATATGGGAGACTCAACCTGTAATAGGATCACATGACATTGTATCTGCGTTACGTATCCTAGTCATGTGATATACATAATGACTGCATGGGTCAGGTTTCTATTGGACAATCTCAGTCACATGTTTCTTAGTCACGTGATGTAAATAATGACCGCATAGGTCAAATTTCTATTGGAGAATCTAAGTCATGTGTATAACACATGGTACCTAAGCCGCTAAAAGAACAAAATTAATAATATTCTCTGGTAATGCGGTCACATGATATAGACAAAGATATAAGCACAAATCTAATCTTTTAACCTGGTGTATAATATTGGAACCCAAAATAAATGTCTACATGTAGGATCTCAATTTCACACCAGAGTCATATACACACGATGGTAAGTAACCACTATAACCACTATAAAGTCAGGATAATATACAGAACTATATTAGCTGAAGAAGTGTGATGACACATAAAGAATATAGATCGCATTAGATAGTAACATTGTATATATATGACAAAGGGATTTTATATATTAACATATATTGACATACAGTAACAGACAATAAAAATATTCATCTTAGTGAGCAATTGTATATAGATGATATACCACTGATTACACACTTATTAATAAGTGCTGGGGATACATTAAACTCACTCACAGAATATATATAGAATTGAATTAACATTTGTCTTTTTGTGTACAAATATAAATATATATTACGTAATGAATAATTGTCAACTGAATTTGACACACCATACATAGATTACAGAATAGTACTGAATACCTCTA
Organism: Taudactylus pleione; assembly: GCA_031769625.1. Classification (NCBI taxonomy): domain Eukaryota; kingdom Metazoa; phylum Chordata; class Amphibia; order Anura; family Myobatrachidae; genus Taudactylus; species Taudactylus pleione. Next base: position 4,690,801 of record JAUIMM010000104.1, on the reverse strand, counting down.
GACAGTTCCAAAACTACAAATATAGGTAATGTTGTATATATAAATGTCATGGGATAACAGGTGATGGGGACCCTATCTACCTATAATCTCACATGAATGGATTTAGCTCAACTGATTCGTTAAGGCCCTCTGGATGTAATGAATTGAATTTAAACATCCAGAAGACCTCTTGACAACAGAGAGTCTTGAACCTGTCACCACCTCTAGAGGTGGTTTGAATATGTTTGAGTCTTACAATCTTGAGGGATGTGGGATCACTACTGTGTACTCTCAAATAATGGGAGGATAGACTATGAGTAATGACTTTAAGAACATTGAGTCGATGTTCCATAAAACGTGTTTTTAATGGTCTTGTGGTGCGGCCCACGTAATGTAGGCCGCATCCACTAGTAATGAGATATACAATGCATGTTGAGTCACAGTTGATGAAGTTGGTAATAGCATGTGAATCTTTTCCACAACCCAACAGAACCAATGTCGTTTTCTTAGGTGTGAAAGTACACATTGTGCACCTAGTTTTACCGCACCTGTGTAACCAGGTGGTCTGTTAGGTATCCACTGTTCAGCATTTTCTGGTGTGGCACAAATTCTCAAATCCTTATTAGATTTGAGATGACTGGGTGCAAGGACCATTTTTAAAGATCTGTTTTTTCTGTAGATGATAACAGGTTTTGGTAGTAGAAGATCTCTCAGAATGTTGTCATGTCGTAAGATCTTATAATTTCTATGAATGATTTCTTTCATTTCCTTATGACAGGAATTGAATCTACAAACAAAAAGAGTGACTTTATTTGATTGTTTGATATTAACATCACCAATGTCTGTAATCTGAGATCTCTCAATCCTTTTAGGTTGAAGTAACTCAGATCTATCCATTAGGATAACTTCATTAAATGCTTTTGAAAGAATGTGCTCAGGGTACCCTCTACTGTTGAGTGCACTTAGCATGTCTTCGCTTGTAATTTAATGTTGTCTAAAGTAGAGCAATTTCTAAGCAGTCGCATAAGTTGACCCTTTCGAATGTTTGTCATCCATGGATGGTAGTGTGTATTTGTAAAATGAAGGTAAGATTGGGTATTATTCTTGTTAAATATTACAATTGGTAAACTTTGTTTTTATTTACAGCTGGACATTAATCCGGATTGAGCATTGATTTATGTTTATTTTAACAACTGATCACATTTACAAACTTGACCCACGTTATTATTGAAGGAATATCCGTACCTGTGACTATACAATATTTATTGGACATCTGTGCAGCGTTCATTCATGAGATCAACTCACAGTTGATCCTACTTTTATATATTACTTGAGTTTATTATGTGTTTTTAGTGATGCAATTAAATTTTCTATTTTGATTACTTCAACCAAGCCGTATATTTATATATATCCAATATATGTATTCATGTTTTTATTCATTTTTATTTGCATATACAGTGACATGTTCCATCTATATACATAGTCCCATTGTCTAATAGATTCAATAATTCCCAATTGTGGAATTTATCACAGTTCAACTTTCCTTTTGATGTTTTTTTCTTTACCATTGAAAAAGATTGGTTCTTGATTTTAGATGCCCTGACTTAAGCCCTGTATGCCCTTGGGCATCGGCTTTAGTAGGTGATGTAGATGGACTAGTATCGTCATGACTAGTGGCACAGGCAGCAGCTCCAGCACTAGTATGTGGTTCCCGCTCTCCTCTGAACTGATCGTTCTCCATATCAACAAACATGAATGAAGTGGGGTACAGCACACATGTCAATTTGTACCAAATTTAAATATTACACTGTGGTATCAATGACCTACAGTGTCACAAGATTTTTTATGAATTAGAAAAGAATAAAACACTGCGCTATCATTTACAGTGTCACAATATTATTTATGGATATGAATAATACACTGCGCTTCCACTCAGTGTCACAATAGTATTATAAATAAGAATGACACACTGTGCTACCTCTTACAGTGTCACAAGATTTTAGAATCAATATGAAAAGAATAACACACTGTGCTATCACTTACAGTGTCACAAGACTATTTATGAATAGGAAAAGTATAACACACTGCACTGCCACTTACAGTGATGTCATTATGTTTTATATATAACACATGTTATTTAGCACTTTGTTGTGATTTTGTAGTCAGCGTGTAGACTAATCATTTATTCCCGATTGAGGAAAGAGAAAAGTTGCATTTTTTATTGCTAATTTGGTGTTATTGAATTGTAAAATTGTGAATATTACACTGTGGTTCCACTTACAGTGTCACAAGATTTTTATGAATAAGAAAGAATAAACACTGCGCTACCACTTAGTGTCACAATTTTTTTTATGAATAAGAAAAGAATAACACACTGTGGATCTCATTCAGACCCGCTTGCGAGCGCAGGACGCTCGCAAGCGGGTCGATGGTACCCAAATGCGCATGTGTACATACGCGAGACCCGGTTAGCGACAGCCAAGCTCCGGGTCTCGCACCAAAGGGGGCATGCTGTCGATGGTGAATGACTGCACGCCCGCTTTGGTGGGCGTGCCGGGGGCATGGCTGCCAGACAGAGGCGTTCCCATGGGAACGCCTACCGTCTGGGGCCGGCCCCACTGACATCACTAGTGATGTCAGTGGGAGTGATTTTGGCTCTGATAGAGCCAAAATGACTCCAGGGTTTGCGGTCACCGAAACCCTACCGCAGGGTCTCGTCGCAAGCCTGATGGTCGCGATGGTCTTGACCATCGCGACCATCATCAAGGACGCTCACTATAGCTGTGGGTGGTAACCCACAGCTATGCGAGGGTCCAAAAGGCCGCTCCAAATTTAAATAGGACGGCCCTGATTCAGGGCGAGCGCTCTGGTCAGATCGTACGGCTCTGAATCAGGGCCTGTGCTACCACTTATGATTATCAAAACAATAACATACTGCACTACCACTTACAGTGTCACAATATTTTTTATGATACACTGCTTTTCCACTAACAGTGTTACAATATTTTTTAATGAATACACTGCATTTTCCACTTAGTGTCGCAATATTTTAACAAATACACTGCCTTTCCACTAACAGTGTCTCAATTATCTTAACAAATACACTGCTTTTTCCTCTTACAATGTCACAATATTTATTATACACTGTATCACAAACAATACGTGTATGAATATTACACTGCGGTCTGACTGGCAGCATCACAGTAAAAAAATAAAGTGCACGGGGTACAGCACAAAAGATATATATATATTATTTTTAGATTAATTATATTATTAGTTTTTATTTTTTTTATAAACTGGGCACCCTTGGACACACAGAGCACCCCTGTTTGGACACAGCAGCCCTTGCCCCTGGATGGGCACAGAGGGCCTGATTCAGAGCCGGACGCTATTTGCGAACGGTCGTTCAGAAAAAGGGGCCGGCTATTTAAATTGAGCGCTCGCTCTTTGTAGTCTGTTGACACCTCTATGTCTGAGCGAGTGAACGAAAAATGCGCTCGCTATTTTGTAAAGACGCCCCCTGGCCGTTCGCATCATACGTCATCTCCGCTATTTATTAGATTAATCGAGTACATCGAAAGGCATCTGAACTGCTCGCAGTGCTTGTGGTAGGTTTTACTTCCCCAATCACTGCGAGCAGTTCAGGCTAAAAGACAACCAAGTGATGTGGTCGATGACGCTGCTTTGTTAATTATGCACACCCATTAAACGCCCATTTTGACCGTTTGGCATGCCTGCGTTCGGACCTTCCCCTGTTACCACCCACAAACGCCTCATTCTGTCACTCAAATTAGCAGGCCCTTGCTGTTTTGCGAGTGCACGATTTCCGACCGCAATGACTGGTTGGCGCATGCGCATTACGACCCATACGTATGCGCAGATGTGCGAACATCGCTCGGAGCGAGCGAGCGGCCGCTTACGAGCGGCTCTGAATCAGGTCCAGAAACCCCTGGATGGACACAGCAGCCCCTGCTCTGGATGGACACAGAAACCCCTGGATGGACACAGTAGCGCCTACCCCTGGATGGACAAAAAAACTCCTGGATGGACATAGCAGCCCCTGCCCTGGATGGACACAGCAGCCCCTGCACTGGATGGAAACATCAGACCCTGTATGGACATAGCAGCCCCTGGATGGACATAGAAGCCCCTGCCCTTGATGGACTCAGCAACCCCTGGATGGACAGAGCAGCCACTACCCCTGGATGGACACAGCAACCCCTGGATGGCCACAGGAGCCCTTGCCCTTGATGGACACAGCATCCCCTGGATGCACACAGTAGCCCCTGCCCCTGGATGGACACAAAAACCCCTGGATGAACACAGCAGCCCCTGCCCTGGATGGACACATCAGACCCTGTATGGACACAGCAGCCAATGGATGGACATAGAAGCCCCTGCCCTAGATGGACTCAGCAACCCCTAGATGGACAGAGCAGCCACTACCCCTGGATGGACACAGCAACCCCTGGATGGACACAGGAGCCCTTGCCCTTGATGGACACAGCATCCCCTGGATGCACACAGTAGCCCCTGCCCCTGGATGGACACAAAAACCCCTGGATGAACACAGCAGCCCCTGCCCTGGATGGACACATCAGACCCTGTATGGACATAGCAGCCCCTGGATGGACATAGAAGCCCCTGCCCTAGATGGACTCAGCAACCCCTGGATGGACAGAGCAGCCACTACCCCTGGATGGACACAGCAACCCCTGGATGGACACAGGAGCCCTTGCCCTTGATGGACACAGCATCCCCTGGATGCACACAGTAGCCCCTGCCCCTGGATGGACACAAAAACCCCTGGATGAACACAGCAGCCCCTGCCCTGGGTGGACACAGCAGCCCCTGCCCTGGATGGACACAGCAACCCCTGGATGAACAAAGCAGCCCCTGGATGGACACAGCAGCCACTGCCCCTGGATGGACACAGCAACCCCTGGATGTATACAGCAGCCCCTGCCCTGGACAGATATAGCAGCCCTTGGATGGACACAGCACATTCATTCACTACACTCTCCACAGCCGGAGTGACATGGTGCCGATGACCGGGTACCTTTATAGTTTCCAAAACACGCGAGAATCTGACAGTGGGAAGATGGCATTTTGACTCATTTTGGGATCCGAGTTAGGCGGGAACTCCCAAGCTATGCCTTGGATTTTGGCTTGTAATGTGAAGTTCGTGCGGGTCCGGTTCCTAGAGAACCAAGCGCCCGTTCATCTCTACATGAAAGTCTATAAAACTGTATGTGCTCTACCTAACCAAGGGCCTGATTCAGCACGGATCGCAGCTGCGTAATCACATGCAATGAAGCTACAAAAATATGCTAATGTCTGCCACCACTTGCCAGCATAGAGATACCAACTACTGCCTTCTTACATCCGTATTACATCCATAATACCTCTACAGTCCTGCATATATATTGGTAAGACATACTTGCCTACTCTTCCGGGACTGTCGAGAGCCTTCTGAAAATTGGTTGCCGCTCCCCACAAGAGTAGGCAAGTCCCCCGAAATGGCGGCTAGCCCTCTGCGCCCGCAGCGAAAGTGGGCAGTCCAGGGGTGCGATGATGCATTTTGTACTGAATTGCATCATCATAGCCCTGCCCCCTGCTTTATAATGCTGTTAATATTGGCATTATAAAGTAGGTGGCGGGGCCATGATGACATAGTCACATCGACATGCCCCAGCCTCGCCTACTTAAACCACCTCCACCCTCCCTGATGCACTGACCTGGCAGCCCCCACCTGGATGGCATAGGCAAATGCAGGGGGGTTTCTGTCTGCCTGGAAACCCCCCTCCCCAGCCCACACCATGACCATAGGAATAGTAATATAATAGAATTTTACTAGTGTTGCATTTTATTCTCAGTATCACAAATGAAATAATTAGCACCCCCTGTGGATCTTTTAACATGTATTAGCCAGTGATAAATAATCTGTGCACCAACTAGGAGATCTGGAAAACATGTACTGTTAGGGATGCATTGCTATAGAGCCCAATATGTACATATATGTCCAGGGTAATGCTAGGTCCTTCTCCTGCTCCTCTAGGCTCCTGAACTTGCTCCAATGCTCTGGAATGGTGCCCACATCTAAAATAAAAACATTCAGCTCAGGCAGGATGGCCCTACTGCTGCATATAATGGCTTACTGTCGTCCCCTCACAAACAATTACAGCAGGTCTGACCTGTCTCATAATTTTCAAGTCTTGTCGCACGTAGTGAGTACTAAAGCTGCGTTGGCAATCGCAGTGGCTAATTTATGCATGCCCATGCAAAGACGTTCAAACGAACAGGCAAGTCTGCGTTTCTCCAACCACTCCCCCATCACCAGTCCCAAATGCTCACGCCCTGTTGCTCACTCTGCGATGGATTACACACTGCATCCATAATCGCAGTGTAAGCGCCGCACATGCGCAATGCATATGCACAGCACAGTGCGCAACAATTCGCCGGTCTGCGTACACAGTTGCAATTGCGATCCATGTTGAATCAGGCCCCAAGTATAGTGCAAATTTCTATAAATAAAATTACATTTTTAAAAAGTCGATACACTGACCAAGCCTCCATTAAAATATCGATGTATATCCATGTACAGCACATGTTAGGCATCTCAATGTAAATTTAGATGTATAATGTCATGAAAGAGTTATCACAAAAAAAGTACTTTTATTTTTACGTTTTTTTTCCCTGTATATCACACATGAAATAAAAAAAAATATTTAAATTAACTATAGTACCAAAAAAAGTATCTTCTAAACAGATAGAGAATTCCGTTTGGTATATATTAAAACTAAAAATGTGCGCCAGGCACAGCACAACCACACAGCCCGGGACTCAGCAAGGAAATGACGCCGATCACCACGGGGAGGGACTTATATACCATCCAAAACCCGCTAGAATCTGACAGCGGGAGGATGTTTTGCCTCATTTTTCGAGTTAGGCAGGAAAACCTCAGCCTGACTTGGATCCTACTCGGATCCCCAGTGTTCGGGTGGGTCCGGTTCTCGGAGAACTGGACCCGCTCATCTCTAATTAAAACAGCTATACAGCATGAGTATGAGGCTTGCTCAAGTGAAAATCTGCCACGGGACATCTGGCAACAAAAACATTAAACCATACCATTAAAGACAGAGAATATCTCTGCCCTGGTGTGGGCAGGACATGCTGACATGCTGAAGCAAGGTGTCAAAAACCATTAAGTTCAGGATAAGTGTTAGGTAGTGCCATTATATGAGAAATGGGGGTTGATGCATGGAGTAGCCTCCCAGAAGTGTCAGAGCATTACAAATCAATATACAGTACAGTAATCACCAGTAAAACAGACAACAAAATAATAAGCACCAAGTAGGTGTAAAAGTTTACAGCAGCGAGTAAATGGGGAGACAAGCTCGGACAAGCCAGTCTTATCAGCAGTGATATTCGTGGTTTGCTATATAAATGCCCATGTTGGGTAATGCGTCTCCCTTAAGATGGTATTTTGAAACATATTGCTTCCAAGCAATGTGCAGTCATCCATCATTGTGTTGTCCGGTTATTATCTGCTAGGAGATAGAGCATTTGACATTTTTATTGAGAAATGTTATTTTCTATAAACTGGTTTATTGCTCAGTGCTACAAGATGTTTCCTGCATCCTTCTCACAGTGACATGTACGGTATAGTGGCTGGCAAGCAGAGCTGGCACACGTCACACATTATGTCATGCAAGTGTCAATTCTTACCATATAAAGGAGGGTATGTACCAAATCTTTATTTATACATTATTTAGATGAATTGTGACAGTAGATAAAGAATAATAAAATGAGGGCCTGGTAGGCAAATTTCATTTTGTAATGTTATAAATCAATCTCCTGTGTATGTGTCCTTATTACAGGGAGCTCGACTGTTGGCGCGTTACAATGATGGCATGTGCGGTGGCTGGGTATAAAAGTTTTTATCGTATGATGGAGGGTATGAGGTAAAACTTGGTTCACCAGGGAGTCTCTTGCTGAATGCAAGATAAGCAGCACATAATGGGCCTCATTCAGCGTCACATTGTATACCGATATGAACGCAGCTGGCCAATGTTTTAAGTAATGCGCATGCATCCAAGTCGCACTGCGCCTGCAATTGAGATGCAGAATGAATCTAGACACAGGGAGTTTGCTGTTTAGTGGGCGTTCCTGTGAGTTAACACGGGGGTGACTAGATAGGCGCAGGCGTGTTGCTGATAGCAAACACAGGATACCATACACAGATAGAAAAACTGCACCTGCCATAGGGTTAGTGCTAATTTTGATGGTGTGTCCGAAGGGTTGTCCGATGGTGCATCTAAAGATGCACCAAAACAGATTTCCACATGTGCAAGATGCTGCAATTGGGTGTCTCAGTTTTAAAGATTTTAGCCGTGGCATTATCATAAAGACATATGACTAGATTGCCGTGAGCTACAAGACGTGTAGAGTAGCAATTTGAGGAGGAGCGGACAGAAGAAGTCGCCACACCACAATCGCACTTGATCAGGGACATGCATTCAGGGTAGGCAGAGCCTCCCCTGTCATACTCCTGAGATTTGACATAAAAATGACTAGAATAATACAAAGATAATTATAACTTATAAACATCTTCTTTGATTATTGTAATAATTTTTATAGTTAACACTCATCATCTTTGTGGAGTTCCCTGGGACTGCAGGGAGACGAGAGATGAGGCAGCAACAGCTCAGCCTCGCTTCTGTATAGTCAGACACTGCTTGCAGGGCTGGGGGCAGGGCCACACCACAGGCAGTAAGCTGCACAGAAAGAGAGATAATAGAGGCATGCCTCTGAGTATGAGGGGCGTACCTTGAGCACTGATGGACACCTTGGATGTGTCATGTGTCCAGTAAGTGCACTGCAATGTTTTGAGATTGGAAAAGAGTTACCGTGAATAGGGGATGAGACAGGTTCCCAGCACTCAGATCCATCTCCATGTGTGCCTCCCCAGCCATTGATCTCACCGCATGTCACTGCACTTGATTTTTAAAACTTAACAGTGGCAGAGATTAGGCATCGGTCGATATTTTTGAAGGATTTCTCTTTTATCTATCCAGATGCACTTTATAAAGAAAAATTCAGATAGTGCCACAATAGTACAAGTGTAATATAAAAGAAAAAAATATTTCAATGTAAGGTAATGAAGGACACATAAAATATATAGACAGTCTTGATATCTATTTATACTCATGAAGGATAGTTACATTTAGTGAAGAAGATGAAACTATAATACTAAAGTAATAGCAGGTAGGGCTTGAAATTATGTTTTGCACATTTCCATTTGGATCTGCAATCTCACAAAATTTGGCGCAGAGCATTTCTGCGGGGGCAATTCCAAAAACCGGAATGTGGGCATCCACCTATGTATGCATTAGAATGACAAACAGGCTCATTTGCACAAAACTACATTTGCTGCATGTCGGAATATTTTGCCATTACTAAATGAGCCTTAACATTTCCAAATTGTGCTACAGTACTCACCTAACAATAGACATGAGCTGACACTTTTATAACAAAAAAGAGGAAAGCTAGAGGAAACTAAGGATGTGTGAAATGACAGTGATACCAAATATGATTTTTCAATTTATCTTCAATATTAGCAAGTAGCTGGTTTCAAGGTTGGGAATTTCTCATTTTTATGGGTCAATTAAAGAAGTAAATAAATCTTAAAACAAATTGATGATATGCACCAACTCGATTTCTACGTGGATTCATGCAACTTGGTTTCAATGAATGCATTGGAACATTTCTACACAACATATCTAGTCATCGGACTCAGGGGGAGATGTACTAAGCCTTGGAGAGAGATACAGTGGAGAGAGATAAAGTACCGACCAATCAGCTCCTAACTATCAGTTTACAGGCTGTGTTTGAAAAATGACAGTTAGGAGCTGATTGATTGGAACTTTAACTCTCTCCAAAGTTTAGTACATATACCCCTCAAGTTTCCTGTCCATAATCTGACACACATACAGTCGATCCAGATTTATATGGCCAAGCTCTTTGATTGTCTATCCTCCACCACCATCAGCAGACGTGCAAAGTTCCAATGTTACAGTCTGTTTTATTTACTTATCTTTCACACTTTTGTTATAATGGGCATCCCAACCTAAAATCCTGGGACCACTGTTGTATGTTACTGTCATTACCGTCTGTTTTTATGGTAGTGTAGACTACAAAGTGTTGAGAATCTCTTGTTGGGGGAGCATATTTTTTTACTTGCAGCTGACCAGCTTGTGGCTGGTTTCCTTTAATAAAAGGGGAATTTAACATTAAATACTGCATGACCTATTCAATAATGATACTTTTTCCAATGTTTACATTTTTACTTTAAAACATTTAAAAAATTGCTCAATTTATAGCCTACAGTATGGCTAGAGCTGAGACAAGGACTGTCTTTTCATTCTGGGAAGAAATGAGGACACTTAATACCAAATACTGCTGACAAAACTTTTATTCAGAGATGGTTTGATAGAAAATATTTAAAGAGTATCCAGGAAGAAAGTATTGGGACTGATTCACTACAGGTCGCTATTGCGATCCCAGCTTCTAACATGCACGCAGACCCACTGTGAAAATATGCTAATGAATGCTATCGCAATTCCATCACACAGCCAGCATAGAGACGCCCACTGTCGCCCTCTACCGCTATCTCAGATCCATAATACCACGCAGGATTTTTAAGGGGGGGTTTCCATATTTTAGAGAGAGAGAGAGAGATTATTTTATATAGAGAGAGATTGTTGTGTGTGTGTATACATACACACACAACATACTTACACACACACAGCATACATACATGTTCCCTTGTCATTTATACCAATTAAATATTCACATTGAACAAATAAAAAGGAAAATGGAATAGTTATAGAGTTTATTTACAAAGGAAAAAAAAAAAGACTCCAGAGCTGTTAGTATTTCATGTTACTATATTCCCCTCCTCCTCCCCTCCTGGGACTTTAGATGCACAGCACCCACCTGGTCAATTGGACCACACTGGCACAAGCAATGTCTGTGTAGATATAACTTTATTGTATATAATCATGGTGGCACCATACAGCCCCCCCCCCACCTTCCCCGGGACTCCTATGTCACACACACACACACACACACACACACACACACACACACACACACACACACACATCACAAACACCCTCCCCCAACCCCCCTTCTTCCCTGGGACATCAATGTCACACACATTCATCACACTCACACACATCACACACAGAGCAACACATACATATATCACACATACTGTACATCACACACACACCACCTACCCAGCCAACACTAAAAACAAAGAAACTGACCTGACATGATTCTGCAGTTAGCCTCTCAGTGCCGTGCCACCCTCCCACGTCTCACTGCGCTGACCAGCTCATCGATCACTCCCTTGTATGCGCTGTGGCAGTTGTCACTGGAGAGAAGACATGTCGTCTCTCCATAGAGCCAGCGCACCATGCGGGAGCCGGAGGAGGCGGAGCTCAAAGGTTCAAAGCAGGGTCATGGATAGATCCCCTTCCGTAGATGTATCAACAGAAGGGGATCTATACAAAACCCTCACAGCAGCCAGGACAGCCGGGTGTGCGCCGCTGATATACATAGCAGCAGGCACCCGGCAAATAGAAATTGCTCCAGTGGCCGTGTCCGCCCAAGAGCATTCTCCGCTCAGTGTGGCCACCCTGGTTACGGCCTCTGAAAAAAGAATTTGGTTGGTCGGGGGGTGGGGGGGTGTTTTCTGGGTACTCGGAAACCCCCCTGCGTGCGCGAGTGGTCCTGCGCATACATCGGGAACATCAAGTAACATCAGCCTCTCACGCACAATTACAGCTGGTCTGACCTCGCAGTGGAAAATTTATGCACACCAAAGTAACCGTGTTCAAATGGACAGGCACGCCTCCGTTTCTCCAATCACTCTCTCATCACCACCACCAAATGCTGACGTCCCTTCCCTCTGTCTGCGATGGCTTTGTATCTGCGTAGGTGATCGCAGTGCATTTTCAATGCTAACTCACACACACACATTGCGCTGCACATGCATGCGCAGTATGCACCATCGACCGATCTGCTTATGCTGTTGCAATTGCGATCTGTGATGAATCAGGTCCATTGTCCGTGTATTGTCAGTAGATGCTGTCTTACCTTTGTCCACCAATGTTTCAATGATCTCAATATTATTTATAGATGTGCCCTAAATCTACTATTGTCAGCAAGGTTCCTCTACCATTGCCTTTTGTATCTTTAGGAAGACAGGACTTATAGGGTGGGATGTACTAAACTGAAACTGTGAATATACTCAGAAAACTAGTTTTCTGAGTTTTGACCGCATTCCCCATACAGTATGTGCAAAGCTCCAGAAACTGAAACTTTGCAGAGTTTGTAGTTGTACACGGTATGCATCACCATCTATAGATGGCATTGCCTAATTATTATTTATTTATATTATTATCCTTTATTTATATGGCACCACAAGGGCTCCACAGCTCCTTACAAAGTACATAAGCAAAGGAACACACCAAAAAAGAGTTATAAACAGCACAAAACAATACAAGGAAAGGAGAAGGTTTATAAACATTGCTGCGTTAGCAATCAAACCACACAGAAGGGCGTCAGCAACCAGGTGTTAGGTGCCATTGTGGGGAATTAGTAGTAAATGACATTATGAGTAAGGGAAGGAGCAGCACATGAGGAAAAAGGACCCGGCTCATGAGAGCTTACATTCTAAAGAAACCTATGTTTTTTTTTCCGCATTCTTCTCTGGGAGGACTCCAATAGGATCCCTCCCAGTGACCCATGTGGCTCGCGCATTGCCCAATACATGCACAGAAGGACTCCCGGGTCTTAAACCCGAAATACTTCTCTTTGCAAAGAACAGCTATTGCGATAATAATAGTTGAATTTGTACAAATAATTGTACATTTGTGCAAACTGGCGGTCAAGTTGCAGTTCTCTAAACTTGATTACCTCACCAGCGCTGTCACTATTCCACATGGCATGTACCTGCAACCCAGATTCCACATGTCCCTCCAAACATGGATCCTGGGTGACAGCATTTTCTGATATACAAAGCGGCATGGGCCTTGCCATATTGATTCTCATCACATGGCCTTTCTGCTCGTATTCCCAGCCTGGATATTCCACATGATCCTTCCAGCCAATCACCATTCAGAGCGCCATATTTAAGTTCCCTAAGTTTACCAGCACATTGCCAGTACAACTTGTCTCATCACTAGTTCCTGATCCTGGTTCAGCAGCTCCGTCTGCTGACTTCCTTCTGCCTGTCACTCGCTGTGTACCTCCTATGTTCTTGATTCCTAACAGCACTGTGCTAGTGCTTTCCTTTGGTATGCAGCCTTCCATACACCAGTGTGCTCCTGCCTGCTGGAAGCTTTCATTATTACAGCCTATCCTTGAAACTTCTTGCACCCATCTAACCTGCGGACTTACTGGTTCTCTATGCACAGTCTCCTATGTATATTCCTGCAAACAACTACCATCGTCTGCTAAACCAGTGCAATCTTCAAGCATCGTTTCAGGATTCTGATTACCACAGGTAATATTCCAGCTGGCTGATTCCATCTCAGCACCTGGGCTGAATACAGACATCCAACTTCCATTACAAATCTTACCTGCTATGGGTGCTTGTAATAGCGTGTATCCTGTTCTTGCTGAGCTATTATACAGTCCTTAAAAGCACAACTCATCTTCAAGTGTTCTAGGTTTTGACAGTGGTTAGCCACAGTCAGGCAGTCCTTCAGTGCCTCTGCCTAGTTTAATATATGCTGCCATTATTTTATGTGAGCTCCAACCAATGAAAAAAAGCATCATCTGCACACCTACTGTAAAGCAGTTGTACCCACTCCAGTTCTCACCAACAGCGCCCAGTGGTCCGAGTTCTGTGCCCAAAACAAATACATATCTGACACTGGCATTATTAACTCCAGTATGCAGGCAGTAAGTGGCAGGATGTATTGTATCCATAAAATATATGGAGCTATATTCCATATTTTATAATGCCGGTGTGTATTATGTACAGTATTTTCTTCATGTTGATAATACTGTATGGTGTTAACTTTAAAATGACGGTTCCATGTGTTGAGCATTTTGTTTTATGACATGTCCAGGAGATAAGGGTTCAGACGATCCTATTGTTCCTTACTACAGCTGCATTGTGAGAGGAGATATTATGCCACTGTTTATCTTGGTTGTCTTCTTGTCTCGTATAACTTGGTGGTGACTTGTGCTTGAGCAGTTACCATGAACTTTTCTATTATTGAGAACTGACCTCATATGTGGCTCATCTAGTATTAGTCAAGGCAGCTTAATCCTTATATCATTAAACCTGTGGTCTACGTATGGGTCTAACATTTACCATAAAGTGAGCTAGGGTATAGTCATGTCTATAGATCTTAACAGTCCCTGGAAAATGAAACCATTAAACATCTACATTTAAAAGGTATGTATTACTGGCAATGGCGCTCACCACTGCTGGAATAATGACTAAATGGTAAGACCAGAGTGCAGCTGCCAATCAAGGAAGTTTGTGCAATTTCTCCAAAAAACAATAAAAAAATAAAAAACAAATTGGCTGCGCAGTCTAGTCAATTAATAACAATAGGAAAACATTTATTATCATCTCTCAAAAGAAAGATCACAGTACATAGTCAATTAACCATATAAAGCAGTCTACTACAGCAGCATAGGCTGTCCTGCTATACACATAAAAATTTACAGTCTAAAATTAGAGAATAAACACACAGAAAAAAATAATAAAATTGAAAATGAGGAATGGATGTTAGCAAAAATATTCAAATAAGCTGTAAAGCTAAATAGTTGTAGTCCCGGAGTGATATCACTGTTATTCACTTATAGGTGCCAAAGTGAATATAAAAGGTAATGTTCCTGAATAAGTGCCGTAAGTCACAATGTAAATTTTCACTGATATTGGACTGCTTGCAAAAAAGTAAATGGAGCGGTACAAATGAATCCCAATATACGGCTGTATGATGATAATGTTAAAACAGGTATCTCACCTATCTTCAATCTATGAGGCACTGTATTGTACGCGACAGCGACTGGGATATGTAGAGTAAAAAGTTATATACTCAGTGTCTGCGAGAGGTGAATGTCACTAGTCAATGTAGACAATGATGACATCCATCTAGGATCCAATGCTCCCTCTCGGGTAGATTTTTCAGAGTGCACCGCGGTTGGCGTTGGTAGGCCGTCTGTGAACTCTGCAGTTAGAGCAGTGGAAGAACGTGCCTGGATCAAAGATCCGTCCCTTATCCACAGGCCGGGTATCAGCTGAAAGCGTACCGTTGCTGGTATTGAAGTGCCTGGGATATGTATGCCGCTCTAGCAGTCACAGTCAGTGACAACAATGATTCGGCATAAAACATCCGGGTAGTGATAGGTTCCAATTAAGGACAGAACTCAACACGTTTCTGTGCTCCTCAGCGCCTTCGTCTGGAGTAAAATAGACTTTTTAATGAATGAACTTTTCTATTATTGAGAACTGACCTCATCTGTGGCTCATCTAGTATTAGTCAAGGCAGCTTAATCCTTATATCATTAAGCCTGTGGTCTACGTATGGGTCTAACATTTACCATAAAGTGAGCTAGGGTATTGTCATGTCTATAGATCTTAACAGTCCCTGGGAAATGAAACCATTAAACATCTACATTTATAACACATTTAAAATCAATTTATTGTCTCGAACACTAAGCTTAATCAAATCAGACCATTATACTTTATCAGAGTGCATAGAAATAAAGACACACTCCTTCTAGAGTGTATGTATTTTCTGTCTGCGTGGAATATTGATCTCAAAGAAAAAATGGGATTTTGAGTCAAGAAGGTTTATTATCGAGGATACTTCTGCTACTTGCTGAGACGTCTTATTAAACATGAGGAAAACTTTCAAACTTGCAGACAAAATCAAATAAAGATAGTGTTGGGAAAATGTATAGCTTGATGGAATGAAGAAATACTCATCTTGGTTTCACTTTCTACAAACAATTTACAACCCCAGCTGTCCATCTGATTCATTGTTTTGGTGAATGCCATTGTTTTCAGGTAATAATGGAAAACCAATGTACAGCTTAATAACTGCCAAGAACGTTTGCATAGAGCTGGGATGAACCCTCCCTGTGAACAGTTTATAACCCAGAAGCAAAAACAGTAAACAGGGAACCTCTGGCACAAAGAGCGTATGATACAATCAGGCACTGAACACAGGACCTGAGTTTGATGTAGACACAATGTAGATTTTTACGCAGTTCAGTGATTATTGTTCAACAGTGCATGTGTCACGGTTGCACTGCGCAAGTGCCAAGGTACCTTTGAGTGAGGATTTAATCACAAAGTGATTGACATGAAGGGACCATCAGAGACTGGTTATGGGGAGTGATGGCAAAAAACGCAAGCGTTGTGTCTGTTTTTGGGGCATGGAAAATAAATGGCGCCAGTGTCTCAGTTCCTTTGGCCTTTCTATGCGACCATATTTGCCAAAACCTCACCTCCGTGTTTTGTTTTCGTGTTTTGGTTTTGGATCTGGATTCTTAAAAAATAAAAATACAGCTACAATCACATAAAATTGGCCTTTTTTGTTCCTACAGTATTAATAACCTCAATAACATTTATTTCCACTCGTTTCCAGTCAATTTTGACCACTTCACAGCTCACAATATTGATTTGTTCATCTAGTTTAGGCCCAAAATTTGTACCAAGATAGCTGGCTGACTAAGCTAAGCTGCAGCAGTGGGCGGCACAAACACATGGCAGTTCAACTTTAAACATGGCACATCAGGAAACACTTTTATTACTCAAGAGAGTCCCGAGGGAGTTGGAGTATGTATGTAGATGAAGGCAGGGCAGGGATAGGAAGGGTTGATTTGATAGGTAGTAAATTTAATTTCATTTTCTGACTCCGAAGAAAATTTATGAGGGAGAAGGGGAGGAGAGGAGGTAATTACCAAAAAAAATATGATACATTCACATCAGTCCTTGCCACAGAAGAATCCTTGAGCATGACTGCTGCTGCTGGGAGTTGATTTTTTTAATCCCAGAAGGGGACCAGGAACCGTGCTTTCCAAAAATAAATAAACAATTGACTTAAATAATGTTTTGCAAATCTTCTATAAAGGCATTTCCCAACCTGTACAGGGACATTAAAAAAATCATAGTTAGTTAGTGGCCTTCAAACTGCCGTTGTTCCCACTGTCCACTTAACCATATGAGATATTGTGAACAAGCGAAGCAGAGCAGCAAATGCAACATTTCAGACTTAAGGTTTAAGTATTACATTGTGTCTTTATTGGGAATTCTTTCTTCAGCGCCATGCCTGCTTGCTGGGAATTTATTTTTTTTCATCCCAGAAGGGGACCAGGAAGCGTGCTTTCCAAAAATAAATAAACAAGTGACTTAAATAATGCGTTGCAAACCTTCTGTTCTGTAATGGAATTTCCCAACCTCTACTGGGACATTAAAAAAACAGAGTTAGTTAGTGGCCTTCAAATTGCCATTGTTCCCACTGTCCACTTCTTAGATATGTGAATGTTAGAATGTAGAAGGCCAAAAATTGGGTGGACCACACATGGCTGATTGATCAACCATGGCGACTGGATTAGTGTCATAAGGAAGAGGAGGCTGCAAACTGTGTGTCATGTTATTAGTTGGCCATATAGGGTATGTTGCTGTTAAGGGATCAGGCTGGTTATCATCAGTGGACACATTATTATAGTTGTTGTTATTTGGGTTGTCATCTCCTGAAGGGTGTTTACCAACAGACAGAGACTACCTACCTATCAGCCCAGGCATAGACACTTCCTGAGGAACAGAGCTCTGTTCTCTGGAGGGAAGCCAAATAGGTGGGAGCCCCTGTTCCAACATCTGAAGCTCTTATCTCTCTACATCATCTATTATATAAGAAAGAAAATGTAATCAGGGACATCTAGCTCCTCTTTCTGTACCCTGCTAACCTTTTTTGGACAGGAAGTCCAGGATGGATGGTTTGGAAGAAGAAGGCCTAGCAACAGATGGGGATGGTCATTATCAAAACCTGGTCCCCCCAGTGGGTGTAGTCTGGGAGGTATTGGTTGGCATGCAGGCAAAGGAATAACAAAGGCCTCCATGTTGTCTGTGCTTACTATTCCATATTTCAGTTTGCGATTTAGGTAGGAATAAAGTCGGCTACAGAACACAGTGACAGAATCACTGGATGTCTTAGTGCATTCAGGCCAAATATGATCCATGAATTCCCAGACAGATTCCGGACAGATGAATTCTTTGCTTGTAATAATCTTTGGTAATTCCTGGCAAAGGTGGGTGTTATAGCCAGACACTTTGAAGGCTGTAACTTTGAACTGCTTTATAGAAAACATGTAAATGAAACCTTTCCACACTGCAGAACATGATGGAGAAATCCCTTGAAGTTTAGCACCTAGAGCATCTATTTTCATGTTCTCTGAGGCCTCTCCTGACTTTTGTTTATGTTTTTGAATAGAACAGTTTTAGAATTTTGGATGTCTACTCTGTATAGGTTTGTAAATAAATATAGGCTTTAGTTTTTTAGAACATATTACTTTATAAGCTGTTAGGATAACATTTCTGCTATGTTTAAGATAAAAAGCAGCTTTTTGTAACCCAATAACTTAAAAAAATATTTTCATTGCAATATTCATGCAGCCCCTTGACAGACAGCAGCACAGCACCCTTGCACAGCTACAACGATGACAGGTGTGGCTAACATGCACACAATAAAAATTGTTTATTTATTATTTTGGGTGGCAGCCCCTTGACAGACAGGAGCACAGCACCCCTGCGCATCTACGCAGAATGACAGTGACAGCCAGGTGTGGCTGACACGCACACAAATTTTTTTTTACAAAATAAAGACAATATATTTTTATTCTTTTTCAGCTGCAGAACTTAGGCCCAGAGCACAGATTGATCATGACTGGAGACGGGCAGCACAAGCTTGCGTTGCCAACTTGCTAGATCTTGTGCGGCTAAGCCTAACACGCACAGACACACATACAATTATTAGAAAAAAAGACAATTGATTTTAATTTTTTTTATGCTCCAGAACTTGGGCCCAGAGCACAGATTAATCACGACTGGAGTCGGGCAGCACTAGCTTGCAACTTGTGTTGCTGGCTGGATCTTGTGCGGTAATGCGGTTAAGCCTAACACGCACGCACACACACACACAGAAAATATAAAAGACACTTTGATTGATTTTTTTTTTGACTATATATATATATTTTTTTAATCCAGAACTTGGGCCCAGATGGACACAGCACCATCCCAGGTGTATCTACAGTTCTGCACCAGCCCAGATGGACACAGCAGACAGCACAGACAGCCCAGATGGACAGCACAGTGACAGCTGTCACAGGCACCAGCCCAGAATGGATCAGCAGTTACCAGCCCAAGACACAGCAGACAGCACCAGCACCTCTCCCAGCCTTACACTACCCACCCTCCCTGTTCAGTGTCCACAGCCGGAGTGAAATGGCGTCCGTGGTCCCTTATATACTACATTGATCATAGAGACGACAGTTCGCTAACCGCGAGATTTCAGACTATCGTTTTGCCTCGGTTTCGATATCCGAGTCAGGCGGGAAACTCCGAGCCTGCTTGGATTCGACTTGGTTCTGCTAAATTTGGGTGGGTTTGGATCTCTGGAAACTGAACCCGCTCATCTCTAATAATTACTCCAATACAGGAAGCCAGTTGAGGACAGAAGTCAGTGAGCACATTCATAGTTATCACACTAATGTAACATTACTATTACCATATATACTCGAGGATAAGTCGACCCGAATATAAGCCGAGGTACCCAATTTTACCCCAAAAAACTTTGAAAACTTATTGACTCGAGTATAAGCCTAGGGTGGGAAATGCAGCAGCTGGTAGTGCCCCCAGTTGTAATCCCCCTTGGTAGTGCCCCCAGAAGTAATTCTCCCTGGTAGTGCCCCCAGTAGTAAATCCCCCTGGTAGTGCCCCCACAAGTAATCACCCCCTGGTAGTGCCCCCAGAAGTAATCCCCCCTAGTATTGCCCCCAGAAGTAATCCCCCCCTGGTAGTGCCCCCAGTAGCAATCCCCCCTGGTAGTGCCCCCACAAGTATCCCCCCCTGGTAGTGCCCCCACAAGTAATCCCCCCTGGTAGTGCCCCCACAAGTAATCCCACTCTGGTAGTGCCCCCAGAAGTAATCCCCCCTGGTAGTGCCCCCAGAAGTAATCCCCCCTGGTAGTGCCCCCAGTAGTCCTAATAAAAATTACAAAAAACACTAACCTGAAACCCCACTCCTGGTCCCGCCGCTGTTATCAGCTCCTCCGGCCGCTTTGAATTATGGGAGAGACGACGTAATGACGTCTCTCCCATTACCCACTGCGGGAGCCGGAAGATGACTCCCGCAGTGAAAGCAGCAGCAGCCGATGAGAGTCTTACAGACTCTGATCGGCTGCTGATTACAACAAACACACAGCTCCTGGCTCCGGCGGCTGTGTGTTTGGCAGTGTGTAGTGCTGACCGAACTCCGTCACAGAGACACAGTCTGCACCGCGGCCCACATGGTACGCTACTCAGCTGCGTACCATGCGGGCATGACTCGAGTATAAGCCGAGGGGGTGCTTTTTCAGCACAAAAAATGTGCTGAAAAACTTGGCTTATACTCGAGTAAATACGGTAGCTCACTGGCACTGTACATACTTGCCTACTCTCCCAGAATATCCAGGGTAGCTCTCCCGGAGTCACGTCTGGTTTTGCATTTATTCTTCTTGCTGTTGGAAGTCCCGTGGTTAAAGCCGTCAACAATCAGGATACCTGTGCTTAATAAATATACTTCAAGGTGTCAGTGCAATAAAATGTTAAATGCTGAACATGTTAACAATGGATGCAATCAAGCCTCAATTCGCTAATGACAGAACAGTAGTTATCTGTCCCTTAACTTTTAGCAAGGGAATACCTGGCAATCAGTCACTTGATCCATTTTCATACTGAATATACAGGTGCATGATCTGAGCTGGCTAAAATAATATAAGCAAATGATATATTCAGTATGAACAATGCTAAAACAATAATAAAACACTAATGAGCTCATTATGGACCCATGAGCAACTTAAGATGGACATATGGATGACGTGTTGAAAACTGAGGCTGACAGAAGTCCAATCAGACTGCGAGTTAAACACTGAAGCAGAGCCTTGGCTTGTAGGCTGGAATAAACTCCTATATGACACTGCTACAGTATGACTGCTGTGACTAGCCAATCAGTTTGTTATGGGAAGAAGGAGCTGTCAGGTGCTCAGGGACTCCAGCCTCTTTGGTGGAGATGATTGGACAGGAAAGTAGTTATTACTCACTGTTTGCTTTGTCTGTGCAAAATATTGTGTGATGTTTCTTCTCTCTCATCTCTTCTCATTATGTTTTCATATTGTCATTCTTTTGCCTTCTTTCTCTTTTTTTCTCTTCTCTTCTTTCTTTTCTGGCTAGTCTGTGCTTTTTATACCCTCCAGGTTCATGAGATTGGCACCTTCCCTATCTGTGTGTTCTTCCCTGTCTGTTTTCTGGACGAGGGCGCTCCTGCCATCCTGGATCCTTCCCCTGTTGTATGTGCTTGGGCGCACTGTACTGGTTTGCGCTGGGCCTGTCTATCTTTTCCGGCCTCCTCCATCTGTCCTCAGGGCTCTGACCAGATGAAGACTTCACGGCAGAGAGCCCTGTCGTGTTTCCCAGTGCCTCTCACTCTGTGGCCTGCAATAGGTTATGTCGCTACTGGCATGCTCTGCTTCAGCACTCTCTGTCTCTGCCATTTTTAAAATTTATATGCATTGTATATTGTGTTTCTGTTTTCATAAATAACAGTTTGATTTAGAGAAGCCTATTATTGTGATCAATCAAGCAATTTATATATATATATATATATATATATATATATAGTCATTTATAGATAGCACCAGCACTAACGCGGCCCTAATTTTTATAGATTTCCTTTTGGTTCATTTTCCTTTTGACCTATAGATAATTAATAATATATATATTAATCTTTTTCTACCTAAATAAGGATATTTAGCTACCACTGGTCCACTGAATAGCTAAATTAACCTTCTGTTCAGGGCTGTGCCCAATAGGTAAAGCTGGTATGGCTGATGTAGTCCATGTATACTATCTTACTAATAACACAGAACTGCAAAATTTGATTCACTAAAAATGTGTCTGCAACTCTCTGGTTGATTGCAAAGGCATTTGGTGTGCTGATTAAAAAAACAAATAACTACAATATTTCTTTAACATGTAAAGATTTTTCACAAGATATGTAAATATAGCATATTATTAGGTAGCCTGATGAAATCTAAATTTTATTACCAAAAGTTAAAAAAAATTACATTTAGAATCCTTTTTACTGCCTTTTTCTTTCCTCTTCAAAGCTTTGTTTGGTACTTTTTTGTTATTACACTACTTGTGGGTCTATTCTATGCAGCATTAGTAGTCAACAATAGTCTCCCATCATGTTGACATTTCATCTTCCTTGGTATCGATGTTCCATCTCCTCTAGGTATTCCTCCTCAATATTGGCTCCAAGGTTTTCAGGAAAGTATTCCATATGATCATTCAGAATATTGTCATCGAGCAAACTAATGCTTTGTATTTTTCTAACAGGCTTTCCCCTATTTACTTGTATTTGGGATTTTGGAGTTCCCCAAGAACTTATTTACAACTTCCTTAAAAACATTCCAAGCCTCTCTTTCATTAATTTCTATTTTTTTTAAACTCATTGTCAGTTAGCTGTGTTTGGATGTCTGGTCCAACAAAAATGCTTTCTTTCAATTGGGCATCTGACAGACCAGAAAACCTTTTACACATACAGTATATTTTAACCTATGGGGTGTTCCTACTGTATGCCAATGTGCAAACAGCATGCATTACGCACAATGTTAGAGGAAGCTATTGTAGGATGTACAGGCTAATTGTACAATACAGATGTGCCTAGGGGATTACAGGGGCGCGCCTGCACTGTTTGACTTCCAATATGCTAACCTGCTTAAGACAGGGCCTGCCTACTGGAGGTCCATGGAACAGTTGCAGCATTCTGAAAACTTGGGCATTCGGAAGATCGCAGGACAGATATGTAATAATTAGGGGTGTGCACCGGCCACTTTTCGTGTTTTGTGTTTTGGTTTTGGATCTGGATCTTTCTTCGTGTTTTGGATCTGGATTGGTTTTGCCAAAACCACCCTTCCGTGTTTTGGGTTCTGGGTTTTGTGTTTTGGATCTGTATTTTTTTGAAAAAAGCATAAAAACAGCTTAAATCACAGAATTTGTGGGTTTTTCTGCTCCTATGCAATTATTAACCTCAATA
The DNA here is from genome assembly GCA_031769625.1 of Taudactylus pleione. Classification (NCBI taxonomy): domain Eukaryota; kingdom Metazoa; phylum Chordata; class Amphibia; order Anura; family Myobatrachidae; genus Taudactylus; species Taudactylus pleione. The sequence goes on along the minus strand of JAUIMM010000104.1, from coordinate 4,667,430 downwards.
ACCTTCATTTCCACTCATTTCCAGTCTATTCTGAACACCTCAAACAGTACATACTGCAAAGAAAAAAAAGAGGTGCAAGATGGAATTGTCCTTGGGCCCTCCCACCCACCCTTATGTTGTATAAATAGGACATGCACACTTTAACAAACCAATCATTTCAGCGCCAAGGTCTGCCACATGACTGTGGCTGAAATGATTGGTTCGTTTGGGCCCCCACAAAACAAGCTGGCAATTAATGTGTCCCTGCACAAACTGGCTCTACGGAGGCAAGATGTCATCCTCATCCTCCTCATCCAACGATTCCTTGGATAAAACAGGAAAAAGGGATTTAGGTGTCCCTGGACTGCTTACGGTCTTAGCCAAAGTTTCTGAACTTGACAGTAACTTTTTATGAACGCGCTGCAGGTGCCGTATAAGGGAGGATGTTCCTAGGTGGTTAACGTCCCTACCCCTACTTATTTCACCTTTACATATGGTACATATGGCAAGACAGTTGTTGTCCGGATTTGGATAGAAATATTGCCAGACCAAAGAGGTGGAATGTTTGGTCTTCTGCCCAGGCATGACCGTGATGGGCTTTTTCATCCCATGGACAACTACTGTCTCCCCCGGAGCCTGATTTAAACAAACCACATCACCATCAGAATCCTCCTCGCCAACTTCCTCCTCAGTGCAAGCTACACCAGTATCCTCATCCTGTTGTACTTCAACAGTGACATCTTCAATTTGCATATCAGCAAGTGGACTGTGGGTGCTCCTTTCAGCACTTGCAGGGGGCATGCAAATGGTGGAAAGAGCCACCTCTTCCCGTCCAGTGCTGGGAAGGTCAGGCATCGCAACAACCACCACTCTTGGACTCTCCTTGGGGATTTGTGATATCTTCTTAGAACGCAGAGTTCTTCGCTGTGATTTTGCCAGCTTAACTCGTTTGATTTTTTTAGCAGAAGGAGGGCTTCCATCGTCATGTGAAGCTGAACCACTAGTCATGAACATAGGGAAAGACCTTAGCCGTTCCTTGCCACTACGTGTCATAAATGGCATATTGGCAAGTTTCCGTTTCTCTTCAGATGATGTAAATGTTTTTTTCAAGGTCATTTTCCTGAACTTTGTCATTTGGGATTGTATGTGCCCTCTACTATGACATTGGGCATCGGCCTTGGCAGACGACGTTGATGGCATGTTATCGTCTATGTCATGACTAGTGGCAGCAGCTTCAGCACTAGGAGGAAGTGGTTCTTGATCTTTCCCTATTTTATTTTTATCGGAGAAAGTTTGGTCCTCCATTTATGTTATATTGATATATACGTGCGGCTAAGGCGCACACAAACACAGAAAATATTTTTTTATTTTTGCTGGAGAGTAGTGCACTTTGTGGGTTACACCACCCTTTAAGAAATGAGCCAGCCGGCTCTTTACTTATGGGACACAGGCGCACGCTTGGCGCTGCTCCTTTGTTGATGCACGTGCAGCCACAGTGCACACAATTCACAAACACAGAAAATATTTTTTTATTTTGTTTGGAGTGTACTTTGGGGGTTACAGCACCCTTTAACAGTCAAGCCAGCCGGCCCTTTACTTATGACACAGGCGCACGCTTGGCACTACTTTGTTGATGCACGTGCGGCTACTGCGCACACAATTCACAAACACAGAAAATATTTTTTTGTTTTGTTTGGAGTGTACTTTGGGGGTTACAGCACCCTTTAACGGTCAAGCCAGCCGGCCCTTTACTTATGACACAGGCGCACGCTTGGCACTAATTTGTTGATGCACGTGCGGCTACTGCGCACACAATTCACAAACACAGAAAATATTTTTTTATTTGGTTTGGAGTGTACTTTGGGGGTTACAGCACCCTTTAACAGTCAAGCCAGCCGGCCCTTTACTTATGACACAGGCGGACGTTTGGCACTACTTTGTTGATGCATGTGCAGCTACTGCGCACACAATTCACAAACACAGAAAATATTTTTTTATTTTGTTTGGAGTGTACTTTGGGGGTTACAGCACCCTTTAACGGCCAAGCCAGCCGGCCCTTTACTTATGACACAGGCGCACGCTTGGCACTACTTTGTTGATGCACGTGCGGCTTCTGCGAACACAATTCACAAACACAGAAAATATTTTTTTATTTGGTTTGGACTGGCGTGTACTTTGGGGGTTACAGCACCCGTTAACGTTCAATCCAGCCGGCCCTTTACTTATGACACAGGCGCACACTTGGCACTTCTTTGTTGATGCACGTGCGGCTACTGCGCACACAATTCACAAACACAGAAATTTATTTTTTTTTAGCACTTGGGGGGAGCATCCCTGATGGACAGAGCACCCCCTGGACAACACTACAGCACCCCTTTAGGACTGGGACACTGCACAGGACTTTGGAGTGGACACAGCCCCTACGGACAACTGACTGCACAACACAGTCCAGCCAGCCCCTATGGACTTTGAAGTAGTGGACACAGCCCCTATTAACAGCAGCAGCACAGCACAACACAGCCAGCCCCTATGGACTTTGAAGTAGTGGACACAGCCCCTATTAACAACAGCAGCACAGCACAACACAGCCAGCCCCTATGGACTTTGAAGTAGTGGACACAGCCCCTATGGACAACAGCAGCACAGCGCAGCACAGCACAGCACAACACTACTCTGCACTACACTACACTACACTACACAGCCCAGCCAGCCCTAACTCCCACCCTCCCTCTTCACTGTCCACAGCCGAGTGAGAAAATGGCGCCGACGCGGGCACCTTATATAGTATCCAAAACCCGAGAGACCCGGAAGGCAGGATGATGACGTTTTGCCTCGATTTCAGATCCGAGTCAGGCGGGAAAAGTCGAGCCTGACTCGGATCGGCCTCGGATCAGGGGGGCTCGGGGGGGTTCTGATTTCAGAAATCCGAACCCGCTCATCCCTAGTAATAATACATTTTGGAACTACATACTTTAGAACCTGTGTATCTATTTATTTTTTTCCTTATAAATGGAGCCCTAAAAATTAGAGATGTGCGGGTTCGGATTTACTTGGTTCTTTTCGCCACTTTACCGCAAGTTCGGATTCGTTCGGATTTATTTTTTTGGCTATCCAAAACACGTGATAGCCGATAGCCAATAAAATGCCGTTTTGAGATCCGAGTAAATCCGAGTAAAACCTAGTTAATCCGAACACGCTCATCTCTTCTAAAAATATGTTCTAGGTCAAAGTCTCTGCCACAGGTTTAAGGTCACCAAAACAATAGCGGGTTCATATTACAAAACAAAATCAAATCACAATGTCAAACAGCACAGGATGATTGAGTAGTACCAGTCATAAAGAGGCATATCCAATTACCCCCACGGCTAATTGTCGACTCTACCCTTTTCAATTAGGTCCTGCTTCCCCGCTAGTTAAGATCCAGAATATGCACTTTTCCTGTTTCCCCAGGTGTTTCGCATCACAGGGTTCATGTTTGACGTGTGGAGAAACTCATAGATTCTGGCACTTAACACGTAATTTAGGGGTTACCGCACGGTACTCGCGATGTGAAAATGCAGAGTAATTGAATAGCTCCGCACGTGAAAACAGGAGCTTTCCCCTCGTGGTAAATACCGTGCCTAATTTGATATGCCCCAAAGCCTTGCAAACAAACCAAAAACAGAACAAGGACCAAGAATGAACTAGACAATAGACAGCATTGGGTAAGGTGTATACGTGGCGAGATTATGAGCATGCTCAGACATGAACCCTACACAGATGCGCCCAAGTTCATTGTGGCTGATCGCACCACAAATGTGCACACGCCTCGCGCTATGCGCCACGGTACGCTATGGCGTGCCCATTCAGTCCTATGGAGACTCAAATGCATATCTCCAGAACAGGCTCCATGGGTCAAAGTTCTGCCCAGTGTACACCAACGGGAGGTCCGGCCGGGACCTCAACCCCCTAGTATGTCTTCTGGGAACCAATGTTACCACTCTGTGAAGTTTTCATCCAAATCCATCCAGTGGAAGGCTCAAACCAGGCTCCCTGGGTGAAAGTTCTGCTAGCGTACACCAACGGGAGATCCGACTGGCACCCTAACCACCCTAAAACCTGGCCAGGATCCAACTGGACCACCTCGTATTGGTTTCATCCCATTCGGCGCAGGGATTTCCGAATGCATAACAGGACAGACAAACAAACAGACCAATACATTTTATATATATCTTTAGAATGTAAGCTCTCACGAGCAGGGCCATCTTCCCTCATGTGCTTCTACTTTCTTCACCTCCATTCTCCCCACATGGGCACCTAACACTTGATTGCTGACAACCTGCTGCTCATTTTGAATATTCTAATCGCTAATGCAGCAATGTGTATAAACCATGTCTGTGTCCTGCACTGCATATTACTGTAAGTTACTGGATTCTTGTTCACTTATTTGTTTATGTACTTTGTAAGGTGCTGCGGAACACTTGTGGCGCCATATAAAGTATAATAATAATAAAATAATATATAAGATGGTGATGAGTGAGCAAGTTTGTTAATGACGTCACAGTGGGCGCGTTCCCGGAAGGGCTCCGGGAAGTCATTTAAATAAAGTAAGAATGTTTTCATGTGTCTATAATCTGTGTATGTGGGAGTACCGCTTATATTTGGAGATATATAAATATATATATATATATATATATAGATATATAGATAAATATATATATATATATATATATATATATAGTTCATGTGCTCACATAGGCAGATTTAGAATAGGACACTGTGTACATCTGACCTGATAATCCAATCTGTTTTTTTTTTGTTTTTTTTACTGATTTAATAGCATTTCTGGATGACACAAAACCATCTGGTTGTTTCCCAGAGTCTATGTTAGGTCTACCATGTTGATTTCCAAAACTTAATTGTTAATCGTCTTCCAAATGTTGGTTCAGTAATAACCATAAAAACACAACAGAAAACTGCATCACTTGAAGACCGTATGCTAGGAGCTTACATTTTATTTTTTGTTTTCTTGACAAACACGACATTAAGCAAAACCGCAATACAACCCCTTCTCTTTTCATGAAGCAAATTCTTCCTGCACTTCTACCAAGCATATTATTGCCTCCCCCTCCTTTAAACTATAACGTTTTTATGTTTGTTTTAAGGCTATAACCTTTTTAACAAAAAAAAACAAAAACAAATGTATTTTTGCCACTTTTCCCTAGGCATTGGTTGGTTATAAGGTTTTGTGCAGGTTGCTAATGCTTTCAGAATTGGCTATCAATGAGTATATGTATGAAATGAATGTATCTTTAAATCACACAATTAGTTTGCTAAATGCTTCACAGTATTTGATACAATAAAACATCAAGAATGTGGATAGGTGCTGCAATCAAGTAGGGAGAGATGTCTTGGCCAGAAAAACTTACAATCTAGAAAGGAGTAAAAACAGAATAGAAAATGAGTGGAAAGTGGAGGAGAGAGGAGATAGAATGTATATGAAATGGGATTCCTTAAGCAATTGTAATTACATAATACTTTAATTTTATTATTAATTGAAAAACACTCAAAAACCCTTAATTGTGCTTTAAAACAATTGTTCAGTACACGTAGTTATTTTTATAATTGATTATTAATTAAATAATTAAATTACAACATTGGTTTCAAAGTGATGTGTGGTTATACAGGTACTTGAATGAACATGTTATAAGACATTAAGGGGTCTATTTAATAAGCAGTGTTAGGAGAAGTGAAAAGTGAAGAGTGAAAAGTGATAAGGTGCCAGCCAATCAGCTCCTAACTGCCATCTTACAGGCTGTGTTTGAAAAATAACAGTTGGGAGCTGATTGGCTGGCACCTTATCACTTTTCACTCTTCACTTCTCCTAACACTGCTTAGTAAATAGACCCCTAAGTTGTGCTCCACAAGCAACATACTGTACTGTAACTTTTAAGGGCTAAAATTGCTAAATAGTGTTTATTAAATATATCCATTTGATATTTTAAGTACTTAACTATCTGACAGCGGATGACCAGTGTATAGATAACAGTATCAATAAATGCTAGTTATACTATAATTAGATAATGTGATATTGTATTAATTAATTAGGTAGAACACTCTTTGGCCAGAATGAATACTTAGATTGTTCATATGTGTATGTCACAGCACGCCGGGTTCCCTGATCCCTCTTACCGGGTCTGGCAGCGCTGACTTCCTGTGGGGTCTATGTCTCTGCGGTGGGTGGGGGCCCATTAGTGCTTGCCACGGTGATCTTCTTGTGGCTGGTGGGTGGGCAGCAGTCACGGAGTCCGGCTGCTGCCGGCTTCTGTGAGCTGGCGACCGCTGCTCTGAATGTGATTTAAAGAGCCAGGTGCGCCTAGTGTGACATCACATTGGAGCCTAAATTGAAGTCTCTCCCTAAAAAAGGACAGCTCTGAGCACTATTTAGTGCCAGAGTATAGGCTCCTAACCTTAAACCAGCTTTCTCATCTGTGAAGGCCCCAAAGAGAAGAACCCGTAGGACATCCTATTGGACCAAGGAGTGGCTACTGCAGAGAGATTCATTCTCTCACATGCCCTTGCTCCTGGAGATTCGGCAAAACAATCTAACGACTATAGTGCATTATTAGTAAATGTGTCATTTAGCCCAAAAACACAACATAGATGTTGATCAATTTTACCCATTTTAAATTGATCAAAATCGATTAAAGCTGACCTTAAGTAAATATAAGTGTTTGGCAGTGGGAGTACAAGAAGAGCACACCGGCTCACTTCTACCCCTTCAAGACCCCTCTTGGCAAATAATAATTATTATTGTTTTGTAGACATTCATCTGTTAATATGATGAAATTAGGGTGGATGATATGCAGCCCCTGCATTCCTGGTAGCCTAGGCCTAGATATTTGTACTCTAGTTTGTGCCAGTGATGCTGTTGATACCTAATGAATTGGTATCTATATTTTAATGAATATTAGTTCAAACTATGCAATGTATGAACTGAAAGGTACAGTTTGAAAATAAACATTTCTATAAATATATTCATCTAAACTAAAACCTGCAGTGTACAGCTATTACAAACCAGAGTATTAATTGGGATATTACCACCCTCTGATACCAAATGCATCTATTACATTTTATACACTGTACATTCCAAATTAAATCAATCTAATTAAATCAAAACAAGTATGTTTCAGAGGGATTTTGATCTGTCAAATCCTGCGGTGACCGTTTTCTGTAACTCATTCTGTCAATCACATGGGGCCTGTGTTCTGTGCTTTACATTAAGGCATTACTCTTCTATTTTATCTGAGAATATGACTACCTGTAATGTTCCCTCTATTAAACACTTAAATAAAAAAAATCTCCTTAATGGGAATGCTGTTTTGATCTTATTGCTTTTTGTTTATAAAGTTTCAGAAAGTTACTGTAGCTGGTAAGTGATGTATTCATCTATGTGTTAGGGTTTGTAGGAATAGTTACCCAAAAACTCAGCCCAGCAACAGCCCAGAGGGCTGGGATGTAAGTGAAGTAGTGGCCTGTGGGCCAAATAATGAGATGCAGCCTTTGGGCTGAACAGCAGTCTTTGGACTGTGTGGAAGCCTCTGGGCTGTGTAGCAGCCTTGAGTGCTGGAACACTTGGTTAGATGCAGCCTCTAGGCAGAGGAGCAGCCTTTGGGCTGTGTAGCAGCCTTGAGGGCTGGTAAACTTGGCTTGATGCGACGTGTGGGCCGAATTGCAGCCTTTAGGCTGTGTGGCAGCCTTTGGGCTGTGTAGCAGCTGTGAGGGCTGGTAGACTTGGCTAGATGATGCTGGGATGAGCTAAGTGCTGCCGGGATGACACTAGCAGCAGTACACAAGTTTGTGCAATTTGGACGCTGAGATGTGCTTAGTGCCACCGGGATGACACTAGCGGCAGTACACAAGTTGGCGTATAAAGGACGCTAAGTTGCGCTAAGTGTCACCGGAATGACACTAGTGGCAGTACACAGGATTGCGCACTCAGGACACTGATATGCATCAAGTGCCATTTGGATGACACTAGCAGCAGTACACAAAATCGCGTATGCTGGAGTGCGACCTGTGCCGCCGGGTTGACACAAGCCGCTGGACGCTGGGTTGCGCACTCTGGGTACTGACTGAGTGAGGTCTGTGCTGCCTGCATGACATAAACGGCAGAGAGCAGAAATGCAGACTGTGCCACCAAGATGACACAAACGGCAGGTAGTATATGTGCGGACCGTGCTGCCTGGAAGACACAAACGGCAGGAACAACAAAGCTGACGGGAAACTGGGAACTCAACAGGATTACAGGAGACAATGCCAGAACTGGAAACATGTGAAACGCTATCACCGGCATCAGTGAAGCGTTCGTACCAGAAGGATATAGATGCAGGAACAATCCGGATAACTCCCAGATTGATGAACAGGAGGTAGGAGGAGTTTCAGCTAATACTCGCCCGGCATTCATCTCGGCCTGCATTCGCAGTGCAGCTGCTTGTGACACTATGTGGCTGTATATTTCTTGTTTTATACCCCCATTTCTCTTAAAAATTGCTAAACTAGTTCCCAAATCCCAAGATTAAAAAAAAGTAGAGATGTGCACCGACCCATGTGTTTTGGTTTTGGATCTGTATCTCCTTCAAGGTTTTGGATCTGGATTTGGTTTTGCAAACCCACCCTCAAGTGTTTTGGTTGTGGATCTGGATTATTCTTTTTTTAAATAGATAAAAAGGTTTAAAAACAGCTGAAATCAGGAAATTTATGCAATCCAAAACCCAAAATTCGGATTTAAAATCCGGATTCCGAACCGCAAAAAGATCAGAACCCGGATTTACCCGGATCTCCTCAAGAGATCAGAACCGCGATTCGGACTTACCCGGATTCACAAAATTCAGGTGGATTGGGATTTCTGGAGATCCGAACCGCACATCTTTAAAAAAAAGCCTCTTGTGTAGAGAGTTCCTCATAACTAGAATTACTGTTAGTGATTATTTTATATTTCATCCAAAGTCATATCTGTGAGGCCTCTCTATTGAACGTATGTTGACAAACAAGCAATAAGTACTGTAAGTACAGGTAGTAGGCAGTCCTTACTTTTAATAACTAAACAAACTTGTCTGGGTACACACTTGTATGACCAGCAATCTTGCTTATGGTTGGGGAGATTTATGCCCCGGCTGGGCCGCCATCAGGGGCGCTCTGCCAGGACTGAAGTCCCGGGCCCGGACACTAGAGGGGCCCACCCGCTACTACCCCCTGCTGCCACACAATAGCAGTGTGACTGCCTGACTGCTCCTATTACCGCCGGCACCTGCTACTGTCACCTCCATAGTGAATGACAGGCCCGGCCAGGGGCCAGCTCCTAAGAGAGAGCTGCCCACTACTACTGCCCGATGCCACACACTAGAAGTGACTCGTAGTGAGTCACTTCTCACTTAGCTCCCGCACTTCCTCTCCGCCTCACTCTGAGACTCCTAAGCTACAATAAAGTTTTACTTGTGAGTCTGCAAGGCATCATGACGTCACGGCGAATGAGAAAGGAGCTGCAATGTGAGGACTGAGGAGCCAGAGGCCAAAACAGGTAAGGGTCTGATTAATCTTTCATTATTGCAGCATGTCAGTTGTTGCAGATGTGGGGAGTGGGACTGGCTAGGGGACTGCTTTGTTCTTTGATTAATTTCTCCCAGTCTGTGGGGGGAAGGGGGGCTTGAGTGGGGAAAGGGGGGGCTTGAGAGGGTGCTGGGGGGGGCCCTGCCTATTTTTGTTAGTCACGGGCCCCACAATTCCTGATGGCAGCCTTGCGCTCCGGGTCAAGCAAGATTGCCGGAACTCATTAGAAGATTCAATTGAAAATGTTTTTTCTGTCCTTCATTAATATGCACTGCACCGTATGTGATATTGTGTGATTAGCCATGGCATGCAACCCGCGGGAGCACACAATCGGGCCTACAGAATGCACGATAGGCCCGATTTGTTGTTCCAATATGGGAAATCAGCCGATATAATGCAATGCAATCCACCCTTAGACTTGTCCTACATTGGTGATTTTAATCCCATGTACCGTTTTTACTTTTGCTTTGTACTCTCACACTGCTATAGACATGAGTCAACCTGACAAATACACTATACTACAAATTATCTGTACACAGTAGAGAGAAGGAAAGAATACAGCATTTAATAAGCCAATTTTCAATGTTTTTAAAAGAGTACACACTACCGAGACTGCCCTCACTTGACTGACTATTTATCTAATCACATCTAAGTTGAAAGGTCACTTCTCCCTTCTCCTTGTCCTTGACCTTTCTGATGTTTTCAATGTTGTCAACCCCCCTCTTCTCCTGGACACACTTCATTCATTTAGTCCTGGTTCATCTCGTACCTCTATGTGGTACCCTGAAAAAGATTTATATTTATTAGTTTTCGATGTTGTGGTAAATTGACCTTGTGTTTGTGTCCCTGGAAGTAGTGAGTTTTCTTGCACTACAATTTTGCTGATACAGTACATTTGTAACATGGATGTAATAATACATTTTGATTGATTGATGTGCTACATCTCCGCAGCTTTGGCAATGTTTTCATCTGTAACCATGGTGGATGGTCTCCCAGAACTTGCTTCATCAGTAACTTGCATAATACCCTCTTAGAAGTGCTTCCACCACCGAAATACTGCAGCACGACTAATTGTTTCTCCACCTTATGCGTGCTGTAACAGTTCATGAGTTTCATTTCCGCTTTTTCCAAGTTTAACACAAAATTCAATCACACATCTCTGACGTAATCTCACAGACACGTCTTCCTCATCCGCCATGACGAAACGTACGAATATCTTCCACTCGCTGTGACCAAACAAAGAAGACTATGGCAGTCCAACCGCAGGTTCAGACACATCGATGTATGAGCTTCACAATGACAAGCATACATTGCCACGTCTACCTATGGGACAGAAAAAGAGGCTGTCTCATTACTTTTCAATCAGCCAGAGTTAAATTATATTTATTCACATAGTCATTGCTATGTTTTACTCTGTCATCCACCCTAAGTACTGTATCATAGCCATGGGAAAGAATTTTCATAACCAAGTGTAGCCATATGAATTTATGGCTAAAAAAATACATGAATATAGGCCAGTGGTACAGGACACACACAAGAGTTAATATATAAATTATCTGAATGTTTAATAATAGGTTTATACTATAATAATTATAGAGAAATTAATGTAAATAATATAAATGTATGTAATTACATTTCCGTATTGTGAACATATAGGTTTGGGGTATTAGCCAGTGCAGCGGCACGAGATAGTTTAGAAAGTGGCAGAAATGGCATGACCTCTGACCAGTGGCAGTTAGGTGCGGTAGGGGTGCTCGTGCTGCAGGGGATATAGGGTTGCTGGTGCAGCGCAGAGTCCAGTCTGCAGTTCCCCCAACAGTGCTCATGCTGGGAGTCTCTCTGGTGCTACTTTAGGAGTGAGCGCTAGTAGCGGCAGCGGCCGGGAGCTCCAGCACTGAAGCCAGAGTGGGCTTTACCTTTGTGTTTGCCGGAGACAGAGCTGTGTGTTCTGGCTTGGCTCCGTTGGTAAGCAGCAACAGGAAGCCGCATCATTGGAAGGGGCATTCCCCTGATCTGAGGTCACGCAGGAGGCGGAGAGAAGGAGAGGCGGACCCTGATGTGTGAGCAGGAGCTGGAGATATGCTGACAGCCTGAGAGCTATGGAGTGTAGCCAGCGCTTCAGCAGTTGATACAGTGTAACCCTTTCAGTCCCTGACAGCTATCCAGAGTGGTTGTGAGTACTATAAAACCCCACACCACACTTACAAGCATCATTAGTAAAGCAGACTGGCATAATTTATAAGTATACAGCAGGGGATATATCAGAGAGAATCCCTTTCTTGTCAGCAAGGCACTATGAATTAAGGGATATAATACTGCTATATGCACCTGTATAGCCAACGCAGGAGAAAAGTATCAAATAGAAGAAGGATACAATTGTAGCAAGACTTTACACATCTATAGTACAGTGTGAACTCTGATCTCAAGTTTGGAATTCAGAGTAGGAGTATTGCAGTAGATAAAGCACTGGCTACTACACTCTAGAGATTTATATGTATATCTTTATGTAAGTTACAGAGTCAGAGGATTTTCGTACATATATATAAGCAATAAAACGATGCACAAACTTGGATAAATCTGGGGCTCATCCTATAAACTTATTCTTTTGCCTAGGATAATCCTAGACTCTACTCTTTAGGACTAAGACATTTTAGTTGAAGAGACAGGACTCTTGATATAGACTCATCTTCATTTATTCTCTTCACGGAATTGACTATTATATATTTTAACTGGGAATGTTATTTACAGAAATCCATCAGTATAGTTTCATTACAGTATAGCGGATTTATTGCATGGGGAGGGAATGTTCATGGGAATTGTATTGTGATATTACCTGTATATTTATGCATATACTTTGTAAGGCCTGATGTATGACGACAATATATGTATAAAAACAATAACCGTGTATAGAACTACTTACCTTAAGGTATCTGATGGACGTCTTTCATCGGGAAGCTGTGAAGGAAGAAAGGAGACAGGTGTTGATTTAAGTGCAATGTAGAAATGTCGATTTATAAGTACTGTGTAAATATTTGAATCCAAACAAAACATTACATTATACAAATTATATATTAGGGCAACCCTAGGATAGCCCTTATAAAATAGCCTAGGTGGAGGCACACAATATAAGGATAAAATATATACATATATAGCTACCATCCTTAGAATTGGTGGGGCTACATTTGGAGGCACTGAGCTGAAATGGAGTATTTTAGCGGAGCAGATTTAAGGGCATGGTGCCATAGGAAAGGAGTAAACCCAAAACAGTGTTTTGGAGTAGGGGGAAACTTTTCAGAATTTACTGATGACTATATTACAAAACAAGTAAAATCATTATATGGGGTTATATAGCCACATATTATAGATAAATGGAGGGGAGATTTGGGATTGGTGTGCGTAATATTGATAGAGACTGAGAGAGATTTAGACCCAAATCTAATCCCAATGATGATGGTGGCGGACAGCATGTCAGGAAGGAGATGGAATATTATTTGGCCTAGTAGTGGAGAAGATGAAGAGGCTGAATCAACTCCCTTATTAATTGACCCCAATTCTGTTGGAGATAATGTTGACCAGGGGAATAATGGAGAAAAGGATAGTAACATAAATAATGAAAAATTAGGAAGCCAATTTGAGACCATAATAGATAGGGTTGTAAATCAACTAGAAAGGTGGCACTATGAAGGCAGCTATCGTAGACTAAGAATCTTTTCAGACATTCAACCAGTTCCCGTAGGGGAGGAAACTTTTGAAGCCTGGAGGGAGGCGGCCATACAACAAACCGAGGAGTGGAAATGTCCCGACTATATTAAGAAACAAGAGTGGTGGAGAGCCTTAGGGGACCTGCAATGGGAGTTATACAGGCCACCCGGCGTGGTAATCCAGACACCACTATTGAAACTTATTTTGAGGCATTGGACTATGCCTACGGACCCCTGGAAGATGTGGGAGATCTCATTTCCAGGTTGCACCATACTTTTCAGGAACCTGGGGAGAAATTAAGTGAATATCTATTTAGACTAGATAAATTGCTGTATAAAATAGTAGAGAAAGAGGGATTAAAAAAAGAGGATATCGATGAAAATTGAATGAAACAACTTTTGAGGGGTGCTTTGACCACTGACCCAGTGGCACAAAAAATTAGATGCTCCAAAATTAAGAAAACCCCACCCTCTTTTAATGAGCTTATGAAGGAGATAAAACAGGATGAAATTCTCATAGATATGCGGGAACGTACAATAAAGAAAGTTAAGGTAGTGGTACCTGCTCTTGAACAACAGCCATTTGAAGAAAAAATAATTAAGCTAATGGAGGAGCAGAATAAAAAAATTGACCAATTCATAATTTTGCAAACTTTAATGCCCCCTCCCAGAGGAGTATCTTCATTAATGCTTAGTAGAGGTACGGGTAGAGGGGTTAGGCCTGTAACTAGAGGATGCTTTAGATGTGGACAGATGGGGCATCGAGCATATCAATGCAGTCAGAACCCTGGAACAAACAATAACACCTCTGGTACTCTTGGTAATAGTGACTGTAGCAGGCCGGGAAACGGTCGGGGGAGGTCTGTGACCCCCACACAGGCCCCCTAGAAATTAGCTTGAGTGCCATGGGGAGTACATGGTGGGGTGGGATCCTACCTGATGGTTTAATGGGACCCTCCCCCATGATGTCAGCAAGAATAAATGGACATCCGTGTGAAATTCTGTTGGATAGTGGCTCACAGGTCTCTATCATTTTTGAATCTTGGTATAATGAAAACTTGTCTGAAGTTCAAATTTAGCCATTAAATGGATTAGTCATTTGGGGACTGAGTGCAGAGAAGTACCCATATCTAGGATACGTACAGGTGACCTTGGAAATCACAGACCCAGTAGAAGGGAAATTACATGTACCATTTGTTGCATTAATTTGCTCTGAAATCTCAGAAAGGAGAGATAATTTACCCATAATCGTGGGTACTAACACCAAACTATACCATTGCCTCTCAGAGTGGTGCAAAAATGAGGATAGAGGGTCTGGATCCCATGTTTTGACTCTACAAGTAGAAAAGGAGGAAGAGTCTAATCAATTTATTACTTGTTTCCAAGGAAGTGATATTCCTATTATTAAACAAGAAGAATTAATAGCTGAAATACAGAAGAGGGCCCAGGTTTTTTCTGCTGGAGACTGGGATTTAGGTAAAGCCAAAGGGGTTGAGTATAGTATCAGACTTAATGATGAAACCCTGTTCAGAGAGCGTTCCCGCAGAATAGCGCCTGCTGATTTCGATGATGTCCAGCATCATTTGAAAGGATTGCTAGAGAATCAGGTGATTATAGAGTCTCGTAGTCCCTATGCATCCCCTATTGTGGTGGCCAGAAAGAAAAGTGGAAAAGTAAGGATGTGTATAGACTATATGACTCTTAATCAGCGAACTATACCTGACCAATATACAGTGCCTTGAATAGATAAGGCTTTGGATTGTCTCCAGGGAAGCAACTGGTTCTCCGTTTTGTACCTCAGGAGCGGATTTTATCAGATACCTATGAGTCCCAATGATAGAGAAAAGACCGCTTTTATTTGTCCGTTGGGGTTCTTTGAGTTTTTGATGATGCCGCAAGGAATCAAGGGAGCCCCAGCTACATTTCAGAGGACAATGGACAGAATCGTCGGAGATATGAACTATAGGGAAGTAATAGTTTACCTTGACGACATCATCGTGTTTGGCAGTACTTTGGAGGAACATAACACTCGTTTCCTCAAAGTTCTAGATCGGCTAATAGAAGGAGGACTAAAATTGTCGGTGGATAAATGTCATCTGTGTAAATCCTCAGTAAAGTACCTTGGACACATCGTTAGTCGTAACGGGATAGCTACAGACCCATCCAAGGTCGAGGCAGTAAATAATTGGCCCCATCCTACAAAATTAAAGGAACTGCGGTCATTTTTAGGTTTCTGTGGATACTATCGCAGATTTGTGCCACAGTTTCAACCATTGCCAAACCATTAACTGATTTGACAAAAGGTTACCCCCCTGTGAAGAACACTAAATTAGGAGAGTCGGGAAAGAAAAATAATAGCTCTGAATCATATCACCGGCCTAATGAACCATTTGGAGATCGGTGGACACAGGAATGTGAAGGGGCTTTTCTGAAGCTGAAAAATTGTTTAACTCAAGCACCTGTGTTAGCATATGCAGACCCTAATCTACCGTATACCCTTCACACTGATGCCTCTCAAGGGGGGATAGGGGGAGTACTGTATCAAAACAACAAGAAGAAATGAGGCCTATCTCTTTCGTCAGTCGGGGACTTTCAAAAAGTGAAAAAAGATATCCCACTCACAAACTAGAGTTTCTAGCGTTAAAGTGGTATATTGTTGAAAAATTCCATGACTATTTACACAGAGTGTTTTTTGAAGTACTGACTGATAATAACCCATTAACATACATTCAAACCACTGCCCGACTGGATGCAACGGGACACAGGTGGTTATCAGCATTGGCCTTGTACAATTTTAAACTGAAATATAGGCCAGGTATAAACAATATAGATGCTGACTCGCTATCACAAATTCCTAATCAGTCTGCGAGTTTCAATGAGGAGGAGTGGGTAGAAGTTCCTGCAGGAGATATAAAAGGAATGTGTCGGATGATGAAAGTGGGAAATGGAGGGCAAGAACTAATAAGCAGTCTAGGTGCAACCGGAGCAGCTATACCACTTTCCTATTGCTGGCTTAGTCTGGTAGAGTTGGAGGGAGTACCAAGAAGGAAACATTGCAATTAATTGAAGAACAACAACATGATCCCAGTATTATACACGGCATAGCACAGATGCAGATGACCCAGAATACTCACCTTCCAAGTTGCCAACCATGGACACAGGAGGTGCAATTATTATTGCGGCAACGGAAAAACTTAGTTTTAAAAAATGGATTGTTATGCAGGAATGCTAAAACCACAAAGGAAAGAAAATCCCTTCAGATAGTCTTACCAAAGAAACTACGTCCAGTTATCCTACAGGCATTACATGACAATCATGGACACCTGGGTTTTGAAAAAACCTTAGGACTAATTTTGGATAGATTTTATTGGCCAGAAATGAGGGGTGAGATTGAGAACTATTCTAAGAACTGCGGAAATTGTGTTGTACGTAAATCCTTGCCTACTCGTACAGCTCCTTTAGTAAATATTCAGAGTAATGGACCAATGGATCTGGTGTGTATTGATTATCTGGCTTTAGAAGTAGAAAAAGGAAAGAAATGCAACGTACTGATTGTCACTGATCACTTTACCAGGTACGCACAAGCCTATGTAACTCCAAATCAAAAAGCTTTTACAGTAGCAAGAACCCTTTGGGATAAGTTCTTCATACACTATGGACTACCTAACAGAATACATTCTGATCAGGGCAGGGACTTAAATAGCCGTCTGATAAAGGAACAGTGTTATGTCTGTGGCATTTCCAAATCTAGGACTACTCCGTACCACCCTCAGGGTGATCACCAGCCAGAGAGATTCAATCGTACTTTGTTAAACATGTTAGGGACTCTAAATCCCTTAGATAAGTACAAATGGAAACAGTTTATAAGTAAATTGGTACATGCGTACAATTGTACCAAGAATGAAGCTACTGGAATGACACCTTACTTTTTGATGTTTGGGAGAGAGGCCAAATTACCAATTGATATTTGTATGGGGATCTCTCCTGGTGGAAGGACTTCTAATTCCCACACTCAGTATGTCCGTGAGTTAAGAGAGGAGTTGAATAAAGCATATGATCTAGCTAATGAGACAGCTAGAAAGCTTGGAGAGAAAAACAAAACCTATTATGACAGGAAGGTCAGAG
Organism: Taudactylus pleione; assembly: GCA_031769625.1. Taxonomy (NCBI): domain Eukaryota; kingdom Metazoa; phylum Chordata; class Amphibia; order Anura; family Myobatrachidae; genus Taudactylus; species Taudactylus pleione. Next base: position 4,650,037 of record JAUIMM010000104.1, on the reverse strand, counting down.
ATCAGGAATTATCTCCAGGTGATAGAGTACTCATCAGACATTTAGGACAACCAAAGAAATTAAAAATTGCAAATCGATGGAGAGAAAATCCATATGTAATAATAGAGAAATTCTCGGGTCTACCAGTTTACCGGCTTAAGCCTGAGGATGGATCTGATATCATACTTACCTATCATAGACAGCACATACTCCCTATAGGACGAGATGTATGAATGGATAAATTTGTTAAGGAAGACAAACTCTCCCACTGTAAGTCAGCAAATAGAACGAAGAAACTAGTAGAGGTCCAAAGTAATGACCAGCCACTGGAGGAGGATAGCGAAGGAAATGAGGAGGATGGGAAAGGTCCTGGCTGTTACTACAAAGATAGCATGAATGATAATCTATTACTTTCTGAACCTGAAGGATATAGCTCACATGACCTTTGTTATCCTGATCCCATGGAAGAAGAATTTATGTCTCCTGATAACAATTCTTTTGGAAATAATGAGAAGGATATGGCAGAAAGCATTCTTTATAGTGGAAGGGAAAGTATTTTAGAAAGGCCTAAGGGACAGTTAAGGCCCCCTCTTATCTTTACATATTATCAATTAGGGAATCCCAGGAACACTCCTAGAGTTGTAAATCCTAATATTGTACTATTCTGGCCCTACTTTGGATATCATGAGGAAGGGAGAAGTGGATGCCCTTATGCATAAATAGGAATTTTGTGGTGATCTGTTTAATAATGAGATCACCAGGGGAGAATGTAGCCATATGAATTTATGGCTAAAAAAATACATGAATATAGGCCAGTGGTACAGGACACACACAAGAGTTAATATATAAATTATCTGAATGTTTAATAATAGGTTTATACTATAATCATTACAGAGAAATTAATGTAAATAATATAAATGTATGTAATTACATTTCCGTATTGTGAACATATAGGTTTGGGGTATTAGCCAGTGCAGCAGCACGAGGTAGTTTAGAAAGTGCCAGAAATGGCATGAGCTCTGACCAGTGGCAGTTAGGTGGCCAGTGGCAGTTAGGTGTGGTAGGGGTGCTCGTGCTGCAGGGGATATATATGGGTGCTGGTGCAGCGCAGAGTCCAGTCTGCAGTTCCCCCAACAGTGCTCATGCTGGGAGTCTCTCTGGTGCTACTTTAGGAGTGAGCGCTAGTAGTGGCAGCAGCCAGGAGCTCCAGCACTGAAGCCAGAGTGGGCATTACCTTTGTGTTTGCCGGAGACAGAGCTGTGTGTTCTGGCCTGGCTCCAGCGGTAAGCGGCAACAGGAAGCCGCATTATCGGAAGGGGCATTCCCTTATCTGAGGTCACACAGGAGGCGGAGAGAAGGAGAGGCGGACCCTGATGTGTGAGCAGGAGCTGGAGATACGCTGGTAGCCTGAGAGCTATGGAGTGTAGCCAGTGCTTCAGCAGTTGATACAGTGTAACCCTTTCAGTCCCTGACAGCTATCCAGAGTGGTTGTGAGTACTATAAAACCCCACACCACACTTACAAGCATCATTAGTAAAGCAGACTGACATAATTTATAAGTATACAGCAGGGGATATATCAGAGAGAATCCCTTTCTTGTCAGCAAGGCACTATGAATTAAGGGATATAATACTGCTATATGCACCTGTATAGCCAACGCAGGAGAAAAGTATCAAATAGAAGAAGGATACAATTGTAGCAAGACTTTACACATCTATAGTACAGTGTGAACTCTGATCTCAAGTTTGGAATTCAGAGAAGGAGTATTGCAGTAGATAAAGCACTGGCTACTACACTCTAGAAACTTATATGTATATCTTTATGTAAGTTACAGAGTCAGAGGATTTTCGTACATATATATAAGCCCTAAAAGGATGCATAAACTTGGATAAATCTGGGGCTCATCCTGTAAACTTATTCTTTTGCCTAGGATAATCCTGGATTCTACTCTTTAGGACTAAGACATTTTAGTTGAAGAGACAGGACTCTTGATATAGACTCATCTTCATTTATTCTCTTTATGGAATTGACTATTATATATTTTAACTGGGAATGTTATTTACAGAAATCCATCAGTATAGTTTCATTACAGTATAGCGGATTTATTGCATGGGGAGGGAATGTTCATGGGAATTGTATTGTGATATTACCTGTATATTTATGCGTATACTTTGTAAGGCCTGATGTATGATGACAATATATGTATAAAAACAATAACCGTGTATAGAACTACTTACCTTAAGGTATCTGATGGACGTCTTTCATCGGGAAGCTGTGAAGGAAGAAAGGAGACAGGTGTTGATTTAAGTGCAATGTATAAATGTCGATTTATAAGTACTGTGTAAATATTTGAATCGAAACAAAACATTTCATTATACAAATTATATATTAGGGCAACCCTAGGATAGCCCTTATAAAATAGCCTAGGTGGAGGCACACAATATAAGGATAAAATATATACATATATAGCCACCGTCCTTAGAATTGGTGGGGCTACACAAGCAAATATATGAATACAAAAAGTATTAAAATTTGTTTAACACAAATTGCTCTAACAGAGCTATAGCACTGCTGAAGAAATATTTAAGCAGTTTCACTGTAATACACTGTGATGTAGCCATCAAAGGGAAGAAAATATCACAGTTACAAGAGCCTAAAGCCATTCCCTGGGCTAGCTGTTCCACAAATGGTTACCAGAATGCCAACATTTATCTTCTGGGAGGCTGGAAGAGTAAATTATGACCTGTCTATCTCAATCCTGGCCCCCTGCTGCTGCCAGCCCCACACAGTTTTCAGATAAGAGGTTTGCACAATTGTTCTCAACAAAGGAGCCTAATTATGGATGATTAATTTAGCTGTGGTAACCCAACTTCCTTCCCAGTCTTTTTGTGAGATCAATATCACCAGGCCTAATGGTACTTTACTTATTGTGGGTGTTTTGCTGGCTTTCTGCATGCATAGAACTCGTAGAGGCAACAGCTTGCACTTGGGACACCCTGTAATAGGGATGCAATTAAAGCAGTACATTTAATAGAAGCTAGCTAATTCTGTCACTCAGCTCTGCACCTCCCTATCCTCCCCCAGTATATAGCAGCCACCCTTGACTTGGTTAAATACAGACGTCAACATGTAAAGACTGAAATCAAATGTGTGATGCATCCTCAGCATTTATTCTGTTGTTCTGGTGTGTCTTCACTTTGAAATGGAACATGCAGGGTTCATTATCTCAAGACTCATATTTAAGTATTTCTGACTGTACTACACTACCTCACCCACCACAAAGCACTGTAATGGGCATCATCCTATAAGGGGAGCATTGCAGTGACCACCATATACAGCAAAGAGCATCAGTAACCTCCATATAATGTGTTTATGATTGCCATATAATAAAGAGACCATCAGATACTACCATATAATACACAGAGCATCAGTAATTGCTATATAATACAGAGAGCATAAGTGACCGCCATATAACACTGATAGCAGACAGTAAGTTGCAATAAGGCAGAAAACAGTGACCGCCACACAATATATAGACCATCGGTGACCTTCATATAATACATAGAGCATCAATGGCCGCTACAATACAAATCATAGAGCATCAGTAACTGCCATACAATACAGGGGGAAATTTATCAAATCTTGGAGAGAGATAAAGTGGAGAGATATAAAGTGCCAACCAATCAGCCTCTAACTATCATTTTTCTAGCACAGCCTGTAAAATGACAGTTAGATGCTGATTGGTTGGTACTTTATCTATTTTTAAGATTTGATAAATCTGCTCCAAAGAGAGCATTAGTGACTACCCTATGATATAGAGAGTATATTTAATCACCTATCAGTATCATTCCTTCATCAATAATTAACAATTTCTCAAAAACTATTAGCTATTCAACTAAAACCTCATTCAATATAATGAAAACAATTAACCTTTTTTATAATCATGACCTTCAAAATACATATTATTAATTAGTCCCAACTTCTTCAAATAATTCCATTTATGTAAATTATCCCCAAAATTCCCAACAAAGCAAAGCATTAACCCCTTACCTCCTTATTCAAAATGTGCATCCTACAGTATGTGCACAAATGAATTGACTAGAAGTAACAAAGCTGTACTGCTAGAGTATGCAGACCACTGAGATTTGTGACATTTGTACATCTATGTGTGTGACAGAGTCTGAATCTGTATAAAAAGGGCTCATGTGAATAGCGGCAGCTTTCCTCACGCCAACTTCTTTGTGCTTAATCTGCGACGTGTGTAAGACCAATTCCTGTGCAGTTAAACATCACAGCCTAACATCTGCAAATGTAAAAAATATACAGTATGCTACCTCTCTCAGATGGTCTCAGTTGGGTCTGGCGTCTTGCACCATATGGCGGATAGACGCTACATGTTTAAGGATACATATGTATACCCACTAAAAACCAGGCACCCAAGATGGCTGCCTCACCTTTTCCATGCTCCTGAACATCTCCATAAAACAGCTTAAATTCTACAAAAGTGACATCAGAAGCACAAGAAATATCCAAGGACTTACCTTTAACTTGTACTGCACTACGTGGACATCTCTCCAAAATCAACGGATTGCATTCCTGCACTGAGATTCACATTGGATTGGATTGAAACCTCTGCCCTCTCCTCCAGAACCCAGACTGGCATTACCTTTGCAGTGGACACCCCAGAGCAAGGTATTGTGGAATACAAATTATCTTTGGCTCCAGCTCCCCCCTAAGACATCATCCACCCCTGTTCTCTGCTTAACAAATAACTTTGATTTCTTGCATTAATAATCTAAAATACAGTATCCCCAGTCTCTGAAATCTGGCAGTCTGGTCATTTTAAAACACAGGATCCCATTTTTTTTCCCCTGGAGACATGTTATCTTTACCCTTGCACAGAATATCTACTTCAAAAGGAGTCTCGCACTGGGATTTTCACACCTATACAATAGGAATGGCTTCTAACACCTTTCCACAAGCCTGCTTTGCCCTGGAATACTTTATCTAATACTAAATCATCAACTGAAAAGACAAGTTAGCTTATTAGATACTCCTTATTCAAAATATACCTGTTGTACAAGAGAGAAGCAACTGGACATAGCAATGGCCAAATTAAATTAGTCTGCTCATGAATCCCATTATAACTTCTGGCGTTGAGAAAACAGAAAAAAAATAAAAACTACTTGATCTTCTCTCATCATCAAATGCAATTCATGCTCTCTCATCCATGACCCAATGTATTTTTACACCTCCAGCTTTATGCTTTCACTCCGCCCACCACGAGCAGCAGTTCCTATTGATCCAGCGCAGGCTTCCATTCTTAAATCCCTTGGCATTTTCAAAAAAACTCAACGGGGCAGTCGTGGGAAGCGAGGACGAAAATCTCTTATCCGCTATAACCACGCAAGTTCCTTGCCTTCAGGTTCACCAGTTTCATATAGGAGACAAATAGAAGTGGTACCTATCAAATGGCCCTGTGCTTGGAAGAACAGATCATTAAACTCCCGCTCTGTGACTGACATCCCCAGAGCCCCCACACTCAATATAAAGAAATCTACAGGCAATCCAGTATGCCCAATCAGGTCTGTCCTTTGTAATGCCAGATCTATAAGAAACAAGACTGCCACAATTGCTGACCTTATTGAATCTGCAGATCTTGCCTGTATTACAGAGACTTGGCTAGATGAAAATGCAGCACCTATCTTGGAAGCTGCAGTTCCAACAAATTATTATTATTGTCATTCACAACCCAAGACTTAACCGCAGGGGAGGGGGAGTGGCCATCTGCTTTAGAAAACCACTTAAACTTAGGGTTCACCCAATGGAAATGACTCACTCATTTGAGTGCATCACTGCTCGGAGTTCTACAGAATTAGGATTCAGAGTACTTCTCATTTACCGCCCCCCTGGAGATGGAAAGATATTTCTACAAGAATTTGCAGATATTGTTGCTGGACTAGTTCTGGAGCATCAAAGATGGCTGATCCTTGGAGATTTCAATGCATGGGTTGATTATGAGCTCTCACACCTTGGCCAAGATCTCCTGTGCACAATGAATGCTCGGCCTCACACAAGTCATTCCTTCGGCTACTCATATAAGTGGTCATACTCTTGATCTTGTCTTCCAGATTGGATTAGATGTCTCTGACCTAAATATAAACCCAGTCACGTGGTCAGACCACCACTCAATTCACTTCTCAGTTGCAACCCCTCAAAACAGAACTTTACCCATGGAGTTGACAAGGTATCGTCCAAGGAGGGGCATGACTCCCCAGGCTCTTGCAGCAAACCTGGATCTTTCTGCGGTAATGGGGGCGTGTGAAGATCCTTGTTCCCTGGTCCATTACTATAACAGGGATGTGACAGCTGCAATGGATATTATTGCCCCTGTGCGTATACGACCCCTCATACCACACCGTCAAGCCCCTTGGTTTGACAATAGTGTTAGTGAACTCAAGAAAAGGGGGCGTAGACTTGAAAGATGATGGAGGAAGATGAACCTGGTAGAGGATAAGTTAACTCTAATCAAACATATAAGAGAATATCAATCAACAATCACCCGTAAGTTCCTTTCAAATGAGATCAAGGCAGCAAACAATAGGCCTGCTCAGCTTTTCCATACAGTGGAGATGCTTTGCAAACCAGCATGCCTGCAGCATGATGAAACCCTCTCCCAGTCAAGATGCAATGAGTTTGCAAAATTCTTTGCAGATAAAGTATCCTCCATCCGGGCTGGAATCCCCACAGTGCCATCAAAGGAGTGCCAAACTACCAAGCCTGCCAAGGTAAGCCACCTGTCTCCCTGGAACAGCTTTGACATAATGGATGTAAAAGACATTGCTAAAATTATCAGAATGTTGCGACCCACCACCTGTGATCTGGACCCTGCCTCAACCAAGTTTCTCATAGGGTGTATGGAAATGACTGGCCCTGTAATTGCAAAAATAGTTTAATGCTCTTTGCAAACAGCCATTTTTCCAGAACCACTAAAGGAAGCAATTGTTAGACCACTTCTTAAAAAACCTAATTTAGACCCCGACTGCATGACCAACTATAGACCAGTATCAAACCTTCCTTTTCTATGAAAAGTCATTGAGAAAGTGGTGGCAATGCAACTGGAAACCCACCTGTCTACCCATGATATTTATGATCCATTCCAGTCAGGATTCAGGAGAAGACATAGCACTGAAACAGCCCTGGTATGTGTGCTTAATGATCTTCTGATGTTAAGAGACAGAGGTGATTGTTCAATCTTAATCCTTCTGGATCTCTCAGCAGCATTTGATACTGTGGACCATGGGATTCTAATTGAGTGCCTGAAAAATTTCTGTGGTCTAGATGGCACAGTCCTTAAATGGTTCAAATCATTTCTCACTGGCAGGTCACAGAGAGTTTCTTCTGGAGTAAACTCTTCATCACCAGTGCCACTTCCATGTGGTGTCGCACAGGGTTCTATTCTATCCCCCATGCTTTTTGCAGTATACATGCTACCATTGGGTGAAATAATCAGACGTCATGGCCTGGTCTACCACTGCTATGCAGATGATACACAACTGTACCTGTCCTTTGCTCCAGGTACAAAGGACCCAATAACAACCCTAAATGGCTGCCTAGCTGAGCTTCATTAGTGGATGAGAGCCAGTTGGCTGCGACTGAACCCTGATAAAACAGAGGTCCTTATGATAGGTCACAGGACAGGGCTACAGCATAGCCAACCAACAGGACTTACGCTTGGGGGTTCAGAATTACAAAACACTAAACAAGTGCGGAATCTTGGTGTTGTCCTGGATAGTGGCTTGACACTTAAACATCAGGTATCAGCCACAATCAATCATTTTTTCATCTGAGGAACATAGCCAGAATCAAGCACATAATTCCCTCAGAAGATCTGCCTAAAGTCATACATGCATTTATATCATCACGCCTAGACTACTGCAACGCCCTCTACCTCGGTCTCCCAGCAAAAGAATTACACCGCTTGCAGATGGTACAAAATGCAGCTGCCAGGCTATTAACCAACCAGCCCTGTTCCAGCCACATAACACCCATTCTCTACTCCCTTCACTGGCTGCCTGTCAGATGGCGAATTGCTTTCAAGATTGGATTAATAACTTACAAAGCCCTTCATGACCATGGCCCAGGGTACCTGAAACAGCTTCTGATTCCTTACTGTCCCACTCGATTACTGCGATCCATTGATGAAGGACTATTAACAGTACCTAGTATCTCACAGAATTCGTCTGGGGGTCGAGCTTTCAGTTTTGTGGCTCCAACCTTTTGGAACTCACTTCCCCGCACAGTTCGAGAGGCCTCCACTCTAGAATCCTTCAAAAATAGACTAAAGACTCACCTATTCACCCAAGCATTTCACTAATGTCCCTTGTTTAAGCTTATTTTGTATTTTGTACTGTAAATGTAAAGCACTTTGAGTCCTTTAGGAGAAAAGCGCTATATAAATAAAATTATTATTATTATTATTATTATACCCATAACCCCCATGCCATAACTTACCTGTTGGTATTCAGCATTTAGGAAATAGTCACAGGCTGGTCCTACCTTGTGCAGAAGAGGAGGAGGGGCCATCAGAGGGAGACAGGGGCTGTGCAGATATTGCTGCAGTGCAAGGCCCCTAGGAGGGTATAATCTCCCTCTCCACTCACCTTGCTCACACTGTTCCTGAATCCTAGCCTTCTCCAGGTGTACAGAGGAGCTGATTCAGACCCGCTCGCAAGTGCTATGTGCTTGCAAGTGGATCGATGTTTTCCCCTGCGCATGCACCATCTCCGGCGTGCGCATGTGCGAGACCCGGCCAGCGAAAGGCGCTCCATCGCTACAGGTCTCGCATCAAAACGGGGCGGCTGTCGATTGTGATTGACAGCTAGCCCCGTTTTGGAGGTGGGCAGGGCGGTGGCTACACAAACGGAGGCGTTCCCGAAGGCCTATTTAGAGCCGGAAGCTCACTGGGGCTTGCGGGAATGAGACTCTACTACAAGGGTCTCGTCGCAAGCCCCAATGGTTGCGATGGTCGCGACCATCACCTGGCCACTCGCAAAAGCTGTGGGTACCCACAGCTATGCGAGTGGCCAGGAGGCCAAAACAAACAAACAAAAAATGCCCTGATTCAGAGCGAGCGCTCTAAAAGAGCGTCCGGCTCTGAATCAGGGCCAGAGTTCACCCATCCTACTGGTGGGAGACAGAGCTGAATGGTTCCCCCTTCCAATACTCGGGGAACTTGCCCCTCCTGCTCCTTCACACTTCACCCCCAGCTGTGCCCCTATATCATGTATAAATATTGAAAGAGGAAATTTGACTAGCTCATTCTCAAATAGCCCTGCCAGAAGTCCTGGATTTGTGCCACCATGTTCTCATCGAAGATTATAATTTGCAATATGTTCACACAATTTGTACCACGTATTTCACTAAACCTTTTAGCACAGCCTACGATAGTGTTGTGATCTCAGCATGCACTGTGTCTAAGTTGCTGGAGGATGGAGAGACTCGTAAAATTTAATTTGTCTACATTCCTTATTTGCTTTTAACAACTTGACACACAGAATCTTATTGTTGGGGTGTTTGAAGTGGCACATCTATTTCCCATAAAACCTTTAAATGAAAGCTCCAAGTTTTAATGAGTGTGACAAAAGGCAAACCTGTTTTGTGATCTCACAAAGGAAACAGAGGAGTGTATGAATATGTCTAGTGTGTAGCCGCCTGCCAGATTGCATTAAGGGCTCAATCATAAATCATGTTTTTTGTTTTTTTCAAGACACAGGCTAAAGTAGAAAGTGAGAGAAAATGACATTAAAAATAATGCTGCACGTTGGCAATGCACCAAAATATAAATTAGTATATTTTAGTGGGGATTTGATGGCCTGTATGTCTTTAACCCATTGATACTAAGGAACATGTGAGTACATTAGTGACTTTCATATCTTTAACGGGGGTTAATGGAAACCAAATGAGAGACAATGAATGAATAAGAGCTTTCATTCAGTTGTAAAAAAAATGTAATGATCGTCAAATAAAACTGAGTTTTTATGTAAAATAACTGAAATTGATTTATTTTTTTATTTTACATGAGAAAAGCGGAATGGATCATGCTTCCTTATTGGTCATAAATGGTCATTTTTATTCACTACTGTATTCCCGGAATCTACAAATATTTGCAGGTTTACTTGATAATGGTCTCATCCATACTGACCTCTTTATAGATCACCTTTCTATAGGTAACTGTAGTTGTGTTTGCGCTCTGCGATGAGAATTGAGGGGTTGGGGCTTCTTATGTTGAGGTATGGATTTATGGGTGAGGGCGAGATCAGGAAAAGGTTATGTGTGTGTACATTAGCGATAAGTAACAATTTTTAAAAATCTGTGCCTTATAATATTTCCCCCCTTCCACATTTATGTGACCGCCTCACCTCATCATCACTACAATGGTCTTCACTGTTATCAGCATTGGAACCAGCCGCATCCTTGGTGCAGGAAATCCGTCTGAAAACCGATGGATCTCTCCATATACTCACCTCTGATTGACCCTGAGGCCGAGGGATGCTTCTCCAATGTGCGAATTCCCCTTTACTGCACATCATTGCCACCCACTAACGCTCATTCAGCTGTAAATGAGAAGCGACTGAGATGCATATGACCCTGAATCATATATGTTCTAAGTTGAGGGGTGCCCGAAAAGTCACCCAACCCTCCCAATACTACCACCTCCCACTGCCTTACTAAACAGATACCTGTTTGGATAGCATAAGGCAGGTGCAATCTGACTGAACCAGGTTAAACCCCGTGGTTGTGGCAGCAGTATACATTTAAGGACTTTGATGTTGGTGTCAATAATTAGTCTTAGCCTATAGGGATCCTTGGGGGTTTGGCCTTGCTGGTATATTAGGTCTGTTATCCAAAGACTCAGGGCCTGATTCAGAGCCGGATGCTCTTTCAGAGCGCTCGCTCTGAATCAGTGCCTTCCCTCTCTTTTTTTAGAGCGGCCTCCAGGCCGCTCGCATAGCTGTGGGTGACCACCCACAGCTATAGCGAGTGGCCAAAAAGGCCATTGCGACCATCGGGCTTGCGACAAGACCCTGCGGTAGGGTCTCGCTGCTGCAAGCCCAGGAGTGCTTTTGGCTCTATCAGAGCCAAAGGCACTCCCACTGACATCACTAGTGATGTCAGTGGGGCCGGCTCCAGACGGAAGTCGTTCCCATGGGAATGCCTCTGTCTGGGCAACCACGCCCCCAGCACGCCCACCAAAGGGGGCGTGCTGTCACTCACCATCGACAGCACGCCCCCTTTGTAGCGAGACCCATAGCGACGGCTTGCCCGTCGCTATCCGGATCTCGCGCATGCGCACGACGGAGCCGGGTCCATCGTGTGCATTCGCACTGGCCTAACATCGACCCGCTGGCGAGCGCTCAGCGCTCGCGAGCGGGTCTGAATCAGGCCCTCGGCCTCTTTGTTTCTGGAAATCCCACCCTCCCTCCCTGTTTGTTGTGTGTTTGTTTGTTTTGTGTGTTGTGGCGGAAAGAACGGTAGTGTGCTTTTAGTTATATAAATTAGATGGGTGTGCTCTCCTTGTTGAATGATAGGCCAAAAACATCCCTACCGGGAATGACACAGCCCGTCCGGGCATGCATTTTGCTGGAGAGTTGAATACCAACGAGTGATGTGTTTGGTCTGTGTGTGTTTTGTGGGAGTGTCCGGTTTTTTTTGTCCTCCACCATACTAACTTTATGCTCACAATCAAGTTCAATGGACAACAACTAATTAGCTAATTCGATAGCCCAAATTCAATATTTTATTAATTATTAATTAATTATTAATAATCTGATGTCAAATAAATTTGACCTTTAATTTTAAATCCAACTCCTGTTGTCCGTGTGTTTATTTTAGATAAGTTTTTAGTTGTGTTAAGTCTGTAAGGTATAGTGCACATACTGTATCAACCATAGGGAGTTTATGAACAGCGCATGTGCAATGGCTGTACACACCAGCGGGGGAATGTTCAGAAGTCGTCCCTGCTCTGCTCTTTTATAAATTGGTATTAGGCTGGTCTTTGAAGTGGGTTTTTTAAAAAAAAAGTATTTGTTTTTCTCAATCAAACCCGCAAACCTTAAATAGCATTCACAAGGCAGATAATTAGGAGCACACACAGAAATAGAAATGTTTTGTATTTGCATATGTTGCCATTCCCAAATCCCATTTATTATGTTATTTCTAAACTCACAAATTTCTGAAATTGTCTTTTTTATATTATTTTAATTATTAGAAACCTTTTCTTAGACGAGAGCCTTTCATCAGCTACATCCTGTTTTTTTATATTTACTTTAGTAAAATCGTATGACTTTGTATGTGTTATTAAAAATTCCACTACTTGTATCTGAAAATCTAACTTGTTCCTCAGTATCAAAGTGAAATTGTGACTGTCAAACACCAAACATTCTTAATTACATGTATAATGCATTTCTAGATAGTGTAATTATGTATGCAAATACACATTAGTTTTGTGAGATTAGATTAATATTAATTTGCATGGTGTCACTATAAACACACAGTTTCTAAGCTCCCCTCCCTGTCTGCAGGCTAAGATCCAGATTCATTAAGTACATAAATTTCCCCGCTTGCCTCACTGTAATGGAATATGAATTGATGTCTAATGTTATCAAGTGGAATTAGTAGCATTACTAGAAATAATAGCATTTTGCTCTCTCTCTATTGCTGACATGGACACGCCTACTTGAATCATTTGGGACTCACAGATACAAATATTTAAGAACAAAACCATTTGGTCTATTACAAGGGGATTTAAACTGCTGGCTGCATTGCAATATTAATTGCATTTAGCTACGGGACTTGGAAGCAGTAGGGCATAACTGGCAAAAGAGCACAGGCCCAGGATAGGATCGGACTTTGTCACATGTAAGCATGTATGAACCAATTTGGCCAAATTCAAATGCAAAATTACAGAATAACGATTTCGTTTTTGCAGCAGGATTGTGTCCTATTTCATATCAAGGAACACCGCTAAAACTGTGTGCCCTCCACTATTTAATCTCATTCTATTGACCTCAATGCACAAAACAAAAATGTGACTTTACAGTACTGTTCCTGCATCTATAAAACTAGACACGGTCACTCCTTGACAAGTGTACTGCAAGTGTACTGTATAGTCTGGCCATAGCTAAGCAGCCAGAGCGAGAAGACATGTCCAAGGACCGCAGCAGGGGTGTGACCTCTACCCTGAAATGACAGAGCTTTGCAAGATGGCTACACAGGCAGCCTTATTTCTATCCCCGAATTACAAGTGCGTGGTTCATATTTACTAATAAACATCTCATTGCCCCCAACTCTTCCCATCAGCTCGGAACAACATCATCATTTTACCAAACAAGACCATGCATTTTGGCAAAAAGTTTGCAGGCTAATGCAGAATCGAACATACAGCACAGTTGTGTTCACGGGATGTAGTTTCTATCCCAGCTGTCGGAATGCCAGTACTCAGTATGCCGATTCTGGAATGCCACACCGGTCATAATCCCAGTGCCAGTATGCCAAATATAAGTATTGGGGTTAAGGGAGAGGGTTAGGTTTACAGTTAGGGGTTAGGGTTAGGCACTAGGGGGAGGGTTAGGGAAAGGCTGCAGGAGGGGGAGGTTTACTGTAGGTTTAGGCTGTGGCAAGGGAGGGGTAGGAGAAGGGTAGTATACTTACCGGCTTTTGTCGGGACTGTAACCTAGTCGGGGTGCTGGCATCATGTTTAAAAATCTAGATTCCCCGATCCCGATCTAAAAATAGTCAAAATTGGCGAGCAAGGAATTTTTCACATTTTGAATTTTCCCAATCCGCAGACGGATCAAAGATCATTAATGGCCGTGGATCCGTTGGACCAGTTGCAAGTTAATGATGATCACATCTTTGCACCTAACACATGTATAGAAAAGTTGCACATATCTTAAGATACCCCTATATATATATATATGTACCCCCCTCCCATCAAAAGCATAACCAGCCCCGGGCTCCTGACCCAGTCCTGGTTCCTAAAATTCCGGGGGAAAAGCGAGTAGGGTTCCCCAACATTTTAGAAACCAGCACTGGGCTCCCAGAGCCAGTCCTGGTTTTAAAAATAGGTGTAAAACAAAGCATGGGGTTCCCCCTCTTTTTAAAACCAGCATGGGACTAATTTCTAGCCGGGGTGTGATGCCCCAGCCAGGGGACCCTTTCACCGGGTCATCCTGGCCAAAGAATTAATAACCTAAGCTAGTCAGCACAAACCGGGGATCTCAGGGGAGGTGGGAACCCCCCAATAAAGGGGTTCCCATCTCCTGAACACCCCAGGCTTACGCTGAAGCCCGGGGCTCTTCCCTGCACCCCTGGCCGGTTGGTGCAAGGGTAATAGTGGGGGAATTATAATGTAAACTATTGTTTTTTACAGTGGAACTACAGGTGCCAGCGTGCCTGCCCTTTGGCACTTGTGGAACTACAAGTGCCAGCAGGCAGCTGGCACCTGTACTCCCAATGTAAAAAAATAGTCAAACAAACATAAGACACACACGCCATTTAGTTTACAAGTTTATTACAAACATAACAAACTCACACATACTTACCGACTGCCAGATGTTCATGTCCCCTTCTCCAGGTAGAAATCCAATGGGTTACCTGTAAAAAAAAACAATACTCACCTACCTCCAGGCATAGATTCTGTCCCCTTCACCAGTAGACTCCAATGGATCATGGCAAAACAAAAAAAACAGTGACCCGTGTTATCACATATACCTATACAACGCGGAATGACAGAAGACGAAATTCTCTTGGTCCACCAGCCAATCAGATGCCTCTCTATTTGTATCGGCTGCTGATTGGCTGTGACCCACTTGCTGTAGAGTGACAGGCACTTGGGTCATATACTTGTCTGAGCTGGTATGAGTTACAATTTTATTTGTTTTGCCAAGACCCATTGGAGCCTACTGGAGAAGGGGACAGACTCTACACCAGGAGGTAGGTGAGTATTGTTTTGGTGTTTTTACACGGAACCCATTGAATATGTACCTGAAGAAGGGGACGTGAACAACTGGCAGGTTGTAGGTAAGTATGAGTGTTTTAGGTGTGTTATAAAATTGTAAAATCTACAATGTGTGGCCTTGTGGTTTTTTTTTTTTTTTTTTTTACAGTGGGGGTATGGGTGCTGGCCGCCTGCTGGCACTTGTAGTTCCACAAGTGCTAATATCAAGACAGAAAGAGAGGTGTTGTCTTAGATGGTGTACTAAATTAAAATATAACTTTTATTATTTGTACTATTAAAAATTGTTGTTGCAATGCTGATATGCAATGTATTTGATTTATGCTTTTGTATGTCTATGTGTGTTGATATAGCGACCTCGCAATCAATGGAGAGGTGCATACAGCAGTGTTATACGTAGCCATTCACAACAGATTCTATTGACGAGTCTATATTGCTTATTCACAGAGTTACACTGTGATATGAATGCAAAACATAGTGGATACCAGTACTGTGTTGAATCTCCAATTATACCAAGGTAAAGTTTCAACTTATGATTTTCTATCACCAAGTTACATTATGATTCAAATGTGAAACATTCTGTTACAGATACTAATGTAACAGCTCACCGTGGGCTCTATTTACTACAAACCGCATTTGTAATGCAGATTGTAGTGCGATATTACCGAGTGAATTCGCATTGCGAATTCAGGCAATATCACAGGGATTTTCTACAAATCCCTTGCAGGGACAGAGCTTGCGAGAAAGCTCCGTCCCTGCGAATCCCCTCTGCACACTAGTCACTGTATTTTCACCAAAAAATACTGTGACAAGTGCCCCGCGCATGCGCCGACCGGCCGCCACTGCTACCCCCCGGCGCTAAGACCCTCCCCGTTTGCTAAGCCCCACCCCTGAGTTCGCAGATTCCCCGCGACCCCCCTTCCTCCCCTGCGACCCCCCCTCTCCCTTAATTACACTTACCTGCATGATCCGGGCTCCGGTGGTGTCCTCCATGTCCTCCGGTCAGCTGATCCCATACTGTACTGGGACCCTGTCTGGTGACGACCGGGCCGCAGTCCAGCATGGGAGATCAGCTGACCGGAGGAAGGATATCAATGGAGCCCCGATCACCGGTCCCTGGAGTCTGGTAAGTTTGGGTTTTTTTTACTTTTTTTTTTCTTTTTTTTACAGTGTATCAGCGTGTGGTCTGTTTAGACCACACAGCTGATCACTGGAGCCGGCTCCGGGCTCTGCTCTCCCCATCAGAGTGGAGCAGGAGTCTGGTAACCGGGGAAGACCCTTTTTAATTATCACAGGGTTTTCCCAGGTATTTTTTCACAATTTATTTTTAGTAACTTGGCCAGATCACATTTCCCATTACAATTATGGGAAATGCGATCTGCTTACTAAAAATAAGTGATACTTAGGGGTTGGAGTAGAATTTTAGAATTCTACTCCAATTGCCCATTAGTAACTGTAGGTGATACTAATATAATGTGAAAACGGTGTGAAAACACAGTTTTTCACTTTAATTTAGTAAAAATAATGTTAATAAATAGAGCCCTAAAGGGATAGCATTAAACATCATTATACAGAGAATAACAGGCAGATGATGACCTGTGAATACTTTAAAAGGAATTATTGATTAATCTTAAGCAAACCTTACCTGAGCAGAACTGAACTATATCAGAGTACTTAACTTATATATCAATTCATACTATCAACATTATATTGTGACATAAGTACGATATTAGATGCATTTGAACGCATCTATCTAGAGAGTAGACAATTCAACACAATATCCACTTATTGCTTTCACAGAATTATACTGTGTTATAATAACAACACACAGTAACAATAACATGGAATTGTTATTGGATATTTACTACTGGGAGAACAGAAGGCTGTATTAATAACACGCATTATAGCTGCTAGTACGGGTATATACTTAATATCTTTAAGTAGGTGAAAATATTTGAATTAAATTAAACCTAAGGCACTTTATAAATATACATTGTGTCCACTAAACTATATATGATTTGTATGGGTTATTATTATCAACAATATAAACAAATCATAGTAGTGGATCTTACTTACACTGTCTTTTAATATGGTAAATTTGCACCTAAATTTATGCCCTGATGTACTAATAGATCTGTAAAACACACAATAGACCAATTTGATTGTTAACTAATCAATAAATACACAGTGAGACTTTTTTTCTTGTTTTTTAAACACAATTGTCTTTATTTTTATACAATTCACCAATTTATGTTTGTATATATGTATGTCCTCATATTTCGCTGTTAGATCAACAATTTTTAATAATAGAAATAATAAATATTTTAATTTGTGCGTCATCTAAGACAACACCTCTCTTTTCTATCTTGATATTATTACCTATGTAAAGTTGTCAATGGCAGCACCCCCAGAATAATATTATCAAATAAATCATAAATGTATACACCACCTGTGCATTTATATGGGGTTTATATCTCAGAAGTGTGAAGATAACAATATTACTGGTGCAGTAATCAACTCTATTTCCATTGTACATAAGTTCCACAAGTGCCAAAGGGCAGGCACGCTGGCACCTGTAGTTCCACTGTGAAAAACAATAGTTTACATTATAATTCCCCCACTGCAGGGGGGTGCAGGATAGAGCCCTGGGCTTCAGCGTAAGCCTGCGGTGCTCAGAAGAGGGGGTACCCCTTTATTGGGGGGTCCTCACTTCTCCTGAGATCCTCGGCTTGGAGAAACTGTACCTGCCTTAGGGCTGGTGCAAGTTTCGATGGTTCACAGATGGTGCGTCTAAAGACGCACCAGGAAGGATTTACAATGCTGCACGACACTGCAATTAGACATCTCAGTATTCATAAAAATCGACAGTGACATTAGCATAAAGATGCAGGCGCAGTTGCAGCAAAAGTCCCAGATGTGACTACAGTCATCTCTCTCCATGATGAAGGATCCAGCTACACTAAGTGGCCAATTACCTGTTTGCACTTCTCCTGAAACTCCTTAACTCCCAGGCAGTAGGGTCTTTTGATCCCCACTTAGCTCTAATCAAAAGTTAATATCTTAAACAATTTTATGATTAGGACCCAAATGTGACCTTTGATATTGTAAATTCTGTTTGTCTTCTTTCTTGCTTTCTTACAACTCATTAACAAATTGCACTGGACTCAGTCTTAATTATCAGTGCGGAGGACAAACTTGTCTGTGAACAATAAGTCACCGGAAAGTATTGATTACATGTAAAACCGTCCTCATTAGTGCAAATGCATCCTTCATTTTTCAGTCCCATTCTGAAAGTTGAAAATAGGATTTTCC
The DNA here is from genome assembly GCA_031769625.1 of Taudactylus pleione. Classification (NCBI taxonomy): domain Eukaryota; kingdom Metazoa; phylum Chordata; class Amphibia; order Anura; family Myobatrachidae; genus Taudactylus; species Taudactylus pleione. The sequence goes on along the minus strand of JAUIMM010000104.1, from coordinate 4,631,727 downwards.
TGTGCCTTGCATGTGATTTATTCCTGAGTTTCTTAATGAGGCCTCCTGCAGGTCTCAGGTACGTCAGCCAGGGCATCATACTGTATTTTAGAGTGGGATAATTAATTGCTCTGATAACCTCCAATGTATTTATCAAAGGAAGAAAAGTCAATTGAATCTGTTGTAACAAAAAAAAACACAGTAACATTACTGCCAATGAAAGTCAGGTAAAATTTTTACTATCTATTTGTATTATCTGGATTTTATAATTTAATATTTATTCAAATTGAGCATTTAGGGGCTGAAGCAGTGTTGAATGTACTGTATACCAGTACTCCTAGTGTATGTTATGTATTTTTGCACTGCATTTGTTCAGATGGGATGTAGTCAGAATTCCGACGCCCAGGAAGCCTTCTGATGGAATCCCGGCATCAAAATCCTGATTTAGGACTAAAGATAGGTGCCTAAATCCCGACGCCTATCTTTAGCCCGACAGACAGCTTCCCGAACGAAGGTAAGTGGGGACAGGGTAAGCGGGGGATGGTTAGGTTTAGGCACCCCCAGGGGGACTTAGGGTTAGGCACCCCTGGAGAAGGTTAGGGTTAGGCTAGGGGAAGGGGAGGTTAGGGTTAGGTTTAGGGTGCGGGAAGGGGGGGTTAGATTTTGGGAACCCACGGGAAAACTTAGAGTTAGGCACCACCACTGGAGTTTTCGGATTAGGCATCCCTAACGGAGGGTTATGGGGGGGCGTAGGGATAGGGTACTTACCTTAGCTGTCGGGATTCTGCTTGTTCAGGCTTCTGGCGTCAGCATTTCACCCGGCGGCTATTCAGCCGTCATGATTTCATACCCAACCCATTCAGATAATGAGAACACGCAAATGAATGCAGTGGTGGGGTTTACCTAGGGGCTGCAAGGCTGCTACCCCCATAGTAACCCCCAGTGCTTGGGGGCTTGATTCAGATTTGACAATAGAGTAAGAAAGAACGAGTAACTGTGCATCTTGCTTGGTTTTATATCTAAATATATATATATATATATATATATATAGAGAGAGAGAGATTAGGGGACCTTGAAGGCCCTGTGCATGCTCTGTAGCAATTAGTACCACTCTGGAATAGTATTCGCTGTGGATGCAATGAACAGCTACAATGCTTTTGATATTATAATAATAAATCACAGCGAAGAGTAATATTTTTGTCGCTGTGGTTACTAAACATAAAAAATAAAATTACATTACGCAGTAATTTTAATTTGATTAAAAAAAGGTCTCCTAGACCCTTTTATCTAATTTCATATGAAATAAAAATAAATCTAGTTTGCACTAGCGTGGAATTTGGTCTTTGTTTGTTAGAAGCAGATGAAGAACTGATTCTAAGCAGGTATTGTGATTCACGCAGCCGGAGCTCCGGCATAACAGACTGAAATACAAAGACGGCTGAAAAAAAAAGAGAAAAGAAACAGAAAAATTGCAAATATCTATTATAAACAAATGAGGCAGTGAATCTTTGTATCTCTCAACTGTGTTGTGCTGTCATGTTTTATATAGAGGAATAGTGGATGTAAAGAAGACAGATAATAAGTGTGAGGAAGGCAGTAAGATAAAGATTGAGTGGATGACACCTACAGTAAGATAGAAAGAGAGAGACTGAGCTGAGAACTTATTCAAATAAATCAGCCAAACAAGGAGTGTGAGAAAACTACAATACTGTCAAGTAGCAGATAAAGTACTACAGGGAAAAAATGAACAAATACGCAAGTGACAGGAAATTGAGAGAGAAGTATTATATAGGCCAGGTATTAGCAAATATTTACAGGTTATTTACTGTCTCTATCAAGTCAGATATTTCTCCTAGTGGAAATAAGAATACATCTTGCATGTAATTGGATAGTCTTCTAGTTGTCTGTGGTGTGAATACAGTACAGCGGGTAAAATAAGTATTGAACACATCAACATTTTTCTTAGTAAATATATTTGCAATGGGGCTATTGTAATGAAATTTTCACCAAATGTCAGCAACAACCCATGCAATCCACACATGCAAAGAAATCAAACCGTAGATGTCCATAAATTAAGTTATGTGAAATGACACAGGCAAAAAGTATTGAACACATGAAGAAAGGGTGAAAATGTCATTAGAAAAGCCCCATTACAAATATATTTACTGAGAAAAATTTTGATTTGTTCAATACTTATTTTAACCGCTGTATGTAGGGCCGCTGTGGCTGCCTTGAAACATAGGATTTTATGAAATGTGTTAATTATCTAGCGCCTGATAACATAGTGTTAATTAGGGAGTGGGAGCTGTGCTCACTGGGCATCTCATTGTATATACACATTTTTATATATAGGAATCTCATTATACTGTTGCTGAATACTTTTCTAATTTTTAATAATCCCAACATGTACTACATATAAATACACTCTAGTGCATTTTTGTCCTTGGCATAAAGCCCTTATAGATGCAACAGGCACATATTGTTTCCTTAACTTAATTGTTGGTCAAGGACTTCAGCAATAAGAATTATAGATGTGCACTTCAGTTTTCGTGAAAACCGTACACACCCAAACTTTGGGGTTCTAAGTCAAATTCAGTCCTGGCTCGGATCAATTTTGGGTCTCCGAGCAGAACCAAGGCCCTGCTCAGGTTTGCTGTAAATTCAGAACTTAAATTTAAAAAACTAATCTTGGGTTTTGGATTGCATGTAAACAGGTCGAAAGTACAATTTTGTACCTGCTGTTATCAATTTTAAAGAAATTAAAAACCAAAATGTAATCCAAACCAAAAAACTTGGGCATGGTTTTGCCAAAACTATAACATTTCAGGGTGGTTTTACCAAAACCAAAACATGGGGGTCCACGCACATCTTTAATAGGAATCAGTAACAAAAATGACACACAGTAGGTTGTAACATTCTGATGTTACAAAACAGCATTCACTAGCCATGCATAGAGAATGAGAAATCTGTGAATGCTCACAGATTTATGTGCCATTATAGAATGTGTAAAAATAATGGAAGTGCTTATACATGACGGGTTACATTGAATTGTAGAGCTAAGTTTGTGGGTAAATCACACTTGCCTACTCTCCCAGAATGTCTGGGAGACTCCAAAAACAAAAGGACCTCCAAGAGAGATGTTCAATATTCCCTGTCTTGTGTCATCATGACGCTGCCCCCCTTTGCACAATACTGTACCTCAATTTCTGCCATTGTGTGACAGGGTGTGGGGCCACAATGATCCCATTTGCAATGTCCCCCCCACTCCCTGCCTATGCTGGACACCTGCATCTCCCCTTAGGATGAAAAAACGTAGGTAAGTAAGTGTGGGATATGACTTTTTTTTTTTAAATGATAATTTCCCCTTTAAGTAACACCACTACTGCAAGAGGGGCACGTAGTCCAGTCTTTGGGGTTCTTACATTTAATATTACCTTTGTAGCACTGCTGTCAATTGACTTTACATTTAATAGGAAACACTTTGAGATTTGGGGGATTATTTAATAATGGGCCTTATACAGAGTTGGGAATAGAGTAAGAAAGAACCAGTAGCTGTGCATCTTGGTAACACCATGTTGCACTGCAGGTGGGGCAGATGTAAATGTGCAGAGAGATTTAGATTTGGGAGTGGTGTGTCCAAATGCCCCATGTTGGAGACCATACTTTTAAATCCTTATGATTGCTTATGATCCATATTAGTCTTCATGCCGTGTTTTGCCATTAAAAGCATTACTATTTTAAATTTGTGAATTAAGCATGCCAAGAAGCAGCAGCTTTTACAAGCCAATTCTAAATAAATTATCCTATTAGTTTCCTAGAAGCTTACAGCATTTGTGGTTGAAAGACATTGGGGTGTTTTATCTGGGTTGAGTATGGATTGTCGGCAGTCTGGATGCCGCTGGTCAGAATATCGACAGCGGCATCCCAACAATAAGAATCCCGACACCCATAGGTAAGTATACTAGCACTAACCCATACCCTAACTCTCCCTCCCCGGTGCCTAACCCTTACCTCCCCCCCTAGTGCCTAAACCTAACCTCCTTCTCCCCACACCCTAAACCTAACCCTCCCTGGTAAGTGCCTAATCCTCCCTCTAGTGCCTAATCCTAACCGCTAACCCTAACCCTCCCCTGACCCCCGATATTTACCTCCAGAGTGGCGGCGGTTGGGATACTGGTGCTGGGATCCCGACACTGTCAGAATTTCAGTGCCGATATTTAGACCGCCGGCATCCAGCACTTCGGGATGCTGACTATATCCCGTTTTATCTGTATGATTTTCTACAGTACTTGATCCACTAGTTTTCCTAATTTAAATGATCATTTTTAGATTATTCTTAAAGTTGTATAATTAGACAATCATCAGCCCTAAGGGGAAAGCCGGTAAGTGCTGCTGCAAAGTTATCAAAGCCAAAGAGAATGAGAAGAGAGGTAAGGGGCCACAGGAAACTTCTCTATAGTAAATCTGCCACCACTTTGAAATTAGAGCACAGCACCAAAGACACCAAAAGCTGGGCAATTTGTGTAGACTTATTTATGCTCACACCTCCAAAGAGAAATCAGCTTCTGAGTCATATCCCATGAAGCCACTGGATAATTGGGTAAATGATGGAAAAGCTGAATCGGCCCCATTGTGTAGTATTCTAAATATTTAATAGTAATGAAAAATTAGATAAAAAATGTGTGCATAAACATACAGTGATATTAGCTTATGTCAAAGGTGCAGCAACCATCTAAGAATGACAAACACCACTTTAAAAGACTCCAAAGAGAGCTACCATAAGACATGTTGACTCCAAGGGCTGTTCACCAAGCAGAGGAAAAGTTGTGAGCTTCCAGGAGAGATTCTGCCCCAAAAGTAAAATAAAAAAATAAATAATAATAATAATAATAACCATCATTATCATAATAATAATAATAATAATAATAATAATAATAATAATAATAATAATAATAATAATAATAATAAAAACAATAATAGTAGTATAATAGTTAAAATAATAAACCAATAAATATAAGTTAGGGGGAAAAAGTCCCTAGTTCCAGCAGGGCCTCTATAGTGGGGTGAGGGTCTCCCAAATGAACTCCCCTGCAATCCTGTATGGAAGATTAGAATGCTTACCGGTGTGTCTGGTCTGTCCAATCAGTGGCCTAATAAAAGTTAAAGGTGCTCCAATCTGGGAATCCTAGCAATCAGCGCAAAACGGGGCAGGGATGTGTCTTCTGCAGAAAAGTGTAGTAATCAAGTATTATTGAGAAGTTAGGGTCACCAAACAATATTTTGCTAAATGCTCCTTAGGGTCTTTATCGTGTTCTATTTTGATTCTCCATTAAGAATGAATAAGAGTTGACAAACCGAATAGAAGAGATTCAACTTTAAGGTCTACTGTAGTATTGCTGCTAGAAGAAAATATGACTTGTTTTAATAAATCTACACAAAACTTCTCATTCTTATTTACTTAAGAACACATTGCTACAGGGGAGCAAAATTAAGTCACAGTTGGTTCTATTTCTTGGCCAAATCCTATTTAAGCATTCCCCAATAAGAGACCTAGACAACGCTGCTCGATAATCTGTTGTTTCTCTGGCAGAGAAATGTTCACAGGGTGATGAAAATAGAACAGGATGTGCTTCAAATCCCTAACACACAAAACATCCTAATTAGTGTCATTAACTGAAAACGGAGGCCAAGTATTATATTTCAGAATTACCAGTAATGTTCTTCTCCCTTCCTGTTCACATATGCAAAGTTTTAGCCCAAATAAATGTGGCAATTAGTGAAAGAATTATATACGAGATTCAACTTGTTTTTCTTACATTTAATGTTTCCAAGGTTGAATATTGAATGTGCACATAACCTGTGCTTCCAGACTTTTTTTTTAATATGTTCCTAAGTACTAACATTAAAAGCATAAAGCAAAAACAGGAGGAAAATTTGATGTACCGTTGACCAATTAGTGTTCTTAACATTTATCTGAGAATTATCTCTAACATCTGCTCAGTTTATCTTGGGACTGTTGGAGTTTATGACTGATGAGGACAAAACAGGAATGTTCTTGAGGCTCATATGCTATACACATGTGATGCCCCAAAGGTGTGGATGTGTGAGCTGGTGTGGATCAGATGAAAGCTGGAATTACTTTCTTGGTGACTCCTCCTCTTTGGCAGGAATTTAGACCACAATAGACCACAACCTAGCAGAGAGGTAAGGCTTCCTCACCCAAGTGTTTTGCAAAGAGAACTTTCAGATTTATTAATAGCAACCCAGAAAGGTTGGACTAGGCCACTGGATTTGGAAGCGTTGCTTTGGATGATTTTAAATAAGTGTTAATTTTAGTACCCTGCTCCTTGCAGAACCCATTCAGTTCCTCTTTCCTGTGGTGCAGTGTGTGGCTAGCAATGTGGGAAGGTGGAGTGTCTCTTTTTAGTATTTAATAGGCTTTGTTGGGAGATGGAGTGTCAGAGTATGGCTAACAATGCAGCAAAGGTGGAGTATCACAATACTTGTCTACTCTCCTGTAACAATCAGGGGGACTCCCAACCCACACAGTAATCCATTACATCTACATCCTGGTAACAATCCTGGTGGGAAACATATAAAAGTTGATCTCTGTACAGTGTATGGCTGGCAATGGGGCACTGTGAAGTATATATGTGCAGTATGTCTAGAAATCTGGGGAGGTGGAGTGTCTGTTGCAGTGTACAGTATGTCTGCAGGGGCACATGGGGGGTTCCCTGCTGCCCAGAAACACACCCTCAGCTTTTTGTAACAGCATATGTTCAGAAGCAGCTGTAAGGCATCACTACAACCATATGTGACTCCACCCACAGCTCCGTCCATACCCGTGCCCATTTATATGTAAAATGAGCCTGCAGTTTCCTGTCTACTCCCTGGTAGTAAAGCACTGAGAGATAAAAATTTTATTAGTACACAAGTGTAAAAGTTTCCCATAGCAACCAATCAGCTTATACTGTAGCTATGGTAGGTAGAAGCTGATTGGTTGGTATATGTATCTTGTCCTCTTCTCCACTCTTTAGAAGGTTTGATACACTTCCTGATAATCTTTTTATAGTACTGAATAGTGCTGTATGTGACAGTAGCTTGTGAGTATGGTGGAGTGCGTGGCATAAGGGTCTCCCAGTGGCAGATTCATTCTTAGCAATACTTTATATTTGACCAATAAAGAACTTTTAAAAGCAGGAAAATTGTTGAGGAGTAGACATTAGTGGCCTCAAAAATGTTGCTGCTCCTTATATTGCTTTACTGTGTGGCACAGTTGTCAGCATTCCTGCCTTACAGCACTTGGGCTGTGTGTTCCATTTGTACTCAGACACTAAATGTTTGAAGCAGAGATGTGCACAGACACTTGGCAATCAGCAACCACATTTTGAAGATTTCAGTGACTGTGGCAGTTAAACATTCAACATGGCACATCTAGGAAACAGAGTGGTACTGGACAATTGATTGGTATGTAAATTTAATTACATTTTTGGATTCTGAAGCAAATTTATGAGTGAGGAGAGGGATCTGAGGAGATCTGAGCCCCGCCTCGGGTTTTCCCACCATGCTCAGATTCCAAATCGAAGCAAAATGTCATCATCCCGGCATTGGATTTCATAGGTTTTGGATTCTATAAAAGTCCCTTCTGTGGTGATTCGGGTACCATTTCATAAAGGGGCGCAAGAAGGAGAGCACATACTAGACTGCCAAGGTAGAAATTAATTAATAATTACAACTAGGTGAACATGTCACATGTTTTGCTGTTTAATGAATTAGTCGATCCTATATTAGAAACCAAGAATGTTTTAATTAACCAATAATGAGATCAGAGGCCTGAGGGAGGTGGAGTATATGTAGTGGAAGGCAGGAAAAGGATGTATTGATTTGTTTGTAAATTTAAGTAAATTTTTTAATTCTGAAGCAAATTTATGAGGCAGAAGGGGAGCAGTTTACAGAGAAAATGATCCCATTAACATCAGTTCCTGCCCCAGTGGAGCTTACAACAATCTATGATCCCTATCACATGTGCACACACATATAGACCAGGGTTAATTTTTGTAGGGAGACAATTTTTAAACTACTAGTATATTTTTCGAGTGTGGGAGGAAAACGCAAATGAGAGAAGTGGAAAGCATTGTTGAAAAACAAGCAACCAAAATTCCAATGAAGTTGATTCCTGAGACAAATTGAATAATTGATGATTTAATAACACTAGTCTGCATCTGCTGAGAAGCTGCAGGAAATGAAGCCTATATGCCTGGATGAGAAGATGGTGATGGATGGCATTGGATACAAAAGAACATGAACACCCTAATAAAGTACAGTAATATACAGTACACTGCCTGTAAAACACACACAATCCTGGAAAAGCCAATAATGAAAAGTGGTGCAAGATGGAATGCTTTCATGCAGCTTTGCAATTCCGTCCTAAGCTGTATCACCCCCATAGTTGGGTGTCTGGGTACAAACCCAGAAGTAAAGTGATTGCATACTTCTTACTCATTGCCGGGAAGGGCTCTTATCAGAGGCTGTGTCATTGGCACTGAAGCTTGGTACGTAACCCTGACAAAGAATATTACTTATTGTCGCAATATGTGGCAATAGGAATGTTCATTACTTGATTACTGTAATTTTTAATAAATATGCCTCAAAATGAGCTGCAGAGTAATTTTACTAAAACATCTAAAAAGGAACAATGGAGGTATCCCCCATAGCAACCTATCATGTTCTTTCAATCATTTTCTAGACTGTATTAAATGATAGATAGAATATGATTGGTTGCTATGGGGAATACTTAGACGGTTTAGAAACTTTATCAACTGCTGATCTTAGTGGTCTAATCAAGACTGATATCAATCTACTCAGTTTCAGAGATAAACAGTATTGACAGTGACTTATGCTTAGTAAACAGGGCACAGGTTTAACTGCTTAGTAAACCACACAGTAGGTCAGAACCACTGAGAAATTGGGTGGGACCAGTTGCTGGTGGGTTTGTTCACTGGAGCAGTTGCAACTACACCCAACTGATGCATAATCGTGGCATCGCAGCGGAGTGGTTATGCCTTACCTGCACTCCCGGGCTGCATTGGCTTAGGCCTGGGTATTGTGTACCTCCCCTCCCCTATTAAAGCACCACTGGCAATAGAGATTATTTGTTCTTATTTAAGGTAACTCACAATAAATTGACCTATGTGTGTGGTAAAAATCTTATAGGGTTTGTATTTCTTTGTATGTTACTACTAGGCCTAAGACTACTATGTCTGTTGAAGGATATTTCCTATCTATCTGTAGCTTATCATTTTATATATTTATTTATTAGCAGTTTCTTATATAGCACAGCATATTCCATTGCGCTTTACAATTGGAAACATAAATAGAACAAAACTGGGTAATAACACACAGATATATCAAGCTGATGGATCAGTATGAATGACCGCCGGACCTATGTCCAGCAGTTCAAATTCCGACGCTGAAAGACCGGCAGGAGTGAAGATCCCGACAGGAAAGTGTACTAACTAACCTAACCCTCTGCCCCCCCCCTAACCCTCCCTTAGGGGTGCCTAACCCTAGCCTCCACCCCTAGTGCCTAACCCTGACCCCCCCATAAGTGCCTAAACCTAATCCCCGCAGCCTAAACCTAACCCTCCCGGGGGCGGTGCCTAACCCTAACCTCCCCCCCGGGGGTGCCTAACCCTAACTCCCCCTTCCCCTAGCCTAATCCTTATTCTCCCGGGGGGGTGCCTAACCCTAAATCCCCCCCGGGAGCCCCTAACCTAACACACACCCCCTCCGCACAGCTGTCCGCGCCCTCCGTCCGGCTTACCTTCGTTTGGTATGTCGGGGGTCAGCATTTCGACCGTCGGCTTCCTGACTGCATCCCCATGCTGATATCATTACTGAAAGGATGAAAGGGGGGCAGACAGATCCATTTGGAAATTTAATTAACTAGTTTGTTAGTGCCACTGACTATATAGGTTTAGGAAACTATCTCCATCTAAGTGTAAAATTATAATTTTTTTATTTGAGTTCTGGTATATTTTGCAAGCAAGGAATAGGTTAACCCATGCATGGAAGGGTTTAAGATAACAAGGTCTTTGTGAACAGAAATTCTGATTTAATTTGCACACACTGCACCTCACACAGAGCTCCAGGTGATGCTCAGTTTACCCCGTCAAATTGCTCATGTTGGCTGGTCGGCATTTTGCTTATGATATATCAGACAGGATCAGCTAAGGACGCTAGTTGCCTAGGCGATTAAGCTTTATATTGTCAGCTTTACAAGACAGCCTTTTCAATATTGTTCACAGCAGAGATTAATTGTACCTGATCATTCACCAAGCTGTATTTTAGCCTTCTAAATGGAATTAATCAATATTTCAAACAAAGCCAACAGAATTATTTCACACACACAAGTCTTGTTCTTAATTCTTTCCATTAGAGCTAATGTTAATCCAGCTGTGCTTTGTACCTGACAATTTAAAAAACAATGTGTAAGAAATAGCACCTAAATTGATGTGTCACTGATAGGGAACAGTTAGCCCGCCATTAGCAGCTTTCACCCAGGACGCTTTGTTCCTGATCTTTTCCAAATCTGAATGAGTGTTACCTACAAGGTATATATATTTTTTTCTCTCTCCAGTAGATCTTTGTGTTGTCACAATCACATCTCTCACTCTCACCTAATACTCACCTAATACTCCTAGGAGTCATCTGAAAATGAACCATTGTCTCCTGGTCTCAAGATTTCCTAGCCCATTCTCCTTTATTTTTCTGACACTTGTCTCCTATACTAATCTCACAAACTAAGCCCTTTCTTCTAGTCCTTTCCTTTCACTCGTACAGAATGTCCAGAAGATGCACACATTTTTCAGGAGAGAAGTGCAGCCTCCAATATCCTTCCAGGGGAATTGGGCCATCCAGTAGATTGATGACATGGTCCCCAATAAATAATGGCATGAATCACTACATTTTATAATGGGGGTAGATCAATGATGGGGCCCGGAGGAGGAGGTCAATTTGAAAGGTGAAGGGACACACCTCCCATCTGGACCTTTTCCTCCGGGATCCACCACAGGGCACTATCAATTATATTAATATGTTGGTAAGCTTGAAGAGGACTGAGGGCTTCAGACTGATGACCATGTGTACTAATAAAGCTAGATACACACCTGACATATACTGTATGAGAAAGGATCGACAATTTTATAAAATTAATTTTATGAACCAGAACTGGCTGAGCAGTTTGGGGTTGCTTATGCTTTTGGAGGGGTACCCTATGTATTTTTTTTTTAAACATTAAATATTACAATACTGATTCAATGTAGAAACATAAGCAAATCACAAATCACACTGATCTGTGTGTGTTTCTGCCAAACTCGCAGCTCAGGAGGTGGTCTGTTTGAACATATTTCCAATCTCTAATCTCTGCTCAAGCTTCTAACCCCAAGTGACTTTTTAATACATTTAAACTGCTTCTTACCCCTCCATCACCCAAACCACCTTCTACTATCTGTGCACAAGATTTTGCTTCCTATTTAGGGACAAGATTGATAAGATCCAAAATGAAATGGTAGGCTCTTCCTCAGCTAGTGACCTGCTCAATTCCCTACCTGAACCCTCTGGCACATTCTCTTCATTTGATCTCACAAACGAAGATGAAGTATCTACACTCTTCTCATCCTCCTACTCTATTACCTCTCCTCTAGATCATATACCCTCACAAATCAGTAAAGCTCTGTGCTTATCCCAACCCTAACTAAAATCTGTAATCTCTCTCTCTCTATTGGCAACTTTCCATCACTGTTCAAGCACGCAGTGATTACTCCCATTCTGAAAAAACAAAATTCTGACCCTAATAGTCTCTTAAATTACCGTCCTATCTCCCAGCTCCCATGCCCCTCCAAGCTACTTGAGAGACTTGTCTAAACCCGCCTCACACACTTTCTTAACTCACACAACTTATTGGACCCACTTCAGTCCGGCTTTCATTCCCAACACTCCACAGAGACAGCACTGACTAAGGTAGTAAATGATCTGGTCACTGCCAAGGCTAAAGGCCATTACTCACTCCTAATTCTTCTAGATCTCTCTGCTGCTTTTGACACTGTTGACCACTCTCTTCTCATACAAACACTGCAATCCCTAGGTCTTAAGGACACAGCTCTTTCTTGGTTTTCTTCCTACCTATCTGATCGCTCTTTTACTGTTTGTTTTTCTGATTCTGCCTCCTCTTCGCTACCTCTATCAGTTGGAGTACGGCAAGGCTCTGTCTTAGGTTCTTTACTATTCTCAATTTATACCATCTCTCTTGGCAAACTAATCCGCTGTTTTGGATTTCAGTACCATCTGTATGTGGATGATACTCAAATCTACCTATCCTCTCCAGATTTATCTCCATCTGTATTGGTCCGTGTCACTGAATGTCTTTCTGCCATTTCATCTTGGTTGTCATCTCGCCACTTGAAACTTAATATTTCTAAAACATAATTAATTATATTTCCACCGGCCAATAACAGTTACCAACCTGATCTCTCTATCACTGTTGATACCTCGACCATCCACCACGCCCCACAAGCTCGCTGCCTTGGTGTCATCCTTGACTCTGAACTGTCCTTTGTTCCCCATATTCAATCTGTCTCAAAATCATGTTATATACATTTAAAAAACATATCCAAAATTCGACCATATCACACAAGACACTGCAAAAACTCTAATCCATGCACTTATTATTTCCTGCATTGACTATTGCAATAGCCTCCTTACTGGTCTTCCCAAAAACAGGCTATCACCATTACAATCCATTATGAATGCCGCTGCAAGGCTTATCTTCCTTGAGAAACGTTCTTCTTCTGCTGCCCCGCTCTGTCAGTCCCTCCATTGGTTGCCGGTTTTCTACCGTATTCAATACAAAATACTTTCACTTACACATAAGGCTATTAGCCAAACAACACCAACATACATCTCTTCACTCATCTCAAAATATCTCCCAACCCGACCTCTCCGCTCAGCACAAGATCTGCGTCTCTCATCCCCATGCATTACTTGCTCCCATTCACGGTTACAAGACTTTGTTCGCGCTGCACCCACTCTATGGAATAACCTACCTCGCACAATAAGACTTTCCTCTAGTCTCCAATCCTTCAAGCGTTCCCTGAAAACTCACCTCTTCAGGCAAGCTTATCAGATTCCAGAACCTCCCACATAACCTTCATAGCTTCCATATCTAATTACATCCCCTTTTACAGTCCACACACAATCTCACACATCGTCTTTCTCTCACATCCTCATGACATTTGGTCGACATTCCTGTGTGACTATCATGCAGCCAACCAAGAAACTGTGCATTCTGGCTGGACCAAAATGCAATATATAGCACCTATCCTTGTGTATCAAGGCCTATTTCCCTATAGATTGTAAGCTTGCAAGCAGGGCCTTCCTAGCTATATATCTGTATGTTATTATCCAGTTTTGTTCTATTAATGCTTACAATTGTAAATCGCGACGGAATATGCTGCGCTATATAAGAAACTGTTAATAAATAAAAATAAATAAATATTCTAATTAGATGAGATTGTAATCTTGTTTCTTAGTACATTTCCGAGTTGTATCTTTTTCATGAAAAGTACTTCAGATTTTGGCCGATGGTGAGTTTATTCGAGTTTGCAATCTCACCCGAGTTTTACAATGAAAAAAGAAGAATCTCTCCCAAACTCTCCTGAGTTTATCTTTAGTAAATTTGCGAGTTGACAAAAATGCCTAAACTCACCTGAGATTGCAATCTCGACCAAACTCGAATCTTAGTAAATTTACCCCCTAGTGTATCTGCTGTCCCATAATCACAGAAAACAGCAGTACTTTGTGTGCAAACCTAACAGCAGTGCAACTACCTTTAAGTCACAACAAAGATTTCATCCATTATCCTTATACTTGAATCCCTCCAACAGCACAGTCATACTTTCATAAGTTCTTTCATTTCCACTGCATAGGCCTGAGGCACGGAAGGGAGTTTGTTCCCATTATGGTGTAATGGTGCATACACACGGTCAGATTTTTCTTCAGATCCGAACGATAACGATTTAAAAAAATCGTTCAATCATTCATATCTGAAGGAAAATCTGACATATCTGACATGCCTGAACGATGGACGATGAACGATGCGCGTTCCCGATGGTCAGATAACGATATCTGACATCTGATGTGTTTGCAGTCAGACTTGGACGATTCCATTCATTTTTAAGCAGTCAAAATCGTTCAAATCGTTCATTTGACAGATCTGTAACACTGCTATCAGACTACTCTTGAGGAATCAATGAACAGTCGCCACTCACAAGTATTGTGCAGAACACCAAACTCAATTATTAAACAGTTAACATCAGTACATACACGCACTGAATTTTTTTTTTTTTGTGCCTAATAAAAAGTTTCTTGTTCTAAAACTGTTGGAGCTAGAATGTTACACTGTAGGAGCCTAGAACCCAAAAGTTTGGCTTGTTGTTTTGACAGTTTTAAGTCATAAAACATATAATTTAATTCTTCCTGTTCTGTTATTTGAGGTTGTTTTGAGTTTTGTGTGAAACTCCAATGTAATTTCTGTATTTTCGGACTCACTTTCCTCTGATGTCCTCGATTCACTGGTATACACATGAGGTACAGGAACAGATAGCCCTTCTCCATGAAGCACAGGTTTTAGCACTGAAGACATTTGGGATATTTGATAGTGTGCTTAGTTCTACTGGTATGGCCAGTAATACTAGTTAGACAAAATTAACAATCAGTATAGTGGTTCTTAGGCTTATGCCACACAATTGGGACAGCGAACGGCATTAAACAACAATTTCCTTTCATCCATTCTGTCAGATTAGTTGTGCAGGTTATGCAATAAATATGATGTGTTCAGATTATATCCTGGTCACCAAGAGCACAGTCAAAGCAGGACCGTAACTAAGGTGGTGCAGTCAGTGTCGCTGCACAGAGCGGAACAGTCCTGAGGGCAGAACCAACCGCCACAACAATGTTCCAAATGCCTCTGTAGCATTAAAGCCAGTGCAGGCTCGGTGTCTACCACTGGCTGCACTGGATGAGGGAAAGAGGGGAGGGCCGCAGGAAGAATGGTGTGGCCGGTGCCTCACTCACCAGGCTCAGCAGCTGCCACTCCCACTGCAAGTGGAGTTGTCACAGCCAGCATGCAGTGCTGCGCTGGCTGTGAGGAAGAGGTATAGGTGGAGCAGGGCATGGGTAAGAAGGTTGTGTATGCAGTTTGTCTTGTAGGGGGGGCAGGTGAGGGGGGCACTTTGAGGGGTGCAGTGTGAGCGGGAGCAGTGTGGGGATGTGATTGGGTTGTGTGAGGAGGGCAGTGAGCTATGAGTGAGGGCTATGTGAGGAGGGCAGTGAGCTATGAGTGGGGGCTGTGTGAGGAGGGCAGTGAGCTATGAGTGGGGGCTGTGTGAGGAGGGCAGTGAGTTATGTGTGGGGGCTGTGTGAGGAGGGCAGTAAGCTGGGAGGGGGTAGCAGAGTGGGCTGTGATTTGAGGCACTGATAGCTATAAGGGGCGGCAGTGAGAGTGGGGGTATTGGGATATGTGACAAAGAACAGTGCAGGCTATGGTTGGGGCAGTGATAGCTATAGGCCGGGCCTGTGAGCAGTGAGAGTGGGGACAGTGTGATGGGGCAGTGTGGGCTGCGATTGAGGGCAGTGATAGCTATAAATGGGTGCAGTAAGAGTGTGGGCTGTGATTGAGGGCAGTGATAGCTATAAATGGGGGCAGCAAGAGTGTGGGCTGTGATTGGATAGTATAACATGTATAATTGGTTCTATGTGGCCTAATGTATATAAGGGGTACTACTGTGTGGCATAATGTGTTTAAGGGGCTCTATGTGGCATAATGTGTACAAGGGGTACTACTGTGTGGCATAATGTGTATATGGGGCTCTATGTGGCAGAATGTGTATAAGGGGTACTACTGTGTGATATAATGTGTATATGGGGCTCTATGTGGCAGAATGTGTATAAGGGGCTCTATTGTGTGGCATAATCTGTATAAATGGTAGTATATGGCATAATGTGTATAAGGGGTACTACTGTATGGGATAATGTGTATAGGGGTACTTCTGTGTGGCATAATGTGTATAAGGGGCTCTATGTGGCATAATGTGCATAAGGGGTACTACTGCATGGCATAATGGACCTCATTCAGAGCTGCTCGCAAAATGCGAGCACTCGCTCTGAATGAGGGCGGCTGCTTCTATGTTCAGAGCTGGCCTTTAGCCGGCTTTAGCGAGCGGCTAGGTTGATGGTCACAATGGTCAAGACCATCGCGACCATCGGGGCTTGCGACGAGACCCTTGTGGTAGGATCTCATCTACCGCAAGCCCCAGT
Source organism: Taudactylus pleione (assembly GCA_031769625.1). Classification (NCBI taxonomy): domain Eukaryota; kingdom Metazoa; phylum Chordata; class Amphibia; order Anura; family Myobatrachidae; genus Taudactylus; species Taudactylus pleione. The sequence continues at coordinate 4,615,374 of JAUIMM010000104.1, read as the reverse complement.
GAGCTTTCGGCTCTATTAGAGCCGGAAGCTCACCACTGACATCACAAGTGATGTGTGATGTCAGTGGGGCCGCCCCCAAACGGCAGGCGTTCTGTCGGGAACGCCTCCATTTGGCCAGCCAAGCCCCACCACGCCTACAAAAAGTGTGAGCTGTCAATCACCATCGACCACTGCCCCTTTTGTAGTGATCCACAGAGCGAGAGAATTTCTCTCTCGCTCCGAGGCTTGCGCACGCCAAGTGCAACCACTGCGCATGCACAGGGCATCAACATCGACCCGCTTGCAAGCGCATAGGCACTTGTGAGCGGGTCTCAATGAGACCCAATGTGTATAAGGGGTACTACTGTGTGGCATAATGTGTATAAGGGGCTCTACTGTGAGGCGTAACATGTATAAGGAGAACTACTGTGAGATATAACATATAAAGGGGTTTGAGGTACTACTTTGTGATGTAATGTGAATAACAGATGCTACTGTGTGGTGTAATGTGAATAACAGATGTGCGGTGTAATGTGAACTGGTACATTTGTGTGGCCACATCCCATCCCAGTGAGGCCACCACCCCCACTTTATTTTTGGCACATACCTTCACTGCACACTTTCCCTGGTTAAAATATAAGGGGGGGAACCAATGCTCTTTCTGGCACAAGGCACCAAAATGCCTAGCTACGGCTCTGAGTCAAAGTACATTTTCTAAGCCTTTTTTATCAAAAAAAGCCTTTTTTTTATAAGCCTTTTTTCCCTGACTTTATGGTGTGAATTATACATAATAAAAGTTATCAGGATGGTTTACACAACTATGAATTCCAGTGGTGTGAGGGTCTTATATCTAATTTTGGTGATAAACCAACAGTTAGAGTGCTGGGACACAGAGATGGAGGCTCCACCACAAAGCAGTTCACTGTGAGAACATCCCCCAGTTAATGATGGTCATTGAACAGTCCGGGGAGCTTCCTGCTTACTTCTCCATTTGCACGCCGGACAGGAGCTGGGACAGGAGCCAGCAAGCAGAATGGCATCCAGTGCTAAGAGGAGGGTTCTGCCCCAGGACCAACACATGGAGGAGAATGAGGAAGATGAAGAGGTGGATTCTGATGACATAGAGGATGAGGAGTCTGAGCATGATGCTTACCCCATAGCTCTGGCATAAGGGAGATTTGCCAAACACATACAATGATTAAATACTTTCATTTTAGATTTACATTTTTTTTAAATATTTGAAAAACCTTACATGATATCAAATTTCTGATGGTATATTTGGATTCTATGTGCAAAACTACATGGAGATTGACACATATCATGTCTGATGCTAGATGGCTGTTGAGTAGTGTTATTGCACAGTCTGTATCCAGTCTAACCATTCCTTGTCTTACCTGCAGGAAAAGAACTCTAAAACACTGTGCTCCACAGCAAAACTTTGGGAGGAGGTGCAGCTGTGCTGCTTCACTTGCTCTTCTGGATCCTCATTTAGACTTTCAGCTCTGGTAGCACCATTGAGCGTCCCCTGGCCTCTGCACATTATTAGATCAGCAGAGCAGGGCTTACGGAGCAGACTGACCAGTATATCCAAGTTTTTCCCTCAACGATGGACCTATTAATTGAATGGGCAGGTCCAGTAGTAGTTCCGCCACTGCCCACAAGATTAGTCAAACGTTTGCTGCATAATTGTCCTATATACATTTATGCTACTGGTTTGATATATTAGGCCAAACATTCATGGGATTTCTATGTTGACAGTGAACACGTCAAAGTGTTTATCATGTCAACATTGACCATGTTGAGATTAAGTATATGGACACTGATGAAATATTGACATGGTCAGAATGTAGACAATGTGGTTTTATGGTACGTCTATCCAGGGCTGTAACTAGGGGTGTGTGAGCAAGGCCGTCACACAGAGCCCTGTGGGTGGCAATGTTGCTACCCCACTGCCCCTTCATCTGGTTAGCAAGGTACCTGGAACAACACCCTGCAAACAGAATCACTGCTGCAGTGTCACCTTCAGATGCTCCAGACATGTACAGTGCAGTGAGTACATCACCCCAGAACATCCTGAGGATGCTCCGGGCAACGCTGTAATTCCAAGCGTTGATGGCATGACATTAAGCAGTCGGCGTAATAAAACCATGTTGTGTCTACCCCTAACCCTGATGCTTACTCTTAAACCTAAGCCTAACACTTATCCTAATGCTACTATTAACATTTCGAAAATGTTGACATTTCATACAGTATGTTGAAATCCTGTAATTGTCGACATTTTCCAGGTATCTGTATTTTAACCATGCCAACATCACAAATGTAGATATTCTGGTGTCAGTATTATGATTTTGACATTGTCTTACTGCATACCTTTTGTTGCATATTTGGCATACTATTTGATGTGCCCTAACCTATCAGCTCTGTTGTTAAAATGCTGCTGAATAATTAGTTGTTGCGCTAAATTTTTTGTCATGTTTTAAATAAAAAATAAAAATGCAAATAGAATAAATGTATTTAATAAATATGTTGAATATGCATATCATTTACATGCAATTTGCATTTAGATGCCAGGGCAAGGGATTCTAGCAGGTAAGATGGCCACCCATGCAGAAATTTTCACACTGTTGCGCCATCTGGATTAAATGTTGGCAATGTGCAAAAAATGCGGGTGAATATGTAATTAATGGTATGCAAAGTTTGTTTAAGTATGTAGAACTTTAATAACACTTTATATTTAATATGAAACACTGTTACACTGTAATAGTTATTTTGAGCACTGCAGCAGCAAAGGAATTAAGTCTAGGAGCTGGTCACTACTTGTAGATATGTATTTTTAAGGTATTTTAATTATAAGGTATTGCCAGTTTGATGAATAGCTTGTTTTTGGACATTCTAACATAGCAAGTCAAATGTTAATTATTCTGCTTTCAATGTTAATTAACGAAACACACTTATTTTGCTTGTTTGTACACCAGGGGGTATTCTGCATAGACATTATTGCGGAAATATCCCACTGAAGTAATTCTAATTAAATCAAATTGCTGTGTAAAGTCAAATAGATCATTTGATTATGTGTGGTAAATATTGAGGTTTCTGTCAATTGAGTTTGGTTCCAATTTTGGAAAGCTTTGTTTCCTAAAGCAAGAAATGTAAAAAATGTGTACTAGTGTTAACTAGTCCTAATTGGTTTAAAAAGGCAGCGGGTCCGGCTCACCCCCTGACAACCTATGTTTTGAAAATTAATAAAAAGGGCTGAAGTCACGCTGAACATGATATATCATCTTAAAAATAGTGGTGTGTGTACTATATCATCTAAAGTTCTAAGAAGGTATCCTAGTGGAGATGTGCGTGGACCCCTGTGCTTTGTTTTTGGCAAAACCACCCTCAAAGGTTTTAGTTTTGATAAAACCACTCCCAAGAGATTTGGTTCTGTTTGAGTTAGATCAGGGCCATCTTTACCTATAGGCTAAATGGGCAGTTGCCCAAGGGCCCCAGGATTCCAAGGGCCCATGGCCAATAGCACCCCCACCCCCAATCGTATAGCTGCCATCTCTCACAGTCCTGCATGGGGAGGAGGCAGAGGCGGGTACCAGCTCATGGGGGAACTAGCGGCGGTGCAGTTGGTGCATTACACTGGGGCCCACTGTGCTGCAGGAGCCCATAGCCGCCGCTGCACCACCGCTAGTGTCCTCTGGGCCCAAGTGTAGGGTAGACCACAGTGAGAGCAGTCTGCCCTACACAGTTTCCAAACACACAGTCGCCAAACAGATTCTCATTGGCTGCTGTGTCGTCCATGGAGGGAGTCAGCTGGAGCTCACTCATGAGGTCAACCTTCCGGCTCATGTCGCAGCGGGTGATGGGTCTCTCCCATCTCATAGTGCAGAGCGAGAGTGGGCCCGGAGGAGTGGACAGCGACGGTCGTCGGCAGTAGCGGGGATCAGGTAAGTTGCTTTTTTGTTGTGTGTGCATCTGTGTAAGGGGGCACAGGGGTGCAGAGCATAGGGGGGGGCACTACTGGGGGCACTGTATGGGGATGGTGGCCACTACTGGGGGCATTGTATAGGGGGAGGCACTAATAGGGCCACTGTGTAGGGGGGTCACAACTGGGGGCACTGTATGGGGAGGGTGGCCGCTAGTGGGGGTATTTTATTGAGGGAGGCGCTATTAGGGGCACTGTATAGGACGGCTTCTACTGGGGGCACTGTATGGGGAGGGTGGCCACTACTGGGGACACTGTGTGGGGGTGACTACTACTGGGGGCAATGCATAGGAGGGATTACTATTGGGGGCACTGCATAGTGGGGATTACTACTGGGGGCAATGCATAAGGGAACTACTACTGGGGGCTATGCAGAGGGGGATTACTACTGAGGCCACTGCATAGGGGGGACTACTACTGGGGCCATTGCATAGGAGGGACTACTACTGGGGTCACTGCATAGGGGGGACTACTACTGGGGGCACTGCATAGGGGGGACTACTACTGGGGGCACTGCATAGGGGGGACCACTTCTGGGGGCACTGTATAAGGGGCACTGCATAGGAAAGTTGTTGTACTGTACATGTTCAGACTGTGACTTGTGTTTTTTTTTTGTAAATGACTGTTTTTTCTGCCAACACCCCCCCTCCCCCGGCACAGCCTCCACTGATAGCATCCCATCCCCGGCAGAGGATTGTTTCATAGGGTCCCCAGTGCATTGCTTTGCCCTGGGGTCTGCACTGCTGTTAAGACAGCCCTGAGTTGGATATAACAACAAAAATTATGTAATTTGGGCCTATCTTTGTTCCTACAGTATTATTCACCACACTAACTTTAATTTCCAGTATTTTCCAGTCAATTTTGACCAACTCACAGCTAACAATATTGTTTTCACACATATTGGCCAAATTCTGCAGTGAGCTGGCTGGCTCAAGTAAATGACAGAGCAGCGCCACAAACACATGGCAGTTTAAAAACAATATATTTCAACTGTATGAAACATAGTGACACTGCAGTGGCAGACATAATGACAATTTAATATAAACTATTGATGTTTATATAATGTCCATATAATGTTTTCATTAATCAAGAACTAGATCAGGGCCCCAAGACACAGTTAATGAGATTGAGTATTTAGTGGAAGCCAGGTAAAGGATTGATTTATTGTTTGACTAATTGATTGATTGATTACAGTACTAACATAACTATAAGAAAAACAAATCAAAGACATGGAAAACACTGTTGAAAAACAAACTTCCAAAATACCAATGGGATTTTTTAAGCGGAAAGGATTCAAGGCAGAGTAATAACCTAGTTGAAGTAAATAATTATTAATTATATGATTTGATTATGCTACTCTGTGTCTGTGAAGAAGCTGCAGGAAACGGGAGGCCTATATGCCTAGATGAGAAGCTGCTGATGGATGGCATTTCAAAATACAAAAGAATGCAATCAGTGAACTGGTTGTCTTTGCCTGAAGAAGGTCTTATTTAAACCGAAACGTCACATCTTCGTATCTTCATCTGATGTACCTATTGGAATAAATCCCTCTTTTTCTTTAGACAAGCTCTGGTCTTTGCTAGCAGCGCTGACAGAAGAAGATCAGCAGTGCCTCAGCCGGGACTCAGTGAACCAAACTGAGTGGCTACCACCCTTGAAAATAGAGGTAGGGAAAGTTAGCACTCAACTCTCATTGTGTGTACATTGTGCACACGAACATTTCAGAAAAGAGCTATAAACACATTTTTATTTTTTACTTATACATACATGGTTTGTTTTGTTTTGTGTTTTTTTTTCTCTCTCTTCCTTCTATTTTTTAACTCTTACCAGTTTTCCCTTTCAGGTGCCACATATAGTAATAGCGCTCATTTCTTTACAAATTTAGATTTAATTTATACTGAGCTGCTCGACACATTTCCAGGCGTGACTGTATGTATATATTTTAACAAAAGAATGGGATGTAGTTAGTATGCCAGCGGAACGGATGCCGGCCGTTGAAATCCCGGACTCGGAAGCCCAACCCGGGACTAAAATAGGCGTCGAAATCCTGATGCCAATCTATATCCTGATGCCAGAATGTCAACAGCGACCATCTAGATTGAAGGTACACCGATGCACCTTAGCTATTAGCCGCAGAGGGAGGAGGGTTACATTTAGGCACCATGGGGGGGTTAAGGTTAGGCACTAAGGGGGGATGGTTAGGTTTAGGCACCAATGGAAGACGGTTAGGTTTAGGTACTAATGGGGTAGGTGAGGATGTGGGGTGGGGAGGGTTAGGGTGCAAGAAAGAAGTGATAGGGGGAGAAGGGGGGATACCAAGCAACAGAATACCACTATTGGCATTTTGACAGCAGGCATCCCGACTGACGGTATTTCATACCCAATCCCCAAAAATATGATTGCTCCATTAATGTACAATTTTATACAGTGCCTGTCACATAATGAAAAGTGGTACATAATGAAATAATCCTTGGGCCCTTCCCCCACTCACCTTTAAGCTGAATATTAAAAAGGACATTGACAGTTTAACAAAAGTTAGGCTTTGCAAATTGGATGCAGGTGGACCACCTCCAATCATGAATGAGGAAGTTAATGATGAAGATGTTGGCGATGGACATTTCATGTGATGGGATCTATCCAAGCTGCCGGTAGCTCATGATGGACTGCTTCTTATTGTTTTGTAGGACTTTTGAGATGTTTGATAAATAATGTGCATGAACTTGCTGCAATTGATGTCACAGAGAGGAGGTGCCTAGACGGTTAATGTCCCAACCTCTACTTATTTTGGCCTCACTAATTATACAGATGGCATGACAAATGTTGCCAGGACTTGTGAAAAAAATGATCCCAAATGTCAAAGAGGGGGATTTTTTGGTCTTATGCCCAGACATTACAATGGCCTTCTTCTTATCAATGGCAAGAATTACTGCACTGGTGGCTGACTTATTTTGACACAAACAGCATCTTCTTCCTAAATTGTATCAACTTCTTCATGTCCAATACATTCATCATCAACATCATCAGTAGCATCACATACACAAATATCATGGTGCACTTCCACAGTATTGTCCTCAATTTCTATGTCATCATCATTACTTTACTAATACTCATCCTTACATTTGCAGAAGGTGCAGAAATGGTGGTCTATTAGATTGTCAGAAATGTCAGACTCATGCATAGCACTGGACACCCTTAGACTCTGCTTAGGAATTTGTGAATACACAGTTTGTTCTTCAGCCTTAGTGTCCTTTTTGTGCACTGATTTGCTTGTCTTAAAGAAGACACCTCTAGGCTCAGAGTGAGGTGTTATATGTGATCTTACAGAAGATGCCTCACTGTGTCTGACATCAGTTTCCACATAAGGCATTCTAGGGCATGAAACAACAGCAGCAGGGCCACCACTCGCAAAGAAGGCCATGGTCTGAGTGGTGATGTAAGTGCCCACTCAGTTTGCTCAGGAAAAATGTAACTTCCTGTACTGGCCAGCAGAGTAAGCTTATTCGGTCATAGACTCACAGATGCATATATTTTGTGTTTTATAAACTTCCATTTGTGAAAAAAAAACAGAAAGTTATTATCTTGTTTGGGACAAACAATTGGAAGTACATTGATAAACGCTTCTTGACCGTACATCTTTGCAAACCTGCTGATACAATGAAGTGCAATAACAAGAGTTCAAACCAACACTATACAAAGACAAAATCTCACTTTGTACAACAATATGTATTTTCATATAAATTAATTTATGGTCACATAACTTGCATTAGAAATATATTTCAAACGTAACATTTTTATGCCAGAGTTTAGATAGCCCATGATGTTACTCAGTGTGACTGGCATATGGAGCGGCTCCACTGGGCTTGCGCCAGAGATCCCATTGCAACCCCCAGAGCTGGCAGCCACCACAGCACCGACATGCCGACAGTGCCGCAAGTGTGTGGATTAAAATGCATTGGAGTGCTGTACACCACTTTCTTGAGCACACAGTGGCATATAGTAGCACAGAAATGCCAGGTGGTGGGAAGTTGTGGATAATGTATTGCGTTCAGTAAGGGATGGATAACAATACTGAACTTCAATAACTTGGTCTTTATGCAATGCTGGTAGTGCGTCTTTTTGGTCAACACAGATATCTGTATAAATAACAGAACTCACACACCACCAAGTGATTTCTTTTTAATCTTGTAGTGAAGATTGAAATAAAAAATATACTTTATATATGTATATATATATATATATATGTATATATTTTCCAGGTCTTGAACCTGCGGGACAAGCACTTTAGCAAGACGATCACCTAGCTGCTAGCCCACACGCCAGCCATATCAAGAACTGCACCTGTTGTGTATGTGAAGTGATGTCTGCGAATTACAGCAGGCCTGTGTACAATGTCAATAGCGGGCTCATCCTTGTGCACTCCATCCACCCGCTGCTGTTTTTAATAATAACAAAATGTGTCTTCCTTACAAAATATTATACTAGAACATACAGTATATACACAGTACCCCACCATTAGAGAATAATTCATCCCGTCTCATTGAAAGCAGTGCACACACACAGTACCCCACCATTAGAGAATAATTCATCCCGTCTCATTGAAAGCTGTGCGTGCATCTCATTAATGTATAGTATCGGTTATACCATCATAAGAACACTGCAATTACACTACTGTACAGTTAAGTACAGTATGGAGCTCATTCAGACCCGCTCACAAGATGCGATCACTCGCTGGCCAAAAGGGGCTGGATATTTAAATTAAGTGCTCGCACTGTCGCATAGGAACTCCCACTGTGTGTTAGCGAGCTACGGCAAAGTGCGCTTGCAAGTGTCTGAAGACGTCCCCTTGCCTCTCGCAAGACACGTCATCTCCGGGAAATGTATGAATAATCGGGACCATCGTGAGCCATCGGAGCAGCTCGCAGCCCTTGGGGTTGCCTTTTCGCACCGCAAGCACTGCGATCAGTGCGGGCTGAAATACATGCAAGTGATGTGTACAATGACGCTACTTTGCTAATTATACATGCCCTTTAAATGGCGTTTTGGGGGACTGACACACCTGCGTTCGCAACACCACTCCCCTGTTCACAAGCACCTTCCCCTGTTACCACCCACAAACATCACTATCTGTCACTCAAAGCAGCAACCTAATAGTGGCTTACAAGCTATCAAAATCAGATCGCAACGAATGGCTTGCGCACGCGCACTGCAAATTATTCACATGCGCAGATGGGCGAAAATTGCTCACAGCGAGCGATCGCGTCTTAGCGAGCGGGTCTGAATCAGGTCCGATGTGTACTGATTTGCGTCCCGTTCTAAGAGCTTATGTGATATTAAAAAGATTGGTTTTGCGAACATGCAATATGCAAATACACTGCGTGAATGTGATATCCATCCAATTTAACAGTATGGTATTCAGTACAAATTACATCAGTGGAGCACTCACCACCCAGCGGTTAAGCGGTGTATTACATGTCGTAGCGTATCTTTAGAAGAATACCATGGTACACCAAGGTCCAGCCATCACGTAACGTTCCATGGTGAGGCCTGAATGGCACGCTATGAGCAACAAACTAGCTGGGCATATCTGTAAGTACACACACTAACACAGACATTTGACAAACAACATATATGCAATCGATATGTAAAATTTACATGTAGTGTCTTAGCAATGTTTAGTTTAAAAGCAGCAATCCCACAAAAAATGTATAAATTAATAAATCTGTGGGCTGCTATTAATGATTTCTAAATCTGCACACTGTCATATAATGAGCATGTCACATGGCACATGATGTAGTGAGCAGTGAGACTTTGGAATGCCACTCTAAGCATTGTTTGCTCTGTGAGCTGGGATCTCCTCTTGCTCATACTCTGCCATCACATGGCATGCTGATTGCCTGTACATGTGGGTGCATGCCTGCAAGATTCTGATTTGTAGCAGGACATCTAAGAAAAATCAAATGCATAATTAAAATAAACTTAACTTGCTACTTAAAGTAAAAAATCTCTTCTATGCAGAATTGCTACTATAAATAATGCCTAAGCTATAACAGCAGGACATAAGTGACAAAGGGAAAGTTCAATAAGGGTATGACTGTTAATAACTATATATTGCAGTTAGAATTGTATACTATTAATATTAATATTTCCAAACTGCATGACATTTACACTTATCTACATTTCAGCAACCCAAAAGTTCACGGTCTCTAGCCTTGGGTAGCACGGAAATGAACACAATGTATCATATCATTTCTATCCATTTTGCAAACATCTAACAAAGTGCAGACTCCTTTCTCACCATTAATACTGTTTTTATTGAACACAAAATTAAACAATATAAAAGAGCCATGGAGCAGGAATGGACAGGAAAAGAATGAAGTAGGGACCGATGCCATGTGTGTCTCTTTGAACAAGCCATGCTTTAGCTGATGGCTATTTTCCTGCATTGATTTTTTATGAAAATAAAAGACATGGATTAGTGTTCACAAATTTTCAAGTATTGACATGTAGTTCAAAATTAATTTTGCCAGCAGGCAGCAGCATATTGATATTTTAAAATGTCATTCAAAGTTTCCAAACAAAATAATTGAAACAAGAAAATACAGTATCTAGGTTATATGACACCCTTTCCTGAACAGTTTAAAGGCGCACGTCCACTAGGCGACTATGGAAAGACAGTATGATTACGACATCATAATCGTACTGTCGTTCCCCATCCCCTGCAGTGCCTACATTGAGCGATTAGTCGTTCAGTGTAGGCACCCTCCCTCATCCCCGAACATGGTCAATGTGTCGTTATCGGCAGTTTGACCAACATGTTCGGGCGATGATCGATGTCGGAAACGACCAGCGGGAGCGCACATCGCTGGTCGTTTTACGACATTATTGTGCACGATTTGTGCACGATTAATGAGCGATTGCACGATTACGATGTCATAATCGTGCAATCGTTAATTAATATCGCCTAGTGGATTTGTGCTTTAGCTCGTTTTATCGTGATTTGAGGATTTAACCCTGACTCTGTATGCAGTTGGTTGTTGGCCTGTATACTTGGGGCCTGATGCTGATTTGGAGGCATTTTATATAAAAGCTCAGGCGTAAATTGGTTCCAAAAAATATTCACTTTCTTTCTCTCTACCCTTGGCTGGTATTGGATGACAAGTATGGGGTCCCCCAGCAAATGTCAATCTTAGAACTAGGCTATGACAGGCAGGTTTAGCAGCACTGTTGAAAGGAAACCTGCAGATTGGAGTTCCCATCGGCTATAGCATAAACACGCCCGTCCCATTCAGCCTAGGGCTAAATTCCCTGGGTCTGGGTTTGCATACATCTCTGAATTAGGCCCTATGAAACGTTCCTAATACCCAAAACTGTCACCTGTAATAAAACCAGTTCCAAGGTCCATTTGTTCTCATGACTAACTTAGGGTACAAACAGTTTGTATGGACAAAAATGAAAAAGTTATTTTTAGAAAATTAATGCTACTATTGCAGTAGTAGGTTGGACTTTGGGATGGTATTATTTATGCTTATTGCATCGTGAATGAGGACAGTCAATGGAGTTCCCTCATTAAGATTTGCAAATAACATTTAATGTAAATAGGTAGAATCTGTAAGTCCATTTGTTGCTTTGGGCCCCAGAGCGGCCACATTAGTTGCACTATTGGTAGTTTTTTCTTGACTATTGTACATATAAACATCTTGAATGAAAACAAACAGCAGAGTGTAGTACTTATTATACATCTAATCAACCACGTCAAACTCACTTAGGCATGACACGCTAACATACAAACTGCGTGTGAACGATCGAAGCTAATACAGTGTAGCACACACAAGTCTCGCTTATATCAATTAAACTCTCTCCAACTCTATATAAAGGCTCAAAATACGATGTATGACTTCAAGAACCCTTCAGCTATTTATTAGAACACAAGGGGTTAATACAGCACATTGTATTTGAGTCTATTCATGGGTTCCGTGACGAAAAAGGAAACCAACTGTGCCTCAGATCTCATTTCGTTGGAGATTGGCTTGTTGGCGCTGCTTAAAACCTCACAATATCTGCAGTTTACTCTATTCAGCAAAGCTGAGATGGCAGGGAATAGCTGGAGGTTAGAGCCCAGCCCCCGCCTGCATGTACATAGAGACATACTTCATTTTCTACCGAGGGCAGCGTGTTTCAAACCAATTTTAAAAGATCAAAGTTGGCAACTTGGAGGCAAGGTGATTTTTCAATCCCTTAACTTAATAGTGTGATAAATTAAATTTTCCTGACTTTTCGAAGCACTGTTTTTCTGTCCTTTCCAAATGGGATTTTGAAAGGTGCAATCTACTGCTTTTGATATAAACAGTTCCACATATTTGTAGCCATGCTGTTGTATGCACAGTATGGCTACAGACGGCAGTCATATTTCAGTGACTGGTCTCCTGCCATGTTAATACTGAACCTACTGAATGTGTGTTAACAAGTACAGACCTCATTAAAAAAGAATAAAATCCCTAAAAAAGACGTAATTAACTGTAATGAATAATTGTTGTCAGTTTCTAAATTACTTACTGATTTACACAATCTGATATTACTGAAAGCTGAAAATCCTGTTATCCACTGCTCTCTTCACTGCATGGCGAGCTGCCACATGAAGCCTTTTCCCAGAGTTCCTTTTGTATGTCACGCAACCATAGATCGAAGCCGGTACTGTGCGGCACTGTGAAATGGTGAGTGGGTTGGTTAACACAAAGCTTCAAGCATAGTGCACATGCTTCAGTCCCACAGTTATAACATAACTTTCCCAAATATATCTGTAGAATTTCCCATACCTTCACATTTTGTACATTTATTTGATACTGTATTTTGCTTTGCTGTGAATTAGGTACAACTGCTCATGTTTCTGTGTTATCAGCCATTGGGCGATATTCAATTAGAAGCAAAAAGCCATTTTCCCATGGTTTTTAGCTAAAATTTTGCCTGTTTTTTTATCTCCGTATTCAATTCCATTCCGTTTTCACCTATGCGGAAAGTCAAGGCACTGAAATAGGCAACACTTTTTCTCTACAGAATAGCAGGAGAAAAAAAACATAAAATCTATATATTGGGGTGCAGATGTTGAGAAAACTCTCAGAGCCCTTGGTACACCCCCCCCCCAATGGACAATTCACCCCAAAAAATAATGTAAAAAATCCAGGATCATCCCAAAAAACATCTTTGAAATTTGGGGCCAAAATGACAGAAGTGGGGAGACTTAAAAAACTAGCGATAATAAGCTTCTGGGGGTACTCTAAGACTCCAAGAAGGGTTCCATAGAAAATGGGCCTCAGACTGCACACCCTGAACATATATATAATTGGGGGTGCTACCTGTGGAGACCATTGATATATACACAAAAAGACAAAAAGAAGAAATACAAGTGCACAACTCCAAATTAACTGATTATATATAAATAGTTAGAAATAGCAGAAAATAGAGGTTTTTGGCATAATCTTGGCAAAGGTTATGGGCCTGCCCACCACATCCGGGTAACCTCTATAGGGTAGGTCCCTAACAGAATAGGGTTCAAATCCAGAGCGCAGGACACCCTCAAAATAGCCCAGCTAAGCCACCCCAAGGCTCCGCTCCAATAAGAAAAGTGAAGTGTAAAGGAAATAGTTAAGAGCAGCCGCAGCTGCATATAAAGAATAAAAATAAAAAAGTGAAATAAATATATAAAAAACACACAGTGAAGCGTTAAAATGTGTTGTAAAGGAAAATGTGTTATAATGCGGTGCCCTGAAGCAGATCAACCAAAGCAATCCAGGGGGACCCACGCCCCAAAAATGAACCAAAGCTGCACTACACAGTCAATTGCAGGATTTACCTATATTGTGCCTCTGACTGGTGTGCATATTGAAATGCTAGACTCCATGCTCTAAACCAATGTAGTAGGGGTGCTAGTCTGAGTGGAAAGTGTTTCAAGCTTTCTGGTGTGCAAAGCAATGCACTGCTTGGATTCCATAGAAAAAGGGCCTCAGACTGCACACCCTGAACATATATATATATATATATATATATATATATATATATATATATACAGTCAGGTGCATAAGTATAGGGACATTGACAGAATTTTCCTATTTTGGCCTCTATTCACCACCACAATGGCTTTGAAATTAAACAAACAAGATGTGCTTTAACTGTAGACTTTTAGATTTAATTTGAGGGTAATTACATCCAAATCAGGTGAACGGTGTAGGAATTACAATGGTTTCTATATGTACCTCCCACTTTTTAAGGGGCCAAAAGTAATGGGACAAACTAAACAATCCTAAATCTAAGTTTCACTTTTTAATACTTTGTTGCAAATCCTTTGCAGGCAATTACAGCCTGAAGTCTAGAATGCATAGACATCACCAAACACTGGGTTTCATGCCTGGTGATGCTCTGCCAGGCCTCTACTGCAAATGTCTTCAGTTCCTGCTTGTTCTTGGGGCATTTTCACTTCAGTTTTACATTCATCAAGTGAAATGCATGCTCAATCGGATTCAGGTCAGGGGATTGACTTGGCCATTGCATAACATTCCACTTTTTAGCCTTAAAAAACTCTTTGGTTGCTTTTGCAGTATGCTTTGGGTCATTGTCAATCTGCACTGTGAGACACCGTCCAATGAGTTCTGAAGCATTTGACTGAATATGAGCATTTAATATTGCCCGAAACACTTCAGAATTCATTCTGCTGCTTTTGTCAGCAGTCACATCATCAATAAATACATGGGAACCAGTTCCATTGGCAGCCATACATGCCCACGCCATGACACTACCACCACCATGCTTCACTGATGAGGTGGTATGTTTTGGATCATGAGCAGTTACTTTTCTTCTCCATACTCTTCTCTTCCCATCACTCTGGTACAAGTTGATCTTTGTCTCATCTGTCCATAGGATGTTGTTCCAGAACTGTAATGGCTTTTTTAGATGTTGTTTGGCAAACTCTAATCTGGTCTTCCTGTTTTTGTGGCTCACCAATGGTTTACATCTTGTGGTGAACCCTCTATATTCACTCTTGTGAAGTCTTCTCTTGATTGTTGACTTTGACACATATACACCTACCTCCTGGAGAGTGTTCTTGATTTGGCCAACTGTTGTGAAGGGGTTTTTCTTCACCAGGGAAATAATTCTTCTGTCATCCACCACAGTTGTTTTCCGTGGTCTTCCGGGTCTTTTGGTGTTGCTGAGCTTTCCGGTGCCTTCTTTCTTTTTAAGAATGTTCCAAACAGTTGATTTGGCCACACCTAATGTTTTTGCTATCTCTCTGATGGGTTTTTTTGATTTTTCAGCCTAATGATGGCTTGCTTCACTGATAGTGACAGCTCTTTGGATCTCATATTGAGAGTCGACAGCAACTGTTTCCAAATGAAAATGTCACACCTAGAATCAACTCCAGACCTTTATCTGCTTAATTGATAATGAAATAATGAGGGAATAGCCCACACCTGTCCATGAAATAGCTTTTGAGCTGATAGACCCATTACTTTTGGCCCCTTAAAACGTGGGAGGCACATATAGCAACCGTTCCTACACCGTTCACCTGATTTGGATGTAATTACCCTCAAATTAAATCTGAAAGTCTGCAGTTAAAGCACATCTTGTTTGTTTCATTTCAAAGCCATTGTGGTGGTGAATAGAGGCCAAAATATGAAAATTCTGTCAATGTCCCAATATTTATGAAGACGTGCGTCCGGTATCCGCCATTAGTGCAGTGGGATTTAGACAATTGATGGAGGTAGTGTGTCCCCGGTTCCAAATCCCATATAGATTCCACTTCACTAGTTAGGCGATACCGAGACTGTACTGAAACGTCAGAAAAAGTGTCCTCAGTGTCCTGAAAAATGCCGTTGTACCCAATGTCCACTTAACCACAGACATGTGGACAAGTGGAACAGGGCAAACTAAGGACTATATGACTGTGACAGCCCACTGGGTAGATGTATCACCTTACGCAGCAACAACAGCAGCGTCACCAGTAGCAGCATCTCAGAAACGCCAGCTCGTTCCAAGGCAGGATAAGCTGTGTATTAATGGTTTAGGTAAGAGGCACACTGCCGACAACCTCTTAGAGAAACTGAGGGAAATCATTGCCCAGTGGCTTACCCCACTTAGACTCTCCTGGGGATTTGTGATATCTGACAACGCCACCAATATTGTGCGGTCATTACATCTGGGCAAATTCCAGCACATCCCATGTTTTGCTCACACAATAAACTTGATGGTGCGGAATTTTCTGAAAAGCGACAGGGGTGTGCAGGAGACGCTTTGGGTGGCCCGAAAAATTTCTGGCCACTTTCGCCATTCAGAGACTGTGTGCCAAAGACTGGAGCGCCAGCAAACACTCTTGAACCTGCCCCGCCATCACCTGAAGCAAGAGGTTGTGACGCTGTGGAACTCAACCCTCTATATGCTTCAGAGGATGGAGGAGCAGCAAAAGGCCATTCAAGCCTATACATCCACCTATGACATAGGCAAAGGAGGGGGTATGCACCTGACTCAAGCGCAGTGGAGAATGATTTCCGTGTTGTGCAAGGTTCTCCAGCCCTTCGAACTTGCCACACGTGAAGTCAGTTCAGACACTGCCAGCTTGAGTCAGGTCATTCCCCTCATCAGGCTTTTGCAGAAGCAGCTGGAGAAAGTGAAGGAGGAGCTAAGACGGAGCGATTCCGCTCGGCATGTGGGACTTGTGGATGAAGCCCTTCATTGGCTTTGCCAGGATTCCAGGGTGGTCAATCTGTTGAAATCAGACCACTACATTTTGGCCACCATGCTGGATCCTAGGTTTAAAGCCTATGTGGTGTCTCTCTTTCTGGCCGACACAAGCCTGCAGAGGTGCAAAGACCTGCTGGTGAAAACACTGTCAGCTGAAGCGGAACATTACACGTCAACAGCTCCTTCTTCATTTTCTCACGCAACTGGGGCTGCCAGGAAACAACTTAGGTATCCTAAGCAACCCGCTGGCGGTGATGCAGGGCAGGCAGGACCAAGTTTGGACATCTGGTCCGGACTGAAGGACCTGGCAACAATTTCTGACATGTCTACTGTCACTGCATATGATACTGTCACCATTGACAGAATGGTGGAGGATTACATCGGTGACAGCATCCAAGTAGGCATGTCAGACAGTCCATACCTGTACTGGCAGGAAAAAGAGGCAATTTGGAGGCCCCTGTACAAACTGGCTCTATTTTAACTGAGTTTCCCCCCCTGCAGTGTGTACTCTGAAAGAGTGTTTAGTGCAGCCGGGAACCTTGTCAGCGAAAGGCGTAGGAGGTTGCTTCCACAAAATGTGGAGAAGATGATGTTCATAAAAATGAATTATCAACTCTTCCAGGGAGACCAGCCTCCAGAACATACAGAGGGACCTGTGGTGGTGGATTCCAGTGGGGACGAATTAATACTCTGTGAGGATGAGGATGTACACAACACTGAAGAGGATGAGGAATCGGTGGATGAGGAGGATGAGGACAACATCTTGCCTCCGTAGAGCCAGTTTGTGCAAGGACAGATTAATTGCCAGCTTGTTTTGTGGGGGCCCAAACGAACCAATCATTTCAGCCACAGTCGTGTGGCAGACCCTGGCGCTGAAATGATTGGTTTGTTAAAGTGTGCATGTCCTGTTTATACAACATAAGGGTGGGTGGGAGGGCCCAAGGACAATTCCATCTTGCACCTCTTTTTTTTCTTTGCATTATGTACAGTTTGGGGCCTAGTTTTTCAAACTGCCATCCTGTCTGCCACTGCAGTGTCACTCCTAGATGGGCCACGTGTTTGTGCCGCCCACTCGTGTCGCTTAGCATAGTCATCCAGCTACCTCGGTGCAACCTTTTGGACATAAAAACACTATTGTGAGGTGTGAGGTATTCAGAATAGACTGGAATTGAGTGGAAATTAAGGTTATTGAGGTTAATAATAGCATAGGAGCAGAAAAACCCACAAATTCTGTGATTTTAGCTGTTTTTATGCTTTTTTTATAATACAGAATACAGATCCAAAGCACAAAACCCAGAACCCAAAACATGGAAGGGTGGTTTTGGCAAAACCAATCCAGATCCAAAACACGAAGAAAGATCCAGATTCAAAACCAAAACACAAAACATGAAAAGTGGCAGGTGCACACCCCTAGTTCAAACCAGTGCGCAGGACACCCCCAAACTAGCCCAGCTAAGCCACCCCAAGGCTCCGCTCTAATAAGAAAAGTGAAGTGTAAAAGAAATAGTTAACATTTTGTATATTGATTGACACTGTATTTTGATTTGCTGTGAATTTGTTATAACTGTAAATGTTTATGTGTTATCAGCCATTGGGCCATATTCAATTAGAAGCAAATAGCTGTTTTCGCGTGGTTTTTATAGAAAATTCTGCCTGTTTTTTATCTCCGTATTCAATTCCAGTCTATTTTCGCCTATGTGGAAAGTCACGGCACTGAAATAGGCGATACTTTTTCTCCACCGAATAGCAGGAGAAAAAAAGAATAAAATCTATATTTTGGGGTGCAGATGTTGGGAAACCACTCAGAACCCTTGGTACACCTCCCCAATGGACAATTCCCTCCAAACAAATTTTAAAAATTCCAGGATCATCCCAAAAAATGCCTTTGAAATTTGGGGTGAAAATGACAAAAGTCGGGGGACAACTTCAATAACTAGCAAAATAAGCTTCTGGGGGTGCTCTAAGAAGGGGCCAGGTGTTTTGGGGTTTGCATGTGCTTGTATGACGGAGAAATTTCACTTTTCTAAAACTTCACTTTAGAGACATTAAAACAATCTAGTACCCATTTTCAAGCACCCCAAATTTGACATGACTACTTATTTTCACCAAAAAACACTGCTTAATGCCATTCTTCACCACTTTTGCAAGGACGCTAATAACAAGGATTTTAAACAACTTCAGTACCCAAAATAGTTTTATTAAGGCTATTGGAACACTTCGACATTGATCGCCAATGTTAGTACATCGTTTTTGGGGGGTTAGGCTGATTTCTCCAAGTCTGACAGTACTTTCCGCCTGTTCTGCGTTCCCCGCTTGCCATTTTCGCCTATTTTGGAATTGAATACGGCGGAAAGCGGGGATGCGCACGATAAGTTTTCGCGTCCAAAATCCCGCGATATAGGTGAATAGTCGGGCAGGCGGAACTTTTTTGCGGATGCAAAACTAATTGAATACCACCCATTGTCTGCAAGTGGAGGATGGTTGCTCTGTGTAATAATGAGATTACAGACAAGAAGTCTTCTGTGTAGTGAGAAAATATTTTCCCCATGATGATACTTTTGGTACTATTTATTAAGACCCCTTTAAAATAATGACTTTCTGATTTTGCTTACTGCCACATTAAGAAAAAAAATCATTAATGGGGGAAAATGATAGATTCTCAGCTCCTCAGCGACACTGGCCTGCAATGGTAATAATAGTCGTCTATTAGGGCATATGTGAGCCAGCCACTAGCCTCCACAGGTGCACTAGAACTGGAAGCCTGATTCAGGAGTCTATGTACTAAGCCTTGGCGAGAGATAAAGTAGATGGAGATAAAGCACCAACCAATCAATTTACAGGCTGTGTTTGAAAACTTACAGTTAGGAGCTGATTGGTTGGTACTTTATCTCCGTCCACTTTATCTCTCTCCAAGGCTTAGTACATAGACCCCAAAGTCTTGAAGTGCCAAATCTTACAAAAGTAAGAAAATAAATGTACAGTACTTAAAACTTAAAACTAGAGAGGAAAAAAGAAAAAAAATGTTTTATTGTTCTATGTTTAGCTACTGGAGGACAATAACATTATTTGTATCGTTACTCTGCATGATACTGTAAATAATCTGACCCATACTTTGTGTGATGAGGCATCACAGGAGTCCCCGTGTAGTCTTCACTGTCAGGGACACTGTACTAAATAGGAGAAGCCCTAAACCCTTTAATAAAAAGGCTCCTTTATTTGGAATACCTTCCTCTCTGCTGCTGAAAGGTTTAGAAAAATACTTATGATTGCTATTTGTAGCTCTTTTAAATCAGGAAACTTGTATTTTGGGTACACTGGTTATTTTATTTTTTGGAAACTTTTCATTTTATTGGGAACATCATGCAAACCTGGTACTCAGCCTGATTGCATCCCACAATACCAATCCATTGGTGGAACCTCCCCTAGGATCCTCACTTTGCTTTATGATTGACAAGGAATATACTGGTTGTCAAAGAGAGGACTGCAGTAAAAGTGTTACTTGTCTGAACAGTTTCATTGCCATCAAATTAGGTACCATGTTTACTGCACAATTTCTTTCTATACAGAAGTTGAAAACTGCATTGTATTCTTTTTCAACTAAATCATGCAAAAGGGATGTAGAAAGAAGCCACACTGCTTGTAGACTGCTACTGAAACAAGAAAATATAAAGTATTTATTGAGTACTTTGAAAGCTATCACAATTGAGGTTGGGACGACATTATATTCATTGTCCTTTTGGGAAATAACCCCTCTAGAAATATGTAAAACAAGAACCCTCTCCTTCTCTTTGAGTTGAATTATTAAATTATTTATAATCAAGGTTACTTTTATTTTGTTATATTAATGTACTGTTAAAGCCACATGGAGAAATCATCAAATCATACCATTCACAATTACGCATGGAATCGCTAAGACTTGAGACGAGGTTTGCAATCCCTCAGTGTATCCGAGTGAAGACTGGGAAGTGACCTAAAGTGATTGCAAAAAGGGGCCGTTTCATGGGCGCGTTATGGTAGTGTCACAGGCGTGTAGCAAATCCAATGCTTCAGAGGCCATATTTAGTTGGATTAGAGGAGAGTAGAAGGAGTAGGCCATAGGCTACCACAAATGTCAATGGTGCGACCGATGTTGCGTCGATGTTGGCATGTTTACAAACTCCATCGCAAATGCACAGATCACACAGCCGGATAGTTGGAGTCTGAGCACTAGTACACTCCATCGCACAATGGAGCACAAAGGGAAAGCTGAGATTAGCATTTGCATATTCCCGCAACCGCTATTGCGAGAGAGGCTGCAACAGTGGCTGCATTAACAACCATCTCTGAATCAGACGCCCAGAGACCATTGTTTAGCTTAGATTATTTTCATTTAAAGGAATTTGAGCCACAACATTTATTTGTGATATACTTTTTTTTTCTTTCTGTATTTGCTTTTCTATTTGAGTCTTCACATATGGTTTATATGACTCTTTCAGTGCCATAATTGAATGACCACTTTTGTGCATATTACTGTAATATTACATGTGAAGTAGCACCTTCTAGGTTGTCTTTGTTGTCATTATATTAGACTGCATATTGATTCAGTGACGTAATAACAGATTCTCTACCATTTGTTTTAATACTGGTTCTTGTTTTGGAGTTTTTGTTGAAGCATGACACATTTCTAACATATATCCAATCGTAAAGTGCAATGGAATATGCTGGTGCTATATAAGTTACTGTTCACAATAATAATAATAATAATAATAATAATAATAATAATAATAATAATAATAATAATCTATCAAAGTCAGTGCACACTGAAGGAATGTGATTTACTGTATAGCCAACTCTTCCATACATATATTTTTCTGTTTTTATCCTAGTTCACTATAGACTTATATGATGACATAATACAGACGTGATGCTTTGCTGTTAACTGGAAGTGACAGCAATGGGATTTGCCAGGTGAAATCTGCCAGATCGAGTTTACTCCTAATATAGACTTAGACCCTGTGGTCTTTATTTTATATGAACAGAAAACAGCTTTGGCAGATAATCTCTTGTTAAATCTTGGTACTGTCAATTGTCGTTAAAAGAAGTACACAGCCAAATCTAATTTTCTATTCATATACCATAGCTTATGGTGCACACTCATGGAGGCAATGATTTGTTTAGGTTCCATAAGGAAGACAGAAGGCAATTTATACTACTAGGCTCTATCTGAATACATTTAGAAGCAAGGGTTAAAACTTAAAGGGACGTCCCCTTTTTAAGGTCTGATTTGTGTAGTCCAATTACAGCTAGGGGTTAGAATTTTGGAGCAGAGTAACTGGTTTATAATAGCGATTTCTGGGTTAGGAGGTCTCTTGCCTCTTTTGAAGAACATACCCCACCACCCACTAATTGTGATGGTCGGCTTTATTGTTTTGTGGGAAAGAATAAAAACAGTGGCTGTCTTGCTGTAGGTCTTGAGGTGCTCAGCAATGCCCAACAATACAATGCTTTAGGCTGATTCTACGCAACTGGGATTAGCAACACCACCGATACCATTGGGCCTTATTTTGTAACTTTGTTAGGGAAGTTTGGATACCTTGAGTTGTTGACCATGGGCTTTCAGTTAAACCCTCTTTTTGACATTGAGTTGTTGGCAATGGGCTAGCAGTTGGCCCACAACTAACACTTGAGTTGTTGGTGATGGACTTAAAGTTGGCCCCCATCTAACTCTTGAGTTGTTGGCAATGGACTGGAAGTTGAAGCCCATCTAGACATTGAGTTGTTGGCCATCTAGACATTGCATTGTTTGTAATGTGCTGTCAGTTGGCCCCCATAAAGGCACTGAATTGTTGGCAATGGTATGGCAGTCTGTCCCCATCTAAGCCCTGTATTACTAGCAATGGGCTTGCATTTAACGCCTTTTTAGACATTGAGTTGTTGGCAATGGTATGGCAGTAGATCCACCTCTTGAGTTGTTGGTGATGGACTTAAAGATATCCCCCATCTAGAAATTGAGTTGTTGGCAATAGGCTGTGACTTGGCTCCCTTCTAGGAATTGAGTTGTAGGCAATAAGCTGGCAGTCTGTTCCCATCTAAGCCCTATGGTCTGGCAGTTGGCTCCCATCTATGCTTTGAGTTTTGAGCGGTGGGCTGGCAGTCAGTCCCATTTAAGCTATGAGTAGTTGGCAATGTGCTGGCAGTCAGTCTCCATTTAAGCCTTGAGGTTTGGGTGATGGGCTGGAAATTGACCCCCCATCTAAGCCTTCAGTTGTTTGTGATTGGCTGGCAGTTGGCCTTGTAATTATTTGGACAAAATGGTGATACTGAGAATTGGGCCATTTCTTCTTTGCCACCATATGTCTTCACTCCTTTCAATAAATAGTTAGATAGAGCTGACTCTTTTCCCCACCAATATGTCTTTGTGTCTTTATTATATATACATTTTTCTCCTATCCACAGGTGTAGAAATATAGCCTGACATTAGCCAATAGGAAGTTTACGCTGGTGGGTTTAAGTTCTTTGTAATTTCTTTATTTTAGAAAATAAACAATACAAGAAAAGACAGTACACCACCAAACTAAAGAAAGTGTACTTAACTGCATAGCTTATATAAAGCAATAATGTAGTTCATAGCACTGTGCACAGGGTTTGCAACTGTGACAGACTTGCCATTGTTATTTTTAAAGTTACTGTATCAATAACCAATTGATATCAAATGTTACCTTACTGTTCCTTTCTCACAAGGAATCATCACACTCACCAACAAACCTTTATGTGCATCTTCTATTTGTATTCAGAGTTCTTCTGTCATCGAGTGGATGTGTACTACAGCATACACATGCAGAAAGCACCAGTGGCAGGACTTGCTAGAGGTACAGTTTACAGAGTGGAATAGTTAGGCAAAAATTTAATTCCCTACTTAAAAATTGTGAGATATACTAAAGGTTGAAGAAACTTAGGACCTCATTCAGAGGCGGTCGTTAGTTGCAAGTGGTCGCACTGAATCAGGGCGGCTGCTTGCATCCTGAACGACCGCCTCCTTGTCGATCGTTAAGCTGTGTGTTACCACCCACAGCTTAACGACCGACCAGGTTGATGGTCGCGATGGTGATCACCGACCAGGTTGATGGTCGCGATGGTGATCACCATCGCGACCATCGGGGCTTACGACCAGACCCTAAGGTTGGGTCTGGGCACTCGTAAGCCCCAGGTAGCTTTCTGCTCTGATGGAGCAGGAAGCTCCCCACTGACATCACTGCTGATGTCAATGCGGCCGCCCACAAAACGGAAGGCGTTCGTTAAGGAACGCCTCTGTTTTGGAAACCACCCCCCCGGCCCGCCTACCAAAAAGGGCAAGCTGTCGATCAACATCGACAGCCGCCCCTTTGGTAACGAGCTCCGGAGCGACAGAGTTTCTCTGTCACTCCGGGGCAGGCGCTCGCGCAGTGTGGCCGCTGCACGCGCGCAGGACTAAACATCGAGTCGGTTCCGAGCGCAACGGCGCTTGCGACTGCCTCTGAATGAGGTCCTTACTGTAATGCCAGCAAAACTTATTGCATTGTCGGCAATATCTATTGTCAGCTATAACTCATCATAGTTTCTCCTACTATTCACATTCACTTGGGTTCCTGCTGTTTATTTGCTGTATCCCTATATGTTTATAGATACATATATATATATATATATATATATATTTAAATATATATATATATATAAATATATATATATGTTACATTTAATATAAATTACAGGATTCCCTGGTTTATTTTTCTGAAGTAAAATTTCTGGCCCTCTTGCTGCTGACCATGCTCAGCGGATCGTTGTTCAGGCAGATGTCTAGAGGAGTATAGCATCATTTGTGGTGATGTAGAAGCATATAAAAAGTAGAGATGTGTGGTTTGGTTCTCTTGATATCTGAATGAACCCAAAAATTAGTGAATTTGGACAGATCCGAGTCGCAAGCTGATCTCCTGCGGAGATCCGGACAGAGCAGAATCGCGGTCCTGATCTTCCCACAGTT
Organism: Taudactylus pleione; assembly: GCA_031769625.1. Classification (NCBI taxonomy): domain Eukaryota; kingdom Metazoa; phylum Chordata; class Amphibia; order Anura; family Myobatrachidae; genus Taudactylus; species Taudactylus pleione. The sequence continues at coordinate 4,590,694 of JAUIMM010000104.1, read as the reverse complement.
CAGAATTCTGAATTTAAACCAGAATTTCAAGTTTTGGATTGCAAAGTTTATATGATTTTAGCTGTTTTTTTTAAATCTGTTTATCAATTTTTAAAAAAACCCAGATCCAAAAGCAAAACACTTGAGCTTGGTTTTGCAAAACCAAAACACGAAGATGAACCAGATCTAAAACCAAAACACATGGGTCAGTGCACATCTCTAATATAAAGCCAACAAGGCCATTGGAATGGTAGCCAACAGCTTCCCACATTCATTCATCAACTATAGCAGCCCCTATTTCCCATAGGGCATTATATGTTCACCATTATTTATTGAGTTGCCTTCAGGTGTTGTGTGCTCTATTATAGGTAAAGTTTGGTCCATACCAACAGAATAGTAGATACTAGGGGATTTATTTATTATGCAGCGACTTTTAACGCTGAAAATTAAAAGAGCAATGCTTCGTAAATAAACACCTAGATTCCTCAACAGTTACAAGGAAATACCAGGAATACAATCAGAGGAACGAGTGACACAAATGGTATGAATAGTCAGATACAAGCCAAAATTGGGGCAGGTGGATAATAGAATCATGGTTATGGTTGCGGCAGACAAGGACAATGAAAAAAGTTCTTCCATCTATACTGCTGACACTCCAATAATCTGAGCCATAATTGGGCTAAAAAGGTCCCCTGAATGAGCAGAAATCAAAGAATCAGTTCCGGTTTCATCATGTGCCCATGACATCCATGGGACCTCTATACAAACAATTCTGTCCCCCTTACTGGTGTCTGAGTGACACATTTTATACCTATCATTGTCTAAACTGTTCATATTTCTGTTGATGATACAGTAAGTTTGCCTGTGACCCTTTGCTCTGTTAACCATTTTTGAACAAACGTTGCCTTCTCCTGACACTGGATATGATTAGATTTTGTACCTGGCTTAAAGCACCTATGTCTACCAGTCACTAACCAAGGGGCCACGAGCTGTGGATTCCCTGCAGCAAAGTCCATTAGTCTCATGCTGGGCTCCCTGCTGAAGGCCAGCCTTCTCATTAAACTCCATACCTTGGGTATAGCCAGTGCCAATCACTAGTGGCATAGTGGGTCCAGCCGTGGACAGGTTTAAAAGGAACAGCTATATGTTCTGCTCCGATAACCAGAGAGCAATTGACTTTCCGGGACTTGGAGACAACGGTACAACCATGTTTGCTATAATGGCATAATTTTTGGCATTGGCTCTCTATTGTTGATCATTGCTTCTTTACATGAAGTGGAAAACAAATGAAGCTATTTAATTGCATTATGTACATGCAGTTAACATTTTAATTGTTGACATGAATGGTAATTGAAAACACACAAAATGCAATATGCTTTAGCAATTTCATTCCAGTCTAGATAAAAACCATTTTGCATATTGCATAGGTGGTAATTCAACATGCTGTAGACATTTCTTCTGTCCTTTACTGAAGGACAAAGTGGGCATATAACTTACAATTACAGAGGGAAGAGATAAAAGCTCCCCTGTGTAGACGATGGTTGACATAATTGAACATCAATGCAGATAATTCTGGGATTTATGTAGATTTAAATGAAGATCTATCACGGCAATTGTTTGGATTTTATGCAAGGACTTGCGTTCAGGGCTTGGATTTATCCCCCATTCAGACAGTGTGTTATAATATATAAATGCCAAGACAGACAGTAGCTCATATCTTCTATAAGTGAGTAATGCACATCACACTGAAGGGGGAATGTACTATTTTAAGTGGCCCCTGATGCATTTTAATGGAAATGAAACCTGCACATGCCTCAGTGTGTATTCAGTGACTACGGGAGTTTGCTGACACTCCTTTAGTATTAACATACCCTTGGTTAATGGTAAAGTATATAAAATAGTAAGCACATTTATTTGAAATGAACTGTACAATCAAATGTCAGTGGAGTCTCTGTTCTCTTAAAACTTTAGAAGGGCAAAATTATTCTAGTACAATCCTGGACATTCGCAGCATTTCAGGCAACAGCAGAGTGCAGCGATTTATTTAAAAGAACTGAGGGCCTGATTCAGAGCCGGACGCTCTGACCAGAGCGCTCGCTCTGAATCAGGGCCCTCCTACATGAAAATGGAGCATCCTCCTGGACGCTCGCATAGCTGTGGGTGACCACCCACAGCTTATGCAAGCATCCATGATGATGGTCGCGATGGTCAAGACCATCGCGACCATCAGGCTTGCGACGGAGATCCTGCAGTAGGGTCTCGCTTCCGCAAGCCCTGGAGTGATTTTGACTCTATCAGAGCCAAAATCACTCCCACTGACATCACTAGTGATGTCAGTGGGGCCGGCTTCAGACGGTAGGCGTTCCAATGGGAACGCCTCCTTCTGGCAGCCACGCCCCCGGCACGCCCACCAAAGGGGGCGTGCTGTCAATCAACATCGACAGCACGCCTCCTTTGGTGCGAGACCCGGAGCGACGGCTACCCCGTCGCTAGCCGGGTCTCGCGCATGCGCACAACGGAGCTCCCTCCGTCGTGCGCATGCGCAGTGGGGTAACATCAACCCGCTTGCGAGCATCCTGCGCTTGCGAGCGGGTCTGAATGACCCCCTGAGCTCCAGCTGCACTTATTCTGTTGGTGTAGTGGACATGGGGCCTGATTCACTACGGATCGCAATACTGCGTACGCACGCAGTTCAAGTGCGATAGCAAGCCATATCACTGCGATCGCAAAGCAATCTCAGCATCACATAAGGATGCTCACATTACCATATGCACATCCGTAATACTTAGCAGATTAGCAAAATCATCGGTTCAATCGAGTACCATTGGACCCATATGTACAATTGTGCAAGCCCTGACCTTACTCAGAAATTGCTAACAGCCATGCATGCTATGAGACCTCATACTGCATATGGCTTCATAGTGGCTAATTTATATGCGCCCCTGAAACGACGTTTCCCTGACCACACCTCGTCACTACCCACAAACGGCACTTCCAGTCAATCACTCTGTGATAGGTCTGAGTAGCCATCGGAGTACTGATCTCAGTGGCCAGTTCGTGCATGCGCACTGTGGAGTATACGCATGTGCAGAACACAACAATCGGATGATTGCATGCATATTAGCAAATGCGATCCAAGCTGAATCAGGACCATAGAACAACACAAGCATTGTTGTTACTAATACACACACTCATGATAACCTTGAGGGAAGCGAAGAGCAGGTTCCACTGAACCCATTATAATTGAATGTAACTTAACAACTTATTTATAAATCTCCATTAAAGATTGTGGCTGCTCACTCCTACTCTCATTACTGGATACAATTGTTACTAATCTAGAGTTGTGTCATGGAAATGTTTACTTTACTTGTCCCCCCTCTCATTTCAAATAGGAGTAAAAAAAATATATATATGTAGGTGTACATCTATCTATCTATCTATCTATCTATCTATCTATCTATCTATCTATCTATCTATCTATCTATCTAAATTTTTTTTACATGATTTGTCGTTTTCCGACAGATCGTAATGACAAATCGTCCCAGGTGTACGCACTATGGGCCTGATTCAGACCTGCTCGCGAGCGCACAGCATTCGCAAGTGGGTCGATGGTCCCCCACTGCGCATTCGCACGCCGGAACCGGCTCCGGCATGCACATGCGCAAGACCCGGCCAGCGATGGGCGCTCCATTGCTATGGGTCTCACACCAAAACTGGTTCTCGCTCCAAAACTGGTAGGCTGTCGATTTTGATTGACAGCTCGCCCCGTTTTGGAGGCGGGCAGGCAGGGTGGCTGGCCAAACGGAGGCGTCCGGCTCTATTAGTGGTAGGGTCTCGTCGTAAGCCCGATGGTTGCGACCATCGTGACCATCACCTGGCCGCTCGCAAAAGCTGTGGGTGGCTGACCCACAAAAAAAATAATGCCACCCTGATTCAGAGCGAGCGCTCTGACAGAGCGTCCGGCTCTGAATCAGGGCACTATGTGCGCTCCTGCGGCATCTGTCACATCTAGAGATCTGCCATTCATGCTGCTCATATCTGTGGATCTCATCAACGATTTCCCGCAATTTGAAAATGTTTGTACACTCTACCGGATGAAGAAGAATATGTCATTACGACCTGGCCGATGTAGATGTCACTTCAGGCACTCCTAAGATGCTCTCTTCTCCTCCACTTTGTGGCTGGATTGTCGCATCTTGGCAAAATCTGGAGCATCAGCAGCAGTTTTGTCCCGACCTGAACTCTTCGTTTCTCTGGTATGTTATTATAGTGATGCACATGCCTGCACCCCTATTCTCCCATGTGTACTGTTGCTGAATAGTAATGTTCATGTGTATAATGCACCCCTATTCTCCCATGTGTACTGCTGCTGCCACCTATTACCTAGTAATGTGCATGTGTATAATGCACCCCTATTCTCCTATGTGTACTGCAGCTGCCACCTGTTACCTAGTAATGTTCATGTGTATAATGCACCCCTATTCTCCCATGTGTCCTGCTGCTGCCACCTATTACCTAGTAATGTGCATGTGTATAATGCACCCCTATTCTCCTATGTGTACTGCAGCTGCCACCTGTTACCTAGTAATGTTCATGTGTATAATGCACCCCTATTCTCCCATGTGTCCTGCTGCTGCCACCTATTACCTAGTAATGTGCATGTGTATAATGCACCCCTATTCTCCTATGTGTACTGCTGCTGCCACCTATTACCTAGTAATGTGCATGCGTATAATGCACCCCTATTCTCCCATGTGTCCTGCTGCTGCTACCTATTAGCTAGTAATGTGCATGCATATAATCGTACTTGCCGAAAATCAGCTCCTTCCTTCCGGGAGGGAGCTGATTGTCGGCTAACAGTGGGGGGCGTGTCCGAATATCTATGACATGTTGGGGGCAGAGTTGGGGGCGGGCCCGCACGATCGTGGCCCCGCCCCCTCTTCACAACGCCGTTATTTTCGGCACTGTGAAGCAGGGGGCGGGGCCACGATGACGCGATTCAGCGCGAATCGCATCACGGGCCCCCCTGCTGCGGGGATTTTCAGTGTATTCTGGGGAAGATCGGGAGGGTTTGGGGAATGTCGGGAGGCTTGCCTGCCTTTTCAGGGCGCTGGCAGCGGTACCCGAAAATCGTGAGGCTCCCGGGCCAAATAGGGAGGGTAGGCAAGCCGGCATATAATGCACCCCTATTCTCCCATGTGTCCTGCTGCTGTCACCTATTACCTAGTAATTTGCATGTGTATAATGCACCCCTAGTTCCCATGTGTCCTGCTGCTGCCACCTATTACCTAGTAATTTGCATGTGTATAATGCACCCCTATTCTCCCATGTGTCCTGCTGCTGCCACCTATTACCTAGTAATTTGCATGTGTATAATGCACCCCTATTCTCTCATGTGTCCTGCTGCTGCCAGCTATCACCTAGCAATGTGCATGTGTATAATGCTCCCCTATTCTCCCATGTGTACTGCTGCTGCCAACTATTACCTAGTAATGTGCATGTGTATTTTGCACCTTTATTCTCCCATGTGTACTGCTGCTGCCACCAATTACCGAATAATGTGCATGTGTTTAATGCACCCCTATTCTCCCATGTGTCCTGCTGTTGTCACCTATTACCTAGTAATGTGCATGTGTATAATGCACCCCTATTCTCCCATGTGTCCTGCTGCTGCTACCTATTACCTAGTAATGTGCATTTGTATAATGCTCCCCTATTCTCCCATGTGTCCTGCTGCTGTCACCTATTACCTAGTAATGTGCATGTGTATACTACTCCCCTATTCTCCCATGTGTCCTGCTGCTGCCATATATTACCTAGTAATGTGCATGTGTATAATGCACCCCTATTCTCCCATGTATCCTGCTGCTGCCATATATTACCTAGTAATGTGCATGTGTATAATGCTCCCCTGTTCTCCCATGTGTACTGCTGCTGCCACCTATTACATAGTAATGTGCATGTGTATAATGCACCCTTATTCTCTCATGTGTTCTGCTGCTGCCGCCTATTACCTAGCAATGTGCATGTGCATAATGCACCCCTATTCTCCCATGTGTCCTGCTGCTACCATATATTACCTAGTAATGTGCATGTGTATAATGCACCCCTATTCTCCCATGTGTCCTGCTGCTACCATATATTACCTAGTAATGTGCATGTGTATAATGCACCCCTATTCTCCCATGTGTACTGCTGCTGCCATCTATTACCTAGTAATGTGCATGTGTATAATGCACCTTATTCTCCTATGTGTACTGCTGCTGCCACCTATTACCTAGTAATGTGCATGTGTATAATGCACCCCTATTCTCCCATGTGTCCTGCTGCTGCCATATATTACCTAGTAATGTGCATGTGTATAATGCTCCCCTGTTCTCCCATGTGTACTGCTGCTACCATATATTACATAGTAATGTGCATGTGTATAATGCACCCTTATTCTCTCATGTGTTCTGCTGCTGCCGCCTATTACCTAGCAATGTGCATGTGTATAATGCACCCCTATTCTCCCATGTGTCCTGCTGCTGCCATATATTACCTAGTAATGTGCATGTGTATAATGCACATTATTCTCCCATGTGTACTGCTGCTGCCACCTATTACCTAATAATGTGCATGTGTATAATGCACCCCTATTCTCCCATGTGTACTACTGCTGCCACCTATTACCTAATAATGTGCATGTGTATAATGCACCCTTATTCTCCCATGTGTACTGCTGCTGCCACCTATTACATAGTAATGTGCATGTGTATAATGCACCCCTATTCTCCCATGTGTCCTGCTGCTACCATATATTACCTAGTAATGTGCATGTGTATAATGCACCCCTATTCTCCCATGTGTACTGCTGCTGCCATCTATTACCTAGTAATGTGCATGTGTATAATGCACCTTATTCTCCTATGTGTACTGCTGCTGCCACCTATTACCTAGTAATGTGCATGTGTATAATGCACCCCTATTCTCCCATGTGTCCTGCTGCTGCCATATATTACCTAGTAATGTGCATGTGTATAATGCTCCCCTGTTCTCCCATGTGTACTGCTGCTACCATATATTACATAGTAATGTGCATGTGTATAATGCACCCTTATTCTCTCATGTGTTCTGCTGCTGCCGCCTATTACCTAGCAATGTGCATGTGTATAATGCACCCCTATTCTCCCATGTGTCCTGCTGCTGCCATATATTACCTAGTAATGTGCATGTGTATAATGCACATTATTCTCCCATGTGTACTGCTGCTGCCACCTATTACCTAATAATGTGCATGTGTATAATGCACCCCTATTCTCCCATGTGTACTACTGCTGCCACCTATTACCTAATAATGTGCATGTGTATAATGCACCCTTATTCTCCCATGTGTACTGCTGCTGCCACCTATTACATAGTAATGTGCATGTGTATAATGCACCCCTATTCTCCCATGTGTACTGCTGCTGCCACCTATTACCTAGTTTTGTGCATACGTATAATGCTCCCCTATTCTCCCATGTGTCCTGCTGCTGCCACCTATTACCTAGTAATGTGCATGTGTATGATGCACCCCTATTCTCCCATGTGTACTGCTGCTGCCACCTATTAGTTACCTAGTTTCCTAGGGCTGTCCATATGTATAATGCACCCATATTCCCCCATGTGTACTGCTGCTGCCTATGTTACATTGTAATGTCCAATTATTAATGCATGCCTTAAAATATAACACCAATAAACATTTAAAAACTTTATTAAAACCACCAAACATTTAAAAAATATATTAACAAGTACACATTTAACAATAAAAACACTACATTAATTTCTAGAAAAAAAAAGAAAATCACATTTGTATTTTAATACTAAGAAAAAATATAAATTATTTAAAAAGATCCCCGTTGATTGGGGGTAACATAATATGTCCAATATGGCCACCGCCCCTACAGGGGGTAGCCAGCAAGTGAGCAGTAGTCCAAAATTAATTTATTGCCTATCCCCATTAGTGGCAAATCACCCACCCACCCACCTATCACTTGGCCATTTGGAGCAATAAATTCGGCAGTGATGCACTACCCAACAGAAACCCCATTGGATTTTGTGGCAGAATATCACAGTTTATAATTGTCTTTTCAGAAAGTTTGACAAAACAATTTATATTTTTCAATAATTTTTGCAGAAAATTGGAGAAGAATAGCTCTTTTTGGACCTCCTTCATCAAGCTGAACCAAGAGAAATAATGACTGTGGATGGTCAAGTCAAAGGACTACTCTAACAACGTCCTTAGGAATGCTGCTATCCAGGAATTTGTGGATTTCTGCTAACCACACCACAGTTCTGCGGATGCTGACTGGGTGCAGAAGAAAATACAGAACCTAAGGACCATGTTCTTGAAAGAGTGCAAAAAAAATTAAGGCATCAGGGGCATCAGGAGTGAAGGCAGATAATTGCCACATACCTATGGTATGGTACTACATTCTTCTAACATCCATGTTAGACCAGGACACACAGCAGCCTTCCATCAGCTTGATGGACCCAAGGCTGGGAGAAGAGGAGGAGGAAGATGTTGGAGAAACTTCCGACATTAATTTAGTAAGTGGAAATACAGTGCACATACACCATGCTCAATCTTCAACAGTACATCAGTGCTAATTGGCCAATAAATTACTTAATGTAGTCATCGCGCCATGGCACTACCCCCACACCATTGAAATAGGTCAGGTATTCCTCCCTGACTTCTTAGGCATGTGCAGAGGCTGTTGGTTCAATCCCTACTGCCACAGTAGACAACTGATTCATGTAGTCTGCGTGCTCTGGGTCATCTGACATAGCTGTGTACGTTGTCCTTTGCTGCTAGGTTTTCCACCATAGAAATTATACAATACACAGCATGCCATGACAACCCAGTCAATCTTGTCCACACAGAGGTTGATGGCTGTGTGGAAGACCCTAAACTTATCCAAACACATTGTCCACAACACAAGCATGCTCTTGAAAGCCTGTAGTTGAAAATGTGCTTCTCCTTGGTCAGTCCCCTTTGTGCATATTGCTGAATAATGTACTCATGTAGTGCAAAGGCCTCGTCAGCTACGAATATAAAATTGAGACTGTGCTTTGTTTCCAGTGCAGACGGTAATGTGGGGTTTTGGAGATGAGTTTCTCATAGAAATCTGTTTGCTTAAAGGATACACCATCAGAAGCTCGACCATTCATGCCAATGACCACAAATAGGAATTTGTAGTTTGCATTGACCATGGCCATTAGAACAATGCTGAGGAATCTCTTGTAATTGTAGTAATAGGATCCGGTGTTGGCAGGTGGGGTTATGTGCACATGTTTGCCATCTATGGTTTCCCCACAGTTAGGGAAGTTCCACCATCTTTCAAATTCCTCGGCAATACTTTTCCCTTCTTCCAAGGTTTGTAAGGTACTGGAAAAAAAAAAAAGAAATACATGAAATTACCATATCTTTAATATTTTACAGGCTGCATCACCTGACATCATGGTCGCTATTTCCCTGGAAACCATCTGCATCCTGCCGTAACCCTGCCATCCACCAAAGAGTCAAAGAAGAAAACTGCTAGAAAACAGAGAGGTGACACTTTCCTAATGTCACAAGAAGTGCTTGCAAGTGCACAAGTGCTGCAGAAAAGACCCGATGACTAAGACTACTTCAGGTCCAACATCACAAGCAGGATGTGTCATATGGCGCATGACCACCAGATCGAGTTTGAAAGACTCGTATATGACCTGGTGGTAAGGGGACTAGGTAGCCCACTGAGGCCACAAACCATGATCAAAGCAGCCCATGAGCAGTACTCCAATACTGCCTCCTACACCATCAGTGGCAAATTCCCCAACCACCTATCCTCTACCTTTTCCAGTGGCATTTATTCCTCCATGCTACAATAGCCTTCTGACCAACCCCCACCTGATGAACCACATTTTTTTAATTAAAAAATGGTCCCGTGTCACTTTTGTTTTAAAAAGGGACATATTTAAAGGCAAGTTCTATCACATGCAATAATTTTCTGTATTTTATTTTAGTTTATATTTTGGCACAATCATTTATGTATATGAATAAATTGTATATTTTTGATATCTAGATGAGTGCTATACCTTGTTTTTATAATTTTTATGTTCTAACATTTCTAAAGCTACTTTTTGTTTATTGTGTATAGGTCAAGTATTATTTATTTTTCACATGTATACTCTTCATACTCCCGTATTGATCTAATATTACTTTATAAGTGGACACTGCAGCATACCAGCCAGTCCAATATTATTCCAATAATTTGGTTTGATCATGCTGTTGTCACATGGTTGTGGGATGGTGTCACTAAATTACCCTCTAGATCTTGGCCCTTCCGAAATACCTACTCTCTTCCCCGGAAGCTACCAAATCATTAACTGAGGGGTTGCTCTTATATCAGGCTACTAACTTTCCTCAGGACACTTCTGGCGCTACCTGTTGGTGTGCCTTTAAAGCTGCCGTCTTTTGTAGGCAATATTTAGAACAACAATCAGAATTGGACATTCGTTTAGCTCAGGTGGAATCCTTACATTAGGGCTCGACCTACTCACCTTCTTAGAAGAAAACTCATGCCTCTTCATAATCAATTATAGAAGTTATTTCTTTCTCGCATGAGGAGTGCCCACACCAAACGTCAACAAAACTTTTACAACTTTGGCAATAAAGCGGATAGATTCCTTGTTCGTAAGCTTAGGAATCAGCATGCATGAAATATAAATCCATACATTTTCTCAAAAATTTTTATAAAACTTATGAACCATGTAGCTAATGCTATTGCAAATGTATTTGCCGGTAATTACAAGTCTATTTATAATTTACGTCTTGATTGCTCCATACCCCAACTGATGACATCTTCTATGCAGGATTTTCTCTTTGACCTACAATTTTCCTACTCTAAAGATGGAGGACTTAACCTCCCTTAATGCCTCCTGGTCCAGGCTCTGCCAGTATGTAAGGTGCACAGGTCCTGATTCATTACAGAACACAACTGTGAATTTCAATAGCAATTACGCATGCAGTTCAACTGTGATAGTATTCTAATTAATTGCGATCGTAATGCCATATGCAGCACTACATAAGGACGCCCACTTTACCTTAGGAATTGCTAACATCCATGCACGCTATCAGGCCTCAGGCTGCATACGCCCATGCAATGGCATTGAAACGCCCGCATTTGCCAGACCACCCCCCCATCTCCACCCACAAATGGTACTTCCTGACAATCACTCTTTGAAGGATCTACGTAGTCACTGTGATCGCAGTCCCGATTGAAATGGCTAGTTTGTGCACGCACACTGCGATGCATTTGAATACACAGTACGCGACAATCAGCCAATTGCGTGCGTATTAGCAGTTGCGTACGTTAGTGAATCAGGCCCCATGTCTGAATGAATGTACTCATTTATTTCTAAATTATTATTTGAAGAGCATTTGGCGCCATGTTTACATTTCTGTTTAATTCTACATCGGTACCCTAATAGTGAATTGACCTGTTACACAAAAACATGCAGAAACTAGCATTTCCGCAACGGGCCCATTATGGATGAGGAATAGGCCCCAAATTTGTGTGACTCCTTGTGACTCCTTGGTGTAGCAGGTGAATAGATTACTATGGCTTTTCCATTGCTCCCAACTTTATATGTGCTCAACACAGGGGTGACCAAAGGAGCCATACTGACAGCGGTGTGACCGGTGCTGATGCCCAGATTTTTTTCTAAATCATACATGGCCGCCCCAGCGTATATGATTTCATGATGTTGCAATGCTGCAAGAGCAGAGGAGTGAAATAAGAGAAGAATAGAATCCGAGAGGTAAGTACCAAGGGCAGGTATATGGAAGGTGTACACAGAGCCCAAGGGTGGTAAGTAAAGACATTAAAAAAAAATAACAATCTATAATTACACTATAAACTAATCATTTTCAAATATAGCAACATAAATTGCAAAACTCCATTTATATTGGGCAGCATGAAACACCAGATAGCCTTAAAACTCATTTCAATCTACACTTCAACCCCTATAGTTCTCTGTATACTCTAGAGACATATAGCTGAGAGCCAACTCCCTTATTGATTCTGGGACACTCCAGGGAGCAATGTACATCCATACTAATTACTTCAGCTAATCAATACAGCATCTCAGGTCTAATCATTATTCGTTAATAGATTTTGCTCTCTTTATATGATAAGTAACTTTAATTATGCTTTTATATTACATAAATCAAATTCCTTTTAACTTAAATAAATTTATCATATACAATAGATGTTAATTATGTTTCATTATGTGCTTGATTTGATGATATTAACATTTGATGGATACCCAGCACAGATCTTAAAAAACTTAAATTTTTGTTAAAAGAACATTATTGTAATATTATGGATGCTAGTCTGCAGGGCATTCGTACAGTTAAACGTACAGCTATTTTAAAAAATGTTTTACTTAATACACTTATTTTGTACAGTTAGACGCATCTGGAGATGCGTCAGAATGAACATATACATGTAAAATGCAGTTTTGCAGAGCAAATGTTTCCAATTATATTTGAGGCCCTGTGTGCATTTGGGCCTCATTCATGAAGAGCAAGGCAGTCTCTCCACTGAGTAAATGCAGAAGCCACCTGCATACCTCAATTTGTGGGGGTGGGTGCATAATACAGGTGCTCAGGATTCCGGTGGTCAGTATCCCGATGCCAGCAACCTGGCAGAGTTAGGATAATGACACCTTTTGGTAAGTATCCTAACCCTACCCCTAAACCTAACACCCCCACACCATAAACCTAACCTCTCCCCCTAGTGCCTTAACCTAACCCTCCCCCCCAGTGCCTAACCCTAACCCTCCCCCCAGTGCCTAACCCTAACCCCTAACCCTAAAGCTCCCCCTAACCCCACTACTTACGGTCAAGATGCTGGCACCGGGATTCTGACTGGTGTCAGGCTTCCGGCTCTGGTATACTGAGCGCTGGCGTCCCAGCAGTCGGGATTTCAACTACCTCCCATTTGTGGAAGTGTATAATTAGCACATTTGCTGAGGAGCAGCAATTTGTGCAAATGGCAGATAGGATTTGGATGGAGTGAAGAGAATTTCAAAGTATAGCGTTTGGTGGTTATTAGATAGGTCATTAGTGCTATTTGTTTTATCTCCAGGGAATGTTCATATATTAGTTTTATTTGTTCTTTGTTATTATTTTGCTATTAACGTTTTAGATGATAGTTTTAAAGTTTTAGATTATATTTTATTAAGCATGTCTATCCAGATCTTTTTAATATATTGATTTATTATTATGCTATAGGAGGATCTACCACAGTGGTTGCCAACCTTAAATGGGCTGTGAGCTACTTAAGTAAAATGAAAACTCCTGAAGAGCTACTAAAATTGTAGAAAGAAAATTTGGCTAATAACCGAACAATTGAAGGTAATTTAAGGAAAATGTAAAAAAATGTTTCATAGAAAACAACAATGCATTTAATTATACAGTGATATTGTTGTAGTTTGTAAATAAAATTTAAGCACAGGCACATTTCACTATTAATTACCGGCTCCAAAGAGATACGTGCAGTAGAGCAGTAAAAGATAATGTATAGACAGGGCTGCTACTGGTTGGAGACCACTGATCTACCACATTATCTTTTTTGATATATCCTGCGCTTAGGGGAAAATTTACTAAGAATCATGTTGGGCTGCGATCCCTAATCACTGGAACGTGTTCCACTGCAAATCACCAATTTACCAAGAAGCATGTTTGCCTGACTACTGACATTCAATGGTGATACTCACTGTGTTCTGGAGTGTGCAATATCTCCATTTCTAAAAACTCTCACTTTTGTAAATTTAGACCTAATAGTAAATTCACAACACTTCGCAATTGGTTCAAAGTCACACCAGCAACTGTGTCATCACCATGCCCTAATAAATATGACCCCAAACCGCTGAAACACGTGCAGTGGTGGCGTTTGCAATGGAATGATTGTGCACTTTGGAGAGTTTTGGGGATTTGTAATTGCTGGTTGGTCTTATAAGTTGCCCTGTCTTATTCTGTTGTCTAGTTTGGTTTTACAGTCTGTCTTCATTTTTGTCCTATGTCATTTTATTTTTGGTCTTGTCATTATTTGTTTGTGTCTGTGTGAAGACTGTGTTTTGATGGCAGAGGAGACTGTTAGGAGGAGGGCTTTGGATTTAGAGGATTGTGAGTCGGATATGTAAGAGGAGGAGGTGCCTTTGGAGGAGTCAGGGGCTGATGATAACAATGATGGGTCTTTGGTGAGGGCAAAGACCAAGAGTGGCCGCAATGTGCAGTTCTCCTTTGAGGAGAATGTGTCCCTCGTGAGAGGGGCTTTTAAAAATGATGAGGTGTTGTTTGGCCATCATGCCTCAAGAACTAGAGGACACAAACTGGCTGATAGTTCCCAGTAGTTAAAAAAGGACAGAACAGCAAGCAGTTTGTGTAGACCTGATATGGCCCATGACCGTTCAGTGACTGGCTCAAGCTGAGTTGTACCAAGGTCATAAAGGTTTGTTAAGTTGTTGCAGTCTCTTAATATGCCCCTGCATGAAATGGAGTGCAAAGTCATATTTGACATGCAAAATCCATGCGAGTTGGCCTTTTGAAGATTCCCGATTTGCAAACTCACATGTTTATCACTGAAAAACACCAAATCGCACCATGACGATTCTTAGTAAATTTCCCCCTTACTGTCTGTTTAGGAATCACCACTACAAGCAAGAAGTGCACTTTTATATGCCACATTGCTGAGAAATCTTTTGAAATGCCTCATGCAAAAGGATACGTCACAGCAGAGGCCAATCTGCTGCCATTCTAGTACTCTCTTTTCAGTCAAGTAATGTTATAGCTCACTTTATACACAACACTGACAACACAAAAAAATAATAATGGATGCCCTTGCTCTATTGAAAAAGGGGTCAAAGAATCCTAACACTAGAGAAGTAATCAAATAAGTTAAAAATTCAATAACTAAAGACTCTAATTTTTGGTCAAACCCAGTGCTATTTCTAGGCAAGAACAAGCAGGCACTCAGGCCCTGATTCAGAGCCGGACGCTCTGACAGAGCGCTCACTCTGAATCAGGGCCGTCCTTCCTGATTTTAGAGCGGCCCACAGCTATAGCGAGCGGCCAAAAAGTTGGTCGCGATGGTCAAGACCATCGCAACCGTCGGGCTTGCGACGAGACCCTTGTGGTAGGGTCTCGTCTGCCGCAAGCCCTGGAGTGCATTTGGCTCTATCAGAGCTGAAAGCACTCCCACTAACATCACTTGTGATGTCAGTGGGGCCGGCCCCAGACAGTAGGCATTCCCATGGGAACGCCTCCGTCTGACCAGCCACGCCCCTGGCACGCCCACCAAAGGGGGTGTGCTGTCACTCACCATCGACAGCACGCCCCCTTTGTAGCGAGACCCATAGCGACGGCTTGCCCTTTGCTATCCGGGTCTCACGTATGCGCACGATGGAGCCGGGTCCATCGTGCACATGCGCACTGGCCCAACATCGACCCGCTTGTGAGCGCTCAGCGCTCACGAGCAGGTCTGAATTAGGCCCTCAGTTCCCAATCCTCTCATTAACTATGATGTAATGTCCTGGGACAAAATGTGTTTTCCATAAGATAAGTTGCTGGGGACCGAGTCCGGGTCGGGTTTTCCCGCCAGACTCGGTTCCCGGACCGAGGCGAAACGTCGTCATCCTGGTGTCGGATTGTCGCGAGACCCAGACTTTGCACAGTTAGCACCTCCCACCCCGCCATCTTCACTCCAGTACTGCAGAGTGTAGTGAGAGGACGTATAGTGTAGTGTCTGTGGGAAAGCCGCTCTGCTGTATCAACCTACTCTGCTGAATCAGTCCAGTCCAGTGGTGATGTGCTGCTGTATCAGTCTGGGCTGGGGGTGACCTGCTCTGCTGTATCAGTCCAGTCCAGTGGTGATGTGCTGCTGTATCAGTTTGGGGGTGACCTGCTCTGCTGTATCAGACTAGTCCAGTCCAGTGGTGCTGTCCTGTGCTGTATATTCAGGCCTAATCATTTTTACAGGGGCTGCCCTGTATGGTGTAGGGGTAAGCTGCCCTTCATCGAAATCATTTTTACAGGGGCTGCCCTGTGTAGTGTAAGCTGCCCTTCATCCAAATATTTTTACAGGGGCTGCCCTGTGTGGTGTAGAGGTATGCTGCCCTTCATCCAAATAATTTTTACAGGGGCTGCCCTGTGTTGTGTAGGGGTACACAGCCCTTCATCTAAATAATTTTTCCAGGGGCTGCCCTGTGTGGTGTAAGCTGCCCTTAATCCAAATAATTTTTACAGGGGCTGCCATGTGTGGTGTAGGGGATTGCTGGCCTTCATCCAAATAATTTTTACAGGGGCTGCCATGTGTAGTGTAAGCTGTCCTTCATCCAAATAATTTTTACAGGGGCTGCCCTGTGTGGTGTAAGCTGCCCTTCATCCAAATAATTTTTACAGGGGCTGCCATGTGTGGTGTAAGCTGCCCTTCATCCAAATAATTTTTACAGGGGCTGCCATGTGTGGTGTAAGCTGCCCTTCATCCAAGTAATTTTTACAGGGGTTATTCACTCCATAAAATTATAGCACTCCTTAAAAATAATGGAGGACAAAATTTGGAGGAAAAAATAGGGAAAGATCAAGAGCCACTTCCTCCTAGTGCTGAAGCTGCTGCCACTAGTCATGACATAGATGATGAAATGCCATCAACGTCATCTGCTGTCCTGTGTGTTGTGGTGTAGGCCACTGCCATTCTTACATTTTTACAGGTGCTGTCCTGTGTGGTGCAGGGCTACATTGCCCAAAAAATATAAAAGAAAAATTATTTTTAAATGTGCTGTCCTGTGTGTTGTGGTGTAGGCCGCTGCCCTTCAATAAAAAGAAAAAAAAACTTTTACAGAGGTTATTCACTCCATAAAAATAATGGAGGATAAAGTAAGGGAAGATCAAGAACCACTTCATCCTAGTGCTGAAGCTGCTGCCACTAGTCATGTCATAGACGATGAAATGCCTTCAACGTCGTCTGCCAAGGCTGATGCCCAATGTCATAGTAGAGGGCATGTAAAATCAAAAAAGCCAAAGTTCAGTAAAATTACCAAAAAAAAATAAATTTCAATAGTCTGAGGATAAACATAAACTTGCCAATATGCTATTTACGACACGGAGTGGCAAGGAACGGCTATGGTCCGGGCCTATGTCCATGATTAGTGGTTCAGATTCACATGACGATGGAAGCCATCCTCCTCCTGCTAGAAAAATGAAAAGGTTTAAGCTGGCAAAAGCACAGCAAATAACTGTGCAGTCTAAGAAGATATCACAAATTTCAAGGAGAGTCCAAGTGTGTCGGTGGTTCCGATGCCTGACCTTCCCAACACTGGAGTGGAAGAGGTGGCTCCTTCCACCATTTGCATGCCCTCTGCAAGTTCTGGAAAGATCACCCACAGTTCAGTTGCTGATTTTCAAATTGAAGATGTCACTGTTGAAGTACAACAGGATGAGAATATTGGTGCAGCTGGCGCTGAGGAGGAAGTTGACGAGGAGGATTCTGATGGTGATGTGGTTTGTTTATATCTGATCCGGGGGAGACAGTTGTTGTCCGTGGGATGAAAAAGCCCATCGTCATGCCTGGGCAGAAGACCAAAAAATCCACCTCTTCGAACAGGAATTATTTCTATCCAAATCCGGACAACAACTGTCTTGCCATATCGAGCTTATGTAAAGGTGTAATAAGTAGTGGTAAGGACGTTAACCACCTAGGAACATCCTCCCTTATACGTCACCTGCAGCGCATTCATAAATAGTTACTGTCAAGTTCAGAAACTGTGGCTAAGACCATAAGCAATCCAGGGATACCTACATCCCTTTGTCCTGTTGTATCCAAGCACCTGGTATAGAGGAGCCTTGATGTTGGCCCAGCGCTTATTCATATATTTGCAAATGTATGTAACCAATACCTCTGAATTTCTATTATTATGTAGGATTCAACTATTTTTGATCTATCTGCAGTGTGCTGGAGGGAAAAATTCCTTTTTTCTGAATCCAAGCACCTGCAAACCACACCAGCTCCCTCCTCATCAATTTCCTCCTCAGTCAGGATCGGAAGTAGTCCTGCAGGCCATGTCACTCTCATGACTGACTTCTCTCCTAACCGGGATTCCTCCGAAGGATCCTGCATTGCTACGCCTACTGCTGCTGCTGTTGCTGCTCGGAGTCGTTCATCATCCCAGAGAGGAAGTTGGAACACCACTACTTCGTTTACTAAGCAATTGACCGTCCAAAAGTCCCTTGCAAGGAGGATGGTGTTGGTGTTAGACGTGCGTCCGGTATCCGCCATTAGTGCAGTGGGAATTAGACAATTGATGGAGGTAGTGAGTACCCGGTACCAGATCCCGTACAGAGACATCAGAAAAAGTGCTCTCAGTGTACTAAAAAATTTGGTTATACCCAATGTCCACTTAATCACGGACATGTGGACAAGTGGAACAGGGCAGACTAAGGACTATATGACTGTGACAGCCCACTGGGTAGATGTATCACCTTACGCAGCAACAACAGCATCATCACCAGTAGCAGCATCTCAGAAACGCTAGCTCGTTCCAAGGCACTGTTTTCAGTAAGAGGCACACCGCCGACAACCACTTAGAGAAACTGAGGGAAATCATCGCCCAATGGCTTACACCACTTAGTCTCTCCTGGGGATTTGTGATATCTGACAATGCCACCAATATTGTGTGGGCATTACATCTGGGCAAATTCCAGCATGTCCCATGTTTTGCTCACACAATAAATTTGGTGGTGCAAAATTTTTTGAAAAACAACAGGGGCATGCAGGAGACGCTTTGGGTGGCCAAAATAATTTCTGCCCACTTTCACCATTCAGCAACTGTGTGCTGAAGACTGGAGTACCAGCAAACACTCTTGAACTTGCCCTGCCATCACCTAAAGCAAGAGGTTGTGACACGGTGGAACTCAAACCTCTATATGCCTCAGAGGATGGAGGAGCAGCAAAAAGCCATTCAAGCCTATACATCCACCTATGACTTAGGCATAAGAGGGGGTATGCACCTGACTCAAGCACAGTGGAGAATGATTTCCGTGTTGTGCAATGTTCTCCAGCCCTTCGAACTTGCCACCCGTGAAGTCAGTTCAGAAGGAATCGGTATGGAATCCCAGCTGCCGCATGGCCGGCAATTCGATCCCCGGCAGCCTGACAGATCAGCAGAGCCCAGCAGCGGAAGCCCGACAGCACTGGAAATCCCGATCGTCCCTAAGGTAAGTATAAACTGACCTAATCCCCTAACCCTAACCCTCCTTAGGGGTGCCTAACCCTAACCTCCTTCCCAAGTGCCTAACCCTAATCTCCCCCCGGGGTGCCTAACCCTAACCTCCCCTTCCCATAGCCTAACCCTCCTGGGGGGTGCCTAACCCTAAGTCCCCCCCAGATGCCCTAATCCTAACCCTCTCCCCCGCGTCTGTCCGCTCGCGGCGCCCGGCATCCCTTCAATCAGGATTCCGGGCGCCGGACTCCCGGCGTGGGGTAAATGACAGGCGTCTAGATATAGATGCCGGTCATTTATCCCATGCCGGGATAAAGTAGCTGGGAAGCCGGCTGACGGTATTAAGACAGCCGGTTTCCCGACTGTATACCATTCTGACACTGACAGTTTGAGTCAGTTAATCTCCTCATCAGGCTTTTGCTGAAGCAGCTGGAGAAAGTGAAGGAGGAGCTAAGATGGAGCGATTCCACACAGTATGTGGGACTTGTAGATGAAGCCCTTCATTTGCATTGCCAGGATTCGAGGGTGGTCAATCTGTTGAAATCAGACCACTACATTTTGGCCACCGTGCTCAATCCTAGTTTTAAAGCCTACATGGTGTCTCTCTTTCCAGTGGATACAAGCTGCAGAGGTGCAAAGACCTGCTGGTGAAAACACTGTCAGCTAAAGCGGTACGTGACACGTCAACAGCTCCTTTCTCCCGCAATGAGGCTGCCAGGAAACAACTTAGATATCTTAACCAACCTGCTGGTGGTGATGCAAGGCAGCTAGGGCCAAGTTAGGACATCTGATCCGGACTGAAGGACCTGCCAACAATTTCTGACATGTCTACTGTCACTGCATATGATGCTGTCACTATTGACAGAATGGTGGAGGATTACATCGGTGACAGCATCCAAGTAGGTATGTCAGACAGTCCTTACATGTACTGGCAGAAAAAAGAGGCAATTTGGAGGCCCCTGTACAAACAATCTGGCTTTATTTTACCTACGTTGCCCCCCCCTCCAGTGTTTACTCCTAAAGAGTTTTTAGAGCAGCCGGGAACCTTGTCAGCGAAAGGCGTAGGAGGTTGCTTCCACAAAATGTGGAGAAGTTAATGTTCATCAAAATGAATTATCAATTCTTCCAGGAAGACCAGCCTCCAGAAAGTACAGAGGGACCTGTGGTGGTGGATTCCATCTGGGACAAATTAATACTCTGTGAGGATGAGGATGTACACAACACTGAAGAGGGTGAGGAATCAGTGGATGAGGATGAGGACGACAT
Source organism: Taudactylus pleione (assembly GCA_031769625.1). Classification (NCBI taxonomy): domain Eukaryota; kingdom Metazoa; phylum Chordata; class Amphibia; order Anura; family Myobatrachidae; genus Taudactylus; species Taudactylus pleione. The sequence continues at coordinate 4,570,165 of JAUIMM010000104.1, read as the reverse complement.
CTTGCCTCTTTAAAGTCAATTTGTGCAGGGACATATTAATTGCCAGCTTGTTTTGTGGGGGCCCAAATGAACCAATCATTTCAGCCACAGTCGTGTGGCAGACCCTGGCACTGAAATGATTGGTTTGTTAAAGTGTGCATGTCCTGTTCATACAACAAAAGTGTGGGTGTGAGGGGCCCAAAGACAATTCTATCTTGTACCTCTTTTTTTTCTTTGCATTATGTACTCTTTGGGGCCTAGTTTTTCAAACTGCCATGCTGTCTGCCACTGCAGTGCCACTCCTAGAAGGGCCACATGTCTGTGTCGCCCACTTGTGTCGCTTAGTATAGTTATCCAGCTACCTCGTTGCAACCTTTTGTCCTAAAAACAATATTGTGAGGTGTGAGGTATTCAGAATAGACTGGAAATGAGTGGAAATGAATATTACAGAGGTTAATAATAGAGTAGGAACAACAAAAAAAAACAAAAAACAAATTCTGTGGTCTTAGCTGTTTTATGCTTTTTCCCTAAAAATACAGATCCAAAACCAAAACCCGGAAGGGTAGTTTTGGCAAGACCAATCCAGATCCAAAAACACGAAGAAAGATCCAGATCCAAAACACAAACCGTGGCCGGTGCACACCCCTAATATATATTTATATATATATATATATATATATATATATATATATACTTTAATGTATATATAGATGTTTTTCTATAGCTCCACCCCAGTAGTTCCACCCGTGGTGCCTGAACCTTTTTTTCCAGAAAAATTAAAAATGGCCCGGGTCAAACCAGTCTCAAAAGTTTACAATTTTGTTTTTGGATCATCAAGGTGTGGATTTTATAATCACTAAGGTAGCAACCAAAGGGCAGACTTTGTGTTTGAGGCTTTTAAAATATATGAACACAAACTATGAAATTTTGCATTTTCATCCTGTTCAAGCTTGAATGGCTACATTTTATGGTGTTATTAATGTCTTTTTAATTCGACACAAACATTACTGTGCTCATACTTTATCTGATGTCTGAATTTGCTGTTCTCACAGAACATTTTAAAAATGCTTTAAAATTGAGCTATTTAGTCTCAATCAAGATGGAACATGTTCAAAACCAACTTGAACAAAATCAAACCTTTTCAGTTTGATCAAATGTATCTCTTAATTTTTAGTCTAATGTACTGTAGGACCTAAAGTTTCAGAATTTCTCACAGCTTTAAAAAAACAAAAATACATGCACAAATTTTAAATAAATTTTAAATTGATTAAAGACTTTGCACTCCTGAAGCCCTTGAATATTTAATGCAGGATTGGGCTGCACCTTGATGTGTGCTTGAAAGGTCATTGAGGTGCAGTTGTGCACAACCAAAAAGTTTAGGTGTCAGGTGTTTTTTGGGTAATGAAATCCTGTGACTTTTTAAATAAAATAAATAATAGTTATGGTTGCAAATTGTAAAATGAAAACAGAAGTATGGACTGCAAGGCTTATTTACTGATATTGTGCTAAAAAGCAAAGTTACTACTGTAAAATATTACAACCAATCACACTCTTCCATTATCGAACTTGCACTGGACAGATAACAAATAATTTGTGATTGATTGCTGGGGTTCAGTGCAATTTTTTCACCTGTGCTAATAAATGAGCACTTGTGTGACTGCCTTTTATACTCGAGTCTAAGGAATTTGCTGCCATGTCCTTGTTAAAAAGGGTTCCCAGTCCAGACTGTACTGTACTTGTAAATTCACATTTCACTGAATTTGTCATCTATAAAGAACTGAAACGGTGATAGTTCATTTTCATTCTGTGTTGTAGGGTTGGGAAGAACTCATAACAGTTAAGATTCAAATCCGCTTCCGAAAAATGCCAATTTGTCCGCTATCTGTGGAAGTAATCAAATATTTTGCATAACAGTTTTGTAAATGTTTTTATTTACGTGTTGGCTTTTTTGGCTAAAAAATACTGTGAGAAGCTCTACTGGAGGGGAACAGACAGTAATTGCATGCATTCTGCTATCTAATAAGATTACATACAATTTAGGTAATCTGAACAATTGCTAACTCTAAAGCATGGAATACTTTATAAGAGAGCTAACAGTACACTTAGGAAATAAGAAACTTTAGAAAGAAATTGCAAAAGTGCCAGGAAAGATTACGGGGAAAGCACTTACTTTGACGGGTACCATAGGAAAGGATGCTGCAGAGAGCCTTCCAAAGCTTAAAATGGCTCATTTGAGTAATCATTTATATTGTGCTTGATGTAAAAATTGCATTTCAAATAAAACTGTGTCGTGATATAACTTTAACATATGCATTTTGTATATGTTACCCTGAGGATCATCTATGAATTTACTGTGTAGTGCAAATGATTGTGATTTGCTTTGGTCGGTTGTACCAGCTTTTACACCCAGCACATACTGTACTCAGTTTCACACTGTCATTGTTCACAAACTTTCCACGTCACCCAAGTGAACGTCTATGGATTTTATCTTGCAGCCATCCTCTTATCCACAGATAAATGAGCAGTCATATGGAAAATTATACTTACGGTACTTCCCCTTATTCTGATTTCTTTTCAAGTATGGATCACCCCTGTATGGTAAAGGGGTACATTGCCTGTCGCTAATTTTCTTGAAGACTACACTCTTCTTTATTTGCACTCATCTGCTGCTGTGCCACTATGCAATGTCCTCTGTCTCCATTACCTAACTGTTCTTTATTATATCCAGTGGTGAAATCTCCAGGAGACTACAATGGAGCCCGGTGATGAGAGGGGTCTGGCACTGCTGGACCAAACACCACATAGGACCCTTTCTACTGTCTAAGCATGCATGTGGAATGACACATGTACATTGATCATTTTAAGGGTTTTTAACTCTGGAACTGCTTTTGCACTGAAGCAGAGTGGGAGCAAACATAAACCAGGTGCACCCCTATTTGTGACTAGCTATTCAGTTTTACACCCCTGATAATAAATCAAGTGTAGAAGCCATGTCTGACATGGGTATTATATACAATGAGGTTAATTTAATTAGCCACAATGTACTCGCGGCTGTGATTCATCATGGCAACAGTCGCAGTTTACGACAGCCAGAACTCACACAAAAGTTCTCACAGCCCCATAGGGTTGCGGGCAAAATGGAGCAAATTTGGGCTTAGAGTGGGCTACGAGATGAGGTGCTGTTCCCTGCATTTTGACGCCATGGCAACGGCAACTCGCATCCTTAATGGCTAATTGGATTGACCCCAATGCATCATACTATACATGCTCATTTTTAGAGTTACACTTGCTGGAGTACCTGGCGTTGCCGGGATTTTAAGAATGTTTGTTTACACATCATCCTCCAACAAACCTGTCCTTAGGCAGGCCTCACGAAAAGTGTAACAGACTTCCCCATCAACAGTCCTAAGGTTTTCGAAGAAAGTAGGACCTGTAATGGTGTAAAGCAAACTTCGGAGATGGAAGCATTCAAAATGTGTTGGATGTACAGTGTAAACATGGCCAAGAGCTTCTGTTGCTCTGATACCAGGATGACCTTCTACAGCGACTCCCTGTTTTCTGTGCATAAAAACTTTTCCAGAAGCATTCCATGTGTAATATTTTGGCAGCTCACAGTACAGCAGGGTCCTTGCAAAGTCATAATTTTGACACAGTTCAAAGAAAGAAGTCAATGTTGTTGCGTAATTTGGTACAGTCACACAGCTGAGAATGCTGGCAAAGCCTGCTAAAGCTCTCTTTGATAATAAACCTTAAGATCATGACAAAACATGACTACACAAAACGCTCACTCCGAGGCCCTACCCGTATGCCGTGAGGCCCCACAATGAGCATACAGCAAAAATTGTGTTTTTTAATTAATTAATAATTAACAGTAATTCGATTTCAAATTTTTTTAGTTGCCTCAGCTGTGTTTTAATACACTCCTATGTAAATTTTCACGATCTTGGCTTGTAAACTGTGGATTTGTATAGAAGGACAGAAGGACAAATTTTCGCTTTTATATAGTAGATATAGATATATGTCACAATGTGACACATGAAGCTTGGAGTTACTAGCACTTCTTTCCTGCTTAACCAATATTTTTGCATGTTATAATAAAAGGTTGAGAAGACCTCTATAAACAGATATAGAATTTATTATTATTATTATTATTATTATTATTATTATTATTTCATACTTGTAGTTATCACTTTAATTTTTACTGTGCCCAAAATAAACTAAATTGCATGGAAAACATGATCCATGACCTCCTCTACCATAAGCATTTCTCTCATCAGTGAATTACAGAGGTGTGCAAATTATTAGACTAAGCGCCAATTTTTTACATTTCAAAGTTCTCCAGACTTACTGGCCACAAACCTAGACTGTAAAACTGTTTTGCAATGCATTGAGGTATTTTCATGGGTTACCTAAGATTCTATGACCTCTATTTTAAGAAAAAATAGGTAGGGAAATGTTTTATTTTTTTTTAAGGTGGCAGCCTCGGTACAAACATAGATGTTCTTCCCTGGCCACGTAACAGCCAAGATGTAAATCCAAAAAGAATCTTTGGACAATTGTAAAGAAAAAACTGAAGAAGAAGACAATCACCACCAAGACTGGCCTCATAGAAGAACTTATCGAAATATGGCATAGGGATGAAGGCATCAAGAGAAATGGTGGCACTCTCATGAACAGCAGCAAAATTATTATAGATAACAAAGGATATCATACACAGTGTTAACAATAAACAGTGTATTAATAAAAGCGATTTATAGAAAAAGTGAGAATTTTAAATTGCTAGTTTGATTATAATAATTTACATATCTCTGTATTTTTGACAACATGAAATTACTTTTTTTAGTTTTGGATAAGATGATTTTGGATAAGAGATCCTGATACCTGTATTATAGCATATACACTATTTTTGCGTATATATAAGGCCTGATTTAGAGATGGACGTTAATGCGATTGCAGCTGCGATTCCACACAGAACGCAGCTGCGAAAATATGCTAACAAGGATGCCCACTTCTGCCTTCTCGCATGCATACGACGTTGTTACCTGTGTAAATATCTGTAGCATCGATGCAAATTGAGCGGCCATCTTGCCCTTGACACGCAGGGCTATGCAGGAGATTACAAGGGCTAATTTATGCATGCCCATGTAACGGCGTTCAGACGGTTAGACACACCTGTGTTTTTATGACCACTCCCCATTACCACCCCAGAACGCTGACAGTCTATCACTCACTTTGTAATGGATTCCTCTCAGCACCCGTAATCGCAAAGCTGTCACTGCATGTGCAGTGCAGCTTATACGCATGCGCAATGACAAATAATAGATCGATCGGAATATGTAATTGCCACTGCATTCATATCTGAATCAGGCCTATAGTACATTACAATGCAACATGTTCATAATGTATTACTATACATTTTAACGGGATATGTTATAAGATGCCAGCGGACGGGATCCCGGACGTCGTTATACCGACACCGGAATCCCGATGCACGGCATGATGCAGATGCTGCCATGCCGAACACATAAGGATACCGACGTCCGGCATCCCGACCGCCAGCATCCTGACTGTATTACACTTAGCCCGGGAATGGGAGGTTAGGTTTAGGCACCCCCCCAGGAAGGGTTAGGTTGCGGGGAGGGAAGCTTAAGGTTAGGCACCACCGGGGGGAAGTTAGCGTTAGGCACCCCCTGGGGAGGGTTAGGTTTAGGGTGCGGTAAGGGGGGTTAGCGTTAGGCACCATCGGGAGGAGATTAGGGATAAGCACCACCAAAGGAGGGGGAGGGTTAGGGTACTTACAGGACACTGTCGGGAATCTGCACAATCGGGATTCCGTCGTCGGTATTGAACCGCTGGCATCTCATGCACCTGCATATCATACCCAACCGATTTTAAAAAACGTACTGTATTTACAGGAGTGTCTTTAAAGATTGGGAAAGGGCATGATGCAGAGTTTGAAGAAAACCGGGTGTACATTGCTCTAAAGAAATGTACACGAATCAGCTCCTGGGTAACTACATTCACCATCATCAGCACACACTTGCACCTGTCCTATACTAGGTGCAAAAGATCCACCTCAAAAAAAGACATAAGTACTTACATCCAGGTCTGCATGAGATGCTTTTTCACAATTACCTGTCCCTATGTGAGAATGCCCAGTTACATCTTAGTTTATTCATTATGTGTAGTAGCGAAATTGAAGTCAGACTCGGCAGTGCAAATTGTCACTGCTACAGAAATAGCAATGAAAGGATTCATGGAGACAGCCACAAGACCCAGTAATTATCACACTGAATAGGCCCCTATGTGGTCTATTTATTAAAAGGCAAGTACCTCTGCAATCCTTTTCTGCTATCAAAATCTCAGGGTGGCAATAACAGACAAAAAACATTGTTTATTTGATGAACCATTGTAAATTTATAGATTTTTTTTTTGTTGTAATCTAATTTCTTTTTCAATGTTGTATACTGTACCTAGTGAAACCTAATGTTCATGTATGGGCTTTTAGTTCCATTGCACATGTATGAAATAGCTGGTTGAATCATGCATGTGCCTTTCTCCTGAGACTGGTCCAGCGTGGTAGTAAGTACCTTTTACTTCTGTGAGTCAGTATTGCCATAGCAGCTGAGTATCGCTCACCTGTCCCAGTGATATTTTATTAATAGATAGGTTACAAATAATTTTATATCAAAACAATAAGTGTCAATGGCGAATCAGTCACAAATAAAGAAATATCACCCTATATTTGAGCAAAGCCTATAAAGAGGTGTAGAACACAATTTTGTCTAGAAGAAGCAGTACCTCTGAGCATTAGATGATGTGATATCCCACTAGGTGGTGTAAGTGGTGAGGTGTGTTGTTCTCGTATCTTTCTGGTGAGGATGGACTCTTCCTCTCTGCTTCGGTTCTACTTATCCTTTTAGTAAGCCAGAGAGGTAAGAAGGGTTATCCAGACACAAAGGGTACAGCCGTAGTTTCCAAATAAGTTTCACTTTATTCAATCAAGCAGTTCTTAGAACAAATTTAGGTTGCTACCACTATAATAAAAACTTTGATAGAACATTTAACTCCAACTCATTAACATTTACAAGTAATTTACACTTGCAAAAAAATTACAACTTATTTTACTGGAACTCAACGATGACAGATGCTCCTTCAAGCAGATATAGGAAACAAGATAATACTACGTTAACATGCTATATATGTATATACATAAATGAGAACATGAGTATACCACAAAAGTCCCTAAATAGCAAAATTGTCAACACTAAAATATTGACAGGTAACACAGTTCAGCTGAATCTTTCTAGAGTTGCTGTTCTTTTTCCAGTTTGTCTGGCTATGTGGTCACATGCTAATGATCAATACTCTGGAAGTTGTTGCTAATTATTACACTTGTGACTCTCCTTCTCCAGCTGCTAAATGTCTTATCCTTGTCAGAGATGTATATGGGAGAAGAGTTGACACTTAGATCCTTACTAAAGATGAAAAGAAGATGCTTTGTTACCAGTCTGGACAGCTCGGCTTAATTGCTCCCTATTTGTGGCGGTGACAGATAAATTAAGGATATTAGGAGCCAACTGAGTTTTGCGGGGACTACAAGTCATTAAGTTGTCCGGCTGCTTATGTGACGAACTAGTCTCTTATGAGAACGTTTCTGGCTGCCTATGTTCTCTACAGCTGTGCCATACAGGTGTGCAGCTAATAACTTGGATCACAAAGACATATCAGTGAGGAGAGCTGTACAGTACATACTGTATGTGTCATTACAGAGCTCTCTCAGATGGGAGCTTCTGTATCCACTTCTGATTTCTCCTCTGGTGCTGCCATCAGCACTCTCCAATCTCACAACTGTTTCCCTTGTCCAACTTGATGGCTGTCAGTAGCCAGGAAGGTGCTTGGGCAGCCTCCTCTCTCCAACAGTTGCACCTCCTGATCCGCTCTCGGCTCTACCCACACAGGGGAGCCATGCTTCTTGGTTCTGTCTCTCTCCCCGACAGACATGGAGGGAAGGCAGGCTTCAGAGCACTGTTCCGCCCAGATCCGCCTCCTATGAATTAGCGCTGCTACCCATTGGTCACCACAGGGACTCAGGTCAGCACCATCGCATAGCTCCTCTCCTCCTGTTACCTTAGGGCTCCCTGCAACCGGCGTACTGTAACTGTCCACCTCAGCCACCTGCAGCTGGTTTTATCAGGTTCTGAGTCATGTGACCTGCTGCCTGCGCCTGTACATTTGTTATATATACAGTATTTACATATATACATATTATATATGACCCAACATGAGTGAGTACACCCAGGTCTGGGGTACCACAGATGATCTACAGTATTTAATGTTATACACCTAGGATGACTTTGAGGGTAGAACACATACAGTACTGTAAGAAGTTCATATCCAAGCCACTATTAGCAAAATAAATTAGATCTGTTATAACTGGGAGTCATATTTATTAAAAAGGCTTTGCCCTATGCATCATGGGGTTACTACCAATGATAATATTCAGCTGCTATAGCTTCTCTATGCTTTCATATGGGGAACACTATTGTCACAGCACGCCTGAGCCCATCTCTTTCTTACCGGGTCCAGCGGCACTGGATCTCCTGGGCGGTTGCACTGCTCTAGCATGCATTTGCTGGTCTCCTACTGTCCGGCACCCGCCTCAGTGATCTGCTCCCTCTCTGATGGTTCATGTCCCCTCTTCTCTAGCTGCTTCTGCAAAAGCTGGCCTCTATGCCTTGCTGTACTTAGGCACGGTTGGCAGGCTCACTGTAAAGTCTATAGCTGCAGTCATTTGACCCCTGACACCATACTGGTGCCAAATTTAAATGAACCAGCCTATTTAAGTGTACCACTGCCAGAGTATTAGGCCTGATCTCCAGCATCTGTTCTGCTAGAACTCCCTGGATAGTCTGATCTGGTCCATCTACAATTCTCCTTCCCTGCTCCCTTAGCACTGCTTCTTGTGACTACATGGTTCTGACTATGTCATTTTCCTGGCCTGATTCTGCTTGTCCCCTGGTACAACATTGTCTGCCTTGTGCTGACCCGTGTCTGATGACTACACTCCAGTATGCCTCATGGCGACCAGTCTTACTGCCTGCCTTTGTACTCACCAGACTACACATAGGAACCCAGTCTGAGTGCTGTGACTTGTATACCAGGCACATCTAAGACCAAACTCCCTTGTGGGTCTCCCTGGTGAAGGCTACAGATACGTTAGACTCCGTGCCTCTGTTTGAGGTCCATGCCATGGTCAGCATCCATACCATCCTATCATAATGGTGGGACATACTGGTTCAGTTATCACCACCTCAGGATGAAGATACCTGAAGAAAATCATGGAAAAAAAGCTTTATTAATTGAGTAATGCATTTTTGTTATGTAGAAAGGTTTGTTTTTGTTTTTTTTTAGTTTTTACAATTTATTTCTTATTACTAATGGAACCAAAAGCACAAATCAGCACTTTAATTTCGACTGTGTATGCAAAACCATCTAGTCAGTTCATGAATGTACTAGTAAGTCATTATTATTATTATTATTATTATTATTATTATTATTATTATGACTAGCATTCACCAACAGACTATGCTGATTAATTAGATATATGACACTTGTATATCGGTGTGCACCTGAGTCTGTATATGAACAACGGAACTTGAAATTAAATTAAAAAAGCTGTGGCCGCTAAGTTGTAGCACTTCGTATACAGATTCAGAAATTCAGTTGCCCACAGATATACAAGTGCCCCATATGAAATTAATCAGCACAGTCTGCTAATGCATACTAGCTGCATCGCTTTGCAACTTAGAAGCATTTTCTGCAATAAAAAAATCAAAAAAGTTTCCCAGTGCTAGTTGAGTCCCATGGGACCTGGCTCACCAAGAGGGTATTTTTAGCTCGACTGCAGCATAGATTTCTAAGGACACATATGTAAACAGAAACAATATGAACAAATCATGAAAAGAGTGACTTACAGTCCAAAACATTGCAGGGCATGGACAAGGTTTATAAACATTGCTGCAGCAGCAGTCATTATACCCAAATAGGCAGCAGGGCATCGGAACCTAGTTTTGGTGCCATTGTAGGCAGTGGGGAGGAGATGATGGTATAAGTAACAGAAGGAAAAGCACATAAAAAAAAAATGCCCTGCTCCTGAGAGTTTACAATCTAAAGGGGAGTGCAGATAGACAGGGGTGACACACAGGTAAGGCACAGCGTGCTAGGAGTATAGAGCAGTGGCTTACGATGAGAGCTAGAAGGCTTTGATAAAGTAGTGGGTCTTGATAGCTAATTTGAAGTTTTGTAGAGAGGTGGAAAGCCTGATAGGGAGAGGGAAAGAGTTCCAGTAGTAGGGAGTAGCATGGGAAAAATCTTGGAGGCAGGAGCTGAAGGAAGTAATCAGTTGGGAGGAGAGGCAGCATTCATTTGTGGAGCAAACTGGGTGGGAGTGTAAAGGGAGATAAGGTAAGAGATGGTTAGAGGAGAAGATTGGGTGAGGGCTTTGTAAATGAGTGTGAGAAAGTTGATTTGGATTCTGAAAGGGAAAGTGAGTAATTGAGGGGCTTGTAGGAGAGGGGTGATGGGAAAAGGGAGGCAAATGTAGTACATTTGGGGAGGCAGATGAGCTAGGTAGCAGCATTGAGAACAAATTGGAGTAGAAAGAGGTGGGAGACCAGAAAGGAGGAGGTTACAGTAGCCAAGTCTAGTGATGACTAGTGAGTGAATGAGGGTCTTATTTACCTCCCAGGGTGGAAAAGCATCTGATCCTAAAGATATTTTTGAGATGAAATGTCAGGACTGTGAAAGGTAATGAATTTGTGGTTTGAAGGAGAGGAAAGAGTCAAGAATAACTCGAAAAGACAGCACACTTGTGGGATAGAGGAAATGGTGGTGTTTTCAATAGGTATTGAAATTGAGAGAGGTTAATTTATTCTGGATGGTTGGAAGATGATCAGTTCAGTTTTAGACGTGTTCAATTGAAAAAAGTGCTGGGACATCCAGGAGAAAATAGCAGCGGGACAGCAGGAAATATTGGTGAGGTGAGAGGGGGAAAGTTCAGAGGAGGAGAGGTAGATCTGAGTATCATCAGTACTGTACAGTATATAGATGATATTGGAGGCCAAAAGAGCTGATGAGATCAACTAAACAGTATGTATGAAGGGAGGATAGAACAGTACCTTGGGGTAAACCTACTAGTAGAGAAGTGGGGAAGAATTGGAATCATGAGAGGAGACAGAGCAAGAACAGTCAGAGTGGTAGGAGGACAGCATAATGCATTCTGAGGGAGTGAAGGTGTTGCAGGAGGAGAGGGTGGTCTATGGAGTCAAAAACAGCAGAGAGGTCAAAGAGAATGAGCTGAGAGTTGTGGCAGCAAGAAGGTCAATGCTGACTTTAGTGAGGGCAGTATCTGTGAAGTGTAGAAAAGGAAAGACAGACTGAAATTGGTCAAGGGAGTGGAAGGAAAGAAAAGTGGTAAGAGAGGTTTAGACAATGCACTCAAGGAGCTTGGAGGCAAAAGGAAGGAGAGAGATGGGGTGGTAATTAAATAGAGTGTCAGGATTAAGGGTGGGTTATTTTAATAATGTGGATGCAAGGACATGATTAAATGCAGAGTGGACAGTGCATAATGAGACAGAAATATTGAAGAGATGGAAAAGATGGGAACAGGCAATGAAAGGAAGTTAGGGTAGGAGGTGGAAAAGGGATAGGGTCAAGCAGGAAGGTGGGGAGGACTGGATTTTGGCTATGACTTGACTTAATCTCCAGATACCGGGGAGAATGAAGTAAAAGTTGGTAAAATGGATGGGGAAGATGGGGAGAGGATGGCAGGGTAAGAAGATGATGGGATGTCAAGGGTCTGGTGGTATGTGACTTCCTGACAAATAGATTACATTTTAGATGTGAAGTGGGTGATGAAGTCATGCGTTGAGATTGAGGAGCAGAAGGCAATGAGGGTGGGGGGCCAGAGGAGGGAATTGAAATTGGCGAAGACACTACAGGGGTTGAGAACTGGAAGCAGATAAGGGTCTTAAAATAAGGCTGTACAAGGAAGAAAAAGGCTGTGAATACTTTTGCAGGTATCTGGTGCATTTGGAACTCCAAGGATGAGAATTGGATCTGCAAAGGTGAGTAGTGACTGTCAGAGCAGCAAAGTCTAGAATAGAAGTAAGGGAGACATTGTATAGGGAAACAGCTTGGTCAGGGCAGAAGGAAGACAATGGGGATAGAATGAGTTGGGCAGGGAGAATACGGACATTTGGTGATGTAGGCATTGGGAGGTGAGTGAGGAGAAGGATTTAAGGATAAGTTAAAAGAAAGAAGATGATGGTCAGAGAGAGTGAAGATTAGATCAAGTGAGTGTCCACTCACATGGGACATTGAGGAGGTCCTTTGAGAGAGACCAAATAATGATGCAAGGGTAGGAAGTTTAGAGGCAGTGGGATCAATGTGCACATTGATTTGGATATCGAAGTCGCCTAAACTGAAGGATAGATGTTCTGAAGAGAGGAAGTGGGAGTGCTAGGAAGCATAGTTGTCAATGAATTTGGAGATAGGGCCAGGAAGATGATAGATGACAGCTTCTCAAAGGTAAACAAATTGGAAAAGGTGAATAGCATGAACCAGAATAGCATTAACCTCAAAGGAAGATAATTAAAGAGATGGTTCTGAACAGCAAGGGGATAAAAAGACCCCTACTCCACCACCATGCCTACTCCCAAGGTGGAGGGTATGAGAGAACACGAGTCCACGAGTGGATAGTGCAGAGAGAGAAATTATGTCTGAGGGGGAAATCCAGGATTCAGTGATGGTAATGAAAAGGTAATGAGTAGGGACCATTTTTTACAGACAGATCTGACATTTTTAGAGGGCACAGGAGAGAGGGACAAAGGAGAGAGATGTGAATGATATTATCAGGGTTGCTGTATGGTGGAGGTGTCACGGCCAGGGTTTCTCGGCATGGTAGTCACCGGATATTACGTGTGAGGTCATTATGGCGGGGGTGTCTCTGGCAGCAGTGCTGGTGTTTGGTGAGGGGCATTGGCATCACTCTGTGCGGGCACATTGTCACTAGGCCTGGTGAGGTCTGGCAGTGTGTCCGTTCCATTGGCACGGGTGCCTGTGCCCATGTGATACCGGCTGTCCAGTCCTGGTAGGTCATGTGCTCATTCCAGCCAGTCACAGCATGGCACTGAGTATATAGGCAGGTCCAGAGCCTTCCTTCCTTGCCCAGTGCAATGTGTTTCTCAGCTGCGGCTGAGAGAGAGTACCTGTGCCTTACCTGCCTGTCTGTTTACGCTACTAGCCTGAACCTTGCCTGCTCCAACCTGCTGGATTTACCCTGCACCCTCCACATACCTTTTCACCTGCCTGAGTACATGAACCTGCTGTTCCCTGCACCTTGCCTCCCTTCACTCCCAGCTGGACTGAATGGACTGGCCTGCATTTGTTACAGCTCACCATACCTGCATTCGTTACAGCTCATCATACCTGCATTCTGTTACAGCTCATCATACCTGTATTCTGTTACAGCTCACTATATTTGTATACTGGACTGTTCCTGCCTGTCACTATCTGGACATTTCCCCATTAACCCCCACTACAGTTATCAAGTGCACTTTAGTGCTATACCTGGACTTTTAATTTGCCATTCCCATGTCTTCTAAGTCACTAATTAAAAACTCCACTTTTTCATTTAAGTCTGCTTCTGTGTCTGCTCCTATCACCACCCTGGGTCCACAATAAATTCAGAACCTCACAGTTTGCACTGGCCCCATGGATCCGGCCATGGAACAGGAATCTGGAGTGGATTTATTTTGCTGTATTGCTGGTCATTTAGAAAACCTGGAAGCTATGCAACATCAAATGGCCCAGTTCCTACAGGAGATGTCTAAATGCCAAGATAATCTGCAAACCTCGTTAATCACCCATGGGGTATCAGCAATTTCACCTCCCCCTCTGCCTGGTAATACAGGGACCAGGGTATCCCCTTGTCTACATCTACCCATGCCAAGCAAATTTGATGGCAACCCTATGCTCCGTCGTGGTTTTTTAAATCAGTGTGATATACACTTTACGTTACAGCCTGATAACTTCCCCGCCGCTAGAACCAAAGTGGCATACTACATCTACCCATGCCAAGCAAATTTGACTGCAACCCTAAGCTCTGTTGTGGTTTTTTAAATCAGTGTGATATACACTTTACGTTACAGCCTGATAACTTCCCCGCCGCTAGAACTAAAGTGGCATACATCATGTCCTTGCTGACCGGCTCGGCTCTGGATTGAGCCTCCCCACTCTGGGAGCATTCAGACTCGCTGCTGGATAACTATACAGATTTTGTATCTTCATTCAGGAGGATTTTCGATGAACCTGGACGCACAGTGTCAGCATTGTCCAGCATCATGACCCTGAGACAAGGAACCCGTCCTGTTAGCCAATATGCTGTACAGTTTCAAATCTTGGCATCAGAGCTTAAGTGGAATGATGAGGCCCTCACCTCAGCCTTTTGGCATGGTCTGTCCGACTGATTAAAAGATGATCTGATTACCCGTGAGCTTCCTACCAATTTAAATTATATGATCTCACTCTACAATAAAATTGACCTATGCTTCAGAGAACGTCAGGCTGAAAAGCACAGAACTGACCGGCAAAGGTCATTTACGTCTCCCTTGCCTACCCATCCATCCCATCCTCCTATAGATGAGGAGCCCATGCAGGTGAACCAAAGAGGAATGTCAGAGAATCTCTCCAAAGAGGAATGTCAGAGAAGGATGCTAAAAAACCCTTTATCTGTACTGCGGAGATTCGGGTCACCTGGTGGCCTCCTGCTCCGGCAAGTCGGGAAATGCCATTCCTAACTGACCTTGGGGACATCAAGTTAGGAGTTATTGCCCGTCCCCAAATACTAAAGATTTCAAGATTTCCTTAGCTTTGGATCTCAAGCCCAACCCTGTCTTCATCTCTGCTCTATTAGACTCTGGAGCAGCTGGAAACTTCATGACTTCCAGCCTAGTTGATAAACTACAGATTCCTTGTTCATCTCTCAAGCAAGTAATTTCCCTGACTTCTGTAGATGGACATCCTCTAGCTAAAGGAGTGGTCACCAACTCAACCAGTATTAGTTCATGTTGGGGCACTCCATTCCGAGTCTTTAAAGTTCTTAGTGATACCAGAGGCTTCTCAAGAAATCATTTTAGGCCTACCTTGGTTACGCCAACATAATCCCAGTATAGACTGGTGTTCAATGCAGATTCTTTCATGGGGATCTGACTGTTGGAAATCCTGTTGTCCCAAAATACGACCTGTAAGAAAGACAGCTTCTTTAACATCACCAGCTATTCCCAAGGAGTACCAGATGTTTTCTGATGTTTTTTCCGAGCAACAGGTGAACATCTTACCTCCCCACAGAGAATGGGACTGTCCTATGGAGCTGCTACCTGAGAAGATGCCACCTCATGGTCGCAACTATCCTCCATGCGTGCCTGAGACTCAAGCCATGTCAGAGTACATCCAGGACAACCTAGCAAAGGGGTTTATTCATCCTTCCACCTCTCCCGCTGGAGCCGGCTTCTTTTTCGTTGGCAAAAAAGACAGAGGCCTAAGACCTTGTATAGATTACCAGGGCCTCAATGATATAATGATTAAGAATTGATATCCTCTTCCCCTGATCACAGAATTGTTTTACAGAGTTAAAGGGTCCCTCATATTCTCAAAGCTGGATCTGAGAGGGGCTTATAATTTCATCTGCATTCGTGCTGGCGATGAATGGAAGACTGCCTTTAATACAAGAGATGGACACTTTGAATACCTTGTGATGCCCATTGGGGTGTGCAATGCCCCTGCCGTGTTTCAGGGCTTTGTTAATGAGATATTCCGGACCTGTTGTACGTCTCAGTTGTAGTTTACCTGGACGATATATTGATTTTTTTCGTCTTCTGCAACAAAACATCTTTAACATGTGAAGGAAGTATTGTCCCATCTGAAAAAGAACCACCTTTACTGCAAACTGGAGAAATGTGTCTTTGGGGTTTCCAGTGTGCCATTACTTGGTTACGTCATCTCTGGCTCCAGCCTAGAAATGGACCCCAAGAGGGTGCAGGCGATGTTGGATTGGTCCCATCCTCAAACTTTGAAAGCCATCCAGAGATTGCTTGGGTTCACCAACTACTATAGACATTTTATTAAAGGATTTTCATCATTATTGGCTCCCATTACCACATTGACCCGAAAAGATGCTAACCCTGCCCTATGGCCACCTGAGGCAGAGACTGCCTTCCAACTTTTAAAACAGGCGTTTATTTCAGCTCCAGTCTTACGACAACCAGATCTGGATAGGCCATTTCTAGTGGAAGTGGATGCATCATCAGAGGCCGTGGGTGCAGTTCTTTCCCAGCGTTATGATGATAATCGAGTTCATCCCTATGGGTTCTTCTTCAAGAAGTTTTCTCTTGCCAAGGGAAATTATGCCATTGGTGAACAAGAACTTTAGCAGTAAAGTTAGCATTAAAAGAATGGAGATACTGCTGGAAGGGGCCAAGTTTCCCTTCACTGTCTTCACGGACCATAGAAATCTTCTCTTCCTCAAGAATCTTCAGTGCGTGAGTCCTCGTTTGGCCCGATGGGTGATATTTTTTGCTCAGTTCCAGTTCACCCTGACCTTCCGGTCTGGAGCCCTTAATCAAAAGGCAGATGCCCTGTCCAGATCTTTCCACTGTGATGTCAAATCAGAGAATCAACAAAATACCCCTGTTTTGGAGTCAAGAGTCTTCGCCACCTTACAGTTACAGCCTCCTACTGGGAAGACCTTTGTGGCCCCAGAGTTGAGGAAGCAGCTCCTCACCTGGGCTCATTCATCTCGATTTGCAGGTCACTCAGGTACCCAGAAGACCTTGGAATTTTAAAGAGAGGCTATTGGTGGCCATCCATGAAAGCAGACATGTAGGAATTTATTTCTTCATGTTCTTCATGTGCCCAGCATAATCTTCATGTCAGGCACTGGCTGGTGAGTTATTGCCACTACCTATTCCATCACGTCCATGGGCACATCTCTCCATGGACTTCGTCACGGATCTGCCGAATTCTCAAGGGTTCACTACCATCTGGGTCATAGTAGACCTATTCTCTAAAATGGTCCATTACATATCACTAAAGAAATTGCCTTCTGCCCCTGACTTGGCTCCCTAGTTCGTTCAACATATTTTCTGTCTCCATTGGTCTTACAGCTGAGATAGTCTCTGACCGTGGTGTTCACTTCACAGCAAAATTTTGGAGAGCCTTATGTTCTGTATTGCAAGTAAAGCTAAATTTATATACGATTTATCACTCACAAAGCAACGGTTCCACTAAGAGGGTTAATCAAGACCTTGAGACCTTCCTGAGGATTTTTATGACATCTTCCCAATGCAATTGGTCTGTATTGCTGCCATGGGCTGAATTTGCACATAATGCCTCTTACCACTCTTACACAAACCAAACACCATTCCAAGTGGTCTACAGAGTTCATCCTTGGGTTCCTAAATTTCAAAGCCTGTCTGTCTTTGATGTCCCAGCTGTAGAAGACACTGTATGGAAATTTGTCTAAATCTGGTCTCAAGTTCGTACTGACCTGGAGAAGGTGTCCTCCCGTTACAAATTTCAAGCTGATAAGAAGTGTAGGAAGGTACCACGTATACAAGTTGGAGACCAGGTCTGGTTGTCCACCCGGAATCTATGTCATAGAGTACCATCTATGAAATTTTCTCCACGTTTCATCGGGCCCTTCTCCATCATAGAGGTCATTAACCCAGTGGCTTATCACCTTCAACTACCCCCTTATCTGAAAATTCCTAATTCCTTTCATGTATCAGTGTTGAAACCCCTGGTGCTAAACAAATTCTAAAGTCCTGCCTGCTTCTCCCCGTGTCCGGACTGAAAGGGGCATAGAGTTTGAGATCTCCCAGGTCTTGGATTCTTGTCTCCACAGAGGACATTTGCAGTACCTACTGGACTGGAGGGGCTATGGCCCAGAGGAACGTTGTTGGACCGATGCACGAGATGTCCATGCTCCTGCACTCATCAAGAGGTTCCATGCTGCCCATCCAGAGAAGCCTGGTGAGTGTCCTGAGGCCACCCATAAGGTGGGGGGGTACTGTCACGGCAAGGCTTTCTAGGCATGGTAGTCACCAGGTAGTACCTGTGAGGTTGTTATGGCGGGGGGTCTCTGGCAGCAGTGCTGGTGTTTGGTGAGGGGCATTGGCTGCACATGGTTCTGTGTGGGCATATTATCACTAGGCCTGGTGAGATCTGCCGGTGTTTCCGTTCCATTGGCATGGGCACCGCCATCTTGCCTGTGGCCATGTGATTCCAGCTGTCCAATCCTGGTAGGTCATGTGCTCATTCCAGACAGTCACAGCACGACACTGAGTATTTAGGAAGGTCCAGAGCCTTTTCTCCTTGGCCAGTGCAACGTGTTTCTCAGCTGCAGCTGAGAGAGAGTAACTGTGCCTTACCTGCCTGTCTGTTTACGCTACTAGCCTGAACCTTACCTGCTCCAACCTGCTGGATTTACCCTGCACCTTCCACATACCTTTTCACCTGCCTGAGTACCTGAACCTGCTGTTCCCTGCACCTTGCCTCCCTTCACTCCCAGCTGGACTTCATTACCTCAACCTGCATTTGTTACAGCTCACCGTACCTGCATTTTGTTACAGCTCATCATACCTGCATTCTGTTACAGCTCACCATATTTGTATACTGGACTGTTCCTGCCTGTCACTATCTGGACATTTCCCCATTAACCCCCACTACAGTTATCAAGTCCACTTTAGTGCTATACCTGGACTTTTTATTTGCCATTCCCATGTTTTCTAAGTCACTTATTAAAAACTCCACTTTTTCATTTAAGTCTGCTTCTGTGTCTGCTCCTATCACCACCCCTGGTCCACAACAAATTCAGAACCTCACAGGAGGTGATTGATTTGGAGCATGGGAATTAAGCATTGGGCTAGTGAGGGGCTCCTGATTAAGGTAGGGAAACTGCAGGTGGTGAGCAAGGAGGGAGTTTAGTGAGATGTGAGCGGAGATGAGGAGAGGTGACTTGCAGAGTGCTGGAGTTGAAGGACCATGGTGGGAGAGAAGTGATTGAAAATGGAGGGGTGGGAGAGAGTAGCAGAGGGGAGGAAAGGAGAGAGGAGGGAAAACATTGGAGGTGGAGTGAAAAGAGACTAGAACGGGAGGAGAGAGGTCAGAACAGGTGGTAGAAAAGAGGATTATCTGGCTACTAAATGATGGGGGGGAGTTGAAAAAAGAGGGTTATGGCATAGATGAGTTAAATAGGGAGAGGATACATTGCAGTAGTAATGGAGAATGTGTGATACAAAAAAAGTGCAGTAAAATGTCAAAAATACAGAAAAAACAGTGCTGGTAAATATCAAAGCTCAACTATGATAGTACAGTATATTATGAAGATGAATAATATGTTATAGTTGCAGAAATATAATATAAAATAAACAATGTTAAAATTACATATATGTGAAGCAATGGTAAAAAAAAGCAATGACAATGCAGGTAGCAATTTCAATGGAATAAAGGTAAAATGACAATGGCACAGGAAGTACCTAGAGAGAGAGAGTTGTGTTGAAAAGAACAATTATTAAGTGCAGCAAGCAAAGTAGTAACTCCAGGAGAGTATTCCAGTGACAAGTTATTTTATCACTACATTTAGTGGCAATTAAAAAATAAAATTCATACTTAAAGACGCTTTTTGATAAATCTGCCACTGAGAGAGCTGCATTTGGGGAATTAATGTTTTGCATATATGCCTTTATCCATGCTCTTAAAACGACAGTTCTGTACTGTACATACTGTATAGTTGTGATTAGTCTTTGATGATTATTTATTGAGTTAACCAGCTTTTGTTTGTCTTCCCTGAGAACCTTTATATCCTGTTCTACAGTAGCTGAGCCTGGTTTCGGATTTTCTATTGCCCTATTGTCAGTCAGAGGCACTAGGAGAAGTGAGGTATCCCGACATCAGTGACAGTGCCCAAGGACTTAATTACATAATGTGTACAGTACAGTATATGTCTCCTAAACTTCTGACTTCCTTGTTTTTGGAACCATCTGTATAGAATAGGTTTGTTCATATGACACAGAGTCACATTTTGCATTCATTACATGGTAATCCTCTATGTTCCAAGGAGGATGGGTATAATGTCTGTACTATAGAGGCATTAACTGTAACTGTTCTTTTAAATAACTTTTGTTAATCAGTTTTTATTTTGAATAGGCAAAACTACCCATATTGTGTTCTTCCTATGTTTATTTCCAGATCCCCCTTACATAAATGCATGCTTTAGGAGAAAGCAGGAGCATTGGGTATAAAACCACCAATGATTCCCTAGAGAAAAAGTAATGTACACTGGTGGATTTATTAGAGTAATCTGAGAGATGGGGCGTGAGTTATGCCTGGACTGTATAATGCTTAGTAGACTGTTCTGCAGCAATACCTATCTTATGAATCCATAAGCATCTGATTCGGATCACTGAAGGACATCCAAGAGCAGTTTGCTCATCTCAAAGAACAATGAGCCTGTTGGGATTTCCCTGCACTGTGACTCTAATTTGTGGCCTTTCTGAAAGGGATTTAATAATATTAAAATATTCCAGTCACCCCAATATAGCATCATATGCGACTCTTCATAGCTTAAGCCAAGGATACTTGTTAACCATTTCACAGCACCGGCATAATGAGTATTGAAAGCACAACGATATTTAAAAATAAAATGCATGGATATGTTTTTTAAAGAAACTGGTAAACAATATGATTGCTCTAAATTTAGCATGATATACAGTATATATTGACAAGACCAGTCAGAAATGTGATAAGTATTCTCATTGTTTCTTTTATGTTTTAGAATACCTACAGTAGATTATGTATTTTCCTCATGCTTCTGAACTCAAAATCAAACAGCAGAAAATAGATAATACTCAAATGTGTTTTTCTGGTTCATAAATGCCTTCTGTTTCTCTACAAGAGTCTTGCACAGCACTTATGCTGGGTACACACTAGGAAGTGGTTCAGTCTACAGACCGATCCGCCATGCTAGAGGCCGATTGGTGAACTGTACACACCAACTGGCCGCTCAATGTGTCTGGGTTGACATCACAACTGAGCGGGCACTTAAATTTGCCTGAGATATCAGTGTCGGTGGGTCCTTGCAAAAGGTGTACGGGCAATCAGCGGGTAGTCCGTACACACAGCCAGATGCACTGATATATATTCCAGCCTTGTTGCATTGCGACCTGATATGTCTGTTAATTACATTTTTCAAAGATATACTGGGTTACACACCTGCCGATGCACTCGCGATATATCTCTCATCAATAGAACAAGCGATATATCTCCAAGTGTATACCCAGCATTAGTCTCACTTTATAGCATTGCTTGCTTAATATAGTAAAGTGATCTGTGAAACATTCTCTGAGCTACAGACAGCAAAAGTCACCCAATGGTTTTATTATTCCGTTACTTTCACTTATCAAATTAACTAGAAATAAATACACAGACAACTGCATTGCGCATTAAAGAGGTCACAGTCAAGTTTATTGAATTAGAATTGTAGTTATGAAGGGAGGCAAGAAAAAGCAGTGCTAACCTCCGCCACAGCCAATATAAAGATATTTAAAGAAATGGGGTGGCGCCCACCCAGCATAGATCGGATTGGGTGGTATCACACCTCCTTAATTGGCATAGCATTAGCCCCTCCCCAAGATGGAGACCAGGTCCTCCCTTAAGGCAGAGACAAACCAGCCATTCTCAAAGGGGGAGTGCCAATCAACCGTTCTTGCATTAGAGGTCGCCGAGGAGCACTGCTTTCTGCCAGCTGAGCCTCTCACCTATTGGAAGGAAGGGTCATGAGAAAAATGCATTCCAACATGTAAACCAAATTAATCAGTTGGGCGGGTGGGGATCAAATCTGGAAAAGAGGAATATGGATGCTCTTCCTGCTTTTTTAAAGACTGCTTAACAAACCCCTCCCACTAACACCTAAAAGGCTATCTAACCTTGTCACTCAAACGCTGGTAATCTAAACAAACCACCTTCTTTTAACCCTTAACTGGCTATCTATCGATCTATTCCATAAAAAACCCGGGTACTTATATATCCTTAATGAAGTATTTGTCTACTTTTATTTGACAATTACGGTACCTATTAAGCAGTTTTTTTGCAACATAGTGAACAGTAGCAAATACAGAAGGTGATACTGAGTATGAAAAACTAAAGAGATAGAAACCACAGAAACAGCTAATAAGAGCATTTGTTCCACCAATGTAACTTTAAAAATAACATCTATAGAATATAGATAACAATTATTTTTTCTTTATATTTCAAAACCATATTTTGTCACTGTATTGAAATGTCATTGAGCCGCCCTGTTCATACCTTTGTTACTTGTGAAAATTATATCACATCATTAGAGCAGCCCGCAAGTGCAAGGAAGCAATTAACGCCATTGCCCTGCAGTGGGCGGGGTATGATGATGGTTTAGACCTAATTAAAGTTAAACACAATTATGAAGATAATGTCTCCTTAAGCATAATAGAGGTTGACCTTTGTATCTGATTTAATTTATTTTGCAGTTTTATTCTTGAAATAAAATGTACATAATCCATATGTTGTCTCTAGTGCACTTTTCCATTAACTTCCCTAGCATGTCACTGTCAAATAGTTCCACGACTGTGCCATCGTTAATTAGCTGCTAATGATAGGAGTACCTTGGCCTCTGCTGAAGCCAGGAGCTAGTACGTTATCTGGTAACACCTTACAGTGCTGGAAGCATCAGACAAGATGGATCTTATTGATTTCAAATCAATAAGAGGAGCTGTTTCTTGTTTTCTGTGTGTAACATTAAACTACTGTACAGTCTTCAATGTGATGTACGTACAGTAACACATGTATTCAATTACATGATCTAATCAGTCTAACTACATGCAAAGTCCTTGAAATCAGTAATTCTTATTCCAATTACTTTAACATTATTCCTTATGTGATATTGATTTGTTGACCTTTGCCTGAAAACCCCTATACACTTACATGTTAATAAGTGTACCACAATGCTGCAACTGGGTATACTGTACAAAAAGTACTTTAATTGTCATAATCAAAGTATATGAAAATATCTTATACCCCCCACAGGACACTTCCTTACTTCTTGCCCTCACTCTAACCAGGGGGTGGCTGTGCTACTTACCACATACCTTTAGTTACTGTACTGTCCACTTTCCTGTAGTTACTGTACAATGTTTATGTACAGCTGAGGTTCTCAACTGCTGTATTCACTGTGGTCTCTCACTCCCTTAATAATTTAATAAAATACTCTACAAGGCTGATTCTGTTTTGCGTACTCATGCTTACCTAGTGTAAAACCTACAAGCTTGAACTGTACTTGCTCACACAATGAGCCACACATAGCTATATTTTTAATTTGCAGTTTTATTTAGTCAAAATTACAACCAACTTATCACCAGGATTATCATCAGGCTCTATCGGCCTATCTCCAGCATGCCTGGGGCCTGCAGTTTTTCTTGCCTGCCGCCTGTACAGTAGGTCACATAACAGCCACTTACTCATCTAACTTTTCATATCTCCAACCCATCCTCTCAGCTCCTCTCTGAGCTGTTTTTACAGATCTCCTGCTCCTGGCAATGGCTTTACACTGGTCCCTTTACCAAGCTCCTCACACCACACATTTCTAATTATTTTCAAATTCCATCTAGGGAGGACTAGATGTAACTACAGTAGATGCAGAAAGTGATAAAATGCAGTTTACACTCCCGTTTATTTAAAAAAAAAAATTTTGCACCTAGGAGAGACTTTGAGGTGCAGAGTGTTGCAGGCTCTGTTAGCTCAAAGGCTGATCACTATGAAACCAGGCTGCTGCAGAAAAATATAGCAACTTGAAAGACTGGAACTAGAGAATGCTCCATCTAGAAATTCCACTGGTGGTGTGTTTGCTCTCATCACGAATCTCCAGGGATCAAAATACTATTCAGAACTCCATCTTATAACTGATATAAATCTAAGTATACTGGAATTTTGTTTGACAGCAGGGAGAAATGGTTTCCAGGATAATGCATGCCCAACCAAATTTCAGGCCACAGAGTTCCAGATGTGTCTTTTCTTACTGTTGATTCTTTCAACGTGCCAGGCCCTGTGCGACTCAGCCACACTGTGCATCTATCTTGCTTAAAATGTATCTTATTCACATGAATAAAACAACTGGGAGCAACAAAACTACTTTGCTAGACAACACTGATCAATTTGATATGTGATGTTTGTGTTGATATGTGTGTACTATGCTATGATGTACAGTAGTGATGAATAGTTGATACCAGCGGTAGGAAGTATTGGAGCACACCAGCCAGATAGACTTAACCAGGAGCTTTGTTTTATTTGTGGTGCACAGAAATGCATACCACTGCAGACCATTGCACACAAGTTCCAAATGACCACTAGTGTGGCGGTTTAGACAAGAGCACTTCATAGGGAGGCCCATGCACTTGCAGTTCTACAGAAACAACAAAGGCTTTACACCCTCAAGTGTTTTGGTTTTGGATCTGGGTTTTCTTTTTAAAAAAAAAAATTGATAAAAAGCTTTTAGTAACAGCTAAATTCATGCATTTTTGCAATCCAAACCCAAAATTTGGATTTAAAATCCGAATTCCGAACCGTGGGAAAGTCATAACCATGACTCAGATCTGTCCAGATCTACTCAGGAGATCAGAACTGCGACTCAGATTTGTCCAGATTCACAAAATTCGAGCGGATTTGGATTTCTGTAGAACCGGACCACACATCTCTAGTTTACACTTTGAAGCGCACTAGGTGGACCTTTGTGTCACACCTGCCCAAATAAAAGGCATGTTGCTTTCTGCATCCTGTGAACTTCACTAAGTGTAATTCCTGTGTACATGTATGTGCTGTGGCAGTGTGTCCTGCATGACACCTACCAGGTGATGGCCTTAGGTTGGCCATCAAGTTGTACTAAGTTTATTACGTTTTCAGGTCATGCAGGATTAAGTGGGCAAACAAGACTTCTTGCAAATGGATTAGACAGATAAAGTGGTGCACAAAACCAGTTGGTGAAAATAATGCAAGCTATCTTCTGATGTGAATATAATAGTTTGCATTTATGTGCCATGTACTGTACTTTTTTAATATATATTCTCTTTATCAGCCTTACCACAGGGTGATAGTGTGGAAAGTATAATGTCGGCAGATAGAGGCCTGTTTCAATCCCCATCTAAGATATCTTTGTCACTTCTCTTCTGTCTTTGAATACCTGCATGAAGCAGAAAGTCTGGGGAGATGATTCAGTTAAGGGAGCTCATAAAATAGCCAAGTGGGAGACTAAAGTGTGGCCCACAGGAGGCAGGCCAGAGAACCTGCAGGCCAGAGAAGCTGAAGGCCAGAGAAGCTGCAAGGCCTGACCAGGTGAAAACTGAAAGGTATCCTGTTCCTATAGAGAGAGAATGAGAACAGCAACTGCCTGAGGAGAGATCCGAAATAATAAGAAAGGATATTTTTCTTTGCATCCCCAAATAAAGAAGAGAGTGGTAAGCTGCCTAGCCAGGGTTAGATAAGGACCTATCTGTGAGGTAGTGCTCTGAATGGGGCTAAGTGTTTGTTTTTATTTTTTGTTTTCTTTAAGGAATATCAGCAATTAGCAGCATTTACCGAAGCAATTCAGCATGTCTGACATATTCAGCATCGCTCAAACAGGTACAAGTCACGATGGACTTCTCTATTTTTCCCTCCTTCCTGCTTTCCTCCAGGGACCAGTCTTCTCTGGATAGCACCCGGCCATTTCAGGACACTTGAGTCATTTTTTAACACTGGGGGAAAAATTTACTAAAGTGACAGTTTTTGGAAGTGAGTTTTAGAAGTGATGTTGCCCATAGCAACCAATCAGATTCTACTTAGCATTTAACTACTGTAGCACCTTCTAGAAGATAATAGCTAGAATCTGATTGGTTGCTATGGGCAACATCAGCTCTAAAACTCCCTTCTAAACACTCTCACTTTAGTAAATTTACCCCCGAGTCTCCCTACACAGTTTTCCAATGCATCCCACAAGGCAGCGCATTATTCTACAAAAAAAAGGTTATTGTTAGAAATTATGTATGTGTACAGGAGTTGTATGTAGGCAAACACCACCGGATGACTTAAACTACGAACAGCCCAGTTACTTAACCAGTGATGTTGGTTTATTGATATATAATAGGTACAGTGGTACTCATTGTTACATACCCTCTGGTAACATCTTACAATATCAGATTATGACAAATTCTGATAAATACTCCTGAAACCATTACATAAATACTTACAATATTTATATAATAAGGCATCTCATTTAAATCCTCATCATCCCATTGCTTGCAAACTATTAATATTACCGTATCCTTCTCTATCAGTTTTCACTGATTTAGAGTTTTATAGATAAAACTGGGTGACAATTTTAACCAAGTAAATTTATTTCATGTTATACTTTGGAAGCTGGTGCAAAGTTTGACATAAATATATATTTTTGGGCGCATATTTCCCCTGTACTATACCTAAAGCACTTTGAGTCCTTTTGGAGAACAGAGTTATCAATTAAATTATTATTATTACTTTTGTACAGACCTTCTTACTGTACCCCTACATCCCTTTGCAGATTCAGTCACATTCTCCGCTTATGACTCTTTATGCTAGGATAGGTGGAAGTGCGGGGAAGGGAGGTTGTAGGCAATCTTAGGTTGTACAGTAAAGTGTTCAGTCAAATATGACATTCAGACCACAATACAGACACATATGCTCTTGTCAGGAGGCATATATCCAGCGTGTGCATGACCCCTGGTACAATATATGCGTAGATAATGATGACGACAACTATTGGCAACCAATTCTGGCTGGTTGAGTGTATCATAATTGATCATAGTAATACTATTACCATTTTAGCCTGCATGCTTCAATCTAATCATACTGTATCACTGATATTTGCAATCGGTGTCCGACACAAAATAAACACCCATTGATTTTTTTTTAAAATGAGGATAGCAGATGTTTGTATTTAATTGAACTTATTTTATATTTGCATCTGTATTTAATAGTACTTTACATGGTAAAGATAGTTTATTATTTATTAATGACACTGTAAAGTACTATACTGTGTGCAAATTGAACACTGCCACATCTGGTGTAAAGTACTACTGCAGGGGTAGGCAACCTGTGGCACTCCTGCTGAAGCGCAACTATACCTCCCAGCATGTCCTGCCACAATTTTAGCATGTTCTTAAAGCAAAATAGTGTCAAGGCATGCTGGACGTTGTAGTTTCACAGGAGCTGGAGTGCCACAGGTTACCTACTCTGTACTACTGCATATTTGCTGACTATCCCTGAATGTCAGGGAGACTTCTTAAAATAGTAATGATCTACCTCAGTGGTTCTCAGACTCGACCCTCGGGATCCCACACAGTTCACATTTTACAGGTCACCCAGCCGGTGCACAGGTGTATTTATTACTCACTGATACATTTAAAGATCCGCAGGTGGAGCAAATTATTTCACTTGTGATTCTGTGAGTATATCTGCAAAACATGCACTGTTTGGGGTCCTGAGGACCGAGTTTGAGAACTTGTGATGTACCTGATGCTTTTGAGAACTAGAAATCTCACTGAGGTCAGGCAGGGTGGAGCAACACAACAAACATAAGGGAGGGAAAAAAGGAGGGTGAGGTAGTCTTGGAGAAAGAAACTTCAGTCAGGGTCATAGTCAGATTCTCTTGCTGGTAACCCCTCCCTTTAACAGGCCTCCCATTGGATACACTCCACAAACATTAAAACCCAACAATCCTGGGTCATACAATGTCTGGACTTCTGTTCAGGGGTTATCCCCGTCAGGCTGTGTGAGCCTTGTTGTCAGCCTTCTCCAGGTAAAAAACTTACACATAGGCTACCATGTCTGAGCTGGAATATTGTATCCAGACTTGTAAGCTTCACAAAATGCATCCAACTGTACTGTACATCAGTACCTTGATATTTAAATTATACTGTATATCAACATATTATTTGAACTGGAACTTTCAGTATAAAAATACTGTATGACATCAGTTATATGGTCTAAAATGTCTCAATGTCTATACCTGTGTAGTTGATGAAGCAATTACGGTATGCAATTTTAAAGATAAACATTGATCTCACTAAATTTTGATGTAACAGAGTCTACAGAGGTTGGGATATTGATGGAAAATCTCCCCATGATGGCTTATTATTTTCAATGCATTGATCCTTTTCCTTTCCCTGAGGTACTTGCATGGAATCGATGCATGAAACAGAAAATGTATTTTTTTTTTTAATTCATGTTTTTTTTTACCCCACATCATCCTGTTTGGGAGACTAGTTTGATTTTCTCACCTGCCATTTCAAAAACATTGACATTCTAATGATGAACAGGTCAATACTTTAAATGATGTAGTGTTGGTCCTTACTTCAAGGATATAATTCTGTCAATAGTCTTTCTTTTCCAATTGAACTGGCAGTTTTCTAATAAGAACAAATAATTAAAAATAAGATCAATATTTCTGTGTATGAACTTAAGTGGTTTTACCATTACATACGAGAGGAATTGTGTAGAACATGTTTGCAGAGGTGCGCAGTTCTGGTAAGGTTATCTTTCAGTTGCAAATTTAAGTTCCACATTTCACTAAATTAAAGGGACAACAAAGTGCTCTTTGTTTTCAGTGTTTTGTTTGGGGAGTAATACTGTAGACATCTGTCTGGAACAAAAGTAATAGGAGTTACGGTCAAATTGTGCCACAGACTTGTAGAACTCAGTGTCCAAATGCAAAATGATGAGAATGTCGTAGGGGGTTGGGTACGGGATCCCGGCGGTCGGGATGCCGGCAGTCAAAATGCAGACAACGGCATCCCAAGAGTCAGAATCCCGTTGCTTTAAGGTAAGTAGCCTAACCCCTAACCCTCTGTCACGATAAGGCTAAGGAGATCTTGTGGTAGAGGATTAGAAATCGAGGTCCCAGGTTGGGAAAGGGACCAGGAGTGAGGCCTGGATGTTTGTCCTTCTCATCCACAAGTTCTGGATGTTGGCAAGACCCGAAGGTGTGGAGTCAAACCTACTGGGAGGTGTTCACCAGTGACCCCTCCAATCGGGATTTGGGTTTAAGCTGCACCCAGCAGGCAGGTATCCGGCACAAGTGGGAAACAGAGGAACACAATTACAAGTAAAGCACAGGAGAAAGGCAAAAGGAGTCAGTACTCAGATGTACACACATTGCAGCTCCAGACACAGAACTGGCACAGGAAGATGAAGGAGGGAGCATGAGACGTGGAACACTGCAACAGCAATTATTCACCGGTAGAGCAACGATGTACAGGCAACCTCCTGTTGTCCAGAGCCCGCTAAATACCTTAAGGCAGCGGTACATTGGAGGACAGTGTCAGCTGACAGCACCCAATGCTACCATTGGGAAAAGGGCTACTCAGGTGATGTAGACTGTCATGGCTGCGTCCATGATGGTAACCGCAGGAACCAAATCACGGAACACATGGATGTTCTAACAGACCAAAGGCATAATCTTCAGCGCATCACAGGCTGATCCTGGGCCGCAATCTGACACCCTCCCCTAACCCACTTTTCCCGCAGCCTAACCTGCCCTTCCTGCAGCCTAACACTAACCCATCCCCCCTGAATCTAAACAATAACCCCTCCCCCTGCATCCTAACCCAAACCCTCCCCATAGTACCTAACCCAAATCCCTAACCCTAAACCCAACCCTCCCCTTAACCCTAATACGGGATGCTGGCAGTCGGGATTCCGGAGTCTGGATCATGACTGCTGTTCCCGGGAACTTTTTTTATCCTAAACTACTTATTACAGAAGCCATCCTGTAACCCTTACCAAAAAAACACCCTAAATGCAATAACCCGATAACCTTAAAAAAACACTTTTTAAAATCTACAAATAAAAACACAGATAACTGTAATTGAGGTTTAAATAGTTCTCTATTGTTTTGATGACATAGCACTGGAAACATTTTTGTGGCAAGGGACAAAGGGGGCAGGCAGATCAATATGCTAATTAGATGGAATTACAGATTCTGCAACAATCAAAATGCCAAACAGGTGTAATCGACCTTACCCAAAATGATGCAGTTAGCATCAAGCCCTCATCACGAGAGAGTGACAGTGCCACCTGCAGAATCTACTGGTGGTGGTATAATAATGGTGCCTGCCCCACATGTGAGCTCCACCCACTGGGCTGCCTGCAAGATCCCAACACATTGCATGCCCGCTGGTAAACCAGAGTGGAGGGGACATCAGTACAGGTAGCGGGGCTCACGGCCATGATGTCAGCAACAGGTCAGGTTCCCAGCTGAGGATGCAGGCAGGGAGAGCCGTTGGACAGGTAGGTAAAGGCTGCATTATCAAACAGAACAACCAGGCTGCCCAAGCACACCCAGCCATGTGAGGAGGCAGACTGGGGGCAATCCTGGGGTTGCTCAGGCGGACTATTTCCTTGGATCCACCCTCCAGAGGCAGCTATGGAAGAAGCCTTATTCAACGATGGACACTATTCTAACGTTTCACTAGTGCACATGCGCAAAAGTCCAGGAATCCCTTACTGCGCTCCCATGTACACAAGTGTCCTATGTCATTTGCATTTGCATACAGAATTGCTAACACTTGAAAAGAGGTTTGCAATCCTTGAGTGTATCAGGGTAGAGGTGTGTTAAAGTGGTCCCAAAAAGGATTTCACTATGCATCAGCTCTGTATTATGTAATTTATGTATAATAATTGTCTTCTGAAAATGTGTTTATTGTTCTTAAACGTCGCCAGATGAGCATTGTATGCAAAGTTACACTATCAGCACTTATGACAATCAGGGCACCCAGTCTACTGACAGAATCCTGAAAAGTTGAACTCTGGCTCAGGACTTTGGGTCTCATTCAGACCCGGTCGCAAGCACTGAACGCTCGCAACCGGGTCGATGTTAAGGCCCTGCACACCTGCAGCGGTCGCACTGCGTGTGCGCAAGCCCCGGAGCGAGAGAGAAATTCTCTCCGGAGCTCTTTACAAAAGTGGTGGCTGTCGATGTTGATCAACAGCTCGCCCTTTTTGTAGGTGGGCGGGGGGGGTGGCTACACAAACGTTTTGTGGGCAGCCACACTGACATCAGCAGTGATGTCAGTGGGGAGCTTTCTGCTTGTGAGTGCTGAGACCCAACCTCAGGGTCTCGTCGCAAGCCCCGATGGTCGCGATGGTCTTGACCATCGCGACCATCACCCTGGTCGGTTGCTAAAGCTGTGGGTGGTAACCCACAGCTTAGCTAGCGACCAGTAGGCCACACTTAAAATTACAAGCGGCCACCTTCATTCAGAGCGAGAGATCACTATTTGCGACCGCCTCTGAATGAGGTCCATTGTGTCCTAGTCATTTGTCTAATTGATTCAGAAACCATCAGAGTTACTGGGTACCTTTAGCAGGGCCGCAACTGGGGGAAGACTAGGGGAGCACGTGCCCCGGGCATGGGACTTGAGGTGTGCCGAGGAGATGTCGGAGATAGGGCTGGACAGGTTTCCGAGGAGAGACTGGCAGCCAAGCAACAGAGGATGCCGGTACATGAGCCCCAATTAGCTTGCAACTGGTGCCAGATTCAAATGATGGCATCGCTGTGTCTCATCCCTTACTTTAAATACAGCTTTTATATTTTTCATTCAATAAAGGGGTCTATTCATTAAGATAGAGAAGCAGGTCAAGGTAACTTTCAAGACAGATGACAGATTGCATTATATTGATGCAATATATCATGAAGTTACTGAATGATTCACTAATACTTACCTATCTTGCGCTGTCCCATGATGTTCAGCCTCCTCAGCGAAGCAACAGATCAGTGCGGTTTGCAAAATACCGCATCAGTGTCAGTAAGGTATCTTTCGCCTTCAGAATTTGTACCTGGAAGTGACTTAAGTGAGGGCGGAAGTGCAGTTTTCTGTCTGTATACTGTCCACCAAAAGAAGAAAGTTGTCCCCTTGCTGGCTCACTTTGCTCGCCATGCTTCAGGCTCGGTGGCTCGCTTCGCTTGCCACAAGATTATATTCCCCCTCTATGTCCATGTGTATGGTAGGGAATGATGTTGGACAGTAACTGATGATGTCAGGGTACATCTACGGAAGGAGATCTGTCTGGGATGTGGAAACTGCGCATGCGCCGCTCATGCGTGCCCTTTGCTTTCTTCTGCATGCGGTTCTCTTGCACGCCTCCTCTGATCCACACACTGCCCCTGACTGCTTCACTAGCTGAGCAGTAGTTCAGCAGTACCTGGCTGCCAGCCAATTTCCACATCCTTCGGAGTCTATTCATGCTTTATTAGCAGTGCCTTTTCCCCAGGTGCAGCTCTACATCCAGAGCTCAGGGCCTCCCTCATCACCTTCACTGTGGTTGTGGGGAAAGACATCTTCGATGTGGGTAGAGATGGCAAAGCCCCATTGGTCCATTCCGGCAGCAGCAGAGCTGTGGGCAGTGGATGTGTTTCACCTATGCCTCCCCAGAGAAGCAGCAGTGCCAGATGGGGGGTGAGCAGGGCACATAGAGCAGACTGGCAGGGGGGCAAGGGACACAGAGAGCAGAACGGCGAGGTTTGGGGGGGACAGCAAGCAAACTGGCTGAGTTTATGGGGTTCTAGGAACACAGCAAGCAGACTGGCAATGGAGTGGTGGCAGCAGGGACTTAGCAGAGTGACTGTGACCTGGCATACAAATCTGCCCAGCTATTTTGTTGCACATGGCGTGGTGTGAGTCATGCCATGGACTTGTGGCATGGCGTGCAGGCCTCTGAGTCGCGCCATGGATTTGTGGAATACCGTGGTATTCTTCAACGAAGGATATGCTACGGCATATAATACAGTGCTTAACCACTGGGTGGCGAGTGCTCCACTTTTGTAATTGCATGTAATACAGTGCTTAACCGCTGGGTGGCGAGTGCTCCACTGTTGTAATTTGTACTGAATGCCTTGTACTGAATGCCATAGTAAATTGGATGGATATCACATTCACATTCACATTCACAGCATTTGCATGTTCGCACAACCAATACTGTATTTTTAATGTCACATAATGTACATACAGTACAGTACTGTACCGTACAGTAAGATCTTATAACAGGATGCAAATCACTGCACATACTGTACAGTATTGTACGGTACATACGGTACGGTGCAGTAACTGAACAGTAGAGAAGTTGCCCGAGTTGTTGTCACGGTATAACCGATACTGTAGATTAATGAGATGCACGCACAGCTTTCACTGAGATGGGATGAATTACAGTATTAAAAACAGCAGTGGGAGGAGTGCACAAGGATGAGGCCGCTCTGTGCGGTTCACTGTAGCTGTCGTGTGGGCTAGTGGTTAGGTGATCACTTTGGTAGAATTATGGTCCCAGGTTCGATCCCTGGAAAAGAATACCATACCGTATATTTTTTTTTTATTGTCACTGTCTGCTCTGGACACTATAGTGAAACTACTTTAGTAGTGTTGTACTGTAATACTGTAGTGTTGTTGTTTAAAAAGCTGCTTAAAAGTAAGACATTGCAAACTGATTGTGCATTTAAATAGTGCAAAACTGTCGTCAATGTCTGCGCTGTGGTGGCTGTCTGCTTCGAGGGGTTGCAATGGTATTTCATGCGCATGCCCAGTGGAGGGGTTACAATGGGATCTTTATCACCAAGAGAGGGATCTGTATCACAAACTGTGCTTGGCAATAGTGACCATTGCCAAGGACACCATCCCCCATCTGTTAGGAAACTAGTGTGCCGCTATGAATGTGCCTGTACTGTATATTAAAAACTGATGGTGCCATTGAATTTAGCACCACAGAATAGTGATTTCATAACTGCAGAAACTGGTAGTGAATCTACAGTATAGAATGAGAGACAGGGCTCTGTATCACAAACTGTGCGCCCAAAACGCAAAACGCAAACATGCAACAACGTAGATGCGTCTCGGCCTTACACACGATAGCTACATCCCTTGGACTGTGTCTGAGAGTGGTTTCTGACTGTGAGAGAGCGCTCTGTATTCAAAGCTGACTGTGCGTTTGAAGCACAAAATAGCATTGCATCGCAAACTTATGACAATGGTGATGCTGTTCCAACCTTGCACACTAAGTACGGTAGTACTGGGATCTGTATGAGAGAGAGCTCTCTGTATTACACGGTTGGCGCTATGGTGGCTGTCAGCCATCTGCGATGGATTAGAAATGGAAGGGGTACAATGGGATCTGTGGTGCCAAGCCATATGCCATGTAGCGCTATGCCATCACTGAGCATGCGCAGTTGGCTGTATTACTGCAGTCGGTACAGTACTGTATGCTGTTGAATTTCCATCTCTGGCGGGCGCATGCCCAGTAGGAAGGTTGCAATGGGATTTCTGGCGCATGCCCAGTGGGCCGAGAGTCATACACAGTGCATCAGGTCCCTTCCCTCAAAGCAAGCAAGAGCCTCTCATTACCATAATAAAGGACGCTTTGTTAATCCATTTACTGTAAGCAGTCAGCTCTGCCCTAGTGTTCTGAAAAATGCTACGAATTGTGACCATTGCCAAGGACACCATCCCCCGTCTGCTAGGACAACTAGTGTGCCGCTTATGAATGTGCCTGTACTGTATATTAAAAACTGACGGTGCCATTGAATTTAGCACCACAGAGTAGTGATTTCATAACTGCAGAAACTGGTAGTGAATCTACTGTATAGAATGAGAGACAGGGCTCTGTATCACAAACTGTGCGCAAAACGCAAAACGCAAACATGCGACAACGTAGATGCGTCTTGGCCTTACACACGATAGCTACATCCCTTGGACTGTGTCTGAGAGTGGTTTCTGACTGTGAGAGAGCGCTCTGTGTTCAAAGTTGACTGTGCGTTTGAAGTGCAAAATAGCATTGCATCGCAAACTTATGACAAGGGTGATGCTGTTCCAACCTTGCACACTAAGTACGGTAGTACTGGGATCTGTATGAGAGAGAGCTCTCTGTATTACACGGTTGGCGCTATGGTGGCTGTCAGCCATCTGCAATGAATTAGAAATGGAGGGGGTACAATGGGATCTGTGGTGCCAAGCCATACGCCATGTAGCGCTATGCCATGGCATATGCATGATCATCACTGAGCATGTGCAGTTAGTTGGCTATATTACTGCAGTCGCTATGCTGTTGAATTTCCATCTCTGGCGGGCGCATGCCCAGTAGGAGGGTTGCGATGGGATTTCTGCGCATGCCCATTGGGCCGAGAGTCATACACAGTGCATCAGGTCCCTTCCCCCAAAGCAAGCAAGAGCCTCTCATTACCATAATAAAGGATGCTTTGTTAATCCATTTACTGTAAGCAGTCAGCTCTGCCCTAGTGTCCTGAAAAATGCTACGAATTGTGACCATTGCCAAAGACACCATCCCCCATCTGCTAGGACAACTAGTGTGCCGCTTATGAATGTGCCTGTACTGTATATTAAAAACTGACGGTGCTGTTGAATTGCATGCGCAGTGCTATGAGACTCAATACGCCACAGTGTAGCGCGCAACTAGCAATGCGGTATACTGTATGGCATACCGTATGGAGCAACAAACTACAGTACTGTAGCTGGGCACATCTACAGTACAATATATGATTTTTGTAAGGGTTGGATAACAAGACTGAACTACAGTACTATAGTGAACATTAAAAAAATAAATTACATTATCAAGGTCTGGAACATAAGGAGAGAAGTGTAAGCAAGACGGATCACCAAACCCTTTGCTCACAAGTCTCTCCTAGTAAGAATTGCATCTGTCCTCTACAGTACTTTATGTGACATCTACATTACCATACGATGAAGTACTCAGGTGTCTGTAGCGTAGAAGTAAGAAATCAAACTTCTACATTGCAGACGTCTGTACAACGCGGTTCCGGGTTCGAAACCTGGAAGGTTAAACTTTTTTTTTATTATTAGTAGACAGTCAAGGTTACACGTTTTATTTTTAATATTATTATTACACAGTCAGTGTGTAATACGGAGATCCCACTTTCACTGTGTGTGAATCATGACCCGCTACTGTATGATCTTCCATATTGTACGCCATGGCATAGTGCTACAAGGGTATGGCTATGGCACAGCACCACTGGCAATGCATTGCAACCCCGCCACTGGGCACGCGCCAGATCCTATTTGTACCGTAACCCATCAGAACTGGCTATAAGTCACCACAGCGCCAACTGTGCTGGCATTGACGCAATTTTGCGGTTTAAACACAGAGTCAGTTTGTACTACAGGGACCTCTCTCTTAAACAGAGTCAACTATCAGTTACTGAACACATTCAATTATTAAAGTTTCCAAGTCTGGGACTGCATTGTCATTGACGCAAGTTTGCTCTCTACATCACAGTCAGTATGTAATACACAGACTTCCCTCCAAACTAAGTCCCCTACTGTAGCACTTTCTGAAGTCATGAATTTACTATTGTGTATACTGTACGGTAAGTCTCGGACAGTGCAGAATGCCACAAGTGTGAGAAATCAACAGTACTGTAGCAATACAGACAACTGGGCATGTGCCATGGCATAGCGCTACTTAGTGTATGGTTTGGCTCCACTGGACATGCGGCACACATTCCATTGTGATTGAAACCCGACCACTGGGCATGCGCAGACATTGACGCAATTTTGCGGTTTAAACGCGCAGTCAGTTTGTTATATAGAGACCAGTCTCTTTAACAGGGCCCATTGCCACTTGATGGTCATAAAAAATCACTATAATGTCCACATCTATGTCAGCACCGGCATTGGCGCAAGTATGCGTTCTAAGGTACAGTACTGTATGTACAATAATAAAAATCCTATTTACGCTGTTTGATTCCCGAAGCACTGGGCAGGCATGCGCTCCACATGTACTGTATTGAATACTGAATATTTTAAGTGAAGATTTTAAAAATAATTTAAAAAAACATATTTTCAAGGTCTCGAACCCATGGAACAAGAAGAGGGGAGAAGCAGTGAGACTAGGCATTAGACCGCTAGGCCACACGCTTCACCCATTACTAGAGTTCTGTAGTTTGTAAAGTCTAATGTCTAAGTCTGGGACAGTGCCGACAGTATTTACATTTGCGCAAACACAGTATGATTTCAACCGCACAGTCAGTGGGTAATACAGAGCTTAATGATTTCAAACTGGATTAGACATTCTTCTACCGCTTTATTATACCACACATTCCTGATTCCATGTGGAAAACGCTGTAATACTGTATAGTGTACCGAATCGCCGCTTCTGTCAAACAATCATCGGGCGGTGATACAGAACATACCGTACGGTACATTGGAAATCACACGCATGCGCTATGTAGTTTAGGAAAAGTGACACCTGGTGGGCAAAATGTTGTATTACACGTAATGAAATCAGACGCATGCGCTATGTAGTTGAGGAAAAGTGACATCTGGTGGGCAAAATGTTGTATTACACGTAATGACTTTTTTCATTACTAAACTTTCTTTATGGCGCGACTCATGGCGTGGTGTGTGGCGCGCCATGCGTGGCGTGAGAGATAACGCTGTGATGCCACGTTATAGCTGGGCACATCAGTATGCTGGAGCTGTTGGGAGTGATTAAATTGAAGCAATGGGTTAAAAAGATTACCCATTGCTTATACAGTATGGCAGGGTCTGGTCAGTGCACAGACATTGAAGGGGGGTGAAGTGACTGGTGAGGAGTCTCCTGATTGGCCTGCTTGTGTGAAGAGGGTGGGGAGGATGGGAAGGAGGCGGGAAGGCAGCAGTCTTCGCCTCTCTTCTCCCCTCAGCAGCATCCTTACCTTGGTACCCTTGTGGAAAATTAACTGATTTCTGGCCTTTCTGCACCCTGTAACACCACACAGTCATTATTGCCATGCCACCATCAGCTCTTGCACCAGCCCTAATGCAGGTGCAGTATATCCATCTGTACATGGTCTCTGTGGCTGTGGCACTCTGATAACGCGCCCATGAGATAGATTTTCTTTTCAATTCAGTGCAGGTCATCTCCCAGTCACCGCCCTGGACTACCCATCAATTTGCCACCCCACTTCTGATACCGTCTGTCCCGATCGGACCATAACCTCTCCGCGTACACTCTGTATAATGCATGCGCCGTAGGGGTTTTCAAAACTTCTTGCAGAACATGGGCAAATCATCACTCCAAAATGTGCAAATCGCATTCCAATTGCGTGCACATTTGTATCAGGCCCTTTGGATTGTCCCTCAGTTGTTTCACACTTTGTAAGTGACCAGGGTAGTAGACTGATAGGTAAATGTAGAACAGTGGGAAATAATTTAGTTGTAGACACCTGGAAAGAAAAAGTGAATGTGATAGGAAACTGAGGGAATGCACTGTTAGACTGATTAAAACTGTAGTGAGAGAGACAAAAGATTGGTGAGATAAAGACAATTGTTGGAGACTAGAGGATATATTTACTAAAGTGCGGGTTTATAGAAGTGGAGGTGTTGCCCATAGCAACCAATCAGGTTTTAGTTATCTTCTAGAAGGTGTTAGATAAATAATAGGTAGAATCTGATTGGTTGCTATGGGCAACATCTCCACTTCTATAAACCCGCACTTTAGTAAATATATCCCTGGGATGATTTACTGACCAGTATTGTCTGGTCCGTGTTTCACAAATATCTGAGCTTGCCTACACCCGGTATTCTGTTCCTGAAAAGGAATGTTCTGTCTCTGCCACTAAATCATATTGCTGAAACCTGGAACTCACTGAATGCTCCCATCTCATCTGCAGCTCCAGCTGAATGCTGAGTAAAATATAAGGATTTACATTATGAGAAGCTAGTAAGCTAAATGGTGTGTTATCTGCTCTCAATTACTATGTTTGTCTGTAGCGTGCCTCTGGACACAATCTGAATAAACAGTGTTATATAAATGCAAGATATTAGTATTGCATGGCTCCAAGGAGTGTGATATTTATTAGTTGCATATTCCATTTATGTGTTTTTCCACATATGTATTTTTTTTACAAGTAATACATTTAAATACATTTTCTTATATTTTGTCTGGATTTGTTAACCTATTTTAATGTAGCTTCAAACCAGTGTGTCATTTCTGCATTGCTCCTTTGTGTTTCCGTGTGACAGTTGTCAGTTTCCGGACATCCAAATTGCGGATTAAAACAATTACTTGTCCTGGAGAATTCACCAGGGACAAATGTATCAACTGAAAGAAGTGATACTGTAACCTAATATTTACTTATAAGAGACACCTGATCTGTATAATAAGTAGGGGTGTGCACCGGCCACTTTTCGTGTTTTGGTTTTGGATCTGGATCTTTCTTTGTGTTTTGGATCTGGATTGGTTTTGCCAAAACCACCCTTCCGGGTTTTGTGTATTGTGTTTTGGTTTTGGAGCTGTATTTTTTTGAAAAAAGCATAAAAACAGCTAAAATCACAGAATTATTATTTTTTGTTCCTACGCTATTATTAACCTCAATAACATTAATTTCCACTCATTTCCAGTCTATTCTAAACACATCACACCTCACAATATTATTTTTAGGGCAAAAGGTTGCACAGAGGTAGCTGGATGACTAAGCTAAGTGACACGAGTGAGCGGCACAAACACGTGGCCCATCTAGGAGTGGCATTGCAGTGGCAAACAGGATGGCAGTTTGAAAAACTAGGCCCCAAAGAGTACATAATGCAAAGAAAAAAAAGAGGTGCAAGATGGAATTGTCCTTGGGATTATGTTGTATAAACAGGACATGTACACTTTAACAAACCAATCATTTCAGCACCAGGGTCTGTGTTGCACAACTGTGGCTGAAATGATTGGTTCGTTTGGGCCCCCACAAAACAAACTGGCTCTACAGAGGCAAGATGTCCTCACCCTCATCCACCAATTCCTCACCCTCTTCAGTGTTGTGTACATCCTTATCCTCACAGAGTATTAATTTGTCCCCGCTGGAATCCACCACCACAGGTCCCTCTGTACGTTCTGGAGGCTGGTCTTCCTGGAAGAATTGATAATTCATTTTGATGAACATCATCTTCTCCACATTTTGTGGAAGCAACCTCCTACGCCTTTTGCTGACAAGGTTCCCGGCTGCACTAAAACTCTTTCAGAGTACACACTGGAGGAGGGGGCAACTTAGGTAAAATAGAGCCAGTTTGTACAGGGGCCTCCAAATTGCCTCTTTTTTCCTACCAGTACAGGCAGGGCTGCCATCAGAAATCGTGGGGCCCGGTACTGACAAAGAAGGCAGGGCCCCCCCCCGGGGGATGGTGCAGAGGTGGGAGGAGCTGTATATAATGTGGGTGGAGCTACACAGGGGGGGAGGTACAGGGTGACACACAGGGGTCAGGGTGGGGGGTACAGAGTGACACCCAGGGGTCAGGGTGGGGGGTACAGGGTGACACACAGGGGTAGGGATGGGGGGTACAGGGTGACACACAGGGGTCGGGGTGGGGGGTACAGGGTGACACACAGGGGTCGGGGTGGGGGGGTACAGGGTGACACACAGGGGTCAGGGTGGGGGGGTACAGGGTGACACACACAGGGGTGGGGGTACAGGGTGACACACAGGGCTTCCCAGGTAGTCACTGTTCTGCTCCTATCCACCTCGGGGTGAGCTGCATGGTGTCGGTGGGGGGAGGGCCACAACCCAGACCTATGGCAACAGCCGAGTTATCAGAGGACACACCGGGGAACTGTGCCCGGGAGAAGAAGGCCGACGCTGCTTACCTCACACAGGATGGCTGCTGGGGCGGGAGGGTGCCGACCCTGCTGCGGGAAGTGCGGCTCAGATCTCGGGCTTCACCTGCTCTCTCCCCAGTAAAGGGTCCTCTGGGGGTGGCGCTCCAGGGCCGCTCAGCGGGAGGGGGCGGTGGGGGCCCTTCTCTCAACTCTCAGGCCCTGTATATCCCCGGAGTCTCCGCTGTCATCGCTAGCACCTCCCGGAGTTCAAATCATTCCCGCCCCGGCAAGCCGCGCCCCGAAAAATACGTCACACTCCAAACCACGCCGCAGCCGGGTAGACACAGCGCCGCTGGCGGTAATTGAAATACGACGCTGCCCGCGAGCCAATCACAGCTCGCGGACCGGCAGCCAATCAAGAGCGGCCGCAAAGGCTGCTCCTGATTGGCTGCCGGTCTGCGAGCTGTAATGTCTTGCGGCCGGCACCATATATTAAATACCGCCGGCGGCGCTGTGTTTCCCCGGCTGCTGATTCATATACTCTGCACTGCTGTCTCCCGGGCCCCCGCTCTCTCTGGGCCCGGGACTCCGGGCCCGGCAGTCCCCCCCTGACGGCGGCCCTGAGTACAGGTACGGACTGTCTGAAATGCCTACTTGGATGCTGTCACCGATGTAATCCTCCACCGTTCTGTCAATGGTGACAGCATCATATGCAGTGACAGTAGACATGTCAGAAATTGTTGGCCGGGCCTTCAGTCCGGACCAGATGTCCAAACTTGGTCCTGCCTGCCCTGCATCACCGCCAGCAGGTTGGTTAGGATATCTAAGTTGTTTCGTAGCAGCCCCAGTTGTGGGAGAAAATGAAGAAGGAGCTGTTGCCCTGTCACGTTTCGCTTCAGCTGACAGTGTTTTCTCCAGCAGGTCTTTGCACCTCTGCATGCTTGTGTCCGCCGGAAAGAGAGACACCACATAGGCTTTAAACCTAGGATTAGATTTGTGGTATCTTGCACTCCCAATATTTGTGTGAGCAGCTGTCTATTAGTTTAATCAGTAACACTGACTAAAATATATGGTAAATGCAATTTGATAGCCACGCTTGTATTTAACTAAATAAAATATATATGGTGCTTAGCTGACAAATGTATCTAAGATGAAGATAATGTACAATAAATATCTATAGATATGGGTATGGAAATGTCAGAACTGATGTCAAATGAATAAATGAAAACAATTAACAATTATTAAAAAATGTGTCCAAGACCGGCAATGTCTGAATATACAGTGGACTCAATATATAACATGAAATAAGGGTGTTTATAGCTCTTTTTGTAAAAATATGCTGAGCTCGTTCCGACTGCTGCAAGACTCCAGCAACCATCAGCTCATACCGCCGCTAGTGAAAGGTATGGTGAGTAAACCAGCCGATGCTCCAGACACAGCCCCAT
Organism: Taudactylus pleione; assembly: GCA_031769625.1. Lineage (NCBI taxonomy): Eukaryota > Metazoa > Chordata > Amphibia > Anura > Myobatrachidae > Taudactylus > Taudactylus pleione. The sequence continues at coordinate 4,528,007 of JAUIMM010000104.1, read as the reverse complement.
TATCAGTTACGGGAGACCTGGACTAACACGCATATATTCACAAAAAGAGCTATAAACACCCTTATTTCATGTTATATATTGAGTCCACTGTATATTCAGACATTGCCGGTCTTAGACACATTTTTTAATAATTGTTAATTGTTTTAATTTATTCTTTTGATATGAGTTCTGACATTTCCATACCCATATCTATAGATATATATTGTACATGATCTTCATCTTAGATACATTGGTCAGCTAAGCACCATATAGATTTTATTTATTTAAATACAAGCGCGTTTATCAAATTGCATAAACCTAGGATTGAGCACTGTGGTCAAAATGTAGTGGTCTGATTAAAACAGTTTGGCCACCCTCGAATCCTGGGAAAGTGAATAAAAGGCTTCATCCACAAGTCCCACATATCAAACGGAATCACTCCATCTTAGCTCCTCCTTCGCTTTCTCCAGCTGCTTCTGCAAAAGTCTGATGAGGGGAGTGACCTGACTCAAGCTGGCAGTGTCTGAACTGACTTCACGTGTGGCAAGTTCGAAGGGCTGGAGAACCTTGCACAACACGGAAATCATTTTCCACTGTGCTTGAGTCAGGTGCATACCCCATAAGTCATAAGTGGATGTATAGGCTTGAATGGCTTTTTGCTGCTCCTCCATCCTCTGAGGAATATAGAGGGTTGAGTTCCACCGCATTACAACCTCTTGCTTCAGGTGATGACAGGGCAGGTTCAAGAGTGTTTGATGCGCTCCAGTCTTCGGCACGCAGTCGCTGAATGGCGAAAGTGGGCCGAAATTTTTCGGGTCACCCAAAGCGTCTCCTGCACAGCCCTGTCATTTTTCAGAAATTCTGCACCAAAATATTTATTGTGTGAGCAAAACATGGGACGTGCTGGAATGCCCAGATGTAATGCCTGCACAATATTGGTAGCATTGTCAGATATTACAAATCCCCAGGAAAGTCTAAGTGGGGTAAGCCATTGGGTGATGATTTCCCTCAGTTTCTCTAAGACGTTGTCAGCGGTGTGCCTCTTACTGAAAACGGTGATACACAGCGTAGCCTGCCTTGGAACGAGCCGGCTCTAGGGGTGTTCGACCAGTGCGGTCGAACAGGGGTGCCATCCATAGAGGACGCACCCCTCCAAAACATCCAGGGCCGGATTAACAATGGGGCGGGTGGAGCTTCAGCTCCAGGCCGCCAATCAAAGTACGCCCACAGCATGAGCTTGCAGCTATACTGCTGTAGACAGGATTTTTTTTCATGTTACAGCAGCCTGACAGTAGCCTTCCGAGGCCCCGCCCCCCCCTCAACTGCAGGCCGCGACCCCCCCACCCCACGGCCGCGGGGGATCAAACACCGGCATCTGCTTGTAATACATACACAGTTTGACAGGCACGGTGGAAGGCTTCTGTAGTCCTCCCTGCGCCACTTACGCACTGTGTGTCTTGCCAGCAACCTCCTCCACGCCGAGTGACATCTTAACACATGACGTCACTTAAGTACCGCCTCTTTACCAGTCCGCGCCGAGAAGAAGCAGCTGCACTTCTCCAAAGTGACCACTCGAGCTCCATAAAGGCTGGGTAAGTTATTGATTCACCAGATAGTTGTCAGGGAGGCTCAGTCCTGCCAGGCTGCTGGTGATCGGCACAGTGTGGCTGGCTGATCACATATGTGTATGTAGGAACTGAAAATAAATATGCATGTGTATATTCATATATGTATAAGTGTACATGTGAATATATGTATACAGTGTATATATATATATATATATATATATATATCAGGGCCGAAACTAGGATATCTGTCACCCGGTGCAAGGCAGCAATTTTGTACCCCCCTCCCTTCCCGTACCTGGATTTTGTCCTTTCTCCTCCATAAGGTAGTGCATTACTCAGACGTCCCTGGTTCCATGCTCGTTGCCATGGGGTTCCATGCTCGTTTCCAGGGGGGTTTATGCTCGTTGCCAGGGGGGTTTGAAGGGAGAAGATGCAGCTCTCAGCATCCTCTCCCTGCAGCGCCAGCGTTTCCCGGCACTTCCAGGAACGCTGTATGCATTGCGCTCTGCTAACAGACACTAGAGGTCCAGTAGGACCTCTAGCATCTGTCTCTTCCTTGGCGGCAGCCATTTTTTGATGGCCGTTTTCAGCAGAGTCCATGCGGACGGCTAGTCAGCATGGAATCTGCTGAAAACGGCCATCCAAAAATGGCTGCCGCCAAGGAAGAGACAGACGCTAGAGGTCCAGTAAGGACCTCTAGCATTAGTCTCCTCTTCGGCGGCGGCCATTTTCAGATGGCAGAGTCAGCATTTTCACCCCCCCGCAATTCCCTCCCGGTGCACGTGCACCTCTAGCCCCCCCCTAGTTGCGGCCCTGTATATATATTATGTTAGCTATGATCCGGCACTCCATCTACAAATGTTTCAATCAGCACCGGGGCCCTCACGCCCTTACAGATGTAAACACATCGGTATAGATAAAGGTGTGTCACTTTGCATATAAATAATGTATTATACACCGAGTGCCGCAGATCTATCTATACCTATATATACACAGTATATATATATAATGTGTGTGTGTATAATATATATATATATATATATATATATCCATCCAATATGTAGGTACGGCACTTAGGTAATAGATCAGGCGAACATTTCAGTTCTACTTTAATTGTCACTGTCTTCAGTGTGAGATATATATATATATATATATATATATATATATAACAAATGGCATAAAGCTTGGCACTCCTCCTCAGTCAGTGATTTCGGGTGCCCTCCGCAAGTAACAAAAAACTGTAGTGTAGAAAGTGGTAGCAGCGGCACTCCTTAGTAATAAATCAATAAACAGATGAAGTTCTAAACTTCTTTACTTCAACATTTCAATCTTTTGGATTTTCGTCAGGAAGAAGGCAAAACAGTTGTGTACAGTTGTACAATTTAAAAGATTTTGCAAACACGCTGGACCTCATTCAGAGCCGTTCGTAAAATGCGAGCGCTCGCTCTGAATGAGGGCGACCGCATCTAAAAAATGATCCGGCCTCCTGGCTGCTCGCTAGGCTGTGGGTTACCACCCACAGCCTTAACGAGTGGCCAGGATGATGGACCATCGCGACCATCGGGGCTTGCGACGAGACCCTTGTGGTAGGGTCTCATCTGCCACAAGCCCCAGAGAGCTTTCGGCTCTAATAGAGCCGGAAGCTCTCCTACTGACATCACTGGTGATGTCAGTGGGGCCGCCCACAAACGGAAAGCGTTAGTTTGGGAACGCCTGCGTTTTTTAAACCACCCCCCCGCCACGCCTACAAAACGGGTTGAGCTGTCGATCAACATCGACAGCCGCCCCTTTAGTAGTGAGCCCTGGAGTGAGAGAATTTCTCTCTCGCTCCGGAACTTGCGCACACGCAGTGCGACCGCTGCGCGTGCGCTCAGCCAAACATCAACCAGCTTGCGAGAGCTCATGCGCTTGCAAGCGGGTCTGAATGAGACCCATAATCTGTCATGCACATTGGAATAAACATTAATCAGCACTAAACCAGCCTACTCCCACTTGTAATGCTCTAATCAGTCGGTATGTCACATACAACTCTCCGGAAAACTTTCAGTGTTTGATACCGGCAAGGACTCCGAAACGCCACTGATTGCCACGTGCGTTCCTTCCCTAGCCTCACAGCAGTCAGTGGCGTTCAGGAGCTAATGTTTATTGCAATGTACGTGATAGATTATGTGTTTATAAAATCTTTTCCATTCTGCAACTATGGGCACCTGTTTTTCCTAGAACATAAAATCCTTATGTGGTCTGGTGAAGCCACATAAAGAGGGAACCAGCAAAGGAGGAAGAAGGATTAAAGTATAACGTGACTGAAATTGTGGACATAAGGACAAGGTGAGTATTTGTTGTGTAATTATTAACAACCATCCCAATTTCAGTGGGACAGTCCTGCTTTTCGGACATTGTCCCACCTGCGGGCTGCATTGTCCCGCGGGCAGGGGATGTTTGCGGGAGCATTTGATCACAGAGGGAAAAGTTGGAGTAGCATAGACGGCATGTAAGCAGTGCGGGGAGAAAAGCCTCGGGGCAGCTCAGCCACTCGGAGAGCATTGAAAACGCCCCCAGAGTGACAAATACGGGACACGTCCCACACCTGCGATCGAAGGTAGACTGGTAACTTTGCCCTCCATGTTGCTAGCCACATCCTCTGTGCAGACAACACCCCCACATCACTGGTCACACCCTCTCATCAGTAAGCTGTCCCCCCCTGCTGTGCTGGTCCCACCTCCTGTGGCCGCACACAATAGGCCATTCATAAATTTCAGCTCCAGGCCCATGTGGACCTTTATCTGGCACTGCCAATATCCCAATTTCAGCGGGACAGTACTGTCCCGCTGTTCCACCCGTGGGCAGAAGTGTCCCGGGGGTGGTCAAATCGGGAGGTTGGGGATCCCACTGCCACAACTGTGCGGCGGTGCTGGACCCCCGGAGTGTGATTGGAGGCAGCGCGCATGCGCGCGGCTTCCATTCACTGACGTGAAAGGGCTGGGGGAAGCCCAGCCAGTGATGGAGGGCTGGGCTATACCCCCAGTCTGACGTTATTTGGAGGCGTGCTCCCAAAATAACGTCACTTAGGGGGTGTGGCCTATGGTAATAAGGCCACACCCCAATTTTGGTTGCGCATGATTGCAGGGCGCAGCATACCGGGCCAGCACAGGATGCATGGAGCCGGCCCTGCTAGTACGGGACTATGGAATATGGTATTGCTGAAACTTTGCACCTGTGTGAATTGGCTGTTCCAACGCCAAACTTGTACAAATGTTCTCCACTTTGTCAGTTTGTTCTGATCTGCAATATACAGTAATTGAGTTATAATAAGGATAAAGGGGAAAATGTACTATGCCTTTAAAAGTCAAATGGGACTCTTCACTCTTATTTATCTGCCTCTAGCACCAGTAAACTGCCTTGTCTGTATGAAATTGATACAAATGGATTTCATCCTTGAGGCATGGCACTTGTTCAGCATCAAAGACATTAAGTTGTTAATGGCCATTACCACACTCAACACAGTAAAATACATTTTACTATCATTGAAGCCTTTATACAGAACCATTACAGGCACTATCAGGAACACTGCAAGCAACACCGTATTATTTGTCAACATGACCTTGACCCATTCCATTGTTTCCGTAGAACTGCAAGTGCATGGGCCTCCTTACGAAGTGTTCTTGTCGAAACCGCCACATTAGTGGCCATTTTGAACTCACGTGCAAAAGTATGCATTTCGCTTGCATGGTGGTGTTGAATGTTGGTTCCTATCACTTTAGCCTACATAGTGTACCTCATATTTATTTTCAATAGTTCTGTTTTAGAATGGACACTCACTGTAAGTGTATAAAGTACTTCTTGCAAACCCTGGGAGTTCCCAGTATAATTAATCTAACTGGAGAGGTGTTTAAATTAAAATATTGAACTATTCTAATTGTAGAGAGATAAAGTGGACTGAGATAAAGTACCAACCAATCAGCTCCTAACTGTGACTTTACAGGCTGCAATTGAAAAATGACAGGAGCAGATTGGTTGGTACTTTATCTCTCTCCACTTTATCTTTCTAAAAGACAAAAGCTGGCCACACATCTAAAGATTATCTGTCCAACCAGCCAACTAGTAGATTGGTTGGAATAAAAATCTAGTAAGGAATACAATCAGCAACTTGCTCCCAGATGCTGGAAAATGGACCAAAACTGTTGTATAAACAAATAGTTTAAATCAAACATTTAACAAACTTGTCTGACGACCATTTTCATCTGTTTTCTGGCATTTAGGAGTAAATTTCTGATCATCATTTACTCCCATTCCTTACCAGATTTTTATTCCAACCAATCAACAAGTTGGCTGGTTGGATGTAAGTTGTTCTAGTGTGTGGCCAGCTTTAGACCCTGATTCAGAGCTGGACGCTCTTTGTGAGTGGTCGCTCTGAATCAGGGCAATTTTTTTGTTACCCCCTCCGCCTCCAGGCCGCTCGCTTTAGCGTTGGTCGCGATTATCGCAACCATCGGGATTGCAACGAGACTCTTGTGGTAGGGTCTCGTCCACCGCAAGCCCCAGTGAACTTCCTGCTCTATTTGAGCAGGAAGTTCACTACTGACATCACTGGTGATGTCAGAAAGGCCGCCCACAAACGGCAGACGTTCCTTCTGGAACACCTCAGTTTGTCCAGCCACATCCACTGCACGCCTACAAAATGGGGCGAGCTGTCAATCACAACCGACAGCTGCCCCGTCTTGTAGTGAGTCCCGCAGCGAGTGAAAATTCACTCACTACGGGGCTCGCGCGTGCGCACTGCCCAGCTATCGACCCGCTTGCGAGCACTATGCACTCGCGAGCGTGTCTGAATCAGGCCCTTAGTACATTTACCCTAAAGTCTGGATGGAACAAATACGATAGGACTAATTTCATGCAGAATACTTAAGACAAAACACACCTCTAAGACTGAGAAACATTCTGCAGCCAAACATAGTATGAGATAAATGTCTTGGGGAAGAGATTTGAAAATGTCGCTCATCTCTCTTCTGTACCATTGTGTTTTGGAAAAGAGTACATATTCAAACAGCTGGAATCCTCTGAGTATTTCATATTGAAATGTGATCTTCTTTGAAAACCAAAACTGCATTTTAAAGCCACGCCATCTGTCTTCTCATCCTGTAAAACATATGACCTGCGTGTCTTCCCCGACCCATTGTACCATCAATAAATCCCCAATGCACCTTGCAAACGCTTCTGAATTTTTTCAAGGTCGGTAAAGGTAAGAGAGGGGTATGAGATTTTTTACTTTAATTGGATAAATCCGGCTGAATGATCAGGCACCCAGACAGTCCGGGAAAAACCTTTGACTCAGATGGAGAAGTAAGTTTGTCATGAAAGTACAGTCTCCACTAGTACAAGGAATTGGACAGGGCAGAAAAAATCTGTTTTAGATAGAAAATATAGTAAAGAGTCTCTGTACAAATGACAGCTCCACTGCCAGGCTCTGTTTTTCCAGTGTCGTCACGGATCCCCACAGGTAAAATATCCCTGTGATTACCCAGTAATTCATTCTATCGTATATGCATTAGTTTTATATTTTATTCATGTCTTTCTCCTTATCTTTCTTTTAACTGTTCCTCACAAACCTTGTTATTCCTCCCATTGAAGTTAAGTGCCCAACATCTCTCCCTAAGTCCTCTAAAATCCTTGATGGGAGATGGTGAAATTGTCAGGCAAAATTAGATTAAGAAGTGTAGGATGACTCAATAGAAATATACAGCGGCTGTAAATTCACTTCTCCCGGGAACAGGTCGGCATGCAGCTAAAGCAGTTAGAGAAAGGCAGCGCAGTAAGATACTGCCTTTAAAATCTCGGTTTCTTTTATGATAGTAATGAAGGGCCTTACATTTTGTTGTGGTCACATTTGCCACTAAGAACTTCCTGTGTTATTGATTCATGAACCACTAAAAGGAACAACATCAGAGTAAACAGCACAAGTGCTTCAATATATATTTACTTGCCCTCTCTGATCCAACAGGTTCCTTCCATGTAGGAAAACACATATTAAAAATCTAGCAGTGGTAAAACACAGCTGTGTGAGCAAACTCTGTGCAGTGTCAATTCCGATTGCTTCCATTCCCACCATGACATTCCTGTAACTCATCAAGAGCTGGAGCAAACATTTACAGATATGTGGATTCAAATTTGCCACAGCATTTATTGATTACATAAGTGGAATAAGCATTTAGAATTAGGGATGTGCGCCGACCCCCGTGTTTTGGTTTTGAATTTGTGTCTCCCCTGATTTTGGATCTGGAGTGGTTTTGCCAAAACCTCCCTTCAGTGTTTTGTTTGTTGTTTTTGGATCTGGATCTTTCCTTAAAAAATCATAAAAACTGCTAAAATCACATAAAATGGGCCTTTTGTTCATAAAGTATTTTTAACCTCAATAACATTTATTTCCACTAGTTTCCAGACAATTTTGACCACCTCACAGCTCACTATATTGTTTTCATCCAGTTTAGACCCAAAATTTGCACCAAGATAGCTGGCTGACTAAGCTAAGCGGCAGCATTGGGCGGCACAAACACGTGGCAGTTCAACTTCCAACATGGCACGTCAGGAAACAAATGTTTTTATTATTCAAGAGAGGCCTGAAGGAGTTGGAGTATGTATGCAGTTGAAGGCAGGGACAGGAATTGTTGATTGGTAATCAATTTAATTTCATTTTTTGATTCTGATGTAAATTTATGAGGGAGAAGGGAAGGCCAGGTGGGGAGGCATTTACAAAAAAAATATTTCACTCATTCACATTAGTCATTGCCCCAGAAGAATCCTTGAGCACCATACCTGCTGCTTCTGCTGGGAGTGGATTTTCTCATCCCAGAAGGGGACCAGGAAGGCTTCTAGTAGTGCTTTCCAAAACAATTGACTGTTAAATAATCCTTAGCAAAGCTTCCACATGAAAAAGCATTTCCCAACCCAACAGGGTCATTAAAAAAAGATAGTTATTTAATGGCCTCTAACTGCCACTTAACCAGCACAAAAGTGCAAGATTTAAGATTAACCCGGGGTAAATTTAATTGACTAAAGTGAAAGTTTTTACAAGTGAGTTTTAGAAATGATGTTGCCCATAGCAACCAATCAGATTCTACTTAACATTTACCTAGCAATTTCTAGAAGATAATAGCTAGAATATGCTTGATTGCTATGGGCAAGCAACATCACTTCTAAAACTCACTTAAATTTACCCCTTAAGGTCTTACGTTCTGTCTTTCTTGAGAATCCTGCGCCTGCTTCTGCTGCTAGGAGTGGATTTTCATCCCAGAAGGGGACCAGGAAGAGTGCTACTGCTTTTCAAAACAATTGACTGTTAAATAATCCTTTGCAAAGCTTCCACATGAAAAGCATTTCCCAACCTGTACAGGGACATTAAAAGAAACATAGTTATTTATTTATTATTAATAATTACCAGTTATTTATAAAGCGCACACATATTCTGCAGCGCTTTATTTATCCATTCACATCACTCCCTGCCCCAATGGAGCTTACAATCTATATTCCCTACCACATGCTCACATTTAGTGGCCTTCAAACTGCCATTGTACGCACTGTCCACTTAACCAGAGCAGATATTTGGACAAGCAGAACAGAGCAGCAAATGCAACATTTCAGATTTAAGGTTTAAATCTTACGTTGAGTCTTTCTTGAGAATTCTTGAGCACCATGCCTGCTGCTGGGAGTGGATTTTCATCCAGAAGGGATGAAGACATTGTTTAGTCTTCCCAATGGACACAGATCTGAAGAGATGTAAAGAACTAGTGGCAGGAAAAAGAGACACAAACTGTCTTTACTTTACTTGAGCTGCCTACCTTCCAGTGTGTACTCAGAAAGAGTTTTCAGCACAGCCGGGAACCTTGTCAGTGATCGGCCTGAGGGTCTCATTCAGACCTGGTTGCAAGCGCTTGCAACTGGGTCAATGTTAAGGCCCTGCACACGCGCAGCAGCCGCACTGCGCATGCGCAAGCCCTGTAGCGAGAGAGAAACTCTCTCGCTCCAGAGCTCACTACAAAAGGGGCGGCTGTCAATGGTGATCGACAGCTCGCCCCATTTTGTAGGTCGGGGTGGGGGGGTGGCTACACAAATGGAGGCGTTCCCAAGCGAACGCCTGCCGTTTTGTGGGCGGCTGCACTGACATCAGCAGTGATGTCAGTGGGGAGCTTCCTGCTCGATCAGAGCAGGAAGCTCCCTGGGGCTTGTGGTTTCTGAGACCCAACCTTAGGGTCTCGTCGCAAGCCCCAATGGTCGCGATGGTCTTTACCATCTCGACCATCACCCTGGTCGGTCTCTAAGCTGTGGGTGGTAACCCACAGCTTAGCTAGTGACCAGGAGGCCACACTTAAACAAGCAAGCGGCCGCCCTCATTCAGAGAGAGCGATCGTTTCTTGCGACCGCCTCTGAATGAGGGCCTGAGACTACTTCCCCAAAATGTGGAAAAGATGATGTCCATCAAAATAAACTACAAATTGTATGAGAAAGACCTTTACCGTCAATTACGTGCAAAAATTACAGAGGCACTTGTAAAGGTGGATTCCAGTGGGGACAAATCAATATTATGTGAAGAAGATTATGTATACATCACCCCAGATTACACCATCACCCAAGCCTATATCGTCATCCCATCCTGTGTTGTCTATAAATTACAGCTGCGCTCCCTGTTAGATTGGGGATTCATTGTCCACTTTAGTGGAAGTGAGCTCCATTTAGTCCACAGATCACCACACCCAGGCCCCTACACATCTTCTGACCTGGGCTACAGGAGGAGCAGCTGCACTCTGGAATATGGTTGCATGGAGTTGCCCCTCTGACTCGTTGAAATTCAGGTAGAGGGGCCATGGGTAGGGAGTAGGGACACTATAATCAAAGAACACAGTTTTAGCTGCTTTATTCCATTTTTTAAACCATATCCTCTATTTTCACCTTTTGAAAATCTTTATGCAAATCTCAGCTGAGGCATTTGTGATGTCATTGCTAATGTGCACACACACAAAGAAAAAAAACACATTGATTGATTGGATTCATTTTTTTTGGCACTTAGGGGGGAGAGCACCCTGAATGAGGCAGCAGCCCCTTGATAAACGACACAGGCAGCACCCCTGCACAGCTACATTGCTGTTGATAAGTGGGGCTAGTGCGCACACATACACAAAAAAAAAATACATTGATTAATTGATTGGATAAATTTTTTGGCACTTGGGGGGGAGAGCACCCCTGAATGAAGCAGCAGCCCCTTGATAAATTACACAGGCAGCACCCCTGTGCAGCTATGTTGCTGTTGATAAGTTGGGCTAATGTGCACACACACAAAAAAAAACATTTAATTGATTGATTGATTCACTGGATTATTTTTTTTTGGCACTTGGGGGGAGAGCACCCCTGAACAAGGCAGCAGCCCCTTGATAAATGACACATGCAGCACCACTGCTCAGCTACGTTGCTGTTAATAAGTGGGGCTAATGGGCACACACACACAGAAAAAAAAGCACATTGATTGATTGGATTAATTTTTTTGGCATTTGGGGGGAGAGCACCCTGAATGAGGCAGCAGCCCCTTGATAAATGACACAGGCAGCACCCCTGCGCATCTATGTTGCTGATGAGTGTAGCTATCATGCGCACACACACACAACATTTTTTTTCTTTTTTTCATACTGGGGGTAAAGAGCACCCCTGGTGGACAGAGCAACCCCTGGACAACACAACAGCATAGCCAGCCAGCTCCTATGGACAACAGCGAGCCAGCCCCTAAGGAGAGGACAACAGCCAGTCCCTATGGACAACAGCCAGCCAGCCCCTATGGACAGGACAACAGCCAGTCCCTATAGACAACAGCCAGCCCCTATTAAGCAGCCAGCCCCTGACAAGTGGAAACAATAGCCAGTCCCTATACATAGCAACCACAGCCCCCTCCTTCCTCTTCACTCTCCACAGCAGAAATGAAAATGGCGGTGATTGCGGGACCTTTTATACAATCCAAAACCCGCGAGAATCTGACAGCGAGATGATTACGTTTTGCCTCATTTTGAGTTCCGAGTCAGGCGGGAAAACCCGAGCCGGCTTTGATCGGACTCGGACCTGTAAAGTTTGGGTGGGTTCGGATCTCTGAGATCCGAAACCTGCTCATCTCTATTTAGAATGACATGTTTAGAACTGTAAAAATTCTTAAATCTATACCTGCATAACCCTTTTATAATTTTTTTAAATTAAACTATTACTCTCTCTCCACTAACTGCTCCAAATGGATGGAGTCTCGGGAGGTCTGTCTTTGACCTCCACTATGGACTTTCTCAGCCACTACTTGTCAAATTGAAAGACAGGTTACCCATAACAACTTCAAACAAATGAACCTCTTCCATTACCAACATCTCCTCCAAATCATGCTTTTGTTGATTTATGGGACCCGTTAAGAGGTCTACGCATTTGTGCAATATTCATTAAACTCAAAAATACCAGAGTTACATCAGGCATAACAAATGTGTATGCTCATGTCACATTATGATGTTAGAGATGTGATTTTGTAGTGTTAGCAGCAAACATGAGAGTTGCATTACCCTATTTGTACACAATGTAATAAGCTCATGAAATGTCATATATATATATATATATATATATACAACTGAATAGTTATTAATCAGTGCTAAAGGTGCATTATATATTTTATTAAGTATTAATATCTTGACATTGTTTGTGCCTTCCCCTTTAAAAATCAAATGGGACTCTTCACTCCTATTCATTTGCCTCTGGCACCAGTACACTTTCTGTATGGAATTGATAGAAATGGATTTCATCCTTGAGGCATGGCACATGTTCAGCATCAAAGAAAATGTTCGACAAGAAGTTGTTAATGGCCATGACCACACTTAATACAGTAAAATACATGTCACTATCACTGAAGCCTTTATACAGTACCATAGCTTCATTGCCGGCACTATCGGGAGCACTTCAAGCAACACTGCATTATTTGTCAACATGACCCTGACCCATTCCATTGTTTCCCTAGTACTGCAAGTGCATGGGCCTCCCTATGAAGTGCTTTTATCGAAACCTCTTCATTAGTGGCCATTTGGAACTCGTGTGCAATAGTATGCATTTCGCTTGTGCGGGGGAGTCCAATCATTTTTACCTACGTATTGTACCTCATATTTATTTACAATAGTCCTGTTTTTAGAATGGCCATTAAATGTAAGTGCATATAGTACTTGTTGCAAACCCTAGGCTTGTTATTGGTAATACCTTGAATATGATAAATGTTGAGTTTCCTGTATTATTAATCCCACAATAAACCTTCACTGGAGAGTTGCGCAAATTAAAATCTTGAACTATTCCAATATCCTTGAAAGCAGATGGTACTGGATCTTTTATGAATGCACTAAACAACACCACACTTTGTAAACAATGAATATATAACCTGGTAATGAACATATCTGAAGAGTTGTTTCTGTGGTTTGATAACTACATTCTTAACTGAGAGCTATTATATAGCTACACCGTAAAGCTATTTGTTATCCTCTTAAACTCAGATAATATAGGATCTAACTTTGTATCCAGATCAGCTATGCAAAGCAGATGAATGTTTTTTACCCCCTATTTATTATACTGTAGTTTCTCATTAATTTAATTGGGGAGCAAACTATAACTGTCATTGCAGATGTACAGTAAGCTCAACTTAATTAATTTCATTTATGAAAAGAGATGGACTGTTTTATTTTTTTTGCTCAGTACTTTACTCCCTGGTTATCAGTGTTGTTATAACTGCTCTGGCAAATTCCTCTTTAGTCTTACTCAGGCTAGGTTAATTATCAGTTGTTCTGTTAATGGGAGTACAGTTGTTATTATTCCTATTGTGACAGTTAGACATTCAGCACATTTATCTACTCCTATATCCTTTAGAAGTGTACTCTGTATACTACAACGGTAGAAACTATTTCCCCTTCAGATACTGTACCTAGAAGTGACATGCACTGAGGGCGGAAGTGCAGTTTCCTGGCCACACAGTCCTGCCACATGATTATATTCCCCTTCTATGCCCACTTGGATGGTAGGGAATGACGTTGGACACTAGCTGATGATGTCAGGGTCAATCTAGTGAAGGGGATCTGGCTGCTTCCATACTTACTACAGGGCTGTAACATGGCACAAATGCCTTCTGTATGTAGCCCGCCCCCTGAGCACGTAAAGTCATATTGCACTAGTGAAGTCGTGCCAGCACGCAAAAGGGGAAGGGTCGGCAGCACCTGTAAGTGCAGCTCTGATCAGGCATCCTGCCTGAGCATAAACCGTAGTGTACCAGTCTGCACTGCCTCACCTGCTGGGCTCTCTTGACAGAGGCACTCCCCTGACTGCAGCTGGCCACTCTCCTGTGGAGGCTTCGGGAATGCCTGGTTCACTCCCTCTGTCCGATGATGTCTCTTAAGCTGGCCATCCACTATACAATTTTCTGTCAGATATCTGTCCAATCAGGCTGGTTGGAATGAAAACCTGATAATGTATGGGAGCAAATGACAGTCCATCATATGGTTTTAAACACTGAAAAAAGGACATAAAATTGTTCCAATTGGCTAAATTTGTGTGTTTTAACCAATTTGTCTGAACAACCATTTTTGGCTATTTTCCAGTGTTTGTGTGCAATTGGACGTTTTTCATTTGCTCCCATACATTACCAGTTTTTCATTCCAACCCGCCAGATTGGACAGATATCTGACAGAACATTGTATAGTGAATGGCCAGCTTTAAGCTGCTCCCTTGCTCTGTTGTGTGGTTCTGCTGACAGGTTACAGCCACAACTACATCTCCTGTCAGCTTGCCAAAGCAATACCAGCTGCCGGACACCAGACCCTGACCTCACACACAGGCATGTTCCGTCTTCACACACGCCGGCAGCTCCCAGGATCTCCTCACACACTCTAGGAAGGCTCAACATCGCTCACAAAAACTGCCATCAGCGTAGCTTGCTTTTCCTTTTATCCATTTACCCGTGTGCCCCCTGCCTTTGCCCACTCTGCCCACGGGCCAGCTTGTAGTTATGAATGGGCAGGGGTTTCAATAGTATTTGTTTGTGGCTAAAAGCAAAGCCAGATAAATTACTTAAGAAGTTTATGTGAAGTTAATAAGGGCAGTGAGATGTTTCCTGCTTTAACTCTTTAATAAATTGACGTCTTGCAATAACCAAAACGGCAGTCTCTGAAGTTTTGGACAATTGCAGGATAAGAAATAGATCAGTAAGCTATTGTACAAACCTCTCAATAGTACTAATGTAGAATTCATCATATAGCCAGACTATGCAGGGGTGGGCCTCTAATTAAGGAAACTGAGGGCCTGATTCAGAGCCAGACGCTATTTGCGTTCGCTCGTTCAGAAAAAAGGGCCAGCTATTTAAATTGAGCGCTTGCTCTTTGCAGTCTGTTGACACCTCTATGTGTGAGCGAGCGAACGAAACATGCGCTCGCTATTTTGTAAAGACGCCCCCTGGCCGCTCGCATCCTACATCATCTCCGCTATTTATTAGATTAATCGAGTACATCGAAAGGCGTCTGAACTGCTCGCAGTGCTTGTGGTTGGAGACAACCAAGTGACATGGCCGATGACGCTGATTTGTTAATTATGCACACCCTTAAAACGCCCGTTTTGACCGTTTGGCACGCCTGCGTTCGGATCTCCACTCCCCGTTATCAAGCACCTTCCCCTGTTACCACCCACAAACGCCTCATCCTGTCACTCAAATTAGCAGGCACTCGCTATTTTGCGAGCGCTCGATTTCTGACCGCACTGACTGGTTGGCGCGTGCGCATTATGACCCATACGCATGCGCAGATGTGCGAACATCGCTCGGAGCAAACGAGCGGCCGCTTAAGAGCGGCTCTGATTCAGGCCCTGAGTCAGTTGTCTTGTTGAGGAGATTTTATCAGGCAACAAAAGTAGAGAATTAAAGTCATACTGAAGGGTTCACTTCATTCATTATGTTAATTATCCGGATCCAAATAGCAGCAGTGGATACAAGTTCACTAGAGCAATTCAACATTGCTCTGGTGCAGAGACAGCTAATCAAAAATCTGCTGTCTCTACGATCCCCTTCACTGGGATGCCCTTTTGGAGCAGTGAAGTCAGCACTACCAAGTCTGACTCGGGCAGTGTGAGTGCGCCTGCATGAACTGGGCTTCACAAGGGCACATAAAGCCCCTGCGTTTGGCTGAAAGATCCGGGCCATAAGCTGCTTGTGCATCCTATTTGCATTGCTTTGTGAATAAGATGCATTTTAAGGGAAAAAGACACACAAAATGGTGCTACTGAGTCGCGTCACGGCATGGCATGACTATAATGGCTGTTTAACTCGCAAGAAGGCTAGATATATGCGGACACATCTATACATGATCCCTTACCCAACCCCCATAAAATTACACTAGTCTGCCTGTTCCCGCAAGAGAGATGTTTCAGGTGCAAAACACACTTGAAAGTCTTTGAAAAGGTCCTTTCTTCCAGAATAACTGTATATGTGTACCATTTCATACATACAGTATACTGTGCATTTGATGCAAATGGAAGCCTGCTTTGCAACAATAAACATTATAATTTCAAAACGATGATATAATTTATTTACAGAATATGAACTTTTTTAAACTTGAGAAAACAAAAAAACCTGACCTGAGTGAGCAAAAGGAGTTATATTTTTGAATTCACCATGCACTAATTTTAAAAGATCACCTAACAAAACCTTAACCTCAAAAATTACGCAGACCAGTTTTACTACATACCTCCCAAATCTCTCAGAGACTCACGAATTTCATGGAGTTTTCCCTTTTATATATAAAAAGGGTGTGATTTCCTCAGAATAATCAGAACCAGTGGAGGCTCCACTGCAGCACAGTTCAAAATTCCTACAGGGGAGTCGCACCAACTGCCAGTGAATCCCAGCCGGTGATGTTTGGCTTTGTTTGAAATTAGTTGGTGTGGCTCCCCTATTCGAATTTTGAACTGCGCTGCAGCCCCACCTCTGGAGCCGCCACTGATCAGAACCAACCAAGGACGTTTCTAGAGAGGAGGGGGCCGGAGTGTAGTGTCCGACACGGGCCCCCTCCTCTCTGTCCGGCGGCCGGCAGTGTACTGAGCTGTGCACCACCAGCACCGGAGTTATAGACTCTGGGCACTAGAGTGCGCCCAGAGTCTATAGAGTATGCACAGGTCACCGGGAAAATGGCCGCGGCGGGCATGTTCCCTGTACGGCGGGCATGTTCCCTGTACTGCGCATGCGCAAACGACGGGAAAATGGCCGCGGTGGCCATTTTCCAGTCGTTTTTTGAGCGCCCGACCCCAGCTCCGACGTGGGACTCCGGAGAGGTAAGTATGCTATGGGTGTAGGGTGTGCAGTGCGGGGCCCCCCTGGACCCAGGGGCCCTGCACACCCTTCATCCATTATAGATACGCCCCTGGAACCAACCCTGATGAAAGGAAAGTTTGAATTAAATAAATACTTGTCCTTTGTTAAAAGATTTTAAAAAGATGTGCTATGGGAAGTATAACTGATTGTGACAAATTATTTAAATGTATAAAGATCATACATCAGCAAATTAACTTGAGATTCTGTACACACTGGAGATCAATAAAGGAAGTGGTCTACAGTATAGTCTAATTCTATAGCATGTGATCTAAACTTTAAAAAGAAAAATCTTTTTATGGATTTTCAAATTGCATTTAACACAAACAAAGCAAACAGTCATACATTTCATTACACAGATACTAAAAAATAAGACTGAATGATCTGCATATCTCCTTTGGCTATATATTATCAAAGAAATGGTCTATTATATCAATATAAGTATTTATAGAAAAATATAGAAGATAAAAATATAAAATGGCACCGTAGGATAATCAAGTAGGCCTAATAACTCCATTGAAACTGAGCATTACTGACTGATATAGGCCTAGATGGAGGTGCTGAAAGCCTGAGGCTAAATATTTGTTTATATTAGTCAGTAATGTTCTGGAAACATTAATGCAAACATTGCTAGTTTTTCCGCCCATTTACTTATTGTTTATTAATTACCAGTTATTGTATAGTGCACAAATTTTCTGCAGCACCTTACATAGTCCATGGAGAGAATGACTCATTTGGCCGTGGGTGTACTCACATTTTGTCCACTAGTTAGGACTTCAAGTACCGAGAAGACATCTAACCTTGCTTTCCAGAGCAGTGCAGATTTCATTTAGCATAGTAAGATTTTTTTGTTGACACAAAATAAATAGTAAACATATTACATCACCCCTTTCCTAAATCTTCAATTAGCTTGAAGATTTGTGGTCACCACAATAACAGTAATATCACTGGTTGGAAAACACAAGAATTATTTGGCCCCTCCTGTCCTCATCGCACATTCTTGAAAAGTGCTTGGACTCTTCTCGACACCCTGGGCCCTCGGGGAAAATTAACAAGTGTGACAAGCATCACATAGACCGGGTAAAATCCGTCAGTAGCTTTATAGCTTACCACAGGCAGGTTTACAGGACATGGCAGTTTCACAGGCAAGATAATACATAAAGTCTTCCAATACAGCAATATTTATTCAGTGGACTCGCAGGTCCAGGAATCCTAACACTAATCACCCCATGGTCTATAAGCTGGGCGACTATCTCCCCGTCAGGCTCAGTTTTTCCAGTGTCTCTGCAGTTCTTCAAACAGCTTCCCACAGGTGTCTGTAATCAGCTGCCTTTCCAGGTACTGATTGAGACAACACCTGAACTGGACATAACACAATCCTAATGCCTTTACTCTGCCAAACCTGGGAGAGCTGGATATTCCATATTTACTTCATGTGGAATTATGCTGATCCTGTCACACAAGATTGTCATTCTAGTGGTCTCAGTGTAATTGCGTGTTTTCCCATTGCCACTCCAGTGTTCCCAGTGTAATTGTGTGTTTTCCCATGCTGGCTGCTGGGAGCCAAACAGAAGTGCCCAAAGTATGTGAAAATGCTTGAGATTGACTGGCTGGTGAATATCCCATATATAATAATTTAATATAAGTATATACCAGGTCCCTACCACCACCCTCCATCCGCAGAACATAGGGGAAGGGGGTTCGTGAGCAGTCAGGTACTGGATGCATCCTAAGGACATGGTACAAAGTGTCTTTCCAAGCTACAGGGGGCCTTTCTAGGAACTCCAAAAGCTGAAGAAGGGTGCTACTGGTGCAGTAATGGTGCTACCCCTTTGCCTTATGCACTGGGTGGCAGAATTGGTTGAACACACGAGCCTTGATTTCATGTCAGTCATCATGTGCAGGTGTGTAATTTTCGTGGTGATATTTTGAGTTTTGAGCAATCATTAATCAATTACATTTATTTTTAAATTATGTATTTTTTTTTATATATTCTTTTAATATAATAAGCAGGTATCCCTTTTCATATACTGTAAGTGGAGTTTGTACTTTAATTTGCCAATTATGGAGGAAATTTCCCAATTTTTATAGCCAGCAAAATAATTCTAATTAATCAACATCAATTTTTGAATGGCAGCACCTTTAATGAGCTTTTCCTTTGTGAGTTCAATACATTTTCTTATTGTGTTAACTGTGCTACTCTATACATGTTCTTTGTAGAGATGTGCAGTTCGGTTTTACTCGGATTTACTTGGATATGTTTGGATCTAAAAAACGACATCATATTGGCTATCCGGCTGTCACGTGTTTTGGATAGCCAAAAGATAAATCCGAACTAATCCGAACTTGCAATAATTTGGTGATAAGAACCAAATAAATCCGAACCCACACATCTCTAGTTCTTTGATTCTTTTTAACAGCTTTTCATTGGATTAAACTTAGTTTTTTCTGATAAATATGTGCAATTCACATTATTTGGCAAATGAAAAGTCACTTTGTGCAGTCAGTTTCACAGATGGTTTATCGACTCCTAACTAAACTATTACACATTCAGTTGCAGTCTAATACAGTCGAAAAAGCAGGGAATTACAAGTAAATGGACACTTTGATATCATTATCTTGTCTTAGAGCACGTCTTTAGGCCTTTAATGTCCTCTGGCTCTCCTGACAATATAATTACTCAGAACGAAAAAATTAATCAGTAGATTTGACGGCGAAATATATGTTTGTCTCACCTAATCTTTATTTATGGTTTTCAAAATCCTTTAATGGAAAGATGCTATCATAATTCAGCTTTTGAGTCCAAATCCATTCCTGCTATACCGATTGCCGTGTTGTGCACACTGCTCATCTGACAAGCGAGCAGGTGAAGGACAATGATAATTCTTCAAGCTTTTTATGGTTTTGCCAGTGACAGATATAAGGTTGTTTTCTTTAAAGCAGAAATTAATCACTCCAGCCTGAATTAGTTTTAGGGTGTCACTGGCTTTGAGTTGGAGAGCATACTTAATTAATTGTTTAAGATCATATTTAGAGAGATGATTAGATGCATAGGACCATATCTTCCTTGTGAGGATCAATAAAATTTTTTTTCTTTGCATTAGTTTATAGACCAGAGTTTAGCAGCACCAGCTGATTAGAGGAGTTGGATGGGTGGAACGGGAGCTTTCCTTGCTAATTACAGAGTAGCCCTATTAGTCCATCTAAGTTGGTGACGCAGATCTAAAGGGGTGGAGACTGCATATTTTATTTCAAGGCTACTTCTTGCATTCCAAAATGTCTACCCAAGCAGAGATATTAAGTTTGCACCAGCCTTGAGCAGAGGGAGCAAAGGAAGATTCAGTCTCAATCTACAATTTTAAGGGAATTAATTTTGATCCTTCCAGTTTTGATTTTAAACCTTCCACAAACCTTAGCACAATATGAATCACATACAGAGAAAATGTTAGCAAAGCTACATAAAATCAATCCCCAAATTCCCCTTTAGCATCAAAGCTTCAATTTCTTATAGACGAAAACAAACAACAAATATACTGTGCTTCAAGGAGAGTAGCCTAAACATCCAAAATTGTGCACAGCCATCTTAGCATAGATGCAGGGCAGAATCACTATCCTTAGACTGTAATTCATCTTCCAAGTGTACTATTGAAATTACCATTAGCATCCCTTTCCAGGTGCAGCTCGCCCAATGTACAGTAAATGAAAAAAAAAGAATTTCAAACAAACTATAGTGGCATAAAGGTGTAATAAAGACACTTTTGATGTATCTGTTCTCTCAAGATATTAGGAGATTAGTTTATAGAGATAGTTCTAAAATAGTAGGAGGTCAGATCTTTATGTGACATTTACCATCTCCTCACAAACTGACAGTATGTGCACTCCTAATTTGCTGAGTTATCTACAAAGCTAGATACTAGACTTGCGCCCAGGGGTGGTTACAGAACAAATTATATGGGAAGCATTATATTCGGGGGATGGAAATGTACAGCCATAAGGGGGAAGGGGCAAGTGAACGATGGGGATATCACCATGAACCCATTGTGAATATAGGGTCTGCCAGCAGTTGTTGTGTCATTGGCAGTCTGTTGTATTGTTACTTGAAAATAGGGAATGGATTGGGGCTAACAATTGGCCCTGGTATACATTCCATGCTTGAACTCTAGGCGCATGGAAAAGAGAGTGTGGTCATGAGTCACTAGGGTGCGCTAAGAGCCATAAAGGTGTGGCCTTGTGTTATGCCTCATCTTTATGTTGCTACTTGGCAAGATGTAATAATGTCACTTGGTGCCCACAAAAATGCCTGGCAGCCAAGATGAGTGTCGGGAGGTGGAACTGCTCGGCAAGGCTCTAAATGGCCGGTCTGGCCCATCAACTCTTCTGGCATTTGCCAGAATTTCCAGATGGCAAGTCTGGACATGAATACACCTAATCAAAAGCAATGACTGAACATTCCAGCAACTCTTCCGATCAATCAGACCTGCCATTAAAAAATAAAACACCAGAAACACCATACAAAAACAAAAAGTAGATATAATACACAAGGCCAAGATGTGTTCAAAAAGGTACACGGAGGTGTTGCCTCTGACGAAGCTGTGGGTGGAGCCACAGAAAAACTTGTCAGGCACCTGCTGCGAACCTTGATATCACTGCCTTAGCAGGAGAGCCACTTTTCCAGCAGTCAGCACGTTTATCGAGCACTGAAAAACGTATAAGACAGCGGTCCTTGCCGTCAGCTCATTGAACAGTACACACTTCCATACTGCGGTCGATGCTGTCTGCTCAGGGAGCTCACGGAATGGCACTTGGTTCAGCTGACACAGCACTGCCTCGATTACATCTATAATATTTCCAGCAATCATTGGGATACCATAACCAAGGAACAAGCATACCTAGAAGATTGCACTATTGCGGAGCATTCACCTGGCCACTGGGGCACCAGCTTGTGTGGTACTGTAATCCTGCTGGTAATACTAACTTTCTATCTACCATTTACTTGCATCTTGATTATACTGTGACATTTATCCAGCGTGCTTCCTAACACGCTGAACATTGCACTTATTCAAGACATAGAAATTGGTTCACGTATCCTGCTGTTTTATTGCATGTTGCTAATATTAGCACTGGTTTTAATTTAATGTGTGTTTTTAATTAACACTGATAATTAAAACTTATCCATTTCCTAATACCCACAAGTCTTAATAATTTGCGTATAACATTGTCTTATATTATTTAGTATATTTACTATTCCCAGTGATGTGTTATTTATTTTTATTTCTCATTTTTGAACTCTCATATTGAAATTTCATTTAGGAGGTTTTACACCTCTCCTCATAGCTGAGAGCTATTACATTTCAATTACAGCGCCATTTAGAGGAATTTTCTGTTTTGTTACACGTAATGTGTTGTCACTGTTTGCACAGTGCTTAGTGTGCAATAGGGTATACGGAGGTGTTGGTACTGTTTGGACAGTGCGTAGCATGTGGCGAGATACATGTTTGTGCTGGCACTGTGCAATGAGAGGCATTGATGTGTTGGCACTGTGGGAACAAGGTGTAGTGTAAAATGAAAGGCATTGATGTGTTGGCACCGTGGAACAGGTTGTAGTTTGCAAGAAGATGCACAGAGTATATTGCAATAACACTGGAGCTCAAAACAGACAGCAAGTGTATCAGAGTACACACATCGACACAGATGATAAATGCAAACTGGTGGAATTGGCGCAACCAAATACCCTGCCACGGAGTCAAAGACCCCTCTGGACTTCACCAGGAATCCTCAAAAGAGGATATATACTTTTACTCAGTGAGGGCCCAGGTCATGGCCCAGTGTAGTTGGTTCCCATCATGAAAGCAAAAGAATTTAGTTGGTATGAGGACTCTGCCTGGAAACATCATAGATGGAAATGTGGGTAAGGATGTGCTGCTGTCGTGGAAACCGAACACTGGAGTTTAAACAACAATGGTGGAAAACTATACAGGGGAGAATAGTTCTGTAGCAGGAGCACCTACTGTATGTAGATTACAATTGATACTCAGGTACTGAAGGAGTGCACTGAACAAATTCTTATTGTGGCTGGCTGATGGGTGATTCCCTGCATGAGTCATCAGTGCTGAAAGCAGGGCCATTCGACCAGTGTGGTCGAACAGGGACGCCACCCTACTGGGGGTGCGGGGCAGCAGGCAGTGTCCCCTTTATGGCTGTTCCACCCCTTCCCTGACCCACAGCACTTCTAAGCCCTCTTTCTACAACCCCATAGCCATATTCCGCCACATTGACACCTGCATGCTGGGGCGGACTCCATGGCTGCTGCCTGGCAGGGAGAGCACACAATGGCACTGTCAGGGCTCAGCCGGGGATCGGCGCCCGCTTACCGCACCGCCGGCTTCCACTCTCATCCTGGGTGGTCGGTCGGCCTGCGCGACGGCGGGGGAGAAGCTGAGTATTCTCCCCGCATGCTGTGGCTTCCTGGAGGGCTGGTGTCCGGCATCGCAAATCCGGACATGGGCGCCGCCATGACAGTCGGCCCATGTGACTGGACCCTTCTCCCTGATAGGCCCGTTTTCAGCTGATGCTGTGCACCTGTCTAACGGTTCCCCTGGGTATAAAACTGTTCCACAGGTTATGGGAAATTGCCTGAACAACGGTTGTCTCCTAGCGTGCTTTAGTGAGTTCCCGGTCCAGGTTCCTATTCACCCGTACAGCAGCAGTGTTACCACCTTTACCTGTGTGCCTATACATCTCTGGTGAATACCCGTGCAGCAGTGTTACCACCTTTACCTGTGTGCCTATACATCTCTGGTGAATACCCGTGCAGCAGTGCTACCACCTTTACCTGTGTGCCTTTACGTCTTTGGTGAATACCCGTGCAGCAGTGTACCCACCTTTACCTGTGTGCCTATACGTCTCTGGTGAATACCCGTGCAGCAGTGTTACCATCCCCACCTGTGTGCCTTACGTCTCCAGTGAACATCCGTGCTACAACGTATACCACCTCTACCCATGTGCCTTCTATCTCTGGTGACGTCTCAAGTAACTGTGAGTTGCTTCCCACTTGAAATCCTTGTTGACATTTGATCCTCGTGTCAAGGTGTTTTCTATACAGTGTTTTAAGGGACTGTTTGGTGCCTAAGCAGGCATATCCTCGCTGGGCCACGGGTGTAGTGTCTCTATCCCTGCAGGGTTTGGGTACCTGGTCAAAGGACCGCGACCTGCTCACGGGGTGCAGCTAAGCCCATATCCCAATTGGGGGGGTCACTGGCGAACACCATCCTGTGGGTTAGACTCCGCACCTTTGCCCAGGTCTCGCCAACACTCAAGACCTGTGGATGAGGAGAACGTACATCCAGGCCCCTCATCTCCGCTTCTTTCCCCAACTTAGGCCCACCACGTCCTCTTCGTTTCCGCATTTAAGATAATTTTTGATGAGCCAGGCCATTCTGCATCTGCATCTTCTGACCTTCTCCGAGTGCGTCAGGGCACACGGTCCGTGGGGCAGTATGTAGTCCAATTTCAGACCCTGGCATCAGAATTAAAATGGAACGAGGAAGCTCTTAAAGTGTCCTTCCTTCATGGACTCTCTGAGAGGATGAAGGATGAGCTTGCCTCCAGAGATTTGCCAGAATCTTTCGCTGACGTTATCTCTCTCTGTATCAAAATTGACCTTCGCCATCGGGAAAGATGGGCTAGTAGGGGAAGAGGTGAACGTCTACCAGTCCGTTCTTCTGCTGTTAGTCCGCCTATACCCACCCTAGCTAGTGAAGAGGAACCGATGCAGGTCAACAGAACCAAACTCACCCCGGCAGAGCGCAATAGACTCTTCCAAAATAAATTGTGTATCTATTGCGCTGCACCTAACCACATTCTGAAAAATTGTCCTTTACTTGCGGGAAATGCGAAACCCTGACTGAAGTAGGGAGCATTCAGTAGGGGGTTATTCTCAAGCCATCCCAATTATCTGAGAGTCTTTTAGTAGTGTCGCTTTCCCATAAGTCCAGGACAAGAAAGGTTCACGCTTTAATTGATTCTGGAGCCGCTGGTAATTTTATTGCAGAGAGATTGATTCACACCTTGGGTGTTCCAGTCGTTTCCCTACCTAATAAATTGTTACTGTCTGGTCTAGATGGTAAAACTGTGGTGGGGCTACCCATTTCTTCGCTCTCTCATCCTGTGTCTGTTCAAATTGGGTGCCTACATCATGAAATGCTGGAATTTTTTGTGTTACCCGAATCCTCCTATGAGCTGGTATTGGGGCTGCCCTGGTTGAGAAAACACAATCCTGTCTTCGACTGGAATGCTATGCAAATCCTATCCTGGGGTTCACAGTGTTTCCAAGATTGTTTGACCAAGGTCGTTCCAGTATGTAACCAAGCGACGGTTTCCAACCCGGCTAAGAAGTCCCTTCGACCAGAGTCTTCTAAACATTCCCCCCAGCCGGGGTTGCCCAAGGCTTATCAAGACTTTGCTGATGTATTTTGTGAACAAGCCGCAGATAAACTTCCTCCGCATCGACCTTGGGATTGTGCCATCGATTTGCTTCCCGGAAAAAGTCCTTCACGTGGCCGTGTTTACCCTTTGTCCGTGCCTGAGACCGCGGCCATGGAAGAATACATTAAGGAAAACCTTGCTAAAGGATTCATTTGGCCTTCTTCTCCTGCAGGGGCAGGTTTCTTTTTTGTAAGGAAAAAGGATGGTGGACTCCGCCCCTGTATAGACTATCGAGGATTAAATCAAATCACCATAAAGAATCGGTACCCTCTACCTTTAATTTCAGTACTTTTTGACAAGGTTCAAGGGGCTCAGGTTTTCACAAAGCTGGATCTACGTGGTGCGTATAATCTGATTCGAATTAAAACCGGGGTCGAGTGGAAGACCGCGTTCAATACCAGAGACGGACACTTCGAGTACCTCGTTATGCCCTTCGGTCTTTGTAATGCACCAGCTATTTTTCAAGGTTACGTCAATGAGATCTTCCGGGATATTCTTCATAAATTTGTTGTGATTTATCTCAATGACATTTTAATCTTTTCCAGAGATTTACAGAGCCATCGTCTTCATGTACGGGAGGTATTGTTCCGCCTTCGCACTCATCACCTCTTTGGGAAACTTTCCAAATGTATGTTTAACCAAACTTCAGTACCTTTTTTAGGCCATATTATCTCTGGGGGGAGTCTCCAGATGGATCCTGATAAACCAAAAGCAATCACTGAATGGCCCCTGCCTACTTCTTTAAAAGGTACTCAGCGTTTCCTAGGATTCGCAAACTATTACAGGAGGTTCATTCCACACTTTTCTACACTGGTAGCACCCATTACCTCCCTCACAAGGAAAGGAGCCAATCCTTCTAAATGGTCTGTTCCAGCAGTACAAGCCTTTCAAAACCTAAAAGGTGCCTTTTCTCGAGCTCCCGATTCTCTGTCAGCCTCAAATAGACAAACCATTCATTGTGGAGGTGGACGCATCCTCCGTTGGAGTAGGCGCGGTATTATCTCAGGCTGCTGGAGATGGGAAGATGCATCCCTGTGGATTTTTCTCCCATAAATTTTCCCCTGCTGAGAGGAATTATATTATAGGCGACCAAGAACTTCTAGCCATGCGCCTAGCCTTAGAGGAATGGCGGTATCTTCTGGAAGGGGCCAAATTTTCTGTCACGATTATTACAGACCATAAGAATCTGATCTATCTGCAAACTGCACACCGGTTGAATGCCAGGCAGGCACGATGGTCACTTTTTTTTTCTAGGTTTGATTTAAAACTCCAGTTTTGTCCTGATGTGTTGAACAAGAAGGCCGATGCATTATCTCGCTCCTTCATGACTAACTTGGAGGAGGAGGAGTGTTCTCAAGTTCGTTCCATTTTTGACCCAATTGTATTTGCTCCTACTCAAGTAGTGTCCTTGCCACCTGGGAAAATTTTTGTACCTCCTAATTTACGTAAAGAATTGCTGGTTTGGGCTCATGCATCCTTGTTCGCAGGTCACACTGGAATCACCAAGACCTATCAGTTCTTTCTTCGATCTTACTGGTGGCCGACCATGAAGAAGGATATCACGGAGTTTGTCTGCTCCTGTATCAAATGCGCCCAACATAAAACTCTGCATAGACAGATGGTTGGTCCTCTTCGTCCCTTGTCTATCCCAACTGCTCCATGGACCCACATCTCAATGGATTTTATTTCTGAATTACCTCGGTGCAAGGGGCATAACACGGTATGGGTGGTCGTGGATCGCTTTTCTAAAATGGCACATTTTATCCCGCTCGTTGGCCTTCCTTCTGCTCCTCAATTAGCAAAAATTTTTATTCGAGACATCTTCAGATTACACGGTCTCCCCAGGGAAATAGTCTCTGATCGAGGTGTTCAGTTTACTGCCAAATTCTGGAGAGCCCTGTGTAGTACCTGTGGAATCAAACTGAACTTTTCCTCAGCCTACCACCCACAGTCGAATGGTCAAACGGAAAGGGTCAATCAAGAGCTAGAGACCTTCATTAGGCTCTTTGTGTCATCTTCCCAGGATGATTGGGTGGACCTCCAGCCATGGGCAGAGTTTTCTCATAATTTTAAATTCCATTCTTCCTCTAAATCCACTCCTTTTTTTACGGTTTTTGGTAGACATCCACGAGTTCCAGATTTCCAGAAGCTTCCATCTATAGATGTTCCGGCTGTGAATCAAGAGATTCAATCCTTTTCAGTTTTATGGAATAAAATTCACCTATCTCTAAAGCAATCTTCTAGGAATTACAAGAAATTTGCGGACAGGAGATGTTTGGCGGTTCCACTGTTGAGAGTCGGGGACAGGGTCTGGTTATCTTCCAAAAATATTCGCTTAAGAGTCCCGTCCATGAAACTCGCTCCACATTTTATTGGTCCATATCGTATCCTTAAGATAATCAGTCCAGTAACTTATAAATTGGAACTTCCTCCTCAAATGAAGATTTCAAATACTTTTCACGTTTCTCTCTTACGACCCCTGGTGCTCAATCGTTTTCAGAATTGTTCCCCTAAATTGCCTCAAGTCAAGACATTACAAGGCACTGAATTTGAGGTGGAGAAGATCTTGGATTCCCGGCACAGATTCAAAATCCTTCAATACCTCATCGATTGGAAGGGCTACGGCCCCAAGGAAAGGGCCTGGATCAGAGCCTCTGATGTACACGCTCCGCGACTAATCCAGAGTTTTCATAGGAGATTTCCAGATAAGCCTGTTGGGTGTTCAGTGCCCACCCTTAAAGGAGGGGGTACTGTCAGGGCTCAGCCAGGGATCGGCGCCCGCTTACCGCACCGCCGGCTTCCCCTCTCATCCTGGGTTGTCGGTCGGCCTGCGCGACGGCGGGGGAGAAGCTGAGTATTCTCCCCGCATGCTGTGGCTTCCTGGAGGGCTGGTGCCCGGCATCGCAAATCTAGACATGGGCGCCGCCATGACAGTCGGCCCATGTGACTGGACCCTTCTCCCTGATAGGCCCGTTTTCAGCTGATGCTGTGCACCTGTCTAACAGTTCCCCTGGGTATAAAACTGTTCCACAGGTTATGGGAAATTGCCTGAACAACGGTTGTCTCCTAGCGTGCTTTAGTGAGTTCCCGGTCCAGGTTCCTATTCACCCGTACAGCAGCAGTGTTACCACCTTTACCTGTGTGCCTATACATCTCTGGTGAATACCCGTGCAGCAGTGTTACCACCTTTACCTGTGTGCCTATACATCTCTGGTGAATACCCGTGCAGCAGTGCTACCACCTTTACCTGTGTGCCTTTACGTCTTTGGTGAATACCCGTGCAGCAGTGTACCCACCTTTACATGTGTGCCTATACGTCTCTGGTGAATACCCGTGCAGCAGTGTTACCATCCCCACCTTTGTGCCTTACGTCTCCAGTGAACATCCATGCTACAACGTATACCACCTCTACCCGTGTGCCTTCTATCTCTGGTGACGTCTCAAGTAACCTTGAGTTGCTTCCAACTTGAAATCCTTATTGACATTTGATCCTCGTGTCAAGGTGTTTTCTATACAGTGTTTTAAGGGACTGTTTGGTGCCTAAGCAGGCATATCCTCGCTGGGCCACGGGTGTAGTGTCTCTATCCCTTCAGGGCTTGGGTACCTGGTCAAAGGACCGCGACCTGCTCACGGGGTGCAGCTAAGCCCATATCCCAATTGGGGGGGTCACTGGCGAACACCATCCTGTGGATTAGACTCCGCACCTTTGCCCAGGTCTCGGCAACACTCAAGACCTGTGGATGAGGAGAACGTACATCCAGGCCCCTCATCTCCGCTTCTTTCCCCAACTTAGGCCCACCACGTCCTCTTCTCCAGTCTCAGATGTGACAGGCACAGGGAGTGCTCACAGAGCACTAGTAGCAGCAGCACATGTTACAGCAGCAGGAGGAGACACCATGCCACTGCTGGGCACTTGTATGAGGGGGAACTTTATCTGAGACTGGTCACTAGTCCTGCGGTGCCCCCGGGCACTCTATGGGCAGCAGTGTGGGGGGTGATGCCCAGGAGCAACAATAACACCCAGCGGAGTAGACAATCCAGCTCTGTGCCCAGATAGGGAAGCTGTATCTAGCCCCTCTCCTGTGCCAGGTGTTACCTCTGTGTGGTGGCAGAGCCCTGGTCTGTACCTGCTGCAATACTCAGTCACCACTTATACTACTACAGCAGTGGCTTATACTCCGTGGAGTACCTCCTGGCCCCTCTCCTCTCTTTGCACTCAGCTGTAAGGCGATGCTCAGACAGGGGAGGAATAAAATGGTGGGAGCCCTGTCCTTTCTTCCTAATGTGTTACCATGTTGTGCCAAATTATACGCAGCCTCCTTATCTTATCTATCTCCAAAATTAAGAGGGGTTATGTCATCTCTAGCCAGAGGCTGAGTCCAGGTCGGTTCTGTTAAGGATTCTAATTGGGATGACAATCAGTGACCTGCTGAGTGTTGGTACTAACAGCTTTCACTTTGCTAGATACACAGAGATTTGTAATAGGGACAAGTGGCGACACTAAATGTTGTTCTGCTTTGTATTTACATATGACATTCTTTACATTAGGGGTGTGCACCGCCACTTTTCATGTTTTGGTTTTGGATCTAGGTCTTTCTTCGTGTTTTGGATCTGGATTAGTATTGCCAAAACCACCCTTCCGTGTTTTGGGTAGAGATGTGCGCCGACCCCCGTGTTTTGGTTTTGGATCTGGATCTCCCCTGGTTTTGGATCTGAATCTGGTTTTGGATTTTTTTCCTCCGTGTTTTGTTTTCGTGTTTTGGCTTTGGATCTGGATTTTTTCTGAAAAAATCATAAAAACAGCTAAAACCACATCATTTGGGCCTGTTTTTGTTCCTACTGTATTATTAACCTTAATTACAATGATTTTCAGGCATTTCTAGGCATTTTTAATCACCTCACAGCTCACAATATTGATTTAACTATTTTCACCAATATAGGCCAAAGGCTGCAGCGAGCTGGCTGGCTAAAGTAAGCAACAGAGCAGCTGCACAAATGCACGGCAGTTTAAAAAAATATCATACATCTATGAAACATTGCCACACAGCAGTGGCAGACAGGATGGCAGTTTAATAAACTATAATAATGTCAGTCGGCAATGCCCCAAATTGTGCCAAATGTAAAGGAAAGAGGTGCAAGATGGAATTTTCCCTTCCACCCACATTTATGTGGGATAATAAAAAGGACATGCACAGTTTAACAAACCAAGCACTTTAGCTACTAGGACTGACTCTTTCGTGGCTGAACTCCTTGGTTTGTTTGGGCCCCCACACAGGGCCGGATTAAGGCTTGTGGGGGCCCCGGGGCAACGAAGTTGTGGGGGCCCCATCGATAAAATTGCTACGGCCCCACACAACGACTACTATACCCCTTGTCTCCGGACTCTCCACTGACCGGCAAAGATCGCAGTATACTACTTCATGTCCACAACACTGCTGGGAACCGACTCCCAGCAGCATTACGTACATGATCTAGTACACTGATAGGAGCAAATGTAGGATTTTGAGTGGGGGGCTTAGAGAGAGGGAGGAAGGCAGGCAGAGGGAGGGGAGGGAGTGAGATATAGGTATACTAAGCTGTCTTCGGGTACATACCGCAGTTGATTACCGCGATATGTACCTAGAATATTGCAAATGACAGTTCTTCCGATAAGAGCTGTCTTTTTGCGTTGGCTCCAGACAGAGAAACTTCTGGGTTTAACACCCAGAAGTCCTTCCGGGATCCTTCTGCGCATGTAGATAGATAGATAGATAGATAGATAGATAGATAGATAGATAGATAGATAGAGAGGAAGCTAGAGAGAAGTCATGAGCAAGTTAGAGAGAGAGGGGATAGGGGGAGGAAGGGAGGAATGGACAGTTAAGCACATACTGTACATATTTTCCTACCTCCTCTATTTACAGCAACAAGCAGCAGGTAGGCTTCTAATGGGGGCAGACACTTCACGGCAATAGGCCCCGCCCCCTTTCAATACACCCGCGAATCGCGGCACTCTGACGGTGAGGGGGCGGGGCTTCCATCCTCTGCTGCTGTCACTCAGTGCAGTGCAGTGCTTTATGCTGCTGGGCCTGCCGGCTGTGATCGGGAGTCGGCCACGGAGAATGTTTGTGGCAGTGTGGGGGCCCCCAATGTGTGGGGGCCCCTGGACGACCGCCCCATCCGCCCCGCCTATAATCCAGCCCTGCCCCCACAAAACATTTATTTGGAAGGACTACCTTCAATTATTAAGGAGGAGGTTGATGATGATGGTGTTGGTGGCGGAGATGGTCCAAACTGCTGGTAGCTGATACTGGACTGCTTGTTTTTAATTTACAAATTATAATTTTGTTAAACAAATTGCATGAACTTGCTGCAAATGATGTAACAGGGAGGAGGTGCCTAGATGGTTAACGCCCCTTTCTCTGCTAACTTTGGCTTTACAAATGGAACAGATGCCTTCACAACTGTTGTCAGAATTTAGATTAAAATAATTCCACACCCAAGACGTTGCTTTTCTGGCTTTCTTTTTATCATTAGCAAGAACTGCTGCCACTGGTGGCTGATTTACACAAACCACATCCTCATCTTCAACATCCACATTAGCGTCAGATAGGACACAAATTTCTCCCTCATCCTCCTTTTGCACTTCCTTCACACTATCATCCTCATCTTTTATTATTTCACCATCTAATACTAGCACAGCTGTCATGGCGTCAGTGATCCACTGTGAAACTGGGTGACAGCTGGTATACTTACTTCCTCTATCAAAGGACTGTTTAATAGTCAATTGTTTTTTTAAATTACTTCTGATCACGAATGAGGATGTAGGTGATGAAGCAGGTGTTGGCGATCGAAGGCGCTTGGATCCCACAGAGAGGGAGCAGTGGACTTGTTACAATTTGAGTTTTGGAACTTGGCGACATACACTTTGATATTTGATGAATGCGCTCCAAGTGACGTAACAAGGAGGAGGTTCATAGGTGATTTACGTCCCTCCCTCTACTCACGCTTGCATGGCAACAGGCACATATGGCTTGACAACTGTTGTCCGGATAGGGATGGAAATAATTCCACAAGTGAGAAATAGATTTTTTTGTTTTTTGTCTTTTGTCCCGGCATGACAACAATTGGCTTTGGCTTTTTCAAACCATGGGCAACAGCTGTTGCCTTACTTACACAAAGGACATCCTCGGCATCAACATCCTCATCACCAACACCAACATCTTCATCATCAACATCATCATCATCCTTAGCGCCTTCATCCACCAAAATATCCTTCTCCTCCATGTGCAATTCCACAGAAGCATCCTCAATTGTTATGTGTGCAAGATCTTGACTGCCCTTCCCCACATTTACAGAAGGTACACAAATGTTGGAACTTGGAGGATCCTCCAGTACACTAGTATTTAGGTCGGGCTCACACATGCATGGCAACCGCGGACACACTTGCACTCTCCTCTGGGATTTGTGATTTCGATTACTCAGGGCACACAGTTGGTTTTTCCGGAGCTGTCTTAACAACTTTCACATTTTTAATTGGACCACCACCACTACTACTACAAGCAGAAGGGCTATCAGAATCAGCAGTTTTCTTCATAAAGTAAGAAGGCCAAGGCCTTATCCTTTCCTTACCACTTCGTGTATTTAACGGCATGTTGCCAAGTTTTTGTTTATCTAAAGTCAAATATCCTTTCAATTTTTTATTCATAATTTCAATAAAACCTGCTTTACCATATCGATGGCATGACTTAAGCCCTGGGGAATGGGCCTTCCTAGAGGTCGAGGAAGTTGACGGGTGTGCACTGCTGGCAGCAGCTACAACATGTGGTTCTTGGCCTTGCTCTCCTGTCATATGACAGCCTTCCATATTTTTTCTGCAGTCTAGAAGCAGTGTCACAATCACCAATAGTGTAGTCATGGTGTGGTTACAAATTCACACACATGCAGTCGTGCGCACACAAAAAAATATTAGAATAAACGACAAATGATGATTTATATTTTTTGTCAGCTCCAGAAGAACTTGGCCCCAGAGTAACGATTGATCACGACTGGAGACGGGCAGCTCAAAGTTGCAACTTGCGTTGCTGGCTGCATGCACATACAGAAAAATATAAAAACTTTAAAGACACTTTGATTTTTTTTTTTTGGAGTCCAGAACTTGGGCCCAGAGATGGACACAGCACAAGCCCAGGACACAGCAGACAGCCCAGATGGATCACCAGACAGCACAGTGACAGTGACAGCACCGTGACCAGAGACCACAATGGATCAGCACAGACAGCACAGTGATAGTGACAGCACCTTGACCAGAGACCAGAATGGATCAGCAGACAGCACAGTGACAGTGACAGCACCGTGACCAGAGAACAGAATGGATCAGCAGTCACCAGCCCAGGACACAGCAGATAGCACCAGCACATCTCCCAGCCCTACACTACCCACCCTCCCTGTTCTGTCTCCACAGCCAGAGTGAAATGGCGTCTGTCGCGTGGTGACTATATACTACATTGATCATAGAGACGAAAGCTCGCGAACCGCGGGATTTCCGTCTCTATGGTTTTGCCTCGGTTTCGAGAACTGAGTAAGGCCAGAACCTCTGAGCCTGTTTGGATCCGACTCGGATATGCTAAATTCGGGTGGCCTCGGTTCTCTGAGAACCGAACCCGCTCATCTCTAGTTTTGGGTTCTGGACTTTGTATTTTGGATCTGTATTTTTTTGGAAAAAAGCATAAAAACAGCTAAAATCACAGAATTTGTTTGTTTTGTTCATACTCTATTACTAACCTAAATAACATTCATTTCCACTCATTTCCAGTCTATTCTGAACACCTCACACCTCACAATATTGTTTTTAGGCCAAAAGGTTGCACCGAGGTAGCTGGATGACTATGCTAAGCGAAAACAAATGGGCGGCACAATCACATGGCCCATCTATTAGTGGAAGACAGGATGGTAGTTTGAAAAACTAGGCCCCAAAGAGTACATAATGCCAAAAAAAAGATGTACAAGATGGAATTGTCCTTGGGCCCTCCTACCCACCCTTATGTTGTATACACAGGACATGCACACTTTAACAAACCAATAATTCAGTGACAGTGTCTGCCACACAACTGTGGCTGAAATGATTGGTTCAATTGGGCCCCCACAAAACAAGCTGGCAATTAATCTGTCCCTGCACAAACTGGCTATACAGAGGCAAGATGTCGTCCTCATCCTCCTCATCCACCAATTCCTCACCCTCTTCAGTGTTGTGTACATCCTCATCCTCACAGAGTATTAATTTGTCCCCACTGGAATCCACCACCACAGGTCCCTCTGTATTATCTGGAGGCTGGTCTTCCTGGAAGAATTGATAATTCATTTTGATGAACACCATTTTCTCCACATTTTGTGGAAGCAACCTCCTACACATTTCGCTGACAAGGTTCCCGGCTGTACACACTGGAGGGGGGGCAACTTAGGTAAAATAGAGCCAGTTTGTACAGGGACCTCCAAATTGCCTCTTTTTTCCTGCCAGTACAGGTACGGACTATCTGACATGCCTACTTGGATGCTATCACTGATGTAATTCTCCACCATTCTGTCAATGGTGACAGTATCATATGCAGTGACAGTAGACATGTCAGAAATTGTTGGTAGGTCCTTCAGTCCAGACCAGATGTCCAAATTTGGTCCTGCCTGCCCTGCATCACTGCCAGCGGTTTGCTTAGAATATCTAAGTTGTTTCCTGGCAGCCCCAGTTGCGGGAGAAAATGAAGAAGGAGCTACTGACGTGTCACATTCCACTTCAGATGCCACGGTTTTCACCAGCAGGCCTTTGCACCTCTGCAGGCATGTGTCCACTGGAGAGAGAGACACCACGTAGGCTTTAAACCTAGGATCGAGCACAGTGGCCAAAATGTAGTGGTCTGATTTCAACAGATTGACTACCCTCAAATCCTGGCAAAGCGAATGAAGGGCTTCATCCACAAGTCCCACAATCGCTCCCTCTTAGCTCCTCCTTCACTTTCTCCAGCTGCTTCTGCAAAAGCTTGATGATGGGAATGACCTGACTCACGCTGGCAGTATCTGAACTGACTTCACATGTGGCAAGTTCGAAGGGCTGGAGAACCTTGAACAACACGGAAATCATTCT
Organism: Taudactylus pleione; assembly: GCA_031769625.1. Classification (NCBI taxonomy): domain Eukaryota; kingdom Metazoa; phylum Chordata; class Amphibia; order Anura; family Myobatrachidae; genus Taudactylus; species Taudactylus pleione. The sequence goes on along the minus strand of JAUIMM010000104.1, from coordinate 4,492,474 downwards.
CCACTGCGCTTGAGTCAGGTGCATACCCCCTCCTTTGCCTATGTCATAGGTGGATGTAGAAGCTTGAATGGCCTTTTGCTGCTCCTCCATCCTCTGAAGCATACAGAGGGTTGAGTTCCACCGTGTCACAAGCTCTTGCTTCAGGTGATGGCAGGGTAGGTTCAAGAGTGTTTGCTGGTGCTCCAGTCTTTAGGGCACGCAGTTGCTGAATGGTGAAAGGGGCCAGAAATTTTTCGGCCCACCCAAAGCGTCTCCTGCATGCCCTTGTCGTTTTTCAGAAAATTATGCACCACCAAATTTATTGTGTGAGCAAAACATGGGATATGGTGGAATTTGCCCAGATGTAATACCCGCACAATATTGGTGGCGTTGTCAGATATCACAAATCCCCAGGAGAGTCTAAGTGGGATAAACCATTGGGCGATGATTTCCCTCAGAGGTTGTTGGTGGTGTGTCTCTTAATGAAACCAGTGATACACAGCGTAGCCTGCCTTGGAACGAGCTGGCGTTTCTGAGATGCTGCTACTGGTGACGCTGCTGTTGTTGCTGCGTAAGGTGATACATCTACCCAGTGGGCTGTCATAGTCATATAGTCCTTAGTCTGCCCTTTTCCACTTGTCCACATGTCTGTGGTTAAGTGGACATTGTGTACAACCGCATTTTTTGGACACTGAGGACACTTTTTCTGACAATCTCAGTACATTCTCGGTATCGCCTGCCTATTGAAGTGGAATCTAGATGGGTTTTGGTACCAGGGACACACTACCACTATTAGTTGTCTAAAACCCATTGCACTAATGGCGGATATCGGATGCACATCTAGCACCAACATAGCTGTCAAGGCCTCAGTTATCCGCTTTACAACAGGATGATTACTGTCATACTTCATCTTCCTCGCAAAGGACTGTTGGATGGTCAATTGCTTAGTAAAAGAAGTAGTTGTGTTCTAACTTCCTCTCTGGGATGAGGAATGACTCCCAGCAGCAACAGCAGCAGCGGCAGCAATGCAGGATCCACCGGAGGAATCCTGGGTAGGAGAGGAGTCAGTCAAGCCAGTGACATGGCCTGCAGGACTACTTCTGATTCTGACTGAGGAGGAAATTGATGAGGAGGGAGTTGACGGTGTGGTTTGCAGGTGTTTGGCTACAACAGGACAAAGGGATTTAGGTGTCCCTGGACTGCTTATGGTCTTAGCTACAGTTTCTGAACTTGGAAGTAACTTTTTATGAACGCGCTGCAGGTTATGTATAAGGGAGGATGTTTCTAGGTGGTTAACGTCCTTACCCCTACTTATTACACCTTTACATATGCAACATATGGCAAGGCAGTAGTTGTCTGGATTTGGACTAAAATATTTCCAGACCAAAGAGGTTGAATGTTTGGTCTTCTGCCCACGCAACAACTGTCTTCCCCGGTGCCTGATTTAAACAAATCACCTCACCATCAGAATCCTCCTCGTCAACTTCCTCCTCAGTGCCAGCTACACCAATATCCTCATCCTGTTGTACTTCAGCAGTGACATCTTCAATTTGAATATCAGCAAGTGGACTGTGGGTGCTACTTCCAGCACTTGCAGAGGGTGTGCAAATGGTGGAAGGAGCCACCTTTTCCCATCCAGTGTTGGGAAGGTCAGACATGGCAACCACCGCCACACTTGGACTCTCCTTGGAAATTTGTAATATCTTCTTAGAATTAGAACGCCCAGTTCTTTGCTGTGCTTTTTCCAGCTTAACTTGTTTCATTTTTCTAGTGGGAGGAAGAGGGCTTCCATCATCATGTGAAGCTGAACCACTAGTCATGAACAAAGGGAAGGACCTTAGCCGTTCCTTGCCACTCCGTGTCGTAAATGGCATATTGGCAAGTTTACGTTTCTCCTCAGATGATTTAAATTTATTTTTTAAGGTTATTTTACTGAATTTTGGCTTTTTGGCATTTACATGCCCTTTACTATGAAATTGGGCATTAACCTTGGCAGACAACGTTGATGGCATTTCATCATCTATGTCATGACTAGTGGCAGCAGCGTCAGCACTAGGATGAAGTGGTTCTTATTCGTCCCTTATTTTATCCTCCATTATTTTTATGGAGTGAATAACCTCTGTAAAAGTTTTATATTTTTATTTAAGGCTAGCGGCCTACACCACAACACACAGGACAGCACCTGTAATGTAAGAATAAGAAGGGCAGCGGGCCACAACACAACACACAGGACAGCGCCTACAAATTATTATTTTTTTCGGTCAGCAGGCCCTTGACAGACAGGAGCACAGCACCCCTGCGCACAATTTATTTTTATTTTTTGGGAACACTGGGGGTGAACCCCTGAAAAAAGCAGCAGCACAGCACCCCTTCCCACCTACACTGATGACAGGTGTGGCTGACATGCACACAAATTTTTATTTTATGATTTCAGACTGTAGTGGACTTGGATTAGACAACAGTAGCCAGCCAGCCCCTATGGTCAGCATTAGCAAGAGCTCCCAGCTCCCTCCCTCTTAACAGTAGCCAGCCAGCCAATCCAGTATGTAATCTAATGTATATATTATACAGTAACACAACATTCAAGTACTATACAACAGATCCCAGCTCCCTCCCTCTGCACGCTCCACAGCTGGAATGAAAAATGGCGGCGATCACGGGACCTTTTATAGAATCCAAAACCCGCGAGAATCCGACAGCGGGATGATGACGTTTTGCCACGAGTTCAGTTCCAAGCCAGGCTGGAAAACCCGACCCTGACTCGGTTCCTTGCTCGGATCGGGTGGCTTGGGGGGTTCGGATTTTGGAAATCCGAACCCGCTCATCCCTACTTTACATGCAGTTGGTAATATGTATAATAGAGTTAAAATTGAGCACTGGCATATTTCTTTTATGTATTTTTATGAAAATGTTGCCAAAATGTTGTCCTAGCTGCTGTCTATTAGGCGTATAAACAGCCTACAGATGTTTCCTCTTCTATCCTTGCTACTTCACGGTACACATGGCGCAAATAATTACCTGCTAGCGGGTACTTACCGCGAGCCATAGGTATGCGTGGTGCGAATGCTCCTGCAGCATGGCATATAATGTTGTGTAGGTGCACAGCAAATTGCATGGCGCGATGCGTGCGCACGTTTGCCGCATTGCCGGAAACAATGTAAAAGGACACATCTGTATATGGGTGGGGCTTACAAGCCTGAGTGTGCATGTGAGACTCTCAATGAGACGTAAGTGCAATTAGCTGCAACTCCACAATGTTTAAAGTAGAGATGTGCACAGACCATCATGTTTTGTTTTTGGTTCTAAATCATCATAATGTTTTGGTTTTCTTTAAACATGGATAAAAACAGCTAAAATCTTGTAATTTAGACCTGTTTTGTTCTTGTGATAATGATAACATCAAAAATATTAATTTCCAGTCAATTCCTGTAAATTACAGTTAAAAATATTGTTTTCATCTATATTGTCTAAAGGCTGCAGTGAGCTGGCTGGCTAAACTAAGCAACAGAGCAGCAGCACAAACACATGGAAGTTTAAAAGAATATAGCACATCTAGGAAATATAGTGGCACTGCAGTGGCAGATGGGATGGCAATAAATTAATAAACTATACCTAAATATAGCCTAAAAGAAAACGCCTAGTAGAAAATAAAATATATTACCAACACACTTATCCAAACAGCAAATCACAGTCCTGTGATTGTAAGGAAAAGTAAATCGAAAACATAGAACAAACTATTAAAAACCAAACTTCCAAATGTGAGTTTTCAAATGCAAACTTCCACAATCAGCAAATCACAGGCCTCAAGACAATACAGGAGATTCAGAGTAACAGCCTTATTAGAAGAGATAATTAATAAGTTAATAAAAAACTTCTCCAACCTGAAAATTACAGGCCAAAGACCAGTAGAGGTAATTGGAGGTGGAGTACAATTTAGTGGAAGGTAAAGCATTAAATTATTACTTATATAAGGAAAAGTCAATCAGAAACATGGGGGAAAAAAGTTAAACCAAGCTTACAAATGTAAAATTTCAAATGCAAACTGAGCAATCGTCACCAGAAGGTACACAAGCATTACATGCTTTATTAGTGGGAACTGCTGTGTCTATCATAGCTAAGGCTGTAATTGATGTTACATACCTTTCATCTGTGGAGAAGCTGCAGGAAATGGGGCCTATATGCCTAGATGAGAAGCTGATGATGAATGGTCTTGCAAGAACATCAATGCTGGTGACAAGTGGATGTCCAGAATGAGATATATGCTGCTGCCATGACCCCCAGAGTAGAGTTGAAAAGCTGGAGCTGATACAGTGTACTTCAACATTTACTAAAGGAGAAAAATCTGAAATAAGCAACTCGGACAATTTGTACTCATTATAGTCAAACAGAGAGGATATAATAAAGAGTCTATTTACCAGAGGGTGCCTATTAGTATTTCCATAAATGAGGCAATCCACTGACTTTGTTACTCTTCATAATAGTTTATAAGTATTCATACTGTCACCAACACTTTTGTCATTCATTATACGGGAGCATAGTGGTGATAATCGCATAAAGACTCATAACCTTGAGTTCCAGCAGTCAGAATTTTGTTCGGTATTAATATAATTTTGATTTGGGGACAAAACACACAGTAAATACAGCAATGTATGCTGTCTTTCAAACACATACATACTTGGCAAAGTCTGTAATGAAAAGTGGTGCACAATGGAATTGATCTTGGGCAATCCAACCCACCCTTATGTTGTATATTAAAAAGGACATGCAAAGTTTTACAAACCAAGCACTTCAGCAACAGGGACTGCCTTTTTTGTGGCTGAAATGCTTGGTTTGTTTGGGCTCCCACAAAAGAAATAATTTTGGTGGTTTGGTTATACAAATTTTAACGGTTTGAGTCACAGAAGATGTGTCAATATATGAGGGCAAATCTTTTAAGCCTGAGCAGATGTCATAATGACTCACTTTAGTGCACTGAGTTGACTCCTCGCAGCAGCATTTGCAGGAGAAACTGAAGCGGTAGACGTAATTGTGTCATGTGTCATTTGCGCTGACAACTTGCTCGCAAGGAGTTCTTTGCATCTCTTAAGAGCTGTGTTAGTTGGAAAGAAAGACATTATACAGTATATGACTTAACCCTAGGATCAAGCATGGTTGCCAACATGTAGTGATCCAATTGCAAGATGTTGCAAACCCTTGGGTACATGCAAAGCAAATAAAAAGCTTGATCTGCAAGTCCAACACACCTAGCAGAATAATTTGGTTTCATCTCCTCCTTCAGTTTCTCTAACCGGTTTTGCAGTAGTTTAAATGTGTCTGAACTCACTACATTGGTTACAATTTCAAATAGTTTCAGTAGCTTACATAAAATGCAGAGTATTCTACAGTGTGCTGGAGTAAGGTAACATGACCCCTCTCCAGTTGTGTCACAAGGGGGTGCAGGGGTTGCGGGCTGCACCTTGATGTCACCCGCCGAGGTGCAGCTGAATGGGACACAAAACCAAGTAAATACAGTAATATATACTGCCTCTCAAAAACACACAATCTTCCCTTGAAATATCTAAATTAAATTTAAAACTGAAAAAATATATATATTTTCCACTTTTAGTATATTGGGGTGCAGCTGACAGATATACAACACCCAGTAAGTACATTGATATACACTGACTCTACAAAACACTCAATCTTCTATTGAAATATCTAAATTAAACTGGAGAATTTTTTTAAAACAGAAAAATATATTTTTTCAACCTTTATTATTTTGTGGTGCAGCTGATAGGGACACAACACTCAGCAAGTACAGTAATATAAGTTGCCTTCAAAGACACACAATCTTCCCTTGAACCATCTAAACTGAATTAAAAACACATACATACATGATTACTCAGACAGAGCACAATATATATTTGGTTATATACTGTAAGCTTGCAATCAAAGTACTGACTGTCAAAGTCAAATAATTGGATATGATCACTGTACAATTATTATCTGACGATATAGTTGTCTATGGTCGGATGACGTGTTACTAGGATGCTACTTTGTGTCGGTGCAATCTGATGTGCTAAAATGCGTATCCACAACACACATACGCTGATGCACATAACGCACACATATATATACATTTATACACACAGACGCTCATATGCGTATGCACATACTGTACTTACACATGGACGCTCATCTGTATATATTCACGTACATACACATAGACGCACATTTGCTATTTCAATACACAGATGCACATATGGGAACGCATACATATAAAATGGTTCCCACACATTATAGTTAATAACCAGAGTTATCAAAGATATTGTTCTCTAATAATTAAGATGTGAAATGTACTTAAAGGAGATCTAAGGTTCAGAATACAGTGGACATGTCATGTTTGGTATCATACTAAATCCCTGTTTATTTGCAGACATCCGTTTCTATCGGCAAAGGAGTCGTATCATGCGTCCGTTAGTTATGGATGATAGGGAGTTATTGTTTAGAATGTTATTACTAGTATGCAGTGTTGTAGCCAGTTTTAACCAGTTGTTCGGTGGGAAACTACACAATGTGACCATTGGAGGATTGAGCCATACCCCTGATGACACCGTATGAACTGACCAATGACCAGATTGACCAGAAGCAAGAACCAATGAGAACCTGTCAATTTGTCCCTTTGTTAACTCTGAAACCTGTAAGGTATATAAGCTGTGTCCTGACCTCAGTGTACATGTATCTTCTTGCAACTGCAGACGACTGGTTTGATGACTGTATACTGGGACCAGTGCACATGTGTATCGGGCTGTACTATTTTCATTGCTTTTTACTGTAATTTTTACATTACACATCGTTATTTACATTTTACATCGTGTTACCCTTTTTTACATAAATAACTTTTTGTGCTTTGGAACCACACGATTGGACTAGAAAGCAATTCTTTCTTAAGCGACTTGCAGCTCTAAATAGCGATTTATAGGAATAAATAGATGGGGCTCATCCGGGATACAGTAACCTCATTATGTCTCTGACCTCATACACAGTATATATTATTATTATCATTTATTTATATGGCACCACAAGTATTCCGCAGCGCCTTACAAAGTACATAAACAAATTGTAGACAAGCGACTAACAGAACAATACAATACAGGACCAGGACATGGATAATATATATATTGCTACATTAGCGACCATAACACCCAGATAAACAACAGAGCTTAAGCAACCAAGTGTTACTTGACCTAGTGGTGGGTAAGAAGTAGATGAAACTAAAGTAGGGAGAAGCACAAGAGGGAAGAGGGCCCTGCTGGTAAGAGCTTACATTCTAAAAATTATGTATTAAGTTATATATTGCAGTGTAGATAGATACCCTTGTCAAAAACAGTTTTAATTAAGTGCAGATCACTTCAAGTTCAAACATACAGGAGAATCCTGTATCGCAGATTGCTTGCTAGTGTCTGACTCTCATAGACACAAAGATTAAAGATGCCTTCTTTCTTTTTCACCGTTCCCACCCACTCCAACCACACACAACTCTCTTTAATGGTGACTATCACAGCTAAAGTCCATGACCCTGTATATGCCCTCTCCTGTGTGGTACAGTACCTTAACTGACAAGGGACGGACTTATATGCAATCCATAATCTAATTTTGAAAAATTAATTTGGCTGGAAGAACTGAGCCATGACAACTATTTGAGGGCCTGCATTGTGCATTGCGAAACCACCAGACATTTGGGTATCTGCCTTATACAATGGACTCCAGAACAGAGTTGTTTTTGAATAGTAGTCACTAGTTCCCTCATTATTTTCCACCGAGACTACTGCAACCTCCTAACATCTGACTTTATCCTCTATCAGAGCTCCACATCTGCACGTACCTACACAGGATCAACATTATAATCTATCCTACCTCCTCTGGTTGTACTACCAGTTACAGTACCAACCTACACAGTGCCACTGATTCTTCATACCCTAATCCTCCCCCATCCCCACCTAAACCTAACCCTCCCTTAGTGGTGCCTAACTCTAACCTCCTCCCCGGTGGTGCCTAATCCTATCCCCTACTTCCCATACCCTAAACCTAACCATCCCGGTGGGTGCCTAACCCTAATTTCTCCCCAGTAGGGCCTAACCCTAACCCCCCCTTCCCTAACCCTCCCAGGGAGTTGTCTAACCCTAATCTCACCGGGGGTCCCTAAACCTAACCCTCCCACCCCGAAGCTAACACTAAATGTCCCCGCTTACCTTTATTTGGGATGACAGCTGTCAGGATTTCAGGGTCAGACTAAAGATAGGCATTGGTATTTAGACGCCTGTATTTACTCCCAAGGCAGACTTTGCACGTTGGGATTCTGGCGGCCGGCATTCTGGACGCTGGTAACATAACTACATCCCGTATTCACATGCTGTATTCATTACTGACACATTTCTTAATTCTGTGATGAGACCTGGAAAACAAAAACTGTTAGGGTTTTCTGATGACTGGAGTTGAGAAACACTGCTCTAAACTATGCAATGTCATGGGCAAGTCTGCTTTGCCCATTTCACGTCTGAGCCATTTTTTGTTAATCTCATATACTGTATACTTGTTCTTTATTATGTATGATTTGTATTTGTTTGTGTGATTTATTATACTGAGATTTTTTCCGGTGCCTTACAAATAAAACAATGATGCTGTCTAGTCTCTGAATTGTATAAGGGTTAGTCGAATTCTGTTTGCATTGTAATTCAGTCACTAAATTGCTGCTTGCATTGTATATAGGTCACTAGAATACATCCTGTATTTTATATTGGTCACTAGAACATTCCCTGTATTGTATATTGGTCACTAGAATGCTATCTGTATAGTATAACTGGAAAAGTATTTATCCTGTAAGTGTATCATGACAGCAGACCATACTGTATACATATGGGGACAGTTATGAAAACTATTTCACAGATAACTGAGTAAAATATTTTTTTCTTATAATGTTTGATAACACATATCTTTGATGCCTTTGGATAATATAATTTTTACATATTGTACTTACCTATAGAACAGTTCTCAGTGTATTTTACATATGTCATTGGTGTGCCTTATAAGGTTGGATAATTTAAGATTCAAATGAATGTTTGATTTGCATTTCTGTGTTGCTTTACATGGCTGTTTTGGTAAATATGTGGTTAAAAACTTTAAAAAAAAATTATTGTCAGACTACAAAGGAACTCAAACTTTTAAGGTTTAGCTATCAATTATTTTTCCTCCCGCAAAATTGAATTTTCCGGGCTAGCACTTTGCATTGTAAGCTGTTTAGACAGGGTTCCTAATCGTGTCTAGGAAGCGTCACATGGTACGTTTTCCAGACATATATTTTTTTTCTATTTAACACAACAGGGAGTTGGTTGAGAAAACCTTTCATCCTTGAACTGTTTGATTGGATTTCCACTTGCTGAAGGAAGGAATCGAATTCCAGGCTGGTAATAGGTTTTCATATCTTAGGACCCATGACAGGACTCTGTTTCTTAGTAATAAGATAATTGTTGTAATAAGAAACTTGCCCTATGAGGGATTACAGGCAGAATCTGTTTATTTTTAAGACACTGTGCATCCATTGGCCATATTATGACACATAAAGTGTTTATGTACTAAAAGCAATAGGATTCAAATCGAAATATAGATAAGTTACTGTAATGTGACATTTTGGTAGGATCAAATTTTGAGGCATTCAATTTCATTGAGTTGTGAAGTTTCGGTGATACAAAATGCAGGTTCTGCTTTGGAAACGCCATTCGTATGGACATACATTTTATACTATATTTGTATATTTTTTTGTCACGGAATTTATAGCTTACAAATACTGTTGGGATAACAGTGGCCAATTCATATTTTTCTGTGGAGTGGTTTGGGTAGGAGTAGGCATAGGCCAAGCACAGCAAAACACTGCAAGAGTAATAATACAACAGCTGCAACGCAAGCAATAGATCTTGATTTTGGTATACCAAAACTAATATTGTTAGTACTAGGCATTCCTTTTTGTCACACTGGATATTGGCTTGCACACCAATTCATCACTCTGAGAATTGGTATGACCTGTTGTACTTTGTAATTTTTGTTCACAAACTTAGAAATGGGTGCCTGCAGGGGCGTATCTATAATGGGTGCGGGGTGTGCGGGCACACCCTGGTCCAGGGGGGCCCCACACCACACACCCTGCACCCATAGTATTACTTACCTCTACAGAGTCCCACGTCAGTCCAGGGGTCCGGCGCTGTAAAAATGACTGTAAAATGTCTGCCGCACCCATTTTCCCGTCGTTTGTGCATGCGCAGTACAGAGAAAATGGCCACTGCAGCATACTCTATATACTCTGGGAATACTCTAGTGCCCAGAGTCTATAACTCCTGCACTGGCCGCGCACAGCTCAGTGCGCTGCCGGCCTCCAGACAGAGAAGAGGGGGCCTGTGTCGGAGACTGCATACGGGCCCCCTCCTCTCTAGAAACGCCCCTGGGTGCCTGTATGCAGCTGCACTTGTTGGCCATTGTGATGTGACAAAGGCCCACTAACCTGCTATTTTTGCAAGCAAATCATCTCATACATTGTCATGAAATGGACCAAGTACTTTTCAAGCCCTCTTCCTGCTCTTTATATCTATTATTGGGTAATTCAGGACTTATTGACAGCATGTATCCTATATGTTAACTGAATGATAAAGTGTGCTAAGTTGTAGCTATGTTCTATTTAGATATGCTGCCTGTTAAACTGTATTGGTTAGCTTTAAGTCAGGATGCTCTCACCTGTCAGCTAGCTAACCCCTCAGCCTCCACCCTTGCACTTTCAGAGGAAGCTTTGATCTGCTGGGAGCCTTGGTGATACCACAAATACATAGACCAGGTTTAACTTGGGAGGTTTCCTTACTCATGTCAGCTGAACCCCTTAGTTCAAATGATGAAAGACCGATTATTCCTAGAAGGGATCTACAATAATTCAACTTGCTGGCACCTTATCCAGAGAAGAGAGAGGAAAGGGCTCTGATTTCCTGGTCTGTTACCAACCAATACCTGTATTCTAGAGCCCAATGGATGCACTTGTAACTGGTATATGCTCTCCCCTTGGTGTGGCACCGTACCTGTAAGGTATGACAGGAGATAAAAATGCATGTGCCAAAGACTTCTGTGTGTAAGTTCAGAAGTTCATCTAAAGAGGCTGGCACAGAAATACTGTGACTGTGCCATAAAACTAGAAACAAATACAGGAAAAATCCCTCAGGGGATGCTGAGCTGAATTAAATGATTGATTGTGTCTGAAGCTGACTAATACTGTACCTTATAGGCCTGTTTCTGAGCTGGACGCTGCAGCATCCGTGTCTGCGTCGGTTGCCAGTATTGCTTTGCAAATACTGTTACAAGCAGTGCCAGATTAATGTCCACATGGGCCTGGAGCTGAAATTTATGATGGGCCTATTGTATGTCACTGCAGGGGAGGTGACAAGTGCCGTTGCAGTGTGACTGGTAATGTGGGGTCATGACCAGTGCGGTGTGGTTTACATAGGTGTGTGGCCAGTGCAGCGTTCTCCCAGGACGCTCCGGGCAGTGCTGCATTTTCAGGTGCTGGTGGCCTCAACACATCTATGCAATGGCATGACGTTACGCACTTAAGGGGAACGGGGTCAGCACAGAGCGCTCTGGAGTTAGCCCTGCTATGCCGCTGACTGTGCATGTGTAGGCCAGCACTCCTGTGCAAAGGATAGTGCTATGGCGTCTGGTGCCCTCCTAATTACATCTGCCTGTGAAGGGAGGGAACTATGTAGCAGTGGAATGGACGGCACTCTGGATAGCTTGTATAAAACACATTAAAATCCATTTACGTTATCAACATTTCAGAACTTGTATTCGTCCCTTCAGTAATCCTGACAAAAGAATGAATACAAGTTCTGAAGCGTTGATAACTTAAACTGAGTATTAGTGTGTTTTATACAAGCCGTCCAGAGTGCCGCCCATTTGACTGCTATATATATGTGTATGTGGGTGTGTACATACATACACACCCACATACACACCCACATATACATGTAAATTGTGATGGTACAGGGGCTTGAGGCACACTTAAGGGGACCGAAGCAGGTGTGGTGTGATATGTTGACAGTCATGAAAATGTCGACATTAGGGTTAGGCTACATGGGGGGTTAGGCACTAGGGGAAGGTTACGGTTATGCTAAAGGGGGAGGAGGATAGGGTTGGGCACTAGGGGAAGGTTAGGGTTAGGCTACATGGGGGAGTTAGGCACTAGGGGGAGGGTTAGGGTTAGGCTATGGGGGGGGGAGGATAGGGTTAGGCACTAGGGGAAGGTTAGGGGTAGGCTACGGGGGGAGGAGAATAGGGTTAGGCATTAGGGGAAGGTTAGGGTTAGGCTACGGGGCGAGGAGGATAGGGTTAGGCACTAAGGGAAGGTTACGGTTATGCTAAAGGGGGAGGAGGATAGGGTTGGGGACTAGGGGAAGGTTAGGGTTTGGCTACATGGGGGGGTTAGGCACTAGGGGAAGGTTAGGGTTAGGCTACGGGAGGAGGATAGGGTTAGGCACTAGGGGAAGGTTAGGGTTAGGCTACGGGGGGAGGAGGATAGGGTTGGGCACTAGGGGAAGGTTAGGGTTATGCAAAAGGGTGAGGATAGGGTTGGGCACTAGGGGAAGGTTAGGGTTAGGCTACATGGGGGGGTTAGGCACTAGGGGAAGGTTAGGGTTAGGCTACATGGGGGGGTTAGGCACTAGGGGGAGGGTTAGGGTTAGGCTACGGGGGGAGGAGGATAGGGTTAGGCACTAGGGGAAGGTTAGGGTTAGGCTACGGGGGGAGGAGGATAGGGTTAGGCACTAGGGGGAGGTTACAGTTAGACTGCGGGGGAGGAGGTTAGGGAAAGGCACTATAAGTTAGGGGTAGGCATTAGGGTTAGGGGGGGATACTCACTGGAAGACTGGAGCCGCAGAGGTCATGACCGCTGGGACCCGGAAGCCGTGCTGGAGTCACTGCAGCCATCAGGAGCAGGTCAGTGAGCGCTGGGCCAACAGGGATGATATGTCGACATTCCATCACTGTCTACATGAATGTCGACATAGACAACTTCAACATTATGACCATGTTGACATTCTCCTATCAACATGATGAATGTTTACATATCATTCCACACCTGCCACAGTCCCCTTAAATGTGCCTGAAGCTCCTGTACATCCCTATTTACCACCGTGTGTGTGTATGTATATATACATATACACACACATATATATATATATACACACACACGTACGTGTGTATATATATATATATATATATATATATACACACACGTGTGTGTGTATATATATATATATATATAAATGCACGTACATTTGTATATATATATATATATATATATATATGTGTGTTTATGTATGTATATAAACACAAGTGTGTGTGTGTATATATACATATACACACACATATATATATATATATATATATATATATATATATACTGTATATATACACACACAAGTATGTACATACATATACGCGTGTGTGTATACATACAGTACATATACAAACACACACACGTTTGTGTGTGTATATATATATACATACATATACACAAATGTACGTGCATATATACAGTACACACATTTATAAACAGATTAGGTGGGTATAAGAGCTTAGTGTATGTATGTATATAAATATATATACACATAAGCTCTTATACCCACCTAATTTGATTGATAGATAGGTAGATATATATTTACATGCATATATAGACAGGGGCCAGATATTACACTGACCTGAGTAAAAATCCTGACATGCTGGGCTGAACTGCCTTCCCTCCTCACCTAGGCGCTTTGGAGTAGAACGGTTCAGGGGCGTAGCCTCGGTATAATGGGGCGGAGCTTCAGCGGGTCTGTGGTGGGCGGGACATCAGAGGTGGGCTTGGCTTCAGCGGTCCGAGGGTGAGCGGGGCTTTGGCCTGGCCTATCGATCCACTTCAAGTGGAGTAGAACGGTTCAGGGGCGGAGCCTCTGTATAATGGGGCGGAGCTTCGACAGGTCTGTGGTGGGCGGGGCATCATCGGTCCGAGGGTGAGTGGGCCTTTGGCCTGGCCTATCGATACGCTTTAAGTGGAGGGGAACTGGTGGGGAGGTCAGAATTCACTAAGCTGTTTTTGGCAGCCATTGGGTGAGAGAGCTGACTGACAGGTAAAAAAAAACAACTTTTTTTTTCCTGCCTGCACTGCTGTCTGTGAGGGCCTATTTTCAATGGGAGGCCTGGAGCTGGAGCTCCACCCGCCCCATTGTTAATCCGGCCCTGGTTACAAGCCCTTCCCTGTTGTACAGCCTTGCATCTGTATGTGCAAGTCTTTGGACTTCCAATTGGAGCATCTTTAGAAGCAATCATCGGTCGCACTATCAAAACGGGTACCAGCCCCATTCTGTGTGCAGATTTACCATCAGAGTATGGCCTCCAATGTGAGCGAATATGCCTCTGAGTTCGCAACCAGTTCAGTGACATGTTTGCAACACCCCCACAACAAAATGTCTACTTCGAACACACACACACATACACACATTATATATATATATATATATAGAACAAAGGGGGCGCTCCATAGTGCATAAAGGTTTTAGTCATAAAAACATAGACAGACAATCCTGTCTGCAGACATGTAACATTCATACCGTGTATCACTGAGTGGGCTGTGTACCACTTGGTTTAATGTAAGTATACCCGGCAAACACCGTCAGCCGCTCCTCATCCTCTGGGGATAAGTCACATACCGCTCGCTCGGAAGCTGCAGCCATATATATATAACCACATATTCACACACACAATCACAATTAGTCAGCACACACACAGTCACACTTAGTCAGCGCACACACACAGTCACACTTAGTCAGCGCACACACACAGTCACACTTAGTCAGCACACACACATACAGTCACACTTAGTCAGCCCACACACACACAGTCACAATTAGTCAGCACACACACAGTCACACTTAGTCAGCACACACACACACACACACACACACACACACACACACTCACACTTAGTCAGCACACACACACACAGTCACACTTAGTCAGCACACACATACAGTCACACTTAGTCAGCACACACACACAGTCACACTTAGTCAGCACACACACACACACACACACACACACACACACACACACACACACACACACACACACACACACAGTCATACTTAGTCAGCACACACACACACACAGTCACACTTAGTCAGCACACACATACAATCACACTTAGTCAGCACACACACACACATAGTCACACTTAGTCAGCACACACACAGTCACACTTAGTCAGCACACACACAGTCACACTTAGCACACACACTTACAGTCACACTTAGCACACACATACAGTCACACTTAGCACACACACAGTCATACTTAGTCAGCACACATAGTCACACTTAGTCAGCACACACACACATACACACAGTCACACTTAGTCAGCACACACACACAGTCACACTTAGTCAGCACACACACAGTCACTTAGTCAGCACACATACAGTCACACTTAGTCAGCACACACACACATACATACAGTTACACTTAGTCAGCACACACACAGTCACACTAAGCACACACACAGTCACACTTAGTCAGCATACACACACATACAGTCACACTTAGTCAGCACACACATATTTTAAATAACAAAACATTTATATCACTGTGACACTACATTTATATGCCCCACTCCACCCTCCACTTACCTGGTATGGGTGTAGAAGACATGAAGCAGGCACTCCTCATCTCTTCCCTCTCTCCTCTATGGGTATGATAAAAAATGCATTTTATCATTCAGCTCCTCTTCGGCTCTTCCCACTCCCCCGATAGGCCACGCCCCCTTTCTCATTCTCCAGCCACTTGGACTTGTGGGTAGGGAAACCTGGCTCCCCATTGGTTGACAGCGGCCAACTTTTTGTAGCCTGATATGGGGCAGCCATTTTATTTTATTTTCTGTTACCTGAATCGGATCTCTCTCTGGGCAGCAGGGTGGGAGACAGAGCATCGCATTCTGTGCTGTCTACCAGTGCCTGCTAGCCCTGAAATACTAGAATTGTAGTGGCCCAGGGGGCAGATGGCACCTTGCCCCACGGCCCAGCCCGCCACTGGCTGCAGTCCATAAAGGGGTGCTGTGTTGTCCAGGGGGGTGCTCTGTCAATTAGGGGTGCTCTTCCCCAGTGTAAAAAAAAATAATAGTACTTATTTTCTTTCTTTTTTTGTGTGTGTGTGTGCGTTAGCAACTTAGCTATGCTATTATTGTTCGGTGACACTGCCGCAGTTTATCGTCCACTATTTGTGACTGTGCAGGTGGTTTGTCCACACTCGGCACTGTGGTTAAGTGGACAGTGGGTGCAATGGCATTTTGGAGGCCACTAATTAAATTATTTTTAATGTCCCGGTACAGGTTGGGAATTGCTTTTCTAGTGAAGTGGAATCTTGATGGGATTTGGTAGCAGGGACACAGGATCTCAATTAACTGTATTAAACCCACTACATTATTGAAGGATATTGGATGCACATCTACCAGCATAGATATTATGGCTTCAGTGATCTGCTATGCAACTGGGTGACTGCTGTCATACTTGCACCCCCTTGCAAAGGATTGTTTAACAGTCAATTGTAGTCTTCCTGGTCCCCTTCTGGGATGAAAATCCACTCCCAACTGCAGCAGCAGGCATAGCGTTCAAGGATTCTTTTGGGGCAAGGACTGATGTGACTGATTTAAATATTTTTTGTAAATGCCTTCCCTCCTCCCCTTCCCTTCTCCCTCATAAATTTGGTTCGGAATCAAAAAA
This sequence comes from Taudactylus pleione, assembly GCA_031769625.1. Classification (NCBI taxonomy): domain Eukaryota; kingdom Metazoa; phylum Chordata; class Amphibia; order Anura; family Myobatrachidae; genus Taudactylus; species Taudactylus pleione. Next base: position 4,475,675 of record JAUIMM010000104.1, on the reverse strand, counting down.
ATTAAATTACATTTACTACTAATCCAATATTAATTTCCCTGCCTTCAACTACATACATACTCCAACTCCCTCAGGCCTCTTGAATAATAAAAACATTTGTTTCCTGATGTGCAATGTTGGAAGTTGAACTGCCACTGCTGCTGCAATCTTTGACATGCAATTGCTGAATGCCAAAAATGTCCAGAAATGTTTATGGCCACATAAATCATCTCCTGCATACCCCTTTAATTTAAAAAAAAAAATATTCTGAACCACCAAGTTGATTTTGTGGGCAAAATATGGGACATATTATTCACCCATGCTCTCCCCTCCTCCCTCATAAGTTTGCTTCAGAATCATAAATTGAAATTATATTTACTACCAATCAACCCTTCCTGTCTCTGCCTTCAACTACATACATACCTCAACTCCCTCAGCCCTCTTGATAAATGAAAACATATGTTTCCTTATATGCCATGTTGGAAGTTGAACTGCCACGTGTTTGTGCCACCCACTGCTGCCGCTTAGCTTAGTCAGCCAGCTAGCTTGGTGCAAATGTTGGGCCTAAACTGGATGAAAACAATATTGTGAGCTGTGAGGTGATCAAAATTGAATGGAAACTAATGGAAATTAATGTTATTGAGGTTAATAATACTGTAGGAACAAAAAAAAACCAAATGATGTGATTTTTGCAGTTTTTATCAATTTAAAAAAATAATACAGATCCAAAACCAAAACACGCAAGGAACGGTTTTGGCGAAATCAAAATCAGATCCAAAACACAAGGAGATATAGATCCAAAACCAAAACAGGGGGGTCGGCGCACAGTCCTAGAGATAACACAAAAGTGTACATATATTTTTAATATGACAAGAATGGTTTGGTTTTGATGCCGGTGCTCGGAATCCCGGCGGTCAGAACCTCAACACCGGCATCCGGACACCGACACCTGTCAGTAAGTATCCTAATCCTCCCCTATCCCTAATCCTCCTTCCTCACTGCCTATACCTTACCCTCCCCACGCAGCCAAAACACAACCCTGCTTCCCTAGTGCCTAACCCTATCCCTCCCCTTAGTGCCTGAACCTCCCCCTAGTGCCTAACCCTAACTCCTAACCATAACCTTCCCCCTAAACCCACTACTTACCCTCGGGATGCAGACGGTCGGGATGCTAGGATTCTGACAGATGTCATGATTCCTGCACTGGCATTCTGAGCACCAGCATCCCAACTGAAGGTTGTCTGCATCCCAACTGCAGACAAGACATTTACTTTGAAATTGAATCAGTTTGTGTTTTGTCTGCTGTCTATTATATTCAATTAATCTTTTTTTCCAATTGTTAAGGTGATTTGATTCAACCCTTCTGAAATGTTTTTGATTCAGCCTGCTACATTTTTGCACTTGATAATAAATGATCACACCAGCATCCCCAATGTTGAACATTCCCTAAACATAGCTGACACCTTTTAACATTTCACTGATAGCAACCAGGCACGGCCTAAGGATTCCAAGCTAATCCTTTCTAGTTTGTTTTAAAAGTGACCTTGATACATCTTTTTTTATTGTTGTTAGGTAATACCAGGCTGTATCTGCCACAAGCCATTTGCTGATGTCTGCAGAGAGCTGTGGCTGGTAGAGATGCCTGACGGTTGTAAGAAATCTATTGACTAATAAAAACATTTAGCACATAACAAGCAGAAAAGTAGACAAAAAGTTTTGCACTTTAAAGTGCACTTGCTGCATACACCTAGTGAGGCTCATCTGCAAGGCAGATACCTATTCTACACTCTTCGGAAATGTTTCTGCAGTGCAAACTAGAAATGTGTCCAGGTTTGCAGGCAGAGGGAAGAAAAATATCTAGACCACCCACCCTTTCACTAAACAAAATGTTTTTTTCCCTAAAATAATGTTCAACTTATCCAAAATACCTTGAGAGTGGGGGAATATCGGGGACTGCCTTTTTGTTACATGTGGCACTATTCTGTGAGTTAAGCATTTGTGGTAGTGCACTTGGAAATTCATCCATCAGCTGAAGTGTGACTGGAAGGAGTAGAATTTAATTATTAGATGAACTGGTTTAAGTTCAAGCCCTTTTGTTAAGTGCAAATAACAGCTCATTCTTTTACTTTGTAAGGAAAACTCTTTGCTCTTTATTTCATGTTTATGAATACACCCTAAAATGTACCTTTACACCAGTTTATATTATTACATTAATCTTGCTTTGCAAAATGAAACAGGATTTTTGCATTGCTCTGTATAACAGGCTGCACCAATGCTGGTAATATGCAATTAGAGGTGAGCATTGTTGTGAAATTCAGCACGGGAGTAAGAGATTGCATTACAGGGTAGTGGTACAATTTTTAAGTCTTGCTTTTGCTTTACCGTTACGCAAAATTACTTTCCACTTTTTATTTGTGGATTTTATAGCCTATGAATCTGTGAATAGAGCACTGGAACAACAATGTTCATTTAATTCTGCTCTGCTGTGTGGTTTAGGTGAAAAATGCTACAATTCATGGCCAAATGCTAAGCAAGATGAATATTTTACTGAATCCACTAAAGGAGGGTTAGGGTAGAGAAAGGGGAGAGATAGGGTACTTACCACCCCAGCCCCCACCCCACCCCCGTTGAGATTTCGAAAAGTCGGTCTTCCGCTGTCAGTATTTGATCCAGCATTATATACTGATTCCCCTTAAAAAAAACTCAACTGGTCCCACTAGCTGTTGCAAACTTTACACCTTCACAAATGCCATCATGTTGCTTTGCAAACACATGAGCTCTGATACATCCATGCAAATCAAGGCCAAAAGCAACAGCAAATAGATCATTGGCTGCACCTTGCCCATTTTGTGCTTTGGAAATGAAACCAAATGGAGACGGCCATTCATGACAGTGAATTTATTTAATAGACTGTACTAACCTCACTTAGAATGCAGCCAGCAAATCCACTGGTGCCTCATGCCTTAGTGAGGTCACTAGTCTCTAATTAATTTATTGGTTACCTATTGGTTCAGCTCATAAAATGTCTGCATTTGTGGTGTGTAGAGATGTGCGCAGACCCCCGTGTTTTGGGTTTTGGCAAAACCTCCTTCAAATATTATGGTTTTGGCAAAACCATCCTCATGTATTTGGGCTTGAATTCAGTTTTGGATTTCTTTAAAATTGTTCAAAACAGCTAAAATCATGTAATTTGGACCTGTTTATATGCAATCCAAAACCCAAGATTCGGTTTTTAAATTCGAGTTCCAAACTTACAGCAGATCCAAGCCGGAACTCGGTTCTATTCAGACCCTGAAAAGTGATTAGAGCCGGGACTTGATTCAACTCGGAATCCCAAAGTTTGGTGTGTTTGTTTTTAGGAAAACCAAACCGCACACCTAGATTACAGGTACAGTATACAAAGAGCTGGGTCTGTTTAATGCAAACAACTTAAGGAAATGTGTCAACGGCACAAGTCAAGACTATGCTATTGAAGAGAGAGATTCCGCAGCTATTCAAAGCTTGGCCTTGTGCAAAGATTTCTATTGCAAGTTTTGGTCCTGTACTGAAAATGCTTTCAAATTGCACAGGATGTTTGAGTTGAGATTGAGTTATAAGCAGGGAATGATTGAGGGCAAGAAACCCAGTTTTCTCAAGCATGCAACATAAAAGGGAAGCAGTGATGAACAGCCAGCATAGGTGACAGGGACAAGGTTTCAGTAATAGAGCGGATGTGTCTTACTGTAACATGGTGAGCTCCAGTTAACCCATACTAGAGAATAAATGACAACACTATTGATCGGTTGCTAACATTGGCAGATTAAAGCTATCTTTTTTTTATTTTTGCTCTTTACAGTAAACAGGCTACAGTACGTTATAGGCACATTCATAGATATTTGTTTCAATGATCTATGTCTACTTATGTTCTGTTAATATGCACACTAAACAACTTCTAAGTTTTAAATGTCCTAAACACCCAACTACACCAGAAAGTACAGCAAGTTCCACCCCAAGTTCATTGGACTACCTGTCACGGGCAAATAAATGGAACATTTTATTTCCATTGCTTCTGATCCCGAGAACCCCAGGTGCCCCTAGCCAAGCAATCATCACATAGAACACTGTCTGAATGGGCAGGGATAATGATGATGATTACTTTGGTTAATTGGTTTATAGTAGGGCTGGGCATTGGAAGTTTATATTTTGAATGATTTTCATGCCTCATGTTTTTCATTATTATTATTAATAATAAAATCTTGATGCTGGCAGCGATGATCTCTTACCTGTTCACAGGCATTTCCATTGTACTGCCATGAGGATCCTTTTCTTTTTTGTGCATGTGCAAGCTATCTCTAACTCCCGAACTGCACATGCCTGGAAATTATATCAGTCTGAGTTCAGATTGATATTATTTTGGTAAGTATTCTTTGTATTAAATGCAAAGATGCCAATCCCGTATTAATCCAAAAGATCAATATAGGACTTCCGATTGGCCATCCCTAGTTTAAGACAAACAAGAACATTCTTCATCCACTTATACCAGTTGGGTTATAATTGGTGGTGATTAGTATACTGTATCACTGGTATTTGTTCAATATTTTTATTGAAGTTAATAAATATAATTGTTTGTAGTCCTATATTTTGGTGTTTGTAGACCAGCTGAATTTTTGAATGGAATAAAGACAGAGCTTTGTAGTATACCATGCATTGTGTACAGCATTAGGTAAACTACAGTATGCACATGCCTCGGGTAATATTGTTAAAAATAAAAATGTATGTACAATAATTCTATATAGCTTTTTCCTTTAAATGTATGTTGTTCTCTAGTATTGAAGGATGCCGAGCTGTCTAATCCTTGCTCAACCACTTTTCTCACATAGGGGCAAATGAGTGAAGCAGTCATAACCTCTGTTTTTTGCATTTTCACTGAATAAAAAAAGAGTTATTCCCACTTCTCTAATTTTATGAAAAGTCAGACAGTAGAGATATCAGAGATTTCTTCAGCTACGCCTTATGCTTCTGTTAATTATGTTGCCACCATAGCCAGTTATAGCACCAAAGAACTATGGGCACTTATTAAGCAACAATATATAAGCTTTTTGTCACTTACCCACTAAATTTTAGCTCCATCTGAGGATGGTGCTATGCTACTTACTAGTCCTGGGCCATTCTCCCAGTGACTAACAGGCAGAGTTTCCGGTGATACTGTATGGGACCTACTCTGCTCTGAGCTCTGTGCACCTCCACATCACATGATCAGATACTGGTGCATGAGATCAACAGTAAGATAACCAAACAGCAAAGATGAACACAAGTCTGAATTAATTCCACCCGCATTGTGTACACAGAAATAAATGTGAATATTCAAACAGATGGTGAGTGATATGCATCTCTGTGGTTGCATACATGCCTACTTTTAGGTTCTCCTCTCCATGAGAATCCCTGAGAGGAGTGGCAGCTGACCAATTTAAAGTGCGGGGCTGGACTCTCATGTCATTAGGCCCTACCTCCATCTCCTATGAGCCATCATGACAGCTCATATCTGTTGCAGGTTCTGGCCAGAGCTGAGAAGGTTAACAGGCAAAGACAGCCACAATGAGGTTTGGTCCAAGCTGATTGCTGCCAGCTAGGAAGCCTCTGTGAACATGCAGCACTCAGCTGCTGATAGTGGTAATTACCAGAGGCTGGTTTCGTTTGCTCACACAGGATTGGCTCTGACTTGTGTTATAGTGCAGCCAGCTCATTCCTGCCTTGCCGGAAATAGTTCCTTGTGGAAATCATGTTATCTAGTCACTGTTCTTGTATCTGCTGTTACGTATTCCTGGTTCCTGGTTAAGATATGCTTTAGACATTTATTTGCTTCATTTATTTGTGCATGTGTCCTATTTGGTTACAGTTTACCGTATGTTGATATTTTAGTCGCTAACTTGCAACATTTCCCACATTATTGTGCTTTCTGCATTAGTGATAACATTGTGTATTTTAATATTTTTATGTAATTTTGTGTTTTGCATTGATTACAGTTGTGCACTGGTGTCTTCTCTCTTTGTGATTTCCATGGTGTTGCAGCGCGAATTGCGACCCGTTGCTATGGTCACTGTTGGCTGTGTGTGCGCGTGATGCACCGAGTCTGATAGAATTTTCGTGTGACACGTGTGCGTGCCTTGTCTGTCTGTGATGTCCGTTGGTTGGGATCGTTGTGTACATTCAATATTTAAGGTAAGGAATTGATGTTATTCTTTGTTGATGCCTTGAAGAAAGATGTAATAAACATCTGAAACGTTGCTCAGTAAAACAGGCTTTTGGGAGTGTTTTATCTGTGGTGTGCTGCCCTCATTACCTTTATATATATATATATATATATATATACACACACATACAATACTGTGCAAAAGTTTTAGGTAGGTGTGGAAAAAATTATGCAATGTAAGAATTCTTTCAAAAATATAAGTGTTAATAGTTTATTTTTATCAATTAACAAAATGAAAGTGAATGAACAGAGGAGAAATCTAAATCAAATTTCCCTTCTAAACAGCATCAATTCTTCTAGGTACACTTGCACAAAGTCAGGGATTTTGTAGGATTATAGTCAGGTGCATGATTAACCAATAATACCAAACAGGTGATAATGATCATCATTTTCATATGTAGTTTGAAACACAGTCATTAACTGCAACAGAAACAGCTGTGTAGGAGGCTTAAACTTATGTGAGGAACAGCCAAACTCTACTACAAAGGTGAGGTTGTGGAAGACAGTTTCATGTCTCAGGTCATACACCATGGCAAGACAGAGCACAGCAACAAGACACAAGGTAGTTATACTGCATCAGCAAGGTCTCTCCCAGGCAAAGATTTTAAAGCAGACTGAGGTTTCAAGATGTGCTGTTCAAGCTCTTTTGAAGAAGCACAAAGAAGTGGGCAACATTGAGGACCGTACATGCAGTGGTTGGCCAAGGAAACCTAGTGCATCAAATGCAAGGCCAAGAGACTAAAATATGCATGAAAACATAGGTACTGGGGAGCAGAAAATTGGCAGCAGGTGCTCTGGACTGATGAGTCAAAATTTTAAATATTTGGCTGTAACAAAAGGTAGTTTAGTGAGGCATGGTGGAGGTTCCTTGTAAGTTTGGGGCTGCATTTCAGCAAATGGAGTTGGGGATTTGGTCAAGATTAATGGTGTCCTCAAAGCTGAGAAAAATGGGCAGGTAATTATCCATCATGCAATACCATCATGGAGGCATCTTATTGGCTCCAAATTTATTCTGCAGCAGGACAATGACCCCAAACATACAGCCAATTCCATTAAGAACTATCTTCAGCTTAAAGAAGAACAAGGAGTCCTGGAAGTGATGTTATGGTCCCAGTGGCGGATTATCCACAAGGCAGTACAGACATCCGCCTAGGGCCTGGGAGCTCCTAGGAGGCCCATCTGAAACTGCCACCGGCATTACAGTCAAATTGATTTTTTTACATTAAAGGGTCCGTGGGAGGAAGGAGAGTATGATCGGCAGCAGCGGTGCTGAGGAACAATGGTGAGCTGAGCCAGGGAGTCATGTCATGTGCGGTAGCTGCCACTGCAAGTGCCCAGCATGTGTGTGACAACCGAATGCAGGATTAAGATTCTCCCCAATCCAAGCTGATGGGAAGCCCTGCCTCCACGTTCTCTCACACTAGGTGCCCAGACAAGCCACTGCCTCACGTCACTTCTCCCACCCGACCTGCTGCTGTTCGTTTGGTAGCCCATTGCTGAGTCTCACCTCTCAGTGGCTTAACATTAGTCCCCCCTGAGTGCTGACCCCATGGTGGCTTGGGGCGGCGCTGAATCAGCGAGAGAAGAGGGCTTGTGGAAAACTGCTGTAGGGACTGGGGGCGGCATGGGAGCTGGGCTGCTTGCTGCTAAGACCGGATCCATCACCTAACCAGTCCACCAAATAAGGGAGAGGTGAGGGCTGCGGGCAGACTGCTGTGGGGACAGGCGGGAGGGTGCTGGGATGTTGTCGGCGGGGCCTCATTTATCAGTGTCACATCTGCATCTGTTACAGTAAGTAACTCATGTTAAGTATAGGCATGTGTTAATGTAAATACCTCTGACATTGATGCTACAGAACTAATTTATAGCATCAATCTCAGTAGCATGAGAGATTATCTTGATAGAACCGTTTTGTCCCCTTCAGTGTTCCCCAGGGTGACTGGAGGCCTTTTGTAACACATGGTGATTAGTGGCCTTTAAATCCAATTGGGCAATCACCCAATTACTTCCATATGAAGTAGCCGACACACATCTCCTAAATTCTAAATCCTTAGTTGTGGCCACAGTGTGTGCACCTGTCACAAGCAATTTACTCATCTGGAGAAGACTTGCACTGTGTGGTACTGTAATGGGGAACCTGCATTGTGTGGTGCTGTAATGGGGGACCTGCACAGTGTGGTGCTGTAATGGGGGACCTGCACTGTGTGGTGCTCTATTGGAGGACCTGCACTGTGTGGTGCTGTATTTGGTTACCTGCACTGTGTGGTGCTGTAATGGAGGACATGTATTGTGTGGTGCTGTGAATGGACTGGCATTGTGTGGTGGTGTGATGGGCCAGGCACTGTGTGGGGCTTTGATGGGACTGGCACTGTGTGGTGCTGTGATGGGACAGGCACTGTGTGGTGCAGTAATGGGACTCCCATTTTATGTTTCCTTGTTTCATAATAGACCAACACACTGTATATATAGACCAAAGCATCTTAAAAATACCCCAAATTGTTATTTTGCAAACCATATGTGTGAGGTTCTGATTTTGTTGTGGACCCGGGGTGGTAATAGGAGCAGACACAGAAGCAGACAAATGAAAAAGTGGAGTTTTTAATATGTGACTTAGAAGACATGGGAATGGCAAACGAAAAAAGTCCAGGTATAGCACTAAAGTGCTGTAGTGGGGGGTTAATGGGAAAATGTCCAGATAGTGACAGGCAGGAACAGTCCAGTATACAGGTATGGTGAGATGTAACAGAATGCAGGTATGGTGAGATGTAACAGAATGCAGGTATGGTGAGCTGTAACAAATGCAGGCAGAGGTAATGAAGTCCAGCTGGGAGTGAATGGAGGCAAGGTGCAGGGAAACAGCAGGTTCAGGTACTCATGCAGGTGAAAAGGTAGATGGAGGGTGCAGAGTAAGTCCAGCAGGTTGGAGCAGGCAGGGTTCAGGCTAGTAGCGCTTCCAAGGAGACAGGTAAGGCACAGGCACATTCTCCCTCAGCCAAAGCTGAGAAACACGTTGCACTGGCAAAGGTAGGAAGTCTCTGGACCTTCCTAAATACTCAGTGCCACGCTGTGACTGGCTGGAATGAGCAGATGACCTACCAGTATTGGACAGCTGGAATCACATGGCCGTAGATAAGATGGCGGCGCCCATGCCAACGGAGCGGAAACACCGCCAGACCCCACCAGGCCTAGTGACAATGTGCCTACACAGAACCACGTGCAGCCAATGCCCCTCACCAAACACGAGTACCGCCACCAGAGACCCCCCGCCAAAACGACCTCACAGGTAATACACGGTGACCACCATGCCGAGAAACCCTGGCCATGACAATAGGAAATGTATCTTTTTTTTGTTTTATTAAAATGCTATGGGGGGTGTGCAAAAATGTTTTTGGTAGGGGGAAGCAAGATTTGTAGTTACGCCACTGGGGTAAATGGATGATGGAGATGATAGGAATGTGGGAGTATTGAAAGGAATGAGGCAATTACATGAGGGGAAGCTAAAACTACTAATGCTGGTGAGAAAAAAATTAGGCAGGTATAGGGAATGAGTGAGGTAAAGAATAGGAGTGAGAGGAATGAGGGGGGAAGTCGCCAGGTAAAGAGGATCTGGATAGGGAAAATAGGTAAAGAGGGAGGATATAATTTATAGAGGCTGGTGTAAAGGGAAGCGAAAGCACTATAGGCAGAAAACAAGCGGTGAAGGAAATGAAACACAGAGACAGAGGGTAACAAGTATGAGGTGTGGGTTTAGGGAGTTAAAAATATTGAGGTAAGTGAAGGAGGCGTATAGGAAACCAGGCAGGTAAAGAACATAAAACAAAGACCCACATAATGGCTTCCACTACCTTCGACTGAGACAGGACAGTCAGATGGGGTGAGACAGTGCAGGCTGAACCGACTGTGTTACTTGAACATACAGATAGAAATATATACAATATACGATTATATATATATATATATATATATATATATATAGATATATAGATGTATTATGGTTCAGATTTCAGAGATCCGACCCACCCGAATTTTGCAGATCCGAGTCGGCACGGCTTTTCCCGCCTGACTCGGATCTCAAAGCGAGTCAAAAATTCTTGTGGGTTTTGGATTGTATAAAAGGTTCCGCGCTCGCCGCCATTTTCATTCCGGCTGTGGAGAGTAAAGAGGAAGCAAGGGAGGGGCTGTGCTCTTGTTGTCCATAGCGGCTGTGCTGTGCTGTTGCTGGCTTGCTGTGCATAGGGGCTAGCTGCTGTTGTCATTTGTCATAGGGGCTGGCTGTTCTTCATAGGGGCAGGCTGTTGTCCATAAGGGCTGGCTATATTCCATAGGGGCTGGCTGTTGTCCAGCGCTGTGCTGTACTGTTGTCCAGAAGTGCTGTGTTATTGTCCACTCTATACTCTACAGTAGCTGTGCTGCAGACAGAAGGGGGGGGCTTCATATGGCTCCTGTGTCACTGCAGTCCATAAAGGAGTGCTGTTGTGTTGTCCAGGGGGTGCTCTGTCCATCAGGGGTGCTCTCCCCCCCAGTGTAAAAAAACAAAACAAGAAATTAATCAAAGTGTTATTTTTCTGTGTGTGCGTGTGCTAAAGTTGCACTTATCAACAACGTAGCTGCGCAGGGGTGCTGCCTGTGTCATTTATCAAGGGGTTCCTGCCTCATTCAAGAGTGCTCTCCCCGCAGTGTAAAAGAAAACCCAAAATATGAATCAAAGTGGGTTTTTTTCTGTGTGCTTGTTAGCCGCACTTATCAACAATGTAGCTGCACAGGGGTGCTGCCTGTGTCATTTATCAAGGGGCTACTGCCTCGTTCAGGGGTGCTCTCTCCCCCAGTGTAAAAAAATAAACCAAAAAAATTAATCAAGTGTTTTTTTTTCTGTGGGTGTCTGTGGCTGCACCAATTATCATGTGTCAACTATTCTTACTTCTTACTTCAGCCAGTAGCTGCACCAATTATCATGTGTCAACTATTCTTACTTCTTACTTCAGCCAGTAGCTGCACCAATTATCATGTGTCAACTATTCTTACTTCAGCCAGTGGCTGAGCCAACTATCAACTCTTACTGCAGCCAGTGGCTGCACCAATTATCAAGTGTCAACTATTCTTACTTGAGCCAGTGGCTGCGCCAACTTTCAACCATCAATTCTTACGTCAGCCAGTTGCTGCACCATTTATCAAGTGTCAACTATTCTTACTTCAGCCAGTGGCTGTGCCAACTATCAATTCTTACTTAAGCCAGTAGCTGCACCAATTATCAAGTGTTATCTATTGTTACTTCAGCCAGTGGCTGCGCCAACTATCAACTGTCAATTCTTACTTCAGCCAGTGGCTGCACCAATTATCAAGTGTCAACTATTCTTACTTCAGCCAGTGGCTGCGCCAACTATAATTTCTTACTTCAGCCAGTAGCTGCACCAATTATCATGTGTCAACTATTCTTACTTCAGCCAGTGGCTGCGCCAACTATCAACTATCAATTCTTACTTCAGCCAGTAGCTGCACCAATTATCAAGTGTCAACTATTCTTACTTCAGTCAGGGGCAGCGCCAACTATCAACTATCAACTCTTACTGCAGCCAGTGGCTGCACCAATTATCAAGTGTCAACTATTCTTACTTCAGCCAGTGGCTGTGCCAACTATCAATTCTTACTTCAGCCAGTAGCTGCACCAATTATCAAGTGTCAACTATTCTAACTTCAGCCAGTGGCTGTGCCAACTATCAATTCTTACTTCAGCCAGTAGCTGCACCAATTATCAAGTGTCAACTATTCTTCCTTCAGCCAGCGGCTGCACCAATTATCAAGTGTCATCTATTCTTACTTCAGCCAGTGGCTGCGCCAACTATCAACTATCAATTCTTACTTCAGCCAGTGGCTGTACCAATTATCAAGTGGTAACTATTCTTAGTTCAGCCAGCGGCTGCACCAATTATCAAGTGTCATCTATTCTTACTTCAGCCAGTGGCTAAGCCAACTATCAACTATCAATTCTTACTTCAGCCAGTGGCTGCACGAATTATCAAGTGTTATCTACTCTTACTTCAGTCAGGGGCAGCGCCAACTATCAACTATCAATTCTTACTTCAGCCAGTGGCTGCACCAATTATCAAGTGTCAACTATTCTTAGTTCAGCCACTGTGGTTAGCTCTCCAAGATATTAGGAAAAATTTCCCTACCGAGTTCCTTCAAAAACTGTGTGCAAGTGTACCTAGAAAAATTGCTGCTGTTTTGAAGGCAACGGGTGGTCACACCAAATATTGATGTGAGTTACACTTCTATTTTATAAAGCATTCTGCAGCATTTTTTCCACACCTGCCAAAAACTTTTGCACAGTGCTGAATATAGACTGAAAACTTAAAAAAACTAAAGAAGAACATTGAAACTTATTTGATCATGTTTTCAAATACACATATTTACTGTTTTAACAATATTGTGTACAGACTTTTTGTGGGTAGGGTAGGGGATGCCGGCGTTGGGGATACCTGCAGTCAGAATCCCGACGCTGGCATCCCGAAAGGTTTAGGATACTGACACATGTTGATAAGTATCCTAAATTACCCCTAAACCTCCCCCCCGCACCCTAATACTTACCTATCCCCGGGTGTTAAGATTCAGGTACCGTCATTGTGGGCACCTGAATCCCGGCTGTCAGGATTTCAACTACCTTTATTTGTGTAATGTTAGTGTAATATGTGGTTTCATTTTAGTAAATGTGTTGGCATACTGTGGTGGTAGTAATTAGAGATATGCGGGCTTGGTTTTCTGAAAGCCGAACCCATCCGAACTTTATGGATCCGAGTGAATCCAAGCGGCGGCTCGAGTTTTTCTGCCTTGCTCAGATTCCAAATCAAGGCAAAAGTCATCACCCTGTCGTCGGATTCTCACAGGTTTTGGTATCTATCTATTTAAGTCCCTCTGTCTATGATTTGAGCACCATTTCACACTGATTCCAGTCCAGTGGCTGCTGTGCTGTGTCCATCCTCTCCACTTCCGGTGGCTGCTGCTGTGCTGTGTCTCCTCCAGTCCCTGTGTCCAGTGGCTGCTGCTGTGTCCATACACTCCCTGTGTTCAGTGGCTGCTGTGCTGTGTCCATCCTCTTCACCTCCTTTGGCTGCTGCTGTGCTGTGTCCACTCCAGTCTGTGTGTCCAATGGCTGCTCTTGTGTCCATTCACTCCTTGTATTCAATGCCTGCTGTGCTGTGTCCATCCTCTCCACCTCCAGTGGCTGCTGCTGTGCTGTGTCCATTCACTCCCCTCACTAGTCTAAAGGAGCGTACACACTAGACGATATGCTCCCTGAGCGATATCGTCTAGTGTGTCCCTGGCAGGGTGTGCTCAATGTCGTTCATGACATTGAGCACACCCGCTGAATGATATCATTAACGATATAGTTCAGCGCCGGGCTCTCTCCCCCATTCCCCAACATGGAGCAACCTGACAATATGAACGATAATGACGAATGACCCGCGGGAACGCGCTTCGTCGTTATCGTTTATCGTTTTGGTGTTAAAAATGGACGATAAAGTGGATGACTGAACGATAACGATATTGTTATTGTTCATTCATCCACTTTAATTGCCCAGTGTGTACGCACCTTTACTGTCACACAGTGCTGCTTCACTGTGACTCCGCAGACCATACCCCACTGCGATCATATGAGCAGTGTGACTCCACAGTTGTCATTTGCGGAAAAAGTTAAAAAAAAAAATGTCATCTATACAACCTGTGAGCACTGTCCCCCAGTCCATTTGTTTTTAACATTTGTCTTTAATCAAAATCATTTTGTCTGTATTATCCCTCATACTCAGACTCTCTGGTGCCCCTCATAAATGCACTAGAGGAGTACCACAAATATTAAGTGTCATCTGGCTGTACTGTATATTCAGGAGACCGCAGCAGATATCAGAGATATCTGCTGCAATACCTCATTTTCATTCACAAAAACGGTACCACAAGGTTTCTATTGGGGCTGTCAAATACCACACTTTCCATAATAGCCTGTGGGCTATACTTCACAAAGCTCTCAGGATAATAGGTGGTCACACACCCAGAGGTAATGTGATTGTATTAGCGATCACTTTACTTCTAGCACATCACAGGGATGGGTCATGTCAGATCCCCTATCCCTATTTGTGAATAATAATATATTTTACTTCATCTCTTATTGCTGCGATTAGCAATTATAATAATATTTATTGGGACTTATTCCTGATAAAAAATAAATATGCCTTAAGACAGCGCTCAAAGTGGGAATTTTGAAGTAGGGGTATGGAGATTTGAATCACCCCCCCCCCCCCAAGCTTTAGGGATTTTGATAATTTAAGTTTAATTTGACATGCTTTCAGCACTATGTAACAGGATATGCTGAACAAACTTTGCAGACCTCTCTTATGTCTTCCATGTGTCTCTTCTGCTCTCTCTTGTCTGTTTTCTTTGTCTGTCTATGTCTTCATGTGCCCATATCTTCATCCCTGGTAACCCTTTATACCGCACATGCAGGGGCGGTACTACCGGCGATGCAGCTGGTGCACTGCACTGGGGCCCGCCTCAATATAGGGGTCCACACTGCCCGGTGCCGTTTATAATTGTATGGCAGGCTGCAGTGTAGCTGCTTGCTGGGCAGTCATCAAGGCTGTGACTGACCCGGCCGGCAGCTACATGCAGAGAAGATCAGAGCACAGTGCAGTCAGGCTCAGCACTGCAGTGTACTACTGGGTAATACATGCCAGTAGTCTCTGCAGTGGGGTCAGAGGAGCATGTGCTGAGCTCAGATTGGAGGAGCCCATCACATGCTCCTCTGACCTGGAGTTTAGCAGCAGTGTAGCCTCATGGGTGTGACTCATTGTGAGGATGTGACTGCTGCTCTGCTGGCTGCCTGAGGATGCTGCTGATGAGTACACTGTGTGGGCACTATAGGTGGCATAATGTGTGGGGACTACAGCATAGCATAATTTGTGGGCACTAGAGGTGACATAATGTGTGGGCATGAGAGGTGTCATAATGTGTGGGCACTACAGGTGGCATAATGTGTGGGGCACTATAGTGTGGCATAATGTGTGGGGAACTACAGTGTGGCATAATGTGTGGGGCACTACAGTGTGGTATAATGTGTTGGGTACCCACTGCATCTCCCTGTCACCCACTGCCTGTCACCTCTTCCTATCACCATCTCCCTGTCACCCACAGCCTCTCCCCTCTCCCTGTCACACATTGCCTGTCACCCACTACCTGTCACCTCTCCATGTCACCCACTGCCCCTCCCTCTCCCTTTCACCCATTGCCGGTCAACTATCTCTGTCACCCTCAACCCCTCTCTGTCACCCACTGCTTCTCCCTGTCACCTCTCACCCTCTACTCTATCACCCACTGCCTCTTCCCTCTCCCTATCACCCACTGCCTGTCACCTCTCCCCGTCACCCACTGCTTCTCCCTGTCACCCACTGCCTGTCACCTCTCCCTATCACCCTATCCCTGTCACCTCTCCCTGTCACACACTGCTTCTCCCTGTCATCCACTGCCTGTCACCTCTCCCTGTCACCCACTGCCTGTCACCTCTCCCTGTCACCCACTGCCTCTTCCCTCTCCCTGTCACCCACTGCCTGTCACCTCTCCCTGTCACCCACTGCCTGTCACCTCTCCCTGTCACATACTGCCTCTTCCCTCTCCCTGTCACCAACTGCCTGTCACCTCTCCTTGTCACCTCTCCCTGTCACCCACTGCCTCTTCCCTCTCCATGTCAACCACTGCCTGTTATCTCTCCCTGTAACCTGCTCCTTGTCACCTTCTTGCCTCTCTTTGTCTACATCTTGCCTCTCTCTATCACCCTCTACCTCTCCCTGTCACCCACTGCGCTTTGAACTTGGAGGGGGGCCCAAAGCAATTTTTTGCACCTGGGTCCACCACTCACAAGTTCCGCAACTGCCCACATGCTCTCCTTTGTGTCTGATCTCCTGCATCTCTATCTCCTTTACTTACTCCCTGCACCTCTCACTGCCTGCTACCCTTTCTGCCCCTGCTTCTTTCATACCCCTGTACCTCTCACTCCCTGCTACCCTCTCTCACCCCCTGATTCCCTCTCTCATCCCTACACATCTCACTGCCCGCTTCCTTTACAGTCCCTGCTTCTCTCCTTGACCCTCTGTCCCTCTTACTAACTGCTTCCTTCTCCCACCACCAGTGACAGCAGAAGCATTGTGTGGAGTTGTGTCCTGGTGGTACTGCAGTTTAAACTTGGCACCTCCCGCAAGCCAATCCCAGCTTGCAGACTGTCCAACACAATCACAATGGCCTTTTGAATTATAATGCAGTAAAGAAGCAGCAGCAGGTCCTCATTGGCTGGCAGTCCTTGCACCAAATTCAAAAAGCTGCTGCTAAACTGCAGTGCCGCCACATTCTGCATTGGCGACGGGGCACATCTCCATGCAATTCCGCTGCTGTTCCATTGCTGGGATCCCAAACTCTATCCCAGCGCTGGGACACTTCTCCATAATGGCAAAAAATGAAGTGTAATACCACATTATACCGCCCCACTTCAAGCACTGCCTCAAAGTCTGACAATATTGACTAAATCACACTCCACCAGAGTAAATGCTGATCAATACTAAATTGATATTTACTTCAGGAAGCAAAACATCCTACTGTAGCAAAATATATACAAAACATCACATGGCCACTACAAAACTGATAACACTGGTGTTTATTTATGTCCCATTTACTTTTATCCCTGTTATCCTGTTTTTGCACTGATAATGATAACAGATGTAACAAAGATAAAAAGAAAACTTGTCCCAATCTGCGGTGAATAATAGAGAAGTCTATTAATTTTCTTCACTGCTCATCCCTGAGTGGGCTCATTGGGATCATATCTGGTGACTGAAAAGCTATGGTGTGTCAATAATGCCAGCGTCCTGTTAATCATACTACTGGTGAACATATGTTCTGTACATGGAGGCACCTGAAATCCCTGATAACAACCCATCTGTTTTGATAGAAATTCTGCTTTTACTTTGCTTGCTTTACTTTGGAGAAGGTGACAATCACTCTGTACCATTAAGTAACAATTAGCCTTGACCTTGCCCTCTAAGGGAATAATTGCACATAAATCATGCCAGAAAAATGGGCCACAAAATCATGGAAGTGACAGAACTCTTTATTGGCAGAAGCTATAGGTGTTGATATAGGTGTCACTGTCAGCAGTGTGTGATGGAGGTCAGTCCACATGATGAATAGCTTAACCAAGACTGGTTTACTAATCAGGTAAACGCAGGATGCAGATTAACACAGGATTAATGCAGTAGGTACTGTACATAATGCAGGAATACAGATGCAACAGGTACCGCCTGGAAATCATGAGGTTAACACAGGTGGTGACAGTGGAATATATGCGGTGCCTAGCCATGGTGATGTTTGCAGGCTCTTTTTTGTGTCTGTGTACAGTGTCTGCTCAGGGGCACATCCTTCCACAATAGAGGTAGGAGAAAGACACTCGTACAAGCCGAGCATGCGCTGTATCACATTTGGGTTGGAGGTCATGCTGCTACGTCACCGCACCTCCATCTCTAAGGGATAGAGGGCCTGATTCAGACCCGGACGCAAGCGGCCATTCGCTCGTGGTCCGTACGAGTGGAAATATGTAAAACAAAGTGCTCGCACGTGTGATCGCTAGTAGCTAGGCTTCCGCCCCATATTCACGCAACCCCTCCTCTAGCTAGCGAGCATTCAAAATAGCGAGCACTCTACTCGTCTTTGGTTGATGTCTGCGCTCGCACAAGTAATTTCCGGAAGTTGGCCTGTCAGTTTTCGATTGCCTTGTTTCTCGTTCTGCAAACATACTTGAATCGATTGGTGGCAATCACCATATTAAGTTACTTAATTGTAACTCAAATGTTTTCAATCTTGTTTTTTTATTGAATGTCAATAAACTTTATTGTTTGTATTGTGTGACATTTGTTCCGCTGAATCCGTACGGTTTTAAGGACAAAACAGATTTCTAGTATAAGTCCAAAGAATGTTTCTCTGTTATTAATGTTTTCCTTTTTGGTATACAAACAGATTATATGGTAATTCTGTTTGTTCTGACCTTTGCTAACGCATCTAAATGCATCAAGCCAATCTTAAATCCCAATATATTTTTTAGGGTTTTTCACATGACTCACACATTAACCAATAGAATTGTTCCTGTTAATTATGAAAGTACGTTAGCCAATCAGATTTTTCTTGTTCCTTTGTTAAAACTGTTTTGTGTGAAAAAAATCATTGCCATCATGAGAGCCAGTGCATTCACACGCCGTGAGTTGCTGGTCCTTACAGAAGTCATGGACCAGCGAATTACCACATGCCAGCCCCCCGTCACCAATATAATGAAGCATCGGGCATATGCGGAGTTGCAGCGTCATCTGCGTTCCATGGGCTACCGCTGGAACATCGGCTAATTGGAGCGCAGATGGTCGGATCTGCGCCGCAGGTCACCACGCCTGCTAGAGTCTCTCCGGCTGGGATCCATCGGCGTAAGTGTATATGTGAATGGTTTAATCTTAATCTTATTTGCATAATGTACTTTGCTAATGTAAATTATCATTAATGCATGTGCATGTTTGCAGTATGGCCTTGTTTTGTAAAAAATTACACCTTGTATTTGTGTATGTGAATTTAGGCTAAATGTTTTTTTTTTTTTTAATGTATGCCAATTTAGTAAATATTTTGAACTATCCATCATTTAGGTCAAGAGCGGATAGTGAGGCGGCGAAGAAGTCTGGCCTGACCCCTATCCCCCATTCCAACCCTCTCTTACCCTGCCCACTCCTCCCCAAATTCACCACCCTCCCCTGACCTTGCCATCCATATTTCCCCTCCCTCTCCTGGCCCCCAATCCCAAACCACCCCTCCCTCCCCTGTCATACCCATCTATATTTCTACTCACTCCCCTCATCCACCCTCTCCCTCATCTCTTTCCCAACTCACCCCTCCCACATCTCATCTTCATTGGCTGACATCATCTGAGGATGAGATTGGGCACTCTGTCCCTGTTCTGGATGCTGCAGGTATTTTTTTTTTTGTGGAAGTAATGTTTTGAAATGTGCCCTATATGCATGCACTGTGGAATCTTGTATTTTTGGTTTTTTTTTTTATTTTTTGACATTATATTTGATTTTTAACCATTTGATATGAAGTTTGCCCTGTGTACATCAAAAATTCAGTTTAGTACAAATCTGCTAGTTTTATTTATTTTTATTTTTTAAATGTTGGTTTAACATTGCGCATATGACACATGCCAAACCACTACCACTTGTGTCTTTCATGTTTTTTTTTATTAATTTTAAAATTGTCAACTTGTGTTAGGCTTACTTCATATGCAAATGTTTTTGTTCTAACCACTGTTATAATTAAAAAAAATAATTATTTTTTTTTAACATTTGCTTTGTGGTTGAAAGTTTACAATTTGGACTATATTTTAATAAATGAGAAATGTTTGCCCCATTTTGCATGGTATCTTATCTTGTTTTATATGTTAATCCTAATGACCATTTGAAAAAATATTAATGCCTACATTTTAATAATACACACATTTCTCTTTCAACAGAGGCATGGATGCAGAATGAGGTGATATTTGCTGAAATTGTGCATCTGCGTGGCCATATTATTGCCATTCTAATTTGTTTGGACCATTAGTTGGCCTTAAGGAGGCTTTAATTGTGGGTTATTTGGTGTGTTCTAGTTGTTGCTTTGTTTACTAAAATTAAAATAACATTTTGGTTAATAACTCTCATTCCTTGCCTCTAACATTTTAATCCCTGGACAAATAATAAGTTTGCATTTGTTGAATGTGTTTTGACATTTTGAAAAGGAATATTTGGAAACTCCAAGTAATTATGAAAGTGGTCATTTTAATACTATTACATTTAATAAGCATTTTTTCAAATTTATTAACACACATTATGTTTTTTTTATGGATACATTTACATAAACGTGTTTGTATTAGTCTTTACCTCCATACTGCTTTGCCATAATACCTTTTTTTATTAAAAAACAAAAAATATTAATAAAATTTTTTTTAAAATAAAAAAAAACAGAAAACCTGTGTAAAAAGTGAATTTTTCCAAAAACATTTTAGCCACATTTGCAACAGTTTACACTTGGCCCCAAAAAAAAGGTATTGTCCCATTATTAAACTCAATACATTTTGTGTAATTTATCTAATAAAAATTTTTTAAAATCAAACATTTAATAAACACAACACAAACACGCTAAATATACATTAAAAAAAATGGATGTCAAGAACTGGTTGTAGATGTAGCATGCCAACATGTTTCCACAATTAATGGTAATAACTCATTTGTCCAGATGTAAAATCCCATTTTGGAACATATTTGTCACAGTCGTTTATTTTCAGGTAGTATGAAGGTTATTTATTTGTTGGTAAAAAAAATAGAAGAAAAATAAAAAAAATTAACACATTGGAAATTTAACACTCAAAATTACCTTATTACATATGTTTGATTAACTAAATGATTTTAAAAACTTACCTGAAAAACCATGCCACAACATCATCATGTATGGCCCCCCCAGACACTCTCCTCCGACCAACCTTGGGGGGTCCATCCTTAGGCAAGGCATTCCCTGGCTGCATTGGGACACCACTCCTTATGGTGATGTTGTGAAATATCCCACACAGAACCACAATTTTGGAAACCATAGCCGGCAAATACATTAGGTCACCACCAGAGTGGTGGAGGCATCTAAATCGGCCTTTTAAAAGGCCAATGCAGTGCTCCACCACAGAATTATGCAGAATTATATTGACTTTGTGGCCCTGGTGTAGGAACCAAATAAGGAGTGAGTAGCCAAGGCGTGCAAGGGTAACCACTGTCTCCTGTGAAAATAAAAAAAACATCTGTACAATTTCTAAGTCAACAGTGTTTGTTTTTAAAATTAAGGGTACCACTTACCCAGAAGCCACACATCACCAGCTTGTAGGTTGTTTAATTTGTGCCAAAGCCCTGATTGCTGGATGACAGAAGAATCATGTGCACTTCCGGGAAATTTGGTAATCAGGGACAGGATCTGGAGGGAGGCATCACATACCACCATTACATTCATTGAATGGAAATGCTTTCGGTTCCTAAATATTGCCTCCAGCACTGCTGGAGGTTGAAGTGGTTAGTGAGTGCCATCCACAACCCCTATGATGTGTGGGAAGCCTGCAATTTCAAAAAATGTTTGCTTAACCACATTATGGGACCCCATATCCACAGGCATATTAATAAAATGATGGAGGTGCTTAAATATGGCATCCATTACCGCCCTCGGGATCCTTGAAAAGGAGGATTGCGAAATTCCTGCCACTATGCCTACTGTGGTCTGGAAGAATCCTGAGGCACAAAAATGTAACACCGACATTAATTGCGTAAGTGGTGGTATTGCTGTTGGATTGTTAATTTGCCTTTCAAGATCACTCTCTATTAATGAAAGAGTGTCTAGGATGATTTTGGGTGGTAGGCAGTAACGCCTTAACACCACATCATCAGGCATTCCAAAAAGGGTGACACGTGTTTGAAATATCTGGGGCCTTGCACGCCTACGAGGCCTACGCCTAGGAGGATGTCCAGGTTGGTCGGGGTCTGGGACCATCGCCACTATAATTCGCCCAACATCAAACTGAAATGTTAGACAATGTAGTTATGATTTAGAAATTTAAGAATGTTAAAATATACTTATCTTTTTATCATATAAAGAAGAATCTTACAGGGTTGGGCAGTGACATCTTGTAGTAACCCTACGATTTAGAATTTGAAAAGAAATTAAAAATATAATTTAAAAAAAACAATACAGGCTAAGCCCAAAATAACAAGAATGCATGCACTACACAGATGATGTTGAGTTATTCTTGGATTCTACAGTAAAATTGTAATGTACGCTTAACCCACAGACAGGAGATGGTCAAACTATATGCCACATGTAAAAATTAATGCTTAATGGTACGCTTAACCCACAGACAGGTGATGGCCAAACTATACGCCACATGTAAAAATTAACGCTTAATGGTACGCTTAATCCACAGACAGGACATGGCCAAACTATACGCAATACAAAAAAAAAAATGGCATTGCAAAACCAACATGTTTTTAGGTACACCAATCTGCACAGCGTGACCCCTAAAAAAAACCTACAAAAATGTACTTAAATAAAGGGTTATAATGTAGAAAAAAAACACCACACAAAGACGAACAGACCAAAATAATCGAAATCCAAAAATGCAAATGATAAAAATCAAAAAACTAAATAAAAGCAAAGTAAACACGTATTAACATTTAAAATGTGAAAATTATTACCAAGTTATAATAGACCCAAATAAAAAATTAAAAACTTACCTAACGTAAATAACCAAACCAAACACAAATCTCTAAACAGCACACTCCAAACTCTCCGCCCAAGACCACGACTTCAACTCCAATTCCAAATCCAACTCCAAATCCAACTCCAAATCCAAACTCCAAACAACTCCAAATAACCCACCCCGAGAGAAGGCCACAAAAAAGCCTTAAATAGCCTTAACTTTCCCGCTCAAATCAATGACGCACAATAGATGCGCCCGCATAATGCACACGCATCTATAAAAACGTCACGAGAGCCCACAATGGGTCTGCTGAATTCAATTGTCTCATCATGACCACTGAACAGCAGCAAAGCCAAAATCCTGGAACTCATAGTAAGTACCTCAAAAATTAAAGTTTAAAAATAATATAACAAATAGACAAATAATGTTTATTTTTTACCTTTTTGAAAGGTGTTGAGACTGAGAATGAGGAGGCCGCGGGGCCTAGAACCCAGGCCAGAGCCAAACGCAAAAGGCAGCCAAAATTCACAAGAAAGGAGATGGAGGCTTTGGTGCAAATGTGCATCGATAACCTGGCACAGGCACCCCAAAATATGCATGCAACACAGAGATGGAAACTGTGGGAGGAAATAGCCAGTGCTGTCAATGGGGTTGGTGACTTTGTCCGTTCAACCAAAGAGGTCAAACGCCGGTACGTAAATGCTGTAACCTATTTCAAAAGTTTTTAAAAAAAAAATTAAAATCTAATCCTACTTTTTTTAACAGCAGATGGAGCAACTTCAGATATCACCTAAAACAAAAATTAGCAGATAGGGCTAGGCATGGTGGTGGGCCAACGACTGTGTCACTGGAGCTTACAGATTTGGAGGAGCTGGTACAGGGGTGTATGCAGGAAGAGGAGGTGTTTGGCGTGTCCAACATGGACATGCCAGACTTTGCGGCTCCACATGTTGCCGCAGGTAAAATTTTTGTTAATTTTTTAAAAAAATGTAGAAGTAAAGTTTCAAATGTACTAATTTTAGTTTTTTTAAATCTTTTCCACACAGGCACAGAAGAGGACGAGTCTGCTCCAGAGGTGAGCTTTGGCCGCAGTAGATCTGCTGGCTCCACAGGGGAGGAAGCAGTATATCCGGCTAGGGACCCTGTGGCAGACAGTCCAGGGTATTCCCTCTCGCAGGCAGTGGCCCTCCTCACAGATCTCAATGAAAAAACAGATAAGAACACTGAGATTCTGATGAGGATGGACGCCAAAGTGCTACAGGTGGCGGACACCCTGGAGGAAAATGCTGCAGCCATTGTGAGAATAGCAAATGCCCTGGAGCAGCTCGTCCACCTGCGCATGTTGGAGCCGCCCTCCCTTCCTGCTGGAACATCAGGGCCCTCCACCTCTGGCGCAACATCGGCCATCCCTCAAAATGTGCCTAGCCCTTTGCCTAGGTTAGAGAAAACAACATCTACCTCTGGCCAGGCCAGGCGCAGGAGCACACGGACAAAGTCATGCTCCCTCCAACACCAGGCCAAGTAGACGAAAAGGCGTTGATAGCACTGGCTAATTTCCAAAAAATCCATCTCTGTATTTGCCCCATATTTGTGCACCCCAAAACCTCCCTCTCCTTTCTTGTGATTTTTTTTTTTTATATTTTTTATTTGTGCAATTGACACTAATTTCCTTTTTGGCTGACCCAAACAAAAAAAATGTTAAAATTATATTAATAAATTATTTTCTGCAAATCAAAAAATGAAAACCAAAAATTGCTTTGAAATTTCATTATCAACTGGGTAAAAGGGACTGCAACAAACATACCATATATACTCGAGTATAAGTCGACACGAATATAAGCTGAGGTACCTACTTTTACCCCAAAAAACTGGGAAAACTTACTGACTCGAGTATAAGCCTAGTGTGGGAAATGGCAGCAGCTGGTAGTGCCTCCAGTAGTAATCCCCCCCTGGTAGTACCCCCAGTAGTAATCCCCCCTTTTAGTGCCCCCTGTAGTAATCCCCCACTGGTAGTGCCCCCTGTAGTAATCCTCCCCTGGTAGTTCCCCCAGTGGTAATCCCCCCTTTTAGTGAACCCTGTAGTAATCCCCCCTTTTAGTGCCCCCTGTAGTAATCCCCCCCTGTAGTAATCCCGCCCTGGTAGTGCCCCCTGTAGTAATCCCCCCCTTGTAGTTCCCCCAGTGGTAATACCCCCTTTTAGTGCCCCCTGTAGTAATCGCCCTCTGATAATGCCCCTTGGTAGTGCCCCCTGTAGTAATCGCCCCCTGGTAGTGCCCCCTGATAATGCCCCCTGGTAGTGCCCCCTGTAGTCATCGCCCCCTGGTAGTGCCCCCTGTAGTCCCCCCCCCACCTAGTAGAGAGAGACGTGAAAAGAATTTTAAAAAAAAGAAACACTTACCTTAAACTCCCGCTCCTGGTCCCGCCGCTGTCCGGTCCTCTGGCCGCTTTGCATGGGAGAGACGTCGTCATGACGACGTGTCTCCCATCACCCACTGCGGGAGCCGGAAGATGGCTCCCGCAGTGGGAGCAGCAGCAGCCGCTGAGAGTCTGACAGACTCTCAGCGGCTGCTGATTACACCAAACACGCAGCTGCCGGCTCCGGCGGCTGTGTGTTTGGCAGTGTGTAGCGCTGACCGAACTCCATCCGGTCAGCGCTACACTTGACTCGAGTATAAGCCGAGGGGGTACTTTTTCAGCACATTTTTTGTGCTGAAAAACTCGGCTTATACTCGAGTATATACGGTACTTATATACATGAGACAAGATCATATACTAAAAAATTGCTTCCAAAAAAAACCCATAAGGTAACAGGTAAGTAAACAATAACACAAGCTAATCAATTAGTAGGTCATTGTCTTTTTGTATTTAAACCAAAAAAAAAAAAAAACATTTATTAGGTGATTCGTGTTGTGCTATAAAAAAACTAAGGAAATGTGCCAACAAAATGCGTACGAAATATAGCAAATAAAACAAGCACATTTCAAATAACATTATAACAAGTGAAACATTTATTAGGTGATTGCTGTTGTGATTTCCAAACATACAAACAAATAGGATCACAACATGCATTCCAAATTTAGCTAATAAATCAGGGCCATTGCACATCACATTATAACAGTGATTCAATTATTAGGTGATTGGTCTTGTGCCTTATTAAGGAGAATAACAAATCATTGATTCGCTGAGGGAGCTACGAAGATACCATCGTCTTTGCGAGATCCAATACCCTACCACAAGCTGAACGAGCAGTCATAATGGAAACTGGATCACACAGTGACGTATCACAACTTCCGTTCAAATATTGCGCTCGCACAAGATAATTAATGTACGCCCAAAAAACGGCTTGACACACCTGCGTTTTCACATCTCCACCCCCGTCACCACCCATAAACGGACCATTCTGTCAATCAAATTGCATAGGTCACTTCCTGCTCGCTGTGTATAAGAGCGAAAGAAAAATGACCGCAAAGATACGGCCGCACATGCGCAGTGATAACCGGACACATGCGTGGTTGGAAAACATCGAATGCGTACGAGCGAACAAAGAATTGCGTCCGGGTCTGAATCAGGCCCAGAGTCCATGGGATCTAGCAGTAGACAACGCATAGTGCTCTCCTCCAACACTATTTACTGTTGCAAACAAGTATTAAGCAGTCAAAAGAGTGTAGAAGTGGAGCAATGGGGAAGTTGCGCATGGCAACCAATCAGCTTGTATATGGTGGGTTTCTTTCTGAACAAAGTGAATAGTCATACACGTAACCAATTGAGTGAGTAAATATCAACACACTCTATTACAAGTAACAAACAATTAATAAACAAAATACAGAGTATATACTCAACTTTTGTCTATGTATTCAGACAACACTGGTGATTCATCATCTTCATAAGATGTAGATCATCAGGGGAGCCCTCTTTTCACAATGCCCAGGTATTTCAATTTAAATTGCAAGCACCTTACTGCAATCTCAGGTCCTGACACAAGCTCAAGGGCTTTTGTCTGGGTCTTGCATTATATACCATAGTCTGGGTGTTGGCTTCTGGATATTAATACCATATTAGTTACATACTGGGTACCAAGCACTGGTTGGTACAACATAGCATTGGCCATTTTTATTTTTTGCACATGTGCAATAAGCACTAACATATAACCAAGACAAAGAAATACAGTTATGACGTGTTCTAGAATGTCTGGAGTTACACTATGTTCCAAAGCCTCTTTGTCTACTATATGGGCTTCACTATATGTAACCCACAATGCTTAGCATCTGTACATATCTTACAATGGTCATTCTTATGGAATGTTGCTCACTGTCTACCTCTAACACCATATAAGGTCTTAAGGGCCCATTATACATCTCTGCTAATGACAGGTACAAGTAGGCCTCTCAATATATGTCTTGTCTGATCCTAAAGGTGAAGCTGACCATTCTGTGAACATATGCATAGATTAGAAATGCATGAATACAATCTCTTAGAATGTAAGCTCCTATGAGCAGGGCCCTCTACCCTCTTGTGCATCTTCTTACTATACCTTCATCTACTTCTTACTCTCTACCAGGGCACCTAACACTTGATTGCTTTGCATTGTTGCTTATCTGGGTGTTATGGTCGTGAATGTAGCAATGTATATTATCCATGTCCTGTAATGTATTGTATTGTACTGTACTGTAAGTCACTATAAATCAATCTATTTGTTTATGTACTTTGTAAGGCGCTGCATATATATGTTAAAATCAGCAATTATAGATAAACTTGTGGCATGTATCTTTTATAGTGTAATCAGCCTTTATGAGTGGAATCCCGATATCCAATAGTCTTTGAAATGTAGCAATACTAATAAGTAATAGTTTTTGCATAAGGAACTTTGTGTTACTAATGGACAGCAGCAAATGTAGCAAAATGTTGCAGCTTATGGACCACTCACAGCCAGAAATCCATATTTCCCAATCCTCCAATAATTATTTCCAAAATAGGAGTGTGTATGTATAATCGATGGATAAAGGACAGTTTGAAATCTCAGCTCTCCGCAGTATTCACAGTCAGTGTGTGTGAGGCTCCACTCTAAAAGCTGTTAGACTGTAAATGATCCAGCAGTGTGAATATTCCTCTCGGCGCAGTATCACGGCTTCTCTCTCCACGGATCTTACCAGCCTCGGCTCTGCAAGTCAGCCACTATCGCAGGGCCAAGCGGTGTCAAGTTGGGTGCTGGCAATTACAGATGGGTTTCACAGGGGAGCTCCACTGCAGATTCCGTTAAGTAGGTAAAGTCCTGCCACAGGTCTCCAGCTCTCTGTATCCTCAACGTGTTTCTGCGCACTTGGACGGCTTTGTCTAGAGGCTGAGGCCCAGCATAGATTCCAATACATGTATGTTATGTCATTTTATAAAATGTACTTCATAATTGCTACCTTAAATCTGATTGGTTGCTATGGGCAACTTGTGCAATGTTTGATACCTCAACCCCTAAGGGTTGTACAGTTCTATAGATTGGCACCAAATGTGTATTCATCCATTTGTCTAAAGCAAGGTGAAGGATAGTTCATATCATTTTCCTTCATAGCTCTGTAGTCCTTTGCCCATGCTCTTTGCACTACTGAACTTGCAAGTGTGATTGCCAGATGTGATGACAAGATTATGGACTGATACCCAACTATATGTCGCAATTCTCGGATAGGTAATGGATGCAACCCATATTGGGATTGACTGAAGCGCAGAGTGTAACGGGCCAGCTGTGTTCACCAGGGACCCCCACAAGGAGGTATGGACTTAGCTGCATCCAACACACAGGTTGCGGCTCTCAGCCTAGGTTGCCTTATACAGGTGCTGGTGACTCTGGATGAAGTGGAGGTAAACAGTGTAGTCAACAAGCCGTGTCGGAATCCAAACGGGCAAACGGTACAAAGGGTCAAACAATATCGGAGTCAGGAGCAGAGCCAAGGTCAGAATTGGATTATCAAGTGCAGGATCAGGGAGGAGACAGAGACGGATCAGGAACAAGCAATGGTCAAAATGAGGAGACTGTAACATGGTTATGAATGCTGGAGTAAGGTAATGGCGCCTATATTCTGTCACTGGAGTGCATCCAGGAACTTCCTAGTATAGTCAAGGGTTCAACACAGCACCAATCAGCTTCCCCCTAATCCCGTGCCTGTCCTTTTAAATTTTAAACAGAGCAGCGTGCGTTCCTATGGGAGCCGCTGCCGCCTGCACACATAGCCATTGGGTTCGGCTACACTGTGACACTATGTTATCCTTCTCTTTGGGGTACTTTCAGCCATACTACCCATAAATATAGTCAGGGCTGGATTAAGGAGGGGGAGACAGGGGCGGTCGTCTACTGGGGCCCCCACACACAGAGGGGCCCCCACCTCTAGAGCATGCAGGGGGGGTTTCTGAGTAGCTAGAAACCCCCCTGACGGACCAATTCCCCCTGCTACTACCGTGGCTGAAGGGGGCAGAGCCAAAAACAGCAAGCCCCGCCCCCAAATGTTCCGCAAATTGCGGAATTACAGCATGAGGGGGCGAAGCCTAAGAATGTGAACAGCAGCTGCATAAAATTTAAGTTTGTACAGTATATGTACTGTTTAATTGTGTATGTATGTGTATGTATGTGTTTATGTGTATATGTGTACGTGTTATTTTATATACAGTATGTGTTAGTGTGTGTATGTGTTAGTGTTTATGTGTATGTATGTGTTAATGTGTGTATATGTGTTAGTGTGTGTTTCTGTGCGTGTATACTGTATATGTGTGTATGTATGTGTTTGTGTGTATACTGTATATGTGTGTTTATGTGTTAGTGTGTATGTATGTGTGTGTATACTGTACTGTATATGTGTGTGTATATGTGTTAGTGTGTATGTACTGTATGTGTTTATGTTTGTGTATACAGTATATGTGTTTGTATACTGTATGTGTGTATGCATGTATTTATGTGTGTATATACTGTATATGTGAGTGTATATGCATTAGTGTGTATGTATGTGTTTGTGTGTGTATACTGTATATGTGTATTAGTGTGTATTTTATATATATTATATACGTTTGCTACATATATATATAATATATATGTGTGTGTGTGTGTTAGTGTGCGTGCTTAATACACGTGTATAAATGAAAAAAAATTATATATATATATATTATATATATATATATATATATATATGGCACAAAGAAAAGGGAGCACACCATCGTGAAATAAATCACAAAGAGTTTATTGCATTCTAAATAGGAACACTCACATTTTGTCTATAATGAGCAAGCATATCACAAAGAGTCCAGGTGAATACCGCATGGCGGATATCCTCTAATCCATCTGACCACTAATGGAAGATGCTGATAACCAGCTCTTTCTCCTTCGTGCTGGCGGGACCAATACCAAGCGTCACTCCAGTGCCCAAACTAGCTTCGTCACAATGGGACTTCGTCAGTAGGCGTGACTCTTTGTGATTTATTTCACGATGGTGCGCTCCCTTTTCTTTGTGCCATAGATCTAATACGGCTCTGGGGGAGAGCTAAGGAGGAGAGCTGCAATATATCCCAATTAAATATACAGATTTAGAGCTGGTCAGGAGAGATACTTTTTTCAGTACACAAAGGAACTGATTTGCGCCTTGGACTCTTTGCTGTTATATATATATATATATATATATATATTATATATATATATATATATATATATATATATTTATATGTAAGCCCCCCCAGAAAATACTGTATTTGCCCCTGCCCACACAGGGGTGACCCTGTGGAGAGCAGATGTCCAGTGTCCCCTGTTCCCGGATAGGGGTTGAGCTGCCGCTGAGCTGTGTTCTGATTGCAACAGCACAGTCAGCACTGACGCATAGAGAGCAGAGCAGGTCCTGAGTCCCCCCATTACATCCTATCCACGACACTTATCACTGATGTCAGGCCTCAGTAGCCACTCTGTGTTCTATGCAGCAGCGCTGACTGTGCTGCTGCATTCACAACATAGAGCCAGAAGGTAAGTAATAAGGGAGGGTGGGGGTAGGGGTAGGGTCCGTGTGGCGGGGGAGGGGTCCCCACAATTTAGTTGCCCCAGGGCCCCCACAAGCCTTAATCCGGCCCTGAATATAGACAACAAGGCAACCAAGGCTGTCTAAAATCTTCATATATGTTAAAATGTTATTTACTTAATTAATGCATTAAACTGCACCTGTGTGGAAGCTCTTGGTTTTCAATATGTTTTATTTCAATATATGTACCATCTGGTAATTCGCAGCAAGTGACTCACCATTACAGTTTCCCTTTTCTGTGCATTAAGTGCACACACACATTGCAGCAAGGGGAGAGAGAGCCACCAGATATTTCAAGGCATACATAATTATTCAGTACATTCATACAGTATGTTAAATCTCTCACTGCACTTGTTAATTGCTCCCTGCACTTAATTGTCTTTATGTAAATTATACTAACCTTAAGTTACCTCCGAACTCTGTTTAGCATAACTCCTGATGGCACTTTGTTTATGGGCTTTCTTTTTCAGCACACTTCCAGTCATCCATAACAATACGATCAAAAGCTACACCGAGTTGAACTTGTCCTTACTCAAATATTGCTTTCTTTCCCATTAGCTTTTTAAGCTTTGTATAAGTATTTAAGTAATCCAATAAAGACTTCCATCTGTCTACAAAGGTCTGCATTGTCTCACGAAACATATCGGCACAGGAGTAAAGGCTGGTATCCACTTGCCGATTAAAATGAGCAATTGAACGATAATGATAGCGATATCATTATTGTTTAATCGCTCATTAATCGTGCACAAATCGGGCATGAAAATGACTGGTCGTTTCCAACATCAATCATCGCCTGAACATGTTGGTCAATCTGCAGATAACGACAGATTGAACATGTTCGGGGATGAGGGAGGGTGTCTACACTGAACGACATATCATTCTGTGTAGCCTGCAGGGGAAGAGGAACGACTGTACGATTACAATGTTGTAATCGTAAAGTCGTTCCACTGGATATGCACCTTAACCCAAATCTCTCTGGGTATTCTAATACTCCCCTGGGATTGACTGGGCTATAGGTCAATCTTTAGTCCCTTCTCTGACTATTAATTGCCTCAATGTGTTGATTATAGATGACCCCATAAGGAACATATCCCACAATTGTGCTTAGTCTAAAAGGGGCTTACAAAGGTTTTAAAAGAACTGACATTTGAGAATGTATAAGCTGTTGTCTGCATATCTCAAGAGTATAAAAAGTGAAAGATATCTAATGCAGTAAAACCAAACAAAAAAAACCTGTTTGGGATAATGCAAAGCTGCGGTCACATAAGAGGTTGAGTGCCAGCTTTCTCCTTGCCAAGCTCGCATGTCAAACTTCTTTCAAAGAAAAATGGACTGAGGGGAAAAAAATCAATTAATGTAAATTTAACTGAGGTGGGGAAAACTCTTGTTGAATATTTTGTCTATCTATACTCTGTAAGGTAAGTGACAAACCAACAAAATAGTCTGTGCTAAATATGTGGTTAGTGGGGAAAATCTCAGGGTGCCAATGCTGTGTTCTAGAGCAGGCTCCACCTATTATCATCTGCCCCTAAGAAATATATAGGTCTTTTGTTGCATATGACTAGAGTCAGGTCATCCTTTCACTATCAGCTTCCACTTCCTCCTTCACGTGTTATGTCGCTACAGGAAGAAGAACATAGACAATCAGATCATCAGAATGCTCATAAAAGCTCATGGCACTTCAGGAGATGAGTATGCTGATCTTGTAGGAGACAGTCTTCTCCACTGGTCTGATTACGTAAATGGTGACATGATGAGACCGATACAGAGTAGAACGTACACCTATTTGGCGAGTACTTTATGCATTCACCAGAAACAAGTGTACAAAGTAGGAGCATTGTAAAAGCATACACATTTCAGGCGCACCACCACTTGCAACTGAATGGACAAAGCTGGGCGGTAAGCTGGCTGTAACAAGGCGTTCTCATACAAAGTTTGGAGGGGGTATGATGATGGAGTTGTAGGCTATGCACGGTTGGCCAGACGCTTAAATATGTATTTTACCCCAAGAATAGGTATGGTGCCAGTGCATACTAATGATAGTGATGGGTATCAGAAAGAGCATACGTACTGTATATTGGTGTTTCGCTGGCAAACATACCTACAACTCTGCAGAGAGATTAATATACACATGGATACAGATACTCTCACTTTGGGGTCTATGTACTATGCCTTGGATGGAGCTAAAGTGGGCAGAGATAAAGTACCAACCAACCAGCTCCTAACTGTCATTATTCAAACACAGCCAGTGACATGGCAGTTAGGAGCTGAATGACTGGTACTTTATCTCCTTTCACTTTATCTCCATCCAAGGCTTAGTAAATAGACCCAAAAGTACTAACCAATCAGCTCCTAACTATCCCTTTACATTCTATGTTTGAAAAATGACAGGAGCTGCTTGGTTGGTACTTTATTTACGTCCACTTTATCTCTCTCCAAGGCTTAGTACATAGACCCCAAAGTGAGAGTATCTGTGGCTGAGTTTGCGATAAACTCTGCATTAACCAATGTGAGGATGGAAATGCAAGTACAGTAAGCATGAATCCAAGAGTGATGTAAACAGTGGAAGAAGGAATGTAACCTAACAGCATGAGGCAGAAATGCCAGGCATCTTTATCACATATGAGGGAAGACTGTGGTGTCAAACCCACCTCTTTGTAAAGTTCAAAGAACCAGCTTGTCTTTTCATACCACGAGACATCTAATATATGCCAATATATATGTTCAGAAATCCAGTGCCATATATTGTGCAGTTTTCATCCCTTTTAATTAGGGGTGTGCACCGGCCACTTTTCGTGTTTTGTGTTTTGGTTTTGGATCTGGATCTTTCTTCGTGTTTTGGATCTGGATTGGTTTTGCCAAAACCACCCTTCCGTGTTTTGGGTTCTGGGTTTTGTGTTTTGGATCTGTATTTTTTTTTTAAAAAGCATAAAAACAGCTAAAATCACAGAATTTGTTGGTTTCTCTGCTCCTATGCTATTATTAACCTCAATAACCTTAATTTCCACTCATTTCCAGTCTATTCTGAACACCTCACACCTCACAATAGTGTTTTCATGTCCAAAAGGTTGCACCGAGGTAGCTGGATGACTATGCTAAGCGACACGAGTGGGCGGCACAAACACGTGACCCATCTAGGAGTGACACTGCAGTGGCAGACAGGATGGCAGTTAGAAAAACTAGGCCCCAAACTGTACATAATGCAAAGAAAAAAAAGAAGTGCAAGATGGAATTGTCCTTGGGCCCTCCCACCCACCCTTATGTTGTATAAACAGGACATGCACACTTTAACAAATCAATCATTTCAGCGCCAGGGTCTGCCACACAACTGTGGCTGAAATGATTGGTTCGTTTGGGCCCCCACAAAACAAGCTGGCAATTAATGTGTCCCTGCACAAACTGGCTCTACGGAGGCAAGATGTCATCCTCATCCTCCTCATCCACCGATTCCTCACCCTCTTCAGTGTGTACATCCTCATCCTCACAAAGTATTAACTCGTCCCCACTTGAATCCACCACCACAGGTCCCTCTGTACCTTCTGGAGGCTGGTCTCCCTGGAAGAGCTGATAATTCATTTTGATGAACATCATCTTCTCCACATTCTGTGGAAGCAACCTCCTACGCCTTTCGCTGACAAGGTTCCCGGCTGCACTAAACACTCTTTCGGAGTACACACTGGAGGGGGGGCAACTCAGGTAAAATAGAGCCAGCTTGTACAGGGGCCTCCAAATTGCCTCTTTTTCCTGCCAGTACAGGTATGGACTGTCTGACATGCCTACTTGGATGCTGTCACCGATGTAATCCTCCACCATTCTGTCAATGGTGACAGTATCATATGCAGTGACAGTAGACATGTCAGAAATTGTTGCCAGGTCCTTCAGTCCGGACCAGATGTCCAAACTTGGTCCTGCCTGCCCTGCATCACCGCCAGCGGGTTGCTTAGGATACCTAAGTTTTTTCCTGGCAGCCCCAGTTGCGGGAGAAAATGAAGAAGGAGCCGTTGACGTGTCACGTTCCGCTTCAGCTGACAGTGTGTTCACCAGCAGGTCTTTGCACCTCTGCAGGCTTGTGTCGGCCGGAAAGAGAGACACCACATAGGCTTTAAACCTAGGATCAAGCACGGTGGCCAAAATGTAGTGGTCTGATTTCAACAGATTGACCACCCTGGAATCCTGGCAAAGCGAATGAAGGGCTTCATCCACAAGTCCCACATGCCGAGCGGAATTGCTCCGTCTTAGCTCCTCCTTCACTTTCTCCAGCTGCTTCTGCAAAAGCCTGATGAGGGGAATGACCTGACTCAAGCTGGCTGTGTCTGAACTGACTTCACGTGTGGCAAGTTCGAAGGGCTGGAGAACCTTGCACAACACGGAAATCATTCTCCACTGCGCTTGAGTCAGGTGCATACCCCCTCCTTTGCCTATGTCATAGGTGGATGTATAGGCTTGTATGGCCTTTTGCTGCTCCTCCATCCTCTAAAGCATATAGAGGGTTGAGTTCCACCGCGTCACAACCTCTTGCTTCAGGTGATGGCGGGGCAGGTTCAAGAGTGTTTGCTGGCGCTCCAGTCTTCGGCACGCAGTCGCTGAATGGCGAAAGTGGCCAGAAATTTTTCGGGCCACCCAAAGCGTCTCCTGCACGCCCCTGTCGCTTTTCAGAAAATTCTGCACCACCAAGTTTATTGTGTGAGCAAAACATGGGACGTGCTGGAATTTGCCCAGATGTAATGCCCGCACAATATTGGTGGCGTTGTCAGATATCACAAATCCCCAGGAGAGTCTAAGTGGGGTAAGCCACTGGGCGATGATTTCCCTCAGTTTCTCTAAGAGGTTGTCGGCGGTGTGCCTCTTACTGAAACCGGTGATACACAGCGTAGCCTGCCTTGTAACGAGCTGGCGTTTCTGAGATGCTGCTACTGGTGACGCTGCTGCTGTTGCTGCGTAAGGTGATACATCTACCCAGTGGGCTGTCACAGTCATATAGTCCTTAGTCTGCCCTGTTCCACTTGTCCACATGTCCGTGGTTAAGTGGACATTGTGTACAACGGCATTTTTCAGGACACTGAGGACACTTTTTCTGACGTTTCTGTACAGTCTCGGTATCGCCTGCCTAGTGAAGTGGAATCTAGATGGGATTTGGAACCGGGGACACACTACCTCCATCAATTGTCTAAATCCCACTGCACTAATGGCGGATACCGGACGCACGTCTAACACCAACATAGCAGTCAAGGCCTCAGTTATACGTTTTGCTTCAGGATGACTGCTGTCGTACTTCATCCTCCTCGCTAAGGACTGTTGGAGGGTCAATTGTTTAGTAAAAGTAGTGGTGTTCCTACTTCCTCTCTGGGATGATGAACGACTCCCAGCAGCAGCAACAGCAGCAGCGGCAGCAGTAGGCGTAGCAATGCAGGATCCTCCAGAGGAATCCCGGATAGGAGAGTCAGTCATGCCAGTGACATGGCCTGCAGGACTACTTCCGATCCTGACTAAGGAGGAAATTGACGAGGAGGGAGTTGACGGTGTGGTTTGCAGGCGCTTGGATACAACAGGACAACGGGATTTAGGTGTCCCTGGACTGCTTACGGTCTTAGCCAAAGTTTCTGAACTTGACAGTAACTTTTTATGAACGCGCTGCAGGTGCCGTATAAGGGAGGATGTTCCTAGGTGGTTGACGTCCCTACCCCTACTTATTTCACCTTTACATATGGTACATATGGCAAGACAGTTGTTGTCCGGATTTGGATAGAAATATTGCCAGACCAAAGAGGTGGAATGTTTGGTCTTCTGCCCAGGCATGACCATGATGGGCTTTTTCATCCCACGGACAACAACTGTCTCCCCCGGAGCCTGATTTAAACAAACCACATCACCATCAGAATCCTCCTCGCCAACTTCCTCCTCAGCGCCAGCTACACCAGTATCCTCATCCTGTTGTACTTCAACAGTGACATCTTCAATTTGCATATCAGCAAGTGGACTGTGGGTGCTCCTTTCAGCACTTGCAGGGGGCGTGCAAATGGTGGAAAGAGCCACCTCTTCCCGTCCAGTGCTGGGAAGGTCAGGCATCGCAACCACCACCACACTTGGACTCTCCTTGGGGATTTGTGATATCTTCTTAGAAAGCACAGTTCTTCGCTGTGCTTTTGCCAGCTTAACTCTTTTGATTTTTTTAGTGGGAGGAGGGCTTCCATCGTCATGTGAAGCTGAACCACTAGTCATGAACATACTAGGGATCGACCTTAGCCGTTCCTTGTCACTCCGTGTCGTAAATGGCATATTGGCAAGTTTACGTTTCTCTTCAGCTGATTTAAATGTCTTTTTCAAGGTCATTTTCCTGAACTTTGCCATTTGGGATTGTATGTGCCCTCTACTATGACATTGGGCATCGGCCTTGGCAGACGACGTTGATGGCATGTTATCGTCTATGTCATGACTAGTGGCAGTAGCTTCAGCACTAGGAGGAAGTGGTTCTTGATCTTTCTCTATTTTATTTTTATCGGAGAAAGTTTGGTCCTCCATTTATGTTATATCGATTTGATATATACGTGCGGCTAAACACAGAAAATAATTTTTTTTTTGGTTTGGACTGGAGTGTACTTTGTGGGTTACAGCACCCTTTAACGGTCAAGCCAGCCGGCCCTTTACTTATGACACAGGCGCACGCTTGGCACTACTTTGTTGATGCACGTGCGGCTACTGCGCACACAATTCACAAACACAGAAAATAATTTTTTTTTGGTTTGGACTGGAGTGTACTTTCGGGGGTTACAGCACCCTTTAACGGTCAAGCCAGCCGGCCCTTTACTTATGACACAGGCGCACGCTTGGCACTACTTTGTTGATGCACGTGCGGCTACTGCGCACACAATTCACAAACACAGAAAATAATTTTTTTTTGGTTTGGACTGGAGTGTACTTTCGGGGGTTACAGCACCCTTTAACGGTCAAGCCAGCCGGCCCTTTACTTATGACACAGGCGCATGCTTGGCACTACTTTGTTGATGCACGTGCGGCTACTGCGCACACAATTCACAAACACAGAAAATAATTTTTTTTTGGTTTGGACTGGAGTGTACTTTTGGGGGTTACAGCACCCTTTAACGGTCAAGCCAGCCGGCCCTTTACTTATGACACAGGCGCACGCTTGGCACTACTTTGTTGATGCACGTGCGGCTACTGCGCACACAATTCACAAACACAGAAAATAATTTTTTTTTTGGTTTGGACTGGAGTGTACTTTTGGGGGTTACAGCACCCTTAACGGTCAAGCCAGCCGGCCCTTTACTTATGACACAGGCGCACGCTTGGCACTACTTTGTTGATGCACGTGCGGCTACTGCGCACACAATTCACAAACACAGAAAATAATTTTTTTTTGGTTTGGACTGGAGTGTACTTTCGGGGGTTACAGCACCCTTTAACGGTCAAGCCAGCCGGCCCTTTACTTATGACACAGGCGCACGCTTGGCACTACTTTGTTGATGCACGTGCGGCTACTGCGCACACAATTCACAAACACAGAAAATAATTTTTTTTTGGTTTGGACTGGAGTGTACTTTCGGGGGTTACAGCACCCTTTAACGGTCAAGCCAGCCGGCCCTTTACTTATGACACAGGCGCACGCTTGGCACTACTTTGTTGATGCACGTGCGGCTACTGCGCACACAATTCACAAACACAGAAAATAATTTTTTTTTGGTTTGGACTGGAGTGTACTTTCGGGGGTTACAGCACCCTTTAACGGTCAAGCCAGCCGGCCCTTTACTTATGACACAGGCGCACGCTTGGCACTACTTTGTTGATGCACGTGCGGCTACTGCGCACACAATTCACAAACACAGAAAATAATTTTTTTTTGGTTTGGATTGGAGTGTACTTTCGGGGGTTACAGCACCCTTTAACGGTCAAGCCAGCCGGCCCTTTACTTATGACACAGGCGCACGCTTGGCACTACTTTGTTGATGCACGTGCGGCTACTGCGCACACAATTCACAAACACAGAAAATAATTTTTTTTTGGTTTGGACTGGAGTGTACTTTGGGGGTTACAGCACCCTTTAACGGTCAAGCCAGCCGGCCCTTTACTTATGACACAGGCGCACGCTTGGCACTACTTTGTTGATGCACGTGCGGCTACTGCGCACACAATTCACAAACACAGAAAATAATTTTTTTTTTGGTTTGGACTGGAGTGTACTTTCGGGGGTTACAGCACCCTTAACGGTCAAGCCAGCCGGCCCTTTACTTATGACACAGGTGCACGCTTGGCACTACTTTGTTGATGCACGTGCGGCTACTGCGCACACAATTCACAAACACAGAAAATAATTTTTTTTTGGTTTGGACTGGAGTGTACTTTCGGGGGTTACAGCACCCTTTAACGGTCAAGCCAGCCGGCCCTTTACTTATGACACAGGCGCACGCTTGGCACTACTTTGTTGATGCACGTGCGGCTACTGCGCACACAATTCACAAACACAGAAAATAATTTTTTTTTTGGTTTGGACTGGAGTGTACTTTGGGGGTTACAGCACCCTTTAACGGTCAAGCCAGCCGGCCCTTTACTTATGACACAGGCGCACGCTTGGCACTACTTTGTTGATGCACGTGCGGCTACTGCGCACACAATTCACAAACACAGAAAATAATTTTTTTTTTGGTTTGGACTGGAGTGTACTTTCGGGGGTTACAGCACCCTTAACGGTCAAGCCAGCCGGCCCTTTACTTATGACACAGGTGCACGCTTGGCACTACTTTGTTGATGCACGTGCGGCTACTGCGCACACAATTCACAAACACAGAAAATAATTTTTTTTTGGTTTGGACTGGAGTGTACTTTCGGGGGTAACAGCACCCTTTAACGGTCAAGCCAGCCGGCCCTTTACTTATGACACAGGCGCACGCTTGGCACTACTTTGTTGATGCACGTGCGGCTACTGCGCACACAATTCACAAACACAGAAAATATATTATTTTTTTAGCACTTGGGGGGAGCACCCCTGATGGACAGAGCACCCCCTGGACAACACTACAGCACTCCTTTAGGACTGGGACACTGCACAGGACTTTGGAGTGGACACAGCCCCTATGGAGAACTGACTGCACAACACAGTCCAGCCAGCCCCTATGGACTTTGAAGTAGTGGACACAGCCCCTATTAACAACAGCAGCACAGCACAACACAGCCAGCCCCTATGGACTTTGAAGTAGTGGACAACAGCAGCACTACACTACACTACACTACACTACACTACACAGCCCTAACTCCCACCCTCCCTCTTCACTGTCCACAGCCGAGTGAGAAAATGGCGCCGACGCGGGTACCTTATATAGGATCCAAAACCCGCGAGACTCGGAAGGCGGGATGATGACGTTTTGCCTCGATTTCAGATCCGAGTCAGGCGGGAAAAGTCGAGCCTGACTCGGATCGGACTCGGATCGGGGGGGCTCGGGGGGGTTCGGATTTCAGAAATCCGAACCCGCTCACCCCTACTTTTAATATACATAAAAGAACACCACATTTCACTGTGGGTAAGGTGAATTTCTGACAACTTGTCAACGATGGGTTAAGTATGTGAAAACAGGAATTCACAAAGAATTGCCCTAAAATGATGGATTGGAAGCCAGGGAGGCATCTGACATTTGGGTGATTGGTGTTCTCCAAAATATGTACTGCTGGCAATATTTCTACATTAAAATAAGCTGTATTCCCTAAGTAAGTGTCTTGTAATCGAGCTGAATTTCTTCAAACTGCTGCACAGGTCTCTGAAGAATGGAACTGTTATACTGACCACGTCTTCTTTATATGACACACAATAAGTGTAATAGAGAGTGGGAAAAGGAAGAGAAAGATTTCCAATATAGAGCAAATACCGTAGCATAGAGATAATTATTTTATGAATTGTGTAGAGCCAAGCTATTTTGACTGTTCATACAGTACAAAGGACGGCTTATAATACTTATTTTCAAGATAAAAATTATTTTTCATCCATCCACAAAAAAAAAAAAATATGCCTGTAGATGAAATTATTTCAGATCAGTCCATTTACGATCGAGAAACAGTAAACTTGTTTTGAAGATTCACCAGAGGATTTCTATTTTATGGAGAAAAGAATATAATAAATTGTTTTTTAAATGGTCAATAACATAGAAGTTAATCCAATATGAAAAAGCATATACTACATGAGTGAGCTAAAGAAACAGCGTGTAAAAGAGTTTAATAAATAAAACAATGAAAGCCATATATATTTATGAGGTGAGCAGGGAACATTTTTAGAAGGTTGGATGGAGTGTCTGATGAGAAACATTAAATTCAAAAACTCATACTAAAGAACCCATAAATAATCAAATTGCAAAATATTAACATTATGTAGAGATGAGCAAAATGTTAAGACTGTTCTGTGGATTATTTGCTTATTTACACATTTGGTTGTACAATTGTTCATGTTTTACCAGCAGACCTCAAGTGATCCACATTGGATTTCACCTCTTATTTCTGTTCCACGTGGAATTCTTCTATAGGGTCTATTTACTAAGCCTTGGATGGAGACAAAGTGAATAAAGTACCAGCCAATCAGATCCTAACTGCCATGTCAGAGGCTGTGTTTGGAAAATGACATTAAGGAGCTGGTTAGTTAGTACTTTATCTCCATTCACTTTATCTCCATCCAAGGCTTAGTAAATAGACCCCTAAATCTTAATAATCCTACACTGACCCCCCCCCCCCTTTTTTTTTTGTTATACTCCAATTACACCCACCAGCAGAATTAAATGACACAATCGGTGTTCCAGCTCAGTTTATAGGGACAGACTTAGAATGACAGTTATGGTAGGCTGATTCTGGATTTGATTCAGAGGTAGACAGTAATGTATCTTTTTCTTCAGTGTGAATGTATCTTTATGCTATAGCCGTAGCTGGTGGGTTTCATATAGAGATGCCCATTGGCTGTGGAGCTAATCTGCTGCTTTTCATATTGAGAGGCACCATCGGCTGCACCTTGGTCACACCATTGACCGTTGGACCTGCCTTACCCATGAGCAGAGTATCCATCTGAACATGGCCAACTGGAATCAGCAGTGGCTGACTATGACATACACATGTCTGGCTAGCTACCACCCAGACACACCCACTGAAATGATCACCCTCTGCGTCCAAATTTGTTCTGAAAAAATTTTCTACTTGCATCTGACATTGACACTGCATCCTCCTCTGAAGCAAGCCCAATGGGAGCTAATACAGCTGTAGGTGTCATTTGGAAAATGTTCTTGTATTGTTCATTGCTCAATGTGAGATCCATTTCTTGCTGCCATGCCAACATATTGCTGTTCTGTAATCAGTTTATAGATATGAGATACATTGTATGACCAAGTGGCCTTGTGGGGAAGCAAAGAATCTCAATGGTAGTTAAGTTCATGATTAAGTTATTGTCTCATGAGAGCACCCCAAGGAAAGATCCAGATCTTCTGTCAATCTGTTGTGGACCTCTGGAAATGGAGCAATTCGTCACACAGCCATTAAATGACCATCTTGGAGATTTCCCATACATGTACCAGTGTTTCAGAGCAAGCTGATATATTATGGAAGATATAAGATTGAGGGTTCAACACTTTTTCCAACAGATCAGTGCTGGGGCAGTCATAGGGTGCATGGTATGCAGAAGATTTATAATCCATTGAGGGGGGCTTCTATCAGTATGAGAAGATGCACGTCCTCTATGGCAGGTAACAATTAAGCAAGCAAGTTGATGGTTTCTTTGAGACTTGTGTCTACAGTACATAAGACATTGAGTTGTCATCTGCATATATTTATGATGATTAATTCTATGTACAAATCTAACCAGAATATGGTAGGGAGAGTTTGTTGAAGATATAGGATCTTTGACAATGTTGACTCCAAACTACAACATGTTTAGACAGTTTGTGAGCCAGATCAAAGATCCTTGGTGTTATAATGAAACCCAAAATATTTAAGTTGTTAAGGGTGCCATCTATATGGAAACACTTGCCTCAAGCCATTGATTACAGTATTAGCGGTAGTGAGATTCATGGCCACCAATTTGATTGTTCACAAACAGAACTAATATATGCTCAAGAGCACCTGATTTAATTCCCTGAATATCAGGTTTCTCCCTAAAAGACATTGCCCTCATACAGTACTCAAAAAATAATGATTAATAGGCATATTCATTATCAAGCCCAGATGAGCCCCCATCCATTAATTAGGCATCCAAATTGCCACAATTCACTTTTGCTCTGGTTGCAGGACAGCAGGCTCCAAAAAGCAGCTTTCCCAGAAGCTCTAACACAGCCAGAAGTTTACACTGACTGGCTACGTAATTGCACATAATATCACACATGTGCACAGAGAGGGCCAGAGGAGGCAGGGGGAAATGAATGAATCCCACTTTGCACTCTGGAACATCTTTCACTATTAAGGAGTGGGGCTCTGGGAACACATAACATCTGAACATGGCTCCAGTGCCCACAATACTGTTTGTTTTCTGAGTATGATGAATACAGTATGCTGTAGACACATTTGGCCAATCGTAGTGAATGGGCTTATTACTTAAAACATGTGGAAACTACTGTTTCCGCATGCTTAATGTACCCATTGACATCAATGAATAGGCCCATTAGGCGATAAAGAGCAGTCCTGTTCATAATGCGGCAGATACAGTGACCTATATTCTAATTTGTTAAAGTATCTGTGAGTGACATTCCAGACCCAGATCTAAAAATTCCAGTACTATCATTTACATCAAATACATTTTTCAAATCTACCAAAAAGTAATATATTTTTCTAGAATTA
Source organism: Taudactylus pleione (assembly GCA_031769625.1). Lineage (NCBI taxonomy): Eukaryota > Metazoa > Chordata > Amphibia > Anura > Myobatrachidae > Taudactylus > Taudactylus pleione. Next base: position 4,432,297 of record JAUIMM010000104.1, on the reverse strand, counting down.
TTGAATAAAATCAGAACAATGAGTTTGGTTGCATTTTTACAACATTGCTAATTCCCCAGTTATCATAAATGTCCATCATTATTTTTGTGGTAACACAATACAATATTGCACCATTTATTCATAATAATTTGGTGACTTGGTGATACTGTTTTTCTTTTCAACTACTGTACATATGCTATGAATTATATTTCATTTTACTTTCCAGAGCAAATAAATGGTCATATTCAGAGAAATAAAATTCATTGTAAAAAAAGTTTTTAGAACTTTTTTGTACAGTAAGTGCGATCGATGTTTGCTAAATTACTTACAGTACCACCTTTGATTGTGAAACTTCACTCTTTAATTAATATCATGGCACACCCTTACACAGAGGTTATCCACAGCCATTTATTAGTACACTATGATAAATCTTCATTAATTATGATTTATCTGTCTGTGTTGTTATCCATTCACAGTCAATGGCGCAATGCAGTTCCAGATACTCTTAATTAAATTATTTTAATTAATATAATTAATTTTTAACATATTACTTAATTTCACCATTAATCATTAAAGGAAATCAAGGGAAAAAAAAAACAACTAAAAAAACCCTAGTGACATTGATTTCCTAAATTATGGCAAGATAATCAGATTGAATATTTTTCATCACATTAAGACTACAATGGATCAAAGCTGCATTGTTTTAGCTGAAGGCTTTGCTTGTGAAATCAACAAGCCATTAATGATCATTTAATGTTTTAAGTAGCACAATTAACTTTTATGAAAATTAATTTAATGGGAAAGTGCAAGAGAGCCTTGTTATGTCAGTGGAGGCTGCAGAGGAAAGAACAGGAATTACTCATTGCTCGTGTTGGTGACACAAATCTGCGAGCAGTAGATAGTTTATCTCTGCTGCTTCTGAAATTCTCTAGGTACGACCCAATTGAATATGTTTTCCCCCTAATTAAAAATAAACTATACAATAATCCCTTCCAGCAAGATGGGAGGAAAGCTAATGATTTGCATTACAATTAGAACTCCCTGCATGTTCAAAGTAAGTTTGAATAACAAGTAATGATATTTGTTTACATGAGGAGATTTGTTTCCCAAATATGCTGAAACACATTAGGGAAAAAAGGACAAATCCAGCTTCCCTTCTCTCCCACTGTCACTAAATGAGGTAAGACGATAACAGGGATATAAGAGTCTTCACTAAAACACACATGTTCTATGTGCTTTTCAACGTGTTTGGAAGCCAGACCCACCTCTGGGATACATTTACAAATTTCTTGGGCCTAATGCTTTGTCTCAAATGGGGACCTTGGAGAAATGCTTCTATCAGTTTCCTGTCCATTCATTGCTGGATCTAGCTTATTAATGTGCTAAGACTATACGGGACACTCACAGACTGCACATACTGCAAACAAGCAGATGACATCAGAGCCGTAACTAGACTATTTGGTGCCCTGTGCCAGAAAGGGCATTGGCGCTCCCCTCATTTTTCAAAGGGACATAATGCACCCAACAAAGGGCCATGGCTTCTTGGGGAAGGGCCAGGGAAGAGATAGGAGAGGTCAGGAGATGCTGGGGATGAAATAAGAGGAAGCTACAAGCAAGAATGATAATAAACAGAAATTTGACAGGTCCAAACAGCGCCCCCTGACCTGTTGTGCCCTGTGCGATGGCACCAGCCGCACTACCCTGCATGACTTGTCATTTTTAGGTTAGTGTTGTATGCAAATACAGCTGCACAGAACTTCTTTCTGCATGGGCCGCCATGCCGTGCTTATCATTAAGCGAGGTATTTGCACAGTAGGAGTACTTATACTACCACATTTTTCACAAAAATCACTTCACAGACTGAACTGCAGTAATTCTGCTGATGGGACAACCAGTGGCGTAAGTTCATCCTAGGTGCCCGAAGGCAAGTTATCATTTAGTGCCCCCCTATCCTCCATATTTACAGCCCTAAGTGGAGTGAATATATTGTGGGTGATGGAGGAGGTGCCCCTTCAGTGCTGGCGCCCAGTGGCAGGCGCCTCCATTGTCTCCCATACTTCTGCCCCTGGGGACAACCACAATCTATAGAGTGAGTGATTGGTGAAACTCTGAGACCTGCATACCATTTCCATCAGTTGCCCGGTACAGTATGCTACAAGGTAAACCAAGGGTGATGGGGCTAAAGCTGAGGCTCTAATGGCATGTGATCAGGGCAGGCAACAGAAATCTTGGGGCTGGGACACTTATATATTTGGGACCCCCATCCCGCAAAGTGCCCCCAAATAACATTATATGCTACAATGTGCCCTAAAATCACATTATATGCCACATGGCACCCCAAAATCACATTATATGCCTCAATGTGCCCATAATCACAGTATATGCCACCGGGTACCCCTAAATCTCATTATAAATCTCATTATATGGCATATGGTGCCTCCAACTGTAGTTGTACAGAAAAATAACCCAAAGGTGCAGAAGAGCTTGATATAAGAGGCAGCATAATAACATATACCCACTCAGCAGGTGCAATGTACTGATTAATATAGTAATATGCTGGAACACTCTGAGCCCATAAGCTATTAGCAGAGCAATTACAGAGTGATCAATTACAGTACCTGTGTGCTGATGTTAATATGAAGTGCATGATGCAGTACAGTAGTTCTCCAGACAAGTATAATGTGTCTGGCCAGATTGTGAGTGGATTAAATAGGTGTGTAACACAGTAGTTGGTACTGGATGGCGGTCAGTCCACTTGTAGTACTGTATGTCAGATTCATTATTTATAACTCATATTTATAATGGAAAAACTTGTCTGGATTTGTATACCGTATCAATATTTTCATTCATGAAGTTATCAACATAATTTAGGATTTTTAATAGATCTATTGATTTTTGTTTAAGTTTTATATATATGCTCATATGAGTAGTTGGTTAATATTGTTTTTTTATTATTGTGTCATTACATTCATTTATTAAAATAATTAAGCACTTCCACCTGTTTTTTTTGTATTTTTGTTTACTTTAGAAGGTCAAGGAATATATAAACTATCAACTGAGCTAATGGTTTAGCAGCTCTGTAAAATGTAACACAAATAAAAGAAAAGAAAAAGCGCTATTTGTATAAATATGTAAAATCCAATACCATTAAGAACATATAAGCAATAAAAATCAATGTTTATCAGGGGCAAACGCAGGATAATCTCCAATCTCAGAAAAAACATTGAGGGGTCTATTTACTAAGCACTGTTAGGAGACAGAGTGAAAAGTGATAAGAAAGTGATAAGGTGCCAGCCAATCAGCTCCCAACTGTCTTCTCACAGGCTGTGTTTGAAAAATGACAGTTGGGAGCTGATTGGCTGGTACCTTATCACTTTCTTAACACTTTTCACTCTGTCTCATAACACAGCTTAGTAAATAGACCCCTATCTCTCTCTCTCTCTCACTCTCTACACACACACACACACACACACACACACACACACACACACACACACACACACACACACACACACAATTACATGTATATAGCTAGTACTTGTAAAAACATAAGATAGAGAACAACACTGAAAATATAAAATAAATACTTCATTTATTTGTAAGAATGCCAGGGCTACTGGTGTATTGGAAGAGCATCCATGTAGAAGAAGTACTATTCATAAGCAATTACTCTAGAAAACATCAAGGTTTTCAAAGAGTTAACTCACCATTGTGACTGTCCGGGTTGTGGAGAGAGCTCCGTGCAACAGCGTGTGTATGGGGGGAGGGTTCAGAAACTTGAGTGCAGAGAGAAGATTCCCTGCCCTGCTTCAGCGATAACTACAGTAACAGAGTTGCTAGGTTTTTTGACAGCCTGTGCGGAGGAAGAAGGCTCAGGATGTCTGTATGTGCACAAAGGGGTTTCTAGGTACTCAGAAACCCTCCTGTGTGCGCTACTGTTTATAGCATCTTTTATGAGACTTTGCTGTTCCGGTTTGCATGTGCAGGATTCCAATTGGTGCCTTTTAGGAGAGTGGTGTTTCCGTATCCGAACTTCAGATTTCCCCGCTTGTCAGCTGCCAACATGTTTCGTGGCTTAGCACTTTTTCAAGGATAGTTGCAGTGGTGTGAGGTTCCCTTTTTTCTAAAAGATTTTCAAATACTTTATTTGTTTTTCTTAAAAAAACGGAAGTGCTTTCCAGAAAATAGTAATGAAAATGGTGGCAACCTCATGGCTAATTTTTGGTCTGGAATGATCTGTGTTGAAATGTATGATTTAAAATGCAGAATAGGGGATAAAATTTCTAAAAATAATAAAAAACATTTTTGTAAAGATTTTATTATAAAAATGTAATTAAATTATTCATAAAAAAGGTTTTATTTCAATATCGATGTTAAGACAATGGGGTTTTAATGTTTTCAAATTAAAAACCCATTTTGTTTTGTTTTTTATTAATTCCAATGCCAGGTTACCTCCTCTCCAATTTTTTTGTATCTTTTGTATTCCCATAAACCTCAGGCTGGATAGGTCTTTATTGTGATATCCTAAATAGTGTTGCAAAACTGTGTACTTTAGAGAGTCAGCACCTCTATATTGATTGCAGCAGGTGACTGAATTTTTTAATAGCATTGCTACATACAGTATTTTGTAAGAGGAAATGGGGAGGAATGAGTTTCTGGTGCAACCAGTTCGGGTTGGAGCTACTTAGCACATGAACATGGAGTGTAATGTCGGTCAGGTGTTCACCTGGGAACTCCACAAGGAAGTGTGGACTATACTGCTAACAGTCCGCAGGTTGTGGTCCCTCAGGTAAGTACTATACCAAACATGATGGAGAAGAGTTTGAGCAGGACACCATTTGAAGTGCTAAGGTGGTATGTCAGTTTATATAGAGCTGATCTAATAGGTGGTCCAAGTACCTGAAATAGGTCAGAGCAGGAGGGAAAAACAGGAAACTGGGTCAAAGTTCAGGCCATTCAAAAGACAAAAGAAGCATCTATAAACTAGCCATGGTCAGAATGAGAGATCAAGAACAGGCCAGGAACCATCTAGGTCAGCAACTGGAATCAGGGACAGCAGGCAATATAACTAGCACTGAGGGGTCTATTTACAAAGCTGTATTAGGAGATAAAGTGAACGTAGATAAGGTACCAGCCAATCAGCTCCTAATTGTAATTTTTCAAACACAGCCTGTGACGTGGCAGTTAGGAGCTGATTGGCTGGTACTTACCTCCGCTCACTTTAACTCCTAACACAGCATAGTAAATAGACCCCTGTGAGAGTTAATGTTCTTTCTTAAAAACTGTCAGCCTGCAGAGGACTGGCTGCGGCCAGGAAGTGAATCGAGAGCAAAGACATTCAGGAGATTCAAGATCGACAGAACAAAGGTAAACTAAACAGCAGCTGTTGTAGCTCAATTGTCAGAACCACTGGTTTCAAGACCAATATGTCCCATGATTGAATCAGTGCTTTTTATTAGAGGATAGTTACACTAAGCTTCTAAAATTACCATCTCGCCTTGAGAATTGGTCAAGAAACCCAATTTTTTAAGTTTTTTCCTTAAGAAAGGCTCTCTTTAATCTATCAGCATGCAAGGATTTTGCAGAAACCCAAGATCTTCCTTTGGATCTATTTCCATTCCAATTAAATATTTAATTTAATCCCCAAACAAAAAATTGCAGATCTTGCGCTTTCCACCAAATTCACTTGAGAAAAGCAGCAGTCTTCCATATTTCTACAGTGTCTGGTTAGATATTGTATCTGGTTAGATATTTGGTTAGCAATATCTGCTAACCAATATCTGGTTAGCAGGCCTTTGGATGGTATCCATGCCAACAGAATAAGAACAATGAGTTAGACAAGATGTTTGGAGTATTGTTATAACATACCTCCCAACATGACCCTCTCCAGGAGGGACACAATGCTCTGGTCCTGGACTTCCCTGGTAAGAGGCGGGGCTGCAGCACAGTTCAAAAGTCAAATAGGGGAGTCACACCAACTGTCATTTCACACTCTGCCAAACATCACTGGCTGGGACTCACTGGCAGTTGGTGTGACTCCCCTATTTGAATTTTTGACTGTACTGCAGCCCCACCCCTGGAGTCTCCACCAATCATAAATTACCAGGGAAGTCCAGGACCAGAGCATTGTGTCCCTCCTGGAGAGGGTCATGTTGGGAGGTATGGTTATAAACAAATTCTGCCCTAGGGAGAGAGTCTTCACAGTGTTGGAGGAATGCTAGACAGTGATGACATTATATTTACCTGATAAATAAGTTCCCAGGGTTCCTCTATGTTAGTAGAGATACAGTATCCTGAAGGTGATGACGACCCTGACTCATAAGTTCATTTCCACCCCTTCATACAGTAAGTAGTTGGCAAGGATGGTTGTATTTTTACTGTTTTGTAGTCTAATGGGGCACCACCTGTTAAGTCAACTCTCAATTTAAAAAAGCAGAAGTGACGGAAATTAGCAAGTGTCTTATTGTATATTTGCAAATGTATCTATAGATTGTAAGCTTGCAAGCAGGGCCTTTTGACCGATATATCTGTCTGATATTACCCAGTTTTGTTCTATTAATGTTCCAATTGTAAAGCGCAACGGAATATGCTGCGCTATATAAGAAACTGTTAATAAATAAATAATAAATAAATATTTATCTAAGGGGCCTATTAAGCATGCGGGAACAGAATTTTCTGTATTATTATCACCAAATTAACCTATTTATCTATCCAATAATGCAGGAGATATAACTGATATTGCCTGCGCTCAGAATCGGAGGACCTCGCTTTCCCCATACAATATATGCAATCAAAAAGGACATTCGTTTTCACATCATATTTGTGAATTGTAATAAATAGGTCCCTAGAGCATTTGCATTTTATTTACAAATACAATGTTAGCTATTTTTATACTAATTTATAGTAGTGAGCGGGGGAATCTTTTGTGTTTTCTTTCCTGTAGAAGACAATTTACACTGCAAACTCTAATGGGAACAGAATTAATAATGTTCTGTAAAGCTCCCATTTGCAAACTGGAACTGGAAGCCCTGAAGTTTGTTTTGTTAAAACAAAAAAAACAAAAAATAAATAATATTAATTATTTTAAAAAATGCTTGATTTTAATAACAATGCATTTTTCTTTGTGGGCAACCATGACTGTTCGGAGGCGATGTTACCAATCTGAAGGCAGCCACAGTATGTAGAGCATGGCATGGGGCCACCTGCGAAGGCTATTATTGGTGGTAGCCAGCTATAAGGATCACCACAGGGGGAAGGTGGACTTTGAGAAATAGACAGAAGACATATATTATATTATATGATATTATGTTATAACACCAGTTTTAACAGGATTTTAGAGTTTGCTGCCTTTGTAAAATAGACCTTAGAGCAGGGGTGGACAGTAAGCCACTCTCCAGCTGCTGTTGAACTGCACATCCCAGCATGGCCTGCAATAGTTTCAGCATGGCCAAATAGCAAAACTGTAGCAGGGCATGCTGGAGGCCACTTATTGCTCACCCTGCCCTAGAGTCATCCATATAACCATAAATATAATATTAGTTTGAGTTAGTGTGGATCTGTTCCTATGACAAGTGGCTAATGAAATAAATGAAATTGGTCAAACAGGTTTGTAAATTTGTCAACCATGGTAATTTCCCGTTATCTGGAGATATTATTATAGCTGGGAATACCAAGACAACTCTTGCAGCATGAACACAATCCTATAAGTATTATGTGTTTATTACATGTTTTTATGTTTTATTCCCTGGGGAGGGAAACAAATATATTTTGTGTTCCGTAATGCAAAAAGCACAATGTCTATATTTCTATTGTCGGTATTTGTGGTGACAGCCCCAGTACTAACATTATTAATATTTGAAACAGTTGATGAAAGTGTTGTAATTATCAGTTTGAAACATTTCTCTGTTTACATTTTGTGGATTGTAAAAAGGAATTCATGACAGTCTTGTATTTATAAGTCACATTTGGTAAGTAAAAAGTAAATATAAAAAGAGCTTAAATGTAAGTTGTCAGCATCCTTAGAAATTCAGAAAAATGTTGTGAAACAAATTAATAATTTAAGCACCGAATGTTTCTTTGCTGTTCTTGACATAAATCTAAATGCATTATTCATCTTAAAAGGATAAATCCACCTGAAATGTAATTTTTAGCATCCTCCCTCCACCCAACTAGCAGTGCTGTGCAGATTCTAATGGGGCGTCGTTCAGGAAACCTCATCCCTGTCACTGCTAGATTGCTCCTTGTGCCTCACTGACAACCAGCAAACAATGGAGTTCACAGTGTTCTGTCAGTTATCGCACTAACATGCAGTGTGAACTGTTCCTTGTTGGTGGATCTGGCTGAAGAAGACACTATTGCTGTGCTGGAGGAAGAAAGGTATCCTTAACGGGAAGCAATCGGGAAGCCGACTGCCTATATACCGGCAGCCGGCTTCCCGACTGTCTTATCCCGGCAAGGGTGAAATGCCGGGCGTCTAGATGTAGACGCCCTCATTTCCCCAATGCCGGGAGACCGGCACCCGGCATCACGATCGTAGTGATGCTGGGCGCCGCGAGCGGACAGCCGCGGGGGGGGAGGGTTAGGTTTAGGGCTCCCGGGGGAGACTTAGGGTTAGGCACCCCCCCCCGGGAGGGTTAGGGTTAGGCTAGGCGGAGGGAGGGTTAGGGTTAGGCACCTCCGGAGGGGACTTAGGGTTAGGCACGCCCCCGGGGGACTTAGGTTTAGGTAGCGGGGAAGGGGGTGGTTAGGGTTAGGCACTTAGAGGGGGGATTAGGGTTAGGCACTTGGGGGGGGAAGTTAGGGTTAGGCACCCCTAAGGAGGGTTAGGGGGGTTAGGTTAGGTTAGTGGATACTTACCTATTCACGATCGGGATTTCCAGCGCTGTCGGGCTTCCGCTGCATCGCACTCTGCTCCTGTCGGGCTGCCACTGACGGGAATCGATGCGGCCGGCGGTATATCATACCCATTCCTCCTTAACTGTGCTGGCCCTGCAAGTTTAGGGGAATAAGTAAATGTTATATAAGAATAATCACTTTCAATGCACGCAGCCAGGGCCGGATTAAGGCTTGTGGGGGCCCCAGGGCAACTAAGTTGTGGGGGCCCCCTTCAAGCCACACAGAGCTGAACGAAGCTCAGCCTACCCTCCCAGAAAGCCCAACACGGAGGCCCTCCCCTGGCCACATGAAGACGGGCAAACACTCACACATACACATAAACAGCATACCCACACTAACACATATACACACGTTGACACATACATACACAGTATACACATATACACAATAACACATTCATATATACACATACTAAAGCACTAGCAGTACTTACATTTTTACTATTGATGCAGCAGTTGCTTCTGGTACAGACGGCAAAACTACCCGGTACCTCCTCCATTGAATAGGCATGACCCCCGACACACTTATTTCACCGCATTACACTGCCCACATTGCTGGCAGAGCCAATATGGCAAGCCCCGCCCCCATGTGGCATACATCACGGGGATGGGTTTGATGTATTGGCTGCGCCCCCAATGTGGGCAGTAAGTGAGGGAATGTGTGTTGGGGGTCATGCGCTAGTGGGAAGAAGCCAGTGGCCCCTCTCCCCCTTAGAAAGCTGAGTGTGCTGCTGCATGCAGTAGAATAGCCGCAGCTGCAGAGCCTCCTCCTGGGAACCGTGCTGCTGGCACCTGTTCTCGGCAGGGTCACATAGACCCTGTGTGGGTGCCCTTCTGTGTGTGGGGGCCCAGGTATGACCACCCCTGTCGCCCCCCCCCCTTAATCTGGCCCTGCACGCAACTCCCTGGATTATCCTGCAAACAAAGGGACTGCTGAGGCTATTCATCCTGATGGTACTGTTTTCGAAGTACAGTAGTATTAATTATATATATACAGTATATATATTTTTTATCTTCTTGTTACCGCTGGACAAGAAAATGTAACACTGGAGTGGTATAGCTTCTGTTGGTATCCAGAAACCAGGCACAAGTTTAGTAAGGAATACTGTAGGATGGAATGTTCATCCCTAGAATTATAGATTTCACCTGGGGTTATTTGGTCTACAAATGAATGATCTTGATAGGGTTAAAGTTAACACAGTGGCAACATAATGCATTTGTATCTGGATATAACTTTTTGCACCATCTAGGCTCTTGTGCACCTGTAACACCAACCCCTTGTTACATCATTCAGTCCTGATCTACTCTGTGCAATATATTCAGTCTTGCTTAGTTACAGTATTTAGCTTTCCCATAAATGTGTGATCTTTAGCTGAAACAGCTGCACTGTTCCCTGTGTACTTTATTTATGACATTGGCACTTGTGCTTGTGGAACTGTGTACTGGCATGATGGCATAGATGGCAAAGGGAGCACGAAACTTGCTGTAATGGGAGAAGCCAGATATTAAACAGTGTGAGGCTGTACACTGAACAGGGCTAATAACAGTAATGAACTTCTGCTCACATACCTATGCAAAGGTGAGACCTTTCTTTTTCAGTATGTTCAAATGAACATCAAGGGATGAAGAGTGAGTGTTTCTGGAGCAGGCCAAATGTGACCTGAAAGCAATTGCTAACTGGTCTGCAACCTGCTGCCATATTTAAGGCAGTGCATACAGATGTGTCCTTATACATCGTTGCTCAAGTCGTGCCAAATAGCCCCTCTCGGTGTGCCAGGTTTCGGGTAACGCAGTCACGCCAAGCGTCTTTCTTGCTAACAATGTGCATCTTATTGGCATAAATAAAACAACTCAGATTGATAAAACTACCTCTAGCTTACACTGATCAATTTGATATATCTGTGTGCAGTTGGATCTGTGTAAGAAGCGGTCCAATGTGAGCAGCCGCGTCTTTTTCTCACTTCAAGTTCCATTTTTCTTCATCTGTGACTTTATGTGTGTTGTAATCCTAATTCCTGTGCAGTTAAAGTCGCAGCCCAGTGTCTCTAGTACACTTTAAGTAGTGTTTCACTGAGTCCGCAATGCAAATAAGATGCAAATTTTAAATAAAAATACAGTATGCTGCTTCTCTTGGAGCATCTTAATCACACCGGGCTCGTTGTGCTGTATGGTGTATAGACACTAGAGGGTTTATTTAAGCGCTGTTTTTTAGAAGTGGATATGTTGCCCATAGCAACCAATCAGATTCTGTTTAACATCTATCTAGCACGTACTAGAAGATAACAGCAGTTTCGTAAATATACCCCCAGGTGTATGAGGACACATCTGTATATAGCATTATTGCAGAGGTCAACAAGGCATTTGGCTTGGATTCAGATGAGAAAAGCCAGTGTGCTGTCCCAAGGCTTCAGCAGAAATGGTAAATGGGGAGATTGTAAGGAGCATGTGCAGTAGTGTATGGCATTAAACAGGTGCGTAGCGGGTTCTCATGGCATAAGGGGCATTTGGAGAATTCTGATGGCATATTAGGGGCATGTGGTGGAGTCTGATGGCTTATAAAGGACATCTGGAAAAATCTGATTGCATATAGGGGCATATAAAGTGATCTTATGGCAAATAATGGACATATGGAGGAGTCTGATGGTATATAAGGAGCATCTGGGGGGTCTCAAAAGTTAAAGAGCATGTGGAGGGGTCAAATGGCATATAACAGGCATGTGCATTATCGCTGATTTTGTTTGTCTACCTCTCTCCCATATGCCTCTCCCTTCAAATGTCTGCCTGCATCTCCATGTCCTTTAGATTTGAGTCTGTGGAGTTATTTCTTATGTGTCATAATGTTGACTGAGGGCTCTGGAGCTCATTCAGACCCGCTCGCTAAGCTGCGTTCGTTCACTGCCTTAAGGAAAGAAAATATGCAAATGATGCGAGCACACACTAAGTATGAAGACGTCTCCTATGTCTGATTGTGCGATCGATGGGTGAAGTTAGATGCCCACCATCCAGGAGTAAAGCTGTCCACTTTCAGATGTCATCTCCAGGAAGTGTATGAAGACATTGGTACCATCGGGCAACATCGAACCACCATGCAGTGCTTAAGGTAGACTCTAGGCTACCGCAAGCACTGCAATCAGCGGTGCCTTTATTTCTCTCGTATGAGGTGTATGCTGACACTATGTGATAATTGAAAAATTGGAAAAAATCCCTAGTAAGTGGCACAAAAAGAAAGCAGCCTATACAGTGATTCAAACATATGAAATCTCACAAAATTTCAGTACACATAAGTAAACAAAAATTTATGTGACTCAAAAGGAAAGGCGCTTGTGCAAATAAATAAATAAATAAATAGGAAATATTACGTTCCTTGGAAGGAAGAAGTGTCTGTGATAGAGCTCTGGAGAGTTCTTCCTGCTTTATCCTCCAGTATACACGTGGTATCATAAAAACACAAATAGACAAATACATATGTGTAGTACAGTTTTTTCTAATTAAATTGTGTATATATGTGTCTTTGTAGTGAAGATGATTCATTCAAATGGGTGCAGGCATACCCCATCTCACACTCAATGGTGTCATTTCATACATCAAAAGGTTTCTTTAAGTTCATCTCCGTGTTTAGAGAGCTATATAGCCAAACCAGAAAAGGAAAAGAACAAAGATGGTGTACCCCACTCACTATAAGAGTGTAGGGTTGAAACACATCAAGGTATCTTTAAATGACCTCCACAAATGAGAAGCGTTCCCCGCTCATGGTAAATATAGATGGCTATAAACGTATAAAGGTTTCTTTATCGATTTTCTTAGTGGTTTATTTTCCATATACAGCCACTCTCTCCGTGGAGTGTTAAATCCCCCAAAAAATATTTTTGTAATCCAGGTAAGTAAAAATATCCAACAGATCACCCATAGCATAGGGCAGCAACAAATAATCACATATAAAAAGTATAATGACCTACAAAAATGGTCAATCATACATAAGGGACGCAAAAAGAGTTTTACAAATCCATGAGAACATGAAAAAATAAAAAATAAAAGCATAAGTTCCATAAAAAGTAAAAAAAAAAAAAATAGATGCAAATTTAATTACAAAAAACTGTACTAAACATATGTATTTGTCTTTTTTGATACCACGTGTATACTGGAGGATAAAGAAGGAAGAACTCTCCAGACCTCTATCACAGACACTTCTTCCTTTCAAGGAACGTAATATTTCCTATTTATTTATTTCTTTGCACAAGCGCCTTTCCTTTTGAGTCACATAAATTTATGTTTGTTTATTTATTTGTACTGAACTTTTGTGAGATTTCATATGTTTGAATCACTGTATATGCTACTTTCTTTTTGCGCTACTTACTAGGGATTTTTTCCAATTTTTCATTTTAGTCATTTCTCTCACTTATTTAGAATCCTGGTGTGAGGGCAGAATTCATTTATTTATATTTTTTTATACGAATCATTTAGAATGTTTCTATTTATGGACCAGTGACACAATTATATTGAGAAGGTTTTCAATGAAGGGATTGATTCCGTTGAACTTTAAGATGAAGATCTAGAGGGAATAATGGATAGATTGGAACATATGCTATCTAGGGAGAGTAAGATATTGTAGGAGGTGGTGACTATGGAGAAATATCTGCCACACATTTTAATGCCTCGGGGTTTGAAGATGACTAAACAATCCACTTTCTCCACATTGGGAGAGGAGTTTAAAACACAGTGGGAGAACATCTTGAAAAACTGTTCCTTTTCCCTCATGAATCTAATTGTCCAAAAAAGGAAAAGGGAGCTTAATAAACTAGATGAGGAAATTAAAATCCTTAAATCTTTAGTTCAACCCTTCTCAAAACTGGCAGATTTCAGAGAACTGGAAAGCTCTATAGAGTCTAGACTCAAAAAATCCAAAAGGATTTTAATACAGAAAAAAGTAAAGAAATTTAATCGAGATAAAGAGGAATCTTTAAATCCTGTGATTGAAAGTCAAAAAAGAATTGAGGAATCAGTACCAGTAAATTCTAGACACTCATTCAAGGGTTTAGGACACAGAGTGAGCCAATATAACACTAACCACTCAAGAGATTTCCAAGTTAAGAAATCATTCAAAGGAAATCCTGCATATGTGGGAGATCATAGACAAAAATCGATAAGGAAGGAGAGAACCCCATACAGAAACTTCAATAAAGACTGGAACCATGGTAGAATAAATAGAGAAACAACTCCCAAGTGGAGAGTCCCTTATAAACAAAAAACATATAGAAATAGATATCACTCAGATGAAGATTTTGAGAGGGATATGATTTCTTCAAATCATTTTTTTTCATTAAGAGACAGTGATGACTCCTTTGCTCCTGATGAGGGAAGGTCTAATTTTTTAGGGAGGGAAAGGAATATAACACCTTACAGGTAGGCGAACAATGCTATAAAAGGGGAAAAAGTGGGGGGGAACCTAGAAAAAGAATTCCCAGAAATAGGAACAAAAGGATGAGAAAAACATCAATATTACATTTCAACCAAATTAATACTTCTATAATAGAACAAGGAGACAGTGAAGACCGAGCCTTTGTTAAGATATTTCAATTTAAATTCACATATCTTCTCCCAGGAAGAATCTTCATTGTTACAAAGAACTCTGAATTATGCTCCAACTAATCATATCGGCTCATTCAATACCAATGTCGATATTCAAAAATGTATTTGGAAATTAACAATAAAAAAGTTTTTTGCGAATCAGGAAACTCTATGTCCCAAGGAGAGGGAATATTCAGAAGAGGAGATGAGGACCCTAACCCTGTATCATCCTAAATCCATTTTCTTCCCACAGCACCTAAAGGGGCCTTATATTGAAACTTTTACCTCACTAGTTTTGGAGGACCTCAATAAAATAAAAAAATAAAAAAATTCCAATATAACAAATAAAGAGAGGAAAGCCCTAAGAGCCTTACACAATAATCAAGAACTGGTCATAAAGCCAGCCGATAAGGGGGGGATCATACTTATGGATAGTACAGATTATGAAATAGAGATCATGAGACAGCTACAGGATATTAAAACATATAGAAAACTGAGGGGAGATCCCTCGGAGGGTACCCAGTTAAAATTTCGGCAGATGATAGAGAAGCAGTAAATAAAAAGATCATTACAGAGAAAGAGGCAAAATTTATTGTAATAGATGATCCTTCAGTCTCAGTTATCTATATCCTGCCTAAGGTACACAAAAGTTTGGATAAACCACCCGGTAAACCTATTATATCGGGCGTTAATTTGATAACATCTAATCTGTCAAGTTTCATTGATTTTTTCCTTCAGCCACTGGTAACTTTAAATAAGTCACATCTTAAGGATACTAGGAATTTTCTAGTGTTGTTAGACACCATTATATGGGAGGATGATTTTTTGTTTCTTACAGCTGACGTGAGTTACTTCTACACCATCAATGAACATACTGATGGTGTAGAAGCAACACCCCATTTTTTGGGACTTGCGGATATATTTCAGAACTTACAGGATTTTCTTATTGAAGGTATTGAGTCTATATTTTCCAATAATTTCTTTTTATTTAAACATATTTTTTTCCTTCAGAAAACAGGCACTATGATGGGCACCAAGTTCGCTCCAAGCTACGCAAAAATGTTTATGGGATTGTGGGAGCTTAATCACATCTGGAGTAATAACCCATTTGCAGTGAGCCTGGTGTCCTACCCATGATATATCGATGATGTTTTCTTTATATGGAGAGGAGGGAGAGATAGTTTAAGTAAATTCTGTGAACTTCTAAATACTAATGATTAAAACATTATACTTACCTTCGATATACAGGATAATACAATTAATTTCTTCAATATTACTGTATATGTTGATGAGGGCAAAATTAATACTAAAACGTTTACTAAATCAACCGACTCTGGAACTAACCTTTCAGCGACAAGCTGCCACCCCTCCAATTGGATTAATTCCATCCCCGGTGGACAGCTGAAAAGACTAAAAAGAAATTGCACAAACGAAAAGGTGTTCGCTGAGCAGGCAGTAACTATGGGAAATAAATTCAAAGCTTGTGGGTATAATAGAGCCAAGATAGATAACGCCATTAATTCAATTAGAACGATAGACATCAGAAATTGCTCTCTAAAATTGAGCTTCCAAAAGAACAGAACAATTTTGACTTTGCATTTATAACCAAATTCACTAGTGAACATAAATTAATTGAGAAGGTCTTTTTAAAACATTGGTCTTTACTAAAACATGATCCAATTCTTGGGTACATTCTATCTGAAAGACTGCAACATATTTATAGATGAGCACCTAACCTCAAATCAAAACTTGTGTCAAGTGTTCTTCCACCAACACCGGCATTATCTCATATCACTTCAACAGGTTTTTACCGCTGTGAGAACTGCATTGGATTTAAAAATGTTAAGACTGATGGCACTAATAAATTTGAGTTGACTAATATAAATGGAAAGGAGATAAAAATTAGGGAGTTTATCACTTGCAACACCAAAACTGTGGTGTAGGCAATACGTTGTATATGTGATAAAGTTTATATTGGAAGAACTTCTCGGCCCCTCAAAATCTGATTATGGGAACATATACATAACATTAAGAGGGGTCTTGAGACACATTCTCTTTCAGCCCACTTCAAACAGTGTCCCAATAGTGCAATTTCTGGTATAGCATCTTTCTGTGCTTTAAAAGCTGTAAAGGGGAACCAACGTCATAAAGATTGTTCTAAAGTATTAGCTAGAACCAAAATGAATTTGATCTTTGACTGTAAAACTTTAATACCAGGAGGTCAAAATAAGGATTTCGAGATTAAATGGTTCTTGTGATATTATCTTGAAATGTTGTTATTGCCCTTTACGTTCACCGAACCCCCTTTTTCTGTATAGATACACTATATATGACCATCCTGTAGGAGTTGATATATTTTAATGTATGCTTTTCAATTATTTTTAGATTCTGCATTGTATTCCATGGATTTGTTAACGACCATGACGGCAGATTCTTCATTATAGAAAGAGAATAACATATTGCTCATTATGGATACATAATGTTTTATTGTTCATCATTTTATTGCTTAATATATTATTTTCATTTACTATTGGTATACTTAGGTTGTTTACGTGGCAGGATTGCTATGTAATACATTGTATGCGCATTGTTCCATTTATTGTTATGGCCGCAATTACATTTCCGGTTCCCCGTTCGAGAGACTCAATCTCGAGGGATGAACAGGCAGATACTTTCATTCACCAGATCCAGAAGTGATGTTTGCGTTCCACCCAGTGCTGCGGGATCCTACCGGGGTGGACCCCGGCGTCACTTCCGGTGTTTGATTTCCATTTACATACCTTTGGCATTTCTTCCAATAGAGGAACAGCTAAATTTAGCTAATCTGAATTGTACTTTTAATGTCCAGACTTGACTTCCAGCCTCCCGACCTGGTGAGTGATGCCGCAACGTCACTTCCAGTCATTCTGATCCCGAAGTTAGTTACCACTTTCTGTTTTTTATGGACATATTCCTTACAATCTGTGGATATAAATATCCACTAAGGATGATGTTTAAAAAGATCATTCGACCTATATATCCACTCAGTGTATATATTGCCTTAAACACCAGTTATTTACAGGAGGGATTAAACACTTCCTGCAACATATAAGCGGTTGCCATGGCAACATATGGAATTTAGGTATTGTTCTGATTTATTTATTTTTATATGCATTGTAATTATTGTACGATCCCCTGGATATATTCACTATACTTGTAGCCATGTATTTATGAAGGTTGATATGCTTTTTGCTTCTTTATCACAAACTGTGTCACAGTGACTGATGTAATTTCATAGATGCTTAGGATTGGCTGTTCAGGATTTAAATACCGGGCTGATTCACACTCTGTCTTGATAAAGGCCTACCATAGGCCGAAATGCGTTGACATTACCACGAGTGTGAACAGCCTTTCTTTGTCCTGGTACATCAGGTTTGCATCTATTTAAATTTTTTTGGACTTTTTCTAGAACTTTTATGTTTTTATTTTTTATTTTTTCATGTTCTCATGGACCATTTTTGTAGGTCATTATACTTTTAATATGTGTTATTTGTTGCTGCCCTATGCTATGGGTGATCTGTTGTAATAAAATTGGATATTTTTACTTACCTGGATCATAAAAATATTTTTGGGGGGATTAACACTCCACAGAGAGAGTGGCTGTACATGGAAAATAAACCACTAAGAAAATCAATAAGGAAACCTTTATACGTTTGAAGCCATCTATATTTACCATGAGTGGGGTATGCTTCTTATTTGTGGAGGTCATTTAAATATACCTTGATATGTTTCAACCCTACACTCTTATAGTGAGTGGGGTACGCCATCTTTCTTCTTTTCCTTTTCTGGTTTGGGCTATATAGTTCTCTAAACACAGAGGTGAAATTAAAGAAACCTTTTGATGTATGAAATGACACCATTGAGTGTGAGTTGGGGTATGCCTGCACCCATTTGAATGAATCGTCTTCACTACAAAGAATCATATATACACAATTTAATTTGAAAAAACTGTACTACACATATGTATTTGTCTTTTTTGTGTTTTTATGATACCAC
Source organism: Taudactylus pleione (assembly GCA_031769625.1). Lineage (NCBI taxonomy): Eukaryota > Metazoa > Chordata > Amphibia > Anura > Myobatrachidae > Taudactylus > Taudactylus pleione. The sequence continues at coordinate 4,413,824 of JAUIMM010000104.1, read as the reverse complement.
GTGTATACTGGAGGATAAAGAAGGAAGAACTCTCCAGAGCTCTATCACAGACACTTCTTCCTTCCAAGGAACGTAATATTTCCTATTTATTTATTTATTTGCACAAGCGCCTTTCCTTTTGAGTCACATAAATTTTTGTTTGTTTATTTATTTGTGCTGAAATTTTGTGAGATTTCATATGTTTGAATCACTGTATAGGCTGCTTTCTTTTTGCGCCACTCACTAGGGATTTTTTCCAATTTTAAAATTTTGTCATTTCTCCCACTTATTTAGAATCCTGGTGTGAGGGCAGCATTCATTTATGTATATATTTTTATATGAATCATTGAGAATGTTTCTATTTATGTACCAGCGACACAATTATATTGAGAAGGTTTTCAATGAAGGGATTGATTCCGTTGAACTTATAGATGAAGAGCTAGAGGGAATAATGGATAGATTGGAACATATGCTATCTAGGGAGAGTAAGATATGGTGGGAGGTGGTGACTATGGAGAAATATCTGCCACACAATTTAATACCTGTCTGCTGATGAAGATTTCCTGGCCACTTTATTTCATCTGCAGCTGCCAGCTTGTGTTACCCTAAAGGTCACTTTGTTGGCCGATGTTCTCACAAGTTTTCCGATACTGCGTTGCACATCGCATCTCGGATAAGTAATTCTTGCAGGAGGCGTGATGCCTCCTGCTGCATTATCACATTTGCAAATATGGAATTGCAAAGCTGCTTGCGAACAGCTTTGCAATTCCGTCCTAAGAACACAAGTTGCATCACTACAAGTTCCAGTGTTATAACCCATTTCCACCTTGGGTGATTTAAATAATAGGAGCCAGATGCTGCATTGAACATCAGCCTGTTTGCTGAGCTTATCTTACGTATTTTCAGAGTACATGTTCCAGAACTGCATGTAAATGTAAGCACAAAGCAATGCAGAGACGTACAGTATGCATATCTCCACTTATGACTGAAGACACATGATTGAGCTGTATTTTAGCATTCTCATGTGGAAAAAGTTCAGTGAGGGTGTGCTGATGCAATATTATGCAGAGATGGCATGCACATTTCCATCCATATCTTTTGCACCTAGTATAGTGTGCACCGATAAATATGACTATTAGAGATGCGTTTGGTTCAGTTGTCCAGAAATACAAACACACCCAAACGTAGGGGTTCCATGTCGAATTGAGTCTGTCAAGCCTGAGGGTTGGTTTGGGCTGGAACAGGCATGGGAGGCTGAAGGTGTGAACAAACCTGGGTGGCTTGAGCCAGGACTTCCTCATGTATTGCTGTGTGGAGATAGAGGAGCTGCAGAGGATGATGAGCTGTAACGTGAGCAAGAAGCGATGTTGTACTGTCAACAGAGGCCAGTCTGGAAATGGAATTAATAGGGTTAGGATCCCCAGGAATTGGATGCTGCACTCAGCTGGTCTGGGAGCAGCGCTTTAAGTGGAGGAAGAGTGTTAGGTGACAGATTCCAACATGGCTGCGCCGAGGGCCGGATTAATAATGGGGCTGATGGAGCTGTGTGCGCTGCTGTAGACAGTTTTTTTTACCCTTCTACAGCAGCCTGCAGTGCCTATCTTAGGCCCCACCCCCTGGCCGCGCACCCCACCCGTGGCACTGGTGGCTCAAAGCCAAAATCAAGATGACGGCACCTTGAGGTCTTTAGTAGCCCTCAAGCACCACTTGCTCACAGTCCCTCGGCGCTGCCTACGTGTCACGTGATGCACTGCGTGTGACGTCACATAGGTGCCATCTACCACCACCGTACCAACAGCCTGAAGCAGCCCAGCCAACCCCGTCCCCGGCTATATCCACCAGCATGGCCATGGGCAGGCTCAGCAGGCACACACAGCAGCTCAGCGTAAAGGCGGTCTGGCAGCAGCAGTCCTGAGGTAAGGTGCATGTCAGTCCTGCTGGCCAGGCTGCTGCTGTGTATACTGTAGTAGTATAAATTTTACACATAATGCAGGGAGAGCAGAATTAACTATAAAGTTTAAGAATTATATATAAGTACATATTTTGAGTGTACTCAAAATATTTATAATTCATACACACATTTATACTTTATGTGTATATACATATATATAAAATCTAAATATACATATATGTGCATATATCTATATATGTGTATATATATATAGTACATATGCATATTAGGGGTGTGCGCCGGCCACTTTTCGTGTTTTGTGTTTTGGATCTGGATCTTTCTTTGTGTTTTGGATCTGGATTGGTTTTGCCAAAACCACCCTTCCGTGTTTTGGGTTCTGAGATTTGTTTTGGATCTGTATTTTTTTGAAAAAAAGCATAAAAACAGCAAAATCACAGAATGTGTGTGTTTTTCTGCTCCTATGCTATTATTAACCTCAATAACCTTAATTTCCACTCATTTCCAGTCTATTCTGAACACCTCACACCTCACAATAGTGTTTTTATGTCCAAAAGGTTACACCGAGGTAGCTGGATGACTATGCTAAACGACACAAGTGGGCGGCACAAACACGTGGCCCATCTAGGAGTGGCACTGCAGGGGCAGACAGGATGGCAGTTTGATAAACTAGGCCCAAAACAGTACATAATGCAAAGAAAAAAAAGAGGTGCAAGATGGAATTGTCCTTGGGCCCTCCCACCCACCCTTATGTTGTATAAACAGGACATGCACACTTTAACAAACCAATCATTTCAGTGCCAGGGTCTGCCACACGACTGTGGCTAAAATGATTGGTTCATTTGGGCCCCCACAAAACAAGCTGGCAATTAATCTGTCCCTGCACAAACTGGCTCTACGGAGGCAAGATGTCGTCCTCATCCTCCTCTTCCACCGGTTCCTCACCCTCTTCAGTGTTGTGTACATCCTCATCCTCACAGAGTATTAATTCGTCCCCACTTGGATCCACCACCACAGGTACGTTCTGGATGCTGGTCTCCCTGGAAGAGCTGATAAATAATTTTTATGAACATCATCTTCTCCACATTTTGTGGAAGCAACCTCCTACTCCTTTCGCTGACAAGGTTCCCGGCTGCACTAAACACTCTTTCGGAGTACACACTGGAGGGGGGGCAACTCAGGTAAAATAGAGCCAGTTTGTACAGGGGACTCCAAATTGCCTTTTTTCCTGCCAGTACAGGTACGGACTGTCTGACATCCCTACTTGGATGCTGTCATCAATGTAATCCTCCACCATTCTGTCAGTGGTGACAGTATCATATGCAGTGACAATAGACATGTCAGAAATTGTTGGCACGTCCTTCAGTCCGGACCAGATGTCCAAACCGATCCTTGTCTTATGACACAGGCGCATGCTTGGCGCTGCTGCTGTGTTGATGCACATGTGGCTACTGCGCATACATTTCGCACACAAACAGAAAAAAAAGAATTGTTTATTTTTTGTGGAGCGCACTTTGGGGGTTACACCACCCTTTAACAGACTTATGGGACACAGGCGCATGCTTGGCGCTGCTCCTTTGTTGATGCACGTACAGTGCACACAATTCACAAACACAGAAGAAAATGTTTTATTTTTGTTGGAGTGCACTTTGGGGGTTACACCACCCTTTAACAGACAGATGCACGCTTGGCACTGCTGCTTTGAGGAGTAAAGTACAATGCACACAATTCACAAACACAGAAGAAAATGTTTTATTTTTGTTGGAGTGCACTTTGGGGGTTACACCACCCTTTAACGGACAGATGCACGCTTGGCGCTGCTGCTTTGAGGATGCATGTACAGTGCACACATTTCACAAACAGAAAAAAAAAAAATTTTGGAGTGCTCTTTGGGGGTTACTCCACCCTTTAACGGACAAGCCAGCCGTCCCTTTACTTATGACACAGGCGCACGCTTGGCGGTACTTTGTTGATGCACATGCGGCTACTGCGCACACAATTCACAAACACAGAAAAAAAAAAATATTTTTTGTAGTGCACTTTAGGGGTTACAGAACACATTAAACGGACGAGCCAACCGGCCTTTTAATTATGACACCGGCGCACGCTTGGCGCTACTTTGTTGATGCACGTGCGACTACTGCACACACAGGGCCTGATTCACCCGTCAATGGTGGCCCAGTGCGCATGCGCACGATGGAGCCGACACCATCGTGCACATGCGCGAGACCCGGATAGCGACGGGCAAACCGTCGCTCCGGGTCTCGTACCAAAGGGGGCGTGCTGTCGATGTTGAGTGACAGCACGCCCCCTTTGGTGGGCGGGCTGGGGGCGTGGCTGCCCAGATGGAGGCGTTCCCATGGGAACGCCTACCGTCTGGGGCCGGCCCCACTGACATCACAAGTGATGTCAGTGGGAGTGCTTTTGGCTCTGATAGAGCCGAATGCACTCCAGGGTTTGCGGCAACGAGACCCTACCACAAGGGTCTCATCGCAAGCCCAACTTCCTGGCTGCTCGCTATAGCTGTGGGTGGTCACCTACAGCTATGCGAGCGGCCAGGAGGCCGCTCTAAAAAAACAGAAGGCCGACCCTGATTCAGAGCGAGTGCTCTGTCAGAGCGTCCGGCTCTGAATCAGGCCCACAGTTCACAAACACAGAAAAAAAAATATATTTTTTTTGCACTTGGGGGGAGCACCCCTGATGGACAGAGCACCCCCTGGACAACACTAAAGCACCCCTTTAGGACTGGGACACTGCACAACACAGCCCAGCCAGCCCCTATAGACTTTGGAGTGTTCACAGCCCCTATGGACAACAAACTGCACAACACAGCCCAGCCAGCCCCTATGGACTTTGGAGGAGTGGACACAGCCCCTATGGACAACAACAGCACAACACAGCCAGCCCCTATGGACTTTGGAGGAGTAGACACAGCCCCTATGGACAACAACAGCACAGCACAGCGCAGCACAGCACAGCACTACACTACACTACACTACACAGCCCAGCCAGCCCTAACTCCCACCCTCCCTCTTCACTGTCCACAGCCGAGTGAGAAAATGGCGCCGACGCGGGTACCTTTTATAGAATCCAAAACCCGGATCCGGAAGGCGGGATGTTTTGCCTCGATTTCAGATCCGAGTCATGAGGGAAAAGTCGAGCCTGACTCGGATACGACTCAGATCGGGGGAACTCGGGGGGTTTCGGATTTCAGAAATCCAAACCCGCTCACCCTTAATGCATATATATTTATATATGCATAAAAGTACATATCTATATAAAAAAAAAATGTACGTGTATATATTACCAGGATTGTAACTAGGGTGGTGCGACCAGTGCCAGGGCATGTTTATTATAATTTTTCACTTCTAGCTTCCTTTTCTTTCATCCCCAGCATCTTCTGGTCTCCCCTGTCTTTTCCCTGGCCCTTCCTCATGAGGCCATGGCCCCTTTTCAGGTACACTATCTTATGTACCTATTTAAAAATTGGGGGCAAGAGGGCGCCAATGCTCTCTCTGCACAGGGCACCAAAAAGTCTAGTTACGCCTCTGTATATTACAAATATATATATATATATATATATATATATATATATTTATATATATAGAGAGAGAGCATGTTTGATTTTTGCATGTCTGAAACAATGGCAAATAATAGTGCAATATTTGAATGAGATAGGGAGGGAGATTAACATTTTTATCATGTTGCATACAAACATTGGGCCTGATTCATTACCGGCCACTGCGAAGGCTACACAGACCCATCGCAGAGTGATTGACAGGAAGTGCTGTTTGTGGGTGGTGACGGTGGGGTGGTCAGGAAGACGCAGGCATGCCACTGCGTTTGCATGCCATTTCAGGGGCGTGCATAAATTAGTCACTGCAAAGCCATACGCAGTGTGAGGTCTCACAGCGTGCGTGGCTGTTAGCATTTCTGAGTAAGGTCAGGGCTTGTCCTACTGTGCGTGAGGCTGCGATGGTACTTGATTGTACCGATGGTTTTGCTATTCTGCTAAGTATTACGGATGTACTTATGGTAAACTGGGCGTCCCTATGTAGTGTTGAGTTTGCAATGCGATCACAGTGGTTTGGCTTGCTATCACAGTTGAACTGCATGTGTACGCAATATTGCGATGCGTCGTTAATCAGGCCCATAATAATTACCAAGCTTAATACTGACACTGGGCCAACAATGGTGTAGCAGGATCCCAATCACACTCTTTGTGGGGACTGCGGTCTGACCCCTATGTACCAAATTCCAAAAAGTGTTCCTTTTTACAGTTTGGCCCCATACTTATGGAGCCATTTTTGCAGTCACAGTTCACATATTTCATTTTTATTTAATATTAATATTTAATAATGTGCATATTATTTTAGCTTTATTTAATATTTATTCAGTATTATTTATTATGTTTTCATGTTCTGCACCTTTTACGTTGTAAATATTGTATAATTGTAAATATTAACAGTAAATATTGGAAAACTAGCAATATTTTTTTTTATAGAACATGTGGTGTATGCTTCATATAATCAAAGAGGGGAGGGTGATTGAGATGGTTGAATATAGGTGGGTAGCTATGCTTCATGGTACTAGCCATGCCCGATGGCACAGACCACACCCCCGCACCACTGGTCACACCCCCATATCAGTAATCACACCCCCTGCAGCAGCATGCAATAGGCCCTTCATAAGTTCCAACTCCAGGCCTATGAGGGCCTTAATCTGGCACTGGCTGCGCCCATACTGTTGTTTAGGAGGGAACACTGGCATGCAGCCTGTGTGCCGTCATGCTGGGAAGACACACTGTGAGCAAGAGGCTGCCGAGAGCCATGCTCAGTGACAGGACACGGAGCGGACGGGGCAGAAGCAGCACAGACAAACCTCAGCACCAGCCGGCAGTGATGTGCAGTGTGAGTGGACCTCTGTTCTATCCTGGACAGGCACTGGAGCGGTAAGAAAGTGGTTTCAATAGTCCGGAGCGTGACAGAGTCCCAGTTTAGAATCACTTTGGGGTTTTCGAGTCGAACTGAGTACTGCTTCGGTTCTGCAGTCAGTTCAGAACTCAGATTTTAAAAATGAACTTTGATTTTGGATTGCATGTAAACAGGTCCAAATGACATGATTTTAGCTGTTTTATAGACTATTGTTACAGATCTATATTGATCTTTAATTTTAACAAATTTTCATCGATTTTTAGGAATCCAACACTGAATCCAAAACAAAACACTTGAGGGTGGTTTTGCCAAAACTAAAACACAATGATGAAATATAAACAAAACCAAAACACAGGGGTCCATGCACATCTCTAATGACTTCAAGATACGTACAACTTTGCATATAGATAAATATATATATTAGGGGTGTGCATCGGCCACTTTTCGTGTTTTGTGTTTTGGTTTTGGATCTGGATCTTTCTTCGTGTTTTGGATCTGGATTGGTTTTGCCAAAACCACCCTTCCGTGTTTTGGGTTCTGGGTTTTGTGTTTTGGATCTGTATTTTTTTGAAAAAAAGCATAAAAACAGCTAAAATCACAGAATTTGTAGGTTTTTCTGCTCCTATGCTATTATTAACCTCAATAACCTTAATTTCCACTCATTTCCAGTCTATTCTGAACACCTCACACCTCACAATAGTGTTTTTATGTCCAAAAGGTTGCACCGAGGTAGCTGGATGACTATGCTAAGCGACACGAGTGGGCGGCACAAACACGTGACCCATCTAGGAGTGACACTGCAGTGGCAGGCAGGATGGCAGTTAGAAAAACTAGGCCCCAAACTGTACATAATGCAAAGAAAAAAAGAGGTGCAAGATGGAATTGTCCTTGGGCCCTCCCACCCACCCTTATGTTGTATAAACAGGACATGCACACTTTAACAAATCAATCATTTCAGCGCCAGGGTCTGCCACACAACTGTGGCTGAAATGATTGGTTCGTTTGGGCCCCCACAAAACAAGCTGGCAATTAATGTGTCCCTGCACAAACTGGCTCTACGGAGGCAAGATGTCATCCTCATCCTCCTCATCCACCGATTCCTCACCCTCTTCAGTGTGTACATCCTCATCCTCACAAAGTATTAACTCGTCCCCACTTGAATCCACCACCACAGGTCCCTCTGTACCTTCTGGAGGCTGGTCTCCCTGGAAGAGCTGATAATTCATTTTGATGAACATCATCTTCTCCACATTCTGTGGAAGCAACCTCCTACGCCTTTCGCTGACAAGGTTCCCGGCTGCACTAAACACTCTTTCGGAGTACACACTGGAGGGGGGGCAACTCAGGTAAAATAGAGCCAGTTTGTACAGGGGCCTCCAAATTGCCTCTTTTTCCTGCCAGTACAGGTATGGACTGTCTGACATGCCTACTTGGATGCTGTCACCGATGTAATCCTCCACCATTCTGTCAATGGTGACAGTATCATATGCAGTGACAGTAGACATGTCAGAAATTGTTGCCAGGTCCTTCAGTCCGGACCAGATGTCCAAACTTGGTCCTGCCTGCCCTGCATCACCGCCAGCGGGTTGCTTAGGATACCTAAGTTTTTTCCTGGCAGCCCCAGTTGCGGGAGAAAATGAAGAAGGAGCCGTTGACGTGTCACGTTCCGCTTCAGCTGACAGTGTGTTCACCAGCAGGTCTTTGCACCTCTGCAGGCTTGTGTCGGCCGGAAAGAGAGACACCACATAGGCTTTAAACCTAGGATCGAGCACGGTGGCCAAAATGTAGTGGTCTGATTTCAACAGATTGACCACCCTGGAATCCTGGCAAAGCGAATGAAGGGCTTCATCCACAAGTCCCACATGCCGAGCGGAATCGCTCCGTCTTAGCTCCTCCTTCACTTTCTCCAGCTGCTTCTGCAAAAGCCTGATGAGGGGAATGACCTGACTCAAGCTGGCAGTGTCTGAACTGACTTCACGTGTGGCAAGTTCGAAGGGCTGGAGAACCTTGCACAACACGGAAATCATTCTCCACTGCGCTTGAGTCAGGTGCATACCCCCTCCTTTGCCTATGTCATAGGTGGATGTATAGGCTTGTATGGCCTTTTGCTGCTCCTCCATCCTCTGAAGCATATAGAGGGTTGAGTTCCACCGCGTCACAACCTCTTGCTTCAGGTGATGGCGGGGCAGGTTCAAGAGTGTTTGCTGGCGCTCCAGTCTTCGGCACGCAGTCGCTGAATGGCGAAAGTGGCCAGAAATTTTTCGGGCCACCCAAAGCGTCTCCTGCACGCCCCTGTCGCTTTTCAGAAAATTCTGCACCACCAAGTTTATTGTGTGAGCAAAACATGGGACGTGCTGGAATTTGCCCAGATGTAATGCCCGCACAATATTGGTGGCGTTGTCAGATATCACAAATCCCCAGGAGAGTCTAAGTGGGGTAAGCCACTGGGCGATGATTTCCCTCAGTTTCTCTAAGAGGTTGTCGGCGGTGTGCCTCTTACTGAAACCGGTGATACACAGCGTAGCCTGCCTTGTAACGAGCTGGCGTTTCTGAGATGCTGCTACTGGTGACGCTGCTGCTGTTGCTGCGTAAGGTGATACATCTACCCAGTGGGCTGTCACAGTCATATAGTCCTTAGTCTGCCCTGTTCCACTTGTCCACATGTCCGTGGTTAAGTGGACATTGTGTACAACGGCATTTTTCAGGACACTGAGGACACTTTTTCTGACGTTTCTGTACAGTCTCGGTATCGCCTGCCTAGTGAAGTGGAATCTAGACGGGATTTGGAACCGGGGACACACTACCTCCATCAATTGTCTAAATCCCACTGCACTAATGGCGGATACCGGACGCACGTCTAACACCAACATAGCAGTCAAGGCCTCAGTTATACGTTTTGCTTCAGGATGACTGCTGTCGTACTTCATCCTCCTCGCTAAGGACTGTTGGAGGGTCAATTGTTTAGTAAAAGTAGTGGTGTTCCTACTTCCTCTCTGGGATGATGAACGACTCCCAGCAGCAGCAGCAACAGCAGCAGCGGCAGCAGTAGGCGTAGCAATGCAGGATCCTCCGGAGGAATCCCGGATAGGAGAGTCAGTCATGCCAGTGATATGGCCTGCAGGACTACTTCCGATCCTGACTAAGGAGGAAATTGACGAGGAGGGAGTTGACGGTGTGGTTTGCAGGCGCTTGGATACAACAGGACAACGGGATTTAGGTGTCCCTGGACTGCTTACGGTCTGAGCCAAAGTTTCTGAACTTGACAGTAACTTTTTATGAACGCGCTGCAGGTGCCGTATAAGGGAGGATGTTCCTAGGTGGTTGACGTCCCTACCCCTACTTATTTCACCTTTACATATGGTACATATGGCAAGACAGTTGTTGTCCGGATTTGGATAGAAATATTGCCAGACCAAAGAGGTGGAATGTTTGGTCTTCTGCCCAGGCATGACCGTGATGGGCTTTTTCATCCCACGGACAACAACTGTCTCCCCCGGAGCCTGATTTAAACAAACCACATCACCATCAGAATCCTCCTCGCCAACTTCCTCCTCAGCGCCAGCTACACCAGTATCCTCATCCTGTTGTACTTCAACAGTGACATCTTCAATTTGCATATCAGCAAGTGGACTGTGGGTGCTCCTTTCAGCACTTGCAGGGGGCGTGCAAATGGTGGAAAGAGCCACCTCTTCCCGTCCAGTGCTGGGAAGGTCAGGCATCACAACCACCACCACACTTGGACTCTCTTTGGGGATTTGTGATATCTTCTTAGAAAGCACAGTTCTTCGCTGTGCTTTTGCCAGCTTAACTCTTTTGATTTTTTTAGTGGGAGGAGTGCTTCCATCGTCATGTGAAGCTGAACCACTAGTCATGAACATACTAGGGATCGACCTTAGCCGTTCCTTGCCACTCCGTGTCGTAAATGGCATATTGGCAAGTTTACGTTTCTCTTCAGCTGATTTAAATGTCTTTTTCAAGGTCATTTTCCTGAACTTTGCCATTTGGGATTGTATGTGCCCTCTACTATGACATTGGGCATCGGCCTTGGCAGACGACGTTGATGGCATGTTATCGTCTATGTCATGACTAGTGGCAGCAGCTTCAGCACTAGGAGGAAGTGGTTCTTGATCTTTCTCTATTTTATTTTTATCGGAGAAAGTTTGGTCCTCCATTTATGTTATATCGATTTGATATATACGTGCGGCTAAACACAGAAAATAAATTTTTTTTTGGTTCGGACTGGAGTGTACTTTGTGGGTTACAGCACCCTTTAACGGTCAAGCCAGCCGGCCCTTTACTTATGACACAGGTGCACTCTTGGCACTACTTTGTTGATGCACGTGCGGCTACTGCGCACACAATTCACAAACACAGAAAATAATTTTTTTTTGGTTTGGACTGGAGTGTACTTTGGGGGTTACAGCACCCTTTAACGGTCAAGCCAGCCGGCCCTTTACTTATGTCACAGGCGCACGCTTGGCACTACTTTGTTGATGCACGTGCGGCTACTGCGCACACAATTCACAAACACAGAAAATAATTTTTTTTTGGTTTGGACTGGAGTGTACTTTCGGGGGTTACAGCACCCTTTAACGGTCAAGCCAGCCGGCCCTTTACTTATGACACAGGCGCACGCTTGGCACTACTTTGTTGATGCACGTGCGGCTACTGCGCACACAATTCACAAACACAGAAAATAATTTTTTTTTAGGTTTGGACTGGAGTGTACTTTCGGGGGTTACAGCACCCTTAACGGTCAAGCCAGCCGGCCCTTTACTTATGACACAGGCGCACGCTTGGCACTACTTTGTTGATGCACGTGCGGCTACTGCGCACACAATTCACAAACACAGAAAATAATTTTTTTTTTGGTTTGGACTGGAGTGTACTTTCGGGGGTTACAGCACCCTTAACGGTCAAGCCAGCCGGCCCTTTACTTATGACACAGGCGCACGCTTGGCACTACTTTGTTGATGCACGTGCGGCTACTGCGCACACAATTCACAAACACAGAAAATAATTTTTTTTTTGGTTTGGACTGGAGTGTACTTTCGGGAGTTACAGCACCCTTAACGGTCAAGCCAGCCGGCCCTTTACTTATGACACAGGCGCACGCTTGGCACTACTTTGTTGATGCACGTGCGGCTACTGCGCACACAATTCACAAACACAGAAAATAATTTTTTTTTGGTTTGGACTGGAGTGTACTTTCAGGGGTTACAGCACCCTTTAACGGTCAAGCCAGCCGGCCCTTTACTTATGACACAGGCGCACGCTTGGCACTACTTTGTTGATGCACGTGCGGCTACTGCGCACACAATTCACAAACACAGAAAATAATTTTTTTTTGGTTTGGACTGGAGTGTACTTTCGGGGGTTACAGCACCCTTTAACGGTCAAGCCAGCCGGCCCTTTACTTATGACACAGGCGCACTCTTGGCACTACTTTGTTGATGCACGTGCGGCTACTGCGCACACAATTCACAAACACAGAAAATAATTTTTTTTTAGGTTTGGACTGGAGTGTACTTTCGGGGGTTACAGCACCCTTAACGGTCAAGCCAGCCGGCCCTTTACTTATGACACAGGCGCACGCTTGGCACTACTTTGTTGATGCACGTGCGGCTACTGCGCACACAATTCACAACCACAGAAAATAATTTTTTTTTGGTTTGGACTGGAGTGTACTTTCGGGGGTTACAGCACCCTTTAACGGTCAAGCCAGCCGGCCCTTTACTTATGACACAGGCGCACGCTTGGCACTACTTTGTTGATGCACGTGCGGCTACTGCGCACACAATTCACAAACACAGAAAATAATTTTTTTTTTGGTTTGGACTGGAGTGTACTTTCGGGGGTTACAGCACCCTTAACGGTCAAGCCAGCCGGCCCTTTACTTATGACACAGGCGCACGCTTGGCACTACTTTGTTGATGCACGTGCGGCTACTGCGCACACAATTCACAAACACAGAAAATAATTTTTTTTTTGGTTTGGACTGGAGTGTACTTTCGGGGGTTACAGCACCCTTAACGGTCAAGCCAGCCGGCCCTTTACTTATGACACAGGCGAACGCTTGACACTACTTTGTTGATGCATGTGCGGCTACTGCGCACACAATTCACAAACACAGAAAATAATTTTTTTTTGGTTTGGACTGGAGTGTACTTTCAGGGGTTACAGCACCCTTTAACGGTCAAGCCAGCCGGCCCTTTACTTATGACACAGGCGCACGCTTGGCACTACTTTGTTGATGCACGTGCGGCTACTGCGCACACAATTCACAAACACAGAAAATAATTTTTTTTTGGTTTGGACTGGAGTGTACTTTCGGGGGTTACAGCACCCTTTAACGGTCAAGCCAGCCGGCCCTTTACTTATGACACAGGGGCACTCTTGGCACTACTTTGTTGATGCACGTGCGGCTACTGCGCACACAATTCACAAACACAGAAAATAATTTTTTTTTAGGTTTGGACTGGAGTGTACTTTCGGGGGTTACAGCACCCTTAACGGTCAAGCCAGCCGGCCCTTTACTTATGACACAGGCGCACGCTTGGCACTACTTTGTTGATGCACGTGCGGCTACTGCGCACACAATTCACAAACACAGAAAATAATTTTTTTTTGGTTTGGACTGGAGTGTACTTTCGGGGGTTACAGCACCCTTTAACGGTCAAGCCAGCCGGCCCTTTACTTATGACACAGGCGCACGCTTGGCACTACTTTGTTGATGCACGTGCGGCTACTGCGCACACAATTCACAAACACAGAAAATAATTTTTTTTTAGGTTTGGACTGGAGTGTACTTTCGGGGGTTACAGCACCCTTAACGGTCAAGCCAGCCGGCCCTTTACTTATGACACAGGCGCACGCTTGGCACTACTTTGTTGATGCACGTGCGGCTACTGCGCACACAATTCACAAACACAGAAAATAATTTTTTTTTTGGTTTGGACTGGAGTGTACTTTCGGGGGTTACAGCACCCTTAACGGTCAAGCCAGCCGGCCCTTTACTTATGACACAGGCGCACGCTTGGCACTACTTTGTTGATGCACGTGCGGCTACTGCGCACACAATTCACAAACACAGAAAATATATTATTTTTTTAGCACTTGGGGGGAGCACCCCTGATGGACAGAGCACCCCCTGGACAACACTACAGCACCCCTTTAGGACTGGGACACTGCACAGGACTTTGGAACTGACTGCACAACACAGTCCAGCCAGCCCCTATGGACTTTGAAGTAGTGGACACAGCCCCTATTAACAACAGCAGCACAGCACAACACAGCCAGCCCCTATGGACTTTGAAGTAGTGGACAACAGCAGCACTACACTACACTACACTACACAGCACTAACTCCCACCCTCCCTCTTCACTGTCCACAGCCGAGTGAGAAAATGGCGCCGACGCGGGTACCTTATATAGGATCCAAAACCCGCGAGACTCGGAAGGCGGGATGATGACGTTTTGCCTCGATGTCAGATCCGAGTCAGGCGGGAAAAGTCGAGCCTGACTCGGATCGGACTCGGATCGGGGGGGCTCGGGGGGGTTCGGATTTCAGAAATCCGAACCCGCTCACCCCTAATATATATGTATATTTTCCATTCATATGTCTGAAATCAGTGCACACATCTGAGATCAGTCTAATTTCTCTTCAACTCTGCATCAGGCTATAAAACTTTCCACCTATAAAAGTACTATCCATCCCCCCCCTCCCGTCTGCCACTATGCTATGTGTTTAGTCCAAATGCGATAGCAGTCAGTGCATTTCAGTGATGTTTTTACTTTTGCTGTCATCGGGAAAGCCCACTATATTCACCTACTGAGCAAATAGGTGCAAATGTACAGGGCGAACGTGCTTTGTCTCAGCATTATTTTCTGCGTGTGAGAGACCCACTGTGTAATTCTTAAAGTGTTCTCTAAAATTGGAGCTGTGATCTATAATTTGACATTGCAAAATATTCCAGTTTAGTATGATGACATAATTTGCCTGTCACACAAATCTTTGCATGGCCAAGGCCATTACCAACATAGTTCATTACAAAGTCAAAAGCGCACACCTACATAGAGGAATAATCTTTTCTTGAGCCGTAAATGTAATGACTTTCAGACAAACTTTTTTTTTATACTGTTGTTAAAAAGTTGGAAGTGTTGGAAAGTAATTAGTGGAGAGAATTATCCCACATGTATAAAGTTTGATTAGATATTATATTGAGTATTAATGAGATATACACGTAGGCAGCTTCATTCTATCACTATAATATATACATGTCTAGACAAACATATATCTGCGTACTCTGAGAACTTCAGTCAGGTCCCCTAGGGGGCCAGCTGCATTGGTTTCACAAAAGTTTATTTCCATTTTTTTAGTTTAATTTCATAAGAAATGTACTAATGAGGTTTTCAGAAAAATAATAAAACTCTCGGAGGAGCCGTATCACACTGTTCAATGCCATTTAAATGTCATTTGTTAGTTATGCCATAAAGCTGAGTAGAGCTGTTCTAATGACATCTTCATCTTTTACGCTTTCATTGTGGTTGCTTCTCTGTTTTGGCTTCTGTGGGATATAAGCAGAGGGACTGGTCCATCTCCGAGCTAAACTAAATTTTATTGTTTTTCCCTCAGTTTTACAGTGTGTAATAAGATATTAAAAGCACAAAGCATACACCTCGGAAATATTCAAGACATATTTTTTTTAGCAGCTACTTGTGATGTATCTAGAGAATAGTGGCTGCAACCGGTTCATGTTAAGATTAATGAACACATTTTAAAGAAACAGTTGGCAAAACTGCTGTGTGTCATCAGAAACGTATTTTAAGACATGTCCTGCCAAAGGCACTCGGTCAGGATACCTTCAGTTTGTCGTTAAAGTAGATGTAGAAGCAGATTTTCCAGTCCAGTTGGTCTATATTTTTATTCTGAAATATAAAACTCTTTTTAAAAATTTTTAAAAAGTATTATTTCAATAAAGCAGAACTTTATCTGTTTTCCATGTTTTCCTAACAGGGAAGGTAGGGAAAAACACTAATTTAAAACCCGGCTTCTAGGGGCTGTATCCCCAAGAAGCTGGTTAGCGCTGGCGTACTAAATCCAGAAGTGGATTCCCATTAGAGATGTGCGCTGACCCCTGTGTTTTGGTTTTGGATCTGGATTCATCTTCGTGTTTTGGCTTTGCAAAACCAAACCACCCTCAAGTGTTTTGGTTTCGGTTGTGGATGTTTTTTTTTTTTTATAAAAAATTTATAAAAAGTTATAAAAACAGTTAAAATCAGGTAATTTATGCAATCCAAAACCTGTAATTTGGATTTAAAATCTAAATTCCACACCGTAGGAAGAACAGAACCGCGACTTGGATCTGTCCGGATCTCCTTAGCAGATCAAAACCGCAACTCAGATCTGTCCGGATTCACAAAATTCGGATTTCTGGAGAACTGAACCGCACATCTCTAATTCCCACTGGAAATGCTTTCTGCTCTTTGCATTCTGGACTGGCTGTCCCAGGAGAAGAAAACGCCTCCCGCTGGGAAAAGACAGTCCAATGTGTAACTAGCATAAAGGGCTTCCAATGTGATGCCAGTGCGTAGTAATGGATATTACTTGGATATAGGAGCTGCAGCCCCTAGGTAAAATCCCCCACTGGTTATAACTAAAATTTGGGTCATGGATAAATAATTTATATTTGGAGTAGAGTACACATCATTCGAAGTTCTAAGCTTCAAAAAATATAAAATAAAATTATATTCTTACCCCAAATGTGTTTAGCTATATGATAGAATCATTATTGACGTCTATATACTGTAGTGACTGAATAATTTCATAAAACCCTTTGAAGCCCTTATAAATTTGTAAGGATGTGAACATGGCTGAGCTCCATGTTGAGATGTGTGTGCGTCTCTCTGACTATTGTTCATTACATCATACAACACTTTCAAAAGTGTTAAAGAAAACAAAAATAATGTGACTCAATGAAAAAGGCGCTAGTGAATAGACAAACATAATTACGTTCCTTTGGAGAAAATAGTGTCCGTGATAGGAGTCCAGGATATTCTTCCTTCTTTATACTCCACCATATACGTGATATCATAGAAATAATAAAAAAATACACATGTGTAATATAGTTTTGATAGTTTATATACGAATAATTCTCAGTGGTGTATTTACATGCATCAAAAGGTTTCTTTTAATTTCACCAAGGTATCTTTATAAATCTCCACAGATGAGGCGCGTACCCCACTCACGGTAAGTATGAAGAACTTTAAACGTATAAAGGTTTCTTTATCGGATATCTTGATGGTTAATCTTCATGTATAAAGTTCCCCGAAAAATATTAATACAGTCCAAGTGAATATAAATAATCCAAATTTTATTACAACAGATCACTCATAACACCAATGAGTGATCATGAATTAAAAAGTATAATGACCCACAAGATGGTCAATCATACATAAAAGATACAAGAAACGCATGGAGGATAATACAAGTCCATAAAAAACATGAAAAAAATAATGAAAAATAAAAATTAAAAAACTTAAAAAATATAAAAATAGATATCGGTACTATGAAAAAAAAGTTACCAGTATCCACCAAAAACTCATCACCAGCTGAAGGTCCTGTGGCCAGCAGCTGGAATGGAGAAATCTGGTGATAAAAATTAAAATATAGCACAGATGGTGGCAAGGTACAAATATTGAATTTTTATATGCAATTTTGAGTTTCTGCATTGAAAGTGATATATGTTATATATTATATCGTTGGATGCTTGAATATGTGTTGTATGCTGAGATTTTTATATATTATTGTGCAAAAGTATATGCTACTCTTGTTTATGTGCTAATGAGTCATAATAAAAATATATTTAAAAAAAAAAAAAATATATATATATATATATAGCACAGAGGATTGTAGAACCTGGCATTTTCGGAGCAAAAAATGCTGCTACTGGGTACCATTAGAAAAAATCCACTGTATATAAAGAGGCTGGCTGTGAATGGTTAAATAGGAAATAGAAATTTGTAGCAATTACAAATAACACGCAGACATAGATTAATCTAGCTGGATGGCAGGAGTCACAAGAAAAAATTTTTTTTTAAATTGCATGGCTGTACTTTTTTAAATTATGCTTATTTTATTTAAACTGCTGCACTACAGTAAAAAATTATGTTTGGTGCTCCTAAAGCTATTCTAAATATGTTCTGTAAAGATCAATTAACTTCCAGTGATTCACTTTAATTGTATTCTTTCAGACAGAAATCTTGATAAAAATTGCATTCAGGAAATGTTTCATATTACCGAGTTTGCTACAATTTTGGTCAGGTCTCCCAGATAATCTCATTACCAGTGAAAGGGAAAGAGGGAGAGAACACTTTAGTGTGGCCTGATTGACTTATATCTCCACAAATACAGACATCTAGATTGGTTGTCAAGAGATAAAGCCTTATATCGCTGGGAGGTTAGTTCATTAGGATAAATTACATCACTTAAATGTATTTAAATGAGCCAATTTAAATATTGTAATTTATTCTAATAACCTTACCTCCGGAGATCTCTTATTTTTCTCTCCACGATCAATATAGATGTCTCTCTTTTGAGATAAGGAAATCAATCAAGTTTTTACTAAATTGGTTTTGCTCTTTCTCAGCAATGAGCCCTACAGTACACTGCCTCACACCAAGAAGTTTGATTTCATACTTATGTACATAATTCTCACTCCTTTCATATACTCCCAATTACTAGGATCCTGCAAAATTGTCCAGATATGCAAATTTTTAGCACAAATTCAATACAGTTCTAAGGCTAACCTATTCTACATTTGTTTTGTTTAAAGCGCAAAGATTCAAATTTATGTTCTATTCTATACCAGATATTCTCCATGAGTATTTAAAATGAAACATCCAAATTAGCAGTCCCACCTAATCACTAACACAGATCTATGGGTATGAGAACTCTTAGCACAGTTCCAGAATGCATCACCAGAACAAGAGAAATTGTCCTAATCTTTGGCTTTGGGTGGTGTCATATGACACAGATTGAATCAGTCCAGGAAAATTCTGTACCTTTATCAAGGGATGGAAGTACAGACTATCTTCTAAACTGTCCCCTTTTATGTAATCTAATAGAGACATGGCAGTTTATTTACTAAGCAGTGGGTTTAAAAATGACAATAGCAAGAAATGTGAATCAATCCAGGTTTAGAATTTTTTAGTGTTGCCGATTTAAATTCAGCATTCAGAGACGCCAAGATGTGATGGCTTTGAAATCCTGCTGTTTAGTAAATATACCCCATGAAGTACATTTTCATTTTCACCATCACGAGGTCTTATACCATAATGTTCCTGGACTGCAACTATACAGAGAACCTGTTGGTGACACCACCTACATTTCTAGGGTATTATGTGGTCTATTTAACAAAGTAGTGATTAATGACTCAAAAAACCTAACATTTCTATTCATGGCATGTGGGTTTCAGTGCTATTTATCATTCATCTATTCAAGGACAGCTACTCAGATTAGCAGCTGCCCCAGCAAAGTCTCCCACTATCGTCAATAATAGTAGCACCGAACATTTACACAAGCCGATTTTCTCCCAGCAGTGTTACTGCACATACAGTACAGTAGGCAATGTTATGTCCTGTGTTAAAGGCTTAATACTATACATTTCCTTAGTACCTAAGTTAGTGGAAATCATGCTGTTTCATTATGATTACTGACGCAAATAGGGTTGAAAAATAGGCCCCTATTTGAGTAAGTGATCCTCCCCGCTGTAGTTACACAAAGCTGAGCTAGGCGATGACACATTACAGAAGAATAGGATATGCACCTCCCAGTAACAAAAGAGCTAATTATCTCTGAAAAGTCAGCATACAGAATGACAGCAATCTTAGCCCAAGAGATAAACAGGAATGTATTGCTTCCGTATAATTATTGGTAAATGCTCATCCTTCCCTGCCCTTCATTTAGGTATCTAGGGCACAAATATGAAACTCATCAAAGCCACATTATAAAATAAAGTGGGAAGTAGAACATCTTAAACAGTTTATACAAAAAGAAAATAATTGATACCTGTCAGTCATGTGCCTGACTGAGCGTTTTCCTAGCTGTTAATGCCTGTACATTTTTATCTATGTTGTTCTCTAAAAGCTACACTAAAACACTTAACACATGCCAACAATAATTGATTTTACATCTTTTAAGTAATCAGTCAACTTTTCCTTTTTCGCCCCTAAAATGCAACTTATTGGAGCCTCATGTATATCTTAAATAATGCACAACAGTATTGTGATATTTCAACTCACTATTTCATGTCATGCAACTTTACATTTATATTGTCTTTTCTTTATAATAGATTATATGTGTGTATGTATATATATATATATATATATATGTATATATGTATATATATATATATATATATATATACAGAGAGAGAAGATGATTCACGCACTTAGTATATACACTCAATCTAGAATAATACAAAATACTCAATCTAGAATGGAGCTACTGGGGTGGAGCTATAGATAAACAATATATATATATATATATATATATATATATATATAGATCCAGATACTCGGCACTAGTCCAAACAAGCAGTAAAGTATGGTCGGTGCACTCTTCAAACAAATATTAAGTCAATCCGGGGTAAGCGGCACTCGAACAATGGCATAAAAAATGCGACAAAGACTCGGCGGTCTAGTCAACATTTCAATTCACAATAGGAATTTTCATCAGGACAACATACAGGTATCAAATTACTTACCTAAATAGACCCATCACTGTCACATCGCAGCTCCGTTTCTCTGTATGGCTTCCGTCAGCATGTGCGCGGCTCCCCGTCGCCCCTGCATGACGTCAGATACCAGAGTCTGGTTGCTAAGATACAAAAGTGAAACAATGTGCAAAGAACATACACGGACACTGGAAACATAGAGATACAATAGGGAAAAATTAATGAAATATACAGCATAAAGGCCATAGATATAAAGAAAGCTAATCTTTGTGGGACCAGAAACCAATTGCAGCAGAATACCAACATAACATCCAAGAATAACATAAGGATATCTGAAAAAAGCTGAAGGACCACAGTATATAATGCAGAACTAGATAAATTGAAAGGGGTATGACGTTACCAAATCAGTCCATATATATGGGAAGGAAAACATCTAAATAATATAGTTAAAAGAAACAGCTTAGGATCAATTGTTCATTCAGTCCCTTAGGACTAAGAGTCTCTAATTTATGTATTCATCTTACTTCTTTTTGTAATATATGTTTAGAGCGGTCTCCACCGCGCAGGGAGTCTGGTACTGTATCGATCATTTTATAGCACAATGTGGAAAGATTATGCTTAGCATCACGAAAATGCTTAGCTACAGGTTGTTCCGATGGTCTGTCCTCCAGGGCTAAGCGAATTGCACTCCTATGGAGCGCCATTCTTTCTTTAAATTGGCGCATAGTTTTCCCAATATATAGGAGCCCACAGGGGCAGCGGATGAAATAGATAACATAGTTAGAAGTACAAGTAAAGACATAGTTGATTTTAATTTTTTTTGCCAGTCTGTGGGTGTGGAAACGTGTCCCCCACTTCCAAGAAGCTGCACGTTGTGCACCCCAGGCACCGATAGTTTACCTGTGTTTTTTGTTAGAAAATGTTGAGCATGTGATGTATTTTCCCAGCTTGAAATATCTGTATGTACAACGCAGTCTTTAATATTTCTGGCCCACCTATAGCATGGTATAAGGGTAGCTTCTTTTAGTAAGGGCAAATCAATTTCATCATTGACTAGAGGCCAATATTTTTTGGCTGCTTTAGTTATTGTGCCACTTGCTGTGGAGTATTGGTTAATCCAAACCAGTGAGTTCTTATTAGTATTTTAATAGTCTTTTTCAATAGAGCTTCTCTAGGAATAGCCAGTGCTTTGTTCCTAGCAGCTAATAGGATTAGTTTGGTGTACCCTCTTTGTGGGAAACGATTCTGCATTAGATTCAACTGTTGCTCTGCATCTTCATTATTTTCGCAGATGCATCTGACCCTGAGAAATTGAGAGAAGGGCAAGTCTCTCTTTAGTCCTGGCGGATGGTGACTTGCCGCTGATAGTAAGGAGTTGCAGTCCATTGGTTTATGGTAAATAGATGTTACCATACCATCCTCTTTGCGTGTTATTAGAACATCCAAAAAATTAACCATGTCTTTACTAATGTCATACGTAAATTTAATATCCGAGTCCAGCTGATTTATTTCATTCATAAATATGATAAATTCCTCCTCAGTTCCAGTCCATATGGCAAAGATATCATCTATGTATCTTTTGAAATCTAAAAATTTGCTAGCCACCTGCGTGTTACTAAAAAGTAGGTCTTTCTCTAATGAAAACATGAAAGAATTTGAGTATGCTTCGGCTACACAAGAACCCATAGCACACCCTTGTCATTGCATGTAGAACTCGCTGTTAAAAATAAAGAAGTTCCTAGTTAGAGTCAATTTTAATAGATCCAGGAAGAAGTTGATATCAGGGCCAGAGTATAGAAGATTATTAGTCAACAATCTTCTCATCGCATCAATACCTCTCACATGTGGGATGCTGGTGTATAGATTGACCACATCGATTGTTACCATGCAAAAATCAGGTGGCAGTGAAGACTGTCGTATCTTTCAGATAGGTACTTTCAATCTGAATAACCAATTGTAAATATGTATCAAGGAATTTGGATACTCCCTAATATAAACTATCTCTCGCCGAAATTATCGGGTGCCCCGGTGGATGTTCACTATTTTTGTGTATTTTGGGTAACAAATAGAAAAGCGGCACCCATGATGTCTCATTCAATAAAGTGGTTGCTACACTTTTTTTAATAATGCCCTGATCTACCTCTTCCTCCAAAAGATGTTTCAATTCATTGTAACATGCATCAGTGGGATCTCTCTTCAGACGTTCATAAATGCTAGTATCATTTAATTGACGGTATGCTTCGATTTTATAATCATTGATGTCCCATACCACAATCCCACCTCCTTTGTCCGCTGGACGTATCACAATATCGTTATATTCAGTGAGATTTTTTTAAAGCAATTCTTTCTCTATGTGATAGATTATTAGTGATAACTGGAGATAGTGTAGACATGGCTTCAATTGTTTTCTGCATCACCTTGGTGAATGCTTTGATGTTAATATTATTTGACGGGGGATGAAACATCATTTTAGGTTTAACTGAACACTCTGTCGAAATGGTCATGTCAAGTTTTTAGATTTCACGATACCCAAAATATTCTTTTAAATGAAGTTGACGATTAAATTTACTCAAATCAATTTTGCTTTGTAGACAATCATGTGCGGATGTTGGTACAAAGTTTAAGCCCCGTTTCAGGACTTTCCCCTCATCATCAGTCAGTATGTGAGAAGAGATATTAAAGATTATCTTCTCATCCTTGGATTCCTTTTTCCTTTGCCGCGTGCACTGTTCACCCCTCTGAGTAAAGGGTCTTTTATGTAGTCCCTCGTTGCTCTTGTAGTAATTCCTAAAGGGGGACGAGATGTTGTGTTTGTTCCATTTGCTCAAGCACATTCCGCTTCACTATTTGATGATGGTGATTCTCCTGAAATATCTGTTTCTAATGGGAAACGTCTATTTCTCCTGAATTTATTATATTGTTTGGACCGATTAAAGGGGGTGCTAGGCCCCCCATAAACCCGTTTATCTTTGTAATCCTTATTCACAATGGCTAGCTTATTTTTTTAAACTGTACCAAATCTTTTTTATATTTATTAACCTGTGCTTCCAGTTTATCCAGCCAGATGCCAGTGGGATCCTCAGTAAATTAATTTAAATGCTAATCCTCATATGCTTTAATTTTATCCCTGACAAGATTTAATTCTCTTGTTGATTCTTCTACAACAAGAAGAATAAGATCAAATGACGCTTTATTGAGGATCGCGGGCCATTTTCTACAAAATTCTGAGTTGTTACATCCTATTGTGGGAATGTTTTTTATTCTAAAACCACGAGGAATCTTTTCACTTCTGAAGTAATAAGACAGCATAACACCGTGCAAGTAAAAATCCAGTTCACGTTTTTTTAATTTAAGTAAAGCAAAAAAGTGTTGTTGTGCTGACTCCGCTCCAGCAGTAATCTCCAAGTCTTCCCTAATAAGGATTTTGTTAATTTCGTCCTCTGAAAAAGTAAGAGTATCTCCTAATGGAAAGTCAAAGTCCAGTATCTCTGTATTCTCTGGTTGTATAGAATTTGTAAGTGTAGTTCCCTGAGACATCACCACACCACAAGTGAACACAAAAAGCTAAAAACTGCCACACACTTAGGTGTGGTAATAAGTAGATAAAGAAATGGGGTCTGTGCCTTAGTAAGTTGTATTCCGATGTTGGAAGAACAATTGATATAGATTCAGATACTCGGCAATAGTCCAAATAAGCAGCAAAGTATGGTCGGTGCCCTGTTCAAACAAATATTAAGTCAATCCGGGGTAAGCAGCACTCGAACAATGGCATAAAAAATTAGACAAAGACTCAGCGGTCTAGTCAACGTTTCAATTCACAATAGGAATTTTCATCAAAACAACACACAGGTATCAAATGACTTACCTAAATAGACCCATCACCGTCACACCCGAAGGTGCAGCTCCATTTCTCTGTATGGGTTCCGTCAGCATGTGCGCGGCTCCCCATCGCCCCTGCATGACGTCAGATACCAGAGTCTCATTGCTAAGATACAAAAGAGAAACAATGTGCAAAGAACATATACGGACACTGGAAACATAGAGATACAATAGGGAAAAATTAAAGAAATATACAGCCTGCAACATCTTGCCTGTGAACACTGCACTGTCCAGTATACCTGCCTGTGGTGGGGAAATAAAGCTTCTGTTGGATTTTACCCGGTCTATGTGATAGTTGTCACATTATATATATATATATATATATACAAATCAAATGCCCGGCACTGTGGGGCCCAGTCAGGCTAGCTTGCTCTGGTGCCCTCCTTTAGGGGGCAAATACCTCCATATACACCAAGCAGAAATAGGGCGGCACTCAGAGTCTTCATCCAAATGAACTTTAGTGGTTTATTAATATGAACAATCAGTATCCTGACGATGGGGCTGCGGACCCCGAAACGTTGATCATGTTAATAAACCACTAAAGTTCATCTGGATGAAGTCTCTGAGTGCCACTCTGTTTATGCTTGGTGTGTATATATATATATATATATATATATATATATATAGTATTTAGAAAAGAAAGCACTCAAATTGGCCTTTGAAATAGTTACTGAGAGGTTCAGGAACTGCTTGTTCCTGCTGAAATATAGCCTTTTATATATACCATGATTAAAGTGAAAAAAATATCTATCTATCTATCTATCTACGCTAATAGCATCTCTGCTGCATCTTTGGATGCAGCAGCATTGCTAAAATGTGCAGCCTTCTGAGTAAGCCGATGTTTACTCAGAATAGCCACCCGAACTTCACTTTTGAGATCATTAAATCTGCATCGGAAAATGCAGACGCTGGCCTCAGCACTCCCATAAGGGACATTCCCATCGGCACCCCCTACCTTCCCCCAAATGGTTGCCGACTGTCACTCACCTGACATCTGCCACTTCATATTCAACTCCATGATGAGCCTGGACTTTGGGTGCCTTTGGAAGTGCAGAATGAAACTGGTTGAGTATGAGTGGTTTCAATAAAGAAATATGGAAGGAATTTGGTATTCTCAGGAAGTGAGGTAGCTTAAGTTTGAATGAAACCGGGTTGATAACATGCTCTATGGCAAATGGTCCAATGTAGCGGGGCACAAATTTCATGGATGGAATGCTTAACCCCAGGTTTCATGTAGAGAGCCAAACTTGATCTCGTTGCTTGGGACTAGGAACTGCTCTCCTCTTCCTGTTAGTGAACTTCATGTACCACTCAGAATCCTTCACCAAGGAGGCACGCATCTCTTCCCAAATCTTGGAAATGTGCAGTCAGCAGCTGGAACCTGTGTGGCAGGAAGTGGCTGAAACAGCAACTCAAGGGTGAAGGCCATAAGTGGCATAAAATGGCATGGAACCAGATGAAGAATAGTACTGATTGTTGTGACAAAAATTTCAATCAAGGAAGCACTTCAGCCAAGTTTTCCTGAGAGGTGGACACGTATAAATAAAGAAATGACTTCAGATCTTGGTTGACTCTTTCCATCTGGCCATTAGACTGGGGATGGGAGGCAGTAGAAAAATTAAGCTTGACTTGAAGTGAAGAACACAAGGAATGACAAAACTTGGTGACAAACTGCACTCCCTGGTCAGAGTTGATTTCCAGAGGTAGTCCATGGAGTCTGAAGATTTTGTGTATTAATACTTCAGCCAACTTGGGATCTGACGGAAGATCCATGAGGGGTATGAAGTGAGCCATGTTGGTGAACCGGTCAACTACAGTACCACCCATATGGTGTTGATTTTGTTTGAAACTGGAAATGAAGTACATCAACAGATGTGACCCCGGTTGTGGAACAGAAAGAGGAAGTAACTGCCCAGCTGAAGACTGTCAAGGCACTTTATGCTGGGTGCACTTGTTACAAGAGGCAATGAAGTCATGGACATTTTTTCTGAGAGAGGGCCACCAGTAAGACCTGGAAATTAACTCAAAGGTATTTTGTATGCCTGCATGACCTGCAAAGCAGGAAGCATGAGCCCAAAGTAGCAGTTTCTTGCGTAATGCAGGATTGCCGAGAGTTTTCCCAACAGATGGTGAGGATTCTACTCCGACTGTAGAGAAAACCACTGGATCAATTATAAGATACTTCTCAGTGGATGTAGTCTCATTTTCTTGCTCCATGGAGAGAGAGAAGTCATCAGCCTTTCAGTTCTGGGCCCCTGGACAAAAAGACAATTTGAGGTTAAAGCATGGGAAGAAGAGAGTCTATCTGGCTTGCTTAAGATTCAGACAATGGGCTGTCTTAAGAAATAAGAGGTTTTTGTGGTCTGTGAGAATGGAAATGGGATGCACAGCTCCTTCCAAAAGATAGCACCACTCCTCCAAGGCTAACTTAATAGCGAGAAGTTCTTGATCCCAATAGAGTAGTTGCACTCAGCCAGAGTGAATTTAAAAAAAAAAATCCACAGATGCGAAGAAGACAATTAGGAGCGCATTGAGAGAGCACAGCTCCGCCTCCTATGGAAGAAGCATCAACTTCCAAGACTAATGGCTGTGTGACATCAGGTTGATGAAAACAGGAGCTGAAATTAACTTCTATTTGATTTTTTGGAAGGTTTTCTTTTGCTTCCTTTGACTATCGGGATGGATTGGCACCTTTCTGGGTAAGAACGGTAATAGGTGCAAGGATGGTGGAAAGTTTGCAAACCCAAGGCAGCGCTGAACAGTCTTAAGTGTATTAGGAAGTGACCATTCTTGAATTGCTTGAAGTTTTCCTGGGTACATTTTAAGACCAGAACCTGATATGATATATCCCAGGAAGGGAATAGACGACTTCAAAGACACACTTCTCCAATTTGCAGTAAAGATGATTTGAACAGAAACATAGTATATAGGTATAGAGAAAAGAAGACTCTTGTTTTGGGGGCACTCAATATGTGTATTAAAGTATTAAAATTTAACTATTAATTGGTATAGGACTAAAATGTAGGTTTACACACAAAAAAACAACAACATATAGATATAGACAGTGGTTGCCAGTGAATGAAACCATAAAAAATATACACTCATACGTGAGTAACAATGATAGTATGGATGAAGGCGAATATTGAGAAGCAAAATATTAATCCATTAGTGGTATTCTAATAGTACATGCTGAAAGAATGTTTATACACTCGATAATGAGTAAATTAATCTGTGTAAACACGGATATATGAAAAACCAAACAATTAGATCCATTGGGTACCATTTGATATATAGATAGATACAATAGATTCTTATACTATATATCAGAAAAACCTTCTCCTAGGCATGCAGGGTTATGTTAAGAATATAGAAAAACATGTCATGTCATAATGCATATGAGGAAATACATAGGTAAGGTAACGCATTCTGATGATTTGTATCCAATTCTAGTAATTTAGATAGATAGCGTCACCAAAGCAGTACCAGTTAGTTAATTATAAAACATCTTGCATGTGATTTGATAATATAATTCAACAAAAAATAGTACTTCCTAAAACATCCTTGGGACATATGCGATGGATTGTCACCTAGAAGAATTGGCAAGTTAGATATTGCAATGTCAGAAATCGTAATGAAAATGTACAAAATAGTGATTCACAATGGCGCTAGTCACAATACAACATGAAATTACTATCAAAGGCTCTTACTCTATTGTAATTAAGCCTATTTCTGTTCTTGTTGATTCTGAAGATCTTCTTTCAATGGTTATCCAATCATGGATTCTTCCCAAATATCTCTTTTATTTGCACATCACACTCACATTGAAATATAAAATACAGGCATATAACACCATATGGGTGTAATGTGGATATCCACACAATCAATTACCCTCCTGGAGTGTATAGGTAAAGGGGCTGCAAAGAGTTCCAGAATTCTGTTCTCCTCCCTTCACCCACAGTCGGGATAATGATAGCGCGATTCTCTATAAGTCCTTGTGTCTCCAGCTTAACGCGTTTCGGAACGATGTCCTTCATCAGAAGCCTGGTGACACTCTGTCCTATTACATCTATTTATACCTCAAACAATCAAAAAATCAACAATCGGTGTATCCCATTTTTCCCGTTACAATTCATCTAATAGGGAATGATGTCATCAGTCCTCGACATCCATCCAAATCCCCTTCACAAAGAAACCACTGTAAACATTGTCCAAGAGATAAAAAAGGCCATAACACTGCCCTTCTGGAGATCCCCACCAAACCCGATCCCTCAGTCATCCTCCGGCAACTGAGTTATACATTACGTCCGTCTAACCGGAAGTCGGCGATCGCTCTACCGGAAGTTCCTTTGTTTGCATTTCACAGTCTTTGGTGTGTGTTCCATAGTCCACTGGACACGGAAGTCATACTATTAGCATTCCACACTTTCTATATTGCATTCCAAATGCCATAGATAAAGGATCACCGGATCAGAGATAGTATGATCACAATACATTAAACTGGCTTGTATTTCAAATTGCATCAATCAAGTACATTCGTACATGTTGTCCATAAATACATATTAAAAAATGCAGAGAAAAAACAATACATTTTATAGCAGCTTATCATTCTCTTCGAAAAAAAAGATCAGAGAAATTCAGAGACAAAACACCAATTAAAACAATATACTATATAGCAGCTTATCATTCTATTATATTAAAAAACCATATAAAAAATGTAAAACTTATAGAAACCATTTGATTTCAGAATACACTTCAAGTAGTTTTCCTCCTGATCCCCTTCTGGGAAGAAGATCCACTCACAGCAATAGCAGCAGCAACAGGCGTAGTCATCAAGGATCCTTCTGAGGAATCACGGATAGGAGAGGAGTCAATCATGCTTCGAATAACAACATTGGATGCAGCAGGACTACTCCCGATGACGAATGAGGATGTTGATGATGCAGGTGCTGGTGTTGGAGATCGAAGGCGCTTGGATCCCACAGAGCGGGAGCAGGTAGGTGACACTGGATTTGTTACATTTTGAGTTTTGGAACTTGGCAACATACACTTTGATATTTGATGAACGTGCTCCAAGTGACGTAACAAGGAGGAGGTTACTAGGTGGTTTAGGTCCCTCCCTCTACTCAATCTTGCTTGGCAACAGTTACATATGGCTTGACAACTGTTGTCTGGATTGGGGTGGAAATAATTCCACACGTGAGAAGTGGATTTTTTTGTATTTTGTCCCGGCATGACAACAATGGGCTTTGGCTTTTTCAATGCATGGGCAACAACTGTTGCCTTACTTACACAAAGGACATCCTCATCATCAACATCCTCATCACCAACATCTTCATAATCAACATCTTCATCATCAACATCCTCATCATCCTTAGCACCTTCAACTACCAAATCCTCCTCCTCCATGTGCAATTCCACAGAAGCATCCTCACTGACTACGTCTGCAAGATGTTGACTGCCCTTCCCCACATTTACAGAGGGCACACAAATGTTGGAACTTGGAGGATCCTCCAGTACACTAGTATTTAGGTCTGGCTCACACATGGCAACCGCAGACACACTTGCACTCTCCTCGGGAATCTGTGATTTCGATTTCTCAGGGCACACAGTTGGTTTTTCCGGAGCTGTCTTACTCTTCTTAACAACTTTCAATGCTTTAATGGTACCACCACCACTACTACTACAAGCAGAAGGGCTATCAGAACCAGCAGTCAACATAAATAAAGGCCAAGGCTTATACTTTCCTTGTCACTTCATGTAGTGAATGGCATATTGCCAATTTTTTGTTTATCTAAAGGCAACTTGCCGTTCGATTTTTTTTCTTTACTACAGTAAAAGTAGCTTTACCATATCCATGGTGTGACTTAAGCCCTGGGGCATGGGCCTTCATAGAGGACAAGGAATTTGATGGACTTGCATTATCATGATGACTGCTGGCGGCAGCTACAACATGTGGTTCTTGGCCTTGCTCTCCTGTCATGTGACAGCCCTCCATATTTTATGTGGTCTTGAAGCAGCATCACAAGCACCAATAGTGTAGCCAATGTGTGGTTACAAAATTCACACACGTGCAGTCATGCACACACAGAACAAAATGTGACAAAAAAAGACACTATTTGTTTTATTTTTTTTCGGGTCCACAACTTGAGCCCAGCGCACCGATTGAAGATGACTGGAGTCGGGCAGCACTAGGTTGCAACTTGCGTTGCTGGCTGTATCTTGTGCAGCTAAGCCTAACACGCACACACACACAGAACAAAATCAGAGCAAAAAAAAATACACTATTTGTTTTATTTTTTGGGGGGTCCACAACTTGGGCCCAGATCACCGATTGATGATGGCTGGAGTTGGGCAGCACTAGGTTGCAACTTGCGTTGCTAGCTGTATCTTTTGCGGCTAAGCCTAACACGCACACACACACAGATCAAAATTAGAGCAACAAAATACAGTATTTAGTTTTTTTTTTGGGTGGTCCACAACTTGGGCCCAGAGCACAGATTGATGATGAATGGAGTTGGGCAGCACTAGGTTGCATTGCTGTATCTTCTGCAGCTAAGCCTAGCACACACACACAGAAAATAAATAAAAAATCAATATATATATATTTTTTTGGAGGGGTCCAGAATTTGGGCCCAGATGGACACAGCAGACAGCACAGCACCAGCCCAGATGGATCAGCTCTAGCCCAGATGGATGCAGCAGACAGCACAGCACCAGCCCAGATGGATCAGCAACAGCCCAGATGGACACAGCAGACAGCACAGCAGTGACAGCACCAGATAGATCAGCAGTGCACTAGCCCAGGACAGAGCAAACAGCACAGCCCAAGAACAGCACCAGCACCTCTCCCATCCCTACACTACCCACCCTCCCTGTTCAGTCTCCACAGTCGGAGTGAAATGGCGTCCACCGCGTGGTCCCTTATATACAGCATACAGTAGATCATAAGGATGAAAGCTCGCGAGCCACCAGATTTTTGACTTTATGGTTTTGCCTTGGCTTGAGATCTGGGTCTGGTAGTTGAACCGAACACATGTTCGGTTCTCACCCTGGATCTCAAAATTTGAGAGGGTTCGGATCTCTGAGATCCAAACCTGCTCATCTCTAGTTAAATGTGGTCTTCCACTCTCCTTCCTGAATTCATATGAGATTATATGCTCCTTGCAGGTCCAATTTGGTGAAAATTGTGGCTTCACTGACTCAAAAAGCTCTGTGATCAGAGGGAGAAGATAGCGGTTTTTAATGGTGATGTAATTCAGACCCCTGTAATTGATGCAGAGGCGCAAACCTCCATCCTTTTTTTTAACAAAAAAGAATCCCACACCAGTGGGAGAGGTAGAAGGGCATATGAACCCTTTTTACAAATTCTCTTTGCACTCTCCCTTCTGCATTCAAACATGCTCTTGTCTCCCCCATTCTTAAAAAACCTACCCTTGATCCTAACACTCTCGCCAACTACCGACCCATCTCTCTCCTCTCTTTTGCCTCCAAACTGCTTGAGCATATTGCTTACAACCAACCTGACCACCTTTCTTTCCTCCCACTCCCTCCTTGACCCTTTTTAGTCTGGCTTCCATTTTCTCCACACCACTGCAACTGCCCTTACGAAAGTCAGCAATGACTTCCTTGCTGCAAAATCCAAGGGCCACTACTCTCTGCTCATTCTCCTTGACCTCTCTGCTGCTTTCGACACTGTGGACCACCCTCTCCTGCTGCAAATCCTTCACTCCATTGGTGTACATGACACTGCCGTCTCCTAGCTGTCCTTCTACCTCTCTGACTGATCCCTCTCTGTCTCCTCATGTGACTCCTCTTGCCCCCCACATCCTCTTACAGTAGGAGTTCCCCAAGGTTCTGTTCTTGAACCTCTCCAATTCTCCCTCTTTACTTCCTCTCTAGGTGAACTCATCAGCTCTTTTGACCTCCATTATCATCTCTATGCTGATGATACTCAAATCTACCTTTTCTACCTTGACCTCTCCCCCTCTCTCCTCACTCGTATCTCAAACTTTCTCTCTGCTATATCTTCCTGGATGTACCAGTGTTTTCTTAATCTTAATATGTCTAAGAATAAGATGGTAATCTTCCCACCCTCCCGCATAACCTCACTTCCCACTATTTATTTATCAATTGACGGCACAACTATTTCCTCTAGCCCCAAAGTGCACTTTCTTGGAGTTATTTAAACCACATATTCAGAACCTCTTGCAGTCCTGTCATTTCCTTCTCAAAAATATTTCCAGGAACAGACCCTTTCTCCCCCAGGATGCTACTAAGATCCTAGTACACTCACAGATCATCTCCAGATTGGGCTACTGTAACCTCATCCTATCAGGCTTCCCCAACTCCCATCTCTCTCCTCTCCAGTCTGTTCTCAATGCTGCTGCTCGGCTCATCTTTCTCTCCAAATGCTGTACATCTTCCTCCCCTCTCCTGCAAGACCTCCATTGGCCCCCCTTCCCCTTCAGAACCCAATTCAAGGTTCTCACACTTGTTTACAAAGCCCTCACCCATCCCTCTCCCATTTACATCTCTGACTTCATCTCCCTTTACTTTTCTGCCCGCCCTCTTCGTTCCACAAATGCACGTGGTCTATCATGCCAACTGATTACTTCTTCCCACTCCCGCCTCCAAGATTTTGCCCATGCTGCTCCCCACCTTTGGAACTCTCTCCCTCTCCTCATCAGACTCTCCACCTCTCTACAATCCTTCAAACAGGCTCTCAAGACCCACTACTTCATCAAAGACTTTGAGCTCTCATCCTAACTTGCTGCTACATGCTCCTTCCTCCATGTCTACTCCATCTGTGTCATGCATGTTTGTCTGCCCCTCCCCTTTAGTATGTAAGCTCTTGCGAGTAGGGCCCTCTACCCTCTTGTGCTTCTCCTTACTTTATTTCATCTACTTCTTACTCCTTATTAGGGCGCCTAATACTTGGTTGCTTATGCTCTGTGTACATATTTGGGTGTTATGGTCACCAATGTAGCAATGTATGTTATCCATGTCCTTGTCCTGCATTGTATTGTATTGTACTGTAAGTCACTTGTCACTTTTTTGTTTATGTACTTTGTAAGGTGCTGCGGAACACTTGTGGTGCCATATCAATAAACAATGATAATAATAATAATATAGTCACTCATGGCCTTTGATTCTGGGAGTGATAGTGGATAAATTCACCCTCTGGGAGGAGATTTAAATCAATTGGACAATCCCATTCACGGTGAGGAGGAAGTACATCAGCACCAGTTTTACTGAAAACATCAGTGAATTCTTGATAAGGAGGAAGAGGAATATCCGGATGAGACGATACTGCAGAGCTTTTGTAGACAAGAACTGAAGCAGGAAGATCCCCAGGTGGTAATTTGTGAGGTTCGCCAGTCGATTTGAGGATTATGCAGATGGAACCAGGGCAAGCCCAGAACTATGGAATGGGTATGACAAGAAAACTTAAAAGTTCAGAGTGCAGAGCACTAATCTTGACTAGCAGAAGTCAAATCTGAAGGGTAATTGTACCATCTAGGATGTGGCTTATATCAACCGCTGTGAGGTAGATAGGATAAAGAAGACTATCAGTTAGTAATGCCCACCACTGGACTAATTCGGATGTGACAAAGGTGCCAGCTGCGCCTGAATCCAACAGCACAGAGACTTGCATGAAGCGCTTGGCTACTTGAAGAGAAACTGAGAGAATGTAGTCGGTTTTCTTTGGAGAGGAATGAACTACTCAGAACTTAGCCTCTCCTTGCCAAGCTAGGAGTGGGAGTTTCCCGGATGCTTGGGGCAATTGTTGAGCTTATGAAAAGGAGCAGAACAATATAGACAGCAATTGTCAGACTGTCACCTTCGGCGTTCTTCCTGTGATTGGTGAGAATGGTTAATTTGCATTGGTTTGTCTTTGGAAGGAGAAACTGACTGAGGCAATAGTGTCGCCCGAGGCTTAGGATGAATGAATCTCCCTCTCTCAATAGCTCGTTCTTTAAAACGTAAGTCAACCTTGGTGCACAGGGACATCAAGTCCTCTAACTTGTCCGGGAGATCACGAGTAACAAGAACATATTTAATTTTGTCGGATAAGCTACAGTATTCCAGGAGGCTGCATAGATTGCTCCATCATTCCAAGAGAGATCTGATGCCAGTATTTGAAACACTACCAGATACTGGCCTACAGAATTTAACACTGGCACAGATGTAAAAGGTCTGAAGATGTAGATAACACTCTCCCACAGTGATTTGTGGGCAGGTGAGGCAGAGTCTTTCCTGTCACACTTAGATATATTTCAGAGTTTTAACTATCAAAATTATAAGAAAGACGTAAAGAAAATATTATAAATTTCTTTGTATTATTCTAATAATTTTTATAGTCAAAACTCTGGAGAACCTTTTCCACACATCCCTGATCAAAACACACCAAATTTCCAGCACTATATACTGCTGCACCTTTGTGTAATGCCCACATGAACCCTCAGGTTCTGTAAATCTGGGTCTGATACAAGCCAGTGCCTCCCCAGCCATTTACCTCACTGCACGTCACTGCTCACTGCATGTCACTGCACGTCTCCCAGGCTCGTTGAAGATTCAGCAGAATGTTAGGATGGGATCCGATCTTTCCCAAAAGGGTGAAGCCCAGTCTAAGGTGGATCCAGATGTAGGGAGATGATATATGCCACATGGGTACGATCTGTAGGAAAATTGCTGGGTTGGAGCTCAAACTGTATTTCACATTGATTTAGGAAACCCCTGCAATTTTTGGGGTTCCCATCAAATTTTGTAGGAGTAGGAATGTGCAGACGAGGTGCCGCTCAGGAAAGTGAAACTGGAGAAATCAGAATGGATGAAGCGGCAGTTCCTGAGCCTGAGAAGTGGAGATGTTGCCCATAGCAACCAATCAGATTCTACTTAACATTTAACTACCACCTTCTAGAAGATAGTAGC
Source organism: Taudactylus pleione (assembly GCA_031769625.1). Lineage (NCBI taxonomy): Eukaryota > Metazoa > Chordata > Amphibia > Anura > Myobatrachidae > Taudactylus > Taudactylus pleione. The sequence goes on along the minus strand of JAUIMM010000104.1, from coordinate 4,378,456 downwards.
TAGAATCTGAATGGTTGCTATGGGCAACATCTCCACTTGTAAAAACTGTCACTTTAGTAATTTACCCCTAAGAGTGGGTTGGATGTTATCCAGCCAGTTAGTCAGTTGATGAAGGAACTGAACCACCTTACACTGTGCAGCCTTTTGGTGGTATAGGCAAGCAACAAGATCAGGTGTAAACCCAGCAGCTTGTGCCTGATTCTTGGCTGGATCCATAGTGCCAGTACAAACTGTCATGCCTGAGATTTGGATTTGATCAGAACAGGCCTGGGAAGATGAAGAGGAGACTTGGGAGGTGTGGCTGAAACTGGGTGGCTTGAGCCAGGACTTCCTCATGTATGATATGAGGAGTTATATGAACAGTAGAGGATGATGGCCCCGAAGGCGAGGACAGTAAAGTAAATGTCAGCAGGTTGGAATGGGAACTGGATATATGATACTGAAGAGATGGACAGAATCGGATTAGGACACAAGATGCTGGACTGAGAGCTGGATCAGCTGAGACCGATGTTGAAGAATTCAAGAACTTGATCAGTTTGAAACTGATGTTGGTGAATTGAAGAACTTGATCGGTTTGAGACCAATATTAATGAATTGAAGGACTTGATCAGTTTGAGACCGATGTTGATGAATTGAAGAACTTGATTGGTTTGAGACCGATGTTTGAGGATATCGAATGGAACCGGTATTTGCAGATATCGGATGGGACCGATGTTTGGAGATATTGGATGGGACCGATGTTAGAAGATATCAGCTAGGACCATCGGAGGCAAATAGAAACAAGTCTCTGTGGTAAAACAAGACTGGAGTGTTAGATGGAATAGAGATTTATACCAGACTGGAGTTTTAGATGGAATCGAGACTTCTAACCAGACTTGGAACTGGAATTACACAGACAGTAACATTCAGATACAGAGTACCTGGGAGCTCAGATTGGATGCTGCGATCAGCTGGTCTGGGTGCAGCGCTCTGAGTGGAGGAAGAGCATCAGGTGACAGAGTCCAACATGTGGTTTAGGAGGGAACTCTTGCATGCAGCTCGTGTGCCATCATGCTGGGAAGACATGCTGTGAGCCATCTCCATGCTCAGTGACAGGACACTGAGTGGATGGGGCAGGAGCAGCACAGACAAACCTCAGCACCAGCTGGAAGTGATGCACAGCACGAGTGGACCTCGGTGCTAGCCTGGACAGACGCCGAAGAGGTAAGAAAGTGGTTTTTAAGGGTCAGAGTGTGACAGTTAGAGTGGAGACACTTCTTTTAACTAGACAGACACAGTGTGAGTGACAGCTTTGCAGGCTTGCAGTGCAGAAATGCAGTGTGGGGATTGGTTGATTTATACAAAGGGGCAGTACCAATGAGGTCACAGTAAATCAAATGCCTGACGAAACATTGGATTCATGACAAAAAATGTCAGCTTAATGGTTCTTTAATGCATTGTTTTTTCTGTGAGGCACCACAGTATGGCACCAGTATGGAACAAGTCATCTCAATACATTGATTAAGGTTTATTTATATTTTACTGCCCCCTGTTATGGGGTACAAATCTGTCCAATTTGTGAGATATAAAGCAGGGCCGAAACTAGGATTTTTTTCACCCGGGGCAATACAGTAATTTGGCACCCCCTGGTAATTTGCCCATAGTAATGCCCCCTGTAGCAGTGCCCCTATAATAATGCCCCCTTCAGAAGTGCACCGATAGTAATGCCACCTGAGGTAATGCCCCTGTAGTAGTGCCCATATAGTAATGCCCCTGTAGTAGTGCCCATATGGAGATGCCCCCCTAGTAATGCCCCTGTAGTAGTGCCCATATGGTAATGGCCCCATTGTAATGCCCCTATAATAGTGCCCATACAGTAATGCCCCCATAGTAGTGCCCATATAGTAATGGCCCCATTGCAATGCCCCTATAATAGTGCCCATATAGTAATGCCCCCATTGTAATACCCCTGTAGTAGTGCTCATATTGTAATACCCCTGTAGTAGTGCCCATATTGTAATGCCCCTGTAGTAGTGCCCATATGATAATGCCCCCATAGTGATGCCCATGTAGGTAGTAGTGCCCATATGGTAATGCCACCATAGTGATGCCCCTGTAGTGCCACTTACAGAAAAGAAAAAAACATTACTTACCCTAAACCCCACTCCTGCGCCGCCGCCGTCCAGTCTGCCCGGCTGCTCAGACCTATGGGAGAGACGTCATGACATCTCTCCCACAGTGCCCGTGGGGAGAGCTAGAAGCTGGAGTTCAGGAGAGAACTCCAGCCTTCGCCTACCGCGGCGCTGCAGGAAAGGAGCTGGGCGCACGCTGGTAATAAAATCTCAGCGGGCATCCGGGTTGCAGCCTCCCTGCGGCACCAGGCTGGAGGACACTGGTGCCGGGTGCAGCGGCACACCCGGTGCATGTGCACCTCCAGCCCCCCCCCCCTAGTTGCGGCCCTGTATAAAGTCATGGCTATATGTATATGAACTGTCATGGCTATATGTATGACATATATTTAATATTACCCAGGGGGCATGTTCTATACTAACATCTTTAATAACTTCTCCTTTTATTGCATTCCTATTACAAACAACGTCACATGCTCTTTAATATGCACAAACTCTTCAGCTAACTTCCAGATTCCATCACGACATCTGATCCCACGCTCTATTCACTTAACAAAGTTAAGAGATTCTTGTCACATCTCTTTTTTTAAAATCTCACTGTTAAAAATGAAATATCCTTTATATTCATTCTATAATAATATCTTGCGTCTTTACCAGAAAATGGATTAAAAAAATGCAGTCTTTTTTTCCTATCCCAGAAAACTAATGTTAAATGAAATATGTAGAAGTAAGGATTATATTTAAAGGAAAACAACAGATAAGATGTTAAATGAATAAAACAAACGAAACAAAAGCAAACTAATATCCTTTGGATAGGACACTATTTTAGATAGTTACATTATCACATAAGTATATGTACTGTACACTTTTCTTATATTTTATTGTTATAAACTGTGTTTTCTCACTAAATTACATGAGTAGCCCAGTGTTGCAAATATGCTTTTTGCTGTTAACGCAATTATTAGTTATAGCTAAAATATGTGGCATGTGATAACTTGGTGACATACATTATCCAGTCATAGTGCAACATACGGTACAACTCTGCCCCAACTGTACATCATGGGCATACTTTATTCTGTTTGTTTGCGTATGCATTGCAGTGTGCGTGCACGAATTAGCTATTGCGATGGGTACTGCGTCTGCAGAGGCTACGCAGACCCAGAGCACAGTGATTGACAGGAAGTACCATTTGTGGGGGTGACGGAGGTGTGGTCGGGCGAACGAAGGCGTGCCTGTGCATTCGGACGCCTTTGCATGGGCGTGCATATATTATCCACTGCAATACCATATGCAGCCTGAGGCCTCATAGCGTGTGCCGAAGTAAGCAATTCCTGAGTGAGGTCTGACCTGCCTTAACTGTGCTTATGGGTCCGATGTTACTCTATGTTACGATTGTTTCGCTATATTGCCCAAGTAAACGGATGTGTGTAAGGGGAAGTGGGCGTTCTTATGTTAGGATGTGATTGCATTGCGATTGCAAACATTTGCAGAACACCGCTGATATTAGCAACTGCACTGCATGCGTATTGGCAGAATAGTGATCCTTGCTGACTCAGGCCCTCAGTCCCGCTGCGATAGTATGCTAATCCATTGCAATCGCAATGCTGCCGCTGCACTACATAACGGCGCCCACTTTACCTTACACACATCCGTAATGTTTAGCAGGACTGCGATATCATCAGTACCCTCGCAGCCTCATGCACACGCTGAATCAGGCCCACAGTTCTTTGACCAAAGGACCTGATTCCGACTCACTCTCTAGGAGGTGTTCGCTTGTAGCTGGCTTTTCGCATTGTGCACATGTATATGTGAACCAGTGCGAGAAATCGGGAAGCGAATGCTTGCTGCGCATAGACAGCCCAGTAGAGTGAGTGACAGGAGAAGACGTTTGTGGCTGGTCATTATAAACGGGGGAGTGGAGGTGCGATTGCAGGAGTGGTTGAGCTTCTTAACGCCATTTCTGAGGTGTGCATAATTAGCAGGCAGCATCATAGTACACGTCACCTGGTTGAATTTCACTCTGAAGCCATCGCATACACTTGGATGGTTGCATACACTTCCTGGAGATGACGTGCGCAAGTGGGCGTCTTTAGATAGGCTGGTGGGCGTCTGCACAAAGTGATCGCACGCCAAGACATAGTGGGGACCTGCTTATGTCTTGCCGTGCGATCACCTGCCTTGCTGAGCGTGTACCGGATTTGCATTTGCTGGGTGCGAGCGTACGCATCTAGCGAGTGGGTCTGAATGAGCTCCTAAGTACAAAAGAACTGGATTGGTCCATAGTAGTCAGATCCTATCATGGGTGACAATTAGCTTGTCTGCTTTTTCCAGAAATTGGGAATGTCTGCTTATATTGGCACTATTCAGTGGCTATACTGCTGGCAAAGTCACCTTATGGGACCTGCATCATTTGCAGGGATTGTGAAAGTGCAGAAGATTTATTGTATCTATGTGATAATGCATCCCCTACTGTGAAGGATAAGGATATTAATGTTATATCATATATATCATATATCATACCATATAAATGTACCAGATTGCAGGTTATGGAACTCCAAAGTGACTTATCAATAGGGATGCCTTATTGCTCAAGATACATGATTAGCCATTTACATGACAATACAATTAAGACACTTCAGTTTTTCAAGTACCACTGTATTAAATTACAAGTCCCCTGCTTTATGTCCCTGTTTCTCACTTGTGCAAAGTGAGAAAGTGGGACAAGACCAGCCGTTGATAGGACTTGTATGCTACATAGGGTACTGGGCCATTAGAGTCACGAGAACTATTGAAGAGCTCTAAATGCTCATGCTGCAACTTGAGGAAGTTTGAAGTTGGTATTCCTGCCCTAACTGGGAGAGTTGCTGGCAATCTCTAATCTAGACAACAAATGTTATTTAAAACATGGCAATTTGTATTATTATTGTCTTTTATTTATAAAACGCAGACATATTTCACAGCACTGTACTTTGGGAGACATGAACAAATGACATACAAAGTCATGAAACTGAAGGTAAAGATGACTCTGTCCTAATGATTTTATAATCTAAGAGGTGCGGCTGAAACATATGGTGGCAGAATAATAATTGTAGTTTTTGGAGGGGAACATACATCATGTGGCTATTGTAAAGAAGAAGCATTATCAGCCACCAATAATCAAAGTTGCCATTGGTGACTGGCATTTCTCTGCAGATAACGGGTGTGCATTACATATGGAATGAGAAGACACAGTGGAAGGATGAGAAATAAAACATCTTATCCTTCTCCTTTCTCTTCAGATTCTGGAGAAGGCAGTAGATTTGGTGCTAACCCTACTGGTTATCCACCTGTTTGGAGTGTGCCTATTGTTTTTCTTTACTATCAGGCTAGCAGCTGTAAAGAGCCAGGGCAGATGTTCTCTAATAGGGATGGAAACAGCAACTACCTGGCCCAGCAGCTGAACTGAGATGAAGATATTCTGTAGACCCAATCCTGTGGTGACACTGATGCTCCTCATGAGTTGTATGTCTATTCCTTCTGCCTTCACAAACTTGTGAACTATTTAATATTTATGATGAGATGATGATGTGCGTATGATAGCAGTAGCATGCAGATGGCTGCGCTTTAGATCACCTCTGTGCCCTATGGGATGTAGTTATGTTGCGGCCGCCTGTCACAATCCCGACAGCAGAATGCCAGCTAGGGATTTATGGTAGGCGTCAAAATACTGATGCCTATCAAAATCTCGACACGTGTCCGAATGAGGTAAGTCCGGGGCGTCCTTCCTGTTAGCCGCAGGGGAGAGGGTTAGGTTTAGGGCACTTAGCAGGGTTAGTGTTAGATTTTGGGGGGTGGTTAGGGTTAGGCACCCCTAGGGGGGAGGGTTAGGGTTAGGCACCCCCAGGGAGAGGATAGGGTTAGGCATCCCCCTGGGAGGGTTAGGTTTAGGGAGTGGTAAGGGGGGGTTAGGGTTAGGCACCCCCGGGGGAGGTTAGGGTTAGGCATTAGGGGGGGAGGTTAGGCTCAGGCCCCACTAAGGGAGGGTTAGGGTTAGGGGGGGACAGGGGAGGTTAGCACACTGCCTCTGTCGGGATATTCATCCTGTTGGGAAGCAGCTGTCAGGATTTGAACCGGCGTCTAAACAGCCGCCGGTATTTCAATCCCATTCCGTGCCCTACATTGATTAGTTAATCATACACCTGACTATAATCCTAAAAAATCCCTGACTTTGTGCAAGGGTACCTAGAAGAATTGATGCTGTTTTGAAGGCAAAGAGTGGTTACACCAAATAAGAGTTTTATACCCTGTGTACCCTGTACTGTCCAACTACCAACATATGTACAGTACTGCGCGAAAAGGCTGTTTAACATCTACTATCTGGTACGCATGCCACTGGGCTCACCTATTACTACCTAATATAATTTTATATCTACTAATTTTATATATGTACATGCTGAATTTTAACATATATATGTTATTTTATTAGTCTCCAATAGAAAAACAGCACTCAAAGGACACGATTAATGATGCTATAAACGAAATGTGTATTCAATCATCGTCAACATTTCAGGGCTCACTCCGTTTCACCAGGACACACATATAAATGACATACAACAACATGTACACACTTAGCCATCATAAATACCCTCCGTACCCAGTGTATTTTGGCCACTATCTCCCGTCCGCACGCGCCGGGCACCCGGACGCCGCTAGATGATGCACTTCCGGGAACCAAAAGTTGGCATTGCTAAGCAACCCATTGGCTTGCGGTCCAGGCTGGAACTGGAAGGGGGACAACAAATTACATTAAATTACTTCTATCAAAACAAAAAAAATAAAAACCTGGTGCCCGGTGTGTGCGGATGGGAGGTAGTGTCCAAAATACACTGAGTACAGAGGGTATTTATGAAGGGTAAGTGATATCATCTGTTTTTCTTTTCTGTTTTTTAACTACAGTCTAGCGGCACTGGGTGTCACACATTTCTGTTTATATTGCTTACAATCTAAGGTGACCCAAGTGCTCTACCTATGCTGCTTCTCCAGGAGCACTAGGGTGAGGTATTGAATATACTTGCATTTTTTCCACACCTACCTAAAACTTCTGCACAGTAATATATATATATTAATATTACTGTTTTTTTATATCATTGAGTAGACCCACTGACTATCCAAGCACTGAAGGATGGCAAGATAAGCTATATATCTATTTGCACTTTTTGCACAATGTTCTGCATGGTTTAAGCACTTTAAGGTGCTGTTTGTTTCTTAACTTCACACAAATCTCACTCATATTACTGGAATATAGCAGCCATAGGAGTGTTTTATATAAAATCTATTTACATGTTAAACCACTGAGGTAGTGGTTGTTGAAAGCACCAAGCTCTCTCTCTCCCTCTCTCTCCCTCTCTCTCTCCCTCTCTCTCTCCCTCTCTACCTCTCTCTCCCTCTCTCTCTCCCTCTCTCTCTTTCTCTCCCTCTCTCTCCCTCTCTCTCTCCCTCTCTCTCTCTCTCTCTCTCCCTCTCTCTCCCTCTCTCTCTCTCTCTCTCTAAATAGCAAAGATTTCTAGTAACAGCTAGTAAGAGATATTAGAATGCAATATTAAAAAGTTTCCTTCCTGAAGAGAGCGGAGACAACAAAATAAGTGCTCATACTGTTGTCAAGCGGAGGTGAATCGGTCTGCCATGACTTACATATCCCTGTAGCAGAGCCAAGCCTATCCAGCTGATTTAAAACTCCTTACACGTTCTGTAATATGTCATGTTTGTCTAAGGCAGCTTCAGGGTTAAAGCCACACTGTGTCCTTGTGCTAACACAATACAAATTTCCTGCACATAATGAGGATGTATTTGCCACGCAGTGCTCATAATTAGGAAGCCAGCATGCTGGGAATTCAGCACACTACAAATTCATAATGCGTAATTTATTTTACAAGTGGGTGCTAGCAGCAAGCGCATAGGCTGTCAATCCAACAGAGGGAAAACGTCCCCCCACCCACTTCAGTAGTAGCGATCAAATTAATTTGTAACATTATGATAAATTGGGCCCTCTCTATTAAGAGTGTCCCCCCCCCAGAACCACACAAAGCTTTCAATAGCCCATCTTTTCAGACCTATTAAAAATTAAGAAATGCCAACAGCAGCGTATGTATTTTTCATACCTAGTGGGCACAAGGTTATTGAATTTCAGCACTGCAGCAAAGGACAGCGTCACAGCTGCCAGGAATCACAGTTGTGCACTGATGGTATAGTCCAGCATGGGGTCTGCTCTAAAATATTTGTTTCACTGCAGGAGCTGCTCAGTTCTACCTGTAACATACAAAGGTTTATTTATCTAAAAGATTCATTATTTATAACCTGTCAGCATTACAGAGAGTCTGGATGGAAGATGAAAGGTAGCAAGATAACACGATTAGCAGATATAATTCAATATATCATTATTTTAAGCACTCAGTCAAGGGCGGCAAAAATAATTCATTCATAAGTTCTGAGATGTTAACTCAGGGCCTGATTCAGCAAGGAACGCAAAGGAGAGAACATACACGCCCGGCGCGTGCGCCAACTAGCAATTCCGATGGGAACTGAGTATGCAGAGGCTGCGCAGTTCCCATCGCAGAGTGTAGTGATGGGGGGGTGAGACAGGCGAACGCAGGCGTGCCAGTGTGTTGCAACACCATTGCAGGGGCGTGCATAGATTATCCACTGCAATACTATACGCAGCATGAGGTCTCATAGCGTGTGTTGAAGTTAGCAATTCCTGAGTGAGGTCTGACCTTCCTTAACTGTGCATATGGGTCCGATGTTACTCGATGTTACTGATTATTTCGCTATGTTGACCAAGTTTACGGATGTGTGTAAGGGGAAGTGGGCGTCCTTATGGTAAGCATTTGCATTTCACCGCTAATATTAGTAACTGCGGTGTGTACGTTTAGCAGAATAGCGATCCTTGCTGAAACAGGCCCTCTGTCCATTTGATGTGCAATTTTCAGAACACGTAACATGGAATTTGGACAGCTAAAAAGTTACCAGCAATATTTTTTCCCCCAGTTTGATTTAGACCCAGCAAGGCAGGTACACAAAATATTTCTTTATTAATATATTTATAGCGTGCCTGCGAAAACTTCAAGAAAAAGAGACAAATTTGAAAGGTTTGCTCATGTATTCTTGTTTTCCATAAAGCAAAGGATTTTGACAAGATACATATGATTTGTGCAGTCATTGTATGTAGTGTAACACCATTTATCAACTTGTCAGGCAGACCTGTCATTTGATTTCCTCCACACATTTTGAAACATTGTGAGAAACAGCTGCTTGTGTTGGCAAAGCATTTTGCATTCATGAAACCCTATTTCTGCAAACAGTTCATTTGCATAGAGAACAGGTCTGCTAACCTCTTCAGAATCTTGCTGCTAGACTACACACATTTGCAGGGCAGTGATACGCAGACATGTATGAGTTTGTAAACACAGTATATGGAAATATATAATAATATATGTTAGTGGTTGTTTATTTTAGCAGTTTGAACTAGGTTTCACAGTATGCTATTCTCTCTGCTCAGTTGAAACCCTATGATGTGGGTTCGGTATATATGTTAGACAGTCATAATGGTAACATTCATTATGTCAGCATGAGCATGTCAACATGGTCATAATGTCGACAATAATGTTATGTCAAATGTGAATGTCGACAGATGATTTTATACACATTACCTGACTTCAGTGCCAGCATCGGGCATTGGTCATGTAATCAAATGTTTATGCCACTATTTCTCCAGGGGGGCAACAGGCAGGCATGTCGGCCCATCCTCATGTTGTTTAAGGAGCACCATATAAAATCTTACTTACACTACCAAATTGGTCAGTGCTTGCTTTGCCTGACTTCCTCCCATAGCAGCTGCATGGCCTGCCAAGATGGCAGTTACACAGCTGCCTGGCCCTTGCAGATTGATAATCTACAGTAGATACTTGTTTGGAAGGCAGCGTATTTGGCCTAAGGTCACATTTAGTATTGGGGTTATATTTAGCATCTTAAGCCTTAGTAAAATCCATCATCCCCAGTGACTACTCATTGGAAGTTCTTTATGCTAATCACATGCCTAATCACATGCCAGAAAGGCAGTCCCTGGGAGATATGTTTCCACCAGACTGTGATAGCAGAGAGTGTATCCAATGGGAAGCTACTCCCAGGGCCGCCATCAGGGGGGCACCATCGGGACTGGAGTCCTGGGTTTGGACACTTGGCAGGAAGAAGGGAGCCCGCTCCTACCTACCGGCCGCTCCTACCCATGTAGTTTCTGAAAGTTTTTTATGTAGAGCAGCACTGTCTATGGTAGATTATAATGAGCCGGAGGGCACTAGGACCCTACGTGGCTCTAACGGGCCAGGTCTGTCCGGCAACATGGCTGCGCATGTGTAAGCGTGTCAATGTCCTGGACTCAGCAGAGGAGACAACAGTGGGTGGCAAGCGAAGCCGGTAAGTAAATTTAAACGTGCTGTGTTGTATGAAGCTGACTGTGTTGTGCCTGTGAAAGGTGGGTGGGAGGCTCAACACACAGAAGGGGGGTTGGCCGGACACATAATGAGGGCTGGCTGGACACATAAGGGGGCTTGGCTAGACACACAGAGAAGGGGGGCTGGCTGGACAAATAAGGGGGCCTGGCTGGACATATAAGGGAGCTTGGCTGGACAAAGGGAAGGGGGGCTGGCTAGACAAATAAGGGGGGCTGGCTGGGCACAAAAGGGAGCTTGGCTGGACACACAGAGAAGTCAGGCTGGCTGGACAAATAAGGGGGTCTGGCTGGACATATAAGGGAGCTTGGCTGGAAACACAGGGAAGGGGGGCTGGCTAGACAAATAAGGGGGCTGGCTGGACACATAAGGGGTCTGGCTGGACACACACAGAAGGGGGCTGGCTGGACACATAAGGGGGCTGGTTGGATGCACATAAATGGGGAGGGCAGGCTGGACACAGAAGAGGGCAGGCTTGATATTTTTTGGGCCATTTGGGTTTGATAATTGGAACTTTGGGAGCAAAGTTTGGGAGTAGTCAGTCCTGGGCCCCCCTATTTCTGATGGCAGCCCTGGCCACTCCCCTCTTATTATGGCAGCCCTACCAGGCTTGTAGGGGCTGCAGCCAATGGAATTCTTAGAAGCCGGCCTGTTGATTTGTGCACATGCGCATAATCACAATCCTTTGCACGCGCACATTTACAGACACCCCCAGCCACTCAAGGTAGGATCCGTCACCAGTGGTACATAAATATTTACATTTGACATCTTAGAGGTTGATTCAGTTTGGTGTGGTAAGTGGAACTTTAGTTCACACCAAAATAATCCACCCCTTTGCTCCCAAAGTTCCAATTATCAAACCCAAATTATTCCCCAATTTAGTGAAAGGGCCTGCTGGCCATAACGTGCGTGAAAAGTTTGGGGTTTGACAAACAAGAAAGTTTTGCATACAGTCTGTGCATCTGGATGCCATTAAGCAAATATCTGGCTGAGAGGTTTATGGATAGAGAGAAAATTCTGGGAAGACATATCGAGCCCAGTCCCGTGTGTGTGCCTGCAGTATGGCCATGAAGTGCCAGACAACTATATAGTCAAGTTTTGTATTACTATGTATTTCTCATAATGAACCTCGACTGAACTAAAGAACAAAACTGTCCCATTGAAAGTGGTGCTTGAGAAATGATTACCGCCTCTGAAGTGGGGTGAATAAGGCCATTTTGCATGGCTACTAAACAAAATTACATTTTTTGTTTTGCATAAATGTTATTGTAGAAATCCCACATTTCATATAAAGCAATAAATTCCCATCATGTCCCATTAAATGAAGCAACTTTTTTTGGTGCTGAAACTAGTATGCAACTCAATAAAAGCAGGAGCAATTTGGAGGACAAATAGGCCCATGACATCACAAAGCAGGAATGAACAGCTTTAGTGTTGCAAATGAAAGCAGTTAAAGCGTAGCACTTAATCACAAAAGCACTGATACACAGTAATGAATGAAGCATTTATACAATCTACAATCACTATTTCTGAGCCTCCATTTATTACTATGTATCAATGCTTTAGCGATTAAAAGCCGCACTTTAATTGCTTGTGTGGAATTACCCTTTCACATATTCATAATGATACACACTTACAGATTTAGCTACCCAGTAAGTACAGTTAATGCCTCCCCAGTCCAACATGTCTAGAAATGCAGATGTGTGTTTAAACTGTAAAAGGTTGTTTGTACAATGAGCTTGGTCCATGATCATCAGATTGCATGAAAATATTACTAGGACGCAGCTTTTCGTCTAAGCTATCACTCCCAACCTTGCAGGCACAGATGTTTTTGCAGTCCTGGCAGGCCACACTGGCTGCCTTGTAAAATATTCATTTTAATGGCAGCGGGCAGTAATTATGGATTTAAAAAAAAACAAACCACAGAAACTGTTTACTCCTTACTAATGACATATATAGCGCAGTAACCATTTTATATAGATTTATGACTTGGTGTTCTGTCTGCAAATTACTCCCGGCCTTATAAAAAGACTGTAAGAGGGAGATTACCTAACGTGGCTTTGATAATAATAAATAAGTACTCCCCTAAGTTTTCTTCCATTTGTTCCACATGACAAAGTATATGAACTGTAGAGTGCAGGTCCGTACTTAACAGTGGAAATGACTACAAATATGAGCATTAAATTGGAAGAGAAGCAGTCTTCGGGAACACGCAATCTGTCCAGTACAAGACTGTGCATCTGGATGGCAAGCATTGTTATTCCACACTAGGGTGTCCTTGGGCATGGTTGGGATATATTTTCTGTGTATTTCTAGAGACGTATAATTAAATGTTATGGTCCGAGAAAAAGCTGTGCACGAGGCCAGAATTTCTGCGTTGGATATAATCATTTTTTTTTTCTTTTAATTAGTTATTAACTGTTTGCCCAAGAAATCTGTACTACAAGAGTATGAATAGCAAGGTATATAGGGAAATCATGAACAAGCATGTAAATGTCTGTAATGAAAGTGGAATGTGGTGAGCCTTAGGAATTCTACATGAACAACAAAAAAGCCACAATTTAGAGGTCAGTTTCTAAAAGGGTCCAAGTCTGCAGTTGGCCAAAGGACATGTTAGATACTTTTTCATTTATTGTTGAATTTCAATCTGATTATTATCGAGTTCTTGATGTTATAAAGGACTAACATGAGTTAGGCAGGGATTAAATAATACTGTTGCTATTAGGTCAAACAATTACAGCAACAGCTTTTAAATTCAAACATTCTGGTGGCTTTTTCTGGAAAATGTCTGTAAGGGTAAAAAATTTTACTGCTTCTTTGAAAATGTGCCTGATGGTTGATAGTATATTAGCAAACATTCCTTTTCTTACAGCTAGAGGGCAGCACAACTATTTTGAACCTTAACAGTCTTTGATTAGGCGGTCAACCAAAAAACAGCTTTCGGACTAGACCAGATGCTCTCCTACAGTTCCACTGGGCAGTGCACCAATATTTAAAGTCACTTTTCATTATGAATGTTCATCTTTGTGATATCTTAAAAAATAATGTTGTTTTGAACTGAATATTAATGAAAAATGCTGTTTGCAGAAATTGTTCCATTTCCAAAAGTGAGGCTGAAATATTATAGGTACACCTTTTCTATTCTGTGTTGCCCTGACCAGTACCTTCTGTCCACCAGCTACTCCAATTGTGTGGAGTGTCTTCTTGAAGCTACAGTACTCTAAGTTCTAAGCCAAAATAACCTTTCCTTATAGAGCTATAAATGGAAGTACAAATCAGAACAACTAATTGCTGTGTTGTGTAGTACATAATTCTGCATACAAACTCTACATCGATAGCTCTATAGAGTGCCTTAAAGCAAATACTATACCAAGCATCATAGGGTTATAAAGGATAAAATCAGAAATACTGTCAGGTAAGATTTTGGGTGGGGAAGACTGATTTTATTTTTATTTTTTGTATGTCAGCAAAACATTCAAATATGGTGAAAACTTCTAACAAAATCATTTAATTTTGAGCTGTTCTAGTTCATATATTTATATCATTTAAAGTAATATACAGACTATTTTTTAAAGACCTCCTCACAATTATGGATGGCAAGCTTGCTGGCTAAAACTAATATCTACACTCGGTATTAAATGGATATGGGGTACTTGTGTACTTTACGGACTCATTGCAGAGAGAACCCAGTGAATGTTTTAAATGGTACTTGCGTTCTTTACATACACAAGTACCGAAAGTTGTCCCCACCTAAAGAAGAAAGTTGTCCCCTCGCGGGCTTGGTGGCTTACTACACTCGCCACAAGGTTATATTCCCCCTCCATGCCCACTTGGATAGTAGGGAATGACGCTGAACACTGGGAATGGCGCTGGACACTGGCTGATGACGTCAGGGTCCTCTCCGTGAAGGGGATTTAGACATTACCATGATTGATAATAATAATGAGTGTAGGACACTTGGGTTCTCTCTGCAATGAGTCCGTAAAGGACACGAGTACCGGTATAGGTAACAGGGTGAAAAAATTATCATTCTCTTGCAGTCACAAACATTGACCCAATATTTTGTGTCTCTTGACTTTAGATAAAATGTTTATCGTCAAGACAGTGTTATTTGTACTATTGGGAGAATGGCATTGGACGCAAACTAAGCAAACTGGCAGAACAGACTTCGACAGGTTAACGTTGGCAATTTAATAAAATATTACTTACTATAAGCATTATTACCGACATGTATTATGTGCTCCCTGGGAGATACCCGGAGAGTAGACACAGCTGAGCACTTTGGGGGGCAGGGCCAGGTTACTATGTCATTAGGCCCGGCCCCCTTAACGGCAAACTGTCGCAAATCACAGGAGCGCGGGGAGGGGGTGGGGCTAAATGACACATTTTTGTGTTATTTAACCCCGCCCCCTCCATACGGACCCGCAATTCACAGCAAATATGCTGTGATCCCTGACAATTATCTCCCCATCATGCCCACTCCACTAGGAAGTGGGCATGATGCGGGGGATATGGATAATTTTCAGGGGGTGTGGGGGGCTCCCCGAAAATTTGTGTATGAGTAGGTAAGCATGACTAAGTAAATGACAGTGGATACAAATGAAACAGACTGGCAGACTAGCCCCAGAAAGGTAGTCAGTTGGCAGTTTAGTAAAACATACATTTCCTACAAGTTAAATGTGGTGGCAGTGAACCTAAATGAAACAAATTGGCAGAAAAGGATGGCAGCTTGCTATAAGTTACATGTACTACGTTTTTTACTAGTACTGTATAAAGAGATGGCATTAGACACAATGAAACAGAGTGGCAGCAGGCCTGAATTTAGGTGTATGAGAACTTACAAAAGACGCACGACTTTGAAATTAACTTGGCTTTGCACTGTGCACAAAACAACAAGAAAGACTTTGTTCTTAGCATTTCTGAGCCTTTCCGTATGACTGCTGGTAATCTACCTGCAATGAGATAAATTGATACAGTGTCGTTAATTAACAAAATGTATCATTTAACTATATTGTATCAATGTACTGCACTGCATTTAAACCCCATATGGGGTCTAACCTCTACTGACCAATCAGTGGAACTTTCTCATGCTCTGACCAATCAGAGAGAATCATCTCTTTATTGGTTGGTTAATGACAAGTCTCAAGACAAGGCTTGTCAATGAACAGTCTGCATGGATCCCCAGCATATCCAGTCATTTTATGATTGCCAAGGCTTGCTGAGATCAGTAGTGTCTCTTGCAAATATGTTGCTTTCTTACATTCAACTGTTTATTATCCCAACACCCATTGGGCACCGATATTGGGAAGAACCTTTGTCTTTTAGCATGCTGCTGTTTATTTTTTTTATCCTGGAAGGTGCATCCCTGTTGTTTGGTGTGCTTGATTCTCTTAGGGAATTCATCCCCAAGCTAAACAGGCTGGATCTGTATCACATAACAGAGCAATCATATGCTGCGGGTGTCCCTGTTACAGACTGAGCAGATCACCCTACAGGAAGAAGCGTCACTGTTCATCACCATGTAATTGCTGCAATCAGTGCAGCCTACCGCACAGTGGTTTGATCACTTATGACAGAGAGGGCATATTTGTATTTATTTATTTATTTTTACTTAAAATGTAAATGTCAGTCATCGTCATCATGATAATGACTGATGTATCTAACGCATAATGATAGTATACTGAGTCACCCACACCTTAAAATACATGCAGTCCAGCACAATTACGTAATTGCAATACTTTTTTGGATGCATTTTCCGCCTGCTTTTTGGGTGTAGAATGCATGCAACTTTTCATAAGGCCCAAACTGATATTTAATACGTAATGTGAAATTTAATAGTGTGATTTTTTAATCTTAGTAATCAGTATTACTCAACTCTAGGTCTTTTTGATTAGACCAACATATACATAAATGTACTAAAAAAAAACACTGCGCTGGCGTATTTATTTCAAATAAATGTACAATCTGTTTAACAATAAAATTGTGCTCCCAATAAATGGACTAAGGCTCAATTATAGTAATATGCAGTTTATATTGTAATATTGTACAATGCAATTATGTCATATTAAATTAAGAGAACAGAAACATTAAATATGCCATCCTAATAGTATATATTTAGTAGGTGCTACAAGTACATATCAATACATACAATGAAAAGGTTGTGTAACTCTTCTGGAGTCCCAGCATTAATATCAATACCAGTATAATAATTAAAAAAAAGCTAAAAAATATAAATGTCAATCCAAATAAAGTAATTCCAACATGACCTGCAGGATATAATTTTGTTGGTAATATTTCCAATTAAAGCTTCTAATTTTGAAAGTGTATCACTTTCATAGGTAACGGTCCCGTTCAACAAAGGAAGCTGCTTCTCCTGGACATCCCTCTTCTGTACCTGACCTGGCAGAAAGTGGGACAGAGCTGTGATTTACACATTTCCAATCTCAGCAATAGAGCAGTAATTCCCATTAAAATAATTCATTTGTCAGTTTCAATAGAGTCTGATCTACAGTACTTAGAGGTAAATTTGCTAAAGGTCAATTTTAATCAATTTAAAAAGCAATCTAAATCGATCAACATCAATGTTGTGTTTCAGGAGCTCAATCGCACATTTACTAACAGATAATCGATTTTTAGGTGTGAGTAAATGTGTGACTTAGCCCTTGAAACACAACATCGATGTTGATTGATTTAGATCCATTTTTAATTGATTAAAATTGACCTTTAGTAAATGTACCCCCTTGTACATATACGTATGAAAGGAGTAGTTTACCACACAACCTTAACAGAATAGTTTGAAAGAAAAGTGTTCAGAACCCCTACCAGGCCATAAATACAGTATCTTTATAAAAAAAAAATTGCTACTCTAAATCAATGTAAAATTGGCACTTTTACAAAATCGGACCCTTGTCCGATATAAATACATTTCTTAAAATAACGGAAGTGTTTTTAGTTAAGAAACTGTGCTCAACATTGCACTTATCCCATTTATTGAAAATGAATATGCTGCAGCAAGTGGGAGGAAGAGAGGTAGAAGGCAGATTGAAGAGCCGGCTATATTTTACTATTTTTACTTTATGAACCATTTTAGCAGCAAGCTGTCAGATGTGTCTTGTTTGTGATTCCAGGAAAATAACCAGATTGTACTTTACTTTCTTCCTCCTTTTTTTTTTTTACAAAGTTGCAGCAAGTATAGCTGACTGATTATTTTCCATATTGTTGTCCAGCACATGCTAGTTTTCTAATGAGTTCCTCTCATTGGCATTAAGGCGTGGCATGTTAAAACAACTGGTGGAACTGTGACTGATTTTTTTTTTTTAAAGAACAAATGCACACACAAAAAAATAAAAAAAAATACTTTTAATCACTGTAATTTGTTCCCAGAGCTGACACAGTGCTGAATTCCAGTGTATCTGGCCCACAATCCTGCCATTTCCTTGGATCACTTCATTGCCCTTCTGTCATATGACTCCATGGTATTTATTCACTAAAACTCCTGTATACTGTATTGCTTGGTACTCACAGGTGGACAGTCTTCACATATACACACATCCTGAGAGGCCTCTCTAAGGAGACAACACATGACCTGACTGCACGTTCACGATTTCACAACGGTATCACTTCAAGGACCTCCCTCTCGGAACTCAAGTGCATTGTCTTGCATTTAAATGCATCAATCATCACAGAGAATCTCTCTTTATGGGACTCACACTTGTCACTCAATGGTGGCCGCTAGTTCTCACTTAATGTCTGTTTTAATGGCAGTTGGATAGAGCACACTCTAAGGAGTCGGAACCTGTCACACAGAACACAGAGTTTAAGCCTCACTTGGAAAGGTTTAGGGCTCCACTTATCACAATCCGCATCTAAAATGAATACATCACAAGGATGTATCAAATATCGCATGCAGAGACAGAGCTTCTAAGAAAGCTCCGTCCCTGCGAATCCTCTCTGCACACTTTTCTCTGCACTCTGCACACTTTTTTGCACAAATACCCTGACAGTGTGACCGTGCATGCGCCGACCCCTAAAGTGCCCCCCCCCCATGATCAGAGCTTCCCTTTGCACCCTTCTGGCACCCAGTGTTGCAAAATTACTCTGTGGCCCTAATCTTAACACTCAGCTCTCTGACAAGCAGCTAACAGGGATTAACAGTCAGGGTTGGACTGGCCCACAGGGGTACAGGAGAAATCCCTGGTGGGACCCACTGCCTGGGGACCCACCGCCTCCTCTAGGTGTCATGTTCCACACTGTTCACTGAATTGTACATTGTTACTGTATTAGATGGTCAGTTACCTTGTGGAGCAGGAACATGGATGAACATCAGTTGTTGGTTTGCTTCTATAGAAACTTCACCAAGATTTGCCCGATAGTTAGCCAAGTCACTGTGGTGGCTGGCCACACCCCCTCTGGTGGATGACCACACCCTTTAAACATGGGGCCCTATCACTGCATTCCCCTGGTGGGCCCTTTAAGCCTCAGTCCGACACTGTTAACAGTGCCTGGTTTGGTTGGACCTGCAAACTCTCACAATATTGATTCCTAATTACCACTTGATGACTGTTGAAGGTTCCCTCTTGTAGCTCAAATTCTTTATCTGGTTCTCGAATACATCTTTCATAACTTATGTTCTGGAGTTTTCCTCTTAGAGCTCCTACTGATTGTCAGTTGGCAATAAATGGCTGGTGCAACTACTTCTGTAACCCTAGTGGCTGATGGAAGTGCATTGGGATACAACCTATTCTAGACACCCCACGTATGCACAGTTCTGTCCAAGTTAACATGATTAGATTCAGACTGAAGAAAGTAGAGAAAGGTCTGAAACCGATATCTTTCCACATTTAAGTGCCCTGGTTCTGCCACTACAATACTGTCATGCCACAGAGATGGTTCCATTCATCCACCATCGCTCAAGCACAGCCATATAATTGTCTTGGCGGCCCATTGCCTATAGAATTTTTGGGGCAAAAAATAGAATATGGAAACAGATTTTGGAAAATAAGCTGCCATCATTAGCATTTAATAGATTATTTTAAACTGTGCTTCCTGTGGCTAATTAGATGTGATATGTCCAACTTCATGCTGGCACAAACCATGATGCTGGCTATTTTACTGTTTTGGTGCATTTTAAGCAAGTGTCTACTGCCGGAAAGGTTCCATTTTCTTTTTTATGTGATTCAGATCTTGAATCTGTGACTCCAAATATAAAGACGTCAGATTTACAACAATCTGTTCATAGATGCAGTGTGCAGTTCGGCTTATATTATTATGAAAAAAAGCCCCAGCTTATGGAATGTGTAGCTACACTGGGAGATTTAAAAAGGCTCTTGAATAAGCTGACTAGGCCACAAAGCAGAATCAATCATACATAATACATGAGAACCTTGAATAGTGTCATTATTAAATGGTTTATTTGAATAGCAAGAATTGCTTTAGAATAGACACAGAGTATATTATAAATTCCCCCTTGTTCTGCTACAGCTGGAGGGTCTTAGCATAAATTGATGTGAGAGTAATACAGATATACATGTTTTTGCATATAATACACCGACCCCTGCTGTACTGTATATAACACAGACACAGATTGGTCAACGTATTGTATCATGCAAACACACAGCCAGAATAAAAGGCATTGCATTAAACCTTTCAGCTCAGCCTTACAAGTAATTCAATACTTACTTGATTCTATCAAGCACTTGTACATGAACACCTCTAGTCAAATGGCAATTGCATTTAAAGTAAAATTTTTCATAAATAACTCCCAACATTAAAAAATCATGACACTATTGGCCTAAGCCCAATCCACACATGAGCCCCCATCTAGCTGTTTTCCCAGCATAGGCATCTTTTTTTCACCCGAAATATTTAACTGACAGGACTGTTGGAATTGCAGGCCAATCCTCTCAAATCAGTATTTCCCCACCTTCCCTTGATGAATGTAAGCCTTATATGCCAGCTGGAGCAAGGTAACTGGACAGCAAGACAAACTTTTTTTTCTTTAAATAATAGAAGGTTGGATTACCATGTAACTTTTCAACTATTTAACTATTTATAATGTTTATACATGATAATATTAAGGGGCAGATGTACTAAGCTCTGGAAAGTGATAAATTAGAGAGTGATAACCTACCAGCCACTCAGCTCCCAACTGTCAAACACAGCCTGTAACATGACAGTTAGGAGCTGCAAAGCTGGTAGTTTATCACTTTCCAATTTATCACTTTCCAGAGCTTAGTACATCTCCCCCTCTTGCAATAGACTGGTTACCAATTCTGTTGAGGATTTCTGCTCTAGGGGCTGGCTTGGATAATCTCTATCACCACATATGTATTATGGTTAGTGAAATACAGTACGTCCTCTCGACCTGTCCCAGAAATGGGCACATCAACACCATAGAGTTTGAATTAGATAATTGCTTTATCAATCAGGAAATCTTCAAATAAATGGGGTCCATAAAACTACAGGTTACATATCAATTTATTCTCCTGCACAAATGTACATTTACGTAAATAGAACAACCCCCCAGAAGTTACTGAACTCTTACAATAAGGTATATCTTTCTACAGTATATTCCCAATACTTTGGATCTCACTTTCCCTGACAGCAGATGGTTATTATTATATAGTGTACCATATCAGTATTCTCTATTTTGCTAGGTCCAAACTGTAACAAAGACACCATTTTTATTTGACTCTACCCTTAAATGTTTATACTTACAGATGTGTCATTGCTCATCTAACCTCAATACGCCATTCAGGGTGATATGCCTGGCATGAGCCATCAGGTCCGGTGCAACTCTGCTAGCATCGGGCATCTTTTTTTGCTGAAAATGCATCTAAGTCACAATGTGATGGGACTAGTACGCACCAAGAGACTGTGCTGATTAATTTGATATGTGATACATGTATATTTGAGTGCAACTGAAACCATAAATGCAGCTTGGTGTGGAAAAAAGCTGAGACTGCTGCATTGTAGCACTTCGCATGCTGATTGAGAGACACTGATATAAAATTATAAATATGTCACATATAAAATTAATCAGCACAGTCTCCTAGTGTTTCCTAGTACATCATATTGTGACTTAGATGCATTTTCAGCAAAAATAGAAGCGCAAAATAGACACACGGCACTAACAGAGTCTCATGGGACTAGGCACAGCAAAAATGAGTGTACACTATATAGATCCAATGCTTATACATAAATATTTACATTAGGAGTCCAAGAGTATTACATACAGTACATTCCCACTCCTGGCCAGTCTTTCTGTGATGCACATAGTGAGTCATGAACCTAGGTTCTTAGCTGGATCCTGTAGTTTAACAATGTATTATTTGTTTGTGCTTCACTGCAATAAGGTTTTTTAGAGTAGGTGTATGCAATAGTACATATAAATATGTTGCTCACTTTGACAAATTGGTGGTTAATATGTTTTAAAAGGCCTAGGGGTAAATTTACTAAAGTGAGAGTTTTTAGAAGTGAGTTTTAGAAGTGATGTTGCCCATAGCAAACAATCAGATTCTACTTAACATTTAACTAGCACCTCCTAGAAGATAATAGCTAGAATCTGATTGGTTGCTATGGGCAACATCACTTTTAAAACTCACTTATAAAAACTCTCACTTTAGTAAATTTACCCCCTAGTCTCTAATCGGAAACTAGTGATGTTGTCTACTGAATAAGCCTTAAGTTATAAAGCATAGAGGCTTAGTCACTACCCCCTGCCTTAGTAAAGAATGGGGTCCTGTTGTTGACCAGAGACTATTCATCTTTTGAAGGATAACACAGACTAAACAGATAAGTTTATAGACAGTCTGGCCTTAGGGCCACCACAGCTGCGAAATTGTACACAGTGGTGGTGTGAAAATATGCAAATGTCGCAGCCATGTGTATTGAGACGCCCAGCGGTGGCTTCGCATATCCAAGTAACTACCGTGTTTCCCCGATAATAAGACACTATCTTATTTTTTTTTTGGTCAAAAAAACTCCATAGGGCTTGTTTTCGGGGTAGGGCTTATTTTAATTAACATTGACAGCAATTTCAATAAACAGGTAAGTGTGAACAAAAAAATCTACATTTATTCAAAAATGGTCATATCATCTTCTTCAACAACATCATCATGTGTCCATGAATTCCGGTCTGGATTTCTTGCATCTCCATTTCCTGCAGAAGAAGTGGACCCAATCTTCTGTACTCTCCTCCGCGGCGCTGCTGTTAATGATGCTGCCACACACGCCAGCTGCCACACGCTCACTGTGAGAGAGTGAGACACTGCAACTGTGATTGAATGCCACTGTTAAATCTTTAACAGCGACATTCATTCCATGCGGGGGGCGGAGCTGGGGGCATTTTAGTGTAGCGCAGGGACTGGACAAAATTGGGATTTTGTTAGGGCTTATTTTCGGGGTAGGGCTTATTTTGGACTGTTTTTCAAAAGTAAGGGTAGGGCTTATTTTCGGGTTAGGTCTTATTATCGGGGAAACACAGTACATACAAAGATGCAGCATTGGTTGCAGAGCAGTCGATTATTGGCTTTCTGAGTAACCCTATAATCACACAGAATGGCCGCGGGAACTGAGATGCCAGAGCCATTTCTACTGCATATGGGACTGCGGTAGACTGCTGAAGCATACATGATGCTGGCTGCAGGTTCCACCCTTGTAACTGATATATGACCTAGATATGCATAAGCTCAAGTTTTCTTTATTTATAACTAGCTGGGATACCCAGCATTGCCCAGGTTGAAGACTGGACCCTGAAGTACACCTGAAGCCTTCATTTTTTTATATTGTCCTCTCCTATAACCTGGATATGCAAATTAGGAGTAAATGACAGTGCAGGCAGGTGTATTCTCATACTATTTGGAATGGGGTATATCAGGAGCAGTCTGACTAAGAGAACAGAAATCAGTACACAGTAGCTTCCAAAATCATTTGAGTTTCAGAAATCATTGCAGAACAGAGGGGGTGATTCAGCTGCAGACAGATATGATATCACAGCTGCTGACATGTTAGCAGCTGCAATAACTGTAATATGGTAATGCAGCAGGAGGCGTCACACCTCCTGCATGCATTACTGATACGAGCGGCGACCTAGGACATGTCATTGGATCCCTACAGCCGCCTGAGTGACCATGGGGTCACCTAAGCTGGCCACCGCAGATAAGTAAAACAAGCCAGAAAATCTGATTCTGGACTCTCCACAACCCCCTAATGGTGGCAACATGCCTATGTTTTGGGAAACAGAGGCCATTGTCACCCCCGCAGAAACTTCAGCAGACTACCAATCACTGACATTTTACTGCTGGACTGCGTGCACATGCGCAGTGTGGGTGAGGTGCATGACAATTGGGAATCTGCGTGATCCTTGTCACACTGAAATCACACTGCAGATCAACAATGAAGACCATGTCTAGCAGGGATACCATTAGGAGGGAGATGCCAGGACTGGAGTCCTGTTCCCGGCAGAAGGGGGTCCGTCCGCAGTGGCACTGTGTGGCTGGGATCAATCTGCCCTGCTGTTTGTAATATACATATTCTAAGATTTGCCAGGATCAAAGATTGTGGATTGATTGTGCTGTCTGCCACAGTCTGAGTGTATTGAGTGCTGAGCTGTTCATGAGCCTGTGAGGCACTCTGCTAAAACCCTTGGGCGGCTAACAGTGAGTGAAATGCTAATTTTATTATTTTCATGCAAACACAGAAAGCTGACTGACTCTGTATTTCATGTATGTGGCAGTTGGAACAGTAATATAACACAGCACTTTGGAAGAGATAAGAGTGTGACAGTGTGAGTATGAAGCCAGCTCCTCAGCCCCAGAACCTGTGTAATTAAAGAGTATCCCGGTTTTATGGGATTCTGTGACAGTGTGTGGCCCTGATGAAGTTCAAACCTATGCAAAAATCTAATCCTAGTCAAACTACACCACTATCACAATTTTGGTGGATCTAAGTACAAAATTCTGGCCGTGCATAAAGGGCAAACAGACACACACTTTCTCACTTATTGTATAGATTAATCCCTTACCTGACCAGAAATAAAGATGTGTGATTCTGCGGGATCTGCCCTAAACGTCCTTATTTAGCTGGCTCTCTCTTCTTTATACAACTGGGCTGACTGAATAATTCAATTAATGCTGGGTACACACTATCAATATCAGTTAATGTCTATTCCCTGATGGTCCTCCTTTTGTTGGCACAGTCTTACCTCATAGGGCTGCTCTGACTGAAGTATGTGATGTGGTGCTGAAGCTTTTGTCACAGCCTGTAGTCATGGTTTTGAAGTTTTCTGTCTTAGGGCAGGATGTACTTACGGCAAAATGTGGTCAAAACTCTTAAAACTGACGGTTTTTGAGGTTTGACCGCATTTGCCATATGTAGCAAGCTCCGTAATGTGAAATTTTCCACACCTTGTACCTGATATTCAGTGCCTTCTATAGATGGTGTTGCTTAATAAAAAAAATGGGGGGATTCGGCACTCTATTTAGATCACAACATTTGAATATATAAAAATCAAAATAGTCTAAAGCTGCTATCACAAATAGGTGTGTACTGAATCCTATACTGATAACAAAAACATACAGAAAACAATATATAACAAAACTAAAGAACAAAATAAAAATTTAATAACACATACCTCTGTAATTAAATGTGATGACTCACTACAGGGTAATGAATAATACAATCAATAAGAAATATAATACAATAAAATTCACCACTTATATACCGGCCGGTATAACTAATAATGATAGCATCTAAATCTATCTAAGAATAGAGCGTTAATGTTCATAAAAATATCCAATGGAGCGTTAAATATGTAATTCAGTAGTTTATTTTGCTTGTAATATACTAATTAGTCCCAAACTCCATGCACCATCAGGCGTCAAATATAGTCAGGATTTTTAGCTGTGGTAGAAAGAGTGTAAAGCAAGTCATTTTGTTAGAGAGCAGAGAGGGATGGTATAGTTATACAGAGATGAACATTTAGCAAGCTCTGATTTCATCAATGTTAATAGTTGTTAGTCAATGCTAGCAAGCTGTTTTGTTAGTAAGATTTCTCCAAGCAGGCATGCAAAATAAAGCAGTCACTTTTGAACTAGCAGAGATTCCTCCTCTTAGTTCATCTCATGAAGACACAGTAGTAATCCTCCATCACTTATACAAATCTGTACTCACAGCGTTCTCCGTAAATATGGAAATGGTATATACCAGCTGGTAATATAGCTCATATTGCTCCTTTACACATTTCTCCACCTTTATGGATAACCAGAAGCATCTAAGGAGTGCATAAATGTTGAGTATTATTTTATTCAATTTTGTATACTATACTGTACCTGATGAAAGCACCGTAATAAGGGTGCTGAAACATTGCCATAGAGATGCTATTGTGAAAAATTGTTATTTGTGATGGGAATGTCACACCAAGCTACATTTTATATATGTATATATATATATATATATATATATATATATATATATAAGGCAGCGCAATGAGTGGCGCTCAAACGGACTTAGCAATAAATCAACACCACACAAGGGTCCAACGGTCCCTTGTGTGGTGTTGATTTATTGCTAACTCCATTTGAGTGCCACTCATTGCGCTGCCATTTTCTACTATTCGGAGTGGAGCACCGCGGCTATTGATCCTTGGATTGGGGAGTGCCGACTCTCTTGGTACTCTCTCTCTCTCTCTCTATATATATATATATATATATATATATATATATGTATATATAAATAAAAAAAAAACACAAAGTGTCCACACTCTCGTTTAACATGAATTCAATGCTGGGTTAGCTGACCCAAACAAGGTCGATACCTTGTCAAAGACAATCTCCGGAAGAAATGAGGGTGCACTCACCAGACTTCATAGAAATATCAAAAAGATTTGTTTTATTTACGTCATCTTAAAAGTACAACCATAGTACAGTCATCCATCGATGTTTCGGTCCAGTCCTTGGACCTTTGCTTTTTACAGGCCTGTGAGATTTTATCAAGTGAGGATAATTTACTGCAGATGAAATTATGTAATTTCCTCCATGAGACCCCAAAGTTACCATGTGCCCCACTGGATGTGCTGATAACCAAATGACTATTTTCTGATATACAGTGGAGATGGCAACATAAATTATTCTGCCAAGGAACATAATTCCTGCTATATTTCATACTGGTTTATTGAAAAAACAAATTACATTAGGACTATTTGTTCATCAGTGTATTTTCTTTATCTTGTAAAACATGAAGAGAGAATGGGTATTGATGGGTTTCATTCACATAGTGGTCTTGTAGGTGTAATATCCAAAGGGGTAATTGAGACAATCCCACTGATGTGGTGACAGCCTTCTAGATCTCACTCCCCCTCCCTTCCCCCTCAAACTCTATATACCAATTGTAATTAAAATAGATAACTATTGTGATTTTTTTTTGTTTCTATGGTTGTATACACTCTTGGTATATCCAGCGCCTATATGATTTTGAACTCAATTGTTTGCGTAAAGCCAAGCCACAGAACTCAAGCTGCAGATTAATAATTATATATTATACACTATATGGACAAAAGTATTCGGACGCCTGTCTGTTACACTAACAGGGACTCTAATGACATTGTACTGAAATACATATACTTTAATATAGAGTTGGTTCCCATTTTGCAGCTATAACAGCTTCCAATCTTCTTGGATGGCTTTCCATAAGATTTTCTGTGGGAATTTGTGCCCATTCATTCTGTAGAGCATTTATGAGGTCAGGCACTGATGTTGGATGAGAAGGCCTGACTCGCAATCTCCAGTCCAGTTCATCCCAAAGGTGCACAATGGGATTGAGGTCAGGGCTCTGTGCAGGCCAGTCAAGTTCTTCCACACCGAACTCACCAAACCATGTCTTTATAGTCCTTTCTTTCTGCACTGGAATAGAAAATGGCCTTCCCCAAATTGTTGTCACAACATTGGAAGCATAGCATTGTCCAAAATGTCTTGGTATGCTGAAGCATAAAAATTTCCCTTCACTGGAGATAAGGGGCCTAGCCCAAACCCTGGAAAACAGGCCCATACCATTATCCCTCCTCCACCAAACTTCACAGTTGACACAATGCAGTCAGACAGATAATGTTCTCCAGGCATCCACCAAAGCCAAACTCACCCATCTGACTGCCTAACAGAGAAGCGTGATTCGTCACACAAAACAAGTTTCCACGCTCCACAGTCCATGTCGGTGTACTTTACACCACTCCATCCGACGCTTGGCATTGCACTTGGTGATGTGAGGTTTGCATGCAGCTGCTCGGCCATGGAAACCAACTCCATTAAGCTACCGCCGCACCGTTTTTGTGCTTACATTAATGCCAGTAGAAGTTTGGAACTCTTCAGCTATGGAATCAGCAGAGCATTGGCGACTTTACGCACCATGAGCCTTAGCAGTCATTGACCTCACTCTGTGATTTTACGTGGTCTTTTGCTTCGTGGCTTAGTTGCTGTTGTTCCTAAATGCTTCCACTTTCTAATAATATCACCTACAATTGATCATGGAATATCCAGCAAAGATGAAATTTCACAAACTGTCTTATTGCAAAAGGTGGCATCCTATCACAGTACCACACTTGAAGTCACTGAGCTATTCAAAACGACCCATTTTGTATTACAAATGTTTGCAAATGGAGACTGCATGGCTAGGTGCTTGATTTTATACACCTGTGGCAACGGGTCTGATTGAAACATCTCAATTCAATAATTAACAGGTGTAGCCAAATACTTTTGTTCATATAATATATATATATATATATATATATATATACATATATAGATCCGAATGACCGGCACTCCCAGAAGGTAACATTATTTTGCCTTTGCCCGGTGCCAACTCCCTCTATAACAGATACAGATAGCAAGATTGTGGGGGGCACTCCAGGGTCTGATGTCGGCGATTAAATCATGAGCCGAACACGGCAGCCATAGTCCAATGTTTCGGGTATTTAATTACATTTACACTACAGCAGACACTGGAGCGTGTTGTAGCTTGTACAGCAGAGTGCCGGTCCAAATAAGTCCACACTCTCGTCTTTAATAGTAAATGGCTGGGGTGGCAAACCCTCTTCATACAAAAATAGAAAAAAGGGGAGGAGAATAGCACTCACCAGTCTTCTAAAAGCATATATTTATTGCATCTCAGTAAAAATGTCATAACATTTGAAAGACTATATATATATATATATATATATATATATATATATATATATATAATATATATTATTTAGAAAAGAAGAAGGCACTCAAACGGGACTTTAATATAAAACTTTTCCTAATCCACATGAATTTCGTGAATCTGGACAGACCCGAGTCGCATTTCTCATCTCCTGAGGAGATCTGAACAGATCCAAATCATGATTCTGATGTTCCTGTGGTTTTGATTTTGGATTTTAAATCAGAATTTCTGGTTATGGATGGCAAAATTTACATGATTTTAGTTGTTTTTAAAAAAAAATTAAGAATTTTTTTTCTAAAACAGATCCAAAACCAAAAACAAACCACTTGAGGGTGTTTTTGCAAAATCAAAATCAAAACAAAAAGCTGAATACCAATCCACAACCAAAACTAAAACTAATATTTGCTATTGATATTATTTTAATTTTTTTCAAAGAACAAACTTCTTTATCAATGCCTATAAAGATAGTTAAAGATTATAAAATTGTTACACTACTATTAATTAGAAAAACTAACATCACTACACACATATCACAAGTTTTGCACCCATTGTTTTTGTACAATATTCAAAAGGCTAAATCATCGTTTAGAAATGTTAAGATTACAACACTAATACGGCTCAACCAAGCAATAGCCAATCATTGTAATAGAGCCTACATACAGTTGATCTACAGCAACGTGTATCTAATTATAGTATTAAAGCATAGCCAATGAGAACATTTGTTGAGAGTGTTCACAGGGCTAGATAAAACTTTAGCCAATCAGAGTGTCAGAACATTCAAAAGGCTAGACCAACCAGAAGTTATTAAATGTTACAGATAAACCTGTAGCCAATCAGAGCATGTGAAGGCTGAAATGACTAAGCCAGCATGCAGCTATCCAGAACATTACAACATTTATTAGACTACACCAGCCTGTAGCCAACCAAAGCATTTGAACGTTCACAAAACAAAAGTTAACAGAGCCAACTGTTTACTATAATAAAACAACAATTATTTTTTTGGAAGTATCCATTCATCCGACTTGTTGACAACCACGGACAATTACTGTAGACAAATTTAAGTATGGAGGAGAACAAGGTGCCCAGGACAAAATGAATCAGACCAGAACAGCTGGGACAGTTTAATTGGTTATCATTATTTTGCTGCTGGTCTAATTTAACACACTGGCGAATTGTCTTTGGACTATTAATAACTGGAGTTATCATGTGCAGGAAAGTTTAATTAAAGTTGAAATAGCCTCCTTGACAAGCATCTTAAATGGAAGATACCATCACTGGCTTTTAAAAGGACTGTTTATTTGAAGAATGATAAAGTGCTCAGACAACTAAACAAGTTTCTGCGAGGAGATCTCCGGTAATTGGACAGGAGAACAGTGAAATCAGTCAGAGTGTGGCAGGCTAGATGTTATTGCACTGAGATATGAAGACTTCCATTAGACACAGACATCTGCAACGACACCATCCTACTGAGACAATTATGAAATGCTGCGGATACACCCACTCATCCTATTGCTTCCACTAGGTCTCTGCTACAGCTGTTCAGAATGAAGCCTTAGAAATGCAGATGCTTTCAGGGTGGTCGGTTTGATTGAACAAGCCATCAATCGAAAAGTAAAATGCTCAAGTATGTGTCCTATATATTTCATAGGGTGTTTGCTTGCTTCAGTCAGGGCAGTTTTTAGCTACATGTCATTCCATATAATATAGCAACACAGGACTCTGGTTACTCACATGTAGAGAGGCTTTAGATGCACCCTTGTTCCTCTCTCCTTGTGTATTCCCAGTCTAAACCCTTCCCCACATATCCACAGTGCTTACTGTATGTTTGCACAAGTGGATGTAAGTTCAGCAGGCAGTATGCATAGATTATATGGTATATCCCAATAAAAATGAATCTCCCCCTTACATCTCATTGTAATTATGCCACCACCCTTACTTCATACATAACCTATTTATCAGAGGTCATGATATGAATTGGTAGGGAGAGGGTAGGACTTCCACCACTCCTATAACAACCATTTGATGAACCTTCAAACTTGCATATCCATGATAATGTCCAACTGTCTCCACAGTTATAGCTATAGTGGATACAGGGACTGTCATTGCTATGGGGCACAGAGGTTTAGAGGGCCTGGACCAAGGACATATACTTGTCTACCAAGCTCCCCGAATTAGCTGCTAAGCAATTGAATCTGGCCTATTGCCCAGCCTGAAACCAAGAACTTGTCAGTGCTTATATAGGTGAAGGTCTGTGTCTCTGCTTCTCAGTAATGCCCCACACTGATATGATCCGTCTCCCATACTCACGATTCACCTACACTGGCACAACTGAGCTAATCAGTGAGCACGGCACTATCAGAAAGTAGGCTTCTCCTTCATTACATCCTTTGTAAAGTGAGCTGGAGGTGGGGATTGAGCTCCGAGATTAGAACTGTCCCAGAAAGGAACATGGTTCTGAATTTAAGAAAAACTTCACGCAAAGTGGAATTTCCCGCATCAGGAAAGTAGGAGCTGATTTGTTCCCCCAATCCTTCACCCCTGTCTTTAAACTCAAACTGCAGCTATCGTGGTTGATTCAAAAGCTGCAAATAGGGATGGGGTGCTTGAAGTGTCGCCTTTGCAAATAATGTGAAAAATGAATGGCAGAAAATTAACTTGGGCACTACTATGGGGCATAACTTTAACTAGGAAACTACTATGGGGCTCAACATTAACTAGGACACTACTATGGAGCATAACATTAACTTGGACACTGCTATGGGACATACCATAACTAGGACACTACTAGGAAGCATAACATTAACTTGGGCACTGCTATGGGACATAACATTATTAGAACACTACTATGGAGCATAACATTAACCAGGGTACTGCTATGGGACATAATATTAACTAGTGCACTACTGTGGCAAATGTTGCTATGGGTTCCATAATGTTCTGTCTATGCCGCTTTCCATAGTGATGTCAACTGTGCTATTTGTGATAGCACTCAATAGTACTATCCTACACTTCTCTATTCTGTAATATAGTACATATTGTAGCCCAAATATTGATTCACAGAATGCTGGGAAGCACCTTGGAGATCGAAGAAATATTGTTCTGATGTTTGTTTGGCAGAGGAAAGCAAGTCCAGTGCTATCGCCTCTCAAATCACATTACAGCCAATGGTGACTAAGGTAGTTAGGTAAGGATAGGTTCAAAGTTAGTTCTGTAATAATAATAAACTGTAAAAAGTTTAGGGTAGGGTGAAAATGAGTTTGTGATAGTAATTACCCATTATGAGCTGTAGAGATGCTACATGAAATTAACCCTATGACTGTCCATGTGACATTAAACAGCATGAAAAAACTGTCTGTTTCCATGGCGCCATCTCTCAATCCCTATCCCCTTAGCAGTCCAATTCCACTATAGCCTCTTACAGTCTTTCATTGTTGATTTTCTAATGCTAGGTAGGAACGAATTATGTAAAATTCAGAGCACACCGTTTATGAGTTATCCAGGATGGCATTTGCCAGGGGCACAGTTCGAGGGGGCGCTGTCCTTATCTGCCACCCACAAATGTTCAGCCCTTTGGGCCTGCAGCCACCCAATGACAGGGCAGGCTCTTTGCAAATTACCCCAGCCATCCTTTTGGTCCAAGCTCCTTGCTCTGGGCTCCGACACGTTACCCTTATGATGTTGTGGTCCAGGAGCGCAGCTAAGTGGAAGTTTTAGTTAGTAAAGTCCTTTACTTTGCCATGAATGTCCTTTCCCTTACCTATAGTATGTTACTGCCCCTACCTGGTTTTACCACAGAGTTGGGAAAAGTAATTTCACCCTCATTCAAACCAATTTAATATCCTGATTTTTTAAAGTCTCATCTACAGATTTGAAAATATCCTGGGTTTAATTAAACCATTTGTGTGCGGGATACAGTCTCCTAGTAATTTGTTTCAGTTGACTGTCTTGGCTGCCATTGCTGAGTGCATTCAAAAACTACTTTAAGATCTGCTGTTAAAATGCATATTTTGAAATTAAAAACTGGGACCTGCGTATGACCTGAAGTTTGGTCAGACCACAATGTCCATACCAGTGGTGGCTCCAAAGGTGGGGCTGCAGCGCAGCCCAAAATTCAAATAGGGGGCAACACCAACTGCCATTTCAAATGCTGCCAAACATCACTGGCTGGGGCTCACTGGTAGTTGGTGTGACTCCCCTATTTGAATTTTGGAGTGCGCTGCATCCCCACCTCTGAGCCACCACTGGTCCATACTGTTCTGCCTTTTTAGTCCCAAATAAGGTAACACACTAATACAGTAGAAATCTCGCCCCATGTATCCTGTTAATTGGGGTTCTTTAGGATTATTGGAAACTAAGCATTGGTAGCAAATGGGGCTAGCTTGGGAAAATCAGTACATATGGAAAACCAGGCAAACCTTTAATTAAATTTTTTTTTTCAGTCTGGGTGTTTCATTCCAATCTATTCAGCCAACCAAAATATGTTCTCTTTATATTACATTGGAGCTGACCCTTGTCAAGGCTGGGGACTCTGGTTTACCCAGAGGAGCGCTGGATATCAGCTCGAGGGAGGTTTGGGGTGTTTTGTGTAAAGATGGTATTATGCAACCCTTCCTCATAGATGAAAAATATAATTTGGTAGGCAACATGACAGTATAGAAACACAATCCATTCAGCAATACTGTATATAATCAGTGGACCCAGCCTGGAACTGAGCTTGGAACATACAACGGAGCCAGAGCGGAACTGGATTTGGAGTTTGCAATGGGGCCGGGAATGGAACCGGACTTAAAACATAAACTGTAGCCAGAGGGGAGCCGGACTGAGACTTCACAATAACGCTGGAATGGAGTTGGACTTGAAACATAGACTTGAGCCGGAATAGGAGACGTCATAACATCTAAGAGAATTGGCATGGAAGCTGGAGCCAAGGACAAGTATCAGCAATGAAGCTCAGGCTGCCGAATGCTGTCAGGGCCAAGATTTATATACCCTGTGATGCACATGGATTGGCTGATTCGGTCAGGTGGATATCAGCCAGGCTTAGCATTGGAGATCATAGGTCAGCTGACTGGGACCAATATGATGGCCAGCAGGAACACCGACGAAGCCCTGAGACAACCACCACACCAAGAACCTGCAAGCTACACACGTAACTGAGTAGCAGCTGCCATGGTCATGACCAGTGTACAGAACTGGAGGGAACACCGCCGGATCTCCGGGCCCCTGGGACCACAACCACGTGGGAAACTCGCCAACACACTCCGAGCACCCCCAGGCCAAGCACCCCACCAAGACAGAGCAGCACGACCCCGAGTGTAAGCTTTGTTCCTGACAAACCTATTATAATTCCTGCTAATACAGTAAACAAGCAAAGTATTTTTTTCTGCAGCTTACTATGACAATCTTTTTGGTATTTCAACTAGCAAAGGGAGGATTTATAAAGAGACCACTTCCTTCTCTCCTGCTGGCTCTTGCTGTCCACAAAGGGTTACTGTGCACAACTGGAGAACAGGTATTCTTTTAATGATGACTTATGAGCTGGTCATTCACACAAAGCAACACATACAGAGATAATTATATGTTTGGGCTTTAATGTGCTTCTGTTGCTTCCCACTAAATTGGCCAATTTGGTTTAAATTGTGTCTGATTTTGTAGTAAAATAAAAACTGACTGAATTTGTTAGCGCAGGAAGGGGTTTACAATGATACTTTCTTAAACAACATAAAATTTAGTCTTAATGTTTTTTACTGCAAATGAGGCACAGATATGCCTTTAGTTATTCAGGATGGATCTTCTTGAGTTCATAGAAAAAAATGAGTATGAATCACATAATGTATTGTGGGGTTCATAGAGGTCTGCAAGTAACTCTGATAAGGGTGACTTATACAGGAAGTTAAATGCAGAACGTGACTTATACAGGAAGTTACTGAGGAATGTCTATCGAAGGGGTCACTATCAACGGTAGAGTCGTTATATGCCATCGTTTACAGGTAACTATTGCCAGAATCCCAATGATAATTTCAACCATTGATGGTTTAGAGTGCATAGTGCAGTGTGGTGTATTGTGAACAGATAGGGCCTATGCGTCCCCTTCCCCAGCAGCTGCATTGTTACCTTTCTTTCTGTAAATGACTTAGCAGCCACTGGGTCATCTTTATAGCAAAATATATTGTTTGAAAAACACCAATGTTTTTCAGCTGCTTGTAAGTTATATTAGAAAAATTACAGCTGGATTTTGGTTGCTAATACTATGTACGCTAGTGTACTACAGTGGCATATACTGAAGGTATCATGACCATATATTGGCAATAAACAATGTTTGTCATGTTACCCCTGGTACAGAGGGATAGGACTATTTATATGATGGGCCTCATTCAGCAGTGAATGCAGATTCCCAATTATTGAGAATCTGCGCATGCACAGAACCCATTCTGCGAGTGTGCAGATTGGGTCCTGCTTAATTGCACGCAAACCCTTGAATGCCTCTGCCTGGCATTTAAGGGGCGGTGTGAGGGCGGGGGCAGCCGGCACTCCCAGTAATGGGGCATGTCTGGACTTTTTTCCAGGAGTGGCCAACCCAGGGACTACGTGGATGAAACGCAGTCTCCTGGGCTCACAAGCCGGCCAGCCTGAGTGAGCTGAGGCTTGCTCAGCTGGCCGGCTCCCTGGCGCCGTTCCCCATCACAACCATAGACCACCGAAGGTCGCGATGGTGATCCCAGCTGCGACCTTCATCGCAGTGCTGGGATCGCAAATGCAGTAGGGGGTGTCATACACCTCGCGCTTCATTTGCATTATTGCAAGGTTCGCAATTGCAAAGCTGCACGCAATTGCGATCCTTGCTGAAACAGGCCCTGAGTCCAGAAACAACTTCAAACACACATAATTTGCAGAGAATCTCCTCTGATTGATCCCCTGTGGGTAAAGACAAGAAGCAGAGGCATAGTGCAGGCTGAGAATCAGCATGACATGTAGAGGCTGACAGGTGGCTCGGAAACACAATGCTCTATTAATATCAGTAAACCATAGGCAAAAACCCATCAATGGTGGAAAACCATTACCTTGCTACCATCGATTGAAAAAAAAATGCACCATAAATCCGTATGTTTTACCGCCGGCCACATGGTTGAAGATCCCGAACATATAAAGGTAAGTGTTAACTAACCCTATTCTACCCCCTAACCCTTTCTTAGGGGTGCCTAACCCTAACCTCCCCCACAAGTGCCTATCCCTAAACCCCCCCTTCTCCGCAGCCTAACCCTAAGTCTCCCGGGGGAGGGTGCCTAACCCTAAGTCCCCCCTGGGAGCCCCTAACCTAACCCTCCCCCCTCGCGGCTGTCCACGCTCTGCAACTGGCTTACCTTTGATCGGTAAGCCGGGTGTCGGGCTCCCGACGTAGGTCTAATGACAGGCATCAGGATTTCGACACCTGTCATTAGTGCCTTGCCAGGATTAGACAGTTGGGAAGCCGGCGGTCGGGATTACTTCCACCGGCTTCCCGGCTGCTTCCCATTAATCCCAAACTATCATTTTTTGCAGTTAACGGGTCAAATACAGTTATGAATCTTCATTAGCATGCACAAAATGGGCATTTTAGGCATTGCTGTTCTGGGATTACACATTGGATCCCCATCATACTTGGCAAGATTTGAATAGTGTCTCTGGGAGTTCCCAGAGGTAGTGGTTCTGGTGGCATGGGTCACAGAGAATTGAAACTTCCACAGCAAATAGCCTCATCAAGCAACTTGACCACCCACATCACTGGGAAAGTGCAGTAGGCAGGATCCGGGAGACTGGTCTACTCTCCTGAAATCTGGAGAGTAAGCATGTGTGATCTCCATTGCTTTTTACAGAATAACCTCTCTGGCCATGTGCTTTTGATTAAACTAACTTTACAAAAACTGTATAACAGAAAAAATACAAATAATCTGTAAATCAGTTTATTAATATCTGACTTTGGAAAACATGTCTTGCCTCCTGTGTAATATAAAGTATGTAATTTGTTGTTTAATTTCAATGTACAGCACTGTATGATATGTCACTGCTTTATACATCATCATCAAAATAATAATAATAATAATAATAATAATAATAATAATAATAATAGACAAAAGCTACATAGGTTTTTATAGCTTTTTCATGCAATGAATGTGAATAAGCCTGAACCATATCACCCTATTGTAGGGAATGGGGTGGGGGACGAGGAGCTTGACCTATGATGCCTTGTTTAGCCTTTTATGTAAAATACAGTGTTTAATTTTGCAGTCTACAGTATTCTATACTTTTTTGTTTTGTTTTTCTTTTTTTTCTTAGCTTGAATGACTTCACATGCATATAGTAATTGTACTTGAGAAATGAGTACATTTCCCTGGTACTCAGCACAATTACGATAATTAGCCATATCATTTCAAGTTGGTGATCCTTCAAAGTTCATCATTATGCTACGTTTAGGAAGAAGAGGCCTGAACCTCTCCTCACAAGTCTTTGACTCTTAGGTCTCCCATCAGAGCTGGTGGAAATATTTCAATTACACACTCCAACAAATACTCCACTGTGTTATATGACATAATGCTTCACTCTTCAGATGCTAAAAGCACTTTGTAATGACTTTTGTTTTAATTAGATATAAATGCCTTTATAAATATGCAACAAATAAGACAGAGGAGGAAAAAGATTAAAGAGGACACTTGGCATCTACTTGTGTAATAATTTAAATTATTAACTTTTTTTCTCATGCTTAATTTTCTTTTATCTAAATACATGGAATCCATGTCATATGTTAGGCTATCCGCTAATAAGTGAGTGATGCCCAACTGCCTGGCATTGGTGAGGCACAAATTTTGCCCCCACCTTACAAATAATATAAAGTTTTGTCAGGCTATAGACACTTTTTCAATATTGTCTACACAATAGGACTGATGCACAGTTGAATGCAAGTCAGCTGTAGTTGCGCCCACATGGCATGCATGGAACTAAATGGGGATATTCTCCCATTTACTGAGTGGTGTGAGTCTCTGAGGCAGGGACATTTTAACAGCTGAGGGAGCCGGAGTGCAGCTGGCCCCCTTACCATGCAGTGGGCTCCCTCTGATAATGGGATAGGTCCTCCCAGCAGCACTCGCTAGAGTCTGCACTACAATGCCCACTAAAGGTTCTCCTAGCAGCTCCCTGTCTTTCTAATTATTTATTTGGAAAGATTGCACATACTCAGAAGAGGGAAAAGACTTTGGAACACTGCCAACGTCTTTGCTGTCTGCTACTCCGGTACCATCTTTCCAAATACAAAATAGATGGCGCCGTCGGGAGGAGTATTGGGGGAGGGATGACACCGCATGGACTCTGAATTGGCAATTGGTGTATCTCATATGGGTACTGGGTGTGTGGTATGGGCACCCCTGAACCCATGGTCCCATCTGCACCACACACCCTGCACCCATTATAGATATGCCACTGCTCTGAGGCCAGACCGCCCCTATCTGCATGTTTGGTTAGATACCCAACGTCATTATCAGTATTAGAGATGAGCGGGTCTGGTTCCCTGATAACCGGACCCACCCGAACTTCAGGGATCTGGGGTGATCCGTGGCACCTGTCGGATATCTCCTCCTGCCCCGGATCCCTAATCGAGGCAAAACATCGCGATCCTCTATCAGATCTCGAGGTTTTGCCTTGAAAAGCCATTTTTAAAAATTCCTTTGCCTTCAATGGGCAAAGCGTTGATTGGCTGACAGAGCGGTCTGTCATGGCTCCAGCCAATCAGCGTTAAGCCCATTGAATGCAGGGAAAAAAGAAGATGGTGCTGGTTCACACGGTTGGCACCCCCTGCTGCCAACACACCTGCTGCAGGCACCCCCCACTGCAGATGCACCTGCTGTCGGCACCATCACTGCTGACACCGCCGGCAGCCCCGCTGCTGACACCACTGGCTCCCCCATGCTGCCGACACCGCCGGCACCCTGCATTAAGAACACCCCTGCACTGCCAACACAGTCAGCAAACCTGCACTGAGGACACAGCTGGCACCACCGCTCTGCCGGCACCGCCGGTACCCTGCACTGTGGACACTGCCAGCACTCCCTCACTGCCATTTCATGTACTGGGGACACTGTCAGCACCCCCGCACTGCTGACACAGCCAGCAAACCTGCACTGAAGACACCGCTGGCACTGCCGACATCGCCGGTACCCTTCACTGAGGACACTGCCAGCACTGCCATTCCATGTACTGAGGACACCGTCAGCAACCTCGGTCTGCCGACACTGCTGTCACAGTAAGTGCACTATTGGTGTATCCAACCCACACTGTATAACACACTGTATCCGTGTTGGAAATTAGAAGCTGAACTGCCACATGTTAGTGCTGCCCACTGTGTCACTTAGCTTAGTCAGCCAGCTAGCTGGATGCATCCTTTTGGCCTTAACTAGATGAAGCAAATAATATTGTGAGGTGGTCAAAATTGATTGGAAATTACTGGAAATAAATGTTATTGAGGTTAATAATACTGTAGGAACAAAAACAGACCCATATTATGTGATTTTAGCTGTTTTTCTGATATTTTAAGGAAAACATCCAAAACTAAATTCAGATGCAAAACCAAAACAGGAGGGTCGGCGCACATCTCTAATTAGTATGCACTTACATCAGCTCTATTCTTAATGCAAAAGATAATTCTGAAAACAGACAGATTTACACATAAGCACATTTCTGCATAGCCCGCAAATCCATCAACACATCCTCTGTAAACTTTGCCTATGTGCAAACACCTCAGTACTACCAAGTTGTGCCCATTAGCTGCAAATAGAGATGCAAGTGAGTCGCTTACAACTCATCATGTACCTGCATAGATGCATAAGTGTGACTCAGGAGCATGTGCAATGCAAAAATGCACAAAATACCTTCAACTGTGCATCTTTATGTGTTTAGCTACAGATGTTACAGTATTGACAGAACTCTGGGAATTAGATACAGGGATCTTTTTTTACATTAAGCAACATTCCAAAACATTATTTTTCCATGTAATAATGTAGATAGCAGTTATGCTATTGGATGATTAATGTAGCTCAGTAACTGTGGTGGACTAATGAGAAGTAGTTCTGCTAGATAGTGGGCAGAAGGTGTGTGATAAATAAAGAGGTCATCCTCCTTAACTAAATGGGAAGCAATCGGGAAGCCGACTGCCTAAATACCGGCAGCCGGCTTCCCGACTGTCATATCCCGGCAAGGGTGAAATGCCGGGCGTCTAGATGTAGATGCCCGCATTTCCCCGATGCCGGGAGACCGGCGCCCGGCATCCCGATCGTAGTGCGCCGGGTGCCGCGAGCTTACAGCCGCGGGGGGGAGGGTTAGGTTTAGGGCTCCCGTGGGGGACTTAGGGTTAGGCACCCCCACGGGAGGGTTAGGGTTAGGCTAGGGGGAGGGAGGGTTAGGGTTAGGCACCCCCGGGGGGGACTTAGGGTTAGGCACCCCCCCGGGGGACTTAGGTTTAGGCAGCGGGGAAGGGGGTGGTTAGGGTTAGGCACTTAGAGGGGGGCTTAGGGTTAGGCACTTGGGGGGAAGTTATGGTTAGGCACCCCTAAGGAGGGTTAGGGTTAGGGGGGTTAGGTTAGTCTATACTTACCTATACACGATCTGGATTTCCAGCGCTGTCGACCTTCTGCTGCTTCACACTCTGCTCCTGTCGGGCTGCGGCCAGCGGTATATCATACCCATTCCAACTAAACAACCATGGCTCCTGGGGAGCATCATATATATATATATATATATATATATATATATATATTAGGGATGTGCAGGCTCGGATAGGTTCGAGTTTGCACGTGGAGTTCGGATTTTTCCCTCCAAAAAAACGGAACTCAGAACGAGGCAAAACGTCATCTTACATGGACGAACATCATCATTCCTGGTCTTTTGTCCAGGAATGATGATGTTCGTCCATGCAAGATGACGTTTTGCCTCGTTCTGAGTTCCGTTTTTTTGGAGGGAAAAATCCGAACTCCACGTGCAAACTCGAACCTATCCGAGCCTGCACATCCCTAATATATATATATATATCTTAGGGCAATGACCAGTATAGTAAATAATGAGTTACAATTCTTTCATATTTTTGTCAGAGCGTATATTTGTAGTGCAACAGTGCTTGAGATTTGGCTTTTTAATATATGCCGCCTTGAGGGCTGTAATAAGTGAAGGAAAGGGAGGTAGAATACCTGAACCATCAAAACAGCACAAATAGTCTGGGAAAAAAACAATCATCAAATGGCCTGGAGAAGAGATGTTTAACTAGTGTTAACATCAGATTGTGTCTTTTTCTCTATCATGAAAATTCTGCCTGCAGAGAGGAAAGAGAGCATCACAAACTGTCTATGATT
This sequence comes from Taudactylus pleione, assembly GCA_031769625.1. NCBI lineage: Eukaryota > Metazoa > Chordata > Amphibia > Anura > Myobatrachidae > Taudactylus > Taudactylus pleione. Next base: position 4,337,305 of record JAUIMM010000104.1, on the reverse strand, counting down.
TTATTATAAACAGGAAACCAATTACTAAATATCAGAATTTTCTAGATACACTAGATGTCCTTTATAAAATAGTGAGCAAATAGATGGAGGTCAGCAGTGGTGGCTCCAGAGGTGGGGCAGCAGCGCAGTCCAAAATTCAAATAGGGGAGCCACCAAACACTGCCAACATCACCGGCCAGGACTCACTGGCAGTTGGTGTGGCTCCCTTATTTGAATTTTGGACTGCGCTGCTGCCCCACCTCTGGAGCTTCCAGTGGAGGTCAGAGATATTAGAACATTTTGGAGAGCATAGGGAGCCATACAAAAAGAATGACAAGACTTTCTTATAGTTACAATTGATATACATAAAATCTGTATGTCTTTGTGACTGTCACTAATTTCTCTTTTATACCAAAGTCCCGGGTCTGACCCAAGATTCGGAACATGTTTCCAAACCGGATCAGACCCAGGACAGACCCCTTTTACACCGTGGAGCAGGACGGCACCGTTCACACTGGAGCCGGATCAGCACTTAAATTTTGATAAAAACAGCTAAAATCATGGACCTTGGACCTTGGACCTATAGTATCATTAACATCAATAACATTAATTTCCAGTAATTTTCAGTAAATTCTGTTCACCTTACAGCTCACAATATTATTTTCACCAATATTGGTTAAAGGCTGCAGCTGGATGACTGGATAAACTAAGCAACAGAGCAGTGGCACAAACACAAGCTGCGGTTGCCGTGCAATTGCATTCATTAGCATATTTTCACAGCGAGCAGGGTGCGAACCAACCTGAATCAGGCCCTTTGTCCCTTGCGTAAGGAGACAAGTGGCTTCTTGTCTTGTAAAGGCAGAGTACCATCAGAGCTTATTATATATGCCAATTTTTATGAATCGTTCTTTGGACACTGGTGGTGTGAGTGTCATATAAACTAGAAAAAATTATACTTTTGTCCAATTTTTAATGGTTCATCTATCTAGGAGCCATCTGTTGAAATTTACTTCTTGCTTTCTCCAAACAGGTGCTCACCACTGTTTGTCAGTAGCCCCGATCCAGGAAACGTTTCTCCATTTCTTTAACTGAATCTCAGCAATATCCGCCTCACTGTTATTTCTCACGAGGGAGGGACTTACTGTACATGCAATCCAGAACACGTGAGATCTAGTTTTTAGATCCAAGTTCCGAAGAAATATTCGCTACTCGATTCTACTTGGAACCCCCAAAGTGATCCAAAGTTCGGGAGTGGTCAGTTTTCAGCAAAATTGAACCACTCATTTGTAGTTGCAGCAACCTGTTTATTTTAACATGTGGGTGTTAGAGACTGTGGGCCTGATTCAGACCTGGTCACAAGTGCTGAGCGCTCGCAACCGGGTCGATGTTTGCCCACTGGGCATGCGCACGACGGAGCCGGCTCCGTTGTGCGTATGAGTGAGACCCGGCTAGCAACGGGCGCTCCGTCGCTCCGTGTCTCGCATGAAAGGGGGCGAGCTGTCGATGGTGTTTGAACGACTACCGTTCATGGGCGGTCGTGGGAGAGCTTCCGGCTCTATTAGAGCCAGAACCTCTCTGGAGCTTGCGGCCATGAGACCCTACCACAAGGTTCTCGTCGCAAGCCCAATGGTCACGATGGTCTTGACCATCGCGACCATCATCCTGGCCACTCGCTATAGCTGTCGGTAGTCACCCACAGCTATGCGAGTGGCCAGGAGGCCGCACACAAAAAAAACCGCCCAGATTCAGAGCGAGCGCTCTTTCAGAGCGTCCGTCTCTGAATCAGGGCCTGGGTTTGTTGTTGACCAGGGGTGGTAACAGGAGTAGACAGCGGAACAGGTTTAAACTGGAAGGTGGGTTGTTTAATGTGAATGTTGGTAGACATGAACAATAAGATAAACTAAAGTCCAGTAATAAACAAACTAATATACAGTATGTGGCAGGAAGAACCCTAGTGAGTGGGAATAAACGAAAGTCCAGATCAGTGACAGAGATGAATGAGATGAAACCAGATAGACTGTAAGAGTGAAGTGGATATCCTGGTATGCAGAATAGTGGCTGAGAGAGATATCCGGAAAGGCTGTGATGATGGCTGAAAGGGAAATCTGGTAATGCTGTGATGATGGATGCGCAGGAATGGGTTGACTAAGGAGCCGGGTTCAGGCAGGAGTGGGTCTGGTGGAAGGTGCGACTGATCTCCAGCGGAGTGGAGGGCAAGGCAGAGTGATGCAACTATGCAGGGAGCGGGGGGCTGACAAGGAGCTAGGGCAAGCACCAGAGCAGAAGTCTAAGGTACACGAGTGCAGAGAACTCTCTCTCACAGCTGATGCTGTGAACACATTGCACTGTCAACTACAGAGCGCTCCAAACACCCTTAAGTACCCAGTAGCCGAACGTGATAGGCCAGAGAGAGCAAGTGACCCACAGACGTTTGGCTTGCTATGTCACATGGCCAAAGACAACATGGTGGCGCCCAGACAGCCGTAACGCGGAGACGCCACTAGACTTACTCTTGCCAGGATGGCCCAACACTGGCAGACCTCTGCGTACATGCAATGCCAGTCTTCACATGCCAGCTACCCCGCCAGAAGGACCATGCCGCAGCGCCCTCACCGGTAAGGACCGCAAACCTCCACGCCGCGAAACCCTGGTCGTGACAGTGGGTTTGTACTGCTGCACTATGGTCCACACTTCTATAGATGTGTCCTCTAACATCTAGCCTCAATACACCAAGTGTGTGACTCTGCTAACTCCAGGCATCTGTCTTGTGTGTCGCACTCAGATACACAAGTGTTGAATATCAAATTAATCAGCACAGTCTCCTGGTGCATCCTAGTCGCATCACATTGTGACTAAGAAACATTTTCACGTGAAAAAGATGCCTGGCGATAACAGAGTCACACGGGAACTGGTGCACCAAGAGTTTGCAACTGTAGCAAAAGTGTATGAGGACACATCTGTACCTGTCTTCAAGGCCGACACATTAAAGATTCTTACTGTCTAAGACAGGGATGTGCAATTATTTCAGCTTTGGGTCCACCTAACAATTTTGAATGAACTTTCAAGGCCTGTACACAAAAAAATTAATATTTACAATGCCTAGCATAAAAAAACATTAAAATTAAACATAAAAGAGACAATATACAGCATAAATAATTTAGCAGGAAATCCCTTAAAACAGTCTTTTCGGGGGATAGCCACAAACATTAAATATCCACAGAATACATGTACAGTAGTGGGTAACACAGCATATATCAGAGTTATCTGCTGCGATCCAAAATTTTCAAACATTTTCGAACATTAAGATCATGACAAAACATGACAACACAAAACACTTGCTCCGAGGCCCTACCCATATGCTGTGAGGCCCCACAATGAGCGTCCAGCAAAAATTGTGTTTTTTAATGAATTAAAAATGAACAGTAATTAATTTCGACTTAAACATTTTTGAGTTGCCTCCGCCGTGTTTTAATACGCTTGTATGTAAAATTTTACGATCTTCGTTTGTAAACTGTGGATTTGTATAGAAATTTGGAGAAAGAAGAAAAAGAAGACTCTTTGTTGGAGGCACTCAGAATAAAGTAGAAAAATAATAAATTAAAATGTAACTTTTAATATTTCTATTTCTAAAATATAAGGTTGACATACAACATATAGTATTGACATACAACATACATGCTTTATCTGTAAAAATTGGCAGATATTTGCTATGAGAAAAAACTTATAAGAGATTTGTACTCATAGAGTTGAGATTTGAAAATTCTGGATGGTGGCGAATATTATTGAATAAAAATCAATCTGTTCATAAGGTAAATATGACCATGAATTGGTATGGATCAGAAAAATTATTTGAACATTGATTGATAAACGTGATTAACAAGTACTGGTATCAGATGCCCTCCTACACGAAGGATCCCTCAATACACCCCCTAATAGTATGTTGTGTATAGATGAACACATAATTTGTATAGAAAGACAGAAGGACAAATTTTCTCTTTTATATAGTATAGTAGAGAAGATAGAAAACAAAAAATAGTAGATAAGCTAAATCCTTTTCTAATTCCGTACCTGACCAGTAGAGGGCGAATGCTATGCAAAAATTGTGTTTTTTATTTAATTAAAAATTAACAGTAATTAATTTCGATTCCACATTTTTTTAGTCACCTCCGCCGTGTTTTAATATGCTCGTATGTAAAATTTCACGATCTTGGCTTGTAAACTGTGGATTTGTATAAAAGACAGAAGGACAAATTTTCGCTTTTATATAGTAGATTAAATTATTGAATAACAGTGTAGCAAGAAGTCACTGCCCACCAGCAACAGCCAGGATATAATTAGTTAACAACTAAAATGGGTGGGTCAAAGCCATGCCCTTGATGCAACCAGAACCATCCAAGTACGATCCCCCCTATTTGGACTAGACTGACCTTCGACACTAAGTTAGTGACCAGGCTCACCTCTAAGGTAATGGCATTCTCAACAATATCAACAATATCAAAGTATATATGCCCGTCAGTCTCCTTTGCACCCTATTTGGCCACCGATGAGCAGTGCCTTCACACCACAGGTTGCAAAACCGCAGCCCGCTACAGCTGAAAACCCTCAAAAAAACTAAATTGGAACTAAGCAGATAAGACTGGGGCACAAAAAATAAATACTAAAGCAACTGTTGGATAATAAGGTTGAGGTTGGTGGACCTCAGGTGAAACCCATCTGAGCAGTACAAATGTACCTGTTCAAACAAGATCCCCTTACTATCACACCAACAGGACGAACTTTGCAATGGCCTTATTGACCTTTTTACAAACTCCTTCCATGACTGCCCCTCCTTGAAGACCCTTCCAAGCCCAACAAGACAAAACAGTCTTAATGGAAAAGATAAGTTCAACGCCCTTCAATAAACCTAAGTCATTGCCCTCTGGGGGGACCCCATCTCTCAATGCAATTGGTCAAAAAGAGAAGAAAAACATCCCACTTCAAATTGCGTACTCCTTTCCACCTAACCATACCAATTTACAAGGGGCAAGCCCCATCACCATGATATACCGCTCCACCCAGAACACAACCAAGTGCCCAAAATCCACAAAGAAGCAGACAGATGGGGTACATCTAATGCTCTACTTTAATTGGCAGATCACCCTGGAACAGCTGCACAGTACATTACACCAATATGAAAGAGGGCATGCCATAATCCGCAAGTGACAAACCTACAGCCATCAAGCAGCATTAAAAACAAAACAGAATTGAAACTTTGTGAGATGACGCACATCAACATGAACTAAAAACTGCACACCACTACTAGTCCAGACCTGCAAATACACCAAGACCAATTAAACAGGACAAATATCAAGGGAGGGCCAGAGCCCAAGTGAAACTCACCGACCCCTATCCAGTTGATTAGTTTTGGATTGGTGGATCTTGCAAAAGGGGAAGTAGTGCTTTGCAACTTGCTGATCCAAAAGGCATTAAAGAATGCCATTGAGAAAGCGAGTCGAAATAACCCAGCTTTATACCTATATCAATAGGGTGACGAGAATCACCAGAAATTCTGGATTCCTTTGCTCAATCCTGGAAGGCCTTAGACCAGAGGTTCCCAAACTCAGACCTCAAGGCACGCCAACAGTCCAGGTTTTAAGAATATCCATGCTTTACCACAGGTGACGTTATTAGTACCTCAATCAATTTGATTTAACCACCTGTGCTCAACCATGGATATCTCTAAAACCAGAACAGTTAGGGTGCCTTGAGGACTGTGTTTGGGAACCTCTGCCTTAGACAATAGGATGGTATTAGTAGGATCAGGAAATAATAGCAGTTCAGAGAAGTAAGCTATACCTAATTAAGCCATAGATGCATTTGACCTACCCACCTGGTAGTGACCCCACACAACAGGGATGTAGATCCTTCTTAGATAACTCCCTGCCAATCAGAACATGCTACCACTCATCTCAGGCCAAAGAATAAGTCTCCAGGGTGAAAGTTCTTTCCATGCGAGTTTCAATCTGGCCTAATGATCTGTCAGACATAAGAAGGACAAGGTGAGCCCTCAACATCAGTGCAAGGAGTGAGTGCACAGAAATGCGCCCAGTCAAAATGAAGCAATGCACCTGCCAGGCCATTATCTACCCCTGGTACCCCCCTGGTACATGTTTAGCCCTAAATAACATTTTCAGTTATAGGCAACACAACACTCTGCAACAAACATAAGACAAAGGGACAGGTAGCCCTCTGATTATTATTGACTTGAACCACACCTAATTTGTCACACCAAAACACAACACAACCAAAACACAATCACGGTCCTTCAATGAGGGACCCCAGAGTTCTAAAGCCACTACAATAGGGAACAATTCTAACAATAAATGGTTAAAAGAAAGTCCCTCCAACTGTCAGTCATGAAATCACCAGGCAACACACCTTTTGCCACCCAAATAAACCCCAAAACCCACCAAACCTGCAGGAACTGTAAGAAAAGAAGGGTTGAATATGGAAGGTGAAGTGTATATTTAAACCCCTTTGAAACTGGTAAGAAACACATCCATAAGGCAAGATCATCGCAAATCTCACTAGACAAACCATGTGATGTGACTTGACAACCCTAGCCATAGCCTGCTTGAGCTTATGAAAAAGTAGGCAAAATTAAATAATTGCAACAAACACTGTACCAACATCAAAGGAGCCTTAGTCATTGAGAGACAGGAATCAATTTGCCGATACAATTTATCGACCTTTCCCTGAGGCATATGGAAAGCCCCAGCACAAGTGTCGATTTCAATACCCAAGTAAGAGAGGTAGTTCATGGGGCTCTCCATCTTATCATGGACCATAGGCACTCCTAAGCTGTAAAAGAGAGCCTTTACAGAAAAAGGACATTGGCACAGCACACACTATCTCTAGAGTATATTATTAGAAAGTAATCAAGGTCATATGCTATATGCCTAGTGCCTGCCTCCACGCACAAGTGCAGGAAGGAACTGAAACATTCAAACCATGAAGAAGAGATCACATATTCTATGGTCAAGCATTTACGCACAAAATAGTCTTGCCCAATATGAAACTCCACCAACCGAAACAATTCAGGACAGAGAGGGAAAAGTCAAAAAGTTGACTTGCATCAATGTCAACTTTAGCTACAATGCTCCTTTACCAAACTACTGAACCAAAGCCAAAACATCTTCAATGGACTGATATTGTACCCATCAATGACTGGATCCAAAGTATTATTAGTCAAGCTCCCAATAGGGAAAGACAGGAGCTTGATCAAGTTGGATTTATTTAGTATATTTTTGGGACAAGCTGGGATAAGCACAAAGCCCTGTGCAGTGGGTAAAAGAAGGGACCGCACATGCACCTTACTGCAACTTCAGTCCTAACTTTAGCAAGAACCACATCTGGATAGTAGCGAGTGGATTTAAGATTCTGTTTGAAATCCACCAGCACTGCCATAGTAACAGACAAACAAAATCCCTGTAAAAACAGGACGCCTCCTCCGTAAATGAGATGGGATGTTTATGGAGGATCAAACTTTACAGAAGACCAGCTCTCACCTCGGGGCATTCTCCATAGTGACCTGTAATTGAGTCCTTGGGACAATCTTTTGCAGGGTGCCCTCTCACACAGAAAGCATCCAGATGTCAGTAGCGGCAGGACATACCACAGATATACTGTTCGCTATTAAATGCATTGTATTTCCATTTATTCACAAACCCAGTCCCTCTGGTCAACACCTGCCCCCCCAAGTTGATTAGAATCAAAGATAGGCCATCAATGCAGGCACACCTCTGGCCATATTTCCACATCCTTCACCCTGAAATGAATAGACTGAAGGCCATCATGTTTATTTCCTTCAAGATAGCATACATGGCATGTATCAAATGCATATATTTGATCCAAATACTCAGTGGACCTGGACTCCAGATAACAAGCTGCAAAATGGACATTCCCACCATCCAATTATTGTATGAATGGATAACAACTAAAATACTAAAAAAACTGTGACTCCGCGCTAGTGTATAGAAACGACTGCAGTTCAGTAAATGGTAAATATAATCTGAATGCAATAATGAGCGCTATATAAGAAAATAAAAAAATAAATTAATGAACTTATGGCTCCTGTAAGGAGAAAATATGAGGTTCTATAGTATGTTTATAACTCCTTTTGGAAAAAGTAGTGGTGGGTCCCGTTACAATGTCACTTTGTTGCAATAAACAACAGAATACAACTTTCCCTATCTTACCCTGAGCTTGATCCTTCGGTCCCTCCAGGGAATACGTTTGGGTCAAGATGGGAAGCATGTTGTTAGAGCTTGGCCTGAGCTCTTGCTCTGCTTCGTGTTGCCGGTGTCAGGGCGATGAGTGCAGCAATGGATGATGATGTCACCGGAGTGATAGCGGACAGAGTGAATGGCAAAGAAGCCGGAGTTTCCAACAGTCAGGGATGACCACCTCTTGCCCCCAACGTGTTTCATGCGCTTCACGCACTTTGCCAAAGGCTACACCAGACTGTCTTTAAATACATAAAAAACTTTATTGGGTTCAATTAAAAAAACAGAACTTCCTGCCGGAAATGGCGGTATCCATGTGCTTGACTTCCATTTATATGACTGGTGTTGTATTTGATAAATTAATATATTAAAAATTTATATTTTCTTCTATATAAATAATAAATAAATACATACAGGTGCCATTTTGTGTTTATATTATTTAACATGCTATAAAATATGTGTGAAACTTATTGTAAGATATATATAAAAATCGCGGCAAAGTGACATTGTAACGGGACCCACCACTACTTTTTCCAAAAGGAGTTATAAACATACTATATAACATATTTTTTCATTCATTTATTTTTTTTATTTTCTTATATAGCACTCATTACTGCATTCAGATTATATGAATGGAAGCAATCATTACCAACACAATTTAATTTTGGCACCTCATCCAAGGTCTTCTTCAAATCCTCTATGAGGACAAAATTTCCACAAAATGGCCTCTACAAATGCGCTCAGGCATTTGCCTATGAAGCCCTATAAAGTTGCTATGTTAGTACAGTGGACCATATCAACATAGTTGCCCACCTCAACTACATTTACAGGTGCCTCAGAATGCACAACTTGCTTACCCTTATCCATAAGCTGCTGCACCAGCAAGCACATAGACTTAAGCTGGCCACACACTAGACCAACTTACATCCAACCAGCCAACTAGTTGATTGGTTGGAATGAAAATCTGGTAAGGTATGAAAGCTAATGACAATCAGCAATTTGCTCCCAAATGCCGGAAAATGGACAAAAACTGTTGTTTGAACAAATTGTTTAGATCAAACATTTAACAAACTTGTCTGAATGTCCATTTTCATCTGTTTTCTGACATTTAGAAACAAATTGCTGATCATCATTTACTCCCATTCCTTACCAGATTTTCATTCCAACCAGACAACTAGTTGGATGGTTGGATGAAAGTTGGTCTAGTGTGTGGTCAGCTTTAGTCAGATGTGCTGCTGAATCAGCACAGGAGAGGTCAAGGGTGTAGGTACAACTGAGTATATAAAAGAAACAGGAATGTCTGAAATACTGTACATACAGAAGGAGTCAATATAGGAGGAGAAAGAACACCAGAAAAGCTGTCAGGCAAAAAATAGGAAGAAAGGCTGGAGACTGCAACTGGCGGCTGTGAAGATGCAGCCTGAGATAGCATTGGTTGGGGAATTGACTTGGCCCCCAGGCTCCCTGGAGCCCCTGAGAGCCTGGAGACAAGGGCTGATGGGGAGGCAGGAGGGCAGGCTCAGATGCAGGAATAACCCAAAACAGGTTGGAAGATGTCAAAGGCCAGGCAATGTCGAGCAGATGCTAAGGACGGAAGAGAGGAGTCTGAGGACAGGGCATGGAGGGAGAATAAAAGAAGGGGGAACAAAAGAAAAAAAAAGAACAGAGATAGAGAAAGAAAGGTAATAAAGGAATAGAAAATAAAAAAATGGCCAAAAGTTAAGAAAATTAATGAAAAAAGAAGTTTATAATCAGTGAGGAAATGCATAAAACACTGAGATACTTATGTACAAAGAACTCAAAATAGAAGGAGGAAGACTTCCTGTTAGAGCCAGTTTTAGAACAAACCAGAACCTGCACCTAAACTTCCCTGACTGGACCATTATTAAAACAAAAAATGCACCTGTCAATCACACTTCCACAGTTCGCAGAAATTAAAAATACACACACTAAGGGTTATTACACACACAACGGTTTTGTCCGTCTGGAAAAAAACTGTCAAGATTCTTTCCGTGGATCATTCACTTTCACAAGCAACAGTTTTGTGCCGAGTGTAATGTTAATGCTGTGTGTTTCAATCTCTTTTCAATCTTTAAAACAGCCGTTCTAGTCAGTGGTTATCATGGCTGTAACACAGCAACCGTGCCGTGTTCGTGCCATGTTCGTGCAGTGTGAAAGCCCTGTATTGTAACTTCCACTGAAATTAAACAACGGAAAAAAAACTCAGTTTTCTTGCCGGACAGACAAATTCGTCGTGTGTGCATTTTTTATCACCGGTATGCAGTGTAATTTACTGGAGAGAAAGATCTTCCAATAAATAGCTGTCCTGGCGATGTACAGACTTCTGTGTTTATTACTCAGGAGTCTAAATGGGATGCAGTTAGAAAGCCGACGGTCGAAATGCAGACTGCCGGCTTCCCGAAAGTCTATTCCTGGCAGGGGTCTTATGACAGGTGTCGAGATCCCGACGCCTGTCATTTTACCTACGCCGGGAGCCCGACGCCTGGCATTCCGATCGATGGTAAGCCGGTGCCGGGCGTGGACAGCCGTGGGGGGGGAGGGTTAAGTTAGGGGCTCCCGGGGGGGGACTTAGGGTTAGGTACCCCCCCGGGAGGATTAGGTTTAGGCTAGGGGAAGGGGGAGTTAAGGTTAGGCACCCCCAGGGGGAGTTCAGGGTTAGGCACCTCCCCGGGAGACTTAGGTTTAGGCTGTGGGGAAGGGGAGGTTAGGTTTAGTCACTTACAGGGGGGGTTAGGGTTAGGCACTGCACTACTGATCCCCTGCATATGCAAATCCCTGTATAGTGATTGTTTGTGAACAGAAGTGCATAGGCTTCTGTAGGCAACACCATTTATAGATGGCTTTGTCTATCAGTCACAAGCTCTGAAAAATTGCTGCATACAGGCACATCATAGCTCCATAGGATCCTATGAGGACTGCTATGCCCAGAGACTGCAGCAGATATTGGTTCTTACATTGGAGATACAGTATGTATGGATTAGGGGTGTGCACCGGCCACTTTTCGTGTTTTGTGTTTTGGTTTTGGATCTGGATCTTTCTTCGTGTTTTGGATCTGGATTGGTTTTGCAAAAACCACCCTTCCGTGTTTTGGGTTCTGGGTTTTGTGTTTTGGATCTGTATTTTTTTGAAAAAAAGCATAAAAACAGCTAAAATCACAGAATTTGTAGGTTTTTCTGCTCCTATGCTATTATTAACCTCAATAACCTTAATTTCCACTCATTTCCAGTCTATTCTGAATACCTCACACCTCACAATAGTGTTTTTATGTCCAAAAGGTTGCACCGAGGTAGCTGGATGACTATGCTAAGCGACACGAGTGGGCGGCACAAACACGTGACCCATCTAGGCATGAAACTGCAGTGGCAGACAGGATGGCATTGAAAAACTAGGCCCCAAACTGTACATAATGCAAAGAAAAAAAAGAGGTGCAAGATGGAATTGTCCTTGGGCCCTCCCACCCACCCTTATGTTGTATAAACAGGACATGCACACTTTAACAAACCAATCATTTCAGCGCCAGGGTCTGCCACACAACTGTGGCTGAAATGATTGGTTCGTTTGGGCCCCCACAAAACAAGCTGGCAATTAATCTGTCCCTGCACAAACTGGCTCTACGGAGGCAAGAAGTCGTCCTCATCCTCCTCATCCACAGATTCCTCACCCTCTTCAGTGTTATGTACATCCTCATCCTCACAGAGTATTAATTCGTCCCTGCTGGAACCACAGGTCCCTCTGTACGTTCTGGAGGCTGGTCTCCCTGGAAGAGTTGATCATTCATTTTATGAACATCATCTTCTCCACATTTTGTGGAAGCAACCTCCTACGCCTTTCGCTAACAAGGTTCCCGGCTGCACTAAACACTCTTTCGGAGTACACACTGGAGGGGGGGCAACTCAGGTAAAATAGAGCCAGTTTGTACAGGGACCTCCAAATTGCTTCTTTTTCCTGCCAGTACAGGTACGGACTGTCTGACATGCCTACTTGGATGCCGTCACCGATGTAATCCTTTAACAGACAGACGCACGCTTGTCGCTGCTGCTTTGAGGATTCAAGTGCGGCTACAGCCCACACAATTCACAAAGACAGAAAAAAAAAAAGAATATTTTTATTGTTTGTGGAGCACACTTTGAGGGTTACACCACCCTCTAACAGACAGACGCACGCTTGTCACTGCTGCTTTGAGGATGCAAGTGCGGCTACAGCCCACACAATTCACAAAGACAGAAAAAAGAAGAAGAATATTTTTATTCTTTGTGTAGCACACTTTGAGGGTGTCACCACCCTTTAACAGACAGACGCACGCTTGTCGCTGCTGCTTTAAGGATGCAGGTGCGGCTACAGCCCACACATTTCACAAAGACCGAAAAAAAAAGAACAATATTTTAATTGTTTGTGTAGCACACTTTGAGGGTGTCACCACCCTTTAACAGACAGACGCACGCTTGTCGCTGCTGCTTTAAGGATGCAGGTGCGGCTACAGCCCACACAATTCACAAAGACAGAAAAAAGAAGAATATTTTTATTGTTTGTGTAGCACACTTTGAGGGTGTCACCACCCTTTAACAGACAGACGCACGCTTGTCGCTGCTGCTTTGAGGATGCAAGTGCGGCTACATCGCACACAAGTCACAAACACATTAAAAAAATAGTTTTTTATTTTTTGGAGCACTTCGTGAGTTACACCACCCTTTAACAGACAGACGCACGCTTGTCGCTGCTGCTTTAAGGATGCAGGTGCGGCTACAGCCCACACAATTCACAAAGACAGAAAAAAGAAGAAGAATATTTTTATTGTTTGTGTAGCACACTTTGAGGGTGTCACCACCCTTTAACAGACAGACGCACGCTTGTCGCTGCTGCTTTGAGGATGTAAGTGCGGCTACATCGCACACAAGTCACAAACACATTAAAAAAATAGTTTTTTATTTTTTGGAGCACTTCGTGAGTTACACCACCCTTTAACAGACAGACGCACGCTTGTCGCTGCTGCTTTAAGGATGCAGGTGCGGCTACAGCCCACACAATTCACAAAGACAGAAAAAAGAAGAAGAATATTTTTATTGTTTGTGTAGCACACTTTGAGGGTGTCACCACCCTTTAACAGACAGACGCACGCTTGTCGCTGCTGCTTTGAGGATGCAAGTGCGGCTACATCGCACACAAGTCACAAACACATTAAAAAAAAATTTTGGATTTTTTGGAGCACTTTGAGAGTTACAACACCCTTTAACAGACAGACGCATGCTTGTCGCTGCTGCTTTGAGGATGCAAGTGCGGCTACAGCCCACACAATTCACAAAGACAGAAAAAAAAAGAACAATATTTTAATTGTTTGTGTAGCACACTTTGAGGGTGTCACCACCCTTTAACAGACAGACGCACGCTTGTCGCTGCTGCTTTGAGGATGCAAGTGCGGCTACAGCCCACACAATTCACAAAGACAGAAAAAAGAAGAAGAATATTTTTATTCTTTGTGTAGCACACTTTGAGGGTGTCACCACCCTTTAACAGACAGACGCACGCTTGTCGCTGCTGCTTTAAGGATGCAGGTGCGGCTACAGCCCACACATTTCACAAAGACCGAAAAAAAAAGAACAATATTTTAATTGTTTGTGTAGCACACTTTGAGGGTGTCACCACCCTTTAACAGACAGACGCACGCTTGTCGCTGCTGCTTTAAGGATGCAGGTGCGGCTACAGCCCACACAATTCACAAAGACAGAAAAAAGAAGAATATTTTTATTGTTTGTGTAGCACACTTTGAGGGTGTCACCACCCTTTAACAGACAGACGCACGCTTGTCGCTGCTGCTTTGAGGATGCAAGTGCGGCTACATCGCACACAAGTCACAAACACATTAAAAAAATAGTTTTTTATTTTTTGGAGCACTTCGTGAGTTACACCACCCTTTAACAGACAGACGCACGCTTGTCGCTGCTGCTTTAAGGATGCAGGTGCGGCTACAGCCCACACAATTCACAAAGACAGAAAAAAGAAGAAGAATATTTTTATTGTTTGTGTAGCACACTTTGAGGGTGTCACCACCCTTTAACAGACAGACGCACGCTTGTCGCTGCTGCTTTGAGGATGTAAGTGCGGCTACATCGCACACAAGTCACAAACACATTAAAAAAATAGTTTTTTATTTTTTGGAGCACTTCGTGAGTTACACCACCCTTTAACAGACAGACGCACGCTTGTCGCTGCTGCTTTAAGGATGCAGGTGCGGCTACAGCCCACACAATTCACAAAGACAGAAAAAAGAAGAAGAATATTTTTATTGTTTGTGTAGCACACTTTGAGGGTGTCACCACCCTTTAACAGACAGACGCACGCTTGTCGCTGCTGCTTTGAGGATGCAAGTGCGGCTACATCGCACACAAGTCACAAACACATTAAAAAAAAATTTTGGATTTTTTGGAGCACTTTGAGAGTTACAACACCCTTTAACAGACAGACGCATGCTTGTCGCTGCTGCTTTGAGGATGCAAGTGCGGCTACAGCCCACACAATTCACAAAGACAGAAAAAAAAGAACAATATTTTAATTGTTTGTGTAGCACACTTTGAGGGTGTCACCACCCTTTAACAGACAGACGCACGCTTGTCGCTGCTGCTTTAAGGATGCAGGTGCGGCTACAGCCCACACATTTCACAAAGACAGAAAAAAAAAGAACAATATTTTAATTGTTTGTGTAGCACACTTTGAGGGTGTCACCACCCTTTAACAGACAGACGCACGCTTGTCACTGCTGCTTTGAGGATGCAGGTGGAATCTAGACGGGATTTGGAACCGAGGACACACTACCTCCATCAATTGTCTAAATCCCACTGCACTAATGTCGGATACCGGACGCACGTCTAACACCAACATAGCAGTCAAGGCCTCAGTTATACGTTTTGCTTCAGGATGACTGCTGTCGTACTTCATCCTCATCGCTAGGGACTGTTGGAGGGTCAGTTGTTTAGTAAAAGTAATGATGTTCCTACTTCCTCTCTGGGATGATGAACAACTCCCAGCAGCAGCAACAGCACTAGTAGGAAGTGGTTCTTGATCTTTCCCTATTTTATTTTTATCAGAGAAAGTTTGGTCCTCCATTTATGTTATATTGATATATATACGTGCGGCTAAAGCGCACACAAACACAGAAAATATTTTTTTATTTTTGCTGGAGAGTAGTGCACTTTGTGGGTTACACCACCCTTTAAGAAATGAGCCAGCCGGCTCTTTACTTATGGGACACAGGCGCACGCTTGGCGCTGCTCCTTTGTTGATGCACGTGCAGCCACAGTGCACACAAGTCACAAACACAGAAAATATATATTTTTTTGGTTTGGAGTGTACTTTGGGGGTTACAGAACCCTTTAACGGTCAAGCCAGCCGGCCCTTTACTTATGACACAGGCGCACGCTTGGCACTACTTTGTTGATGCACGTGCGGCTACTGCGCACACAATTCACAAACACAGAAAATAATTTTTTTTTTGGTTTGGACTGGAGTGTACTTTCGGGGGTTACAGCACCCTTTAACGGTCAAGCCAGCCGGCCCTTTACTTATGACACAGGCGCACACTTGGCACTACTTTGTTGATGCACGTGCTGCTACTGCGCACACAATTCACAAACACAGAAAATAATTTTTTTTCGGTTTGGACTGGAGTGTACTTTGGGGGTTACAGCACCCTTTAACGGTCAAGCCAGCCGGCCCTTTACTTATGACACAGGCGCACGCTTGGCACTACTTTATTGATGCACGTGCGGCTACTGCGCACACAATTCACAAACACAGAAAATAATTTTTTTTTTGGTTTGGACTGGAGTGTACTTTCGGGGGTTACAGCACCCTTTAACGGTCAAGCCAGCCGGCCCTTTACTTATGACACAGGCGCACGCTTGGCACTACTTTGTTGATGCACGTGCGGCTACTGCGCACACAATTCACAAACACAGAAAATAAATTTTTTTTTGGTTTGGACTGGAGTGTACTTTGGGGGTTACAGCACCCTTTAACGGTCAAGCCAGCTGGCCCTTTACTTATGACACAGGCGCACACTTGGCACTACTTTGTTGATGCACGTGCGGCTACTGCGCACACAATTCACAAACACAGAAAATATTTTTTTTTTTGGTTTGGACTGGAGTGTACTTTCGGGGGTTACAGCACCCTTAACGGTCAAGCCAGCTGGCCCTTTACATATGACACAGGCGCACGCTTGGCACTACTTTGTTGATGCACGTGCGGCTACTGTGCACACAATTCACAAACACAGAAAATAATTTTTTTTTGGTTTGGACTGGAGTGTACTTTCGGGGGTTACAGCACCCTTAACGGTCAAGCCAGCCGGCCCTTTACTTATGACACAGGCGCACGCTTGGCACTACTTTGTTGATGCACGTGCGGCTACTGCGCACACAATTCACAAACACAGAAAATAATTTTTTTTTTGGTTTGGACTGGAGTGTACTTTCGGGGGTTACAGCACCCTTAACGGTCAAGCCAGCCGGCCCTTTACTTATGACACAGGCGCACGCTTGGCACTACTTTGTTGATGCACGTGCGGCTACTGCGCACACAATTCACAAACACAGAAAATAATTTTTTTTTGGTTTGGACTGGAGTGTACTTTCGGGGGTTACAGCACCCTTTAACGGTCAAGCCAGCCGGCCCTTTACTTATGACACAGGCGCACGCTTGGCACTACTTTGTTGATGCACGTGCGGCTACTGCGCACACAATTCACAAACACAGAAAATATATTATTTTTTTAGCACTTGGGGGGAGCACCCCTGATGGACAGAGCACCCCCTGGACAACACTACAGCACCTCTTTAGGACTGGGACACTGCACAGGACTTTGGAGTGGACACAGCCCCTATGGAGAACTGACTGCACAACACAGTCCAGCCAGCCCCTATGAACTTTGAAGTAGTGGACACAGCCCCTATTAACAACAGCAGCAGAGCACAACACAGCCAGCCCCTATGGACTTTGAAGTAGTGGACAACAGCAGCACTACACTACACTACACTACACAGCCCTAACTCCCACCCTCCCTCTTCACTGTCCACAGCCGAGTGAGAAAATGACGCCGACGTGGGTACCTTATATAGGATCCAAAACCCGCGAGACTCGGAAGGCGGGATGATGACGTTTTGCCTCGATTTCAGATCCGAGTCAGGCGGGAAAAGTCGAGCCTGATTCGGATCGGACTCGGATCGGGGGTGCTCGGGGGGGTTCGGATTTCAGAAATCCGAACCCGCTCACCCCTAGTATGGATGTTGTAAAATTGCAATTTTTCTAAGTTTTTTACCTTACAATTGCTTTGTAACTGTACATTCCACCCCAATTACCATATAAATAAATCACATTTGGCAGAAATATATTAGAGACCACTTCTTCATAACTATACATACTTTATTCATCTAAAATAAACCAATTCTGTTGATGTATACTCATATAGTAAATATGAAATGGGATCCAGTCAAACTACTTGGATATGTAAATGAAGAAACAGCTAGAAGAAGGTAAAAATATTCTGATGTGTTTGTAGTTTGGACTCCTTATACTTACTTTAGGGTGCATATGTAGAGTAGAGATGTGTGCAGACCCCCATATTTTGGTTAGGGATGAGCGCGTTCGGTTCCCTGAGAATCGAACTCGCCCGAACTTCGGGGATCCGAGGCAGATCCTTGTCGGCTCTGGTTTTCTTGCCTGACTCGGATCTGAAAACGAGGCAAAATGTCATTATCCCGCTGTCGGATTCTCTCGGGTTTTGGATTCTATAAAGGTCCCGAGATCGCCTCCATTTTTCATTCTGGCTGTAGAGCAAGAAGAGGGAGGGAACTGGGATCTGTTGCTGATGCTGATGCTGACCATAGTGGCTGGCTGGCTGGCTACTGTTGTCCATATAGGGGCTGGCTGGCTACTTTTGTCCATATAGAGTTTGGCTGTTGTCCTGTCCATAAAGGCTGTGTCAGAGTTCAGCTGGGGATCGGCCGTCCCTTACCGTCCCGCCGGCTTCCTCTGACTTCCCGGGCAGTCGGGCGGCTGGCACAGTGACGTGGGAGGAGCTGAGCATTCACCCTGTAGCTGTGGTGTCAGGCGACCCGGTGAGCGGGTATCGCAGTTTCCATCATGGGCGCCGCCATGACACTTTCCCTATGTCAGTACTTCCTTCCCTGAGTGGCCCAGCTTGACAGCTGACGCTGTGGGCCTATCAGCAGGCTTCCAGGGGTATATATCCGGCTCCTGTGCTCCAGGTAGTTGCCTGAACAATCATTGTCGGCGCTAGTGTAACTAGAGAAGTCTCGTTCCAGGTTCCTGTGCTTCCAGTGTGTTTCTTCCAGAGCTTCTGAGCTATCTCATCACAGTGCCTTTACTATCAGCAGCCTGTGTGAAAGCTAACCTCCATCTCACCACAGTGCTTTTACCATTACTGCCTGTGTGCAAGTTAACCCTTCATCTCATCGCAGAGCCTTTACCATCACAGCCTGTTTGCAAGTTAACCCTTCATCTCATCGCAGTGCTTTCACAGCCTGTGTGCAGGTTAACCCTTCGTCTCATCGCAGAGCTTTCACCATCACAGCCTGTTTGCAAGTTAACCCTTCATCTAATCACAGAGCTTTCACCATCACAGCCTGTGTGCAGGTTAACCCTTCATCTCATCGTAGAGCCTTTACCAGTACATCCTGTTTGCAAGTTAACCCTTCATCTCATCACAGTGCTCTCACCATCACAGCCTGTGTGCAGGTTAACCCTTCATCTCATTGCACCCTAGTGCATGATCTCCGGCCGGCAATTCGTTATATACTTTGTGGGATATCCAGCTGTTACCTCAGCCTACCAATAAATCTCCACACCTCTCTAGCCAGCACCTCAAGTGCCTTTCTCCAGCCAGGAGTTCTATCCCACTCCCCACATGCCTATTCCAGGCATTACCCTAGGGCCACGGGTGTTTTTGATTCTCTTTTCCCTGCAGGCCTTGGTCACCAAGTCAAAGGACCGTGACCTGCTTACAGGGAGCCGCACAAGCCCATATCCCGCTTGGAGGGGTCACTGGCGAACACCTCCTTGTGAGTTAGACTCCGCACCATTGACTAGGTCTAGCCAACGACCAAGACTTGTTGATGCGGAGATCATACGTCCAGGCCCCTCGCCTTCGCCTCCTCCCGCAGCATCAGACCTCGGCTTTCAAAAATCCGCCTCCCAGCGTGACAGGCTGGCTGTTGTCTATCCTGTCCATAAGGGCTGTTCTGTCTACAGAGGGGCTGGCTGGCTGTTGTCCTGTCCATAGGGGCTGGCTGGCTGGCTGTAGTGCTGTGCTGTCCAGTGGGTGCTCTGTCCATCAGGGGTGCTCTTCACCCATCCCCAGTGTGAAAATGTTTTTATTTTGTTCTTTTCTGTGTGCATGTTAGCCACACTTGTCATCATCGTAGGTGCGCAGAGGTGCTGTGCTGCTGTCCGTCAAGGGGCTGCTGATCCAAAAATAAATAAACAATTTTTTTGTGTGCGTGTTAGCCACACCTGTCATCAGCGTAGCTGTGCAGGGGTGTTGTGCTATGCTGCTCCTGTCTGTCAAAGGGCTGCAAGCCCAAAAATAAATAAACAATTTTTTTTGTGTGCATGTTAGCCACACCTGTCATTGGCGTAGCTGCGCAGGGGTGCTGTGCTGTGCTGCTCCTGTCTGCCAAAGGTCTGCTGGCCCAAAAATAAATAAACAATTTTTTTTGTGTGCGTGTTAGCCAACCCTGTCATTGGTGTAGCTGCGCAGGGGTGCTGTGCTGTGCTTCTCCTGCCGGTCAAGGGGCTGCTAGCCCAAAAAATAAATATTTTTTTTGTGTGTGTGGTTGTGTGCGTAGTGACTATGGAGGACTGTCACATGACCAGAGAGCAGGATCAATATACCAGTCTTGTAGCTGCTGGCAGCAGTCATGATGATGATGCAAGGACATCAATGTCATCTATGAAGCTCAATGTACCAGGGCTTAAGTCAGGCCAAAAAGTCAGGCTAAAAAAATCTACTTTTACCCTGTTAAAGCAAAAAAAATTAAAGCTAAGGCCCTGATTCAGAGCCGTTCGTTAACAGCAGTACGCTCGTTGCGTTCCGATGTTGAGTAACCGCGCATGCGTCGGTGTTACACTGCGCATGTGCGTATGGCAGATTGCGAGTTTGTTTTGTCTCGTTCGTCAAATAGCGTACAGGAAGTGACATGTCAAATGTGATTGACAGAACAGGGTGTTTTTGGGTGTTGACGGGGGAGGAGATGGAAAAACGCAGGCGTGGCGAGGCGTTTTTTGGGCGTACATACATTACCAAATGCGAACGTCAAATGTGTTTGTACCAACTCATACGTCACTGGATGATCCTCTTTCCCTTCAAAATGCTCGCACAGCTTAGGGGCTGGATAACTCGACCACAGTGGCGATGGCCTTCTCCTCCGTCCCGGCACTCCACGATGTTGCATCGATTAATCACGGCTTGTCAGAAAATCAATTAGTGTTGGATTGAAAACCGGCTTGGTATGTGTTTGGAAAGCAGTTTTTTTGGATAGCACAAAACCGAACGCAGGTGGAAATCATAGCTGCTAATGTCTGGATTACACAATCAATTAGCGTACATTTGTGGGGGTGTATTTTGGCCGCAATGTGTTCTTTTTGGACTATTGTAACAATAATGTCATCATGTTTAGGTTTTGTGCCTCATTTTGTGTTTGCAAGGTGATTTTGCATCCTTAGGTAATGTTTTAAACGTTCCTTAATGAGCCCTTTTTTTCAATGTGTAATTTTTTAGGTTGAACGATGTCAGAATACAAAGTCGTACATTTGTGGAAAATTTATTGGTATCCCACAAAAAAAAAATACACATATTTAACTCAAACATTTTTGGCAGTGTTCATTCCACAATATTTATTAATTGTGCAAACAATAATTTTTGGGTAAACGTAAATGCAAAAATTAAAAACAATTCACAAGAAAGGAGAGGGAAGTTTTGGCCAGAAAGGAATATGAGGCAAGCACAGAAGGAGTGTGGGAAAAGTAGCCAATGGTGTCACCGTTTTTTCGTCCGTTTGGCTGGGGGAGGGAGGGCGCCAGACCGGGTCCGGGATGTCATCGGGCTGGCCTGTCCAGAGGCAGATGTTGTGGCCTCTGGACTAGGCACAGGGCTAGGCACATTTGGAGGATTGGCTGATGTTGTGCCAGAGGTGGAGGATCCTGATGCTCCGGCAGGAAGGGAGGTCGGCTCCACCATGTGCTGGCGAACGAGCTGCTCCAGGGCAGTGGCGATGCGGATGTTGGCCCTGGTATTTTCCACCAGGGCCTGACCAAAGGTCACGTTGGCTGCAGCATTTTGCTCCAGGGCCTCAGCCACCCGTACCAGACTGGCGTCCATCCTCTGCAGAATCTCCGCATGGAAATCCGATTTAAAATTGAGTTATGTGAGGAGGGACACTGCCTGCGAGGGGGATTGCCCTGGACTGGCTTCTGCAGGGTCCTCAGCCGGATGTACTGGTTCCTCCCCTGCAGAGCCAGCAGAAATTCTGCGGCCAAGGCTACCCTCTGGGGCAGACTCATCCGCCTGTGTCTCTGTTGGAAAAATGAAAAAAGACTCACATTAGAATCTACATATTGGCACAATAACATTTCAGAGTTGGTGACATCACAACATTTACCTTGGACAACATGAGGAGCCGCAAAGTCTGGCATGTCCGTATCCATGTTGGACACGCCAAACACCTCCACAGCCTGCACACACCCCTGTGCCAGCTCTTCTAAATCAGTCAACTCCAATGACACAGGGGTGGGACCTCCACCTGTCCCCCTTGCATGCCTAGCCCTGTCCGCCATTTTTTGTTTCTGGCGATATTTGAAATCGCCCCATCTGTGGGTGAAAAAGGAACCATTACTTTATATTTGATTTTGTTTTTGGTTTTAGGGTGGTCAAGTGTTTACTTACCGCCGTTTGACATCCCGGGCTAGACGGACATAATCACCCACCCTATTGACATCCACGGCTACCTCTTCCCACATTCTCCACTTCTGGCTTGCACTCATATTCCTGTCTGCCTATGGCAGAATGTCTACACACTTCTGAATCAAAACCTCCATCTCCTTTCTTGTGAATTGTGGCTGCCTTTTCTTTTTGGCAGCTTTGACCGGAATACAGGGCCCAGCAGCCTCTTCCATGTCATCCTCCTCACCTATTTGTGTAAATTTGCAGAATTCTCAACTTCACAACTTGCACAATATTATGTTTCTAATTAATCATTGAGTCAAAATGCATGAACATACTTACCGCCTGACTGTTGTCCTTTGTTTCCCTGGTCTGTAGCCATGTCTGAGCTCCAAACAAGAAATACACCAGAATTGTGTTTTTGTCTCGTGACGTATTTATACATGCGTCCTTATTTTGCGGCCGCATCATTGATTGTGCATTCCTATGATCCCTCCTTAATTTGTGCGGGAAACTAAACACTATTTATGGCTCTGGGCGTCTCGATTCGAGGTGGCGTTTTTTGAATGTTGGAGGTTACGTCGGTTGGAGTTGATTGTTGGCTGGTGTAGGAGTTAGTGTTTTTTGAAGTAGTTTTTTTGGATTTATTCTTTTTTTGATTTCCTTTTTTTTTTTCCCTTTTAATTTTTTTGGTCGTTTCCAGTTTTGGTAAGTTTGTGGAAGTCTAACTTTGGGTCAATTTGTCTCTCATTCTGGTGACAATTTTTCTAATAATTTTTTCCCGTCATTTCATCTCTGTTAGGTTTTATTTTGGCTCTGCCCCAAAGACATTTTGATCCGGATTCTTATATATTATCTCTTGGTAAGTTCATTTGTTAAACTGTTTTGGAAATGTTCTTGTTTGTCTTTACGCAACTTTGGTTGGCCTTACACATGTAACGTTTGTTTTTGCAAATCCGAAATCTGTTTTTTTTTATTTTTTATTTACGCGGCGTTGTTGTAACTTGTATTTGCGAACTAATTAGCGCATTTTTACTACTTACTATTGTGACTTGTATTTGCGAACTAATTAGCACATTTTTACTACTTACTATTGTGACCTGTATTTGCGAACTAATTAGCGCATTTTTACTACTTACTATTGTGACTTGTATTTGCGAACTAATTAGCGCATTTTTACTACTTACTATTGTGACTTGTATTTGCGAACTAATTAGCGCATTTTTACTACTTACTATTGTGACTTGTATTTGCGAACTAATTAGCGCATTTTTACTACTTACTATTGTGACTTGTATTTGCGAACTAATTAGCGCATTTTTACTACTTACTATTGTGACTTGTATTTGCGAACTAATTAGTGCATTTTTACTACTTACTATTGTGACTTGTATTTGCGAACTAATTAGCGCATTTTTACTACTTACTATTGTGACTTGTATTTGCGAACTAATTAGCGCATTTTTACTACTTACTATTGTGACTTGTATTTGCGAACTAATTAGCGATTTGTGAACTGTTGATTCATCCCTTAAAATTGTTTGTGTTTTTTCGGTAGCATTTGTTGCTTACATTTGGCCTCAATTTGACGTAGTGTGCGCAACGTCGTTTTGCTCTTTGCCCAAATGTGTGTGTGTCCCCTTTTCTGTTTTTTCTTGCTTAAATTTTTGAAAATGACATGGCCAGCATAAAATGATGTATATTTATGTTGTGATTATTTCCAGTTTCAACATATCATGACAATACCCCGGCATGTAAGCATCAATGGATGGTATTTTCAAGCTAAGTAAAAATGTTTTTTTTTGGGTGGGGTAAAAAGCCTGACATTCCAATCTTGCCATTTCAGGTTGATATGGGTCGGATTGTTCTGGCCCTGCTCCCGGAAGCCGACCAACCTCAATCTCGTCCCAGGCATAGGCATCGTAGGCGTGCAAGGCCCCAGATATTTTAAACACGTGTCACCCTTTTTGGAATGCCCGATGATGAGGTTTTAAGACGCTACTGTCTTCCTCCAAAAATCATCATAGACACTCTCTCATTAATAGAGAGTGATCTTGAGCGGCAAATTGACAGTCCTACAGCAATACCACCACTTACGCAATTTATGGCGGTGTTACATTTCTGTGCCTCAGGATCGTTCCAAACAATGGTGGGAATAGTGGCGGGCATCTCACAATCCTCTTTTTCGCGGATCCTGAGGGCAGTGATGGAGGCACTTTTCAAGCACCTCCATCATTTTATTCAAATGCCTTTGGATATGGGTGCCCTTAGTGTGGCCAAGGCCAATTTTTACCAAATAGCTGGCTTCCCACACATCATAGGGGTTGTGGATGGTACTCACATACCACTTCAGCCTCCAGCACGGCTGGAGGCAATATTTAGAAACCGGAAACACTATCACTCAGTCAATGTAATGGTGGTATGTGATGCCTCCCTCCAGATCCTGTCCCTGAATGCAAAATTACCAGGAAGTGCACATGACTCATTCGTCATCCGGCAATCAGGGATATGGCACAAATTAACCAACCTACAAGCTGGTGATGCGTGGCTTCTGGGTAAGTGGAGACCTTTAGTACATAACAATGTTAAGCTTCATACAGAGTGAGCCTGATGTTGACTATTCTTTTTCACAGGAGACAGTGGCTACCCTTGCACGCCCTGGCTGCTCACTCCTTATTTGGCTCCCACACCAGGGCCACAAAGTGAGTATAAATCTGCACTTACAGCCACCAGGCAAGTGGTGGAGTGCTGTATCGGCCTTTTAAAAGGCCGATTCAGATGCCTCCACCGCTCTGGTGGCGAGCTCATGTATTTGCCGGATATGGTTTCGAAAATTGTGGTCCTGTGTGGGATATTTCACAACATCGCCATAAGGAGTGGTGTCCCAATGCAGCCAGAGGATGCCTTACCTGAGGATGGCCCCCCCGAGGTTGGTCAGAGGTCAGTATGTGGGGGGCCATACGCGATGATGTGGTGGCCAGATTTTTTAGGTAATTATTGACAAAACAACAGTGTTGATACCTAATGTGGTCGGGTTTGTTTGAGAACATCTAATTATTATTATTTTTTTTTTTCTACATCTTCTGTTTTTTCACATAATCTTTGGCACTCCAACGATGACTACTTCCTGCTACCCTTACAAAACCTGTATGTGGACATTTTGGGGATATATTCTGGAATCCATATTGCAACGCCATATTTGTGGAATCATGTTGGCATGTCATCGTCAACCAGTTCTTGATTTTTTGTTTTTTGATTTGGTTTTGTTGGTATGTGTTGTATTTGAGATTATCACTGTGTGTTTTGTTTGTGAGTGACCACTTTGATTTTTCAGTTATGTTGTGAATAAATGTTTTGAGAGTGAAATGTTGTACCTGTTTTGGAACGTTACCAGCAAGTGTAACCAGGTTCACACACGTTACATTTGACTAAGGGGTAATCCAGTGCTGACGCCAGTTGAGCTAAAATGTAATCTGTTTTCAGGGTCCAAACCAACACCAAAAGGAAGCCTGTACAATCATTTGGCTTTGTAAGATTGGCCTAAGCAGCTTGCACACCAACTAGGAACCTGTAAAATGTAGAAATATCTAATTGTGACTACACCAAAAAAGGGAAATGAGATTGTTACTGTTAGGTGTTTCTTGTAGCTGTTTTACATAAAAATACAACACACAATCTTAGTGTCAAAAAATGGAAATCCTTGCAGGAACAGTCTACTTATGTCAGGGTAAACAATCTGTGATTTAGAAGAAACGAATGAGCCAGAACGTTAATTCGAAAATAACAATTTATTTAGATAATAGGAAAAAAAACAAAAAACTAATCCCTAAGGAGGACCGACATACGGTCAAGGACCACCAGCACCCCGATTATATTGTGGCGCATCCGGGCCACACAGGCGGATAATTCGGCCTGACGCCTCTGTTCCTCTGTGGGTGAGAAAAGTGTGGGGATTAATACAACAATAGTGAAACCACATTAAAAAACAAGCCAAAACCAAACTCCAAAAAAAGAAAAAAAAAAAAACAGCATTAAAACACATCAAACTAAAATGGTGTAGGCCAAAAATACAAGGCCTATGTACAAATTCCAACAGGTGTGATATGTGTATGTGGAAAACAGCAGTAACAGGTAAAGGCAATCGCCCAAATCCCCAAAAGTGTAGCCAAAATCCCCAAAAAAAGGAACCACACATGATTACATACAAACATTTTGTGTCGATAAAAAACCGCAAAGAAAAACATACCGGAAGATCCACCGCCAGCTACGGAAGGCCCTCCATCGTCCTCCTCAGAGGTGGCTCCATTCCCCAAAGATCGGGGCGGGGTAATGACCGACTCCGGGGAGGGGGTAAATCTAAGAGGGGTGGTTGGAGAAGAGGGGGAATTGGGACGGAGGGGAAGGAGGCCCGAAATTTCAGGATGAGGGTCTAGGAAGGCTGGGGAGGAGTGGGGAATAGGGGAATTACTGGAGTTGGAGTGTTGGCTGGGGGTTGGGGAGAGTGGCCGTGAGCACCGTCTGGCCAGACGCTGACGGCGTAGTCTTCGCTGGGCCCCTAAAAGATATGAAACAAATTGTGGTTAGTTTCAACACAAATCCGCGCCAAAAAACAATTTCGAATCCCCCCCAAAAAAACACAAAAATGCAGATATGAGGAGAATGAATAAATATGAAATACAGGGAAAACATGGCCATGCAGATATGAGGAGAATGAATAAATATGAAATACAGGGAAAACATGACCATGCAGATATGAGGAGAATGAATAAATATGAAATACAGGGAAAACATGGCCATGCAGATATGAGGAGAATTAATAAATATGAAATACAGGGAAAACATGGCCATGCAGATATGAGGACAATGAATAAATATGAAATACAGGGAAAACATGCACACGCAGTTTGGGCCACAAAGACAAACATGAAAACCACAATCCATAAAACTTACTTTCTGCGATCTGCATGCGAAAGCATGCCAGCAAGCGGGGCGTTCGCCGTTGCAGGTCCGACCACCTGCGCTCCAGCTGCCCGATCTGGCGGCGTGAGCCGAAGGAGCGCAGGCGGGCCCGTACCTCCGCATATGCGGAACGCTTCTCGCGGTTGGTGATGGGTGGAGGCTGGCTGGTGATCCGCCAATCCATCACCTCCGTAAGCACCAGCAGCTCGCGCCTGGTGAATGCGGAGGCTCTCATGATGGCAATGGTGTTTTTCTTAAAAATCATTTTTGATAAAGTGCACCAAAATTTTATGATTGGCTAATGTATTTGGGTAATTAACAGGAGCAATTCTATTGGTTAGTGTATGAGTCATGTGTTCGACAGGGCCAGAAATCTGTTGAGACTTATGATAGGCTTGATGCAGTGACATGCGTAAGCAAATTTACATAAAGAATTGAACTCCGGGAAATATGCGGGCTGAAAAACAAATAGAACAATTATTTAATTGAGGCTAACATGTATTTTGACAATTAAAAGCGAATGTTTAAGCCGTACGTATTCTGCGGGTAAACACAAACACGGACATGAATAAAGTTTTTTGCATTGTGTTAAAAAAAAAAAAAAAACAATTTAGCGATTTGATATATTGATTGGCATGATACGATTGAGGGAGGTAGGCAGAATAAACGAGCAGTTAATCGAAATCTGACAGTCCAACTTCCGGGTAGTACTAGTGCGTGCGTTCCCTTCAAGCCACTTCGGGGATGTACGCTCGCTATTTGGCACGCTCGTTAGTTAGAGGAGGGGTCGCTTGAGTTTGGGGAGGATGTTTGTCTGCGTGCGAAAATACGAGCGTGTGCTTGAATTTAAATATTTTTTTACGTACGCCGAACGTACGAACGGTCACTTGCGTCCGGGTCTGAATGAGGGCCTAAGTCAGCTTTAGAGAAACAAAAAATTGGCAATATGCCATTCACTACATGAAGTGGCAAGGAAAGTGTAAGTCATTGGCTTGTATTTATGATGACTGATTGCTCTAATGATAATCTAAGCCGCTCTACTTGTAGGAGAGGTACAAAAAAATTAAAATTGTTAAGACGAGTAAGACACCAGAACCAACTGTGTGCTCTGAAAAATCACAAATCCCCAAGGAGAGTCCAATGTTTGCCCACTGTTGCCATGTGTGAGCCTGACCTTTCTAGTAATACTGTACCTGAAGAGGATCCTCCTTCCACCACTTGTGTGCCTTCTGACGTAGAAATCGAGGATGCTTCTGTGGAATTGCATGAGAAGGATGAGGAGGATATTTATCTAGTTGGTGATAACAACAAGGATGGTGAGGATGTTGATGGTGGGGATGTTTGTGTAAAAACTGTAAATCAAGCAACAGTTGTTGCCCACGGTGGGAAAAATCCCATTGTTGCTATGCCTGGGCAAAGGACCAAAAAATCCACTTCTCATGTGTGGAATTATGTCCACCCAAATCCGGACAACCTTTGCCAAGCCATTTGTAACCACTGCCAAGTAACAGTGAGTAGAGGTAAGGAACTTAACCATCTTTGAACCTCCTCCCTGTTAGGTCATATGCAGCACATTCATCAAATTGGAAAGGGTATTTCAAATTCTAAAACTTTGGGGACAAAAAATTGAAAAACAATCAGTCCAGTGTCACCTAGCTGCTCCCTTCTATCTGGATCCAAGTGCCTGCAATCTCCACCACCAACACCAGCATCATTATCAACATCCTCATTCATGAATGCAAGTCTTGCATCCAATTTCATAAGCATGACTGACTCCTCTCCTATCTGTGATTCCTCAGAAGGATCCTTGAGTGCTACGCCTGTTGCTGCTGCTGGTTGGTGGATCTTCATCCCAGAAAGGGACCAAGAAGACTACTACTAGTCATTTAAAAAAACAATTGACTATTAAACAGTCCTTTGATAGAGGAAGTATGTATAACAGCTGTCACCCAGTTTCATAGCGGATCACTGACGCCATGATGGCTGTGCTAGTATTAAATGGTGAATTAATAAAAAATGAGGATGATAGTGTGGAGGAAGTGCAAAAGGAGGATGAGGGGGAAATTTGTGTCCTATCTGACGCTAATGTGGATGTTGATGATGAGTGGTTTGCGTAAATCAGCCACCAGTGGCAGCAGTTCTTGCTCATGATAAAAAGAAAGCCAGAATAGCCACATCTTGGGTGTGGAATTATTTTAATCTTAATTCTGACAACAGTTGTGAAGGCATCTGTTAACGTTAACCATCTAGGCACCTCCTCCCTGTTATGTCATTTGCAGAGTTCAAGCAATTTGTTTAACAAAATTATAATAATTTGTAAATTAATAACAAGCAGTCCAGTATCAGCCACCAGAAGATTGGACCAGCACATGCAATCTCCACCACTAGTTGAAGGTAGTCCTTCCAAAAAATGTTTTGTGGGCCCAAACAAACCAAGGAGCTCAGCCACGAAAGTGTCAGTCCTAGTGACTAAAGTGCTTGGTTTGTTAAACTGTGCATGTCCTTTTTAATATCCCACATAAGAGGGGTGGGAGGGACAATTCCATCTTGCACCACTTTTCTTTACATTTTGCACAATTTGGGGCATTGCCGACTGGGATTATTATAGTTTATTAAACTGTCATCCTGTCTGCCACCACAGTGTGGCAATGTTTCATAGATGTCCTATATTTTTTTAAACTGCTGTGCTTTTGTGCTGCTGCTCTGTTGCTTACATTAGCCAGCCAGCTCGCTGCAGACTTTGACCTATATTGGTGAAAAATAGTGAAATCAATGTTGTGAGCTGTGAGATGGTTACAAATGCCTGGAAATATCTGAAAAGGTTAATAATACTGTAGGAACAAAAGTATGCCCAAATTATGTGGTTTTAGCTGTTTATATAATTTTTGGGAAAAATTACAGATCCAAAACCAAAACCAAAAAACAAAACACCAAGGAAAAAGATCCAATACCAGATCCAGATCCAAAACCAGTGGAGATCTAGATCCAAAATCAAAATGCACACATCTCTAATTTTGGTTTTGGTTTCAAATCATTGAAGTGTTTTGGTTTAGGCAAAGCCCTTATCAAGTGTTTTGGAGTTCTATAAAATGTATTAATACTGCTAAAATCATGTAACTTGGACCTGTTTTTGTTCCTTCTGTATTATTAACATAAATGGTATTCATTTCTAGTAATTTCAAGTCAATTTTCACCACCTCACAGCTTAGAATATCAGAATATTATTTTTACCAATATTGGCCAAAGGCTGCAATGAACTGGCTGGCTAAACTAAGTGACAGAACAGCGGCACAAACACATAACAGTTTAAAAGAATATAAAAAATCTATGAAACATAGTGACACTGCAGTGGCAGACAGGATGGACGTTTAATAAACTATACAATCCTATAGAATATTTTCATTAATCAAGAACTAATTCTAAAGCCCATGGCCAGCACAGGCAAATGGAGGTGGAGTATTTAGTGAAAGCCATATTGCTTGCTTGATTGATTAAAGTACCAATATAACTATAAAAGAAAACAGATCAAAGATACGAAGAAAATTATTAAAGAACAAGCTCCAGAAACCCAATGAGATTTTTAAAGAGGAAACTGAATCCAAACAGCAAATTAGTAGCCTACAGTAGTTTAATTTGATTATTAATTATATGATTGTATGATTTGATGATAATACTATGTATCTGTGGAGATGCTGCAGAAAACGGGGCCTTGTAAGATAAAAAAGAAAATGAACACATACAATCTTGGAAAAACCCATAATAAAAAGGTGCACAACAAAATTGTCTTTGGGATTTTGTTGTATATTAAAAAAGACATGCACAGTTAACATACCAATCACTTCATCTACATGGTCTGTCACGTTTGTGGCTGAAGTGCTTTATTTGTT
The DNA here is from genome assembly GCA_031769625.1 of Taudactylus pleione. Lineage (NCBI taxonomy): Eukaryota > Metazoa > Chordata > Amphibia > Anura > Myobatrachidae > Taudactylus > Taudactylus pleione. The sequence continues at coordinate 4,306,244 of JAUIMM010000104.1, read as the reverse complement.
TAGGCCCTCACAAACCAAGCTGCCAATGGGCTTAAGGCAGCTAACAATGTTGTTAATCATTGTCATAGTTGGAAGATGTCTTTGTTAGGGAAGCAGTTGAGAAGCCGACGGATGAAATCCCGACCACCGGCTTCCCGACTGTCTAATCCCGGCAAGGTACAAATGACAGGCATCGAAATCCCGACACCTGTAATTAGACCTGCTCTGGGAGCCTGACACCCAACTTACCGATCGTAGGTAAGCCGGGCATTGGGCGTCAGGCGCGGACAGCCACGGGGGGAGGGTTAGGATAGGGGCTCCCGGGTTGGACTCAGGGTTAGGCACCCCCCTAGGAGGTTAGGGTTATGCTAGGGGAAGGGGTGGTTAGGGTTAGACACCCCCCCAGGAGACTTAGGGATAGGCTGCGGGGAAGGGGGGTTAGGTTTAGGCACTTAGAGGGGGGTTAGGGTTAGGCACTTGGTGGGGAGGTTAGGGTTAGGCATCCCTAAGGGAGGGTTAGGGATAGGGGGTAAAAAAAGGTTAGTTTATACTTGAGGCCGGGGGTAATTCATACTGATCCCCATTGTTATCCTCATTTACACCCTCATCAATATTAATATCATCATCACACAATATTAGCTCATCCCTACTGGAATCCACCATTAAAAAAGTCTCTGTACTTTGTGTTAAATGGCAGCAAATGTTTTCTCTATAGAATGTTCATTTTTATGAACATCAGTTTTTCCACATTTGTTTTGAAGTAGCCTCCTAAGCCCATTGCTTACAAGGTTCCCAGATGCACTAAACATTTTTTCTGAGTATACACTGGAGGGTGGGCAGCTTAAGTTTGCCAACTATAGTTTGTACAAGGGGCTCCAAATTGTCTTTTTATCTCCAAGTATTCAAAGGAACTGTGTGAGATGTTAATGTATACATTGTCATTAAAAAAAATCCTCCACTATTCTATTGATGCTTACTGTATCAGATTTAGTCACGGTAGATGTGTCAATAATTGTGGGAAAATCTTTTATGTCATGTCATAATGTTTCACTCTGGTGAATATCTTGGAAAAGGTCAGGTTTTTACTGGCAGCAGCATTTACAGAAGAAACTGGATAAAGAGAAGTTGTTGTGTCATGTGCCACTTACACTGACAACTTTGCATCTCATAAGATCTTTGTCCATAAGAAAGAAATACATTACGTACAACATAAACCTAGAATCAAGTGTGGTTGCTGAAATATACTAATCCAATTGCAAGATGTTGCAAACTATTTGGTACTGGTGAAACAAGTAAAGAAGTTGATCTATAAGTCCAACATACTCAGCTGAATCACTTAATGTCATCTCCTCCTTCTAGCTGCTTTTCCAGTAGATTAGTTAAGGATATAACCTGACTCAGGCTGACAGTGTCTGAACTTACCTCATTGGTTAAAATTTCAAATGTTTTCAGTAGCTTGCATATACAGTAATGGACAGTTGCTGAATGCCAAAAATGTCCAGAAATTTTTCAGGCCACAGTCAGCATCTCCTGCACACACATATCATTTTTTGAGAAATTCTGAACCAAGTTTATTGTGTGTGCAAAACATGGTATGTGTTGAAAATTATCCAGCTGTAATGCTCATACAATGTTACTTGTGTTATCGGAAATGACAAATTCTGAGTAAAGTCTTAACAGGGTAAGCCGTTTGCATTAATATCACTAAGATTTTCCAAAAGATTGACACTGGCCTATTAGTGAAGCTGGTGATACAGAGAATAACTTGCTTGTGAATGAGCTGGCATTGTGTGTTAGATATTGTTGCTGCTGTTGAAGGCTATACACCCACCCAGTGGGCTGCCACTGTCATGTAATCTTTAGTTTGTCCAGTACCACTTGTCCACATATCTATATTTAAGTGGATAGTTGGTACAATGGGATTTTCTAGGCCAAGAATTACTTTTTTTAACCTCCTGGTACAGGTGAGGAATTGCTGATCTGGTAATATGGAATCGAGATGGAATTTGGTAGCGTGGGCACATGACCTCAACTAATTGTCGAAAACCAGATACATTGACAGTGGATATTGGATGCAGATCTAATTTGTAAATTATTTAATAGGGAGGAGGTGCCTAGGTAGTCAACACCCCTACCTCTTCTTACTTTAGCCTCACAAATGGTATAGATGACTTGACAAATGTTGCCATGATTTGGTTAAAAATAATTTCAAAAGAGGTGGATTTTTAATTTTTTGCCCAGGCATGACAATGTTCTTCTTTGTATCATTGTCATGAACTGCTTCTTCTTGTCCAACACATTCATCATCAACATCCTCAGCGTCAGATATACACATATATTCTTCATATTGTTGTACTTCCACAGTAGCATCCTCAATTTTTATGTCATCATCATCATTACTTTTAATACTACTCATCCTCACATTTGCAGAGAGTGCAGAAATAGTGAAAGAAGACTTCTCTAGGATTACAGTGTCAGAAATGTTAGACTCGCACATACAACTTGTGGACACCCTTTTACTCTCTTCAGGGATTTGTGAAGTATGTGGCCACACAGTTTGTTCTTCAGCATTAGTGTTCTTTTTGTACACTGATTTGCCTGTTTTATAGGTGGCACATCTAGACTCAGAACAACCAAGTTATTGCACCAAACTCCAGCGGCGAAATGCACGTTGGGATGGACGGATGCCAGTGGCTGTGCAGCACGGCATCCAGACTACAAGTTTGTACCTCACAGCGGGATTCATATTACTTGTTACACAGGGGATTTATCCCATGTTATTTGCTACATGGGACTTTGTTAGATATGCCAATTACTAACTTTATAGAATGAGTCCCTAGTGATTACATTTGTACAGGTCACTGTGTTCCTTACGTGGAGGCACAGTTAGTAACAGCGGCAGATACAGGCATGCACATTATATAGTATTAGAATTTTTCTTTTATTTCCCTCCCACCCCACCCACTTTATTCACTTACTATATAATTTTGTTTCTCTCTGGTTACTTTCAACTACGTTCACTGGTATATTATATATTGTACCATTGTACCTTTTCAATATATTGTTTGTTATCTCAGGGGGTATCATATTTATGTCTGTTTCCCTGACGCTTATAGGATACTTTGTAATTATTGTTGCATAGTGGATACATAGTAGATAGATGATTGATACCCATATTACTTATCAATAAGTAATTACAATAGTCATCCATTGTGATCTGCTAATACTGTTCAACCCTGAAATGGTGTTCTAACAGGATACATCCGATTCTTAAGTATGATTCTAAACTTTATAAAGTTAAAGATAAGATAAGTAATATATACAAATACAATCTGTTGAATGTTATTTCTCAGGGAAACACAGTTTGATGATTTAAGTTGACACTGCTTTGTAATCTTTTTCTTTTAATGTTACGAGTGCAACTTCTATGAAATCCACTTCATGCACTACAGTATATGTGTTTTTGCACTAATGAATAGCCGTTTTATGGTTGCCTAAACTAATAATATGTAAGGTGTTTCTCACACATTGAACTTATGGTCTAAGGGCCTGATTCAGAGCCTCTTGTAAGCGGCCGCTCGTTCGCTCCGAGCGATGTTCGTACATCTGCGCATGTGTATGGGTCATAATGCACATGCACCAACCAGTTATTGCGGTCGGAAATCGTGCGCTCACAAAACAGCGAGGGCCTGCTAATTTGAGTGACAGAATGAGGTGTTTGTGGGTGGTAACAGGGGAAGGTGCTTGAAAACGGGGAGTGGAGATCCAAATGCAGGCGTGCCAAACGGTCAAAACGGGCGTTTAATGGGAGTGCATAATTAGTAAGGGAGTGTCATCGATCACGTCACTTGGTTGTCTTTTAGCCTGAACTGCTCGCAGTGATTGCGGGAAGTAAAACCTACCACAAGCAGAGCGAGCAGTTCAGACGCCTTTTGATGTACTTGATTAATCTAATAAATAGCGGAGATGACGTATGATGCGAACAGCCAGGGGGCGTCTTTACAAAATAACGAGCGCATGTTTTGTTCGCTCGCTCAGACATAGAGGCATCAACAGACCGCAAAGAGCGAGCGCTCAATTTAAATAGCCGGCCCCTTTTTCTGAACGACCGTATGCAAATAGCGTCCGGTTCTGAATCAGGCCCCAAGTTTTTATTACATGCAACCTTATGAGTAAAAAAATGTACTTCCTTGATTGATGCACTATTTTCGAATCATATATCCGGATACTTCTGGCAAATAGTACATTTTCTTTACCTCTATTAACTGCGGGCAATCTTAATTGAGTAGTTCTTTCATTGAGTGTCCTATGCATCAAGTATGACACCCAATAGCAGAAATGAAATTTGAGCAATGTCCCTGTTATGCTGTTGTTTCTAAGGGTAAACTGCTCTCCGGTAATCTCTCACTCCCCACAGATAGCATTTTGCACAGGTGGGGAGCAGTAAAATGAGGAGTAGTAGCTCTATACCCTGACCTTCCTTATCACTTGTATTTGCTACTGTGATAGCATATGACAAAATTAAGGGTACACTTGGATGCATTATGATGTGTAACATTCATAGATTGCTTGCGCTGATGGTTCATGATATTGTTATCTGAAGATTTATGAGCATACATATTAATGATCTAAATATTTTGCCATATTCAAAGATGGATTTATTTTGATAATAAAAATCACATTGAGATCAGCTTTGTCATTATTCTGATATCAGCATTTTTCAGTGGCCGAGCCCGGGCAAAGGAGGGGGCGTGGCCTAATTGTGGGATGTGTGGCCACGCCCCCTTAAAAAATAATAGAAAAAATATCACCTTTGCAGCACTGCTGCGCGCCGGGGAGGGGGGCACTGTAAGCCCCCAAGCCCGGCGCTAAGCAGAGGGGGGGCGCAATCAGTGTGATCGCTCCCCCCACAGCCATAGGAGACTGCTCCGGCTGCTGTAGCAGCTGCGAGCAGCCTCATACAGCAGCCCATCACAAGTTGTGTGCTGAGCTGCTGTGAGGGAGGGTGGAGCGACGCCGGGCCCCTCTAGCAAACTGTACCCGCTCCCCCTCCCTCTCGGCGCCCATGTTTATGGTAACTATTTTTGTTTTGTTGTGTCGTGTATGTTCAACACATTTTGTATAGATTAATGTCAAATGGATATTGTACACGCATACATGTGATATTTAATCTCTTTTTTAAAGTATATTTAATTAAAAGTAAAATTTTAATTTTTTGCATTATTCATTATCTTAAGGAGTGCTCACCAAACAGAGGCCCTGATTCAGAGTCGGACGCTCTGACAGAGCGCTCACTCTGAATCAGGGCCGGTCTTTTATTTTTTAGAACGGCCTCGTTGCCGCAAGCCCCAGAGAGATTTCGGCTCTAACAGAGCCGGAATCTCTCCACTGACATCACTTGTGATGTCAGTGGGGCCGGCCTCAAATGGTAGGCATTCACATGGGAATGCCTCCGTTTGGGCAGCCACTCCCCCGGCCCGCCCACCAAAGGGGGCGTGCTGTCACTCAACATCGACAGCATGCCCCCTTTGGTACGAGACCCAGGTCTCGCGCATGTGCACGATGGAGCCGGCTCCGTCATGTGCATGCGCACTGGGCCACCATTGACCCGGTTGCGAGTGCTCAGCGCTTGCGACCGGGTCTGAATCAGGCCCAGAGGCCCTGATTCAGAGCCGGACGCTCTGAAAGAGCGCTCGCTCTGAATCAGGGCACTTTTTATTTTGGAGCGGCCTCCTGGCAGCTCGCATAGCTGTGGGTGACCACCCACAGCTATTGCGAGTGGCCAAGTGATGGTCGCGATGGTCAAGACCATCGCCACCATGGGGCATGCGACAAGACCCTTGTGGTAGGGTCTCATGGCCGCAAGCCCCAGAGAGCTTCTGGCTCTAATAGAACCAGAAGCTCTCCCACTGACATCAATGGTGATGTCAGTGGGGCCACCCACAAATGGCAGGCGTTCGCATGGGAACGCCTCCGTTTGTGAAGCCACCCCCACACCACGCCTCCAAAACAGTGCGAGCTGTCGATCAAAATCGACAGCCGCCCCCTTTTGGTGCGAGACCCAGAGCGACGGAGCGCCCGTCGCTAGCTGGGTCTCGTGTATGCACATGTCAGAGCCGGCTCTGGCATGCGCAGTGGCCTAACATCGACCCACTCGTGAGTGCACAGCGTTTGCGAGCGGGTCTGAATCAGGCCCAGAGTTATTTTCTCCTTTGTCTTTTTCTAATATTGTATCCAACTCTAGTGAGCACCACCACTGCTGAGTATATACTGTTCACTTTCCCCACACATTATAATTAGTGATTAGGAATAGTGGTCCATTAACAATTACACACACTATATAACTTACTCATTTGCCTGTGCATCGTTATCCCTGTTCCCCCTTTCCCTTATTTTTGCATGTTATAGAAAATATCTGACTGTGTGCCTGATACAGAAGTGCATCACAGCTGCGGTCTCTCATGGATTTGCAATTGCAAAAATATGCTAATGAGCCACTCACCACCCAGTGCTTAGAAATGCCAACTGAAAGCATCTCACATTATCCACTCAGGCAAACACAACCAGAAACAATAGAAACATCGAAATTAGATCAGACAGCCATCAGTCTTTTGAGTAAGTCTAAGCTGCTGCAGACATAGCGGGTTTCCAGACATGCATAGGGCACTAATGCTGCGAGCAAGAACACAGTGGCTAATTTATGGATGCCCAGAAAACTGTGTTTAAATGGTTCAACACGTTTGCATTTTTCTAACTACCCCCTATTACCTCTCTCAAACGCTGACTACCTTTAGCTCATTTTGTGAGTGAATCCTCTGTGTGAGTGTAATTATAATTTAATTGCTGCAAGTGCACAGTGCGAGTGTTACACACATGCGCATTGGCAACCAATTGCTTAATCTGTGTAAATATCGACATTACACATTCTTCATGGTTGTGAGATACTGTTTACACCTTCTTTCCCCTTGACCTCCTTTAGTAGATGTTGAAGAAGTGCTTTGACTAGCAGCAGCCGCAGCACTAGTACTGGGCTGCTCTTGCTCTTCTATCAACTAATCCATGATTGGTTTTCTTTTTTACTCCAGGTCAGGGGTGCAGATGATGGGACTACCACCGTACATAGTAACTGCCAATGAAAAACACACAATTAATTATTTTTTATTCCTTTACAAAACACTTTAATTTTTTTTACACACCAGGAACAGAAAAGGTCTCCTTTGCAAGAATTGTTCTGGGGTGCAGATGATGGGGATACCACCGCACACAGTAGTTTTGTATGAAAAACACACAATGCTAATTTTTTTACACAGCAGGAACAGAAGAGGTTACCATTGCAATAATTGTTTGGGTTGCAGATAATGGGGATACCAGAGCACACACAACAGTAATATACACTGTGGGCCTGATTGACTATGGATCGCAATATAGCATACACATGCAGTTTTACTATTAATTTATGCTAATCCATAGCAATCGCAATGCCACTGCAGCACTACATATGGATGCCCAATTCCCCTACATGCCCATCTGTAATGTTTAGCAAGACTTCAAAAACATTGATACAATCGAGTACCATCAAAGCCTCACACACAGGTAAGGCAGGTCAGACCTTGCTCAGGGATTGCTTACTTCAGCACACACTATGAGGCTTCAGGCTGCGTATGGTAACACAGTGGCTAATTTATGCATGCCCCTGCAACGCCATTGAAACACACTGGCATGCCTGCGTTCGGTCGGTCACCCCCCGTCACCACCCACAAATGGCACTTCCTGTCAACCACTTTGCGATGGGTCTATGTAGCCACTGCGATCGCAGTCCCGATCGCAGTGGCTAGTTCGTGCACTGCGATGCATACGCATGCGCATAACACAACAATCGGCCGATTGCTCGTGTATAAGCAATTTCCTTGCTGAATCAGGCCCTGTGTATCAAAGCACACTTCTTGAAAAATACAATTTAGATTGAATTAGAGAAGACATCAGGTTTATTTTAGACAATAGGACAAAAACAGTTTGGAGTTTTATTTTCAATTGTTATTATTTTTTTTAAAAACAGGAAAAAGGGTCTTTTTTTCTTTTGGAGTGCAGCTCAGATGTAGCGGAGTATTTTTTTGACAAATAATCTTGAAATCAACACTATCTCTGCCGTCATGCACAAGTGACAAACAATGTGTGTATACTGTAGGGATGTGCAGGCTCGGATAGGTTCGAGTTTGCACGTTGAGTTCGGATTTTTCCCTCCAAAAAAACGGAACTCAGAAAGAGGCAAAACGTCATCTTGCATGGACGAACATCATCATTCCTGGACAAAAGTCCAGGAATGATGATGTTCGTCCATGCAAGATGACGTTTTGCCTCTTTCTGAGTTCCGTTTTTTTGGAGGGACTCAACGTGCAAACTCGAACCTATCCGAGCTTGCACATCTCTAGTATACTGTAGTGTAGATAGATTGTAAGCTTGCAAGCAGGGCCCTCTTACCTCTGTGTCTGTCTGTTATTAACCTGTTTTGTTCTATAAATGTTTCCAATTGTAAAGCACAACGGAATATGCTGCGCTATATAAGAAACTGTTAATAAATAATAAATAAAAAGATTTCCTTGTGAAAAAAGTGCAAGTTCACTGTAACAAACAATCAAGAGCCTATTGTATTTTTTGCAGCATACACAAATACAGTGAAAAAGATGCCTGCAGTCACCCTTCCCACCTACTGCATCTACCTACTACAACTCTCTCTGTGCTAATCTGGCACCCTGATGGCATTCTAATGGCGTCCTAATCACAGTCCCACACTCAGATTGGATCAACACTATGTGAATCTTTACTGTAGAACATAGGGTTACATTCTTTTTATCTTCAGATTACTGAACAGGAAAGCATGACCAGTGTGCATGGCCAAAACTACAGTATTTTGTTTGTCAGATTTTATAAATTTTTTCTAAATGGATTTATGGCATTAGATGCTATCATGCCCCTACATATGCCAGAGCACCCTCATGACACTTTATATGGCATCAGGGCCCCTTCATGAAAATGTATATGGCATCAGAAGTCCTCTCATGTCTCTCTTTTTTGCTTTAAACAATATAGCAAGGGGCAGTGCAGGACAGGCAGTGAGTGTGCTGGCACTGGTCAGCCAGGCACAGGGTGTGATGTTAGTACTGGGGTCGGTGTGGAGTCTGTACAGTAGGTGAGTGGGGTAAGTGTGGCCCTGGTCAGCCTTACAGGTAGGAATGTAGCACAAACACTGGGTGCAGTTGGGCACTCACCTCAGACAAGACACCTCAGACAGTTGCATCAGCAGTTCGAGCAAAATTTGGAGTGTAGAAGATCTACTTCACGTCAGTGTCCAACTTTTCAGGGCAGCCTGGGAGATGCGGGACAGACTAGGGGGGAGATGAAAAGTAAAATGTGGTGTTGGAATGGCACAGGAGGTGGGAGGACAGAGGACCTCATTTAGACCCGGTTGCCAGCGCTGAGCGCTCACAACCAGGTAAATGTTAAGGTCCTGCACACGCGCAGCGGCCACACTGCACATGGGCAAGCCCCGGAGCGAGAGAGAAACTCTCTCGCTCTGGAGCTCACTACAAAAGGGCCGGCTGTCGATGTTGATCGACAGCTCGGCCCGTTTTGTAGGTGGGGCGGGGGGGTGGCTACACAAATGGAGGTGTTCACAAGCAAACACCTGCTGTTTTGTGGATGGCCACACTGACATCAGCAGTGATGTCAGTGGAGAGCTTCCTGCTCGATCAGAGCAGGAAGCTCCCTGGGGCTTGCGGTTGCCGAGACCCAAGCTTAGGGTCTCGTCGCAAGCCCCGATGGTCGCTAAGCTGTGGGTGGTAACCCACAGCTTAGCAAGGTACCAAGAGGCAGCACTAAGAAAAAGAAGCGGCTGCCCTCATTCAGAGAGAGCAATAGCTTCTTGCGACCACCTCTGAATGAGGGCCAGAGAGTGGAAACAGAGCAGGGTGAGGCAGAGCAGACCAGGAAGAGGCATGGATGTATCAGGGGGAGGCAGAACAAAGCCAGTTGCCCAGTCTCTGGCCAACATTGGGAAATCCATACACTACCTGTCTGGACTTCGGATAGATGTGATAATTTCTGGACTGTCCAGAAATTCAATTCAGGACGGGTGGCAACCCTAAGAGAACAGCATATAACAACAATGGCACATTAAACAACACAGACATCAACAGACAGGTAATATGTCTTGTGAATGATATTAAATATATCAAACCATAACCCTAGTACAGTACCAGGGTTATGGATAGCATATTAAAAAAAAGAAAAAAGCAACTATAGTAAATAATACGGAATCCCAATACAATAATGACTTCACTAAAGCTAAGTGGCCTCATGGCAGTCACGCACTCGGAGTCCACTAGAGCTAGTGAGTACGATATCAAGAAGATAATATTATAAGAAGAAACTGGTTCATCTACTCCCCAGACAATCATGTGTGAGTAGGATATCGCTATCTCTGTATGTAAAGCTTTTATACACAAAACCTCATTTAACATTCTAACAACTACTCAACGCAGATCCAGGGCAACTGTAGATTTTAATGTCATAACTTGTAGCATAAGCTTATCTTTATAGGATTGCTATAATTTGCTATAAAAGATATAATTTACCAAAACAAGGACCACTCAAGTTCCCAACACCAGACCAGGCCACCCTTATGCAAAACCAGGAAGTCCCAGCGTATACTTCTGCTGTACAGTTTAAAATAAATAGCATATAAACAACACACAAAGAATAATAAAATAAAAAAGAAGCAGTTTGAATCTTGACAAAACAATGTAGTAATACACAAAGCCAACTGCAACAGTTGTACATTGCAATAATAGTTTAAAAGTTGTTTTGTAACACTTGCCATGAGTGTTCTTTATCGGTCTGGCCGTTGCAGTCATTGTAGCCCTGTCTACAGCAATGGATTTTCATCATTGTCACTGGGAACAGCTCCATTATAAATTGCAGATTCCTTGGGTATATCTCATTCAGCTTATTCATTAACATTCATTTACCACAACTATAAGACTGCTGTCTTTCAACCACTATAGCCATTAATCCATTTTATAGTCCAGGTTTTAGACGGTTGGCTTATTTAGAACTGCACAGTGCATTTCTACCATATACCTCCCTTATTTACTTGAAGATGTAGGGCTCTATTTACAATTCAGCAGTTTTTGTAAGTCGCTGCTTCCTTGCAGTTACAGGTGAACATTTAAAACGGCACCTACAGTCAGTGTAAAGTCTGGTGTGCTTTACACTGATCACTTTTTTAAGATTATACATGTGCTCTCCTGGAGCTTTTACTAAATATGTTTCCTTTGTCTTTGTGGCTTCAATGTATGCTATTTAGCCCTGTCTTTATATGCGTATGCATATTCATTTATTATTGTTGCCACAGGCTATGCCTCAAAGCAAATTTCCAGATGCAATTCTATAGGTTGCAGAACGCACTGTAGATCTAGGCCTTATCCTAAGGCAATTTACACAATAAATAAATGTTGTCTGACAATGAAAAATCCCTTTAAAGTTTAAGCACATTCTCTTACAGATATATTAAAGAAATGAAATAAAGCAATTGTTCTCCTAACGTGGAGAAAGATCTATTTATCTATATTATCTGTTCATGCTGATAGTAATGAATTATGAGGCACAGGCATGAAGGTGAATCAAGTTGTATGTGCAAAATATGTTTTATACAGAGATATGCTTCAGTTCACAATCTGATCACATCAGTTTAACTGGAAAGTTGAATCTTATTTATGTGGAGCTGCAGGATCCCATGCCCTCCACAATCTAACACTGTCAGTGGCTCTTTATTTATCTCCATTACACTCCTCATAATGATACTGTCACTGTCACAGATAGCCTTGTCCCTATTAATAAAATCACTCAATGTCAATGTTAAGATACTTTAGTCCAAAAAAATACCTAAATTTTGCACTTAGAAGATAAGCGGCACTACAGGAGGAACCTGGAAGCTTGAGAGTGCTGACTCACTAAATGTTGTAAATCTATTTGAATTTAACTCTGATCATTACTATGAACCCATTAGGCGTAGATATTTGATTATCAGACTTGGATCACATTTGGTCCCGATTGGGTCGTGATTAATCAGCTGAAGTACAGCGTTACCCACCTACTATTTATTACTACCTGTAAATCATACCCCTATGGGTTATCAATAAAAAAAATATATATACTTACCCCTGATGAAGTCAAAAGACGAAACGCGTAAGGTTTACCAGTTACAGTTCCATTGACCAGTTGTGTGAAGATTCCCTCCCTATTGAGCTCACACCTGTTTAAAGGTGAGGGTGGGGCTCAAAAAACATCTCTACACTGGCCTTGGCTCATTGATTTATTGGATCTATGTTCTGTGTTTTACTTTGTTTATGAGAACCAAAACTTTTAAATGTTGAACCTATGTTTTTATCAAAAATAAACATTTGGTATATTTTCTAATTGGCCTTTCTGGCCTTCTGTTGGGTGATTTTTTTTGGGTGGAGGGTATATCTACAGGATCCCTCATGGTCTAATGTCATACAGTTTAAAAGAAGAATACCCAATTTAAACATTTAGAGGAAGAACTTTCACATTCAAGCAACCTGCTAACTCAAACTGCTTTATTTGATTGCACACAGCGCACTTAGGATTTTTTTCTATGTATATATACTTTTCTATATATATATATATATATATATATATAAATATCACGCACACATATAAATATATATATATTTATATATACTGTATAGATCTAACACACATATATATAAGATGATTGTTCACATTCAGCATGTCAGCATCATAGTGTTGACATAATCGAAGTGTCAATAATCGGCACTGATAAGTCTTCATCCACAATGTTGACACTGACATACATTGTAAATGTCAAAAGTCAGAATTTAAGATTACAACTAGCCCTAACCCTACTTCAGCCTAATCCTACTTGCAGCCTAACCCTAAACCAACTTGCAGCCTATCCATAAACCTAACCCTAAATGCAGCCTAACTCAATCCCTAAGTGCAGTCTAACCCTAACCCTAATTGTAGCATAATCGTAAAGCTGGGTACACACCTATACCATCCTCGACCCGATCTCCCGATATTGGGATATTTATTTATTTTTTCTAAATGACTATCGTCCTATTGCCCTCACATAATTAATTATTAAGTACTTTGAGCGAGTGGTTTTGGGACACTTTAAGGGTGGCATTCTAGAGGGATTTGATTGCTGCCAAGTAGCATATAGGTCAAATAGATCAACTGAGGATGTCACTCTTATGGTTCTCCACAAGGCTCTTTGTCACCTAGAGAATAGAGATTCATATGCAAGATTGTTGTTTGTGGATTATAGTTCTGTCTTCAACACTGTTGTTCCGTCCATACTAATTGCAAAGCTTCGGACAAATGGTTATGTGTTCATATGTAATTGGTTGCTGGACTTCTTGACTGACTATTCACAGTCAGTCAGGAGAGGTGACTTGCTCTCGTCTTCACTTATAGTGAATACAGAAGTTCCCCAAGGGTGTGTTCTAAGTCCCGTTCTATATTCCTTATACACATCGGATTGTGTGTCAAGAACAGAACCCAGTCCTATTCCAAAATTTGCAGATGACACCAAGATAGTGGGTTCATTACTTATGGGGATGAGGACAGTTATAGGGAAGAAGTAGAGCAACTTGTAAAGTAGGGAGAGGAAAAAAATCTGCTTTTGAATAGAAAGAAAACCAAGGCAGTGGTGATTGATTTTAGAATAACTAGGAAGACTGCCCCTCGACCCTTATTTTTTAATGGCACGGAGTTAGTGGATTAAGTTCTTGGGAATTATTTTCTCTGATGATCTATCTTGGTCTTCACATCCATATTTCAACAGTAGTTGGGAAGGCTCAGCAATACCTTTTTTTCTTAAGAAAACTCAGTACATTTTTATTGCTCTGTAATTGAAATCCTTCTAACGTACTCCATCACTGTATGGTATGGGAACTCCAGATGTTCGGATCGTTGATCATTGGCTACTGTGGTTAAAGCAGCTGAAAGAACCATTGGCCAATCCTTGCCTAGAATGGAAAATGTTTTTGTTAAAGCTGTTTACTAAAAGCAAATAAGATCATTGCTGATTCTAGCCTCCCGTGTCATTTTCTTTTCTCTCTATTGCCCTCTGGAAAGTGATTTAGGTGTATTGTGTGTCAAACTAGCAGATTGCAGAATAGTTTATTCCCAACTGCGATCGTTAGATTAAATTGTTAACTGTATATTTCATGTAATTTTATTAAGCTGTGAGCTTTTACATTGTAATTTCACGGATACATTTTTATTATGTGGAAGTGACAATAAATCTGATTGATTGAATGATTAATGTTTTCTGAAAATAAAGATATATTCTTCAATGCACAATTTTTTTTATAGCATCTAAATCTACTAGCAGCTCAAAACAATATCATATCGATTCCAGAAGTGTACAGGAAAACTGAACAACATAGTATTTTCTAACTACAAAAAAAAAACATAACACCCCGTCAATGCACACCATGCAATTTCCATTTCAGGCTCCTGTAGCATTGTATTAAACTAGTGCTCTGTTTCTTGTGTTGCAGTTCAGCAGTTCATTTCTAAGCACAGGTGCAATTTAATGTAGTGGGCCAGCTATACAAACTAAGACAAGGGTGATTTCTCTCCTCGTGTGGATCACCCCAGATGAAGAGGAGTGTAAATTTGTCGAGCAATAATAGCTCATGGAATGCACTGTGGGAGCACTTTAAAGCAACTGCTTCAATCTCTGATTGCAGTTCTGAGTGCTTAGAAAATGAGACTGTATGTAGGCAAAACAAAACCACTTCCACACAGCTGCAATGCCTCAGCGTATCAGCTTTGGAGTGCCAAATTTTATACAGTACATAGAATCGGTTCACCATGGAAACTTTGAATGTGACCGTGGATTAGAACTTTTTCCTAGAGATGAGTAAATTGATTTGGCAAATTTGGAAATTAAAAAATTTATAGATTCGTCATTAGTGAATTCATTCATGAACCATCCCAATTTGCTCACAATTCAGTGAATAATTAAGGCATGCTGGAGAACGAGGCTAAATACATGGATGAATCGTAAAAAGAAAGCTACTTAGAAAAAAAAAAACAAATACAAGAGTACAATAATAATATAAAATCTAAACATGAAATTAAAATATATACCTACAGTCGCGCTTGGAAAAGTGTCGAGCAGCTTAGTATAAATTAAATCTAAATTTGTAAAGAAATTAGCGCTATTACTATATGTGGCACCTGAAAAGGAAAATTGGTAAGGGTTAAAAAATAGAAGGAAGAGAGAGAAAACAAAACAAAACAAACCATGTATGTATAAGTGAAAAAAGAAAAATGTGTTTATAGCTGTTTTCTGAAATGTTGGTGGAGACCAGATAAGTAATGTTCATGTGCGCAATGTACACACAATGAGAGTTGAGTGCTAACTTTCCCTACCTCTATCTTCAAGGGTGGTAGCCACTCAGTTCGGTTCACTGAGTCCTGGCTGAGGCAGGTCTGCTGATCTTCTTCTGTCAGCGCTGTGTTGCCGCGTGACTTCGCCCGGCTCGCCGATGGTGATGACATCACTGATGCATGCCGCGGGCGGGTGATGTTTGCAGGCAATGCCGCTGGATGTAGTTTTCTTCCTGCTGGTCTCCCCAGGTAGCCACCAATGCGTTTCGTGCATTAAATGCACTTTTTCAAGGATGGCTTGCATCAAGGAAATGTTCCAATTTATAGTCCAAAAACTTTATTGTTTCCATAACAACCGGAAGTCAAAATCCGGAGGTGTGTTACAAAACGGCGGTAACCGCATTTAAAAATACCATTTTGAATGGCTTCAAAATTTAGTCAGACTGCTTAAGAGGAATCGGCTTCTGCTTCTCAGATTAATGTGTATCTGCATCAGATCATGAGAAAGACAGGAACAATGCACTTTTATCACACTGCAATGTGAATTAGGTGTGAGTACTGCTGGTATTTGTTACACATCTTCAGGGGCAAACTTTAGCATCTTGCAAATTCACTGAAATGCTTGTTTTATACTGTAGTTTGTAAAACGCTACACATTGAATGTGACTTTCAGATTTATGCTGATGTAGAATTGTGGTTTGTAAACCAGTAAAGCGCCAAACTGCATTTTTTAGAACATGCCTGATCTTGTACTTATTATTATCGCCCCTGTAAATCCAAGCAGCTGTAGATTCCTACAGTAAGTCTTTGAACACTGCTGCACAGCACATGTAGCTCAAAGATCCAACAGGGGGCGATCCTATAATGCCTGTTAATCACCTAAATCAGAGAAGCAGATTTACAATACATGATTAAAGTAATAATATTTTTGAACATATTACATTTTGTTCCTCTTCTCTAAATTTCTGATGTTGTGGAACACATTCATTTGTCTTTATAGAAAGTTAAAAGATGTCCATGGAGCTGTGGTGGTTTCCCGAGATGCAGCCAATGTCTTCAACTTGGTGGAATGGGAATATTTCTGGGAAGTCCTGGTTAGGTTTGGTTTCAGGCCCTGTTTTATTTCTTGGGTCCATCCTTTGTATTCCTCCGTGTCGTCCAGAGTGTCAGTGAATGGTTATATCTCCTCATCTTTCAAGCTCAGGCGTGGTATGCGTCAGGGTTGTCCTTTATCTCCTGCACTGTTTGCACTGGCTTTCGAGCTCCTGGCGTGTCTGATTCACTTAGATCCAGCTATTCACGGTCTGCAGCCAGGCAATGTAATTAAAGAGATAGCTCTATATGCAGTCGATATGTTGTTGTTCCTTGCATACACTAGCCCTTCGATAGAACTATTGATGAGTGTCTATGAAGATTCTGGTTGTTTTTTGGGGCTTCTAAGTAACTGGTCCAAGTCTAATCTATTTCCCCTAAAGGGTTCCCTATCTCTTTCCCCCTACCCTCTCTTTCCCCCTACAATGGACGCTCTTCTTTAAATATCTGGGTATCTCCATTGCTACTGATCTGGCTGATTTTGTGGAACTTAATGTGATGGGCATACTGGGTAAATTACAACTACTGCTCCCATCAGATGCTGTTTTATTGATTGTCTCAGCAAGCACAGTTTTGAAAAATGTATACTGGGTAAATTACAACTACTACTATACTAAGAGCAATTTATCTAAAGGAAGTTAGGAATGTATTATGAATCTGTGTTGGCCTCCCCCTTCTCACAAATTGTTTATCAGACTTTATTGCATCCCAATTTAGTGTGTGTTTGAGCTTTCGGGGTGGGGTCCCAATCAGTGAGCATAGATACACATGTTTGTAACTTTAGATATTACTGCTCACTCAGGCTGCATAGCCGGTGGCTGCCATAGTCTGTGTTAAGATTCAAAGTGTTCAGATTATAAGTGTAAATACAATTTGATAACTAAATCGGAGTTACGCCGGAGTTAAACTGGAAGAAAAGTGAGGGAAAAGAAACTCAAAACCAGAACACTTTCTGAACAACAACAAGAAACATACTTCTGTGAATGAACAAGATCAACATCTTCTGTTGTATTAATATCCAGGCAACTACTTACTGCACTCACTGCTTGGACACTGCAAATACTTCCCTATCTGTGTACTGCTCTTGTTGATTGATCTTTGTTGATCAGAACACTTCGGACTGGATCAGCTCGGGTACATTGCAATTTTGTCCTCATTCAATTTGTATTGCCTTTTCCAATTGTGTCACATCTATCCACTTTAACCATTTGTTTAATAACTAATTCCTGCACCCACTACTCACACACCTCTCCTTTATATATCAGTTTTGGAGCTACGCTCATACATTAGCAGCACTGTTATTTACATGTATTTTTGAACATTTAACAACTTTAATCCACACTGTCTCTATGGGCTCTATTTACTACAATCTGCATTGGTAATGCAGATTGTAGTGTGATATTACCGAGTGAATTCGCATTGCGAATTCAGGCAATACAAATCCCTTGCAGGGACAGAGCTTGTGATAAAGCTCTGTCCCTGCAAATCCCCTTCGGAGCCTTATCACGGTATTTTCGCAAAAAATACTGTGATTAAGTGCCCGCGCATGCGCCGACCGTTCGCCGCAGCTACCCCCCCTCCGGCGCTAAGCCCTGCCCCCCCTGCGCTAAGCCATGCCCCCGCGATCACGGACCCCCCCCTCTCCCTTACTTACACTTACCTGCATGCTCCAGGCCTCCGGTGATGTTCTCTATTCCTCCGGTCAGGTGATCTCCCATACTGCACTGGGGCCCGATCACCTGATGACCAGGCAGCGGTGCACTGTGGGAGACCAGCTGACCGGAGGGGAGTCATCACCGGAGGCCCGATCACCGGTCCCTGGAGTCAGGTAAGTAATTTTTTTTTTTACTATTTTTTCTTTTTTTTTACAGTAATCAGCTTGCGGTCTGTTTAGACCACACAGCTGATTACAGGGACCGACTCCCGGCTCTGCTCTCCCCGTTAGAACAGGGCAGGAGGCCGGTAAATGGGGGAGACCCTGGATAATGCCACCTCCAGGTGGCGTTATTAAAACAGGGCTTTCCCCGGTATTTTTTTCACATTTATTTTTAGTAACTATGGTCAGATCACATTTCCCATTACAATTATGGGAAATGCGATATGCTTACTAAAAATAAGTGATACTTAGGGGTTGGAGTAGAATTTTACGAATTCTACTCCAATTGCCCTGTAATAACTATAGGTGATACTAAAATAATGTGAAAAGGGTGAGAAAACACCCTTTTTCACATATTTTAGTAAAAATAATGTTGATAAATAGAGCCCTATATCTCACAGCCTCCACTCCAGTTTACATCTCACTTATTACCTTGTCCACAGCATGAACACCCTTACTTCACACAACCCACATATTCTATGTCCACATAATCCTCTACTTTATCCATCCCTCTCCTCCCCCTCTAGTCTCCTCCATTTGCTGTTCCCCCTTTTTTTCCTCTCATCAGTCTGCTTCCAACCCTCTGCTTCTCTCCCCCACTTTTCCTGTCCCTCCACTCTCAACCACCTCCCTCCAGGGCCTTGTTACCCCACCACTAAGCCCCATTTCCTCCTGGTTCTGTCTGTCACCTCCAGGGCTGCCAAGAGAAAATCTGGGCCCGGGTACTGCAACATCCTGTGGGACCACATCACACATGGCTGCACCCATTTGTGAGAGGGTCTAGCATGTGAGATGCACCCACTCACAGTAGCATGGCATAGCACCCAGAAGCTGGGACTAAAGTAGTCACTACTGTATTAGGATGGCGGGACAGTCCCATAATAGCTGCATTTTTTGTCAGGCTGTATATAGAAACTAAAATGTAACACACAACAATTAAACTGCTACTTTATTTTGTACATCTCTCATGTAAATAACACAAACAATCTATTTTCTGTCATAGAGATAGATGTATGAAGGACTTAATTTTTACATAACATCAGGTCATCTTATACACACACATTCCGCAGCACATATCCTAACCCACTGCTCCATGCTCCTTCCTCACTATCTACCCCTCTGTGTCGCCCCTGTCTGTCTGCCCTTCCCCTTTAGAATGTAAGCTCTCACGAGCAGGGCCCTCGTCCCTCAAGTGCTTCTCCTCCCTCTACTTATAGTATCATTTACTCCTAACTCCCCACAACGGCACCTAACACCTGGTTGCTCATGTCCTGCTGCTTGTGTTTTGCAGCTGAGTTTATAACCTTGTCCTTGTGCTGCATTGTTTTGTATTACTATTAACTGTTTTTCTTGTGTGCTCATTTATGTACTGTGTAAGGTGCTGTGGAACCTTTGTGGCGCCATATACAGTCAGGTCCATAAATAGTGGGACATTGACAGAATTTTCATATTTTGGCCTCTATTCACCACCACAATGGCTTAGAAATGAAACAAACAAGATGTGATTTAACTGCAGACTTTCAGATTTAATTTGAGGGTAATTACGTCCAAATCAGGTGAATGGTGTAGAAATTACAACGGTTTCTATATGTTTCTCTCACTTATTAATGGGCCAAAAGTAATGGGACAAACTAAACAATCCTAAATCTAACTTTCACTTTTTAATACTTTATTGCAAATCCTTTGCAGGAAATTACAGCCTGAAGTCTGGAACGCATAGACATCACCAGACACTGGGTTTCATCCCTGGTGATGCTCTGCCAGGCCTCTATTGCAAATGTCTTCAGTTCCTGCTTGTTCTTGGGGCATTTTGCCTTCAGTTTTGTCTTCATCAAGTGAAATGCATGCTCAATCGGATTCAGGTCAGGGGATTGACTTGGCCATTGCATAACATCCCACTTTTTAGCCTTAAAAAACTCTTTGTTTGCTTTTGCAGTATGCTTCGGGTCATTGCCCATCTGCACTGTGAAGTGCCGTCCAATGAGTTCTGAAGTATTTGACTGAATATGAGCATAAAATATTGCCCAAAACACTTCAGAATTCATTCTGCTGCTTTTGTCAGCAGTCACATCATCAATAAATACAAGGGAACCAGTTCCATTGGCAGCCATACATGCCCACACCATGACACTACCACCACCATGCTTCACTGATGAGGTGGTATGTTTTGGGTCGTGAGCAGTTCCTTTCCTTCTATTCTCTTCCCATCACTCTGGTACAGGTTGATCTTTGTCTCATCTGTCCATAGGATGTTGTTCCAGAACTGTAATGGCTTTTTTAGATGTTGTTTGGCAAACTCTAATCTGGTCTTCCTGTTTTTGTGGCTTACCAATGGTTTGCATCTTGTGGTGAACCCTCTATATTCATTCTTGTGAAGTCTTCTCTTGATTGTTGACTTTGACACATAAACATCTACCTCATGGAGAGTGTTCTTGATTTGGCCAACTGTTGTGAAGGGGTTTTTCTTCACCAGGGAAATAATTCTTTTGTCATCCACCACAGTTGTTTTCCATGGTCTTCCGGGTCTTTTGCTGTTGCTGAGCTCTCCGATGCGTTCTTTCTTTTTAAGAATGTTCCAAACAGTTGATTTGGCCACATCTAATGTTTTTGCTATCTCTCTGATGGGTTTGTTTTGATTTTTCAGCCTAATGATGGCTTGCTTCACTGATAGTGACAGCTCTTTGGATCTCATATTGAGAGTCGATAGCAACTGATTCCAAATGCAAATGTCACACCTAGAATCAACTCCAGACCTTTTACCTGCTTAATTGATAATTAAATAATGAGGGAATAGCTCACACCTGTCCATGAAATAGCTTTTGAGTTGATAGTCCCATTACTTTTGGTCCCTTAAAAAGTGGGAGGCACATATTGAAACTGTTGTAATTCCTACACCGTTCACCCGATTTGGATGTAGTTACCCTCAAATTAAATCTGAAAGTCTGCAGTAAAAGCACATCTTGTTTGTTTCATTTCAAAACCATTGTGGTGGTGAATAGAGGCCAATCTGAAAATTCTGTCAATGTCCCACTATTTATGGACCTGACTGTAAATAAATAATAATAATAATCATAATAATGGGCATCACCTCAGCTTTTAAACAAAAAATTAATGTGTTGAAGAAACTTCCACTTACAGTCACCAGTCGCATTAATTTATTTTAAATGGTTATTCAGACTAAATATCTTTATGTACTACAGCATTCCCCTGTATTTATCCCCCAAAAGATTTTTTTCCAACTCTATTCTTTCCTCTTTTGTGTGGGGAGGATATTGTACTTCAAACTCTATGCAGACCTAAACTTGCGAGTGGCCTGGCTCTTTCTGATTTAAGAATCTATTATATGGCTTCACAACTTTCACATCTGGTTACCTGGTTGACAGCTGATACTTATACCACTTTGGTTGGATTCCTTGGTAAGCAGACGGGGTCCCCTTTAGGTCCCTTACAGGTTTTGCTTTCTGTTAAAACTATGGGTAGATCTCATCCTTTGCTCTGACAGGCCCGACTGGACTTGCGTTTTGCACAAGGGTTATTTGGGGATGAGGGTTTAGATCCTGTTGTCCCGCTTTGGTTTAATAGGGATCTTTTCGGAGTTGGGCATGCTGGGATTGGAGACCTTTTGGATTTCTCATGGTATCAAAACACTTGGGCATCTGTTTCAAAACGGTGTCCTCCATTGCTTTGAACATTTGCATGTGGATTTGGCCTTCCTCATTCGGCCTTCTATCGATATCTCCAGCTGCGCATTGCCCTGCAGGCCTAGTTGGATTTGAACCTATATTGTTATACCCTTCTCTTCTAAAATTGGCACTTCTTCAATTGCCTTCTCATAAGACAGTCTCCTACCTCTACAGTGATATCACCTCTTGTAATTTGCCGGATGCCCTTCTATGAAATAAATGGGAATTAAATTTGGGCCTTCTACAGGATGAGCAATGGACTCAGATACTGGGCTCTATAAAGTACACTTTTCCCTGTCTCCATTTTAATCAAATCCATTACTTTATTATGCATAGGTCCTACAGTTCTATTTATAATGTGTACATTGATATTAATGCCCCAACTAATTGTCCCAAATATCATGCATGTGGCTGTGATTTTTGGCACTTATTATATGAATGCCCTATGGTCAGTGATTTTTGGAAGTTAGTGTCAGAGTTCAGCCGGGGATCGGCCGTCCCTTACCGTCCCTTACCGTCCCGCCGGCTTCCTTTGACTTCCCGGGCAGTGGGGCGGCTGGTACGGCGACGAAGGAGGTGCTGAGCATTCTCCCTGATGCTTGTGTGTCGGGCAGCCTGGTGCGCGGGGATCGGGGATTTGCAAAACCAAATCCAGATCCAAAACCTTGAAGGAGATTCAGATCCAAAATTAAAACAAGGGGGTCGGCGCACATCCATATTTACAACAGAGTTTCCCAAACTCCGCCATTACAGTCCATGTTTTAAGGATATCCATGCTTGAGCACAGGTGACTTAATTAGTACCTCAGTCAATTTGATTTAACCGTCTGGACTCAAGCATGGACACCCTTTAAACATGAGCAAAAAATATGGTAGTTGCTCAATCAGCTTAATAATATACTACAGGTGCTAGTAAAGGGCGGGGTTTCCACTGAACACATAAAAAAGAAAATTGCCCCCAGCACACTGCAGAAAAATCAATCAATCCTACATGATAATAGAAATTCAGAGGTATTGGTTTACATACATTTGCAAATATATGAATAAGCGCTGGGCCGATGTCAAGGCTCCTCTATTCCAGCATCCCTAACATTAAGGGGTTCATGTTCGAGAAGCAAGGCACCCCAAAAAATTCCAGCCAAGGACCATCCCCAGGGCACCACACGAAAAGGGGAAAAAAGGTGATAGTGAAGTGTAAAAGGATAGATGTGTAAAGATAAATCAATAAGTGTTAATGAAATGTAAAAGAATTAAAATGACATAAATAATATACAAACGAATAGAGAAGTGAAAAAATATTCTATGTGAATTAAGTGGTTATGCCATGAGCAAGGTCCAGCCAGAACAACCTCGGGGGCCCCACTCCCAAATGCTCACCCCAAAATAATTATTGCTACATAATAATAGCACCCACTCTGGGTCATATAATTACAAATTGATGTACTGCATGATAACAGTACATGTATGAGCTGAGAGCTAACTTACCTTGGAGGTACCCCAAAAAACCTCCACATGGCACTATAAGGATCAACACCTCCTCCTAATGCAGACTCGCTTCATGCCTCCAAACTGCAAGCAAAAAATATGGTAGTTGCTCAATCAGCTTAATAATATACTACAGGTGCTAGTAAAGGATGGGGTTTACACTGAACCATAAATAACCCCTGCAGTAGTGGGGATAACAATAATGGGTAAAAGAGATAATTCAATTATTTTTATTATAACCGTTCTAGTTAGCGAATCAGGTAACTAAGTGCCCTAAGAGAGAGATACTGTAAGGGTTGCCCCAGTCAGACCTCACTAAAATTATAGTATCCCACACCTGAAAAGCATCAGATATAACTATATGACAGTGCTTAATTACTCATTGGGCATTCGGTATGATTTACCGCCGGCCGCAGCCCGACAGAGGAGGAAATCCTGATCATCCTAAAGGTAATTATAGACTAACCTAATCTACCCCCTATCTCTAACCCTCCTTTAGGGTGCCTAACCCTAACCTCCCCCCCAGTGCCTAACCCTAATCCACCCCTAAGTGCCTAAACCTAACCCCCTCTTCCCCGCCTCGTAAACCTAAGTCCCCCAGGGAGGTGCCTAACCCTAACCTCCCCCCGGGGGTGCCTAACCCTAATCCTCCTTCCTCTAGCCTGACCCTAGCCTCCCGAGGGGGTGCATAAACCTAAGTCCCCCCCGGGAGCCCTAAACATAACCCTCCCCCCCGCGGCTGTCCGCACCCGGTGCCTGGCATCCCTTCAATCGGGATGCCGGGCGCTGGTCTCCTGACATCGGTAAATTGACAGGTGTCTAGATTTAGACACCTGTCATTTAACCCTCGCTGGGATAAAGCAGTCGGGAAGCCGGCAACTTAAAAAAAATGTGTTTCTACCCTCTACTGAGTATTATAAATATATTCAAATTGCCCATTGGGTGCTAGATATGAGTAAGATGCCCAATTCTTTTCATATGCCGCCACATCACTTCTTAACAGGTTGGCCAGTAGTTCTTCTAAAGGGGAAAACACCTTCTGATATAAATATTTAAGCCAGAGATTGCTCATAAATCCACTGCTCAGCAGTGACAGAAGTCTTATCTCAATCGTACTTTAAGTTCCAGCAATTAAGTTTTATCTCTAAGTGTATGAATATTTTTGAAATGTATGTGAAATTAATCCATAGGCTATACTTTACCCTTGTTAAACTACACAAAAAAGTATTGTTGGTGCAATTGTGGTATTATGGGGTTATCGTTCATATCTTCTGGGATTGTCCTTTTATTTGCCTCTTTTGGTTGGTAGTCTTTGACTTATTGTCAAAGGTCATAAAGTTACTGTAGCCCCAGCTCTCACTCAGTTACATTGCTACCTATCCCTAAATCTGAACATTATATACTGTAGTGGGCCAGATTTTATTAGTATCTAGAGCTGCTCTAAGCTCAGATCTAGAAACCCCCAAAACCCCCCTCTTTGCTTAAGGTCACCTCTAAAATTCAATTTAACTTTGAAATGGAACCTTTTGAAGTCCCATATTCTATGTCATCTTCCTTTTCTTTTATGAAATGTTTTCCTGGCAACTATACATTACTGCTGAGAGGGAGGGAGCTTCTACTCTTAAACAAATATGTGACTCTGCTATTTTGGATGACAATTTA
Source organism: Taudactylus pleione (assembly GCA_031769625.1). Lineage (NCBI taxonomy): Eukaryota > Metazoa > Chordata > Amphibia > Anura > Myobatrachidae > Taudactylus > Taudactylus pleione. The sequence continues at coordinate 4,281,021 of JAUIMM010000104.1, read as the reverse complement.
CTTGAATCCTTACAATTAATGTTTTTTTTTCCTGGAGACTGGGGTTAGACTGTTTTATTGCCTCAATTGTCTATTTGTTTAACTGGTTATCTACGGACATATTGTACTGTCACTTTTGCCCCTTTTTATGATCTCTAGTTGTATTGTTATTGTCTCCTTGTTTGTGTTTCTATACCAGTGGGGATGAACTAATATAGGGGGATGAAGATCATCACCAGCGATGACAATAATAATGAAATAGTCAATCTCAACAGTGACAAAGATGACTACTGAGTCCTAGGCCAGAATAAAAATAATAATAAAAAAATGTATATTGTATTTGTACTGTATGCAATATTTTTTTATTTTAATTTTAGAACAATTATAGGATGTTTTTTTCAGTCCACATTGCAACAAGAACACAAAAATGTGAAGTTAAACTTTTTTATATTTACCTTGTGGGGGCCCAAAAAAGCCCCCTGGACCACCATTGGGTGCTCCAATGGTGGTCCAGGGTTTTTTTAAAGTGTCCTTAAACTAATTACTAGCCATTATGGCTGGGAGATGCCAAGAGGCCGGGATTGGGACAGGTGTTAACTCGTCTCACTGTGACTGGCAGTCAAAATAAGCCACAAATTTCAGGGGAATGGGATTTAAATACCGACGGCTGTTCAAATCCCGACTGCAGAAGTCTGACAGGAGGAGATCCCGACTGGGGCTGGTAAGTATCCTAACCCTCCCTTAACCCTTCTTTGGTGGTTGCTAACCCTTAAACTCCCAGGGTGGTGTCTAACCCTATAACCCTAATCCCCCCCTTACCACACCCTAAACCTAACCCTCCTGGGGGGTGCCTAACCCTAACCTCCCCCTAGTGGCACCTAACCCTAACTCCACCTTCCTCTAGCCTAACCATAACTCTCCCTGGGGGCTGCCTAACCCCAAGTGCTCCTGGGGGTGCTTAAATCTAACCCTCCCCCCTGCGGCTAACTGCTAAGATGCCCCAGACTTACCTTGTTCTGGACGGTGTCCTTCTGCATTCCGGCATTGGGATTAAGATAGGTATTTTGATGCCTATCTTAAGTCCCATGTCGTGCTTTATCCCGTCGGGATTTAGACCGGCAGCATCTTTGGTCGCTGGTCTAATTACTAAATCCCATTTGAGGGTCTAATAGTAGTATTATTCTACATTAATCAATTGACATTGTCTTAATTATTGATTTGAAGTAATTTTTTTATACATTTTTTGCAATCTAAAATATATTGGTTAGAAGCTCACTTTATGGTACACCTCTGTCTCGCCACAACCACCATCATCTACAGAGGCCAGGAAGCTCTGTAGTCAGGGTCTCCTTCAAAATGAAATTAATTATAATCCTTTTTAATCAAGTCTAATTTTTTATTTTTTTTCATCAATTTAAAAAAATTAGCTGAAGCTCTACTTTCATCTCCATGTTATAAAAATCCATTTAATATATGGCCCCTACATTATTTTATTTCTATTCTTAATTCCTATTTGTTCTATTCTAATTTACATCAATAAAATCAATTCTTCTTACTCTTAGTTATTATATTATTCTAGTCACATTAAGGGGTTGATGAATCAAACTGTGAAAATAATGGGGAAGTGGACAAGTGGAGGCATTGCCCATAGCAGCCAATCAGCTTCAAACTATTATTTTGAATGTACTTCATAAATGCTACCTCAAAGCTTTTATTATATCAAACTATGGGTGATTACATTGCCCATTGTCCACATGTTCTGTTAAGGGTGCAGTACTATTCCCACTGCCACTATTCTTGATGCAGTCTTTTCAACATCATCAGTATCTACTTTTGAAAAGAAACTGACATCTAAATCTGCCACCATTTATTTCTATTGTATTCTATAGGTGTCGTTTCTGATATTAAACTGCTTTGTGTATCACTGAGTTTAGACAGCCAGTTCACTGTTTGTCTTTCCTGAGGACGGATTAAAATCCAAAACGTCGATAGGATGACCCTGTGTTCAGCGCTTTATTTCCAAGTATATATATGCACATTTTGAGTATTTTTTTTTCCAAATATGTTTATTGAGTTTCAATATAATAGGTAACATAAAAATAAGAATGATGACATGTGTTTCAAGGCATAGACATAGATGAAATTAGTAGAATCGTGCAAACCCGCTCAAATAATAGACTCACGATTGGAGTGTCGACAGAGAAATGATCCATTGTAATATACCTTGGATATCTTAATCAAAGATAAAAATCGAAATTGGGTAGTTTTAGAAAGAGTACAAGGGAAAATATCTATCAACCTAAGGAGGTTATAAAGATATAAAGATTAACATTGTGTGCGTCTATGTTAGATACAATATTAAACTGAAAGCAGGTACAGGAGATATATTATGTAGAACAGATTAACCTGACAACGATCAATAAACAGCCTAAGGAGTCTATAATCTCCAGTATTATGTCAATTGGAACAAATATTCACTCTATAACAATACCATAAATATAAAATGAGGGGTGTAAAAAGAGGGGGGGGGGGTGAAGACAAAGGGAGACACAATAGGAAAGGGTAAAGATCTGAATAGGTGTGTTACATAAATAGATAAGGCAGAAAATACTATTGAGGATATCAAAATGTTGGTGTCTAGCAGAGATCTAAGGCAGCCAAAACAATATAACAAATCACCTAGCATACAGGATAGTAGAAAGTAGAAGTCAGGGTTGAAGTTCAAACTAAACAATCAAAAATTTTATTTATACTCGTCTGTTCCGAATCAGGCAGTGAAGTTAAATAATACATTTTGAGTATTTAATAACATACGTTTTTACGAAAGTTAATAAGTTAATTCCATGGAATAGTGCACCATTTTTTTTTTGTTTTATTTTTGCAGACGGGGAGCTAGCAGACTGTTCTAGACACATAATTGTAAATTACTTACAGAAAGGCCTCCCTTAAGGTCATTCTGCAAGAAAAGAGATAACCAGAAGTATTTTAGACCTCCTTTTCTATATCATGTGAAATGAGGCCTCGAGTAATTAATGTGAGGCAGTGTTTACATGTGTTGGGAATTGTTCACTTATTAGGATAACACCATAAATCCAGTGTAATGTACGGAGCACTATAACACAATGTTATCATTCCTTTTGTGCTTTTTAATAAGTCTATTTCTGAAGCCTAAAACTGCGGCAAGACATTTTAACATCTAAGCAATTTAAAAAAGAAACTAAAGCAGGAGATATCAGGGATATCTCTGCATTAGGCAAAATAACGTAAAATACCACAGTACCCATAATTCCCAATGGGGGCTGCTGTCTGTACCAATTTATCAAGATCCAAAATGCTGGAAAGGTGGAAAAGAATTCCTTATTGCTGCATTCAGAAACTATACCTAATAGGGACAAAATATAGTGGGAAATAATTAGAATCCTTAAACATTATTCTTTGGACTATAGAGCATAACTCACTAATTGTAGTGATATATATCTCTCCTTATACCTAGCCTATGCAGTTTAAAGTAGGGATGAGCGGGTTTGGACTTATGAAATCAGAACCCCCCCGAGACCCCCCGATCCGAGCCGGAAACCGAGTCCAGCTCGAGTTTTCCCGTCTGACTCAGATCTGAAATCGAGGCAAAACGCCATCATCCCACTGTCGGATAACGCGGGTTTTGGATTCTATAACAGGTCCCCGCATCGGCGCCATTTTTCACTCCGGCTGTGGACAGTGAAGAAGGAGGGTGGGAGTTAAGGCTGGCTGGGCTGTGTTGTGCTGCTGTTGTCCATAGGGGCTGTGTCCACTCCAAAGTCCATAGGGGTGGCTGGGCTGTGTTGTGCTGCTGTTGTCCATAGGGGCTGGCTGGGCTGTGTTGTGCAGACAGTTGTCCATAGGGGCTGTGTCCACTCCAAAGTCCATAGGGGCTTGCTGGGCTGTTTTGTGCAGTGTCCCATAAAGGCTGTAGTCCTAAAGGGGTGCTGTAGTGTTGTCCAGGGGCTGATATGTCCAACAGGGGTGCTCCCCCCAAGTGCAAAAAAAAATTTTTTTTCTGTGTTTGTGAATTGTGTGCACAGTAGCTGCACGCGCATCAACAAAGTAGCAGCGCCAAGCATATGCCTGTGTCATAAATCAAGGGCCGTCTGGCTTGTCTGTTGAAGGGTGGTGTAACCCCCAAAGTGTGCTCCATCCCCAGAAAAATAAAAAATTATTTTTATTTGTACGATAAAAATAAAATAGGGAAAAATCAAGAACCACTTCCTCCTAGTGCTGAAGTTGTTGCCACTAGTCATGACATAGACGATAAAATTGAAAAAAACTAGAAATGAAGTGCGCTCAATACTGGTCAATCTGTATTGGACTAATCTTATCTCAAATCAAAATAATGAATTAAATAGTTATAGTCAAATATTTTTTAGAGATCAGATCTCAGCAGCAGCAAGAGAAGACATAGTGATGCAGGGACCAATGTTTTTCCCATGGTGACGGCAGCCGCGCACCCGGAAGTGCGATAGGAAGCGACTGCAGTGGGAGGTGCCCAGGAGTAAAGACGGACTCGGCAGCAGCAGCACGTCAGCAGCAGCACGAGTAAATACAGCGTGGACCAGCTCCTATCACCACGAGCGGTTCAAATAGAAAAAGGAATCCTGGACTAAGTCCCCGCCGTAACCATCGAGCAACCCGGCATCCAAGGATTCCCATATCAGCATGAGCAGCCACAGCGCTAAGCAGTTACAATTGTGATAAGCGGCCAGACACAGAAGGAATCCCGGACCAAGTCCCAGCCGCAAAAACACTGAGCGACCCGGTACTCAAGGACTTCCACTACTAGGCGATTACACGCCTCCATACAGAAGTACAAGAGTGCATGAATTATGTACTTTGAACAGCCTTGCTTTCTGGGAGGACAATAACACCACACCAAGATATACCCACAAGTGGGGTGAGTACCAGTGCGGGACGCCACATATCATACAAATCCTACTATTTACAGCCACTAGCCACATTCTCAATGACGACCGCACAGAGGCCTCCAGGGACACGTATGGTAGAAGTCAAGAACAGAGGCCATACGGAGAGCCAATCCCTGCAAGAGAGGCTGACCTCCCGCAGTGAGTTAGATAAGGTGGTTAGTGTTATTTATATCACATTTCCTCCATTCTTCACGGATGACTGCATAGCATTCTCCAGGGGCACGTATGTTATAAGCATTAAGCAGAGAACATACGGAGAGCTTATCCCTAAAAGACAAGCTGACTCCCCGCAGTGACATAGAACCAACAGGTGCTTATCATCTTGATACCTGCTTTTCAATTGTCATCCCCCTGGAGGGTTTTAGATCATTATATTGATATTCAGAAGAAGTATTAATTTCTGAGTATTTTAGTTAATTTATGAATAAACACATTTTTATTAGCTATTTGCATTTTTAATTTATTTCATATTAAGATACACTAATCAGGTTGAATATTTTAGTGCATCTTTTCTCTTTATAATCATAGCAAACAAATTAGGTACCCCATTTATCATTTTTTGTCTATAGCTATTTAATTCATTATTTTGATTTATGATAAGATCATTTCTATTTTTTTCAAGTTTGTTATATAAGAGGTAGACCTCTCTTGAATTTTGAAGTGCAGCCATAGTTGGCTCACTAACACTACTAGAGCGCAGTAGATCCTATTTTTTAAGTACAGACTATAAAATGCCATCAACGTCATCTGCCAAGGCCGATGCCCAATGTCATAGTAGAGGGCATATAAAATCCCAAATGACAAAGTTCAGGAAAATGACCTTAAAAAATACATTTAAATCATCTGAGGAGAAACGTAAACTTGCCAATATGCCATGTATGACACGGAGTGGCAAGGAACGGCTAAGGTCTTTCCCTATGTTCATGACTAGTGGTTCAGCTTCACATGACGATGGAAGCCCTCCTCCCGCTACAAAAATCAAGCGAGTTAAGCTGGCAAAAGCACAACAAAGAACTGTGCGTTCTAAGAAGATATCACAAATCCCCAAGGAGAGTCCACATGTGGCGGCGGTTGCATTTCCTGACCTTCCCAACACTGGACGGGAAGAGGTGGCTTCTTCCACCATTTGCACGCCCTCTGCAAGTGCTGAAAGGAGCACCCACAGTCCAGTTGCTGATATTCAAATTGAAGAGGTCACTGTTGAAGTACAACAGGATGAGGATATTGGTGTAGCTGGCGCTGAGGAGGAAGTTGATGAGGAGGATTCTGATGGTGATGTGGTTTGTTTAAATCAGGAACTGGGGGAGACAGTTGTTGTCCGTGGGATGAAAATGCCTGGGCAGAAGACCAAACATTTGTTTAAATCAGGCTCCGGGGGAGACAGTTGTCTGTGGGATGAAAAAGCCCATCACGGTCATGCCTGGGCAGAAAACCAAACATTCCACTTCTTTGGTCTGGAAATATTTCTATCCAAATCCGGACAACAACTGTCTTGCCGTATGTACCATATGTAAAGGTGGAATAAGTAGGGGTAGGGAGGTTAACCACCTAGGAACATCCTCCCTTATACGTCACCTGCAGCGCGTTCATAAGTTACTGTCACTTTCAGAAACTTTGGCTAAGACTGTAAGCAGTCCAGGGACACCTAAATCCCTTTGTCCTGTTGTATCCAATCGCCTGCAAACCACACCGTCAACTCCCTCCTCGTCAATTTCCTCCTCAGTCAGGATCAGAAGTAGTCCTGCAGGCCATGTCACTGGCATGACTGACTTCTCTCCTATCTGGGATTCCTCTGGAGGATCCTGCATTGCTATGACTACTGTTGCCACTGCTGCTGTTGCTGCTGGGAGTCGTTCATCATTCCAGAGAGGAAGTAGGAACACCACTACTTCTTTTACTAAGCAATTAACCCTCCAACAGTCCTTAGTGAGGAGGATGAAGTATGACAGCAGTCATCCTGAAGCAAAGCGGATAACTGAGGCCTTGACTGCTATGTTGGTGTTAGACATGCATCCGGTATCTGCCATTAGCGCAGTGGGAGTTAGACAATTGATGGAGATAGTGTGTCCCCGGAACCAAATCCCATCTAGATTCCACTTCACTAGGCAGGCGATACCAAGAATGTACTAAGACATCAGAAAAAGTGTCCTCAGTGTCCTAAAAAATGTGGTGGTACCCAATGTCCACTTAACCAAGGTCATGTGGACAAGTGGAACAGGGCAGACTAAGGACTATATGACTGTGACAGCCCACTGGGTAGATGTATCACCTTACGCAGCAACAACAGCAGCATCACCAGTTGCAGCAGTTCAGAAACGCCAGCACGTTCCAAGGCAGGCTATGCTGTGTATTACCGATTTCAGTAAGAGGCACACCGCCGACAAACTCTTAGAGAAACTGAGGGAAATCATCGCCCAATGGCTTACCCCACGTAGACTCTCCTGGGGATTTGTGATATCTGACAAAGACACCAATATTGTGCAGGCATTACATCTGGGCAAATTCCAGCACGTCCCATGTTTTGTTCTCACAATAAATTTGGTGGTGCAGAATTTTCTGAAACACAACAAGGATGTGCAGGAGACGCTTTGAGTGGCCCGAAAAATTTCTGGCCACTTTCGCCATTTAGCGACTGCGTGCCGAAAACTGGAGCGCGAGCAAACAGTCTTGAACCTGCCCTGCCATCACCTAAAGCAAGAGGTTGTGATGTCGTGGAACTCAACCGTCTATATGCTTCAGAGGATGGAGGAGCAGCAAAAAGCCATTCAAGCCTATACATCCACCTATGACATAGGCAAAGGAGGGGGTATGCACCTGACTCCAGCGCAGTGGAGAATGATTTCCATGTTGTGCAAGGTTGTCCAGCCCTTCGAACTTGCCACACGTGAAGTCAGTTCAAAACACTGCAAGCTTGAGTCAGGTCATTCCCCTCATCAGGCTTTTGCAGAAGCAGCTGGAGAAAGTGAAGGAGGAGCTAAGATGGAGCGATTCTGCTCGGCATGTGGGACTTGTGGATGAAGCCCTTCATTCGCTTTGCCAGGATTCGTGGGTGTTCAATCTGTTGAAATCAGACCACTACATTTTGGCCATCATGCTCGATCCTAGGTTTAAAGCCTATGTGGTGTCTCTCTTTCCGGCCGACACAAGCCTGCAGAGGTGGAAAGACCTGCTGGTGAAAACACTGTCAGCTGAAGCAGAATGTGACATGTCAACAGCTCCTTCTTCATTTTCTCCCGCAACTGGGGCTGCCAGGAAAAAACTTAGGTATCCTAAGCAACCTGCTGGCAGTGATGCAGGGCAGGCAGGACCAAGTTTGGACATCTGGTCCAGACTGAAGGACCTGGCAACAATGTCCTGTTTATACAACATAAGGGTGTGTGGGAGGGCCCAATGACAATTCCATATTACACCTCTTTTTTTTACTTTGCATTATGTACTGTTTGGGGCCTAGCTTTTCAAACTGCCATCCTGTCTGCCACTGCAGTGTCACTCCTAGATGGGCCACGTGTTTGTGCCGCCCACTTGTGTCGCTTAGCATAGTCATCCAGCTACCTCGGTGCAACCTTTTGGCCTAAAAACAATATTGTGAGGTGTGAGGTGTTCAGAATAGACTGGAAATGAGTGGAAATTAATGTTATTGAGGTTAATAATAGCACAGCAGCAGAAAAACCCACAAACTCTGTGATTTTAGCTGCTTTTATGCTTTTTTCCAAAAAAATACAGATCCAAAACACAAAACCCAGAACCCAAAACATGGTAGGGTGGTTTTGGCAAGACCAATCCAGATTGAAAACACGAAGAAAGATCCAGATCCAAAACCAAAACACAAAACACGAAAAGTGGCCGGTGCACACCCCTAGTTTAAAGTAGGGATGTGCAGGTTCGGATAGGTTCGAATTTGCACGCCGAGTTCGGATTTTTCCCTCCAAAAATTGGGTCTCAGAAAGAGGAAAAACGTCATCTTTCATTCCTAGACAAAAGTCCATGGAAGATGATGTTTGTCCATGAAAGATGACATTTTGCCTCTTTCTGAGACCCGATTTTTGGAGGGAAAAATCAGAACTCGGCATGCAAATTCTAACCTATCCGAGCCTGCACATCCCTAGTTTAAAGACACATTAAGTTTCTATGCTTGGGCCCAATAGCTATCTTAGTGATTAATATGGCTATAGATCAATAAAGTTCCTTGAAAGAGTACTGATGATTATTCCATTTTTTTTTATTCCACTGATTCTGAATTTGATTTGATTTTAAAGAGAATTTTTGTCAATGATCTGTAAAGTACTGATTATATCATGGACAATCATAATAAGGGATGTATTTATTAAACTGCTTACCTCATACCTGTAGACCTCTATGGGGAAGGATTCTTATTGCAATTTAGTAAGGACAAAAACTTTGCATTGAGTTGGCATTACCCTATGCCCAGTAATAGGAACTTACGAAGACAGAAGACTTCCCCTTCCTTACATCCATGCCAGGTCAAGCTGATGTGTGAATGCAAAGCCTCTGGCTGCATATTTTATGGATACCATTCACCAGAGTCCAGAATTGGTTAATTACAGTGTAAAACAAAAAAATTCCCAGAGCGATACAGATTTTTAATTAGAGCAGCTTTTTAATAATAAGACCTCTAAATGTTGCTAAACTTTTCTTAAAATTTCTAAAACTGAAAAGCATTCAATATTAAATTTACAGTATCATGTATTTATAGTGTCTATTGTACAGTAGTAGATGTATGAAAATAGAGCCAGTAACTAGGTAACACTGCAACTTTTCAGAGCAGTTGCTGCAAGACCAACTGTGTCAGTGAGCAAGCTACATGTGGCTTCAGCTATTTTGCCTATAAGAATCAGGTCTAATTAACCTGAAATTTTTCTAGTGGTGTAACATGCGATTTTGCAAACCACATGTCCATAAATCTCAAGGTTTGTATAGATATTTGATAACATCGGGATGGCGTTTTCACGGCGCAGTTTAAAATTAGATTTTATATATGGATTTTCTTATACTAAATCTGGCATTTTCAAAACAGCACATTACATCGTAAAACCTCACTTTAATAAATTTCTTCAAAGACTTACGGCCTGATGCAGAGCTGTATGCTAGGACGATGTTTATGCAAATGGATCATTTTTATTCCACTGCGCATTCGCCTGAGTCTCACTGCGCATGCGTCAAGGTAAATTACCGTAGTCGCACTCTGTGACTCTTTATTCGCAGTGTGAGTGACAGGCAGGGAGCATTTGGGGGACTATCGGCTAAAAACGCAAATGTGTCTCGACCATTTCGGGGGCTTGTCACATACTGTGTCTGCAATCCCATATGCAGGAAACAGTGCACCTGCGCAGTGACATCAGAAGGGAGCTGCGGGCCGCACCCGAGTGTCACCCGCCGAGGGGTGACACCAAGGTGCAGACTCCCCCTCAGTGACAGGAGCCGGGTGCTGCACTGTATAATTAAGTGCAGCCCTCGGCTCCTGACAACTGTGAGGGAGCCAGCCGGCACTGAACACTGGGCAGTCTTCACCTCCGGCACACCCCCTGCCCCTCAGTAACAATGGGAGTGGACCACAGGAGTTTGACCGCGTGCATATCGTTCCTCCCCGCACCGGGTGACACCGCGGGGAGCGACGCTAATGCACCTGCGTCTCAGTTATGGCGGCCATTCTGAGAGACCATAAACTCATTCAGGAAGTTGATGTTTGCATGATCTGTATCCGATACTGCATATGTGGACGCACTTGCGGACAGCTGAGATGGCTGCAGCAGGCGTCTCAGTACAAGTCCCAGCCGCTGTTGCATTAGCATATTTTCGCACATCAACAGCTGCAGTAATCTCAGCTGCGGCAGCATTGGTGTACAACTTTGATCAGGCCCCTAGGGAATTACACTTTGAAACTCCTCACCTCTGACAACCATTTAGAAATACTCCACACAAACTGACACTTAGAATATTTTGTTGCTGCCAAAATTCACCCTTGTACAACTCTACAACAAAGCCCAAATGGGTTACCAGTTTCACTTAGAAAAACAAAATAATAATGATAATATTATTAATAATAATCATCATCATCATCAAAAAAGATTACAAGTTATTGGTATATATTGGGCTGCACAGATTTGAGGGTCAAAACTAATAATGTTACTTTATTTGTTTACCTTGGCTTCAGCACCAATAATCAGATATTTTGGGTGTCTAACGTAAAGTGACAGTTCTTTTGTTTGAGCAAGATTTCTAACCTTATGCCAATATGCTAAAATCGCTAATTGCATCCAGTCAAAATCAGCCCCTTTATGGTTTATTAAGATTCTCTATAATCTACCCCTTGTAGTAACATTATCATACTGCCAATGCTGCATATTATGGTGTGTTTTAATTACAATTTTTATCAATGTAACAGTTTTTATTATATTATTTGACTGACAAAAAAATGTTCTGTTATGCCGGAGATCTGCTTCTAAACTACATCTGAAGTAATAAAAATATTTGATTAGATTAAATTCCGTGTTAGTTTTGCTAATTAAGGACACCTCAATACTGTAGAGTTCTGCTTGCACGGATCAATATCAAAGCATAATTACAATTATAAACCTCAGCTGTGCAGTGTTTTTTGTGTAAAGATAAATTGTTTACAGAAGCATTTGCAGAATCAATAGGACATTAAACTTTGTTTTTCTAACTAATGGTCCATCACATTATATTTCTCATTAGACTTTAACATCAGTAAATAATTATAAAATGGATGCAGTGTTCAGAATAAAAACTTCCAGACTTTTAATTTACAATTCGTAGAGTAGTAGTTGTAGTACAGTACTTTGTAGACGATGTACTGGTAATATAATGGAACGTGTACATACTGTGGCTCAGTATATAGAAGGGGAGCTGTCCAGGGTCCTTAGCTGTACATATGAGTCCACAAGCTTGCCCTTTCTAACCTTAGCAGTGAAAAGTATGAACTGAAAGCATTATTTGATTTATTAACAGTTATTTAAATAGTTCACAAAATTCTGCAACACTTTACAGAGAATATGTAGTCATTTACATCAGACACTGCTCATGGAGCTTAGAATCTATATGACCTACCACATGTACACAAGCACATACACCCTAGGGTTATTTTGATTTTATTTCTCAGAAGACAATTGACATCAGTAGCAAACGCAGGATTTCTAGAGGGGGGTTTCCAAATGCTTGATTTTAGAGTGAGTGTGGCCAGTCCAAGAAGAGGGCATAATTAGCCCTTTTCCAGCTTTAATTTGTTACATACAAAGTATATTGTGATCTTATAATTCCAGCATATACATGACCAGCGATCACAGTAAGCCATTAGATGCGGCAGTAAGGCCATCCTGCCTGAGCTTAATGTTTTTATGTCAGATGTGGGCACCATTCCTGAGCATTGGAGCAAGTCCGGGAGTCTGGGGTAGCAGCAGAAGAACTTAGCACTGCCCTGGACATACATGTATATATCGGTCTCCTTATGTACTGGATAGTGTATTATTATACAGTATTAATTTGTGATAATGAGAATAACATGCAGCACTAATAACATTCTATTATATTACTATTTCTATTGTGGCCATGGTGTGTGCTGGGGAGGGGGGTTTCTAGGCAGACGGAAACCCCCCCTGCGTTTGCCTATGGACATACCAGTATGTTTTTGGATTGTCGGAGAAAACTGGAGCACCCAGGGAAACCCATGCAAACATGGGGAGAAAATAAAAACTCCACACAAATAGGGTCTTAATAGGAATTGAACACAAGGCCTTGGTGCTGTATTTTATATTATATATTTGTATAAAGGCTCATTTTCTGATAAAATAAGAGTTCTACTCCCTATTAGAGCGTATTTATTGAATATGAGAAAATATATCCAGAAGATAGCTTACATCAATTGGAAAAGCCCTCATTCAAATGTGAAATTTATCAAATTATTAGAAGGAATATGTAAAATAATATCATACCGTGGGCACCTTCTTCCATCCATCTGCAGTTGAAGTCATTGGCAAGGTGTGTGTGTATGTGTGTGTGTGTGTGTGTGTGTGGTACTAGTATGTCCTACATGCACCCACTGCACGTCTGACTTTGGACAGACTCTGCAGAACTATTATATAGATGTGAAAGTTAAACAAATCTGCATTTCTATTCTTATATACTATTATAGATATTCATAGCATGATATAAGTAACTGCCGAGGGCTAAATTTCACCTACTCACTAGCTGTTCTTCCCTTAGTTGGACTCATCAATATAGGTATGGTCCTTCTCTTTTCCAAGTGTAGCATTATAGGAGAGCAAATACAATCCTCACTTTCATCCTATCTCCTGGCTGCTACACAGCCTTAACAGTAAATGATTCATCATATCTGTAGAATGAAGCAGCATTAAGTTACAGAGAAGCAAAAAGAAAATTGCTGATAGCCCAACAAGATTTTGAACTTTGGGACCCATCATGATTTATTGCAATGACGTACTGTCACCACCACGCGATGGATCCTGGTACTTTCTGCCGGTTAGGAGCCCAGTATTCCTTGTATAAACTGTCCATTTCAAGTGCTTGCAAAAATTGTTAGCTCTAAGAGAATGCTGCATGGCTTGCTTCATGAAAAAGGCCCTTCATTAATGACTTAGAAGATGTACAGTACTTTAACTGCTTACATAGTAAATAGACGTGTGCACACACTTTTAGTATACCTTTACAAGTGTGCTTAAGCTATAGTCTAGTTGATTCCTTGTACATAAAAAAACAATCACTCAAATAAAATCTGTTTGTATGTTATACTTCTCCTTTCAATGTATACTTATATAATATATGCAAAATGCGTGTATGAAATTTGAATTGTATATTGTTTCTTGTTTTACCATACCCATTGGTTACATGTATAACGAGTTTTACCCACTGTGCGGTGCTGTTTTGCCCTCTGTATGGCACCGCAGACCATTTGTGGTGCCCTAGAAATAAAGTTTTATTAATAATAATAATAATAATAATAATAGTATTAATAATAATAAATTATAATAATAACAAAGCCGTTATTCGGAATGCTACTTGACACATCTAACAATGCATTAAAAGAATAACAAAATGCAAGTGGATGTGAGATATTGATATACAATTGTTATTATCCACTTCTGTGCTACAGATGAATGGGGCTGGTCCTGCACATACTGTAGGGGATGATTCCTGATGGTTAGCGCACATCTCCGATTGCTAATGCTGTGTGCTGGCGCATGATCCGTACTGCACATGAGCAGTACAGGTCTGCAATCCTGCACGCAGTCCGGCAGTAGACTGTCAATGATTGAAAGTCTGCTGCCATTTCTGGGCAGGGAGGGGGTAGCGCAGGCCTCCGTTTGCCCAAATGGAGGTGTGTCGCCACCCTTGGGGGGGAGGGAAGGGGCCAGGCTCTCAATATGCTGAAGGAGATTTCCTGGCCTCTTTTGTGCATCTGCAGGGGTCGGCTTGAATGACCCCATGGTCACTCAGCCAGCCGAGAATCACGCAGATGATCCAATGCTGCCTCTATGAATGCAGCTCGGATCAGGAATGCATGCAAAAGGCGTGATGCCTCCTGCTGCATTACCATAATAGTGCTATTGCAGCTGCTACCATGTTAGCAGCTGCAAACCATTATCGTCTGAGGCTGAATCACCTCCATATACCTACAAAGTGCAAAGGTCATTTGCCAATACAAAGGGCTTAAATAAAGCCAAATATTAATTCCACATTCTTCATCACTATTTCCTGCTGGTATGGTCCAGGAAAAGAGGCAGCAGAAAGATGAGGTCAACACGTCAGTGTATGATGACAACACAGAAAAATAATTAGAGATGGGAGATGGGGAAGAGGTACTAAAATCATATATTTTTGCTCAAGTGTGAACATTTTATAGAGTGCGAAAATAGGCTCAGCACAGGGATGAGAAAAGCCTCAGTAGATAAGAGATTATAAAAAAATAATAAATTAATATTGTAATTACTATATGCAGTATTTATGATTAACAGGATCAGGGGAGCAGAGAAGGCTGTGAGTACAAAGGCCTTGGCCTCTCTAGAGTCCCAGAAGTGCATGGGATAAGTAAATCCCAACTCCACACACACACACAAAATGCCAGTACCATGATCCCTCTGGGTGTACATCATTATCGGGCATAGGCAAGAATCCTCCCAGTGGCCCTAACAAGGAAATGTATGTGGGTACAAATGCTCTGGATCTTATCAGCTTAAATTTGTTTAGTCTATTTTGCTTCCGGCTTGTCAGTAATAACACCAGCAGCACCTTCTTTGTGATCTGCCATTGTGTTACTAGAGGCCAAAATACTTACTTGCATTTGGTATGAGTGGTATATTTCATTCTTCAAATAAACAACATTAGATCAACTTACAGTCAGTAATAATCATAAATAGCAGCAACTATTTCTCAAGAAAGCGTATTTGTGTAATAATAGCATCTGAATGAAGTATCCTTACACAATGCACAATTTATTATTTTTCTTCAGTAGCTGTAATTGAACTCAGGTCCGGCAACAGGGGGAACTAGGGTCACAGCTGTATCGGGCTCCAAGATTCTAGGGGGCACTGGAGAAGCCCACAGATAAACATCACTCTAACCTCTGCCTCTGCCACTGCAATAATCAGCAGGCACAAGCATGTATGAATGGAATCCATTGGACAACCATTGCTTTATTGCACTGGCGGCAGCAATAAAGCACATCCCCGACATTGTGGCACATTGCTGACATCTGAAAGACAGACCAGAGGAGCCGTGGTGGGCAGCAAGAGGACATAGAAGAAGGTAAGTGTGGGGGCAGGGACTGTCGGCTGGGGCTTGAGAGACACTATGGGCTGGGGCTGGAGTGACACTGTGGGCTGGGGCTAAAGAGACAATGTGGGCTTAGGCTGGAGGGACACTTGGCAGGGGCTGGAGAGACACTATGGGCTGGGACTGGAGAGACTCTGTGGACTGGAACTGGAGAGACTCTGTGGGCTGTGGCTGTAGCAACACTGGTCTGTAGCTGGAAGGACACTGGGCTGTGGCTGGAGGAACACTGTGAGCTGGGGTTAGAGGGACACTGTGAGCTGGGGCTGAAGGGACACTGTCATGTCAGCCCCATTGTCTGATGTGTAATTGTCATATCAACATATGACCTGTGGCACTCAAGCTGCTGAGCAATGCAGAAAAATGTACCTAGAGTTATTCAGTAACAATTCCAGTACCAATTCAATCTAGCATCGTGTGGAAAAGGCGGGGCTAAATGTGCATTTTTGTGACATTTAGTTCCACCCTTCCTCCATATGGAGCTGCAATTCCCAGCAATTAACACCTCATCCTGCCCACTTCACTCTTCCGGGGGTGTGGGAGGCTACCCAAAAATTCAGGAGCCTCCCACAACTTCCAGGAGAGTAGGTAAGTATGGTTTACTGTAAATATACCATATGTGGACACAGACAAAATATAACATAAATATTTTTATGTTACCAGTGCATATGATGAAAGGATTAGTAAACCAGTCTGTGTATGGGACAGGGGACCTGATTCAGAGCCGGACGCTCAGACAGAGTGCTCGCTCTGAAACAGGTCCATCCTTCTTGTTTTTCAGAGCGGCCTCCTGGCCGCTCGCATAGCTGTGGGTAATCACCCACAGCTATAGCGAGCGGCCAGGAAGATGGTCGCGATGGTCAAGACCATCGCGATCATCGGGTTTGCGACGAGACCCTTGTGGTAGGGTCTCGTGGCCGCAAGCCCTAGAGTGCTTTTGGCTCTACCAGAGCTGAAAGCACTCCCACTTACATCACTTGTGATGTCAGTGGTGCCGGCTCCAGACGGTAGGCGTTCCCATGGAACGTCTCCGTCTGGGCAGCCACGCCCCCGGCCCGCCCACCAAAGGGGGCGTGCTGTCACTCAACATCGACAGCATGCCCCCTTTGGTATGAGATCCGGAGCAACGGTTTGCCCGTCGCTATCCAGGTCTCGCGCATGTGCATGACGGAGCCGGCTCCGTCGTGCGCATGTGCACTGGGCCACCATCAACCCGCTTGCGAGTGCATAGCGAGCGGGCGGGTCTAAATCAGGCCATGGGGCTCTTAAAATTAGTACATAGCACATATGTTAGAACAGCTAAATTCACAAGAGATTGCTGACAGTATTGAAAGTGTAAACTGTAAACTGTAGATTTTATTTCTATAACATATAAGTAAATGGATTAATATGACAGTTCATGCATGGCAATAGCAGTAATCAAATATTGCATGAAAATGCTGTCTCAGATTAAATAAACACAATGTAGCTTTAGAATAGTGGGCTGGTGTACCTTCTCACTTTGCAAGGTGCCTGCTCAGTAGGTGCTTCTCACAATGGGCAAGTGCTGGAAGAGTGGAAGGATGGCTGGTCCATCACTGTAGTCACTAAGGAAAAGTGTTGCTGTATCTCCAGTGGTAAAGTTCCATGTGCAGCAAATGATGAGCTTGTGGGCCTGATTTAGAGCCGGACGCTAATTGCGCTCGCTCGTTTAGAAAAAGGGTCCGGCTATTTAAATTGAGCGCTCGCTCATTGGGGTCTGTTGACGCCTCTATGTCGGAGTGAGCGAACGAAATATGTGCTCGCTCGCATCCTACGTCATCTCCGCTATTTATTTGATTAATCGAGTACATCGAAAGGCGTATGAACTGCTCGCAGTGCTTGTGGTAGGTTTATCCTACCGCAATCATGCGAACAGTTCACCCTAAGAAACAACCAAGTGACGTGGTAGATGACGCTGCTTTGTTAATTATGCACACCCTTAAAACGCCCGTTTTGACCTTTTGGCACGCCTGCGTTCGGATCTCCACTCCCCGTTTTCAAGCACCTTCCCCTGTTACCACCCACAAATGCCTCATTCTGTCACTCAAAATAGCAGGCATTCGCTATTTTGCGAGCGCTCGATTTCCGACCGCAATGACTGGTTCGCGCATGCGTATTATTACAACCCATACGCATGCGCAGTTGTGCGAACATCGCTCGGAGCGAACGAGCGGCCGCTTACGAGCGGCTCTGAATCAGGCCCTGTGTCCATACCACTGATGTCTCTCTCAGTTGTCATTGGACTAGGGACCTGATTCAGACCCGGCCGCTATTTGCGGCCGCTCGCTCTCAAAAAGGGGCCGGATATTTAAATTGAGCGCTCGCTCTTTGCGGTGTGAGGATGCCTCTATGTCTGTGTGAGCATCCGCTAAATGCGCTCACTATTTTTTCAAGACGCCCCTTTGCCATTCGCAAATCACGTCATCTCCTGTTTTTATTAGAGTAATCGGGAACGGCATCTGAACTGCTCGCAGCGCTTGAGGTAGGAATTACTTCCCACAATCACTGCGAGCAGTTCAGGCTTAAAGACAACCAAGTGACGTGATCGATGACACTCCTTTGCTAATTATACACGCTCATTAAACGCCCTTTTGACCGTTGGGCACGCCTGCATTCGCACAACCACTCCCCCGTTTTCAAGCACCTTCCCCGTTCCCACCCACAAACGGCACATTCTGTCACTCAAAATAGCAGCCCCTCTGTGTTTTACGAGCGCACGATTTCCGACCACAATGACTGGTTTGCGCATGCGCATTGCGAAACATACGCATGCGCAGTTGTGCGACCATCGCTCAGAGCGAGCATGCGGACGCTTACAAGCGGCTCTGAATCAGGCCCTAGATGCGCATTTGCAGCATACTTCATGGACAACTGTATGCTGACAAGTTTTGCAATCAATCAAGCAAATTGATGAAATGACCCTTATGATTGGTAGATAAATGTGCCAGGAGATGCTAACATTACTAGAGACATTAGGTTACTGCATTAACCTCACAGGAACTGGTTTTACAAATGATCAACTTTGCAGATTAAGAATAACAGAATTTAGCGTGAGGAAAACACACAGCCACGTGCATGGGAGCCCTTTGTGCACAAATTCAGGCCAAGTACACATGGTCATACAAATGTCACACATTAAATGTCTCAGTGTAATCTAGCAATGTAGATTTGTTGGTTCCAGCTGTTTTATTTATGCAAATAAGATGCACATTTTGAGCAAGAAAGATGCTTGACCTGGCCGACCCACTGAGGACCTCGCGCTCTGAGAGAGGCTATTTGGTTCGACTGCAGCCATAATGTAAGAAGATACAGTACATCTGTAGTTCTTTAAACATTATGAAGGTAGATTGTGCCTACATCCAAAATGACACACTGGCCCTGACTCTGAGTTGGGTGCAATGCCGATGTTTACGCATTTTGTCAATTTTTTCGCCTGCTCTTACGCCTTTAAAATTTGAACTGTGCATTCATCCCATGGAAGGACTGATTGAGCGGCATGGACTCTGCAATGTGTTGGAACTGTATTGTTCATTCCTGGGCAGTGACTGGGAGATGGCTAGATGCATGGTGAAGACCTGTCTTCCTGTATGTGCTTATCATGGGAGTGATTGGGGACTCAGATGCTTAATCCTGTACACTGAAGATCATACTCTGACATCAATTCTTCACCTAGCTGGTGCAAATCCCAATGGTTGCGATTAAACACACACAATGTTTGACTCAGAATCATGCCCACTGTATAATGGCGGCTGGGCATGGGATCCAGGCAGTCGGGGGACGCTGGTCAGAATACCGACAGCGGCATCCTGACAGTCAGAATCCTGACACCATGAGGTAAATACCCTAATGCTAACCCTTACCCCTAACCCTCCCTCCTCGGTGCCTGAACCTAATATCCCCCTAGTGCCTAAACCAATCCTCCCCCTCGCCACACTCTAAACCTAACACTCCCCCTTAGTTCCTAACTATTACCCTCCCCCTAGTGCTTAACCCTAACCCCCAACCCCAAACTTAACCCTCCCCCTAACCCCAGATACTTACCTTTGGGATGCCGGCTGTCGAGATACTGGATCCGAGATCCCGACACTGTTGTGATTCCGGCGTCGGTATTTTGACCGTCGGTATTCCGCACACCGGGATGCTGACTACCTCCCATATTATGGCACTGCTCTATGCACAGTTCCCCATATCTATGCACATAACATATAAATACTTTTTTTTATGGACATCACAATGGCTCTCGCTGGTCTCATGTACAGTGGGTCACCTTTGGAAATTACAGATGTTTTTATTTATTTATTTTATACTCAATTTTATCATAAAAGTGTTTAACTTGAAATCTGGTTTCTTGGCTATTTTCGGTACCTTAAAGGCCATATATAAAAGGACATGTTGCGGCCAATGGCCAAATGGCTTACAGCTCCCTCTTTCATCTGTCTATGCAGATCTACTAACAAATATATCAAAAGCAAATTGTTTTCCTATTCCTAGGGCAGGCACCTTGCTGAGCCCTTAATGATTATATCTCAGAGCAAATTAAACACTTCATGAATTGTTGACACTTGCAGCCTCCCAATATTTTTTTACTGAAACATTTAAAAAACAGCAAGTTAACCTCTCAGTTGCTAACATATTTCAAACTAAATTTAAAGATATATTATCATAAAATTAGCATTTTCCCCATGCAGTATCTAATAAAAAAATGACAGTATTAGAAGGAAAATTATTTATTGCAAGGACTTTTGTAGTGTGTTTGAATCACCATTCATGGGTTCCCGACATCCCGTAATATACATTAATTTAGGAAGCACGTCTATCTAATCTTGTCAAATGACTCATTCGGAAGTATTTCTGGTGTACCTGTTGCCCTGTCACAAAGGAGATAGCCATTACGTTAGCTGTATATTTTTGAGAACAAGGCATCCACGGTCTGGACGGTTAAAAAAATGAGAAACGTGGACCAACCGGTCATAGTAATGTCCTCTAAGGATGGTACTTTGCGAATGCTGCTCCAGCCACTGCATTTCACATAGGCGAGCCTCTCAGCCAATGAGCGGTTTCTCCATTGACTTTAATGGGGGGAACTGTGAGATTACTAAAGTGTAAGTGCGAGGTTACTAAAGGTTAAGTATGTAGTGTGAGTGTAGGTGAGAGTGAATGAGTAAGTGAATGAGTGTATGTAATGTATGTGTAATAAAAATATAAAACATGCGATGTGTTTCTTGTCTTTTTTTGAATATTTAGTTTGCAGGTGAACTAGAGGTACCAGTGGGCCCTTAATACCCCGCATGCTGGTACTTGTGGTTCTCCAAGTTGCAGCATGCTGGGGAGGCTTGCTGGGACCTCTAGTTCTCCTGTAAAGGACAATATTATTTAAACTATTTTTTACACTATCAACTGAATACCTACAGCCCAGGGGTGCTTGGGATAGCCCCAGGCTATCAGCCTCAGTCTGGGGTGCCCTGGAAAGGGGAGACCCCTTTATTGGTGGGGTCCCCACCTCCCCATAGATTCCAAGCCTGGGCTGCCTAGCATGGGTTGCCGAATTCTTTGGCCAGGGTCCCCGTGAAGCGTGTACCCTGGCTGTGGCATTACATCCATGTTAGAAAGAGCCTGGTGTTGGTTGTGGATAATATGGGGGACCCACTACTCATTTTGTCCCCCATATTTCCACAACCAGGACTGGCTCATAGAGCCTGGTGCTGGTTGTCGAAAATATGGGGGACCCCTATGTCTTCCTCCCAAAATTTTCACAACCAGGATGGCATTGTCTTTCGGGACCACGCTCCAGAGCTTGTTGCATATGGAAAATGCAGTCAAAACCCCGAAAATGGCATTTTGGGGTTTTAACCACATTTTTAGCGTTGATGTATTCTGTTAATTATTTCAATTGGGCTGTGACACTAGTCTAATCCTCATCATTAATCATCAACCACCTCATGCACCACATGTATATGCTGATGATAATGCCTTTCTGCCCAAGAAACACGATAGTGCTTTTTCACCCAAAAAACAGACACAAACCAAACTCCAAACAATAACAACTCCCCAACAAAACCAAGGCCCAACAGGTACACCAGGCTGCAAACATGTACAATATCTTGTGACCACTAGAAAGTGCAGCTGATAGATTAATCCTTTTGTTATCACTTTTTTTCCTACAGTTTCTAGTTTTCAATGTATTTTCAATAAATTGGGGCAACTTGTATTCACCATAAACAAGTCTTGCCCATTATTTGTTAAGTGTTATATATTTAAATGTATATTTAAATGTTTAGTGGTCACTGACAAAATGTTAAATTTCTTAACCAATAGGTGAATTTTATTATACCTAGGGGTAAATTTACTAAGAATCGTGTTTGGGTGAGTTTAACTCAAACAGGTCCCATGAACACGCATGAGTTTTCCCAGACCAAACTCGCAAATTTACCAAGAAGTGAGTTTTGCAAAATCGTGTTTTACGATGGTGAAAGCAAACATGTTTTGTCGTGCGAGTTTTTGGCTAAATAAGTGCGAGAATGGATGTGTTTTTAAAACACACATGAGAATGTATGCATCATCCTAGAAACATGTTCTGATTGAAGCAGTCATGTACACACTGACCAAGCATATAAAAACACAACAAACAGCCCAACCTTTGAGGGTTTTGTTGGTTGGAGGTTGCAGAGCTACAGTAAGGAGTGTGTTTAATGATGTAGAAGTTTTTGGCTAGTGGAATTGATTGCTGCTTGCTGTGTGGAAATTGTTTTATGCTTATTTATTGTTTTGTTATTTATGTTTGTTTAATTTTTCTGTCTTTCTTGATTGTGTTTTTCTTTTATCCTGTCAGTATTTTTTGATGAATAGTGTGTGTGTGGGGGTAGTAGGAGAGGAAGTTTGTGTTGTTTTGCCTTCCTTTTTTTGTGTGTGTTTTGTGCCTGTATAGGGAGGGGGACAAGAATATGTCCAGGGCAGAGGAGGGGCAGGGAGAGAGGGCCTGATTCAGACCCGGTCACAAGTGGTCACAAGCGATTCAGACTCCGTCGCTCCGGGTCTCGCACCAAAGGGGGTGTGCTGTCGATGTTGAGTGACAGCGCGCCCCCTTTGGTGGGCAGGACGGGGGGGGTGGCTGCCCAGACAGAGGCGTTCACATGAGAACGCCTACCATCTGGGGGCGGCCCAACTGACATCACAAAGCTCTCTGGGGCTTGCGGCCACGAGACCCTACCACAAGGGTCTCGTCGCAAGCCCGATGGTCGCGATGGTCTTGACCATCACGACCATCATCCTGGCCACTCGCATTAACTGTGGGTGGCAACCCACAGCAATGCGAGCGGCCAGGAGGCCGCTCTATAAAAAATAAAAAAGACGCCCTGATTCAGAGCGAGCGCTCTGTCAGAGCGTCCGGCTCTGAATCAGGGCCTGAGTGAGGTGAAGGAAGTTGCATCTCAAGAGGCTTTACTGAGTAGTACAGGCAGCAGTGATGAAGTGCCAAGGCAGAGGGACAATACCAAGATGGGGCGCAATGTGAAATTCTCTGTGTAGGAGAACATGGTCTTTGTGCGGAAGGTCCTGAAATCTCACTACGTGCTGTATGGATGAAAGGATGCTAGCACATCGACCCGTCACTAGAATGTCAAATCATCCAGGACATTGAGCATGCCCGCAATCAGGGGAGTAACTATAATGGGTGCATGTGTTGGGAACAAAGGCCCATGGGTCCAGGGGGGCCCCGCACCGCACACCCTGCACACATAATATGCTTATCTCTTCGAAGTCCCACGTTAGCGCGGGGGTCCGGTGCTGTAAAAACATCTGGAAAATGGCCGAAGAGTCCATTTTTCCATTGTTCGAGCATGCGCAGTACAGGGAAGCAGGGCCGGATTACGGTCCACATGGGCCTGGAGCTGAAAATGTTCAAGGGCCTATACTGAGAAGGGGAAGAGCTGTGATCGGTGCTGTGTGGGTGTGGTCAAAGTCACCTTGATGTGTACACCCCCTACACTATGAGACGCAATGTCTCCCTAACTACATAGAAATAGAAGAATTGCATAATGTTTTTTAGGGGGAAAACTGAAAAAACTATTTATGGCCAGTTAGGCAGCTGGTAATCATACTATCATGTTGATGGGCCTATTTTTATGTGGAGGCCTGGAGCTGTAGCTCCATCCGCCCCATTGTTAATCTGGCCCTGCAGGGAAGATGGCTGCCGTGACCATTTTCCCAGAGACTTGTGCATGCGCTATAGACTCTGGGCACACTCTAGTGCCCAGAGTCGCATGCGCTATAGACTCTGAGCACACTCTAGTGCCCAGAGTCTATAACTCCGGTGCTGGCTGCGCACAGCTCAGAGCGCTGCCGGCTGCAATATGGAGAGGAGGGGGCCCATGACAGAGACTGCACACGGGCCCCCTCCTCACTAGAAATGCCCCTGCCCACAATGTTAAAAAAAGCTATCCTGCTGCATGCCACTGTGTCTCCTACTAGGGAAACAGATGCAGGTATCGATTAAATACTGAAATACCTGAGTTAGGTCCCATGAGAATAATGACTGGCATATCCTGAGAACTCTACCGGTCACAGACTGAAAATTACCAGTAGCCAGAAAGTGAAACACAGCCAGAAGTTTATGCAGGCCTGAGACAGGATCATGCTGTGTCAGAGTCTAGGTCCATTTTCACTTGGTCATACCGACGGAATATGTTGTTACGGTTCATCTGGAACATGACCTTGCCATCGGCCAATGCGTTCAGGTTCAAACACCTCCTAAAAAAACGTGGCCTGATCAGCCTTTGAGGTACCTGCATTACCTCATTTCCTGCTCAGTTTCTTGCTCTTGGGTCCATCCAGCCTGGTGGTAGAGCTCCTGATATCCCAGCCACATACAATGAATAGCAATGGGAGTATATTCTGCAATTGTACTCTGCAACCACCACCTGAACCGCATGCATCTGCTGACGATGATGCATTTCCGCTGCACCAAACAACAACCACCAACAAACACATGAATACAACGCCAGGGACATGGGGGTGGGGAAACTCCAACTGTACAGGAACAAAAAAGTAAGTGATCTCAACTCCCCAAACATATATTAAACTCTACAACTCCTCCCCTTACCATCCTATTGGACAGCAAGCCACTATGGCTCCTAACTTTTAACCTGTTTATATTTAAAACTCTCTGTAAAGTCCAGAATAAGGGCCACATGGGCCTCGGGGTGCAAATATTCAAGGGCCTATTCTGAGAAGCGGAGGAACTCTGACCAATGCTGTGTGGGTGTGGCCAGTGTCATGTATGTGTGTACATTACACTATCAGTGCCAATGTCTCAGCTGTCATGCTGTAATGATGATGGGCCTATTTCTATGTTGAGGTCTGAAGCTGTTGTCCCATATGCCCCATGGTTAATCCGGCCCTGCTAACCGAACACCAGTAACCAGCCTCACATAACTAAATATATTGTGACTATCAAAGCACAAGCCACGTTGTTTATTTTGATTAGGCCATTAATACCCTATGTAATTTTTTCCCCCTTTTACTCTGCAAATGCCTTCCATTTTTGGATAAGCATTTAAACCTGGAACTCAGCTCTTACTTGAGGTTTTCTCCTAAGAAATCTGACATTACCTATTCCCCAGAACAAATAAAAGCTTTTCAGGGGGTGATACATATGTTATTCCCAGTGGCAGAAGATGTAATGTACGTATTGGGCAAAATTTACAAAGCGGTGGTTGGACGGCGGTTTCTATTCTATTCTATACCCTGGCGGTTTGGTGGCGGTTTCTATTCTATTCTAAACTCCGGGGGTTTGGTGGTGGTTTTGCAGTGGTTTCTAAATGACAGGCCTGTTCTATTCTATTCTAAAATGTGTTTTGATGGCAGTTTTGCAGTGGTGTTGGCCTTAGTAAATCTGCAGAAAGCAAAACCGCCGCCAAACCACAGTCAAAACACATTTTAGAATAGAATAGAACAGGGCTGTCATTTAGAAACTGCTGCAAAACCACTACCAAACCCCGGGGTTTAGAACAGAATAGAAACCGTCACCAAACCACTGGGGTTTAGAATAGAATAGAAACTGCAGTCAATACGCCGCTTAGTAAATTTTGCCATTGTCTCAAAAAACATGGAAGTTGTGCTCTCTTTTGTGTAGGAGTCTGTGTGCTGCTAACTTGCATACTGTATAGTGCCTTGTTTGGGTAAAGAATCATAGTCACTAAGCCTGTAGCAGTCTGACCAAGGAGCCTTTCAAAAACAGATTTGCAAAAAATAAACAAGCTAAATAAAATCCGCAGCCATAGCGTTCATCAAAACAAATAGCTAATGGCTTTGTACCTTTCATGAGTTTATGGCAGCAAGATAAAGGTTGAGCTCCCTTTATACACTTCCCAAGATTTCCCTGTAAATTTAAGACATGCTTCAGGCCGTTATTTTGTTGAATAAATGTTGTCATTTGCTTGTCATCTTCACAGCTTTCCCCGAAGATTAGTGTACGATTTTATTGCTCTGAAGGAACTGGCTGTTCTGCCTGCACGTGTATGTTATTTCCTTTCCCCTTTTCTTCTTACCGTACCTTCATAAGAAGCTTGTAATCGAGTGGATTAAAAACATAATTGGAAACTAGGTAGAGATAAGGATGTGATGAACTATACAGATGCCCTGTGCCAAATCTGCACCACAGCACACAAAACACAGCGTTGCAGCACGGCTCCGTCCTCGGTTAATAACTGCTGAGAGGACTGGAAGGTACATCTTCAGGCGGGAATTGATTTAAAATAGAAAAATCACGCCAGTCCTGATATTAATCATAGAGCGGCAAAGAGCTTTTATCCTGTAAAATACTTGCTGATTGAAACTGACCTAAAAGTTTATACGGTGTTGGATTCATCAGTGTCTGCTCTGGTGTACGGACTCATATTTACCCAGAAGTCTTCTGCCATAAAAACCTTGTTGTGTCAGAATGTTTTTGAGATCTTGAAGGTGTGAGGACTTAAAAGAGAAATGCACGATACCTCTATAAATAGGGTTTATGTTTGCATTATTGTTCTTTAAATGTTCACTTAAATATTTCAGCATACTCATCATGGTTGCCAACTTCAATCATTTCCTTTCCAGGTGAAGTTCAGAGTAGAGCTGCAGGTGGAAGCTGATAGGAGAGAACCAGACGATTCGCATCATTAGACCCACAGTAATGCCGATAATTTGCCTCTATGAAGAGGGGGTGGGGCCAAAATTATGTGATTATCATAGAAGCAAATAATAGTGGCTCCGCCCCCTCCCACGGACCCACAATTTATGGTATTATTCTCCCCATCCTGCCCACTTCACTAGAAAATGTGCAGGATTTGGGAGGACCACCCACCCTTCCAGGGGGCTCCCTGAAAATGTGTGAGACTTTTGGAGGTACCCGGGGAATGTGTATCTATCTATCTATCTATCTATCTATCTATCTATCTATATATATATATATATACACATACATTAATCTATTTATATACACACACATACATATAGATATGCACATACACCACACATACATTTGTAACACATACATTACACACACCATACTTGCCTACTTTTAGAAACCACTTTGAGGGAGATTGCAGAAGGCTGCAGAATGCTGTGGGCCTGATACAGAAAGGAACGCAGTTGCTTATAAGCACGAAATTGGTCGATTAACTCGCACTGCACATGCATGCGCAGTGTGCGTGCTTGAGCTAGATGCTGCATTAGGAATTGCGTGCGCAGTGACCACGTAAACCAATGGCAGAGTGACTGACAGGAAGTGCTGTTTGTGGGTGGTGACAGTGAATGCAGGCTTTCCATTGCGTTTCACCACCATTGCAGGGGCGTGCATAAATTATCCACTGCGATACCAGATGCCGCCTGAGGCGTCATAGCGTGCGCATAAGTAAGCAATTCCTGAGTAAGGTCTGGGCTTCCCTAACTGTCTGATGTTACTGATTGTTTCACTATATAGCCCTAGTACTGTACACGGATGTGAGTAAGGGGAAGTGGGCGTCCTTATGTCAGGCTGCAATCGCAAACATTAAAATATCACCGCTGATATTAGCAATGCAATTGCGTGCGTATAAGCAGAATAGCAATCCGTAGTGAATCAGGCCCTGAGTTTGAAAAGTGACAATTAGGAGCTGATTGGTAGGTACTTTATCTCCATCCATTTTTCTCTTTCCAAGGCTTAGTACATGCACCCCATAGTAGTAATCAGCTTCTAACTGTCATGTTACAGGCTGTGCTAGAAAAGTGACAGAAGCTGATTGTTTGGTACTGGATCTCTCTCCAGTTTATACCACTCCAAGTTTTGATAATTCTCCTTCCCAGGAGAGAAGGTATATATGATACAGGTGTGACCACATACAACTATCCTCAAATTGCAGACTGGGACTTAGCCACACCAAGAGTCTCGTCTGAGACTATTTCACTAAAGACGCATCGTATTCACATCACTAATGCAACAAAAGTAAAATGCGTGGGGTCCTGAATACTGCGCTGGAAATTCATGTAACATTCTGTGTGCGACTCTTTCTCTAATCTGGGTAAAAAGGCAAAAGACATAGGTCTGATAGGGGTGACTCGCGCCATGCTTTGCGCCCTGCATTGCTTTGCTTTATCTGCAACTTTATGCCGAGGACACAATAAGTGAATATGTGTATGACTACAATGAAAATAGAATACACAAAAGTAGGAAACTACACATGGCAGAGTGTCTAAGTAACATCATCAACCTCACGCCATATGGCACAAAATGCTTGATTTATGAGAACACATCTGGTAGCAAAATTGACTATATTAACAATAGTGTAATCTGTCTGTTCTCAAAATGAAGGCTACTGAGTGCTTAATTATAGCTCGAGGTGTCATAAGCGCTAGGGTACAGTTTTAGTCTATGAAAGTTATATATGATATGTCCTTGATTGACAAGTTCTGGAGTTTTGCATTTAAAGATTGTTCATTTTACTATGTATGTTATAGTCTTGAAAGGGGAAGTGTCTCTGTCTTCCCTCCGCCTCCATGTTTCCTGTTCTGCCCACTCTTCCTTATTGACTGCCTCACCTGGTGACTGTTGTGTGGGACTGTTTGCCATTTGTTGGCTGCTGCAATTTTATGTTGTTCTTCCTTTTATTTTGCAGGTGGATTATTGTTGGGGCTAAATGTAATAGAGTGTGAATTTGTAAAAAATGCGAGATTAGCGCTAAACTAATTTTTTACTCACTCGCAAATGTAACAGTGTGTGATTATAGTAAAACTCGCATTTCATGTGCTTTACTGTAACTCGCAAAAAAGAATCTCACATCCAGATGTTTTACCATTTTGAAGATAGAACTCTGGCAATGTAATAGAGTGCGAGTGCTTCACTCACACATGTTACTGCCTGAGAAATTGCAAAAAACCAACTCGCACCTTCTCGTGTCTTTTGAAGGTGCGAGCTGGTGCCGGGATTCGCAAATGTAATAGCCTGCGAATTTTTAAGTTCGAGGCTATTACACTATGCAACTCTGTGCGAGTATGTGCCTATGTAAACTCATACCTTTTAATGTGACTAGCATTAAAAGGTGTGAGTTATACAGAAGCCTTCACAGATCAGCTTCTGCCTGGGTGCTAAAAAAAAAGAAGTTACACTAACAATTTAAAAAAAAAATGACGTGCCCCCTCTGCCAGAGGCAAAACCAGCCCCTGGCTCTGTACAGCCTGTGCTGGTTTTTAAAATACAAGGGACAAAATGGGTAGGTGGCCCCTGTATTTTTAGAACCAGCACTGGGCTATGTAAAGCCTGTCCCGGTTCTAAAAATACAAGACAAAATGCGTAGGGGACCAATATATTTTCAGTACCAGTACAGGTCTTTTCTGAGCTGGTCCTGGTTGTGTAAATACAGGGGACAAAACAAGTAGGGATTCCCTGTATTTTCCATAAGCAGCACTGGACTCTTTCTAGGAGGGGAGTAATGCCACAGCCGGGGAAACCCTTTCACCGGGTCTCCAGGCCAAATCACTACCACTGACCACTAATCAGCCCAAGCTGGGGATCCCTGTGGAGTTGGGGACCCCCCCAATGAAGGGGTCCCCCTCTCCAGGACACCCGAGGCCTGGGTTGAAAGCCCAGGGCTATGCCCCGCACCCTTGATTGGTTGGCAGCTCCTGCAATGACTGGGCACACGTGGGTCCCATTCATTTGTGCGGTAGAAGGGGATGTGGATCCAAAAGTCTGTGTCCTGACGTAGTAGTAAATGACAACCTATGTTGATTTTCTGTATGTAATGTACTGTACTAGAGTTCTTAGAGCACATTGTGGAAAATTACAGCACAATGCTGCTTTTATTTTTGCAGGTATTGAATAATAAATGGAAAAACATCGCTAAAAGTTGAAAAATGGAGAATACTGAAATTTGAACGTCATTAGAATTGGTTGACCATCCCCCTTATTTACCAGACCTGGCCCCTAGTGACTTCTTCATCTTTCCAGAGCTCAAGGAACACATTTGTGGGAAGACATTTACATCTGATGACAATGTCATGACTGCTATACAGGACTAGTTTGAGACCAATCACTGAACTTTTTCCTGAACAATAGAGGATGGAGCATTGATGGGAGAAGTGTACTGAAGTAAATGGAGACAATGTCAAAAAACAAATGCCATTTGAACTTAAATGTCTCTGTTATTCATGGACAGGAATTGACTATCCAGTGCTTAAGGAGACCAATATGTACATATGTATCCAGGGCTGTGCTAGGTTCTTCTGCTGCTCCCCCAGACTCCTGAACTTGCTCCAATGCCCTGGAATGGTGCTCACATCTAAAATAAAAACATTCAGCTCAGGCAGGATGGCCATATTGCCGCATCTAATGGCTTTCTGTGATCGCTGGTCCTGTATATGTTGGAATTATGATATACAATACACTTTGTATGATGTATATTAAATAGGATAAGTGCTAATTATGCTCTTTTCATAGGCTGGCCACACTCACTCTAAAATCAAGCATTTGGAAAAACCCCTGCATTTGCCACTGATCCCACGTGCCATAAACCCCTGCTTTGCCACTGACCCCACGTGCCATAAAAAGTGATTCACTGGAGAATACTCCGAGGGGGCATGGTCTGGACGAGCTAGGAGTTGGAGGCTGATTTTACAGCTCCTAGGCCCAAATATCCGGTATTATTATTCTGTCCCCTCTGACCAGACTCTTACTTCGGCACATTGCTGTTTACTTACCTTTCCAAGCTCCTGGAACCCTTCGGCCTCTCTTTTCCCTCTGTTTGCTGTGCTGTGCGTGAAGTTCCTCTCCCTCTGCACATCTCCTCATCGCGGGCACCATTCAGTCCCAGTGGCTGCTGCAGATCCTGGCTTAGGCACTGACTACATTGCCCTTCCAATCTGTGTCCTGGGAAGGTGGGAAGTTGGAGGACCCTGTTCCTGGCATTCCACGGTTCTCTGTGGGCTTCTGTTTTCCTGTGACTCCCGGGCCCAGGCACCATTTTGTATTCAGCATCAGTGATTGCTGCTGCTGCTTCTTCCTCTGTTAGGAGTGTATTTATGCTGGTCCTTGCCCTGAGTTGCTAGGGAGGTGGATGACCATACCCTTTCTGTATAAAGTTTGCTGGTGGCCTTTGTTAATCCGTGGTTTCCAGGCCCGGCCTCCATCTTTAACTATCTATTACTATCTTTAATAACCAAGAGAAGATATTTATTCCCAGTAGAGTGAATACCAAACAATTATAACATATTTATGTGTGTATCGTCATAAATTACTCCACATCACGGAAACTATGCTGTGAAGAAAGGACAAATTATAATCCTTACTTGTAATTAATTTAGTTTCACTAGTGGCGATCACAGTGGCCAAGGTATACGCATACAATCCATTGATATTACATAATAAATTATAATGAGAGGGATTTTTGCCCACAGTTCAATATATTGCTATAAGTGACTGATTATGCCTTAACCACTCCATTAAAATTTATGACACTGAGGAATGATTAATCAGGGATTTTGATCATACACGTGTTACATACCTTTATACCACTAGAGTTATGCACAAGTGATTATATGTATATATATATATATATATATATATATATATAGCATATAAATCAGGCGGCACTCAATGCAGACATATCACAGGAGACAGATCTTGCCAACGTTTCAATGTTTATGTAAACATTTTCGTCAGGGCTCAAAAGTACAAAAAAACAACTCACCTATATACCCCCACCGGACCGTCCATGCCGACGTCTGAATATTAGATAGGATTGATTTGCTGCCATTACATTTGTTCTATTCCGTGATAACTGTTATATCTGTAATGTTTTACATTCTATGGCTGCTATTTATTTTATGTTTGTGTGCATGTTTGCTTGTCCTATGTTGTAAGTAATGTTGTTAAGTATTCATTCTGTCCGGCAGAGGCATGCATAATATTGTTTGCCGGTTGCTAGGTGACCTAATGGCATGTGCTTTCTATTGGTGTTTAGTGGTCACGTGGTCCGGCCCCTCCGTGACGCTGATGCAGGCGCTCCCAGTGACGTCATATTTACGCGTGGGACTCCGCGTGCACACATATAAATATATATAGGTGAGTTGTTTTTTTGTACTTTTGAGCCCTGACGAAAATGTTTACATAAACATTGAAACGTTGGCAAGATCTGTCTCCTGTGATATGTCTGCATTGAGTGCCGCCTGATTTATATGCTGTACAAACGTATCCCAACGTGCTTGGTTTATGCTAGGAAGGCACCTGCGTTGTTCTCAAGAAGTACTAGTGAGGAGTGCTGCGAGAGTGAATTATATATATATATATTCAAGACATACGTAGCTCGCCCCATTAAGTGGTGACTGTAAAAACAGGACAACTATATTATAGCTTTTTGTTATCTATTTACTGATATCAATTTGATAATTTCTTCATAAACAATTGCAGAAAGAAGACAAACAGACTTTCATTTAAAACGTTTATTCTTATTAACCACTTTAAGCTTTACGTGAATAGTGATTAAGTAGTGATCCATCTTCATTTATAGTTTAATCCCATTCAGTTTGTCTCTTCTCTGCTGTATATGGAAAGATAGTACCCAGATAAATCGACATTACAACAAGACTTTGTGAGTGTGTGAGAATACCTGTGGCATATGTTTTTAATCATTAATCTTTAATTTCAACTCTTTGATTTATACTGTATGTTATATATTGCCATTTTTTCCAACTCCCGGAGGGGATTTAGATATATATTTGAAAGGATACCTAATAAAAGTTACTTTTTATTTTTATTTTCACTTTTGGAGTATTCCATTTGTGCACCAACATACTACACCTTTCTTCTTTCCTATGTACATGTACAGTATATTGGCTGTAGGTAGCACACACCCTGTTGA
The DNA here is from genome assembly GCA_031769625.1 of Taudactylus pleione. Taxonomy (NCBI): domain Eukaryota; kingdom Metazoa; phylum Chordata; class Amphibia; order Anura; family Myobatrachidae; genus Taudactylus; species Taudactylus pleione. The sequence goes on along the minus strand of JAUIMM010000104.1, from coordinate 4,247,876 downwards.
ATATATTTTATATATGTAATATCATAATATACACACGATTCCACAGGGTGTTAGTTTCCTTTGTTGTTAACTATATACAGGTACACACCAGTTATTACTTGTTACTTCGAGAATAACCGGTGTACTGATAGTGAATTTTCCATCTTTTTAGTAGTACATTTTGCTAGTTTTAAATTATTTGAGCAACTTGTCTTTTTTGTGTAATCCTATATCTACAATCCAGACTGCTTCTTTTGCCCTTTTTTTGTTGGATGTTATTGATGTAACTAATAAAGATCACCGTAATGCTGATAGATAGCACAATACTAGGCCATTAGCCTGTCTATTCAAAATTACCTGCACCTAAAAAGTACTTCTATAAATAATGTCTGACATATATTACAAGTTGAAAAAAATCAAGGTTAACACACAGGCAAATTATACTTTTAAATTTCCATGTGCCAATTTCGCACTACAAATCCCCTTTGTGACATCTCACATACACTATCTTCCCCCATCAACTGTTAGAATTCCAAAGGAATACGCACAGGTCTGAGGATCATGCAACCTTGCAAAGTCAATTCATTTTCCTGCCCGTCAGCTGCAGCAAAATTAAATTAAACCTCTGGTATTCAATTTTTTTTTCTAAACTGAGGATTTCAAATGCCTGCAGAGAGACCTTACTTACGTATTTTTAAAAGCTCTGTGTGAGCTTCTTCATATAAAAGGTTTCATGGTGACTTGTGGGATACCTGTCCCAGTTTCAAAGGAACCATCTGCTTGTTGGACGTACTTTGTGACTTGAGGCTGCCATTGCAACTCCCTGTGGCCAACCAATGGAAGTTTCTAGCAGCAAAGGATTCTGGGGAATTGGCAATGTGACTAGAATCTCAGCTTGTGCGGTAGTAGGCATAAGGTTTTCTGGCAGCCAGTTATGTCGCAATCTGGTGTGTTTAAAATACATACCCAACGCAGACAAGTGAGGCAGTCCCAATGGTAAGACAGTGGTTTCAGTCAGGCAAGATAATGGGTTAGATTACCTTTTAAATGGTCCACTCATCCCAGGATACGATGCAATCTCTTTAGGGACAAAGAGCTTGGCTGTACGTGTAATTATTGTCATTTTTGAGATGAGCCAAATTTTCAAAACTGTTCCACAAAAATGTCACCTCATTCTGCATTTGGCTGCAAAATTTAGCTTGTCTTGCCAGCGGAATTTATTTGTAAGTGTTCCTAGCTTTCAACAATGTTCTAACCTGTTGGGCAATGTGTGAGCCTATATAGGGGGAGATCCACTAAGCCTTGCAGAGAGATAAAGTGGAGAGAGATAAAGTACCAACCAATCAGCTCCTAACTGTCATGTTTCAAACACAGCCTATAACATGACAGGAGCTGATTGGTTGGTACTATCCATTTTATCTCCCTCTGAGGCTTAGTACATCTGCCTATAAAGTTAAAAATGTATAACTGGCTGGACACTAATGTGTATATGCTTGTGCAAGAGACAATGTAGACTATAAGTTACCAGTGGGGCAGGGATTGATTTGATGGCTTAAATACCCACTTTGGCGGTGATCTAAAAATAACAGGTAATATATAAATAAATAATTTTGAACATCACACACGAACAAGGTTGAAGTGAAAAAATATATATATATTTTAAAAGTACTCTTTTTTTAAAATCTTATTTAAATAGTGTATATATATATATATATATATATATATATATATACATATATATATATATATATATATTGCTCAGAAATATTACAAAAGTATGTATACCGTTGTGGACAGTGAACCTTGAAATGTTTATGTGAGCTCTAAAGGTGCATACACACGTAACGATTTTTTGAACGCTTTAACTATAACGACGTCTTTATCGTTCAATCGTTGAAAAAATCGTTCAGCTTCTGAGTTATAACGAGGAATGATTATCGTTCATGCGCTTTCCCGTTTGTACTTTGTAGTTCCTTCTGACTGACCAACTGAACGATTTTCATTAAGGGAAGTTACAAAAATCGTTTGTAGTTCATTCATTGCACTTCAAAAAAATCTAACAGATAATCTGACAGAAAATCGTTCAGAAAATCGTTGGTAACAAAATCGTTGTGGGTGTATGCAGCTTTAATTTTGAACTACATGTTCAATTTGGGGTCAGTAAGCGATTGTACCACAAACATTTACAGGATCAACGAGCAGATCAAATTCATCAAAATTTTGAACCATTTTGTAATTTGTGAGCATCTATAGTGCTAATATTCTAAGTAAATGCAGAGCAAATGAGAGCAGTTGCCACCAAAGATGTTATTGCTAGTGATAAATGAGGCACATTGTGAGCAGTCTGAAGAAAGGGATATATAATTGCTTCTCGGAGCACCTCCTGTCACTTCTCCTCACTGTCCACATACATGCACAGGAGACACTTTAGGCCTCTAATCAGACTGCTCTGTTTATTCTCATTTCTCTGCCACACTGTACAAAGCCTGAACTCTGAACCAGACATTGATAAGGTTACAGCAAAGACATGTATTCCTCTTGGGGACAGAACCACGGCGGCAGGATGACTTACAGCGATGTCTGTGACTGACAGCACTGCAGCCCTGCTTAGAAGGGACCATGACTCATACGTCATCTTAGTTTATGTATGGAAGGCCTCACCTCACCCCAGTCTCTCTCTGACCCAGCTCAGCACCAGGGTTAAATTAACGTAGATGAACAGTGCTGCTGTTTTTTTTCCTGATTTCCTGAGGGGTCAAAAGATTTACCTGCCGCATAGTCATATATAACTTCTATTTGATTCCAAAATATAAAAATATATTAGGCTGTATTAAAATATTGTAATCTCTTCAATGGCAGAAGCTCGTGTGCTTTATAGTGTGTTACACCCGTTGTGACTGTAAGAATGCATCAAAGGATGTTAACAGTCTTTATGCAAAGTTATCAGCCATACGGCAGCCATACAGTCAGTGTTCAAATGAGGTCTGTAAGTTCTACCACTATATCCAGGGAAAAATGTCCACCTCCATGCCAAAAATAATGTATTTTATGTAGCACACAAATACATCAGTTATGTAATAATCTAAAATATGGGCATATTTCTATTCCTTTTTCATTGTTGTTTGTGATGTAGGTGCATAATTGCGCTTTCTAGGCCCAATCTCAGGGTACATTAAGGTGACCATAGACTTGTCCCATTGGTGGGTGTAACTGTAGAAAAAGAATATTCAGGCAAAGTACTATGGAACCAGGTGGATAGTAGTCCATCATGAGAACATCAATAAAATTCAATGTAGTTGGTATGATATTGGGTGACAGACCATCTCTCAATAAAAGCCATTCTATCTTAAAAACCTTCCCTGCAAATAGGTCAGCTGCAAAAAAAAACAATTGTCAGTACACAATAGCTGACACTTTGGCAAGATTTGCTAAGCCAAGAGTTTTCAGTGGCGGAAAAACTCATGGAATCTGCTGTCAATCCAATTTTTTTATTTTTGCCAAGTTCGCAGGATGCCTATATGGAACAAAGAGGACCCAATCCCTATGGAGTAAGTAGAGAAGTGGTGAATGAGGGTGTGTGGGAAAATGTGTATATAAGATTTTGTCTTGGTGTATGTGTACTAGGGATGAGCGGGTTCGGATTTCTGAAATCCGAACCCCCCCGAGCCCCCCCGATCCCCCCCAATCCGAGTCGGGAACCGAGTCCGGCTCGGGCTTTCCCGCCTGACTCGGAACTGAAATGGAGGCAAAATGTCATCATCCTACCTACCGGATCTCGCGGGTTTTGGATTCTATAAAAGGTTCCCGCGTTGGCGCCATTTCTCACTCCGGCTGTGGACAGTGAAGAGGGAGGTTGGGAGCTAGGGCTGGCTGGGCTGTGTTGTGCTGCTGTTGTTCATAGGGGCTGTGTCCACTCAGTCCATAGGGGCTGACTGGGCTGTGTTGTGCTGCTGTTGTCCATAGGGGCTGGCTGGGCTGTGTTGTGCAGTCAGTTGTCCATAGGGGCTGTGTAGTAAAAAAGGGGTGCTTTAGTGTTGTCCAGGGGGTGATCTGTCCATCAGGGGTGCTCCCCCAAAGTGCACTCCCAAAAAAAATTTTACATTTTTTTTTCTGTGTTTGTGAATTGTGTGCTCAGTAGCCGCACGTGCATCAACAAAGTAGCGCCAAGCGTGCGCCTGTGTCATAAGTAAAGGGCCGGCTGGCTTGACCATTTAAGGGTGCTGTAACCCCCAAAGTGCACTCCAAACATAATAAAAAATTATTTTCTGTGTTTGTGAATTGTGTGCACTGTGGCTGCATGTGCATCAACAAAGAAGCAGCGCCAAGCGTGCGCCTGTATCCCATAAGTAAAGGGCCGGGTGGCTCATCTCTTAAAGGGTGGTGTAACCCCCAAAGTGCACTCCAACAAAAATAAAAAAATATTTTCTGTGTTTGTGAAAAGTGGCCACGGTGGTTGCACGTCCATCAACAAAGGAGCAGCGCCAAGCATGCACCTGTGTCCCATAAGTCTGTTAAAGGGTGGTGTAACCCCCAAAGTGCACTCCACAAACATAAACAATTCTTTTTTTTTCTGTGTTTGTGTGTGAAATGTATGCGCAGTAGCCGCACGTGCATCAAGAAAGGAGCAGCGCCAAGCGTGCGCCTGTGTCCCGTAAGTCTGTTAAAGGGTGGTGTAACCTCCAAAGTGCCCTCCACAAAAAATAAACAATTCTTTTTTTTTTGTGTTTGTGACTTGTGTGTGCTGTAGCCGCACGTGCATCAACACAGTAGCAGTGCCAAGCGTGCACCTGTGTCATAATTCAAGGGCATTTTCGGACATCTGGTCCGGACTGAAGGATGTGCCAAAAATTTCTGACATGTCTACTGTCACTGCATATGATACTGTCACCACTGACAGAATGGTGGAGGATTACATCGGTGACAGCATCCAAGTAGAGATGTCAGACAGTCCATACCTGTACTGGCAGGAAAAAGAGGCAATTTGGAGGCCCCTGTACAAACTGGCTCTATTTTACCTGAGTTGCCCCCCCTCCAGTGTGTACTCCGAAAGAGTGTTTAGTGCAGCCGGGAACCTTGTCAGCAAAAGGTGTAGGAGGTTACTTCCACAAAATGTGGAGAAGATGATGTTCATAAAAATGAATTATCAACTCTTCCAGGGAGACCAGCCTCCAGAACGTACAGAGGGACCTGTGGTAGTGGATTCCAGTGGCGACGAATTAATACTCTGTGAGGATGAGGATGTACACAACACTGAAGAGGGTGAAGAATCGGTGGATGAGGAGGTTGAGGACGACATCTTGCCTCCGTAGAGCCAGTTTGTGCAGGGACAGACTAAATTGCCAGCTTGTTTTGTGGGGGCCCAACTGAACCAATCATTTCAGCCACAGTCATGTGGCAGACCCTGGCGCTGAAATGATTGGTTTGTTAAAGTGTGCATGACCTGTTTATACAACATAAGGGTGGGTGGGAGGGCCCAAGGACAATTCCATCTTGCACCTCTTTTCTTTCTTTGCATTATGTACTGTTTGGGGCCTAGTTTTTCAAACTGCCATCCTGTCTGCCACTGCAGTGTCACTCCTAGATGGGCCACGTGTTTGTGCCGCCCACTCGTGTCGCTTAGCATAGTCATCCAGCTACCTCGGTGCAACCTATTGGCCTAAAAACAATATTGTGAGGTGTGAGGTGTCCAGAATAGACTGGAAATTAGTGGAAATTAATGTTATTGAGGTTAATAATAGCATAGGAGCAGAAAAACCCACACATTCTGTGATTTTAGCTGTTTTTATGCTTTTTTAAAAAAAAATACAGATCCAAAACACAAAACCCAGAACCAAAAACACGGAAGGATGGTTTTGGCAAAACCAATCCAGATCCAAAACACGAAGAAAGATCCAGATAAAAAACCAAAACACAAAACACGAAAAGTGGCCTGTGCACACCCCTAATGTGTACTGTAATTTTTTACGTTTTCTTTTTTTAAACCGGTCCACTATAGGTTCCCACGGGCCATGATTTTTTTCATTACCAGACTTAGCTTAAAAGCCTAGTGCTGGCTACATTTTGAGAGGGCTGCACTAATGGGAAACAATTGTGGTCTAATTTTCTGTTGTAAAGTGTGTTTTTTTCCCTACTTTTGTTGGTAGTTTTGAACCTTGTTAAACATTGGTGCAAACCTGCTGGTAAAATGCCACAAACCCATTGGAATTTCAAACCAGCTGCCTTGTCGATAATAATCACTCTCACATGACACAAGGTATTGGCATACATAGGCGCACATTGTGATTTGTTTGCTTATTACACTTTTGCCATTTCATTTTTGGGGAGGCTCATTTTGTTTTTTATTATAATTTCATGAATGATGATCATCATCATTATCTCAGATCTTGCACCAGGGGGGGAAGCAGTAATAGATGTTCCTCCAAGGACATGTACAGTACTATATATGCGGTTGTTGTAAACAGCTTGAACACGTATTTACTATATAGGTGATACCACCCCAGTAAGGGGCTGTTTGTCACATTTTAGCCAGGGGTGCAGGTACAAAGCACTGGCCCATGTTTAACAGGTGGTTTTAAGTGGAAAATACAAGTGCTGAAATATCAATTATGAAAATCCATTTTTGCGAATGAGTGTTTTCACCAGCAGTGACCAGCCTTTAATAAAAAAATGACAGACTCTACCATATAATGCCGAGAACAGTAGTGACCACATGTCATAGAGAACATCACAGTGTCTGCCATATAATGCAGAGAGCATCACGGTGACCGCCTTATATTACAGAGAGCATTACAGTAACTTCCATACAATAGAAAACATTACAGTGACCTCCATATAATAGAGAAAACACCAGTAACCGCCATATAATACTATTCTTTAGGTTTTTTCCCAATTGTTAGTGCACCAATGCTTTCATTTGTTTGAGTTTAACATGAAAAACTAAGGTGCGCCAGTTTCAGAGGGATACATATACACAAGTAGACTGTTTGCGCTCCATCCCTCAAATTGCAGCATCTTTCTTGGTAAGAATTAACTATTGTGCTCTATGGGCCTTCCTAACATGTCTCATTCATGTAATTAGCAAATTCATACTAATAAAATGGCAAAATGATAATAAAATGAAAATAATAAGAACAAAAATGACAAAGTTTAATACTATGGGGCATATGTCATTGAGAATTAGCAAGGTAAAAACCCTTCAATAATGAAAAATGCATTTTGTGCTTCTGAATTAAACTTACAACCAACTGTAAATGAGCCCTTAGATTCCTCTCTCCATTCTCAAGCTCTTTACCTGGGCTCTTCTTTAGAGTAGTCCATAACTGAAGATTAATTGCAAATACCAGGTTCGTTTGCATGGCATGGATACGAGTAATAAATAGACAGTTTGCATATTTAAACATTAAAAACTTTTGCAGAATAATAATAATACAGCCTAAATCCCAAACCATAAAAAAAATAGTTCTATTGGGATGCGCTGTCACAAGCGCAGCTGGTGTAGGGGATAGTCACACCCTGTTAAGTCACACACTATAAAACACACAAAAACCAGCGCTATAAAGATGGACGGCAAATCTCTGAACAATAAAATTACATTTATTTGTAAAAAGCTTAGAAATAAGCACAATACGCCACACATAAATGCATAGATAGCAACACTCTTAGGCCTTCATTCAGAGGCGGCCGTATGGTCTACGACCGCACGGCCGCCTCGATGTTTGTCTAGTGCGCATGCGCACGAGGGAGCCGGCTCCTTCGTGCGTATGCGTGAGACCCGCTACGACCGACAGCGCCGGTCGTATCGGGTCTCTTTCCAAAGGGGGCGAGCTGTCGATGTTGATTGACAGCTCGCCCCGTTTGGAAGGCGGGCCGGGGGGGAGGCCCCACTGAGATCACTAGTGATGTCAGTGGAGAGCTTCCGGCTCTGACAGAGCCAGAAGCTCTCCGGGGCTTACGACAAGTGAGACCCTACCCTAGGGTCTCATCGTAAGCCCCGATGGTAGCGATGGTCAATGACCATCGCAACCATCACCCTAGCGGTCGTTAGAGCTGTGGGTGTTAAGGTCGTGGGTTCAATTCCCACTACGGCCCTAACTGTGGTCGTGGGTTCAATTCCCACTACGGCCCTAACTGTGCAGAGTTTGTATATTCTCCCTGTGCTTGCGTTGGTTTTCTCCGGGTACTCCGGTTTCCTCCCACACTCCAAAAATATACTGGTAGGTTAATTGATCCCAACAATAATTAACCCTAGTGTGTACGTGTGTGTACATGTGATAGGGAACATAGATTGTAAGCTCCACTGGGGCAGGGACTGAAGCGAATGGCCAACTATGCTCTGTAAAGCGCTGCGGAATATGTGTGCACTATATAAATAAATGGTAATAAATAATAATAATAATAATAATAATAATAATAATAATAAATAAATGCAAATAGATTAGAGCTGTATACAATCCACCTGTATTGGTCTGCTCCGATGCTACACTCAGTCATGGAGAGAATGTGGAGGTCCAAAGTATAGACCAGTTTTCACAGGCTTCCCAGAGTGTTTCACCAAATCCCAAACCATTTTGTTATATTCTATAGAGTTAGAGAAGTTGGGCAAAAATGGGTAATAAACATTAAAGAAAGTATAATAAAGAAATGTAAGGTCCCATGTACATGTAGGCAGAAACATGCTCCCAGATGGAAATGGTTTTATTATTTTTGCTCATAAGACAGGGGGGAGGTGTGATCACCAATGAAGATCTGTGACTACATACTGTACAGTACAATTATTTTCAACATATTACAAAATGAGTCACTTTGTTTGTTCAGCAAAAATTAGCAACTATTAAATAAACTGTTATTTTCTGAATTATATTTCTTATCTTTAAAGGCACACTAATTCTATTTTTTTATTTCCCCTTTGTATTTGTTTATTTTAACTACAGTATTAAGAGATGAATGATTGATAATGATCCTATTGCTGGAATTAGCCTAACTTTATCAAAGTGTTATTAAATCATCTTCTTCTAGAGCACATGTTCTCAAACTCGGGCCTCAGGATCACAAACAGTGCATGTTTTCTCCTCACAGAATCACAAGTGAAATACTTAGCTCCACCTGTGGAACTTTTAAAATGTGTCAGTAAAAATGGAAAATGTGAACTGTGTGGTTTCCTGAGGACCGAGTTTGAGAACCACAGCTCTAGAGTTTACTTTTATCTAAGAGGGAATTTTGAACACTGCACACTGAGGGGTCTATGTACTAAGCCGTTGAGAGACATAAAGTGGATGGAGATAAAGTACCAACCAATCAGCTCCTAACTGTTACTTTAAAGACTGTTTGAAAAATGACAGGAACTGATTGGTTGGTACGTTATCGCCAAACACTTAATCTCTCTCCAAGGCTTAGTACATAGACCCCTAAGGGTCTTATTTAGAGGTGGACACTATTGCAGATACGACTGCATTTTCCACAGCATGGCTGTGTTATTATGCAAATGTCGTGGCCACTGGACATCGTACAGAGATGCCCACCAGCTGCTGCACTAATACGCTGCAAAGTGCATCAAGACCGGCAGCACCATCAAACATTGCACCAGCCCTATGGAGGTACAGAATCTCCATCTGAACATGGAGCCGTTGTCATTGCAACTGTAGCAAAAGACGCAGTTGCTGATCATGACACGCTCGTGTTTGGTTAGCCACTCTGCTGTAATCACCCAGATATGCCCAATGAAATTGCCTCTCTCTGCATCCAATTTCTTTCTGCGGCTCCCGGCGGTAACCTTTGGGATGCATGCACAGTGGGGCTTGGATGCATGTGCAGACTGGAAACATTCATTGCTAGCTTGTGGCATCAACATTACATGCACCTCTGTATTAGGTCCTGAATTTAAAATGCCAATAATACTGCTAAATGAGGTTCGTTTAGCATTTATAACTATTGCAATTTTCAGACTACCCGATGATCGGTGACAAATCACTCCTGAGTAAGCTACCCTGTACTATGCGAAAGTGCAATCAGCACATCAAATACAGTCCAACTTCCTACCGCTTTAGAGACACTCTTTGTTTGAATTAAGGGCTTGATTCAGACCCGTTTGCTATGATGTGTCCGCACGCAGCCGTCAGCTGCCAAAGTATGCAACTCCTGCGATCGCTAGCAAGACATTAGCACGCCCACTATTTCTTGCCGTGTGATCGTGGTATTTATGTAGACGCTCACCAGCCTGACACAAGATGCCCACTTTCCCTTAGTAACACGTCATCTCCAGGAAGTGTATTAAACAATCGGTAACATCGAGTAACATCAGACGCATACGCAGCACTTGTGGCTGACCATACCCTACTGCAAGCACTGCGGGTGCTGCAGTGTGTAATTCAGCCATGTGACATGTATGCTGACGATGCCTCTTAATTAAGCATGCCCCTGAAATGGTGTTCCAATGCACAGACATGCCTGTGTTCATAACACCGCACCCCCATTTCCATCAACCTCCCCCTGTCACCACCCACAAACAGCTCGTCTTGTCACTCATTCTAGCAGAGCGTCTATGTACAGGGTGCGAACGCTATCCGATTGCATGGACTAGTTTGCGCATGCGCACTGCATCTTATACGCATGCGCAGATTGCAAACATTGGCAGGCTACGTGCAACGCATCCTAGCGAACGGGTCTGAATCAGGCACTAAGCTTCTTCCTTTTACTCCTAAAATGCAGCTTGGTTCAGCCTTAGTTATGGCCTAAATTAACCATGAACGTAAGTGAAGATCAGATTTTAGTCCTAGCAGAGCAATTCTCCGATGAGGTTTAGCTATAATAATAATGGGTAAAAAGTGGTGGGACCGCACTCTACTATGAATATAAAAGCTGCTTTGTGATAAATACAAATAACCAATGGACAGTATATACAAAGCGCTTGTAGTGTGCAAAGTGTGTGTTATTGCAATACCTTTATTAAAAATAAAAATGTTTATAGTCCTTTTTTGACTAATTAAGGAAGACCGGGTGTAGTTGAGATCCACATATTGTGCCTCGTCAAGCGTTCCCCGTGCCGGGTAAATTTGTCCGGTATAGGCAGAAGGATGGGCTATCTAAGCTATCCCTACTTCTGCCTACCTTTTCCATGGCGCTTGCTTCTCGGCTGGGTGTCTCTCGTGCTGCAGCGTCCATCTAGCTAGAAGTGCTATGTGATGACGTCATGTTGCTGCCTCCCAATTCTTCCAATAGCTCTCTCCAACGCGTATTGTGTCTGCCGGCACTTCGTCAAAGATGAGATTCATTCAGATTTCCATCAATTTATACTAAAAAAACATTATTTAAAACGGTGTTCAATACAGGAAGTTCTTTCCCGGAAGCGGTAAGCTCATGATAAAAATGGTTCTTGCTTCTTTTAATAGGAATTTTTTAGGTATTGCAATATTAAAATATGAGTAAAATATATGTTTCTATCAGTTATAAAAAGGTTTATAACAATAAATATAACTCTACAGTATATCTATATTCAGACCATGAGGTTTCAGCGTTTTCAATTCATAAATCCATTTAGTTTCACTTTTTTTCAAGCTGACAGTAATATCACCTCCTCTCTAATGGGGAGAAACTTTCTCAATTCCCATAAATTTTAATTCATTAGGATTTCCCTTATGCTTTTCCATAAAATGTTGTGGGACACTGTGAGTTTATAGTCCCCTTTTTATATTGTAAATATGTTTTGCCACTCGTGTTTTTATTCTTCGTTTAGTCTGGCCCACATACTGGTGACCACAAGGGCATTATAATAAATATATTGCTATTTCCATTTCGCAGGCAAGTCTGTCTCTTATTCTATGGTCCTTTCTTGTTTGATTTGATTGAAAATTCTGTTTTGGTTTTGTTCCTCTCATTCCTGTGGTTTTGCATGCCACACAATTCAAACAATAAAAATATCCTTTGGTATCATTTTGCATGGTGTTCTCTTCTAATGGAATGAAGCTTCTTGTGAGCTCCTGTTTTAAGTTCTTTGCTTTTTTCTATATTATTTTTGGGTTTGCTTGTAGTATAGATGTTAATTGCTCATCCAATTTCAATATGTGCCAATGCTTTTCAAGATTTGTTCAAATAGATGATGTTGACTATTGTATTGGGTCAGGAATGCTAATTGGAATTCCTCACTTTGAGTTTTTTGTTTATATTGAATTAGATCTTTTCTTTCTAATTTATTTATTTTTTCAATCTGCTGTTGTAGAAATTCTTCTTTATAGTCCCTCTCTCTAAATTTCTATTTCATTATTTTGCTTTGATCCTGGAATATCCTTTGTTCCGTACAATTTCTTTTAAGTCTCCTGAATTGCCCTCCAGGTATATTTTGCAACCAATTTTTATGATGGTTGCTCCATCTTGATAACGTGTTGTTTCCACTTATTTCTTTTGTATGTGTTCTAGTATGTATTCTATTTTCTTTTATATAGATCTCCAAGTCTAAGAAAACAACCATTCAGTACTTGATGTTGAACTGAATTCTAACCCAATGTTATTCTCACCTATATAGTTTATGAATTATTTTAAGCATTCCTCCGAACCTTCCCAAATAAAAAACAGGTCATCTATATACCGATGCCAGCATTTGATGTTATTTTGAAACGGGTTATTGTTCCATATTTTGTCTTCTTCCCATTTTGCGACAAACAGGTTCGCATAACTTGGTGCGAAAGTCGTTCCCATTGCTGTCCCCTTTGATTGTATATAAAACTCGCCATTGTACCAAAAATAATTACGATGTAAAATGTAGTCTATATTATTAATTATAAAATTAATTTGTGCATTTGGGAGTTCAGTCATTCTTGATAAGTAATGTCTTGTGTGGTCGTAACCTATATTGTGTCTTATACAGGTATAAAGCAACTTTACATCACTAGTACATAGTATTAGTCCCGGATGCCATTCCAAGTTATTGATTATTTGGAAGAAGTGCATAAAATCCTTCAAATAATTTCTTTGCTGTTGTACCAAATCTTGCAAAAAATAGTCTACTGTATATATCTAGAAAGATTTGAAGTTAATGATCTAGTCCAGAGAGTATTGGTCTTCCTGGGGGGTTATGTTTATCTTTATGCAATTTGGGCAATTGATAAAATGTGGGTATTTTTGGATGTTTAATTAATAAAAAGTCATATTCTTTTTTTGAAAGGATGTCTAGCTCTAAACCTTCATTCAAATTTTTAATTATTTCCTTCTGAAATTCTTCAGTGGGATCTTTTTACATTTTTTATATGTCAATGTATCTGACAATAATTTTTCTACCTCCTGTTTGTATTATATCCTATTCATGACAACCAATCCTCCGCCTTTATTGGACGGTTTTATCACTAGGCTCATCATTTTTTTATTGTATCATTCCTTCTTTTTCTTTACTTGTTAAGTTATATGATATCATATTTTTTTCAGGAATTGCTCTTCTCTCCTTTTCTACTAATTTTTGAAAGGTCTCAATATGTGGCCCTTTTATATAGGATGGATAAAAAATTGAATTAGGTTTAAATTTGGTTTGTTGAAATGATAATGTATGAGAGGTATTTTCTCTTGTTATGGGATCCTTAATAAAGTATTTCTTGATGCAAAGTTTTCTAATAAATTTGTGCGTGTCTATATATAGATCAAATTTATTAGCACAGGAGTGAGGTGCAAATTTAAGCGCTTTACTTAACAATGATATTTGTTACTCCTTCAAAGTTTTGCTGCTAAGATTGAAGATGCCTTGATGTTCTATATCGTTTTCTATTATTCTTGATATGGCCTTTTACTTCTTGCCCCCCCTGACGCCCTTCTTCTGGGGAGTGGGAGTTCCTTTTTTTCTTTTGATTCCATTCCAGTGGTTCTTCACATCTCCACAATGCCTAAAAAATCCCGATCTTCTTCTTCATTTTCCTCCTCTAAGGTTCTTTTGCTCAATCTTTTCCCCTTTTCCATATTGTTAATTTGTTCTTTTGTTTCTATATTTTTCATAAGTGTATGGAATTCCTCTATTTCTTCCTTTCTCACTGCTTCAGTTCCTAATTTGAATGACTGCTTCATCAATTTATGTGTATTATTTCTTGGGTAGTCAAAATGATTAGGGATTTAGAGGGGATAGTTCCTCCTTTCTGTTGGTTTTGCTGGAGTTTCTCTAATAAGTGGTTCTTTTTCCTTGAATGTGAGTTGTTTATTTCTCCATGTTTTCTGTTTTATTCTACTGTCTTGTTTTCTTTTGTCAATTGTGTTTTGATTGTTTCTAACCTCATGTGAATGTATGTCCCCAGCTTTTCTCCTTCCATTTGATATAATTAATCCTTTTCTGTATGATCTCTAAATAATTTTCTGTTTTTGCTGTATTATTTCCCCCTCTAATTTTTCTATCTTACTATTAGTCATATCCATCAGGTTATTGTAATCCACCATATTCTGTAGAGGTTCAAATTTTTTCTCTATCATATTGATCGAGGCATTTATATTTTGTATAGAATTTTTTAGATCTTCTATAATAAGTTGTATTAGGGATCTAGAGCAAATATCTAGAATTTCATTCCATTTTAAGAAAAAATCTTGTTGTATAGGTTCAAAAGTTGGGATTTTTGAATTCTCAATCCCCTTGGAATTAAATCCTGTTCTAGATATTTTGATAATGAGGCTATTTCCCACCATTGTTTAGTCTCTGTATATAATTCTTTTCAAGCCTTAGAAATTGGCTACAGAATTTTTCATCCTCTATATGTAGGTGTTTCTGGTGGTTTTTAATTTAAGGAAAAAATTCTATTGAAATCATTATGTCTCTGTGGATGTTTAATGTATGTAATTTTTAATAGCTGCGTTGATACAAATTTAGTTGAATAGTAAAAAGTGATGGGACCACACCCTAATATGAATATATAAGCTTCTTTGTGATAAATACCAATAACCAATGGATAATATATACAAAGCGCTTGTAGTGTGCAAAGTGTGTGTTATTGCAATACCTTTAATAAAAATAATAATGTTTATAGTCCTTTTTTGACTAATTAAGGTAGACCGGGTGTTGCTGAGATCCATGTGTTGTGCTTAGTCAAGCGTTTCCTGTGCCGGGTAGATTCGTCCGGTATAGGCAGGAGGATGGGCTATCTAAGCTATCCCTACTTCTGCCTACCTTTTCCATGGTGCATGCTTCTCGGCTGGGTGTCTGTCGTGCTGCAGGGTCCATCTGGCTAGAAGCACTATGTGATGACATCACGTCGCTGCCTCCCGATTATTACAATAGCTCTCTCCAATGCCTTTCGTGTCTGCCGACACTTTGTCAAGGATGAGATTCATTCAGATTTCCATCAATTTCCATCAATCACAGCAAAACAGGGTGGCTGTCGATGTTGAAGCTCGCCCCGTTTTGTAGGCGGGTAGGGGGGGTGGCTGAACAAATGGAGGCATTCCCGAAGGAACGCCTGCTGTTTGTCGGCATCCCTACTGACATCACTCGTCAGCTAGCACTAGCTGTGGGTGGGCATCCACAGCTTAGCGAGCAGACAGGAAAAAAATAAATAAAATACTCCCTGCCCTGATTCAGAGCGTGCGCTCGCAAATAGCGAGTGGCTCTGAATCAGGCCCTTTATCTCTCTCCACTTTATCTCTCTCCAAGTCTTGAAACATGACCCCCATAAACTGTAAGCTCCAATGGGGCATGGATGGCTAAATATTTTCTGTAGGGTGCTGTGTAATATTTCTACTCTATATTAATAAACGATAATAATACTTCTGGGCAGCAAATAGTGATAAATGTTGGGCATGTAACAACAGGTATGGCTCGGCACATAACAATGGGTTCCAGGTCTGTTTCAACTATATACTTACCTCCTCTCCTGAAAATGGTCGGGAGCCTCCCAAAAATTGGGTGGCCCTCCTGACCACCCGGAAGACTAGGCAAGTCTCCCGAAACCGACCACATCCCCCTGTTGCCATCTGCACTCCCCCATGACTGCCCATTTACTGAACAAAAGTGGGAAGTCCGGGGGGCCGATGATGTGATTCACAATGAATCGCCTCATTGTAGCTCCGCCCCCATTTTACAGTGCCTGTATTATCGGCTCTGTACAGCAGGGGGTGGGGCCACAATGACGCGATTGAGCCACCACACCCCCCGCACTGCTATCCTGCTGTGACGAGAGGCTCGATCTGGCTGCCCCCTTTTGGGCAGCTTGAAAGTCGTAAGTGTGCAACTATTCTTCAGCATATTAGAACTGGCTATCTGGTTATTGAACCAGAGCTAAACCTGAAAGCTGCTGCACAGGCAATGCAGACAGTTCTGGTTCAGTGAACATTGAGCAAGCCAGGCTTCAGGAGGCACCAAGGGAAACTTGTGGCTGCTAATCAGCTATTTTTTAATGCAGCGACAAAATTCCTCTGCAACTGCATTACAGGAGGGACCATAGAGTAAAACTGCATTACAGGAGGGACCATAGAATAAAACTGCATTACAGGAGGGGCCATAGAATAAAACTGCATTACAGGAGGGGCCATAGAATAAAACTGCATTACAGGAGGGGCCATAGAATAAAACTGTATTACAGGAGGGGCCATAGAATAAAATTGCATTACAGGAGGGGCCATAGAATAAAACTGCATTACAGGAGGGGCCATAGAGTAAAACTGCATTGCAGGAGGGGCCATAGAATAAAACTGCATTACAGGAGGGACCATAGAGTAAAACTGCATTACAGGAGGGACCATAGAATAAAACTGCATTACAGGAGGGACCATAGAGTAAAACTGCATTACAGGAGGGACCATAGAGTAAAACTGCATTACAGGAGGGGCCATAGAGTAAAACTGCATTACAGGAGGGGCCATAGAATAAAACTGCATTACAGGAGGGCCATAGAATAAAACTGAATTACAGGAGGGGCCATAGAATAAAACTGCATTACAGGAGGGGCCATAGAATAAAACATATAAACATAATGTGGTTTTGTGCAATAGGTGGATTCAGTGCAATGTGTATACAGTAATATAGTTGATATGTTATGTGTGCAATGTGTGGTACAGTTATGGCACTGCAAGTAGCCACTGTTCCAATATTCACCAAGTACTGTACTAGGCCCTAGCATAACTTATTCCCAGAATCCTATTTTGCAAGCCTGGCCCAGCACACACAATACATGCATGAACGGAAAGCAGACTTGAAGGAACATACAAGAGATATGTGGAAAAGAAAGGGGGCATGAAGACAGAATTAAGTTGCATGAATGCAATATACTGTACATAACATAAATCGCTCAAAGAGCGACATAGGGTATTAAAGATGTCAGGAATAATAGAAACTGGAAGAGTAATACAGGAAGAGGTATGGGTCATTACTCACATTTCTATCTGGCAGCATGAACCCTAAATACATCCTTGCCGCCATACTTTTCTCATTTCATATGGACAGTACAGTAGCATAGATACTGAGTACAAAAAGGTTTTGCTCTCATTATACGGGGGAGATTTATCAAACTTTTTATAGAGGACAGATTGAGGTTTTACTTTAGCAATCAATCAGGTTCTTGCTACCATTTATCTAGTACTTTATATAAAATGACAGATAGAATATGATTGGTTGCTATGGTCCTCTTTACAAGGTTTGATAAATATCTCCTTATGCTGTATATTAGAGGTGATTGAACCACCTGTGTTTTTTACTTTGCCTCCAAAATCATTGTGATGGTTTCATGTTGCTATTGTCAAAACAAGGCCGATGTTCTACACTCCAAAATGTAAGTTTGCTGAAACATTATACAGAACTAATTTTTTTGTTCCTTTATTAGCATTTATATAATGTTCATTCTATTTTATAATGGCCATCTATTAGTAACATTATGAGCAATGTTACCTATAGTATACTCGATTTTAAATGGATTTGTGTAAAACGTTAATAGAAAACAAGATTGGTCACTCCAATACAGTGTCAATGTTGTAACTGTCAACATTCAACATGTCGACAAAATTACAATATTGACATAATGGCCATGTTGATATTATGTAAATGCCGACATTGTGAATTGTGAATGTTGATATGTTCCTTGGAGACATTTTGACCATGTTGATATTCTGAATGTCTACACTGAGACCATGTTGAAATTCTGGTGTCGACATACTGAATGTTGTATATGAGTATAGACCCCTTTATTCATTGCACAGTAGATGACAATACACCACTCTACTGTTCTCTGAGTTACGCCTACCTAGTCTAGTGGCGAGTTTTTCCTATTAAATTAATGCATTATTGGCTTATTTAATTGAAGAGAATGTATTCACATTATTGTAGTTTGCTCAATAGAACAATCTAAGTTTTGTACCTTGTCCTAGCCTCTCCTTAACACAAAACAACATACATTACGAGGGAGAATGACCAAAGGTCACCAGATTCAGATTCATAGGAAAGTGATGTTTTTATATTTTCAGCACCATGGTGAGTGGCAAATTCCATGTCAGTCCCAGGTCCAACTTGGGGCCTGCTTCAGCACGGGTCGCTATTGCAGTGCTGTTGGGAATATATGCTAATGTTTGCAACCGCTCAGCCAGCATAGAGACGCCCACTGCCGCTTTCTCACATCCATAATACCTCGCAGTCCTGCTTATACATCAGTAACATTGAGTAATATCGGACCCTCACTCACAATTACAGCAGGTCTGACCTGTCAGAAATTGCAAGCCTCATCGCACGCAGTGAGTACTCAAGCTGTGTATGGCATCGCAGTGGCTAATTTATGCATGTGGACAGGCACGCCTGCGTTTCTCCGACCACTCCCCCGTCTCCACCCCCAAACGCTGATGCCCCATCACTGACTCTACGATGGCTTTCTATCTGCATGCGTGATCGCTGGCCTATCACAATGCTGTTGCTGCGCACACACATTGCAGTGCATACGCATGTGCAGTACGCACCATCGGCCAATATGCATACGCAGTTGCAATTGCGTTCCATGATAAATTAGGCCCTTAGATGGAAAAATTCTCAAGTTTGAGATTCAATATGCAAATTGCATATACTGAATTTACATACAGTTTCTCTGTGATATCAAAGAGAGGCAAAAAGCATTAAAGAATTCATATAAAGATTATATGATTAGATGCAGAAGATGTAGTAGTCTCTGCTCTGCTATTACCACTTCCAAGTTTGCAAATAAGCCTCTTTCCAAACTTGGATCTGATGAAAAAGGGCCTGATGCAGAGTTGTACGGTATTGCCACCACAGCTGCGATCCTTGTGAAAATATGCAAGTGTTGCAGCCGCCGGGCTGCTGTCTCTGCAAATCCAAGCATCTGTGTACAAAGGTGCATCATCGGTCACAGATCATTCCATGTTATCAGTCCTATGGTGGTGCAGAATGGAAATGAGATGCTGGAGCCATGTTTATTGCGCAGATGCAGGATGCGACGCGCCCCCCAAAACTGTTGCGACACATCCACATGTCAGCCAAGACTCCCCATTACCACCACCAAATGCTCCCTTAGTGTCAATAATGCTGTTAATTAATACTCGCTGCGAGCGGATCCAGTAATGGTCCTTGCCAAGCGCAGTGAGACTCATGCATGTGCAGGTGTCTTGTAATTGCTCAACTGCGACAACATCAGCATAGCCTGCAACTCTGAATCACGCCCACAGATGTCCACAACTACCTATAGTATATACAGTTGACTAGAACGATCACTGACATCCTGTATTCAAAGTTAGAAGTCACATGCTAGTATTGAAATAAACAAGTTAGAAGGATGTCATTTATGGACTAACAGCCAAAAAAGCAACAACGTGTATTTCATTTTTCCCCCTGTAAATGTGTTTGTCTCTCTGCCGGTATTATCTTGGCTGCTTTCCTTTCGTTCTGTTTATTCCTCTCATGCAGTGTTTTGCTGTTCCATGGATTCATAATATCTGTTGTCAGTACGATAGAAAGATAGCGCCAGCCTGATGTGTTACTTCTAAATGGAAGACAGCAACTCGTACACCATATGTCACTGTGTCAAACTTCTACGAGTAAACTTTTTCTCTCGTTTGCTGAAGACAAGACCTAATTGAACATAGAGCTATGGGCACATTCCTGGATAATTGTCAAGCATTGCAAAGCTGGCAGACTCATTGATCCTTGGCTGAGTGGGTGGCTGGGACAGAGGAAACCACTCACACAAACCTATATCAGTCCATTCCACTAGCACTCCGTCCTGTTCCCCTCTAGGTCTCAGCTAAGGGGTTTGGACCAACATCAAATGGAAATTTGCGAGACTGCACTGGATGTTCATAAGATTCATAAAGAATGTTCCTACTTCCCATTTATGAACTTTATTAAATTCTGATGCAGCACTAGCTGTTCACAAATATATTATGCAAAGTAGTATATACAGTATTTTATTTGAACTCTACTCTGTAGATTCCACCAAGGCTGCTATCAGAAATGATAGGGCCTAGTACAAAGAAATATATGGGGACCCCTAACCCTCTCCCATGCCACAAACACACAGTGGATAAAGGGCCTGATTCAGAGTTAGTTGGTAATGCAAATGCGATCGCAGCCACTCTCACAATAGCGGCTGCAGGAATATGCAAATGAAAATCACAGACTTCCTTTTGTGCTCTATAGTGTGATGGGGTGTACAAGCAGTGAGATGCTCACTATCAGGCTATGTGACCTGCGCATTTGTGATGGAGAATTTAAACACTCCAACATCAACGCAGCATGGGTTGCACCATCGACATTTGCAGTAGCCTAGGGTCCGGGGTTCCCAAACTTGGTCATCAAGGCAGATGCGCCAAACATAATCCTTACTGCTCATTCCGGACCTTAGCTTTGTTCGTGACCTGATTCTATCTCACCCCTGGTACTGTGCTTGATATTCCGGTTTTGACCTTGGCTATTCACTGTGACCTGTTTACGTCTGATCCTTGGTACCGGCTTGTTGACTATGCTGTACGCTTTCATTGTATACCATTCCATTCCAGAATACACCAGCATCTGTATTAGGAAACCAAGTCTGAGGGCCACGACATACGTGTCGGATGCAGCTAAATCCAAACCTCCTTGTCGGAAACCCTTGTGAATACCGCCAGTATGTTAGACTCTGCACATCAGTACTGGGACTCCCCAATCCCAAATTTCGGGCTAACATCCATTATCCATCCGTGAATTGTGACAAGAAGTACATTAGTTTGTAAGAAAAGTGGATTAACATTGAGAAATCATGGGTTAAAGAGAAAGCATGATGCATGTGGAGAAGAAAAAGAAGGATAAAGGCAGAAGAAATGGGGATAAATATATAAGAATATAAAACAACAAAGGTGTTCTCTGTCATGTGTATTGGTGAACATGAGGTTTTCTGCATTACAAAGATCACTAGAAAGTTCTGAGTATTGTATAGAGGTCAAAAGAATGCTCTCTGTATTGCTTTTCAATTCATATAACACTCTATGCATTATACATCAGGCACTGCAAGACAGCATAGAGGACATTCCCCAAACAGTAACAGTGGCTGGCATGACATTAGAAGGCAGAATGAATTAGGCTAGTGCCTGTTAAATGTGTGTTACACCGCATTGGGGCTTGATTCATTGGCCACACCCATCCATGGGCTTGTCACACCCAAACCCATACACTTAATTTCCTTATGCTCAAACGGAATTGGTATGATTTAGCGCCGGACCCATGCCCAGCGGTTGGAATCCTGACAGCGGCATCCCGGCAGAGGAGGAAATCCTGATCGTCCTAAGGTAAGTATTGACTAACCTATTTCTACCCCCTAACCCTCCCTTAGGGGTGCCTAACCCTAACCTTTCCCCCCAGGGCCTAACCCTAATCCTCCCTCTAAGTGCCTAAATCTAACCCCCCCTTCCCCGCCGCCTAAACCTAAGTCCCCTGGAGGATGCCTAACCCTAAGTCCCCCCCGGGGGTGCCTAATGCTAACCCCCCCTTCCCCTAGCCTAAACCTAACCTTCCCGGGGGGGTGCCTAACCCTAAAATTCCCCCCGGGAACCCTAAAACCCTCCCGCTCCCGCGCAGCTGTCCACGCTCGGCGCCCGGCGTCCCTTCGATCGGGATGCCGGGCGTCGGGCTCCCGGTGTATGTCTAATGACAGGCATCGGCATATCAAGGCCTGTCTTTAGACCCTTGCCAGGATATGACAGTCGGGAAGCCGGCTGTCAGGATTAGGTCCACCGGCTTCCCGACTGCATACCGTACAAACTAAGCACTGGGAAAACTAACTAAAACAAGTCATGGGTCCTTGTTTATTTCTTCTTATGTACAAATTTGCAACCTTTGATGTCCATTGTTAAAGCTCATATCAACATTGTTAAAATGTGCAAATCTGTACTAAACTCATATCAACCTGCTGGGAATTTTATCTAAAAGAGTAGCTGCTAAACCATAGTCTGTGCAAGATATAAAGTTATTTATCACAGGGATTGTTTTGATTTAAATGCAGCAGAACTGCTCTGAAACTTTAGAGAGTGTTTACAAGACAACTTTTAATATAACAACACAGGTCTTGTATCAATGCAAACTACAGCAACTCAGAAGCATTTGGCCATAATTACAGAGTGCTGATTTAAGGCTTGTTTTGTTTGGAAGCTAAGGCATTTCTTCTGCATGGCAGCTAATGTGTCTCAGCACAATTTGCCTGAACACTATGCATTGGAGATTTACAGTCATGCACTCATTTGATTTATTGCTTATTGCCAATGAGAACAATTTCCCTGTTCCATCCATCTGGAAAGTAAAGATGACTTAGTTGCCCCCATGCTAGCCAGTCGCACAGGACACAGAATAGAAGAGGACGGGCCAGCATGATGCATGGCAGCACCACTCAATCACAGTACAGCAAGTAGATTGAAGAGGGCACAACACAGTCAGTTATTTGCCTCCCTGCAGATGTAAATCATATAAAGATCACTTTTTATTTTGAGACGTATTATCTTCTGACAATACAATTTCAGGGAAAAAAATGCATCTGTCCTTCTGTAGAGAAGCCGCAAGGACATTAATAACCACAGCTTTAAGGAGGCAGGGAAATAGGGAGAGAGGCTCATACAGTTATGGGTAGAGCAGCTGACTCATTTCCTAGGTGAGGTGCTTGCAGGTGTAATAGCCCTACGGTTCTCCTGTCTACTCCAGGGATTTCATCACCCACCTACAGTACTCCACCCGGGGACATATCAGTGTGGGAACCATACCTCAGACTCATTTAGTATCAGATGGCAGGTTTTAGTTGTTGTGATATATACGATTTAGATGAATAATTCCAAAGAGCTTGTTTATTCTTAGGGGTCTATTTACTAAGCAGTGTTAGGAGAAGTGAAAAGTGATAAGGTGCCAGATAATCAGCTCCCAACTGTCATTTTTCAAACACAGCCTGTGAGATGGCAGTTAGGAGCTGATTGGCTGGCACTTATCACTTTTTACTCTTCACTTTTCACTTCTCCTAACACTGCTTAGTAAACAGACCCCTTAATCCTTGTTAATGGCAGCAACACTTTAAAAATGTGACGCACTAGAAAGTGAGTACTGAAATAGTCGATGATCATAATAATGAGTATTGCTGTCTCTACTATGCTGTGACATGCATTGTACGTGTACACTTTGGAGGCACGTGCATCCTACTTTAAATGACCCCTCTTTGTGCCTCCATGTTGCACCCTAGTGGAGAAAAACCTCTCCAGGTGCACTCTACACACACACACATACGCACACACACAGTGGCGTAACTACTGCCCCCGCAGCCCCCGCAGTGGCTTGGAGGCGCTGGGTAACTTGGTGGCGACGTGGGCAGTAGTTACGTCACTCAGTGGCGGAACTCCCGTGACTACAGAGGGTGCAGGGGGTGCGGTCGCACCCCCTGCACCCTCCATCTGCCGGGCGCCCGCTGAGTGTGTTACCAGCGGGCGCCCAGCTCCTATTCAAACCTCCGGCGGCAGCCGGAGGACGGAGCTCCCTCCATCTTCCGGGTACCGCAGGGCACTATGGGAGTGATGTCATGACGTCACTCCCATAGTGCCGAGGAGTGGACACCGGGGACAGAGCTCAGGAGTGAGCTCCATCTTCCGGGTCCTGCAGAGTACTATGGGAGTGACATCATGACGTCACTCTCATAGTGCCGAGGAGCGGACACCGGGGTATGGTCGGCAGCAGCACTGGAGCGGGGATAAAGGTAAGTTATTTTTTTTTCTTTGTGTGTGTTTGTGTGTGCGTGGGGTGGGGAGAGCAACTACAGTGGGCTAACTACTGGGGGCAACTACAGGGGGCTTACTACTGGGGGCAACTACAGGGGGCTCACTACTGGGGGCAACTACAGGGGGCTCACTACTGGGAGCAACTACAGGGGGATCACTATTGGGATCAACTAGGTGCAACTACAGGGGGCTCACTACTGGGGGCAACTACAGGGGGCTCACTACTGGGGGCAACTACAGGGGGCTCACTACTGGGGGCAACTACAGGAGGCTCACTACTGGGGGCAACCACAGGAGGCTCACTACTGGGGCAACTACAGGGGGCTCACTACTGGGGGTAACTACTGGGGACAACTACACGTGGCAACTATAAGGGGCTCACTACAGGGGGCTCACTACTGAGGGCAACTACAGGGGGCAACTACAGGGCACAACTACAGGGGGCATTACTAAAATGGGCACAACTACAGGGGGCACTACTAGAAGGGGCAAAACTACAGGGGGCACTACTTGAAGGGGCACAACTGCAAGGGTCCCTGCATAATGGGCACTTTTACAGGGTGCATTGCATAAGGGGCACTATTACAGGGGGCATTGCATAAGGGACACTATTATAGGGGGCATTGCATATGGGGCATATCTACAGTGGACACTACTTTAATGGGCACAACTACAGGGGGCCTTGCATAATGGGCACTACTACAAGGGACATTGCATAAGGGGCACTATTACAAAGGGCATTGCATAAGGGGCACTAGTATAGGGGACATTGCATTTTGGGGCACAACTACAGGGGGCACTGTATAAGGGGCACTAACTTGATACACACAGTTTACAGGTTATAAACTATGTTCCCAATAATCTGGTTCTACACGGACATAAAAACTGTGCAACCTGTCTTGAGCTGAGGTGACAGACTGGCAGGAGCAGAGAGGAGGGTTGGTGAAGTAGATCTTTCAGGGTGGGATGTAATGGGCATTACTGTTTGGCATAATGTGTATTTGGCATTACTGTGTGCACAATGTGCTATTAGGGGCATTACTGTGTGACATAATATGTTGTATGTGGCATTACTGTGTGGCATAAGGTGTTGTATATGGCATTACAGTGTGGCATAATGTGTTGTATGTGGCATTACAGTGTGGCATAATGTGAAATAGGGGCATTACAGCATTGCATAAATTTGTTATAAGGGCTTTACTGTATGTCATTATGTGTTATACGTGGCATTATTGTGTGGCATGTGTAAGGGGCATTGCTGTGTGGCATAATGTGTTGTAAGGGGCATTCCGGTGTGGCATAATGTGTTGTAAGGGGCATTCCGGTGTGGCACACTGTGTTATAAGTGACATTACTTAGTGTGTCATAATGTGTAAGACACATTGCTGTAACATGTAACCACAAACCGTAAACGTCGTCTTTGGGTGTGTGTGATCTTTGGGTGGGGGGGGCGCCTAAAACTTTTTTGGCATGGGGGAGCAAAATTTATAGTTACTCCACTGCACACACACACACACACCTACACACACACACACACCACACACGTAACAAAGACAGCCACTGATGTCACTTTCATACACACTTTTGCACATTACTGAGGTTGATTCTAGAAGAACAGTGCTAACCACTGTTGCATATTGAAATTTTCTATAAACATCATCTCACCTTTCCTTGACACCTCAGCGATTTCCTGTATTAATAATCCATCCAATTCCTCCTCGTAGTCTTTAAAATATTTCTCATTAGTTTTGAGAGTTACCAAAAATTCTTAGGGCCTGATTCAGAGATGGACGCAATGTTGATGTCGGATGCAGTGAAGTGATTTTTTGCTACTGCGCATGCGTCAAAACTTCATTGTGCACGGGTAGCGATTGGTTGGTGACAGAGGTTGCAGAGAGGATTTATTTGCAAAGTGAGTGACAGGTATCAGTATTTGGGGGATGTGACGGGGAGTGGATATAAAAATGTGGGCGTGTCAGGATCATTTTCTGGGCATGCCCTAGTGTGCCTCTGCAAGCTCATATGCAGTTGGAGAGGCCCCGGCATCTTAAGAAAGTCGTTCTGTCTGAGACAGCATTGGCCAGTGGTTCTCAAACTCGGTCCTCAGGACACCACAGAAGTCACGTATTCCAGGTCACTCAGCAGGGGCACAGGTGTATCCATTACTCACTGACACAATTTAAAATATCCACAGGTGGAGCTAATTATTTCACTTGTGATTCTGTGAGGAGACCTGGAAAACATGCACTGTTTGGGGTCATGAGGACAAAGTTTGAGAACCTGTGGGATAAGCTTGCCTATAGATTTAATGTGCGACTGATGTTTCTGATGTTTTTGCTTTTGTACATAAGCGGTGGATGTGAGATACGGGAGGTGGGCATCTCTGTGCACAAGACGAAGGCTGAATCATTAGTATATTTTTGCTAGTCCGCTATGAACTACCTATGGGATCACAACAACAATGGGTATATGTGTGCATCTCTGAACCAGGCCTGTAATCCTACAGTAGCTGCAGTACCTTGTATGATCTAATTTGAATTAGGGGTGAGCGGGTTCGGATTTCTGAAATCCGAACCCCCCCGAGCCCCCCGATCCGAGTCCGATCCGAGACAGGCTCGACTTTTCCCGCCTGACTCGGATCTGAAATCGAGGCAAAACGTCATCTTCCCGCCTTCCGAGTCTCGCGGGTTTTGGATCCTATATAAGGTACCCGCGTCTGCGCCATTTTCTCACTCGGCTGTGGACAGTGAAGAGGGAGGGTGGGAGTTAGGGCTGGCTGGGCTGTGTAGTGTAGTGTAGTGTAGTGCAGAGAAGTGTTGTGTTGTGCTGTGCTGTGCTGCGCTGTGCTGCTGTTGTCCACTACTTCAAAGTCCATAGGGGCTGGCTGTGTTGTGCTGCTGTTGTTAATAGGGGCTGTGTCCACTACTTCAAAGTCCATAGGGGCTGGCTGGACTGTGTTGTGCAGTCAGTTGTCCATAGGGGCTGTGTCCACTCCAAAGTCCTGTGCAGTGTCCAAGTCCTAAAGGGGTGCTGTAGTGTTGTCCAGGGGGTGCTCTGTCCATCAGGGGTGCTCCACCCAAGTGCTAAAAAAATAATATTTTTTTGTGTTTGTGAATTGTGTGCGCAGTAGCCGCACGTGCATCAACAAAGTAGTGCCAAGCGTGCGACTGTGTCATAAGTAAAGGGCCGGTTGGCTTGACCGTTAAAGGGTGCTGTAACCCCCAAAGTACACTCCAGTCCAAACCAAAAAAAAAAATATTTTCTGTGTTTGTGAATTGTGTGCGCAGTAGCCGCACGTGCATCAACAAAGTAGTGCCAAGCGTGCGCCTGTGTCATAAGTAAAGGGCCGGCTGGCTTGACCGTTAAAGGGTGCTGTAACCCCCAAAGTACACTCCAGTCCAAACCAAAAAAAAAATATTTTCTGTGTTTGTGAATTGTGTGCGCAGTAGCCGCACGTGCATCAGCAAAGTAGTGCCAAGCGTGCGCCTGTGTCATAAGTAAAGGGCCGGCTGGCTTGACCGTTAAAGGGTGCTGTAACCCCCAAAGTACACTCCAGTCCAAACCAAAAAAAAAAATATTTTCTCTGTTTGTGAATTGTGTGCGCAGTAGCCGCACGTGCATCAACAAAGTAGTGCCAAGCATGCGCCTGTGTCATAAGTAAAGGGCCGGCTGGCTTGACCGTTAAAGGGTGCTGTAACCCCCAAAGTACACTCCAGTCCAAACCAAAAAAAAAATTATTTTCTGTGTTTGTGAATTGTGTGCGCAGTAGCCGCACATGCATCAACAAAGTAGTGCCAAGCGTGCGCCTGTGTCATAAGTAAAGGGCCGGCTGGCTTGACCGTTAAAGGCTGCTGTAACCCCCAAAGTACACTCCAGTCCAAACCAAATAAAAAATTATTTTCTGTGTTTGTGAATTGTGTGCGCAGTAGCCGCACGTGCATCAACAAAGTAGTGCCAAGTGTGCGCCTATGTCATAAGTAAAGGGCCGGATGGCTTGACCATTACAGGGTGCTGTAACCCCCAACGTACACTCCAGTCCAAACCAAAAAAATATATATTTTCTGTGTTTGTGAATTGTGTGCGCAATAGCCGCACGTGCATCAACAAGTAGTGCCAAGCGTGCGCCTGTGTCATAAGTAAAGGGCCGGCCGGCTTGACCGTTAAAGGGTGCTGTAACCCCCAAAGTACACTCCAGTCCAAACCAAAAAAAAATTATTTTCTGTGTTTGTGAATTGTGTGCGCAGTAGCCGCACGTGCATCAACAAGTAGTGCCAAGCGTGCGCCTGTGTCATAAGTAAAGGGCCGGCTGGCTTGACCGTTAAAGGGTGCTGTAACCCCCAAAGTACACTCCAGTCCAAACCAAAAAAAAAAATATTTTCTGTGTTTGTGAATTGTGTGCGCAGTAGCCGCACGTGCATCAACAAAGTAGTGCCAAGCGTGCGCCTGTGTCATAAGTAAAGGGCCGGCTGGCTTGACCGTTAAAGGCTGCTGTAACCCCCAAAGTACACTCCAGTCCAAACCAAATAAAAAATTATTTTCTGTGTTTGTGAATTGTGTGCGCAGTAGACGCACGTGCATCAACAAAGTAGTGCCAAGTGTGCGCCTGTGTCATAAGTAAAGGGCCGGATGGCTTGACCGTTACAGGGTGCTGTAACCCCCAAAGTACACTCCAGTCCAAACCAAAAAAAAAATTATTTTCTGTGTTTGTGAATTGTGTGCGCAATAGCCGCACGTGCATCATCAAGTAGTGCCAAGCGTGCGCCTGTGTCATAAGTAAAGGGCCGGCTGGCTTGACCGTTAAAGGGTGCTGTAACCCCCAAAGTACACTCCAGTCCAAACTAAAAAAAAAATTATTTTTGTGTTTGTGAATTGTGTGCGCAGTAGCCGCACGTGCATCAACAAGTAGTGCCAAGCGTGCGCCTGTGTCATAAGTAAAGGGCCGGCTGGCTTGACCGTTAAAGGGTGCTGTAACCCCCAAAGTACACTCCAGTCCAAACCAAAAAAATATATATTTTCTGTGTTTGTGAATTGTGTGCGCAGTAGCCGCACGTGCATCAACAAAGTAGTGCCAAGCGTGCGCCTGTGTCATAAGTAAAGGGCCGGCTGGCTTGACCGTTAAAGGGTGCTGTAACCCCCAAAGTACACTCCAAACCAAATAACAAAATATTTTTGCTGTGTTTGTGAATTGTGTGCGCAGTAGCCGCACGTGCATCAACAAAGTAGTGCCAAGCGTGCGCCTGTGTCATAAGTAAAGGGCCGGCTGGCTTGACCGTCAAAGGGTGCTGTAACCCCCAAAGTACACTCCAGTCCAAACCAAATAAAAAAATATTTTCTGTGTTTGTGAATTGTGTGCGCAGTAGCCGCACGTGCATCAACAAGTAGTGCCAAGCGTGCGCCTGTGTCATAAGTAAAGGGCCGGCTGGCTTGACCGTTAAAGGGTGCTGTAACCCCCAAAGTACACTCCAGTCCAAACCAAAAAAAAAAATATTTTCTGTGTTTGTGAATTGTGTGCGCAGTAGCCGCACGTGCATCAACAAAGTAGTGCCAAGCGTGCGCCTGTGTCATAAGTAAAGGGCCGGCTGGCTTGACCGTTAAAGGCTGCTGTAACCCCCAAAGTACACTCCAGTCCAAACCAAATAAAAAATTATTTTCTGTGTTTGTGAATTGTGTGCGCAGTAGATGCACGTGCATCAACAAAGTAGTGCCAAGTGTGCGCCTGTGTCATAAGTAAAGGGCCGGATGGCTTGACCGTTACAGGGTGCTGTAACCCCCAAAGTACACTCCAGTCCAAACCAAAAAAAAAATTATTTTCTGTGTTTGTGAATTGTGTGCGCAATAGCCGCACGTGCATCATCAAGTAGTGCCAAGCGTGCGCCTGTGTCATAAGTAAAGGGCCGGCTGGCTTGACCGTTAAAGGGTGCTGTAACCCCCAAAGTACACTCCAGTCCAAACTAAAAAAAAAATTATTTTTGTGTTTGTGAATTGTGTGCGCAGTAGCCGCACGTGCATCAACAAGTAGTGCCAAGCGTGCGCCTGTGTCATAAGTAAAGGGCCGGCTGGCTTGACCGTTAAAGGGTGCTGTAACCCCCAAAGTACACTCCAGTCCAAACCAAAAAAATATATATTTTCTGTGTTTGTGAATTGTGTGCGCAGTAGCCGCACGTGCATCAACAAAGTAGTGCCAAGCGTGCGCCTGTGTCATAAGTAAAGGGCCGGCTGGCTTGACCGTTAAAGGGTGCTGTAACCCCCAAAGTACACTCCAAACCAAATAACAAAATATTTTTGCTGTGTTTGTGAATTGTGTGCGCAGTAGCCGCACGTGCATCAACAAAGTAGTGCCAAGCATGCGCCTGTGTCATAAGTAAAGGGCCGGCTGGCTTGACCGTCAAAGGGTGCTGTAACCCCCAAAGTACACTCCAGTCCAAACCAAATAAAAAAATATTTTCTGTGTTTGTGAATTGTGTGCGCAGTAGCCGCATGTGCATCAACAAAGTAGTGCCAAGCATGCGCCTGTGTCATAAGTAAAGGGCCGGCTGGCTTGACGGTTAAAGGGTGCTGTAACCCCCAAAGTACACTCCAGTCCAAACCAAAAAAAAAATTATTTTCTGTGTTTGTGAATTGTGTGCGCAGTAGCCGCACGTGCATCAACAAAGTAGTGCAAAGCGTGCGCCTGTGTCATAAGTAAAGGGCCGGCTGGCTTGACCGTTAAAGGGTGCTGTAACCCCCAAAGTACACTCCAAACCAAATAAAAAAAATATTTTTGCTGTGTTTGTGAATTGTGTGCGCAGTAGCCGCACGTGCATCAACAAAGTAGTGCCAAGCGTGCGCCTGTGTCATAAGTAAAGGGCCGGCTGGCTTGACCGTTAAAGGGTGCTGTAAACCCCAAAGTACACTCCAGTCCAAACCAAAAAAAAAATTATTTTCTGTGTTTGTGAATTGTGTGCGCAGTAGCCGCACGTGCATCAACAAAGTAGTGCCAAGCGTGCGCCTGTGTCATAAGTAAAGGGCCAGCTGGCTTGACCGTTAAAGGGTGCTGTAACCCCCAAAGTACACTCCAAACCAAATAACAAAATATTTTTTCTGTGTTTGTGAATTGTGTGCGCAGTAGCCGCACGTGCATCAACAAAGTAGTGCCAAGCGTGCGCCTGTGTCATAAGTAAAGGGCCGGCTGGCTTGACCATTAAATGGTGCTGTAACCCCCAAAGTACACTCCAGTCCAAACCAAATAAAAAAATATTTTCTGTGTTTGTGAATTGTGTGCGCAGTAGCCGCACGTGCATCAACAAAGTAGTGCCAAGCGTGCGCCTGTGTCATAAGTAAAGGGCCGGCTGGCTTGACCATTAAAGGGTGCTGTAACCCCCAAAGTACACTCCAAACCAAATAACAAAATATTTTTTCTGTGTTTGTGAATTGTGTGCACTGTGGCTGTACGTGCATCAACAATGGAGCAGCGCCAAGCGTGCGCCTGTGTCCCATAAGTAAAGAACCAGCTGGCTCATTTCTTAAAGGGTGGTGTAACCCACAAAGTGCAATACTCTCCAGCAAAAATAAAAAACATTTTCTGTGTTTGTGTGCGCTTTAGCCGCACGTATATATCAATATAACATAAATGGAGGACCAAACTTTCTCCGATAAAAATAAAATAAGGAAAGATCAAAAACCACTTCCTCCTAGTGCTGTTGCTGCTGCTGGGAGTTGTTCATCATCCCAGAGAGGAAGCAGGAACATCACTACTTTTACTAAACAATTGACCCTTCAACAGTCCCTAGCGATGAGGATGAAGTACGACAGCAGTCATCCTGAAGCAAAACGTATAACTGAGGCCTTGACTGCTATGTTGGTGTTAGACGTGCGTCCAGTATCCGCCATTAGTGCAGTGGGATGTAGACAATTGATGTAGGTAGTGTGTCCCCGGTTCCAAATCCCATCTAGATTCCACCTGCATCCTCAAAGCAGCAGCGACAAGCGTGCGTCTGTCTGTTAAGGGTGGTGTAACCCTCAAAGTGCGCTCCATAAACAATAAAAATATTCTTCTTTTTTTTTCTGTCTTTGTGAAATGTGTGGGCGATGTAGCCGCACCTGCAGCCTTAAAGCAGCAGCGACAAGCGTGCGTCTGTCTGTTAAAGGGTGGTGACACCCTCAAAGTGTGCTACACAAACAATAAAAATATTGTTCTTTTTTTCTGTCTTTGTGAAATGTGTGGGCTGTAGCCACACCTGCATCCTCAAAGCAGCAGCGACAAGCGTGCGTCTGTCTGTTAAAGGGTGGTGACACCCTCAAAGTGTGCTACACAAACAATAAAAATATTGTTCTTTTTTTTTCTGTCTTTGTGAAATGTGTGGGCTGTAGCAGCACCTGCATCCTCAAAGCAGCAGCGACAAGCGTGCGTCTGTCTGTTAAAGGGTGGTGACACCCTCAAAGTGTGCTACACAAACAATAAAAATATTGTTCTTTTTTTTTCTGTCTTTGTGAATTGTGTGGGCTGTAGCCGCACTTGCATCCTCAAAGCAGCAGTGACAAGCGTGCGTCTGTCTGTTAAAGGGTGGTGTAACCCTCAAAGTGCTCCAAAAAATAAAAAACTATTTTTTTAATGTGTTTGTGACTTATGTGCGATGTAGCCGCACCTGCATCCTCAAAGCAGCAGCAACAAGCGTGCGTCTGTCTGTTAAAGGGTGGTGACACCCTCAAAGTGTGCTACACAAACAATAAAAATATTGTTCTTTTTTTTTCTGTCTTTGTGAATTGTGTGGGCTGTAGCCGCACTTGCATCCTCAAAGCAGCAGCGACAAGCGTGCGTCTGTCTGTTAAAGGGTGGTGTAACCCTCAAAGTGCTCCAAAAAATAAAAAACTATTTTTTTAATGTGTTTGTGACTTGTGTGCGATGTAGCCGCACTTGCATCCTCAAAGCAGCACCGACAAGCGTGCGTCTGTCTGTTAAAGGGTGGTGACACCCTCAAAGTGTGCTACACAAACAATAAAAATATTCTTCTTCTTTTTTCTGTCTTTGTGAATTGTGTGGGCTGTAGCCGCACTTGCATCCTCAAAGCAGCAGCGACAAGCATGCGTCTGTCTGTTAAAGGGTGGTGACACCCTCAAAAGTGTGCTACACAAACAATAAAAATATTCTTTTTTTTTCTGTCTTTGTGAATTGTGTGGGCTGTAGCTGCACTTGCATCCTCAAAGCAGCAGCGACAAGCATGCGTCTGTCTGTTGAAGGGTGGTGACACCCTCAAAGTGTGCTACACAAACAATAAAAATATTCTTCTTTTTTCTGTCTTTGTGAATTGTGTGGGCTGTAGCCGCACTTGCATCCTCAAAGCAGCAGTGACAAGCATGCGTCTGTCTGTTAAAGGGAGGTGTAACCCTCAAAGTGCGCTCCACAAACAATAAAAATATTCTTTTTTTTTCTGTCTTTGTGAATTGTCTGGGCTGTAGCCGCACTTGCATCCTCAAAGCAGCAGCGACAAGCATGCATCTGTCTGTTAAAGGGTGGTGTAACCCTCAAAGTGCTCCAAAAAATAAAAAACTATTTTTTTAATGTGTTTGTGACTTGTGTGCGATGTAGCCGCACTTGCATCCTCAAAGCAGCAGTGACAAGCGTGCGTCTGTCTGTTAAAGGGTGGTGACACCCTCAAAGTGTGCTACACAAACAATAAAAATATTGTTCTTTTTTTTTCTGTCTTTGTGAATTGTGTGGGCTGTAGCCGCACTTGCATCCTCAAAGCAGCAGCGACAAGCGTGCGTCTGTCTGTTAAAGGGTGGTGTAACCCTCAAAGTGCTCCAAAAAATAAAAAACTATTTTTTTAATGTGTTTGTGACTTGTGTGCGATGTAGCCGCACTTGCATCCTCAAAGCAGCAGCGACAAGCGTGCGTCTGTCTGTTAAAGGGTGGTGACACCCTCAAAGTGTGCTACACAAACAATAAAAATATTCTTCTTCTTTTTTCTGTCTTTGTGAATTGTGTGGGCTGTAGCCGCACTTGCATCCTCAAAGCAGAAGCGACAAGCGTGCGTCTGTCTGTTAAAGGGTGGTGACACCCTCAAAGTGCGCTCCACAAACAATAAAAATATTCTTCTTTTTTTTTCTGTCTTTGTGAAATGTGTGGGCTGTAGCCGCACCTGCATCCTTAAAGCAGCAGCGACAAGCGTGCGTCTGTCTGTTAAAGGGTGGTGACACCCTCAAAGTGTGCTACACAAACAATAAAAATATTGTTCTTTTTTTCTGTCTTTGTGAAATGTGTGGGCTGTAGCCACACCTGCATCCTCAAAGCAGCAGCGACAAGCGTGCGTCTGTCTGTTAAAGGGTGGTGACACCCTCAAAGTGTGCTACACAAACAATAAAAATATTGTTCTTTTTTTTTCTGTCTTAGTGAAATGTGTGGGCTGTAGCAGCACCTGCATCCTCAAAGCAGCAGCGACAAGCGTGCGTCTGTCTGTTAAAGGGTGGTGACACCCTCAAAGTGTGCTACACAAACAATAAAAATATTGTTCTTTTTTTTCTCTCTTTGTGAATTGTGTGGGCTGTAGCCGCACTTGCATCCTCAAAGCAGCAGCAACAAGCGTGCGTCTGTCTGTTAAAGGGTGGTGTAACCCTCAAAGTGCTCCAAAAAATAAAAAACTATTTTTTTTATGTGTTTGTGACTTATGTGCGATGTAGCCGCACTTGCATCCTCAAAGCAGCAGCGACAAGCGTGCGTCTGTCTGTTAAAGGGTGGTGACACCCTCAAAGTGTGCTACAGAAACAATAAAAATATTCTTCTTCTTTTTTCTGTCTTTGTGAATTGTGTGGGCTGTAGCCGCACTTGCATCCTCAAAGCAGCAGCGACAAGCGTGCGTCTGTCTGTTAAAGGGTGGTGACACCCTCAAAGTGTGCTACACAAACAATAAAAATATTCTTTTTTTTTCTGTCTTTGTGAATTGTGTGGGCTGTAGCTGCACTTGCATCCTCAAAGCAGCAGCGACAAGCATGCGTCTGTCTGTTGAAGGGTGGTGACACCCTCAAAGTGTGCTACACAAACAATAAAAATATTCTTCTTCTTTTTTCTGTCTTTGTGAATTGTGTGGGCTGTATCCGCACTTGCATCCTCAAAGCAGCAGTGACAAGCATGCGTCTGTCTGTTAAAGGGAGGTGTAACCCTCAAAGTGCGCTCCACAAACAATAAAAATATTCTTTTTTTTTCTGTCTTTGTGAATTGTCTGGGCTGTAGACGCACTTGCATCCTCAATGCAGCAGCGACAAGCGTGCGTCTGTCTGTTAAAGGGTGGTGACACCCTCAAAGTGTGCTACACAAACAATAAAAATATTGTTCTTTTTTTTTCTGTCTTTGTGAATTGTGTGGGCTGTAGCCGCACTTGCATCCTCCAAGCAGCAGTGACAAGCGTGCGTCTGTCTGTTAAAGGGTGGTGTAACCCTCAAAGTGCTCCAAAAAATAAAAAACTATTTTTTTAATGTGTTTGTGACTTGTGTGCGATGTAGCCGCACTTGCATCCTCAAAGCAGCAGCGACAAGCGTGCGTCTGTCTGTTAAAGGGTGGTGACACCCTCAAAGTGTGCTACACAAACAATAAAAATATTCTTCTTCTTTTTTCTGTCTTTGTGAATTGTGTGGGCTGTAGCCGCACTTGCATCCTCAAAGCAGCAGCGACAAGCATGCGTCTGTCTGTTAAAGGGTGGTGACACCCTCAAAGTGTGCTACACAAACAATAAAAATATTCTTTTTTTTTCTGTCTTTGTGAATTGTGTGGGCTGTAGCTGCACTTGCATCCTCAAAGCAGCAGCGACAAGCATGCGTCTGTCTGTTAAAGGGTGGTGACACCCTCAAAGTGTGCTACACAAACAATAAAAATATTCTTTTTCTTTTTTCTGTCTTTGTGAATTGTGTGGGCTGTAGCCGCACTTGCATCCTCAAAGCAGCAGTGACAAGCATGCGTCTGTCTGTTAAAGGGTGGTGTAACCCTCAAAGTGCGCTCCACAAACAATAAAAATATTCTTTTTTTTCTGTCTTTGTGAATTGTCTGGGCTGTAGCCGCACTTGCATCCTCAAAGCAGCAGTGACAAGCGTGCGTCTGTCTGTTATAGGATTACATCGGTGACAGCATCCAAGTAGGCATGTCAGACAGTCCGTACCTGTACTGGCAGGAAAAAAAAGCAATTTGGAGGTCCCTGTACAAACTGGCTCTATTTTACCTGAGTTGCCCCCCCTCCAGTGTGTACTCCGAAAGAGTGTTTAGTGCAGCCGGGAACCTTGTCAGCGAATGGTGTAGAAGGTTGCTTCCGCAAAATGTGGAGAAGATGATGTTCATAAATTGAATTATCAACTCTTCCAGGGAGACCAGCCTCCAGAACGTACAGAGGGACCTGTGGTTGTGGATTCCAGCGGGGACGAATTAATACTCTGTGAGGATGAGGATGTACACAACACTGAAGAGGGTGAGGAATCGGTGGATGAGGAGGATGAGGACGACATCTTGCCTCCGTAGAGCCAGTTTGTGCAGGGACAGATTAATTGCCAGCTTGTTTTGTGGGGGCCCAAACGAACCAATCATTTCAGCCACAGTCGTGTGGCAGACCCTGGCGCTGAAATGTTTGGTTTGTTAAAGTGTGCATGTCCTGTTTATACAACATAAGGGTGGGTGGGAGGGCCCAAGGACAATTCCATCTTGCACCTCTTTTTTTCTTTGCATTATGTATAGTTTGGGGCCTAGTTTTTCAAACTGCCATCCTGTCTGCAACTGCAGTGCCACTCCTAGATGGACCACGTGTTTGTGCCGCCCACTCATATCTCTTAGCATAGTCATCCAGCTACCTCGGTGCTACCTTTTGGACATAAAAACACTATTGTGAGGTGTGAGGTGTTCAGAATAGACTGGAAATGAGTGGAAATTAAGGTTATTGAGGTTAATAATAGCATAGGAGCAGAAAAACCCACAAATTCTGTGATTTTAGCTGTTTTTATGCTTTTTTTCAAAAAAATACAGATCCAAAACACAAAACCCAGAACCCAAAACACGGAAGGGTGGTTTTGGCAAAACCAATCCAGATCCAAAACACGAAGAAAGATCCAGATCCAAAACCAAAACACGAAAAGTGGCCGGTGCACACCCCTAGTTATTACACTGCATGTTTATCTGTGTATTACTGCATTGTATCTGCGTGTTGTTGCAGTGCATGTTTATCTTTGTATTACTGCATTGTATCTGCGTGTTGTTGCACTGCATGTTTATCTTTGTATTACTGCACTGTATCTGCGTGTTATTACACTGCATGTTTATCTGTGTATTACTGCACTGTATCTGCGTGTTATTATACTGCATGTTTATCTGTGTATTACTGCATTGTATCTGCGTGTTATTACACTGCATGTTTATCTGCATATTACTGCACTGTATCTGCGAGTTATTGCAGTGCATGTTTATCTGTGTATTACTGCAATGTATCTGCGTGTTACTGCACTGTACCTGCGAGTTATTGCAGTGCATGTTTATCTGCGTATTACTGCACTGTATCTGCATGTTATTACACTGTATGTTTATCTGTGTATTACTGCACTGTATCTGCATGTTATTACACTCCATGTTTATCTGTGTATTACTGCACTGTATCTGCGTGTTATTACACTCCATGCTTATCTGTGTATTACTGCACTGTATCTGCGTGTTATTACACTCCATGTTTA
The DNA here is from genome assembly GCA_031769625.1 of Taudactylus pleione. NCBI lineage: Eukaryota > Metazoa > Chordata > Amphibia > Anura > Myobatrachidae > Taudactylus > Taudactylus pleione. The sequence continues at coordinate 4,210,064 of JAUIMM010000104.1, read as the reverse complement.
TCTGTGTATTACTGCACTGTATCTGCATTTTATTACACTCCATGTTTATCTGTGTATTACTGCACTGTATCTGCGAGTTATTGCAGTGCATGTTTATCTGTGTATTACTGCACTGTATCTGCGAGTTATTGCAGTGCATGTTTATCTGTGTATTACTGCACTGTATCTGCGAGTTATTGCCTTGCACTATGTTTATCTATGTGCTGCTGCATTGTATCTGTGTGTGATTACCTTGCACTGCATGTTTATCTGTGTATTCCTGCACTGTATCTGCATGTTATTGCCTTACACTGCATGTTTATCTATGTATTGCTGCATTGTATCTGTGTGTGATTGCCCTGCATGTTTATCTGTGTATTCCTGCACTGGAACCTGTGTGTTATTGCCCTGCCTGTTTAAGTGTGTATTGCTGCACTGTATATGCATGTCATTACCTTGCACTGCATGTTTATTTGTGTACTGCTGCTTTGTATCTGTGAGTTATTACTGTGTCTCTGTATTAGAGCATTTGAGTTCATGTATGTGTGTTTTACTGCAGCGTGTGTCATAAGGAGGGATCAGTTACTGAAGTGAAGAGTTGATGCTGTCTGGTTAAATAAATAGTCTGTTGACTGTACAGTTATATAATTGTATAATTTCCTCCATAGACTTGTCTCCTACTCTGGATCTACTGCTGCTTCCTTTTATTTTCAATCAGCAGTATCTCACTGTTCAGGTATATGATTATACAAACATTTCTCGGCAATGCAAGAACTACAGTATCAACAACTCAAAACACTACATACAGTAAATTGGATACTGTATAATAAAAATTAGTGAGTAAAAATAATATTGTGTATTTAATATAATGATAATGCCAACACAATTGTTTACTGTTGCAACAAGTGCACTCTAAATATATTATTATAGTTATTACTATAGATATTATTTTCATTATTATTACTATCAATGATTTTACATTTCGGCTAATCAGGATATGTTCCATAAAAAACACTTGTCAGGGACACTGTGAATGTGTCTGCAAAATGAACCTACAGTATTGGACGTCATGCTGCTAATGTTTTCTGGGTTACACTAATCCAATAACTCTATCCTTTTGTTATGAAGTCCGCACGACAGTTAGCAGCTTCTGTCAAGCTTAGTTATATCAGCATAATGCATAATATTCCTAATAGCAAGAACAATACTTGCAGGAAAGCTTTTAGTTTGAATCATATTACAATAAATTGTACTGTACACTGTGTCTCCATTAATTGTCTTCAATCCTAAGGTAACATTGTTTCAGATTAATGCAACATGAGCTCTTGTTTGCACTTAAAACATTTCAAAGACGTATCTGCCTCATTGTTCGGAGGATTAAACGTGCCATCCTAATGCAGTACCTGTCAGAATAGAGAATTGTTCTGTTACTGTAGTCTTCTGCTCATTAATACAACTGCACTAAGCCGAGGTGGTCACCAACCTTTTTAATGGAGCTATTTCTCACATTAAATAAAAACAGAAATACGTAACAATATCGCTTGAATGCAATTAGAGAAATCATAGCTAAAATAAAGCAGCTCAGTAATATATCTACTAATAAAACAAGAGTGGACATTGTATTGTATATATTAATTGTTTTAGAGATAAGTTGTGTGCTCTATATTTAAGTATGGATTGGTATTATTACTTAAGTCACCCATAGTTTTATTATCTTAAACACCACTCTTAAGTTTAACTTAACTAATAATTAAAACACAGACAACTGTATAGAATTGGAAAAAGAGGTCACAGCCAAATGTATTAAGATCGAATTAGAATTTAAATTAATCCTGGTGGCAAAAAAGCAGTGCTACCTCAGTCTACAGCTAATAATAATTGTTCCATTACCAAAAATGGGGTGGAGTTAACGCCCCGTGCGCAAACCATCATGGGTAGTACCACCTCCCCTTAACTAGCACAGTGCTGGTCCCTCCCTAGGATGAAGACCTGGTCCTCCCCTAAAGTAGTAACCGACTCACCTCTCTCAAAGGAGGAATGCTAGCCAAGCTCAGCTGCGCTAAATTGAGCCGCCGAGGAGCACTGCTTTCCGCCCGCTGAGCCTCACCTGCTGGAAGAAAAAACATGATATATTCCAACGAATAATTATTGGTACAAACCAATTTCTCAATATGCTCTCACAAACTGCAAAGAGGAAGTTGACTCCTCCTCCAGCCTTAATATACTACTGCTAAACCCCACCTCAACGGGGCAGCTAATAGGCTACAATTAAATGACTGACAACTGACTTTTACCAATTACAAACTATCAACAAAAAAACAGCTCTAACTCGTACTGTACCCAATAAAAAAGAGTGTGCTTATATCTTCTCAAGCTTACTCAAGCATTCAAATATTTTTATTTCCCTACATGTTAAATTTGTGCATCCTTGCACTATGAACATCCTGCTGTTACTGCAAACAGGTATTAAATCCACATGTCTCTGTACAGTGTATAAGAATGGATATGTTTTGTGCTCTTTTTGCAGTAAAAGTTTGGAAGTTTTCAGTGGTGTTACTGGTTAATGGAATACTGTGTAGCAAGTACATAATATATCATGGACATTGAAGGAAGAATGTACTGCAGTAATATTGTTGTCATCTGTACCATCATGGTATATTTATTAGGCGCCACAGATCCTGTAGTGTTGGACTGGCATTTTACAGTCTCCCATTAGAACGCTCTCAATCTTCAATTGTCTACTTTCAGTTTTCGGAGTTTGCTTCCGAGAATGAAAACCATCTTCAGATGGTGCTGATTCCCGGAGCCCCGCTTCCTCCAATGGGAAGAAGTTCCGGGGTTGCGAAGAGGGATTTGAGCAGATTCCTCCACTGCCTCTGCACAGAGCAACCTTTGACTGTGTGCATGAGTGACCTCAGGTCACATATATGCAGAAGCAGTGGCGTAACTACTGTGGGTGCAGGGGGTGCGGCTGCTATGGGGCCCGGATCAACCCAGGGCCCAGCCCTCCCCCTACACCTACGGTGCCAGGCTTCTGTCCACGGCCCTTCCCTCCACACCTTCCTCACTCCCCCATCACTCTCCTCACTCCCCTCTACTCCACTTACATACTCCGTGGTCTTGGCCCCCCCGCACGTGGTCGCGTCTTCCCAGTCAGCTCCGCCTCCGGCTCTCCCCATTGACTGATTCTGGGAGAAGGCTTGGTTGCCTCCTCCCAGCATCAGTCAGTGAGATGGAACCAACCGGGAGAGAAGGCACAGCGCGGCCATGGATCAGGTAAGTCGGGGAGTGAGGAGGGTGCGGGGGGGGGGGCTCAGGCCAAGGGGGGTCCATGGGACAGGGGAGGTAGGCTGATAGGGAGGGGCGCAGGCTGAGAGGGGGGCCTGTAAACATTTTTGCTATGTGGCCCCCATAGGTTAAGTTATGCCCCTGTGTAGAAGGCTGGCACAGTCTGGTAAGTAACACTGCTACTGTAGTAGCAGCATAGGCGAAACTAATAGGTGATCTTGGTGTGCACTGAACCACCCATTAGGCAGATAGCCAGTAATTAAATTTAATTACTGCTCTCCCGCCTCAGGCAAGGGTTAACATGCCCGTCCTGGACCAGGAGGACAAGGCCTACCCAGCAGCTCCACCTCCATCCTTTCCTACCTTCTAATCAATGAGCCTCTGGCTGTTAATGCGTGATGACGTCACACTGCTCGCGCTCCCTGTGTGTGCCTATGAAGAGCACACCTACTAGGAATAAACATCTCACTAGCACAACGATGATGTTCATGAGAGTGAGTCTTAGAGACTCCGCAGTGTGACTGAGTGACAGAGGACCAGTCAGCTTTAAGGACTGCTTACAGCTAACTGGGAAGAATAAAAGCGTTTAGAGATAAATATCTGAAAACTGTACATTGGCTCCATTGTTGATGTTTGGCCCTCAAGAAGAAATATGTATATTTTAAATGTAAGTATGTATTGGTTCTATTAGTGTTATTTCAAACTGAATGTTTTTTTTTTTGTTAACCTACCGAAAAAGTTTGACATGGTAGTATTTTGATGTATGTGTTGTATGTATATATATATATATATTAGGGATGTGCAGGCTCGGATAGGTTCGAGTTTGCACGTGGAGTTCGGATTTTTCCCTCCAAAAAAACGGAACTCAGAACGAGGCAAAACGTCATCTTACATGGACGAACATCATCATTCCTGGACAAAAGACCAGGAATGATGATGTTCGTCCATGTAAGATGACGTTTTGCCTCGTTCTGAGTTCCGTTTTTTTGGAGGGAAAAATCCGAACTCCACGTGCAAACTCGAACCTATCCGAGCCTGCACATCCCTAATATATATATATATATATATATATATATAATTTATCTGCTATAATGTGATGTCACATTGTCAATAATTGTTGAATTTAGGGATTGTTTAATTGCATATATCTATGGTCCAGCGCATGTATGTGTTATTTACTCCTGGCTTGTGTTCCAGAGTGGAATGCAGAACGCATTGCCATATGTTCGCGATAGAGCTGCTTAGCCATTTTCTTCTCTGGTATGGGGTGCGGGAGCTGCTTTATGCGGCGTCAAGCCCCACCTATGTAGAACTGCCCATGGGCCTCTCTGTGAATATGTAAGGGCTGGTTAAACTTACAAGCTTTAAAATATCTGGCTCCATAAGGATGATGCAGCACTTGCAGTTATACGTTCCGTAGTGGAACACATGCAATTAGTTCAAAGATTATATTTACCTTGTTGAAAATGCTCAGGGTGAGTTCTAGCATTGGTGAATGAAGGATATATCTTTGGAATAAGCTATGTATTAATTTATTAATTTAGTTTACTCATATCTGGCTTCATTCTGAGGTGGACGCAGAAGTGCATGCAGCAGCCTCTATTGGTGGTCGACCACCTGCAACTTTATGCAAATGCTGCTACAAACTTCTTTCCCGGTGTACACCTGTGTGGCCGAGTGTGCAAGTTCTGAGACACCCACTTTCAGTGTCTGTACACACAATAATACAGTACTGATTGGTGAGTCCTTATATGTAGCATTGATCGCACCAATGAAACTTGCACCAGCCATGTAGCAAGTGCAGTTTCTCCATCTGTCCATTTCCTCATGTCTGAGGCTGTGAACGCAGTCGATTTTCACTCCCATAATATGCCCCATTTTTGTGTGCACTACCAGCCAACTCCCAGCTACCGCCCAGGAATATCCATCACTTTTCAACAATATTTCTGATACCATCTGATCCAATCGCAACAACGCCTCTGTGTGTACACTCTGTGAATTGCAGGCATTGAAGGGGTTGTCAGAAAGTCTTGCACTGCACAGTTGCAAGAAATCGCTCAACTCTGAACATCAGCATTCCATGTGGCTCAGAATAAGGCCCATTGTGCCATTATGAGGCAATGACACACCTGGCGTGCATATCTACTATCTAAGAGCAAAACATTGACCATTTGGGGAAAATCTATAGCATAATATGGCCAATACTGACATGACAGTTACCAGGCAAATTTCTCTAAAATGCTCAAAAATGGGGCAAATAAGGTGGGGCAAGTATATGGGGATAAATGATAGGTATCTGGGGGTGCTGCATTTATGGGAAAGTGTTTTTGAACTTGCTGATGTGAGTTAAAAGGTTTTTACCAACATTTTGCAAACTTGTATAAAAACACTGAATAAGGACATTAAATACAATTTCCTGTACCCCAAAATTCAGACTTTAATTTCCTGAAAAACACTTTCTGTCTATCATTTCTCCACCAATACTAAAAAATAAAAAAATCAACCATTTGAAACCATTTAAGAACCTCCAGTACTTTGCTGAAGGCCAATAACCACCTTCTAATACTGTTCTGCTATGTTACTTGACACTTTTGGTGGTTTAAGGGTAGAAATGAGCGGTTCAGTTTTACTGAAATATGTTCGGATCTCAAAAACGGCATCATATTGACTATCCGACTCTCAGGTGTTTTGGAATTGTTGAAATCCTGCCTATCGTTATCCCTACACCAGGAGCCTGATGCCTGGCATACCGAACGAAAGTAAACTGGGAGGTGGGCGTGGACAGCCACGAGGGGGGAGGGTTAGGTTAGGGGCTCCTGGGGGGACTTAGGGGTAGGAACCCCCCGGGAGGGTTAGGGTTAGGCTAGAGGAAGGGGGATTAGGGTTAGTCATCCCCGGGGGTGTGGGGGGGCAGGGGTTAGGCACCCCCCCCAGGAGGGATAGGTTTAGGCACTTAAGGGGGGGTTAGCGTTAGACACTAGGGGGTATGTTAGAGTTAGGCACCCCTAAGGGATGGTTAAGGGGGGAGAGGGTTAGGTATAGTTAGTTAACTTACCTGGTGGGATCTTTCCTGCTGCCGGTCTTCCGGCGTCGGGATTTGAACCGCCGGACATAAGTCCGGCAGTCATTCATACCGATCCCAACCTCACAGGAAGTCAGAAAGAGCCAGTGACACCAACTATAAAGCAAAATTAAACTTAACATTATCCTATGTATTTTATCTCTGTATTCTGGGATGATGAGTTAAAGCAATAGAGCAACATAAAGCAACACTGACTGAAGGTTCAGTTTTGGGGGCGTTTTGTTCCTGAATGCATGGAATATCATCTGAATCCATGAACCACCAATGGAGCAGCTAGGCTTGCTGATGTGTTTGTGAAAATACAGACTCAGTAATGCTCAGCTAGACATAGCATCCAGCCAAAGCTTCAGAAGTAATTCACCACTCTCAAGCAACCAATCAGACTTTGCAGACTAATCTTTGACATGTGGTAATGTGTAAATTCCTGTTAAACAATCATTGAATCTCCCATTGCTAATGTCATCACCAATATATCATACCCTCAAGACAATTTCACAAGACAATATGAACTCTCAGCATACCTAGTGGAATGTCTCCCAAAAACAGGTAACATCATATAGGTGTGTTACTCGGCTCATTACACCGTCCTTAGTTCTTGGTTCAGAAGGAGAAATTATGTTGCAGACAAAAAAGGTGTTGCAAAACATTTTGTTTTTTAAGCCCATTTAATTGCATCATGAATCCTGTCCCCTCAACAACAGATTCTACATGGGAAACCTTGGTAACATTAGCAACAAGACAGAATTAGAATAGTCTTGTATACTATATATCTCTATGAAGTGTGTGGGTTTCATAGATGCAACTGATGCATTTCTATAGTCAGAATGATATAATTTAAATACTCATAATAACTACATATCATACTGCTGTCAGAGATGGTGATATTTTAATCTAATAATGCTGATCCTACCTAGAAGATTTACAAAGACTGGGCAGGCTACAAAACTATTGTCTAATTCCTCATCAGTAAAGTGCTGACATTACTCACTTACTAAAAATACAAAAATAAATTCCTATAATAGAGTGGTCTGGGCAATTTGCATTGTCGCATTATTTTTTTTTCTAGATATTCAATTTTTTTTTTAACTTCCAGATTACAAACTCATTTGAATAGAGACTGTATTAGTTTTGCTGAATTTGTACAATCCATAATGATATTACTGCAGGCTATGTAACACAAGTGTGATCTTGTCCCATGTTCTAGCGAAATGATCTCCTGCTTCCAGATTATATGCTTACTGTACTGTATGTGGCAGAAGTTATAGTCCTGTATATATATAGTTATTCCGCCACAATGTAGGATTGCACACATACACTCTGTAGAATACTGTGCAGTACCTCAACAATGCCAATTTTCTTGAACAACTCTATGGAGTGCGGGAAACAATTAGGGATATTTTGGGGCTGCACCCACTCTGTGGAATACCCTCCCATGCACAGTAAGACTTTCCTTTAGTTTCCCAACCTTCAAGTGTTCCCTGAAAACTCACTGAACTACCCACTTAACCTGCATAAGCTATCCTACCCAATTACATGCCCACTATATAGTCCACACATATCTCTATATATTTTATCTTTCTTCACTTTCACATTCCCTTTGTGACTGGATAATACAGCACACCTAGAACCTCTGCAATCAGCTGGACCCTTATGCAATAGGTAGCATCTATCTTTGTGTATTACTGCCTATTTACTTACAGAATGTAAGCTTTCGAGCAGGCCTCTCATACCTCTATTATGGGTCTGTTATTACCCAGTCTTGTTTTATTACTATTTGTTCCCATTTGTAAAATGCAACAGAATATACTGCACTATTTAAGTAACTGATAATAATAATAATAATAATAATAATAACAATAACCAGAGCCAGCCCTATGCATAGACATTCTAAGCAAATGCCTAGGGCACCTGGAATGCCTTAGTGGCATCCCACGGTTCTGCGCCTGCACAATAATGACGGAGCTGCCAGGTGGGTGCAGCTCTCAGCACAAAATAAGCTTCTGCACAAGTGCCCAGCTGCGACCACTCCTCCCATGGGCCTCCACCTCCTCCTCTATTAGCCATCGCTGCCCAGCGCCAATCATCAAGTAGAAGCCACTGCACTGCAGCAGCGATGGATCCACTATATATATATATATATATATATATATATTAATATATATATATAGAGAGAGAGAGAGCAGGAGAGAGAGTTCAAAAATCACAGGCACTCACCAGGTTCCTTTATATATGAAAAGCAGATTTTTATTTCTTACTTGTCACAGGTCATATACCAAAAAGTGCTGTAGAATCTTTAAACATTTTTGGACAAGTCCTTCATCAGGAAACACAGCAGTTCACAAAAGACAGCATATGCAACACACCAAACACCTACAACAAGTGAGACCATGCCCCCTGGGCCCCATATGTACCCACTCGGTCAATCAAAGACAGGTGTCAACATAATTAAACTCATTATGACCTCATTTCCAGACCAGTGTTAAACCCTAATTGTTCTCTTGTGTAGTACAAAGTAGATCACCTACTTCATGGCTCACTATAGCGGTGATCAGCTTTCATATTTCAATGAAAAACAAAATCACCACATCACTTCCTGCAGTGACAGCAGTCCAAGTGACTGTCATCGCGGTCTGAGTACCTCCCTGGAGCCCACACTGTCGCAATGTATGCACTCCAACGAGGAGGCAATACATCCCGTCCGACCAAAGCAGCAACAACACACTTCCACTTTCCACTAAAATGTTTGCAGGGGATGTGGTGATTCAGCCAGATCAGTGAGAACGTAGTGCTGTGTTCCACAGAGCCGTATACAACAGGAGTCACAGTGTTATACAGCCCCCTAAATCAGAGGAAATAGACAATGGGTAATCAGGGCCAGAGGTGCAGGTAAATACAAATGTATCACCATAAAAACAGCTATGAGTGGCCGAATAGAAATATACATTACTCACACCAATCACTAGAAATAATATACAACAAATAACATTATTACACATAAATAAGAACATTTAAAAAAAAATGTAAAAAATGTTGAGTATTGAAAAAACAAATATACAAATTATTAAAAAAATATGAAAAAAAAATCTAAAATAAAATTTTCACCGCAAAATAATGTTGAGCGTATTGTATTCATTAAGCCCATGGGGCACAACAGTTCCAAGTGAGAATATCCACTTTGCCTCCAGCTTCTTAAGTAATAATGCCTGACCACCTCCAAGGTAGTATTTGGGTACCCAATCAATAATTGATGTGCCTGCATAAGCTGGAAACACATTGGACCCCATAGCAGTGCCGGCTAATTGAATAAAATATTCACACTGGTACATAAAGTGAATGCTCACCAAAATGAATCCAAGAGATTAAGTATGAGCTCAGCCAGGGGGACTTGTGATTCAGAGCACATCAACAGTTTAAAGCGCATACAGTGCGACAGCATGCGCTCTAGGGAGGTACTCGGACCGCGATGAGAGTCACATGGACTGCTGTCATTGCAGGTAGTGATGTGGTAATTTTATTTTTCATTGAAATATGAAAGCTGATCTTGGCTACAGTGAGCCATGAAGCATTTAATATGTGATCTACTATGTGCTAAACAGGAGAATGATTAGTGGTTAACATTGGTCTGGAAATTAGGTCATAATGAGTTTAATTATGTTAACACCTGTCTTTGATTGACCGAGTGGGTACACATGGGGCCCGGGGGCATGGTCTCACTTGCTTTAGGTGTTAGGTGTGTTGCAAATGCCATCTATTGTGCACTGCTGTGTTTCCCAATGAAGGACTGTTGGAGTCCAAAAATGTTTGAAGATCTTACAGCGCTTTTTGGTATATGACCTGCAACATGTAAGAAATAAAAATCTGTCCTGATTTCTGAACCCTCTATATATGACGTCCTCATAGCAGGATGTGGGATAACACACCAGTCGGTGGAATACTGTTGGAAATGTGGGTACAGCCTATATATGGAGATTTTATATATATATATATATATATATATATATATATAAATGTATTGGTGGTGGGATTATCTGCTAGTGGGCACCAGACAAAATCTTGCCTAGGGCACCAAATTGCTAGGGACGGCTCTAATAATAACAAATAAATAACAATAGTAATAATAATAGTAGCAAAGTGCCACCATTCTGACCATTCCTAAGGCTAATTGGCATTATTGATGGCAATGGAGACACCCCATAGACTGCTGTTGCCTATATTTAATTTTTTTCCTTCCTTACTGTTTTCCATGTACTTTGGAGAAGCCTAGAAGTACATTTCGAGCATCCCCCAGAGTGCGTAATTCCTATGACTCAACCACAACAATTGAATTTTTTTCTGAGCAGAATAGCAGTGTTATTGTCTCACAATTCAGCGCAGCCATCGCCATTTACTTTGAGTTTTCCAGACAACATTATTAATCTGAAATCTGTATACAGTACATTGCTGATATCATACAACATAGCCAAAACATTCTCTATTAACTTTATCACTCTCCAGGGCTTAATACATCTCCCCCTTGATGGCTAATTGGTTTATCCACCTATGGTCACCAATGACGTAAAGGATCCTTTACTTACTAAAGCTTTACTTTTATTTAATTTCTTCTATGGTACAGTATATTGAATTCACTATGACAGATAATACCGCTTCCCCTGCAATAACATATTCAGGACTTGGCACATTTTCCTCCCTGCCGTGTGCCAGCTAATTAATCCAGTTCCTGTTTGGCTGATAAAGTAGATACGTTCTTTTCCTTTTTGTAACCTTTATAGCATTTGACAGTTTGTTTTATCCCCAAAAGATCAATTCTTGAGTAGTGTTCTTATATCTATATATATATATATATATATATATATATATATTTCTATTTTAAAAAAGAAAAGTGAGACAAAACATTAAGCGATCATTTTTTTTTCTCAGTTGCATATATTTTGTTTCTAGCTTTTGTACATATGCAGTCATTTGCTTGTTTCTGCACATTTGTCTTGTGCTTTTCTCTATGCCTTCTGGACAGATCTCACAGAAAGATTGCCATTCCCTGTGCTGTAATGATGACAAGTGGAACATACCTGAATTTCACTAGATAAATCACTGTTAGAACAGAAATTATTAGAAAAAAATGACCATAAAGCAGAATTTTGTTATTATATTTTAATAAGGGTTTCCTAGAACATGCAAAGTTAAAGGCATTCTGTAAAATAAAAGTGTAATTTTATTTATATATATATATACTGTAGATGTGCACCCTTTAGCCAGCTCTCCCCAGCAGCATTACATTTTTGTACTTGTACTGTTATTCTGTCACTGCTTAATAGGGGGTGAGACTCAACACCATATGTACAGCACCAAAAATAATCACAAAATAACCTGCAGGAACACCATACAAATGGTTCACCACAGCAACATGCTACGGTACGACTGCGCACCAGCCGCAGCAACTGCTTCCATCCCTGTTGGCTGCTGCCTCCTAAATTTTGCGTTGTGGAGTTTTTACTGCTGTTATTGCCAATAGATAAGTCTTCCCTATGATTGCTATAGTACACCTGGCTACAATTAGGCTCAAGCCGTGTCGATCTTTACACTTGCTTACAAATAAACATTGCTATGAACAAAGCAATATAAGTACAAATAGAAACACTGCTAACAGCACTTTTTGCATCACAATTAAATACCTCGTGCCTAGTACACAAGAAATTTCATTAGATTTTAGAGGACTTCTGTACATTTCAGATAGGAATTTCCCAAACTTGCTTTTGGTAAAGTATAATTGACCTCAGTGCTTTGCAAATGGACATTCCCTACCCAACAGTTAAAAAAAAAATATAAAGTAATGTTTAGGTACTGTATATCATTACCACTGCCGTCTTTCAGCAGAAAGGTGGTGCTCAATAGATTGTGTTGTGTCTACATCATGGATACATGACTCGGTTTATTAAAAAGTCTACAAAACCATTCTGCAAAATTTGGGGGTCTTGGGATTTATTTAATGATGTGGTAAAATCTGGAAATTTTTCTTTCTATCTTTACCTTGTTTTGGATTTTCCATCATTCTTCACCAAATTAATACCAAGTCAGCCCATGATTTAGTTATAGAATTTTGTTTACTGCTTTTTTTTACAAATATGCTATATAAATACTAGGGGTGAGCGGGTTCGGATTTCTGAAATCCGAACCCCCCCGAGCCCCCCCGATCCGAGTCCGATCCGAGTCAGGCTCGACTTTTCCCGCCTGACTCGGATCTGAAATCGAGGCAAAACGTCATCATCCCGCCTTCCGAGTCTCGCGGGTTTTGGATCCTATATAAAGTACCCGCGTCGGCGGCATTTTCTCACTCGGCTGTGGACAGTGAAGAGGGAGGGTGGGAGTTAGGGCTGGCTGTCCCAGTCCTAAAGGGGTGCTGTAGTGTTGTCCAGGGGGTGCTCTGTCCATCAGGGGTGCTCCCCCCAAGTGCTAAAAAAATAATATATTTTCTGTGTTTGTGAATTGTGTGCGCAGTAGCCGCACGTGCATCAACAAAGTAGTGCCAAGTGTGCGCCTGTGTCATAAGTAAAGGGCCGGCTGGCTTGACCGTTAAAGGGTGCTGTAACCCCCAAAGTACACTCCAGTCCAAAACAAAAAAATATATATTTTCTGTGTTTGTGAATTGTGTGCGCAGTAGCCGCATGTGCATCAATAAAGTAGTGCCTAGCGTGCGCCTGTGTCATAAGTAAAGGGCCGGCTGGCTTGACCATTAAAGGGTGCTGTAATCCCCAAAGTACACTCCAGTCCAAACCAAAAAAATATATATTTTCTGTGTTTGTGAATTGTGTGCGCAGTAGCCGCACGTGCATCAACAAAGTAGTGCCAAGCGTGCGCCTGTGTCATAAGTAAAGGGCCGGCTGGTTTGACCATTAAAGGGTGCTGTAACCCCCAAAGAACACTCCAGTCCAAAACAAAGAAATATATATTTTCTGTGTTTGTGAATTGTGTGCGCAGTAGCCGCACGTGCATCAACAAAGTAGTGCCAAGCGTGCGCCTGTGTCATAAGTAAAGGGCCAGCTGGCTTGACCATTAAAGGGTGCTGTAACCCCCAAAGTACACTCCAGTCCAAACCAAAAAAATATATATTTTCTGTGTTTGTGACATGTGCGCAGTAGCCGCACGTGCATCAACAAAGTAGTGCCTAGCGTGCGCCTGTGTCATAAGTAAAGGTCCGGCTGGCTTGACCATTAAAGGGTGCTGTAACCCCTAAAGTACACTTCAGTCCAAACAAAAAAAAAATTATTTTCTGTGTTTGTGAATTGTGTGCGCCGTAGCAGCACGTGCATCAACAAAGTAGTGCCAAGCGTGCGCCTGTGTCATAAGTAAAGGGCCGGCTGGCTTGACCGTTAAAGGGTGCTGTAACCCCCAAAGTACACTCCAGTCCAAAACTAAAAAATATATATTTTCTGTGTTTGTGAATTGTGTGCGCAGTAGCCGCACGTGCTTCAACAAAGTAGTGCCAAGCATGCGCCTGTGTCATAAGTAAAGGGCTGGCTGGCTTGACCGTTAAAAGGTGCTGTAACTCCCAAAGTACACTCCAGTCCAAACCAAAAAAAAAAATATTTTCTGTGTTTGTGAATTGTGTGCGCAGTAGCCACATGTGCATCAACAAAGTAGTGCCAAGCGTGCGCCTGTGTCATAAGTAAAGGGCCGGCTGGCTTGACCATTAAAGGGTGCTGTAACCCCCAAAGTACACTCCAGTCCAAACCAAAAAAACAAATATTTTCTGTGTTTGTGAATTGTGTGCGCAGTAGCCGCACGTGCATCAACAAAGTAGTGCCAAGCGTGCGCCTGTGTCATAAGTAAAGGGCCAGCTGGCTTGACCGTTAAAGGGTGCTGTAACCCCCAAAGTACACTCCAGTCCAGACCAAAAAAAAAAATATTTTCTGTGTTTGTGAATTGTGTGTGCAGTAGCCGCACGTGCATCAACAAAGTAGTGCCAAGCGTGCGCCTGTGTCATAAGTAAAGGGCCAGCTGGCTTGACCGTTAAAGGGTGCTGTAACCCCCAAAGTACACTCCAGCCAAAAAAATATATATTTTCTGTGTTTGTGAATTGTGTGCGCAGTAGCCGCACGTGCATCAACAAAGTAGTGCCAAGCGTGCGCCTGTGTCATAAGTAAAGGGCCAGCTGGCTTGACCGTTAAAGGGTGCTGTAACCCCCAAAGTACACTCCAGTCCAAACCAAAAAAAAAATTATTTTCTGTGTTTGTGAATTGTGTGTGCAGTAGCCGCACGTGCATCAACAAAGTAGTGCCAAGCGTGCGCCTGTGTCATAAGTAAAGGGCCGGCTGGCTTGACCGTTAAAGGGTGCTGTAACCCCCAAAGTACACTCCAGTCCAAACCAAAAAAATATATATTTTCTGTGTTTGTGACTTGTGTGCACTGTGGCTGCACGTGCATCAACAAAGTAGTGCCAAGCGTGCGCCTGTGTCATAAGTAAAGGGCCGGCTGGCTTGACCGTTAAAGGGTGCTGTAACCCCCAAAGTACACTCAAGTCCAAACAAAAAAAAAATTATTTTCTGTGTTTGTGAATTGTGTGCGCAGTAGCCGCACGTGCATCAACAAAGTAGTGCCAAGCGTGCGCCTGTGTCATAAGTAAAGGGCCGGCTGGCTTTACCGTTAAAGGGTGCTGTAACCCCCAAAGTACACTCCAGTCCAAACCAAAAAAATATATATTTTCTGTGTTTGTGAATTGTGTGCGCAGTAGCCGCACGTGCATCAACAAAGTAGTGCCAAGCGTGCGCCTGTGTCATAAGTAAAGGGCCAGCTGGCTTGACAGTTAAAGGGTGCTGTAACCCCCAAAGTACACTCCAGTCCAAACCCAAAAAAAAATTATTTTCTGTGTTTGTGAATTGTGTGCGCAGTAGCCGCACGTGCATCAACAAAGTAGTGCCAAGCGTGCGCCTGTGTCATAAGTAAAGGGCCGGCTGGCTTGACCGTTAAAGGGTGCTGTAACCCCCAAAGTACACTCAAGTCCAAACAAAAAAAATATATATTTTCTGTGTTTGTGACTTGTGTGCACTGTGGCTGCACGTGCATCAACAAAGTAGTGCCAAGCGTGCGCCTGTGTCATAAGTAAAGGGCCGGCTGGCTTGACCGTTAAAGGGTGCTGTAACCCCCAAAGTACACTCAAGTCCAAACAAAAAAAAAATTATTTTCTGTGTTTGTGAATTGTGTGCGCAGTAGCCGCACGTGCATCAACAAAGTAGTGCCAAGTGTGCGCCTGTGTCATAAGTAAAGGGCCGGCTGGCTTGACCGTTAAAGGGTGCTGTAACCCCCAAAGTACACTCCAGTCCAAACCAAAAAAAAAAATATTTTCTGTGTTTGTGAATTGTGTGCGCAGTAGCCGCACGTGCATCAACAAAGTAGTGCCAAACGTGCGCCTGTGTCATAAGCAAAGGGCCGGCTGGCTTGACCATTAAAGGGTGCTGTAACCCCCAAAGTACACTCCAGTCCAAACCAAAGAAATATATATTTTCTGTGTTTGTGAATTGTGTGCGCAGTAGCCGCACGTGCATCAACAAAGTAGTGCCAAGCGTGCACCTGTGTCATAAGTAAAGGGCCGGCTGGCTTGACCGTTAAAGGGTGCTGTAACCCCCAAAGTACACTCCAGTCCAAAAAAAAATATATTTTCTGTGTTTGTGAATTGTGTGCGCAGTAGCCGCACGTGCATCAACAAAGTAGTGCCAAGCGTGCGCCTGTGTCATAAGTAAAGGGCCAGCTGGCTTGACCGTTAAAGGGTGCTGTAACCCCCTAAGTATACTCCAGTCCAAAAAAATATATATTTTCTGTGTTTGTGAAATGTGTGCGCAGTAGCCGCACGTGCATCAACAAAGTAGTGCCAAGCGTGCGCCTGTGTCGTAAGTAAAGGGCCGGCTGGCTTGATCGTTAAAGGGTGCTGTAACCCCCAAAGTACACTCCAGTCCAAACCAAAAAAATATATATTTTCTGTGTTTGTGACTTGTGTGCACTGTGGCTGCACGTGCATCAACAAAGGTGCAGCGCGAAGCGTGCGCCTGTGTCCCATAAGTAAAGAGCCGGCTGGCTCATTTCTTAAAGGGTGGTGTAACCCAAAAAGTGCACTACTCTCCAGCAAAAATAAAAAAATATTTTCTGTGTTTGTGTACGCTTTAGCCTCACGTATATATCAATATAACATAAATGGAGGACCAAACTTTCTCCGATAAAAATAAAATAGGGAAAGATCAAGAACCACTTCCTCCTAGTGCTGTTGCTGCTGCTGGGAGTTGTTCATCATCCCAGAGAGGAAGTAGGACCATCACTACTTTTACTAAACAATTGACCCTCCAACATGCCCTAGCGATGAGGATGAAGTACGACAGCAGTCATCCTGAAGCAAAACGTATAACTGTGGTCTTGACTGCTATGTTGGTGTTAGACGTGCGTCCGGTATCTGCCATTAGTGCAGTGGGATTTAGACAATTGATGTAGGTAGTGTGTCCCCGGTTCCAAATCCCGTCTAGATTCCACCTGCATCCTCAAAGCAGCAGCGACAAGCGTGCGTCTGTCTGTTAAAGGGTGGTGACACCCTCAAAGTGTGCTACACAAACAATAAAAATATTCTTCTTTTTTCTGTCTTTGTGAATTGTGTGGGCTGTAGCCGCACTTGCATCCTCAAAGCAGCAGCGACAAGCGTGCGTCTGTCTGTTAAAGGGTGTTTTAACTCTCAAAGTGCTCCAAAAAATAAAAAACTATTTTTTTAATGTGTTTGTGACTTGTGTGCGATGTAGCCGCACGTGCATCAACATAGTAGCAGCGCCAAGCGTGCGCCTGTGTCATAAGTCAAGGGCTGGTTTGGACATCTGGTCCGGAGTGAAGGACGTGCCAACAATTTCTGACAAGTCTACTGTCACTGCATATGATACTGTCCTCAAAGCAGCAGCGACAAGCGTGCGTCTGTCTGTTAAAGTGTGGTGACACCCTCAAAGTGTGCTACACAAACAATAAAAATATTGTTCTTTTTTTTCTGTCTTTGTGAATTGTGTGGGCTGTAGCCGCACTTGCATCCTCAAAGCAGCAGCGGCAAGCGTGCGTCTGTCTGTTAAAGGGTGGTGTAACTCTCAAAGTGCTCCAAAAAATAAAAAACTATTTTTTTAATGTGTATGTGACTTGTGTGCGATGTAGCCGCACTTGCATCTTCAAAGCAGCAGCGACAAGCGTGCGTCTGTCTGTTAAAGGGTGGTGACACCCTCAAAGTGTGCTACACAAACAATAAAAATATTGTTCTTTTTTTTCTGTCTTTGTGAATTGTGTGGGCTGTAGCCGCACTTGCATCCTTAAAGCAGCAGCGACAAGCGTGCGTCTGTCTGTTAAAGGGTGGTGTAACTCTCAAAGTGCTCCAAAAACTAAAAAACTATTTTTTTGAAGTGTTTGTGACTTGTGTGCGATGTAGCCGCACTTGCATCTTCAAAGCAGCAGCGACAAGCGTGCGTCTGTCTGTTAAAGGGTGGTGACACCCTCAAAGTGTGCTACACAAACAATAAAAATATTCTTCTTCTTTTTTCTGTCTTTGTGAATTGTGTGGGCTGTAGCCGCACTTGCATCCTCAAAGCAGCAGCGACAAGCGTGCGTCTGTCTGTTAAAGGGTGGTGTAACCCTCAAAGTGCGCTCCACAAACAATAAAAATATTCTTCTTTTTTTTTCTGTCTTTGTGAATTGTGTGGGCTGTAGCCGCACTTGCATCCTCAAAGCAGCAGCGACAAGCGTGTGTCTGTCTGTTAAAGGATTACATCGGTGACAGCATCCAAGTAGGCATGTCAGACAGTCCGTACCTGTACTGGCAGGAAAAAGAAGCAATTTGGAGGTCCCTGTACAAACTGGCTCTATTTTACCTGAGTTGCCCCCCCTCCAGTGTGTACTCCGAAAGAGTGTTTAGTGCAGCCGGGAACCTTGTCAGCGAAAGGCATAGGAGGTTGCTTCCACAAAATGTGGAGAAGATGATGTTCATAAAATGAATTATCAACTCTTCCAGGGAGACCAGCCTCCAGAACGTACAGAGGGACCTGTGGTTGTGGATTCCAGCGGGGACGAATTAATACTCTGTGAGGATGAGGATGTACACACTGAAGAGGGTGAGGAATCGGTGGATGAGGAGGATGAGGATGACATCTTGCCTCCGTAGAGCCAGTTTGTGCAGGGACAGATTAATTGCCAGCTTGTTTTGTGGGGGCCCAAATGAACCAATCATTTCAGCCACAGTTGTGTGGCAGACCCTGGCGCTGAAATGATTGGTTTGTTAAAGTGTGCATGTCCTGTTTATACAACATAAGGGTGGGTGGGAGAGCCCAAGGACAATTCCATCTTGCACCTCTTTTTTTTCTTTGCATTATGTACAGTTTGGGGCCTAGTTTTTCAAACTGCCATCCTGTCTGCCACTGCAGTTTCACGCCTAGATGGGTCACGTGTTTGTGCCGCCCACTCGTGTCGCTTAGCATAGTCATCCAGCTACCTCGGTGGAACCTTTTGGACATAAAAACACTATTGTGAGATGTGAGGTGTTCAGAATAGACTGGAAATTAGTGGAAATTAAGGTTATTGATGTTAATAATAGCATAGGAGCAGAAAAACCTACAAATTCTGTGATTTTAGCTGTTTTTATGCTTTTTTTAAAAAAAATACAGATCCAAAACACAAAACCCAGAACCCAAAACACGGAAGGGTGGTTTTGGCAAAACCAATCCAGATCCAAAACACGAAGAAAGATCCAGATCCAAAACCAAAACACAAAACACGAAAAGTGGCCGGTGCACACCCCTAATAAATACGTATTTTATCACTTATTATTGTGAGCATGTGTATGCCTTTCTTAATGTACATACTTTAAAAAAAAATATATAGAAAAAAACACAGGTGTCTATTCTCTGGTAAAATATGCCTAGATGGTGATTATACATATTGGGACAAATGTAATAGGCTGCAAGCTGCAATTTCAGCGATTTAGCTGCAAGATTAAAGGCACCATTTTTTTAAAGGCAAACTAACTTGGTATCAGCCTTAAAAAACAAATTGCTGCATTCAATCTCGCTGATGAATTGCTGAAAGTTGCAACTTGCAGCCAAATCCATTTAGCCCTTTGTCTAACTTCCTGCTCACTATTTAAATACTGTATTTGTTAACATAGTATTTTATATTTATATGGTTGTCTCCCCTTTTCATTTTTATTCTTTGCCTTGAAATACTTTCCCCAAGTCCATAACCTCATTTGTCTATATACATATAAATGCCTTACACTAAAACTTGGAAGTACAGTAGCTGGGTCTTTGTTTATGACTCTAGCCTATGTCAGTGTTATTTTAATTGGCTGTAATAAGGCTGGTGTAGTAAACCCTAAGAAGGGGTTAGATATGATAGCCCACAGCAGGAATGTAATTAAAGGGATCTTATATTAATCCAAGAAGGCTAACAGAAAGGACGTTGATTTATGAGCAATATCGCTGACATTTCCAGGAGTCATAAAGCCATTAAAATGAAGATCTTAAAACTATTAAGTTAGGAAGGCAGCTATAATTGGACTGAAATTCTCTGAGTCTGTGGGGCATTTGGTGCTATGGTGTTAGATTAACCCCTTCTGCTCAGGAGTATTATATATGTAACCTATGATTTTTTTTCTATGAAAAAAAGTGCCAGTATGTACCCATAAAGTTACATGTAGTAGCTTCTTCAATATGGACAAGACTCCAGATGCTTATTTTAGTCTTTTTTTTTGTTAATTATTTGATTGATTTATTCTTGTTCCTGGAACTAGTTATACTGTAAGAAAGAAAACTTGTACTAAAAAAAAAAAAGTTGCCAATAACTGTGTACTGCTTAGTACCACCAGAAACAAGCACTGCATGTATCATGTTACACCATAAATTGAAAGCACCTGAAGTTCAAAAAATATATATTGTATGGTTCTTTTGTACAGTGTGGACATTATTTGATGTATTACATACTGTATATGGCACAAAAGTACAAAGATAATGACGCAAAATACTGATAGTATGGTTGCCAAATGGGCTTTCAGTTTTGTCATGAAACTTTGGCCCTCATTCAGAGCCGCTCGTAAGCGGCAGTACGCTCGTAGCGTTCCGATGTTGTGAAACCACGCATGCGCCGGTGTTACAATGCGCATGTGCGTACGGCTGATAGCGAGCTTTTTTTTAGTCGTTCGTCGAATAGCGAACAGGAAGTGACATGTCAAATGTGATTGACAGAACAGGCTGTTTTTGGGCGTTGACGGGGGTGGAGATGGGAAAACGCAGGCGTATCGAGGCATTTTTTGGGCGTACATAAATTATCTCATGCGAACGGCAAATGTGATCGGAACAAGTCATACGTCACTGTCTGATCCCCTTTCCGTTCAAACTGCTCGCACAGCTTGTTGTCTGGTATACTCTACCACAATGTCGATGGTCTCGTCCTCCTTCCCGTGCCTCTTCGATGTTTCTTCGATTTATCATTTCTGCCCAGAAAAGCAATCAACTTAGACTTGTAAACAAGCTTGTAATGTGTTTAGCAACTAGTTTTTTTTAGTAGCACAAAACCGTACGCAGGTGAAGTACTCAGCTGCTAATTTCTGGATTAGACAATCAATTACCGTACCAATTTTTTTTTTTTGTTGTTTTTTTTTGGTTTTGTGTTATTGCAACAATATTGTCATCATGTTTGTGTTATACCAACATTTTTAATGTGCCTGGAAAATTCGCATCCATTTTGTTTTGGCAAAGTGTTCCTTAAAACTCCTAAATGGTTTTTAACCCTTTGGAATCTGAATTATTATTTTTTTTTTTGTTTTTTGTTTTTTTGGGGTCGGGCTTACCTAAAAACCATTCTTAGAATAAAGTCACAATACAATGGAGCACATTTTGAAATGTTTTTATTTTTTACACACAATTTTTTTTTTTCATGTGCATTTGCCAGTTTTCAGTTCTGGCTAACGTAAAAAATTTGGAATGAAAAATTACAAACACAAAAATAGTGGCATTTGCCCAAAAGAAAATAACACACATTAAAAACAATTCACAAGAAAGGAGAGGGAAGTTTTGGCCCTTAAGGAATATGGAGCAAGCACAGAAGGATTGTGGGAAAATCAGCCAGTGCTGTCAACACTTTTTTCCCCGTTTAGCTGGGGTAGGGTGGGAGCCTGACCGGGTCCAGGATGTCCTTTGGGGCCTGTCCAGAGGCAGATGTTGGGGCCTCTGGACTAGGCAGAGGGCTAGGCACATTTGGAGGGATGGCTGTTGTTGTGCCATATTGTCACAAACACATTTCAGAGTTGGTAACATAACAACATTTACCTGGGTCAACATGAGGAGCCGCAAAGTCTGGCATGTCCGTATCCATGTTGGACACGCCAAACACCTCCTCATACTGCACACACCCCTGTGCCAACTCTTCCAAGTCATTAAGCTCCAATGACACAGGGGTGGGACCCCCACCTGTCCCCCTTGCATGCCTAGCCCTGTCAGCCAGTTTTTGATTCAGCCGATATTTATAATCGGTCCATCTGTGGGTGAAAAAGTTTGCATTATTCCTGCAGTATTTGGCCCTGTAACCACTTTTTATTAAAATGTAGTTTTCACGTACCGGTGTTTGACATCCCGGGGTAGACATTCAAACTCACCCACCCTATTGACAGCACTGGCTATCTCCTCCCACATTTTCCACTTCTGGCTTGCACCCATATTCCTTTCTGCCTGTGGCAGGGTGTCCACACACATTTGGACCAAAACCTCCTTCTCCTTTCTTGTGAATTGTGGCTGCCTTTTTTTTTTGGTTTCTTTTGTTGGCCTACTCGGCCCAGCCGCCTCTTCCATGGCATCCTCAACACCTTTTTTCAAAAACATTGTTTAAATTTTGATGTCAAACTTTCTCTAAATTCGGGTTCTAAATAATCCTTTTATCCAAAAGAGACAAATACTTACCGGGCGCCTCTTGGCCATTGTTTTGCTGTTCTGTAGCCATTTTGAGCTCAACAACTTGAACTACAGCAGACTGTTTGTGAATTTCCGTGACGTATTTATACATGCGTCCTTATTATTCGTCCGCATCATTGATTGTGCGCTCCTGTGATCCGTCCTTAATTTGAGCGGGAAAATAAAGACTATTTATGGCTTTTTGCGACTCGAGTCGAGGTGGCGGGTGATGATTGTTGGAGGTTTCGTTTGTAGGAGGGGATTGTTGGCGGGCTTAGTGGTTTGAGGCGGATTGTTGGAGTTGTTTGGAGTTGGTTCTTGTTTGTTCGGATTTTACGTTTGCTTTTTTTTTTTGGAGGTTATTTTCTTTGTTGGTTATTTTTTGAGTAAGTATTTTTTAAAACTCCTTGAAAAAATAAGGGATCTACAAACAAAATGTTCTTACTTATTTTTTTGTTTCTTTCATTTTTTAACAGTTATTTTGGCTGGGCCCCATTGAAGTTTTTGGACTGTGACTTATTTGTCGATTTTCTGTAAGTTTTTTTTGTTTCATGAATTTCCAATTTTGATGTGTTGGTCTTCGCATATGTTTTGGCTAGTAATGTTTTATTTTTAATTTTATCAATCATGTATTAACACTAAATATAGCGTACTGTTTAGCGAAAAATATTTCCTTTGTTTATCCCCAAAAAAAGCAAACTATTTAGTGCACTAATGTGTTCCTTATTCCCCATGTAAAAAAGCGAACTATTTAGCACACTAATGTGTTCCTTATTCCCCATGTAAAAAAGCGAACTATTTAGCGCACTGATGTGTTTCTTATTCCCCATGTAAAAAAGCGAACTATTTAGTGCACTAATGTGTTCCTTATTCCCCATGTAAAAAAGCAAACTATTTAGCGCACTGTGTTCCTTATTCCCCATGTAAAAAAGCAAACTATTTAGCGCACTAATGTGTTCCTTATTCCCCATGTAAAAAAGCGAACTATTTAGCGCACTAATGTGTTCCTTATTCCCCATGTAAAAAAGTGAACTATTTAGCGCACTAATGTGTTCCTTATTCCCCATGTAAAAATGCTAACTATTTAGCGCACTAATGTGTTTTTGAGTATAAATTTGGGCATTCTTGTTTTTCCACTCAATGTAGGGTGCATTTTCAAAATAATGTGTGCTCCCCCCTATCTTTTAACGCATTTGCTTAATTTTTTAGATTCCAATCTGTCCCCCAAAAATTCTAACACGAATTTCTAATTTTGAAATGTAGGTTGTTGCACTCATGACAATACCCCGGCATGTAAGCATCTTTGGATTTTGCGGCAAAGATAAGTATATTTTTTTTTTTCACATTTTCATCATACATTAACTACCTGGTTTACCATTTCAGGTTGATGTTGGTCGTATTATTTTGGCCATGCTTCCGGAACCCGACCAACCTCAACCTTGTCCCAGGCGTAGGCATCGTAGGCATGCAAGGCCCCAGATATATCGAACACGTGGCACCCTTTTTGGAATGCCCGATGATGAGGTTTTAAGACGATACCGTCTTCCTTCACAAATCATCATAGACACTCTCTCATTAATAGAGAGTGATCTTGAGCGGCAAATTGTCAGTCCTACAGCTATACCACCACTTACGCAATTAATGGCGGTGTTACATTTCTGTGCCTCAGGATCCTTTCAAACCACGGTGGGAATAGTGGCCGGAATCTCCCAATCCTCCTTTTCAAGGATCCTGAGGGCAGTGATGGAGGCCCTTTTCAAGCACCTCCATCATTTTATTAAAATGCCATTGGATATGGGTTCCCTTAGTGTGGCGAAGGCCAATTTTTACCAAATAGCTGGCTTCCCACACATCATAGGGGTTGTGGATGGTACTCACATACCACTTCAGCCTCCAACACGGCTGGAGGCAATTTTTAGGAACCGCAAACACTATCACTCACTGAATGTAATGGTGGTATGTGATGCCTCCCTCCAGATCCTGTCCCTGAATGCCAAATTACCCGGGAGTGCACATGATTCATTCGTCATCCAGCAATCAGGGATTTGGCATAAATTAGACAACCTACAAGCTGGTGATGCATGGCTTCTGGGTAAGTGGAGACCTTTAGTTGAAACCAATGCAAAGCTTGATACACAGTGATCCTGATTGTTGTATTTGTTTTTTCACAGGAGACAGTGGCTACCCTTGCACGCCCTGGCTGCTCACTCCTTATCTGGCTCCCACACCAGGGCCACAAAGTGAGTATAATTCCACACTTACAGCCACCAGGCAGGTGGTGGAGTGCTGTATCGGCCTTTTAAAAGGCCGATTCAGATGCCTCCACCGCTCTGGTGGCGAACTCATGTATTTGCCGGCTATGGTTTTTGAAAATTGTGGTCCTGTGTGGGATATTTCACAACATCGCCATAAGGAGTGGTGCCCCAATGCAGCCAGAGGATGCCTTACCTGAGGATGGCCCCCCCGAGGTTGGTCAGAGGTCAGTATGTGGGGGGGCCATACGCGATGATGTGGTGGCCAGATTTTTCAGGTAATTATTGACAAACATTTACTTAATTGTCCCAATGTCTACATGTACGATTGTAATGTGCCTTTTTAATCTTGATTTTCTTTTTTTTTTCTTGTCTTCCTTTACAAACCATGTAAAAACGATGCCTACTACCTGATCCACTAAATTGTCTACATGTGGCCACATTGGAACTAACTTGGGGAAAATTATTTCATCGCCTCATTTCTGTATTCATGTTGGCCTGCTACTTATTTCAACAGTTCTTGAGTGTTGTTGTTTTTTTTTAGTTTGGTGTAGGTTGTTTTTTGTAGTGTGATTTCACTGTGTGAATTGCTTGTCACAATTCACTTTCTGTTTGTGTTTGCTGTGTAGTAAAGTTTTGTTTTCCGTTAAAAAGACTGTTTATTTACACATTATAAGCACGTGTAACCTGGCTCAAAAAATGCCACCTTTCATAATGACGAATCCTGTAATGTCAAGTCTTTGAACATGCTTTGTGGCTTCGAAAAAACAACAAAGGTATTAGAGTGAATCAGTCGTTTGTTAAAAATAGGCCTAAGCAGGTTTCAGTTTCTATTTACATTACCCACCACAAGAAAAACAACAAACTGGTGTTTTTTCGACAAACCTATTGGTCTGGTGAGGTGTTTAATGTGGCAGCTTACATACTTTCTAGCGCTTTGTACAATCTAATTTACCTTACTTTAAAGAACATGACCAAATAGTGGACTTATGGAAGGTTAAACAATGTAATATTTTCAGTCAAGAAATGAGACTCGTTAACATACAATGCTATTTTAATTTGGAAATAATACAAAACAGAATAACAGCAAAAAAAACAGCTCAGAAGGAGCGCCGCCATGTGGTCCAGGACCACTAGCATGGCAATGACGTGGCCACGCAAGGCGGCCAAGCCCTCCTGCATACCATGCATCCACCTCTGGTCCTCTGTATAAAAAAAGGGATCCTTAATGAAATGATACCTTACATTATAAGTTTAATAAACAAACTAAACACATAAATCTAGTTGCAAACAAGATCCAGTTTTGCGGGAAAAAAACAAGTACTGGCAAATGCTAAGATGGGATCAATACTAAATTATAAATGAACACAAAAAAAGGCGACCCAAAAAGGACGAAGTACCCTTGTTAGGGTAAACCAAAAAACACCAAGAATGAGTGTTTTCACATGTGTGATATGTATCAGTGGAAAATATCCAAAACATTGTATATCCAATTCAAAATCATTTTTTTAAACAAAAGAAAGGGAAACATACCGGTCATTGGGCTTGATGGTCTTGGAGGCCCTCCATCCTCCTCCTCCTCGGAGGTGGGCCAGTGCTGGTGGGTTGAGGGAGGGGAGATGGCGGAAATGGTTGATGGGGCGGAAAATCGAGGGGGTGGTGGAGGGGAGGGTAAAGAAAAGAGAGGAGGTGGTGGAGGGGAGGGTGAAGAAAAGAGAGGGGGGTTGAGGGGAGGGGGAATTTTGGGGGTGGGGCAAATTGGGAGAGGGAGGGGACTCAGCTATTGGCCGGGCAGGGGTGGAGGGGGAATTTGGGGAAGGTTGGGGAGATGGGCTGGGACTTGTCATCAGCGTCAGGGGCCGAGCCCGGCGACGAAGTCTGCGGCGAGGCCGGCTTTTGCGTTCAGCCCCTAAATGATTATTGAAAAATGTTTTAAAATTTTTTTGGAGGGGGGGGGTGGAACACAAATTTACAACCCAAAAAAAGTTCAAACATTCAAAAAAAGGAAAACACGCACACACAGACATGTCAAAAACCAACAAACAGGGCTATACTGAAAACATGCACACACAGACATGTCAAAAACCAACAAACAGGGCTATACTGAAAACATGCACACACAGACATATCAAAAAACAACAAACAGGGCTATAATGAAAACATGCACACACAGACATGTCAAAAAACAACAAACAGGGCTATAATGAAAACAAACATGCACACGCAGATAGGGCTGCAGTAAACAAACAGGGCTATACTGAAAACAAACATGCACACGCAAATAGGGCCGCAATAAACAAACAGGGCTATACTGGAAACAAGCACACGCAGATAGGGCCGAAAACAAATCCTAAAAAAAAAAAAAAAAAAAACACTTACTTGCAGCGATCCGCAGCCGAAAACATGCCAGCAAGCGGGGGGTGTGGCACCGCAGATCCGACCACCTGCGCTCTAATTGCCCGATATTACAGCGTGAGCCGAAGGAGCGCAGGTGGTGGCGAACCTCCGTATAGGCCGATCGCTTGGCCTGGTTGGTGATGGGGGGAGGCTGGCTGGTGATCCTCCGGTCCATGACCTCGGTGAGGACCAACAGCTCCCGTGTGGTAAATGCGGATGCTCTCATGATGGCAATGATTTTTTTAACAACAAACAGTTTTAATAAAGGCCAGAGAAAACTTTTGATTGGCTAATGTACTTTGTAAATTAACAGGAACCATTGTATTGGTTATTGTATGAGTCATATGTCCTACAGGCTGCAAAATATAATGTGAGTTATGATAGGCTTCATGCAGTGACATTCGTAAGCTAATTTAAATAAAGAAATTAAAATCGGAAAATAGGCCTATCCTAAACACAGGAAAACAATAGGATAATTGGTTACAACATGTATTTTTGATAAAGTAAACCATTGGTGAAACCGTACATATTCTGCGGGAAAAATGACACACACGGACAAGAATAAAGTTTATTGAAAATGAAAAAAAAAAATGGATTGCAAACATGTGAAGAGCAATTAAGCTAATGAATCTATTGATTGGCATGATACGATTAAAGTATGTATGCAGAATGAACGAGCAGGTAATCGAAATCTGACAGGCCCACTTCCGGTTTGGACTTGTGCGAGCGTTCTCTGCAACCAAATTTGGAGATGGACGGTCGCAATTTTGCTCATTCGTTAGCTATACGAGGGGTTGGGAGACTTTGGTGCGGAAGATTAGCTACGAGCGAACTTACGAGCGAGCGCTTGAATTTACATTTTCTCGCTCGTTCGTCGAACGAGCGATCAGCCACTTGCATACGGCTCTGAATCAGGCCCTTTGTCCTTAAAAGGTTACAGTCCCAGAATATTGTCTTAAATTTTATACGGGTGTGGTATAATAGATAGGCAGTTAAAAGGTGGACAATGTCTAGGTAGACACAAGATGGTAGAAAGGCAATAGGTCAACAGGGACAAAAGGTTGACAGGGAGAAAAGGTTGACACACAAAAGGTCGACATGGAAGAATGTCGACAGGTACAAATGGTAAACATGGTCAAAATCTTTGATGCAAAAACGGTCTACACACAAATGGTCGACACATTTTTTTTTAACTAGAATTTTCACCCTAACCCTCCCCTTGGTGCCTAACCCTAACCATCCCTCCTGGTGCCTAACCCTAACCATCGGGGTACTGTAGGTGCCTGACCATCCCTTCTAGTGAGTAACCCCCTGGTAAGTGTCTAACTCTAACCCTCCCTCCTGGTGTCTAACCCTAACCATTGGGGTAAGTGCCTAACCATAACTGTAAGGGTAAGTGCCTACCCTTACCCCTCTAGTAAGTGCCTAAACCTACCACTAAAAAAAGGGTATGCCAACCATTTTTGTGTCGACCATTTACCTTTTGACCATGTTGACCATGTGTACCTGTCAACCTTCTTCCATGTCGATCTTTAGTGTGTCAACCTTTTTTGACCCTGTCGACCTATTGCCTGTCTAACATGTTGTGTCTATCTAGACTAGGGGTGGGCAATAAGCAGCCCCCCAGCTTTTGTAGAACTACACATACCAGCATCCCCTGCCACAGTTTTGCTATTTGGCCATGCTAAAACTGTTGCAAAGCATGCTGGGATTTGTAGTTCAACAACAACTGGAGGACCGCTAATTGCCCACCCCTGATCTAGACACTGTTGACCTTTTAACTGTCTAAATGTAGTCTGGAACCCATTATATTATGTTATATAGAGCATGCAATAATATGACAAAAACATACATAGAAAATATATGTATTTATTGTCTGGAAAATTCAAACCATTAGAGAGTTGAAGTTTGTCTCTATAGTTACTATCCAATACAGTGCCCCTTGTGCTCAAACACTTTTTATTTTTGGTTGTCTGAATTGCACTAGTGGCTTTATACATCCAAGCCCAAAGTCCTTCATAATTCATTTAATGAACATTAGGATCCATTGTCAGTATTATAATTGACCAACCGGAAAAAGCTGACAGGTGGAGTGAGCTGAGACAGCTCTGCAGCCTGTCAGCACGGCAATCCCAGCAGGGTGCTAGAAAAGGGGCAGGGCATGGTGCCCCATAAAAAAAAGCCTATCGGGAATGCTACTGCTAACTCACTCTTTCTATCATGCTTGCATGATGAAGTAACACTTGAATCACTTGCTCTATATTCTGGAGCCTTATGACCCACCTTGTGATACTTGAAGCACTTGTACTTGGACTTCTTGGGTTTTATACCAGAATAGAATTCTCAACATTGGTCTCAACAGGAATGCACTCTTGAAATTGCAGTAGCTTGTCCTGTACAATCTCCGTTGGCAACACATGACTCCAAGGCTACTACTAGCAAATCATACTCTGGCTTAAAGTTTTGCAGCTTTGCCATTGTAACATCCTCGTTGTCTATTTGTACACTTACTGATGTCAATGGCTGAGCAATAGACAGAATTATATCTCTATATTCATTCATATATTTGCATACACTTAACTTAGTCCTGTAGAAAATGCGCCTTAGTTTATTTAGTCTCAATAAGTCTTTGTCTTCACAAGATGCCTATACTGTTACCCATATTTCATGTGGTTTCTGTGAATGATGGAATGCATGCACTGCTCTACATCTAGAACTATGGTTTCCATGGTCTTAGCTAAATCATCTGGGTTTGGGTGCTCACCAGGATCATTGTTGACACTCCACAGCTTTTCTCACTCTAATTGCATCTGCATGGTGAATTTCTATGTGGCATACATTTATAA
The DNA here is from genome assembly GCA_031769625.1 of Taudactylus pleione. NCBI lineage: Eukaryota > Metazoa > Chordata > Amphibia > Anura > Myobatrachidae > Taudactylus > Taudactylus pleione. The sequence goes on along the minus strand of JAUIMM010000104.1, from coordinate 4,180,285 downwards.
GCTCATTAACTTGGTGTAGCCCATACTAGCCCCTCTATACTTTTTCTGTTACTTACTTAGATCCTTCAATTCCAGGTTGCTGCAGCTGTTTTCTCTTGGTGTCAGTATTCTTCACATGCTGGTGCCTGGGTCCATAAACTATTGTCAGAACCTATGGTCTAGTTAGGTGTTAGTTGTGTGCAATGGAGGTTAGTCAACATGGCAGATAACTTAACCAGGTTTATTGGTTCATTTAACTGGCAGATAACAGAATGCAGGGTTGCACAGGTTTAATGCAAGTATGTACATACAGTAACAAGAGACAGATCCAGCCGGGAGCTTCAGGGTTAATGCAGGTGGTGTACATGGATGGTGTAGCACACACCTGCATATTTGTGCAGTGTCAAAAAAGGGGAGAGGAAAGTGTTGTCTCTTTGTTGTGCACAAAGTTGTCCAGATAGAACAAAGACCAGCCTGATTTCGGTGGACAGTCCCAATTCCCACCTTCATAATGCAGCCCCACTTGTCATGGCAGTTTGGGGGATATGTAGTGGAGCTATTCTGCATACAGCAGTGAAAGTGTTATTGGAGGAGTCCAGAAAGAGATATAAGGCACCCTAATGCGTTTAGGCAAATGACCCGATCCATGATGTTATCACGCCGCCTGCAAAAAACTTATCACTTCAAATGTTGTGATGTACAGTATTAAGAATGAAAGCAATATAATAACACTACTACTACTAATACTTTTACTACTACTACTACTACTACTACTACTAATAATAATAATAATAATAATAATAATAATACTGTGACAAAAGTATGTGGCCACTATATAAATATATGTTGCAGACACCATGACAACATGAGGATGAGTGAGTAAAAGGAGGTTACTTAGACATTCCCTAACCTAATTATATTGATTATTCATATGTCCTTTATACAGGTCTCTTCCACTTACAATATGACATAGGGCCTGATTCAGAGATGGTTGGTAATGGAGCCGCAATTGCAACAGCTCTCTCAATAGCGGTTGCTGGAATATTCTAATGCTGATCTCTGCCTACTCTTTGTGCTCCATCGAGCGATGGAGTATATGAGCCTTGTGATGCCCATTTTAAGACTTTCTGGTCTGTGCATTTGCAATGGAAATTGTAGACACTCCAACGCCAATGCAACATTGGTCACACCATCAACATTTGCAGTAGCCTAGAGTCTACTCCAACTACTCTCCTCAAATCCAACTAAACATGGCCTCTGCAGCATTGGATTTGCGATTGGGAGTGCGACAGCATTCCTGGACACGCCTGTGACTCCAATAACATTCACATGAAATGGCCCCTTTCGTGATCAATTTAAGCTCCCTCCCAGTCTCCATCCTGAGACGCCCAGGGATCGCAAACCCATTCTCAAGTGTTAGCAATGCTGTATGCAACTGCAAACACCATAGGGCACTTGGGTACGAACGTGTGCACAGTAAGGGTTTCTAGGAAATTACGCTCATGCGCAGTAGCACAAAAATCGCTCAACTGTGGGAACATTGGCACTGCATTCATCTCTAAATCAAGCCTATAATTAATTTTCAAGGCAACTCACATTGACATTTTGTATAGGATCAAACACATAAAACAGTAAATGCACATAGAACTAAGATGCAGCTCATGTAAACCTTTATTCAAAGCAATGTGCATTGATGGGAATATCAAATAATAATAAACAAATTACAAACGCAAAGGCAGATGGTGGCGCACACTTTTTTTCCCAGATTGTAATACACAGGACGCACAGGTTACATGATGTTTCTAATAAGAAACAAGATGTTATAATTTGAGTTCTAAAAACTTTCAGCTTGGCTTGATAGAAGCAGAGTAAGATCATGTACCGTTAAACATCTCGTTTTGACAGGTTAATGCCAAGGTTTGCTGCCAGGCATACTAACAGATCCTCATTGCTTTCCCCGATACTTCATGTAGGGATGCATGAATGCTCAGGAGATTTAAACTCATATTTGTAGGCAAGAAGGAAATAAATCAGGTTGTCTGCTGCAGTTAAAGTCATGATTTTGCCCAATAGCCAAGGTATAAACAAAGCTAGCTTTTCATGCAGGTACAAGATCATGCATCTGCATATAATAAATGTGTGGCTCGTCCTCTGCTATTGTCATACAAGCTACTCAACCAGTGTAACTTTTTGGTCATTAACCTTTAGTTGTTCTGAGCTGAAAACGATGATGAGGAGAGTTGTAGTGAATTGTTATAAATTGGAATACTGTAAGTGGAATCCAAGCATACTGTACTGTCCAAACATTCTATAGGTGCATGCAGTGTCTATGTTCTCCTGGTGTTTGGGCAGATTTCCACTGGCTGTTACAAGGCAGCAGAATGTGATGGTACAATATAAATTAGGGGTGTGCACCGGCCACTTTTCATGTTTTGTGTTTTGGTTTTGGATCTGGATCTTTCTTCGTGTTTTGGATCTGGATTGGTTTTGCCAAAACCACCCTTGCGTGTTTTGGGTTCTGGGTTTTGTGTTTTGGATCTGTATTTTTTTGAAAAAAAGCATATAAACAGCTAAAATCACAGAATTTGTAGGTTTTTCTGCTCCTATGCTATTATTAACCTCAATAACCTTAATTTCCACTCATTTCCAGTCTATTCTGAATACCTCACACCTCACAATAGTGTTTTTATGTCCAAAAGGTTGCACCGAGGTAGCTGGATGACTATGCTAAGCGACACAAGTGGGCGGCACAAACACGTGACCCATCTAGGCGTGAAACTGCAAAGAAAAAAAAGAGGTGCAAGATGGAATTGTCCTTGGGCCCTCCCACCCACCCTTATGTTGTATAAACAGGACATGCACACTTTAACAAACCAATCATTTCAGCGCCAGGGTCTGCCACACAACTGTGGCTGAAATGATTGGTTCGTTTGGGCCCCCACAAAACAAGCTGGCAATTTATCTGTCCCTGCACAAACTGGCTCTACGGAGGCAAGATGTCATCCTCATCCTCCTCATCCACCGATTCCTCACCCTCTTCAGTGTGTACATCCTCATCCTCACAGAGTATTAATTCGTCCCTGCTGGAACCACAGGTCCCTCTGTACGTTCTGGAGGCTGGTCTCCCTGGAAGAGTTGATAATTCATTTTATGAACATCATCTTCTCCACATTTTGTGGAAGCAACCTCCTACGCCTTTCGCTGACAAGGTTCCCGGCTGCACTAAACACTCTTTCGGAGTACACACTGGAGGGGGGGCAACTCAGGTAAAATAGAGCCAGTTTGTACAGGGACCTCCAAATTGCTTCTTTTTCCTGCCAGTACAGGTACGGACTGTCTGACATGCCTACTTGGATGCTGTCACCGATGTAATCCTTTAACAGACAGACGCACGCTTGTCGCTGCTGCTTTGAGGATTCAAGTGCGGCTACAGCCCACACAATTCACAAAGACAGAAAAAAAAAAGAATATTTTTATTGTTTGTGGAGCACACTTTGAGGGTTACACCACCCTTTAACAGACAGACGCACGCTTGTCGCTGCTGCTTTGAGGATGCAAGTGCGGCTACAGCCCACACAATTCACAAAGACAGAAAAAAGAAGAAGAAAATTTTAATTGTTTGTGTAGAACACTTTGAGGTGTCACCACCCTTTAACAGACAGACGCACGCTTGTCGCTGCTGCTTTAAGGATGCAGGTGCGGCTACAGCCCACACATTTCACAAAGACCAAAAAAAAAAGAACAATATTTTAATTGTTTGTGTAGAACACTTTGAGGTGTCACCACCCTTTAACAGACAGACGCACGCTTGTCGCTGCTGCTTTAAGGATGCAGGTGCGGCTACAGCCCACACAATTCACATAGACAGAAAAAAGAACAATATTTTAATTGTTTGTGTAGAACACTTTGAGGGTGTCACCACCCTTTAACAGACAGACGCACGCTTGTCGCTGCTGCTTTAAGGATGCAGGTGCGGCTACAGCCCACACAATTCACATAGACAGAAAAAAGAAGAATATTTTTATTGTTTGTGTAGCACACTTTGAGGGTGTCACCACCCTTTAACAGACAGACGCACGCTTGTCGCTGCTGCTTTAAGGATGCAGGTGCGGCTACATCGCACACAAGTCACAAACACATTAAAAAAATAGTTTTTTATTTTTTGGAGCACTTTGAGAGTTACACCACCCTTTAACAGACAGACGCACGCTTGTCGCTGCTGCTTTAAGGATGCAGGTGCGGCTACAGCCCACACATTTCACAAAGACCGAAAAAAAAATAACAATATTTTAATTGTTTGTGTAGAACACTTTGAGGGTGTCACCACCCTTTAACAGACAGACGCACGCTTGTCGCTGCTGCTTTAAGGATGCAGGTGCGGCTACAGCCCACACATTTCACAAAGACCGAAAAAAAAAGAACAATATTTTAATTGTTGTGTAGAACACTTTGAGGGTGTCACCACCCTTTAACAGACAGACGCACGCTTGTCGCTGCTGCTTTAAGGATGCAGGTGCGGCTACAGCCCACACATTTCACAAAGACCAAAAAAAAAAGAACAATATTTTAATTGTTTGTGTAGCACACTTTGAGGGTGTCACCACCCTTTAACAGACAGACGCACGCTTGTCGCTGCTGCTTTAAGGATGCAGGTGCGGCTACAGCCCACACAATTCACAAAGACAGAAAAAAAAAGAACAATATTTTAATTGTTTGTGTAGCACACTTTGAGGGTGTCACCACCCTTTAACAGACAGACGCACGCTTGTCGCTGCTGCTTTAAGGATGCAGGTGCGGCTACAGCCCACACATTTCACAAAGACCAAAAAAAAAAGAACAATATTTTAATTGTTTGTGTAGCACACTTTGAGGGTGTCACCACCCTTTAACAGACAGACGCACGCTTGTCGCTGCTGCTTTAAAGATGCAGGTGCGGCTACAGCCCACACAATTCACAAAGACAGAAAAAAAAAGAACAATATTTTAATTGTTTGTGTAGCACACTTTGAGGGTGTCACCACCCTTTAACAGACAGACGCACGCTTGTCGCTGCTGCTTTGAGGATGCAGGTGGAATCTAGACGGGATTTGGAACCGAGGACACACTACCTCCATCAATTGTCTAAATCCCACTGCACTAATGTCGGATACCGGACGCACGTCTAACACCAACATAGCAGTCAAGGCCTCAGTTATACGTTTTGCTTCAGGATGACTGCTGTCGTACTTCATCCTCATCGTTAGGGACTGTTGGAGGGTCAATTGTTTAGTAAAAGTAGTGATGTTCCTACTTCCTCTCTGGGATGATGAACAACTCCCAGCAGCAGCAACAGCACTAGGAGGAAGTGGTTCTTGATCTTTCCCTATTTTATTTTTATCGGAGAAAGTTTGGTCCTCCATTTATGTTATATTGATATATATACGTGCGGCTAAAGCGCACACAAACACAGAAAATATTATTTTATTTTTGCTGGAGAGTAGTGCACTTTGTGGGTTACACCACCCTTTAAGAAATGAGCCAGTCGGCTCTTTACTTATGGGACACAGGCGCACGCTTGGCGATGCTCCTTTGTTGATGTACGTGCAGCCACAGTGCACACAATTCACAAACACAGAAAATAATTTTTTTTTTGGTTTGGACTGGAGTGTACTTTCGGGGGTTACAGCACCCTTAACGGTCAAGCCAGCCGGCCCTTTACTTATGACACAGGCGCACGCTTGGCACTACTTTGTTGATGCACGTGCGGCTACTGCGCACACAATTCACAAACACAGAAAATAATTTTTTTTTTGGTTTGGACTGGAGTGTACTTTCGGGGGTTACAGCACCCTTAACGGTCAAGCCAGCCGGCCCTTTACTTATGACACAGGCGCATGCTTGGCACTACTTTGTTGATGCACGTGCGGCTACTGCGCACACAATTCACAAACACAGAAAATAATTTTTTTTTTGGTTTGGACTGGAGTGTACTTTCGGGGGTTACAGCACCCTTAACGGTCAAGCCAGCCGGCCCTTTACTTATGACACAGGCGCACGCTTGGCACTACTTTGTTGATGCACGTGCGGCTACTGCGCACACAATTCACAAACACAGAAAATAATTTTTTTTTTGGTTTGGACTGGAGTGTACTTTCGGGGGTTACAGCACCCTTAACGGTCAAGCCAGCCGGCCCTTTACTTATGACACAGGCGCATGCTTGGCACTACTTTGTTGATGCACGTGCGGCTACTGCGCACACAATTCACAAACACAGAAAATAATTTTTTTTTTGGTTTGGACTGGAGTGTACTTTCGGGGGTTACAGCACCCTTAACGGTCAAGCCAGCCGGCCCTTTACTTATGACACAGGCGCACGCTTGGCACTACTTTGTTGATGCACGTGCGGCTACTGCGCACACAATTCACAAACACAGAAAATAATTTTTTTTTTGGTTTGGACTGGAGTGTACTTTCAGGGGTTACAGCACCCTTAACGGTCAAGCCAGCCGGCCCTTTACTTATGACACAGGCGCACACTTGGCACTACTTTGTTGATGCACGTGCGGCTACTGCGCACACAATTCACAAACACAGAAAATAATTTTTTTTTTGGTTTGGACTGGAGTGTACTTTCGGGGGTTACAGCACCCTTAACGGTCAAGCCAGCCGGCCCTTTACTTATGACACAGGCGCACGCTTGGCACTACTTTGTTGATGCACGTGCGGCTACTGCGCACACAATTCACAAACACAGAAAATATATTATTTTTTTAGCACTTGGGGGGAGCACCCCTGATGGACAGAGCACCCCCTGGACAACACTGCAGCACTCCTTTAGGACTGGGACACTGCACAGGACTTTGGAGTGGACACAGCCCCTATGGAGAACTGACTGCACAACACAGTCCAGCCAGCCCCTATGGACTTTGAAGTAGTGGACACAGCCCCTATTAACAACAGCAGCACAGCACAACACAGCCAGCCCCTATGGACTTTGAAGTAGTGGACAACAGCAGCACTACACTACACTACACTACACAGCCCTAACTCCCACCCTCCCTCTTCACTGTCCACAGCCGAGTGAGAAAATGGCGCCGACGTGGGTACCTTATATAGGATCCAAAACCCGCGAGACTCGGAAGGCGGGATGATGACGTTTTGCCTCGATTTCAGATCCGAGTCAGGCGGGAAAAGTCGAGCCTGATTCGGATCGGACTCGGATCGGGGGGGCTCGGGGGGGTTCGGATTTCAGAAATCCGAACCCGCTCACCCCTAATATAAATAAAGGATTGTAACTAATAATATATAGGTCCTAATTCCTGAAGTGTATTGAATAGGCACTACATGCACTGCTGTTGCAGTGGTGTATGCAGATGGTCGCTCTCAAGAGCTACAGCTACAGGGTGTGGTATGATATGTCGATAAAATCAGCACATTATGTGTGGCCTTCATAATAAAGTCTAACCTCCTAGTTCTTCATAACGACCATTTTTCATTTGATTAAACATTTACATCTGTCTTCATAAGGACTACTTATTTAGGGGCTGATTCTCAGTCACATGGATCTCTCTTCATGGATGCCAATGGCGAGTTTTTGCATACAGTGCATAAGCTGAAGTGACTTTACACATTTGTGCATAAGCCCACCCCACACTGAATTTTTTTGGATCAGTCTTTCCGTTAAATAGGGCATTTTGGGGTGGACTCAGGCAGTGGCAAAGTGATCACATGTAGTGCGTACAGACAGAGAGAAGCCCATTCCTAAAGGATCTCATGCACTTAGCATGCGGCTGGTACAAATCCAGAAGGTGATGGTTGTAAAATCAATGGGCAGCACTGGCTTCCACTTGCACAAGCACAATACCCCACTCTAGTTAAACAAATACTCGCATTTGCATAAGGTGTAAATCAGGATTCCACGAAAACCTGCAACTACAGCTACTTTGTGTGTAACTAAGAATCAGCTCCTTAGCCTGAGTTATGACGTAAATTAGTCATGAAAGTTTTTTATTATTTATCTCTTTTTGTGTGATTCTTTCCCTTCACCTTAAAATGTGCTGCTCTGCCAAATTGTCACAGAAGGATGAAGGTTGTCTCTCATTAAAGTATGCCTAACAGCAAGGAATGCTCCTTAAAATGTGTCCCCTCTTATCTTTCTTTAATCTCACTATTCAAAATTAAGTCTTGCTTTTGCACTAATCTGCAAAAGTCTAGTTCCAAGTGTTCTAACCATATTAGCAAGAAATATCCTCAGGATGCTAAACTCTCACAATAGTGGGTAAATTTACAAAGATTCGAGATTGGTCGAGATGCTAATCTCGGCTGAGTTTAGGCATGATTTTCTTCTCGCAAATTTACTAAAGGCAAACTCGGGTGAGTTAGAGAGAGATTTACATGTAGTGGTCGCTGATTGGCTAGTGGCCCGTGAGAAATTACAGACGATTTTGGTCATCTGTCATTTTGCGAGGTGTAAGTATGGGTAACAACATATACTTACACATGTTCGGCATGGTTCACGTAAGTCAGTTTGTTGTTATGACAAGACCCTGGATGCTACAGAGAGCAGCGTCAGGATGTAGGTGAGTATAGGATCTCTTTTGAAGGTCCATCCACATGGATTTCTACATTGGACAAGTGGACCGACTGGCTGGTACAGGTAAGTATGTGTGATTAAGGTATCCGTGTAATAAATTTATCAATGGTGTGTTTGTTGTGTCTTTATTTAACTATTTAGTTTACAGTGGGGGTACGGGTGACTGCCGCCTGCTGGCACTTGTAGTTCCACAAGTGCCAAAGGGCAGGCATGCTGGCACCTGTATTTCCACTGTAAAATACAATAGTTTACTTCTATATTACACTTTATTAGCCCAAACCCACAGCCCAGGGGTGCGGGGAAGAGCCTTGGGCTTCAGACCAAGCCTGGGGTTTTGAGAGAGAGGGGGGACCCCTTTTTGGGGGGGTTCCCACCTCTCCTGAGATCCCCAGCTTGGCCTGAATGGATTGAGGTGAGAATGCTTTGGCCCTGGAGACCCGATAATAGGGTCTCCTGGCTGTGGCATTACACGCCGGTTAGTTTGGGTCCGGTGGACCCCTACGCAATTGTTTTACCCTATATTTAAAACCAGGACTGGCCTTGTAGCCTGGTGATGGTTCTTAAATTAGGGTGGAACCCTACTTGTTTTGTTCCCCATAATATTAGGAACCAGGACTGGCTGACCAGTACGGGGCTGGTTATGCTTTTGGGGGGGACCCTACGTAATTTTTTTTAAAAACATGTAACCTTTTACAGGTTTTGCACACAAGCAGCCTTCACATATTTCAGGCTGCTAGTTTGGGAGAGATTTGCAGAGAGAAAACACTGAAATCTTTGGTGAGTAATCTCATCTTCACTTGCAACTCGGGGGAGATATCGCGATCTGCATCACCATCAGAAAACTCTCTTTCAGCTAAACTCACTTCTTAGTAAATTTGCGAGATGAAAAACGGGAAAATCACCCGAGATTCGGTGATGCAAATCAAGATAAAAAAAACAAATCTCGACCAATCTCGATTCTTAGTAAATTTACCCGTAGGCCTTTCTCCACAAAAGCCATTATTTGTCTCCACATACCTATGCACTTTGGTGGATTCAGGTTGTCACTTTTGTATTTGTCTTTTAAACTGGACCGGAGTCTTTCGCTGAAGTGGGATATGGGGCGAGCGGCTGAAAGCTAGTTGACCTAATATAATTCCTGCTCATGGACTAAACAAGGAAAGCAGAGTTTATTGAGTGCACTGGGTATTTACTAGTAGACAAGATGTGGCTGCTGGCGACTGAAGGCACTGGTGGAACAGCCAGATTCATGATGGGAACCAGAAGGAATTTGCTGGAAGCACACAGGTGCATGTAGACAGAATGAGGAGAGCTTTGGTACATCAACCAGGCTAGAGCTAGTGGGACACTGGATCATGTAGAACCCGGAGTAGCTCTGGATCGGAACACTGGACTACCGTAATGGGACCACAATGCTGGATAACCGGAATGGGACCACATTGCTACATCACCAGAATGGGACCGGTATGCTGGCTCACCAGAATGGGACTGGAATGCTGGATGACCGGAATGGGACCAGAATATTGTGAACTGGAATGGAACCATTAGTGCAGCAAGGTGGTAACCACAGTTGGAGTCTCAAGGCAAAGAATCTGCAGGAGCTTACTAAGTAGCACACAGCTAGGCTGTGAACAACATTGCACAGCCAAGTGCTGTGTGCAAAGGAAGTCTTTTTATATCTCTGCATAACTTGCGATTGGCTGCAGGTTTCAAGGGAGTAAATACTGGTGGAGAGCTGATCACCTGATTGTGACTGTCATGGTGGCGCCCAGCAGCCGGCCTCGGTGGTAACGCCACACATGGAGTAGAAGCCGAGGAGGCTGCTGGAGACCGCAGAGATGTGATGAAGCCAGTGCAGCTGGACAGAGTCTGCCACGGAGCCGGAGCATGGAGCAGAGACCCAGGGAATTATCCCGACGGCTGCAGAGAATTGAGCGGTTTGTGACATACAGTAGGTGTGCTTACACAAATCGATTCACATAGCATGGTTAAAACTGAGGTTTTGCTGAGCCTCACTTCTTTTTTTTATCTTCCTTTTATTTATTGGGATGATATTCTGTCATATATACATTTATATACTCTGTTCACAAAAAGCACAAATGTAATGTACTGTAGTACAAATATATCTTATTATGAAATATTCAACAAATAAAATACTATATTAAAGTGTTTTTTTTTAATTAAATGATGTGCTTTGTTCTAGTGTACAAATGTGCTAACCCCACCATTTACCTGATATACATTATGATGCAAATGGAAAAAAAAACAACAGAGATATTTTCGTTTTAAGAACCATAAAGTAGTTTACTGTGTTGTAGCCTGGTTTGCATGCACATAATTATGTTATTCTTAATAATATGTATCTAATTAAAGCAAAAGCTGGAAAATTAGCAAAAAGTATCCCCTCCAAGGTGAAATATTCAAATTTAGGTTTTACTTTTGCTATTAAGTTCTGCAAAGTCTAAAAATCATAAATGCCATTAAATGTGCACTAAGTAGTTTATTTTATTATACCATCCTCAAAGCAAAATCCTGTTTTATTGATTCAGCTGCTTACTATAATAAATAATTGTAATTGCCGTACTATCCATAAAGTGCACCCCACAATGCCCAGATCCTCTCATCATCCCTTGCAACAAATTAAACATTTGTAAAATAAGTCATTTTGCAAATGGGAAAATCAATGCTGCTAAACTTAGCGAGCTGAAGCATGAAACATTTGTTTACATATTTTTTTGCAGGGACACCTTTGGTCTTATACCAAGTTGGACCCCTATTTCAGTCAAAACCACAGTTGACCTATTAGCGACAGGACCAATATCACTATCACCTGTCGATACGATCAAACTATGCTATAGTTTTAAATACAAATAAGATCTTAAACATTCAAAAAGAACAATATTGTATGCGCTCCTAATACTTTAAGATGTCTGCCTAGTACAGAGGTTCTCAAAATCGGTCCTCAAGGCACCCTAACAGTCCAAGTTTTAAGGCTATCCATGCTTGACCACAGGTGACTTAATTAGTACCTCAGTCAATTTAATTTAACCACCTGTGCTCAAACATGGATATCTCTAAAACCTGAACTGTTGAGGTGTCTTGAGGACCGCATTTGGAAACCTATAGCCTAGTAAATATAGATGATAGTCCATTATCTTATTTACAAATGTAGAGATGAGTGACATAATGGTAAAAATTCTCAGAAATCAAATTTGCAGTGGAACATACAAGTTTGCCGATGTGCAAAGCTCCAGCAACACAATTGCTGAGTTCCACTTTATTTTTCATTGTCTTTCTGCACAGTGATTGCATTCTGCTCTGTGGTGGGTTTTGAATTACAGAAATAATGGCGAGTGCGCCACGTGGAAAAGAGAGAGCCAAATTACTGTACATAAGAGAAATATGCAAAACTCTACAGAGAATTATACAAAACAGTTCTTAAAATTTCACTAATTTCTACATGTTTGTTGTCTTTTATTATTTCTAGCAGTATGTAACCATAAATGTCTCTTTATTGATGGCCTATCTGAGTCATATTCTGCTTGCTATTCAATTTTAGAACAAAACTATAATCGCAGCACTCTAAAATTGTGAACTTACTATAATTATGTTGATATTTATGGCCTTTGACACTGTTGTTGAGTCCTGAAATAAACCTAGGCAGGTTGCTGATAGAAAATATGGCTGTTCAGTACCTGAAGATAAGACCGCACTTATCGCTTTTTTTTTGTAGCCTGGCTAAAGAGGAAATTGCACAGCAGCATGAAAGTAGCGCAAGCCAACAATTGTTATGGACAATGCCAGTAGAGGGATTCAATCAGCATAACAGATAGACTACCAGGGTTGTTAGCAATGTACTATAGAGGACTGCACAGTGGCAGAAGGCTGGAAATAAAATGGACCAATCAGAATGTTGCACATTCAAAGCTTGGTGATGACCAGAGTGCTGAAAGACGATCACAGTTACAGTGATGTTCTCCATATGCCCAGGAGCATGGTGTCTTTGACTCAGGGGCACATTATTATTATTATTATTATTATTATTATCCTTTATTTATATGGCGCCACAAGGGTTCCACAGCGCCTTACATAGTACATAATAACTGCTTTTCTTGTGTGCTCATTTGTTTAACAGTACAAACAATGCAGGACATGGATATGGTTTATAAACGTTGCTGCATAACACTTAAATAAGCAGCCTGGCGTCAGCAACCAAGTGTTAGGTGCCATTGTGGGGAATTAGCAGTCAATGATAGTATAAGTAAGGCAAGGAGAAGCACATGGGAAAAGAGGGCCCTGCTTGTGATAGCTTACATTCTAAAGGAGAGGGACAGACAAACAGGGACAACACAGATGGGGTAGACATATACTTGCCTACTTTTGAAAAAGCATTTCAGGGAGATTGTGAAAGCAGCACCTATGAGCGCGTGTTACAGTGGGCGTGTACTGATAAATCTGAGAGGCGTGTCCTAAACCTGACTTACATCCAAATGTAAAGCAGCCCAAAAGCAGTTAGTAAGATCTGTTTGTTGATGAAAACACACTGATACTTTTCAGAAATTCATAGGGATCATTGTGCCTTATAATAACCAATGCAAGGAAATGACACTAATGATCCCATTTGAATGTATATATCTCTGTTTTTTTATATAACAGCTTCATAATGGGGGTAAGGATGAAATGAGGGAGATTGCTAGACTCTTCAGGGAGACAGGGAGATTGCTACTATTTCAGGGAGTCTCCCTGACAATGAGGGAGAGTTGGCAAGTATGGGTAGACAGTGAGGAAGGAGAATGGAGAAGTGGGTTAGGATGAGAGATGGATGGCTTTGAGGAAGAAGTGGGTCTTGAGAGCCCACTTGAAGATTAGAAGCCAAGAAGCAAAGTTATCTAGCATTGGGTGTACACTCTACACAATGTGTGTGATATATTGTTCTGATTCACGTTGGAACTATATAACGTACTATACATCATACAGTGTGTACCCAACTTAAGGCAGCACGGGCCCCAGGACGGAACTGGTGTTTTAAAACCACCCCTTCTTTCAGTGTCCCTGATTATCCAAGTCCTTATAGAGCCAGAAACATTTCTGTAACTGCCTACTTCTGTGATGAAAATCGCTCACTCGTTGGGAAACTTTCCAAATTTTCACCTACTGTACATTGGAACAAGAATTGGCTGGTTGGATTGGTTAAACCAAAGATGTTTGATCTAACCAACAAACTGTTACGACTCATTATTCGACTTCAGATGAAATAACAGTCCCTCTGGGCAGCTTGGATCTGATAGCGGTATATAGCAGGTGTTAACGTGCAGGTCTTTTTGGGACTCAGATGAGTCACTCCTATGATCACTTTGGGAGTAAGCTGGACTGCCAAGTCTCCTTTATATAATCCCCAGATAAAATATGCAGATCTAGTATGATGGAGATATAAATGGCTGAATGGACTATAGATAAAGAGGCTTCTGTCCTGATTCCTTTATCTTATGTGTTTCACTGCTCAGCAGTGCATTTATTAAAGGCAAATACAAGCTGTTGCCTCTTTGTCCAGTTGAGGGATCCCATGTGCAAATCCTGGATATTCTTCCCTTCCAGGTGGCGGGCACTCTGCAAACTCCAGGCTGTTCAGTTGGGCTCTGGCTGCTGCTCCTCACTAGTGGATCCTCTTGGGGGCCAGCCAATAGCATGGCATTGCTGGTTTGGAGCATCCGCTGACATTACTGCTACATAGTTACGCTCTCAGGTACTCTGACAATCCCTGTACTTAAATTCAGTACAGGTTGGGGCCACCACAGGGATGCGCATGCCTATGCACAGTTGTGTAAAAGTAGAGGTATATAAGACAGAACTTTCAATCATAAAGGTAGAATATATTAAATTTACTATGCAGGAGAACACTATAAACATTGGATCACAACTTATCTTTATTATACTATAATAAAATAAATACTATATAGATAATGTATATTATTTCACTAACAGACCACTCACCTATACTTTTTTGTGGGCTATGCACATTATATTAGGAACCTTTATGTGCATCTCATGATGTCTGTAACGATTCACAGAAAATAACTTGGAAATGCTTTAGTTAGCAATCCAGGCTGATCTAATCCTTATTCACTAAATTTCTTGAAATGAACTGACTCGCTTCCAAACACTGACCTTTTTTTTTTTTTTGCATTGCTATAAACTGGCAACTATCTTTCCACTGAGGGTTTCAGAACCTATCTGAGGTTTTAGAAGTTCTCTAAAAATAAATTACATTTGCCACAGCGATTTGCCTTACAGCTGCTGCCTCTGGCACTAGGATGAACCTTGTGCTTATACAACCTAAGCTCAGCCATCATTATGGGTCTCCATCCAGCTCCCTGATCTCTCGCCAGCAAATACTATAAGCTCTCTCAATTTCCCTATTTATTAGGATTATTCTTCTTAATTTGTGAAAATTGGCAACTGATAACGTGGAAGGGCAGATTTTAACCGTAACGTTTTGAGCGAAATGAAAATTTGTTTTTATCAGTTGATTCAATCTGGATATGCATCTTTTAATGGTAGTGAAATTTGTAAAAAGAAAATCTACACATGAAAAAGTGCAAGCGTTCTTCAGGAGTGGGCCATTTTCGGATTTGTGTGGCTTTGTGTTTTGTTAATCTACACTCATCTAAATCTTAGGGCAGCACAGACGGTGTAATAGTTAGCATTACTGCTTCACAGCACTAAGGTCATGGGTTCTATTCCCACCACGGCCCTAACTGTGTGGAGTTTGTATATTCTCCCAGTGCTTGCGTGGGTTTGCTCCGGTTTCCTCCCACACTCCAAAAATATACTGGTAGGTTAATTGGCTCCCAACACAAATTAAGCCTAGTTTGTATGTGTGTACATGTGGTAGGGAATATAGATTGTAAACTCCACTGGGGCAGGGACTGATGTGAATGGCCAAATATGCTCTGTAAAGTGCTGCGGAATATGTGTGCGCTATATAAATAACTGGTAATAAATAAAATAAATAAATAGATAAAAAAAAAATAATCACACAGGCATAAGAATACGTCTGTCAATCTCTACTTTAGCTGAAATACTGTAGATTAAGAAAAGTATGTGAGGGATTGGCTTGTACCAGGGCTGTATCTACACTAGTATAAGCATATTTTAGCATGTAAAATAAACCAGAAAATATGTTGATGTATTTGCCTTCACTGTGTCTTCCTATCATCATAATATCATGTATTTCTTTTAGTTCTAGAACCTGTACTCTTTGTTCTAAAGGTACCGGTACTCAAAATAAAGTTACCATACTCACGTAAAAGGTACATGTTGGTAGAAGACCTATAGTAGCTTCCTTAAGCTGGGTACACACTTCACAATGTGTGTACCCAGCAATGGGATGATGCACTCGAGCGATACATTGCGCTATCCGTACTAACTGCACGATGCAGCGGAGGATGGCGTGATGTGTCATTCCATGCTGAATTTAGCAGCATGGCGTCATTCATTGTATCGTCCAATCTGCTGTGTGGCACATCAGATGAGACGATGCGATGAACATCTCGCACGCACAATCGATCGGGGGTATACACTATGCGATCTGCATGATATATCGTTCCGATCCGCGTCGGAATGATATATTGTGCAAGGGATCGCTTAGTGTGTTCCCAGCCTAACTCTGGACAAGAATTTAGATGCTCATTTTATTTGTTTCTGACATGACCACTAATACATTCCTGTTTCCAGAACTACAGATGTGTCCTCATACACCAAGCCTCATTATGGTATGCGGCGCAAGATGTTTGGCGCGAGTGAGCTGTGCTGAACGATGTAGGGTAGCGACTTTTACTTTATATATGCATCTTATTTGCAGCAAAACACCACTCATTCTGTACCAGAGACACGGGCTGCGACTTTCATTGCACAGGCAATAGGCCCAAATTTATCAACGAGTAATATTCCTGTTATCACTTGTTACTAATCTTAAATGGTGCTCCAACCAATTAGCTCCTGTCAAATGACAGTTAGGAGCTGATTGGTTGGAGCACCATTAAGATTAGTAATGAGTGATAACAAGAATACAGTATAACATGTTGATAAATCTGGGCCTTAGTTTTAAATATGAACAAAGTTGCAGATGAAGCACAACGGGACTTGGTGTGAAAAAAAGCCACGTCCACTGCATCGTAGCACAGTGTACAGATTCAGACTCATTCGCTCGCAGATTTACAAGTGTTGCATGTCAAATTTATCAGTGCTGTCTGGTTAATTGGTTTTGTCACATCCAATTGTATAATATGTGCGACTAAGGCCCGTATTCAATTTGAAGCGTTAAGTCCGGATCCGCGTTAAGTTACCGCCGATGACATCATTATCGCCATTTTGGCTTAATCCCGTATTCAATTTGAAAGACTTTCCGCCTAGGCGGAAAGTCAATGCAATGTAATAGGCGGTAAAGTATCGCCTATGAATGGCAGGCGGAAAAAAGTGCAGAATTGGGGTTTTGGGGTGCAACGTCTCGGGAACCCCCATGCAGCCTTCAGACAGTCCCCCAAAGGTAAGCTGTGTCAAAAAAAGGTTTAAAAAACTTAAGGACATCCTGAAAATTTACTTTGAAAAAGGGGGAAAAAAATGTTGGGGTGCAAACTTAAAAACTAGCAAACTTGACTCTGAGGGGGGGTCCCCAAGTATGCCCCAAGTGTTTTTTTGATTGCAGGTGTTTGCAGCAGTTGGATTTTTCACGATTTTTTCATGTTCACTTTTTCAACTTTAAATATGCTGACCCCCATTTTCAAGTACCCCAAATTTGCTGGGATAACTTATTTCCTGGAAAAAATACTCCTAAATACTATTCTGCATCAGGTATAGAAAAACGCTATTTAGCAGATATTAAGCCCATTTAAAAACACCAAATACCTTCAGCGAGCCAAATCGGGGGGTACCATAGTGAACCCCCATGTCAGAGCATCATTTGAGGGGTGACAGGCTGATTTCCCCCAAAATTACAGTACTTTCCACTAGTTACAGTATCGCCGGGTGCTGTTTACGCGTACTTTGAAATTGAATACCGGGTAAAGCGTGCACGTGCGCAATACTTTAACGCCTACAAAACAGGCTAATGGGGGGCATCCACTAGACGATTTTATCCCTGTCCAACCTTTTAACGATTTTCCCTTGAAGTTTCCCTTGAAATATGACCTTCCACTCTGAACAATATGCAAAAGATTTGCAAAAGATTTGCAAACGATTTGCAAAAGATCTAACAATAAACTATGTTGCTTTAATCTGTGATTGAGAGCTTTCAGCTATAGTGGGCAGACAGTGGTTGATCGTTCAGCGTGAACGATGTGTAAACGATTTGTAAGCAATCAAGTGAAATTGACCTGCATGTTCAGTCGATGGAGGAGACGATCAAACGACCAGCGGGAGCGCGCATCGTACATCGTTAGAAACAATTACTGCACGATTTGCAAACGATGTCCAAACGATGTTTGAACGATTTTATCATTATCGTTCAATCGTTCAACTTTATCGTCTAGTGGATACCCCCCTTAAGTCGGCGTTAAGTCCGGGCCGCGTTAACTTAACGCAACTCGGCTCAAATTGAATACGGCTCTAAGATGCACATTTGAGAGAAAAAGACACAAAGCACAAGTTGATTTGCCCAGGACTTTGTGCACCGAGAAGGGCTGTTTGGAGCGACAGCAACAATAGTGCATGAGGACACAGTTAAATAATGTTACCAAAAAAAAAAAAAAATAGGTGCCAGTATGTCATACCATTGTGAGCCATCAGGAATAAAGTCCTGCTTCTAACTATGTGTAAGATGTAGCACTGGAGCTGTCAATCACAATGATGTTATAGTATCACATAATGCAAGTGTTATCATAATTGGAAATGAATGTATAGTATAAAAACTAATTACATTTCAACACATTAAACTAAATGTCAAAAGCACATAATTGATGGTGGAGTTGTTATTTAATCAGGTGTTCCTGGAGTAAGAATTTGAAACTAAAGCAATATTCACGTTATTTCCAGTTCTCAACTATGACATACTCTACACAAGATACAGCATACAGATATATTCACCGGCTCGTTGAAAATATCATATTTCATTGTGTTGTATTATCATTTTGATAGTTGTGCACGGAATAGATTTTATAGATTTCCATGTTTCTGAAGACATCATGCTCCAACTTCTAATCATTCATCTAAAGATTTCATATGTTCAGATAGAGAAGGAGTACAGACAGGGCTAATGTCTAAGATCGCACCTGTAACAGTGCAGCTACATACAGATGTAAGTACTAATATTTACTGTACAGTACATGGTGTTGGAGCAGACACATCACAATGCGATTAGTGAGTAGTTTTATTACTTTTCTCCCTCATGCTTCATTCTTTTTCAATAAAGAGATATTGCAACCTTGGCAAACCACATCATTTGCTACCCTAGTGCAATCACAGTGACAGCAGCACAGAGAGAACTTAAGCACCTAATTGGCAGTAGGGTAGTCAGAAAACCAGGTGAGCAATGGGCTGGCTCAGGATTGTAACAAAGATACAGAAAATCTGCAAAAGGGAAACAAAGAATGAAGGGAATAAGCTTGAGAATGTTCATTAGCGTACATTAAACATAGGCCTGCATGAAACTTTACAGCACGATGAGACACTGAGCCAAAAATCCATATTGAGACATCTGTGTTCTTGTGGCCTCAGTTGTTACTGGACAGCTGCTTCATCCTGGACGGTGCCTGATAAGTGCATTGTACTGTGGAGCTATAAGTAAATAATAAAATATATCTAGCAGATAAAGAGATAAAAAAGCAAAACAAATAACAGCTGCATTCATTACCAGGCTTGTGTACTAGACTACTATACCTGTGAGGGCATTTTACAAATAGGTTTGGCCATGGTGTGTTTATGGAGTGCCGATTACATGCATACAGCCGGGTGACTTCACAAACATTGATCCCTACTGTCATGGAATCTGCCAATTCACATACTGTAGTACTGTAATATGTAAAATGCAGCATACAGCATTTTCAGCTCATTTTATTGTACAACAGGTTGATATAGTTATTCAATTTTGATTGCATTTTACATCATTTAAAAAAATAAATAGTAGTAAAATGACTCTCCTAAACATATTTCAGATTTTCAGCATGAACTTGATAAGCTGCTTTTGCATTCATGAAACAACAATCAGAGGAACCGACTGCTTATCTCCAGCATTTAGTCATATTGTAAAATAACAAGCAGAGATGCATATGTGTAAGCTTTAAGAAACTATGGTGCAATAGAAAAAATTAGGCCCAAGATTCTGATGGAACATTTCTTAGTTTAAGTAATGAAATGTTTTGGGATTTGTCAGAATGGCCACAATGTCCTTGTATGACCTACAGTACCAGGGATGGTTTAAGAGAGGAGGGGTCCTGTGTGCAGATTACTTTGTGCAGGCTCCTTCCTCTTTGTGGTGCAGTAAATTCTGGCATTTTGCACATGCGCACGTCTCCGGTATCATGGAAATATAAATAGTGTCTGTGCTAGTGTAAAAATCCCCAAGGCTGTTATTATAAACAATATAAAAATGTATTCAACATACATATGAACTGCAGTTCACCTCATTAAAACATATCAATAGATAATAAATACTGTTGCCATATCTCCTGACTTGGGGCCTGATTCAGAGCCGCTTGTAAGCGGCCGCTCGTTCGCTCTGAGCGATGTTTGCCCAACTGCGCATGTGTATGGATCATTCGTAATACGCATGCGCAAACCAGTCTGTGCGGCCGAAAATCGTTTGTTCGCTAAATAGCGGATGCCTGCTAATATGAGTGACAGAATGAGGCGTATGTGGGTGGTAACGGGAAGGTGCTTGAAAACGGGGAGTGGAGATCCGAACGCAGGCGTGCTTAAAGGTCAAAACGGGCATTTTAAGGGTGTGCATAATTAATACAGCAGCGTCATTGACCACGTCACTGGGTTATTTTATAGCCAGAACTGCTCGCAAGATTGTGGTAGCAAAAACCAACCACAAGAATAGCGAGCAGTTCATACGCTGGTCGATGTACTCGATTAATCTAATAAATAGCGGACATGACGTAGGATGCGAGCGGCCAGGGGGCGTATTTTAAAAAAAAACGACCGCAAGTTTTGTTCGCTCGTTCAGACCTAGAGGCGTGAACAGACCGCAAAGAGTGAACGGTTCATTTGAATAGCCACCCCTTTTTTCAGAACGAGCGAGCGCAAATAGCGTCCGACTCTGAATCAGGCCCTTGGTTGGAAGTGCTACAATGTAACTGAAGCACAAGGGAAATCATAATACGTATGGGACATAAACATCTATTTATAATAATAGATTTAGTTCGTTCACTTAATCCCCAATGTCCACATGAAGACAAAAAAGACTTCCACCACAAACATTTTTCCTTTTAAATATACTGGGTATAGTAACCAACTGAAGAAGTTGTGATAGGTACTCCGTAGGAGGTCCCCCAATTTTCAGACCCCTTAATGCTTGTGGGTATCTGCAATGAGTCTCCTCTGTGGCTTGCACGGTGGTATCGAATCCTAGCATGTTTTAAGCTCCGGCGTTTTACTTGTGGTAGCGCCGCAACTACAGTTCCAGACGAGGCCAGGTAAAAGGATGCTAGCATGTGCTACCCAGCACAGCGTGTCAAGCGTCTACACAGGCCCCACAAACAGCACACGGGTATGCAGGGTCATTTTAAGAGAGGAGGGGGCCGTGTGCACTCCTCGGGCGGGGCCCCCTCCTCTCTCCCTGGTGGCTGTCAGCTGACTGACGTGGCTGGCCACCCACCGGATCATTAGTAGACTCCCGGCACTAGAGTGTGCCCGGAGTTTACTGCGCATGCGCAGAACGTCGAAAAAAATGTCCGCAGTGGCCATTTTCTGGCGTTCTATGCATGCACAGTATACTCCGGGCACACTCTAGTGCCCGGAGTCTACTGCACATGCGCAGAACACTGGAAATTGGCCGTGGCGGCCATTTTTACGGTGTGTTCTGAGCAGCAGTGACACCTGACACGGGACCTCGGACAGGTAAGTTTTAAAAAAAATATGGGTGCTGTGTGTGTGTGTGGTCCGGGGCCCCCCTGGACTGCACCCATTATAGATACGCCACTACGGGTATGGTGGAAATCTCCCTCCTGCGGCTCCAATCATGCTACTGTATAGATCCCACAGATCTGGGAGGTCAGCAATGCCGCTATAGTCCACACAATTGTGTATTCACGTGACAAAGGCAAATGAACAAGCAAATCAGTCCACAGTGTGTACCTTGACGCATTTCTCCCCTCTCCCAGGGTTTTTTTCAAAAGGCAATGTAGTAACTCTCCCTAATGCTGGGCATGCATTATACCAGGGGTTCCCAAACTTTTTTGAACCACGGCACCCTAGAGTATCAGAATTGTTTTTAAGGCACCCCTAAGCCAGAGACTTATTATTGAGAAATTCAGAAAAAAATGTAGTGAAGTAGTAAAGTGAAGTAAATTGCGCTACCTGTCATCCTTAGGTGCAGTTATGTGGTGGGGGACAGGTTTGTGCTTCTGTTTGTCTACATATTTACATTACATTGACCATAAAGAATTTGATTGGTGCTGGACCACCAACCCGAGGAACCCCTGCAAGTGTCCCGAGGCACCCCAGGGTGCCGCGGTGCACAGTTTGGGAACCACTGCACTATACAATTATCTGTCAGATATCTGTCCAATCTGGTTGGTTGGAATGAAAATCTGGTAGTGTATAGTATCAAATGATAATTGACCCTTTGCTCATGAACACTGGAAAACAGACAAAAATAGTTGTTCAGACAAATTAATTAAATCAAAAATATTTAACCAATATTAACCATCGGTTTTGTCCATTTTCATGTGTTTGGGACCAAATGGTAGAATGTCATTTGCTCTCCTACATTACCAGGTTTTCATTCCAACCAGCTAGATTGGACAGATATCTGATAGATAATTGTATAGTGTATGCCCAGCATATGGAGACCAGCATATTTATAACACACCTAATTAATCAATTCCAAATGGAATAATCTGTGTTTGCAACATTAGCTAACATAAAATTTTCAAAGTAAAATTCAAAACAGCCTTGGGAATTAAACAATATATATATATAAAAAATGTAATAGTATGTACAAATGATAATCATATTCTCTAAAGAAAGTATTTTAAATACATCTATACCTAATTATGTCACAATAATTATATAGAACCCACACAGTATAATTCAAATATTAATAAATAGTACTAAAGAGAGAATAATAAATCAATCCAAATTTAATTAAATCATAAATAATGACATTTACCCCACAAATACTATTAACCCATACTCTAACGGACCAACATAACTAACGTTTACCCTGACAAATTTAACCCCTTCTCTAACAAAACATATATCTATTACCAAAAAAGACACAGACTTCACAGTGTCCAAATATTACCACTAATAATAATACATACTGTGCCCCACATAATGGGCATTAAGCCCCCACATAGTGTAATTAACCCATAGTCTAAAGGACCATCAGAACTGACCATTACTAAGACCAATTTAACCCCTTCTCTGACAAAAAATAACATCTATTATCAGGAAGGGCACAGGACCTCTCAGTGTAAAAAAAATAAAATAATAATAAGCTATAAAATAGAAAAATATAATAATGAAAAAATAAAAAATTTAAATAAATTGAAAATAAATTAATAACTATAGACTGATGATATATTTAACCCTCAATCACCCACTCAGATTATAAGCACAGGACCATTTTGAGTCTTAATATTATTGTTAGCATATCTTAAACAGTATCAGAACTAAACATATTTAGAACCAAGAATCAATATGAAGAGAGTTCACCTTTAATCACTTATAGTCTATAAATCAATTTCTATTGTTTCATTAAGACCCTCTGGCCATAATGTGTGTAAGGTATGTATCCAAAAAGCTTCCCGAGTGCAGAGTCTACGGAATCCCCCTCTCGGGGTCGGGGTAATAAATTCAATCCCCACAATCTTTAAACCTACAGGATTCTTTGAATGAACCAGACTGAATTGTCTAGAGACACTATATTTATCATAACCGTTAAGGATGTTCCTCCTGTGTTCACAGAACCTAACCCTAAGGGACCTTGTCGTGCGTCCAATGTATTTTAATTTACATGAACATTCAAGCAGATAAACAATGTATGTACTGTTAAAATTTATAAATGATTTAATTGGAAACATTCTATCCAAATCCTTAGCATTAAAGAACATAGGCCTGTGTTCAATAAAATTACATGTGATGCAATGAGTGTGGCCACATTTAAAGCACCCAGTTGTTTCTGGGGCTAAACTCAAAAAGTTATTCACAGTACTTTGTTTATTGGATATGTTTTTATTCTAAAATAAGCTCAGGGCAAATATGTTATTTAGATTGTTCGCCCTTTTGAAAATAACTCTCAAACCTAATTCCAAATCCAGCTTCAGGAGAGAATTCATGTGTAGTATTCTCAAGTTCTGATAAAAAAATGTTCTTAAATTGTCGTGCGCAACTATTATATTTACAGACAACAGTGTTTGATTTATCAGTATGATTTTTTCTTTTATTCCTACTTATCTATTTGCATTGAGGATCCAATAATTCCATCCTATTTAGACCCGATACTGACTTCACAGCACTTTGTAGTACTGTTTCAGGGTAGTTCTTCTCCTTGAAAGCTTCCATCAAGACACCAGCTTGTTCCTCATAAGTCTACTTGCTCAAGCAGTTACGATGCATTCGGCGCAGCTGTCCGGAAGGGATATTCACTAACCATTTCTTATTATGATTGCTATGATAATCCATATAGTTGTATGTGTCTACTTCCTTACGAAAAGTGCTGGTCTGTATACAATTATACAGAAGATCCACCTTGATATCCAGGAAGGTAACAGACCTATCGTGACAAGTGCTCTTAATTGTGAGACCATAGTTCTTAGAATTCAAATACTTTATAAACTCAAAAACAGAATCCTCATCACCATCCCAAATGAAAAAAAAAATCAAAACATCGATAGAAGACCAGGTTCACACCAAATCTCCCTCCCCAAATGAGCCGATCCTCAAGGCGGCCCATATAGAGGTTCGCGAAACTCTGTGCGAACCGGGTCCCCGTCGCGGTGCCAGTGCGCTGTAAATAAAAATGGTGATCAAACAAAAAATAATTGTGCTATAATATAAGTAAGATAGATAATAATATGAACTCACGCTGCATCTCTGAGATCCCTACATCTTCCATTAAATAGAATTTGATGGCTTCTACACCCCCATCATGGGGAATGTTAGTATACAGGGAACTTGCATCACATTGTTTTTGCTGCAGTGTGCTGGGGGGCAAATCTCTTTTTTTTTCCTGAACTCGCATCACATGTCAGAAGTCTGTAGTAGGGGTGTGCACCGGCCACTTTTCGTGTTTTGTGTTTTGGATCTGGATCTTTCTTCGTGTTTTGGATCTGGATTGGTTTTGCCAAAACCACCCTTCCGTGTTTTGGGTTCTGGGTTTTGTGTTTTGGATCTGTATTTTTTTTTAAAAAAGCATAAAAACAGTTAATCACAGAATGTGTGGGTTTTTATGCTCCTATTCAATTATTAACCTCAATAACCTTCATTTCCACTCATTTCCATTCTATTCTGAACACCTAACACCTCACAATATTGTTTTTATGGCCAAAAGGTTGCACCGAGGTAGCTGGATGACTATGCTAAGCGACACGAGTGGTAGACAGGAAAAAGAGGTGCAAGATGGAATTGTCCTTGGGCCCTCCCACCCACCCTTATGGTTGTATAAATAGGACATGCACACTTTAACAAACCAATCATTTCAGCGCCAGGGTCTGCCACATGACTGTGACTGAAATGATTGGTTCGTTTGGGCCCCCACAAAACAAGCTGGCAATTAATGTGTCCCTGCATAAACTGGCTCTACGGAGGCAAGATGTCGTCCTCATCCTCCTCATCCACCGATTCCTTGGATAAAACAAGAAAAAGGGATTTAGGTGTCCCTGGACTGCTTACGGTCTTAGCCAAAGTTTCTGAACTTGACAGTAACTTTTTATGTACGCGCTGCAGGTGCCGTATAAGGGAGGATGTTCCTAGGTGGTTAACGTCCCTACCCCTACTTATTTCACCTTTACATATGGTACATATGGTAAGACAGTTGTTGTCCGGATTTGGATAGAAATATTGCCAGACCAAAGAGGTGGAATGTTTGGTCTTCTGCCCAGGCATGACCGTGATGGGCTTTTTCATCCCACAAACAATAACTGTCTCCCCCGGAGCCTGATTTAAACAAACCACATCACCATCAGAATCCTCCTCGCCAACTTCCTCCTCAGCGCCAGGTACACCAGTATCCTCATCCTGTTGTACTTCAACAGTGACATCTTCAATTTGCATATCAGCAAGTGGACTGTGGGTGCTCCTTTCAGCACTTGCAGGGGGCGTGCAAATGGTGGAAAGAGCCACCTCTTCCCGTCCAGTGCTGGGAAGGTCAGGCATCGCAACCGCCACCACACTTGGACTCTCCTTGGGGATTTGTGATATCTTCTTAGAACGCACAGTTCTTCGCTGTGCTTTTGCCAGCTTAACTCGTTTGATTTTTTTTAGTGGGAGGAGGGCTTCCATCGTCATGTGAAGCTGAACCACTAGTCATGAACATAGGGAAAGACCTTAGCCGTTCCTTGCCACTCCGTGTCATAAATGGCATATTGGCAAGTTTACGTTTCTCTTCAGATGATTTAAATGGGTTTTTTTAAGGTCATTTTCCTGAACTTTGTCATTTGGGATTGTATGTGCACTCTACTATGACATTGGGCATCGGCCTTGGCAGACGACGTTGATGGCATGTTATCGTCTATGTCATGACTAGTGGCAGCAGCTTCAGCACTAGGAGGAAGTGGTTCTTGATCTTTCCCTATTTTATTTTTATCGGAGAAAGTTTGGTCCTCCATTTATGTTATATTGATTTGATATATACGTGCGGCTAAGGCGCACACAAAGACAGAAAATATTTTTTTATTTTTGCTGGAGAGTAGTGCACTTTGTGGGTTACACCACCTTTTAAGAAATGAGCCAGCCGGCTCTTTACTTATGGGACACAGGTGCACGCTTGGCGCTGCTCCTTTGTTGATGCACGTGCAGCCACAGTGCACACAATTCACAAACACAGAAAATATTTTTTTATTTTGTTTGGAGTGTACTTTGGGGGTTACAGCACCCTTTAACGGACAAGCCAGCCGGCCCTTTATTTATGGGACACAGGCGCACGCTTGCCACTACTTTGTTGATGCACGTGCGGCTACTGCGCACACAATTCACAAACACAGAAAATATTTTTTTATTTTGTTTGGAGTGTACTTTTGGGGTTACAGCACCCTTTAACGGACAAGCCAGCCGGCCCTTTACTTATAACACAGGCGCACGCTTGGCACTACTTTGTTGATGCATGTGCGGCTACTGCGCACACAATTCACAAACACAGAAAATATTTTTTTATTTTGTTTGGAGTGTACTTTGGGGGTTACAGCACCCTTTAACGGACAAGCCAGCCGGCCTTTTACTTATGGGACACAGGCACACGCTTGGCACTACTTTGTTGATGCACGTGCGGCTACTGCGCACACAATTCACAAACACAAAAAAATATATTTTTTTATTTTGTTGGGAGTGCCCTTTGGGGGTTACAGCACCCTTTAACGGACAAGCCAGCCGGCCTTTTACTTATGGGACACAGGCGCACGCTTGGCGCTGCTCCTTTGTTGATGCACGTGCAGCCACAGTGCACACAATTCACAAACACAGAAAAAATATTTTATTTTTTTTTAGCACTTGGGGGGAGTACCCCTGACGGACAGAGCACCCCTTTAGGACTGGGACACTGCACAGGACTTTGGAGTGGACACAGCCCCTATGGACAACTGACTGCACAACACAGTCCAGCCAGCCCCTATGGACTTTGAAGTAGTGGACACAGCCCCTATGGACAACAGCAGCGCAGCACAACACTATATTGCACTACACTACACAGCCAGCCCTAACTCCCACCCTCCCTCTTCACTGTCCACAGCCGAGTGAGAAAATGGCGCCGACGCGGGTACCTTATATAGGATCCAAAACCCACGAGACCCGGAAGGCGGGATGATGACGTTTTGCCTCGATCGGGGGGGCTCGGATTTCAGAAATCCGAACCCGCTCACCCCTAGTCTGTAGTTGGACTGCCACTGTATACCTAACAAAAATTTAAAAAAATCAGTTGTGTCACTAAGATGTGATCTCAGAGAGGCAGTGTGAGGTTGCAAAAAGTGATCAGCATAAGGGACAAATTCGCAGTAAGTGACCGCACACCAGAAATAATGGGACGACCCAGTGGACAACATAAATCTTTGTGCACTTTGGGAAGGTGATAATAATATGTGAAAATAATAGGGTGAGTAGAAAATAAAAAATCCAATTCCTTCCTGGAAATCACTCTATTATCAAATGCTACATACCATGGTCTTGGAGCCTCCTCTACTGAGCAGGCGCATATTGACGGGAAAATGGACACGCTCCATATTACCAGTGATTGGGGCTGCTTCAGCAGTACCGACAGGGGACCCCTGAGAGATAAGTATTAGACATGGGTGCAGGGTGTGTGGCGTGGGCCCTCGATGTGCACTCTGCACCCATAATAATTCTGCCAATGTGACCTACCATAGGGGAAATGTATCAAGCCTTGAACAGAGATAAAACAGAGATACAACGGAAAAGCTACCCAATACAACCAATCAGGTTCTGTCATTTCAAAAACTGTGCTAGCTAAATGACAGTGAGAAGCTGATTGGTTGCTTTTGGCAACTTCTCCACTTTGTCTCTCTTCAAGGCTTGATACATCTCCCCCTATGTAAGCATAGTCAATAGTGCCAGGTACCTATAAATAATATGGTAATAGGATGGACTTTAATTAGAGGTTTTTACTCTTTCTCCCTTGCATGTTTTCAGCCAAGCTTGCATACACATGCAGAGCACTACTTGGCATATTTTCACATATTCTGTGATTAATAAAGAACATCTTGTGTCTGTTCAATGTTAACGTTAAGGTGGAGATTGAGGAACCTGAAAAGGACACCTTCATTCATGCAAACATCAAGAGCCATCGGAGCTGCTCGCAGCCCTTGAGGTTGCCTTTCTCCGCTGCAAGCACTGCGATCAGTGCGGGCTGAAATACATGCAGGGGACGTGTACAATGACGCTACTTTGCTAATTATGCACGCCCTTTAAACGGCATTTTGGCAGCCTGACACGCCTGCATCTGCAACACCGGTGTCAAAAGAAGATGGCACCCGCCATCCCCCGCCGCCTGACACCGCCATCAACACAAAGACTCAGTGAAGCATATTTCGTGGTGGCAGTGTGATTTTGGTTAGTGACGGCATCTCGACCAGCTGGTCCAGATTGCTGTATCCAGGTTTATGACACTTGGGAAGAACATACAAACTCCACACTGATTGGTTAGGAACTGATCTTGTGACCTCAAGGCTGTGATACAGTAATGGTAACTTATATTTGCTGTGTCTCCCTGTTTTCAGGGGATTTCCCTGAAAAAATGGTGATCTCCCTAACTTCGTGAAAAATCTGGCAATCTCCCTGAGGCTGGGTGCAAAATAATGATCATGTCATCAGTCACTGCCTACCATGGAGGAAATGCTGGGGAGGATGGGTGCTAAAAAAAACTGGTCAAAGCTTTCCAGCACACTGATCTATCTATCTATCTATCTACTCAGCACCCAATAAATTCAAAATGCACATTTTAATTAAACCTGTAAAGCTGCAGGCAGTTACTTTGCTTGGCAGGTCAAGAAAACAGGAGTGCCATAAGGTACAATGGCCCCACCCGACTCACCAACTGTTCACCCAAATGCACCTTTTGTTGGCAAATTTTCCAAAACCCATAGTTCACTGCAATGAAATATCACCCTGTAGATGTGATTAATCATGTGTGACGTGGATAGAATGAGTAAGTCAGACTCTCTAATATGACCACTTCCACTGGATACATAATCCCGCACAATTTATGGTTGCAGACACGTGGTGAACAAGTTAATTGATGAGAAGGATGTTTTTTTAACACAGGAAACTGGAATAAAAAATGATGGGGACTATTTACTAAGCAGTGATAGGAGACAGAGTGAAAAGTGATAAGGTGCCAGCCAATCAGCTCCCAACTCATTTTTCAAACACAGCCTGTGAGATGACACTTAGGAGCTGTTTGGCAGGCACCTTATCACTTTTCACTCTGTCTCCTAACACTGCTTAGTAAATAGACCTAAGAGAGAAGTTCAGCAGCAGAGAAATGTGTCTGGTAGAAGGGGTCATGTTGGACGCCCTGTAAAGCTAATTCCTTTTTCATGCCCCAGTCCATTCAGTGTTAATTTAGGTGGTTGGGCCAGATGACATCACATCTTAGTATGTCTCTGCCCATCCTGTGGCATTAAAAGCCTTTGAGGAAAGAAATATTACAATCAAACAGTGGCCATTCTTACTCTGTAAAACCTTATATTAAACTCGAACCTTTAGCAACATATATTTAGAAATTTGTTTTTAAGTTATACAGTAAACAGAATAAACATAAATCCAGCACAGCAGAAATATCGCAACCAAAGAAAACAATGAAACAAAAAAGAAAAATGTTTACTGACTGAAAATGGGCCTTTATTGGAAACCACCAGGGGTAAATTTGGATGTCAAAAAAATGAAAAAGGGCCATTGCTTAGACTGTATGTTGAACTTCTATTTACCTCAGGTTAGCAAATTATGAACTATCATGTCCCTTTTTTATCGTAGTGGCTTGTCCCAGACAAAATGTCTAGGTTTCAATAAAATAAAAAAGCCTGTGTTTACGAGGCCTCTGGGCTGGTGTTTTATGCTGCAGTAAAAGTATAGTGTTAGATGGTACATTTT
This sequence comes from Taudactylus pleione, assembly GCA_031769625.1. NCBI lineage: Eukaryota > Metazoa > Chordata > Amphibia > Anura > Myobatrachidae > Taudactylus > Taudactylus pleione. The sequence continues at coordinate 4,149,755 of JAUIMM010000104.1, read as the reverse complement.
TCTTTATGAACACAGTGGCAGCACTTATATCTTTGAAGTTTGATAGGGCAGACACAGTGGGGATCTGTCCTTTTTGTCAGGTAATGTTTCCTTGCTCTTGATAAAGCCTCTTTGGATTAACACTGACTTGCGAGCTTTGTTATATGGGCAACAACTTTGTTCAGAGAGCGCAAGATTAAAATGACTACTTCAAAGGCCGGCTGCAGATCGGTGCGGTGACAACAGGAACCTGCACGGTTGGGTTCTGCCAAGATTAAGACCCCGGAAATCTGTGCCTCAGGTGTCTGCAGATCAGAGCAGTCTCTCCAGCTGTTGCATTGGTCCACCTTAATCAATTAGAAGTTGAACCACTTAAAAGGCAATGGAACTGAATGGGCTGAAGCAGAAGGAAGCAGCCTGACAAATAAACACAAAATATACAGTTACACCTTGCCGGCCATCTGGTGCATTTTGTGTTTTGTTTTCTGAAGCCATAGAAATGCCGGCGCCATATAACACTGACACAAAAACTTTATTTGTTCTCGTTCAGAGCAGAAGGTGATGCAATCATTTACTGAATGTAAAGATAACCATAAATGGATTTATGTCATATATAAAGAAAGGACTATGAACGGCAGGAAAATCCATACAGAAGATAATGTACATTGTGTCAGCCAGAATTCTATAACTTTAAAGGACCTATTTATTATTAGTGTAACCATTTTCATTTTCTATTATTGCTTCTTACAGGGATACATGCTTGGTTACCATCAGTATTCATCAATACCTACCTGCCTGCAAACAGCTACCACTAGGCAGGCTTAGGCAGCTACCTAGGGGCGCCGGCCACTAGAGGGCGCTTCTGAGTCCTCCTGACTACGGAGGGTGCGGTTGCTATGGGGCCCGCCGGCCCAGCGATCACACCCTCTGAAGCCTCCATTTGCCAGGCACCCGCTGAGATTGTGTTACCCCCTTCTCTCCCCCCCCTCCCCCCCTGGCACCAGCGGCAGCCGGAGGACAGAGGCCCTGATTCAGAGCCGGACGCTCTGACAGACCACTCGCTCTGAATCAGGGCCGGCCCCCTGGTTTTTAAGAGTGGCCTGGCAGCTCGCATAGCTGTGGGTGACCACCCACATCTATAGCGAGTGGCCAAAAAGATGGTCGCGATGGTCTTGACCATCGCGACCATCAGGCTTGCGACGAGACTCTTGTGGTAGGGTCTCATCTGCCGCAAGCCCTGGAGTGCTTTCGACTCTATCAGAGCTGAGAGCACTCCCACTGACATCACTTGTGATGTCAGTCGGCCCGGCCCCAGACGGTACGCATTCCCATGGGAACGCCTCCGTCTGGCCAGCCATGTCCCCAGCACGCCCACCAAAGGGGGCGTGCTGTCACTCACCATCGACAGCACACCCCCTTTGTAGCGAGACCCATAGCGATGGCTTGGCCGTCGCAATGTGGGTCTCGCGCATGCGCACTACGGAGCCGGCTCCCTCTTGCGCATGCACACTTGGCCAACAGCGTCCCGCTTGCGAGCGCTCAGTGCTCGCGAGCGGATCTGAATTAGGCCCAGAGCTCACCCAGAGCCCCCCCTCCTCCTATGGGCATGGCCACTGAAAAACGGGGCGTGTCAACATGACACACCCCTTTCTTGTCACTGGGAACATTTCTTTCCATCTGCACCTTAATGTAGTGCCCCTTATACAGTCCCCCATATGCAGTGCCGCTAGTAGTGGTCCCCCTTATGCAGACCCCCAGTAGTGCCGCTTATACTGTACCCCCAGTAGTGGTCCCCCTTATGCAGCCCCCGATTAGTTTCCCCTATACAGGCCCCCAGTAGTGGTCCCCCATATGCAGTGCCCCTGTAGTGGTCCCTCTTATGCAGCCCCCCACTAGTTCCCCTTATACAGTACCCTCAGTAGTGATCCCCCATATGCAAGCCCCCAGTAGTGATCCCCCATATACAGTGCCCCCAGTAGTTGTCCTCCTTATGCAGTGCCCCCTGTAGTGGCTCTCCCTTTTCAGTGCCCCTGTAGTGGTCGCCCCTGTGCAGTGCACACAGTAGTGAGCCCCTTATATAGTGCACCCAGTAGTAGTCCCTCCTATACAGTGCCCTTTATATAGTTCCCCCAGTAGGAGTACCCCTTGATGCAGTGCCCCCTGTAGTAGTCCCGAGTAGTGGTCCCCCACAATGCAGTGCCCACATTAGTATCCCCCCCAGTAGTGGTCCCCCCCTGAAGCAGTGCCCCAGCAGTATCCCCCACCACTAGTGGTCCCCCCCAGAAGCGGTGCCCCAGTAGTATCCCCCCCAGTAGTTGTCCCCAGTAGTGGTCCCCCACGATGCAGTGCCCACAGTAGTATCTCCCCCAGTAGTAGTCCCCAGTAGTGGTCCCCCCCCGAAGCAGTGCCCCCAGTAGTATCCCCCCCAGTAGTGGTCCCCCCCCGAAGCAGTGCCCACAGTAGTATCCCCCCCCAGTAGTAGTACCCAGTAGTGGTCCTCCCCCGAAGCAATGCCCCCAGTAGTAGTCCCCAGTAGTGGTCCCCCCCACCTGAAGCAGTACCCCCAGTAGTATCCCCCCCAGTAGTGCCCCCAATAGTAGTCCCCTCCTTTGTAATAGAGCGCGCCCCCCCCCCGAAATACACACTGAAATGAAACAAAAGAAAAATACTTACCTGTATCCACGCTCCTGCTCCCGCCGCTGTCCGCACGTCCATCCTCCCGGGCCGGGCCACTCTGCATTATGGGAGAGACGTCATCATGTCATGACGTCTCTCCCATTACCCACTGCAGGAGCCGGACGGAAGCCCTGCTCTTGCAGTGGGCGCGCAGCAGTCAATGAGAGTCTACCTGACTCTCATTGGCTGCTGATTCACACACAAATCGCCGCCAGTGCTGGCGGTGATGTGTGTGTTATGCACAGACTGAGCCCGCCTGCCACCCGCCTCCTGGCGCTATTGTGCAAGTGCTCAGGGGGAGGGAAGGGGCTCAGCTGTGCAGCACAGGACCGGTGCTGGAAGCCTAGCGCTGGTCCTGTGTAAATGTGTAGCACTGCGATCGGCGCTACACTGGCTAACTATGGCGGGCCGGTACCGTGGCCGGCGGCGCCCCCCGAGCCGCCGGTCCCACGGCACCCAGGGCACGTACCCCGCTCACCCTGCCCTAGTTGCGCGACTAGTCTAAGGTAAGTATTTTTTTTGTGTGTGTGTGCGTGGGGGGGGCTTACTACAGGGGGCACTACAGGGGCCTTACTACTGGGGGCACTACATGGGACCTTACTACTGGGGGCACTTCAAGGGGCATTACAACTGGGGCACTACAGGAGCATTACTATTGGGGGCACTACAAGGGCATTACTACTGGGGGCACTGCAGGGAGCATTACTTTTGGGGGTACTACGAGGGCATCACTGCGGTTAAGCCTAACACGCACGCGCACACACACAGAAAAATATAAAAGACACTGATTATTTTTTTTTTAGCACGACTGGAGTCGGGCAGCACTAGCTTGCAACTTGCGTTGCTGCCTGGATCTTGTGCGGTACCGCGGTTAAGCCTAACACACACGCACGCACACAGAAAAATATAAAAGACCCTTTGATTTTTTTATGGACTATATATATTTTTTTTTGAGTCCAGAACTTGGGCCCAGATGGACACAGCACCAGCCCAGATGTATTTACAGTTCTGCACCAGCCCAGATGGACACAGCAGACAGCACAGTGACAGCACCAGCCCAGAATGGATCAGCAGTCACCAGCCCAGGACACAGCAGACAGCACCAGCACCTCTCCCAGCCCTACACTACCCACCCTCCCTGTTCACTTTACACAGCCGGAGTGGAAATGGTGTCTGTCGCGTGGTCCCTTATATACTACATTGATCATAGAGATGAAAGCTCGCGAACCACAAGATTTCGTCTCTATGGTTTTGCCTCGATTTGAGAGATCCGAGTAAGGCGGGAACATGCGAGCCTGCTTGGATCTGACTCGGTTCTGCAAAATTCGGGTTTGGTTCGGATCTCTGGAAACCGAACCCGCTCATCTCTAGTGAAAATAAGCCCCTGCTCAGTCACATGCATCACTGTCTTCACATAATGCTACAACTGTAAAGATCTCTGCCTCCCACCAAAATCTCCTGAAATGCTCTGTATTGCTGTGACAATTCTAATTATGTTACTAAGTTGTTATATCCCGCTCCAATGCAAAACAGGGCTCACACAGACAATGAGGAGATGATGACGGATGATAGTGTCTTGGCCTTAGTCAAAATCTCTGACTTCATACATTTTTTGTAACACTGGGTAAAAAATACAGGCTGGTAAAGTTAGAACCAAGGAAAAAATAAGTGATGTTATAGAAGCTCAATAAGTTTTCATACACTGCAGGGGGAAAAAAGGTACTAGCTTCCTCATTCACTTCCTTAATTATAGAGAAGATTGAAGTCAACAAGGCTAATCTGATTTATAGGAATAATTGAGGTCAACGTGTAGGGGACAGAGAGAGTGAGAATTACTTCGTATTAAACACAAATGAAATTATAATCTTCTCTCCAGGAATGATAGCCACTGTGCAAACATAAGGAACAACCTAAACTGATTTACGTTTTTTTTTTTCATCTAAACAATAATAGACATGAGAAGCAACAGCAGCATATACAAAACCCTTTAACACTTCTCTGTAAAATGAGCAAAGGGATTCAGTGCAGAACAAAGCCCTCCGCCCTGAGCTCTCGCTAAACCTTGTTAATATGAATTTCTTAAGGAATTAATGTCTTGCCTGAATAAGTCATGAAAAGGGAATTATTCCAGTCTTTGATATTTATACTGGTATTGTGGACTGCACATTATGGTAATTTTTCTCATACAGCACTCTGGCTTTTCAGGTTATTGTTAAATGTGCAGGCTTGCATGCAAGGGAAGATAGCATTTTTAGATATTGGGATCCGTGAGAAGGTAACCAGTTTTCATGTTTGTTATTAGCCTGGACTAATTAAGAACTGTGTGAGGTGTACGCAATATAACCAGTTACACCACCATTCTAAAACGTTGGAGTGCATGTTTTCAGCCAGGGCTCCATAGCTTTTATAAGGTTTCCAAGAACAAGGTGAAGAACCAATGGTATATAAAGACGACTTGCTGGTAATACCTGGTAACTGGTCAGACAAGCTATGACATAGATACACTGCATCTGGAGAGCCAAAGGTTACCTACCTCAAAAACATAATAAGACTTCAGTGGGGGCAGCATCACCCATTATAACCAAATACTTTCTAAATTATATCTTTCTACTGCCAGGAAATGGGGCAAATGGTTCTTAGGGACGCAAATTTCTATTTAGGTGTGATCTTAGTGGTGGTTGGCTAGCTATATGGCGTGCACCATATCTCCTACAGCCAATGAACAACACAATGAAGAGGCACACTTGTGGACATTTAGCAACAGGCTGTATTTGTGTTATTCATGGTGACTGGTTCCTGGTTAGGTAATTGACTTAATCATGCAAAATGCATTTAGTTGTCTCAATATTTGTTCCACCAGATAGGAGTTATGTTATGTATTTATATATGTACTTTGGACATTTATCAATTGAATTCTAAGTTTACAGCATGTTCCAGAAATGACGGGATTTCCTAGAAATTTCCCTCAGCGTACCAAGGTGAACCAGTAAAAAAGCTGATGTACCCAGTTTCACCAGGGTAGACCTTAGATATTTTACATTTCGTCCATACCATCTTAACTTTATTTTATATGCTTAGTTTATTTTATGTATATGGTGTAAAGGAGTCTGGTGACTCCAGGGGTGGGGCTGCAGCGCAGTCTAATATTCAAAAAGGGGAGCCACACCAACTGCCACCCCAACTGCTGCCAAACGGGATGCAGTCAAGAAGCCGATGGTCAAAATGCCGACCGCTGGCTTCCCAACTGTATAATGCTAACAGGGGACTAATGACAGGCATCGAAATACTGATGCCTATCATTATCCCTACACCGGGAGCCCAACGCCCGGGCATACCGAATGAAGGTAAGCCGGACGGTGGGCGCGGACAGCCGCGGGGGGGTTAGGTTAAGGGCTTCCAGGGGGGGCTTAGGGTTAGGCACCCCCCGGGAGGGTTAGGTTAGGGAAAGGAGGGGTTAGAGTTAGGCACCCCTGGGAGGAGATTAGGTTTAGGTACCCCCCCAGGAGGGTTAGGTTTAGGCTGCGGGGAAGGGGGGGGTTAAGATTAGGCACTGGAGGGGAAGGTTAGGGTTAGGCACCCCTAAAGGAGGGTTAGGTTTAAGGGGTGGTGAAGGGTTATTATTGGTGAATTTACTTACCCAGTCAGGATCTACACTGCCGGTCTTCTGCTGTCGGCAGGGACGGATTGTGAATTGAAATTGGCCCTGTAAATAAGTGTGGAAGTGGGTGTGGCCTCGTGGAAAGGGGTGTGGCCTAATGCAAAACGCCATGCCCCCTCAAGCCACTCCCCCTGTTTCAGTCATGCTGGGGGCATGCCTACTGCTCCCGGAGCTGATTGGTATGCCCACAGTCCCTCTTTCCAGTGAATAAGCACAGCGAGCATGTAAATGAGTATTTTCTTACCTACATGATTTCTCTGCAACAGGGAATCTCTGAAGAAATTGATCCTCCCTAGACATGCAGTGTCTTGAGTTGGTATTTGCTATTAATGCACGAGATCCCATGGTCTGGAAGCCGCCTGTATGTGTTGCAATAAAAAAACCAATGTCATTATCATGCAACAGAGGTTCAACCAGATAATAAATGTGGGTTTCCCATAGCAAACAATTTTATATTAATAAAATATATTTGCTCCTTTAGTACCATTTGCATCAGAATATGGTTTCATTAGAATTGTTATCTTACTGAAGATTACTGTGCCCCAATGTTTTCTTCTAATAGTATCAGCATTCCTACCATCCTATATGTTTGTCTCTAGCATCACCGCCTTGGTGTGTCTCCAACCTATCCCCTCTCGTCTGTTTCTTCAGCGCTATCTCCCTGCGCCTCTCCAGTGCCACCCCCAATTGTCTCCGGCACCATCCACCCACAGTGCCATCCTCCTGCGTCTCCCGAGCGCCATCATCCTGCGTCTCCTCAGTGGCGTCCTCCTGCCCTAGCACAGAATAGCCCTTCTTTCTCACACACAGATCATCTCCCCTTAGCACAGAATACCCCTCCTCCCCACAGACAGATCAGACCCCCGTCCCCACAGACAGATCATCATTTCCCCCGCCCTTAGTATAGCAGACCCCCCCTCCCCCAGACAGATTATCATCTTCCCATATACTCCGCAAAGACTCACAGTGACAGCACGCCTCAGATCCTGAATAGTGACAGCCAGGCAGGAGAAGACTTGATCATAGTGTTTCAGCCAGCCCATCTCAGTAGCAGTCTGCTCCGCTGCTGAAGTCAAGAAGGTGGTGCCTGCCTCGACGGATCCAAGCACCCTACTGTCCTCACTGCGCATGCCAGCTGCGGAGGAGATTATTAACAGGCTGTTAATAATCTCTGCTGCACTCCAGGACTGTGGCCCTGATTCAGACCCGGTCACTCTGACAGAGCGCTCGCTCTGAATCAGGGCCGGGCTTTTTTTTTTAGAACAGCCTCCTGGCTGCTCGCATAGCTGTGGGTGACCACCCACAGCTACAGCGAGCGATCATGATGATGGTCGCGATGGTCAAGAGCATCGCTACCATCGGGCTTGCGACGAGACCCTTGTGGTAGGGTCTCGTGGCCGCAAGCCCCAGAGAGCCTCCATTTGGGCAGCCACCCCCCCGGCCCGCCCACCAAAGGGGGTGAGCTGTCACTCAACATCGACAGCTCACCCCCTTTGTTGCGAGACCCAGAGCAACGGCGTGCCCGACACTATATCCGGGTATCGCGCAAGCGCACGACGGAGCCGGCTCCATCGTGCACATGTGCCCTGGGCCACCATCGATTCAGTTGCAAGCGCTCAGCGCCTTTGCGACCGGGTCTGAATCAGGCCCTGTAGACGGAGACACCGCGTCATATGACATGATGAGTGAGTCAGTGTTTGTCTATCGTGCGGGTACTGCCACGACTGCCTACTCGGCTGCACAGCCTGCACTACAGTGCTGACAGGCAGCAGCACACAATAATAAGTGGGCGGGACTTTTGGCAATTGGGCCTGTGTATACGGGGGGCTATCGCCCTTATCGCCCCCCCCGGATCCGCCGGTGTTGACGCCGCTGTCACCCACAGCCCCATTGCCCTGGCCCCTGCTGTAGTTAGCCAGATTGTATCCTCTCCGCTCTGCCCTCTCCCCAGGCTTTGAAATTAAACTTCACAGCCTGGGGAGGGAAGAGTGTAGAGGAGACGATCGGGCAAACAGACTACCTGCGCGGCCCCCCACCCCTGCTGCAGTTTAACTCCCTCGATGTCCTGCCGACGGTGTGGGCCACGCCACCTTCCTCTCTTGAGTCCTGCGTGGCGTGTGACGCCGACAGCATGTTGGGCGGGTTTAAATAGGCTGCCGCTGGCCTAAGAGAGAGAGGCTAAGGCAGGGGCCAGCAGAGCTGACAGGTGGCCGGCCCGGGTGATGTAAATAAGGGGCGGGGCCTCACAGAAATGCGGCCCCACAACCATTCGGCCCACCAGGATTCTTCCCTCAAAAAATACCCGCCAATCCACCCCTGGCTGTCGGGATTTGAACCGCTGGGCATAGGTCCAGCAGTCATTCATACCGATCCCCTGCCACACATCACTGGCAGTTGGTATGACTCCCCTATTTGAATACTGGACTGTGCTGCAGCCCCATCTCTGAAACTGACACTCAACCCAGGCAATAAGCTTCCAGTCCCACAGCACTTGGACCATGTTGCTTTGTCACCCAATCACTTTAGTCCACATCTTAGCACTTTTCACCCCCCTAAGGGGTCTAATTTAGAAAAATCCCTGCTTAGTGGGTGTTATGTCATTGAAGGAATATAGGCCCTCATTCAGAGCCGCACGTTAACAACAGTACGCTCGTTGCGTTCCGATGTTGACTAACCGCGCATGCATCGGTGTTACACTGCGCATGTGCGTACGGCAGATTGCGAGCTTTTTTTCTCTCGTTCCTAAAATAGCGTACAGGAAGTGACATGTCAAATGTGATTGACAGAACAGGGCGTTTTTGGGTGTTGACGGGGGTGGAGATGAAAAAACGCAGGCGTGGCGAGGCGTTTTTGGGGCGTACATACATTAGCAGATGCGAACGTCAAATGTGTTCGGACCGTCTCATACGTCACTGAAACATCCGCTTTCCCTTCAAAATGCTCGCACAGCTTAGGGTCAGGATTACTCGACCACATTGGCGATGGCCTTCTCCTCCGTCCCGGGACTCCACGATGGTGCAGCGATTAATCGCGGCTGGTCAGTAAAGTAATTAGTGTTGGATTGAAATCCGGCTTGGTATGTGTTTGGAAAGCAGTTTATTGGGATAGCACAAAAGCGTACGCAGGTGGAAATCAGAGCTGCTAATGTCATGATTACACAATCAATTAGCGTACATTTTTGGGGTTTTATTTTGGCCACAATTTGGTGGTTATGGCCTATTGTAACAATAATGTCATCATCTTTTAATTAGCTCCCCTTTTTTTTGGTTTACTGTGGAATTTGCATCGCTATGTGATTTTTGAAACGTTCCTTAAAGAGGCCTTTTTTTTTTTTAAAGAGGGTCAGTTTTTGCGTTTAAGGCCAGGATTAAATGTAACCCATTTGTACAATAATGTCACAATACAATGTTAGTGTTTTGTTTTTCATTTATTGTTTACACACAAACAAATTGGCCTAATATTGTATTGCCTTTTTTTGTGGCCAAGATATTTGATCCAAAAAAAAATATAACATAACTACTAACATAAGCGTAAATACAAAATTTTAAAACATTTCACAAGAAAGGAGAGGGAAGTTTTGACCAGAAAGGAATATGAGCCAAGCACAGAAGGAGTGTGGGAAAAGTCGCCATTGCTGTCACCGTTTTCTCGCCCGTTTGGCTGGGTGAGGGTGGGCGCCAGACCGGGTCCGGGATGCCATCGGGCTGGCCTGTCCAGAGGCAGATGTTGTGGCCTCTGGACTAGGCACAGGGCTAGGCACATTTGGAGGATTGGCTGATGTTGTGCCAGAGGTGGAGGATCCGGATGTTCCGGCAGGAAGGGAGGTCGGCTCCACCATGTGCTGGCGAACGAGCTGCTCCAGGGCATCGGCGATGCGGATGTTGGCCCTGGTATTTTCCGCCAGGGCCTGACCAATGGTCACGTTGGCCGCAGCATTTTGCTCCAGGGCCTCAGCCACCCGTATCAGACTGGCGTCCATCCTCTGCAGAATCTCCGTATGGCAATCCGATTTAAAATTGAGTTCTGTGAGGAGGCCCACTGCCTGCGAGGGGGCACGCCCTGGACTGGCTTCTGCAGGGTCCTCAGCCGGATGTACTGGTTCCTCCCCTGCAGAGCCAGCAGAAATTCTGCGCCCAAGGCTCCCCTCTGGAGCAGACTCATCCGCCTCTGTCTCTGTTAGGAAATTGGAGAAAAGACTCACATTAGAATCTACATATTGGCACAATAGCATTTCTGAGTTGGTGACATCACAAGACTTACCTTGGCCAACATGAGGAGCCGCAAAGTCTGGCATGTCCGTATCCATGTTGGACACGCCAAACACCTCCACAGCCTGCACACACCCCTGTGCCATCTCTTCTAAGTCTGTCAACTCCAATGACACAGGGGTGGGACCCCCACCTGTCCCCCTTGCATGCCTAGCCCTGTCGGCAAGTTTTTGTTTGAGACGATATTTGAAGTCTGCCCATCTGTGGAATGAATTTGGAACCATTATCCTTTTTTTTACAATGGGGTTTGTTTATAGGATGGGAAAGTGTTTACTTACCGCCGTTTGACATCCCGGGCTAGACGGACATAATCACCCACCCTATTGACAGCAACGGCGACCTCCTCCCACATTCTCCACTTCTGGCTTTGGCTCATATTCCTGGCTGCCTGGGGCAGGATGTCAACGCACTTCTGGATCAAAACCTCCATCTCCTTGCTTGTGAAATGTGGCTGCCTTTTTTTTTTGCCAGCTTTGGCGGGTTGACTGGGGCCAGCAGTCTCTTCCATGTCATCCTCCTCACCTATTTGGGTAAATATGCAGATTTAGCCACTTCACAACTTGCACAATATTATGTTTTAAAAGAATCATTGACACAAAATGCATGAAGGCCTTACCGCCGCAATTTTGACCATTGTTTCCCTGGTTTGAAGCCATGTCTCTGCTTCCAGCATGAAATCATCCAGAAATTCTATGTGATTTCGTGACGTATTTATACATGCGTCCTTAGTTTGCGGCCGCATCATTGATTGTGCGTCCCTATGATTCATCCTTAATTTGTGCGGGAAAATAAACACTATTTATGGCTTGGTGTGTGTGGAGTCGAGGTGGGGTTGTTGGAGTGTTGTCGGTTAAGTGGTTTGGATTTGGTTGTTTGCGTTTGGAGGATTTGGCAGAGTTGGTTTTTTGTTTGTTTTTGCTACATTTCTTTGGTTTTTCCGTTCGCATTTTTTTCATTTTTTCCACATCCTTTCCTGATTTGGTAAGTTTTGTGCATTCAAATTTGTGGCCAATTGGTGTATTCTTCAGTTTTGTGGTTCGTTAATTTGTTTAACACTCATTTCATCTTTTTTAGTTTTTTTTGGTTTTCGGACCCAAAGAAGTTTTTTGTGGAAATCTTATATATTCGAGTTGGGTAAGTCCATTTTTTGTCTTGCATTTGCGAATTAATTACCGCATTTTTGACTGTTGGTGTAGTAACTTGCATTTGCGAATTAATTACCGCATTTTTGACTGTTGGTGTAGTGACTTGCATTTGCGAATTAATTACCGCATTTTTGACTGTTGGTGTAGCGACTTGCATTTGCGATTTAATTACCGCATTTTTGACGGCTTATTCATCATATAATCCAGTTTTGCTTTTCCCTTTTCCATTTTTTGGGTCCATTTGAACCCTATTTGACGTACGGTGTGCAATGTCGTTTTCATCGATGGCCAAATGTGTTTTTCCGCTATTTTCTGTGTTGGCTTGCAACAATTTTTAAACAAAAAAAACACCCTCTAAATTTTTGAAGTCTCATTGTTGGCTTTTTTACAGTTTATACGTATCATGACAATACCCCGGCATGTAAGCAGCTATGGATGGTATCAGAAAGCTAAGTTGTTTTTTCTTACTTTTGGGGTGGGTCAAAAGCCTTACATTGTAAACTTTGAATTTCAGGTAGATCTGGGGCGAATTGTTCTGGCCCTGCTCCCGGAAGACGACCAACCTCAAACTCGTCCCAGGCGTAGGCATCGTAGGCATGCAAGGCCCCAGATATTTCGAACACGTGTCACCCTTTTTGGAATGCCCGATGATGAGGTTTTAAGACGCTACCGTCTACCTCCCAAAATCATCATAGACACTCTCTCATTAATAGAAAGTGATCTTGAGCGGCAAATTGACAGTCCAACAGCAATACCACCACTGACGCAATTTATGGCGGTGTTACATTTCTGTGCCTCAGGATCATTTCAAACAACGGTGGGAATAGTGGCGGGCATCTCCCAATCCTCCTTTTCCAGGATCCTGAGGGCAGTGATGGAGGCACTTTTCAAGCACCTCCATCATTTTATTAAAATGCCTTTGGATATGGGTGCCCTTAGTGTGGCCAAGGCCAATTTTTACCAAATAGCTGGCTTCCCACACATCATAGGGGTTGTGGATGGTACTCACATACCACTTCAGCCTCCAGCACGGCTGGAGGCAATATTTAGAAACAGGAAACACTATCACTCCCTGAATGTAATGGTGGTATGTGATGCCTCCCTCCAGATCCTGTCCCTGAATGCTAAATTACCCGGAAGTGCTCATGACTCCTTCGTCATCTGGCAATCAGGGATATGGCAGAAATTAACCAACCTACAAGCTGGTGATGCGTGGCTTCTGGGTAAGTGGAGACCTTTAGTACATAACAATGTTAAGCTTGATACACAGTGTTCCTGATGTGGTCTATTTTTGTTCACAGGAGACAGTGGATACCCTTGCATGTTCTGGCTGCTCACTCCTTATTTGGCTCCCACACCAGGGCCACAAAGTGCGTATAATTCCGCACTTACAGCCACCAGGCAAGTGGTGGAGCGCTGTATCGGCCTTTTAAAAGGCCGATTCAGATGCCTCCACCGCTCTGGTGGCGAGCTCATGTATGTGCCGGATATGGTGTCGAAAATTGTGGTCCTGTGTGGGATATTTCACAACATTGCCATAAGGAGTGGTGTCCCAATGCAGCCAGAGGATGCCTTACCTGAGGATGGCCCCCCCGAGGTTGGTCGAAGGTCAGTATGTGGGGGGGCCATACGCGATGATGTGGTGGCCAGATTTTTTAGGTAAGTTTGAACAAAACTCCAGTGTTTATACCTAATGTGTTTGTGTTTTTTGGCGAACATCTAATTTATTTTTATTTTTCTCACCATCTTCTGTTTGTTCACATAATCTTTGGCACTCCAACGCTCACTACTTCCTGCTACCCTTACCAAACCTGGATCTGGTCCTTTTGGGCATATATTCTGGAACCCATATCGCAACGCCATGTTTGTGGAATCATGTTGGCATGGTCCTTCGTCAACCAGTTCTTGATTTTGTGTTTTTATTTAATTATTTCTTGGTATGTGTTGTATTTGAATTTATCACTGTGTATTTTTTTTGGGAGTGACCACTTTGTTTTCTCTGTTATGTTGTGAATAAATGTTTGAAGAGTGAAATGGTCTTCCTTTTTTGGGACGTTAACAGCAAGTGTAACCAGGTTAACACAAGTTACATTTGACTAAGGGGTAAACCAGTACTGACGCCAGTTGAGCAAAACTGAAATATGTTTTCAGCTTCCCAATCCACACCAAAAGGAAGCCTGGCCCAACCTTGGGATTTGTAAGATTGGCCTAAGCAGCTTGCGCACCAACTAGGAACCTGGAAAATGTAGAAATCTGTAATTGACACTACACCCAAAAAGGGAAATGACATTGTTACTGTTATGTGTTTCTGGTGTCTGTTTGACATACAAAGACAAAACACAATCTAACTTTTAAAAAAGGGAAATCCTTGCAGGAACTTATGTCAGGCTAAACTATCTTGGTTTTGGTTTTTAAAAATGAGCCACAACGTATATTTGTCTTAATAAATTTATTTGGAAAATAGAACCAAAAAAAAAAATCTAATGCCGAAGGAGGCCAGACAGCCGGTCGAGGGCCACCAGAAGGCCGATTACATGTTGGCGCATCTGCCCCACAACATCCGCCACCTCTTGCCGACGCCTCTGTTCCTCTGTGGGTGAGAAAAGTGTGTGGGTTAATACAACAATAGGGAATCCACAGAAAAACTTAAACAAAAAACCAAATCACTCCTAAACCCAAAAACAGAAATAAAAAGGGTGGGCTGGCAAAAATACAAGGCCTAGGTACAAATTCCCACAGGTATGATATGTGTATGCTTAAATCACCAGGAAGAGGTAAAGGCAAACCTTCACAATCAACAAAAGTCAAGCCACAAAAACACGAAGAAAGGCACGACACATGATTACATACAAACAGTTTGTGCTTTAAAAAAAAAATTAAAAAAACATACCAGGAGACAAATCGGGAGCTCCGGCCAAACCTCCATGATCCTCCTCGGAGGATCCGTCATTCCCCAAAGAATGGGGCGGAGTTATGCTGGACTCCGGGGAGGGGGTAATTGGAAGAGGGGTGGGTGGAGGAGAGGGGGAAGTGGGACGGAGGGGAAGGAGGCCCGACATTTCCGGGAGAGGGTCTGGGAAGGATGGGGAGGAGTGGGGAATAGGGGAAAGATTTGGGGTGGAGTGTTGGCTGGGGGTTGGGGAGAGTGGGCGGGAACGCCGTCTGGACGGACGTTGACGGCGGAGTCTTGGCTGTCCCCCTAAAATATGTCAAAGAAATTGCGTTTAGTTTATGGACAAATCCGGGCAACCAAACAAAAAAAAAAAAAATAATAAAAAATAAAACAAAAAAAAATAGCAGTAGAATTAAAAAATCAGAAATAGAGGGGAAACATGCAGACGCAGATATGAGTACCAATAATAAATAGAACAGACAGGAAAACATGCAGACGCAGATATGAGTACAAATAATAAATAGAACAGACAGGAAAACATGCAGACGCAGATATGAGTACAAATAATAAATAGAACAGACAGGAAAACATGCAGACGCAGATATGAGTACCAATAATAAATAGAACAGACAGGAAAACATGCAGACGCAGATATGAGTACAAATAATAAATAGAACAGACAGGAAAACATGCAGACGCAGATATGAGTACAAATAATAAATAGAACAGACAGGAAAACATGCAGACGCAGATATGAGTACAAATAATAAATAGAACAGACAGGAAAACATGCAGACGCAGATATGAGTACAAATAATAAATAGAACAGACAGGAAAACATGCAGACGCAGATATGAGTACAAATAATAAATAGAACAGACAGGAAAACATGCAGACGCAGATATGAGTACAAATAATAAATAGAACAGACAGGAAAACATGCAGACGCAGATATGAGTACAAATAATAAATAGAACAGACAGGAAAACATGCACACGCAGTTTGCCCCACAAACACAAACATTAAAACCACAATACATAACACTTACTTGCCAGGATCTGCATGCGAAAGCATGCCAGCAAGCGGGGCGTTCGCCGTTGCAGGTCGGACCACCTGCGCTCCAGCTGCCCGATGTTGCGGCGTGAGCCGAAGGACCGCAGGCGGGACCGTACCTCCGCATACGCGGAGCGCTTCTGCCGGTTGGTCATGGGTTGAGGCTGGCTGGTGATCCGGCGATCCATGACCTCCGTAAGCACCAGCAGCTCACGCCTGGTGAATGCGGAGGCTCTCATGATGGCAATGGTGTTTTTCTTAAAAATCATTTTTGATAAAGTGTGTAAAAATTTTCTGATTGGCTAATGTATTTTGGAAATTAACAGGAGCAATTTTATTGGTTAGTGTATGAGTCATGTGTTCGACAGGGCCAGAAATCTCTGGAGAGTTAGGATAGGCTTGATGCAGTGACATGCGTAAGCAAATTTAAATAAAGAAATGAACCCAGGGAAATATGCGGGGATCCACAGCAATAGTACAATTGTTTAATTGTGGTTCACATGTTTTTTGAACAATAAAAGCGAATGTTTCATCCGTACGTATTCTGCGGGTAAACACAAACACGGACAAGAGTAAAGTTTCTTGCATTGTGTTGAAAAAAAACAAACAATTAAGCTAATTGATACATTGATTGGCATGATACGATTGATGGAGGTAGGCAGAATAAAGGAGCAGGTAATCGACATCTGACAAGGCCACTTCCTGTTTATACGTGTGCGTGCGTTCCTTTCAAGCCATTTCGGGGATGTACGCTCGCTATTTCGTACGCTGGTTAGTTAGAGGAGGGGTCGTCAGAGTTTAGGGAGGAATTTTAGATGCGAACGAAAATACGAGCGAGCCATTGAATTTAAATATTTTTGTACGTACGCCTAACGTACGTGCGCCCGCTTGCGAGTGGGTCTGAATGAGGGCCATAATCCCAGAAGTTCATATTTCTAGGTCAAGGAGTTTGGGCAGGGCTTTAATGAGACAGTCAGACAGGACATTTAACAAGGGGGGAAACATTTTAGCCCTTTTTATCCTTTTAGGAGTCGAATTTTGAAAAAATCC
The DNA here is from genome assembly GCA_031769625.1 of Taudactylus pleione. Taxonomy (NCBI): domain Eukaryota; kingdom Metazoa; phylum Chordata; class Amphibia; order Anura; family Myobatrachidae; genus Taudactylus; species Taudactylus pleione. Next base: position 4,133,033 of record JAUIMM010000104.1, on the reverse strand, counting down.
CTGCTGGGTGGGCACCTATGTCATGGGAGCAATATAGGGGTCTATTTACTAAGCATTGGGTGGAGATAAAGTGAATGGAGATGAAGTACCAGCCAATCAGCTCTTAACTCATGTCACAGACTGTGTTTGATAAATGACAGTTAGGAGCTGGTTGGCTAGTACTTTATATCCATTCACTTTATCTCCATCCGAGGCTTAGTAAATAGACCCCCTACTCCCCAATTTTTCTTGTTTCTAGGTCCAGGGGTTTGGAATGGTCATTTAGCAATCAGTGAGTCAGTGAGTCTGTCAGTCTTTCAGGACATTTGTTTTTATATATAGTATATACAGTATATAGCTAAAGCCTGATTCTGAGTCAGATGTAAGGTTTCTTCATGGTAAGCTAAGCTTATTGCTGTTTTCTAAGTATTGATCTGATGTTATAACCCCTTTTAGTGTCAGAAACCAGTGCTAAAGGGATTATGATGCTTTCTTAAATGGAGCCCAAATTCTGTCACTAAAAATATATAAATGTGACTCTTTAGTCTTTAACTTCAGTTTCGAAAATCAAGGGCCTGACTCAGACCCAGACGCTAAGTTGCACTCGCTCGCTCTGAGCGATGATCGCCCGTCTGCGCATGTGTATAAGTTGCAGTGCGCGTGCGCAAACTAGTACGAACGATCGGATTTTGCTCGCTTGCCCTGAAAAGTCTGCCCAGTGGAATGAGTGACAGATAGCGCCATTTGTGGGTGGTAACAGGGGAAGGTGCTTGTGAACGAGGGAGTGGTGCTGTGATCGCAGGCGTGTCTGACCGTCAGAACGGAGTTTAATGGGTGTGCATAATTAGCAGAGTAGCGCCATTGAACACGTCACTTGGTTGTTTTTTACCCTGAACTGCTCGCAGTGCTTGCGGGAGGGTAAGGTCTACCTCAAGTGCTGCGAACAGCTCCGATGGCTCTCGATGTTACCAATCAATCCTTCAAATACCGGAGATGACGTGTGCTGTGAGTGGCAAGGGGGCGTCTTTATACACTAACGAGCGCTTATTGCCGGGCTCGCTAAGACATAGAGAGCATCCTTACGAGATGCAGTGGGAGCGCTTAATTTAAATATCCGGACCCTTTTTGCCAGCGAGCAGCCGCAATTTGCGAGCGGGTCTGAATCAGGCCCCAAATGTCTGATTGGCCTATGAGTTATGAGTGGAGCCACAATTCCTTCAGCATTACTAGTGGAAGTACAAGTACAGGTGTTGAAAGCATGGGCACAATTATACTATGAATTTATACTCCTTTATCAATTACTCCTGTAGTGCTCTGTGGCATTATATAGTTTGACCATGTCATCTCCCCCCCCCCCTATCTACTGCCTGGTGATGCCAGCAGGAATGAACAGTACAAAAGAGTAGGGGAATCAGACATGTGATGCATGTATGCTGACACAAGAAGTGAGGTTTTCCAATTCTACAATTGCATGTTGTGTATGGTGTGGACTGCCAGGCACTGCACCCAGCAATACGATGTGCTGCCCATTCAGAGCTGGACTAACAACAGGGCAGATGCCCAGGAGCTCCTGCATACTGGGGGGCCCCAACACACAGTTACATCACCAGTGTGGGGTCACTGTGCCATATGTGAACGGGGGTTTCTGCAGTGTGTTTAACACATTTGTGGTGCAGAAGTATTTACACATTTTACTTTGTAACATTACCAGTATATCATATTGACAATTCTATTAGTAGGGCCCCCACAAATTAATCGTCTTGGGGTCCCTAACCTTATTCCAACCCTGTCTATTCACTGCTGTGATACTTAAATGTAAAACAATGCTAACAGAAAATGGATATATGCAACCATGAAAAATAACAGTAATATATAGTATACAGCCACTGAATGCAATCTGATGGAGGAAGTTGGCAAAATTGTGCTTATAACTGTTACAATTTTAGTACTGGAGGAAAAGGTGTGTTGTAAATAATGGGTTGGGTATGAAATCCTGGCTGTTGGGATGCCGCTGTTCAGAATACCGACAGCGGCATCCCGACAGCCAGCATCCTGACACCCATAGGAAGGCATGTAAGTATTTTACCTACCCTAACCCTACCCTAACCCTAACCCTCCCTGGTGCCTAAACCTAACACCCCCTTCCTAGTGCCTAAACCTAACCTCCTCCTCCCTGCACCCTAAACCTAAGACCCCCTCCCTGGTGCCTAAACCTAACCTCTCCCCCTAGTGCCTAACCTCCCCAGCAATGGTGGAACTAGCGGCGGTGCAGCCAGTGGCTTGCACCGGGGCCCACTGTTGTGCAGGGGCCAATAGCCACCTGCATCCAACAGCGCCGATGCACCTGCCACCAGTGTCCCCCAGGCCCCACAGTATTTAAGTGTACTGCAGACCGCAGTGAGAGCGGTCCGCACTACACAGTAGCAAACACATCGCCGCCAGACAGACTCCCTTTGGCTGCTGAGTCCACGGAGGGAGCCGGCTGGAGGTCACTCGTGAGCTCCGCCTTCAGGCTTCCCCAACAGCGGGTGATGGGAGAGACATCATAACATCTCTCCCATAGTGCAGCGGCAGCAGGAGCAGGGATTCAGGTAAGTTGTGTGGGGTTTTTTGTGTGTAAGGGTAAGGGGAACGGGCTCTGACACTGGCATTGCATAGGGGGAGGGCGCTACTGGGGGCACTGTATAGGGGGGATGGCCGCTACTGGGAACACTGAATAGGGGGGCCCAAAGCATATTCTTGCACCTGGGCCCACCACTCTCTAGGTCTGCCACTGCTCCCCGGTGCCTAACCCTAACCCCGCTAGCTAATGCTAACCTCCCCCTAACACTACTTCCCATAAATAACATCTACTGTATCTTCTTTTATCACAATATGGTTTGGTACTCAGTATTAGTGACTTTGCACTGCATCTGTTGTACACGTGTCCACTCTACCAGGTACATACAGTACCTCCCAACCATCTTGATTTCATCAGGACAGTCCTCCTTTTCGTACACTGTCCCACCTGCAGACTGCAGTGTCTCGTAGGTGGGAGGAATGTTGGGGAAGCAATAGCATGGCAGAGCAGCGAGTGACTACATAATAGATGCCGAATGCATTTGCACAACATTTAAATAGTGTGGAGAGGAGAGCATGGAGGCAACCCAGCTGATCGGGGAGCATTGGGCATGCCCCCAGAGTTAGGAAAAAAGGGGATGTGCCCTGAGGCCACTCCTTTTCTGGTGCATGCTCCTTCAGCACACGGAGGGTCCCGGGTTTTAAGGTACATTTGTTGGGAGGTATGCCAGCATCAAATGCTAAGAAATCAAGTATTAAGGGACCATTCTTGTCACAGCCACCATAATCAGGCCATCGCCAGTGCAGAGGACATCCATTGTGAGGGAGTATACAACATGACATCTTGACACTCAAAGGAAGTGCGTCACAGGACAATCAGGGTTTCTACTTCAGCACATTACTTATCCACAGGTAGCACATCTTTTGGACAGTGAATCACAATTATGTAACAGAGCTAACACTCACTCACCTTGAATAATGTCCCTCTGTTCCTCAACCTGTGTTGATTGTGTGTGTGTGTCTATGACACACATCGGGCCTGATGCAGACCCGCTCTCAAGCTCTATGCACTCAAAAGTGGGTCGATGACCGGCCAGTGCGCACGCGCGAGCCCCGGAGCGAGCGAGAAATCACTCGCTCCGGGGCACGCAACAAAACGGGGCAGCTGTCGATGTTGATCGACAGCTCACTCTGTTTTGTAGGCAGGGACGGGGGGTGGCTGGCCAAACAGAGGCATTCCCAAAGGAGTTTGCGGGAGCGAGACCCTACCACAAGGGTCTCATCGCAAGCCCGATGGTCGCGATGGTCACAACCATCACCTGGCCGCTCGCAAAAGCTGTGGGTGGTCATCCACAGCCTAGCGAGCGGCCAGGAGGCCGGCTCCAAACAAAAAAAATGCCCTGATTCAGAGCGAGCGCTCTGGCTCTGAATCAGGCCCATTGTCTTTCTATCCATGAGCGGGTTCGGTTCTTTGAGAACAGGACCCGTTCAAAAATGGCTTCGGATTCGAAAACGAGGCAAAACATCATCAATCCCACGTCAGATTCTCGCAGGTTTTGGATGGTATATAAGTCCCTCCCCATGGTTATCGTGCGCCATGTCCTTGCTGAGTTTCATCCAGGGAGGGCTGTGCTGATCATCCAGTGGGCTGTGCTGTCCATCCAGGGGTATGCTGTGCTGTCCATCCAGGGGTGTCCTGTGCTGTGCTGTCCATCCAGGGGTATGCTGTCCATCCAGGGGTATGCTATGCTATCCATCCAAGGTTATGCTGTCCATCCAGGGGTGTGCTGTCCATCCAGGGGTATGCTGTGCTGTCCATCCAAGGTTGTGCTGTCCATCCAGGGGTATGCTGTCCATCAAGGGTGCTGTCCATCAAGGGGTGTGCTGTCCATCCAGGGGTGTTCTGTGCTGTCCATTCAGGGTGTGCTGTGCTGTCCATTCAGGAGTGTGCTGTAACAAAAAGTCAACAAAAGTTGAAAAAAAATAAAAAGTTAAAAAAGTTAAAAAGTATATATTTTTTGTGCTGTACCCCAGTGTAACCATATAAGCACTGTGATGCTGCAGGCTGTACCCCAGTGTATGTTTTCATACCTCAGTACATCCATAAAGGTACTGTGATGCTGTGGGCCATACCCCAGTATATCCAGATTCCATATAAGTACTGTGATGCTGCAGGCCATACCCCAGTGTACCCATAGGGATGCAGTCAGGATACCGGCGGGTGCTATCCCGTCCGCTGATATCCTGACACTGACAGCCCGACAGGGGACTAAAGATAGGCGTCAAAATCCCGATGCCTATCATTAGCCCAACTACAAAATACTGACACCTGGCATACCAAACAAAGGTAAGCTGGATGTCTTAGTGTCTAGCCGGGGAAGGGGGGGGTTTAGGTATAGAGACCCCTGGGGGGACTTAGGGTTAGGCAGACCCGGGAGAGTTAGGGTAGGGAAAGGGGAGGTTAGGGTTAGGCACCACTAGGGGTGGTTAGGTACCCCCCGGGAGGGTTAGGTTTAGGGTGTTGGGGAGAGGGGGTTAGGTTTAGGCACTAACAGGGGGAGGTTAGGTCTAGGTATTAACAGGGGGGAGGTTAGGGTTAGACACCACTAAGGGAGGGTTGGGGGGGGGGGGAGAGGGGAGGGTTAGGATACTTACCAGCCTCAGTCAGGAATTAGGTCCATCGGGGTTCCACTGTCAGTATTTGATCTGGCGGCTATTCAGCCGCTGGCATTAAATACAGATACCTATCCATATAAGAACTGTGATGCTGCAGGCCATACCCCAGTGCATCCATATAAGCACTGTGACACTGCAGACCGTATCCCAGTGTATGTTTCCGTACCCAATTGTATCCGTATAAATACTGTGCGTTTGTGCCACTGCTCTCTGATGCTTACTTTTTTTTTGTTTGTTTCATACTGTATTTATTTCAACTAAAATCACAAATGGGTATACTTGCAAAATACTCTTATGCCCTATTTTCAACCTTGATTTGCAGATACCAACCTGGTGGTCTTGGCTTTCCTTGATCATAACAGCCATGTTTGGTCAGATGCAATGTAAGTACCAAATGGAGTGGCTGATGGTATCTGGGCATGTTCTCCCTCCTCCCCTGCCAGTCTTCCCATATCTGTACATAATACAAGAAGCACAATGATAAGAGATGTTCAGTACCAGAATTTAAATCCCTCTATCCCCTTCCTGTTCAGAACTTCCGTTTTGTGTGCTGCCACATTAATAGTTCATCCACCCGTTTAAGAATCAAAATGGGTAGGTGCGACACTGGCATTACTCCCTTCGGTGGGAGGGCCCAAGGACAATTCCATCTTGCACCTCTTTTCTTTGCATTATGCATTTTTTTTACATTGCTGACTGTCTTTTTGTGTAGATGACAAAACTTATTGTTATAGTTTATTAAACTGCCATCCTGTCTGCCAATGCAGTGCCATTATCTTTGCTAGATGTGCCATGTTGGCAATTAAACTGCCACAGCCACTGAAGTCTTCGACAGTTTTTTTCATTGCACTTCCCCCAACCTTAACCAGTTTCCCCAGGAATTTATAAGCTGTTATAAATAACGGTTCAGCTCAATAAATGCCTGTCTCCTTTGTATGTAGGCGACTCTAAGCGAAACAACTGAATAATGTAGATGGTGGGTGTCATGCGAGAGACCTGAAATATGAGCAGCAGTACATAGCATATTCCTGCCAGGATGTGTGCAATAAAGTGAAAATATGTTTACTACAAAAATGTATTGTGTATATTGGTCACAAACATGCATATTTACATAGTACATACCATACGTAAAGCAGGCTGAGGTAACCTGAGGCATGCCACCCATTGTTGACAAACAACTTCCAGCAGGCCCGGCAAACAGCACAGATGCTGGGAGTTCTAGTTCAGCCAGAGAGCTACAGGCTGCTTTCCTTTGATGTAAAAATCAAGTCTTGGTCCCATTTGTCCCTAACAACATCCCTGAGCACAAATTAAACTTCTATTTACAGTGTGTACTATTTAGCAGCACCTCCAATAGCAAGGCCACCACATTTCTATTAGATGTATAAAAAACCTCTTCCAGATCAAAGATGTCTTTCAGGAACTGAAGAACTTGATCCTAAATTGATCCTCCCTCGTTCAGTTTCTTTAGAACCAAAACATTAAAATAAATAAATTTACAAACTAATCAATCCTTCTGTCATTTCCCTGTCTTCAGTCCATAAACATACTCCAACTCCCTCAGGCCTCTGACCTAGTTCTTGATTAATGAAAACATTCTTGGTTTTTAAACTTCCTATGCGGTCGTACAGTTTGTGAAACTGCCATCCTGTCTGCCACTGCAGTGCCACTCTGTGCCATGTTGGAAGCTGAACTGCCACAAGTTTGTGTTGCCCACTGCTGTTGGTTTTCTTAGTCATTCAGCTAGCTCGATGCAACCTTTTGGCCTAAACTGGAAGAAATCAATATTGTGAGGTGGTCAAAATTAACTGGAAATAAATGTTATTAAGGTTAATAATACTGTAGGAACAAAAACAAGCCCAAATTATCTGATTTTAGCTGTTTTTATGATTTTTTAGAAAAAAATCCTGATCCAAAACCAAAACACGCAAAGGTGGTTTTGGCAAAACTAAATCCAGATCTAAAACACGAAGGTGATACAGATCCAAAACCAAAACATGGGGGTCGGCGCACATCTCTATTCTACAAGTTTCTGGACTCTTGTTCCTCTACTCATCTGCTGTGTAATACTTTGCATTTACATGATTCACATTTTCCCTTTCTTCCCTTTTTTTTATCAACACTTTAACCATTTCTTTTTATTTGTTTATTATCAGGATGGCGAATTACTGAGTAAATGGATGCATGGAAAATTTAATTAATGATGAGAGTTCAGATGTGAAACTTAACGGGAGTAAGTAATGATGAACTGCAGAAGAGAAACTGACTGGTTGTTCCATTGTTTTAGAGCTCAAAACATGGGAAATGACTGGAAGAGAACTGGCCTATAAATTCTTTTCTTCTATTTTCGGTAAACACCTTTTGGAGTGTTTTCATGTGTAAGTAACTTGCTGATTTGTTTCACATGCCGAACTAGGAGTGTTCTGCCCAAAACGATGAGGTTATGGGAATGGACAACTAGGGCTATATTATTTGTATACAGATAAACAGCATCTCTTAATGTACTTTGTTTCGGCTGGCAGCATTTCAGAATTGAGATAAATAAACTCTGTGGGATTTTTTTAATTAGGCCTGCAGGAAAAAAATTGATAGAAGCCAGAAAGAAAAAGCCATAATTGCTGGAACGCAGGAAACCCCCTTAGAGAAGTGCTAAAAGAAGGTTTTGTACCTGGCATCCTACTGCTTTTGCTATTGTCAAATAAACATCATATTAATATATCCAAGCATTTTACAATGGAGAACTAGCAAACATCAGAGTATTCTGCAATTTTCACTATTAACAGTGTAACCGGAATAACTAGAAGGAGGTTTATATGTGCAATTTTTTCATTTTGGTGTACATTCGACAGTGGGTCAAACATCTAAAAGAAGTGATGTCACCATTTGGGAGGAAGGGAGTGGGGGCATGTTTATTGACAACCAGAAAGCTCATTAATCAGTAGCAAAAGATAACTCAACCTAAAATATAATTTTTAACCAAAATCTCTTCTCCCAACTTGCAGACTAGTGGCTGCTTCATTGGCACTAATTTAGGAGAATTAAATCCGCCAGTGCAGTACAGATCTATCCTCATACACCTATTGTCAAATAGCCCCATTCGGCGGTGATGCAATCGGGAAGCCGGCTGACATTATACTGACAGCCGGCTTCCCGACTGTCATAGCCCGGCGAGGGTGAAATGCCCGGCGTCTAGATGTAGACGCTGCTCATTTCACCGACGCTGGGAGACCGATCGAAGGGATGCTGGGTGCCGCGAGCAGACAACCGCGGGTGGGGGAGGGTTAGGTTTAGCGCACCCGGGGGAGACTTAGGGTTAGGCACCCCCCCGGGAAGGTTAGGGTTAGGCTAGGGTGAGGGAGGGTTAGGGTTAGGCACCCCCAGGGGGGACTTAGGGTTGGACACCCCCCTGGGGGACTTAGGTTTAGGCAGCGGGGAAGGGGGGGTTAGGGTTAGGCACTTACAGGGGGGATTAGGGTTAGGCACTTGGGGGGAGGTTAGGGTTAGGCACCCCTAAGGAGGGTTAGGGTTAGGAGGGTTAGGTTAGTCATTACTTACTTTACGACGATCGGGATTTCCAGCGCTGTCAGGCTGCCACTGCCGGGATCTGTTCTAGTGTTGGGCTGCCGCTGCCGGGAATCGAACCGCCGGCAATGCGGCTGGCGGTATTTCATACCGATTCCCGATTCCCATCTTTGTCACTTAGCTGCACCAAGTCTCCTGCCAGAGTCTTTTTCCCAAAGTATGCGTCTTATTCGCATCACTACAATGCAGGCGTACACTGCATAGTGATGCTGGCATTTCATGTACTTCTGTGGGCGACTCAGGGGTCCATTTACTAAGCCTTGGATGAAGATAAAGTGGACGGAGATAAAGTACCAGCCAACCAGTTCCTATCTGTCATTTTTTAAAACACAGCCTGTGACATAGCAGTTAGGAGCTGATTGGCTGGTTCTTTATCTCCGTTCAGTCTATCTCCATCCAAGGCTTAGTAAATAGACCCCTCAGTCGCTAACCGGTGTAAAAAGGCAAAAGACAGAGATCCAATGCAAGTGACCCATGCCATGTCTCGCACCACTTTTTGTTATGCTTAATCTAAACTTCCTACCAATTGTGTGATGTTAATCCCGGGCATTCCACTGGATACGGCTCACCTCCCTGGCCTTCCAGATCTGCAAGACCTCTGCCAACACCTGTAATACTACGAAAACTCCGGATGTGTGCAATGCTGAAAGGAAACACTGGTCCGGCGCAGCAGAGGATCACTGACGTTTTAGTTGATCTATGTATTAAGATCAGCTGCGCCAGCAGTGTCGGGATTGGACAGAGTGGGATTTTAAGGACTGTGGGGGGTAGGAGCAGCATTCACTACTTGAACACACCTTGAAAAATAACCCACAATCAGGGGTTGAAACGCGTCGGTGAAGATGGGGGACACCAGGTGTTGACAGAGGTCTTGCAGATCCGGAAAGCCATGGAGGTGAGCCATATCCAGTGGAATGCCTGGGATTAACACTTATGTGTAACATCACACGCTCATTGAGGGCTGCCTGTTGACATTTCTATCTGCCATTCGGTAATTGCAATTTCCTATGTCACTATGGGATACCCCGTCTAGAGGATGAATGCTGATGATTTTTATTGTTTTATCTTTTGTTGTATAATAATAAATTGTGCTTCACTAGATGTACTTTTTTTTCTTTCCATCTCTTTGGAGCACAACAAACGTCCCAGGAGATAGACCACTCCTAAAGAATACTACATATTGTATACATCACAATTTGAGTGTTTGGATTCAATCAAGGGGAAATAACCCTTGTGGAACGATTTACTAAGCGCAGGTAATGTGATTTCTGGATTTATACATCCTTATGACATTGTTGATGGAGGTTTTTGGGATACCTTCTATAGAAAACTTTTGACCTGCTGCAGGAGTAGCGTGCGCACATATTCACTTTCTTCACCATTTTGTACATTGTATCTATTTATCCCTGTTGAGAGTTGAGAATGTGATAAGTGCTGCACCAAAATGTTTAATTACCGTGAAAATAGAAGATGTCTTTTAGATAATGTTTTTAATTAGGATACTGATCCTATTGTTCTTATGGATGAGAATTTAGGAAACATGATGAAAAAATTAGAGAATACACTTCTTAAAGAGAACCGCATTTGGTGGGAGACTGTAACTTTAGAGAGATATGTTACCCACCACATTATTCCCAAAGGTTTAATGATACAGAAACCAGCTTCCTTTTCAACAGCAAGTGAGAGCTTCAAATCTGAATGGGGAAAACATTCTATGGTCTTGTTGCTTCTCATTAATGAGCTTAATTATTAATGATAGATGAAAAGAGTTAAATAAATTAGAGAAGAGATTTCCACATGTAGAGAATTACTCTTACTCTTTATCGATACACCTGAATATAAAGAACTAGCAAAAAGAATAGAAAATAATTTAAAGAAAAATTAGAAAGTTCTCGTGGACTGAAAGGTCAAAAAGTATCAGAGCGATAAGGGGAATACTGAGGGTTGCCAACAATTAGACAACACACAGGAAGAGAAAAATATGAAGAAAGGGGGACGATTAATCTCAATAGCCAATATATATAACAAGATGGTATATATGCTAGACAAAATCCATTCAAAGGAACCCCCCTCCATAGGGGAAGGGTATATGTGGATAAGGATATTCCTCCTAAAATTTGGAGGAAGGAATATAATGATAGGAGGAGAAATCAAAGTTGGGATCAGGATGCAGTCCATAGTATGGACAAATATAGTGAAAACTCCCTCTGGAAACAGGTACAATATAAAAATAGGGAAACACAGGCAAGAAGGGATGGTTCACCATATAGATATGGAGAAATATAGGCCAGAAGGGATGTAGAAAGGAGGCCCCTCCCAATAAAAAAATGTTATCAGTATCTTAAAGAAGAGAACGATTACTCAAATTTTTTAGAAAGGGGGACAGCATATCACCCTGTAAGATAATCAAGAGAGGAAGTAGGGGAGGACAAAAGAATGGAAATAAACAAAAGAAGGGATATAAAGAAAGAAGGAGAGCAAAAAAAGAACCAACAAAATTAAATGAGGAAACTATTAAGGAGACAAACATTGAAAGTAATTTGCTCATTAACTCTCTGGATGAGAAAGTTAAAATTTTTAACTTAAGTACACATTTTGTTTCATGAAGAAATACATTTTTTGGAAAAAGGCTTAAAATATACTCTGTCCATTCCTATAAACAAATTCACAACTTTTATAGATCTTAATAGATACATTAGAAAATTATCAATAAAAAAGTTTTTCTTATCAAAAGATGATCTTTCAGCTGACACACCGGTAGATATGGATAGGATTCCATTTAGACCCAAATCGATTTTCCACCCAACCCACATGAAGGGTAATTTTGTGGATACATTCTACAATTTAGTGAGTGATGATATTCAGATTATATATACCAAAAAGATGAACATAATCTTATGAATAAAGAGCGTAAAGCCCTGAGGGACCTGCAGTCCAATACGGGCATCATGATTAAACCCGCCGATAAGGGCGGCGGGGTGGTTATTTTAAATAGAGCAATGTATGAGGAAGATTTTGAGACAGGGGGAGGATAGAAGTGCCTACCATAAACTCTGTACAGACCCCACCCAGGGCATATTGGATAAATTAGGAGTATTGTTGGATAAATATAAGGGTAATAATGTATTTACAGAGAAGGAGACTTTATTTTTGTTCAATTCGGAACCTGTTACTCCAGTAATCTATGTACTCCCCAAAGTACATAAAAACCCTTTACATCCACCTAGCCGGCCCACAGTGTCAGGGATTGATTCTGTGACTGCGAATGTGTCAGAATTTATTGACAATTTTTTACAACTTTTGGTCACATAGAACCGATCCCATTTCAAAGACACAAAATATTTCCTCAACCTCAACTCTAAAACTCAATGGGATGAAAATTACATTATGGCCACAGATACATAAAATCACTCTATACCATAATTGACCATCAGGATGGTATAAAAGCGTTTACGAGATGTCTTAAAGATAGTGAACTGGATATGGGTCTACAAAATGTTTTAATAGAAGGGGTCCAATTTATTTAACAAATAATTATATAATTTTGAATGACGTCTTCTACTTTCAGAAGTTCAGGACCACGATGGGCACCAGGTTCACTCCGAGCTACGCCAATATATTCATGGGTCAGTTAGAGAATGATTACATTTGGAACCACAACCCCTTCGGAGCGAACCTGGTGTCCTGATCGAGGCATATAGATGAAGTCTTTTTTATTTAGAGAGGGGGAAGCACTCTTTTAAATGACTTTTAAGGATCTTAATGATAACATTTTAAATATTGAATTAATTTTTTCAGAGAGTGCCAGTTCAGTATTTTTTTTTAGATATAACAGTGTTGGCAGCAACCCTACTGACTCCCTCCAGAATAATCTAGATACCCCCGCAGAGGGGGGGGGGAGTGACTCGATTTGCGCTGAATCGCGTCATCGTGGCCCTGCCCCCTGCTTCACAATGCCGAAAATAATGCACAATTGTGTGGCCCCCAATGTGACATCAATGACCAGGCACGCCCCCCGCTGTTAGCCGACAATCAGGGAGCTGATTGTCGGCAAGTATGGTTAACACACACATACTAACAAGAGACTGACCTGTTAACACACACACACCCCACCTCCTACCCGGCCAACACTAACAAGAGACTGACCTGTTAACCTCTCAGTGCAGTGCCACCTTCCCATGCTGCGCCAAACAGCTCCTCGATCCCTTGCACTGGGAGTTGAATCACTGGAGAGATGTCATGACTTCTCAAGCCAGTGCGCCATGCAGGAGTCAGGGGAGGCAGAGCTCAAATGGCTCACAGCAGGGTTGTGGATAGATCCCCTTCCGTAGATGTTCCTACTGAAGGGGATCTATACACAACCTTCACAGCAGTCAGGGAAGCAGCTAGATCCCCTTTAGCTGGGTGCGCCGCTGATATACACCGCAGCGGGCACCCACCCGGCAACCCCCAGGTGGCCGGCACCCCTGGCAAGTGCCATCCTGGCCAAAGTATATATACACCTCTGCCTGATATGGACAGTTTCGACAGGTTGTACAGACCAATCGTAAGAATATAGGTGTTTTTTTTGTGTTCTGCGACACTGATGCACGTCTACGCCATCCTCTAGTTGGATCGCAGATCAGATGGTTTTGCAGAGAGATGCATCTTATCCTATGATTGTAACGATCAATCATACACAATTTGACCACATCTTATGAAGAATTTCAAAGGAAGAATTTCAAGGGTAATCGTACAACACATCTTACCAACTTTGAATTGCACCGTGTATGGGGGCCTTAACTCTCCACCTCAGGGACTGTCAGCAGCTGGATCTCTGCACTGCTCACTACTGGATACCTCTGGGGACGGCTCCACCTGCCACAGGTAGCTCACTGCCGCACACTGACACAGCTGCTGTGGCTACTGTGGTTCAGACTAGCTGCCACCTGGATCCACCTCTCCAGGAAAACCATGCCTCAGACCTGCCTTCTTAGACTTAGGGGCATGGAGGGAGGCCGACGCTTGTCTCTCAGCTCCGCCTCCAAGTCTGGGTCACTAGGCTGCCGGAGCCCATCACGCTGCATTGCAGTGTTTGTACTGCCGCCATTGATCCTCCTCCCAAAGTTGCTGATTCAAACTGCCTGCTCTAAGCCACCCTGTAATACAGCTCCAGTCACCACAGAAATAATGTCAGGCTAACCCAGGACTCTCTCAACCAACTTCCAACTGACTTACAATGGCTGGTGAGCTCTCTTATATTCCCTCCTGCTGGGCGCCCAGATGTTCCTGGCTGGGGTTCCGTGTCTGAACTAGCTGCGGTGCACAGGGACGTCCAGCCCATTCCTGCAGCTATGCCTACCCCATTTCTCACCACTGTCACCTGAATGCTGGGCACAGGTAGCCACAGTTAGGGGGCATTACACTATGGGCAACAATTCCACTTCTAAAAACCAGCACTTTAGTGAATATACCCCTCAGAATCAGCTCCGTTGTTTATAATAGGCCATTATACAAATGGAGAAGCTGTTAGTTTACTGCTATGTGCCTCTATATAGCACATATGAACACACAGACTGATTAGTCATGCACAGTAAGCACCACCTGCCTTTGTTAGACTCACCTATAATGTCCCCAATATCTAATATGCAGAAAGTATTTCATTCTTAAACAATATTTCTGAAGGATTCCTAATAAAACTGCACAATACCTATCTTAAGGTGCCTACACACTATGCAATGTGCTGACAATGCGATATCATGTTCAATTTCCCCCCGGCAATCATGGACATAATTTGGTGTAAAAAGTGTCTAATTTGACTCATGATCTCACGATCTATCATGTATCGTGTCCGATGGCCAGATCGTGCACGATAAATCATTAGCTTACCAAACACCTCACAATGATTTGCTAGATTTCAAATAAATTTAAATAATGGGCGAGCTTAACTAGGGGGTATATAAAGTGTCACCCATTTTAGGTCTGTGCACTTCTGCTCTGTGACCAGTGAGGTTTGGTGTACACCTGCTGAATGCTGTACATTGCTATTGTGCTGTACTTTGTTTTGCCTGGCTCAACAAAGTGTTTTCTATCCTCTATTCTGTGCTGATGGATCCCTATTGATATAGAATTCAGCTCGCCTATGCTGGGGTATAGGTGATGAAGGAGAGGGCCCAGCAAAGGAGGAGAGCATTCTGGACCAAGGAGTGGATGCTGCAGAGTGATACTTGCTCTCACATGTCCCTGCTGATGGAGATTCGGGAGAACAATCCAGACGACTTTCACAACTTCCTGTGCATG
Organism: Taudactylus pleione; assembly: GCA_031769625.1. Classification (NCBI taxonomy): domain Eukaryota; kingdom Metazoa; phylum Chordata; class Amphibia; order Anura; family Myobatrachidae; genus Taudactylus; species Taudactylus pleione. The sequence goes on along the minus strand of JAUIMM010000104.1, from coordinate 4,117,958 downwards.
GATGACGTCAATATCCATTAGTTGCTGCGTCTGGTGACCCCCTATATCCAGAAGAAGGATACTAAGCTTCGGAGGGCTATCCATGCTGAGGAGAGGCTGGTGGCTACCCTGAGGTATCTGGCTACAGGAAGGTCACTGGAAGACCTGAAGTTTGGGACCCTCACATCCGCTCAGGCTTGAGGCATCATCATTCCAGACACCTGCAAGGCTATTGTGAAAGTGCTGCAGTACCAGTTTTGTAAGGTAAGAAAAAAAAAAAAACCTACTACACATTTGTTTCTTGTGAAAGAAAAAAGTTGTTTTATAAATTTTTTTGGAAATGTAGAAAAGTACTGTACAAACATTGTGATAGAAGCACTGGAGAAGTCTGGGATGGCATATATGTGTGTCCCAGATTCCTATCATATGTGTTTTAAAAACCCCAGGAAAAGTCTCTTATGCCAAGCAAGACCAGAAATGTCGGCTTTTGGTAAAAGTCGGATAATGGGTCCTAGGGGTGTGGATGTGAGAAGAGAAGGGAGGGCTTCATCCACAGGCCATTTCAGGTGTTGGGCCTTTCAGTCTGAGAGCAGGCTGATTAGTAGTTGCACCTGCAAGTGGTTCATGTAGCTGTGTTAAGGTTTTGCTTTAGTGTCTCACATACCCTGGGGGAGGACAGACACTGAGGTTTGTTCAGAGACAGTGTTATTTGGAAGTGCTGTGTTTGTGGTAAGGCAGTATGCCCTGCCACTTGTAGAGAGGGAATAACCTGTCTTGTTAATGCCCAGACGGGCTAGGATTTATTTTGATGTTTTGTTTATTTTTTGTTTATATTGCACAATAAAACTGGTTCTGACCAGCTTGCACGAAAACCCTGGACTGGTGTGCTGTTTCCTGGCTGCTGTGTATAAGGAGGTGTCCATCTACCCCAGGAGAGGGACCCCCTATCCCGACTATATCACAAGTGGTGGAGAATGGGGGCAGACACACAGAAAACTGCAGCAAGAGGAAAAGTTTTGCATTAAAAATTTAAAGAGACAGACACCAATTTGTTGTTTGGATGTCAACCTGTGTTTTATGAAATCCATAAAGGTGGTGTTGGTAGATGCTTAGAGAAGCAAGATTCCACTTCCAACCTACACCTAAAGACAACATGGAGGACATTGTTTAGGCCTTGCTCCAAGCTAACAAGGTTTTGCAAGAAGCTACCAGAGCTCAGCAGTAAACTAACAGGGCTCAGCAGGAAGCTACCAGAACTCAGCAAGTCGCCATAGAGGAAACCCACCAGGCCTTAAGGGAGGTGGTACAACAGCTAGTAGTCTGGTCTGGAGATGCTTCCCTTGCTCTTCCAACTCACTCTCACACCATACGGGCCAGTCACTTTCTGCAAAAGATGACCCAGAATGATGATGTGGAAGCATATCTTACGCCTTTGAAAGAACTACAGAAAGAGATAATTGGCCTAAAGAGCAGTGGGCAAGTCTTGTGGCACCCTTCCTGTCTGGAGAACCACAGAAAGCATACTATGACTTGTGCCTGGCTGATGCGAAAGACTATTTTCAATTGAAACAGGAAATCTTAACTCAATTGGGAGACACAGTATTTGTACGCACCCAACGAGTCCACCGCTGGGAGTTCCAAACAGAAAAACCTCCACACTCGCAAATGCATGACCTTGTCCATCTTACCACTAAATGGCTGCAGCCAGAATCTCTAACAGGACCACAGATCGTGGAAAGGGTCGTTATGGATTGATATCTGCGGTCTCTACCTGCAACTCTGCGCAAGTGGGTGAGCCATGCAGACCCTAATACAGCAGACCAATTGGTTGAACTGGTGGAGAGTATGTGGTGGCTGAGGAACTGTTGAGTCACCCCACTGAGCCCTGATTCTGCAATGGCGATCTCCCGTGATCACTAGTAAGACTGTTCCAGGGGAGAAGGGTGCTGGGCGATGAAATGTACTTAAGACTGAGGATTTGGAACCTGGAGATAGGCCAGCCAGGCCAGGAAGATTCCTACCCCATAATAGACTTGATGATAGTAGGATTTAATTTTTCCAATGTGGTGATTTGGGCCATATATCTGCTAATTGTTCACTTACCTCTGAACCTATGCAATGTGATACTGCTTACGTCAATAGCAGAATGTCTTTCTTTGCACAGTCAGCCTGTACTGCTGACCGACAGGCTGGGACAGAAAAGCAAATGTGTATAGTTACTGGAGATGGCAACCGAGTAGAGGCTCTGTTAGATTCTGGTAGCCTGTTTACACTGGTGAAAGCTGAACTGGTGAACCCCTTGAAGCGTATGGGAAAAACTGTTGGTGTGACCAGCACACATGGGGATACTCGCTATAATGTTACTGCAGAGGTGTACATAGAAACACAATGTGCTTCCGCAATAGTCTCTGTGGGTTTGGTGCATGGCTTGATGTATGATGCTATATTGGGGAGAGACTTTGCTCACTTCTGGAAGTTGTGGGAAAGCCTATTTGTTATAGAAGTAAATAATCCCGACCCATTTGAGAAGTTTACTGGTGCAGTAGCAGAGGGAGTTTCTTCAGAATCTGAAAATGATGGTGGCTCACCAAACGATGTGCCTCCTACTGAGATGGGAAGTTTTGTTTTATTGAGCCAGTTGGTCATCTGCCTGATCTTGAAGTCAGAAAAGAGGACTTTGCCATGGAGCAGTTAAATGACCCTACTCTGGTAAAAGCCAGGGAAAAAGTGGGGGAGGTTAATTATAAAGTTTACCAGCTTGGGAAAAGAAAGCCAGAACTGATATACCATGTAAATCTTATAAACCTTGGAAGGATAGAGCAGCTCTGTCAGCCATCCAAGCCCCTCCAGTAAACCCAGGGCCCTTGGTTACTGAAGTGACAGTAGCTAAAACCCTGTTGGCAGTCCAACAGCAGGAAGTTAAGGAATTTCTTAGCAGAAATAGGGTTTTGTTTTCAGATAAACTGGGCAAAACCACAGTCATTAAACATGACAATCACTGACCCAGGGGTTAAGATTGACCTAAAGCCCTATAGATTACCAGAAGCCCAAAGAGAATCAGTATCTAAAGAAATTTAAAAAATGTTGGAATTGGGTGTAATTGAAGAATCTCATAGTGAGTGATCAAGTCCCATTGTGCTTATTCCAAAGCCTGACGGAAGTGTGCGTTTCTGCAATGATCTCCGAAAGTTGAACAGTGTGTCAAAGTTCGATGCCTACCCCATGCCTAGGGTGGATGAACTAATTGAAAAACTAGGAACAGCCAGGTATTTAACCACTCTAGACTCAACCAAAGGGTATTGGCAAATGCCGTTAACTGAGAATGCCAAAAAAAGACAGCCTTTTCTGCACCAGAAAGGTTGTTCCTATACAAGATGTTGCCCTTTGGGTTACATGGGGCACCAGGTACCTTTCAAAGGATGATGGATAGAATTCTAAGGCCCCATAGACAGTATGCTGCTGCTTATCTAGATGGTGTGGTCATTCATAGTCCTGATTGGCAGTCTCACTTGCCCAGAGTGCAAGCAGTGTTGGACTCCATCTCTAGGGCAGGATTAACAGGCAACCCAAAAAAAGTTTCCTAGGCATGGCAGAAGTAAAGTATCTTGGATACACCCTTGGCAGAGGTTTGATAAAGCCACAGCTTAATAAAGTTGAGGCAATACAAAACTGGCCATGACCCCTGAATAAGAAGCAGGTGAGAGCCTTCTTATTGATTACTGGGTATTATAGGAGATTTATACCCAATTTTGCCACCATTGCATTCCCACTAACTGACCTTACCAAAGGCAAACAGAAAGACATGGTTAAATGTAGTCCTGAAGCAGAGAAAGCTTTTCATGGGTTAAAAATTGCATTGTGTACCCAACCAGTTCTGATGACCCCTGATTTTGACAGGGAGTTTGTTGTGCAAACTAATGCATCAGGTGTAGGCATAGGAGCGATCCTGTCCCAGAGCAAAGAAGGTGAAGAACACCCTATTTGTTACTTAAGCAGGAAATTGAATGTACATGAGAGAAACTATGCTACGGTCGAGAAAAAGCATTGGCCATAAAGTGGGCATTAGAAACTCAGAGACAGTGTGTTATTTGGAAGTGCTGTGTTTGTGGTAAGGCAGTATGCCCTGCCACTTGTAGAGAGGGAATAACCTGTCTAGTTAATGCCCAGACGGGCTAGGATTTATTTTTATGTTTTGTTTATTTTTTGTTTATATTGCACAATAAAACTGGTTCTGACCAGCTTGCACGAAAACCCTGGACTGGTGTGCTGTTTCCTGGCTGCTGTGTGTAAGGAGGTGTCCATCTACCCCAGGAGAGGGACCCCCTTCCCCGACTATATCACAACATGTTAAAACATAAATTTTCCACCAATATGGTTGCGAGTGATAACATTGGGCCTGATTCAGACCCACTCGTGAGCGGCTGTCCGCTCGCAAGTGGGTAGATGTTCTGGACTGAGCATGCGCACGACGGAGGGAGCTCCATCGTGCGCATGCGCCAGACGCGATGAGCGAAGGAAAGTCCTTCGCTCGTTGTGTCCGATCAAAGGGGGCATGCTGTCAATGTTGTTTGACAGCACGCCCCCTTTGGTAGGCGTGCCAGGGGCGTGCCTCCCTGACGGCCCACTGACATCACTAGTGATGTCAGTGGGAGTGATTTTGGCTCTGATAGAGCCAAAATCACTCCGGAGCTTGCGGTTGAAAACCACAACCGCAGGCTCCGGCTCGCAATTTCGATGGTCGCGATGGTCTCGACCATCGCGGCCATCAAAATGCACGCTCGTATAGCCTGTGGGTGGTGACCCACAGCTATACGAGCGTCCAGAAGGACGCTCCATTTTCATGGAGGCCGGCCCTCATTCAGAGCGTGCGCTCTGCTCAGAGCGTACGGCTCTGAATGAGGGCCATTGTCTTTATGACAACAGTATAAACATTTGCATTCCAAACATGGAATAAATAACTTTGCAAATCTGTATTTTAAATAAGGCTTCTATATGCCTTTAAAATGTAAAACTGCATTATCACCAAATTTTATCAGTCCCAACACTTTGCCTGCTCTATGGTATACAGTGGGTCAGATGCCGGATTGAATAGGCCAATGCACACATGGCGCAAGTACACATTGTGCCGCCTGCTTCCAACGATGTGTCATTGCGCCATGTGTGTATTGACCGTGCCCAATCACCGTTGTCCCCACCGTATACCATAGAGTAGGTATTGGGAGTTATAAAATTTGGGGATACTGCCGGCAACAACAACATTATAATAATTTTAGATTTCGTAAAACCCTGGAATATCCTCCTCTGCATCTAAAAGGGCACTATATATAGCCTGGCTTGCGGTGAGAGGGTTAGTGGGTGGGGGAGTAGGCTGCAACTTGGATGGAGGCATCACAGAGGCAGTTGGGGCAGGTGGGCAGGGCACAGGGTCACAAATATAGGTCGCTGGATACAAATTGTTACGCAGTGCCCTGATGAGCAACTCATATACCAGCCGCTGGAATTCGGTTTGTGTTTCAGCACTCATTTGCCGCATGGTGCTGTTTATATGAGTGGTGAAGTTATCTAGGTGGTCTGGGGGCCTTTTTAAAAGCTCTTCTGTCTGCTGTAAAAAAAAAATGTCTGCAGGCTCCCTACTTTGCTGTTGTTTCCAAGGGCGCTTTCACTTTTGCTGGGAAGGTGCGGTAGGTTATGGGGTTGGTGGTGGGCATCGGGATATCAACCCATGCCCCTCACTGTCAGCAATGGTGCTTAAATCAGGCATAGACGCCAATTGCAGTTCTTGTGTTGGAGTCTGTATTGAAAGAAAAGAAAAAAAAAATAATGTTCATGTTTTAACCAATAATTTTTGTTTTTAATTCTAGTTTCCTACAACCGTTGATGAGTGAAAAACCATCGCTGAAGACTTTGAACGGCGCTGGAATTTCCCTATCTGCGGGGAGCCATCAATGGAAAACATATCTGCATCACCCCACCTGCCAACATCGGATCATACTATTATAACTACAAGGGGTACTTCAGCATCGTTCTTATGGCGGTGGTGAATGCAAATTTCTAGTTTGTGTTTGTGGATATTGTCACGAATGGCCGTGCTTCGGATGGTCGGTCGTTCAAACAGATGGCATTCTACCAGAGGCTCACCTCCAAAACCATCAACTTGCCATCAGTGGAGGAGACAAAGCACGGCCTAAACTACGTTTTTGTTGCTGACAAGGCTTTAGCGTTACATGAAAATGTGATTAAGTCATATGCACAAAGGGGCTTGATGAGAGAAAAGCGCATCTAAAATTATCGGCTTTCTAGGGCTCGCCGCATTGTGGAAAATGCATTTGGAAATCTGAGTAACCGGTTCAGCATTTTCCATACCAGCATAAACCTGCATGTGGACAAGATAGACTGGGTAGATTTGGCGTGCTGTGTTCTGCAGAACTTTTTTTGGTGCAAAAAAACCCAACAAAGGGCTTCAGGCACAGTTATACTAGAAGACCCAGATCATCCGGAGGAGAATGCCCAGTTTACATCAGTGGCAGCACCATCAATACAAGCCACATTGCATGGGCCAAACAGGTGAGGGAGGAGTATATGGCCTATTTTAATGGGCCGGGTGCAGTGCCATGGCAGGAAGACTGTCTCAGATAATTGCCAATTAAGTGGACATTTGTGGAACATTAAACAAGTGTTTTAAACAAAAAAAAAAAATGGTGTGTATGCACTGTGTCTCTACTTACCAAACCTGCCTCGGATGGTCCATTGTGACCTTCAGCTGCCTCCTCTTCTCCCTCTCGCTCGGCCATAAGGACAAGTGAATGACGCTGTTGTTCTTGTTCCATTATAAATGACATAAGAGGATAGTACCAAAGGGTGGGCTGATACATGTCATCAGCAGACACTCCAGAATGTTTTGACTCCTCCACATTCTTTAGTTCTTTGATAAACACTGTACAGAGATTTTGGATTTTAGTGCGCACCCATTTCACAGATGCATCAATACAGTATTGTCGGCTGTATTCCACCAATTCCTCCAATGCCAATAGTTTTTTTGATTTATTGGTAGTCACGACAGCTAACTCTCCATAGACACTCATTTGCCTCCAAACGCTCCAGGAAGCCGGTGATAAACTCACGGTACTTTTCCAAAGGGGAAGCAGTCGGGAAGGGTTAAATGACATCGAGATCCCAACGCCTGTCATTTTACCTATGCTGGGAGCCCGACGCCCGGCATCCTGATCGAAGGTAAGCCGGGCACCGAAAGCCATGGGGTGAAGGGTTAGGTAAGGGGCTCCCGGGGGGGACTTAGGGTTAGGCACCACCCCCCCACCCCAGAGGGTTAGGGTTAGGCACCCCCCAGGAAACAGGTTTAGGCAGAGGGGAAGGGGGGGTTAGGTTTAGGCACTGGGGGGGAGGTTAGGTTTAGGCACCCCTAAGGGAGGGTTAGGGGGGGAAAGGGCTAGTGGTACTTACCTTTTTTAGCTGTCAGGGATCTTCACCCCTGCCGGGCTTCCGATGTCAGCAGTAAATCATACTGATCCCATCCAAATATATTTCTGGTGGGAAAAAAAAAAAAACTTATTAAAATTATGGATGCACACAATGTTCTCATAATTTTTAGTAGTTTGATTAAGTTTAAAGTAATTTTAATGTTGATATGTTTGGTTGTTTAGTAATGTTGCGTATAGTTTTAAAAAAATTTAAAGTTGACTTGGGTTTGGTTTCTATTCTTATGGTGTTTTAATTACATTTTAAAAATGCAGTAATTTATTTTATTCTGTTCAAAATATGATTTAAATATATAATATATAGACACATTACACATAGTTGGTCAGTGGGTGGGTAATACATTATACACATGTGTGGTCAATGGGTGATGCATTATACACATAGTTGGCCAGTGGGTGGGTCATGCATTAAACATATATAGGTGGTCAATGGGTGGGTCACATTGGTGGACAGTAGGTCAGGCATATTCATTGGTGGACAGGGTCTGCATATACAGTGCTGCTCAGCAGCACTAGTACAATACTCAGCAAATAATAGCAGGTTGCGCAATCCGGTGTGCTGAACAAGGTAATCGCGTCTGTCTTCCTTGAAGTCACGATGAAAATGGAGACTGGGCGTGTACAGGGGTATGTCAGTTAAGTGACGGAATGGACGATAGATCATGCGACAGATCGTGAGTACAAACACACGTACGATCTGCACCGCACTGTTTCCGAGATTGGCAAATCTTGCCTGCAGCAGGCAAGATCTGAAGATGCGATGTACGACCAGCGGGTACGCGCATCGGCATCGTGATCATGATTTGGACATATTTTACACGATTTGTCTTTCCGCAGCGTCAAAATATCGCAGTGTGTGTAGGCACCTAAAGTCATGTATGATACCAAACATTCGTTTACAGTAGGTGATACAAAATATATAAACTTTTGTTACTGTCATTCTGGTTGTTTGTCTCTATAATTCCGTCCTTTGGCATTACATATGTGAATCACTATAAAGTTATCCTGCTTCGTTGTTTTTATTTAACTCTATTCTCCATTCAAAAAATAAAATAATAATAATTCCCATTTCCTTTCCTCTAGAATTATGCTATTTATGTCAACTTATTTTTTTATTCAGTTTTTTACTAAGCATTATCTCTTTTGACAGTTGAAGATCTCTTAGTGCTAATGTACTTCAATTCTTATGGAAATTCAGGGTGTGAGATAGATAACTAAAGTCATATTTGATAAATCCCAGCAAGAGTCTACTTGGCAAAGTTTCATGCTTGACTCAAAAAGACCAGATACACAACAAAAAAATGTGAGGAAATATTTAATCTCACATTCAGAAATAATTCAGTGGTAGTTGATAAAACTGAATGATTCATTGGTTCTTTATTTGCTGAAACTGTGCCAAGGTTCATAGATAACTTGGATAAGCTTTAAGGCTGCAAAATGTCACAAATTACAGTAGGTGAAACCTTTTCTACCTGGGTAGAATATATGAAATTCAAAAATATGGGCATAATTTAGAGCTGGATGCAATTGCATTTGCATTTCATGTAATATTTGTTACATCTCACATGCGTACAACCTGCACCTGTATTCTGATCTGCAAGTTGCTAGCACTTAGAGCCCCTTACACTTCAAGAGGCAGGGCCTTGGGGGCAGAGGTGTAGTGTGTAGCCATGGCACCCAAAGCATGTGTGTGCTACCGCGCCCCGACCCCCCAAGTGTGCCAGGTAGGGGGGCATTTCAAGTATGTAGGGGTAAATTAAAGTTAAATTAAAAAAAACATTAGGGGCAGTATCAAACTGGGTCATGGAGGGCTAGATATATTTCAGCCCACTAAAGTAATTCCACCAATTATAAAAAGCCACACAGTAGTGCCCACAATTCACGTTACACCATACAGTAGTGCCCCTTATTCACATTATGCCACATAGTAGTGTCTATTATTTATATACGCCACAGTAGTGTCCCTTATTCACATTATGTCACACAATAATGGCCACAATGCATGCTATGCGATACATTAGTGCCCATTAATTTGCGTTATGCCACAGTTTTGGCTATTTTTTCACATTATGCTAAACAGTATTCCCCACTGTTCATATCATGCCACAGTAATGTCCATAGTTCACTTTATACCACATTATGCCCCTTATTTATGTTATGCCAAAATAGTGTCCCATTTACACATTATGCCACAGTATTGCCCCTTATACACATGCCATAGTAGTGCCCCTTATTGGCATTTGGCGTCAGAGCAGTCAGGCATGACCTCACCAGACTCACCTCTCAGGCTTCTCCCAGTCATAGGTGCCATGACACAGGCTCTTGGCATCAGCACTCGGCTCAGGCCTGCCCTCAGCAGCAGGGACACAGCTGCCATGTTCTCTACTTCGTGCAAACTGGGCCAGCTGACATCTGGGCCATGGTGGTAGATGGGACCCACCTCATAGGTGGAAAAGAGGAGAAGCCAGGAGTGATGATGGGAGGGGACCACCTCCTGCTCCCTCTTTGTTATTGCCTGTGAATCCAGCCTTCCTCCCTTCTGTTCAGTCCCAGAGCCGGATTAAGATCCCACAGGGTGCTGCGCAAAATACCACCTTGGTGCTACATATTAATGTATATATAAATACATACAGTGTATACATTTCTCACACAGCTCTCCCCACTCATTCAGATCTTCCTCCTTCTTTCACATATCTAATTTTTTCAAACACACACAACAATCCCCCCTCATTCAGAGTGAAGTGTCTAATGTAGTGGAAGCCAGGTAAGGCTTTGATTGATCACTAATAGTACTAATAACCAGTGGCGGCTCCAGAGGTGGGGATGCAGCGCAGTCCAAGATTCAAATAGGGGAGCCACACCAACTGCCATTTAAAACACTGCCAAACATAGATGGTTGGGACTCACTGGCAGGTGAAGTGGCTCCCCTATTTGAATTTTGGGCTGTGCTGCAGCCCGACCCCTGGAGCTACTGCTGCTAATAATGTTAAAGAAAAAACAAATCGAAGACATGGAACAAACTAAAAATTTCATTTGGATTTTGAAAGCTTGTTTTTTTTTTAATAAAGTGGAAAATGAGTCCAAACAGCAAATCACAGGCCTCAGGAAAATACAAGAGATTCAATGCAGAGAAACAGCCAAGTGGAAGTCAATAATCTTTAATTATATTTTTTATGATTTGATGATACTACTCTATCTGTGGAGAAGCTGCAGGAAACCAGGCCTAGATGATAAGCTGGTGATGGATGGCCTTTGCAAGATATATAAATAAAAAAAAAAACACATGAACGCCCCAGTAAAGTACTCAAGGACAATTCCACTATGCCCTACTTTTCATTATGGGCTTTGTTAAGATTGTGTATGACAGGCAGTGTATATTAGTGTACTTTACTGGGGCATTCATGTTATTTTGTATCTTGCAAGGCCATCCATCACCAGTTTATGTCCTATATTAAGAACGACATGCAGATTAACAAACCAAGCATTTCAGTGACAAAGACTGACAGTTTTATGGCTGAAGTGCTTGGTTTGTTTTTGCCCCTACAAACCAACCTACGAGCTTAAGGCAGATAAGTGTTGTCAATGTTGGTCACAGATGGAATATGTTATTATAATCCTCATCATTGGTGTTAATATCATCACACAATATGAGCTCATTCCCATTGGAATCCACTGTTACAAAAGTAAATTGACTCATCAGCACCACTGGGTCTCTAAGATAAAGACCGTTTTATCCTGGCACAGCATTTGCAGGAGATACTGAGACAGTGTGTCATATGCCACCTAAGCTGACTACTTGCTTGCAATCAGCTCTTTGCTTCTTTTAAGATCTGTGACAGTCGGAAAGAAAGATTTTACATACAACTTTAACCTAAGATCAAGCATGGTGCCAATATGTAATGCTTCAATTCCAAGATGTTGCAAACCCTTTGGTTCTGGCAAAGCGAATAAGGCACATGATGTACAAATCTAAAGATACTTAGCAGAATCGCTTAGTTTCAACTCCACCTTCAGTTTCTCTAGCTGCTTTTCCAGGTAAATTAACCACTTAACTGACAATTTTTTTTTTCTAAAAAAACAGAAATGGTCAGGGTTTTTTTAAATGAGTGATTAAGGTAAAGAATATTTTTTTTAACTTAGGAAATATTTTGCATAACTTTATTTCTAAAATAAAAAATGAATATATGTTTTTCAAACATCAGATCACCCCCCATCTGAATGATGACTTTCCATTTCACAGCAGCGTATGGACACAAGGTACACTTTATCCCAACAGCTACTAATCTCTACAGCTGCTGGGTGAGGGGGGTGTGGTGGTCCTGTTGTGCTGACCAATCAGCAGTGATTGGCAGCACAGCAGACACTGGGGGAAGGTGCAGGCAAGCAGAGGAGCCAGAATGTCCCTCTGAGAGCAGCAGCTGTGGGAATATTCTCTTACTTTATCTGACTTGACAGATTATTGCAACCACATCAGATAACACAACCTGGTGTGGTCAGACAAATGTGATCATGTCAGGCAAGTGGATAATGTTATATCCTCAGACCAGTGGCATAACTAAGGGGGGTCAAGCAGGATGTGTGCCTTGGGTGCAATAGGACCAGGGGGTGCGCCGCCAGCCATGGTACCAACCAATTCTAGTTAGCCAGTGTAGTGCCAGCCATAGTGAGTGCAGTCAGCACTACACATTTACACAGGATCGGCGCTAGGCTTCCCTGCACCCAGCACCATCCTGCACAGCTGAGCCCCTTCCCTCCCCCTGAGCGCTTACCCAATAGTGCCAGGTGGAGGGTGGGAGGCAGGCTCAGGCTGGTGCATTTTTTACACACACATCACTGACTGTGCAGCAGCGATGGATATGTTAATCAGCCAATAAGAGTCAGACAGACTCTCATCGGCTGCTGTGCCCACTGCAGGAGCCAGGCTGTAGCTCACTCATGAGGTGGGGGACCTCTACTGCGGGCACTGCATCAGGAGGGGGGGGGACACTGGTTGGGGGGGATTCCTACTGGGGGCACTGCATAGGGTGGGGGCCACTACTGGTGGCACTGCATAGGGGGGACTGGATAGGGGGATCACCACTGGGGGCCTGCATAAGGGGGATCTCTCTATAAAGGGCACTGCATAGGGGGTACCACTACTGGGGCACTATATAAAGGGCACTGCATATGGGGAGAGGGAGTACTACTGTGGGCACTGTATTAGGAAAACTAATGGGGGGACCACTACTGGGTACTGTATAAGGGGGGGACTACTAGGGGCCTGCATAAGAGGGACCACTACTGGGGAAATTGCATACTGGGTTACTGTATAAGGGGCACTACTGGAGTTAATGTGCATATGTTCATGTTGACACACCCCATTTTTAAGTGGGCACTCTAATTTTTTTTTTACCACATGCACATGGGGGGGCGGTGGGGCTCCATATACCCCAGTTATGCCACTGCCTCAGACAGACTCATATGTGAAACTAAAGACCTTGTAATGGGTAGTCCCAGTTTTAGCACCATGTCAGATATGGTTACGGTTTCTTGGAAAAACAAGTTCTCAGGGGGCAGGGTGTCTGAGTAAAAGGGAACTTTTGCACATGCTCCAAAAAGGCGAGGTCACTCAAAAAGGGGGCATGGCATCCCCAGCCAGCCTTCTGTATCTCCACCAGCCCCCTTACCTTCTTGTTGCTTCGAGTCCTACTCCTCACACAACACTGCACCTTTCGACGACCAGCTATGTCGTCATGTGCTGGTCTCCAAAAGCATGGCAGGATTGGTTGGTGCTCAGGCAGCCATTCAATAAATATGGTGGATTTGTGAACAGGGCTAGTGGGTGGTCCAGTGCACCCCCAGATCACACCGCTAGTTCATCTACATTCATAAGAAACTTTCAAAAATTGTTTTGGGGTACAGATGGTGATATCAACACAGTAGCTGCTACTGAGAGAGGGGACATGAATACACTCGTGGCAGAGGGACATGGAGACATACAAACTGGTGCCAGAAAGGGGGCATAGAGAAACACACAAGAAACACTGGGGGCCTGTGGGGGGGGGGGGAAGAAAAAAAAAAAAAAAGAAGACATTCTAGTTACTGGTAGGGAACCTGAGACATACACAAAGGGAACCTGGAAAATGGTGACTGACCGATCTACACAGTAAAGAAGATGTAGCAGGACTGGAACTGAGCATGGCACAGGTGGAGTCAGTGTCTTCATCCATCTCAGGGGTTCCCAAATAAGGTCTGCAATGCACACTAACAGTCCAGGTTTCAAGGATAGCCATACTTGAGCACAGGCGTCTCAATTATTACCCCATTTATTTTGATTTAACCATCTGCTCAAGCATGGATATCACTGAAACCTGCACTGTTGAGGTGCCTTGAGGACCAAGGCTGGGAAAAACCAATCTAGCTGTATGTAGAGTGTGTGGCTTCTAGATGGTGGAGTCCCATAATTTTAATCCCAGGATGGCAGAAAGGTGATGGGCACAATACATCACTTTGCAAACGGCCAGTGTCCTTATTGCTTGCAGCTCCCCTTATTCCACTTGCCCATCTGGAAGCAGCAACGTCAGACTGCTTCAATAGATAATGCCACTCCCACTGGCAGAAGCTCTAATTATTAAATAAAGCCCCTTTGTCTGCAGCATGATGGGGCAGGTTCAGCTGCCATTGCACCCACTATGGGGCAGTACCCTTGTGCTGCTGATATCAGCCTCAAACTGACCCTTGTCACCTGCCCCTTATTACTTTATGAAGGCTGGGTGCCTCCTTGTCTATACCCTTTAGGACAGAAGCAATGGATCATACAGGCCAACAAGAACCCCCTACAATCTGGCTGGACTGATATTTAGTGCCATATAAGTAAGAGTTAATAAATCAGAGAGATATTTAATATTAAAACCAATAGCCACTTCCTGCCTTCCAGTATTGACACACTACACGGGGTTGTGTGTGATGGGTATGGCATGGTGTAGCAGAATTGGTGTCAGAATGAACAGGACTACCAATGGCTATAACTGTTTAAGAACCAATTAACACAATTTGTAGACTAACACTTCTTCAGAGATTATGAACACTGGAGTTCTGAACCACCAAAAACTTCATGACAGATAACATCCTGGCTCCCACATGGAGATTATACATCCAAGGAGCACAATGTGTCTGATGCCAGAGACCCAGAACATACAGTTGAGTCATGTCAGAAGTCTTATGGACAATTATGCATTAGTTTAACCAATACAGCCTGACAGTTTCTCAGGCTGTGGTGCTAGACCTTTTGTCAGCTGAGATTCCATGTGTCATTGTGACCTAGATCTGGGACAACAAAATCTATGGTTCTCAGAATGCATTACATATCCAACAGGCATGGGAGCTACAGCCAGATTCTGAGATCCACTGTAAGACCCATGTAGCAGGGCTATGCAACTTGTATAATGTACATTTTATGCCAGGTTTATAGTATACAGTTTATGAGGACAAGGATGGAGAAATGGTTTCCTGAAGATTTTTATATCTATACAGCTTCTTGGTGAGTGAGTCTCCGAATGACACATTTTCCAACAACCACAAAACCTACAGCTACAACAGCCAGACTGACGGAGCCAATGGCCACCAACACCCACAGTTCTAGAGGCCTGGATCCGTCAGTCATTCTGGAAGCCTGGCTAAGGGCTGCACCAGGGGCTGGGTTTGACTCTGCTCCAATCACAAGAAGAGGCCCAAGTGTGGCCAGTCCATGTTCCTCTGGATGAGCACCTGCAGGGGGAGAGGTTAGGCTTTAATACAAGCATCCAGAACTTACAGTAGAAGTGAGACATTTACCCAGTTTGATGTGTCCTTTACACATACAAGCCATTACTGAGCCATGGCCATGCTGGGAGGATTATGTAAGGTCAAGTACTTGTCTAGACAGATTTGCAAGGCTGCAGGTGCCAACTGCTACTTCATGTAGTGAGGTTATGGGCTTTTTCAGTCACAGATCAATCAGACCTGGTAAAAGCCACTAACCATTTGCAATGAGAGGAAGCCTCCTGGAATTATCTGCAGTAAAGACTATTTGAGGAACAAGTTATACAGGAGTCAAATGACAAGTCCTTAGTGAAAGTGTCTCATTATAGAAAGTGACTGCCAAGCATAAACTCGGCATAACCTTCCATTTAGGGCACATGGAAGCCTGGTAGTGTGTAAGTGACTTGGCAGTCTAGTGCCTGGTCTGAAGAACTCACCAACTTCTCTCTTCCCCATTCCTCTTGGTCTCCCATGTACAGCTTCCCATCTCCTGCTCTGACCAGCACAGTTCCCAGTGTCACAGCATTGGCATATGTTATTGGCGCCCTCCACAGCAGCCCAGCTAAGAGAAACTGAGAAGTCAGCCAGTATACCCTTTACACCAGTAACGTAACTCAAGGTCTACACAGTGTGTCACCTTCTAGAGGCTTTGCTGTAGGAACAGGCTTTGTTCAATGGATCCGGGGTCTGAAAGGCTGCAGCAGCCCTTAGGTAACATGTGATATAGATCTAGAACAAGACAACATTAAGGTGCATACACGTAATGATTTTGTGAACTATTTAACTAGAACGATGTAGTTAACGTTCAGTTTCTAAGTTATAACGATGAACGATTATCGTTCATGCACATTCCCGTTTGTAGTTCATTCTGACTGACCAACTGAACGATTTTCATTTAGGGAAGTTACAAAAAACAGTTTGTAGTTCAAAAAATCATTCATTACTCTTTAGAAAATCTAACAGAAAATTGTTGTGTGTGTATGCCATTGGTTACATTAATCAAATTGTTGAAAGCTCACGATTTAATCAAAGTAATTTAGCAAGAAGTCACAAGACATTCTGGCGATGCCCAATGTCTGCCATCCCATGAAGCTACATAGGGAGTTACTGCATTTTAGGTCACAGGAGCCACCCTATAGAGGTTTCTAAATTACAAAATTTACAAAGCTCTGGAACATGAAGCTGTCTGCAGCTTGGCCCCGGTAACCTATGGGCTACTGCAACACTTTTTTTTTTTCTTTTAAATGGAGGGATTCTTGGCAGCCCTCCTCGACAGTCGATACTAGTGCAGGCACAACCCAATAAGCATGCATTACGCTGGTTGGGTCCACACTTTGAAGCACAGTGAAAGCAGTATTTACCACTTTGCTGCCAACTCTGTACCAGGACAGGGGCTTCTCTAAAATTCTGTCCCAATGCATGAAGATTAATGCAAGAGAAAACCACTTTGCAATTTAGGAGATAATCGGATCCTAACTAATTTTTTAAGCAATGAGTCTGTAACATGACAATTAGGAGCTGAGTGGCTGGTACTTTATCACAGATCTTAGTACATCTGCCCCATAACAACTTCATTAAAAATCCTGCATGTGATGAATATGCCCCTAGATGTTTGTACATCTAGTTACCACTCACAACTGGCATCATACCCCCACACTAGAATGTGTAACCAGGAGAATGGATCAGTCCTCACCAGAGAGACATCTGTCCCAGTGAACCGGAAAGCATCAACCATGAACTGAAGCTGGCTTAGCTGGGTCCTTGGGGATGTGAAGATGGAAGCGGAATCTTCTTGCTTACCATCCACCAAGCACCTGCACAACAGGACATGTTTAGCAGAAAGTGGAGCCATGACCACAGCAGCTGGACAGTCACTGGTATAACATACCCATTGTAGGCAATGATGTCATAGTGAGGGTCAGACTGGACATCAGGAGCCAGAGTGGCCACACATCTATCCACAAATAGCATCATAGGGATGTGGTTCTCAGTGTCCACAGAGGCCTCTATGTAGAACATGTCCCCCAGCTGGAAGACAGAGGAAGGTCTGGGACACTCCAGTCATCTGTAAGGTAATCAGAGGGTTAGAGACCAAACCAGACCCAGCACCATCATAGCCACCAGCTCACTTACCCATCATCAGCTGCAAGGAGAAGGAGAGCCTCTCTTCTGAGGACACAGTGGAATGGAACGGAACCCATGTTGGCTTGATGGCCTCACTGCTCACATTTACATGTCTATACCAGACTAGGGGTGGGGTCAGATCAGATTTAGCTATATCAAATTAAATGTTACATGGTGTTAAATTAATCTTTAATGGCGAGATTGGCCACAAGAATAGGACAGTAGCTAATGGACTAGGTACGGCAGCATGTGTATATCTTGGTCTTACAAAATTAAGATTCACACCAACATTCCTTGATTCTTTGTGATTAGGTGAAGGTCAAATTACTAATATTTAGACCAGACAGTGGGAAGATACAGGGGCATATCAAGAGAGAGGAGGGCCTGGGTGCAGCTTCTGTGTGGGCACTGCTATAGACTACTGGGCATATCTGAGTAAATGGCAGGCATTCTCCTGGTGATTTCTGTATGGCACATGCACAGATCTGGGTGTAGGTTGAACAGTGTGCACCCACCTGTATCTATGGGTTCCTGTACACCGCACACCCTCCACCCATTATAGATAAGCCCAGGGGATGGTCTTCTAGCCTAAAAATGGACATCCATTTTTTGAGCCACTTAGGATTTGCAAGTCAGTCACCAAGGAACATGACCTGCACCAGGCATATCACTGTCAGCGAATGACTGCAGCATGGCATCGCTATCAGAGAAACAGCCCCTGTAACCAGACACAGTAACGCTGTCAGCCATACTAAAGATTGTGATGGAGACTCAGAACTCAGTTTCATGAGAAGTAACGGATGTACATGGGCTGTGCGTCATTGTAGGTAACCCAGGAATGAATTAGATATGACCACCAGTGACATAATATACAGCCTGATACAGGGTATAGTAAGGAGGCCTTAATCTGAGAGTCTCCTTGTGCACAGAAGTGTGGAAGACGTCTGGTGTCATACCGAACAACAAGTGTCGGTATGTTGAACCAGGCATTGGGATTCTGACTGCCAGAATTAAAACTGTCGGTATTTCATATTGATTCCAGTTAGCTATAACCCTCCCTCTGACCTACACTCACCGGGGGTAGAAGCACTGGATGGGGACCACGGCAGAGTTGGTCCTGGTAATGGGGACACTGCTGGAGGGCTTTGGGGGTGTAGGACAGACTGGTTATGTAGACCAGAGAGTCTGCAGTCATCTGAGGACATGAAGAGTATTATCCATTTACTACACAGACACCAAGTACTACATGCAGATTAGTTGGTCTCCCTGACTGATAATACATTGTGTCACTGTAGTGTATATAAAGGATCCTACATTATGTTCCAGGTCACTCCTCCCTGGTAAACAAGTAGGGCCCTTCAGCTGAAATGCAGATCTCAGCATTTATTTGTTATAGGACAGTGGTTCCCAACGTCAGTCCTTATGTACCACAAACTAGTCATGTTTTCTGGATTTCTTTATAATACACAGGTGAGTTAATCTATTTTGCAGGGTAAGCAGTTATCCAACTTTCTTCCACTGACAGAAATCCTTAAAACATGATCTGTTAGGAATACTTAAAGGACTGGAGTTGAGCAACACTTAGTTAACACTACCCATCTACACCAGGGAGTGTCACTGGAGGGAACCATTTTGAGGGTTTGAGAATCTGGATCACCAAGGTCAGTGTTACCCAGCTGTGAAGCAGGACATGTCCCTGCATACAGGATCTGCTAGGGAATGCTGGGACTGGTGCCTCATAGCAATATATTAAAGGGGTCCATGTCCCAAAGCTTTTAGAGTGGCATCTCCACAGCAGTTAAGTTTATGCCCCAATTTTCTGAGCCATAGGTCACATTATAAGGCTGCCAGTACACATTATGGGGGGAGATGTACTAAGCTCTGCAGAGTGATAAACTGCCAGCCACTCAGCTCCTAACTCATGTTACAGGCTGTGTTTAAAAGAGTACAGGAGCTGATTGCAGAGTAGTTTATCACTCACTCTACAGTTTCTTTTCAGCGCTTAGTACATCTTACCCTGTGCCAAATCATACACCATATTCTGACAGTGTCCCCAGCACTTTAGTGCCTCAGGTCCACATTATAGTGTCCCATTTAATATGCAACATTAGTGCCCTCCAGTTTATTTTATGCCACATTATAGTTTCTCAAATTCAGACTATGCCACATTAAGTGCCCCCTTACTCATAACAGCCACTACACACCTGTCACTGAAAATAGAGCATCTCTCCATTCCGACTGGGCAATGGTCAGACCCATTTGCTTAGCTGCCAAATCTGGGAAATTGGTATGCTCCTACAGTGGATAACCTGGGTCCATGGTCTCCAAAGTCTCTGGGCCCCATAGCAATGACACCCCCTATAATCATGCCCATGGTTCTGTAGCCATTTACGTTTTATGAGCACCAACTTTCCACACTGCAGTCACAAAATGTCATGGTGGCTTATCGTATAGAGCACCACAGAAAGCAATACCTGTAAAGGAAGTCAGACCTCATACATACTCTGTCACATTACATGAGAGCTTTACATGCTGGATAACTTGCTGAGGTCACGTTTCATATAATATATATATATATATATATATATATATATATACACACACACACACACACACACACACACACACACACACATTACAATAATTATGGACACAGCTGCTATTTGTTACTAGATATACCTGAGTATCACTTAATAAGTTAATGGTGCGTACACACTGGGCGATTAAAGTGGACGACGGAACGATATCGTTATCGTTCAGTCGTCCACTTTATCGTCCATTTTTAACACAAAAAAGATAAACGATGACGACGACGCGTGTTCCCGCGGGTCGTTCGTCATCCTCGTTCATCGGGCTGACATGCAGGCCAACCTGACGACCTCGTCAGGTTGCTGCATGTCAGGGAATGGGTGAGAGAGCCCGGCGCTGAACGATATCGCTAATGATATCGTTCAGCGGCTGTGCTCAATGTCATGAACGACATTGAGCACAGCCTGCCGGGGACACACTAGACGATATCGCTCAGGGAGCATATCGTCTAGTGTGTATGCACCTTTAGTGTCAGCTATGGAACTAGGGATAGTCCCCATTTCAGGGAAGTGCAGAGACCCCAAAACATACTTGCTGACTTTTCGGCTGCCCTGCAACCTCTGGGAAGGGTCAGCCAGGACACCGCAGAAGGAGCAGCATTGGTGGGCAGTGCAGGGGCATGGCATTACGATCACATAATTGCGGCCTTACCCCCTGCTATACAATGCTGATATTACAGGCATTACAAAGCAGGGGCCAGGGCTACAACAATACCTTTCAGCACGAATTGCGTCACCAGCCTCTTCCGGTACACACACTCAGGCCATAAACTAAAGGGTGCAAGTGGAAGGTGGCCAACCAGAAGACTTGCCCTCTTCTATGGGGGGGCCAGGAGCACCATCCAGTTCGCTGGAGCCTTCCAGTTATTGCGGGAGAGTTGAAGGTGTGCACTTAATGTATATGTACATATATAACCATCCCCTACTTCTAGTCTATGCTGCATTATACACAGCTGCTCATTGGGTGTGAGGCAGAGACTATTACAGTAATACATAGTACATACACTGCAGCCAGGAGACACTAAAGCCTTACAGACATGGACATGATAATCCCATATGACCACAGCCAGTATACCCCACTTACCTGTACTGTGTTCCCACATTCTTGGAGACCAATCTCAAAGACAACACTGGTATCAGCTCTGGGAACCAGGTTTGCAGGACTGGGGTCCTAGGCTCAGATCTGAGGCCTTCACCAGCTTCCCATTCCCATACAGGTCTCTCATCACAGTCACAGCCATTGTGTCCTCACCACACTGCACTAGGAGATCTCTGGGGTGGTGCCAGCTGTCTAGACTGAGCAACTCCCCCATCATACCTAACAGGGGACCCCCATCCTGACACAGGCTGAGCACTCCATCTGGGAGACCCCAGGCCAGACACAGGCTGAGCAGCCCCCACATGAGACCCTCTAGGAGAGCCCCTCTCAGAGGGCTGGTAATGCCTCCACCAACTGTCATCTAACCAAGACATGTTCCCCGGCACTGGCAAATCCTGAGCCATAAACCAGTGCAACCACCAGCAGCCAACTCCACCTCACCCACATCCCCATACTGCCTGCAGGACACACAACAAAAAGATAGGAGTGCAGGGAACAGCCCTTTATACCCCTCCCATCAGCTGCTAATACCCCTACCTGGGGCAGGTAATGATCACACCTGAGCATGTGTGTGTGTATTATCCATATAAGGAGGGGCTTCATAGTGAGGATTGTATTTTATCTCTAAAACTGATATTAAATTATTTCAGTGGTTCTCAAACTTGGTCCTCAGGACCTCACACAGATCACGTTTTCCAGGTCACCCAGCAGGAGCACAGGTTTAGTCATTACTCACTGACACATTTTAAAAGATTCACAAGTGGAGCTAATTAGTTCACTTGTGATTCTGTGAGGAGACCTGGAAAACATACACTGTTTGGGAACATGAGGACCAAGTTTGAGAACCTGTTAATTATACCATGTCAGCTCTTTCCGGAGCATATTTGAAAAATCCACCCAAAATTCCTCCCTGTTTACTTAAAACGGATTTTAATATTGCATTTACAGTTCATGAATTCACAGTAAAATGTAATGCAGTACTTCTCATATGCAGCCCTCAAGACACACTAACAGTCCACGTTTTAAGGATATCCACGTTTGGACACAGGTGACTTAATAAATAATTAGCAGCTGATTTAATCATCTGTGCTCAAGCATGCATATTCTTAAAACCTGGGCCAGGGGCGTATCTATAATGGGTGCTGGGTGTGCAGTGCACACGGGCCCCAGGGTCCAGGGGGGGCCCACACCGCACACCCTGCACTTATATTTTTAATAGCCCGCGACAGCTGTACACATAAATCACCTGGTGAAATGGCCGCCGCGGTCATTTTCCCAGCGATTTGCGCATGCGCAGTAGGGAAATTTCCAGGGTGACCTGCGCATTTGCAGTAGACTCTGTGTACAGACTAGTGCCTAGAAGCTACTGCTGCGCTCAGTGGGTCCTCTGCTTTCTTAATAGGCCCCTGACATGGACTGTTGTACCCCTTTTACACTAGCAGCAATAACCTGTTTTTTGCACGTGAACGTGAGTAATCCAGATCATACCCTTTTCTACTGCTGCAGTAGCCCAGGTTATTGCTGGGTGTTCCCGGGTAGCGGCTCAGTGTAAAAGGGTCCCTGAAAAATAACCCGGATCAAGTGACCCAGGTAGCTACCAGGGATGGACTTGGGTAATGGTGCAGTGTAAACGGCATGACCTGGGTTATCTGACCGGGGTCATGCCTAAAATGAGCTGATTGATGGCTGTGGAGCAGTCGTTTCTCACTTTTTCTCACAAGTTTAACAGGGCAGACTTGGGTTTAGATATATGTACAGGTTTGTGAGCCATTCCCTGCTCCTGGCAGCTTTCTCATTAGTGCTCCTCACAGTGACTGCAGAAAAAAACTGTCTCCTCTCCGGATAAGTGACCCATTATAGGGATGTGCGGGTTTGGATTTCCGAAATCCGAACCGGGAACCAAGTCCAACTTGGGTTTTCCTGCCAGACTCGGTTCCCGGAACGAGGCAAAACGTCATCTTCCCGCTTTCGGATTCTCATGTGTTTTGGATTCTAGAAAGGTCCCGTGATCGCCGCCATTTTTCAAATCTGGCTGTGGAGCGTGCAGACTCGGGAGCTGTTGGCTAATGTTGTGAAAAATTTTAATAAAGTACTTATATTATACATTACATACTGGGCTGGCTGGCTACTGTGAAGAGGAAGGGAGCTGGGAGCTGTTCCTGATGCTGACTATAGGGGCTGGCTGGCTGGCTACTGTTGTCCATATACTGTACATAGGGGCTGGCAGGCTACTGTTGTCCATATAGGGGCTGGCTGTTGTCCTGTCCATAGGGGCTGGCTGGCTGGCTGTAGTGCTGTGTTGTCCAGGGGGTGCTCTGTCCTTCAGGGTTGCTCTTTTCACCCACCCCCAGTATGAAAAAGAAAAAAATGTTTTTCTGTGTGCATGCCGTGTTAGCCAAACCTGTCATTGGCGTAGGTAGGTGCACAGCGGTGCTGTGCTCCTGTCTGTCAAGGGGTTGCTACCCAAAAAGAAAAATTATTTTTACAGGGGCTGCCCTGTGTGGTGTAGGCGTACGTTGCCCTTCATCAAAATAATTTTTACAGGGGCTGTCCTGTGTGGTGTACACTGCCCTTCATCAAAATAATTTTTACAGGGGCTGTCCTGTGTGGTGTACACTGCCCTTCATCAAAATAATTTTTACAGGGGCTCACCTATGTAGTGTACGCTGCCCTTCATTCAAATAATGTTTACAGAGGCTGTCCTGTGTGGTGTATGCTGCCCTTCATCAAAATATTTTTTACAGGGGCTGTACTGTGTGGTGTAAGCTGCCCTTCATCAAAATTATTTTTACAGTGGCTGTCCTGTGTGGTTTACGCTATACGCTACCCTTCATCAAAATAATTTTTACAGGGGCTGCCCTGTGTAGTGTAAGCTGCCCTTCATCAAACTATTTTTTACAGGGGCTGTACTGTGTGGTGTAAGCTGTCCTTCATCAAACTCATTTTACAGGGGCTGCCCTGTGTGGAGTACACTGCCCTTCATCAAACTAGTTTTTACAGGGGTTATTCACTCCATAAAAATAATGGAGGACAAAAATTTGGAGGATAAAATAGGAAAAGATCAAGAACCACTTCCTCCTAGTACTGAAGCTGCTGCCACTAGGCATGACATAGACGATGAAATGCCATGAACATCGTCTGCCAAGGCTGATGCCCAATGTCATAGTAGAGGGCATGTAAAGTTCAAAAAGCCAAAGTTCAGTAAAATGACCCAAAAAAATTAATTTAAATCGTGTGAGGAGTAACGTAAACTTGCCAGTATGCCATTTATGGCACGGAGTGGCAAGGAACGGCTAATGCCCTGGCCATGTTAATGACTAGTGGTTCAGCTTTACATGATGACTGAAGCCCTCCTCCTTCCACTAGAAAAATGCAAAGATTTAAGCTGGCAAAAGCACAGCAAAGAACTATGCGTTCTAAGCAGATATCACAAATCCCCAAGGAGAGTCCAAGTGTGGCGGCGGTTGCGATGCCTGACCTTGCCCACACTGGACGGGAAGAAGTGGCTCCTTCCACCACATGCATTCCCTCCGCAAGTGCTGGAAGGAGCACCCACAGTCCAGTTGCTGATATTCAAATTGAAGATGTCACTGTTGAAGTATAACAGGATGAGGATATTGGAGTAGCTGGCGCTGAGGAGGAAGTTGACGATGAGGATTCTGATGGTGATGTGGTTTGTTTAAATCAGGCACCGGGTAGACAGTTGTTGTCCGTGGGATGATAAAGTCCATCATTGTCATGCTTGGGCAGAAGACCAAAAATTCCACCTCTTTGGTCTGGAAATATTTCTATCCAAATCCGGACAACAACTGTCTTTGCATATGTAGCGTATGTAAAGGTGTATTAAGTTGGGGTGGGGACGTAAAACACCTAGAAACATCCTCCCTTATACATTACCTGCAGCATGTTCATAAAAATGTACTGTCAAGTTCAGAAACTGTGGCTAAGGGGTAAATTTACTAAGAATCGAGATAAGTCGAGATGACCATCTCGGGTGATTTATTGATTTTTTTCCTGCTTGCAAAATTACTAAAGGTAAAGTTGGGTGAGTTAGAGAGAGATTTCTCTCATCTCACTTGTAAATCTCGGGTGAGATAGCAATCTCGAATCAAATCACCATCGGGCCAAATCGGAAGTACTTTTCACCTAAAACATACAGTACATCTCTCAAATTTACAAAAAATCGGGATGACATGCTCGGGTGAGATAGGAGCAAACTCTCTGTTGAAATCACTTTTCAAACTCTCAACACCCTGAGCTGCGAGATGGTCAGAAACATACACAAATCAAACCATTGAGGATGAAGTACGACAACAGTCATCCTGTTGCAAAGCGGCTAACTGAGGCCTTGACAGCTATGTTGGTGTTAGACGTGCATCCAGTATCAGCCATTAGTGCAGTGGGATTTAGACAATTGATGGAGCTAGTGTGTACCTGGTACCAAATCCAGTCTAGATTCCACTTCACTAGGCAGGAGATACCGAGAATATACAGAGACATCAGAAAAAGTGTCCTCAGTGTCCTAAAAAATGTGATTGTACCCAATGTCTACTTAACCACGGACATGTGGACAAGTGGAACAGGGCAGACTAAGGACTATATGACTGTGACAGCCCAATGGGTAGATGTATCACCTTATGCAGCAACAACAGCAGTATCACCAGTAGCAGCATCTCAGAAACACCAGCTCGTTCCAAGGCAGGCTACGTTGTGTATCACCGGTTTCAGTAAGAGACACACCACTGACAACCTCTTAGAGAAACTGAGGGAAATCATCGCCCAATGGCTTACCCCACTTAGACTCTCCTGGGGATTTGTGAGTTCTGACAATGCCACCAATATTGTGCAGGCATTACATCTGGGCAAATTCCAGCACGTCCCATGTTTTGCTCATACAATAAATTTGGTGGGGTAGAATTTTTTGAAAAACCACAAGGGCATGCAGGAGACACTTTTGCCATTTAGCGATGGCATGCCTTAAGACTGGAACCCTGCCATCACCTGAAGCAAGAGGTTGTAAAGCAGTGGAACTCAACCCTCTATATGCTTCAGAGGATGGAGGAGCAGCAAAATACCATTCAAGCCTATACATCCACCTATGACATAGACAAAGGAGGGGGTATGCACCTGACTCAAGAGCAGTGGAGAATGATTTCCGTGTTGTGCAAGGTTCTCCAGCCCTTCGAACTTGCCACACATGAAGTCAATTCAGACACTGCCAGCTTGAGTCAGGTCATTGCCCTCATCAAGCTTTTGCAGAAGCACCTGGAGAAAGTGAAGGAGGAGCTAAGACGAAGTGATTCCACTTGGTATGTGGGACTTGTGGATGAAGCCCTTCATTTGCTTTCCCAGGATTCGAGGGTGGTCAATCTGTTGCAATCAGACCACTGCATTTTGGCCACCATGCTCGATCCTAGATTTAAAACCTATGTGGTGTCTGTCTTTCCAGCAGACACAAGCCTGCAGAGGTGCAAAGACCTGCTAGTGAAACCACTGTCAGCTGAAGCGGAACGTGACACGGCAACAGCTTCATTTTCTCCTGCAACTGGGGCTGCCAGGAAACAACTTAGATATCCTAGCCAACCCGCTGGCAGTAATGCAGGCCAGACAGGACCAAGTTTGGATATCTAGTACAGACTGAAGGACCTGCCAACAATTTCTGACATGTTTACTGTCACTGCATATGATGCTGTCACCATTGAAAGAATGGTGGAGGATTACATCGGTGACAGCATCCAAGTAGGCATGTCAGACAGTCCGTACCTGTCCTGGCAGGAAAAAGAGGCAGTTTGGAGGCCCCTGTACAAACTGGCTCTATTTTACCTAAGTTACCCTCCCTCCAGTGTGAAAGAGTGTTTAGTGCAGCCGGGAACCTTGTCAGTGAAAGCCGTAGGAGGTTGCTTCCACAAAATGTGAAAAAGATGATGTTCATCAAAATGAATTATCAAATCTTCCAGGACGACCAGCCTCCAGAAAGTACAGTGGGACCTATGGTGGTAGATTCCAGTGGAGATGAATTAATACTCTGTGAGGATGAGGATGTACACAACACTGAAGAGGGTGAGGAATCGGTGGATGAGGAGGATGATGACGACATCTTGCCTACGTAGAGCCAGTTTGTGCAGGGACAAATTAATTGCCAGCTTGTTTTGTGGGGGACCAAACGAACCAATAATTTCAGCCTCAGTCATGTGGCAGACCCTGCCTCTGAAATGATTGGTTTGTTAAAGTGTGCATGTCCTGTTTATACAACATACGGGTGGGTGGCCTAAAAACAATATTGTGAGGTGTAAGGTGTTCAGAATAGACTGGAAATGAGTAAAATTAATGTTATTGAGGTTAATAATAGCATAGGAGCAAAAAAAAAAACAAATTCTGTGATTTTAGCTGTTTTTCTGCTTTTTAAAAAAAAATACAGATCCAAATCCAAAACACAAAACCTAAAAGGGTGGTTGTGGCAAAACCAATCCAGATCCAAAACACAAAGAAAGATCTAGATCCAAAACCAATACACAAAACACGAAAAGTGGCCTGTGCACACCCCTAATTCAGACCCAACCACAGCTCTCTCCCCCTTACGCATCCCTCCCCCCTCACACACACAGGCCCTCATTCAGAGTCGGTCGTAAGCGGCCGCTTGGTCGTACCCAGCGATGTTTACTAAACTGCGCATGCGTAAGATTTGCAATGCACGTGCGCAAACTAGCTGTTGCGATCGGAAATTTCTCTCTCCTTGAACACAGCCAGGTTGTTAGTTTGAGTGACAGAATGAGCCATTTGAGGGAGGTAACGGGAAGGTGCTTGTGAACGGAGGAGTGGAGATCCAAACGCAGGCGTGCCTGACTATGCAAACAGAGTTTAATGGGAGTGCATAATTAACAAAGTAGTGTCATGGCACACGTGACATGGGTGGTTTTTACACTGGCTAGATCGTAGTGCTTGAGTGAGGGTATGGTCAGCAGCTCCGATCGGTCCCGATGGTTTTGATTAATCCTTATATACCCGGAAATTACGTGTGTTACCCACGCTCGTTCAGCTAGGGAGCCCATCTTAGCGACGCATCTTGTGATCGCTTCATTTGCATATCTGGACCCTTTTCCCTTACGATAACGACCGACTCTGAATGAGGTCCACAGTGCTCCTCCCTCACTCAGATCTTCCCACTCAGATCTTCCCTTCACATACACACACAGTTCTCCCCCTCACAAAGATCTCCCCTCCTCACACAGACCAAACCCTGCACACACTCATACACACAAAAAGCTTCCACTTAACAAAGCTTCCCTCCCTTCACACACACAAATATTAACCCTTTTATTCAGATCTTTTCCCCCTTCTCCTGACTGTTGCAGTGTGGGGAATCACTCACCTGCTGATGAGCTGAGTCTGAAGCACATAAAGAGAACAGTGCACCCATACAGGAGGTGGGGTGAGGGCGGAGCCACAAGCATTGCTCCACCCACAACCATGTCCCCTGTCTGGAGGCACTAGTCTCTTTGTGTTTCAGGCTTAGCTCAGCAGGTGCTCTGCCATTCGTCGGATGGCCCTGGTTGGAGCAGGCACCTGGAGCATGTTCTCCACTGGAACCATCCTCTTTACTCCCGTTTGGGGGGCATCATCACATCACCTTCATTTGACTTGCAGGGTACCCTTGCAAAATACTATGATCGATATACCTGCAATGATACCCTGCTGCCAGTAGTACTGCCCTGAATGTCTTTATGATGCTCTAGTCTGTGTCCTTCTTCCTTATGCTGGTGGCCTCACCCACCCCTAACATGTGACACCAAATTAAGTGGTCTATGTACTAGGGGTTTTTTATAAATAAACTGGAGAGAGATAAAGTGGATGGAGACACCTATCAACTCCTAACTGTAATTTTTACAAACACAGCCTGCAAAGTGACAGTTAGGAGCTGATTGGTTGGTACTTTATCTCCATCCACTTTATCTTTCTCCAGGACTTAGGGGGTCATTCAGACCCGGTCGTTAGCGCCGATGCGCTCGGACCGGGTCGATGGCCCCCCACAGAGCATGCGCACGACGGCGCCGGCGTGAGACCCGCTACGACCGACAGCGGCGGTCGTAGCGGGTCTCGATCCAAAGGGGGCGAGCTGTCGATGTTGATTGACAGCTCGCCCCATTTGGAAGGTGGGCCGGGGGGGTGGCAGCCCAAACGGAGGCGTTCCCATGGGAACGCCTACCGTTTGGGGGCGGCCCCACTGACATCACTAGTGATGTCAGTGGAGAGCTTCCAGCTCAGACAGAGCCAGAAGCTCTCCGAGGCTTACGACAAGGGAGACCCTACCCTAGGGTCTCGTCATAAGCCACGATGGTCTCTGACCATCGCAACCATCACTGGAGCGGTTGTTAGAGCTGTGGGTGTTAACCCACAGCCTAACGACCGCAACAGAGGTGGCCGGTCAGGATGCAAGTGGCCGCCCAGTTTCTGAGCGACCGCTTGCATCCTCCGACCGCCTCTGAATGAGGCCCTTAGTACATAGACCCCAAAGTCACCCTGTTACAGCACTGGTGAAACTAAACTGTCTAATTAAAAAATACTATATACAACCCAAACTGAACTGACAAGGCTGGCTGACCTTAACAACACAACTAGTTGGCAAATAAAAAGTACTAAATAGTTGTAGTGCACTACCCTATATACTGTAACTACAGTACAGTAACGGACACCACAGGGCAAAAACATGTACAATTGCTGTACAATCCGTAACTATCTTAGATAAAATCAAAGCCATTGAAAGTGCATTGTGGGTACAGGAAGAGTTGCTTTAGACTTGATTAGCTCTTAACAAAATACTCAATTATATGATATCGTAAATGTACATACACATGTTTTAGGTGGGGCAATAAACCTTGCATACTCTTTCTAGAGCACATAGGGGGTTATCCAAACTGCAAAAACCGGGGTTTTTTCTACAATTATTCCAGTTTTCGCCTATGTTTTTTTTCTCCAAATCCTATGATTTCATATGAAATTAAAGGATATTTTGGGCGAAAACACATAGGATCCGTAATAAGTTCACGGACGTATGTGTTTTTGCCTTTGCGGTGGTGAAAAACTGCACTATTCGTGGATTTTTTCTCAAGACACATCAGGTCCCGAAAAAAAAATCACGATAATTGCCGGCATCGGGCATCACTTCAGGGCTAATTGAATAGCCCCAGGGGATCAATTAACGCCCAAACAATGTTCTGGGGTAATTGGATACCGCCATAAGTAAGCAGGGAAGCCTGTCCTACATTCTGAAAATAAAAAATGCCATAGGCTCTCTAGTTCACACTACACTTCCGGTGACAGGATGTAGTCAGGTTACCGGCGGCTGGCATCCCGGCTACTGGAATCCCGACATTGAAATCCCGACATGGGACTAAAGATAGGCATCAAAATCCCAAAGCCTATAATTAGTCCCACGCCGAAATCCGACACCCGGCATACAGAATTAAGGTAAACCAGGGGTTTTAGGTTGTAGACACGGGGGGAGTGTTAGGTTTAGGAACCCCCGGTCGGACGGGAGGGTTAGAGACGAGTTAGGCTAAGGAAAGGGGGGGTTAGGGTTAGGCACCACTAGGGAGAGGTTAGGCACTTCCCCGGGAGAGTTAGGTTTAGGGTGTGGGAAGGAGGGTTAGCAGACCTGGATTAAGGCTTTGGGGGGCCGGGGGCACTTAAGATTGGGGGGCCCTAGAGGGCAATATTTGGGAAACGGGGATCAAGTCCTCATGTGCAAGCCTTGGACATGCTAATTATTATTATTATTATTATTTATTTCTAAGGTGCCACAAGTGTTCCACTGGTTTACCAGTGACTTACAGTACAATACAATACAGGACGAGGACAAGAATAATATATATTGCTACATTAGCGACCATAACACCCATATAAGCAACAGCACAAAGCAAGAAAGTGTTAGGTGCCCTAGTGGGGAGTAAGAAGTAGATGAAAGTAAAGTAAGGAGATGGAGGGCCCTGCTCATAAGAGCTTACATTCTAAAGGGGAGGAGCAGAAAAACAGGTGTGAACAGAAGGGGTAGGCAGGGAGGAAGAAGCATGTAGCAGCAAGTTAAAATGAGAGCTGGAATGCTTTGATGAAGTAATGGGTCTTGAGAGCCCGTTTGAAGGATTGTAGAGAGGTGGAGAGTCTGATGGGAAGAGGGAGAGAGTTCCAAACGTGGGGAGCATCGCAGGCAAAATCTTGGAGGTGGGAGGAAGTAATCAATTGGCATGAGAGGCAGGGTGCATTTGTTGAATGAAGAGGGTGGACAGGAGAGTGAAGGGAGATAAGGTCCGAGATGTAAATGGGAGAGGAATGGGTGAGGACTTTGTAAGTGAGTGTAAGAACCTTGAATTAGGTTCTGAAAGGGAAGGGGAGCCAGAGGAGAGCTTGTAGGAGAGGGAAACAGATGCAGAGCATTTGGAGAGGAAGATGAGCTGAGCAGCAGCATTGAGGACAGACTGGAGAGTGGAGATAAGGGAGTTGGGGAAAGGAGGTTACAGTAGTCCAATCTGGAGATGAGTAATGATAATGGAGGTCAAAAGAGCCCCTCCTTTGTTGTAAATGTTTATTGATAATTCAGATGATTCCCTTTTCATCATCAGGATTTAGAGACACATATCACCTTTATGCTCAAAGAGGGTAAAAACCGGACCCAATGCTTCAGTTACTGACCCAAATCACTCTTAAATGTTGATGTGATACTGTTCTCTTGTCACAGGCCGCACTGGAGCACTGCGGGAGGTCCGGGACTTACCTGTCCGGACGCTCTGGCAGGTTCCGTCTGGTCTGGGTGCAGGCTACAGGCAGCTGGCAGGGTGCTCAAGCGAGTCCCTGAGAGGCAGCACTGGGTCTCTGGCTTGGCAGGGATGTGGTGGCTGGGAGGCTGTACGGACGCTGCCGGATGCTGAGTGCAGCCATCTTGGATCAGCCACATGACAGGAATGAGCCAATTCAGTCTGCATGATGCACAGGAGACTCTGACAGCCAATCCAGCTCAGGCACTAGGTATTTAAGGGCTTCCTGGGAGTTCTAGAGTTGACAGGGCAATGTCTTACACAGCTAGTCTGTGTGCTAGTTCTCTGTGCTCCTTTAGTCTTGTTTGGTTCCAGCATTCCAGTTTGCAGTACTCCGTTGAAGTGTTCTTTTGCTTCCCGCTCTACTTCTAGTATCTCCACCAGTTGGTCTGTTCCATCTCAGTACTGGTGACCTATACTGCCACCTGTGCCACGTTACAGAGTCTCCCCCACCAACAACCTTAGTTAGCACCGGTACTAAGTTCCTGCATCTCAGCTGCTCCAGATGTGGTGCCCTGAAAATTTTCAGTGGGGTTTAACGCTTCACTTTTCTTGTATGGATCACCATCCTCCATTACTTCTACTAAGGACATTCATGAACAGATATCCTCTGTCCAGCCTCATTTCAATTTCAGAAAACTGCTCGCAAGGACATCTCTGCACCAAGTATGGGTCTACATCCCACTCTGGATGTGATATTTCTAAATTAATAGCCAATCAGTTTAAGCCATGGCTATTTGGTGTTTATCCATCAATTTCAGACAAGCTTCATCCCCGATAGAGAAGCTAATAATAAGGGTGCAAAAAAAAATTTATTTGATTTATTACGTATCCTCCTCTGAAATGTCTGTTGTGCTTCTCTGTGCTGATGTGGAGAAGACGTTTGGCCAAAGAAATTGGCATTTTCTCACCAAGGTTATGGAGCATTTGGGTCTGGGTAAAGTGTCCCACTCATATACTCTCTCTTTACCATTGTCCATCTGCTCAGGTTCGGGTTAATGGGTTTTTTTAAGGCCATTTTGGAATTAGCAATGGCACTCAGCAGGGCTGTCCCATGTCCTCGCTGATGATGAATTGCTTGCTATAGTTTCTAACCCCACCGTCTTCCTCACTAACCTATGTAATTCCAGAGATTCAGGGCCTGATTCAGACCCAGTTGCAAGCGCTGAGCGCTCGCAACTGGGTCGATGGTGGCCCAGAGCGCATGCGCACGACGGAGCCGGCTCCGTCGCGCGCATGCACAAGATCCGGATAGCGACAGGCAATCCGTCACTCCGGGTCTCGTACCAAAGGGGGTGTGCTGTCAATGTTGAGAGACAGCACGCCCCCGTTGGTGGGGGGGCCGGGGGAGTGGCTGCCCAAATGGAGGCGTTTCCATGTGAACGCCTCCGTTTGGGGGCAGCCCCACTGACATCACGAGTGATGTCAGTGGGAGAGATTTCGGCTCTGTTAGTGCCGAAATCTCTCTGGGGCTTGCAGCAACGAGACCCTACCACAAGGGTCTCGTCGCAAGCCCGATGGTTGCAATGCTCTTGACCATCGCGACCATCTTCCTGGCCGCTCGCTATAGCTATAGCTGTGGGAGGCCATTCTAAAGAAAAAATAGCCCGGCCCTGATTCAGAGCGAGCGCTCTGTCAGAGCGTCCGGCTCTAAATCAGGGTCTCAGTTCACTATTGTATAAAAATGATTATTATAAATACAAAACTTTGAATCTTTTTGAATTTCTGCAGGCGGTGTATGGGCTGTAGCAAGTTTTCAGTACACATGGCATCCCTTATGCCTGAAATACTTTGGTGTGAAGCTTACTAATCAGATGTCCTAGCTCTTTCAAGCTTTTTGTACTATCCCTGCAGAAGGTTCGATCTGAACTGCATTGCTGGTAAGACCTCCGCCATTCCTGGTTTGGTAAGCTTAATGTTGTAAAAATCAACATCCTCACTAAAATCCTTTATTTGATTTAAGTCCTTCTGATCTGGGTGTCAATTGGATTCTTCAAGGAACTGCAGAAAACTGTGAGGGACTTTATTTGGGGGAGGGGGCAGTAATGCTTGGTTGAAAATGAAAACCTCTGTAGGAGGAGGAATCATTGTGTTCCTAAACTCCCTAACCTTTTATATTATTATTATTATTATTATTATTATTATTATTATCATTTATTTATATGGCGCCACAAGTGTTCCGCAGCGCCTTACAAAGTACATAGACAAAAAAGTAACCATTATTATGCTACCCACCTAACCCAGATCTTGGTTTATAAGCAGCGGCCACAAATCGAGGAATGTTCTCCTGATTCAGAGTATTTCTAATGTTTCCTATGTCATCTCCCGCATAACATTATTGATACAAAATTGTAATTTCCCTGTTGCATGTTCAGTGGGGGTCGATGTGGCTGGTGGCTGCTGGGACATATTGTCTGTTTGAAGTCCTGAAGACTACATTGAATCTGCCTGTTAGAGAGTACTGGACCTATTGCCAAATGCAATATTATTTACAGTCTTTACTAAGGTGATGCCCCTAAGAACTGCTAATAT
The DNA here is from genome assembly GCA_031769625.1 of Taudactylus pleione. Classification (NCBI taxonomy): domain Eukaryota; kingdom Metazoa; phylum Chordata; class Amphibia; order Anura; family Myobatrachidae; genus Taudactylus; species Taudactylus pleione. Next base: position 4,083,559 of record JAUIMM010000104.1, on the reverse strand, counting down.
CCCTTTGAATTATGATGTGCATCCAAGACTCCAACATTTGTTGGAAGTGTGGTCTCCTCAAATATAAGAAAAAAATCTCTTTTGAGACATCCAAACAATGCAGCAAGGTCCACATTCATGTGGACTGAAGTACCACCACCTTTATGGGAATCAGGGAGTGGTTTAGGAGAATTGACATAGTCCTCTCAGCTTCAGATCACAATGTGGAATTTACCTCAACATGGCTTTATTGGTTGGAGTATTAATTGCCTGATGATTATTTATGCTACAACAGGTCTTCTTAGTTCCTCCTACTCCCTCCTACCCCCCCCTTTCCCTCCAATTGTTCCTTCATTTGTATTGTCTCATTTCGTCATTGTCTGGTTTCTCTTCTTTATATGTGTTCTTGTTTTTATTTGTATATGGTAAAACTGTACAACTGTCATTGCTGTTTTTCTTGTTGTTATGTGACTACTGTATTGGTACTAAAAAAGCACAGGTTTAAAAAAAATCAATTTCAAATGACAATTCCTTAAAACAGTGAGTAGACAATACAATACAATATTGAGTTAACAAACTACCTTTAATATGGGACTGACTGAAGGGGAACCTATCTGCAGAGTACTGCAGGGAACTTACCTCGGTTGTCTTGGGTACTCCACTAGGCCACAAAGGAGGTCATGACATGGTGAGGTTTAGGGGCAATTTGAGGAAAAATTACTTCACAGAAAGGGTAGTGGAAAAGTGGAATAGCCTCCCATCAGAGGTGGTAGAGGCTAAGACAGTAGAGCAATTTAAACTTGCATGGGATAGAAATAAGGATATCCTTCAGAAGAAGTAAGGATCAGTAAGGGTTGAAGTAACAATATGTTTAAAAATGGGGCAAACTAGATTAGCCAAGTGGTTCTTATCTGCCATCAAATTCTATATTTCTATGTTTCTATGAGTGGTAACTGTCCATAGACAATGCCATCCTCTCTATGTAGCCTGTTTCCTGGTGGTCACGTTGAGTGCCCAAGGAATGGTCTATGATGGCATTGCCCATCGGGTCCAAGCTCCAGAAAGTGACGTAATCCGGAGCTTCTTACATATGGGTAAGGCATACAAAACTCAGACAACAGCAAATTATGAAACGCTCTTGGAAGACCTATTTACCCTACTCCATATTGAGTCTCACTTGCTATCCTTGCCTCAGCTCTGTTTTGTTTACTACTATAATGTTTATTTATTATTTACTAACATTTTTTTATATACTTCCAGCATATTCCGCTTTGCTTTTCAATTGGGAGCAAAACAGTAATAGAACAGTAAAGACATGACCGGGTAATAACAGAGAGACAAGAAGGTAAGAGGGCCTTGCTCACAAGCTTACACTCTATAGCAAGAATTTAAATGTTCTCCATATCAGGGCCTTCCCTATCCTTTGTTTTTACATCTGCATTTCTATTTCTACTTTGTACTGTATGTCCCTGTTTAAGGTATATTCCATATTCCCCACTTTGGCCATGTTTCAGAGCCACACGTAATCCGCATGCACTGCTGATGTTCACGTATTTGATAGATTATTTCCATTTGTGCATGTGCAAAAAAGTCTGAAAACCCCTACGGCGCATGCGTTACACAGAGGGGCTGTTGCAGTTAATTCAGACAGTAACAGAATTGTGTTGGAAAAGCGATGGGCGTTCCTAGGCGACGACTGGGAGGTGGCTACTAGTTAACGCAAATATAGTCCTTTCACTGGAAGTATTATAGGAGTGTCGCAGGGCTGTCTGCGTTCCCAGACACACAGCTGTAAGTTTCGATGGTGCGACAAAAGTGGTGTATAAGGATGCACCAATCAGTATTATAGCATGCATGAGCGCTAAAAGTGGGCTTCTCAGACCTGGCACATTCAACTGCATGGATGTACAAAAGGAAAGAGATTGTAGGTCATTTGCATAAAATCGTAGACGGGCGATCGCCAATAGACGCTGTTGTGTGTGCTTTTGCATGTGACTCAGAATCAGACCCCTTATGTCACAGTGGAGAACCAGGGCATATTCCAAATCAACATTTATAATAACTTACATCTGTATTTGAAATCCAAGATGCAAGTTTAAATCACCCGCTGTGTCAATAAAAGATTAAAACCACAGTGCATTTTAAAGAATGCTGTCTGGTATGAATGCCTACTGACTGTACAGATGGAATAGTGTTTTTGTATTCAATGGTAAATGATGATAAAAAAATATTTTTTTCTCTCTAACATTTCATAAAATTATTAATGGAAGTTATTATAGTGCTAAACCTTCTATTGGATGAGGTGTGTCATGTGCAAATCACTTAACAAAAAATTTTATAATAATAATAATAATAATAATAAATAAAGACACGGATACATAAATTTGGCAGAAAAACTGTTAGCTATTTATTTAATTAAATATGTATTTAGTGGAAAGTATGGTGGCAAAGAATGGATGGCCAGAATCAGCACAAAACACAATACACAATAACAACCAACGACATGCATTGCAGGAGGATACCGCCCAAGATGCACAACTCAACTATACCAGCACTATAATAAAACAAAGGTTATCCACTCAACCTTCTAACCTGACTATCCAACTGTTTGGGTGATGAAGCTGCCCCTGTCAGGGTGGTCAGCCAACTAAGCAGTCAACGAAGGGAGCGCACCAAAAATTAATCGATTGCACCCGGACTGCTGAGCTGCCATTCTTTCAAAACTAAAATAGCCAACAATCAATCAATCACGAGCAACAAAAACTGTAATGAAAGGAGCAGTGGCGTATCTATAATGGGTGCAGTGTGTGCGGGGCACACGGGCCCCCGGGTCCAGGGGGGCCACGCTACGCATACCCTGCACCCAATTATTTTTTAAACTTACCTGTCCATGGTCCCACGTTGGGTCTCAGCGCAGCTCAGAACACCGGAACATGGCCACCGCGGCCATTTCTGGCATTCTGCGCATGCGCAGTAGACTCTGGGCACACTCTAGTGCCCAGAGTCTACTAAGGCTCCGGTGGCTTGCCAGCCACGTCAGTCAGCTGCCAGCCACCAGGGAGAGAGGAGGGGGCCCCATACAGTGAGTGCACACGGGCCCCCTCCTCTCTTAAGACACCCCTGGAAAGGAGCATGACAAGACTGGAACAAAGTCTTTGGCCCACAGCTCAAGCCTTAACATAAAGTCCAACATAGACACGCCCCTGCCACACCTTAGTCATGTGATCAGCCCTCATGCCAGCCCTCATCCAAAAGGTTTAAAGTATCTCATTCATATAGCAATTTTTCTGTTTCTCTATCACAAGATATCATACATTGTCCACTTAATTCTCCAATAACTTCAGTGAACTACTTCACGTGTATATGTCAGTGGAAAGTATAATATATACAGTGCATATCTATACATACTGTATTTATATACTGCATATGTTGTACGTTGCACATGTTTAACAAGTGTGCTATACTGCACAGTGAACAACTACAGCACATGGCATAAAATACAAATGTGTTTGGCTATAATTGGGGAAAAACAAACATACTGTAAGGAAGACAGTCCTGTCCTGTCGGGAAACATATAGGGAAAGTAAAAGATAAATAATAGTGAGCAGGGTATTTACATTATTGTAAAAAACAACTAATAGTATACTTGCCTACTCCTCCATGTAATTTCGTGGGTCTGTGATGGCATGATTCATGTATTTCCAAAGATAGTGCCAGAAATATTCAACAATTCCCATAATTTTCTGTCCGGAATCGGCGAATCATGGCTTTCCAACATGTTGGGGTTTGCTGATTGTTTTCCAAAATCATTGTGAAAATGCAGAATCTGGCCGATTGATGGTTGGCGTATATGGGCTCCATAAAGCAGAAAATCATGATGCAATTTGTGATTCGCTTGCTTTGCACGCTAAGGGGTAAATTTACTAAAGTGAGAGTTTTTAGAAGTGAGTTTTAGAAGAGATGTTGCCCATAGCAACCAGTCAGATTCTAGCTACAGTATTATCTTCTAGAGTATTATCTTCTAGAGTATTATCTTCTAGAAGGTGCTAGTTAAATGTTAAGTAGAATCTGATTGGTTCTAGGGCAATATTCTTCTAAAACTCAATTCTAAAAACTCTCACTTTAGTAAATTTACCCTTTAAGCGGCCCATACACGGGACGATTTTTCACCTGATATGCACAATTCCGATCGATCGCAACGACCAATCGTGCATATCGTGTGTGTTTTTGCATGATATACGACGGCGATGCGCGTGCCTGTCGTCGTACTTCGGCATCATAGATCTTATGGAAAAACCATAAGATCTACGATCCTTCATGCTGTAAATAGGCAAATCAAGCATCTTTTAAGATGCATCGTATACCATTTACAGCAGGCTGCGATGCATTGGACGAAACTTGAAAACGCAACGAGTTGTCGTACGTTTTCAAGTTGTCCCGTGTATGGGCCGCTTTAGAGTGGGACCAGTTTTCTCATTGATCCAAATAATTGCTGAGCTTGTTATACAAAATATATCATAAAATAAAAGATCAGCTAAGTGTTGTTGTGATAAGAGCAATAATGGTGTAGAGAATGGTAGGAATATGTGGGGTTATTGAAAGTTGGAAGATGTACTGTATAGGAAAAGAGTGGAAAACATTATAACGACACTGGCTTCAGCACAGTGCAAATGTTGGTAATGGTTTTGTTGGTAGAGTCAGTGCAAGAGTATATAGAGTGCTGAAGAACATAATAATTTTACTGAATGTTTAATGAACCTACAGTAGGTCTCCCACTTACTTGTCTGGATTGGACACATAGCTAATATCTGATTAGGAACACTTGCTCCAAAGTCTCATTGTGGCATAGAGATAAGCATATTTCTAATGACTAATGCAAGCTAACCTTCCCATGATGCACTGTATAACTACATGCTTCCTTATACATAGTACATTCCAGGTCATGCCTTAGATATACCGTAGCTACTGCATTAAACAGCACATTTGTGTATGTGCAATATTCTGAGTCGTATGTAATGTGAATGCAACTCTGGACCTTCACTGCGTAAAGAATATGAATGGATTATGAACGGAATGCCAATGCAACTATACACACAATCAGAGTTGTACAAATCTAAGCGATCACACCACCCCACTTTTCTGTAACCTAGGTGCCAGAAATCCATCTGAATTTGGAATCTACTATGTAAATGCATAACCCAGAATATCAAGTAAATATGGGAACACACTCTGACACACCCACAAAATGGGTCTTTTGAGTTCATTTGCATTGTTGTCTCCCAGGGGTATATTTACTAAAGTATGGGTTTTTAGTAGAGATGTGCTTTGACCCTCGTGTTTTGGTTTTGGATCTTCAAGGTTTTGGATCTGGATTTGGATTTGCAAACCACCCTGTTTTGGGTTCGGTAAAAAGATGAGAACCATGACCCGGATTTACCAGGAGATAAGAACCGCGACCCTGATTTACACGGATTCACGAAATTTGGGTGGATTCAGATTTCTGGAGAACTGACCCGCATTTTCAGAAGTGAAGTTGTTGCCCATAGCAACCAATCAGATTCTACTTATCATTTACCTATCACCCTCTAGAAGATAATAGCTACTGTAGTATCTCAACAACTCCACTTCTAAAATTGCACACCTTAGTAAATACACCCCCCAGTTTCCACCCAGAAAAACCCATTTAGCAGCCACAGTGAAACAACTTAGATGCAGAGGACTCTGAATAGCGAATATGTACATAGAGATGCACGTAGAGCGCACAGCATATGTGAAATATCGCTAACCAGAAATGATGCTGTCCTTTTATGCAGTGCTCGAAGTGGTAATTTAGAGGTGGGGGTATGGAGATTGAATCTTCCCCCCCCATGGGCCCCTGCTTCCATATCACCTTCTAACCCCCCACACACACACACACTTCTCCCTGCCTGCTCCCCTCTCTCACACCCTGCCCTTACTGATTCCCTCTCTTTCACCCCCTACAATAGCTAGCCTGCCTCTGTCTGCCCCTCTCTCTATTCCCTCTCTCACACCCTCCCCTCTCTCTAATTCTCTCTTACCTGCGCTGCTGGAGTGGAGCCACCGGGATCCTCAGGTCTTCCCTCCAGTTTATCTGGCTCCGCTGCGAGCCAATGAGAAGCTGCCATTTGGCAGCTTCTCATTGGCGCCGCTGCGAGCCAATGAGAAGCTGCCATTTGGCAGCTTCTCATTGGCTGGCGGCAGCGAGCCCAGCAATTGGCTGGCGGCCGCGAGTCCTGCGATTGGCTGGCGGCTGCGAGCCTCGTGATTGGCTGGCAGCCGTCCAGTACGTGGTGCTTACAGTGCAGCCGGGACCAGATACTTTGTCCCGGCTACATGTCAGCGCCTCCACTGCCCCGATTGAGATGTGTGCCCTGCGGGACACATCTTAACACATTGCCGCCGCTGTTCCAGCGCTGGGATCCCATACTGGATCCCAGCGCTGGTGCAATCTTTTCTACATCTAAAATGAAGTGGGGCCGGGAAGTGGCGGTATGTCATACCGCCGTATACCGCCCCACTTCGACCACTGCTTTTATGTATAGGCTGGGTTCTGTTGTAGAATTTAACATTAAAAAAACGGGTTATAATATAAACTACATAATGTATTGGGCCTGCAAAAAAAATTGCACATGAAGTGACCATTATCCCATAGTCATGACATATATGTAGAAAATTCCTTTAGCCGAACAATACAACAGCGCCCAGTGTTTACAATGTCTCCTACACATAATGTAGTGTAAAAACCTATTCAGTAGCTGCTGCTAAGGTACACAAGACACATTTAGTGCAGCAATAGAAGCAGAATTATGGCACAGACAATCCGTGAAGGGAATCTCATCTCTCCAGGAATTACAGCAGCCATATAAACCTCAAAGTAAACTTAATTTGTAGTGCTAGCCGATATAAAAAAAAAATGCGTTAATAAGATATACAACTGAAGTAACAAATTGCTGGGTAATGATTGCTGGGGAACATTCAGCTGTTACTCAATAGAAGGTAAGGAGATTTTAGGCTATTTATTTATGTGTAATTGTAATTTGGGTTGGTTAGTGTTCAACGCCTGAAATGTAACATGTTGTGAATGTGACAAGTTACTGTAAAAATTACATGTATCATTGCACAACCCACTTGAAAGAATCATGTTAATTACTTGTTGATATGCCACAGAAATTAGGAGTTAATCACAATATACACTGCTGCTAGAGATTGTGAAAGTAGTGGGTGCATATTAAACAGACTGTTAAATTGTAACGTACCCCTACATCTTGCTGCTTCTACCTCAGACCGGGAGAGTGGCACTAACTGTTATTATTACAGTTATTATTATTTTTTATTTGTAAGTTGCCACAAATTGTCCACAGTGCCATACATAGGTGTTGAACAGAGAATGCGTTAAAACAAAGCACAAACAACAGATAATACATAATTACACAATACAAATTTATACAATGACCAATTAGCATCAAATGTAGCATTAACAGAAATAGAATTATTGATTCAGCCATTGGCAACATAATGAGCATTAGTGATAAACAGCACCTGTGAGAGGTACTGTAGACCAGTGCTCAGGAACCTGGGTTCAAGCAATAGTGAAAGAAAGATACAGTTTTAGGAAGGAAACCACAAGAGAAGAGGGCCCTGATTATGAGAACTTACATCCTAGAGGGAAGGGGTAGACACATATAGGGTGCCACTATGTGTGGTTGACAGGGCCAGACTGCAAATCTGGCACTTCTGGCAAATGTCAGAAGGGCCGATGGCCAGATGAGCTGGTCCGGCGTTAAACCCTGGCCGTGCAGCTCCACCTCCCTGTGCACTGTTCGGCTTGGATACTGAAAGACGGGGGCGTGCCGGGAGGCAAGGCCCCAGTGACTAGCGGCACGACCCCGTTAGATTTGACCACTTCCCTTTTGTGGCTAGGCCCCACCCCCTTTTCAGGCACACACTTAGGGGGACTGAAAGGGCTAATTAACAGCTCCAGTCCGTTCCTGTTGGTGGAGTTATGGCAGCAAAGGCCAGAGGGCTTATAAGCTTGAATGGAGAGATGTATTTATGGCCATGTTTGTAGCCTTGGAAACTAGTGGCTAATCTAATAGGGCGTGGGATTGTGTTCCAAAAGTCCGGAGCATCATGTGTAAAATCCTGCAGGCAGAGGTGCAAATAGGTAATCAGTGTATCAGTGGGTAGCGGTAATTGGCAGAGTAAAGGGGAAACAATCGAGTGTAGATAGAAATGAGATTAGAGATGTAAATGGGAGAGGAGTGACTGAGGGCTTTATATGTAAGGGTGAGGAGTTTGAACTTCATTCTGTAGGATACAGGTGGTAAGGTGAAAGAGCACTGATGTGAGGAGAGGTAATCCTTTTTGCAGGTGAAGTGCGTGTGGCAAAGTCAAGAGAACAAGGATGAGAGAAGGGGAGTAGGGCAGAAGAATGGGAGGAAATACGAGCCTTAAAGAAGAACTGTTAGAGAGTGGCAGAGGAGAACAGTAGGAGAAGAGTGTGAATTTTAAGTGTCAGAAATCAATCTGAGTGTGCACCTTCTTCTAGAGGGTACAGAAAATATTATTAGGTAGAGGGTAAGTGAGATGTGCAATGGTTGGGATAGGGCCCAATGAAGGCTAATAGGGACAGCTGGGACAACGAAGTCAAGTGCCGAGGTAAGCCAAGAAGTCAAGTGCCGAGGTGAGCATGTGATTTAACAAAGATAAAGCCTCTTCTGGGCAAGAAAGGGTAGTGATGGGCTAAATGAAGAGAGTCCAGAGAAAAAGAGAATGTGGTAGGATCAATGGTGTCAAGGTTATACCTGGTGAGAATCATCTATGGGAATAGTGTTAGGGAAATGTTAAATGACAGGAGATGGTGGTCAGACAGAGGAACAGTGGAGTTTTTGATGTCAGAGAAAAGCTGAGAAGGGTTCTTGACAGGGATAAAGCATTGAGGGTAGGGGTGTGCAGAGAGTAAAGTGGCTATGGGGACAATAGGGCTGGGGACAAGGCAGGGGGAGGTGTTTGAGGGGTAAGTATGATATGGAAAGAGGAAGAGTGAAGGTGCTGTTAGGCGAAACAGGTGCAGAAAAATAGAGGCAATGGAAGAGGAAGAGGAAAGGGAAACGGATGGGACAGGGAAGGAAGAGTTGGAGGTAAAGAGAGCGCTACATGGAGCATAGGAGAGAGGAAGGGAGAGTGGAGCAGAGCAAGACAAAACAAAAAGATAAGCTGGGGTTGTAAGAAAATAGTATAACTATGATTGTATGGCAATGAGAGGTTAGATATCAGGTGAGATGACAGAAATAAAAACATAGCAAATGAGGGAGATAGAGGGGCAGGATTCAGGGAAAGAGAAACCGTGATATTGGATCAGCGAGGAGTCAGAAGGGAGGTATGATAGTACAGGTAGTAGTGAGTAAAGCACAGTGAGCTGTGGCAGCGGCAATGTAAGCATGGTGGTGAATTAATGGCACAGAAATACAATGGTGAGGGAATAGAGTGGTAATTACAATCAAGTATAAGAATCAAGTTGCTCTCAGGTGCGGACCAGAGATCAAAATAAATTGTCACCCTAATAATTCTGATAACACTATCCAAACCTTAAATTTGTTTTAAAAAAGTTCAAGCTATCCACAAATTTTCATAAAAGTGCAATAGTTTTTATAGTGATCCTTTTAAGATTGATGAAAAAGGTTTGGAAAAAATTATCGTGATTATTAGGATTGACAGTTCATTCTGGCCTATGGTCAGTCACTCAGCACCATAGAATAATGTTGCTCTTATTCAGTATATGCTCTTTGGAAGTTTGTGGAAAGTTTCCCTCTTTCTCATAGGCTGCCCACTTCTCCTACAGCCACCAGTAACATCACCCCCCTCTTTTACAATTACAATCAACCTGGAATGAAGACACTACCATCGGAGAGCTGTCTGAAAAGGAGAGGGGACTGTGTCCAACTGAATCATACAATAGCAGCCCTGGACCAGGGTGCTGCTGCACTCTGTGCTGTGCCCTGTGCGCACCCGCCCCCTGGGTGGCACTCAAGGCATCACAACTAAGAGCTCCAGCTATCACTTTCTCCGGACTCTAGCCTGCTGCTCGAAGCATCCATAGAAGCTCAGAGTGGCAGAACAGATCCAATGGCACTGTGGGAAAAGATGTAATGTCTCAACCCACACAGTGAGAAATCCATGAGCCAGAGCAAGGCGCTGGTTGCAGCAGAGGGTGAGTACAGCTGGTACCGCCCCCGGGCATCCTGTCCTGTGCGATGGCACTGGCCGCATGCACAACCCTCCTTACGGCTCTGTACAATAGTTAGTTAGGAAGAAGTAACAGAAGGAGTAATTGTTAATTGGGAGCATAAATAATAAATTGTAAAGATTAATGATGAAATATAATGATATGAAAATGCGCACATGTAAGAGGGAATGAGAGGTAAGTAGCAAGAAGAAGGGTGGATTATGATAAGAACAAACAGCTGCAAGGTTAAGAAATAGAAAGTATTAAGGACAGCAGTGAGAACCATGACTTTACAAACAACTCAGCAGGCCAGTGTCCAGCCAGTGATCAAAGCAGGTGCATGAGGTAGATCAGTGTTTTGCAACTCCAGTCCCCCGGGATCCCCTAACAGTGCATGTTTTTCAGACCTCCAAGTTGGTGCACAAGTGTAGTCATTACTGGTTGACACATTTTAAAAGAGCCACAGGTACAGTCATATTATATCAATTGTGATACTGAGAAGATTTGTAAAACATACACTGTTAAGGGTTTTCTGAGGAATGGAGTTGGGAAACACTGAGGTAGATGATAACAGAAACACACAGGCGAGTGTTGGATTTTGTCTTTTTTTCAGGACTCAAGTAGCCAAATGATGGGTTCTGGTAAATGATCAAATGCCTATAGTAGGAAGAGGCATGTACTGAGTGGGTGTCGGCAGTGCCAGGTGGGCGTGTACAGCCCCCATGCTATCAACCCAAATGGCTCCCTAAATAAGGCTGAGGGAGTTAGCTGAACGTTATCATGCTGTCATGATGATGGGCTTATTTTAATGTGGAGGCCCTGGGGCTGTAGTCCCATCTGATCCATTGTTAATCTGGTCCTGCTGGCTTTAGAAGTTTTTAGGTAAAATGTTCATCTTCTGTAACTATTATTATACTTATACATTTGTAAATAGACTTATAATAAACACCCAACACCGGAAAAAAAAATCTATATAGATTGAATAAGTAGTTACAATGTAATATGGTAAATACCTGGAATTAACCCCCACTAATCAATATGATTGAAGAGATGAGCAGTTCGGTTCTGCTGCAAACTGAACACATGCAAACTTTGGAGTTTTGAGTCAAACCGAGTCCCAACTCTGGTCACTTTGGGGGTTTTGAGTATACCGAGTCCCGGCTCTGGTCACTTTGGGGGTTTTGAGTATACTGAGTCCCGGCTCGGGTCACTTTGGGGGTATTGAGGATAACAGAGTTCCGGCTCGGGTATCCCGCAAGTTCAAAACTCATATCTAAAAAAACGGATCTTGCTAAATTGGTCAAAATTGACTGGAAATTAATATTATTGATGCTAATAATACTATAGGATCAAAAACAGGTCCATGATTTTAGCTGTTTTATCAATTTTTAAAGAAATTCAAACTGAAAGCAAAACCGAACCATTGTGATACTTGTTAATTAGCCTATACAATAAATAGCATAGGGAAGCCTTCCCCTATCTACTCATTTTATTTATAATCATTTATTTATATAGCACACACATATTCTGCAGCGCTTTACAGAGCATATTTGGCCACTCCCTTCAGTCCCTGCCCCAGTGGAGCTTACAATCTATATACCCTACCACATGTACACTTCCCCTGTGAAGCTTAGAACCAACACCAGTGAAAGCAGTGTTATCACTAATGGAAATCCTATGTCCCTACTATTTATATCGCCAGCAAAATTTCTGTTTGTTTTTTTTTGCCTGTTTTCACAAGAAAAGCTCTTGAGGTAAAATATTCCTCTATACCACTAGATAATAAGCTCCTGTTAGAATTTCATTCTCACCATACAGTACTACTAAAACAAGGATTTAAAAATGTTTACAAATCTTGAATGGCCATTGGACCTGGTATATAGAGAATTATATGCATTAATTAAATTAAAATAAAAATCCAGAAAAAAAATATTTCTACCCTCAGGTGAATCTAGGAGTTTATTTTCAGCTAATGAAATGGCTGCTTTAATACTCAAAGACATTGTGTGTGTGTATACAAGACAATTAAATACTGATATTCTCAACCGTGACGGTGCAAACAGACGCTGCCCAAATAAGTATGTTATGGTTATGAGAATTTTAGAATTAAGATGTGAAAAACAAAAGATCGTGTTTTGACCTTGTTTTGGGAATGATGTCATTTCCTGGAAAATTTGATTGGCTGTTCATCCTTTAAATAGCTAGATTTGTACACTCCACATATGTCTTGATAAAGGTTCGTCACTAACGAAACGCGTTGACAGAGAAGGGGTGTGAACAGCTGTTTTGTTACTCTGTATCTATGAAGTATGTCTGCTGGAACCATTTATTTGAGAGGATTTGTGTTTTTTAAAAAAGAATTCTGTTGCTGCTGGGATTTTTCATGTATTTTTCACATGTACCTTTGGCATTTTAAATTATCTACAAAGAACAGTATATTCACTGTCACTATTTTTTCTGGACTGTTATAAATATTGCCTTTTGTAATAAATACCTTTTTTACCAACTTCATGGATTATATGAAATATCCACCACATGCACCTGTGACAGGATATGTGTATAAAAGAAACCTTGATGTGCATAGAACCATCAGTGAATGCCGTGAGTGGGGTATGCTGATCTATATGGGATCCTAATAACACATCTAAAAGATACATTTATATGCTATACCACTTCATACAGGCTGTAAGTGGGGTACGTTCCCCTGCATATATTTACAACATATAGAAATCTACACTATAAGGGGTACGATTTGGGGATTTCCTGTACCTTCTAAAGAAACCGTGATAAGAGGAGTATCATTCCCTAGAGTGTAAGTTGGGGTATGCCAACCCTTAAGTAAAATCAAGAGGGGATAACTGCTCTACTTGCATCAATTTAATAGAGACTGTTTTACACATTGTATGTTTTATTCTTATGTTTTTATACAACACGACTACACGGACAACTGAATCCACTAAAAGAAAAAAGACGGACAAGTTCCATGTGAGGGTTCACTATAAAAGGGACATATGTTTTTATACATCTAATTACGTGTTAAGTATTGTTATATAAATTAAGCACCTTGAGTTTGAGCCATTTCAAATTTCTTTATTGTATTGTATGTGTGTGTGTGTGTTTATTTCAGTAGATGTCTTTGAGGTTTACTGTTCAGTGTCTGTGTTCTCCAGGGTCTTCTTTGATATGTATGTGTATTTTAGTAGGACCTTTTGCTTTTCTTTATTGCGTTACTTTTGTGCTTGCCTTTGTGCCTTCAATATTTCTGTTTAAATAGTCTGGCCTTGAAGCTATGAGTTGTATCACTATATCTAATGAAGGATTTATTTACTTACCACCCTGTCTGAATGTGCACACAAATCGCAGTCTACCTTGTCCATATTTTTCTCATTTTCAGTCAGCTATGTGTTAAGCAGTTGACATTTAATATTTGAAAAGACTTCTTTTCAAATAATGTATGTTTATTTATAAAGGCTACAATGTAAATGACAGATGTATCCACTAGCAGAGCTTGGGTTTTCCTGAATGAGCAGAAACACAGTACAGCGAGCTATAATGTGATTTGGAGAAGGAGGTGGTCAAGGTTACAAATCATAAACAGCGAGTCCTTGATAGACATTTTGATTTGAATCTATTTGTCAACTCCTTGTGATTGTGACCTTGGAGAAGTTATATTGTGTAACTGGAGATCTCTAGCTGAATTGTAAGAAGTTTTCTCTGTTTGCTCTACATGTACTGTATGCTTTATATAAAAAAAATATTTTGTACAGTATACAGATTCTTGGCCCATCGGTGAAACATCTGCACAGTATTACTGCAAATTCAGCCATGGTAACATAACTGTATAAAGTTGGTCCTTCAAGGTTATTATCCCTCCAGATAACTAATTTGTCAGATGACACTGGTTATTTACCTCTTAAGAGTAATACGTTTTAATATGGACAGCGCTTTAAGACACTTTGGAGTCTGTGTGACATAATTGTCGTAGAAATTCCAGCGCTACACTTGGATATTACATTATGTTGACGCTGATATTAAACATGCATTAACAAAATATTCAGTTTGTACATTGAAATTCAAGCCCTCTATATATGCCTTTATAATTTGTGAAATAAATTCTATACTTGCTCAGAATTCAGCACTAAAACTTCAACAACAATAATTTCCAAAAGGTAGGACACGTCGGCCTAACGAGTTGAAGCCTATCAAATTTTTTTTAATTATTGCTGCTTCAAATCTAGCTAAATTGCTAAAATCACACCGGGGCCTGGCTTGCAGTCTTTTACATTTGGTCCCTAATGTTTCAGCAGCTCCAGCAAGCCAATATTATGTTCATGATTCCCAAAGTAAAAGAACTCCCACTTAATTAATTATCTGTGTGACTTAATTGTTGACTCCCAGAATTTCCTAGAAACTCCTGAATTTTGAAGTACTATGCCACAATACTACAATATGTATCACACTGCCCCTGTCCCTCCCATCTGGACCACACCATGTGTTGCATCAGATAGTTCCATAGGCAAATGCAAGGGTCATTTCCAGTTGCCCAGAAACCTCACACCCCTGGCCTGGCCAGCAGCTCAATCAGCGCATTGGCCGAGATAGATCAGAGAGCAGCTGTCAGCAAGAAGAGACAGGCATTTTAACATGGGTGGGAGGATGTGAGCTTCCAAAGTTCAATTTTGACTCCTACTGCTCATATTATGTATGTATATAATGAGATGTTTAACCCTGTACTTACAACTTATGTAAGATAAATATGTTTGACACAGAAATTATTTTTTTTATTCTCTCCCCTACAGTCTACACTACAGCCCAGTATTTATCAAACTTGGGGGTGTATTCACTAAGCTTTGGAGAGGGATAAAATGGAGAAAGATAAGTCCCAGCCAATCAGCTACTGTCAGTTTACAGGCTGTGTTTGCAAAATAACAGTTAGGAGTTGATTGGCTGGGACTTATCTTTCTCCATTTTATCTTTTGCCAAGACTTAGTGAATTGACCCCTTGATCTTCAGGGAACTCTAACAGTGCATGTTTTACAGATTTTCTCAGTAAAAACTGATATAGTTAGCACCCACTAGTGCAGACAGGGGGGGTTTCTGAGTACCCAGAAAACCCTTACTGACAAACCTAATTTTTTTTCTCAGAGATGGAAATAGACTTGTCCTCAGCCACCCACAAAGCAAATCACCCACTGGCAGCTAGAGCAGTGAAGGGCAGGCCGGGCATCATATATATCGAGGACCGAGGTCGGCCTGTAGTTGTACCGCATTGCTTCACACATGCTGGCCTCTCCCCAGGGGTCACCAGCCTACCAATCAACAGGCTCAGAGTGGGCTGCATGGATCAGCCCTCCTCTTCCTACTCCTCGGCTATGATTGCCTGTGGCTGTGCCCGGCTCCCTGCTCTTTTCACAGGAGGACAAGGTAGGGAGAAACTCTTTATACCTGCACATGGGGGATGGTGTAATTGCTGGAGGTCATGGGGCTGAAACATGCAAACACTCAAAGCACCTAGCCTTACAGAACCATTAGAAATTAATAATAAAAAACAGCTAATCGCATTCAAATATGTACAGTATATGTATACAGAGTTTATATATATATATATATATATATATATATATATACAGTCAGGTCCATAAATATTGGGACATTGGCAGAATTTTCATATTTTGGCCTCTATTCACCACCACAATGGCTTTGAAATGAAACAAACAAGATGTGATTTAACTGCAGACTTTCAGACTTCATTTGAGGGTAATTACATCTAAATCAGGTGAACGGTGTAGGAATTACAATGGTTTCTATATGTGCCTCCCACTTTTTAAGGGGCTAAAAGTAATGGGACAAACTAAACAATCCTAAATCTAACTTTCACTTTTAATACTTTGTTGCAAATCCTTTGCAGGCAATTACAGCCTGAAGTCTGGAACACATAGACATCACCAGATGCTGGGTTTCATCCCTGGTGATGTTCTGCCAGGCCTCTACTGCAAATGTCTTCAGTTCCTGCTTGTTCTTGGGGCATTTTCCCTTCAGTTTTGTCTTCATCAAGTGAAATGCATGCTCAATCGGATTCAGGTCAGGGGATTGACTTGGCCATTGCATAACATTCCACTTTTTAGCCTTAAAAAACTCTTTGGTTGCTTTTGCAGTATGCTTCGGGTCATTGTCCATCTGCACTGTGAAGTGCCGTCCAATGAGTTCTGAAGCATTTGACTGAATATGAGCATATAATATTGCATGAAACACTTCAGAATTCATTCTGTTGCTTTTGTCAGCAGTCACATCATCAATAAATACATGGGAACCAGTTCCATTAGCAGCCATACATGCCCACGCCATGACACTACCACTACCATGCTTCACTGATGAGGTGGTATGTTTTGGATCCTGAGCAGTTCCTTTCCTTCTCTTCTCTTCCCATCACTCTGGTACAAGTTGATCTTTGTCTCATCTGTCAATAGGATGTTGTTCCAGAACTGTAATGGCTTTTTTAGATGTTGTTTGGCAAACTCTAATCTGGTCTTCCTGTTTTTGTGGCTCACCAATGGTTTGCATCTTGTGGTGAACCCTCTATATTCACTCTTGTGAAGTCTTCTCTTGATTGTTGACTTTGACACATATACATCTACCTCCTGGAGAGTGTTCTTGATTTGGCCAACTGTTGTGAAGGGGTTTTTCTTCACCAGGGAAATAATTCTTTTGTCATCCACCACAGTTGTTTTCCTTGGTCTTCCGGGTCTTTTGGTGTTGCTGAGCTCTCCGGTGCGTTCTTTCTTTTTAAAAATGTTCCAAACAGTTAATTTGGCCACACCTAATGTTTTTGCTATCTCTCTGATGGGTTTGTTTTGATTTTTCAGCCTAATGATGGCTTACTTCACTGATAGTGACAGCTCTTTGGATCTCATATTGAGAGTTGACAGCAACTGATTCCAAATGCAAGTGTCACACCTAGAATCAACTCCAGACCTTTTACCTGCTTAATTGATAATGAAATAATGAGGGAATAGCCCATACCTGTCCATGAAATAGCTTTTGAGTTGATAGTCCCATTACTTATGGCCCCTTAAAAAGTGGGAGGCACATATAGAAACCGTTGTAATTCCTACACCGTTCACATGATTTGGATGTAATTACCCTCAAATTAAATCTGAAAGTCTGCAGTTAAAGCACATCTTGTTTGTTCCATTTCAAAACCATTGTGGTGGTGAATAGAGGCTAAAATCTGAAAATTCTGTCAATGTCCCAATATTTATGGACCTGACTGTATATATATATATATATATATATATATATAGCCAAAAATGTCCAGAACACTAGACAATCAGCACACCATCTTAATGCAATAAAGTTTTATATCATCATTTTTTTCATCAATGAATATTCCATATGAAAAACAGCGTCAATTCACAAAAAAAGTGCAACAGTGCATAAGTGCATTGAAGTATATAGCCCGGCCAGACAGTTGTTTCAGCACCCTCAGGCACCTTCTTCCTGGGGCATAACCACACAACTAAAAGCCCATACTTTTATACCCTTAATGAAGTGCACCTGGATCTGTTCATGATGCTATCACATAGCATTCACCTGTGTAGCTCCCACCCTCTGGAACCACCATGTGTTGAGACAAGGCATCCATTGGGGACCCGGAAGTGACACGTGCGTTCCAATGGAGCTTGAGTTCCACTGACCGGATGTATCATTCCGGCTGGCTCCGATACCTTATAGTTTGCTACATTATATACAAGTTACCAGTAACACAACAGCCAATCCAGCTGTATAAAAATAAAATTATCTTAGGTGCATAGTATTTGCATCATACAATCCAGGCAGTACCTCATACAAGATAAATAACATAATAAAAAATCACAAAAACACTAGAAAGACAAAAAAAGAAACATAGAAAGAAGATCTGCTATTGTGTGTTACACGTTGTAAAAAGCTATTTAGATTTAACTCTTCATTGCGCCCCAGAGGTGATGTAGAATGTAAGTCATAAGTCCAGTGGCATTCGTTCTGTAGTAACTGTTTACCACGATCACCACCCCTAATAAGTGAGGGTATGGGATCGATCAGCATCACCTTGAAATCTAAGAGACAATGACCCATCTCAACAAAATGCATAGCAACAGGAGGGGTATTAACGCCAATCCCAGTGAATGCTTTACGTATGGAAGATTGATGTAAAGCTATCCGCTCTTTTAGCATACGAACAGTCTTGCCCAAATATAGGTGATTGCATGGGCACTTTATAATGTAAACAACAAATTAACCCTCACAATTTAATTGATGATGGATTTTAAACACATTTTTTGATTGTGGATCTTCAAATTGTTCCCTGACAATCAGGAATCTGCAATTAATGCATCCTGAGCAGCGAAACACTCCATTCTTTAAGGATAACCAGGTTTTAGGCCTTTTAATTCCAACATCTGATCTTGTGACAATGTCTTTGATGTTACTGCTACAGCTGTAGCTAATCAATGGTAGGTCTTTACAACTTTTTGATAATGCCGGTCCTGTTTGCACAATATGCCAATGGCGAAAAATTGCACATTTAATCATCTGCAAACTGACTGAAAAAGTAGTATTGAAGACCAATCTTTCTAGTTTAGTTTCACATATGTTGTTCTTATTATCCAACAAGGTAGTTCTATCATTTTGCAGGCATTTATCCATTGCTTGCTTCATTTCTTTTGGGTTATAGCCTCTCTCAATTTTTTAGACATCTGTTTTAAGGCAGTTGGTAATTCCTCTCTATCAAAAGTTATACATGTAACACATAGTAGTTGCGAGTAAGGGAGACCTTTTTTGAGGGGTCTAGGATGGAAACTGTCCACTGCCAGTAATGTGTTTTTATCCATTGTCTTCGAATATACAGATGTCTTAATTTTGTCACCAGTGATGTCAATCATTACATCTAAGTAATTAATCACTGTAGTACTGAAGCTCAAAGTAAATCTAATTGTGCTTTTAATTAAATTAAGATAGTAAACTCAAGGAGATTTAGTTCGCCACCAGACCACACCATGAACACATCGTCGATGTAGTGAAAACAAAATAAAATATGTTTGCTATGGGATGTAACATGATATATATTTTTTCATATTTATGCATAAATAAATGTGCATACACCGGGGCCATATTAGGACCCATCACGGTTCCCCAGCATTGCAGATAAAAGATGTTGTCAAACAAAAAGTAATTCTTATGGAGTATAATATTAATCAATAGCATAACAAAATTGACTGGTGGTCCATCATAGTGTTGGCTGGAGGCAATCGTCTCCCTGACAGCTTGCATTATCTCTTCATGGGGAATGTTCATATATGTTAACAATATCCATTGTAACTAGCAGAACATCATTAGAAGGTAATGAAAATACTCTCAGTAAATTCAAAAAGTGGGTGGTATCACGAATATTGTAGTCAGAGTTTTGGATAACTGGCTGGAGCAAAAAATCGACATACTGGAAAATAGGTTGACAGAGGGATCCTTGAGAAGAAATAATTGGTCTACCTGGCAGACAAGTAGGAGATTTATGTATTTTTGGCAGAATATATAGTAAAGGAATGATCAGATGTTCTTGTATAAGAACTTTAATCACATTTTCATCTAGCCAAAGGTTTGTATAACCCATATTAATAATATTGTCAACCTCTCACTTTTACCGCCAGGTAGGATCAATAGTCAATTTTTGGTAGAAGGATTCATCAGACAATTGTCTATACACCTCATTTATATAGTCAAGATAATTTAAAATAACAATACCCCCACCTTTGTCGGTGGGGTGTATTATTATTTACTTATTCTCTTTTAATGACCTGACTGCAGTGATTTGGTACACAGTAAGGTTATGATATGATATCTTCTGTCTGCAAACAGCAGGAAAAAGTCTCTGTTTACCAATTTAATAAAGGTATCAATAAAAGGGCTGTTGACATTTGGTTCAAAATTGCTCTTACCCCTAAACGTATTTTTTGGTGGGATTAAAGTAGACCCTTTGCTCTCAAAAAGTGTTTAAGCTTTAACTGCCTTTCAAACTTAAACAAATCAACTTCCAAATTGAATGGTTTCTGTTTGAAAGTTTTTACAAATGACAGCCCCTTTGATAATACCTCTAATTCATGGTCAGATGGAATGTAATTCGATAAATTGAAGACCGCTATTTCTTTCTGCCCCTGTCCCTGCCTCTGCCTGATCTTTCTCTGCCTTGATTTAAACCTGCTGTCTCCTCTCCCACAAGGCTTTGGTTTTTCGATTTGTGTTTGCTGCGAGTATGTGTGTTTCCCTTTAAAAAATTAGACCTATTTGTGTGCTGTCTGAATCACTCCAAGTCAGTGTAAGGTCTATTGCCCTGTTGTTTTCTATGGCCCTGTCCCATGTTCCATTTGTCATCTGGTTTCTCTGCCCGAAAGCCACTGATAGACCATATTTTCCTTATAATCCTCGCGGACCATCTTGTACTTATTATTTTTGAATAATAGAAGATCTGATATGAACGTAGAAATAGTAGACACAGAAACAGACAAATCAAAGGTGCACAACTCCAAATTACTGATTATATATAAATACATTATGCAATAAATGTTTGCAATAAATAAATAGAGGTTTTTAGCATAATCATGGCCAAAGTTATGGGCCTACCCACCATATCCAGATAACCTCTGTAGGGTAGGTCCCTAACATACTAGGGTTCATGGTCTAGGATCCTTTCCTATAGGCTAATAAATTACAATTGCTGTCAATCTGACCGGTACAAAGTAAGAAAATATGTTACTATGTAACCTATAACATCAGGTGGTCCCCTGTACAAGTCTGTATAGCTGCTCTTCATGGACTTGCCACAATCGCTTTAAATTCACACATTTGGAACCTTCCCTCTAGAAATGTTGCATTTGTCCCTGAGTTCTAATTTCCTGAAACAAAAGGTGACTCGTAACACGTGCATCTGTCGGACAATATTCCAATTTAGTTGGTAGTGTAGCCAGGCCATTATAGTAGGCAAAATTATTAGCATGTGCCTCACAAAGCTATGTCAAATTGCAACCTAAATATCATGACTTGGCAGCCCATAACATATGTACATGAACACTTACTGTATACTTACTGCATGCCAAGTGTTTCCATGCTTCAATAATAGAGACTACAGTGAGGAATGAGAGCACTTGTCACACAGTGAAGTGTGGACCCCTCCCATTCATTCATCTTAAATATAGTTATCTCCTGTATCAGCAATTATCCTGCTATAAAGATATTCCCCACCTCCCTCACTTTGCTGAAATCATTAGTGAGTTTGAATGTTTCTGTCTGTGTGACTGTTAGATAACTGGCGTACGCTGCCGTTATGAGCCGGAAGGTGAGCGATATGACAGGTTTAGCATTTCACAGAATTTTGTTTTCAGCCAATTAAATTGAATCAGGTATGTGAAATGTGTTTAATAAAAGAATCCTTTAATAAGACATGGAAGATTGAAGAGCGGCAGTTAGTTGCTGTATAATACATATACTTGTTCTGTATAGGTGAACCAAATTCATCAAAAACAGAGAAAACCATGGAATTTATACATATACTGTAAAGGTTTATTTATGCCACTTTTTTAAGTATACATTATCATTCTGTACATGCACACCAAAAATTTGCATGGGTGTGGTTACATCTGTATTAAGTGTTTTTGTATCAATGACTTGCCTATCCTTGTAACTGTAGAGGTGGAACAGGGGAGAGAGGAGCTTGTAGCCATATGAAGAGTACAGTGTTCACATGATTGCTATAGAGGTAAAGATAGTGACTCAGCCACAGGATTGAGTATTCAAAAAGGAAAAAAGAACAGCCCTGTGCTAAATGCATTGGGAAATCTCCCAAAACCCATGGGCTATGGTTATTTGACTAATAGTTTTTAATAGTGGAATAAACAACATTTATATATTATATGTAGCATTACTAATCCCATCCAGCTCTCAAAGCCTGGGACATGTTGGCACTTGTAAAAATGCAGATGTCAGTATAGCTATGGCTTCCAGAACATGGTGTGCTTAGGGTGATCAACTTTGAATTTTAATTTTCCTAGGCAGGGGGCTTGGCCAAAACTGTAATATATGCCGTAGAACCCAGTATGCCCTATTGTAGGTCTCAAATCACCCTTGTGACCTTTATATGAATCAGAACCCCTTTATATGCCTGACTTTGGACATGCCCCTTTATATGCTATCAAAAAAAAACCTCATACCTCTCTCTGACAACCCAGAGTCCTTTCATGTCTCTTTCCATGCCAACCCAGAGACCCCTTTTTCCCATTACTTGCCAGCCCAAATACCCCTCATTCCCCTTTTATATGCCTCAGAGCACAGTCATGCCCCACATGCAACTTTACATGCTAGCCCAGAGTCCATTCATTCCCCTTTACATGTGTAAGCATAACTTTTTATGCCAAACCAGAGCTCCCTCAAGCCCCAGTGCCTCCTTTAAATGCCAGCCTGGAGCCCCATCATATATGCCTCAAAGCCCCTTAATACCACTATATATGCATAAAAGTCCCCAAATGCACCTTTATATGCCAGCCCAGAGCCCCTTCATGCTCCTTTATACCTCAGAGCCCATACATGCCCTTTTATATGCCAACCCAGATCCACTGAAGCCCTTTTATATGCTACACCAGCCCATAGCTCTATCATGCCCTTTATATGCCTCAAAGCCCTTTAATACACCTTGATATGCATAGGGGTCACATAGGGGGCACATGTCCCTTTATATGCCAGCCCAGAGGCTTATCATGCCCCTATATGCTAGCACAGAGCCCTTCTATATGCAAGCCCAATACCCCTGATGCCCCTTTATATGCCAGTCCTGGGCTCCCTCATGCTAGTTTGTATGCCACAGAGCCCCTTCATATGCCTGAGTCCCCACATGCCTCGTTATATGCCAGCGCAGAGCACCCTCATGTTCCAATATGCCAGTACAGAGCCTCCTCATGCCCCTTTATATGCCAGGTGGAGGTGGGCCAGATGGTGGGATAGGCCAAGAGGTGTGCCACAGGTGGAGGTGTTCTGCTGGCCAGCTGAGGGTAAAACCAAAGCTGCACAGAGGCTTATGTACTCCGAACACCACCCGTCCAGGATGTGCAATCTATTTCTATTTCTGGACAGTCCAGAGGAATCCCGGATGGGTGGTAACCCTAGCTACACTTGTAGAACTGCAGGAGCCATCATGCTGTGTAAATTGTATGGTCACATAATAAAATGCTCTAAATAACTTACATACACTGTGTACAAATTAATTTAAATAATGACTCCTCCAATCCTCCATTCACCAAATTATTATTCTCCTCATTCCACAGAGATACGCTTTTCTATCATTAGAATATTAGATCCCTCGCGCCCACCTATGTTTGGGCAGCAAATTTGTATTTCTATCAGTTTTAATGCATCAAACTGTTCCTTTGCAGTAAAGAGGTGACTGAGAGGCCAAGAGTCCTGCCACAATATAACCAATGTAAGTGATACACCTTTAATCCCCAGTTTGGTTAGATCACAAGGTTACACTACTTAAACTTGAATCTCTGCACTTTAATTTCTACCTCTACTTTGCATATCTCATACTCTGGACTCATCTTTTCAAAGGTCAGATACACACCATATGCCTACAGTACCTTGTTATAGTGGCTTTCTCCATACTCAGGGGCATATTTATCAACAAATATTTTCAGGATATCCCTCGAAAACACTAATTTCTGGGGGTTACCCACAAATATTAGGGAACCCCTGGATGTATATGGGGGGACTGCAGCAGATACCCCTCATTCTATTGTATTTCAACTTGGACTCATGAACAAATCTTAGTCTACTATGCAATCGCAGTATCAGTATAATCTCTTGGATTCCGACCCCCACCACTAACTATCGATCCCTCTGTTATGGAATGACATAATTTGTCACCACTAAGTAATGTCTTGCCTTCTGAAAAAGCCTCTGTTAAAAGGGAGAAACGCATCAAGGTATCTCTATTGGACTGTATTTGATTCCTGAATGGCCAGCCTTTACTTAGGAATTTCATGCTGCCTCTGTCAGGTGTGATCATCTAGAGTACGGAGCTTATTGCCAATATATCCTGCTGGCTGGTTATGGTTATCACTGCAAAGTAGTGTGACGGTTGCCAGGCCACACGCCTTCTACAGACCGCTGTCCAATGATTGTGCCCTACATACGTAGACAATTGGCTGCAGTGTTCAATTCTGACTCCCATTGTGCCCGGTCAGCTATTCTTGAGCCTCACACAGGTTCACACAGGACAGATGGCTACGCTTCATTCACTTTCTGGGACATTGCCTTTTACCTAAAGGCTGGCTAATTTCGAGTGGTGAGGGACCCTATAAACATAAGGGGCCCACAGCATTCCATATTTTGGGAGAGAGACTATGTGTCAAAAATTGCGCAAGGAATATTTTTGATTCTTGGATTTTATACAATCTTTATTATTCCTATGGGA
This sequence comes from Taudactylus pleione, assembly GCA_031769625.1. Classification (NCBI taxonomy): domain Eukaryota; kingdom Metazoa; phylum Chordata; class Amphibia; order Anura; family Myobatrachidae; genus Taudactylus; species Taudactylus pleione. The sequence continues at coordinate 4,058,846 of JAUIMM010000104.1, read as the reverse complement.
CTTTTTTGCTAAACACTGACTTTTCAGTAACAGCAGTCTTTCCCTGTCGGGAGTAATATATGGTTTATACTGTCATTTTATTTTTTTATCAATTTGTGTTGCAATCTTTCATGTTATGTAAAATATTTAATATCTATTTTAGGAACTGCAGTTCTTTGCATTGTATGTGCTGTTGTTATTACTATTAAAACAGTTTAACAGCTGAATTATCCATGTTTGTTACATTTTTTTAGTGGTCACAGACACAGATATATATATTTTTTAGCCTATGGGGTGTTGCATTTATAAGTATGGTCTCTGTGCAATAAGTACCAAGGCCAAAGCCACTGGGGATATTGCAACTTTCATTGATAGGTATAGTTTTTTTTTTATAGCAGCTGGCAACAATATTTTTAAGAGTTATTTAGGTTATTTTAATTACCAACTACAGTACTTTTATTATTATTTTTAGTATATTTTATTTATTTTAATGACTTATTTATTGTCGATTTTTTTTGGGGGGTGATGTAGTGCAGTTGGAATGAGAAAACAATGTGGTAGAAGAAGATATCCCAGGACTGTCATCTGCTGTCAACCATGACTGGTCTTCACTATTAATAATAATCAAACTTTTTTCCTTCTCTGACAGATAGACCATCTATCAGCTCAGATTAGCTTTGTGCTCGGCATCTATCTCAATGGAGAACACATAACCAGGACAGGTGGCTGAAGTTGCTACCAGTTAGGAGGCTGTAGAAAACACCAAAACAAGAACAGAGATGGCAATAACAATGACAGTTGACAAAATAGCATTGGTATTCGATTCGATCTTTAAAAAATGTAATGATTTGCACATATATTAAGAAACAAATTACTAAATTACTTATTTATTGAGTTCTGTGCATAAACACAAATTATATGAATACCATATTGAATGTGATTCAAATATTGAGCTGTTTACGAATGAAATACAGTACTGTATGTTACAGATACAAAATTGTATGGGCAAATACATGAAATGTAATAATTTAATAATGTTTTATTTATTTATTGTACCAATTACTTGTTATATTTATTTATTAAAATGTGCGCGCATTTTATGAATTTCCTTTTTAAAATCCCAATAAAGTATTGCAAAGTACCAGTACTGGCTGTATCTCTGGGCCTGATTCAGCACGGATCGCAATTGCGACCGCATATACAAATCGTTTTGTACTGCACATGTGCGGCGATCGCACTGTGGTTACGGACGCACTGTGGAATCCATTGCAGAATGAGTGACAGGCCGTGAACATTTGGGGGGGGTGACGGGGGAGTGGTGGCAGAATCACAGGTGCGCCTGCCGGTTTGAACGCCGTTGTATGGGCGTGCATAAATTATCCACTTGCGACGGCATATGCGGCTTGAGTACTCACTGCGTGTAACAAGACTTGCAATTTCTGAGACAGGTCAGAGCTGCTGTAATTGTGCACGATGGGCCGATGTGCTTCGATGTTACCGATGTATACGCAGGACTGCAAGGTATTATGGATGTGAGAAAGTAGTAGTGGGCGTCTCTCTGCTGGCTGAGCGGAGGCAGACATTAGCATATTTTCGCAGCTTCATTGTGTGCGATTACGCAGTTTCGATCCGTGCTGAATCAGGCCCTCTGTTTTCACATTTTTGTAATTATGAACTTTTGTGACATATATGTACTTAATAAATTGTTATTTTGATTGTTGTTTTAATTTGAAACCTTATCACTAACCCAGATTAGTTAGAGTGGAGTTGGGACTATGAAAAGTCATTGGGAATGTGGCCTGAATTTCGAAACATCTAGTTCTGGCTTTAACTCAACCATTCAGAGTTTGGGAATACAGTTTATTTGGACAAGATGTTTGTGAGCTGATATAATGGTTAAGATATAATGCACCAAAACACTTTTTATCTGCTATATATTTATTATACCAGGATTTTAGTTTTTAAGAAGAATGTGTAACTGGCAAGTATGAATACAGTCTCTGCATAATAGTTTAATTGTGGTTCTGTGAAAATATCTGGGTTTGTGATGCTGCGTAGGAGGGCAGCATATGCTACTAATTTCTTTTTTTATAATACACGTCTGATGTCTTTTATTCTTGATAATGCCTCATGGAACATTGCTAAAAGCTTTTATGACAAAACACCATAGCAGATGAACTGTTAAGTCCATTGAATTTGGCAACGGGATCTGTATCTTGCTGATAGTCAAGAAAGACACTTGTTGCAATCCTTCAAAATTAGTATCTCAGGTTTTCATTTTGTTCATCAACACGAGAACCCATTGACTTCAGTCTCTACTTTTCCCAGGAAACAGAACACTAACTAATGTACCAAATGTGCTTGTAACAGAAAGTTGTGCTTGAATTCCATGGATTATTAAATAAAATAACTTGAGTTACAGTATTTAAAAAAAAAAAAATGTTAATTAAGAAAATATAAGGGAAATTGATTATAATAGTTTCTTTTTTAATGATAAGAAGTTTGTGAATTCTCACATGAGAACATTTTAAAGGGGTTTCTATAATGTAATGTTAAATGGGATTGAATATGCCAAACAGCCATAATACTTATTGATTTTAAATTGGTGATAATAACTTGACATACATAATTATAGAAGCATAACAGGTTCTTAAACTAAATAATAAAACAAATAAAATGCAGAAATAAAAGAATTACACTCATATACTTTACAGATTATTCTCTGTCTGGGGGAATTGTAGACAATTCCCAGTAGCAGTTCTAGACATAGGTTGTAAAAAAAACGTTATATCTATCTATCACCTGGAACACAGCAGAGATATGCCATTGATTCCATTAAACATGGTATGATTTTTTCACACATAAACATACAAAACATTATTACATTTTTGGACTACATGGGGGAGATATATTATACCTTTATTTTCCTTAAGTGCTTGTAGATTCCATTGCCAGATATTACCTGGCTACTGCCATTGATTATACATTTATACAGATGTCTTCTCAAAATATGCATTATGGACATTTTTGGTTTGATCCATACATTATCAGAAGTATTATAGGCTGAATGTGGAGAGGCCCAAATATGATCCTTTCTAGACGAGACTTTATGGAACTTGGGAGTCTTAACAGGGCAACAACAAGTTTTGGTTGCTCTTATGTGACAACATGGCTGTCTATGACTCATTAATGTGGGTAAGGTGATAGAAAGCAGGCCCCTGGAGAATGTCTGTTCATTCCTCTAAATACATTAACCTGCTGCTTGCTTACAAACAGGAATTTTCTGGAAACCATTTTAACTAAACAAGATTTAGAGTTAACAGAATTTGTTTGGCAAGGAAGTCAGACTACAAGGGCAGTCATGACATACATTAGGGGGAGATTTATCAAAGCTTGAAGAGAGATAAAGTGGAGAGAGATAAAGTACCAACAAATCAGCTTCTAACTGTCATTTTACAGGATGTGTATGAAAAATGACCTGAGCTGATTGTTTTGGTACTTTATCTATCTCCACTTTATCGCTCTCCAAGGAGTAAATTTACTAAGAATTGTGTTTGACTTCTAAACAAAATTGCAGGACACCAACAGTTTAGAAGCTCAAAATTACGTATTTACTAAGCAGTGTATATGACTGATTTGATTGTGATACTTATTGTACTTATCTGCCTGAAACCTTGTCTGATGACCCCCTTTATGATAGACGTCAGTGTTAAATGGAATAATTAATCTGCAGTCAATGTGAGTAGTTCGAAGCACTGCACAGATCAGTAAGATATGTGCAGGATTTGTTGTTTTAAAGTGAAAAGAAAGGGTTAATGTTGCATGGTGTCCCCCGCCCCAAAAGCATAAACAGCCACAGACCCCCAAAACCAGCCGGGTACTGGAAAATCGGGGAGAAACTGGTGTGGGGTCTCCCAGCTGTGGGGCTTACACTATAGTCAGGGAGACACACAGCATGGGGACCCCCTGCCACAATGTAAAACTAGCCCTAAAACTGGTCAGCCTAGGGCTAGAAATCCTCAGAAAGTCAGGACCCCAAAAATAAAATGGGGTCCCCCCTACTAAATATCAAACAGACCTGGATCTTCCCTGCAAACCTGGCATGGGGGTACAAGGGTAATGTGTAAAAACGACACTCCCACGCTCTCTCAGCCAATCAATGCCTCCCCCATTGACTTCAATGGGAATGATTGTCAGATACCCAGTCATTTTGGGTAGGCACTCTCGTAGGTACATACAGTGTGTGTCCGCCTTGGTTCAGGATGGTGTTTTTTGCTTTATGAAGACCATGGACTTCTACATTGACTCAAGAGGTACCGATCCATGCGTTGTGAGTGTGGATTTTTAAAAAAAATGTATTAAGGGCTTCCACATTTGTTTAGCTGTCTGTTCATATTTTTAAATATTTTCTTTACAGTGGGACAACAGGTGCCAGTGGACCCTGAAAGTCCTGTTGTTCCACAAGTGCTATCATGCCGGGGCAAGCTTGTTGGGGCATGTAGTCGCACTGCAAAGAACAAATTATCTTCTATTTTAACACATTTCCTCCACACCCACCAGCCAGATGTGCATGGAAGAGCCCTGGGTTGTTGATCCTCGGGATGGGGGACCCCATTTTATTTTTGGGGCCCTGACTTTCCTGCCCTGGGCTGACCAGTTTGGGGCTGGTTTTACATTATTGCATGGGGACCCCATGCTGTGTGTCTCCCTGCTATAGTGTAAGCCCCCAGCTAGTTACTGGAAAAATGAGGGGACCCCAATATTCTAATTCTATACCAGGCTCAGAGGTCTGGGGATGGTTATGCTATGACAGAGGGACCAATGGCATTTTTTTTTACATTAACAATTTTATTACTGTTTTACACGACAAAAACTGCACAAATCTTACTGATCTGTGCAGTGCATTGGACAAGTGTGTTTTCAGACAGGCAGGCCTTAATGTCATGTCCGTTATAGGAGAGTGCACTACAGGACATTATCATGCTCTCTCATGAGCACTGGAGGTTTATTCCTAATTCAAAAAGTCTCCTGGACATTTCTTATTTATTAATATAAAAATGTAGAGACAGCACTTATAGACAAGACTATTTAATATAGTATATATATATATATATATAAATATATATATATATATATATATATATATAAAACCCCAAAAAATAAAACAAGATAAATATTGATACACTGGCCGGTATAACCACTAGAAACAACACAAACAATATAAAAAATCAATATAAGACTACAATATTCTCTGCTTATTCATCAATCCAAAGTGTATAGATACGCTTGATACATTATTCCCATATATCACTTTGTGACTCCTCAATTTTTAAGGTTTAGGTTAGTCCAGAACTTTGTTTTCAATACTGCATAGTGCATGTAATTGAAATCGCCTTCAGCTGTAATCAGGAATAGGGAAAAAGCCAAGCAGACAGTCTTTCAAAGAGCAAAGAGGAGGCAGTTTAGTTTGCAGAGAGGACAGTATGCAAGCTCTTATTTTGTTGTTGCAGAAAGCTGTTAAACTTTGCAAGCAAATTGTAGTGTTAGTAATATTCCGGTAAGCATGCATGCATATTAGGCGATGGAGTTTTCATTATCATACACAAGCATTTTAAGATCTAATAATCATCTTTATAAGTTCCATGTGTTATATGATATAAAGTTCTGGACTAACCTAAACCTTAAAAATTGAGGAGTCACAAAGTGATATATGGGAATAATGTATCAAGCATATATGTTAGAGAGTATATAATTATTAATCAATCATTTTGTATATATATATATATATATATATATATAAAAAAATTGTGATAATCCGGCACTCACAATTATTTGTCAACCACCTGTGTGCCTTTGCTATGTAATGTATATATGTGGCCTACTGTACCAACAGTCGAGTAAGAAGCATGGCACTCCAGGGTTTAATCCAAGTAAAAAAAGTGATTATATATATAAGGAACCTTCTTTCTGACCTGTTGTGAGCTGTTTCTGTACATCTCCTCTGTCCTGATGATGGGGCCCCGAGTGGCCCAGAAGCATTATCACTTTACTATGAGGATTATGATGTATTTTTGAAACGAACAACCTATATACTGTATAAAATCACTTTTTCACTTGGATTAAACCCTGGAGTGCCGTGCTTCTTACTGGACTATTGGTACAGTAAGTCACTTATATATATATATATATATATAATGAAGTAATGAAGCTTCGGCAATCGGAGACTGGTTTTCAAATAAATATGCTGAACGGTGTCACAAAACGAATACCAACGTTTCGGAGCACTGAGCTCCTTTTTCAAGTACATATAAATATTAGCTCCTTTATTTTATCATAGCCCAGAAACTGGTTAGATAAGCTAATTAACATCTCAACACATGTGGTCATGAGTTTTCTGACCTTTGTTGCAACACATATATACTACTTCCTGCTTGAGGGCCTACCTAACACAATAAGGTTTGAAACATTCCTTTCATAACCACACCCCACAGGTGATGAGAGGCTGGGGGAAAATAGAATCTCTCATTCACTCAGAGCTCATGAATTAGCCCACAGGAACATATTCACTGACTCTCAGCCATAGCAGAAGGATGGGATTTCAGCACTCCTCAATGGGGAGGCTGTCTCTTTTCTGCTCTCAACCCACTAATGGCTTACAGGGAAAATGTATTTGAAACTTATAGCTTTGAGGGTGATGGTTCATTATGTAGTATTGGAATGTGTTTGTGGTAGATCACATACCATAAGGTTGTGATGCTTTGGTTTGTGTAATTATGTGTTAGTCTATATGTGTAAGTCAGTAGTGATTGGTGTTAGCTGCAGTAAATGCTGTAATAATTATAGATATTGTAATAGGCTCATAAGTAAAGTACACTGTTTGATGGATACCCCCTTAGGCCTTGAACCATGTGCTTGATTCAATAAGGGTTGTGTGTATAATGTGGTACTAGGGATGGATGCAATTGTATAGTTTAAATAGGTTTGTTATCATGAGAGATGAATTGGAATGGAGTCAGTAGTTTGTTAAAATAGCCACCACCATGTTGCTTAAACAAAGGAATCCATGTTGGTAGTTATACCTTAGGCCTTGAACCATGTGCTTAATTCAAATAGGTTTTATTCATGAGAGATTAATTCATTTGAATGGAGTCGATAGTTTGTTGTTGGCCATCACCATGTGACTTAAAGGAATCCATGCCCTCCCCACCCCCTTACATTCCTCTGCATATCTGTATACATACACACACCCTTACATTCCTCTGTATATCTGTATACATACACACACACCCTTACATTCCTCTGTATATCTGTATACATACACACACCCCCTTACATTCCTCTGTATATCTGTATACATACACACACACCCTTACATTCCTCTGCATATCTGTATACATACACACACACTCCCTTACATTCCTCTGTATATCTGTATACATACACACACCCCCTTACATTCCTCTGTATATCTGTATACATACACACACCCCCTTACATTCCTCTGCATATCTGTATACATACACACACCCTTACATTCCTCTGTATATCTGTATACATACACACACACCCTTACATTCCTCTGTATATCTGTATACATACACACACCCCCTTACATTCCTCTGTATATCTGTATACATACACACACACCCTTACATTCCTCTGTATATCTGTATACATACACACACACTCCCTTACATTCCTCTGTATATCTGTATACATACACACACCCCCTTACATTCCTCTGCATATCTGTATACATACACACACACCCTTACATTCCTCTGTATATCAGTATACATACACACACCCCCTTACATTCCTCTGTATATCTGTATACATACACACACCCTTAAGTGTTAGTTTAGATGAATGTGTCCCAACAGTCATTAATAAATATAGAATTTGCGGTAGTGCGGAAATAACTCTTATTCCCTATAACACACATCATCATAGCACAACATACATACACATCTCCCACCTTGTTATCTAGCAATCATCTTGAATTCTCTTTGTTCTCTTTTCCTACTTGACTCTCACACTTGATGCATAGTTCACACATATATATATATATATATATATATATATATATATAGTATCTATAGAAAACATATTGTAATATATATGTGCCTAACTACTGATATGATTGTGTGATATGTGATGGAATAGTTGGATATTATATTATACAATGTTATAGTTTATGCATTCTGGAATACTATACTGAGATATGTGAATTACAGGATGCATTACGTTGGTATAATGTAGTATGTTATTATAGTTATGATCATTGACGGATATCAGTGTTGAAGGATGATTTACAGAGGCTATAGCATCATGGGAGTTTGCTCACATTCAAAATGGAGTTAGTCTTTGAAACATGTGGCATCCCATCCCCCACACATCCCACACCCCCATACTAACTTTCTCTCTCTGTATTATCTCTTTATATCTTACATTGTATTTGACTAATACTGTTTTATGATATACTGTAATGTTTTATTAAATGTAATTATCCTAATGATTATAACCTTTTGAGTAAATTATAAAAATAGAATATTTGCTTCAGACATATGAGATTGAAGACCAGGCAGCAAAAGATAAATTACACACAAACAGATAAATACAATAAAACGAACAAGAAAATAACCACTTAACAATATCTATGCACTCTGGATTGATGAATAAGCAGAGCATATTGTAGTCTTATATACTGATTTTTTATTATTGTTTGTGTTGTATCGAGTGGTTGTACTGGACGGTGTATCAATATTTATCTTGTTTTATTTTTATTGTGATATATATATATATATATATATATATATAAACTGCAAGGAAGCAGCACTCCTCAATATGTGCAAATCTAATATCTAACCTAAAATCCGGTGCCTTCCAAACAGCTGTACACAAAGTACAAAGAAGTTGTCATATATCCATGATGGCGGCACACAGGAAAAAGACAGACACCTTGACGAAAATGCACTACCCAATACAGCATTGAAACGTTAGTTACTCACCCTGTGAGTCTGTCTTTATTCCCGAGTGCCGCCATTATGGATATATATACTATAATAAATAGTATTGTCTATAAGCGCTGTCTATACTTTTTTATACGTGCCTGTTTTTTATTTACGGTTGAGCATACCCCTATTTTTGATAGCAACTGTGGTTGAAAACATCATTAAATAAAGTAACAACCTCCCCATAAGGGTTAACTTATATAGAAGTAAATAGAGTGCTAAGTGTTTTTATTTTATATTTTATTAATATAATGTATTAATAAACTAGTAAAATTAACCCAGTACCGCAGCCTGCTCCCACTGTACTACCTCCAGTACCGGCACAGGTTTCTCCTGTGCTGGTCTGTCCCCTCTACATTGTAGCAGTGAGAACCATTGGCCAATGGTGAGTGGCTGGAGGCTAGGAGCATGCTTGCGAATCTGTCTCAAGACGTGGCATTATCGATTATTCTATAGATTTTACAAGTATTTCTTACCTTTGTGGCGGGCAGCTATATTTGGCCAGGCTAATTATTTCCGTGTTATGAGCCACCATCATGACTCATCCCTTATGCGAGTCCCGGATGTTGTTAGGCGGTCGGGATGCCATGCTTACGCGGCCACACTGGTGCTAGGTCCTGCTGGCTGCTACGCAACCAGGATGCCAAGAGGCTGCAGGAAATTCTGGTTCTGGCTGGGGCTAGCAGCCCGTATGCTGGTTCTACATGCAGTGCTGCAGCTGCTCTCAGTCTTAACAATCAGGGGGCTGGTAGCTCTGCCTGCATTCCATTGGTGCAGGCTCCTGTTAAAAGGCAGTTAGCCCCACAGATTATTGCCTGTGATAGTTATACCTTTGTGTAATCTGTTGGTCCTGTTCCTGTCACTCTGTGTCTTGGGATATTCTACTGCCCGTGTTCCACACGGCAAAGTGCTCCTGGTTTTTCTAGCCTGTACTGGGTTTGTCTATAGCCCTGTCTTTGCTGCATTTATTATCTAATTTACATCTGTGGCCCTACTACCATTGCTTACTAATTTAGGTACAGAACAAAATACCCGCACAGATTCTCAATGTAAATTAATCCTTCCCTGATACTTAAGTCTTTATTGCATTTCTAATAATAGGGAGGTGCACCCAGGAATAATAAATGTAATCAAAACAGAAAAAAGAGAAAGAATATTCCTACACGGGGCACTCACGGATATTAATATGATTGTTCAGACAGAAATTATTACAGTAAATAGGAAATGATGATAGATTTAAAATATAACTTTTAATATAAAGTCTAAAATATAGCTAGCGAAATATCTTTGCAAAAACCACACAAAATATAAAATAAAATATACTATTAATCTCCAATTTCCAATGTTGTCTCTGTTCTCTCCACAATGGTGTATATATCATTCCAAAGATGATGTACGTTAATATATATATTGACCTCATAAAGGGTCCTCTATTCAGGCCAAATATTATAAACATATGATATTAGTATCATCTATTGTCTAGAATGACTGTGTAAATTAAACCCAATAGATATAACCTGGGAGTGGGTCGATGCAGTATACAGTAGTATTATTTATAATTATTCCACCAGATCAATTGTAATATAAATCCTAATGTATGTATACTTAATAACACTATATATTGTTATTATATGTCAATCAAAAATGTGGTAACTGATCCACTCAATCCTTCAATCCCATGCTATTAAATGGGCTATAACGTAGGTCCCAGTCCTGCCTCAGTATTTGCCCTGTATCCACCTTCTCCAGCTTATCCTGTTAATTGTATAAGCTCTACTGTCCAAAAGGTTAAGACATGGTGACATCCTAAGTACCAGTGAGTGCATATAACTCTAAGGAAACAATGCACAGTTGTTGTAGGCAGAAGTCCTTACTAGCATGACTAGGGGTCTTATGTAAATCATTTAAGAGTATCATAACACTCTGCTTTTAATTTATACTGATATAACCATGATGAACAAAATAATAAGTACATTGTTTATAGTCAGAGACAGTTGAGATAGACCAGAGGCATTAAGTTCTTATTGTCACATTAATTCAATCCAAACCTGCCCTTTTTCTACATATATAATAGAACATTCAGGAAGATTTGTGTTCATTCACATACTGTACAAACAAATTGTTGTGCTCTGCAGTACAATGCTGTGAAACCAAAGCACAGCAAAGAAGGCAGATGAGCAGATTATCTGCATCCCCACATCCTCATCTTGAAGGCTTCTCGTACATTGCAAGGACCGAGCGTGTTTGATTTTCTGAGACATTGACACACAAAAAAATACCAAAGAAAAGCTGATAGTGAAGCATGGGAAATTTAGACAGTAAAACATAGTAATTACTTGTAGCTCCAGAAAAGAAGAAAAAGGCAACATTTGCTAAATTGGACCTAACTTGTCTACAGCAAATTGCATGTGTCAGTCTTTACCTATCCCCCCGCCTTGATTTTCTCTCACTTCATGTTCTTCCCATCAGCATGTCACACAACAGCATTAAAATGCCTTTAACAAGTCTCTGTTGATGTGGGTTACCATTTTGGGTTGCTAGTTAATTCCACCTAAGAGCTTTTCAGCCATCTAGTATACCACAATAGAACTTGATTTTAATAGATTTTTTCTTCCCCAATTGAGCACAGAACATGGTATTAATACACTCTGTTACTTTTACCTCCTGATGGGGGTTTTCTATAATGGTTTTCACGCCACCTGACTCAGTGCTAAATAAAGACATAAACATTGGTTCCTTTTCATACGCCAGCTGTGTGATGGATAGAAATTATGTGCTACAGACAAAAAAGAAACTACAGTTTGTCCATTTGCACAGTGCCTTCAAGAAATGGAGAAAAGTCTTAAAGTAATCCATTACCTAATTATAAGGTTGGCTCGTTTGATAGAGCTAATGGTTGTACCTATACATTATTTAAGCAAAATTGGTTTGAAGCAACTACTGCACTTTAGAAGAGATAAACTGCATGTTAAAATGACCACAGAGGTCTTATGGGCTTGATGGGCTATAAGTTGTACTGAAAGTCTGGGACATTTAGCATTATTGTAACATTTGAAACTAGCATTCCTGTATCCTGAGTACAAATCACAGCAGTTTGATGTAGGCTGTCAGTGTATTTAGCCTTGGAGAGAGAGAGAGTGGATGGGGATAAAGTACCAACCAATCAGCTCCTAACTGTCATTTTTTATACACAGCCTGTAAAGTGACAGTTAGGAGGTGATTGCTTGGTAATTTATATCTGTCCATTTTATCTCTCTCCAAGGCTTAGGGCTTGTTTCAGAGATGGACGCAATGGTGGTTATGTACGCAGATCGAGCAATTGTTTGCTTCCGCGCAAGCGTATAAGCCGCATTGCGTGTGAGCAGAGACCGCATTGTGATGATTACCGATGCACAGAGGAATACATTGCATAGTGAGTGACAGGTTGTCAGGTTGGTAACAGTGATCTCCTACGCAGCATGTGAATCCCCTGTGTGTCAGGAGAGCTGTCGAGTCTGCGGCTGGTCAGATCTACATATATATAGCTGCGTAGCATACTAAATTGCAGCTGCGATCTCATTAGCATCCATCTGTGACTCAGGCCCTTAGTACATAAACTCCTTGGAGTTTTGATTGTAATATATGTATAAACAATGAGTGTCATGAAGGGTTACTTTATCTCTCTTTATTCAAAGCAAAATGGACATACGTAATTATTTCATATGAAATGTTCAGTGCTGAAGTAGTTTGAAAACACTAATTGGTACAATATGTGTTCACAGAATGAACAACCTGAGGAAGGTGTGGGGTGATACCACACGGAAACGCGTTGAGCCTATTTGGAATATTTTTATTGGGACTTTATTTCCAAGTTACCAAAGTGACTGTCTATGTTCTGGACCAGCAACATTTGTGCTGTTTAGCCCTGGAGGTCTACAATCCTTACCAAGCAGAACACTTGCTAGGACACCTTGCTAATTACAGGAGATCTACCATAAAAGGTAACGCACATCTTACAGTAACTGGCTAATACGCCGGACATTTTTCAGTCATAATTTTATCTACACATCTATTTCTGCAATTCCTATAAAAGGACTTGTACAGTATATGATAACAGGATTTGGGATTTCCCAGCTACAGTGTGCACACTATAAGAATCTTTGGACAGGTTCTATGATACATGTTTTATTCACCTATTACTATATGGCCATATACAGTCAGGTCCATAAATATTGGGAAATTGACAGAATTTTCAGATTTTGGCCTCTATTCACCACCACAATGGTTTTGCAAATGAAACAAACAAGATGTGGTTTAACTGCAGACTTTCAGATTTAATTTGAGGGTAATTACATCCAAAACAGGTGAACGGTGTAGGAATTACAACGGTTTCTATATGTGCCTCCCACTTTTTAAGGGGCCAAAAGTAATGGGACAAACTAAACAATCCTAAATCTAACTTTCACTTTTTAATACTTTGTTGCAAATCCTTTGCAGGCAATTACAGCCTGAAGTCTGGAAGGCATAGACATCACCAGACACTGGGTTTCATCCCTGGTGATGCTCTGCCAGGCCTCTACTGCAAATGTCTTCAGTTCCTGCTTGTTCTTGGGGCATTTTCCCTGCAGTTTTGTCTTCATCAAGTGAAATGCATGCTCAATCAGATTCAGGTCAGGGGATTGACTTGGCCATTGCATAACATTCCACTTTTTAGCCTTAAAAAACTCTTTAGTTGCTTTTGCAGTATGCACTGTGAAGCGCCGTCCAATGTGTTCTGAAGCATTTGACTGAATATGAGCACATAATATTGCCCAAAACACTTCAGAATTCATTCTGCTGCTTTTGTCAGCAGTCACATCATCATAAATACAAGGGAACCCGTTCCATTGGCAGCCATACATGCCCACGCCATGACACTACCACCACCATGCTTCACTGATAAGGTGGTATGTTTTGGATCATGAGCAGTTCTTTTCCTTCTCCATACTATTCTCTTCCCTTCACTGTGGTACAAGTTGATCTTTGTCTCATCTGTCCATAGGATGTTGAACCAGAATTGTAATGGCTTTTTTAGATGTTGTTTGGCAAACTCTAATCTGGTCTTTCTGTTTTTGTGGCTCACCAATGGTTTACATCTTGTGGTGAACCCTCTATATTCACTCTTGTGAAGTCTTCTCTTGATTGTTGACTTTGACACATATACACCTACCTCATGGAGAGTGTTCTTGATTTGGCCAACTGTTGTGAAGGGGTTTTTCTTCACCAGGGAAATAATTCTTCTGTCAACTACAACAGTTGTTTTCCATGGTCTTCCGGGTCTTTTGGTGTTGCTGAGCTCTCCGGTGCATTCTTTCTTTTTAAGAATGTTCCAAACAGTTGATTTGGCCACACCTAATGTTTTTGCTATCTCTCTGATGGGTTTGTTTTGATTTTTCAGCCTAATGATGGCTTGCTTCACTGATAGTGACAGCTCTTTGGATCTCATATTGGGAGTCGGCAGCAACTGATTCCAAATGCAAATGTCACACCTAGAATCAAGTCCAGACCTTTTACCTGCTTACTTAATAATGAAATAACGAGGGAATAGCCCACACCTGTCCATGAAATAGCTTTTGAGTTGATAGTCCCATTACTTTTGGCCCCTTAAAAAGTGGGAGGCACATATAGAAACCGTTGTAATTTCTACACCGTTCACCTGATTTGAATGTAATTACCCTCAAATTAAATCTGAAAGTCTGCAGTTAAAGCACATCTTGTTTGTTTCATTTCAAAGCCATTGTGGTGGTGAATAGAGGCCAAAATATGAAAATTCTGTCAATGTCCCAATATTTATGGACCTGACTGTATATATATATATATGTACTGTATATATATTTACTGAGTTTTTAATTGATATGCAACATTGTGTTTATTATATATTTATTCCTATCAAGCCGCACTTAGAAGAATCATTACTATAAATAATATTATTAATATTATTATCACTAATATTATTAATACCATAAATCATTATCACTAATATTAGTACCATAAATCACTTTGATTGTGTGATCCATATTGTGCTGTTTCTCTCTTTGGTTGTTCATTTATCTTGGGAGTTCCACAGCTCCTATCTTATCAGCTGCTGACTGGTTAGCGCCACTCATTGTTTCTTTGCTAATGTGCACAGAATGGTGACCGCAGGGATGGCTATGAAGTGTGTGGTTGCCCAAATGACCTTCCTATCTATGGAAGAACTATCTACTTGAGCCCACACAATCGCTGGTAGTAGTTCCTATGCAGCCAATTAGCATTCCCGCCATTCATTGACTACTCTGCCCTATTCCCAGTCAGGATCATGTGCATTATTAGAGTTTAAGGCACTTACAGGCAGCAGCACAGATAGCCAAGTGTGACATGATATGTCGACAGACAAATGCCCTCATTCATCATGTAGACGGTGGTGAAATGTCAACATGTTAAACTACTTACCTGCTACTGACAGCTGGCGTGCCTCCAGTCTGGCAACCGTCACTTCCAGGTCAGATCCCTGACCATCCGGCATTCGGGTAAGTATTTTTCTGCTATCACTAGCCCTAATCCCTACCCCTATCCCTCACTCTAGTGCCTAACCCTAACCCCCTCGGCAGCCTAACCCTAACCTTCCCCCTGCAGCCTAACCCTAATCCTCCCGCTAGTACCTAACCCTAACCTTCCCCCCTGCACCCTAACCCTAATCCTCCCTCTAGTGCCTAACCCTAACCTTCCCCCCTGCACCCTAACCCTAATCCTCCCTCTAGTGCCTAACACTACCCCCCTGAAGCCTAACCCTAACATCCCCCCTGCAGCCTAACCATAACCCTCGCCCCAGCAGCCTAACCCTAATCGCCACCCCCTGCAGCCTATCGATAACCCTCACCCAGCAGCCTATTTCTAACCCCCCCATTAAAGATAAATGATTAGAAATAGAAATTGGAAATACTGTAGCACGATTAGCCACAAAATATATCAGTAAATAGACTGCCAACATATAAAATAACATTGTTACTATGATCCCTAGGTCATAACACCTTCATCTAGTAAAAAAAATTATATTTTTTTCTGAAAATTGTTGCATAACACCTTCATCTACTCACCTCTTCAATTGTCTTATAATTCCATCCAGTAGTTAGGTCATGTTTGGTAGGCAAGCAGTTCAACTGTATAGTATGTCTATGCACACTGAAAAGATTATAATATAGTTATGATCATGTCCAGTGGTTATTATGTCATCTTTTCTAGGTATTGCAATACTGGTAAATTATTTTGGTCTAGTCCATGACTGAAGCTTTTCCTAAACTTGTCTAAAGGTGAGGGCTGTCTCTTTTCAGAGATGCTTGATGAGGACAATATTGTGCATACATTATAGTGTATATGCAAGTTCCTGGTAGGTACACACAGTCATTTGTATTTAAAGTAATATACAAAAGTTAAACTATAGCATACGTAGTATACTGTACAGCTAATAAACCTACCTGCCAACAATCCAAATAAAAATGTTAACACACTTGACAGGGTGGGCCATCATTCCTCATGCCCAATTGTGACCCCAACTCTCCTTTGCCGTGCTTTCAGATGCATAAGAGGATAAAATGAGACACTGTTTTCTAAAGTGGAGGGGGTATGAATAAGTAGTAAAAATATATTCATATGTTGCAAGTTCAAATTTGTTTGAGACACAGTGGGCCACTTAAAACAAAACTCACTTTGAGTGAAAGGGAATGATTCCATCTTTGAGCACTTCTGCAATCCGTGCTCCATGATACATCTGTTAAATACACAAAGTATACACGCTACAAATATTTTTTTTTTACATAAAAAAATGAGCAGATTAAAAAAATTCTCATCTCCGTTTTCAGCAAGAAGCTGATCAGCAATTGCTTGAGCTGAGCTTTTCAGTCAAGCAATTTAACATGCCCTTTTCTGCCCTTCCTTATCATAAATACAGCACAGGACAGGTAATCTGCTCTTCTTCCTTCTCCAGGAATGGAATACCTGTAGAAATAAATGTGACTAACACATGAATATCAGATGCAAACATTATGCTCACTACCACTGCAATGAATATTAAACAAATTCCTAATTAGATGCTGCAGAAGAACGATCTTAGTTCTTTTTGGCAAGTATCAATTTTGTATATGTCAGAGGCATGCCGTCTTGAACAAAACAAATAAGCTTGTATATTATAATGTTTGTATATATAATAATGATGTTATGATCATTTGTTAGTATGCAGTGCTTTCATGAGAGTATTGAATCATTCACATCAGGGGGCAGATGAATGTGCAATGAAGCCCTGTTTTTACAAATAAAATAGACCAGAAGTTCCCAGATTCCGCCATTATAGTCCAGGTTTTAAGGATATCCATGCTGAGTCCAGGTGATTAAATCAAATTGCCTGAGATATTATTTAGGTCACCTGTGCTTAAGCATGGATATCTTTAAAAAGTGTACTGTAATGGTGGAGTTTAGGAACTACTGATATAGACAAAAAATGTGTACCATGCTACAATAAGTAAACAGCACCAGTGCTATAGCCCAGGCTGGGTAAAGTGGAGGCAACAGCGACAAAGTTGCAGTGGAACACCAAATCCAGGATAGTTCTTTTTGAATATCCCCGATATTTAAATCATGTGGAAATGGCTTAGGTCAGTGGTTCCCAAACTCGATCCTCAAGGTACCCTAATGCTGGGTACACACTGGCAGATATATTGGCAGATCAATTGACCAGCCATTACATCTTGTGCACATCGGCCAGTGTGTACTAGTGATATGTCTGTGAACGGCGTAGTTCACAGACATATTGTGTTGGCTGTGCTACACAGCCGATGCACGATATATCTGAAGACAGGGGTGTATCTATAATGGGTGCAGGGTGTGCGGTGCACATGGGCCCCCGGGTCCAGGGGTGGCCCACACTGCACACTCTGCACCCATATTATCTAAAACGTACCTCAACGAGGTCCCACGTTGGGTCTCTCAGCGCTGCTCAAATCCCGTAAAAAATGGCATTTGAGCAGCGTCTACTAGTAGCTTCTACTCAATCTGTGTTGACCGACCAGCTGCGTCAGTTGGCTGCCGGGTTGAGAGCAGGGGGCCCGTGACATGGGCCCCCTCCTCTCTAAAGACGCCCCTGTCTGCAGATATATTAGGACATTGCACTGTGTGTACAGGTGGCCAGCCAACCACCCGTACACTTGTAGAAGAGGCCGTGGGGACGGTGGCTCAACATGCCCTCCCGACCAGTGGGACCCACGGCCAAATGACAGATGATGGTTGTCCAGTGTGTATGCAATTATATCTGTAAGGTGTGTACACAGCTTCTCAGTTCAAGTTTTAAGGATATCCATGCTTAAGCACAGGTGTCTTAATTAGTACCTCAGTCAATTTGACTTAACCATCTGTGATCAAGCATGTAAATCCTTAAAACCTGGACTGTAGAGGACTGAGTTTTAGAACCATTGGCTTAGGTCACCTAGCAGGTGCACAGGTGTACTCATTATTCACTGACACATTTTAAGAGATCCACAAGTGGGGGCAATTATTTTACTTTTAATTCTGTGAGGAGACCTGGAAAAAGTGCCCTGTTTGGGGTCCTGAGGATCGAGTTTGAGAACCTATGGCTTAGATAAAAGAGCCTTGATCATCAAGCCTCTGCTGTATATCATTAAAAGATGTATATCAATGCCTATTTTCCTATAGATTGCAAGCTTGCGAGCAGGGGCCTCTTACCTCTTTTTCTGTCTGTTAGTAGCATCATTTATTACTGTTTTGTTCTCAGTTGTAAAGTGCAATAGAATATGCTGATGCTGTATAAGTAACTATTATTATTATTATTATTATTATTATTATTGTTATTATTAATAATAATAGTTTTATATTTACTGTATATATATATATATATATATATATATATTAATTTTAAAAAACGTCTAATAACAAAAATAAAATATATATAACATAATATACATTCAGGGCTCTATCACCCAAAAAAAAAAACAATTTCCACCAGTAGGCTTGCTGGGATATGGAGCAGAAGGCTTCTTGTACATCCCAAGTGGTTGCTTAATATACAGTACCTAAGGGATGAACGGGAAACAGTCGGGAAGGCGATGGACGTAATCCCAACCGCCGGCTTCCCGACAGTATAATCCCGGTAATGGTTAAATGACAGGCATCGAAATCCCGAAGCCTGTAATTTTCCCTACGCCGGGAGACCGACACCCGGCTTACCGATCAAAGGGCGACGGGCGCAGACAGCTGCGCGGGGGGGTTAGGTTTAGGGT
The DNA here is from genome assembly GCA_031769625.1 of Taudactylus pleione. NCBI lineage: Eukaryota > Metazoa > Chordata > Amphibia > Anura > Myobatrachidae > Taudactylus > Taudactylus pleione. The sequence goes on along the minus strand of JAUIMM010000104.1, from coordinate 4,039,570 downwards.
TCCCGGGGAGGACTTAGGGTTAGGCCCCTTCGGGAGGTTAGGTTTAGGCTATTGGAAGGGGGGGTTAGAGTTAGGCACCCCCGGGGGAGGTTAAGGTTAGGCATCCCCCTGGGAGACTTAGGTTTAGGCAGCAGGGAATGGGGGGTTAGGTTTAGGCACTTAGAGGGGGGATTAGGGTTAGGCATTTAGGGGGGAGGTTAGGGTTAGGCACCCCTAAGGGAGGGTTGGGGGGGAATAAGGTTAGTGAATACTTACCTTGGGACGATTTGGATTTTTATCCTTGTCGGGCTGCCACTGTCGGGATTTGAACCGCCGGCCAGATGAACATTGTCTGTTATACCATTGTGCAGCACCTGTGTATAATAAGATGAATATTGTCACAATGTAGGTCATGGAAAGTTGTCAGAAGGACATTTGACCTGATATAAACCCTTAGGCATTTTGGGTGGTATATGAGTCAGTCAGTGGGCACTACTAGATTATGTTAGCCAATTGGATAGCAGGGAGGATAAGTGAATAGGTTTATTTACCATTTCCTACAGGGTGTGGAAGACACTTTGGCAGCACCTGGTTATAAAAAGGTAGTTGTACACTATATTATGCTATGGTGCCAGTGTGTGCTTTCTATGCCCCTTTGTATGGAATAGTATAAGTGTGAGTACGACGGCCGAGGCAGCCATTGGAAACTAATTTCTTATTATTATTGCTACATTATGTTGTGAGCACAGGGGCTGCCAGATTGCCATTTCTGTGCTCAACCTACAGTAATGGAAAGTCCTATAGTTTTGCTTTTGCTATCTAGGCAATGTGTACAGTAAGTGCAGCTTCATGTTACTGCACCTATCATATTATCCCTCATACAAATGGAATACTGTGCAGTTAATGTTGGTAGTCCTTTCCTTCTCTGTTCTGTTCCATGTGCTTGTAATTTAATTTGCCTGCTTTATTGCTCTGCTTAGTTTGTTCCTCGTCTGATGTTTTCCCTGCAGCTCCTTCCAGCCTTCCCTCTGAGTGTCCTTATTACTTCTCTGCCTCCTATATGACTCTTTTTTCTCATCAGTGCCAAATCTTTGGAGGCAATCCTTGTGGCATTTTGTTATGGGTAATGATTGTTTGCTGTGCGTAGGTCTTCCCTCCTGTCCAGTTCAGCAATATTATTGTCCATTATTGGGGACTTGAACTGGCTTATTATGCTCTTGCCCTTATATTTTGTACGCTGGTAGTCCGGCATGATCTGATCCACTCCAAGAACATTCACTTATTTCGGATGGACAGGGTTCCATTGGACTGGTGACAGAATTTTGCGAGGTGACAATTTTGGGATTATAGGGCAATCTTCTAGGGCTACTTTGTGTATGGTGTCAGCTCTGTGGCTCATGGAGGGAGACTTGCAGTGGGGGGAGTAGAGTATCAGATCAGAAATTATGCTAATAGTGGTGTACTCTCCTCTCCTTCAAGTCCATTGGCTGACTTAGACCATATGCAGAGGTCAGTGACACCACTTTACTATGTGGGTCGTACATTTGGTATGATAATAGTGAGTGACTCAGATTGGGTATACCCTAGAGCCTCTTTAATGCCCATTTATATGACTCAGTGTTACCTCATGCAGGTATTTATGCCTCAAAGCCCCCTCAATGCCAGGCCAGTCCAGAGCCCTCTCATGTCTTTGCTATGGCTTACCATTACCTCCAGTGCTTCACCACCTTCAAAGCAAAGGTCTGCTTGCTCACTTCAAGGTCTGTCTGTGGACAATTCATTTATTCAAGATGAAGAACTTGTCCTTGCTCTGACTTGTTTCAAATCCTCACCATGCTGCCCACCACAATGTCAATATCTTCTCTGGCTCCACCCCGCCACACACACTGCATGATTCTAGGCCATAGGGTGAACTGTAACAGCAGAGAGAGCCAGTCTGTTACATTACCAGCATCTTTCCACCTCAATGGATTTCCCAGACATCACTCATCTGGAATTACCAAATCTCAGGACAGAGCTGATGATTTCCGGACTGTCCAGAGGAATCTTAGGTGGGTTGGCAACCCTAAAAGCAGAGGTGATAGAGGCCAGCTCTAGCTCCTCTCATGTCACAGCTATTCTTTGCTGCCAGATATTTAGGATGACCTATCATCGCCCTCAACAGCAAGTGGCTCCTCTTCCTCCTCCACCTCAAGAGCAAGGGGCTGCTCTTCATCATAGTGTATGTGGCTGGGAGGTTCCACTTCCTCTTCAACTTGAGGCTCTGCATCCTCCTCCCTTTCGACCTCATTCTCCACCAGCAGCTAAGGTGTGCCTTGCCATTCTGTAATAAAAATACTTGAATACTTAAAAAATAAAATAAAGTACCCAAACATACAGTAAGGATGAAGAATGCAGATGACATTTTCTACACTAAAAATATGCTGCTCACAATAACAGCCATTTTTGTTTTATACTCTGAAATACTTTAGCAATTGTAAGAAAAATGTGATTCATTTATAACAAACTAAGCATGATCATTTACTGTGACAAGGTGACCAAGTTCAGATTGATACCTACACTTGCAACTAAATTAAATAACTTTAGTATAGTTATGCATCTGAATGTGGTCACAGGTCACCTTCTCACAGTAGATATAAATTTATATTTGATTCAAAATGGCCACTAATAAACTAAATGTCATAGCAGAAATTATATAGCAATATAACCCAGTTTAACACACATAGGTCTTTTTCATTCGAATTTGCTGCCTAAACAGTGCTCCTCCATTTAGCAGTCATGTGCAGTACTTGTATATAAATGATAAAAACTGGAATAATTGTTTTAAAATGCACCATTGATGATTTTTATTTATCTTTCTTTAGTATTTTTTCTATATTTTTATGCTTTTAGTATAAAACAACCAAATGTGGCATTTTAGGCTCATGTATGTTTGTTTTGGTACAACTAATAGGTTAAATGATCCTACATGCTATTATTCTGTCAAATAATGACATTATTTTTTTATACACACTATCTATTAAGGCTTGTTAAAAAAATTACATTTTATATTGAATCAAAATATTGCTAATAATCTCTCATGCTACAATGAACATTGTAAAATCATATAAATAACATATTTTAAGTCAGTTACTTTTTCAAGTTGTATCATTATTATTATTATTATTATTATTATTATTATTATATTTTGGTCATTAAAGTTATTGGGGTAGAGTTACTAAAGACATTTAGCAACCAATCATATTCTAGCTATCATTTCTGTATTGCATTCAAGAAAATGATAGACAGGATCCGATTGGTTGCTATGGGTAACACCACCAATTTTAATTTTTAGAAGCTTTACTAAATCTACCCCTTTATGTCTACTCAAAAAAGCGCAGAGAAATCCAGAATGTGTTAAACACCTTTACTAATCTTCCTTATCAGTAGCATAAACACATCTGGCTGTGGTTTAGATGGCTCCACTGTCTCTTACTCAGAACTCCCATAATCGACTGATTTGAGACCGAAAATGCGTCATTGTACTCAGTCGCTTGGGTTAGCAAAGCCACTGAGACTAATCGAACCAGATTAGTCTCAGATGGCTGCGATAATAATTCCAGACTGCTGCGATATTTGCACATTTCACACAGCCGCTTAGTATGGAATTGCAGTGTCAATGGCATTCGCGTCCATCTCTCAATCAGACCCTTTGGGCCTCACAATCATATAGCACTACTATTTAAGCCCATTGCTAACAGTTAGCCTCTTCTGAAGGTACCTGACTGTATTGTCCATCAGGATGAGTACCTCTACCACAGTGAAATTGCCTGCAGGCATCTGTGCTAACAGTGGTCATCTTGAGTAATGTCAACATGACTGACAATAAAAAAAACCCTAAACAGTGGACCAGCGCTAATAAAATGAGTAATTAGCTGCAATCAATGAGGCAGAAAACAACACCATGATAAAAAAGAATTCGATATGTATTCAATTAATGAAAAGTATATATGAAAAATAATAAAAATATCACATAAATTTCACATATAAAAACAATGTATGAAGTATATATACATGTAAAAGCTTGTAAAGCTGTATAACATGAAATTCATGAACTTCAATATAGAATAAAGCAATTTAAATGGATGCAAATTGAGATGAGAGTGCTGGAATTAGTAAACTGTAATATGCAATTTTCATCCAAAGGTTTTTACTTTTTAATCAGGAATCCACACAGAGAATAGATATTAAACTCCCAATCGGCTGAAGGGTGTCCCTCTTGTCAGCCCCACAGTACATACAGAATAAAGTAATAATAACTTAAAATAATGAATCTGACACAGTGAAATTGATTAAATACATGCCAGCATTTATTTATTTAAACTTATTTTAATTAAGGGGATAATACAGTATATTCAATAAAAAAAAATGTATGGTGGTAAAGAAAAGACAGCTATAATACAGCAAACTCCTACTATGCTCAACCAAACTAAAGGCACACAGCCACTTACAGACCTAAAAACGATTGCATGAGTACGACATTGTAATCGTGCAGTCTATTGACAGTCTGTGTTGTGCCTACACTGACCGAGCAGTCGTTCAGTGTAGGCTCATCAAACATCCCCTAACATGCTCAACCTGACGTTATTGTCAGGTTGTTCAGCATGTTCGGCCGATAATTGATGTCAGAAACGACCAGCGGGAGCGCGCATCGCTGGTCGTTTCCGACATTAATGTGGCCGATTCATGGCTGATTCATGAGCGATTGAACGTTAACGATATCGTTATCGTTCAATCGCTCATAGAAATCGTCTAGTGGATGTGCGCCTTTACAAACAAACTGCAAAAGGTAGACCATCCAGGTGCTGAAAACAACCAGTTAATGGGTATCTAACTCCTCCTTCTAGACTTGACTACCCATCCAGTGAGGGAGGTGTTGCTGCCTCGATAAGGGTGGTGAAGCCATTAGGCCTGATTCAGAGATTTACGTTAATCCGATATTTACGTAAATCTCTGATGCTTAATGATCTGTGCATGTGGAGCAGATGCACTGTGCATGTGCATATGTTGACCAGACTTGGTCACAGTGCCCCAAAATCGTTCCAGAATATGGGGGCATGTCTGTCCCATTTTCTAGGTGCACCGAAGCCAGTGGCTGAGTCCTTGGATGCAGCTTCACTGGCCCCAGCAGCCTGACTTTGCCGGACATCCTGAGTAACCTGAGATGTCCGATGTTCATGCAGTTGATCCGATGCTGCATCTGTGGATGCAGCTGAAGATCAGAGAAGCCAGCAGTGAGCGTCTTTGCACAGTCGCTGCATACAAAGAAGCAGTGGCAGCGAAATTAGTGCTCATCTCTGAATCAGGCCCATAGTAACAAAGGTGAATATATGAGTGCACCTCTAACAAATTTATATATATACACAAAGAACGTAAGGCGGCACTCATGGGATTTCCAATAAAGAAGAGTCAGAGACACTAAGTCTTGTCCAACGCTTCAGTCCTCCCGGACTTTTATCAAGAACAAGAAAAAGTCCGGGAGGACTGAAACGTTGGACTAGACCTAGTGTCTCTGACTCTTCTTTATTGGAAATCCCATGAGTGCCGCCTTACGTTCTTTGCATATTTGGACACGTGAGTGGCCCCAGGAGGGCACCAGGGTACTGAAAGTGGTGTGCAATAGTGGAGTGCCGGCTTTGGCAATATACATATATATATATATATATATATATATATATACTCACACACACACATATATATATATATATATACATATATATATATATATATATATATATATATATATACATATATATATATATATATATATATAGCAAGAAAAAGCGGACGGAACTCCGGGGCTATCAGTACAAAAATCAAAGCAGACTGCAGATAATCGAGGTCAACGTTTCAGAGCCTTAAGCTCTTTTATCAAGACAATATCACAGAAACAAGAGACAAACAAAAACTATATATACATACCATGTTCAAACACCTGGGTGCTCGTGTCATGCTGGCCCAACGGAGTCCCGATGATGTCATGGGCGTACGATGCGCCGGCGGTTGGTGACTCACTAGGGGGTGTGGTCATGATGTGTACCTTCACCAGGGGAGCAGAGAGAAGCATAATCGACAGAATGAATGGTCAGCAACATTAGACAATAGGATCTCATGCGCGATCTATATGGTAGTAAACAAACCAAGCAACTGTGTAAATAAAATGGTATGACTGATAAGCTGCCTGATTGCCACAAAATTACAGGCTATATAACCATTAACACTGTGGAATGGCACTGCAGAAAGACCTGGATTCACACCTTGCAAACTGTTCAACCTAGGGGCCTCAATGAAATTTTATCCCTCAGCTGTTTTTTTTTATTCCTTCCAGAGTCTACTATTTAATAGTTTGTTTCTAGTTTGTTTCTCATCTGTGCCAATGTGTTTACTGTTAGGTTATGTACAATTTTTGTATTTCAGCATTCTATGCTTTTCAGCCTGTCCTTACTATGATCCCCATGTTTTGCATACATTACATCTATAATTTGACAGTTTATGCCTGATATATGTTTACTACAGTCTAGTACCTTGTAGAGTGTTGTGACTGTTTGTTTTCCCTTTAGGCATTATTTTATCTGTTAGTATAGGATCTGCAGTTGGTCTTTCTGCAGTGCCATTCCACAGTGTTAATGGTTATATAGCCTGTAATTTTGTGGCAATCAGGCAGATTATCAGTCATACCATTTTATTTACACAGTTGCTTGGTTTGTTTACTAAAATATAGATCGCGCATGAGATCCTATTGTCTAATGTTGCTGACCATTCATTCTGTTTATTATGCTTCTCTCTGCTCCCCTGGTGAAGGTACACGTCATGACCACGTCATGACCACGCCCCCTAATGAGTCACCGACCGCCGGCACATCGTACACCCATGACGTCATCGGGGGCTCCGTTGCGCAAGCGTGACACGAGCACCCAGGTGTTTGATCATGGTATGTATATATAGTTTTTGTTTGTCTCTTGTTTCTGAGATATTGTCTTGATAAAAGAGCTTAAGGCTCTGAAACGTTGACCTCGATTATCTGCAGTCTGCTGTGATTTTTGTACTGATAGCCCCGGAGTTCCGTCCGCTTTTTCTTGCTGTATATGAGTTATTCTCTGAAGGGGAACCCGGGCATGCTGCCATTTGGTCTATCTGAGTGCCGGATTACAATTGTTCTATATATATATATAATGTGAAAAAGTTTTAGGCAAGTGTGAAAAAAATGCTGAAAAGTAAGAATGCTTTAAAACAATAGAAGTGTTGATAGTTTATTTTTTATCAATTACCAAAATGCAAAGTGAATAAACAGAAGAGAAATCTAAGTCAGATCAATATTTGGTGTGACCACCCTTTGCCTTCAAAACAGCATCAATTCTTCTAGGTACACTTGCACACAGTTTTTGAAGGAACTTGGCAGGGAGGTTGTTCCAAACATCTTGGGAGAACTAACCAGATCTTCTGTGGATGTAGGCTTGCTCAAATCCTTCTGTCCCTTCATGTAATACCAGACAGACTCGATTATGTTGAGATCAGGGCTCTGTGGGGGCCATATCATCACTTCCAGGACTCCTTGTTCTTTACACAGAAGATAGTTCTTAATTACATTGGCTGTATGTTTGGGGTCTTTGTCCTGCTGCAGAATAAATGTGGAGCCAATCAGACTCCTCCCTGATGGTATTGCATGATGGATAAGTACCTGCCTGTATTTCTCAGCACTGAGGACACCATTAATCCTGACCAAATCCCCAACTCCATTTGCTGGAATGCAGCCCCAAACTTGCAAGGAATGTCCACCATGCTTCACTGTCGCCTGCATACACTCATTATTGTGCCACTCTCCAGCCCTGCCCATAGCATGGCTGCCCAAAATATGCTCATAGCAGAAGATAATTCTAGATATTGGAGGACAATTCTCCTATGTGAATCTGACTTTGCGGCCATATTTTGTCTTGGTAGATGTGGTAGTGATTCGGCTACTTAAATCCCCTCCCGTTCTCCCCTTTCCTTTGCTACCTGCGGCTCTAAGGAAATGTTTTACTCTTCCTTATTATCACCACGCCAGGTCTCTTCCAATTCTCTCCCATTAGCCACCCTGACAAATAGAAACAAATAAATCAACTAAGACAGAAAAAAAAATACACTTATACTCATACACAAATTAAGGTGGGCACACACTATACAGATATATCTGCAGATGATGGTCGTTCATGCACACTGAACGGCCATCATCAGTGTCTGGCTGGGGGTCCCGGCAGCCAGGGAGCGTGTCCTGGCAGACCACCCGGACACATCTGCCGATGGACAGATATGTCTGCAGACATATCTGTCCATCGGCTGTGCAGCACAGCCAATGCTATGGGTCGGTGAACGACTGGCTGACGGGCAGCATATATATTGGCCAATCAATTGATCGGCCAATATATCTGTCAGTGTGTCCCCAGCATTAGACTAAGAACAAATAAATAAAAATGTTTACCAATAAATTGTAAACAGACAAATAATGCACATGATGAAGCAATCAAAGATCAACTGTCAGCTTCTTACAACACGTCCCTAATCTCTGCTCTTCCTGATCTGTCTGTCATGATCTGAATGTCAATATGGGCAAATTTTCTACGTTCAAAATGTTGACATTCACAATGACGACATGGTCATAATGTCAACTTTGTGAATGTCAATAGTCGATTTTAGGGTTAGGGTTTAGGTTAGGGTAGGGTTAGGGCTACAGTCACCTTAAACCCTATGTCACCATGCCGGCTGTTGACGTTCACATTATGTCAATGTAGAAATTGTGACGTTGACATTTGACATGTCAACATAACGCCCATGTGAAGATTTAGAATGTTGACATTGAGACATTGTCAACATTTTGTACCACACCCTCTGCTACAACTAACTGCAATCCCTATCAACTAATGATACTGTAGGTAGCCTCATATAGTTCTGGGGAGGTCGGCATTGTGACTGTTTTGGGTAGTGTGAAATCAGACAATTAGAGAATAGTCAATTCTAAAAATTGATGCATTTTTAAAAAAAAAAAATTGCCGGCAGTTTGGAGTGCTTTGGTGTGTCTGAGACGGGCATCTATCGCCAGTGACTGGAGTGTTAGCCCTCCAAACCATTGGATTTTAAGAAACGGTTCTGAGTGCAAAATAGCTTGAGATTTGCAGCAATTTGAAACCCATTAAAAAAAAAAAACAATTGTTGAACATTTATCTTGTCTCAAGAAATTGGGTGATCAGAACTGAAATTCTTGAGACATGAACACAAAAGGTAGAATATTCTATATAAAATGATGTACTGCTTGACAGGCGCAGTCTGTAGAACTGCTTATTCCATTTTACCTGTCAGGTAATAGCTTTTCCTTATATCTTTATAAATACTTGCACAAAGGAAAAACATTAAATTCGTAGAGCTTAGCGCTGACAATATTCTGATTATAATGCTTGGTAAAACAAAGATCTCATTATGCTGTAAGTGGGCAGAGGTGGGTGGAATGTAACAATAACTTTACACTACAATTTTAGGATGTGCTTTTCTACGGTATGTGTAGAGAATATTTGTGATCTGCACAAAAAACACTTGGTTAAGCCCTGGGGCGATAATCCAGTTGACATGCAGTGGAAACCATCCCTTGATTATAGCATTTCTATAGGGCTGTGACACCAGTGTGTCCCCTTGCTGACATAACACACATAAATACTGTATGAGGGCTTGATGTCACTACTGCCAAATCTGTCACAGAACAGCAGAAACAAACAAACCTTTCACATTTCTACAATCTGTGGCTGCATTTCTGGGTTGATTTTCAGTTAGACGGGGTAGGAGAGAGTAAGTAAGAGGCCAGAGAAATGGGAGCAGAGTTTTAGAGGGGTCTATTTATCATAGGAAAAATAGGCAAATCTCCTCTGACTCCCTGGGCTCTCCTGCAGACCTAGCAATTTCTGACTGGTTTTGCCAGAAGAACACATTAGTTAAGTAGTTAATTGTGCTTCTTAATATAGACGCACAATTCACATGATTTACAACTGGCCAATGGTGCGAGCAGAACGTTATGACTGCATGACTCCCTGCCATAAGGCTAGGTGGATAAGAGTGGCTATTAGGTGAGAATTATCAGGGCCACTGAGTGATCGGTTATGCACTGTTACGGGGGGCATGGCTACATCCAATTGGGTGCCTTTTAAAGGTAAGCCTGGGTGCCTAGAAAAGCACAGGTACAGCTTCCCAGCAACCTTCAGGAAATGCAGGAACAGGACCTTGTACAACTCATTATTATTACCCAGACAGCATTATTGTTGCCACAATGTTCCATCTATCAAAGGATGTGTCCACAGGCACCATACGGCACAAGACGCCCGACGTGACTGAGATGCTCCAAGTAGCATCTTTTTCTTTAATCTGTGCATCTTATTGGCATAGCAGACACAACAAACACCATTAAAAGTGTATCAGAGATGCTGGGCTGTGACCTCATTTTAAACATGTCACAGATGAAGCACAACGGAACTCGGCGTAAGAAAAATCTGCGGCTGCAGCATTTCTAGCACTTCATATACAGATTCAGACACACACAGATATACAAATGTCACACTTCAAAAATAATCAGTGCAAGCTAGCAATATAGTTTTGTCATTCCCAGTTTATTTATTTATGCGAAAAAGATGCACGTTTTGAGTGAAAAAGATATTTGGCGCAGCCGAGTAGCCCAGGACTTGGAGAGCCAAGCAGGTATATTTTCTGTGACTAGAGCCACAGTGTATGAGGACATATCTGTAAGTACTGTACTGTACAGTATGCAGTCAGGAAGCCGACGGTCAAAATGCCAACCGCCAGCTTCCCGACTGTGCAATCTCGACAAGGGACAAAGGATAGGCATCGAAATCCTGATGCCTGTCATTATCCCTACGCCGGGAGCCCGATGCCCGGCATACCAAACAAAGGTAAGCCAGGCGGCGGGCGCGGACACAGCCGCAGTGGGGGAGGGTTAGGTTAGGAGCTCCCGGGGGGACTTAGGGTTAGGCAACCCCCTGGGAGGGTTAGTCTTGGGGAAGGGGTGTTAGGCAACCCCTCCAGGAGGGTTAGGTTTAGGCTGCGGGGATGGGGGCTTAGGTTTAGACATTTACAGAGGGGTTAGTGTTAGGCACTAAGGGGGAGATTAGGGTTAGATACCCCTAAGGGAGGGTTAGGGGGGAGAAAGGGTTAGGAATAGTTAGTGTACTTACTGATCAGGATTTTCATTGGTGCCGGTCCTCCAGCGTCGGGATTTGAACCGCCGGCCATAGGTCATACTGATCCCTACTGTACAATTATACAACTATGCACTTATATTTGGATTCATAGGTTCCCAAACGCTGTCCTCAAGGCACCCCAACAGTTCAGGTTTTAGAGATATCCATGGTTGAGCACAGGTGGTTAAATCAAATTGACTGAGGTACTAATTAAGGGCCTGCTTCAACAAGGATCACAGTTGCTAATACACATGCAATCGGCCGATTGTTGCGTACCGGCCACTGCAATCGGGACTGCGATCACAGTGACTACGTAGACCCATCGCAGAGTGATTGATAGGAAGTGCCGTTTATGGGTGGTAACGGCGAGGTGGTTGGTGAAACGCAGGTGTGCCAATGCGTTTCAACACTGTTTTGCGGGTTTGCAAAAATTATCCACTGCGATGCCTGACGCAGCCTGAGGTATCATAGCGTGCACTGAAGTTAACATTTCTGAGTAAGGTCTGACCTTGTGCAAGTGTGCGTGAGGCTGCAATGGTGCTTGATTGTACCGATGGTTTGCAGTCCTGCTAAACATTACGGATGCGTGTAAAGTGAAGTGGACGTCCTTATGTAGTGCTGCAACAGCATAGAGATCGCAATGGATTAGCATACTATCACAGTGCAACTGCGTGCGTAATCGCAGCTGTGATTGCAATAGCAATACGTAGTGAATCAGGCCCTAAATCACCTGTGGTCAAGCATGGATATCTCTAATAGCTGAACTGTTGGGGTGCCTTGCGGAACGCGTTTGGGAACCTCTGCTTTGATTATTGATGTAGTTTGCTACAGATAAAACACACTTTTTATTGAATAATTAAGTGACCTCAACAATTTTCTTTGTTAACTGTAAGTTATTAAACACACATATTTGAATAAAAAGTTTCTCTTTACCTTTCAGGAGATTGTGTCTACTTTTGCTATCCTTGGTTCATCACTCCTATATTTTGGGTTATTATTAGTTACTGTATGAACTTTAGCAGAGACTGCAGCCTGGACTATGGGTAAGAAGACAATACATAGATCCAACATTTTGCAGCATTGACCTGTGCCGGGAAAAATGAAACCGGTTGTCTCAGAAATATGGTAGTATGTGGTAAGCAACTTTTATATTTTAATTCACTACAGCCTGTACTATATTCAGATACAAGCATGACAATTCATTTCATTCTGCTTTATGTCATTTCAAAATATTATCTTTAGTGCTTAGTTCAAGTTTAAATTCCAAAACTACATTTTATTCACTGTTTAGAACAGGAAAAGAATACATGTTACTGCCATTTGTACATAATTGCTCAGCAGTTGCATGAGATCAAACACTAGAAGTTCTGCAGTGATCAAACTTTTGTAAACAGAAACATTACTCACATTTTTTTCACCCATATTTGAATAGAAAAAAACACTATCTGCAGATTTGTATGCAATCCTATTTCATTATATCCTGGGCTTAATGCATTTATTTTTTGTAAAAGTGTCCATTTTCCCCATTCACTTGGCAGACAGCCTGAAATTTTGTATGCTCTGTATGTTAATTGCTTAACTTCCAAGTCAAGCAGAAGAATGTGTTATACAGTACTCTCTGCAGGGGCAGCTATTCTATACGTCACAGCTCCCATGCATATAAATTAGGGGTGAGCGGGTTCGGATTTCTGAAATCCGAACCCCCCCGATCCGAGTCAGGCTCGACTTTTCCCGCCTGACTCGGATCTGAAATCGAGGCAAAACGTCATCATCCCGCCTTCCGGGTCTCGCGGGTTTTGGATCCTATATAAGGTACCCGCGTCGGCGCCATTTTCTCGCTGTGGACAGTGAAGAGGGAGGGTGGGAGTTAGGGCTGGCTGGGCTGTGTAGTGTAGTGTAGTGCAGTGTAGTGTTGTGCTGTGCTGTGCTGTGCTGCGCTGTGCTGCTGTTGTCCATAGGGGCTGTGTCCACTCCTCCAAAGTCCATAGGAGCTGGCTGGACTGTGTTGTGCAGTCAGTTGTCCATAAGGGCTGTGTCCACTCCAAAGTCCTGTGCAGTGTCCAAGTCCTAAAGGGGTGCTGTAGTGTTGTCCAGGGGGTGCTCTGTCCATCAGGGGTGCTCCCCCCAAGTGCAAAAAATATATTTTTTCTGTGTTTGTGAATTGTGTGCACAGTAGCCGCACGTGCATCAACAAAGTAGTGCCAAGCGTGAGCCTGTGTCATAAGTAAAGGGCCAGCTGGCTCATTTCTTAAAGGGTGGTGTAACACACAAAGGGCACTACTCTCCAGCAAAAATTAAAAAAAAATGTCTGTGTTTGTGTGCACGTATATATCAATATAACATAAATGGAGGACCAAACTTTCTCAGATAAAAATAAAATAGGGAAAGATCAAGAACCACTTCCTCCTACTGCTGTTGCTGCTGCTGGGAGTTGTTCATCATCCCAGAGAGGAAGTAGGAACACCACTACTTTTACTAAACAATTGACCCTCCAACAGTCCCTAGCGAGGAGGATGAAGAACGACAGCAGTCATCCTGAAGCAAAACGTATAACTGAGGCCTTGACTGCTATGTTGGTGTTAGACGTGCGTCCGGTATCCGCCATTAGTGTAGTGGGATTTAGACAATTGATGGAGGTAGTGTGTCCCTGGTTCCAAATCCCATGTAGATTCCACCTGCATCCTCAAAGCAGCAGCGACAAGCGTGCGTCTGTCTGTTAAAGGGTGGTGTAACCATCAAAGTGCGCTCCACAAACAATAAAAAAATTATTCTTTTATTTTCTGTCTTTGTGAAATGTGTGGGCTGTAGCCGCACCTGCATCCTTAAAGCAGCAGCGACAAGCGTGCGTCTGTCTGTTAAAGGGTGGTGTAACCCTCAAAGTGCGCTCCACAAACAATAAAAAAATTCTTCTTTTTTTTTCTGTCTTTGTGTAATGTGTGGGCTGTAGCCACATCTGCATCCTCAAATCAGCAGCGACAAGTGTGCGTCTGTCTGTTAAAGGCTGGTGTAACCCTCAAAGTGCGCTCCAACCAAAATAAAATAATCTTCTTTTTTTATGTTTTTGTGTGTGAAATGTATGCGCAGTAGCAGCACCTGCATCCTCAAAGCAGCAGCGACAAGCATGCGTCTGTCTGTTAAAGGGTGGTGTAACCCTCAAAGTGCGCTCCACAAACAATAAAAAAATTCTTCTTTTATTTTCTGTCTTTGTGAAATGTGTGGGCTGTAGCCGCACCTGCATCCTTAAAGCAGCAGCGACAAACGTGCGTCTGTCTGTTAAAGGGTGGTGTAACCCTCAAAGTGCGCTCCACAAACAATAAAAATATTATTCTTTATTTTTCTGTCTTTGTGAATTGTGTGGGCTGTAGCCGCACCTGCATCCTCAAAGCAGCAGCGACAAGCGTGCGTCTGTCTGTTAAAGGGTGGTGTAACCCTCAAAGTGCGCTCCAACCAAAATAAAATAATCTTCTTTTTTTCTGTGTTTGTGTGTGAAATGTATGCGCAGTAGCCGCTCCTCCATCCTCAAAGCAGCAGCGACAAGCGTGCGTCTGTCTGTTAAAGGGTGGTGTAACCCTCAAAGTGTTCTAAAAAAAAAATAAAAAAAATATTCTTTTATTTTCTGTCTTTGTGAACTGTGTGGGCTGTAGCCGCACCTGCATCCTTAAAGCAGCAGCGACAAGCGTGCGTCTGTCTGTTAAAGGGTGGTGTAACCCTCAAAGTGCGCTCCACAAACAATAAAAAAATTCTTCTTTTTTTTTCTGTCTTTGTGTAATGTGTGGGCTGTAGCCGCACCTGGATCCTCAAATCAGCAGCGACAAGCGTGCGTCTGTCTGTTAATTGGTGGTGTAACCCTCAAAGTGCGCTCCAACCAAAATAAAATAATCTTCTTTTTTTCTGTGTTTGTGTGTGAAATGTATGCGCAGTAGCCGCACCTCCATCCTCAAAGCAGCAGCGACAAGCGTGCGTCTGTATGTTAAAGGGTGGTGTAACCCTCAAAGTGCGCTCAACAAACAATAAAAAAATTCTTCTTTTATTTTCTGTCTTTGTGAAATGTGTGGGCTGTAGCCGCACCTGCATCCTTAAAGCAGCAGCGACAAGCGTGCGTCTGTCTGTTAAAGGGTGGTGTAACCCTCAAAGTGCGCTCCACAAACAATAAAAAAATTCTTCTTTTTTTTTCTGTCTTTGTGAATTGTGTGGGCTGTAGCCGCACCTGCATCCTCAAAGCAGCAGTGACAAGCGTGCGTCTGTCTGTTAAAGGGTGGTGTAACCCTCAAAGTGTGCTCCAACCAAAATAATATAATCTTTTTTTCTGTGTTTGTGTGTGAAATGTATGCGCAGTAGCCGCTCCTGCATCCTCAAAGCAGCAGCGACAAGCATGCGTCTGTCTGTTAAAGGGTGGTGTAACCCTCAAATTGCGCTCCACAAAAAATAAAAAATTCTTCTTTTTTAGTGTCTTTGTGAATTGGGTGGGCTGTAGCCGCACCTGCATCCTCAAAGCAGCAGCGACAAGCGTGCGTCTGTCTGTTAAAGGGTGGTGTAACCCTCAAAGTGCACTCCACAAACAATAAAAAAATTATTATTTTTTTTTCTGTCTTTGTGAATTGTGTGGGCTGTAGCCGCACCTGCATCCTCAAAGCAGCAGCGACAAGCGTGCGTCTGTCTGTCAAAGGGTGGAGTAACCCCCAAAGTGCGCTCCACAAAAAATAAAAAATTCTTCTTTTTTTTCTGTCTTTGTGAAATGTGTGGGCTGTAGCCGCACCTGCATCCTCAAAGCAGCAGCGAGAAGCGTGCATCTGTCTGTTAAAGGATTACATCGGTGACAGCATCCAAGTAGGCATGTCACACAGTCCGTACATGTACTGGCAGGAAAAAGAGGCAATTTGGAGGCCCCTGTACAAACTGGCTCTATTTTACCTGAGTTGCCCACCCTCCAGTGTGCACTCCGAAAGAGTGTTTAGTGCAGCCGGGAACCTTGTCAGCAAAAGGCGTAGGAGGTTGCTTCCACAAAATGTGGAGAAGATGATGTTCATAAAAATTAATTATCAACTCTTCCAGAGAGACCAGCCTACAGAACGTACAGAGGGACCTGTGGTGGTGGATTCCAGTGGGGACGAATTAATACTCTGTGAGGATGAGGATGTACACAACACTGAAGAGGTTGAGGAATCGGTGAATGAGGAGGATGAGGATGACATCTTGCCTCCGTAGAGCCAATTTGTGCTGGGCCAGATTCATTGCCAGCTTGTTTTGTGGGGGCCCAAACGAACCAATAATTTCAGCCACAGTCATGTGGCAGACCCTGGCGCTGAAATGATTGGTTTGTTAAAGTGTGCATGTCCTGTTTATACAACATAAGGGTGGGTGGGAGGGCCCAAGGACAATTCCATCTTGCACCTCTTTTTTTTCTTTGCATTACGTACTGTTTGGGGCCTAGTTTTTCAAACTGCCATCCTGTCTGCCACTACAGTGTCACTCCTAGATGGGCCACGTGTTTGTGCCGCCCACTCGTGTCGCTTAGCATAGTCATCCATCTACCTCGGTGCAACCTTTTGGACATAAAAACACTTTTGTGTGTGAGGTGTTCAGAATAGACTGGAAATGAGTGAAATTAAGGTTTTTGAGGTTAATAATGGCATAGGAGCAGAAAAATCAACACATTCTGTGATTTTAGCTGTTTTTATGCTTTTTTAAAAAAAAATACAGATCCAAAACACAAAACCCAGAACCCAAAACACCGAAGGGTGGTTTTGGCAAAACCAATCCAGATCCAAAACACGACGAAAGATCCAGATCCAAAACCAAAACACAAAACACGAAAAGTGGCCGGTGCACACCCCTAATATAAATATATGGTGTGTGCCTCTTTCCACCTGGATGTAGCAGAGAGATAGACATATTTTGTATTTTATATGCATAGATAACAAGGCATTGTGGGGCGGGATGCATCAAAGAGAAAAATACGGGTTTGACCTCATTTCTCATATGCACTAAGCCCCAGAGTGCAATGTATCTTGGAGCTTGGTTACGGTGGGTAATAACACCATCTTCCTGATGGCGTTAGCCAGAGAAGCCTATGGGCTTCTTTCTGCAGAGTGCTGTGAGAGGGATCCATTCGGATCCCTCCCAGCACCCCCCTGCGGCACGGAAGGAAGCCCCTCCACCCCAAAGGGCCGCTTTTACCGACAGAGCGGTCCTTTGCAGGGATCGTCATGCTTCCCGCCCTATATAATGTATGGGATGTTGTAAATGATAAGGATATTAGATGTTAATGAAGTGTTTCTTCACCATATAAAAGCAAATGCCCTAAGCCACGGAACTGCAAGTGACTTTTAGGGGTATATTTACTAGAGATGTGCGCCGACCCCCGTGTTTTGGTATTGGATCTGTATCTCCTTCAAGGTTTTGGATCTGGATTTGGTTTTGCAAACCACCCTCAAGTGTTTTGGTTTTGGCTTTGGATATGGATTTTTTAAATTAAAAAAATAGATAAAAAGTTTTAAAAACAGCTAAAATCATGTAATTTATGCAATCCAAAACCCGAAATTCGGATTTAAAATCTGAATTCTGAACCGCAAAAGGATCAGAACTGCGACTCGGATTTACCCGGATTCATGAAATTCAGGTGGATTCGGATTTCTGGAGAACAGAACCACACATCTATAATATTTACTAAAGTGAGACTTTTTAGAAGTGGAGATGTTGCCCATAGGAACCAATTAGATTCTACTTAACCTTTATCTAGCACCTTCTAGAAGATAATTAGCTAGAATCTGATTGGTTACTATGGGCAACATCTCATCTTCTAAAACCTGCACTTCAGTAAATGTACCCCTTAATTTTTGTAATTATAGGAATCACCTTATAATGCACATGTTTTAAGTTTACAAAATGTTCCTAACACAAAGGGCCTGATTCTGAACACAAAATGCTAAATTTATTTTCCATAAGATAAGTTTTTTTTTATTTTAAAGTTTTTTTTGAGTGCATTCTTTTCTAAATACTATATATATTTTATTTATATATACACACAGTGCATCCGGAAAGCATTCACAGTGCGTCAATTTTTCCGCATTTTGTTATGTTACAGCCTTATTCCAAAATAAAATAAATAAATTTTTCTCCTCAAAATTTTACAAACAATACCCCATAATGGCAACATGTAAAAAGTTTTTCTGAGATTTTTCCAAAATGTAATAAATAAAAAAAAAACCTAAGAAATCACATGCACATAAGTATTCACAGCCTTTGCGCAATACTTTGTAGATGCACCTATGGCAACAATTACAGCCTCAAGTCTATTTGAATATGATGCCACAAGCTTGGCACACCTATCTTTGGGCAGTTTCGCCCATGCCTCTTTGCAGCACCTATCAGGTTGGATGGGAAGCGTCGGTGTACAGCCATTTTCAGATCTCTCCAGATATATTCAATCAGATTCAAGTCTGGGCTCTGGCTGGGCCACTCAAGGACATTCACAGAGTTGTCCTGAAGCCACTCTTTTGATATATTGGCTGTGTGCTAAGGGTCGTCCAGCTGAAAGATTAACTGTCGCCCCAGTCTAAGGTCAAGAGCGCTCTGGAACTCGATTTCATCTAGGATGTCTCTGTACATTGCTGCATTCATCTGTCCCTCTATCCTGACTAGTCCCCCAGTTCCTGCTGCTGAAAAACATCCCCACAGCATGATGCTGTCACCACCATGCTTCACTGTAGGGATGGTATTGGCCTGATGATGAGTGGTGCCTGGTTTTCTCCAAACAAAATGCCTGGCATTCATGCCAAAGAGTTCAATCTTTGTCTCTCATGCTCTGGGAGTCCTTCAGGTGCATTTTGGCAAACTCCAGTTGTGCTGCCATGTGCTTTTTACTAAGGAGTGGCTTCCGTCTGGCCACTCTACCACATAGGCCTGATTGGTGGATTGCTGCAGAGATGGTTGTCCTTCTGAAAGGTTCTTGTCTCTCCACAGAGGAATACTGTAGCTCTGATAGAGTGACCATCGGGTTCTTGGTCACCTCCCTGACTAGGGCCCTTCTCCCCCAATCACACAGTTTAGATGGACAGCCAACTCTAGGAAGAGTCCTGGTGGTTCCGAACTTCTTCCATTTATGGATGAATGAGGCCACTGTGCTCATTGGGATCTTCAAAGCAGCAGATATTTTTCTGTACCCTTCCCCAGATTTGTGCCTCGAGACAATCCTGTCTTGTAGGTCTACAGACAATTCCTTGGATTTCATGCTTGGTTTGTGCTCTGACATGCCCTGTTAAGTGTGGGACCATATATAGACAGGTGTATGCCTTTCCAAATTATGTCCAATCAAACTGAATTTACCACATGTGGACTCCAATTAAGCTGTAGGAACATCTCAAGGATGATCAGTGGAAACAGGATGCACCTGACATCAATTTTGAGCTTCATGGCAAAGGCCGTGAATACTTATGTACATGTGATTTCTTAGTGTTTTTTTTTTTTATTAAATTTGCAAAAATGTAGAAAAAACATTTTACAAGTTGTCATTATTTGAGGACAAAAATGAATTTATTCCATTTTGAAATATGGCTGTAACATAACAAAATGTAGAAAAAGTGACGCGCTGTGAATACTTTCCAGATGCACTGCTTCCAACCACGATCTCAAATGCAAGCCACGCCCCGCAAAGGATAGACCTTTTTTTAAAAGACTTTTATCAGGGCTAGACAATACAACTTTTGACAGATGAAATATGGCATGATTATTGGATATTAAACGTGTTTCTGGGCCTGAAACATTGCTCTTTTTTTGTAAGGAGCCTTTTACCCCTCTCTGCCCTCATCTTCTCTGTATCTGTTTTTGAAAGCCATGGGGGAAAAATAAACGTTTGATCCCTTGCTGTTGATGGATTAAAAGAAGAAGACCCCATAGTAATTAGTTTGAGGAGTAGGAGAATATTAATATCCCTGGCAAAGATTCCAAAGCTTGGAATCTATTGGTAATTCTGGGTGGATAATTGGACCTAATTGCTCTAGGATTCCATGCTTTATCTCTACTAACTTTCTGCCATTGTGGAGGATTTTGCTTTAATTGTGGTCTAAATTTAACTCTATCATTCCTGATAGGAATCTCCTGTTGTTTCACTCTCCAGGGTGGAACTAAAGTTTGTTTCCACTGGCTATTAATGGGTCTCTTTTATTGTTTTATGAAATTAGACCAGTTTCTAATGCCCCTTTAACACCAGAGCAAAACCCTGGGCTTTTGTTGGGTCTACCCGGGTCGCAGCTCTGTGTAAAAGGGTCCCTGAAAAATAACCTGGGTCAACTGGATATGGAGGTCAGTAAAGATATAGCGTGTGCAGCACGCACTATATCATCCTCCCGATCTGACTGTTGCAGGAGTGTTTAAAGGGAATCCGGTCAATATCCCGGCAAAGGGGATACCAAAGTTTAGTAGCAGGGTTAGTGGGAGGGTTAGGATTAGGGGTTAGGCACTAGGGGGAGGGTTAGGGTTAGGCACTAGGGGGGAGGGTTAGGTTTAGGGTGCAGGGAAGGGGAGGTTAGGTTTAGGCACTAGGGGGGAGGTTAGGTTTAGGCATTGGAGAGGGAGGGTTAGGGGTAGGAGAAGGGGTAGGGTGCCTACCGACAGGTGTCGTTATCCTAACCCTATCAGGATGCCTATTGGCTGATCAGCCCGATAACTTAATAGAGTGTATTCGTTTAACTACTTTTATTATTTGCAAGGTACAGTATCCTGTCTTAAGAGACCTTTTTTCCCATGTTTAATATTAGCAAAATATAAAAACCCACATAGGTAGCGGCACTTTTAGCATATTTTCACAATGTTATCTAAATAAAATTTTTGATATGGAAAAGCAAACTGTAGTATCTTGTAAGATATATCATCATCATATCAATAATTGTACTATCTGCAGTAATTGCCCACCCCTGGGGGCTTATTATTATCAATAGGTATCATGGTATTTCTTCAGATGTCTCTATCCACCATCTTGTTTACCGCCGTATAATCCACACAGTGTGGTATTATACTAAATTATGCTAATGTGTAAACCTTTCTAACTAGTCATCAGAATGGGAGGGAGCAATTCTGAGGAGGTTCTAATAACAAAAAGCATAGGGGGGACCGCAACGCAGCTTTCTCCAAGTTTTGTATTCTCACATCTGGGTAGATACAGTAAGCTTCTTTGTGTAACTAGTGCTGTCACTTCCAGTGTGGATCATATGTGACCATTCAGCAGTGGTTTCCTACAGTCAGTGCTGTCTCTGGTTATTTATCACATTTCCTGTTGTGTTATAAGGTATCTTCTTTATACTGTATAATTGTGTGCATGAGATTCAATTATTAAAAGAGGGTCAACCTAGGCTAGTGTACATCTATATACATCTATAAGTCTCAAGATACAGTAGCTGATTCTCTTAGAGTAGTTAGGATATGTCAGGAATCTCTAGTCTTAAATATATAATGGACCACCCTTTAATTAGGTTTGCATACTGTCCCCATTGTGATCAGAATTCAAAATATATCATCCTAATTAATAATAATCCGGTTAGAAACTAGATAGTTTAAATGTCACTGCCTTGGAGTATAAATTGTGAATATGTAATAATGTTGTCTATTGTCAACCGAGTGGTATATTCATGAATTATATATTGCATGTACAGTTATATTATATAAAATATGTATGACATATGTATAGTACTGAAGTTTATGAAAATTGGATTAAATATATGTGTCTTGACTTTAATGTAGCTATATACCTATACAGTTCATAAATAATTCATATAAACAGTTTCATTTTAAGAAATTAAATGCCCAGAAAAATACCCCCCATTACAGGGGTCCACAGGAAAATGCCACCCATTACAGTGGTCAACAGTAGGACACCCCAATAACAGAGGTCAACAAGAGAATGCCCTTATAACAAGTTTCCACAGGAGAATGAACCCCATTACTGGGGTCCAAAGGAGAATGTTCCCTTTTCAGTGGTCCAAATAAGAATGCCCCCATTAGAGGTCTGAAGGAGAACGCTCCCATTAGAGGTGTCCACAGGGCCATCTCCTCGTCTACTAGAACCCTGTGCTAAAATAGAGGAAGCAAAAATGAACACACTTTTAGTACAGTACAGTAGATATAATTTTATGCCCCAAAGTAGAGCCCCAGGCCACAATATGCTTTGCAGTAAGGCCCTAGTTCTTAATATGCCCCCATGATAGTGCTCCATTTGCCCCTAGCCCAACAGCAGTGCCCCACTTAATAATATGCCCCCCCGTAGAAACCCAGTTAATAATATGCCCCCCTGTAGCAACCCATTTAATAATATGCCCCATATACTAGTGCTCCATATCCCATCATCCCAACTTTAGTGCGCTGCCTAATACCATGACCCTATAGTAGTGCCCCATAGTTAGTTGTGCAATGTATGCCCTTATTATAGTGCACAATATTACTCCACAGTAGTGCTCAATATGCCCCACATTGTAATGTCCCATAAGTGCCCACAGAAGTGCTCCCTATGTCGCAACACTAATGCCCTATATGCGCCCACAGTCAGTAGTACCCTCTATGTTATTGCCCCCCACAGTGCTTAATTATCCACCAGTCATACATAATAAGCATCACATCATGAGTCCCACAGCCAAAACCAAAATGACAAACACAGACATGCCAGATTTGCTGATATTTTTCTTCTGATATATATCAAGAGCAAGATTGATTTTGGCTAACATGCTATATCGCTGCTGGAACATTATAAAGCAAAGCTTATACCAAGAGGATTCAGGATTTCTAATATCCCATCAATCAGTTGTCTAAACTTTGATTTTTGCAGGAACTGGACCTCTGTTTAAAATCAGTTTTCCATGGACCTCATGCTCCTGGTGATAGAGGAGTCTAACAATGAGGTGAGGAAACCAGAGCAGAAATTTCAAGCGCAGAGACACAAATGTCTGCCACAAACATAACTGATTATTTCCAAGGCATGTAGTTAGCATCCCGGAGGTCAGATGCTGGCACTCAGAATACCGACACCAGAATCCCGACAGCAATTGGAATCCCGGGGCCAGAATCCCGTCCGCCGGCATCCCGACAGTATCTATTAGGGTTAGGGGGAGGGTCAGGTTTAGAGTTAGGCACTAGGGGGAGAGTTAGGGTTAGGCTATGGTGGGGTGGGAGGGTTAGGCTGCAAGAGGGGAGGGTTAGAGTTAGGCTGCTGGGGGGAAGTTTAGGCTGTAGAGAGGTAGTTTTATGATTAAGGGGAGGTTAGGGGGTTAGGGATAGGGTACTCACTTAATTGTTTCGGGATTCTGACTGTCAGGATGCCACTGTCGGTATTGTGACTGCTGGCATCCCAAATGTCGGGATCCCGTACCCAACCCATCTCCAAGACTGGCAGAATAACAACATTCTCAATGAAAAATTAGAAACAAACTACGGTATTTGCTTTCATAAAAGACGAGTTTTACAAAGTCAGACAAGATTATACCATTATACAGAGCACTATTCATATGTGCCTCTTAGATTAGAGAAGCCTGTTGGATTTTCAAGCTGAACTCCTTGAATACAAGAGGACTTAATAAACCACAATACTTTTCACCGATCCTTTCATTGTGAGTGTGATTTGTATAAAAATTACTTGGATATAATATCATTTGCTGATTTCTCTTTTGCCATGCAAACATGAGAAAATGTGTTATGTTTATTTTCATTCTCTGGGTATTATTCATTATGTTCATTATTGGGGTCCAAACGGACCCCGATAATTAACATTATTACTCGCCACGAGCACTGGAGCAATTCATCATTGCTTCAATGTGGAGACAGCTGATCCGAGTTTTTTCACTGCTCCAAGAAACTAGTGCACAATCGTGACCTGCAGGTCAAGCATGCACACAAAAATCCCGGCGTTCAGCGGAAGGATCTGGACAGGGGCTGAGGGATCCGAAAAAGGATCCTTCACAACCTGTCCCGTAGCGAGGAGCGGGTTGTGGGAGCATTCGCCATCTGAGCCTAACCCTAACCCTCCCGGGGGGTGCCTAACCCTAAGTCCCCCCCGGGTGTCCTAAACCTAACCCTCCCCCCCGCGGCTGTCCGCTCACGGTGCCCGGCATCCCTTCGATCGGAATGCCGGGCACCAGTCTCCCGGCGTCAGGGAAATGTCAGGCGTCTACATTTAGACGCCTGGCATTTCATCCTTCGTCATTCGGGAAGCCGGCTGCCGGTATTAAGGCAGCCGGCTTCCCAATTGTATACCAGTATATCTGCTAGCTGAGACAGGTAGTTTATTTCAAAATGTTGCAACATTTGTATCCTTATGGTTAAATACACTACTGCAATTATCTCTGACTATGCAAATGTATTCACTATCTTTAATCACACATATATATATATATATATATATATATAATCAAATGTCCTGACTGACTCACTGACTGACTGATTCAGTGACTCAACAACGCCCAGCCCAAACCCCTGTACCTAGAAATAAGAAAATCGGAGGGTATATTCCTTCCATGACGTAGGTGCCCACTAAAAAGGGATTTTTTGAAATTCGACTTCTAAGGGGATGAAAAGGGCTCAAATGTTTCCTCCCCCTGTGTCATGTCCTGCCTGACTCATCATGGCTGTAGCACAGTTCAGAATTCAAACACCAACTGTCATCCCAAGTCCTGCCAAGCATCACTTACAACAGCAGTGAGAGAGTAATGTGTTATTACAAAGGTATGGGAGGGGAATGTGTTTCTACAAAGGTATGGGAGGGGAATGTGTTACTACACAGGTATGGAAGAGGAATGTCAAACGTTTTACTATGGGGTGAGAGAAGGGAATGTGTTACAACACGAGGGAGGGGAAGGCATTACTACAGGGATGAACAAAGGTAATGTGCTACTGGAGCAGTAATGGAGGGAAGTAAGTTACTACAGGTTTGAGTGATGTTAATGTTACTACAGGTGTGAAGGAGGGAAATGTGTTATGTTAGTACACAGGTGAGGGAGGGTGATGTCTTACTATAGCAACGAGGGAGGGGATGTATTAAGGATTAATGTGTTATTGGAGTAATGAGATGAAAATGGAAACAGTAAATATCTAAGGTTTACCGGGTCTATCCGGGTGATCAGCTAGTGTATTACATATTCGCTTGATGTTTAGGCTAGGTTATGTTTTTTTTAAATTGTGTTTAAATATGACATCATCATCATCATCATCATTTCTCACCCTATAAACCAAGGGAGGCCAGACATTTGGAGTCGGTGATCTACTCCAAATATTTCAAATCTTTTGTGATCTACCAAGCAGGGACAATGGGCCTGATTCACTACGGATCGCAATACTGCGTACCAAAGCAGTTCAACTGCAATAACAAGCGAATCCACTGCAATCACAATGGAAACTCAGCACTACAAAAGGATGCCCACTTTACCATACGCACATCCATAATACTTAGCAGAATAGCAAAACCATCTGTACAATCGAGTACCAAAAGGACCCATACACACACTCGCACAAGCCCTGATCTTACTCAGAAATTGGTAACAGCCACGCACGCTATGAGACCTCAGGCATCGCCGTGGCTAATTTATGCAAGCCCCTGAAAACAGCGTGCGAATGCACTGGCATGCCTGTGTTTCCCCAACCACCCCCAGTCACCACCCCCAAATGGTGCTTCCTGTCAATCACTCTGCAATGGGTCTGAGTAGCCTCTGTGATAGCAGTCCCGATTGCAATGGCGGGCTCGTGCACGCATACTGCAATGCGCATACATGTGCAGAATGCAACAATCGGCCAATTGCGTGCATATTAGTAACAGCAATCCAAGCTGAATCAGGCCCATTGTTTGATAGAGGGCATGACATACCAAAAAGGGACATGGCTGCGCGGTAAAGGGCATGTCCCACCAAAAATCACACATTGGCCCCCACAGAAAAAAAAATGGTTCCCACAGAAAATAATTACACATATATTAATTACCCCCAAACAGAAGACTGATGTGACCTGCCATGGGCGGCACCAGCAGTAAAGCAGCAGCCTAGGTGCAGATTCGATCAGTCCAGGGTCACGAAGGCAACCTCACTGCACCCCAATTGGGATGGTGCCCTCGAGCTGGCCCTGCCCCAGTGTCCCTCCTTAATAAGGCTTTCTGGCACTGGCTCAATGGCGGCTGTTACACGTGGCAGCCTCAACCAATAAGAATCAACAGATTCTTATTGGGTGTTGCATTCACCGTGACAGCCGACAGAAGGCCCGATTCAGTACGGATTGCAACTGCGATAGTGGCTGTGATTACGCACTCAGTCTCACTGTAATGATATGCTAATCCAGAGTAGGGGTGAGCGGGTTTGGATTTCTGAAATCCGAACCCCCCCGAGCCCCCCCGATCCGAGGCCGATCCGAGTCAGGCTCGACTTTTCATGCTTGACTCGGATCTGAAATCGAGGCAAAACGTCATCTTCCCGCCTTCCGGGTCTCGCAGGTTTTGGATCCTATATATGGTACCCGCGTCGGCGCCATTTTCTCACTCGGCTGTGGACAGTGAAGAGGGAGGGTGGGAGTTAGGGCTGGCTGGGCTGTGTAGTGTAGTGTAGTGCAGTGTAGTGTTGTGCTGTGCTGCTGTTGTCCATAGGGGCTGTGTCCACTCCTCCAAAGTCCATAGGGGCTGGCTGGACTGTGTTGCGCAGTCAGTTGTCCATAGGGGCTGTGTCCACTCCAAAGTCCTGTGCAGTGTCCCAGTCCTAAAGGGGTGCTGTAGTGTTGTCCAGGGGTTGCTCTGTCCATCAGGGGTGCTCCCCCTAAGTGCAAAAAAAATAATTTCTGTGATTGTGAATTGTGTGCACAGTAGCCGCACGTGCATCAACAAAGTAGTGCCAAGCGTGTGCCTGTGTCATAAGTAAAGGGCCGGCTGGCTTGATCGTTAAAGGGTGCTGTAACCCCCAAAGTACACTCCAAACAAAATAAAAAATATTTTATGTGTTTGTGAATTGTGTACACTGTGGCTGCACATGCATCAACAAAGGAGCAGCGCCAAGCATGCGCCTGTGTCCCATTAGTAAAGGGCTGGCTGGCTTGTCCATTAAAAGGTGCTGTAACCCCCAAAGTACACTCCAAACAAAATAAAAAAATATTTTCTGTGTTTGTGAATTGTGTGCACTGTGGCTGCACGTGCATCAACAAAGGAGCAGCGCCAAGCGTGCGCCTGTGTCCCATAAGTAAAGGACCAGCTGGCTTGTCCGTTAAAGGGTGCTGTAACCCCCAAAGTACACTCCAAACAAAAAAATTAATATTTTCTGTGTTTGTGAATTGTGTGCACTGTGGCTGCACGTGCATCAACAAAGGAGCAGCGCCAAGCGTGTGCCTGTGTCCCATAAGTAAAAGGCCGGCTGGCTTGTCCGTTAAAGGGTGCTGTAACCCCCAAAGTACACTCCAAACAAAATAAAAAAACATTTTCTGTGTTTGTGAATTGTGTGCACTGTGGCTGCACGTGCATCAACAAAGGAGCAGCACCAAGCGTGCGCCTGTGTCCCATAAGTAAAGGGCCGGATGGCTTGTCCATTAAAGGGTGCTGTAACCCACAAAGTACACTCCAAACAAAATAAAAAAATATTTTCTGTGTTTGTGAATTGTGTGCACTGTGGCTGCACGTGCGTCAACAAAGGAGCAGCGCCAAGCGTGCGCCTGTGTCCCATAAGTAAAGGGCCGGCTGGCTCATTTCTTAAAGGGTGGTGTAACCCACAAAGTGCACTAGTCTCCAACAAAAATAAAAAATTATTTTCTGTGTTTGTGTGCGCCTACCAAACTTTCTCCGATAAAAATAAAATAGGGAAAGATCAAGAACCACTTCCTCCTAGTGCTGAAGCTGCTGCCATTAGTCATGACATAGACGATAACATGCCATCAACGTCGTCTGCCAAGGCCGATGCCCAATGTCATAGTAGAGGGCATATACAATCCCAAATGACAAAGTTCAGGAAAATTACCTTTAAAAAAACATTTAAATCATCTGAAGAGAAACGTAAACTTGCCAATATGCCATTTACGACACGGAGTGGCAAGGAACGGCTAATGTCTTTCCCTATGTTCGTGACTAGTGGTTCAGCTTCACATGACGATGGAAGCCCTCCTCCTTCCACCATATGCACGCCCCCTGCAAGTGCTGAAAGGAGCACCCACAGTCCACTTGCTGATATGCAAATTGAAAATGTCACTGGTGAAGTACAACAGGATGAGGATACTGGTGTAGCTGGCGCTGAGGAGGAAGTTGGCGAGGAGGATTCTGATGGTGATGTGGTTTGTTTAAATCAGGCTCCGGGGGAGACAGTTGTTGAACATGGGATGAAAAAGCCCATCACGGTCATGCCTGGGCAGAAGACCAAACATTCCACCTCTTTGGTCTGGCAATATTTCTATCCAAATCCGGACAACAACAGTCTTGCCATATGTACCATATGTAAAGGTGAAATAAGTAGGGGTAGGGACGTTAACCACCTAGGAACATCCTCCCTTATACGTCACCTGCAGCGCATTC
The DNA here is from genome assembly GCA_031769625.1 of Taudactylus pleione. Taxonomy (NCBI): domain Eukaryota; kingdom Metazoa; phylum Chordata; class Amphibia; order Anura; family Myobatrachidae; genus Taudactylus; species Taudactylus pleione. Next base: position 4,010,839 of record JAUIMM010000104.1, on the reverse strand, counting down.
ATAAAAAGTTACTGTCAATTTCAGAAACTTTGGGTAAGACCGTAAGCAGTCCAGGGACACCTAAATCCATTTTTCCTGTTTTATCCAAGGAATCGGTGGATGAGGAGGATGAGGATGACAACTTGCCTCCGTAGAGCCAGTTTGTGCAGGGACACATTAATTGCCAGCTAGTTTTGTGTGGGCCCAAACGAACCAATCATTTCAGCCACAGTCATGTGGCAGACCCTGGCACTAAAATGATTGGTTTGTTAAAGTGTGCATGTCCTGTTTATACAACATAAGGGTGGGTGGGAGGGCCCAAGGACAATTCGATCTTTCACCTCTTTTTTTTCTTTGCAGTATGTACAGTTTGGGGCCTAGTTTTTCAAACTGCCATCCTGTCTGCCACTGCAGTGTCACTCCTAGATGGGCCACGTGTTTGTGCTGCCCACTCATGTCACTTAGCATAGTCATCCAGCTACCTCGGTGCAACCTCTTGGCCATAAAAACAATATTGTGAGGTGTGAGGTGTTCAGAATAGACTGGAAATGAGTGGAAATGAAGGTTATTGAGGTTAATAATTGCATAGGAGCAGAAAAACCCACAAATTCTGTGATTTTAGCTGTTTTTATGCTTTTTTTCAAAAATAATACAGATCCAAAACACAAAACCCAGAACCCAAAACACGGAAGGGTGGTTTTGGCAAAACCAATCCAGATCCAAAACAGGAAGAAAGATCCAGATCCAAAACCAAAACACAAAACACGAAAAGTGGCCGGTGCACACCCCTAATCCAGAGTAATCACTGTGCCATCTCCAGGGCCGGATTAAGGGGGGGGGGTGACAGGGGCGGTCATCCATGGGCCCCCACACATGGAGGGGCCCCCACTAGCAGCGGTGCACTGTCTGCGCCTGCCGCTAGTGTCCAGTCCGCTAGTGTAGTGTAGACCGCGCAGTGAGTGCGGCCACACTACACAGTGACATACACACAGCCGCCACCGGCAGCTGTGTGTATGTTACAGCAGCCGATGAGAGTCAGACAGACTCTCATTTGCTGCTGCACAACGGAAGGGAGCTGACTCCCCCCGCAGCTGGTGATGATGGGAGAGACGTCATGACGCTGACGTCTCTCCCAACTGTGCAACAGAAGAGCCGGGACTTGCATCAGGACTGGGGATTCAGGTAAGCTTTTTTTTTTTTTTAAACCTCCCATCATCTGAGGATTGACCAGTGCGTGAATCATTGACAATAAAACATACTCAATTGAAATAAAGACACAGAGACTTGTATTTGGCAGAATTGTTAGCTATTTTATTTAATTAACAGATAATGAATTAATTACTAAAATGAATTAAATTAATTTAAATATGGTGGCAAAGAAAGAACGGCTAACAACAGCCCATGCCTAACACTATAAACACTCCAACCACAACACATACACTCAAGCCTTCTACCTTGACTACCCACCCGGAAAGGTGATGATGCTGCCCCCGGCGGGGTGGTCCAGCAGACTTTAACAGTCAATAAAGGTGAACGAAACAAAAAGTAAACCAATATTCACAGTGCTAATAGGTAACCTGCCGTTCTTTCCCGCTAAAAGCAAGGTTCTGCTAAAAGAAACCTTGCACCGCCACCATAGAACTAACGCACAGAGGGCCTGTTTCAGACCCTGATGTTGGGTCAGTGCGCATTTGCATGATGAACTCGGCTCTGTCGTGCGCATGCACGAGACCCGGATAGCGACAGGCAAGCAGTCGTTATGGGTCTCGCTACAAAGGGGGCTTGCTGTGACTCACCATCGACAGAGGTGCCGGGGGCATGGCTGGCCAGACGGAGGCGTTCCCATGGGAAGGCCTACAGTCTGGGGCTGGCCCCACTGACATCACAAGTGATGTCAGTGGGAGTGATTTGGGCTCTGACAGAACCAAAAGCACTCCAGGGCTTGCGGAACACAAGGGTCTCGTCGCAAGCAAGATGGTCGCGATGGTTTTGGTTACCCACAGCTATGCGAGTGGTCAGGAGGCCGCTCTAAAAAAAGAGAGGGAGGGCACTGATTCAGAGAGAGCACTCTGAAAGAGTGTCCGGCTCTGAATCAGGCCCAGAAACCACAAACTCAAACAGATCCTCAAGAAAAACAACCAAATCTTCCTTAGCTAAGTGTACCCCGTCAGACCAAAAAAGGTAAGTATACCTACATTTAATTCTAGGATGTCTGACCACCGCCACGCCATTTCTCAACACATATTTTGAAACAGCCAAGTTCACTTTTTTCCGAGCTTCATCAATAGCTCTGCCGTCAACCACACCACGCCAAAACAATCTAGGGACCATGAAAGACCAGACTATTTTGCAAGATGGCCAAGCCATCATAATCTTACCCAAATCATCCACCACCGCATGCCTTAACTCCAGAGATGTCCTCTTGCCCAGATTATTCCCGCCTAGATGTATCACCAACACTCTCGGTAAGCCATACCGCTGAACCTGCTGCAAGAGTTTTGGCTTAAGGCTCTCCCACAACATACCTCTGATCCCTAGCCATCTAACTCCACTAGATACCGGAAACAACAGCGCCTCCTGCGCGGTCATGAACTGAGCTGCCCAAAAAACAAATGAATGGCCAACTATCCATACAGTACAATCATCACTAGCCATTCCTATAAATGAGGGAAAAACAAAGAAAAGATTCAAGCTATTGTAAAAATCTTAGCATGTTTAATAATGTATATCTAACGGGGAACATATTAGTGAGGATCTGCCATAAAGAAAAATTTTGTTCTGAATCTTTAAAGATCAAAGCTTCTGTGCCAATCTGAAGCGACATGAAGACACAAGAGGATAGGTTAGAACAATAAAAAGGCAGGGGGGGGGGGGTTAGGGATAACATAAATGAACTAGACCGGAGAGAAAACGTAAAACCTTCTGAGGGACATATAATTATCATAGTGAATCAAATAGCCGAATTAAGTCCATCGGATCAGGTAAAAACAATCGGCAAAACTCTCCGGATTCCCACTGAAATCAATGGCGAGTAGCTAATCCCCAAGTAGGAAAGACAGGGTAAGAACAGACAAGACCAGGACCAATGACACTTCGTAAACACATAACAAACCACAGTGGCGGAACTCCCGGAGACAATGGAGTCATTTGCCGCCGGGCGTCAGCCCTGAAGGGGGCACCTGACTCCATTGTCCCCGGGAGCTGCATGGAGAAGGAGCGCCGCTAATCAGTGCACCACCTCCATTGGCGTAACTACGGAGGGTGCAAGGGGTGCGGTCGCACCCCTGCACCCTCCATTTGCCGGGCGCCCGCTGAGTGTGCTACCAGAGGGCGCCCGGCTCCTATCCTCCTGGCGGTAGCCGGAGGACGGAGCTCCCTCCGTCTTCCGGGTCCCGCAGTGTACTATGGGAGTGACGTCATAACGTCACTCCCATAGTGCCGAGGAGCGAACGCCTGGGATGGACCTCAGGAGAGAGCTCCGTCTTCCGGGTCCCGCTGTGCACTATGGGAGTGACGTAATGACTACTGGGGGCAACTACAGGGTGCTCACTACTGGGGCAACTACAGGGGCCTCACTACAGGGGCCTCACTACTGGGGGCAACTACAGGGGCCTCACTACTGGGGGCAACTACAGGGTGCTCACTACTGGGGCAACTACAGGGGCCTCACTACTGGGGGCAACAACAGGGGCCTCACTACTGGGGGCAACTACATGGGGCCTCACTACTGGGGGCTCACTACTGGGGGCTCACTACTGGGGGCAACTACAAGGGGCCTCACTACTGGGGGCAACTACCGGGGGTTCACTACTGGATGTACTGCATAAGGGGACCATTACTGGGGAGCACTACATAGGCGGACCACTACTGGGGGCATTATAGAAAAGGAACTGCATAAGGGGGGCGGCGGCAGCTGGGGCTGGCATAGGTGCTGGGGGGTGGTACATTTTAGTTTGGGGGGGGGCACCAACATTTATCTTGCCTCAGGGCACCTGGGATGAAGTTACGCCACTGACAAACCATAAGTATCATGCATGCCCGACATTAAACCTCAACGATTTGGCCGAATGTAACGCTTATAACTGGCTGATTTCCACCTGCCCAGAGCCTGAATCTCTGACTCGGGAAATCCCGCAGCGGCGTCAGCACCGATTCGAAATGAATGCGTGCCAAACTCCCCTGGTGAGAGGCCCACGCTGCAAAGACATCGCCGCAGCATCCAGCTAAACTGAAATTTTGTCAGTGGAAGCCCATCGCAATGCCCCCGCTGAAGGTCTAACCGATGCATAACGAGTGGCCAAGCTGACCGGACAAATTCAACCATCCGCCGAGGGGACCAATGTTATCCAGCGACCCCTGCCTAGCTGTTCAGTCTTAGAACGACGCAGTCTGCACAGCAATGACCTCTCACCCACCTTCACTTCCGAACAAAGCATAGTTGAATCCCTCCACTTGGAGGGAGCAACTAATTCTGACACTCGGAATGCACCATGAAAAGCCATGGAGAAAGCTAACTCAAACAAAAGCCTTTTGAAACCAGAAACCGCCACTGCTCCTAGGATGGACGGTAACAAGGAAATGCCTATGGGCCGTCTTTTATCGGGGGTCACCGGTTCAGCGCGCACCCAACCTTTCAAGGTCTTTGTGATTACAAAACTCCTTGTAAGGTCAGGGATTCCCTTCAATTTGGAGAAGAATGAAATACCTGCCAGGTACCGTGAGACTACTGCTCTCGATCTGCCAGATACGTACAGCTGCCAAATAAAAGAAAGCATCAATTGATGCTGACCCTTACCTCCGAGGCCTTGTCTACGGGTAAAAACTCCCCATTCTTCCCAAGACCGACGGTAAGCCTGGTGCTTGGGGCAATGGACAGTTCCACTAACCTCTCCAGTCCAGCTTGATAACCTGCCAAACATAAGAGGGGCACAGCACACCATCAACATCTGCATCAGGAGCCAATGTACGGAACCTACCCCATTGACATCTGGACAGCGCATCGGCAATCCCGTTGTCAACTCTGGGTATGTTTTGAGCTCGAAACAGCACATTATGACGCAAACAGGCAAGCACCAGCTGCGCTAGCACACGCAAAACCAGCAATGACTTTGCTCTCTGACCGTTTATCGCATGTACCATGACCAGATTGTCACATCTGAACAAAATGCTGCGATTGCAGATGCGCTCACCCCAGACCTCCAAGGCCCCCATTATTGGGAACAACTCCAAGAGCAGCATATCTCTTGTCAAACCTGCACGAATCCACTCCTCCGGCCAAGTTGCGACGCACCAGGATCCCCTCAGGTAGCAACCAAACCCCGAAGATCATGCTGCGTCGGTAAAAAGCTGCAAATCCACATTGTCCACAAGAGGGTATAACCATATCCTGACCCCATTAAAATCCGCCAGAAAGGAAACCCAAACTTCCAGGTCTCTTTTTATTTCTGACGATAAACGGATCAAATGGTGAGGTTTGGAAACCCCCGCTGTGGCCCTCTCTAGCTTTCGGCAAAATACCCTTCCCATCGGTATAACTCTACAGGCAAAGTTCATACAACCCAACAGTGATTGGGCCTGCCTGAGAGAAATTTTGTGCCCAACCAAACACTCTGAAATGGATTTTCACAATTTGTCAACTTTATCGCGCAGGAGATGACAGGAGCCAGCCAAGGTATCAATCTCGATACCTAAAAATGACAAACACGAGAGGGGTCCCTCTGTTTTTTCGTCTGCCATTGGTACTCCAAAATGAGAAAAAACAGCGCTCTCATAGAACCAAGTAACTCGTTACAATGCTCTGAACCAGCGGGCCCCACACAGAGGAAGTCATCGAGATAGTGCGCTATCCCATGACCCCCACAGGAAAACTCCACTCACCAATGAAGGTAGGTGCTAAATTTTTCAAAATATGCGCAGGAAATCGAACACCCCATAGGCAAACACTTGTCTATGAAGTATTCCTCCCCAATGCGAAAACCCATGAACCTAAACAATTCAGGATGCAAAGGGAGCAAACGAAAGGCTGACTCCACATCCATCTTAGGCATGAGGGCCCCGCATCCATATGCCCTCACTATACTGAGAGCATCATCAAAAGACTGATACCTCACTGAACAGTATTCAGGAGGTAAAGCTTCATTAACCGAGGACCCTGATGGATAAGACAGATGGTGGATGAGCCGAAATTTTCCTGGAGCTTTCTTGGGCACCACCCCCAAAGGTGAAAGAATTAAATTCCCCACTGGAGGATGCGCAAAGGGGCCCGCCATCCATCCTAACTGAACCTCTCTCTCGATCTTTGATTGAAGGACTTCAGGAAAAATTCGAGCAGATTTTAAATTTCTAGGGGAACTGACTCGCACTTCGCCTGTAACGGGTAAATGAAATCCCAACTTGAAACCGAAAAACAAAAATTCAGCATCCTGTCTATTAGGGTACCACCCTAGCCACTTGGACATAGCATCCAAATGGATAGGGGTTGGGGCCCTTTTTAGTGCCTGCGCTACCTCCGGCTTTAGGCATAGCTCCTCCTCTTGACTTGGATCCCTGTTGGGCTGACAACCGAAAGCAATAAGAGACGGGGCGCGATCCATTACAACGCAAACAAAGGTGTCGAAAATGACACCGTTGGCCCTGGGGACAGGTGCCGTTATTAAAGGCAAAACATTTACCTTTAAACTGCGTTTGCGCGGAAAGCCGCCTGGGGTCCGTCTGTCGGCACCCTGGGAGGGATTATAACTTGGGCGCCAAGCACCAGACCTGCCCTTATTAGTATCCCCGCCTACCCGAGAGTCCTCCGCTCCAGCTTTAGGTGTTTGTGTGACGTCAAGCCACACTTCCACATCCTTGCACCCGAAATCTAAGCGTTTGGATCCATCCTGCTTGCGACTAAACTCCTCATCATAGGTCCTCCAGGCGTTGCCCCTGGATTTACGCTGCATCCCATGAATCAGGTGGATATACCTTATTACATTCAGGTGCTCCCCTGGGCGGTCTTTCAAGTAGCATGCTGCGAATACGCAAAACCCAGCAAGCCAGTTATCATAAGAGCGAAAAGCTTCCACCCCCACACCGCCTTTAAGTTTAGCTGCTTTAAAATCTTTTTGTCACGGCTAGGGTATTTCAGCATGGCGCTAGGCGGGTGTTACCTGTGAGGTCGTTGTGGCACAGGCTGTCTGGTGGCGGAGCTGGTGTCTGGCGGGAGGCTTTGACTGCGCGCGTTGTTGTGCGAGCCTGTTGTCACTCTGCGCTGGTAAGGCCTGGCGGCGTCTCCATTCCGTTTGGCATGGGCGCCGCCATCTTGCCTTCTGGCCATGTGATGCGGCTGGCCAATCCTGGTGAGTCACATGTTCCCTCCGGCTAGTAACAGCACAGCATGGGATATTTAGGAAGGGTCAGTGCCTTCCTTCTTTGCCAGTACAACGTGTATCTCAGCCTAGCTGAAAAAAGCCCATTCACACATCATCTGAAGCTGTGGGAGCAGTCTTGTCTCAACGTTATGAGGACAACCGAGTCCATCCTTGTGGGTTCTTTTCTAAAAAATTCTCACCTGCCGAAAGGAACTATGCCATAGGTGAGCAAGAGCTACTAGCTGTTAAGTTGGCGATGAAGGAATGGAGATATTTACTATAAGGCGCTAAGTTCCCATTTACTGTATTTACGGACCATAGAAATCTCCTATTTCTCAAAAACCTTCAATGTGTGAGTCCTCGTTTAGCCCGCTGGGCAATATTCTTTGCCTGGTTTCAGTTCACCCTGACCTTCCGGTCTTGAGCACTTAATCAGAAGGCTGATGCCCTATCGAGATCTCTCCTCTGTGATGATCAATCTGGAAATCAAAGCAATACCCCTGTCTTGGAATCAAGAGTCTTTGCCACATTACAGCTTCAGCCTCCTATGGGAAAATCATTTGTGACCCCGGAATTAAGGAAGCGGCTTCTCACTTGGGCACATTCCTCTCGCTTCGCAGGGCACTCAGGCACTCGGAAGACCTTGGAGTTCCTGAAAAGACACTATTGGTGGCCTTCTATGAAGGCAGATATAATGGAGTTCATCTCTTCCTGCTCCTCTTGTGCCCAGCATAAATCATCACGACAAGCTCCAGCTGGGGAATTGCTCCATCACGTCCATAGACGCATCTCTCCATGGATTTCGTCACAGACCTGCCAGTCTCTCAAGGCTTCAACACTATCTGGGTTGTAATAGACCGATTCTCTAAGATGGTCCACTATATACCGTTGAAGAAGTTACCTTCTGCCCCTGACCAGGCACAGTTGTTTGTCCAACACATATTTCGTCTACATGGCCTTCCTGCTGAAATTGTCTCTGACCGTGGTGTGCAGTTTACTGCAAAATTCTGGAGGGCTTTGCGTTCTGTTCTTCAAGTGAAGTTAAACTTTTCCACGGCCTACCATCCGCAAAGCAACGGCTCCACCGAGAGAGTTAATCAAGATCTAGAGACTTTCTTAAGAATTTTTATGTCATCTTCCCAGGACAATTGGGCTGTCCTGCTGCCGTGGGCCGAGTTTGCACACAATGCTTCCTACCACTCGTCAACTAACCAAATGCCATTTCAGGTTGTTTATGGTCTTCATCCTCGTGTTCCCGAATTCCGAAGCCTGCCTGTTTTTCATGTTCCGGCCGTAGAGGACACAGTGCGGAATTTTGCTGCCATCTGGACTCAAGTATGGTCTGATTTGTTGAAGGCATCCTCTCGCTATAAGACCCAGGCCGATAAGAAGCGTAGAATAGTTCCACGCATGCAAGTAGGAAACCAGGTCTGGTTGTCTACCCGGAACCTCCATCTAAGAGTTCCTTCAATGAAATTTGCACCCCGCTTCATCGGTCCCTTCACCATAACAGAAGTCATTAATCCAGTGGCTTACCGTTTACAGTTACCCCCATACCTAAAAATTCCTAATTCCTTCCATGTTTCCTTATTAAAGCCCCTGGTCCTGAATAAGTTCCATAATGCTCTACCTGCTTCTCCTCAAGTCCAGACGGAGAGAGGAGTTGAGTTTAAAGTCACCCAGGTCTTGGATTCTCGTCTGCGCAGAGGTCATCTACAGTATTTGCTGGACTGGAAAGGTTACGGTCCAGAGGAACGTTGCTGGACCGATGCTCATGATGTCCACGCTCCCACGCTCATCAGGAGATTCCATTCTGCCCATCCGGAGAAGCCTGGTGAGTGTCCTGAGGCCACCCCAAAAGGGGGGGTACTGTCACGGCCAGGGTATTTCAGCATGGCGCTAGGCGGGTGTTACCTGTGAGGTCGTTGTGGCGCGGGCTGTCTGGTGGCAGAGCTGGTGTCTGGCGGGGGGCTTTGGCTGCGCGCGTTGTTGTGCGGGCCTGTTGTCACTCTGCGCTGGTAAGGCCTGGCGGCATCTCCGTTCCGTTTTGGCATGGGCGCCGCCATCTTGCCTTCTGGCCATGTGATGCAGCTGGCCAATCCTGGTGAGTCACATGTTCCCTCCAGCCAGTAACAGCACAGCATGGGGTATTTAGGAAGGGTCAGTGCCTTCCTTCTTTGCCAGTGCAACGTGTATCTCAGCCTAGCTGAGAGGGAGTTCTCTGTGCTTATCCTGTTCCTGTGAATTCGCTGTCTGCCAGTCTGCCTGTCAGCTCCTAGCTTCCGCTGGACTACCCCGCTTCCTCCGTCACCCTTGCCCATACCTGAGTGCCTGAGCCTGCTGACATCCTGCTCATTGCCTTAGTTTACTACCTGCATACCTGGCTATTATTTTCCTGCATCACTACCTGCATACCTGGTTGATTATTTTCAGTCTCACTACCTGCACACCTGGACAGCTCTAATTGTTTCTACTTGGACATTAACCCATTACTCCCACCACAGAACTCTTGTGCACATTTATATATTTCTGGACTTTTATTTACTGCCATATTTTATGTCTTCTCAAGCACTTATTAAAAAACCTAGTTTTTTATTCAAATCCGCTTCTGTGATCGCTCCTGCTACCATCCCGGATCCACAAACAACCCAGAGCATAACACTTTTTTAGCTTGCTCAGTTAAGATAAACATGTCCTCTTAATCGCCCTTCCTGATTTTCTTCTTGCAACAATCGTGCAAACCCCGCAATACTGCTGTATTGTCGCAATGCACTACACCTGGTTGATGCTGATGTTTCTTGGACTTCCGCAAACTAGTCCCCTTGCCTATCAGCCTCCCTGCGCGAATATTTAGCAGCCCTCTTCCGCGCCTTTGTCGCGCTGCTGGCAGAAGACGTCAAAGAGGAAGAGGACGATGACAAGTCCGAGACAGAGGAAGAAGAGGAGACAGAGTCAGCAACATCATCAACTTCTGAGGTCTCACCTGATGACCCAGACTGCTCCCTCCCGGACACGACTGGTGATGAAGCCTCAACGCTAAAATCCTGTTCCATAGCCTCGCCCTACCCAGCATCTGAAAAATTCGATAAAGCCGCCCCCTGGGCCGAAACCCTGGCCACAGCCGACACAGCAGGAGAAGAAACCGCAGCACTAGTCCCAAATGCCTCTGACCTTGCCAAATGAGCTGCAGCGGAGCCCATAGCCCTGCAAGCCTGCATGAACTGATCTACCACTGGCCCCAGAATAGCAGAAATTGAACACTGCCTCTGATCCACCCTTTCACTATCTGCTTGGCTAGGAGCCAATGCCGCAACCATGGGAGCAAAAGCAGATGTCAGTGACAACATCATGGCCGTAAAAACTGCTGGGTCAAAGGACTGACTTGCACCCCCACAAGGGACCTGAATACCCGCATAGCCACAAAACTGCTGGCCCAGAAATGACCCTGTCCGCTGATTGCTGACTAGCAGTAAGAGCATCCGGCTGAACAGCTGTATTTGTCAGCCCAAAGTGCCACAGAATTGACCCTGACCTGCCAATCATCCTCCATGTTAGATGCAAGCCCCGCCCCCCTTTCAGCAGCTCTCCTTGTCCTAAAATGGCCGCCTGCCTCCCTGTCTGACAAAGCCCCTAATCTGCTGCCAGGGCTGCCCATCTCCCCTACCTCGACTAAACTATAATGGGGATAGTTCCCACTGCCCCTCTGGGCACAAACGGGGCTAATAGCAGCCCTCCTTGTGGTGTGCACGCGCCTGTGACCTTTGAACCCGCAGGGGGCGAGCGTCCACCGTCCTAATCGCGGCAGCTCTGCCCACCCACGGGCTCACTACCTGCTGCTCGTGGCTGCTCAGTGCAGCCACGCCTGACCCCCGCCGGTGGCTGCTAGTCACCTTGTCCCTCACTCACTGATGGCCGCGTGTAAGCCCAGGACCCTCCTGGGAGGCAGGAGCCTCCCCAGAACTCCCTGGGCCTTCTTCCTGCACCTTGTAGCGGGCAGGGGTGTGCAAAGCGTGACGCGGGAGGGACATGGCTACCAATTGGGGGGGTCAGTATCCAACCTCAATTGGGGGGTATAAGCACAATGGGGGGGGAGAGAGGACAAGAAGGACAAGACAGAGAGATAGATGCAGAAAAGGAAGAAACAAGAGAGATAAGAAGAAAAAACAAAGAAGTAGATCTGAAAAGAAGCTGCAACAAAGCTCAGGTAACAGCACTTACCCACTCCAAAGACAGGAACAAAAGAGGCTGACTCCGCCTCCAACAAGCTCTAATATCCCTGCTAAAACCTACAATCCTAAGAACCCATAGGCCCTAATTATCACATGATTCCCCACATTGGTCTGCCCCCAGCCTAGGGGGTTTAACCCTCTCCACTCCTATACTGTCATTTTGTTTATCTTTTGTGTGTGTGTGTGTGGGGCACTGTCACTGCATAGGGGGGGGTGGGGGACCGTTACAGCCGTCCCTGTATAGGGAGGCAGCTACAAGGGTCACTGTATAGGGGGGGCACTGTATAGGGGGGGTGTTTGCCACTGGGGCAATGCATAGGGGGGGCTACTACTGGGGCACTGTATAGGTGGGGACTACTACTGGGGGCAAAGAATGGGGGACTACTACTGGGGCACTGTATGGGGGGACTACTACTGGGGGCACTGTATAGGGGGGGACTACTACTGGGGGCAAAGCATGAGGTACTACTACTGGGGGCACTGTATAGGGGAGGACTACTAATGGGGGCAATGCATGGGGGGGACTACTACTGGGGGCAATGCTTTTGGGGGAATACTACTGGGGGCCCTATATAAAGGACACTGCATAGGGGGGATTACTACTGCACTTGGGAGCAGTGGTGAAGTAATGGGAGAAAGTCCAGTTAGTGGCCGGCAATGGAAAATGTCAAGGTAGTGACTGGTTAATAGAAAATGTTCAGGTAGTGGCAGACAATGGGAACTGTCCAGGTAATAACTGGTTAATAGGTAAATGTCCAGGTAATGACAGGCAGGGAAAATCAGGTGTAGTGGTTGAAATGAAGAATGCAGGCTGAGGAAGAATCATCCAGCAGAGTGTCAGTGGAGGCAAGGTGCAGGGTGAACAGCAGACTCAGGTACTCAGGCAAGAGAAAGGTAATGGAGGATGCAGGGTAGTCCAGCGGGGTTGGAGCAGACAAGCAGGCAGGCAGGTAGTGTTTCACAGGAACAAGTGGCCTCACCATCCCAAAGTGACAACATGCCCGCACAGAACCACGCACACCCCTCGCCAAACACCAGCACCACTGCCAGATGGCCCCAGCTATAGTGACCTCACAGGTAACACCCGTCGACCACCATGCCGAGAAACTCTGGTCGTGACAGCCGACACTTGACAAACCCCATCCCTCAATTGGAAACATACCCCAGTCCTGACAATCTCCCCCTCTTTCAACAGTGTACTCTATTATCAGTCACAAACCTGACAACTGCCTCAATTAAAAGCACATCCCAAAACAACCCCTTCCCCCTCAATTTATGTCAGAGTAGTGTCCCCCCTCATACCTGAAAACACTCCCTTCAACTAACAGCATGTCTTATAAGTGTCCATCTCTTACCTGCCACCCCTCCCCTTTCACCCTCAAATAAATGCATGTTTTAAGTGCTTAAAATCTGATTAAAATCAATTTTAAATGAGATCTCATATCTATGGTGGTGGCCCAATACTCACCATCCTCCTGCTGCTGTGGTCCAACTCCTCCCTCCTATCTCTCTGACTGGGTCTCTCCCAGAGTCTACAGTATATGGCTTCCTGCACTGCAATTTCTGCTAATTGGTCGATAGCTCCAGCCATCCACCAATCAGCGTTTAGATACTCATACGACTGTGATTGCTGGATGGACAGTGCCATCCACCAATCTGTATGCTAGCAGCCTGCACTGCAGTGTATTGATGCCGAGCAGAATGTAACGCTGCATGTCTGGACTGTGGAGGCAGGCAGAGAATGCTGTTTGCCTGCTGCGATCGTGGCCATGGAGCATCCTCTGCCTGACTCCGGGGGAAAGATGCTTCCTGCCCACAGCCTGCTCTCTACTTACTGTTATCTTTCACTAAGATCAGAGGTGTCAAACTCGGGCCCTTCAGCTGCAGTGGAACTACACATCCCAGCATGCACTGCCAGAATTTGCTATTAGGGCATGCTAAAACTGTGACAGGGCATGCTGGGATATGTAGTCCCACAGCAGCTGGAGGGCCCGAGTTTGACACCACTGACTAAGATGGTGAGCAGATGGGACTTGTTCCGGATGCCGTGGAGGAGAGGACGCTACTGCCACTGCCAGTCCCTGCCATCTCACAGATTCGGAGGGCAGTGACAGTAAGACAGGAGCAGTGCAAGGCAGCCACCGCTAGTTACAACCCTGCGGTGGCTGGCTTATCATATTAGGTGACGTTACGTCACACGTGACGTCCTCACGCACGGCACCTGTCCCCATCACAATCGACTTGCGCAGTGCATGGTTCGACAGGACAGTGGGGAAGACCGGGGGATTCTTCATACTTTCCAGGGTAGCGGGAGGGTAGGCAAGTATGGTTTGTAATCAGAAAGCGACATACTGAATTAATAGGTTTAAGATCTGAAAACAGTTAGAGCAAATTACTTGGAAGTAAATAATACCAAATTATGACAGAATGGAGGAAATTCAATTAGGCAGAGCCATAACTAAACTTGTTGGTGCCCTGTGCCAGAGAGAGCATTGGCGCTGCCCCCTCCCCATTTTTGAAATAGGGCCATAAGATAGTGCACCTGAAAAAGGGCCATGGCCTCATGTGAAAGGGCCAGGGCAGAGATAGGGTAGGTCAGGAGATACTGGGGATAAAAGAAGAGGAAGCTACAAGTGAGAATGATAATAAATAGGAAAATTGACAGGCCCAACCAGCGCCCCCTGCCCTGCGGTGCCCTGTGCCATGGCACAGGTCACACCACCCTAGTTACGGCTCTGCAATTAGGTGCCAGTTTGCAAAAGGCGTTAAACTCACACACTTTGCCTTAAATTCGCACACTCTGACTTCATGCGCTCACCCAAGATACACACAATTCAATTAGAAATGCCAATTCGCACTACATGCAACGAGAGTGTGTGAATTTTTTCCAAGAAGTGAACAGGGAAATTAGCATAAAAAAGTGGGGAGACCTTTCTCAACCCAAAAAAAGTGACAACTTTGTTAGCATAATCATATAGAAGACTGTAATGGACATAAAGAAAGTACTGTACGCTTTTGAAGGTGTCAAATGGCTGATTTGCGCATTTTAAAAAATTATGTAAAAATCTGTAGAATCTTGTTTAATTACAAAGGAATTAAATGGAAAAAAGTAGACAAAAGAGGCTTTTGAAGTAATTTGAAGTGACTTTAAAACATTTTTAAAAATTATAAACATCCTTTTAGCAAATATATTTTATGATAATGATAATTTGAGGCTATTCATTTTTTAGCCAAAAAATGACATGTAATTATTGGCCCAATTAAGCTACTGTAATTGAAAACTTCCAAATGCCTTAGTCATTAGGGAGGGTGTCCATGGGATTCTGAAGCAAGTCCCGAAATTGTTACCTTACAATAAAGATGTTCCCTACATTTTCACCTGCTCAGAGCGGTGTGAACAAAACACAATGCAATTATGGAATTGAATTGCAAATGTAATTCGCAATGCGAGTTTGCTGTGAATTTGCTTTATAGGACCATACTTGCACCTAACTGAATTATTCCCTAAATCTCATGTTGCCAATTAATTACAATGCCTACATTATGTTAATACAATTATCTAACAATTACATCACAAATCTACTCACACACACACATTTCTGGTATGTAGATTATAACAGGTGCAGGTGTGAACGTTGGTGCACTTGATAAACATGGCAATTTAATTTTTAAAGCAACGGGTCTGATTCAGGGTTGCACTCAAGTCAGAGGCATATGCAGATGCATTCTGATAAATGCAGATATTCACTCGTATACAGAGTTGCACGCATTTATGCAGCCGCACAGCCGTCACCACAATCCGCGCACATGTGCACCAGCCCTAAACTTGGTGCAAAAGATCTCTATGAAATAAGATGCATCTGTGTGCATAACGCTGCATAGTCCACAATTCCACCTATACCCCTACTTCAGAACACTAGTGCCGCCCAGTTACACTCTCAGCAGCAAGCAGAGATGCGGATGTGGTGCAGATGACTCGCCTGTAGTTGTTCAGCCTGGACTCATGCACATACTCAGCTTGGACACATGCACAGTGCATCACAATATCCCCCTGCAGAACGGACCTGCGTGTAACCTTCAGTCAGCCCCAATTAGAAGAACGGGCAGAAAATATTGTATACTGGGAGAAAGCGATGTTGTGAATTGTCTGAATAGTGGATGATCACACACACGCACGCACACACTCACACACGCACACACGCACACAAACACTTTCATAATTAGGGATGTGCAGGCTCGGATAGGTTCGAGTTTGCACGTGGAGTTCAGATTTTTCCCTCCAAAAAAACGGAACTCAGAAAGAGGCAAAACGTCATCTTGCATGGACGAACATCATCATTCCTGGCCAGGAATTATGATGTTCGTCTGTGCAAGATGACGTTTTGCCTCTTTCTGAGTTCCGTTTTTTTGGAGGGAAAAATCTGAACTCCACGTACAAACTCGAACCTATCCGAGCCTGCACATCCCTATTCATAATTGCTAAAAGAAAATCTAGCAATTATAGTGGAAGGAATAAAAGATCTCATGGGACCCCGCAGAGGATAATATGTGTAGCTATGACACTAATGTAACATGAAGGGCCACATTTATGAAGTGTAGTCAATGCAGACAGCAAAATACTTTTCCCTGCATATTAAATATCCTATAATAAATAATTTAATTAGAGACCACCGCTAGGGCCTAACATCAGAAAAGAGATAAAAGAAAAGCTGTAGTCCGCTTATAAATAGGTGGTCATAGGGATGGAACAAAACATTGTGCAGTAAATAAGAAAATGTCTTAGACACTCATTGTCCAAATAATAAAATGTTCCAACCTGTAATATTAATAGTAAAACACATAGGTGATAAAGGTGTACATTTACATTGACATACACAAATCATCAGCACTTTGATTGACTCCTGACAACCTGTCAGTGCTTCTGCTCTTATTTTTCTTTTTACAGGCCATTGTCGTAAGTCTCTGAAACAGCTTAATGCGTCCACTTTAATGTGTGTATAAATTAGGGGTGAGCGGGTTCGGATTTCTGAAATCCGAACCCCCCCGAGCCCACCCGATCCGAGTCCGATCCGAATCAGGCTCGACTTTTCCCGCCTGACTCGGATCTGAAATCGAAGCAAAACGTCATCATCCCGCCTTCCGAGTCTCGCGGGTTTTGGATCCTATATAAGGTACCCACGTCGGCGCCATTTTCTCACTCGGCTGTGGACAGTGAAGAGGGAGGGTGGGAGTTAGGGCTGTGTAGTGTAGTGTAGTGTAGTGCTGCTGTTGTCCACTACTTCAAAGTCCATAGGTTCTGGCTGTGTTGTGCTGTGCTGCTGTTGTTAATAGGGGCTGTGTCCACTACTTCAAAGTCCATAGGGGCTGGCTGGACTGTGTTGTGCAGTCAGTTCTCCATAGGGGCTGTGTCCACTCCAAAGTCCTGTGCAGTGTCCCAGTCCTAAAGAGGTGCTGTAGTGTTGTCCAGGGGGTGCTCTGTCCATCAGGGGTGCTCCCCCCAAGTGCTAAAAAAAAAATATATTTTCTGTGTTTGTGAATTGTGTGCGCAGTAGCCGCACGTGCATCAACAAAGTAGTGCCAAGCGTGCGCCTGTGTCATAAGTAAAGGGCCGGCTGGCTTGACCGTTAAGGGTGCTGTAACCCCCGAAAGTACACTCCAGTCCAAACCAAAAAAAAAATTATTTTCTGTGTTTGTGAATTGTGTGCGCAGTAGCCGCACGTGCATCAACAAAGTAGTGCCAAGCGTGCGCCTGTGTCATAAGTAAAGGGCCGGCTGGCTTGACCGTTAAGGGTGCTGTAACCCCCGAAAGTACACTCCAGTCCAAACCAAAAAAAAAATTATTTTCTGTGTTTGTGAATTGTGTGCGCAGTAGCCGCACGTGCATCAACAAAGTAGTGCCAAGCGTGCGCCTGTGTCATAAGTAAAGGGCCGGCTGGCTTGACCGTTAAGGGTGCTGTAACCCCCGAACGTACACTCCAGTCCAAACCAAAAAAAAAATTATTTTCTGTGTTTGTGAATTGTGTGCGCAGTAGCCGCACGTGCATCAACAAAGTAGTGCCAAGCGTGCGCCTGTGTCATAAGTAAAGGGCCGGCTGGCTTGACCGTTAAGGGTGCTGTAACCCCCGAAAGTACACTCCAGTCCAAACCAAAAAAAAAATTATTTTCTGTGTTTGTGAATTGTGTGCGCAGTAGCCGCACGTGCATCAACAAAGTAGTGCCAAACGTGCGCCTGTGTCATAAGTAAAGGGCCGGCTGGCTTGACCGTTAAAGGGTGCTGTAACCCCCAAAGTACACTCCAGTCCAAACCAAAAAAAAAATTATTTTCTGTGTTTGTGAATTGTGTGCGCAGTAGCCGCATGTGCATCAACAAAGTAGTGCCAAGCGTGCGCCTGTGTCATAAGTAAAGGGCCAGCTGGCTTGACCGTTAAAGGGTGCTGTAACCCCCAAAGTACACTCCAGTCCAAACCAAAAAAAAAATTATTTTCTGTGTTTGTGAATTGTGTGCGCAGTAGCCGCACGTGCATCAACAAAGTAGTGCCAAGCGTGCGCCTGTGTCATAAGTAAAGGGCCGGCTGGCTTGACCGTTAAAGGGTGCTGTAACCCCCGAAAGTACACTCCAGTCCAAACCAAAAAAAAAATTATTTTCTGTGTTTGTGAATTGTGTGCGCAGTAGCCGCACGTGCATCAACAAAGTAGTGCCAAGCGTGCGCCTGTGTCATAAGTAAAGGGCCGGCTGGCTTGACCGTTAAAGGGTGCTGTAACCCCCAATGTACACTCCAGTCCAAACCGAAAAAAAATTATTTTCTGTGTTTGTGAATTGTGTGCGCAGTAGCCGCACGTGCATCAACAAAGTAGTGCCAAGTGTGCGCCTGTGTCATAAGTAAAGGGCCGGCTGGCTTGACCGTTAAAGGGTGCTGTAACCCCCGAAAGTACACTCCAGTCCAAACCAAAAAAAAAATTATTTTCTGTGTTTGTGAATTGTGTGCGCAGTAGCCGCACGTGCATCAACAAAGTAGTGCCAAGCGTGCGCCTGTGTCATAAGTAAAGGGCCGGCTGGCTTGACCGTTAAAGGGTTCTGTAACCCCCAAAGTACACTCCAAACCAAAAAAATATATATTTTCTGTGTTTGTGACTTGTGTGCACTGTGGCTGCACGTGCATCAACAAAGGAGCAGCGCCAAGCGTGCGCCTGTGTCCCATAAGTAAAGAGCCGGCTGGCTCATTTCTTAAAGGGTGGTGTAACCCACAAAGTGCACTACTCTCCAGCAAAAATAAAAAAATATTTTCTGTGTTTGTGTGCGCTTTAGCCGCACGTATATATATCAATATAACATAAATGGAGGACCAAACTTTCTCTGATAAAAATAAAATAGGGAAAGATCAAGAACCACTTCCTACTAGTGATGTTGCTGCTGCTGGGAGTTGTTCATCATCCCAGAGAGGAAGTAGGAACATCACTACTTTTACTAAACAATTGACCCTCCAACAGTCCCTAGCGATGAGGATGAAGTACGACAGCAGTCATCCTGAAGCAAAACGTATAGCTGAGGCCTTGACTGCTATGTTGGTGTTAGACGTGCGTCCGGTATCCGACATTAGTGCAGTGGGATTTAGACAATTGATGGAGGTAGTGTGTCCTCGGTTCCAAATCCCGTCTAGATTCCACCTGCATCCTCAAAGCAGCAGCGACAAGCGTGCGTCTGTCTGTTAAAGGGTGGTGACACCCTCAAAGTGTGCTACACAAACAATTAATATATTGTTCTTTTTTTTTCTGTCTTTGTGAAATGTGTGGGCTGTAGCCGCACCTGCATCCTTAAAGCAGAAGCGACAAGCGTGCGTCTGTCTGTTAAAGGGTGGTGACACCCTCAAAGTGTTCTACACAAACAATTAAAATATTGTTCTTTTTTTTCGGTCTTTGTGAAATGTGTGGGCTGTAGCCGCACCTGCATCCTTAAAGCAGCAGCGACAAGCGTGCGTCTGTCTGTTAAAGGGTGGTGTAACTCTCAAAGTGCTCCAAAAAATAAAAAACTATTTTTTTTATGTGTTTGTGACTTGTGTGCGATGTAGCCGCACTTGCATCCTCAAAGCAGCAGCGACAAGCGTGCGTCTGTCTGTTAAAGGGTGGTGACACCCTCAAAGTGTGCTACACAAACAATAAAAATATTCTTCTTTTTTCTGTCTTTGTGAATTGTGTGGGCTGTAGCCGCACCTGCATCCTTAAAGCAGCAGCGACAAGCGTGCGTCTGTCTGTTAAAGGGTGGTGACACCCTCAAAGTGTGCTACACAAACAATTAAAATATTGTTCTTTTTTTTTCTGTCATTGTGAATTGTGTGGGCTGTAGCCGCACTTGCATCCTCAAAGCAGCAGCGACAAGCGTGCGTCTGTCTGTTAAAGGGTGTTGTAACTCTCAAAGTGCTCCAAAAAATCAAAAAAATTTTTTTAATGTGTTTGTGACTTGTGTGCGATGTAGCCACACTTGCATCCTCAAAGCAGCAGCGACAAGCGTGCGTCTGTCTGTTAAAGGGTGGTGACACCCTCAAAGTGTGCTACACAAACAATTAAAATATTGTTATTTTTTCTGTCTTTGTGAATTGTGTGGGCTGTAGCCGCACCTGCATCCTTAAAGCAGCAGCGACAAGCGTGCGTCTGTCTGTTAAAGGGTGGTGACACTCTCAAAGTGTTCTACACAAACAATTAAAATATTGTTCTTTTTTTTCGGTCTTTGTGAAATGTGTGGGCTGTAGCCGCACCTGCATCCTTAAAGCAGCAGCGACAAGCGTGCGTCTGTCTGTTAAAGGGTGGTGACACCCTCAAAGTGTGCTACACAAACAATAAAAATATTCTTCTTTTTTCTGTCTTTGTGAATTGTGTGGGCTGTAGCCGCACCTGCATCCTTAAAGCAGCAGCGACAAGCGTGCGTCTGTCTGTTAAAGGGTGGTGACACCCTCAAAGTGTGCTACACAAACAATTAAAATATTGTTCTTTTTTTTTCGGTCTTTGTGAAATGTGTGGGCTGTAGCCGCACCTGCATCCTTAAAGCAGCAGCGACAAGCGTGCGTCTGTCTGTTAAAGGGTGGTGACACCCTCAAAGTGTGCTACACAAAGAATAAAAATATTCTTCTTCTTTTTTCTGTCTTTGTGAATTGTGTGGGCTGTAGCCGCACTTGCATCCTCAAAGCAGCAGCGACAAGCGTGCGTCTGTCTGTTAGAGGGTGGTGTAACCCTCAAAGTGTGCTCCACAAACAATAAAAATATTCTTTTTTTTTTCTGTCTTTGTGAATTGTGTGGGCTGTAGCCGCACTTGAATCCTCAAAGCAGCAGCGACAAGCGTGCGTCTGTCTGTTAAAGGATTACATCGGTGACAGCATCCAAGTAGGCATGTCAGACAGTCCGTACCTGTACTGGCAGGAAAAAGAAGCAATTTGGAGGTCCCTGTACAAACTGGCTCTATTTTACCTGAGTTGCCCCCCCTCCAGTGTGTACTCCGAAAGAGTGTTTAGTGCAGCCGGGAACCTTGTTAGCGAAAGGCGTAGGAGGTTGCTTCCACAAAATGTGGAGAAGATGATGTTCATAAAATGAATGATCAACTCTTCCAGGGAGACCAGCCTCCAGAACGTACAGAGGGACCTGTGGTTCCAGCAGGGACGAATTAATACTCTGTGAGGATGAGGATGTACATAACACTGAAGAGGGTGAGGAATCTGTGGATGAGGAGGATGAGGACGACTTCTTGCCTCCGTAGAGCCAGTTTGTGCAGGGACAGATTAATTGCCAGCTTGTTTTGTGGGGGCCCAAACGAACCAATCACTTCAGCCACAGTTGTGTGGCAGACCCTGGCGCTGAAATGATTGGTTTGTTAAAGTGTGCATGTCCTGTTTATACAACATAAGGGTGGGTGGGAGGGCCCAAGGACAATTCCATCTTGCACCTCTTTTTTTTCTTTGCATTATGTACAGTTTGGGGCCTAGTTTTTCAATGCCATCCTGTCTGCCACTGCAGTTTCACGCCTAGATGGGTCACGTGTTTGTGCCGCCCACTCGTGTCGCTTAGCATAGTCATCCAGCTACCTCGGTGCAACCTTTTGGACATAAAAACACTATTGTGAGGTGTGAGGTATTCAGAATAGACTGGAAATGAGTGGAAATTAAGGTTATTGAGGTTAATAATAGAATAGGAGCAGAAAAACCTACAAATTCTGTGATTTTAGCTGTTTTTATGCTTTTTTTCAAAAAAATACAGATCCAAAACACAAAACCCAGAACCCAAAACACGGAAGGGTGGTTTTGGCAAAACCAATCCAGATCCAAAACACGAAGAAAGATCCAGATCCAAAACCAAAACACAAAACACGAAAAGTGGCCGGTGCACACCCCTAGTATAAATTAAAGAATAGAGTGCATATCTTTTAAAGGGGTCACCTTAGTGTCTCCAAAACATCTTTGGTCACTAGAGGAACCAAGAATAATACAATTATATACTCTGAAGACACCCTAAAGACAACAGAGGTCCAGATGATTTGTTCTTTAACGATAGATAGATAGATAGATAGATAGATAGATAGATAGATATTTTCTTTCTCAACTTGCATGGTATTACTGATACTAATTGCAAGCACAAGCCACCTCTTTCCTCAGCCTTTACACAAGTACACCGAGGTGGGCCTAATAATATAATGCATTAAATTCTGAGCTGCCAGATTTCATAAAGTGTTCTATATCAGGCTTTCCGACTGATGTCTCGCAGTAGTTTTCCATGAGTATTTGTGGCCCCAAACTTTGTGTTTCCATGAGAACCAACATAATAATGTCTGCATTTTCCTAAAGGCATTAAGAACGCAGAGATGTGTTTGTGGCATACATGGAGCTTTTTGCAATTCTAATGCACTGTATGAAAATGCCTTCTTGTACAGAACAATTTGTTGTATGAAAGTCTGTGGACGAGGCCTCACAATCCATTTGCAGTCAAGTACCATCTAAACATTCACTAAACCAATTCTACACTATGTATACAAGGAATGCAGAACAGCTCATCAAATGCAATTATATGAGCGGATTTGGAATATCAACAGATGTGTGAATAATACATAAGTCTACATGGCGGGTGTGAAAGCAATACAGGCTCCGTGTTCCAAGTCAAAGATAACGCTGCCTCATTTCTTAGCAATATTTTCTAAATTTGAGAGCTTCGAAGATTTAGTACAAGAATTTGTTGAAAATACATGTGGATTGTCTTTGTGACTTTACAATATTGTACTAAATGTGCAGTACCCACTATAGTAATATATATAGATATATTTATATTTAGAAAATGGTGTGTTATATTGAGACAGAACCCATAAACTTGAATGAACACATTAGATTACATGACCATGCATTATTTCCTGCACAACTATAGCCTTATCTACTGTACTTTCCACTGTTATCAAAACCTCATCACAAAACCACAGCTGTATCGCTCCACAAGTGTAAACAATAACATCTCTCATAGAGCCACTGCTCACAGAAAAGCTGCACATCACTTTCTCACTGACAGACATACACATCAATGCTTCACTGACAAATACACATTTCCGACGAAAAAATGTCAACAATTGCCAAAATTGCTTCACACAGTAACTCAAAGCACGTCACCAATCCTCACCAAAGGTTGACTTGTACAATGGTGATTTATACAAAGAACTTGATCACATTTGTTTTCTTTTAAAAATAAACCATCACATACACACGCACACATGCACACACAGTGTATATATATATATATATATATATATATATATATAAATGTTTTTGGAGGGCACTCACAATTGCAGCAATAAATAGATTCTATAATAGTTACATACCACCAGTGTAATTATAGGAAGTCTGACCTTTCGGTCTGATTTCAGACCTTTGGCATGACACACAGTTTGTGAAGAAGCCACAGCCATCAGAAATAATCTATCAGGTTGTGGCCTGGGATTGGCTGCCTCTCACCTATGTACCGGCATCTTAGATCTTCGAGGCAGTCAGGCGCTAAGTGTGCAGGTGAGTAGTGGACTGAGTATTCTTCCCAGGGTCTGCTAGGACCTCCATACTGCGTCTTCGTGTCGCGATCGCGTTCATGGGCGCAGCCATGTTGGTCTGTGTCATCTGATCTGGCCCTTTCAATGGTAGTCTTGCAGTCACTCAGCTGATCTCTGCATCCAATGACCAGCTAGCTACCTAAGGGTATTTAAGTCTAGCTTCTTGAACAGGAAATTGCCTGTGCAACATCGCTTCTCTAGTGATTATTTGCTCAGACTGCGTCCTAGGCTCCACACTATCAATAATTTGTTCCTTGTGCTACCCATCGCTATTCAGCATCTGGATACCCAGTCACCTATCCTTTTCTTACAGCGTATGGACCACCGGAGCGGTTACCATCACTATTCAGCATCTGGATACCCAGTTACCTATCCTTGCTATACAGCGACAGGATCAGCGGAGCTGTTACCATCACTATTCAGTGTCTGGATACCTAGTCACCTATCCTTTGCTATACAGCATCAGGATCACCGGAGCTGTTACCCATTGCTGTTCAGCATCTAGATTCCTGGTACAGCTACTCCTGACGAAACAGTATCTGGATCTCTGGAGTTGTCCCCATCGCTAATCAGCGCCTGCTTCTTATAGCTGATACTCATACTCTTGAGTTATTCCTCCAGTACATTTCTAGTTCTGTCCCCTGTTTCCTCCCCTCTCTCAGATACCTACTCTGGGGCCGCGACCTGTTGACTTGGTGCAGCGAAACTCATATCCCACTTGGAAGGGTCACTGGTGAATACCATCAAGTGGATTAGACTCCACGCCTCATAGTAGGTCTTGTCAACATCTGAGAGTAGCCTATGAGGAGGACTTATATATTGCCTCCTTGTCTAATACCATCAGCTCACCCTAGCCCCCCGTTCACTAAACCCACAACCGAAGATGAACAACACCAGGGTCTGACATAGTAAAGACAATAGAATAATACACAATTTAAATAAAAACAGAGGCATGACTTACACTAAAGGTCTGAATTGCTGATTCCACATGGTGTGCTGAAACACACGCCGATTAGGCCATGCCCCCATCAGCACCATGCACTCCAAGCCTCATTCCAAGAACATCCAATCAACAAGTCTCTATAGTGGACAGAAGATCACTTGACAGCACAGCCCTGATTATCAAATGCAACCTCCACAAACATGTGGAGGATAGAAGCCTATAGCATCAATATTAGAGTAATACAACAGCCTATATATAATATCAAATGCAACCTCCACAGACACGAGAAAGGCAAGGGCATATATCATCAAGGTTAGAGTCATACAACAGCCAATTTATAGTATCAAGTGCACCTACACAGACATGCCTGTATTATAACAATTCTGCCATCTAGATACATATACATAATTAAAGAATTATAGTACAAATAAATAGCCAGCACACACCAAACCAGAAAACACTGTAAGAATTGTAGAAAAATACAAAAATAAATTTAAGGCAACATACAGTATATTCCCAAAAAAATGAAGACAACATATACCCCAAAAAATTATTAAAGAAAAACACTAAATGTGATCTGTTTATTCAGGCCCTTTGCGGCCACTCTATCAAGATCAAAAATCCATCTTGCTTCCCGACATTTCAAAACCAATTCACGACCTCCGCCTCGTACTAATGGTGGCTGCCGATCGATGACCATACACTTCAACGATGCAAGTGAGTGCCCTTTTTGTAAAAAAATATTTGCTACTGGTTTATTAGTAGCTGCAGTGGTGAGAGCTTGTTGGACAGAGCAACAATAATTAGCCATCCGTTCACGAAAGGACCGGGTGATCATTCCAACATACACCAATGAACGCGGGCAGGTAAGTGTATAAATTACAAACTCACTAGTGCACGTGAGTCTGTTCTTCATTTTGATTGCACTGCCAGTGTCTGGGTGTTTACATGTAGTGCCAACTTTCATATTCCGGCAAGTAATGCAATTTATGCACCGGAAACACCCAGTCCATGTATCTTTTTTCTTAGTAGATGTCTGTCACATTGTAGGTCTCATCAACAATTACTTGAGACTTTGGGCCTGATTCAGGTTGGATTGCAAGGCTGCATTCACATGCAGCCAGCCGATGTTTGCATTCTGCGCATGGGTATAAGATGCAGTGCGCATGCGCAAACCGGTCACTGCGATCGGGAAACGATCGCAGTGAGCACACAGAGGGGGTCATTCAGACCCGGTCGTTAGTGCCGATGCGCTCGGACCGGGTCGATGGCCCCCCACAGAGCATGCGCACGACGGCACCGTCGTGCGCATGCGTGAGACCCGCTACGACCGACAGCGCCGGTCGTAGCGGGTCTCGATCCAAAGGGGGCGAGCTGTCGATGTTGATTGACAGCTCGCCCCGTTTGGAAGGCGGGCCGGGGGGGTGGCAGCCCATGGGAACGCCTACCATTTGGGGGTGGCCCCACTGACATCACTAGTGATGTCAGTGGAGAGCTTCCGGCTCTGACAGAGCCGAAAGCTCTCCGGGGCTTACGACAAGGGAGACCCTACCCTAGGGTCTCGTCGTAAGCCCCGTTGTTCGCGATGGTCTTGACCAGGGGTCTTCAAACTTGGCCCTCCAGCTGCTGTGGAACTACACATCCCAGCATGCACTGCCACCATTTTGACATAACAGCATGCTAAAACTATGTGGAGGGCCAAGTTTGAAGACCCCTGGTCTTGACCATCGCGACCATCACCTTAGGCGGTCGTAAGGCTGTGGGTGTTAACCTTACCACCGCACCTTAGGCGGTCGTAAGGCTGTGGGTGTGGGCCTTACCACCGCAAAGGAGGACGTCTTGAAAATTCAAGACGTCCTCCCCTCATTCAGACTGACTGCACGCTCTGTGCGACCGGCTCTGAATGAGGTCCATAGTCCTCACATTGTGATCGCCAGGAAGTGTCCATTTGAGGGTGGTGACGGGGGGTGGTCAGAGAAATGCAGGTATGCCTGGGCATTTAAACACTTTTACAGGGGCGTGCATAATTAAGCCCCTGCAATAGCATATGCTGGCAGAAGTCTAGATGGCGACAGGAAGTTTAGCAGTTTGTGTGGTAGGGTCAGGTCAACCACAACTGTGTGGATGGTCCCAATGTTACTCAAAGTTACTGATGTCTTCGCTGACTTGTGGATTCATGTCATGGGAAGTGGGCGGCTTTATACAGTGGTAGGCGTCTTGGTATAGAGCTGCGGTTGCCGTGCGATTGCATTCATTAGCATATTTTCACAGCGAGCAGGGTGCGAACCAGCCTGAATCAGGCCCTTTGTCCCTTGCGTAAGGAGACAAGTGGCTTCTTGTCTTGTAAAGGCAGAGTACCATCAGAGCTTATTATATATGCCAATTTTTATGAATCGTTCTTTGGACACTGGTAGTGTGAGTGTCATATAAACTAGAAGAAATTATACTTTTGTCCAATTTTTAATGGTTCATCTATCTAGAAGCCATCTGTTGAAATTTACTTCTTGCTTTCTCCAAACAGGTGCTCACCACTGTTTGTCAGTAGCCCCGATCCAGGAAACGTTTCTCCATTTCTTTAACTGAATCTCAGCAATATCCGCCTCACTGTTATTTCTCAAAACATGTAACAATTGTGACCCCGGTAGGCTAGACTTCAAGTGTTCTGGATGAAAACTTGTGGATAGCAGTAACTCGCTGCAGTCCGTTGGTTTTCTAAACAGCTTCGTAGCCACTTTAGTACCCGCACGGAACACCATTACATCCAAAAAGTCAACCAGATCACCACTCACTGTATAAGTGAACTTAATAGGTATAGATAAAGTATTAATTTCCTCTATCACATTTACAAAGCTTGTATGGTCACCAGCCCAGATCATAAACAGATCATCAATAAAACACTTTATATACATAATCTTATCACCAAACTTGAGGATGAAATAGGTCTGCTAAAAAAAATGCATATACTGTAGATATTAGCATACATGGGTGCCACAGGGGACCCCATAGCAGTCTCAAAGACTTGCATATAGAAGCCACATGATGACGGTGTAGAAGCAGCCAGAAAGGCCTTGATCTTTATTATTGCTGCAATGGTGAGTGCCCTCCAAAATGTATTTCTACAGATATGTGAACCCACATTTTTGTGTGGTTGCACCGAGTTTGCACCCTGCTATGATGGACTTATGAAGTGAGTACGGGTCTGTATGGATTATCACTTGTCACTAGCTGCTCTGTTATGTGTTTCCCAAAATGCTCTCCTACTGCAAGGCTTATTAAGGGGGAGATAAAGCTTGGAGAGAGATAAAGATATAGAGTGGAGAGAGATAAAGTACTACCAATCAGCCTCTAACTGTCATTTTTCAAACACAGTCTGTAACATGACAGCTAGAAGCTGATCAGTTGGTACTTTGGGGTCTATTTACTAAGCCTTTGATGGAGATAAAGTGAACAGAATTAAAGTACAGTACCAACCAACCAGCTTCTACCTGTCATTGTTCAAACACAGCCTGTGACATGTCAGTTAGGAGCTGATTGGCTGGTACTTTATCTCCATTCACTTTATCTCCATCCAAGGCTTAGTAAATAGACCCCTTTATCTCTCTCCACTTTATCACTCCCAAGGGCTTAGGATAGACCCCTTTATCTCTCTCCACTTTATCTCTCTAGTCAGTCCAGTGCAAATAGATTTGATTAGATGCTTTGTTATATAATATTTGAATCTATTTGCACACTGACATATGGTTATTGTGACCTTGAAGATTCTTCCAAAAAGGACTGCAGAAATCGTTCCTCTCTTAGCTTCCCCTTTAGTACAACCTGTTTGAAGCTCTATTCACCACTTCCTCTTGTATCTAAAAACTATGCTTTTTGCTTAGTTACTTTTTTATCTGCTTTGTTCACTTTATTACCTCCCTCCACACTAATCTTTCTGCCATTACGATACACAATTTTACCGTAACGTTGTCATTCACTCATTCTTTTCAACCACTATATACTGTATGAGAATCCTTCTTTTTCAAAGTTCATTCACAGACTGCAACTGGCTCACTGAGGTGGAGGATTTTACTGGGGGAGCTGCAGCACTGCTGCCTCTGATAGCGACATAGATACTGGAGAGGAATAAAGAGAGTAATGGAAAAGGAGAGAGAAATAGAGGGAAGAGTGTCAGAAGGAGAAGGAGAAATAGAGGAGGAAGAAGATGGAGATGGAGTAAGAACTGAAGCCAGTGGAGGATAAAAGGAAAGGACATCTTTATAATGGGTGCAAGGTATGTGGTGCACACGGGCCCCTGGGTCCAAGAGGGCCCACGCCGCACACCCTGCACCCATAGTTAATAATATAACTTACCTCCACGCCGATTCCGGTGTCCTGCTATGCAGCGCCGGACCGTCACTGCAGAGCAGCAAAAAATCACAGGTAACATTAAGGCAGCCATTTTCCCTGTGATTCTGGTATGCACAAAAGAGATGTCCCCGGGAAAAAAAGGCACTGGTGCCATTTTCCCAGAGACCCGTGCATGAAGCCAGAATCTACTGGGCTAACAGTGAGGAGGGGGTTCTAACAGAGGCCGCCCCTGATAAAAGGTGTTGCTATCCTTACTGTAGTTCTAACTCCTGTGCTTAGTATTACTGTGATTAATGCCAGAGTTTTGTTTCTAGCTTTGCTTATTTTTGTTAGTAAAACGTCCTGTGCTTATTTACAGTACCTGACATTTAGCCAAACATATCTCCTAATTGTTGTTTTGTATTCTGTGTTATCACCACTGAGCATAAAAAACATACTGAAGTCACAATACAGATTCATAAATAAAGTATAACAAAAATGAGAATTTTATTTTTTAAAGTTGCAATGCATGCAAGAGGTATTTTTTTATATATGTGAACCCGATTATCTGGTCATATATACAAACCTACTATGCATTGTTTCCATAGTCGCAAGTTAAATAATTTTAAAAATAGCAGAAAACAAAAATGATATTGAGGCAGAATTAAAAGAAAATTAAAATACATTTGCATATATTGCTATATTTTTAGGTCTGAATCAACTTTGGATTTTAATTTTGTATTATATTTAAATGTATCCTACATGCAAGATAAAATGTAAGAGCTACTGTATTTTCAACTTGAATATAAAGAGTATATAAAAAAGTCTAATTAAATTAAATTAAATTGGAACCTTTCTAAAAACCTGGGGGTGCTGCCGACGGTCAGGGATAGTTGGTAACAATGTTCATATCAATGGGTCTGCTTTATAGGTGGATTTAGTATCGATTTTGGTTGCAAGCGGCTGATGCTTTTAGTCTGCGCCTGTGTCAGAGTCGCACTGAGCACCTGCAGCATATGGTCTAGTGATGTCGGTGGATTATGACGCAGAGTGATTGACAGACAGTGCCCATTTGAGGTAGTTAACAGAGTAGTGGTGCGACCCATGATTGTCTTGGTACACAAGTGGCGGTTCTGAGAAGCCGGTGGTGGGCGTCTCTGTACAAAAGACTGCGGCTGCGACATTTGCATATCTTTTCCGATCCACTGCGTATGAAAACACAGCAGTGACGCAATGATTGTCTACCTCTGAATCAGGCCCTCTATTACCAGATATACTTTATGATTGATCAAAATGTCTGTCGCAACTAATCCACCGGGGTCATTACAGCTGCGTACGAGGACACAGTCACTGGTTGTGACACATCCCCCAAATGGTCGCAATACCCCTGAA
The DNA here is from genome assembly GCA_031769625.1 of Taudactylus pleione. Lineage (NCBI taxonomy): Eukaryota > Metazoa > Chordata > Amphibia > Anura > Myobatrachidae > Taudactylus > Taudactylus pleione. The sequence goes on along the minus strand of JAUIMM010000104.1, from coordinate 3,980,563 downwards.
TTATAGTCACCACTCTCTGTTACCTGTTACCTCCCCCAAATGGTCACTTTCTGTCAATCACTCTGCATCCTAGTCCCCACTACAACCGCTGTCACAAGACCAGTGCTATTATTCAGCAGGAACAAGCAGTAACTCAGTTCCTGAACCTCTCATTAGCTATGATGGGCCAAAATGTATTTTTTAAAAGATACGTTTTATTTTAAAGGCTCTTTTGAGTGCCTTCTTTTCTAAGTACTATATATATGTACAAATAATATATATACACAAGTATATATAATCTATATATAATTGTTTTTCTATAGCTCCACTCCCAGTAGCTCCTTCCACAGTTCCTGACCCTATTTTTCCAGAAAAATAGTCCTGCGCAACACCATTGTGGCACTTGTGCAGTGTGACTCTGACACATGCTCAGACTAAAAACATCAGGCCACTTGGGACTAAAATTGACACAGCGTCCAGTCCTTTGTGGGTCTGACCCAGCAGACTCACAACTAGATATTAGTGAAGCTGTGGACATTTCTCAAAGGTGTAAAGTAGTTCCACTAACACAATCTTTGAGTTCCGGGTTTGCTTCTCCATTCAGTGGAACGTGGCATAGTCTTTGTAAGATCCACATCTTACAGAATTTAGCGTCTATAAATAGAGTTTGAATGATTATAGTGCCAATTTGCTCTGCAGTGTGGTTGATATTTATTAAGAAGGCCAGGCCATTTGTTAGGGTTTCTATATTTCAAAAATAAAAAAACCCGGACACATACTATTCGCAGCAATCGCACCGAAGAAGTCAACCCACACCGCACCCTATTACATAAACAAATTAGGGCTGTTTTTAATTAGACGCGAAAAGCCATAATCAGTGAAATAGTTTAGCCTATCGCCGCTTTTCGCCTGTTCGGAACTTATCTCCAAATTCAATTCCAGACGGAATTCGCCTAAGCGGAAACTCAATGCAATGTAATAGGCGAAAAAGTTTCTCCAATGAATAGCAGGTGAGAAGAAGTGTAAAATCTTTATTTTAAGGTGCAAACATGGGGAAACAACCCAGAACCCCTGAGACAGTCTCCCTATGGACAAATCGGGCAAAAAAAAAAAAAACTAAGAACACCCCAAAAAAGTACTTATTTTTTAAGTGAAAAAGATAAAAATGGGGGGACAAGCCTAAAAACTAGCGAAATAGACTTCTTAGGGGTCTGCAAGGATGGGTCAGGTTGTTTTAGGATTGCAGGTGCATGTAGCAGGTGCGTTTTTTACAAGTTATTTTTTACAAGTTCTTTTTTTTCAAATTTGACTGGACTATTTATTTTCACCAAAAATACTGCTTTATGCCATTCTTCACCACCTTTGCAAAGACGCTAATAAGAAGCAATTTAAAAAACTTAAGTACCCCAAACACTTTTATTAGGGCTATTAGTACACATCTACATTGATTCCCTATGTTAGTGCATCTTTTTTTCGGATACAGACTGATTTCCCCACTTCTGACTGTACTTTCCGCCTGTTCTGCATTCTCCACTTTCCGTTTTTGACTGTTTAGGAACCAAATAGGCAGAAAAGCAGGGACGCACGCGTAAAGTTTCCCCCTCTGAAACAGGCGAAGGAACGGAAACTAAAAGTCGGACAGCCGAAACTTTTCGCCTCTAATTAAATACGGGCCATAGTATGTGAAGTATATTGCTGCGCAGGCAAAATACAGACTGTACATAGAATTTGGTCGTGTTTGGATATATAAAGCTCATTTAAAGTTCATAATTTATCCTGACTATATGCATTTTCATTTAAAAAAATGTGTCTACTGAACAAGTTAAGAAATATGTTTAAAAACTCCCATTATATGATGTAGATGATGATGTTCACTTTCATTTTGGTATTGAGAGCAGGAGACTCATCATCTACTTAAACAGGTGTAAAACAACTTCTCACTATCATTAAAGCCTGAGATGCAAGTTTGTGTTTCTTTGAGTTAATATGGACCATAATGTCAGACCTCCCACCATGGCCAATTGAAAACACAGCACTGCACATTGGTGCTCATTCAGTCCTGGACGCTAAGCTGCGCTCTCACACAGCTAAAAGGGGCCGGGTATGCAAATGCCGCAATCGCACTGTCTGGTGTAAGGACGCCCTCTATGTTTTAGAGAGTGACGGCAGAGTGAGCGTATGCCGGTATAAAGACGCCCACCTTTCTCACTTAACACAAGTCATCTCCAGGAAGTGTGTGAACAATCGGAACCATCGAGAGCCATCGGAGCTGCACGCAGCGCTTGAGGTAGACCTTACCCCGCCGCAACCACTGCGATCACTGCAGGCTGAAATACAACCAAGTGACGTGTGCAATGACGCTTCCCTGCTAATTATGCACACCAATAAAACTCAGTTTTGACGGCCAGACACGCCTGCGTTCTCAGCACCACTCCCCCATTCATAAGCACCTTCCCCTGTTACCACCCACAAACGGCACAATCTGTCACTCAACATTATGCTTTATCTGCGACTTTATACTACCTGTACTTATTTTGTGTCAAAAGTACTAATCTAGTGTCCCACACTTTGTATGCAGCTATTATTACACAAATTTTAGGAAAAAGTACTAAACTACAGGGATGGCATCCATGGCGGAGCATTTAAGTTGTGCAAAGTGTCTCATGTCATATGGTGCATAAACACATCTGCACAGTGTACCACACAGTCCTAGAAGAAGAAGTCCGCAATATAAATTGCACAGGAATTTCAGCCCCTGTGTGTTTGTCTGTTTACAGTTTTGTATGTGTGCCTCTGACTTACTTCCCATGTGTGTCTCTGCCCCCCCTTCCATATGCGTCTCTGCCCCCTTCCCATGTGTGTATCTGTTCCAAGTTCCCATGTGTACCTCTGCTCCCATCTTCATGTGTGCCTAAGTCCCTCCCCATGTCTGCTTCTGCTCCCTTCCCTATGTTTGCGGCAAAACTGCAAATCAAACTGCTTGCAAGAAAAACTTAAGGACTCAAAGTTTATTTTCGGATTGGAGTCCTTGCTGAGAAACAACTTTGCCATGTATTAATCATTGACACTTAATAGTATAGAAAAAAGAAAATGCATGCAATTTCAGCTAACTTCTTAGACTTCCTAACATCCCTGCCTACTTAGCATAAGGCCCGCAGGGAGGTTAGGGAACAGGGGGTGGAAGTTATTGTGGTGCTGTTGGAGAGTACCATCAAAATGCTGACTTTAGCACTGGGTCTCTCCTTGTAACCCAAGCTGGTAACCTCAGCTCTTGTGTACAGGAGCTTTGTAAATGTATCTTACAATAGTGCAATTTCTTGTGGCACTACAATTGGTATTCCATTTTGAATTAATAAATGTTACCCAGGGGTGTATTTCATACTTGCTTGCTTTTGAAAAGTAGTTTCAGGGAGATCATATATGGCAATAGCAAGCTCCACGCACAACGCATTGCGCCATTGGGGGGCGTAGCCAGCACCGCCCAAAAGGCATGTCTAGATCCACCTATGGGCGTATCTATATTGCGAAATTGGGTGTGTTCTAGACCAAAATAAATTAAAATGACCTTATGTAAACACTTGACACGTGACACTGTAAGTCACCAAAATATTCTGTATTACTGACATGGAGGCAAATTGGTGCAGTACATTTCCATATGGAGACAGGGGCATAAGTGAGCCTTCCAAAGGAAATGTGGACAAAGTAAAAATATGCCCATCCACAACAATTCTAATTAAAATGCTTCAACCTTCAATTTATGATGACCTTCAATTCAACCTTCATTTATAATATATAGAATGACCACACAGCATTTCAGATGACATTTGTTGTGATGGTATACGTTTGGGAAGCCGGCGGACGCAATGCCCACCGCTGGCTTCCCGACTACTTAATCCCAGCGAGGATTAAATGACAGGCATCTCAATCTAGACGCCTGTCATTTTACCTACGCATCTCGATCGAAGGTATGCCGGGCGCTGGGCGCGGACAGCTGCGGTGGGGGGAGGGTTAGGTTTAGGGCTCCCAGGGGAGATTTAGGGTTAGACCCACCCCTGGGAGGTTAGGGTCAGGCTAGGAGAAGGGGGGCTAGGGTTAGGCACCCCCGGAGGGAGGTTAGGGTTAAGCGCCCCCCCCTGTGGGACTTAGGTGTAGGTGGCGGGGAAGTGGGGGTTAGGTTTAGCACTTAGAGGGGGGATTAGGGTTAGGAACAGGGGGGGGAGGTTAGTACTAGGCACCCTAAAGGAGGGTTAGGGTTACAGGGTAGAATTAGGTTAGTTTATACTTACCTTCAGGATGATCAGGATTTACTCCTCTGCCGGGCTGCCATGCGGCCGGCGGTATATCATACTGAATCCGTTGTGATCACCAGTACAAATTATTCATATAATAACACATCTTACTATACACTGACACCCTAGCCCCCCACTGACATTAATATCTCTGCCCTGGCACACTGACATTGATACTAGATCTCCCCCTGCCACATTCACAGTAATAGATCCCCCATTCACATTAATAGAACCCACCACCACACACATTCACATTAATAGAACCCCCCACACACAAACACACACAGATTCCCATAAATAGAACCCCCCATACACACACACACATTCACATTAATAGAACCCCCATAGACACACACACAGATTCATATTAATAATAGAAACCCCACAACAAACACACACACACATACATTCACATTAATAATAGAACCCCCCCACACACACACACAGATTCATATTAATAATAGAAACCCCACAACAAACACACACACAGAGATTCACATTAATAGATCCCCCCACACACACATTCACATTAATAGATCCCCTCACCTCTTTTCTCCTGCCGCACTGACATCAATAGATTTCTCTGGAGCTACAGTGAGCTCTGAAACACTCACACAGCTCCTCAGTGAGTTCAGCATTAGCTCCTCCTCCATCTTTCCTCCGTTATGGCTGCACTGGCCAGGGAATGCTGGGAGCATCAGTGTCTCCCAGCAGTCTGTGTTTGGCCTGTGCTTCAGCTCTATGCAGGGGTAGGCGGACCTGGGAGGCATCTCTAGGCTCCGTAGCAAACGATCTCCCTGCCGTGCATATTCATGTATTCAAGCCCGGGCCCACCCCCATTACATCCGGACTCGCGCATGTGCAGTCCGGATTTTCTGCGCGGCAGTGGGGAAAGTGGGGGATTGCATTTACTTGGCGGGGTAGCGGGAGCTCCAAACTTAATACGGGAGGTTCCCACGCAATGTTCGAGGGTAGGCAAGCATGGTGTATTTAAAATGGGTGCAAGGTGTACGGGGGGTCCACACCACACACCTTGCACCCATACTAGTTATGCTTAGCTTTCCGCAGATTCCGGAATGCTGCTCTGCAGCGCCAGACCTGAAAAAAAGCGACAGGGAAAATGGCGGTGGACATTTTCCCGGTGACTCATGCAGGCACAGAAAAGATGTCCCCGGGAAAAAGGCACAGGCACCATTTTGCCGGAGACCCACGCAAGCGCAGTAGATTCTGGCATAAAGCCAGAATCTACTGCTATGACAGAGAGAAGGAGGCCCAATCGCAAGCTGCACACGGGCCCCATCTCTCATAAAACACCCCTGGTGGTACCCCTGTCATAAAATAACTTTGTTATTGCCTCTATTATATATAAAAAAGGTTATAGCAAACCTGTACTAAATAAAGTAAAATAGTGGCCCATAACCAATGAATAAATAGTACAGAAAATAATAAGTTAATACTGGCTGTTAAAAAAATACTTATTATTGCTTCCATAATCAATAAGCAGATGTTGGCCACTATAATAAATAACTAAGATATTATTTATTTATTTCTTGCTTGGTCCAATAGAATCCAAGATTTTAACCCATATGGGGAAGAAAATAAAAACACATGGAACCGATGGTCATCTCCCAGGTAGCATGCAACAGAAAATGAATTATGCTCCAGCAAGCGAGGCTAGTTAATAGCTGGGCAGCCAATCAGGAGCAGCCTCTTACCTATGATTGACTCAGCAGTGTCCCAGACCAACACCCTAGATGATGGGATTTCAAGCTGAGGACAATGTGTTCTACAAATGATTTTTTAATGACAATTTCAAATCTAGTAACTGGATTTGTAGCAGACATTTTAGCAGTCACTTTTACATAGATACAACACCATAGAGATAAACGTAGAACCGAACAACTCATTTACGCCCAATTTCATGCACTCAAAGGCCACTCCAGGATGCTGCCTTTCATCTACATTTTTAAATGTCTACATAAAATATGCCAATTAAAATTGTTCATAAATACATGTCCTGCTGGTCCATTTATTCACAATCATTACCATCACTGCTACATTTATCATCTCTCTTCTGTAGCAAACAAACACTTCAGAGAAAGGCAATCAGCATAATAATGTACTGGGTAATGAAGGACATGGCTGATTGCTGGCTTATGAATGACTCCAAGGATGGAATAGGAGTGGAACTAAGCTCATTAAAGAAAAGTCTCTTATTATGTTGGTCATGGAAACACAGGTATTCTCTGCAATTACTGGTCACTTATACCCTGTTCTCAAACAAACAACTTGGTTGAGGAGTATGCATTGGTCATTAACTCCTGTTGACTACAGGGGAGATATAAGGAGATGTTTTTTTTATGCAACATATTACATTAATTGTTCTGATCTCTGATGGTCTGGAGGGTATTCAATAGTTCCCCACAATCTTGGGGAGGGCTGATACAGTTGCTTACCTATGTCATGAAAACGGTATGTACAGCAACAAAGGCCACTAGGAGATCTATCAACCCTAGTATGGCCACACCCCAGAGGGAATGCCAGGACACTGTTTATATGCTATGTTGGCTGTGGAAGGTTGTGTGGTCATGCCTTCTTGGGATGTAGCTGTACCTCTTCTGCAGCATGGGCACGGTTACCCATCTCAGCACTCCTGATTGCGACACCTTTCACTTGTCTACTTGTACTTCTAAGGAAACTAATAAGACCCAATAAATAAACAGTTACATAGGTTTTATACAGTGACTAAGTATTACTAGTCCTGAACATTTCTCAGCCCTGTCCTGAATCTATAAGAGTGGCCTAAGTGATATGTATCCAATCTGCTCTCCCTTTCCAACCAGTCTCTTAAAATAAGCAATAATATTGAGTTTATGTCATCCATTGCATCTTCTAGTCTTCAAAACAGAATGTCACATCTAATACAGCAGGTACCCATTGTTCAGGCTAAACTAACATTGATGAGTATTCAGCATAACTGACGTGGTCATATGGGATGCGAATGCCGCCAGCTGTGCTTGAGCTGACAAGGCGCGACCGCACCGTCCCGCTGTGTTTTTGAAGAGTACATATGTTCTACACATGTGCAGAATGGATCTCTTCTGACTCCCCTGACCGGTTTTGCTGGAAAAATCGTCAGTTAAGTGGTTAAACTAGAAACCAGTAACATGCATATAAGTAATACCATCATAAAAGGGGCTCATTTGGAGGTGGATGCACATGGGTCATTGACTGTTATTGTTAATATATGTCCTCAGTATGCACATAGGTAAGAGGTGCAGATATAAAAGTGAATAAGCGTACTGTACGTGCATATCTTGAGTAGGACGCATATGAAGATATGATATGATAGCGTGAAGATGGTGTATAGAAAACCTAGAGCTTATCAGTGTTACCTTATCTAGATACAATAAAGTGATAAAGGGCCTGATTCAGAGGCAGATGCCATGTCTATTTTGATGCGCATGCATCACGATGGTTTCCGCCGGGATGCAGAAAGAATTTGGACGCAGACAGAGACAATTTCAGGCATTCCTGGGTTGGCTATGGGTGGCTGTGTCACGGGGGTGTGTCATGACCAGTGACTGCACCTTACTTCACGTTTGCATTGGCACCGGCGGCCATGTTCCAACAGACATGCTGAGCAACCATAGGGCTGCTCTAACGTCCGATGGTGTGACCAATGTGCAACCAATGGTGCGACTGCGCAAAGCGAGGATTTGAGTCACAGCTGGTGGGCATCTCTGTACAAAGCCCATTGGCTGCAGCATTAGCACAAAGACAGTTATGCTACTTAATAAGATGCATTTGTGGCTGCATCACCATCCACGTCTGAATCAAATTTTGTATAGTTCATAATATACAAAAGAGAGAATAACACAAATACAAAATACTAATTAAATATAAAAATTAAATGGAAATTTTCTTGGAAGTAGTCAAAATAGAAATGTCTATTAAGTAAGTGAGTTAAGTGTTAATAACTGGAGGGATCAATATACAATCAGCCAATCAGAAGTGACTATATCATCATCATCATTATTAGGCATAATTGAACCAGCCTCCCTGCACTCGCACGAGATCCACCTTCCCCATAGGAGTATCTGAGGATGTGTCCTTGTCTAAATATGTCACAATTACCGTGCATGAACATGTCCTTATTGTACTTGACTTCCTCTATCTCACTTTTACTCTTCCTTTTCTGGTGAATGGAGACGTCAACAATATGAATACCGTACAGTCAAAAACATACTAATTTTTGGTTAATGGAAATGCACAACTTATGGGAAAGAAACAGATGCAATGCCCAAACTCTGACTGAGCCCCAGCATAAAGCATGCCCCAAGCCTTAGCGATGTCACTAGCTCCAATTGAACTGATAGGTCGTATTGCCATAAACTTTGGTTCAGTCCGCAAAATGGCTGCCTGTAATGTGTGCAGGCCACCACTGCACATTAGCAATTACGCTCAGCAGTACTGCAAAAGATATTCATTAACCCATGCAGTTACAATACTTGTACGCCACTCTTTTAAGAATAAATTAGCATGACATTATCGTTCCAGAAACAGCATCTTCAAGCCCTGTTCCACCGCTCAGGTTGATATAATTGGCTGTTCTAGGTAGGCAGATGTGTTCTGCTTTGGGAGCTAATAGCCTTCCCTGTCGTGATCAGCACGCCGTTATTAAGAAAACACAGTCCCATTATTTTAATTGGGAAGGGAGAAGAATCGAGAGGTTAGAGCAGCAGAGCTTTTTTGTTTCCGCTTCACAGAAGGGGGGCTGCAAAAATGCAGAAAGACAAGGGAAATGTCTGATTACCCACCCAGACTCCCTCCTCTGTCCAAAAGTGCTTATAGTAAGATACAATCAGAGAGCTGCCTGTTATTATTTGATCTTTCCTAAAATGTTCTTTTTTGTAATGATTTGCTGGCAGGCTGATACCAAATAACCATGCGGGTGTGAGGAATAGAACTTGACTACTTCTAACTGATATTTAATATTTGAATTAGTCAACAATGGCAACTAATCACCTAATGGGGCCCATTCAAATTGTGCTGTGACCTCGCAAGTTAATATTCAAACATCACAGGATAGTCTAACAAATAAAATATTAACATCATGTGCAACTTAATTAAGAACGTGAAATTGCGGATCAACATCCTGCTGGGATCATGTGCAGTGTGAGATCTACAGGATGTGCAAGAAATAGTGCTGAAAATATCCTTAATCCCAAGTGGAAAATAAGATAGTAAGTGGAGGCTTTTAAATGTACCAGGCTAATAAAGTATCACAGGATTGAATTTTACAACTTTTATTAACAAAAAAATTATAGCCAGGAGGCTGTAGGGGTGTGTGGACGGTGAGTGGTGCCATCACTCAGGTTAGTAGGCCCTGGGGGCAGCAATGTCGCTGCAGGGTGCCTGGAACTTTTCCCCATGCAGCCAGTATCGCTGTTGCAGAGCCACCCAGATCATTCTTAGGACACTGAGAGCATCCACCCTGCAACCTGTATAGCAAACTTGCCGACAATCTGGCCGCTCCTTCCGGGAGGGAGCAGCCAGATCGGCAGAACAGGGGGCGTGGCAGGCAAAAGGGGGCAGTCCAAACGAGCTGAGGTCGGTTTGTGGGCGTGACAGGGCGGGGCCACACAATCGCGTCATTTTAGCTCCGCCCCCGCTACACAATGCAGAAAAAAGGCATTGCGAAGCAGGGGGCGGGGCCAAAATGATGCAAATCGCGTCAGCGGCCTCCCCGCTGCGGGGGTTTATCAGGTAATGGGGAGGGGGGTTTGGGGGATCGGCGGCAGGCGGGAGGCTTGCCTGCCTTTCCGGGGGGGCGGGAGCTGCACCCGTTTATCGGGAGGATCCCGCCCGAATCGGGAGGGTAGGCAACCCTGCTGTATAGATGCCAGGAGTATCCTTGTGCAAGGCAGTGCAGTACTTCATGGTGTTTGTGTGGTCCTGCTCCCTAGGCATGACATCATGATGTCACATGTTCAGTGGGAGGTGCCAACACAAGGCGCAATAAAGAGCACTGATCCAGCACTGATAGCTATTGTATCAGCAGCAAATCAAAGTGTTTTGTTTTGTACAACGGGGTACATTTAAATGGAATGGGATTGAAATGCCGGCGGCTGTTTAGCTGCCGGTTCAAATCTCGACAGCGGCTGCCCGACAAGATGAAAATCCCGACAGAGGCAGGCAAGTATGCTAACCTTCCCTGTCACCCCCCCTAACCCTAAACCTCCCTTAGTAGTGCCTAACCCTAAACCTCCCTCCGGGGGTGCCTAACCCTGACCTCCCTCCGGGGGAGCCTAACCCTAACCCCCCCTCCCCGCACCCTAAACCTAACCCTCCCGGGGGGGTGCCTGTCCCTAAGCTCTCCTTGGGGGTGCCTATCCCTAACACTCCCCCTTAGGGCTGCCTAACCCTAACCACCCCCCCAAAACCTAACGCTAACCCAGCTAACTGCCCTAAACCTAACCCACCTCCCCCTCGGCTAACAGGACAGGCGCCCCAGAATTACCTCATTTGGGCACGCGTCGCCCTGGTTTTCAGCGTCGAGACTATGATAGGCTTCGGTATTTCGACGCCTATCATAAATCCCTAGCCAGCATTCTGCTGTCGGGATTGTGACCGGCGGCACATCAAACCTGACGATATCGCATGTGGTGCTATGCATATTAATAAATAATGGACATCGGCACGATTGCCGGTTGCACAAGTGTGTACCCACCTTCAGCCTCAATTCAACTCCATAACACTCACACATTCATAAAAAGAGGGTCTGATACAAAGACACGGGGCTCTATTTACTATAATCTGAATATTGAATGCAGATTGAATGCAGAATTCAGGCAATATCACAGGGATTTACTACAAATCCCTTGCAGGGACAGAGCTTGCGATAAAGCTCTGTCCCTGCGAATCCCCTCGCACACTAGTCACGGTATTTTCGCAAAAAATACCCTGACAAAGTGCCCGCGCATGCGCCGACCGGCTGCCGCTGCTACCCCCCGTGGCGCTAAGCTCCACCCCCCCACGATCGCAGGCCCCCCGTGACCCCCCCTCCCTTAATTACACTTACCTGCATGATCCGGGCCTCCGGTGATGTCCTCCATGCCTCCGGTCAGGTGATCACCTGATGACCTATGGGAGATCAGCTAACCGGAAGGAGGACATCACCCGGAGCCCCGACCACCGGTCCCTGGAGTCATGTAAGTAAAGAAAAAATTTTTACAATTTTTTTTTTCTTTTTTTTTACAGTAATCAGCTTGCGGTCTGTTTAGACCACACAGCTGATTACTGGGATCGACTCCCGGCTCTGCTCTCCCCGTTAGAGCAGAGTAGGAGGCTGGTAACCGGGGGAGTTATTATCACAGGGCTTTCCTCGATATTTTTTTACAATTTATTTTTAGTAACTTTGGTCAGATCACATTTCCCATTACAATTATGGGAAATGTGATCTGCTTACTAAAAATAAGTGATACTTAGGGGTTGGAATAGAATTTAACGAATTCTACTCCAATTGCCCTGTAATAACTATAGGTGATACTAAAATAATGTGAAAAGGGTGTGAAAACACCCTTTTTCACTTTATTTTAGTAAAAATTATGGGGGTCATTCAGACCCACTCGCGAGCGGCAGTACGCTTGCAAGTGGGTCGATGTTCCCCACTGCGCATGCGCACGACGGAGGGAACTCCGTCGTGCGCATGCGCGAGACCCGGCGAGCGACGGGCTTTCCATCGTTCGGGGTCTCGCACCAAAGGGGGCGTGCTGTTGATGTTGATTGACAGCACGCCCCCTTTGGTGGGCGTGCCGGGGGCGTGCCTGCCAGACGGAGGCGTTCCCATGGGAACGCCTACAGTCTGAAGCCGGCCCCACTGACATCACTAGTGATGTCAGTGGGAGTGATTTTGGCTCTGATAGAGCCAAAATCACTCCAGGGCTTGTGGCTGGGAAACCCGACCGCAGGGTTTCCCTCGCAAGTCCGATGGTCGCGATGGTAAAGACCATCGCGACCATCTTTTTGCATGCTCGTATATGCTGTGGGTGGTGACCCACAGCTATACGAGCGTCCAGGAGAACGCTCCATTTTAATGGAGGAGGGCCCTGATTCAGAGCGAGCGCTCTGGTCAGAGCGTCCGGCTCTGAATCAGGCCCTATGTTAATAAATAGAGCCCACAAAGAGAAACAGGGCCTTATACAGAGTGAGACAAAAATGGAATATTATATTGCAACTTTTTTTAAAAATTGCATTTCTATGACCTATTCAAACTAAGCTGAATTTGCAAATCTGCAGCTGCAAATACCTAATTTTCACGTACCTGTTTGAGATGCGGGGTTGAGGCAGCAGCAATTCCGACCTTGCAGGTGGCTATGTCTGCAACCTTTCATTGCCGGATTAGCTGCAACTAGCAGGTGCACGTCCCTGACTGCACACCCCAGCTGACTGAATGGCCCACAGTGTCTAACACAAACACTACACAGATAGCGGGTGTATAACTCACAGAGATACAGAGAGAGACACAGGAGCATATTCATCAGATTAAATATATGCCAAGTGTAATTTAAGTTTTGAACTTGCTGTGATAAACGGTGAGACCCCTTGAAATAATAGGGCTATTCATTACCTCGTAGCTGCGAAAACATCACTGCTGAAAAGCTGCCATTTTTCAGAGACAGCTTTTCGGAAGTGTGTTACTCTTCACCTGAATCCCCACAGCTCCGGAGAGTATCGCGGCCACTGCTCAAACTGCGCATGCTCCATTACACATCCAGCATGTTGACACAGGAGAGACTGAGAAGAAACATGCCACAAAAAAGAAGCAGATAAAGCGGACATGGATACAGAGCACAATGGGCCTGATTCATTATGAATCGCAACTGCAACAGCATACGCAGATCGGTCGATGGTGCATACTGCGCATGCGTATGCCAACGCAGTTCACTTGCGCAAGTTAGCATTGCTATCGCACTGCGATCACTCATGCAGATACAAAGCCATCGCAGATGGAGGGATGGGACACCAGCATTTGGGGGTGGTGACGGAGGAGTGGTTGGAAAAACGCAGGCGTTCCTGTCCGATTGAACGACGCTGCATGGGCGTGCATAAATTAGCCGCTGTGACAGCATATGCAGCTTGAGAGCTCACTGCGTGTGACGAGGTTATCAATTTCTTAGTAAGGTCAGACCTGTTGTAATTCTGCATAAGGGACCGATGTTACTCAAAGTTACTGATGTATACGCAGGATTGCAAGGTATTACGGATGTGTGTGAAAGCGGCAGTGGGAGTCTCTACGATGCCTTTGTGCGTCTCTGTGCTGGCTTTGGAATTACAATCAGTAGCATATTTTTCCAGCAGACTTGCGTGCATAATCACAGCTGCGATCGCAATAGCGATCCGTAATGAATCAGGCACAAAGTCTACAGATCTATCTCAACCCAGTTGAGCTAGCTGGTTCAGGTTTAGCCAGTTCAGCCTGGTGCCCTGTAGGGGAGTTGGCATGGAGAAGGAGTCGAACTAAGGGGCTGAATCAGCAATGCTTAATGCAGATTCCCAATTATTGGGAATCTGCGCGTGCACAGGACCCATCCTGCGAGTGTATAGAATGGGCCCTGCGTAATCACGCAGCCCTTTCAATGCCTCTGCCTGATTGACAGACCACCGATGGTTGCAATGGTGATCCCAGCATGTGACCTCGGTCGCAGTGCTGGGATCGCAAATGCAGCAGGGGGTGTCATACACCTCCTGCGTAATTTGCATATTCACAATGACGGAATTGAAAAGCTGCCTGCATGCAGCTTTGCAATTCCGTCTGATGCTGAATCACCCCCTAAAAGCAAATGTGAGTATTTTTTTAGATCAATAAATACTTTGCAGTTCCTGCTTTGGTATCAATTCACGTTTCCGAAACAGCAAAATACCGGGTTCTATATTTATGGACTATAATTAAAAAATGTGCTTTTGAAACTGATAATGCACTAGCAGATCAAGGCATACCAATTAAAAAAAAGACAACCTACTGTACTGCATATTAACCATCTTCAATCTGGCTTAATCCTCCTCCACTCCACTGAAACTGCCCTCAGCAAAGGGCAAATCCAATGGACTCTCTCTCCTCACCTTCCTTGATCCAGGTGCAACTTTTGACCACCGTCTCCTATTTCACACCCTCCATTCCATTGACCTCTGTAACACCTCTCCTGGTCCCCTTCCTACAGTCAAAAAGTCTCACCAATTTCTCCTTTTCAGACTCTGGGCTTGATTCAGAGGCGCACGCTATTTGCGTGCGCTGGCTCTGAGTCAGGGCGTACCTATTTTTTTTTTTTATTCCGGCCTCCAGGCCGCTCGCACAGCTGTGGGTGACCACTCACAGCTTGTGCGAGCGGCCTGGCGATGGTCACGATTATCGCAACCATCGGCATTGCGAGGAGACCCTTGTGGTGGGGCCTCAGCACTCGCAATGCCAAGTGGACTTCCAGCTCTAATGGAGCCGGAAGTCCACTACTGACATCACGAGTGATGTCAGTAGGGCCGCCCACAAATGGCAGGCATTCCTTCGGGAACGCCTCCGTTGTTCAGCCACCCCCCCTACCCGCCTACAAAACGGGGCGTGCTGTCGATCAACATCGACAGCCGCCCCGTTTTGCTGCGAGCTCCGGAGCGAGAGAAGGTCTCACTCGCTCCGGGGCACACGCACGCATGTTGCGCATGCCGCGCGTGCGCACTGAGCCACCATGCGCTCGCGAGCGGGTTTGAGTCAGGCCCTATATCTTTGACTCCACCCCCTCCTTGCTTTCTCTACATGTAGGCATCCCCTAAGAGCTATTTCACATTTGCCAGTTTTAGCCGGGCGGCAAAAATAGAAAAATAGTGAAATATAGTAATGCAGGGAATCTGCTGGCTCCTTTCACACGGCACGGTCGCCGTGTTACAGCTGGAAATATCTAATGTGCAGGACGGTTGCTGTGCCGTGCCTGTGCCGTCCCTGCATGCCAGTGGTGTAAAGGAAACAATGTTTCCTTTCACACACACTGACTACTGCCGGCCGGGCTTGTGCAGCAGTTGCTGCTGCAATTGCCCAATTAGTTTAAAAGAAAAAAAATATATATATACAAAGCGGCCCAAAGCCGCTGCTTTTGAAAGGCACGCAGTGCCTGGAAAAACCCGGATGGCTACCGCCCGATTCAGGCCTGGCTGGTCAAAACCGGCAGGTGTGAAACTGTGGTCTCTTCTCCCTTTCCCCATCTAGGGAGGGGGACCCCATTTTATTTTTGTGGTGCCCACTTTCCAAGCAATTCCAGCCCTGAGTTGATCAGTTTGGGGCTGGTTAATGTTATGACAGGAAGACCCTGTCGTGGATTTCACTTTAATAAATGGTCGGTTTCCAAAAACGACCAACGACCCAAAACTCAATACCGACCCTTAGTAAATATATCCCTCGTGCAGTGGTTCCCAAACTGTGCGCCCTGGCACCCTGGGGTGCTTCAGGACACTTGCAGGTGGTCCAGCACCAAATCAAATTATATATGGTCAATGTAATGTAAATATGTGAACAAACAGAAGTGTAAATCAGTCCACCACCACATAACTGACCCTAAGGATGACAAGTAAGCACAGTTTACTTCACTTTACTGTTTTACTAGATTTTTTTTCTGAATTTCTCAATAACAATCTTAAATTTAGGGGTGCCGTGAAAACAATGCTCTACTACTCTAGGGTGCCGTGATTCCAAAAAATGTGGGAACCACTGCGCCTAGTGTTTAAAAACATAAATGTGATTTTGTTGATACTATACTGTAGTTTCTCTTTAAGGAGATACTGCATTTGCAGATGTTTGTCATACTTATAAAGAGAGAGAAAACCATCTTATAATAACACAATGCTGTAAAGTGTATTTAACAAGTTCTGCAAACTTAGGGAAAAACATTAACACCCATTTCTTACAAGGCAAGTTGTTTAGTCTCCATAGAAGTAGCAGGACCTAATTAATGGTTACAAAGTATTCTGCAAATAAGCACTTACCTAATGTGCTAATGACACCATATAAGTACACAGTGACCTAATAAGAGCAACATGTCTAATTGGATAGAGAGGGTCAGTCCCATCGAGCAGCAGCATTGCAACATGTTTATTGGATTTTAGAGAACATTCCTACTGTGAAACAAAGTGGCCTAAAATGGCATCTAAATTAAAGCTATGAGAAAAAACAATATTGAAAGCTTGAGTTAGACCTACTTTACTTACATTGATCTTTCTAAGAGTTCTGGTGACTAACCCATGATGTGGAAAAAATACACTGTGCAGACCAGGAAAGCACAGGTGAAAAACAGGTCCTGCAAGCTCCTTAATTGGCAGCTTGGAATGTAACATATGAAATACTTTAATGGAATGTCATTCGGAAATATTTTATATGAAAGAGTAATACCCCTTTCACACCAAAATCCCTGGTCCATCCCGGGATCTTGAACACGGATCACTCCTGGATGAGACCCAGGTCAGACCCCATATACACTCACTGCACCTTCGACCCAGGTTATTCCCAGGTAGGCTCCGTTCATAGTAAAAAATGGGTGGTGACTGCTCCACAGTCACCAGTCAGCTCATTTTAGGTATGACCCAGGTCTGATAACCTGGGTCGGATCATTCAAACTGCATCGTGACCTGGGTCGTTCCCATGTCCAACCCTGGTTGCTACGTGGGTTGGATTCCCAGGTCACTTGTCCTGGGTTATTTTTCAAGGATCCTTTAACACTGAGCTGCGACCCGGGTCGACCCGGCAATAAACCAGGTTATTTCGGCAGTGTGAAAGGGATATGAGTGGCACAAGGTAGCAGCCTGTCTGGACCTGTTGCTAGTTTTGGACTAAAGAGATGCTTTATTTTGGAAGCTACAAAGAGACCTATTCAATAGTTAAATCAATATAAGGCACCAGAGAAGCTGCATACCTATCCAAGTGTGCAAGAAGGCTGAATATGAAAGTTTATGGGTACCATTTTTCTAGTTTGGCAAATTGTCATGAAGCATGTCTGTTGGCAAGATGTTTACAGCATATAAACTGGACTTGATGGCATAGACATAACGAACACCTGGAATGCAGACTGCTGCAGATTGCAACAGTAAGTGACTGCATATGGGAGTAGCTAGCTCTAACTTTAACCCCGGCTAGCTATTCTCATTTTGGAGTATGGATCCAGTTATGCTTTGCCTGTAGTATGGTATGAAGAGAGAAGGCTTTCTATTTCCTATTACTAATAGATACACAGTACTGGAGAATTTATGTAGCCAAAGGTTTATGCTCTGTAGCATGCCCTGTTTGTAGAATATTTGTAAGAGGGGGTAAAAACTCCATATTGGTCGACTATTCTTTTGACCCATTTAAGATGTTTTTGGAACATCAGAACTTGCAGTACCAACTTTCCCCATCTTTAAAACATGGTTTTTGATGCCAGCCAGTAGATCTAGGAATTGGGCCAAGATGTTACAAGTTGCGGTCACGACTTGTCTCCTTCGAGCAGTTTACCTGGTCAGGACGGGGTTATTCCGCTTCCCTCAGTTGCTAGGCGATCAGCACGCCTCAGGAGGTGATGTGTCATCCACACCACGGCATGATTGGTCTCCCCTCCAATTTGTAAACTCTGGCCTTTTGCCGTGTGGCCAACTATAGCGCCCTAAAGGTCCACTCGGCTCAACCGCACCAGCAGCTCCAGTGATGTCACCGGCTTATCTGTCTCGCCTATGGCTCCCAGGCTACATCAGCAGCTCCCATGCTGCCACCGACTCACCTTTTGTGTACCAGCTCTCAAGCCAAAGTACACAGGATTGTACATCAAATTGTACACTAACTTGTACATAAAATTGCATACCGGTTCTCAAAGTCAAAGTACAATGAAATATACACTAAATTGTACACAAACTTGTACACTAAATTGTGTACCGGTTCTAAAGCCGAAGTACACTGGATTGTACACTAACTTGTACACTAAATTGAGTACCGGCTCTCAAAGCCGCATCAATTGAGTACTGTCTTCTGCTACCGGCTCCAAGCTGCACCAACGGCTCTCAAAGCTGCATCAGTTGTGTACCTTCTTCTGCTACCAGCTCCAAGCCACACCATCGGCTCTCAAAGCCTTCTCAATTACTTTCTTTAGTCTACTATCGGCTCTGAGCCGCACCATCGGCACACAAAGCTGCAGCAGTTGTGTACTTACTTTTACTACCAGCTCAAAGCAGCATCATTCAAGTACTGTCTTCTACAACAGACTCCAAGCCGCACCATCGGTCCATCAGCTGCATCATCAGCTCTCAAAGCCACAACACTTGTACCTCCAGCTCTGCCACCATTCACATTGCACCATCAGTTCCTTAACCAACACCATCCATTCACTAGTCGCATCATCGACTCACAAGTCTTCTTGCTACCAGTTTCTGTTCCTGCCATTCCTCTCTCCACTGAATCTCATTGTACTATTGTGTGAACCTCTACTACCCTGAGTTATAAGACCAAGCGGCCTCCTAAGTACCAGTGAACATCTCATAGTTCTAAGGGAACAATGGGCAGTTGTTATTGGTGGAAGATCTAGCTAGCCTGGGTTCTAGGGAGTTCACACGGAGCAAGCTTTGGGATTCGTAACACAAGATTCATTAATTGTGTAAATTTGATTGAAAGCTAAGCACTGTCTGCAAAATGCAGATGTTTCTTCATTCTGGTGGAAAGTCTACAGTGTTGCTGCCTTATGACATCACAAGGGAAATCCACTTGTGTAGAGTGACAAGCCACCTATGCAGAGAGAATTTACTGAGGAAGGTGAGTGCCCCTCCATAGACTTAGAGAGCCTGCAGAAGAAAGTTGCTGCACAGATGTGTATTTAAGGAAAGACCAAGACAGAGAAATTGAGAGCTAAGCTGAAGAGAGCGATATAGATAGCCTCAAGCTGCACAGAGCATTTCGGAGACAGTCAAGCTGCAGATAGAGATCCAGGGAGAGAGAGAGACAAGCTGCATAGAGAGTTTCAGAGACAACCAAGCTGCAGATAAAGATCCAGGGAGAGAGAGACAAGCTGCATAGAGAGTTTCAGAGACAGCCAAGCTGCAGATAAAGATCCAGGGAGAGAGAGATACAAGCTGCAGAGAGAGATCCAGAGAGACAAGCTACAGAGAGAGATCCAGAGAGAGATCCAGAGAGACACAAGTTTCAGAAAGAAATACACGCTGCAGAGAGAGATCTAGAGAGACACAATTTGCAGAAAGAGAGAGACAAGCTGCAGAGAGAGATCTAGAAAGAAAAAAGCTACAGAG
Source organism: Taudactylus pleione (assembly GCA_031769625.1). NCBI lineage: Eukaryota > Metazoa > Chordata > Amphibia > Anura > Myobatrachidae > Taudactylus > Taudactylus pleione. The sequence goes on along the minus strand of JAUIMM010000104.1, from coordinate 3,960,995 downwards.
AGACATCCAGAGGGAGAGAGAATTTCAAACATACAATTCACTTGTCTCCATGAATACTCATGTAGTACTTTGCATCCAATGTGGTACAGCCAGCTTGCATTCAGTGCTCCATCAGCCCCTTAATGTGCAGTGTGCCACTCCTAGAATCCTATATGACCTTTCCATAGTTCCAGGCTTGACTACCTATACAACTAAAGCTTTTTTGGTTTGTAACAATTTATAGTCTTTGCAAATATTTAGAAATTTGAAATAGACACATTAGGGAAAATGTCAGCCATCTGTGTTCTCTCTGCCATCTCCAAACCCTCTTGGCTATTGATACAAAAACTTTTATTCCAATCGTGATGTGAAACAGAAGCCATGTGAAATATCACATTGAGGTATTTGTCTTTGTGCATTTTGTCACATAATGATTGAAATCAATATCTCTATGTGCTTTTTATACGTAACAGCAACTTGTTGTTCATCTTCCAGTGTAACAGGCAAATTAAAAAACAAAAACAGCTCAAAGTTAATGTTTCAGGAGAACTTTTCCAGCCATCTTACAAATGACATAGGAACACCTTTCCCATTCTCCTTTAATTACTAATTTTGCAGGTTATCCTGTCTTGGGTAATTATCGTGGAGGCTCATCACTCGTACTCCTGAGTGCTTTCTGTCATAGCCGTGCAATTATTGCTGTGTTCATGGAGACAAGTGTATTGTGTGTTTGGCATTCACAAGGAACAAAGACAATAAGCAGACATGGGAAGAAGTAATTTGTGCAGCTGAATACTTTGCTCACAAGGGATATGTCATTGACTTTTGCAGACAAACCTCCTTAACTCTGAACAAGTTAGGCTTCTTGCTGGAAAAGATTACACTTTGGAGAGATTTGTATGGCCAGCAGTGATAGTGAATAAAAGCACAAGAACTCACTGCAGTTGGTGAAGTGAATTACAAGTTGATGGACACAATAGCTTTGGGGAAATAGCTGCACTCATTTGCTTGCATGAACCCTGATACCCATCCCCCTGCCAATGACCATGGATATCTCTAAAACCTGAACTGTTGGGGAGCCTTGAGGACCGCGTTTGGGAACCTCTGGGTTGGGTAAATCACATTTGAAATATCACATAATTAAACCCCAGAGCTGAATCTCTCTCTGATTGGGAATGTCACTCTGTCTCTCACTCTCCTTCCTCTATACTTCAACGAGCTTAATTATCATTAAATGACATAGTGACATTTTCCCCGAAAACACCTGTTTATGGGAGATACCCATAAATATTAAGTATCTCTCAGATGTACTATGGAGGGATCGCAGTAGATATCTCTGATATCTGCTGTGGTCCTTCCATTTCCAATAGCAGCTGCAACCCCCGCACAAGTTTGACCCCTGCAGGTTACTCCATGGCATTGTGCTGCTGAACCATCCCTGGCAATGGCTGCTGCACATGCGTGGTCTGTAGACCGTGCATGCGCAGGAATTCAATTCACATTGCATGGACAGGTTCTTTTCTGAGCTGCTGTCCCAGCGTGCACTATTTATTACTTTGGGGCACTATTATAGCATAATGCAAAGCATTTATGGGTGCCCAGATCGCATTGAGGAACTAATTCAGACCATCTCGCTAGATGCGTTCGCTTGCACTGTGTATGTTGATCCAGTGCACGCCCAGCAAGGCAGGCGATTGCACGGCAAAGTATTAGCACGCCCACTATGTCTTGGCGTGCGATCACTTTTTGTATGCAGACGCCCACCAGCCATTCATAAGATGCCCACTTGCGCACATCATCTTCAGGAAATACATGAAAACATTGGTACACCGAGCACCATCGTATGCGATTGCAGCACTTGAGGTTGACTATACCCTGCTGCAAGCACTGCGATCACTTCAGTGTGAAATCACACCAGGTGACGTGTACTATGATGCTGCCTGTTAATTATGCACGCCTCTGAAATGGGCGTTCGCACCTCCACTCCCCTGTTTCTAGAGGCCAACCCCTGTTACCACCCACAAACGGCCTCTCCTGTCACTCATTCAGATGGGCTGTCTATGCTGGGCGAGTGAATGCTTCCCGATCTTTTGCAGTGGTTCGCACACGCGCATTGTGATACATACGCATGCGCAGATTGCAAATATCGCCCAGCTACAAGCGTTCGCATCTTAGCGAGAGGGTCTGAATGAGCTCCCGAGTACAATATGTGATTATTAATTAGTGGGCCCCCAAGAGTCAATTCATCTGCTCTGCTCTCACTTCACAGATGTCTCTCTCTGTTCTCCCCTTTGTCCTGCCACCCTCAGTACTCACAGTTTGACAGCTTCATATTGCACGCCTACCATCTGCAGACATCTGCAATCCTAGCACTTGACTCCCTAACAAGTCAGGCTGGCAGCCTGACTGCACCCCTCCAGCTCTCACTAATGTACAGCAGTATCTGTCTCCTTTCGTATAACTGAGCTCCTGAGACTCCATTACAGAACTCAGGATCACTGGGCTTTGTGACTAAACAATTATTGAAGCTACGTTCCTTATCCAAAATGTGTCAGGTGATTCCCTATGTGTCTAATATCTGCTATTGCATTGAGAGTACTTGTCCCTAAAGCTGTCTGCAGGTAAATACTCAAATCGGTTAGAAAGCATAGCAGTAATCATGTAAGCATTCATATTGCATTCATGTTTATATATAGTGTAGGACCGAAGACAAGTAGAAAACTTTAGTGTCAATTGGTTGGATTAACATCTATTGCAATATAAAACAACAATTTCCTTTCCTAACACAGAGTACAGATTGGAGTTGCTAGAAGAGCATTAATAATGCAGTCAGTGAGCACAGAAGATCTAATTTCTATTTTGGGGAATGAAGGTCTTTGCTCAGCGTTCCATGTTATGTATAATACTTATCTTCTTTCCAAACCGGGCCCCAAAATTCCAGGATCTGGCTAAGCAGAAGCAAAGCTTTGGATGCCAGTAGCAGCAGCAGGTAGTATAACAGCCTGCAAGAGGTAAGTGAGCACTATTGCAGAATATGCTTTATTTGTTCAAGCCTGAAACATGCAGGGAACATTATGAGTTAGCTTTATTTTGGTCGTTGCTAGACTCATAACATAGAGTACTAGCAAGTATATTTAAGGGGTACACCTTCTTTAATTAAGAGAGACTATACGGGGATAGCTTAAACTACAGCACCATCTACTGTATCAAGAGTAATTCAACTAAAACGTAAAATGTAGCTGTTGTTTTTCTTACTCCAACAAACATGTTAATCTGCCACATCTCCTAATTCTGGTGGAGTAGTTCCGATTGCTGGGCTGCTGGAAGGTATGTTTTCGGTTTTGCACTGCTCTCCCAATCAGCCTTCACCTTTATTCAGTTTCCGTTTCCCAGTACTTGACACTAACACTGACCAATATTTCGCTCTTCCCTTAAGTCCACCTCCTCAAGCTACATCATTGCTGTAAAACTGGACCATTAGGGTGTCTTGAGGACTACGTTTGTGAACCTCTGGCATAAAGACCGGTAACATAGAATGAAAAAAAAGATAAATGTATGCGTCTAGCACATTTTCTAAAACATTACCCTTATGTAAACCAGTGTTTTAATATTTTGGCCTAGAAATGTCACAGACTACCCCATATGACCCTTACATTCCTCTCATAACACCCCATATGCCCTTAGATGTTTATCAGATGTCCCTGCATCTTCCTTAAATGTCCATCAGACCTTGCCACATGCATCTGCTGTGGATGATGATTCCATGTCCTCTATCTCAGGGACCACAGGGTACCGCAATCTTGGCCACAGGCTACTTATAATTCACATACAGACTGTGGTGGTCCCCTTAGTCAGTCTGCACCTCTTACACTCCATACATTGATGATGTCCCTGAAAATCACTAGCGTTTTGGTCAGAGTTCCTTCCCATATGGAGTTGCAGTGAAGAGCACAGCCGTTCTACAGTGGATGCTGCATCAACTATGAATCTCTGAGGCAGAGGACTAGGGTCACATTTGACATGGGGAGAATGGTGAAGGAGCCTACCGTATGTGACAATAGAAAAGTGGGTCTGACATACATTATGTCACATATGTTCCACCACATACTGTATGACAAGGATAAAATAGTAAGGCTTGCATACAAACCCACTAAAGAATTATTGAGGGCTGTATAAGCCTGAAGACTTTTAAATACCTGGGAGTGTTCTCTTTTGTTAGTCTATATTAGCCTGGTACTCTAGTCCTTAAATTTTGTGTGATATTTCTTATCTGATTTGAAAGGGCCATTTGGGGTTAGGTGGGATGTGTTTTATGTGGAAGGATTGTTATATATTTCATGGTAGCTCTATCTGATGCTTCTTTGTTCCTGTAAGTATTTCCACTCATCCACTTGGTTTATGTTTGATGTTCTTTATTGTACTGTTCTTTTCTGCTTTGTCTTTGTTTTGTTCCTTACAGATGGGAACAGCTGGTGGGAAAGCACGGCAGCCAGAGGTCATACATTTAGGAAGAGATGGTCAGGAGCACTCACCTTAATAATTTGTGACTATATGGTGTTACCACCCTGTACAAGAGAGGGGCTTTCCTTTCTGTATTACCCTTATTTGGTGTTTGCTTATTTTCAGCTACTGTAAGAGGAGGTGAGCGGAGGCAGGTTCACCTAAACCGGGAAGTGCTGAGGGCAAACAGACACCCTCATTTATTTATGATTTATATAGGCTATATCTGATTGCTTCTCCATGCTTTTACAGCCACCATGATTATGTAATGATAATAAAAGCTGTGACCTCTTTCGTCCTATACAGTTGACCTTGTGTTTTTTATGAGTAATAGGTGGGTTCCTGTTAGTTCAAGGGTTACATGCTGTACAGTACATGGAATATAAGGGAACATCAACTGCTAGGCGGCTTACTAAAAGTCCCTGGGCGTCACTCTTACTAGATACTTGAGTGAGGGGGAGAAGAGAATAGAATTAGATTTATATTATTATCTGAATAAATAATCTCTGTCCCATTAATGACAGGTGGTCTTTAAAACAAAGAGGGTCTTTTAAACCAAAGCGCAATGTAACATATTTTAACTGTGAAAAGTACAATATTGTTAACAAGGTTCTATTTACTGTTATGCATCACTACTGCACATCACCGCTAAACACTCTGGAAGAAGAATTTCTGCAGTGAGACTTTAGCAGAACAACTAATACATGAATGTAAACATTCATGTATCAAGGTTTATTGCTTCACTAGATATACATATAATACATTTCTCAGTATATTTGTCACAATGTGCACAGCATCTGCCTGGATGATATAAATAAGAAGTTACAATATAGTTACTTTATGTCCTTATACTATGATCCTGTAATATTGTGTTTCCCTTGAGCCATTTATTTACCTTTTACTAATGTCAAAAAATGTAATAAAATTTGAAACCTTCCTGTCTTTAATTTAAACCTGTTTACCAGCTAAGTGCAGCACGAATGGCCCCTCAAATCTGCCAGCAACCAATACATAGGCAGCCAGCATCCAATACATTATTTACAGCTACAATTATGTAAAAAATAAAGAAACTTTTAGATATCATAGAGGAGAGTGAATGGCAATGCCAATAGACTTTACACAATTTTATTTAATATAGCTGTAATGCTGTAATGCCAGGACCGTGGAGATATTCAAAGATCCCAGGTACCGGGAGCTGTGGCAACATCTGGGAGGCATTTACACATCCCCTCTGACAATAAAACCCAATGTAAAATACTATGCGCCGTTGCTGTAAATGGGGACACCAGACCCGTCCAACCTCCGCCCGTATCCCGGTGATTAGTACCCTCTCCCCCTGGGATCCATGTGTAAAGTTTAAGTACTTCATCAGCTGAAGAGTGAAGATGCAGACAGCCAAACAGACATGGCTAGCTATTACTGTTCAACATCATCATCACTATACACAGGGCCGCCAAGAGCCAAGGCGGGCCCCGGTAATAGGGGGCGTGGCCTAATCTCGGCACTGCACACCGGGGAGGGGGGCGCTCTGAGCCCCCTCAGCCCGGCGCAAAGCCAGGGGGGCGCGATCAGTGTGATCGCTCCCCAGCACAGGCATAGGAGACTGCTATGGCTGCTGCTCAGCAGCCACGAGCAGTCTCCAACTGCAGCTCAGCACACGCTGTGAGGGAGGGGGGGCGGCATCGGACCCGGGCCCCCGCCGGGCCCCTCAGGAAGCCCGGGCCCGGGTAATCTGTACCCCCTCCCCCCCCTCTCGGCGCCCCTGACTATACATTGTTGCACCATCACTTCAGCACCTGCGAGAGATATGCCTCCTGACAAACATACTGTATCTGTGTCTACATTCTCTTGAGACTACATGTGAGTAAGCAATCTCATACAAGACTGAAGCAAGTTGTACACTGTCAAAAAGGGCTAAACATGGTCACTTTGGCTCAAACAATCCTTCTTGATTTTTTATCCAGTTCTAAAATATCAGAAATTACAGTACAACAAATGTTACGTTTTAGCACTGATTTGCTGGACTAGTACAGGAATTGAAAACATATGAACGGTTGAGCACCTCTAGTTCTCAGTGTACAGAGAAAGCACTGCCCATCATGAACACAATCACAGCAGCTCTTTGTATGCAACACAGATCTAATGTAGATCTACTCTATATGCAATTACAACTAGTTTAGGCACTAGTGCACAGGTTCTCAAACTCGGTCCTCAGGATCCCAAACAGTGCATGTTTTCCGGGTCTCCTCACAGAATCACAAGTTGAATAATTAGTTCCACCTGTGAATCTTTTAAAATGTGTCAGTGAGAAATGAATACACCTGTGCTCCTGCTGGGTGACCTGGAAAACGTGACCTGTGTGGGGTCCTGAGGACCGTTTAAGAACCACTGCATTAGTGAATGCTTTTAACATGTACAGTAGCAGCCTCCTGTCTCTCTCTGCAAATGCTACAGGGGGTGACTGATCGCACTACTCACCCCTGGCCAATAGGGACATATCTGCCACCCCTTCATGGGGTTGAGCAATGGACTTTAAAAAGAAAAATTGAGGAGGGGGTGTGGCCATTTCTCATTGAATGGCGAAGCCCCCTAACTTTACCTAGGTCTGTCAATGCTCTTGACAGCCTTTATGTGGATTGCAAAAATGCTAAAGGTACATGTACAAGTTATTGCACTAAAAAAGGCATTTGCTTCTCCACATTTCCTCATATCATTTTTTGCTTTGGGGGGGTGGCATATTTAGGTCAATAAAACCAACTTGGTTTTGCCTTTAACGTTATTGCTGGTTTAAGTCTAGGCTAAAACATCGGAAATGAGCCAGTACCTGCAATGTGCAGGTTATTATACTGTATATGGGCCTTAACTTTGATGAACCCCATAAGTAACAAGTGTAGGTAGCCCACATCTTCTGTCTACTGTATTACTAATTACAGTATGTCTACAAAAGAATAAAAGTGGAAGTTGGCTTGAGTTATTATTAAAAGTTGCCACTAAATAGAGCATATTACTTATCCTAAATAAGCCGCTTATCTTCAGTTACAATCTTAGATACTTGGTGGATTTTACTTAGGGGTTTGCAGGGCTGCAGACCCCCAGTAAAAGCCGCCACCTCAGAGAACCAGTTGCAGTCTGTGATTGTGCTGGTTACACTGTGACTGACAGTGCCAGGTGGAGGTGTTTTCTCCCCCTGGTACTGCCAGTTTGGACTGCGATTAGCAGACAGCATTCTTCCAGTAGGAAACAACTCCTCTGCCTCTTGGGCAGCCTTACATGGCTTTTATGGGCTTCAGCAAATGCAAGTGCACAGATGCCGGTTCCGGTGCCTGCCAGTTCCATTGTGCAGGTGCTGGGACCTAGCCATCCAGGACTACAGTCTCCTACTCTTCACCAACCTGCAGAGCAGGAAACGGCACATCTGGCTACAATCCTCATCTGCTGGATCCTAGGATACATTTTTGCAATTAAAGTCTTAAGCTGGGTACACACTACACAATCCATTGCACGATACAGATGTGTCCTTATACATCTTTGCTACAGTCATGTTAAAAAGCCTTTCTCTGCGCGCCAGGTCCCGTAAGACTAGGCTAGCGAAGGCGTCTTTTTTGTGTCTTAACTTAAGTAAAATGTGTCTAAGTGGCAATGTAATGCGACTAGTACACACCAGAACACTGTGCTGATTAATTTGATATGTGACACTTGTCTATCTGTGTGCACCTAGGTCTCTGAATCTTTATACAACTTGCTACAATGTAGCGGCTGTAGCTTTTTTTTTTCCAAGTTCCATTGTGCGTCATATACAGATATACAAATGTTGCATATCAAATTAATCAGCACAGTCTGCTGGTGCATTGAAAAAGGACTCCTGACGCTAGCAGAATAGCACGGATCCTGGCGACTCAATCGCGCCAAGCGAGTGGCGCTGCATGGCATATTGAAGCTAGATGTAGGAGGACTCACCTCTATATCATTCCAACACAGATCAATCAATCGTGCCGGTGCTGGGTACACACATCGTGTAGTGTGTACCCAGAGTATGGGGCTGATTCAATTGGGTTCAATAAGGGGAACCTAATTTACACTCATAGTGCCTCATGATTTCAATGAGATTGCCAATTTACTAGAGCTCAGAGTAGATTTATTACAGCAAATTACAGTTTTTTGTGGAAAAGGCAAAGTGTGGGTAGCAGGACAGTTGGATACAAATTCTAATGCTGGCCATACACTAGAGCAGGGATTGCCAACCACGATCCTCAAGGCACACTAACAGTCCAGGTTTTAGGGATATCCATACTTGAGCACAGGTGACTTAATTAGTGCCTCAGTTATTTTGATTAAACCATCTGTGCATTATCATGGATATCACTAAAACCAGAACTGTTAGTGTGCCTTGAGGACCAAGGTTGGGAATCACTGCACTAGAGCATAGGTTCTCAAACTCGGTCCTCAGGACCCCAAACAGTGCATGTTTTCCAGGTCTCCTCACAGAATCACAAGTGAATCAATTAGCGCCACCTGTGGATCTTTTAAAATGTGTCAGTGAATAATGAATACACCTGTGCATCTGGTGGGTGACCTGCAAAACGTGATCTGTGTGGGGTCCTGAGGACCGAGTTTGAGAACCACTGCACTAGATACACTTTCCTCCAACCATCCAACTAGTTCAGGGGTTCTCAAACTCAGCCCTCAGGACCCCACACAGTTCATGTTTTCCAGGTCACCTAGCAGGAGCACAGGTGTATTCATTACTCACTGACACATTTTAAAAGATCCATAGGTGGAGATTATTTGACTTATGATTCAATAAATATCCAGTAATGTATGGGTGCAAATGACAATCAGCAATTTGCTCCCAAACACTAGAAAACACTGTTTTCCAGTGTTTGGGAGCTGTTGAATATTTCTATTTACCGGGTGTTCTATTGTTGCATAAAGTAATCAAATTCAATCCAATATACTTAAGAATTTGTAATTTATTAATTAATTAATAGATCAAGCCCAGACTGGGAGCGTGCACATCTCCCAGGGTTATAATGCAGAATAACAAGGGGTCATAGTTTTTATACCTTTCACAATGTGTTGAAGACCAAGGCCCATAAATGTGATGTGAAATGGTTTTTCTCCCATGAATATTTCACTTTATTCCACATTATGCAAGTTTGTAATGACATTTGGCATATTCAACAACAACATTCATTAGTTTTGACAAGGTTTATTCTTGTGGGCCTGTCTTTGGCAATAGAATAGGAATAGTTTACTTCATAGGATGCTTGTCATCCCAAATTTAACCATACTTGGATCTGGTCTCAAACGTTGCCCAGAATTGTATGTAAATGGTCAGATTTTGTCTGATTCTTCAGAATAACAAGTACTGCAGGGAGTACTTAAAGACAACTCACCTTATTTACTTAGTATAAGTAAAGGGTGCATATTAAATTGCATTAGCTGTATTCTTTATAAATACTGAACACACTAACTGTAAATATGGAATTATGTAAAATATAATGTTCCTTATAAACTAAGCTTTCACAATTCCACCCTTTAAATATACACATTGTACATATTTTCAAGATTCCATTGGGATATAAAGTTCGTTAAACTCCATCTCTTGTGTGTTTTCACTTTTATGTGTTCTCATTTTTTTTCCATCCTTGAAGTAGCCTTCTGTATACAACATAGGCCACATCTATAGAATGCATAAGTAAAAATAATCAGGATTACGATCACAAGAATAAACTTTATCTGTACATAAAATATGTTTTTAAACCACTTTTCTAATCCTGAAAAAAAAAAAGTACTAGGATCTAACCATGACCACCATAAATCATTTTCAGAGTCTTTATCATAATGCATTCATTGAAATTCCTCTTTCATATCATAAGCCTCATTCATGTAATTGCTAATAATGGCCTCTGAATCGGTAGTATCATTGATCAAATAATAACAACAACAGTGAACTCTAAGAATTGTTTAAAAAATTAGACAATATCCTCCAGTCTGTGCAATTAATCAATCGGTGTTAATTGGTGTTGTAACAGTTGATTCCGGAATGCTTTTAATTCAGGTCCAACATATCTGAATGTCTCATAATAAACTTCAGTCACATTGTCAATAAATGAAGCCAGTTCACTAATTTCATGTTGATTATCCAAATAACCCCAATTACCATACGTAAAAATGTTTGCAAAATTGAAAACAACATGATGTCTCACTGAAGAATGTATCAATCAAGGGAATATATTTTTTATTCACCGGAACAATGTCTCTTTTAAAACATCTGGCATTGTCCTGCAAAAGAACTTTTCACAAATCATCATGTGTTATAACATAAAATTGTGGGATCAAACTGCCTAAGTAGCAAATACTTTCAAAAGTATATGGCAACCATCTGTAAGCCTACTTTCCACCCATATAATAAAGATCATTTTAGAACAGGAAATGAACATCATACCCTAATACCCTGGTAGCAACTAACATTCCTAATATATCTGAACGGTATAATCGGTTTGGGTACAGCATCCCATATGATCTCTCACTATTTGCCTCACTATTGGGAACACTCACAGGTAGTGTATAATTAAATGCCTCATTATAAAAGTCTATTGTACATGATATGCATTCAGCACTTTTAAAATCTTCCTCACATTGTTCAGTACAGCGATGAACATAAGGTTTGTACATGTTAATGATCTTATTACAATATCCTGACTCAACATTTCCTACCTGTATGGGCAGGAGGGGAGGGGTCCCGTGTGCATTCCCCGTGCCGGGCCCCCTCCTCTCTCCCCGGTGGCCGGCAGCCGACTGACGCGGCTGGCCGGCCACCAAAGAGTCAGTAGACTCTGGGCACGAGAGTGTGCCCAGAGTCTACAACGCATGCGCAGAACGCCGGAAAAATGGCTGCGGCGGCAATTTTCCGGTGTTCTGTGCAGCGCTGACACCCGACGCGGAACCACAGATAGTTGAGTTTTAGATAATGTGGGTGCACCGCACACCCTGCACCCATTATAGATACACCCCTGTGTATGGTGTATTCTGGCATTGGAATAGTAAACATTCCTGCAGTAGTCCAAATCTGAGGTGCAGTCTGTCTCATTTCATAGACTGTCTTATTAAAACAAAATGGAATGTGGTCACTCACATGTGGAGCTAGATTACTGGTTTGCTTTTGTGTTCCAAGTCATTTCAGACTTCAGTAAGAGATACTAAACAATTGTGTTTTCTTGCAGAAGCTGGTTACAAAGTTTAATGGGACAAAATCCAACTGTGTACTGCCAAGGTTAAATACCTAGGACATTGTTTACCACCAGGTCGAAGACACTACAGGCAATACCCTGATAGAGACAATAAGTTACCAAAATAAGTTGCAGTGATAAAGTGTAAGGCACATACCAAACAGACTGAATAGACCCCAATAAAATTAGTATTTTAAGAGAAGTTAATCAGCTCATCCCAAAGGAGTTTCTGAAGTTTACCCCAGTCTACTGCCTTTCTCTGGGCAGTAAGCGAGCTATCTCCTGTTTCGCCCAATTCTCCTTATCCCAGGAACCATGATTAACAAAGATAGTCTGGTAGTCTGCTGAGGACTCCACCACATCACATGTGTCAGGCACATACCAAACAGACTGATATTATTTAAGTACATATGAAGAGCCAGATACAGACACTCAGTTGATGTTGTTTAAGGATATCACATTTGACCAAATCAGAGAATATCAGGAAAATGCTTCTCACAATGAGGTCAATGTTTGGAAATTAAAGCATTTTTACAAAAGAGAGGATGGTATTTTGGAAGAGGGAAGACCAGTGGCACTAAAAATATTATTACAAGCCCTTGCAGAAGGTGCTTATGGGTTAATATATTTAACAGCAGACAATATAAATCGCATTGTACAATCTTACTGGTATGCTCCAGAATTTATATCAGTATCCAGATCTAAAGGTGAAAGTTGTATAATTTGATTGAGAAAATGGTACCTACAGTACTAAAACATTTGATTGTCATTTGCTCGCATGCATTACCGGATTTACATGCCAACCAACCAACTAGTTGATTGATTGGAGGAAAGTTGGTCAGGTGTATGGCCAGCTTAAATCTGGTCACAAACTGTGAGCAGTGCTGATTACACAGCTGACTTAACTTCAACAATTGAAAACTTGTTGCCAGCTACTGTGGAACTATATGTTCAGGCAATCTGTCAGGATCGGCCTGGAATCGGCCGCTACTCACATCTGCGCCAGCGTTCTTGGGCTTAGGTGTTCAGTTGCTGGGAGTGGAGGTGAGTGGTGACCGAGTATTCTCCCTGGGGTCTGCTATGGCTTCCGTACATGCGTCCTGGTTCCCGGGGTGCCGGGCATGGGCGCAGCCATGCTGGTCAACATCACCTGACTAGTATTCCCCAATGGTAGTCCTGCGGTCAATCAGCTGATCCTCTGATCCAATGACCAGCTACCTAAGGGTATTTAAGTCTGACTCCAGGAACAGGAAACTGCTGTTCAGCTTCGCTGTTCCAGTGATTGTTATGCTTTCCAGTGTTTTCCACGGAGTATCTCCAGTGTGTTTTTTCAGCCCTCATGTGTTACTTGTATTAGCTCCCAAGCTAATTCTCAGTGTGTAACTTTAGCTCTCTCACAGAACTCCAATGTTTCATATAACAGTACATGTGTTGTCTTTTAGTGTGCTGCTTAGCTCTCCAGCTGGCTCTCTGAGTTACATGTGTCAGTCTTCAAGCTTATTAATAATTTAGCTGCATCCCTGTGTTTACTTCTCCTTACATTTCTCAGTGCAACTTTGCAACTGGATCCCTACCCATTATCAGTGTATTTCTGTGTCTACATTTCTCAGTACAACTCTGTGATTAGGATCCTTACCAATTCTCAGTGTATTCCTGTGTCTACATGTCTCAGTGTAACTCTGCGATTAGGATCCCTATCAATTCTCAGTGTATTGCTGTGTCTACACTTCTCATTGCAACACTGCGATTGGATCCATACCAATTCTTAGTGTATTCATATGTTTGCATTTCCCAGTGCAACTCTGAGATTGGATTCCTACCAATTCTTAGTGTATTCCTGTGTCTACATTTATCAGTGCAACTCTGCGATTAAGACACCTATTAATTCTCAGTGTACTCCTGTGTCTACATTTCACAGTGCCAGTCTGCGACTGGATCTCCTTCAACCCCCAGCACATCCCTGTGTCTACAATCCAGCGCAAGTCTGCCTCCGGATTATCTCCAGTGACGATTCTAGTGTCTTTTAGTGTTTACTCATCTCTAGGGTTCCTAGTGTTACTTTGTGCTGATATAGTTTTCAGTCTTACTGCCACTCCACCTTTCCAGAGGGCCACGACATTCTCACTTGGTGCAGTAAAACCCATATCCCATCTGGAGGGGTCACTGGTGAAGACCACCAAGTGAGTGCATCTCTGGGCAGGTCTAGCCAAACTTTGGCTTTACCCACAATAGGGAGAGCTAGCACTATCACTCACCTGCTTGTTACCTAGCCACTCTAACCCCCTGGCTTTTGTCCTCACCTGAAGAACTTCCCATACGGTTCCTGACATAATCATTGACAGCAACTGACCTTGGTTGAAACACACACACAAGCCTGCCACATGTGTACAAGACTCTCTAGTATTTGATCTTTGGGCAGCCCTGAAAATATATGTACTTGAAGCTCATCCCTGCTGTCTAAAGTGTGGAAAGCAGATTCAGGCAATAATAATCAATTTCACACAAACAAAATAGATATCACTCAAAATTAATTGCATAGAACTGCAATATGAAGGCTTTGACAGTCTAAAGGTTTGTAGAAATATATACAGTTCAGAATTCATTATTATTTAATTTCTACAAAAGCAGGTAAAACTTAAAATGTTCACCTACTTTTGTATAAATTAAGTGTCAGGGTTATTTATCATTCCTGTAATACAGGAGATATCACTGAAATCTTCTGGTTACAATTCTCCCCCGTTAATTTCCATAGCTCCCATACTATAGATTGGGGATGTAGAAATTATGTGATTCATCAAGTTCTGAAAATGCTTTTTTTTCTAAACTTGACAGGGAAACTGTATGACATTCTGAGAAGGTGTACAGACCTCCATTAGTCTTCTCAAGCTTGCAGCAGAGAGATCTTTTCAGATCCCTTCTGCTGTGTCTCTGCTGCTCCATCTCTGTCCATTCTCCCCTTCATCACCTCCCCTCCATCCTTATTACCTGCAGCCTGCATGACCAGGAACATTGGCAGGCTAGGAAAGAGTGATGTGGGGACACTAAACGAGATGCATGGGAAAGAGGGCAGTGGGCAGAGGGGGACAGACCCACACTACTGAGGAGAGGCTTAGGAGAGAGGGGGCAGTGGACGAATGACTGGCACTACTGAAGAGAGGGATGGGAGAGAGGGAGCAGCTGGGGACAGACTGGCACTACTGAAGGGAGAGATAAGAGGGGCAGTGGGGGACAGACTAGCTGTACTAAGGAGGAGAGGTATGGGAGAGGGGGCAGCAGGGGACAGACCACCACTACTGAAGGGACGGAAGAGAGAGGGTGGGCAGTGGGGGACAGACCGGCACTACTGAAGAGAGGCATGGGAGAGAGGAGGCAGAAGGCAGAAGGCAGCATGGGGGACAGACTGGCTGTACTGAGGGGAGGCATGGGAGAGAGGGGGTAGCGGGGGACAGTCTGGCTGTACTGATGAGAGGGATGGGAGAGAAAGGGCTGCGGGTAGCGGGGGAGAGACCGGCACTACTGAAGAGTGGTATGGGAGAGACGACTGCGGGCAGCAGGGAACAGATGAGGTGTCCTGCATAGAGGGATGGAAAATGGTGCTGTGGGCAGTAGAGGACACTGAGCGGGGGTTCTGATGTGCAAGATCAGATAGAGGGCAGCGGGCAGGAGAGTATATATAATAGGTGCTGCACACGGGCCCCCAGGTCCAGGGAGGGACCTGCACCGAACACCCTGCACCCATATCATTTAAAACTGACCTCCCCGAGATCCCACATCGAGTTTCTCAGCGCTGCTCAAAACGCTGGAAAATGGCCACAGTGTCCATTTTACCGACATTTTGCGCATGCGCTGTGAGGAAATTGCAGTCGCGCCATTTCCCGGCGATCTGCGCATGCGCAGTAGACTCTGGGCACACTCTAGTGGCCAAAGTCTACTGATGATGTGGTGGACGGCTGGCCGCCGGGGTGAGAGGAGGGGGCCCTTGACAGGGAATGACCATGGGCCCCCTACTCTCTTAAGACTCCCCTGGCAGTGGGGGACTCTGACCGGTAGTCCTTCAGCCACATATTCAGCTGCAACAGGGGAAAAGTTGTAAAATTTCTCGCTTCTGAAAAGCCGCTTCCACAAAAAGAGCTGCTTTTCGTAACTGATACTTAGTGAGGCATGATGGATGCCTCCGAAAGCTTGTTTAAACTCACAGCAAGTTTAAAACATAATTATCACTAGTGATAATTATGTAATGATGAATAGACTCCAATAAAAGTAGTATTTTAAGAGAAGTTAATCAGCTCATCCCAAAGGAGTTTCTGAAGTTTACCCCAGTCTACTGCCTTTTTCTGGGCCGTAAGGGAGCTATCTCCTGTTTCGCCCAATTCTCCTTATCCCAGGAACCATGATTAACAAAGATAGTCTTGTAGTCTGCTGAGGACTCCACCACATCACATAACGCAACATCCTGACTCAACATTTCCTACCTGTATGGGCAGGAGGGGAGGGGTCCCGTGTGCATTCCCTGTGCCGGGCCCCCTCCTCTCTCCCCGGCGGCCGGCAGCCGACTGACGTGGCTGGCCGGCCACCAAAGAGTCAGTAGACTCTGGGCACTAGAGTGTGCCCAGAGTCTACTACGCATGTGCAGAACGCCGGAAAAATGGCTCGGCGGCAATTTTCCGGTGTTCTGTGCAGCGCTGACACCCGACGCGGAACCACAGATAGTTGAGTTTTAGATAATGTGGGTGCACCGCACACCCTGCACCCATTATAGTTATGCCCCTGTGTATGGTGTATTCTGGCATTGGAATAGTAAACATTCCTGCAGTAGTCCAAATCTGAGGTGCAGCCTGTCTCATTTCATAGACTGTCTTATTAAAACAAAATGGAATGTGGTCACTCACATGTGGAGCTAGATTACTGGTTTGCTTTTGTGTTCCAAGTCATTTCAGACTTCAGTAAGAGATACTAAACAATTGTGTTTTCTTGCAGAAGCTGGTTACAAAGTTTAATGGGATAAAATCCAACTGTGTACTGCCAAGGTTAAATACCTAGGACATTGTTTACCACCAGGTCGAAGACACTACAGGCAATACCCTGATAGAGACAATAAGTTACCAAAATAAGTTGCAGTGATAAAGTGTAAGGCACATACCAAACAGACTGAATAGACCCCAATAAAATTAGTATTTTAAGAGAAGTTAATCAGCTCATCCCAAAGGAGTTTCTGAAGTTTACCCCAGTCTACTGCCTTTCTCTGGGCAGTAAGCGAGCTATCTCCTGTTTCGCCCAATTCTCCTTATCCCAGGAACCATGATTAACAAAGATAGTCTGGTAGTCTGCTGAGGACTCCACCACATCACATAACTGCTGTGAGAAATGAGAGTGAATGACAGCAACGCAGTTAGACTCTGGGGAAGAATAACTGAACTAGGGCACAAAGCCAGTGGACCATGTTATACTGCTACACAAGGATCAAATAGTGGCACAAGCCTGAGGATCAGAAAGAACTCTTGCACCGGGACCCTATATTATCTATAAGGAGATAACATACTTGAAAATGTAAAAATTTTTTGAGTTGATTGAACAAAAAGGTGAAAAATACAGACGTATCACATTTTCGCATGTTTTAATTAAAAATGCTGAAAAATGGGGACTAGAATTGGCCACCTAAGTCATTACTGTATGCAAATTGCAAAAATTAAACTATGTTTGTTTGACAACTGTTCATTGCCAAGGACATCAGAGAATTCAACCTCCATTTACCAAGGTTGACATAAAGGACATGATTCAGAGTTAAAAGCTGTGTGCCACTCTGTGCATCGCCCGATCACCTCCTAGCTACACTGACTTCACACGTTAGTCTCCATTCGCACAAGAAACCGGGCATGTGCACACCATGTTTTGCGATACAGACGCATGCACAATCGACACAATCGAAAATAGGAGACGCATCCATTTTCACCAATGTGTCCAACTCAAATCCAGGTCCAAAGACTGCAATGTTTTGCCATTGGGTTTTTGCTTTAAAATCAAACATAACTCTTTATTTTATTTTCATCAAGTTATATCATTTCTAAAAAGTATATGGATATAATGAAGAGAGAAAAGACAAGGTGCACCAAGAAGCACAAAGCTACAGTAGCAGTACTGTACATCAGCTTATGTGTAAGCACAGACCTGCAATGCTGAACCTTTTACTATTCAGGGTGCCATGTACTGTATGTATTACAATGGCAACTACTTGAGGGAACAACCAATTGCATATAACCATCACAAAATGCCATTGATCACATGGACATGAGATTATTATTACGCACAAGTGCTGAATTGGAAACAAACAAATAAACATGTTTTTTCACCTGGATAGCTAGGTAATCACGCCATTTATAGGATAGCACTTTACAGCTTAGAGTTTGGAATAAAAATGTAGGTTGTGAAATGGCTAGTTTTCTCATAGTGTAATTCCTGAAATAATCACTACTGAAACACTAAGGTAGGGCACAGGGCGAGAAAATAAGTGCCCGGAAATTGGAAAATGGCACCAACACTTCCTCTAACTGCATATTTTCACTACCAAGATTTGTCTTAAATGCGCCTTTTTGCCTTTTTAACCTCCGGGTTTATTATGATTGTTGTAGCTTTATTTAAAATGAAAATGAAAAAAACTGATATGTCTGTTGGTCTGAAACTTGAAATTAACATTAATACACAGAGCATCAAAGACTTCTTTTTTATTATTATTTTCTGAAGGAATGGTAGTAAGTCATCAAGTGAAGATGGAAAGTACAGTGTAAAGGAAAGAGAAATGTCTGTGATTCTCCTCTATTACACTCCGAGGGCTTGATGCACCAATAATTACATGGAAATATATCATGTTTTCACTCTTCTGCTGAGCCGGAGGCATCTCAAGATATGTCCTGATCTGCATTAGTCATATACAGTATAACCCAGGCTTGTCAGGAAAACATCAAATACAGTTACACCAATCAAGTCAGAATTAATAGGTTCATCTACTGTAAAGTACTGTACAAACATTTGTGACTGTATTGTGCCTCGGCAAGTAGATGCCACACTGGAATGTTTGAGCCATATATGAGTGTGGTTCAATTATTAAGGTAACAAGACCTCTTAAATGTGTAATGATCTCAATTTTTCTTGTTCTAATCTGTACCAAAGACATATGATTGATTATACGTATATTGTACCAATTGGATACATTTCTCAATGAGAGAAAATAAAATCTACGAGGGTGGTTCAATAAATAAGGAAACAAACCCTATTTATTGAACCACCATGGTAGATTTTATTTTTTTGTGTTATGTCCTTATGTGCAGAAGCTGTGACAAAAAGCCAAATTACTTTAAATAATAATAATTAATACAGAGTACATCCATCCTTAATGATAATTGAGTTTTGGACATACAGATGTGTCCTCATTTGCCAAGCCTCAATGCACCATATGGTGCAAGACACCCAGCACAACTGAGCCTCACCGAGCATAGTAGTGTAGAGACTTTTTCTTTAAATTTTGCATCTTATTCACATTGTAGACACAGCGAAATACTGCTCTGGGCTGTGTCTTTAACCACACAGAAATTAGTGTTAGACACTTACAAGTTGCAGATGAAGCACAACAGAACTAGGCGTGAAAAAAAGCCACAGCGGTTACATCATAGCACTTCTTATACAGATTCAGACTCATTGACACACAGAAGTACAAATGCCATACTTAAATTGATCATTGCAGTCTAGCTAAGCACTTTTGTCACTCTCAGTTGTTTTATTTGTGTAAATAAGATGCAGATTTTGAGCTAAAAAGACGCTCGGCCAAACAGCCGAGTCGTACGGGAACTGGCGTGCCAAGAGGGACTGTTTGCCGTAATTGCGGACATGGTATACGAGGGCACATCTGTATTTCTATTTTGTTTGTTTTGTCACTTTAGTGAATATATGCATTTGGACTGATACAATCTGTGCAAAAGCAACAATTAAACACGTCTGTTCCCACAGCCAGAATATTGCAAACCTCACAGGAATAAACTCATATGACAAATCTATGGGGTAAATTTACTAAGATTCGAGGTTGGTCGAGATGACAATCTCGGGTGAGTTTACCCATGTTTTTCATCTCGCAAATTTACTAAAGGCAAACTCTGGTGAGTTTGGGAGAGAGTTCTCTATTCTCACTCGTAAAACTCGGGTGAGATGGCAAACTCGAATCAACTCACCATTGGGCAAACTCGGAAGTACTTTTCATGAAAAAGATGCAGATTGCAAATTTACTAAGATTCGAGATTACAATCACGGGTAAGATTAGAGCAAACTCGCAGATAAATTGAAGTTTCAAACACTCCACCTCCTGAGCTGCGAGTTTACCAGAAACATACACAGATCAGTGTGATTTGTGTATGTTTCTGCATGTGTACTTAATTTAAAGTGTTTATATTTAAAAAAAAAATTGTATGGTCCCCCCCCAAAAGATATAACCAGCCCTGGACTGGTGAGCTAGTCATGGTACCAAAAAATTATGGGTAGGGTTGCCCAGTAGTTTAGGAACCAGCACCTGGCTGCAGGGCCAGTGCTGTTTTTAAATATAGGGTGAAAAAAATTGTGTAGGGGTCCCCTTATATTTAAAACCAGCACTGGACCCAAACTGACCGGGGTGTAATGCCACAGCCAGGAAACCCTATTACCGGGTCTCCATGGCCAAAGCATTCGCACCCCAAGCCGGTCAGGCCAAGCCGGGGATCTCAGGGGAGGTATGGACCTTCCAAAAAAGGGGCCCCCCTCTCCCAAAATCCCAGGCTTGGTCTGAAGTCCGGGGTTTTCCCCGCGCTCCTGGGCTGTGTGTACACGGGTAATGTTTAAAATAGTATTAAACTATTGTATTTTACAGTGCAGGCGGCCAGCACCCGTACCCCCACTGTAAAATAAATAGTTAAAAAACCACAGTACACACACACCGTATACAGTAAAACTTTAATGCATACACCTATGCCACTCACAAATACTTACCTGTGCCAGCTGTTCTGTCCCCTTCTCCCATATAGATTCCATGGATGTACCTGGAAAAAAGATCCCATACTCACCTCCATCCTGGTGCCACTCTATATAGCATCCACGATCTTGGCAAAATAAGAAAACGAGTTACTCAATCCATGCAAACAGGTGCAAGTATATGTTGTGACATAATACTTGCACCTCACGAAATGATAGATGATCGTGATCACCAATTATTTCCCCATGGCCGCTAGCCAATCAGCAGCCACTTTACATGTAGCGGCCGTTCATTGGCTGGGACCCAGAAGGGCAGGCATGCTGGCACTTGTAGTTCCACTGTAAAATACAATAGTTTAAGATTATTTTACACATTATTACCCCAGTACCCACAGCCCAGTGGTGCGGGCAAGAGCCACGGGCTTCAGACCAAGCCTGGGGTTTTGGGAGAGGGAAACCCCTTTTTTTGGGGGTCCCCACCGCCTCTGAGATCCTCAGCTTGGCCTGACTGGCTTGGGGTGTGAATGCTTTGGTCATGGAGACCTAGTAATAGGGTCTCCTGGTTGTGGCATTACACCCCGGTCGGTTTGGGTCCAGTGTGGTTTAAATATAGGGGGGCCCGTATGCAATTTTATTCTCCGTATATTTAAAACCAGCACTGGTCCTGCAGCCAGGTGCTTGTTCCTAAATTACAGGGGAACCCTACTCATTTTGTTACCTGTCATTTTTGGAAGCAGGACTGGCTGACCAGTCCGGGGCTGGATATGCCTTTGGGGGGATAGGGGGGGGACCGTGGGTAATTTAAAAAAAATATTTAACCCTTCTTTAACAGGTAGAACAGACAAGCAGCCTTCACATATCTTACTGATACAGGCCACTTGCTCGGGAGAGTTTTGCAGAGAGAAAACATTGCAACCTCGGGTGAGTAATCTCATCTAAGCTTGCTACTCGGGGGAGAAATCTCGCTTCACCATCAGAAACTCACTTACAGCTAAAGTCACTTCTTAGTAAATTTGCAAATGTAAAAACTGGAAAATCACCCGAGATTTGGCGATGCAAATCAAGTTTTTAAGAAAACAAACTTGATCAGTCTCGAATCTTAGTGAATTTGCCCCTATGTCTCTAAAGGTTATGCAATCGGGAAGCCGACTGCATAAATACCGGCAGCCGGCTTCCTGACTGTCATATCCCGGCAAGGGTGAAATGCCGGGCGTCTAGATATAGACGCCCGCATTTCCCCGACGCCGGGAGTCCGGCGCCCGGCATCCCGATCGTAGTGATGCCGAGCGCCGCGAGCGGACAGCCGTGGGGGGGAGGGTTAGGTTTAGGGCTCCCGGGGGGGACTTAGGGTTAGGCACCCCCCCGGGAGGGTTAGGCTAGGGGGAGGGAGGGTTAGGGTTAGGCACCCCCGGGGGGGACTTAGGGTTAGGCACCTCCCCGGGGGACTTAGGTTTAGGCAGCGGGGAAGGGGGTGGTTAGGGTTAGGCACTTAGAGGGGGGATTTGGGTTAGGCACTTGGGGGGAAGTTAGGGTTCGGCACCCCTAAGGAGGGTTAGGGTTAGGGGAGTTAGGTTAGGTTAGAAGATACTCACCTATCCATGATCGGGATTTCCAGCGCTGTCACACTCACGCTGCTCGGAACTCTGCTCATGTCGGGCTGCCGCTGACGGTGGTATTTCATACCAATTCCCTCTAAAGAATGCCACTGTTTGTAACATCTTAAAATATCCTATTGACACTCTACACAGTTTCATCACCGGGGAGTGGAGACACCTGGAATCTTTACTCCTGGAAGGTGGCTATATGTACTTTACCATCCTGTTTCCTGAGACAGCTGTACGTCCCTGTTTTTTCATTTTATTTTACTAGTTTTTTTGTAATAAATTGTTCTATGAACATTATATAAATACCATTGTTGGAGCATTAACCTAGGGAGGGGTACATTTGGATTTTTGCCAGCAACAAAGATACCTTGAAATGTCTACAGAGACCTGTTTCATGTAAGCATACATGTAAGCATTTACTTTTCGGCTTGAACACACGTGGTGATTTGTAGGAAAACAGAAGATGGTAGGTTTCCCACTTTGGAGGGAACTTCACTTATAGTCGCTAGCAAAGACACCTTCATGGGTTTTAAACCCATGTTGCTCTAGTAAGCATACATGTGAGCCACAACCCTATCCCTTCCACCCATTTCAGCATTAGGGGTGTGCATTTTTGGAATTAGAAACATGTATACCATATACTGGTGTTACTGATACTGACACATTTTTGTTGTGTCTCTCTATTTATGTCTAAATCGAGATAAAATTCTGGGGACATTAGGAAGATCAGAAAAAGTACGGAAAATTGTGTCCGGATACCATCTGAAATCAGGAATATCTCAAAAGAGGTATGCAGAATTTTCAGATGTATGTTTTATATTGTTATTGTTTCTGGGTAAAATGCCCGGTGTTATTTCTTTTGCTGATCCCGGTTCCAGCGCATTGAGAAGCACTGTGTTTGTTATACATTTGTTCATAGTTATCTGTGTTTGAAGTGCAGCAGGATGTTGGGATATACTGTAGAGATAAGAGAAAAATTATATTAGAGAATTTGTTTGATACATCTGATAAAAAGATATATATATATATATATATATATATAGAGAGAGAGAGAGAGAGAGAGAGAGAGAGAGAGAGAGAAGACGAAAAAACTAATTTAAAAGAATATATGGCACAATTAGAAAAAGTTATATCAAAAGAAAGTAGGTTATAGTAAAGATGGTGCCAGCTGCAGTAGCCCAGCAGTGATGTCATCAAGTCAGAGGTCACGCATCCCTCTGACTCTGGGTCCTAATACCCACCATGTATGGTAGAGAGAGAAGACAGTGCCGGAGTGCACTGCTCTCTAACATTTTTCCTTTGCTTGTACTTCAAGAAGATGTTGCATGGCAAGGAGTCAATCCCTAATGTGAAAAGTTGAGGAAATGTCACATAGCACTCAATAAAGGACTTCTTAACTTTTAATGTGACCTAAAATACTGTAACGATTATTCTTACAGATACCCTCTTGTGAAATGGTTTAAAAAAAAAACGTAAACTTGTTATATTGTTCAAAAATTGCAAATCTGCACTGCAACTATAGAAATAAAATGGCGACTAGAAGCTCCCTAGCATAGTTTGGATGATAAATAACATTGGTCTCTGCTTGGCTGCTATGGTTTTGCCAAAGTTGGTAAATTATCCTCTTAAGATTTTGCTTCCAAAAATAAAAAAATATATATATGACATGCTGTGTACATACTAAACGATGTGTGTATCCAGTGATGCGACTGATGACCTCCACCCCCGATGGGCCATCATATCGGGCAGCCGGTACACGTTAGATGATCCGGTGCCTGACCGCCCGATATGTCGCCCCTGGCGTCATCAGTCGCATCGTCAGAATGATCAGCATCTAGGGCCGACCTGACGATGCGGCTGACGACCCAGCAGGAGACATAGTGGGTACATACACAATTTTGAGGATATATCAGCCCGATTCATCAGATCGGGCGAAATATATTCTAATGTGTTCCCAGCTTAGTGCCTCATTTATCAAACGCAATACATGGTAAAACACATTGCATACGACAAATGGTGCCCAAGCCAATCAGCTCCCAACTGTCATTTTTAAAACAGATGACAGTTGGGAGCTGATTGGCTGGAGCGTCATTATCATACACAGTGACATTTATCACTTCTTGTGTATGATAAAACTTGTTGATAAATTAAGCCCTTAAGGTATAATAAAACTATTTGTGTGATATATTCAAGCCTAAAACCCCTGGCCTATTGGATCATTTAAAGAAAACATGTAGTAGAGCCTTTCTGAGTAGTTGAGCTTGAGTGGAGCATTTCCTGCAGGTACGGTAGCAGAGGTCATATCTTCAGCAACTGCTGCAAGGCTTGGGGGAATCCATCTGTGACTCTTCTATTCTCCATGGGCCAGCTAGTGTTTTTCCTGCCTCTTGTCTACTTGAAAGCAACAGAATGACCGGTCAAGCAGTTATATAGTGGACATTTTGTTAGCAGAGGTGTTCTTAGCAGATCAAATATTTGTCTATCATACACTGTCAGTAGGCACACACTGGGAAGTTCTTAGGGCGGTATTCAATTAGTTTCACACCCATGGAAAAGTTTCACCTGCCCAACTATTCGCCGACATTGCATGTTTTGGATGCGGAAACTTATCGTGCGCGTCCCCGCTTTCCACCGTATGCAATTCTAAAACAGGCGAAAACGGCAAGCGGGGAATGCAGAACAGGCGGAATGTACTGTCAGACTTGGGGAAATCAGCCTTACACCCAAAAAAAGATGTACTAACATTGGGGATCAATGTAAAAATGTTCCAATAGCCCTAATAAAACTAATTGGGTACTGAAGTTGTTTAAAATCCTTGTTATTAGCGTCCTTGCAAAAGTGGTAAAGAATGGCATTAAGCAGTATTTTTTGGTGAAAAAAAGTACTGTAGTCCCATCAAGTTTGGGGTGCTTGAAAATGGGTACTAGCACATTTTAATGTCTCTAAAGTGAAGTTTTAGAAAAGTGAAATTCCTCCTTCATACAAGCACATGCAATCCCAAAAACACTTGGCCCCTTTTTAGAGCACCCCCAGAAGCTTATTTCGCTAGTTTTTGAAGTTGTTCCCCCACCTTTGTCATTTTCACCCCCAATTTCAAAGGAGTTTTTTTGGGGGGGATCCTGGAATTTTTTTATTCTTTTTTGGGGGTGTACCAAGGGTGTTGTGTGATTTCCCAAAATCTGCACCCCAAAATATAGATTTTACACTTTTTGTCACCTGCTATTCTGTGGAGAAAAAGTATCACCTATTTCAGTGCCTTGACTTTCCGCATAGGTAAAAACAGAATGGAATTGAATTCGGAGTAAAAAGAAACGGCAAAATTATTGCTAAAAACCACACGAAAACGGCTTTTCGCTTCTAATTGAATACGGCCCTTGGTGGTAAAACTATTTATTCCTGTAACAACAGAGTACTGTACATTACTACAGACTGACAACACATCAACACATTACGTAACAGCAGCACCTGCTATCCCTCCAGTGTAATCATTCTAGCACCATTAAGTATCAGGACTCTATTCATTATCACTTATACAAAATCAGGTGATAATTTATATTTGTACCTACTTTTGGAGAAATTAAGTATCGGGCCATTCATCATAAAGGTAAAGCAGGAGATATAATTGATTCTCTCCCGATGTGGCCTGCTGTCCCAAAACACTAGTATGGGGACCTAAATTCATCAAGCTCCTAAAATACAATATTTTTGGACCTTGTCTGTGGGAGCATTTGCCATCTTAAGATGGCGTTTGCTCCCCCACATCCGCTCCTTCCCTATGGGAAGGTGTTCTGAATTGCGAATAGGGATCTCTTCGGATCCCTCCGACCCTGTCTGGCTCCTTCCACAGGACACTGGGGCTTTGTGTACCTGCGTGAACTCTAGTTCACGCAGGCGCATTAGCACTGCTGAGTCAGTCTCGGCAGTGCTAAGTTTCACTGCTCCAAAAGGAGCAGTGAAAACGTTCTCAGAGACAGCTGATTTTCAGCGCTCGGTGCAAATTAGAATGTTAATTATCGGGGTCCATCCAGACCCTGATAATTAACATAATGAATAGACCTCTCAGTCTGTTGCAATATCTCAATGAAATATATCAAATTTTGTAAAGAGGACAAGGTGTTGCCCTTACTAGGTACAGCACATTATAGCTTGAATCTGATTGGTTGATATGGTAATTTCTCTTCATGTCCCCTATGATAGTCACTGTCTAAATCCAAAGCACTGTCACCAAACAGCTTTCCTGCTTCAAATTAAAATGTGATGGTCTCCTAGTCCAATGAAATAGACTGACTACACTTATGCATATCTCTCAACTTTTCAGGTTTAGTAATTGGAGAAACATGTAGAAGGGGGCATGGTCATTCATAACAGAGGTGTGTCTAACACTCCCAGTGTGCTAGACCACCACCATTGTCTCCCCTAAAAGCACTCTTTGAATATGGTATTCACCATGCAGAGCAGCAGTAAATGGGACATGCCTCCTAATATACTGGCCCAATAATGTGATATGGGGGGAGATGTATCAAAGCTTCTTGACAGTGTACAAGTCCAAAGCAGCCAATCAGCTACTAGCAAGCATTTGTTATTGCAATCTCCTATATACTGTGGCTGAATGGTGAAAATGTCCCAAATTTTTTTGGGTGACAGACAGCATTTCCTGAATGCCTCTGTCATTTAAAATAAAATCTCTGTACCACCCAGTTGATTGTGTGAGCAAAACAAGGGACGTGTTGTAATTCACCCAGCTGTAAAGCTCTCACAATATTGGTGGCATTGTCAGAAGTCACAAATTCTGCGGAGAGTCCAAGTGGGGTAAGCCATTTTGCTATGACATACATTCATTTTTCGAAGAGGTTGTCAGTGGTATGCCTCTTAGTGAAGCCGGTGATACGGAGTAGCCTGCCTCTGAATGAGTTGGCATTGTTTGTTAGATATTGCTGCTTCTGCTGCTGAAGACAATTCGCCCACCCAGTGGGCTGTCAGAGTCATGTCATCTTTAGTTTGTCCACTTCCACTTGTCTACATATATGTGGTTAAGTGGACAATGGGTACATTGGCATTTTGAAAGCAAATAATTAAATTTTTTTAATGTCCTGGTACAGCCAAGGAATGACTTTAAGGGTAAAATGGAAGACAGGGTCTCAATTAACTGAGTAAAACCCACTGCATTAATGGCGGTTATTGGACGCAGATCTACTACTAGCATAGCCGGC
Source organism: Taudactylus pleione (assembly GCA_031769625.1). Lineage (NCBI taxonomy): Eukaryota > Metazoa > Chordata > Amphibia > Anura > Myobatrachidae > Taudactylus > Taudactylus pleione. The sequence continues at coordinate 3,933,485 of JAUIMM010000104.1, read as the reverse complement.
ATGGCATAAGTGATCCTCTGTGCGACTGGGTGCGAGCTGTCATACTTTCTTCCCCTTGCATAGGATTGTTTCATAGTCAATTATTTTTTTTAAATAGTGTTTCACTGGTGCCTGACTTACACAAACAACAACATCCCTATCCTCAACATCCTCATTTCATGCCGGCATCAGCAACACAAATATCCCTTTGGTATTTCAAGGGTCTTCATGTCTCATACATCTCCTCTGTCCTGATGATGGGGCCCAGCGTGGCCCGGAAACATTGACATATCCAAGTGAGGATTATGATGTATCAATGATTACTATATCTCAAAACAAATTATTACCTGATATAAAATAATTCCTGTAGTGCTGTGCTTTTTACTGGACAATTGTTGCAGTGGGGTGCATATATATGGCAGTGGCACACAGGTGGATGCTTTTATATGGTTGCGAGAGTGCCAGATTTTTGAGAATATACTGTATATATATATATATATATATATATATATATATATAAATATATATATATATATATATATATATATATACTCACATCCAAATCCTATTTTGCTCCTCTATGAAACCCAGGTGGAATTCCTGTTATTAGATAAAAATTCGCCTTCAACAAGCAATTGAGGACACCCAGCAATTTTCAGACACAAAGGTTTTTTATTTGATCTCACATCATCATACAGGTCAATGTTTTGACCCTCTGGGTGTCTTTGCCAAGACAGGTCATGAAGAGAGATACAGCACCAGCAGTAACCAGGAACATACTGTAGTATAGCAAGTAATAAATGAGAGAGGACATTTGGTGCTGGTGAGTCATGGAACATAAGTATTTGATGGAGAGTTGTTTCAGCAAATTAGGGACCTAGAGACACACTGTAAACAAATGCACAAGGCGGAAGGGGAATAAGTAACTAAAGAGCTTCTAAGCTAAGATGGCTGCCATTGTTTACATTCCATCCAGGAACACAGCTGTCAGAGAACAGGTGTGTGACTGTTGAGCCAATCAGTGGTGGGGAGGCATCCAAAATGGTGGGTGCAAGCATTATATACACAGATGCAAAACAAATATTTTGTTTTTATTGATAAATATAATAAGAAATACTTATGTTACTTAATGTATAGCTTAGAATAAGCCATAGTATACCACACATATTGCTAATTGGTGCATTTCTGGAGCAAATCATAGATCTGTGCAGTGCCTGGTTGTTTCATTTCAGGACCCTAAAAATAAATCTATTAGATACATTTAGTAACACAATTGTGTCCATTTATTATATCAACATGAACATGTGAACAAGTGTTCACAGGCTGATAAATAAAGGATCAGGGTGATCCTAAGTGTAAAATATAAGGAAGCTCTTGAGTGACATGGATACTCGATCAAATATCACACATTACTGTATATCAAAATAAACATCAGTGTACAAAAGAAAAAGAAAAACAAAACAAAATGAAAGGGAAACAAAAAGTGTAAACAATATCACGCTAGTGTATGCAAAGCAATAAAGACATTACCAATATTTGTACCACTGTAATGTATAAATCATTAATAGCTGTTCATAACTCATTTCAGGAAGATATTAAGTGGATTAACAAATTAAATACTGTCTCCCCAAAGGGACTTAATGAAAGTAATCCACATAATATCTTTCTGAAATGAGTTATTGTATCTGCCATGTAGTTTAATTCACTTCCACATCCCACAACAAAGTAAATCATATATATTACATAAGTATATTACAGCTATGGTAGCAGGGCCGGATTAAGGCTTGTGGGGGCCCCAGGGCAACTAAGTTGCGGGGGGCCCCTTCAAGCCACACAGAGTCAAGCCGAGCCCAGCCGTGCCCCCAGTAGCAGCCTGCCCCAGCAGTGCCCCCAGTAGCAGTCCCCCCTCAACAGTAATCCCCCCAGGAGTACCCCTAGTAGTAATCCCCCTCTATGCTGTGTCCCCCAGTAGTGGTCCCACCAGTGTGCAGTCCCCCTAGTAGTCCAGCCAGCAGTGCCACCAGGTGTCCCCCCAGCAGTGCCCCTAGTAGTCCCCCCCAGCAGTGCCCCTTGTAGTACCCCCTGCAGTGCCCCGAGTAGTACCCCTGCAGTGCCCCGAGTAGTAGTAGTACCCCCTGCAGTGCCCCTAGTAGTAGTACCCCCCAGAAGTGCCCCTTATAGTACCCCCTGCAGTGCCCCTAGTAGTAGTAGTACCCCCCCAGCAGTGCCCCTTGTAGTACCCCATGCAGTGCCCCTAATAGTAGTAGCACCCCCCAACAGTGCCCCTTGTAGTACCCCCTGCAGTGCCCCTAGTAGTAGTAGTACCCCCCCAGCAGTGCCCCTTGTAGTACCCTCTGCAGTGCCCCTAGTAGTAGTACCCCCCCTGCAGTGCCCCTAGTAGTAGTAGTACACCCCCAGCAGTGCCCCTTGTAGTACCCCCTGCAGTGCACCTAGTAGTAGTAGTACCCACCCTGCAGTGCCCCTAGTAGTAGTAGTACCCCCCCAGCAGTGCCCCTAGTAGTAGTAGTACCCCCACCAGACACACACAAAATAACAACTTCCACTTACCTTAATCCCCGCTCCGTCGTCTGCTCCTCCATCTGGTCGGCTCTGCATGATGGGAGATCTCCCATCAGCCACTGCGGGAGCCGGAAGACGGAGGCTCCGGCAGTGGGAGCAGCAGCCGATGAGAGTCTGACTGACTCTCATAGGCTGCTAAAACAAACACACAGCTGCCGGTGCCGGCGGCTGTGTGTTTGTGCTGTGTAGTGCGGATGGCACTTATGTGCCGTCCGCACTACCGCCCTGCCCCAAGCTGATGCAGCAGCACTGACTGTGCTGCTGCATGCAGCTGCAGAGCGCCCTCCTCCCGGGAACAGGTGCGGCCGCCACCTGTTATCGGCAGGGTCACATCGACCCTGTGTGGGGGCCCTCTGTGTGTGTGGGGGCCCAGGGACGACCGCCCCTGCCCCCCCCCCTTAATCTGGCCCTGTATGGTAGGCATTCAATTACCTAGGACATTAGGTGGGTACTAAATGCAGCACTTGAATGGATGTCCGTATCATCGGAAGTTAAAAGCAGAAGTTTCTATGTTTCCATCAATAGTAGTAGTCTGAACGTTACACCAAATGCATTTTGTATCTAGTCAAGTAGTATCCTAGTTAACCACCATCGATGGTTAACTGCCAATGGCCGATGTTTTTTTTGACGGGACAGTGCTTAGTCCCGTCCCCATTTCTGACAGGCCCAGGGCCCACCGTATCCATTGAAGAGTGCAAACCATTGATGGTTCACCAATGGAACCCCACACAACCGATGGCCATCCCTAGTTCATCCAGGCAGTTGATAAAATGGTTAGTGTTTACTAAAGAAAAAAGTAAAGTTAGAAGAAGAAAAAAACATACAGAAATTGCAGTTATCTCAGGAAAAAAAAGAAGGTAACAAAGCATTGTTACAGAGTGGAGATAATTGCAAAACACCCATAATTATTGCTGTTGTGCCTTGTAATTATTACAGGAATGACTCACAATTATTGCAAAGAAGCTTTGTAGTTATAACAGATCTTTATTCTTCTACAACACATTCAGTGTGAGGTAAAATGGCAACTTATAGAAGAGGGAAGTCTGAGAGAGAAAATACTTTAGCAGTATCTTGGTTTTAAAAGCTGACACTAACACCATCTACACAATAGCAGCATTTGACACCAACTTTAAAGCTAGTCACAGTGATCCAGCTATTGTAGACAGATGCAGTAATTACCCAGGCCCGGGCATGATGGTGGGGCCTAGCAGGGACCCGGGTCAGTGTCTTCTCTGCCCAGCTGGGCAGTGGCGGGACAAGTGAGGCTGTCTCCTCTGGCTGGGGGGGAGCGGTCACCCCCTCTCCAATTTGCCAATGGCTAAGTGGCACGTGGCAAAGCAAATGGAATTTATATATATATATATATATTTTTTTTTTTTTTTTTTTTTTTTTTTAATTTTTTTTTTTAACGAAGGCATGGCCACACCTGCTTTTATTAGATCATGCCCCCCATTTTACTGGCACCATATAAACCTCGCTATGGCACTGGTGGTTAATATTTAAAATCAATCATTTTATTTAAGAATTGTGATGAAAGATCACAGGTCAGCGCTACCATTAGGCGAAACTGGACAGTTACTTAGGAGGCCAATAGTTAGGAGACATCTAATCCAGTGATTGAATGACATAATGTCACTTATCCAGTGTTTTTATTCCATCACATTACCCCACATAGATCACTGAGAACTGTCATGTAGGAAAAACAGGCATAAGTTTATTATATGTTAAGCTGCCTTTCGCTGCCCCTCCAACTGGGAGTGTGGCACTATAGCTAAACACCACACTTCCAATCTCCCCAAGCTCTTGCTTTCTAAAGTAAGCAGTATACTGGGGTATATCATGACCAAAGGGAGGGGTAGGTGTCAAGGGAGTCCCTATGGCTAGTACTGCAAGAGTAAAATAGTTAATGTATCTTAGATAACCCTTTCACTAAATTACTGAGGGGCTTATTTATCAATATTACCCATACTCTATGCCCCCTGATAGTTTGGTATCCGACTCATCTTGAATCGTGGCTTTGGATACCATATTACAGCAGCAGTACTAGATTGCTTCTGTTTGGGGACAGCTGCTCTGAAAAGCAGCTGTCTCTATGAGCCCTATAACTGACACTCATGGTGATTATTAGTAATGGCATAACTTTACACTGCCTGGACTGACTCAGGTGATGCATGCACACAGAGAGGGTGAAGCGATACAAAGGGATCCCTCTTAGCAACCCAGACCTCCTTCCCATAGGATAGTGTGAGGCTCCCGTAACAAGTGCATATGAAGATGGGATGAGTTCCCCCAGTCAAACTCTGAAAATGTTCAGTTTTCTGAGTTTCATGAATGAAGGTCACCATACAATTGTAAGGGGGCCAGGATTATGGGTGAAACTAATCCACGGGATACAGCATCAGTGCTGACTCGTGTGTTACAAGCACAGTCCCGGATTAAGGCTTGTGGGGGCCCCAAGGCAACTAAGTTGTGGGGGTCCCATCAATAAAATTGCCACGGCCTCACGCAGCAGCTACTTTGCCCCTTACCATGTCTCTGGACCCTCCACTGATGGGCAAGGGAGAAAGGGGGACAGAGAGGGGGAGGGAGGGGGTCAGAGGGAAGGGGAAGAAGTTAGAGAGCAATAGAGAGGAAGAGAAAGGGGGAGACAGACAGATGGAGGGACAGAGGGGAAGAGAGACAGAGAGAGGGATAGAAAGACAGAGAGAAGGGGAGATTATAGCGTGCACAGACTACGCATCACCATTAGCTTTCTGATGGATTGAGGCGGGCACAACACTGCATAAGGCTCTGCCCCCTCACTGTCATAATGCCACGATTCGCGGGTGCATGGGTAGGGGGAGGGGCCTAATGCAGTGAGGTGCCCGCCTCCGTCGATAGTCACTGTCAGCCACGGTCGGGTCCGACGCTCATCAGAGTCAGTGAGCGTGTGCTTTTTTTTTTTTGCTGCTGGGAACTGGCCAGGTTCTGGTCAGTATTTGCGTCAGTGTGGGGTCCCCTGGGTGACCGCCCCGTTCACCCCTCCTATTATCCGCCCTGTACAAGCATTATAAATGGATCCGTTATTTTTATTTTACAAGATGAAGGGAAAAGAAAGTAAACATACAGGTTTATGTTATGATGAATAATCCCCTAAATGTGATCAGGCCTCACATGTTTTCCACTAAAATAAATACTACATTTAAAAGCACATGAGCACTGATTATTTGTAAACATATAACAAGCTATCAATACATAAAAATAGGGTAATTATGTGGGGCTGTAAAATGGGTTGCTTTAGTTGAATATCTGTATACTGTATAACATATACAAATAAAGCTGTAACATACAATTAGTAAAAATCATAAGTTCACTCTGCTGTTCACCATAATACAGAAAACAATAATACAATAAGGGGTCAATTCAATTAGGTGCAGCTATGTCATGCCCACCAGTAAGTGCAGCTATATGCAGCACTTACTGTACCTTCAGACTCCATAGGGCTGCGTACAAAATTTCACAAGTCAGGAGCGATATTGGGCCACAAGTGGAACAAGTACAGCTGCAGTTGCCTTGCAACGGTAACTCAGCCCCCTCAATCCTAATTCAATTGACCCCTAAATGTTCTTGATGGGTAAAGGATTCTTTTCATTTATTCTTTCTCTCCCACATAAGATATATATATGTAAAAAAGAAGGGGGAAAAAATTCTCAGAGGTAATATTGTTATTAATAAAGAATGTAATGCTCCACTGGACGAGTATCTCCTTGGGGGGCTGTTGCTCGAGATTTGCAGCCACCATGCGTGGAAAGGATCGCACTTTCAGCTGACAACCAATCGCAAAGTATCTGGCTGCAAAAGGGGGAAGGACCAGGAGCTGTCCAAGTGATGGTGTCATAACCCGAGCTTGTTACCACTGCTACTTGGTCACTTACCACTCCTGTGGTCAGTCAGCTTGCTCCCTAAGTTCAGTTCAGGCGCCCCCTGTCATCCCTAGGAGACGCAGGCTTCTTTGTTTCCTGCATACTAGGCTGCAGCTCACATCCAGCCAATGCCGGAGTACAGCTGCCCCGATCACCTGATCGCGAATCTGTCAATCATTAGTCAGCCGGTATCATCTGACACTGCTCATCCAATCATGGCTAACCCGAAGGTATGTATTCTAGCCTCTGACTCTCAGTCATTGCCAGTACAACAATGTTTTTGCCCTACAGCGTGAAGCTAACTGAGCTTCTGCTACATTTGTTTATTATCCTGCTGGTGCAGTTCTGATTGTATTTGCTGCTCTAACTTTCTATGCAATTATAGTCCTGTGCAATCTACATCTCTAGTTGCACAGGTAATATCCAGCCTGCTCCTGTTTTGATGATTCTAATCTACAACTGTGCAAAGCATCTGACTGCTCAGGTATATCAGCCGTACCTGCTTTCCTGGTTTCTTTCCAGATTATTCCACAGCTACCATCCATTCCGGTGTTCGTCCTGTCATCATCAGAGTGCCAAAAACAGTAAAGGGTATCCCCCAACACTCGGAATGATATCAGCAATAAGATTTGAAAAACCACATGGTAGTAGATAATTCAGAGATCTCAGTTGCATAGGTTTGCAAAAATATGGCTAAACCTCCAGGCCACGTTACGGCTTCTCTGATTACTGGAGGTCCCTAATTCTAAGTCTAAGTCTGGGGCGCGGAACCCCAAAAAGCCGGCAGAGGCCAGCCACCCCAGGCCAGCACACCTGTGAGAGGCTAAGGTGTTAATAAATATAAAATATAAATCAAAAGCTATGTGTTAAAAGGTGATACTGTACATAGGTGAAAAGTGTAATTGACATGCTAAATAAAGTAATATTAGTAGAAAAATAATTAAAAAGTGCTAAATAAAGTGTTATAGTGTGTCATCCCAAAACAGTCCAGCCACACCCTACCCAGGGGGCACTACGCAGCAAACACATCCCCAAAATAATAATATCCAATCTGGGTCATATAATTGCCCAATATAAGGCCACATCATAATAACACATACACAAACAGAGATAATTCCAGTAATCGGAGAAGCCGTGACGTGGCCTAGCCATATTTTTGCAAACATATGCAACAGAGATCTCTGAATTAGTGTGTGAACGAGTGCTGGGGGATACACTTTACTGTTTCTTGTAAAGAATAACCCCTCCCTTTCTTGCACCTGAGTGATATTACTAAAGTGATTCAGCAGCTACCAATATGTATTGCTGTATCATCTGAGTGCTCCCAGACTACAGAGAAAACTCAGTTTGAGCCTGGTAAATACTTCTGCCAAGATCTGCCACTCAAGTGTCCTGGACTACAGTACCAAGCAAGAGTGCTTTATTATTATATCAAGTAACAACCCAGTTCAGCCTGGATAATCAACTGCTACACTCTTCTCTGCTACATACATCATCCCATCAGCAACACCGATGTCCCTGGTGGTCTAGTGGGTACGATCCAGCATTTCTCTGCTGAGTCAGGTAAGCATCTACTTAAATGTCAGGAGGTCTCCTCAGGCCGCCCAGCTTTACCTACACATCTCCAACTTCTCATACATTTACCTGACCCCAGTTTCACAAACAAACACAAGCATGACTGAAGGACATTGTAAAGTGGTCTGTGTGCAAATCCCCACAGGCCCCTGAAGAGCTGCAGGATTGTCCCCTTACTAACTGCAGTCATGCTGAACACTTGAATAATTAGTGGATGGCAGTGATGCAACTTCCATCCACATTAAAGCAAAACAGCAAACATCTACATCCCCCTTTTCAAACATAAAGAAACAATAAACTGGTACCTGGGCATAAGACAGTATAAAAAGGGCAACACAAAATATACATAAACTGGACAATGGGAGATTAAGTAACAAAGTCCTGGAATATTTTGTTATGCCTGAAAATTCTTCCAGACATGGTGACAAAGAAAGGGGCTAGTGGTGTGGCTAGTGTCTGATTGGTCTCATTATTGGGCAAAGGACTGTCTTGCTCCCCAATGGGTGCTTATTTAGGTGACTCATTGTCCACAATGATGGGTATTCTGATAGGTGAGGTGGAGGTGTTGGCTCACACACCACTAGGAGGTGATGCCTGTTGCACTCATACAAGGTACCCTCAGATTGTACCACATAGCTCAGAGCTTTTCAACCACTGTGCCGCTGGTGGTTGTGAAGTGTGCTGCGGCGCTAGAGCCACCAGTCACATTAAAAAACTGCAGACCAAGCAGCGCTGCCGCTTAGCTCCTCTGGGAGGCTTGGCGTGCCAGGGCCATAACCTGCCTAAACTCGGCGGAGTGACACCACAGGTCACGCATGCTGCGTTGCCTGCTTGACCTGCTCGCCTGCCCCAACAAAGACTCAGCCAGCCCTTCCAGCGGCCCTACAGTCACCCAGGTTACAAGTAGCCTTTCCCTTCCGTCCGCGGCCAGTCATCCAGCCAACTCTTCTCTTCTACCTGCCTGCAGCCAGCCAGTACTTCCCTCCCGCCCGCAGCCAGTCACCCAGCCAGCCCTTAACTCCCACCTGCCCATGTCCAGCCAGCCCTTCCCTCCCAGCCACCCGTGGCCAGCCAGCCAGCCACTGCTGACAGCTCTGCACTGTGGGAACCCCCAGCCGATGACGTACCAGTAGGTCTAGAAAAACTATACATTTATTTTTGATGTGGTAGCCAGTATGATTTGATTTTCGGGGGAGCAATGTGGGTTTTTTTTCTTTGGGGGCCAGCCAATGGTTTTATTTTTTGTGGGGAGCAATGTGGTTTATATTTTTTTTCTGTGTGTCCAGCAATGTGTTGTTGTTTTTTTTCTGTGGGGTCCTATGCTATTTGTATTCTTTGGAGGCCAATGTTATTATTTTTCTATGGGGGCCAAAGTTGTGTTTTTTTTCTGTGGGGGCCAATGTTTTTTTTTGTGGGGGCCAATGTATGTGTTTTTTTCCTGTGGGGGCCAATGTATGTGTTTTTTTCCTGTGGGGGCCAATGTATGTGTGTGTTATTTCTTTGGGGCCATTGCATGTGCGTTTTATTCCTGTGGAGGCCAATGAATGTGTTTTTTTTATGTGGGAGCCAATATGTATGTTTTCTCATAGGTTGCGCACGCCACATCATTGGATGGTGTACCTTGGCAATTTTAAAATCTTGCGTAGTGTGCCTCCAGTTGAAAAAGTTGAAAGCCACTGACAGCTGTTGGGCCTGTTGAAAGATCCCCATCAGATCCATCCCTATAACATTTATCTAAAAGGTGCTTCTTGGACTGTGGATAGCGAGGACTGCTGATGACATGCATGATGTCCCATTCACTAGTGAAAGTATGCAACTACCCACTCATGAACTGCAAGGCATTGTCAGTAAATAGCTGGCATGGTATGCCATTGTGTAGAAAAGTGTCTTTTTATTTTCTTGATGACTGTAGCACTTGTCAGTTTGGGAAGATAATCTATATTGAACCAACCAGAATGTGAATCCACAAGGTTCTCTTTCCACCTCTATTCAAAGAATTCCGCAGCAATAATGCACCAATGGAGGTCAATAATCTCATGGCATGGTTCCTAGGCATGATGGTCCAAAAAGCATTGCAGGAAGCACAGGCAGAGACAACTGCTCAATGTCAGCAGCCGTAGAGGGCCATAACAAGGCATAATAACCTTGCTGTATCATCAACTCATGACCGGGTTGTCCCTGGAGGGCCAGCTGAGCATAGAAGACATAAAAGGCATAAGGAATTATAAAACAGTAACAGCGCATAAGGTTGCCATCTTGGAGAGTCAAAGCATCGCAGAAGGAAAGAAAAACTTGAGGTCACAAGGCCAGCTATGCAGGACAACACAAGACAATTGTTGGCAGAGGTCTTCCCTGAGTTTGGCATCATGGAGCTCTTCTATGCACCTGGAGGAAAGGACATTAAACTCAATAGCATCCAGGTCAACATCAAGGACACCTGAGTCTGTAATGTGCGCACATAATAAGGCATTAGTAACATGGAGGTCCAAGCCACATTTGTATATCACATACAGATGGTACCTTTGGAGCTTGATCATGAAACATTGACTTTGTGTGGAGGCAGTATGTAGGAGATTGCGGTAAATGGTGATCAGAGGTTAGTGGCCTGTCTCAACCAGCAGTGGACGCCCATAGATGAACTCATTAAACTTTTTACAAGCACAAACTACAGCCAACAGTTCCTTTTCAAATTGAGTATAATGCAATTCAATCTCTGCAAGGGTCTTGGAAGCACAACTGTTGCATTTGTTACACTGCAGGCAGATAGCACCATACTGGGAGGCATGGGCAGTAAAGTAGTCTGTGTCCAAATTATCACAGGACTATGGAGAGCTGCAGAAGTGTGTCTATACTAGGGGTGAGCGGGTTTGGATTTCTGAAATCCGAACCCCCCCCGAGCCCCCCCGATCCGAGGCCGATCCGAGTCAGGCTCGACATTTCCCGCCTGACTCGGATCTGAAATCGAGGCAAAATGTCATCATCCCGCCTTCCGGGTCTCGCAGGTTTTGGATCCTATATAAGGTACCCACGTCGGCGCCATTTTCTCACTCGGCTGTGGACAGTGAAGAGGGAGGGTGGGAGTTAGGGCTGGCTGGGCTGTATAGTGTAGTGTAGTGTAGTGCAGTGTAGTGTTGTGCTGTGCTGTGCAGCACTGTGATGCTGTTGTCCATAGGGGCTGTGTCCACTCCTCCAAAGTCCATAGGGACTGGCTGGACTGTGTTGTGCAGTCAGTTGTCCATAGGGGCTGTGTCCACTCCAAAGTCCTGTGCAGTGTCCCAGTCCTAAAGGGGTGCTGTAGTGTTGTCCAGGGGGTGCTCTGTCCATCAGGGGTGCACCCCCCAAGTGCAAAAAAATAAATATTTTTTCTGTGTTTGTGAATTGTGTGCACTGTGGCTGCACGTGCATCAACAAAGAAGCAGCGCCAAGCGTGCGCCTGTGTCCCATAAGTAAAGGGCCAGCTGGCTTGTCTGTTAAAGGGTGCTGTAACCCCCAAAGTACACTCCAAAAAAAATATATATATTTTCTGTGTTTGTGAATTGTGTGCACTGTGGCTGCATGTGCATCAACAAAGGAGCAGCACCAAGCGTGCGCCTTTGTCCCATAAGTAAAAGTCTGGCTGGCTTTTCCGTTAAAGGGTGCTGTAACCCCCAAAGTACACTCCAAACAAAATAAAAAAATATTTTCTGTGTTTGTGAATTGTGTGCATTGTGGCTGCACGTGCATCAACAAAGGAGCAGCGCCAAGCGTGCGCCTGTGTCCCATAAGTAAAGGGCCAGCTGGCTTGTCCGTTAAAGGGTGCTGTTACCCCCAAAGTACACTCCAAACAAAATAAAAAAATATTTTCTGTGTTTGTGAATTGTGTGCACTGTGGCTGCACGTGCATCAACAAAGGAGCAGCGCCAAGCGTGCGCCTGTGTCCCATAAAAAAAGGGCCGGCTGGCTTGTCCGTTAAAGGGTGCTTTAACCCCCAAAGGGCACTCCAAACAAAATAAAAAAATATATTTCTTTGTGTTTGTGAATTGTGTGCGAAGTAGCCGCACGTGCATCAACAAAGGAGCAGCGCCAAGCGTGCGCCTGTGTCCCATAAGTAAAGGGCCGGCTGGCTCATTTCTTAAAGGGTGGTGTAACCCACAAAGTGCACTACTCTCCAACAAAAATAAAAAAATATTTTCTGTGTTTGTGTGCGCCTTAGCCGCACGTATATATCAATATAACATAAATGGAGGACCAAACTTTCTCTGATAAAAATAAAATAGGGAAATATCAAGAACCACTTCCTCCTAGTGCTGTTGCTGCTGCTGGGAGTTGTTCATCATCCCAGAGAGTAAGTAGGAACACCACTACTTTTACTAAACAATTGACCCTCCAACAGTCCTTAGCGAGGAGGATGAAGTACGACAGCAGTCATCCTGAAGCAAAAAGTATAACTGAGGACTTGACTGCTATGTTGGTGTTAGACGTGCATCCGGTATCCGCCATTAGTGCAGTGGGATTAGACAATTGATGGAGGTAGTGTGTCCCCGGTTCCAAATCCCATCTAGATTCCACCTGCATCCTCAAAGCAGCAGCGACAATCGTGCATCTGTCTGTTAAAGGGTGGTGTAACCCTCAAAGTGCGCTCCACAAACAATAAAAAAATTCTTCTTTTTTCTTCTGTCTTTGTGAATTGTGTGGGCTGTAGCCCCACCTGCATCCTCAAAGCAGCAGCAACAAGCGTGCGTCTGTCTGTTAAAGGGAGGTGTAACCCTCAAAGTGCGCTCCACAAACAATAAAAAAAAAAATTTTTCTGTCTTTGTGAATTGTGTGCACTGTAGCTGCACGTGCATCAACAAAGGATCAGCGCCAAGCGTGCGCCTGTGTCCCATAAGTCTGTTAAAGGGTGGTGTAACCCCCAAAGTGCTCCAAAAAATAAAAAAACTATTTTTTTTCTGTTTGTGGCTTGTGTGCGATGAAGCCGCACGTGCATCAACACAGTAGCAGCGCCAAGCGCCGGTTTGGACATCTGGTCCGGACTGAATGACGTGCCAACAATTTCTGACAAGTCTACTGTCACTGCATATGACACTGTCCTCAAAGCAGCAGCGACAAGCGTGCGTCTGTCTGTTAAAGGGTGGTGTTACCCCCAAAGTGCGCTCCAACAAAATAAAAATAATCTTCTTTTTTTCTGTGTTTGTGTGTGAAATGTATGCGCAGTAGCCGCACCTGCATCCTCAAAGCAGCAGCGACAAGCGTGCGTCTGTCTGTTAAAGGGTGGTGTAACCCTCAAAGTGCGCTCCACAAAAAATAAAAAATTCTTCTTTTTTTTCTGTCTTTGGAAATTGTGTGGGCTGTAGCCGCACCTGCATCCTCAAAGTAGCAGCGACAAGCATGCGTCTGTCTGTTAAAGGATTACATCGGTGACAGCATCAAAGTAGGCATGTCAGACAGTCCGTACCTGTACTGGCAGGAAAAAGAGGCAATTTGGAGGCCCCTGTACAAACTGGCTCTATTTTACCTGAGTTGCCCCCCCTCCAGTGTGTACTCCGAAAGAGTGTTTAGTGCAGCCGGGAACCTTGTCAGCGAAAGGCGTAGGAGGTTGCTTCCACAAAATGTGGAGAAGATGATGTTCATAAAATGAATTATCAACTCTTCCAGGGAGACCAGCCTCCAGAACGTACAAAGGGACCTGTGGTTGTGGATTCCAGCGGGGACGAATTAATACTCTGTGAGGATGAGGATGTACACAACACTGAAGAGGGTGAGGAATCGGTGGATGAGGAGGATGAGTTCGACATCTTGCCTCCGTAGAGCCAGTTTGTGCAGGGACAGATTAATTGCCAGCTTGTTTTGTGGGGGCCCAAACGAACCAATCATTTCAGCCACAGTCGTGTGGCAGACCCTGGCGCTGAAATGATTGCTTTGTTAAAGTGTGCATGTCCTGTTTATACAACATAAGGGTGGGTGGGAGGGCCCAAGGACAATTCCATCTTGCACCTCTTTTTTTTCTTTGCAGTATGTACTGTTTGGGGCCTAGTTTTTCAAACTGCCATCCTGTCTGCCACTGCAGTGTCACTCCTAGATGGACCACGTGTTTGTGCCGCCCTCTCATATCTCTTAGCATAGTTATCCAGCTACCTCGGTGTAACCTTTTGGATATAAAAATACTATTGTGAGGTGTGAGGTGTTCAGAATAAACTGGAAATGAGTGGAAATTAAGGTTATTGAGGTTAATAATAGCATAGGAGCAGAAAAACCCACAAATTCTGTGATTTTAGCTGTTTTTATGCTTTTTTTAAAAAAAATACAGACCCAAAACACAAAACCCAGAACCCAAAACACGGAAGGGTGGTTTTGGCAAAACCAATCCAGATCCAAAACACGAAGAAAGATCCAGATCCAAAACCAAAACACAAAACACGAAAAGTGGGCGGTGCACACCCCTTGTCTATACTATCTGCAGTCATTCTGAACAATGGCTGCAGAGGCGCTTCCTGAATAACAAGTAGATGGCAGTGCTTCAGCCATCCACATTAAAGCTATACAGCATATACCTACAGAAGTAATGATAAAATCCTCCTTAAAAAGGACAGCACATACTGTATTACAGCTAAGAAAACTTTAGAAAACAGAAGAGTGTGGAAAAATGTAACTATTAAAATAATGTTCATCTTAAATAGAGACTAATAATGGAAATGTATATCTTTCCCACAAAAAATCCAGGGATTCTCAGCAGTAGCGCTGCCAGGGGAAGGATTATATGTCCTAGGATATACTCCTCTATATGTTCTCAGATGTTAGTAAAAAATTCAGGTAAAAGCTATTGTTAACCAAGTACCAATACTGTCTGGTGCAGGATGCACTACTGACTGATTTGGGATTCCCTGCTGCCTGGTGTACCTTTCTGTGTGGCCTCCATAATCTTCTTTCCGGGATCTGGTGTTGAGCCGACCTTTGGATTGCATCTGGGTGACAACGCCACTGGAGACTTGCAGGAGAACTCATTCAGGGCCTGAATCATTACGGATCACTATTTCGATTGTGGCTGCGATTATGCACGCAGGTCTGCTGTGAAAATATACTAATGAATGCAATCGCAAAGTGATCGCACAGCCAGCATAGAGACGCCCACTACCATCATCTCACATCCATAATACCTTGCAGTCCTGCATATACATCGAGTAACATCGAGTAACATCAGCTCCTCACGCACAATTACAACAGGTCTGACCTTACTCAGAAATTGCTAACCTTGGAGCACGCAGTGAGTACTCAAGCTGTGTATGCCATCGCAGTGGCTAATTTATGTACGGCCCTGCAACGGTGTTCAAACGGACAGGCACATCTGCTTTTCTCCAACCACACCTCCGTCACCACCATCAAATGCTGACATTTTATATGCATGCACATTGGCAAACAAACGATCGATCTCCGTACGTAATCGCCATTGCGTACATCTCTGAATCAGGCCCCTGCTCCAGTATTGCAATTGCTGCTATTTTTTTTTTTTTTAAAAGGCTGGGTGAATGGTCAGACTGATGGGGAGATATATCAAAGCTTTAAGGGAGATAAAGTGAAGAAGTTGCCCGTAGAAACTAATTGGCTTCTCTCATTTTGTAGACTGTACTAGTTAAATGACAGAAGCTGATTGGTTGCTTTGAGAAACTTCTCCGCTTTAGCTCTCTCAATACTTTGATTCATCTCCCCTGCGCAAGAGACTACAAAGACATATACTGTATAATCATGAAGAGGTGTCTATGACGTGCACAGAGAGCGCGGATGGAGGAGAGCACATGCATCCAGCTCACAGCTCCAACTGCCAATTGTAACCCTGCTTTACTCTATAGGGACGCCAGGTTATTTACTCTCTTGTGGTAATGTACTCACCTATATCCTTCCCATACTGTTATCAGTGCCTCCACCCAAATATCTGTAGTAAGTCTGGGCCTACTTGGGAAAATCCTATTATGTAAAGAACAAACCTGCTCTTGGTTTTCTTAGGTAACCCAGGTGATCTGACATCTCTCCCCATTCCTCCAGATAAATGACACACTATTAATAATAGTTCTAAAGTCTTTTATATATGCATAGGTAACGATATACAGGAACAAACATTTACCACATTACTTAGACCTGAATATACTCAATGGATTACCATAAATATATTTACTTGAACATATACATTTGAATACACAGTAACATAAATATTGTAAGCATTTAGTTTAACTGAACGATTCATTAACCACATTACTTATAAAAGTAATAAATATTAATATGCAGAGACAGACGGACGGTCTGAAAGAGCGCTCGCTCTGAATCAGGGCGTTTTTTTTTTTTTGGAGAGGCCTCCTGGCCGCTTGCATAGCTGTGGGTGACCACCCACAGCTATAGCGAGCGGCCAGGTTGATGGTCGCGATGGTCAAGACCATCGCGCCCATCGGGCTTGCGTCGAGACCCCAGAGAGCTTTCGGCTCTAACAGAGCCGGAAGCTCTCCCACTGACATCATTTGCGATGTCAGTGGGGGCGCCCCCAAACGGCAAGCGTTCCATCGGGTACGCCTCCGTATGGCCAGCCACCCCTCCGGCCCGCCCACCAAACGGTGCTAGCTGTCACTCACCATCGACAGCTCGCCTCCTTTGGTGCGAGACATGGAGCGACGGAGCACCCGTCGCTAGCTGAGTCTCGCGCATGCGCACGACGGAGGTGGCTCTGGCGTGCGCATGCCCAGTGGGCAAACATCGACCCGGTTGCGATGTCCTTAAAGTCTTGTGCCTACACTAAAAGTGATAGGTACTTACAGTATATCCGAGACCTGGTTGTCTCCCTTAGTCCTTACGCTTTTCAGTATTAGTAGCTATGATGCACTGTATACAGTCTTGAACTGTTATACGTTAAGGTGTGAGTTTATAGCTACTGTATGAGCTATTGTAGAATAAACAACCTCCTACTACACTGTATTTTAGCCATTGCTGCAATAAGTTATTTATATTTTACAGTTTAGTAAACACTGTGTACCTCATTCAGAGTCAGTCGCGAGCGCCGATGCGCTCGTAACCAACTCGATGGTTTGGCCTGCTCACACTCAGTGGCCGCACTGCGTGTGCGCAGGCCCTGGAGAAAGAGAGAAACTCTGTCGCTCCGGAGCTCGCTACCAAAGGGGCGGCTGTCGATGTTGATCAACAGCTGCCCCCTTTTGGTAGACGGGCGGGGGGGTGGTTTCCAGAATGGAGGCGTTCCTTAAGGAACGCTTGCCGTTTTGTGGGCGGCCGCACTGATATCATCAATCAATTCGGTATGAAATACCGATGGACAGGATACCAGCTGTCAATACACTGACAGCAGCATCCCAAAGGTTCAAATCCCAAAAGGGGAACATTGAGTACCCCCCGGTAAGTGCCTAAACCTAACCCTTCCCCCTTTAGAAGCCTAACCCTACCCCCTTAGTGCCTAACCCTAAACCCCCCACGTGGTACTTGAACCTAATCCCCCTGCCCAGAGCCTAACCCTAACCCCCCCCGCGCAGCCTAACGCTGACCCGCCCGGGTGCCTAAACCTATGTTGTCCCCCCCATGGCTGATACTCACCTTTCCGCGGTGTCCTTATGATCGGGATGCCATCTGCCGGGATCCCGACATCGGCATCCCGAGTCATGTCGGGATTTAGGCGTTGTCTTGGCGTTTTTGATTCCGATGCCGGGGTTCCCAAACAAACCAATCACTTTAGCCACAAGTGGCAGTCTCTGTTGCTGAAGTGATTGGTTTGTTAAACTGTGCATGTCCTGTTTAATATATACAAGAGAATTGTGGATGGAAGGGCTCAAGGACAATTCCATCTTGCACATCTTTTCTTTGCATTATGCGCTGTTTGGGGCATTGCTGGCTAACATTTTTATAGTTTATTAAACAGCCATCCTGTCTGGCAATGCTTCATACTGTAGATGTCCTATAGTTTTTTAAACTGCCGTGTGTTTGTGACGCTGCTCTGTACTTACTTTTTTTGTTTCATACTGTATTTCAACTAAAATCACAAATAATAGATATACTTGCAAAATACCCTTATGCCTTTTTCAACCTTGATTTGTAGATACCAACCTGGTTGCCTTTTTTCTTAAACTTTCATTCCAATGTGTAACAACAGATGGGCTTGGCTTTACTTGATCATAACAGTCGAACTCAGATGCAACTCAAGCACGAAATGGAGAGGATATTTTGTGATGGTATCTGGACATGTTCTCCCTCCTCCTCTCCCAGCCTTCCCATACATAATCCCAGAAGCACAATGATGAGAGATGTTTAGTACCAGACTTTAATAATCCCTCTGCCCCCTTCCTGTTCAGTGGTTTCATTTTGTGTGCTGCCACCAGTTTCAAGAATCGAAAAGGGCAGGTGCGACACCGACATTACTCCCGTTGGTGAGAGGGCCCAAGGACAATTCCATCTTGCACCTCTTTTCTTTGCATTATGCGCTGATTGGGGCATTGCTGACTGTCTTTTTGTATAGATGACAAACTTGATTGTTATAGTTTATTAAACTTCCAATATGTCTGCCACTGCAGTGCCATTCTCATTCTACATCCAGTTGATGAATACAAAAAATGTCCAGAAAATTTTATGGCCACAGACAGCATCTACTGCATGCCCCCATTAAAAAAAAAAAAAAAATATATATATATATATATATATATATATATATATATATCAAAACCACCGAATAGCTCAACTGGGGCAAGGACTGATGTGAATGATAAATATACGTTTTGTAAAAGCCTCCCCTCCTCCCTCATAAATTTGCTTTGGAATCTAAAACTTAAATTAAATGTACTATTGATAAACCCTTCCTTTCCCTGCCTTCAACTACATACATACTCCATCTCCCTCAGGTTTCTTGATTAATGAAAACATTTGTTTCCTGATGTGCCATGTTGGCAGTTGAACACCCACGTGTTTGTGTCGCCCACTGCTTTTGCTCAGCTTAGCCAACCAGCTAGCTTGGTGCAACCTTTTGGCCTAAACTGGATGAAAACAATATTGTAAGCCGTGAGGTGGTCAAAATTTACAGGACATTAGTGGAAACGAATGTTATTGGGGTTAATAATACTCTATGGAAAAAAAGGCTCAAATTATGTGATTTTAGCTTTTTTGTCAACTTTTGGAAAAAATCCAAAACCGGTCACAGCATTTTGGCAACAGCAATACCTGACGATGAATTTCAACCAAAACCAAAACTAGCAAAAATGGTTTGATGCACATCTCTAAAACATATATTAGGAAGGAGGAGTAGGGGTTCGGTGGCAAATAAAGAACGGCTGAAAAACTATCTATACTGTAAATAGCCAACAAACCATGTGCTGGTCATCCAGCACCCTGTGGGCTGCCACTTGTGGCTAAAGGGATTGGTTTGTTATGGGGTTACCCCAACTGTTAGTTTAGGTCATGCCTCCAGGGGAGGGATGTATTACACTTGGATGTTAGCCAGCCCCTGTCATATAAGTTTTTTTAAATTAAAGAGGCAGAATCTATTATATATTTCCTTTTAAAACCTATAGCAGCAGGGATGGGTGAACTTTCACTGACCCTATCAGCCTGGCTGTAACTGAGCCTGCACTGACAGAATAGAGTCCCCCTGGGGTGGCCAGCAACACCAAAGCCCACAAATTGGGACCCCCCTGGGGATTTGTGGCCCTGATCAAAGGGCAAAAGTTCCCTGGGGCTGGCAAATGTGCTGCCTGACCAAGAGGATCCCCACTATGCATCCGGCACTGAAGGTGAGAGAAGTGGAACCCTTGACCAGTGTAGAGGATCATAGAACGTGTTGCATTGCAGTGGCTACCACCCCCCCGTCACCACCCTTAAACTGCACTTCCTGTCAATCACTCTGCAATGGATCTGCGTAGTCACTGCAGTCACAATCGCAGTGGCTGGCTCGCGCACTGCGATGCATACACATGCGCAGAACGCAACAATCAGCCGATTGCGTGCGTAATCTTAGTTTCAATTGGTAGTGAATCAGGCCCTTAGTTGGCTTTGGGGTTTTTCTCTTCCACTATTCTTCTCCCTTGCCCCAGTCTGAAGGTAGGCAGTGTAAAAAGGAAGGGGAGGCGGGGAGTAGCCAAAATTAGGGATAACAGTAAATTGTGCCATCTGTGTGTGCCATAGTTGCCTACCCTCCCGAATCCTGCAGGAGACTCCCGGTTCCCAGTAGAGTCTCCCGCTGCCCCAGAAAATTAAAAAAATCCCCCGGATTAACAGACCAATGAGAACAAGGCAATGTACAGCCTATCCCAAGGCTGCTTTCAGCAGCAGTGTAGCACAATGACCCGCCCCCTGGGTGCTGCTGCTGCCTCCCGTGTGAGCGCTGCTCCATGTAGTCAGCTGCTCTGCCCACCAGGGAGCTTCAACTGCCTGCCTAGCACTAGTGCACTGCCTGCCCATGACCAAGCTCTGCAGCATTCCGAGGTGAGTGACTTCCTCCTTGTGCTCATTGTGCAGTCATGGGAACGGGTGGTGATTAGCTACAATGTTTACAGCAGCAGGGTTCCTTCCTTGTGGTGTAAAAGTAGCACAGGTCCAGCACCACTTGCTCATATGCCCTGGGCCTGCTTGCTCAGTGAAACTCCCTTATAGAAACTCGCTTATAGTCTGCTTCACAGCAGGAGGGAATGCCCATTACATTGGTGCTTGTACCTACTGTGGGAGGCAGAAAGATACTCAGCATACTATTTCTCTGATATCCATTCATGGGACCTGCTAGGTTTATGACACTCTGCATTTCTCAAATGATGGCTGCTGTTGGAACATACAGTACATGACTTGTGATATGATTTATCGGTGTCATATAAAGCATGCTGTAAAATCTATTTTTTTGAATCAGGTTACCTAAAGTTTCTCTTAAGTTTTCTATAATATGGTTGATTTCAAATTTATTTGTAGCCTATTAGCATATATGGGTATGTTCCCACCCAGGGTTGCCTACCTTTAATATTCTCTTCCCGGGAGAAGCCCGGAAAAGAGAAGCAGCAGGGGGCTGACGGGGGCGGGGCTTGACGATTCACGTCATTAAGCCCCGCCCCCTCGCGGTAAAATTGCCGCGATTGGCCACAATTTACATAGGGGCGGGGCCAAATGCTGTGATTCATGCAGAATCACAGCTTAAGCCCCGCCCCCTTCACGGAGACCCGCGATTGCCGCGGGTATTCTCCTAATTCTACCCACTTCACTAGGAAGTGGGCAGAATGCGGGAGAAATGCCTACCCTTCCGGGGGTGCGGGGGGTTACCCGAAAAATCGGGAGCCTCCCGCGAAAACCGGGAGGGTAGGCATGTATGTTCCCACCTACACATGTTTTTTTCAGTTTTTTATTTTTATTTTAATGAGTCAGTATATTATATATTTTTTAGTTCCTTTCCTTTCTCAGAATACTTTTGTACTCCAGTGGTGGGGGATCTCTGTGTGTATGTGTGTATATGTATGTGTATGTAAAAAACCTGATTGGCAATAGAAACGTTCATGGGGGAATCTAGACATGCTCCTTGGGCGGAGCATGGCACACTCCCTCGCGCGACGCATACTACTGCTGACTATGATCTCCCTGAAACTCATTTTCAAAAGTAGGCAAGTATGGTGTGTGCATATCCTATAGGTAGTACTTATTTTTGTGTGTTTGCAGCAGGGTGTTTAGCCGTTGTCTCATGTTAGTTTTTTGCAAAGTACTATACACTCATATGCTGGTAAATACAAAAATGCAGTTTTTTTTTGCAAATGTACTATATGCTCATTTCCTGGTAAATGCATGAATTCTGGTTTCTTGTAAAAGTACTGTATGCTCATTTGTTGGTAATGTTATGTATAGGCAATCATATTTTCCATTCGGTTAGATAGTTGCTCAGTAAGGCTGTTAAAGCCTGTAATAGGTAGGCTTACCATATCATCCCTAGGAACACTCATGGATTACACAGGTTCTGTGGCTCATTAAAACCAGGGGAAATCCAGGCTTGAAGTCAATCAGCCACAGAACCTGTGTAATTCATGAGTGTCCCTGTTTAAAGTGATAGTATGGTAAGCCTAGTAATAGGGTCCCCATCCCTGCGTGACCTCAGCTGGCAGCTCCTTTTGTAGTGGATTGTGGGCCTGATTCAGACCCACTCGCGAGCGCATAGCACACGCAAGCGGGTCGATTTTTGGCCCCTGTGCATGTGCCGCCTCCGGCATATACATGCACGAGCCCCAGCGAGCGACAGCAGCTCCGTCGCTCTGGGGCTCACTACAAGACATGGCGGCTGTCGATGTTGATTGACAGCTCGCCTCGTTTTGTAGGTGGGGAGGGGGGTGGCTGCACAAACGCAGGCGTTCCCTTAGGAGCACCTGCCGCTTGTGGGCGGCCCTACTGACATCACTCGTGATGTCAGTAGTGGACTTCCTGATCTATTAGAGCAGGAAGTCCACTCGGGCTTGCGGGAGACAATACCCTCCCGCAGGGTCTCGAAGCAAGCGCGACCATCGCCAGGCCGCTTGCACTAGCTGTAGGTGGTCACCCATAGCTTTGCCTCTGAATCAGGCCCTGTATACCTATTCCTGAGCTGGATTTGCATATTTAACAGTGATTTGTTTCAGTGTTTAAAAACTGTGCATTATTTACAATGTACTTCTACATGCAAAGGCCTATAATTCTGCATCTTCACCTGTGCTTAGAGTGCATGCTTGCCCGTAACTGTTCTTCAGTGCCAAAGCAAAGCAGCATAGACTTTTTTTCTCGCTACTAAATGCAAGTGCCTGTTATTCCGCAGCTACACCTGTGCTTAAACAACATGCTCAGCTGTGACTTTCTTCCAAGTTTTAAAGTCAGTGCTTCATAGACATCTTCTCACTACTAAATGCAAGGGACGGTTATTCTGCAACTACATCTGTGTTAAAAGTGCATAGTTATACCTATGACTTTTCGGTGATAAAAATAGTTCAGCATAGACACTTATCTTCTATTCAACAATGGGTCCTGCTTGTTCTGCATCAGTATCAGAGGTTGAGTTTGCACGCTTCAAAGTGGCTATCTATGGTACAATATTTGTTCTTGTAGCTCATTAATGTTTTACTAAATGCTTTCTAAATTCTCAATGCCGTGTTTAGCATACATGCCTACTCTCCCGTGAATCGCGGGAGGCTCCCGATTTTCAGGTAACCCCCACACTCCTTAGTAAAGTGGGCAGGATGGGGAGATTTTACCTGGAATTTTTGGGTCCGTATGGAAGGGGCGGGGCTAAATGATATAAATTGTGTAATTTGCCCCCCCCCCTCCACACGGACCCATGGATCGCGTGTGTTTTCTGTAAAGGGGATGGGGCCTGATGCCGTCTACCATCTGGTCCCACCCCCCAAAGAGGAGAGCGGCAGCTCCCCTCCTGCTGCTCCTGGAAAGCTGCAAGGAATGTCGGTAAGTATGGTGTGTAGCTTACGTTCACTTGCCAGCTGAGGTTATAGGTAAATTGCAGGGGTGTCAGTATTTTCTCGGAGGTCATTACTCCTTAAAATACCAGAGTCATGCTTACTATATAATTTGTAGATATGTGCGTCTGACCATTTTTGCTAGATTTGGATTTGGCTCTGATTCGTTGTCCGGTTTCGGATTTGGATTTGCCAAAGCGCCGTGACTGGTTTTGGATTTTTTACAAAAATTTACATAAAACTAAAATCACTAAATTTGGGCTTTTTTTTGTTCCTACAGTATTATGTATTATTAACCCCAATAACATAAATTTCCAGTCATTTACAGTCAATTTAGACCACCTCACAGCTGGGGCACTATATAAGGGGTCCTGCATAGGGAGGACTACTACTGGGGGCACTATATAAGGGGCACTGCATAGGGTGGACCACTACTGGGGGCACTGCATAGGGGTGACTACTACTGGGGCACTGTATAAGGGGCACTACATAGGGGGGGACACTTCTGGGGGCACTGTATAAGGGTTACTACTAGGAGCACTGCATGGGGGGACCAGTACTGGGGGCACTGCATAAGGGGACCACTACTAGTGGCACTGTATAGGGGTGACTACTACTGGGGCACTGTATAAGGGGCACTACATAGGGGGGGACACTTCTGGGGGCACTGTATAAGGGTTACTACTAGGAGCACTGCATGGGGGGACCAGTACTGGGGGCACTGCATAGGGGGACCACTACTAGTGGCACTGTATAAGGGGCATTACTGGGGGAACTGTATAAGTGGTACTACTGGGGGCACTGTATAAGGGGCACAACTAGGGGCACTGTACTGTATAAGTGGCACTACTGGGGGCACTGCATAAGGGGCACTGTATAAGGGTGCATTACTGGGGGCACTGTATAAAAATGCACTATTGGGTGCACTGTATAAGGGGCACTGCTACTGGGTACATTGCATAAGGGGCACTACTACAGTGCGCATTGCAAGAGGGGCACTACTACTTGGGGAATTAAGGTGTATATGGAATGGAAGGGAATGTTCCCAGAGTGACGAGAAGCGGTGGTGTAGGTCATGTTGACTCGCCCCAATTTTCCAGTGGCCATGCCCCTTGTGGCATGTGACCACGCCCACTTTTCCACCGCACACCGATGGCATGCACACCTACTTGGGGAGGGGGGGCTCTGGTTTTTACCTTGACCTGGGCCCCAAATACCCTAGTTACGCCACTGGATACAACTTATGGTGGACCCATGAGAACAAGTGGTGCAGCCAAACCTGTAGGTCAACAGCAACCACCAAACCAACAGAGGGCACACCCATTTAACATGACTTAATCAACACAAACACAGCCATTCATACACCCACACATAGGTGAAAAAACAGCAAGACCACCATAAGAGAAAGAAAAACCACTAATAAACCCAGGGAGAGGGTGTGGAAGCATCAGGACACCCTAAGATAACGGAAGAGGAATAATCACACCCTCCTAAACCACCAATCACAACCTACAAGCATTCACAGTCCCACCACACTGGAGTCAATTTTAACCCTTTTCTAGCCCCCCTGACTGCAAAAATATACATGACCATGTCCCCTAATGAGCCAATGACCTCTGGGGTTTCATTACTTTCAGGTTTAAATGAATCATTCAGTTGCCCGTGCCATTATCCCAAGCACACAGGAAATCATGTCGCCCAACACAACAAGGTCCCGGCACTATGCATGTAACCTCAGTATTTGTATGTAATAATTTCTGCAAGTTAGTATGATGATTTTACATTACATTCACTTACTGGTATCATTAGAATTTACACTGTTATTATACAGACACACTAATAGTTATTTATATTAGAAGACAATGTGATTCTGAGAACTAAAACAAGTATAATTCCATATAATAGGCTGGTTAAACACTGACTGACGGTTATTATAGCTGTTCATGGGGATACAGGGAAGCTGGAAAACTCTTAGATAATTGATGTGAACCTGCTGAACACACATGTACAGCTATGTCCTCATACATCTAGCTTCCCTGCGTGTTAAATAGCCATTCTAGTCGTACCATGCGTGGCGTGACTCTATAGCACCGAGCATCTGTCTGTGCGACTTTTTCCCTTCAAATGCGTCTTATTTGGACAGCAATGCAAATATGGTGCACAAGCAGCTTCTGTTGATTAAAATGATAGGCGGCATGCCTATGTTCTGTGTGCGACTGCGGCTGCATCTGCATGCGAAACGCTAAGTTGCAGTGTCACAGCCACTGACACTGTAATGTAGCATTGTGCATGCAGTTACACCCGCAGTCGAACACAGATTATAGTCATGCCACCTATCATTTTAATCAGCAGAAGCTGCTTGTGAGTCCAGTTTGCATCGCTGTGCGAATAAGATTCATTTTCATGGAAAAATTCACACTAAAAGAAGCTTGGCGCTACCGAGTCACACAGAGCTCACTCGTTATGTGTAGCGTGACTTGTAGCACATGGAGGATAGATGTATGTGGACACATCTGTAACACAGCCAAATGCTGGGGAACTGGGCACATGGTAACCTAAAACCTAGAACGAAGCAGGAGGAGTTCAGCTGTAGCCCCATCCACTGCTTCATTCCATAGGCTAAATGTTCCACCAATAAGATTCCCCTTACTGTGATGTCACCAGTCACTGGGCAGATTTCTTATGGTAATTTCTTCCATGTCCTGACTCCCCCAGATATCATTATACAACAATTCCATACACATAATGCAGCATGAAGGGGCTCAGTGAGGGTGGCAGTGACTGTGTGTAAGTGTCTGATCCGGTCACACAGAGAATAAAAGGACATCTGTCCCGACTCATAATCCAGATATATCCTCACTCTACCCAAAGGAGTAATGCCAGCTAACCGGATCACTGCACTGTCATGTATCACTAAGTACTCGTTATTCCACCTACACAAACACCAGGACTTGTTATTATTTCCAATGATTGCCTGACGTCCTCTTCTATCTATACTGGGATAACACATCCCTACCCTCCACCCTTCTGATTTACTTACATCCACTTCCCAGTAATGTCGCCCTGATAAGAATCCCCTGGTACTTATTACCTGAGAATGCTGAAATCTCTCTGGTGTGACTGGATGTCTCTGGTTTGGTAACCAGGATGCAGTTCTCCTGTCACTAGATATAAGTATATTGTTACCAGCTGTGGTTACATCCAGTAGTATGTCTGGAGCTTCCTGCACATAGATCCCTATATTTATACCTGTTATTATATCAGATAATGTGTGTAATGTCCCTGAGACGAGACACACATC
Source organism: Taudactylus pleione (assembly GCA_031769625.1). NCBI lineage: Eukaryota > Metazoa > Chordata > Amphibia > Anura > Myobatrachidae > Taudactylus > Taudactylus pleione. The sequence continues at coordinate 3,906,738 of JAUIMM010000104.1, read as the reverse complement.
CAGATCTCCTACACCACGGACCTGGTTATCATGACTGTCTCTGTTCTCAGTATCACAGAAGACACCTGTGTCTGGTTCCTGTAAGATAGATACTATGTCAGACATGTTACATAGCTCCTCAATGTGACATATTTTGCTGGACAGCTCTCCCTTCTTTATTTCCAGCTGCTGGATCAGATCAGAGACTGAGAGTGAAATACTTTCTTCCTGTCTGGAGATCTCACTCAGGACTGTCTTCTCCAGGTCTTCCAGCTGTCTCCTGATGTCTTTAAACAGGGCAGTGACTCTCTCTGTTACACCAGATGCTTTCTCCTGATTTGTTCTCCTGCGCTCCTGCAGACTCTGGACTCTTATCTCAGTCTCCTCTCTCTTTGTGGCCAGTTTCTGCAGAACGCTTCTCAGCTTCTGTTTCTTCTTCTCAGAGGCCTCATCCAGTGACTCCACCTGATGTCCTCTGTGTTCCCCGATCAGACAGCAGGACACACAGATACAGGCAGCATCCCCCGGACAGTAATATTTGAAGAGCTCCTTATGGACAGAGCATTTCCTATTCCCCAAGGAAGTGGTGGGATCACATAAGACATGTTCTGCTGACTTGCTGTGTACTCTTAGGTGATTATTACACAGAGAAGCCTCACAATGCAGACAGGATTTAGCAGCAGGTACAGGAGAGTTAATGCAGTAAGTGCAGAAGATCCCAGTCCCCTCCTGATTTGGCCGAGCAGACAGGTAACTCCCCAGTATGTTACACAGAGGAATGTTCCGTATCAGTGCAGGACGCTCCTGGCACTCTGCTCTGCATTCAGGACAGGTATAAACTCCAGATCCCTCCAGTGTATCCAGCACGCGATCTATACAGACCCGGCAGAAGTTGTGCCCACATCTCAGGGTTACAGGATCTGTATAAATGCTCAGGCAGATGGAACAGTCCAGCTCCTGTCTCAGACCAGCAGACGCCATCGCTGGCAGCAGAAGAGAGAAATGAAAGTGAAAGTCTCTGCCACTCATATATCAGGGGGCGTGTTTCATATATTTTCACATTGATGTTTGGTGCTGAGAGGGAACAATTAGTGTGGGTGGAGGCTGATTGCAAGAAGAGATCATTATCTGACTCAACTGCATTCCTACCTATCAATATCTAATAGCAATGATAATAAATTACTGCAAGCTGTTATTATTGTATGATCTGGCTTGTATGTTTCTTGTAATTATATCTGGATTCCATGATCTATTTTGTTTTTGTTACTGTATTTATTACTTTGTTTTGGATCCCTCATGCACTGTATGTGGTCTGTGTGTATATACTGTAAGTCTGTTTACAGCACCACACTTATTATATACAGTGGCATAGCCAGGGGGTGCAGTGCCTAACCAGTGTCTTTGGGCCTGATTCAGAGCTGGACGCTCTGACCAGAGCGCTCGCTCTGAATCAGGGCCCTCCTCCATTAAAATGGAGCATCCTCCTGGACGCTCGTATAGCTGTGGGTCACCACCCACAGCATATACGAGCGTCCAAAAAGATGGTCGCGATAGTCTTGACCATCGCGACCATCGGACTGCCACAAGCCCTGGAGTGATTTTGGCTCTATCAGAGCCAAAATCACACCCACTGACATCACTAGTGATGTCAGTGGGGCCAGCTTCAGACGGTAGGCGTTCCCATGAGAACGCCTCCATCTGGCAGGCACGCCCCTGGCACACCCACCAAAGGGGGCGTGCTGTCAATCAACATCGACAGCACGCCCCCTTTGGTGCGAGACCCGGAGCGACAGCTTGGCTGTCGCAGTCCGGGTCTCGCGCATGCGCACGACGGAGCTCCATCCGTCGTGCGCATGCGCAGTGGGGAACATCGACCCACTTGCGAGTGTACTGCCGCTTGCGAGTGGGTCTGAATGACCCCCTTTGTCAGTCCCAGTGGCGCCTGGATCTTGAGGTCCCAGCAGCAGCATGGATGTGGTTTACTGATGTTGTAATGGCTCAGTAAAAGACTGGAAGAGCCACAAGCATCAGCACTGCCAAGGACAAGGGAGGGCCACAGAGCTGGGGCAGACAGGACTGGAAGATAATGTACATAAGATAAGTAACGGTACGCCATGCCGCACGCTGCATTAGCAACATGCTATTGTCATACATGCCTACTCTCCCGGGAATCGCGGGAGGCTCCCGATTTTTCAGGTAACCCCCCGCGATCCCGGAAGAGTAGGCCTATCTCCCGCATCCCGCCCACTTCCTAGTGAAGTGGGCAGGATGGGGAGATTTTACCTGAGATTATCGGGTCCGTCGGGAAGGGGCGGGGCTAAATTAGGCAAATCGCGTCATTTAGCCCCGCCCCCTCCTCACGGACCCGCAAATCACGGGGGTTTTCTGTAAAGGGGGCGGGGGCCTAATGCCGTCTATCGTCTGGCCCCACCCCCCGAAGAGGAGAGCAGCAGGTCCCCTCCTGCTGCTCCCAGAAAGCTGCCCAGCAAAGTAGGTAAGTATGGCTATTGTATCATACTTGCCAACTCTCCCTCATTGTCAGGGAGACTCCCTGAAATAGCAGCAATCTCCCTGTCTCCCTGAAGAGTCTATCAATCTCCTTCATTTCACCTTACTCCCATTAAGACACTGTTATATAAAAGAAAAAACAGAGATATATATACATTCAAATGGGATCATTAGTATCATTTCCCTGCAATGGTTATAAGGCACAATGATCCCTATGGCTGCATACATTTTCTGAGAAGTATCAGTGTGTTTTCATCAACAAGTAGATCTTACTAACTGCTTTGGGGCTAATTTACATGTGGATGTAAATCAATTTTATGACACGCCTCTCATATGTAGCAGTACACGCCCACTTTACCGCCATGCTCTCATAGGTGTTACTTTCACAATCTCCATGAAATGCTTTTTCAAAAGTAGGCAAGTATGTATTGTATAGCTCGCAGGTGCAAATGCAGCGTGTGTACCCATTCGCGGATGCGTGACTCACGCCATACATGACGCGATTTGCCGCATAAGTGGCACAAATACAAGTGGAGATATCTGTATAAGCCCAACTTACTTAATTTGTTCATTTTGGCCAAGTTTCTCAATAAAAACCTTTTGGTATAGGGTACCGTGACTCAAGCTCAGTGGCAAACGCAGGAATTTGAAAGGGGGGTTTCCAAATACGAAATATAAAATCTAACCACAAACAATATATATATATATTAGGGGTGAGCGGGTTCGGATTTCTGAAATCCGAACCCCCCCGAGCCCCCCCGATCCGAGGCAGATCCGAGTCAGGCTCGACTTTTCCCGCCTGACTCGGATCTGAAATCGAGGCAAAACGTCATCATCCCGCCTTCCGGGTCTCGCGGGCTTTGGATCCTACATAAGGTACCCGCGTCGGCGCCATTTTCTCACTCGGCTGTGGACAGTGAAGAGGGAGGGTGGGAGTTAGGGCTGGCTGGGCTGTGTAGTGTAGTGTAGTGTAGTGTAGTGCAGAGTAGTGCTGTGCTGTGCTGTGCTGTGCTGCGCTGTGCTGCTGTTGTCCACTACTTCAAAGTCCATAGGGGCTACCTGTGTTGTGCTGTGCTGCTGTTGTTAATAGGGGCTGTGTCCACTACTTCAAAGTCCATAGGGGCTGGCTGGACTGTGTTGTGCAGTCAGTTCTCCATAGGGGCTGTGTCCACTCCAAAGTCCTGTGCAGTGTCCCAGTCCTAAAGGGTTGCTGTAGTGTTGTCCAGGAGGTGCTCTGTCCATCAGGGGTGCTCCCCCCAAGTGCTAAAAAAATAATATTTTTTCTGTGTTTGTGAATTGTGTGCGCAGTAGCCGCACGTGCATCAACAAAGTAGTGCCAAGCGTGCGCCTGTGTCATAAGTAAAGGGCCGGCTGGCTTGACCGTTAAAGGGTGCTGTAACCCCCAAAGTACACTCCAAACCAAATAAAAAAATATTTTCTGTGTTTGTGAATTGTGTGCACTGTGGCTGCACGTGCATCAACAAAGGAGCAGCGCCAAGCGTGCGCCTGTTTCCCATAAGTAGAGAGCCGGCTGGCTCATTTCTTAAAGGGTGGTGTAACCCACAAAGTGCACTACTCTCCAGCAAAAATAAAAAAATATTTTCTGTGTTTGTGTGCGCCTTAGCCGCACGTATATATCAATATAACATAAATGGAGGACCAAACTTTCTCCGATACAAATAAAATAGGGAAATATCAAGAACCACTTCCTCCTAGTGCTGTTGCTGCTGCTGGGAGTTGTTCATCATCCCAGAGAGGAAGTAGGAACACCACTACTTTTACTAAACAATTGACCCTCCAACAGTCCCTAGCGAGGAGGATGATGTACGACAGCAGTCATCCTGAAGCAAAACGTATAACTGAGGCCTTGACTGCTATGTTGGTGTTAGACGTGCGTCCGGTATCCGCCATTAGTGCAGTGGGATTTAGACAATTGATGGAGGTAGTGTGTCCCCGGTTCCAAATCCCGTCTAGATTCCACTTCACTATGCATGCGATATCGAGACTGTACAGAAACGTCAGAAAAAGTGTCCTCAGTGTCCTGAAAAATGCCGTTGTACCCAATGTCCACTTAACCACGGACATGTGGACAAGTGGAACAGGGCAGACTAAGGACTATATGACTGTGACAGCCCACTGGGTAGATGTATCACCTTATGCAGCAACAGCAGCAGCGTCACCAGTCGCAGCATCTCAGAAACGCCAGCTCGTTACAAGGCAGGCTACGTTGTGTATCACCGGTTTCAGTAAGAGGCACACCGCCGAAACCTCTTAGAGAAACTGAGGGAAATCATCGCCCAGTGGCTTACCCCACTTAGACTCTCCTGGGGATTTGTGATATCTGACAACACCACCAATTTTGTGCGGGCATTACATCTGGGCAAATTCCAGCACGTCCCATGTTTTGCTCACACAATAAACTTGGTGGTGCAGAATTTTCTGAAAAGCGACAGGGGCGTGCAGGAGACGCTTTGGGTGGCCCGAAAAATTTCTGGCCACTTTCGCCATTCAGCGACTGCGTGCCGAAGACTGGAGCGCCAGCAAACACTCTTGAACCTGCCCCGCCATCACCTGAAGCAAGAGGTTGTGACGCGGTGGAACTCAACCCTCTATATGCTTCAGAGGATGGAGGAGCAGCAAAAGGCCATTCAAGCCTATACATCCACCTATGACATAGGCAAAGGAGGGGGTATGCACCTGACTCAAGCGCAGTGGAGAATGATTTCCGTGTTGTGCAAGGTTCTCCAGCCCTTCGAACTTGCCACACGTGAAGTCAGTTCAGACACTGCCAGCTTGAGTCAGGTCATTCCCCTCATCAGGCTTTTGCAGAAGCAGCTGGAGAAAGTGAAGGAGGAGCTAAGACGGAGCGATTCCGCTCGGCATGTGGGACTTGTGGATGAAGCCCTTCATTCGCTTTGCCAGGATTCCAGGGTGGTCAATCTGTTGAAATCAGACCACTACATTTTGGCCACCCTGCTCGATCCTAGGTTTAAAGCCTATGTGGTGTCTCTCTTTCCAGCCGACACAAGCCTGCAGAGGTGCAAAGACCTGCTGGTGAACACACTGTCAGCTGAAGCGGAACGTGACACGTCAACAGCTCCTTCTTCATTTTCTCCCGCAACTGGGGCTGCCAGGAAAAAACTTAGGTATCCTAAGCAACCCGCTGGTGGTGATGCAGGGCAGGCAGGACCAAGTTTGGACATCTGGTCCAGACTATAGGACCTGGCAACAATTTCTGACATGTCTACTGTCACTGCATATGATACTGTCACCATTGACAGAATGGTGGAGGATTACATCGGTGACAGCATCCAAGTAGGCATGTCAGACAGTCCATACCTGTACTGGCAGGAAAAAGAGGCAATTTGGAGGCCCCTGTACAAACTGGCTCTATTTTACCTCAGTTGCCCCCCCTTCAGTGTGTACTCCGAAAGAGTGTTTAGTGCAGCCGGGAACCTTGTCAGCGAGAGGCGTAGGAGGTTGCTTCCACAGAATGTGGAGAAGATGATGTTCATCAAAATGAATTATCAGCTCTTCCAGGAAGACCAGCCTCCAGAACGTACAGAGGGACCTGTTGTGGTGGATTCAAGTGGGGACGAGTTAATACTTTGTGAGGATGAGGATGTACACACTGAAGAGGGTGAGGAATCGGTGGATGAGGAGGATGAGGATGACATCTTGCCTCCGTAGAGCCAGTTTGTGCAGGGACAGATTAATTGCCAGCTTGTTTTGTGGGGGCCCAAACGAACCAATCATTTCAGCCACAGTCATGTGGCAGACCCTGGCACTGAAATGATTGGTTTGTTAAAGTGTGCATGTCCTGTTTATACAACATAAGGGTGGGTGGGAGGGCCCAAGGACAATTCCATCTTGCACCTTTTTTTTTTCTTTGCATTATGTACAGTTTGGGGCCTAGTTTTTCAAACTGCCATCCTGTCTGCCACTGCAGTATCACGCCTAGATGGGTCACGTGTTTGTGCCGCCCACTCGTGTCGCTTAGCATAGTCATCCAGCTACCTCGGTGCAACCTTTTGGACATAAAAACACTATTGTGAGGTGTGAGGTGTTTAGAATAGACTGGAAATGAGTGGAAATTAAGGTTATTGAGGTTAATAATAGCATAGGAGCAGAAAAACCTACAAATTCTGTGATTTTAGCTGTTTTTATGCTTTTTTTCAAAAAAATACAGATCCAAAACCCAGAACCCAAAACACGGAAGGGTGGTTTTGGCAAAACCAATCCAAATCCAAAACACGAAGAAAGATCCAGATCCAAAACCAAAACACAAAACACGAAAAGTGGCCGGTGCACACCCCTAATAACAAGTATCATAGTTGCACTTGTATTGCCGCAATATCGGTCTGTTATCCAGAGATGGAGACAACAGGTGAAAAACATTAAAAAAATAATAACATCTTTCAACATATATATATAAATAAAATATATACAAATATAAATAAAATGCTCTATTCAAAGAATAAAGGTATTTTTTACCTTAACAATTTTTTCTGTTTATTTTTTATTAATTAAACTTTAAGTTTACTGCATGTGCGCAAAACCAAGTAATCAGCTCAAGCATTGCGCATATGAGCAGAGACTTGCTGAGCAAAGCGACAATTTAGCGCTCACTTAACCGTGGCAAATTTGTAAATTGTATCGATAAGGAATTTTTAACGCATCGTTTGTGATAGGGGCCCGCTGATATATAACCTTATTATGGGCTCTATTCATCATGTTAATTATCGGGGTCCGGACCCCGATAATGAACATTCTATCTCGAATCAGCGAGTATTTCCACTGCTCCTTTTGCAGAGGCGTAACTAGGATTGATGGCGCCCAGGGCCGGCCCACCCGTTACGCGAACTACGCAGCTGCATAGAGCGCCAGCCAGCAGAGGGTGCTGTGGGCAGTGGTCCCCAGCACCACAGTCCTTCCCACACCCTAGCGCCGCCACCACCGCCTCACTTCTCCTCCTCTCCCCAACCCCCTGTCGCTGCCACCGCCACATACCCCCACACCCCTGGCAGCGACAGCCGGAGCTCACTCCTGAGCTCCGGTTTCTGGCTTCCCCCCATGGGCACTATGGGAGAGACGTCATGACGTCTCTCACATAGTTCCGATGAGTGGCGGACGCCGGAGCTCACACCTGAGTGGCGGATGGCAGCGGACGCAGGATCGGGGCTAAATTTAAGTATTGTGTTTTTTTCTTTTTGTGTGTGTGGGCATGGCACACTAATGGGGCATTACTACTGGGGGGGCACACTAACAGGGGGCATTACTACTGGGGAAACACTAACAGGGGCATTACTACTGGGGGCACACTTATAGGGGACCACTACTGGGGGCACTATATAAAGGGCAATACTGGGGGTACTGCATAGACGGGGAACTACAACTGGGGCCACTATTTAAAGGGTACTGCATTAGGGGTACAACTATTGGGGGCACTGCATGGGGGGGACTATACTGGGGGCTCTATATAAGGGGCACTGCACAGGGGGATCATTATCCAGTACTACTGGAGTCCAGCATAAGGGGGACCTCTCCTGGGGGCACTACTGGGGGACTGCATAGGGGGGACCACTCCTGGGGCACAAGGGGTACTGCACAGGGGGAACAACTACTAGGGGCACTGTATAAAGGGCACTGCATAGGGGGGATCACTACTGGGGGCCTGCATAATGGAGACCACTACTGGGGGCATTTCATACTGGGGGTACTGTATAAGGGGCACTACTGGGGGGGATTGCATTAAGGTGCATATGGAATGTAAAGCACTGTTCATAGAGTGACGAGAAAGGGGTGTGTGTCCTGGTTATGGTTTTTGCCATGAGACCACGGCCCTTTAATTTGTTTGGGCACACACAACAATATGTCTGGGGGTGTCAAAAAATATACTCGCTTACCAAAAATTTTGGGCTAGGGCGGGCCCTGATGTCACCCAGGGCAAATAGAAATATGGCACCCCTTGCAAACTGTTTTTGACATGAAATTAATTTGAAGAGGCCAAAAAATAAAATGACTTGTTTATGCATTTAAAATACATTCAATTTACAGTTATGGCAGACCTTGCAGCAGTGTTAAAAAATCCCTATGTGGACAGAAGTGTGTGAACTGCCGCAAAGCAGTGATGCGCTAAGAAGGAGAAACTGGCACAGGCAAGGGAAGGAGAGAGGCTGGTGCAGAGAAGAGAACGGCAGAGAGGCTGGCTCAGTGAGGAAAATGACAGATAGGTTGGCACAGAGAATAGAAGAGAGGCTGGAGTAGACAGCAAAAAGGCAGAGAGACTGGCGCAGGGAGAAAGGCAGTGAAGCTGGCGTAGACAGGAAAATTACAGAAAGACTGGAGGAGAGAGAAGAAGGGCAGAGAAGCTGGCAAAGGCAGAAGAATGGCATGGAAACTGGCAGAGACAGAAGGGCATAGTGGATGGCACTGGCACAGGCAGAAAAAGGGCAGAGAGTCTGGGACAGACAGTGGTATTTTTTTGCAGAAATAAAGTGCAAGGATTAGTGATTAGTAACAGTGAAGCTCAAAATAGTGATAGTGATCCCCCTGTCTGGATTCGTGAGCTATTTGTCCTGTAAGATGAGGGATCTGTCCCCAGCCATACCCGTGAGACCAGCCACGGCAGCAAAATCAAGCCCGCAACTTAAGGGTCAGTCTGAGCCTTAGAGCTACATGGGGCTAAAGTGATCAATTAGCAGGCGCCCCTGAAGCAAGGCTCCGCTAGTAATGCATGTGACATCACACAGGGAAGAGCAGGATGTTCTTCAGCCATTAAATGGTATGAGAGGACTGCCATTGCTCCTCCATTCTTCACCCCATGACCACCCTGTATGCCAGGATCTTTGAATAGTAGAGATGTGCGCCGACCCCCGTGTTTTGGTTCTAATTCATCATCATGTTTTGGTTTTGCTAAAACTACCCTCACATGTTTTTTGTTTTGGATCTGTATTCTTTTTTAAAAAATTATAAAAACAGCTAAAATCACATAATTTGGGCCTGTTTTTGTTTCTACAGTATTATTAACCTCAATAATATTAATTTCCAGTCATTTCCAATTTTGACTGGGAGGTAACAGGGGAATGGCTAGCCAGACTCTGGAGTCTCACGGGCATGTCGTGGTTGTGTTACCGACATCAACTGCGTACAAACAGGAGGTGGCTGTGACAGGTGAGATACAGTATCTCAAAACGCATGCTGTTAGAGTGATCTGGCCAATCACAAGGTGAGGAATCACAATACACTTAAAATGAGTGCAAATATTATATTGAATAAGGAGATGAAAAACATTAATGATTCTCTTATGGGAACAAAATTATTTCATAAATATATTAGGGGGCTAAATTGATGTTGAATTTTATTAACAGAGCAATTTTAGTGTAAATAAAAAAAATTTCCTGACTGGTGAAAAATTTATTATTTTATGATGTCTGCACTATTTTATAGCAATAAAATAATACATTTCCCATGTCATAAAACATTTTTATTTTATACCAGTTAACAATAATTTCATTCTGCCCCTTTAAATAAGTAATAACTTAATATAGTTAAACATTAATGTATTTAATATATTAATAAAACAAAATTGCCCCTATAAGAGTATTATTAATGTTCTTTTGCCTCTTTGTTCAACTCAGAATGATTGCCTTCATTATAAGAGGTACATTTACTAAAGTGAGAGTTTTTAGAAGTGAGTTTTAAAAGTGATGTTGCCCATAGCAACCAACAGATTCTAGCTATTATCTTCCAGACGGTGCTAGTTACATGTTAAGTAGAATCTGATTGGTTGCTATGAGCAACATCACTTTTAAAACTCACTTCTAAAAACTCTCACTTTAGTAAATTTACCCCTATGGGGCCTATTCATGATGTTAATTATCGGGGTCCGAATGGACCCCAATAATTAACACTCTAACTTGCCGCGGCCACCGGAGCAATTTATCATTGCTCCGGCGCGGTGGCAGCTGATGCGAAATCAGCTGCCCTCGCGAGCGGCTTTTTCACTGCTCCTGTCGGAGCAATGACAGCAGTGCGCATGCGCAACCTACAAGTCACGCATGCGCACAAGAGCCCTGACGTCCCGGCGGAAGGAGCCGGACAGGGGCGGAGGGATCCGAAAGGATGCTTTCTCGCAACCTGTACCCTTTTCCCATAGGGAAGAGTGGGTAGCGATCCACAAGCGGGGGTATTCGCCATCTGAATATAATATTTTCGGAGCTTGATGAATTCTGTCCCCATACTAGTGTATGGGGACAGCGGGCCATTCCGCAAACAGAAGGTAAGTAAGAGATATCTGTGATATCTCCTGCTTTACCTTCTTAATGAATGGCCCGAATACTTAATTTTCACAATTGCAAGTGAAAATGTGCTTTTTCACCTGCTTTTGTGAAAATTAAGTGATGATGAATAGGCCCCTGTGTTGTGATTTCTCACTTTTGATTGGCCACATAGATGTGGAAGTTTATGGTGCCTATATGGGGGTTTTACATTGTTGTTTTGCAGGGACTATAAACTGCTGGGCATCACAGGCGGTTCGGGAACAACTATACCATTCACAGAATAGTAAATCCATGTGGTTTGGAGGTTAAAAATGCCGACAACGTGCACTGGTTTGAAACACCAGAAAAACCGATGCTTAGTTCTATGATGAGTTATTCAGTGTAACCCGTGGTTAATTATAGATGTCTTTGTTGGCTATGCATATATTTGTATAGGACATCCCTATGTAAGATAAGTAGGAAACAACCGGGTTTATACCAAAAATAAAGTGCACCAAAAGTACATGGCCATCATCCTCTAGCATGGACCTTTATGTTAGATTATAAGGGGTATATTTACTAAAGGTTAATTTTAATCAATTTTGATCAATTTATAATTGATGAAAAATTATCAACATCAATGTTGTGTTTCTGGGGCTAAATCACATATTTACTAACAGGCAATTTTTGTGTGATTTAGCCCCAGAAACACAACATTGATGTTGATTAATTCAATTTTAGATCTAACAAATTCAACCTTTAGTAAATATACACTACCTCTCAAGACATTTACTGGTACCAGTATAAAAGGATTAATACAGGTATACAGTATTAGTTAGTTATTGATGTCGTAGGGTCTGGATCAAGTAGGGTTGTATATGTAGAGTGTGTTAGAGGGATCCCGTCTTGTAGACTTAGGTACTCCAAAGATAATAAGAAAATAATTTGTATATGTGCATACAGATATAGCTATTATTATATATTTTGTGGGATTCCCTGTTATATCATATAATAGATACAGTACCATATACAAAGGTAGAAGTGTATCCTTTCTATTCAGAAGAGTAAAGAAGGTAATCCGAACAATTGGATTCCAGTTTAATACATTTCTATTCCTGTTCTGAATATAATTGAAACTAGTCTGATTGTCTATAAATAATAGTAGAACCCTCAAAACTTGCAGTTCACACCCTTTAACAACAAAGGTTGTTATTAGGTTAACCCAAGCTGTCGCCTTGTTAGTTGCCGACATAAGTACAAGGCTTGGGTGCAGGCACTAATTATCTCTCATCTGGGACTGGTGGATGTAAGCCATCCTAAAATATCAGGTAAGGCAGTGTTTCAAGTATGATAGGAAAGCATCTTGAGATGTATTTGAACATGTAGCAACTTACTGTCTGGAGAACACCAGAGCAGATAATTATAAAGAACTTATGAGTAGCCTACTGCTTCTTATCAGAAAATAGGCTACAACATGTCCTTAAAATATACTTCTTTCTCTCTCTTTTTCCTGGATCACAGTGGCGCAATCAGTGACGGGCTTGGCAAGAGATTTCATAAAGACATCTCAGTGATGGAGAAAAGACATCAAGGTAAATAAAGCTTACAGTCTAACACATTATATAGCAGTGATTCCCAACCTCGGTCCTCAAGGCACACTAACAGTCCTGGTTTTAGTGATATCCATGGTTGAGCACAGATGGTTAAATAAAAATAACTGAGGAACTAGTTAAGTCACCTGTGCTCTCCCTAAATCCTGGACTGTTAGTGTGCCTTGAGGACCGTGGTTGGGAACCCCTGTTATTACTGTATTGACAGCACAAGCTTTTCAGATTAGGCATAGATGGTTTAGAGCAGTGGTCGGGGAACAGGGATAAAAATTAAATTCCTGGGGGTAATGGACGGACAGCCGGGCATGTATATGATTCATTCTATAATTCTGCAGGGAGGCTCTAAGCCGAACGCCCGCTGAGATGTTATTACCAGCGGGCGCCCAGCTCCTTCCCTGCAGTGCCGTTTTAGTTGAAAGCTGGAGTTCTCTTCTGAACTCCAGCTTCTGGCTCTATCCATGCGCACTATGGGAGAGATGTCATGACATTATATGGGGCACTAATACAGGGGCATTATATGGGGGCACTACTACAGGGGAATTACTATGGGGGCACTACTACAGGGGCATTATATGGGGGCACTACTACAGGGGCATTATATGGGGGTACTACTACAGGGGCATTATATGGGGGCATTACTACAGGGGCATTATATGGGGGCACTACTATATGATTTCCTTCCTTTCAAATCAAGGGGGTAACATTGGCATATCTAAATATATTTTGGCGTAAAAGATAAAAAAGTTCCCTGAGCCCTGGTTTAGAGCCTACTGTGCCACACATTCATTAAGGAAAAGTAAGTTTGGGACACCAGTATATGTGCCATACCAGGGTCTGCACTTCAGTTCCAGGTTGCTATAGTCCAGGGGTGGCCAACCCATTTCTAGTGGACCCCTAACAGTTCATAATTTCCAGACTACCTATCTGGTGCACAGGTGTAGTCATTGTTAACTGTCACATTTTAAAAGATGTGGTGCCTTTATTCCTAATGCTGGGCATACATTACACAATTTTCTGGCCAGTGTATGTGGGTGATCAATCTGAAAATTTTGATAGTTCAGGCATGCCAGATCGTCCAGCACGCCCCCTCCCCTGTGGTGCCCTGTGTCTTGACACGTCGCACCACCCTAGTTACGGCCCTGCATGTATGCCCAGCGTAACTGACACTTTCTACAGATCCACAGGTGGTCTATAAAACATGAACTGTTAGTGGTCTTTGAAGACCGATTTGGCCTCCCTGGATATAATTATTATTATTAGCATTTATTTATATGGCGCCACAAGTGTTCCGCAGCGCCTTACAAAGTACATAGACAAAAAAGTAACCATTGACTTACAATACAATACAATACAGGACATGGATAAACATTGCTATATTAGCAACCTTAAAGCCCGTATAAGCAGCCAAGTGTTAGTTGCCCTAGTGGGGAGTAAGAGATAAATTAAATCACAGTAGGGAGAAGCACAAGAGGGTAGAGGGCCCTGCTCGAAAGAGCTTACATTCTTTAAGGGAGGGGCAGACAAACAGGAGTGACACAGAATGGGGTGGGCGGGGAGGAAGGAAGATGCAGCAGCAAGTTAGGATGAAAGCTGGAAGGCTTTAATGCAGTAGTGGGTCTTGAGAGCTCGTTTGAAAGATTGTAGAGAGGAGCAAAGTCTGATAGGGAGAGGGAGGTACTGAAATAAACCCTGCAAGATGTTCCTGGGGGTGGTTTACCATGACCATTCTTTATAAAATGGTGCCATAAACAGAATTGCTTATATCTATGTTTTATGTATTTCCTATTTGCATTTAGTACCATAATAAGTGCACAGCAGTACGAAGAAAAGTGATTCTTGTGCAGCAGAATATCTGAAATCAGCTGTTTTTTAGCCTTACCTGGTGGAAAAACAAAACTATTTTCATGAACTCCAGCTTCCTTGACCCATAAACGACAATCTTAGCAACTAAAAGTTAGGAAAATTAGCTCAGCGTAGCTAAAACAGAAGAATCAAAACAAGAAAGAAAATCTGTTTTCCTGGGTCAGCAAACATTCCCAGTTTTTGATAGATCTCCTCTATTACTGTACATCTCAAGAAATGAATTATGAGTTGTGAGAGGCGGCGAATATGTATATACAACCACTCTATCCCATCGGGAATTACCTCATCTGGCCCTCTAGCAGTTTGGATAGTGAAAACAAGGTTATGCCGAGCTAAAAATGCCTTTTTGCTTGTAACACTGTTTCGGGGCACAGGGTGAAGCAGCCTTGCTGAATTGTGTTCTGTCAAATGCAAGTCTGTAATAGAAACTCTTCTGCAAAGAATTTTGTTGCGAGTGTTGTAATTGTAATGGAAAATGTGAGGTCAGTATCCCTACTGTTCACTCAACTACTCTCCACAGTGTATTAGAAGGAAAATATATGGCTTTGTATATCATTCCATGCCACCAGTTAGATTGGGAGCGAGGTTCTCATACACTGGTATTTGCTATTTTCCTATGATGATGTTGATGATGATAGTGGTATTATTTAGCTGTCACTCACAGCCTGTAAATTAACAAGTTGGAATTTATTTAGTGTCCTTCAGGACTCTCAATCTTGATAATACTTAGGTTTCAGTTACCAAGCAAGAGAAAGCAAAATGATTTGTGTTTTCAAAATCCATGAAATAAAATTTGTATTACCATTATTGTAATAACACCAACTGCTTCATTCTTCAAAGTCTACAGAACTATCTGGGATAGAATTTATTTCCAGGTGGGAAACATTATTTGTACTTATAAATATTATTAAAGTTAATTATGTCCTCATTGTACTTAAAGTTACAAAAACTTTACACATACACTGGCATTCGATTTGCACTATCAACCTCTTGCATTAAGGAGGTTGGGAGGGTAGGTTTGAAGAGGGGGACCAAAGTGCAACATGGGAGTGTATTACACAAGTAAAGTATTACAAGCTAACTTAAAGCTAACTGTAACAATAAATATTAACAGCAGTAAACATCACTGGGAGTTGTCGGAAGTAAAGATATAAAATCTGTATATTTCATGAAATGCAGAACAATTGGTGTATGACATAGTTACAGGAACTGGTTTGGGTGGCACATTTCTAGTTACAGAATGGCGGAACATCCCACATACTGTCCCTCTGTCATCAGGCATCTTTCATTTGTTATTGTCTAAATAACTTGGACTTTCACTGAATTATTTAAGAATTTCTGCTCACCCAGAGAGAGTCTTTGAATTTTGACATTTGCAATGGGCTCCCATCTTCCCCGCTGTTCAGGTTATACACTGTGTCAACATGAGCTCTTAGAACATTGGGTGACAAGAAATGACATGAGGTTAATTGGTAGCAGTCCTTCAGCAATATCAAATAAAGCTTCAGGCTGTAGCAACATTCTAAGCGCAGAAAGAGAACAAGTTTGTGGACCTACAGTTACAGTCAGGTCTTACATAGTTAAAGATGCATTCTCCCTCATTAATGTATTGTGGGCTGAGACATGTACACATGCTGGGTAGTATGTCGGCTCAGACCATGAAACCAACTCTACACATTATTATCATGACAGAAATATAGAGACTAATGCACTAAAACTATTTATTTTTTTTACAACAAAATGAATCAAAAACAGGCAATGAACAAGTAGCCCAAGTTATCTGCAATCCAGGGCTCACTTATTAAATTAATTAAAGGTCTACTGCAAATACCCAGCACTTCTGACAGTCCATTACACAGTTTCTAGTTATACAGAATGGTTGTATGATTGCCTGCACTTTGGCACAATATTTGTACCAGATTCAGGTTCCGATTCACCTTCCTCCCTTCCAGTCTACAATCTCTATGGGCGTAGCATGAGACATAACACAGCAGGTGAAAGTGTAACAGATAAAATTTACTTTCTTTTTGTTTTAGAGTATAAACTATGTACAGCGCATATTGAAAAAAAAATTGTGAGTAGGCACTGGCTGTGGGTTCCGGACTATAGATAAACAGTAAATAGATAGACACAGGGGCGTTTCTAGAGAGGAGGGGGCCCATGTGCAGTCTCCGACACGGGCCCCCTCCTCTCCGCCCGGTGGCCGGCAGCACACTGAGCTGTGCGCGGCCAGCTTCGGAGTTATAGACTCTGAGCACTAGAGTGTGCCCAGAGTCTATAGTGTCTGCACAGGTCACCAGGAAAATGGCCACAGTGGCCATTTTCCCTGTACTGCGCATGCGCAAACGATGGGAAAATGGCCACCACAGCCATTTGCAGTCGTTTTGCAGTGCCGGACCCCCGCGCTGACGTGGGACTCCGGAGAGGTAAGTAATATTATGGGTGCAGGGTGTGCGGTGTGGGGCCCCCCTGGACCCAGGGGCCCGTGTTCCCTGCACACCCTGCACAACATTATAGATACACCCCTGGATAGACAATGTCTAGCTAGACACCAGATGCTAGACAGCCAATAGGTTCGAAATGTAAAAAGGTCGACAGGTACAAAAGATCGACATGTACAAAAGGTTGACATGAAAATGGTCGACACATATATATATATATATTTTAGGTTTAGGGCTAGGCACTTACTGGAGGGTTAGGGTTAGGCACTTAAGGTGCGTACACACTGGGCAATAAAGTGGATGACTGAACGATAACGATATCGTTATCGTTCAGACGTCCACTTTATCGTCCATTTTTAACCCCAAAAACATGAACGATGACGACGACGCACGTTCCCGCGGGTCGTTCGTCATCATCGTTCATTGGGCTGACATGCAGGCCAACCTGACGATCTCGTCAGGTTGCTGCATGTCAGGGAATGGGGGAGAGAGCCCGGCGCTGAACGATATCGTTAATGATATCATTCAGCAGCTGTGCTCAATGTCATGAACGACATTGAGCACAGCCTGCCGGGGACAACACTACACGATATCGCTCAGGGAGCATATCGTGTAGTGTGTACCCACCATTACCCAGATGGTTAGGGTTAGGCACCTTTGTTTTTTTTTTTCCTTTGGTTTGATTTAAAGTGTTAGACTAGCTTGCTATCTAGCTGGCTGAAACGGACCCTTGTAAAGCACTAGGAAGTCAGACTAATGGGTGGGCTAAATAATGTATTTACAGATGTGTCTTTACTCAGTTTTTCTCTCTGCATGACACATAGTCAGTAGAGTAGTGTAGCCAAATCTCGTGCTATGGTTTTGCGAGTGTATTGGCCCGGCCCATGAGCAGTGCCAGATTAAGGTCCACATGGGCCTGGAGCTGAAATCTTTGTAAAATAAAAAATATAATATAATTTTATGCCCACATTATGCCCAGCTTACACGTTGCCTCAACAGTAATACTTCATATGGGCCTCATACTATAGTGCCACATAGATATGCTCCAACAGTAGTAACATATGTGACACCCCAACTGTTCGGGTAAGTGGTGTGGTGTGGTGTCACCTAATCTTAAAAGATTTGAATTAGTTATTTGGTTCTTTTTCTGGCTGCAGGTAAGGAGGGATTATAGGCACAGATTGTCACCAGTTTGGTCTCAAATAAGAGTTACAATTTATAAAAAAGATAACATCACACAATGTGTAACAATCAGCATATGACAAATTACAATATAAATTCTTTACCTCTACTAGAATATCACACTGAATTGAAAATGGAGTTTTTATTACACTGGAAAATTGGTGGGAGACTTTCTGTTTATCCCATCCACTTCAAACACCTGTGAAAAGATGAATATTCCCTACCAACATGCAATTCTTCTTATAACTCTCTTTACGGAACAAATTATATCACTATTTCTGAATAACTTAACTGGTCCCAGTGAACTACAGTTACATTGTCATGTATTACACACTAAACAACTTGGCACAGTCGCACTTACTGTATATCAGTGACCAAACAATTAAATAAAAGAAATGTAACACTTTTTGAATAACACACATTTTGTTTAAAGTGCTTTTTGTTCACTTTTATAATTGCATGCATGCAGCCTAATACCAACAATACGTTCTGTTTGTTCTTTATAGGTGGTGCACTTATAAGTTGCTTTTGGGATGTTCCTCTCACTTTTGCTAAAGTTATTACTTAAATACTGTTGGAGAGCTCTGTTGTAGTACGTTGCCCGGGTTGAATGCGTTTTGCAGCCTATAATGTGATTTTACAGCCATTTGAGGTGCTTAAAAGGAATTGTCATTTTACTTTATGCTGTTATCTCTGCAGACTTTCACTAATGTAATGTTGTTTAGTTGATGCCTCCTGACGGGTTAAGGCTGTTATGTACTGATTATAAGCTGTTATGGCTGCTGTTCAGTATCTTGGGTGCTAGCTATACTGTTGGATAAGTCTGGTGCTGCAAATGATAATCAGGTGATGGTCACTCTAACTGACACCTGCACTCCTCACCTTACTCTGTAATGTCTATGGCCTCATTGCTGTGACTTAATGCAGTCTATAAGGTAGGATTTAACTGGGGATTGTGTTACCGACCTCTCCGGAAGTTGGTTCAGCTCCATCAGGGAGATAACTGGTACTACCCAGTGGTCTCTTTATATGGGATACAGGTTATTCTCTGCTTGAAGATTATATCAAGGAAGGCCTGCCTCCGATCCAGCCTATGATGGTGATGGGACCGCCTTCAGCTTGGGACCGCCTTCAGCTTGTGCTGCAGGCTGTCACAGGTGCTGGGTGGAGGTCTCTGGTGCTCCGACTGCTGCTTTGTCCACAAATTGCCGCTGTCCCTCGGGAGAGTCCTTACGTGCGGGTCCTCTCCTCAGCGCATCATCCTCAGGGCTCCCTGTAACTGCCGTACCTGTCCCCCTCAGTCACCTGTAGCAGCTTCCAGCAGCTTCTGCATCATGTGACCTCCTGCTGACTCATCACATATTACCTGCACCACTCCATGTAGTTTGTTTTTATAGGGATTGTAAATACATTCGTGATACCCACCATAGGCTTAAAACAGTGTTTTGGTGGGGTATCACACACACATGCCCCCTTAGAAATACACCACATGCCCCCACAGGAAAAATCCACATACCACCTCAGAAATACCACATATGGGCCCCATACAGGTGTGCCACATATGCCCTCACAATAGAGCCCCACATGTCCCTACACCGCAGTGCCCCATATGATCCCACAATCTGTAATGCCCCTATATATGGCTGGCTAGCAGGTGTGGGCTTCTCTTGCTGGATGCAGTGCAGCTGTTTAAAACATGAAAGAGAAGTTCATTCTAATCCACAGCACTGTGCAGAGGTACGCCTCCCTCGCGTGTCATTCTCTCTTAGTGTGACATCATGGATCGTTTTGTAGTGTGTCTAGCCCACCTAAAAACAGGATAGGTGGTTATTAGAGGAGATGTGCAGCAGGCAGTCAAGACACTATTGTCAGTCCCTCAGAATCAGTATGGTGTGCCCCCTATGGCATGTGCTTGGCTCAGTATGTGCAGGCAACAACAGCATGAGGTAAGCTGGGTGAAGGGAGGAGGCCCTCCTAGGCTGCAGTAATTAGAACACTGTTGAGGTTCAGGGGCAGAACCTATGTGATGTCACGCGGCGCAGAGAGGGCTTGTGAAGCCTTTCACATGTAATGTCCAGGACACAAAGCAAAGATAATGGAGTTGTTCTCCCGGGTGTAGGATTCCAAGCAGGTTTTGTATGGGAGGACAGCAGCTGGTAGCCTGTGACAGGAAAAAAGTTTTTTATACTGTGAATGCTGTCAGTCACCCTTGGGACTATTTTCATGGAAGGGCCTGGAGCTGCAGCTCCACCCGCCCCATTGTAAATCTGGCCCTGCCAATGAGACATGGAAATTGAGGTTCTTTCTGGATTTCTGTGGGTACCACAGATTATTTATTTCTCGGTGCTCAAAAATGACATCTCTTACCAACCTTACCCAAGGTTATCCACCCTCCAAGGGAGTTTCCCCACTGAAAAAAGCAATTATTTTGCCATAAGGCGTGACTTAAGATGCTCCACCATGGGTAGCACAGCATCATTTTTCATAAGCATTACATCTTTTTTTGTTAAGTTGCAACCTTTGCTGCAAAGGCATTGGTATAACATTATTACAGAGTCACTTTAACATAACAAAACATGGTGTGAGAAATGTCCACGCCTGCTGGTATAGTAATCTTTTTTTTTTATACAGGTTTGCAATTTAGTCGTGCACAGAAGTGCAATCACCAGTGGTCAGCGTGCTCTTGCAATGTAGTTTTGTTGCTTCTTGTCATTTTAGCAGTGCAAACAAAAAAAGATGTTCGGTCGGCTAAGTCGCAAGGTCCTTTGTGCGCCAAGTCGTGCTACATGGCACGACTACAGCAAAGCTGTATAAAGGACTCAACTGACTATAACTGTGGACTATGCTCATTGTACTATAGGAGAGAAGAGTGATATCCAGTGACCTCAATTGTCTAGTAAACAAGCAGAAATTACTGGTGGTCAATAAGTGTCATGAATGCCTGTGAGGACTTGAATTTGTAGTGCACACTAACAAACAACCATCTCGCATACATCCAGAACACTACAAATCTCAATGACATTGGGAACTGTTGGTTTGATGACAGATCAACATTCATGCTACCTGGTCATACATACTACGTGAAGGGTGGGTGGAAGTGCCAACCTCAGATGTAGAAGTGGTGACAAACACTAGCTTGGAACTAAAAAAGAACAGCCATCTGCTCTCTACTGTCCAACTGGGGGACCAATGACTTATTTCAATTAAGGAACAATAACTTGATCATATTACAACCGGATGACCTCTTAAAAGGGATGTGCACAAACCTGTGGAAGCAGACCACCGGGAAAACAGTATACATTTGGAGGCAGTTAATCCTTCCAGTGCATTTTAAAAGGCTGCCCTGCACAGGTAATAAGGAATATTTAGAGGACACACATTTCAGGACTTCAGATTTTACTGGTGCTGATTGGAGCATCCCAAACAGTGGGCTCATGTTGCAACACATAGAGGCATGTAAACAGTGAGGGATACTTATTTTGTGTAACATGAGTGTGGTATGATAATGGTGTTAGTTAAGTTGTATTAACTTCTACAATTGTTGCATATGGTGATTTCCTTCTCAATCTAGCCATCATCGCACTTTTATTGTCTACGTTGTTCATGCACTGCCGAGGCGCAGCACATAGTCAGCAAGCTACCTATAGTAAGTCATTCATTTATTGTATTTATTAACCAGTAATATAAACAGAGCTTACATGCCTTACTTACCTTCCGCAAGGATTGCGCAAACCCTCCAGGCTCCTCCCAGAAGAAGGCGGCAGATTTTTCTCCTCACATTCTGATGTGTGCAGTTGCTGCATACAAAATTAGGTGGCAGATTTAACAATACTCTATTTGCAGCATACACAATTTAGGTGCAAGATTTAACAATACTTTATATTGCTGCTTTGTAAAATACTATTTGGAATGTGACATTATTTACTTTTCGTGATATCTGCAGTATAACCAACATTTATAGGAAGTTTGTGTGTAGGTGAGTTGTCCTGTCTGTTTGATACGTACAGTAATTAACGTGTGTTTGCAAAATGTACTTATGGTGTCTATATGTGACGTTTACATGCAGCAACTATGTATGTGATGTGACTGTTTCTGTATGTTATAAGAGATGGGGTTAACAACGGAAAGGGAGTTGGGTGAAAAGGAACAACGGAATTTTCTCTATCCATGTATGGCATTTCAATTTTAGAGTTTAGTTGTCACTTAAAATATTCTGATTAAAAAGGTACAAAACGACTACAAAGTCATCCTTACTGTAATGACCATAGAGTCAAATAGTTTCATGAAAAAAAGGCTATTAAGGAGTAAATTGCCACCTGAAGACAGCTAAAGGGACCACCCTATGTCCCTTT
Source organism: Taudactylus pleione (assembly GCA_031769625.1). Lineage (NCBI taxonomy): Eukaryota > Metazoa > Chordata > Amphibia > Anura > Myobatrachidae > Taudactylus > Taudactylus pleione. The sequence continues at coordinate 3,884,542 of JAUIMM010000104.1, read as the reverse complement.
AATTACCCCAGTTAATGCCTTCATCCTATATATACAGCATCTGAATGCAACAAATGCACATGGTATATAGTGTAAGGCACTGGTCACCAAATTCAGTCCCCAATGTACCCCAACAGTCCAGGTTTTAAGGCTGTCCATGCCTGAGCACAGATGGTTAAATCAAATTGATTTAGGTACTAATTAAGCCACCTGTGCTCAAGTATGGATATCCTTAAAACGAGGACTGTTAGGGTGTCTTGAGGACCTAGTTTGGGAACCACTGGTGTAAGGTATATTAAGAAATAGCAACAAAACAGCATTCATCATTTTCTTTTCAAGATGATTCAGTGTAGTTATGTTTTATCTTGTTTTCTCTCCTCTGGAGATGCTGTAATGAAGTCTGAAAATGTCCTTTCCTTGTCAGTTAGAAACCTACTTCATACAGTAAAAACCATTAAAGGAAACACTCAAATGTCTAAATCATCTTTAAAAAATGTCTTTCTTCCCCATTATGATGATAGTCTTTGAGTCCAATAGAAGGGGATGCGCTTCTTAGTCCAAAGGCATGAACTTTACAAATAGAAGAATGATAACAGGACACTAAGATACTGTTTTATATTCCTGTGAAAATTTAACCCTTATCTTTAATTCTGGCATATATCCTTAAAATCCATAAGTACAGGGTGTCAGAGGGGATAATTTCAGATGCAAACTGTGTAGCAAAATGTTATATGTCACAGGGCGCCTTTCCCACCCTTTCTGTCAAATGACACATCACATATTTTATATAAGTATTGCATATATAAAACGTACACTGTATAGTCTGACACAGCGTATGGCAGAGTTGCCTACCCTCCCGATTTTCGCGGGAGTCTCCCAAATAAAGGTGGGAGCTCCCGCAACCCCGTAAAGTAAGTTGAATCCCCCGCATTCCCTCTGCCCTGTCTAAAAATCCGGACTGCGCATGCGCGAGTCCGGAGGTAAAGGTGGCGGGGCCCGAGCTTAAGACGCAGGGGCACACTCACCGGGTGCAGGGAGGCAGGAGTGTGGCTGCTGTGAGGTCTCCTGGGCACGCCTTCCCCTGCTCACAGACTGCTGCTGGGAGAGACTGATGCTCCCAGCATTCCCTGGCCAGCCTGTGATGACAGAGGACGGAGGGGGGAGGAGCCGACGCCGGAGGACACTGAAGACAGAGACAGAGGAGCTGCCTGAGACTGTGAGTGTAATGGTGCGTACACACTGGTATATATATATATCGTTATCGTTCAGTCGTCCACTTTATCGTCCATTTTTAACACAAAAAAGATGAAAGATGACGACGACGCGCGTTCCCGCGGGTCGTTCGTCATCATCGTTCATCGCGCTGACATGCAGGCCAACCTGACGACCTCGTCAGGTTGCTGCATGTCAGGGAATGGGTGAGAGAGCCCGGCGCTGAACGATATCGCTAATGATATCGTTCAGCGGCTGTGCTCAATGTCATGAACGACATTGAGCACAGCCTGCCGGGGACACACTAGACGATATCGCTCAGGGAGCATATCTTCTAGTGTGTATGCACCTTTAGAGCTCACTGCAGCCCTTGCCACATGTATAACTCATGTCAGTGCCGTGGGGGAGGGAGGGAGATCTATTACTGTGTGTTTGTATGTGATGTATGTGTAGTAATGTGATGTACAGTATGTGTGGGTGTAGTAATGTGATGTATGTGTAGTAATGTGATGTATGTGTGTGTAGTAATGTGATGTATGTGTGTGCAGTAATGTGATGTATGTGTGTAGTAATGTGATGTGTAGTAATGTGATGTGTGTGTGTAGTAATGTGATGTATGTGTAGTAATGTGATGTATGTGTGTGTAGTAATGTGATGTATGTGTGTGTAGTAATGTGATGTATGTGTAGTAATGTGATGTATGTGTAGTAATGTGATGAATGTGTAGTAATGTGATGTGTAGTAATGTGATGTGTGTGTAGTGATGTGATGTATGTGTGTGTAGTAATGTGATGTATGTGTAGTAATGTGATGTATGTGTGTGTGTACTAATGTGATGTGTGTGTGTGTGTGTAGTAATGTGATGTGTGTGTGTAGTAATGTGATGTGTGTGTGTGTGTGTGTGGGGAGGTGAAATCTTCATATGATGTGTGTGACTGACTGGGTGTCTGTGTGTGAGAGACTGTGTGTGTGTGTGTGAATCTATTCTTGGGATGTGCTGAGACTGTCTGTGTGTGACTGTGGGGCCCATTTATTAATGATCGCATTTTTCAATGCGATCAGGGCATGCAGTACCGCCCCTGATCGCATTGCAAAATGCAATCCTATCTGCCGGATGTATTATCCGGGACATGCAGGGAGACGGGCTCCGAAAAGAGCCCGTCCCTGCGATGTCTCCGGAGGGCAGTCGGGGCTTCTGCGCATGCGCAGTCCCGCGGACTGCACATGAGCGGCGCCGATTGCTGGCGGAGGGATCTGGCAGATCCCTCCACCGGCTGATATGCGGTAAGTGCCCATAGGAAACAGCGGCTAACGCTATCTTTAGATAGCGTTAGCTGCTGGGGCCAATATCGGGAATGCTTCGCATTCCTGATATTGATACATTTGGCAGCATCGCATCCCCCATAGAAACCTATGGGGGAGGCGGCTGCCGGCGGCAATGGAGGGATCGCAGCAGGTATCTCCGATACCTGCTGCGGTCCCTCCTTCATACATTCGGGGGATACTAAGTATTTGAGGTAAACCCCCGAAAACAGGTGTTTTCGGGGAATTTACCTCAAATGCACTTTGATAAATGGGCCCCTGTGTATGAATCTATTCATAGGATGTGTGTGTGTTTTTGTGTGTGTGTGTGTGTGTGTGCGTGTGTGTGTGAGTGTGTGAATCTATTCATATAAATGAATGTGTGCGTCTGGGGGGGAATCTATTAATGTCAATATGGCAGGGTAGAGATGTATTAATGTCAGTGGGGGAGCTAGGGCGTCAGCTTATAGGAATATATACGCCCATAGGTGGAGTTAGACACGCCCTTTGGGTGGAGCAGACCACGCCCCCACAATGGCGCGTCGCATTCTGCAGCCATCTACAATCTCCCTCAAAGTCATTTTCAAAAGTAGGCAAGTATGGCGTATGGTAATCATATAGTATTGTCTACAAACTACATTGTAACCAGTGGCGGTGTGAAACCCTACTGGTACTGTGGTACAATTACATGGAGTACCTGAATACTGTCTCTCACCTCTTCACGGTGACTCTCCTTAGTTCCGGCTATGGCATGGGTATGGCATCCATGATTAGCAGGGTCCCCGAATACACGGGTACTTAGCACAAAGTACCTGATGGAGGGAACACATGTGGACAACAGGTACAGTACAATAAAGAAATGTTGGGCGCCAAACCATCTCATAATGCAATAACTGGAAAACTTTATTTACACTCCTCCATATTCTCCAGCACAGTAAGCATAACGGTTACAAGCTCTACTTCATCAACTTCGTCAAAGCACAATAGTAATAGTAATAGCAGCAGATAGTAAATGCTGTATTTTAAGCTTAATGGTTACAGAAGATTAGTTACGTTCCACTCCAAACGAACACCTCCAGCACAGTCTTACACATATGACACAGCAGAAAAATAGTAGCACATACACGTTGTTGCTGGGCTCAGTAGTTCTTCGCATGTCAATCCAACAAATACTTCATACAGCATACAGGGGACTCCAGATTTGAAGTTCATCACACTCGTCTCTATCGTCACGAGAGACTGCTAATGTGCGGCACATCCCATTACACAGGGACCCTCTCTCCTTCCATCACCCAGCATACACTTTCAGGCATACTGACATACTGACATCCTGTATATGCCTCTAGTACAAGTCCCACTATCCAGGGACCTTTCATCTGACATGCTGGCAACTTAATGCATACAGTTAACCCTTTCACTGTTGGGCTTCTCTACTTCAGCACATGGTTACACAGGATTCTTCCATATGACTCCCCTCTAGCCACACTGCCATCTTGCACTGACCCCTCACTCACTATGGGACACTTCTCCAGGGGCTATCAACCAGGGATCCAGCATTACACATCTCAGACACTCACCCTCTCATCAAATGGGCTATGTCTTCACAGGAGATCTCTGATCTTCCACTGTGGCATCAGGCAGCACTTCCCAGTCCTCTCCTTATAAGGGGCTCAATATCAGTGGGGCTGCTCTTTATCTGCAGCTCCCTTGCAGGACTGTGGGGAGGGGTGACTCCCCCCTTGTCTGTACCCAGGGGCTTCTCTAAGGCTCCTTATTGCCTAGGGGCTTCTCGCAGGGGGCCCTTACTGTATTACAGGGGCATTCCCCTGTACACATAACTAGAGATGTGCACTGACCCTTGTCTTTTGGTTTTGGGTCTGGATCTCTCCTGGTTTTGGATCTGGATTGGTTTTGCCAAAACCTTACCTCTGTGTTTTGTTTTTCAGTTTTGTTTTTGGATCTGGATTAAAATCACATAAAATGGGCCTTTTTTTGTTCCTACAGTATTATTAACCTCAATAATATTTATTTCCACTTGTTTCTAGCCAATTTTGACCACCTCACAGCTCACAATATTGATTTTTTTTATCTAGTTTAGGCCCAAAATTTGCACCAAGATAACTGGCTGACTAAGCTAAGCTGCAGCAGTGGGCTTCAAACACACTTTTATTATTCAAGAGAGGCCTGAGGGAGTTGGAGTATGTATGTAGTTGAAGGCAGGGCAGGGACAGGAAGAGTTGATTGGTAGTAAATTTAATTTTGAAGAAAAAAAAATGTGATACATTCACATCAGTCTTGCCACAGAAGAATCCTTGAGCATGGCTGCTGCTGTTGGGAGTTTATTTTCTCATCCCAGAAGGGGACCAGGAAGAGTGCTTTCCAAAAATAGATAAACAATTGACTTAAATAGTCCTTTGCAAGCCTTCTGTAAAGGCATTTTCCAACCTGTACAGGGACATTAAAAAAAAACAGATTTAGTTAGTGGCCTTCAAACTGCCGTTGTTCCTACTGTCCACTTAACCATATCAGATATGTGAACAAGCGGAACAGAGCATTAAATGCAACATTTCAGATTTAAGGTTTAAGTCTTACATTGTGTCTTTCTTGGGAATTCTTTCTTGATTGCCATGCCTGCTTGCTTGGAATGGACATTTTTCATCCCAGAAGGGGACCAGGAAGTGTGCTTTCCAAAAATAGATAAACAAATGCCTTAAATAATCCTTTGCAAACCTTCTACAGGAATTTGCCAACCTGTACAGGGACATTAAAAAAAACAGTTCAAATTGCCGTTGTTCTCACTGTCTACTTCTTAGATATGTGAACAAGCAGAACGGAGCATTAATTGCAACATTTCAGTTTAAGGTTTAAGTTTTACGTTGTGTCTGGAGATCATTTAGAAAGCAGAAAAAGAGCTCCATCACAAGCGGCAGATGACTAAACACACACACAAAGGTTTAATAGAAATAGATACAACATCAGATCAGATGTTTACCCTGGAGGATCTGTCTGATTCACCATGGTGCTCCCAAGACCAAGATTGTACAAATTCTACCAAAAGAGAGACTGACACCACTGCTAAACATAAGAATCACCTTCTGGATGTGAATTGTCTCATTTGCAAAAAGATGCTCTAGGTGCTGAACATCAAGGGATTTCTCTATCATGTTCTACAGTGTGAAAAGGTTTCATTCACATGTTTTCTATAAAGCAGTTCAAAGTTACAGCCTTCAAAGTGTCTGCCAGGAATTACCAAAGATTATCACAAGCAAAGGATTCATCTGTCCGGAATCTGTCTGGGAATTCATGGATCATATCTGGCCTGAATGCACTAAGACATTCAGTGATTCTGTGTTCTGTAGCCGACTTTATTCCTACCTGAATCGCAGACTGAAATACGGAATAGTGAGCACAGACAACATGGAGGCCTTTGTTATTCCGCTGCCTGCATGCCAACCAATACCTCCCAGACTACACCCACTGGGGAGACCAGGTCTTGATAATGACCATCCCCATCTGTTGCTAGGCCTTCTTCTTCCAAACCATCCATCCTGGACTTCCTGTCCAAAAAAGTGAGCAGGGTACAGAAAGAGGAGCTAGATGTCCCCGATTACATTTGTTTTCATCTATAATAGATGATATGGAGAGAGAAGAGCTTCAGATGTTGGAACAGGGGCTCCCACCTATTTGGCTTCCCTCCAGAGAGCAGAGCTCTGTTCCTCAGGAAGTGTCTATGCCTGAGCTGATAGGTAGTCTCTGTCTGTTGGTAAACACCCTTCTGGAGATGGCAAACCAAAATAATAAAAATAACTATAATAATAATAATGTGTCCACTGATAAGTAACCAGCCTGATCCCTTTACAGCAACATACCCCATATGGCCAACTCATAACATGACACCCAGTTTGCAGCCTCCTCTTCCTTATGATACTAATCCAGTCGCCATGGTTAATCAATCAGCCATGTGTGGTCCACCCAATTTTTGGCCGTCTACATTCTAACATCATAATAACACACTATAACACACTAGACTTACAATCTTTGCTTTGGTTACGTTTTTGAATATAATTTAGCATGTCCACTCTATATAGGTTTGTAAATAAATATAGGCTTTAGTTTTTTAGAGCATATAACTTTATAAGCTGTTAGGATAACATTTCTGCTGTGTTTAAGATAAAAAACAACAACTTTTTGTAACCCAATAACTTAAAAAAAAAGTTTTCATTGCAATATTCATGCAGCACCTTGACAGAACAGCAGCACAGCACCCCTACACAGCTACACCAATGACAGGTATGGCTAACACGCACACAAAAACTATTGTTTATTTTTTGGGCAGCAGCCCTTTGGCAGACAGGAGCACAGCACCCCTGCGCTGCTACGCCGATGACAGTGACAGCAAGGTGTGGCTGACACGCACACACAAAAAAATGTTTATTTATTATTTTGGGCAGCAGCCCCTTGACAGACAGCAGCACAGCACAGCACCCCTGTGTACCTACGCTGATGACAGGTTTGGCTGACACGCCACACAAAAAAATGTTTTTTTATTTTTTTTAATACTGGGGTGAACCCCCGAAAAGAGGCAGCAGCCCCTTAACAGACAGCAGCACAGCACCCCTACACTGATGACAAGTGTGGGTGTGGTATTTTTTTCACACTGGCGGTGGGTGAAGAGCACCCCTGAAGGACAGAGTACCCACTGGACAACACAGCACTACAGCCAGCCAGCCCCTATGGACAGGACAAGTACAACAGCCAGTCCCTATGGACAGGACAACGACAGCCAGCCCCTATGGACAGGACAACGACAGCCAGCCAGCCCCTATGGACATGACAACAGCCAGCCCCTCTATAGACAACAGCCAGCCAGAAACAAGTATTAAGTATTGACAATAACAACAGCACAGCACAGCTCCCAGCTCCCTCTCTCTTCACTCTCCACAGCAAGAATGAAAAATGGCAGTGAATCGCAGGACCTTTATAGAATCCAAAACCCGCGAGAATCCAACAGCGGGATGATAATGTTTTGCCTCGTTTTCAGATCCGAATCAGGCGTGAAAACCTGAGCTGACTCGTATCTGCCTCGGATCCCCGAAGTTCAGGTGGGTCCGGTTCTCAGGGAACCAGGCCCGCTCATCTCTACATATAACCTGTGGCTCATGGCAGTTGCCATGCACCCTCCCCTAGGACACCAGCGTACCGCTGGACCTCCCTCCTCCTTGCGGGCCCAGCCTAAGATGGCGCACTCCTTCTTTTACACGAGGACGCCGGGAACCTGAGTCTTTATAGGCTCAGGACCCGATGTCACAGGCTGCAGCAACGGCTGGGACGCATTTGCGCCAGCTGCGAGGCCATGCCCCATTTTTGTCCCACTAGGCCACGCCCCCTTGGCAGCCTGCTTCCTCATTCCCTCCCGGATAATGTCACGGGAGGCGGAGCTTAATCATGGCAGCGCTGGGAGGCCGGGCTTAATTGTGGGGGCAAAGCTTAAACCCGACTCTGCCGGGTATTACAGCAGCTCCAGAGGTGGGACTGCAGTACAGACCAAAATTCAAATAGGGGACACACACCAACTGTCAGGCAAGCAATGTTTGGCAGCTGATATTCAGTGCAATCAATTTTAATATACAAGACCACTACTGGTAAAACATAGTTAAGAATACATACAATCAGTGGCGTATCTGTAATGGGTGCAGTATGTGTGGGGCACATGGGCACCCAGGTCCAGAGGGGCCCCACACCACACACCCTGCACCCATATTAGTTTAAACTTACCTGTTCTTGTTCCAGCAGCCATTTATCCGGCGTTCTGCGCATGCGCAGTAGACACCGGGCACACTCTAGTGCCCGGAGTCTACTAATGCCGTGTGCACTCCCCGTTTAGGGCCCCCTCCTCTCTCTCCAGTGACCGGCAGCTGACTGATACAGCTCACCAGTCACCGGAGCATTAGTAGACTCTGGGCATTAGAGTGTGCCCGGAGTCTACTGCGCATGTGCAGGACCCCGGAAAAATGGCCGCATCTCTTAAGACACCCCTGCATACTACGTCCATTTTGTAAGAGATCTGGTGGTTTTGTGAGAGCACAGGACAGAGATTGCTTACATAACACCTCACCCACGAGAGACTCTCTTATTCTATTTCTTGAGGTTTGTATAATCCTAGGTTTACTCTATCAGGAAAGCCCTGTATCATACTTGCCTACTCTCCCTGATTGTCAGGGAGAATTTCTGAAATAGTAGCAATCTCCCTGACTCACTGAAGAGTCTAGCAATCTCCCTGATTTCACCAGATCCCATCAGGAAGCTGTTATATAATAAAAAAACAGAGATATATACATTCAAATTGGATCATTAGTATAATTTCTCTCCATTGGTTATAAGGCACAATGATCCCTATGGCTACATGCATTTTATAAAATGTACAATGCATCTGGAAAGTATTCACAATGCTTCACTTTTTCCACATTTTGTTATGTTACAGCCTTATTCCAAAATAAAATAAATTGATTTTTGTCCTCAAAATTCTACACACAATACCCCATAATGACAACTTGTAAAAAGTTTTTTTGAGATTTTTGCAAATTTAATAAAATAAACCACTAAGAAATCAAATGTACTTTACATAAGTACTCACGGCCTTTGCCATGAAGCTCAAAATTGCACTCCGGTGCATCCTGTTTCCACTGATCATCCTTGAGATGTTCCTACAGCTTAATTGGAGTCCACCTATGGTAAATTATGTTGATTGGACATTATATTGAAAGGCATGCACCTGTCTATATAAGGTTCCACATTTGACAGTGCATGTCAGAGCACAAACCAAGCATGAAGTCCAAGGAATTGTATGTAGACCTCTGAGACAGGATTGTCACGAGGCACAAATCTGGGGAAGTGTACAGAAAAATATCTGCTGCTTTGAAGGTCCCAATTAACACAGTGGCCTCCATCATCTGTAAATGGAAGAAGTATGGAACCACCAGGACTCTTACTAGAGTTGGCTGGCCATCTAAACTGAGCGATCAGGGGAGAAGGGCCCTAGTCAGGGAGGTGACCAAGAACCTGATGGTCACTCTTTCAGAGTTACAGCATTCCTCTGTGGAGAGAGGAGAACCTTCCAGAAGGACAACCATCTCTGCAGCAATCCACCAATCAGGCCTGTATGGTAGAGTGGCCAGTTGGAAGCCACTCTTTAGTAAAAAGCACATGGCAGCCCACCTGGAGTCTGCCAAAATGCACCGGAAGGACTCTCTGGTCTGATGAGACGAAGATTGAACTCTTTGGTGTGAATGCCAGGCGTTATGTGTGGAGCAAACCAGGCACCTCTCATCACCAGGCCAATACCATCTCTACAGTGAAGCATGGTAGTGGCAGCATCATGCTGTGGGGATGTTTTTCAGAGTTTACAAAATGTGAGAGTTTAGCAGTGAGTTAAACTCTCATCCAGGTGTTTTCCCATTTTGAAGCTAAAACTCCACCAATGTGAGAGTTTACTGCTAAACTCTCACATTTTCTAAACTCTTACCCTATTACATTTGGGCCTCTGTGTGTTTTCATTAAAAAGTAGATCTTACTTACTGCTTTGGGGTTTCATCTACATTCTGATATAAATCAATTTTTGACACGCCTCCCAGATGTAGCAGTACATGCCCATTTTACCACCGAGCTCATATGTGTTGTTTTCACAATCTCCCTGAAAAGCTTTTTCAGAAGTAGGCAAGTATGCCCTGTATATCGCAGTTCGGTCACTGTATGGAGTATTTAGTGTTAGTCATGAGGGGAGCTAAAGCAGGGCCGCAACTAGGGGGGGGCTAGAGGTGCACGTGCACCGGGAGGGAATTGCGGGGGGGTGAAAATGCAGACTCTGCCATCTGAAAATGGCCGGCGCCGAAGAGGAGACTAATGCTAGAGGTCCTTACTGGACCTCTAGCGTCTGTCTCTTCCTTTGCGGTGGCCATTTTTGGATGGCCGTTTTCAGCAGATTCCATGCGGACTAGCCGTCCGCATGGACTCTGCTGAAAACGGCAATCAAAAAATGGCCGCCGCCAAGGAAGAGACAGATGCTAGAGGTCCTACTGGACCTCTAGTGTCTGTTAACAGAGCGCAATGCACACAGCGTTCACGGAAGTGCCGGGAATGCTGGCGCTGCAGGGAGAGGATGCTGAGAGCTGCATCTTCTCCCTTCAAACCCCCCTGGCAACGAGCATAAACCCCCCTGGAAACGAGCATGGAACCCCATGGCAACGAGCGTGGAACCAGGGACGTCTGAGTAATGCACTACCTTATGGAGGAGCAAGGACAAAATCCAGGTACGGGAAGGGAGGGGGGCGCAAAATTGCTGCCTTGCACCGGGTGACAGATATCCTAGTTTCGGCCCTGGCTAAAGAATAATGTTTATACATTTTTAAATCAATTTAGATATTTCTGACATTCAGTTGATTGTCAGTGATTTCCCATCAGTGAATTAATTTCTGAGCCATATCCCAATCTCCTCCTACTCGCTAAAAATATATTTTGCCCGGGAGATTTGACAGGTCAATCACAGTACATGGAACATATACCGGTAGCTACCAATCAGAAAACATCAACTAATGTCATATGTCTACAGCATTATAAATGGAGCGTAGGACCCTTGTACTCCTGGATTTTTGCAAGCTGTCTCTTTTGCTGCTGTCCTGTCTGTGTTTTCATGAAAAGGCTGCTGCAAAGTCCTTCCCTGGTATAGATCTAAGTGTGCAAGGACTGAGATTCCCACTGTCACCATCTATTGATGCTTCATTTTTTGCACCATAGAAACTTGCACCAGCCCTGTGGCAGGTGCAGTGTCTCCATCTGGGTATGACTCTCTATGTGAGTGCTTCAACAACTGCTTGCAGCGACACGCCTGCCACTCATAAGATCATACTTACCTACTCTCCCGAAATGGTCGGGAGCCTCCCGAAAATCGGGTTGCGTTCCTGACCACCCAGAAGACTAGGCAAGTTTCCCGGAACCGGCCACAGCTAGCCTGCACCCCTCATTGCCAGCCACTTACTATGGAGTCTGGGGGGTCAGATGACGCGATTTGCGTTAAATCGTGTCATCAAAGCCCCGCCCCCCTCTGTACAGTACCTGTATTACCAGCTGTGCACAGCAGGGGGCGTGGCCACGATGATGCGATGAGCTGCCATGCCCCTGCTCCCCCCAACTGCTGCGTTCAGAGAGCCAACCTGGCTGTTCCCTCCCGGGAGGGACAGCCTAAAGGTAGGCAAGTATGCATAAGATGCAACATCTCTGTGCAGTGGCGCCTCCATAGGTGGGGCTGCAGCACAGTCCACATTTCAAATAGGAGGAGACACACCAACTGTAATTTGAAACGCTGCCTGACATCGCTGGCTTGGACTCACTGGCAGTTGGTGTGGCTCCCATTTTGAATTATGGACTGCGCTGAAGCCCCACCCCTGGAGCCGCCACTGTCTCTGTGTGTCTTTTTAGCCAACCCCCTGTTACCTCCCAGTCACCGTCCTGGAAAGCCCCCTATATTTATGCTTCTAAATTTGATTTTCTGTACAGACAAAATCGAGATGCATGCGCGATGTGACTGCGATGCATGTGCAGGAGAAAAAACATTGCCCCATTGCATGAATATCGCATAGCGCAGTATCTAGTATGTATGTATGTACCTGTATGTTACCCTGTGTATGTGTGGGTTTCTCCCAGGTGCTCTGTGTTCCTCCCATTGCAGGTGCAGGGGTCTATAAGCTTCCCCTGCACTCTCAGTCTCCTACAGAGGCCTGGGTAATTTGCATAGATAGGCCTCCCTTGCACTACAGAGTCCAGGTAATTTGTATGGATAAGCCTCCCCTGCACTCCCAGAATCCTACAGAGGCCCAGGTAATTTGTATGGATTGGCCTCCCCTGCACTACAGAGGCCTGGGTAATTTGTATGGATAGGCCTTCCCTGCACTCCCAGGCTCCTACAGAGACCCGGGTAATTTGTATAGATAGGCCTCTCCTGCACTACAGAGGCCTAGGTAATTTATATGGATAGTCCTCCCCTGCACTACAGAGACCTAGGTAATTTGTATGGATAGGCCTCTCCTGCACTACAGAGACCTAGGTAATTTGTATAGATAGGCCTCTCCTGCACTACAGAGGCCTAGGTAATACGTGCAAAAAGCCTTTTTTTCTGGTGTAAAAAAAATGTCAAGTATTCTGATAAAACTGCATGGTAAAGGTAATAGTCCCTCCTTTCCCTATCTCATTGTATATTCACTTGGTGTGGTGGCTGTAAGATTCAACTACAGTACCTTTACTCTTGTCCTGGTGTAAATCAATTATAAATCAGCATATAGAAGAACAGGAGCACCCCAGTACTAGTGTTGGCAAACATGGTACTTCAACATCTACTTTTGAAGAAAGTCAAGCGGTAAGTGCTAGTCACGCTCACCAGTACTTAGGTGGCCACCTGGTCTTAAACTCGGGACAGTAGGGGCTTACACAGTACCTGATGATCACAAGATGTTATGCGGCTGCAGATGGTTCAGATGGAAAGGTACGACTTTGGTGACAGGATGGAGATTAGAAAGCTGAGTTGTGGCTTTGAAAGCTGGGGTGTGGCACTGTAGACAAGATGCGGCTTTGGGAGCTGACTTGTGGCTTGGAATCCAGGTTGAGGCACTAGTGTCAAGATGCGGCCTTGAGGGCTTTCAGAGCCAAGGTGGGACCTTGAGGGTCAAGGTGTGTCACTGGTGCCGAGATGACCTGAAAGCAGACGGAGGCTGCTAGGTGGTAATGCCACAGATGTGGTGGGCCGCAGACAGATATCAGACTAGAGATGACCGCTGCTTGCTGTAAATGTCCCTTGCGGCTGGAACACTGCTTTAGATGGTAACAGCAGTGAGCGAACTGTAGATGGTAGCAGGTATTACAGCAAAGACAGTTGTCATAGACAGACAAAGCACAGACAGACAAGAGATAGACTGTAAGGAACTGTGCATACACGTAAGGATACACTATCACCAGCAAGATGGCACTTAACCTCCTGGGCTATAAAAGATAATACACCAATGGCAAGCAAGGCAGACGATGAGCTGTTTAGCCAGCAGCTGAGGCGAAACATGTCAGCCAGCATTCCCAGGAGTACATGCACCAGCCCGGCATCTAGATCTCCTAGAAACAGCAGGCGCCATCCCAGTTCAGCGTAGTGTGCCCGTCAACAGAGGGAGTAGTCTGGGGCTGTGACCGGAGAGCAGGGCGTCCCGGAAGAGGAGTGGTAGCTGGAACGCGAGAGAGTAAGAAGCCGCAACAGCAGCTTGTGAAACGCTAACTATGAAGGCAAACTAACTGCAGAAATATGCAAAATTGGCAACATGCTATACCCCACAAGCAATGGCAAGGAAAGGCTAAGACTATGGCCTTTATTTGCAAGAGGTGGTCCTGCTCTTTCAGGCACTAGAATGTCTATTGCGAAAGGCAGGGCCAAACACAGTCAGATTTCCTCTGTAACCACATGTGCACCTCGTTCTCACTCTGAGTCTAGATGTATCACCTCTAAAACAGGCAAATCAGTGCACAAAAAGAAAACTAAGGGTATATTTACTACTAGTTCTCAAACAAACTCACACATTTGCTAAGAATCGTGTTTGACTGAATCATATTTTCAACTGTGTATGGAATAGTGTTTGCAAGTGTGTGAGCTCAGTTGGATGTGGACTGAAATTAATAGACCTGCCTGTGAGCAGCGTGTTTAGCAGAAGCACTGACAAATCAGTATGATCTGTGCAGGCTTCTGCATGTTATAGTTAATGAAAGAGTTCAAGATTACAAAAGCATAACAAGCCTGTTCTGGTAATTACTTTAGTAGAGGTTGGGAAGATAACCGTCTAGGCACCACCTCTCTGCTACATCATTTGCAGTGAGTTTATTCATCAAAATCTGAAAATTCCTATAAAGCAACAAGATCAACAGGTATGTGGACCTGCGCACTGAGGGCCTGATTCGGAGCCAGACGCAATCAGCCGTTCGCTCGTACGCATTCGATTGTTTTAAACCACGCATGTGTCCGGTTATCATTGCGGTCATTTTTCGTTCGCTCGTATACACAGCGAACAGGAAGTGACCTATGTAATTTGATTGACAGAATGTAGCATTTATGGGTGGTAACGGGGGTGGAGATGAGAAAGCGCAGGCATGTCAAGCTGTTTTTTGGGCGTACATGTATTATCTTGTGCGAACGTCCAATTTGGACGTTCTTTTGGATACGTCACTGTGTGGTCCAGTTTCCATTATGACTGCTCGTTCAGCTTGTAGTAGGGTATTGGATTTCGCAAAGACGATGGTCTCTTCGTAGCTCCCTTAGCGAATCGATGTTTTGCTATTCTCCTTTACAAGGCACAAGACTAATCACCTAATAATTGGTTCACTTGCGAGAAGGTGATTTGCAATGGCCATGATTTATTAGCTAAATTTGGAACGCATGTTGTGTTCCTATTTGTTTGTGTTTTGAAATCACAGCAATCACAAAATAAATGTTTAAATAAAGGTAAAAATGCTTGATGCTTTTGCTATATTCCGTACGCATGTTGTTGTCAGATTTATTTTGTTTTAAAAAGCCCAACACCTTTTTTTTTTATAACATTTTGGTTTCAATACAGAAAGACAATCAGCTACTAATTGCTTTGCTTGTGTTTACTTACCTGTTACCTTATGTTTTTTGAAATTAAACATTTGTTTACGTATATGACCTTTGTTATGTATTTAAGTATGTTTGTTCCAGTCCCTTTTAGCCATTTGCTAATGAATTTGACACATTTTTTTTTTAAGGATTTTTTTGGGGATTTTGGTAGAAATGTGTTTTTTTTGCCGCCATCTTTTTTTATTTTTTTTCGATCCAAAAAATAAAGTAAAGTTTAAAAAAAAAAAACAACTAACAAGAAAGGAGAGGGAGGTTGTGTGGTGCAAAAATATGGGGTAAACACAGAGATGGAATTTGGGGAAATTAGCCAGTGCTGTCAACGCCTCCTCCCCCACTTGGCTTGAAGTTGGAGGGAGCATGACTTTGTCTGTCTTGTCGTACGGCGTGCCTGGCCAGAGGTAGCTGGTGCTTCCCCTGGCCTAGGCATAGGGCTAGGCACATTTGGAGGGATGGCCGATGTTACGCCAGAGGTGGAGGGCCCTGATGTTACGGCAGGAAGGGAGGCCGGCTGCAGCATGCGCAGGCGGACTAGCTGCTCCAGGGCATTAGCTATTCTGACATTGGCTGCAGCGTTTTCTTCCAGGTCGTCCGCCACCCGTAGCAGATTGGCGTCCATCCTCATCACAATCTCTGTGTTTTTATCCATTTTATCATTGAGATCTGAGAGAAGGGCCACTGCCTGCGAGGGGGAAGGCCCTGGACTGTCCATCACAGGGTCCCCAGCCGGAAATACTGCTTCCTCCCCTGAGGAGCCAGCAGATCTACTGCGGCCAAACCTCAGTTCTGGAGCAGATTCGTCCTCTTCTGTGCCTGTGTGAAAAAGAGAGATCATACAAATATTAGTACATTTGTAAATTTAAATGGTTAGATTTTTTCAAAATTTTATACAAATTTGGAAATAGGTTACAGCATTTACGTACCGGCGTTTGACCTCTTTGGTGGAACGGACAAAATCACCAACCCCATTGACAGCACTGGCTATTTCTTCCCACAGTTTCCATCTCTGGGTTGCACCCATATTTCGGGGTGCCTGTGCAATGTTATCAGTGCACTTTTGCACCAAAGTCTCCATCTCCATTCTTGTGAATTGCGGCTGCCTTTTGTGTTTGGCCCTGGCCTGGGTACTAGGCCCCACAGCCTCCTCATTGTCAGTCTCAACACCTTACAAAAAAATGGCATAAAAATTTTTTAAATTTTTTTTTTGGGGTAGTAACTTTTGTTTTGGAGCTACTTACTGTGAGGTCCTGGATTTGGCTTTGCTGCTGTTCAGTGGACATGATTAAACCCTTGAATTCAGCAGACCCATTGTGGGCTCTCATGACATTTTTATAGATGCGTGTGCATTATACGGGCGCATCTATTGTGCGTCATTGATTTGAGCGGGAAAGTTCGGTCTATTTAAGGCTTTTTTGTGGCCTTGTTTCAGGGTGGGTTGTTTGAAGTGGTTGGATTTTGAGATTGAGAGTAGTGGTTGAGAGTAGTGATTGAGAGTAGTGGTTAGTTGCAGAGTTTTTTGGATTTTGTGAGTTTTCTGTTGTTTGTTTATTTTATTTCGCATTTTTGCGTTTTGTTTATATCATAATTTTTTTGTTTTTTTTTTAGTTAAGTTTTTTGGGTCGTTTTTTGGGTCAATTTAAACTTGCAAATATTTTATTATTTTTTAATGGTAGTACATGTTTCCATTTTTTTTTAGTTTTTTTTTCCCCTTCGTGTTGTGGATCGCGTTTATTTGGTTGTGATCGTCTTTGTGCGGTAAGTGTTTTTTGTCATACATTAGACCCTGTTATTTTTATTAATTTTTCATGTTTATTTAAGGGGTCACACTATGCAGATAGGTGTACGTTATTTTTTTTGTTTTTTTCCAAATGTTTTTTTTGCAATAATAAAAGCGAACTGTATTGCGTATATTTTGCTCATCTCCTGTCTGTGGCTTTAGCGTACCATTTAGCATTATTTTGTCACCTCTATTGCGTATATTTTGCTCATCTCCTGTCTGTGGCTTTAGAATAACAACATCATCTGTGTAGTGCATGCATTCTTTATCTTTTAGTCTTAGCCTGTCTTTATTTTGTATTAATTTTTCCTTATTTTTTATTGAAAATCTAATTCGTAGGTTTACTTCAAGATGTCACTGCCTAACCCTGTAAGATTCTTCTTAATGTTTAAAAAAGATAAGTATATTTTCTCATTGTAAAATCTTTGAAAAATAACTACATTGTCTAACATTTCAGATTGATGTTGGGCGAATTATAGTGGCGATGGTCCACGACCCCGACCAACCTGAACATCCTCCTAGGCATAGGCATCGTAGGCGTGCAAGGCCCCAGATATTTAGAACATGTGTCACCCTTTTTGGATTGCCTGATGATGTGGTTTTAAGGCGTTATCGCCTACCACTCCAAATCATCCTAGACACTCTTTCATTAATAGAGAGTGATCTTGAAAGGCAAATTAACAATCCAACAGCAATACCACCACTTACGCAGTTAATGTTGGTGTTACATTTTTGCACCTCAGGATCCTTCCAGACCACAGTTTGCATCGTTGCTGGCATTTCCCAATCCTCCTTTTGAAGGATCTTGAGGGCGGTAATGGATGCACTCTTTAAGCACCTCCATCATTTTATTAATATGCCATTGGATATGGTGTCCCTTATTGTGGTTAAGCAGAAATGTTTTGAAATTACAGGCTTCCCACACATCATAGGGGTTGTGGACGGTACTCACATACCACTTCAGCCTCCAGCAGCGCTGGAGGCAATATTTAGGAACCGTAAACATTTCCATTCAATGAATGTAATGGTGGTATGTGATGCCTCCCTCCAGATCCTGTCCCTGAATGCCAAATTTCCAGCAAGTGCACATGATTCATTTGTCATCCGGCAATCAGGGCTTTGGCACAAATTAAACAACCTACAAGCTGGTGATGCGTGGCTTCTGGGTAAGTGGTACCCTTAATTTTTAAAACAAACACTGTTGACTTAGAAATGGTACTGAATGTTTTTTTATTTTCACAGGAGACAGTGGTTAACCTTGCACGCCCTGGCTGCTCACTCCTTATTTGGTTCCTACACCAGGGCCACAAAGTCAATATAATTACGCACTTACTGCCATCAGGCAGGTGGTGGAGCATTGCATTGGCCTTTTAAAAGGCCAAATTCGATGCCTCCACCGCTCTGGTGGCGACCTAATGTATTTGCCGGCTATGGGTTCCAAAATTGTGGTCCTTTGTGGGATATTTCACAACTTTGCCATAAGGTGTGGTGTCCCAATGCAGCCAGAGGATGCCTTGCCTGAGGATGGCCCCCCGAGGTTGGTCGGAGGAGAGTGTCAGGGGGGGGGCATACGTGATGAGGTAGTTACACTCTTTTTCAGGTATTTGATTTTCCTTTTTTTTTCATTTGTTGACATTGGGAATAAGGAAAATTATGTGTGTTAACTGTCCTATGTTTTGAATTTTAACCTTTTTTTAAAAAAAATAATCTAAACAATAACCTGCTTACTTCCTGAAATTGATCGCCTGTGACAATAATGACTCACAAATGACCTTTACACCTGGGACAAATGTGTTTCTTACCTGATTTGGGACAACATGTTGGCATGCACCATCTTCAACCAGTTCTTGATATTGATTTTCAACTATTTGTGTGTATATTTTTTGGATTGTGATATAATGTGTAATAAACAATATTGATATTTAATTTTTTTTAACATGAAAAACCAGCAAATGGACAGTACATTTTAAATTAATTTCCAAGTGTTTTTATTTATTTTTATTTTTTTTAACAAAATAACAATTAACAACATGTTTGCATAGTTTGCCCAAACTTTTTTCCTCTTTTGGGAGTTGCATTGATAATTTTTAAGAAATTAAATAACTACATAAGAGTATTTTAGCGAAACATTATGGAGTTAATGTCAATTGTCCCAATTAATTGAATGACAAAATATGTTTTTAAATTCTTGGAAACCACTCTTTGTTTTTTTATTTTTAATTTTTAAAGAATAATTAATCAAAAAATTTTGTCTGGCACATTGTTTGCATTTTCATATGCAAATTCAAAAAACCCAAATTAAAAAAAACAAACAAACACATTGATTGACCTTGTGAGCTAATGTTTGAGTCAATAAATTAGATTTGTTTAAATAAATACATTTTATTAACAAAAACAAAAATAACAAAATATTAATGGTGCAAAAATACTATTAAATGGTCCATTGACACCAGCAGCTGGACCAAATGGCCCCTCATCTCCTTAATATGTGCCAAAATCTCCTGATCCCGCCTCCTTGGGTCTGTTGAAAGACAAATATGTGTTTTAATTAAATGTGAATTTTTTAAATAAAACATAAAAGAAAAACAGTATGATTTACAAATAAAAATATTTAACATACCATGCTAATTTTTGAGCACAAATATAGTGGTAACATGAATTTGCCTAAATTACCAATTGGAACAAAAAAAATCTTAAAATAACATGAACATGAGAATAGTTGGTTGAACAATTACTTTGGAATGTTAAATAATCCTTACTCAATTTGTATATTGATTTTAGACAACAAATTTTAAAAAGCACAATGAAACTTGTATTTGGCTCTGGCATATGTGGTTATTGTAAAGTTTATTTTGTTATGAAACATGAATAAATTTGGCAAAAATTTAGTTAAACAAACTCAAAAAAAAAAAAAATGAAATCCCCCCAAAAAAATAAATTTTAAAGATTAAATTTGGGACAAAATTTTACATAAATTAGCACCCAAAAAAAATGATGCTTTAACCCCCAAAAAAAAGAAAAGAAAAAAAAATTGGACTGCCTTTAGATTGTAAGCAGGGATACCACAGTGTATGCATATAGGGCACATTTTAACAAAATAATTGCAAACATGAAACACAAAATACCTGCAGCTTCAGGGCCAGGTTGGCCCAGATCCTCTTCCTCTGAAGAAGTGGGCCAGTGGACGACCGAACAAGGTGGGGAAATTTCCGGTGGGGATAAAGGGGAGGGAGTGGAATCAGGAGTGGGTGCATCAGGGGAGGGTGTGGGAATGTGGATGGTAGGACAGGGGAGGGAGGGGTTATTTGGATTTGGGGAGCAGGAGAGGGAGGGGAAATAGGGATGTCCAGGTCAGGGGAGGGTGGAGAAATTTGGGAGGAGTGGGCAGGGGAGGAGATGGTGGGAGTTGGGGAGAGGGGTCGGGCAGGCCTCCGACTCCACCTCTGGATCCACACCTCACCTAAATGATGTATAGTTTGTAATATTAGCAAATATGTATTCCAAAAAACATTTAAAATGTAAAACATT
Organism: Taudactylus pleione; assembly: GCA_031769625.1. Classification (NCBI taxonomy): domain Eukaryota; kingdom Metazoa; phylum Chordata; class Amphibia; order Anura; family Myobatrachidae; genus Taudactylus; species Taudactylus pleione. The sequence goes on along the minus strand of JAUIMM010000104.1, from coordinate 3,864,074 downwards.
AACCCAAAAGAAAATAATAATTAAAATTAAACAACATTAACAAGGTCTCATTTAGCCCGAAAAAAATGCATACTGCACACATGCACACGCATTAATGCAAATTTACATTAGCAAAGACAACAAGTAAAAACAGATTGTCATAGATATATAAACATTCAAATATCCACTTACGCCGACGGATCCTCATCCGAAGATGCGCAAGCAGGTGTGGGGACCGGCGGCGTAAATCAGACCATCGGCGCTCCAATTGGCCGATGGTCCTCCGAAAGCCCAATGCCCGCAGCCTGCGCCGCCCCTCCGAGTACGCCCATTGCTTGAGTAGGTTGGTGATGGGGGGCGGCATGTCCGTTATACGCCGATCCAGTACTTCAGTGAGCACCAGCAGCTCACGCTGTGTAAAAGCACTGGCTCTCATGATGGCAATGTTTTTTTTTTTACACAAATCAGTTTTATTACAGGGACCCCTACATTTGATTGGCTAATGTACTTTCATAAATAACATGAACAATTCTATTGATTAATGTGTGAATCATGTGAACAACCCCTAAAAATATATTGTGACTTAGGATTGGCTTGCTGCATTTGGATGCGTTAGCAACAAGCCAGAAATAAAACAATTTCTAAATTATAAACTAAAATATAAGCAATTAAAAAACGAAACAAACAGCCTTTGGATTTAAAAAAAACAAGTTTTCCGTTAAAAGCGGACAGATTCTACGGAGCAAAATGAACACAAAACAAACAATAAAGTTTATTGACATTCAAAAAAGAAACAAGATTGAAAACATTCGACCAACAATTAAGTAAATTAAGGTAATGATTGGCACCAATCGATTCACATATGTTTGATGAACGAGAAACAAGGCAATCGACAAATGACAGGCCTACTTCCGGTCGTACTTGTGCGAGCGAACACTTCATCAAAAAATGAGTAGTGCGCTCACTATTTCGGACGCTCGTTAGCTAGAGGAGGGGTTGGGGAAATATGGGGCGGAAGACTCGCTATGAGCAACCACACGTGCGAGCGCTAGGTTTGACATTTGGACGGTCGTACCTACTGCGGGCGAACGGCTGATTGCGTCCGGCTCTGAATCAGGCCCTGATTACTGTGTGTTGATGGCAAGCTGCCGCACTAGATAGCTGACTGATTTATTTATTTAAAAATAAATAATTGTGCTGCGATCGAACCGATTTAGTATGTAGATTCTGCAATGTTATACTCCTCCTTATGTATACCCCTAGTTCTTAATAACTAGATTAACATATACTGTAGAAGGCGGGTGGTTTTAGCGTTAAATGTTTTTACTTTAAACATGTAATAAAATCCAATACACATTTTTCCTATGATGCCGCTCCACATGGGCATAAAAAACATGTATCAATAGGTACCAATAAGTGAATAAACATTAAATGAACACACTAAATAAATTATATATTAATTAGAAATAATTAAATCAAATGTAATAGTAATAGTAAATATCTGTGAAGGGAATATCGCGATACAGCGGTCTGCCTCCCCGGAAGCACGGACGCAGTGAGGATCCTGGAGACAGGCACACTGCTGACGTCCATTCCCATTAGAGGCAAACCCGATACAGAACACCCCTGCACGTTCTCCGGCCTCTGTACTACCTACCCCGAGAATATACATCCCGGGCTATGGTACCATTAATATCTCAACTATGTACATCTCATCCTCTGCCTAAAACTGAAATCTTCACGTATTTCTCAATTATCTTCATTCACCTTTTAAGTAATTTAAAGTGAACTTCATCTAGGCGATTAGCGGAACGCCGCTCTCACCTACTTCAGCTTTCAATTATCACTAGTTTTCTTTGGATTGACTATATAGGATTATCATCCTCCTTTATCTGACCAATTTTTGTTTAGAGCATTATATGTTCTAATTAAGAGACAATATTTACTATTACTATTACATTTGATTTCATTATTTCTAATTAATATATGATTTATTTAGTGTTCATTTAAAGTTTATTCACTTATTGGTACCTATTGATACATGTTTTTCATGCCCATGTGGAGAGGCATCATAGGAAGAATGTGCATTGTATTATATTTACATGTTTAAAGTAAAAATATTTAATGCTAAAACCACCCGCCTTCTATAAAGTTACAAGCAATCCAGCATCTGCTACAAGCAACATGGATAGATTTGAGCGTATGCAATCTCACCACCAACATCTTCTTCATCTACTTCCTCAATAGTGATTGGTGGTAGTCCTGCATCCAATTTGCAAAGGCAAACTGACCCAATATCCACGATTATCAAGATGAGTCCTTAAATGCTAGGGATGCTGCTGGGGGTGAATCTTCATCACAGAAGAGGACAAAGAAGATTGTTGTTTCATCTATTGTCTGTGAAACAATAATTTGTAAAAGGATCCAAATATAACAGTTGCCATCCTGTTGAACAGCAAATCACTGAAGCTGTCATGGCTATTTTAGCATTAGATTTGCCTCCAATATTCGCCATAAATCTATCTAGTATTAGATGACTAGTTGAGATCAAGTGTCTATGCTACCAAATTCCATATCAATTCTATTTTACCAGAACAGGAATTTCTCACCTGTACTGGGATGATTAAAAAAAGATGTTTCTACATAGAAGATTCCATTGTACTGGCTATCCACTTACTACAGAAATGTAGTCAAGTGGCACTGATCAAACTAAAGATTACATGCCTGTGACAGCCCACTGGGGTACCACCTTCAACAGCAGTATCTAACAACAACACTATCTCTTTCCCAGGCAGGCTACTGTTTGGATAATTGGCTTCACTAAGAAGCATGCTGGCTTAAATTTGTGGTAAAATCTCAGGAATGTGATAACAAAATGGTTAACAAATCCTATATAGAGTTTCAGATTGGTAATTTGCAATATCAGGGTAACATTGTACGTACATTACAACTGGATGAATTTCAACATGTACCATATTTTATGCACAGAATAAACTTGGTGGTACAGAATTTCATAAAAAATTACAAGTCCATGCAGGACATGCTGGCTGATGCCTGTACAATTTCTGCCCATTTTCGACATTCAGCAACCACATGTAGAAGATTGCACTAGCTTCACACACAGTAAAATTTGTCATGCTACCAAATGAAGCAAGAGGTAGTAACCAGGTGGAATTCCATCCCTTTATATGCTACAGCGACTGGTGGAATAGCAACATGCCATCATGATGTATACATCAAGCCATGAGATAGGGAGAGTGGTGACATGTTACCACTTTACTGCAGCACACTGCAGAAAACTCTACGTTTTTTTGCAAGTTGCTGAAACCATTTGAAATTGTAACCTGTGAAGTAAGTTCAGACACTGCCAGCCTAAGTCAGATCATACCCAAAATTAAACTACTGAAAAAAGCTGCTGGAGAAGATGAAGGAGGAGATTAAACTAAATGATTCCACTGATTATTTTGGGCTTGTAAATCAAGGTGTTTTTTTTTGCTTCACCAGGAATAAAGGGTTTGCAACATCTTGCAATTTCAACACTACATCTTTTGAACCATACTTGATCCTAGGTTTAAGTCCCATGTAATGTCTTTCTTTTCAATCGACACAGTTCTAAAGAGATGCAAAGAGCTTCTTGCAAGCAAGTTGTTAGCTCAGGTGGCACATGACATACATTTTTTGGCTTCAGTTTCTCCTGCAAAATTTGTTGCCAGGAAAAAACTGACCATTCCCACTGGTAATGATGATGAGTCAACTCAGCACACCAGAGTGAAACATTATGACATCTGGTCAGGCTTAAAATAATTGCCCACATATATTAACACCCCTACCATGACTCAATCTGATACATTAAGCATCAATAGAGTGGTGGATGATTACTTTAATGATAATGTACAATACTGGGAGATAAACATGCAAAGTGGTGCTTCTTGTACAAACTAGCTATAGTGTACTTAAGCTGCCCACTCTTCAGTGTGTATTCACAAAGAGTGTTCAGCACAGCCGGGAACCTTGTGAGCAATCGGCATAGGAGGCTACTTCTAAAAAATGTGGAGAAACTAATGTTAATCAAAATTAACTACAAATTCTATGAGGAAGACCTTTGCCACCAATTAAAACAGAGACTGTAACCATGGATTTCAATTGGGTTGAGCTAATATTGTGTGATGATAATATTAAAAACAGTTATGAAGCTGATTATGAGGATGATGATATATTTCAACTGTGAGGATGATTACAACTGTTAGCCTTAAGCCCATAGTTATTTTTAGTTTAACCATACCACCAAGATGTTTTCCTTTGTGGGGGACTACACAATCCAAGCACTTAAGCCACAAAAGTGGCAGTCCCTGTCGCTGAAGTGCTTGCTCTGTTAAACTGTGTATGTACTTTTTAATATACAACATAAGTGGGACCAAGGACAATTCCACTGTGCACCACTTTTCTTTATATGCTTTGCCAAGATTGTGTTTGTTTGACAGGCAGCATATATTATTATTACTGTACTTTACTGAGGGTATAGGCCCTGAATCAAAATGATATTAATACAAAGCAAAATTCTGACTGCATGAAGACAAGGTTACAGGTCACCATGTGATTATCACTGCTATGCTCCTGCTCAATGAATGTGAATAGTGATGGCAACAGTATGAATATATGTAAACTATTATAAAATAAATATTTCAGCTGATTATCCCAGCCAAACTGATTTTATAGAAATACTCCTAGGTATACTCTGGTAAAGAGACTCTCTTTATATTCCCCCTAAATGACTATGATGAATAGAGGTTGTCAGAGTTGCTCATTTTAGGTTTTTCTCTTTCAGTAGATGTTGAAGTAACAGCTCCAACTGCTCAACTCTATTCTCGTGGTCTCGGCAGCAACATACAGTATATCTCGTTCTAGACAGACACTTGTCACAAGCGTCGATGTTTTATATCTTGCAAGACCATCCATCACCAGCTTCTTATCTAGATGTATAGGTCCCATTTCCTGCAGCTTCTCCACAGATACAGAGTATCATCTTCCTAATCAGCATTTATTTTGTGTGTTTTTGACAAGCAGAGTATATTCTACTGTCCTTTACTGGGGGTTTTGGCAATTAATTAAAATTATATTATTACAAAGCAAAAATTATGTTTGCTTGAAGACAAGGTTACAAGTCTCCATGCGATTATCACCAATATACTCCAATACAATAAAGGTGAGCAGTGTTGGTGATGGTATGAAAATGTGGAAATTATTATGGAAAATAAAGAAGTCAGTGGATTCTCTCCAAACCAAATATATGTAAATACTAATAGATGCCCTCTGGTAATGAGTCACTCTTTGATTTGATTAGGTCTGTGATTTGATTTGATTGGGCCTGTAATTTGCTGGTTGGGGAAATTTTATATCAACTTATTAATTAGTTAACATGTTTTAATTTCTACTTTCTACAACTATCAATTTCTATTGGCCTGAGGCCTGTGATTTGGTAGTATATTTTGTATTTTCTGCTAGGCTTTTACTTTTAGGCTATTAGTTCATGTTTAATGAAAACATTCTAAACAACTGTACAGTTTATTAATTAGCCATTCTGACTGCCACTGCTGTGCCACTATGTTTCATAGATATTCTTTTAAATTGCCATGTGTTTGTGCCGCTGCTCTGTCTCTTAGTATAGTTAGCCAGCTTGCTGCAGCCTTTGCCCAATATTGGTGAAAACTATATTGTCAGCTGTGAGGTGGTCAGAATTACTGGAAATGCCTGGAAATGAATGTTATTGAGGTTAATAATACAGTAGGAACAAAAACGGTCCAAAATACATTTTCTACTTCAGGGTCCATAGGGGGTCCACAGGGTTGACCTTGGGGTATAGCTGGATCTGGATCTATGGGCACCACGCAGTTAAAGCTTTGCTGCTCCCAGGATGCACTTGGGTCCGTCCTCCTCTATACCCCGCCCCGGCCACAGGCACCTCAGTTTTAGTTGGTGCCCGGCCGGAGTCGGGTCACCCTGCGCAGTGGGGCTGCATAAGCAGCCCCTAAGCTTTATTCTTTATTTTAAAAAAAAAAAAAAAAAAAAAAGAAGATGTTATTATTTTATTTTTACTGTCTTCAGAGCGGCAGCATCAGACTGTCCATCTGGACGTCTATGCTGCCGCTCCAACAGCCCCGCTGGCGCTGCGATGCCGGTACTGATCCGGGGATCGCAGCGGGACCCCGGAGTCAGTGCTAGCGTGGCTCCGGGACCACCCAAGGACTGCTGCCAGACTGAAGGGGCCAGGTAAGCCGCGTCAGCGCTGCACGCGGGGATAATGCAGTCTTCATGCCGCCGGTCTCTGGGGACGGACCGGCGGCGCTAGTAGCGGCGGCGGGCTCCCCCTCTTCAGGCATACCCCGCGTGTCCGCTGGCCCCCGGGGTGTAAGTACCGGCGGGGAACCGGCTTCCCCGGGGGTTTAGTACTAGCAGGGGAGGCAGCCTTCCCTGCTTCAGTGCTCCTCCCCTCAGCCCAGCGCGTCTTCTCTCATGTGTGCTGGCGTCGCTGGGCTGTAATCTCCTGGCCACTCCTCCTCAGAGCTCTCTGGCGGCCATCTTCCTCAGGCAGCATCGCAGAGCTCCCAGGCAGGCTTCCAGTGGACCAGTCCCCCTGCGTACCTCTCCCCCTGCAAAGGACAGTGTTCGCAGCGCTATAGACCTCCCAGACACTGAATCTGGGAGGTTGATTGTAGCGGAAGGTGCAGTGAGTATAACTTCTCTGCATGGTATGTGACTATTGCTAGTGCTGCTGTCTGTGCTTATTTTCTACTTACTGTCAGCTTTTTACCTATCCCTTTCCTTCTCCTACGGCCCGCAGGTGCGTGGGGGAGGGGAGTTCTTTCTGTGTACCTCACTTATATAAATCTACGTATTTGTGAGGTCCGTCACATACTGCGGTGTGCTCCTCAGTACCAGTTTGTGGGCTGTTTGGGTTGCATACTTGGGAGTGCGTGGGTGTTATACGCCTTTCCTCGTTTCGGTGAGACACTTTTTTTGAAAAAAAAAAAAAAAAGTTTGTGTCATGTCTGATGAGGGGAATGAGCGCTCCGAGGCTCCTGTGTTGTTTTCCTGCCGACGCTGTTCGGCAGGGGTTGACGGGGCAGAATTGTCTGAGGACGGTCTGTGCGGGCGGTGCCAGTTGGTACCTGGACCCTCTAAACCCCCGGTGGCGCAGGATCCTCCGTGGGCAATGTTTACGCAAGTGCTGGCGTCAATCGCGGACCGACTTGCGGTCCCGACTGCGGCCCCTTCTAGGGCGTTGCCCCAGCCTACCATGCCCCGTTCCCCGGGTGTGACTCGTCTGGTGCAGTCTCCTCCCGGGTCTCAGACTGTGGGTCCTTATGCGGGTTTGCCGGTATACGTGCAAACCCCCACCGTGCCGCAGCAGTCGATGGTACCTTTTCAGGGGTATCCTCAGGCAGTACCCCCGCCTTGGGTGGACGTCTTCTCCAGCTCTGTTCAGAGTCTGGCGGCTTCATCCTCGGCTTTTCAGCATATGTTGCACAGTGATTTGCCCCCCGGGCGTCCAAGCGTTCCGTTCCGGCTTCACCGGCGGCTCAGTTCACGGACACGGACGTGTCTTCGGATGACGGGGAGATCCATGAAGACTCTGACTCGGATGCCGGGGCCCAGGAGATGGAGGCTAAGTCTTCCATTAATGTGCCGGCATTGGTTAGGGCGGTGCGGGCCATCCTTCACATTGAGGAGGATGTGCCCGCCCCCAGGTCAAAATACCCTAATTTTAAAAAGGCCAAGGTAGCTTTGACGGTTTTTCCCCTGTCCGATCAATTGACGGATCATATGGCAGGGGCCTGGCAGTTGCCCAGCAAGAGGTTCCAACCGCAGAAGCGGTTGGCTTCGAACTATCCGTTTCCGGAGGCTCATTGCAGGAAGTGGGAAACTCCTCCAGTGGTGGATTCCCACGTTACCCGCTTAATTAAAAGCGCTACGCTGCCTTTGCCGTCGATCTCCTCCCTGAAGGATCCCACGGACAGGAAGGTGGAGACTTGTTTGAAGTCTATTTACTCTCTCTCGGGGGCGGTGGCCCGTCTGTCCATGGCCATCTCTTGGGTGGCTAAGGCCATCGAGAGCTGGGCCAATGCTTTGGAGGATACCTTTCCGGAAGATGCTCCGGAGATCCAGAGAGCGTTGATAGGTCAAATGAGGGATGCGGCTTCCTACATTGGGGAGGCATCGTTAGACGCAAGCCTGCTAACCTCTCGGGTGTCGGCTGCAGCTGTGTCGGCGCGTCGGTCTTTGTGGCTGAGGTCTTGGAGAGCTGACGCTGACTCCAAAAAGGGACTGGAGGCCTTACCTTTTAATGGGGAGTTGCTTTTTGGTCCAGACTTGGACAAAATTGTGGACACTCTGGCTAAGTCTAAATCAGCCTTCCTCCCTTCGGCTTCTGCTCCTACCAAGGTACGGAGCTCTGCTTTTCAGTCCTTTCGGGTTCAGGGCAAGGCAAAAGGTCAGTCCTTCCCGAGGCAGTCGACGACCAAGGCCGCTTCTAAGCCCAAGAAGCAGCCCTGGAGTGCCAGGCGCCCTTCTTCCAAGCAGGAAGATAAACCTTCTGCCTGATGGGACGGGCCTCCCTCTGGGGGACCCCAGAGTGGGAGGCCGACTTCTTCTATTTGCCCAGTGCTGGCACAATACCACCATGGATGCCTGGGTTCGAGAAGTGGTCTCCCAGGGGTATGCCCTGTCTTTTCGGCACAGACCGCCCCACCAGTTTTTCTGCACGAGTCCTTCTCAGGATACGACAAAGTCTTTACAGATTCAGGAAGCTATAGAGTCCTTGCTGACAGCAGGGGTCATTGTTCCCGTTCCTCCTTTACAACGAGGGACGGGGTTCTATTCTTCTCTGTTTCTGGTGCGAAAACCCAATGGTTCTCATCGCCCTATCCTCAACTTGAAGTCTCTGAACAAATTCCTCAGAGTTCCCAAGTTCAGGATGGAAACGTTACGTTTCATCATTCTGACGATGGAACCGGGGGATTACATGGTGTCCCTGGATATCCAGGACGCCTACCTCCATGTTCCGATAGCACCTTCGCACCAGCGGTATCTGAGGTTCGCTATCCTTCAACACCATTACCAGTTCCAGGCGCTACCCTTTGGTCTCTCCACGGCACCGAGGGTGTTCACGAAGATTATGGCGGTCATGGCCGCACATCTTCGGAACCAGAATGTACGGCTACTACCGTATCTGGACAACCTCCTGTTGCTGGCGAGTTCCCCGGAGGTACTGCTTCATCATCTCCACTTGACGGTCGCTTGCCTGCAAGCGCACGGGTGGCTGATAAATTGGAAAAAGTCCTCCCTGATTCCATCTCAGCGGATGGTTCATTTGGGAGCCCTGCTGGATTCTCGGCAGCAAAGGATCTTCCTGACCCCGGAGAAGGTCTCCTCCCTGCAGCTGAGGATACACAGTTGCCTGAGCAGTTGCCGCCTGTCGGTCCATTCGGCTATGAGGGTTTTGGGCTCCATGGTGTCAACATTCGACATGGTGGAATTTGCCCAGTTCCATTCCCGGCCTCTACAGGGGCTGATTCTATCGGAATGGAACGGGTTACCTCACCGGATCCACTCTCAGTTGCTGGTGTTGTCCCCGGAGGTTCGGCAGTCTTTGGCTTGGTGGCTTCAGACAGCTCATCTGATCGATGGGCATCCCTTTTGGATCCCGGACTGGGTCCTGCTCACGACAGATGCCAGTCTTCGGGGTTGGGGGGCAGTGACCGGCTCGTTGTCACTTCAGGGTCGTTGGTCTGCGGAAGAAGCTCTTCTTCCCATCAACATTCTGGAACTGCGGGCGGTTTATCGGGCCCTGCAGTCGTCCGGTCCCGCTCTTTATGGACGGGCGGTTCAGGTGCAGTCCGACAACGCCACCACGGTGGCGTATATCAACCACCAAGGAGGAACTCGAAGTCAGGCAGCAGTCGGAGGTGTCTCGCATCCTTGCTTGGGCGGAGTGTCACATTCCAGTGATCTCGGCAGTCTTCATTCCCGGAGTCCTCAATTGGGAGGCGGACTTCCTCAGCCGTCACGACGTGCATCCCGGGGAATGGTCGCTTCACCCAGAGGTGTTTCAGCTACTCGTGGACAGGTGGGGGCTGCCGGAGCTGGACTTGATGGCCTCCCGTCACAATCACAAGTTGCCAGTTTATGGGTCAAGGACAAGAGACGCAGGCGCCAGTCTGGTAGACGCGCTGTCGGTGAAATGGACATTTCACCTGGCGTATCTGTTTCCTCCGATATCCTTACTTCCTCGGGTTCTGCGGAAATTCAAGCAGGGCGGCGGCACGCTCGTGCTGGTTGCTCCGGCGTGGCCCAGACGTCCTTGGTACTCCGATCTGAGGTGTCTCTCCATCGACGCTCCGTATCTTCTTCCTCAGCGTCGGGACCTGTTATCTCAAGGGCCCTGCCTTTACCCGGATCTGGGTCGGCTGTCTTTGATGGCGTGGCTCTTGAGACAGCCGTCTTGAGGTCTAGGGGTTTCTCCAGTTCAGTCATTGGTACCATGCTTAGGGCACGCAAGCCTGCCTCCGCACGGATTTACCACAGGGTGTGGCGCACTTACTTTCAGTGGTGTGAATCCAGAAACTATGATCCTCAGGTGTTCCGGGTTTCCATAATCTTGGAGTTCCTTCAATCAGGTTTGGACCTCGGCTTACGCCTGGCCTCTCTGAAGGTTCATGTGTCTGCATTGTCCGTGTGGTTTCAGCGACGGATTGCTACACTACCGGATGTTCACACCTTTTTCCAGGGTGTTCTCAGGATACAGCCTCCCTTCGTGCCTCCTGTGGCTCCTTGGGACTTGGCGGTGGTGCTAAGGGTCTTGCAGGGTCATCTTTTTGAGTCTCTTGAGGCGGTGGACCTCAAGTGGCTGACGTTCAAGACCATTTTTCTCCTAGCAATTACTTCTGCCAGGAGGGTGTCAGAGTTGGGGCACTTTCCTGTCGCCCTCCTTTTCTGATTTTTCATCAGGACAGAGCGGTGCTCCGCACTCGTCCTGAGTTTTTGCCCAAAGTGGTCTCGAAGTTCCACATTAATCAGGAACTTGTTGTGCCAGCTTTTCAGTCGCCTGATCTTTCAGCTGGTGAGGCTTCCTTAGATGTAGTCCGGGCACTTAGAATCTATGTGGATTGGACTGCTTCGGTTAGGAAGTCGGATTCTTTGTTTGTCCTCTTCGGTTTTCACAAGAGGGGTTGGCCTGCCAACAAGCAAACGTTAGCCTGTTGGCTTCGTTCCGTTATTTGTGAGGCTTATGCACAGGAGGGTTTACCTGTGCCAGCCTCTGTTAAGGCTCATTCCACTCGTTCTGTGGGTCCCTCTTGGGCTGCTAGACGTGGCGCCTCCGCTGTTCAGCTGTGTAAGGCGGCCACTTGGTCTTCAATTCAAATGTTTTTGAGGTTCTATGCGTTTGACACCTTCGCCTCTCAGGATGCATCCTTCGGGCGCCGGGTACTCCTTTCAGCACAGGAGCGTCCCCGCCCTTAGTTGAACTGCTTTGGGACATCCCCAAGGTCAACCCTGTGGACCCCCTATGGACCCTGAAGTAGAAAACAAGAGATATGGTAAGAACTTACCTTTGTTATCTCTGTTTCTACGAAGTCCATAGGGTCCACAGGGTGCCCGCCCTGACGCACCTGGCTTCAAATGGGCTGTGTGGCTGGTCACCGGTTTTCCATCTCCCATTTCTGTGAGTATGGTTTCTTGTGTGTTCCAGTCTTCCTTCTCTCTGTTTAGTCTCCTCCTCCGGCCTTAGCTGCTTACCAACTGAGGTGCCTGTGGCCGGGGCGGGGTATAGAGGAGGACGGACCCAAGTGCATCCTGGGAGCAGCAAAGCTTTAACTGCGTGGTGCCCATGGATCCAGATCCAGCTATACCCCAAAGTCAACCCTGTGGACCCTATGGACTTCGTAGAAACAGAGATAACAAAGGTAAGTTCTTACCATATCTCTTGTTATTTTATCTGTTTTATCAATTTTAAAAGAAATAAATAAAAAAAAACTTGAGGGTAGTTTTGCCAAAATCAAAACATAACAATGATTTATAACAAAACCAAACCTTGAGGTTCTGGGCACATCTCTAGTTTCTGTCCCTTTTTACTTATATAGCACAAACACATTACACAAAAGAGAAGACTCTACACCGATCAGCCATAACATTAAAACCGCTGACAGTTGAAGTGAATACCATTGATTATCTTGTTACAATGGCATCAGTCAAGGGGTGGGATAGATTGAGCAGCAAGTGAACAACCTGTTCCTGAAGTTGATTTGTTGGAAGTAGGAAAATGGGCAAGCATAAGGATCTAAGCGACTTTGATGAATGCCAAATTGTGATGGCTAGACGACTGGATCAGAGCATCTCCAAAACGGCTGCTTGTGGGGTGTTCCCAGTATGCAGTGGTTAGTACCTCCAAAAGTGGTCCAAGGAAAAATAACCAGTGAAATCGTCAGCAGGGTCATGGACAACCAAGGCTCATTGATGTGCATTGGACGTGAAGGTTAGCCCATCTGGTTTTTTCCCACAGAAGATATACTGTAACACAAAATGCTGAAAAAGTTAATGTTGGCTATGATAAAAAGGTATCAGAACACACAGCGCATTGCAGTTTGCTGCATATGAGGCTGCATTGGTTAGAGTGCCCATGCTAACCCCTGTCCACCACTGAAAGTGTCTACAATGGGTAAGTGAGCATCAGTACTGGACATTGGAACAATGGAAGAAGGTGGTCTTGTCTGATGAAACACATTTTATTTTAATGTATATCATGCGGACAACCGGATGCTTTTGTGTTGTTTACCTGGGGAGGAGATGGCACCAGGATGCACAATGAGAAGAAGGCAAGTCAGCAGAGGCAGTGTGATGCTCTGGCCAATATTTTGCTGGGAAACCTTGGGTCCTGGAATTCATGTAGATGTCATTTTCACATGTACCACCTTCCTAAACATTGTTGCAGACCAACTACACCCCATCATAACAACAGTGTTCCTTGATGGAAGCCAGTGCAAAGCTTTTAGGAAAGGGAAGGAAGAGGTAGTACATTTGGAGAGGAAGATGAGCCAGGCAGCATCATTGAGAACAGATTGGTGTGGAGAGAGGTGGGAGTCAGGGAGGCCAGATAGGAGAATAATGCACCCTGCCACACTGCAATGAATGGCTTTAGGAACATGACAAACAATTCAAGGTGTTGACCAATTGAATCGAGCATCTGTGTGATCTGCTGGAAAACTAAATCTCAACTTACAGGACTTAAAGGCTCTGCTGCTAACATCTCGTTGCTAGATACCACAGGTCTTGTGGAGTATATGCCTTGACGGGGCAGAGTTGTTTTGGCAGCACAAAGGGGACCTACACAATATTAGGCACAGTGCCATAGCTACCACTCCCAGTGCCCGGTGCAGGCCTCCGTATGACGTTCATAGAAGGGGGCATGGCCTGCACCTGGGAGCGGGTGATTACAGCAATGCCCGGAGCATCCTCAGGATGCTCAGGGGGCTGTATGGGCAGCGTTGTGACCATCTGGAGCATCCTAAGGATGCTCCCTGCGGCATTGCTGCAGAGGTTCTGGCAACAGGGTACTGTTACAGGCACCCTGCTAGCCAGTTGCAGGAGCTGTGGGTGAGTGGTGGTCGCACTGCTCTGTGCGGTAGCACTGCTCATCAGGGGCGTATCTACCCATTGGCCAGGATGGCACTCGCCAGGGGCGCCGGTCGAAGGGGAGGCGCTGCCCGGTGGTGCTATCCACAGCCAGGGGGCAGATACTACCCTCCTCATGTACACATCTGCAGAGCCGGCTTACCCACTAGGTAACTGCCTAGGTCCCGGCGCCGGCAAACCCTAATGATGCTGCCTGCTGCCACCATCAGCGGGGAGAAGAAATTCCGGTAGCAGGTGTATACTAGTTAATCGGGGGCTCTAATTCTCTGTGACTGGCCCCTCCCCGGGACCTTCTGCAAAGATCTGTCCCACCCTTTCCTTCTCAGCTGCTGCTCAGGGAACTTCCTTCATAAGCGCCTGGCGCAGCGCCTCGCTCAGTGCAGCACATTGGAGCCCTGGAGGCCTCCATCACAGTCACCCCTCACTGAGCCAATGGTATCTGCATATCGTGGTGAGGTGATGACATCACACCACTGCCGCCTGTCCAAAGAGCGCAGCCGAAGTGAGGAAAGAACGGTAAGTTAGCTACATTTTGTAGGGACGCTGGGGGAGCACAGTAGATGAAGTAGTCACACAAGGGGAGGGGAGAATAAAAGGCAAAACTGGGAAAAGGTAGCATAGTAAGGACAGTGAGGTCATGGGTACAATACAGTATATATGTCCATTCCATATGAGGGGAGGATGAGTAGCACAATAAGAAACATACAGTGAGAGTGATATGTGTGTATATAACTATATATATATATATTTATACACACACACAGTCAAATAGTGTGTGACAAATACATTTATAGCCAGTGGTTTGTTCTCGGACAGAGGGGGCCCCAAGCCACTATCTCACATAGGGCCCCAAACAGTCTAAACCTGACTCTGGTAAGATGTAAAATGACAGAGCAGCGAGCACTGCACACCGTGATTGAACGAACCACCAGGACTCCGAGCTGACTGTTCCACGTTCTACCAATGCGCCTGCGCTGCTGTCAAACTGTCAGTATCCCCAGACAACTGTGTGCCAGAAAGCTCTCTGTAACCCTGGCTGTCTCAAGAATGTGGGATGGGAGAGCTGTGTGATGTAGGTAGAGCTGGGGGGAGAGCTTTGTGATGGGGGAAAGCTGTGAGAGGGGTAGGGGGAGCGCCCGTTCCTTATTTTGTCAGGGGCGCTTGGACCCCTAGATACACCCCTGCTGCTCATACACCCCTAGTTATGGCCCTGATTAGGCAGATGTTATTAATGTTATGGCTGAACAGTTTATAAACTCAATACAAATGTGTTTTTTTTCTGAGGGGGTGGGGGTTTGGAATAATGGCTAAAGTGCTGGGAGTGAGCAATACTATTCACAGTGCTACCATGCATTTAATATGTGCACTTTACTACATCGTATGCTCTCTAATAAGTGTCATATGAATAGTATATGTGACTGGTGTTTGCATTTGTGTGGCTTATTTATAAATTGTATTTGCATTTTAACTCTCTAAGACAGAGACATTATTTTTCTCTTTTATGTGCTTGCATGCAGAAACATAAACTTATATATCACTGAGGGACAGGCAGTCTAGCAAGTTCTAGTGAGTCATACTATGCCCAGGGGCTCTCCTTCGTCTATGATAAAACTGTGGATGCCATCAATAATTTACCAGAGGAGGAAAAGGGGACAGCGATTACCAACTGCACAGCTTTCTATATATACAAAGGCTGCTTTCAATCAAGGCTATAAAAGGCCTAGTTGGGTGTGGCTCATAAGCCAACCATTATTTAGATGTAACCCTCTGTACCTGAAAGGTGAATGCATTTATCTGCAAATTAATATTGTGCTAGTGTAGGACCTTGCAAAGATCTGGGGTCTCTTGACAGCGGGCTGCAAGCTAAAATGTTGTGATCAAAATGTAACCATATTCCTATGATTTTATTTTCTAGATACACACAGATTTGCAATATATTATTGTTAGCGTTGATAACAAAAGTATTTCTGTATTCTATATGCCATATGGTGCATGGCTGATTGTTCATCCAAAAACTCCTTTTTTGGGGAATCTTTCTCACTTACCCATTTATTTTGGTGCACAACAAATCTAAATGACAGAAAAATAAACTCTGCAAATTGAGGTGCTTAAGTGGAAAAATGGGACTATGCTGGGAAAACCTGGACATCTGGGAGCCCTAACATATGAGTGACACATCAGGATTTACAGTTACACCCAGTGCAAACTGGTAAAGTTACGGAATGTTTCTGATGGTTTGCTAGAAGTATTTGATGGTTTGCTAGAAGTATCTGATTTGAGAATTGTACCTTTCCTATGTTCTTGTTATTTTAAGGTGAGATTAGAAATAAATACAGTTTCCTTCAATAATCCTCAGCACGGGGCACAACATGTGTATAATCCAACTGTAAAAGGCTTGGGATGGATATTGCTCTTATGCCTGTTAATATCATTCTGGAGAAACGGGCACATGGTCATAGTCAACAATGATTTCATGACTCTAGTCTGTGAAGCAAAAAGGCAATAAGCCTTATGTGAAAGAACATAAGCCACATAAGTCTGTGAGTAATGATACATGGTATGAGATATAGCATTCTTACTGCAGTGTTAGCCGATATAACCTCAGGTCAGCAAGTCGGCTAGAATACAGAGCTAAAGAATATTGTAACTCTGTATGATGTATGTTATTTTTTTAACATTGTTTAAAGAATTAGTCCTTTTCTATTTTTTTTCTTCTATATATTGCCCAAAGGTTAGGTTTATCATAAAGATATTACTGGAGAATGAGAGATTGGTGTTGTTTGTACTATTTCACAACCTTTCCCCATATTAATGAACTGATCACATGCCCCAAAGCATTCTGTCTACCTGGAAACGGAGACAACAATCTGATAACATATTATTATTATTTTATTATTCTCATTTATTTATATGGCGCCACAAGTGTTCCGCAGCGCGTTACATAGTACATAAACAAATAAGTAACCAGTGACATACAATACAATACAAAGCAGGGCACGGGCATTTATAATATACATTGCTATATTAGCAACCATTACACCCACATAAGCAGCCAGGTGTTAACCACTTAACTGACAAATTCTTTATGATTGAATTAGGTCACGAACATAATTTTAAACTTATCCATCACTATTTTATTTGAAAAAAATATTTTTTTAAAAACACAGTATACCTTAAAAATAGCAATTTTTATATTATACTGTAGTGATGGCCATTGACGGCTGTACCATCGATGGTTCAACCATCGTTAGAAGCCATCAATTGTTTTGCGATTGGTCGAGGAGATCTGTGTACACCACAACTGCCGATGTTTCCTAAACATCGATTGAGGGTTGCCATTGATGGTGCAACATTGATGGCCACCAGCAATGGCAAACCACTTGTTTTCAGTCAGACCATCGATGGTTTGCAAACCATCAATGGTCAGTCGCCATCCCTAATCAGAGGCTCTGCGATATCCATTGATCGATATATATATAAATATATATATATATATATATATATCGAACATTATATATATATATATATATATATACACACATATACATATTATATATACATATACATATATATTTACACATACATATATATATAGATCTATACATACGCGTGTGTGTGTGTGTAATATATATATATATATATATATATATGTGTATATATATATACGTGTATATATATATATATATACATACGTATATATATATTCGTGTATATATATATATATATACACGTGTATATATACGTATGTATGTATGTATGTATATATATATATATATATATATATATATCAGTGAAAATGAACCGCACACAAAACATCAGTCATAATGCCATATGGCTGCAGGGCAAAAAAACGTAACAGATATATAACCACTACCTAAACGGAAGTGGAATCCAGCCAGCACACCGTTTGGAAAAGAATATTATTTATTTTAATATCCCATAGCGGGGTGAAAAGCCATCACATAACACTCAAAAAGTGTAATGGTACTTAGCATCAGGTATCAATATGCATAGGGGGAGCCATGCTCTGAACCCCAACATTCAGAAGCCCCAACAGCTGTTTCGGATCCTCCTTCCTCATGGGACTGCTGTAAAATGCCCTTACAAACCAACAGCAAATATACCCAAAAATCATTACCAAAATAGACAACACATGAGCACTGAGACTCACCAAATAATCGCGTCACCTGGCACATAGGAAACCCGCTCCCAACAGACACAAAGTCTGGACACAGCAGCCACTCATCGCCATGCTGAACGCCGGTGGGCGGAACCAATGTGACCATGACCAAGTTCCGGGGAAGGCAACAAGGTTCCTAGTAACCGGAAGTGACGCGACGCCACTATTCCAAAAAAATCAATAACATACAGATCCAACATATATTATTAACAAACAAAATAAATGGTGATTGAAGCTGGGTCTTCTATCCGGCGCTAACACTCGTGTATACATTTAAAGAATATCAGGCTTACTAGAACATATCATCATAAATTATTGGTTTGTAGCCATGGCAACCCTTTTTAAATGGATAAACAGAATAGTTGCTAAGTAACAGCATATACTGGCACCCATAAGACAGATGCACCACAATGACCCAGCCACAATCACTCAAAATAAAAGCACAAAATATACAAGACGAACAAATATATATAATAATAGCAAACAAATAGTTATGTATACCATGGATAATAGTAGAGAACATATGCGAGCTGAAAAATTAGGATTACACTAAGGTAACTAGGATTATAATGGTCGCAAAAAACGACCAAAACCGGATCATACATTGCACTCAAGTCTTACAAAAATGGAGTGAGTATAAACTCCTCATTCAGTCCACGGGGCACCATGGTTCTAAGTTTGTGAATCCACCTACGGTCCAGTTGGAGAAGCAAATTGTGTCTGTCCCCTCCTCTCCTAATCGGAGGTACGTGGTCAATGGGCATAAAGACAAAGTCATTAATGTTGTGTCCTAGCATTTTGAAGTGTCTGGCAACTGGCAGTGTACTTGCTTCAACACAAAAGTTAGCCTTTTTAATTGACGACCGATGCATAGCGATACGCTCTTTGAGCATTCTGATAGTCTTACCAATATAGAGCTTTTTGCACGGGCACATAATTATATATACAATATACCGCGTGTCACAACTCATCCTGTGCTTAAGATGAAACATCATCCCATCGATTGGGTGTGTGAACATCTTGCCAGTCTGCATGAATTTGCAGTTAACGCAGCCACCACATTTATATGCCCCACTGTGTAGATGCAGCCAGTTGTAGACTTGACTGCCCCGCGGGCTAATGTCCGAGCGACTAATCCGCTCTTTAAGGTTGGGACTTCTTCTATAACAAAAGAGGGGTGGTTTAGCACAGAATTCACTCAGGATCGGATCGGTTTGGACTATGTACCAGTGCTTAAGGATGGCTTTTCTTAAAACCCCTGATGTTATGGAGTAGGTGCTAGCAAAGGTCAATCTAGCGTCTCCATCAATCCTTGGAGTTGGCTTAAGCAGGTCATCTCTGTTCAGTCCCAGACACCTCTTAATTGCATCCTTGACTTCCCTTGGTTCGTAAACTCTCTCCAGGAATTTTTGACCCATACGTTCCAATGCCGAAGGTAGCTTAGTCCTATCAGAGGTAATCCTCACCACTCTGAATAATTGGGAATATGGCAAACCCCTTTTCAGAGGTTGTGGATGGAAACTTGTTGCAAGCAATAAGGTATTCTTGTCGGTAGGTTTCCTGAAGATTTCGGTACTAAAACCTCCCTGTCCAAACTTGACACACACATCAAGGAACTCAATTAGCTCAGTACTATGAGTACAAGTAAACCTAATTGATCCTGGCAAATCATTTAAACTCTCTACAAAAGCTTCGAGCGAAGCCACCCCACCAGTCCAAAGCAAAAAAAGGTTGTCTATGTATCTTGCATAGAAGTGTATAAAACGTGAATATTGGGAGTCTGACAAGATATAAGTACTTTCAAAAATATGCATGTAAAGGTTCGCATAAGAGGGGGCCATATTCGACCCCATGGCAGTCCCTTTTAGCTGCAAGTAAAATGCATTATTGAACATGAAGTAATTTTTATATAAAATAGACTCCTTCAATGATAGTAGAAATTCAACCGGTGGACCTGTGTACTTTGGACTGGCAGAAATGGCTTCACGTACAGCATTTAAACCCTTTTCATGTTCAATATTTGTGTACGGCCCAGATACAGAGCAGCGGTGGCGGATACCAGAGCCGCCGCTGCTGCTCCTTCACACACAGTGATCACTATCACTGTAGTTTTGGAGCCACAGTGGGAGGGTCTCCCGCTGGCGGCCCGGATAGATAGCAGCACTATGTGATCACTGTAGTTCCGGAGCTGCAGCGGGAGGGTCTCCCGCTGGTAGCCCGCATAGATAGCAGCAGCGGCGGCTACCAGAGCCGCCGCTACTGCTGTTCAGTTCACTGAAGGGGGTGGAGATGGCTGCCCGATCACTGCTGGCCACAGTGATCGGGTCACAGCAGCAGCACTGCTGCTTCTAATGGAGGGGGGCTGCCAGCGGTGCCCGATCACTGTGGCCAGCAGTGATCGGGACACACTGGAGAGGTGGCCGTGCTTGCAGAGGGACCAGAAGGTCCCTCTGATGTAGGCGGCTGTGGGAAGATTAGCTTCCCACAGCTGCCTAGTGGGCATTTCTGACTGGTCGTATCAGATACGACCATGTCAGTGAAAGCCCAGCCTGGTGCGGTCGTATCTGATACGACCGTGCCAGGCAAGTGGTTAATTGCCCAAGTGGGGAGTAAAATATGAATTAAATTACAGTAGGGAGAAGCACAAGAGGGTAGAGGGCCCTGCTCGAAAGAGTTTACATTCTTTAAGGGAGGGGCAGACAAACAGGAGTGACACAGAATGGGGTGGGCGGGGAGAAAGGAAAATGTAGCAGCAAGTTAGGATGAGAGCTGAAAGGCTTTAATGTAGTAGTGGGTCTTAAGAGCTCATTTGAATGATTGTAGAGAGGTGCAGAGTCTGATGTGGAGAGGGAGAGAGTTCCAAAGGTGGGGAGCAGCGTGGGCAAAATCTTGGAGGCGGGAGTGGGAGGAAGTAATCAATTGGCATGAAAGGCTGCGTGTATTAAGTGAACGAAGAGGGCGGACAGAAGAGTGAAGGGAGATGAGATCAGAGATGTAAAAGGTAGAGGAATGGGTGAGGACTTTGTAAGTTCTCACCTATTATTATTATTATTATTATTATTATCCTTTATTTATATAGCACCACAAGAGTTCTGCAGTGCCTTACAAAGCACATAAACAGATGATCAAAAAAGAAACAATGATTACAGTAAAAGACAATGTGGAACCATACATGGTTTATAAACATTATTGCATCAGCAGTAATAACACTCAAATAAACACCAGGGTGGCAGAAATCAAAGGTTAGGTGCTGTTGTAGGATGTATGCAGTAGATGATTGTATAAGTAAGGGAAGGAAAAACACATCAGGAATAGGGCCCTGCTCATGAGAGCTTACATCCTTAAGGGGAGGGGCAGACACGCAGGAGTGACACATAGACAGTGAACATAGGACAGAGGGTTAATATGAGAAATGGATGGCTTTGATGAAGAACTGGATTTTGAGATCCCGTTTTACGTTTTTGTAGAGAGTTGGAGAGTCTGATAGGGAGTGGGAGAGAATTCCAAAGATAGGGAGAAGCACAAAATATTGAAGGTAGGAGTGGGATCAAGTAATCAGTTGGCAGGAGGGGCGACATTCATTTGTGGAGGGAAGAGGGCAGGCTGGAGTGTGAAGGGAGATAAGGTCGTAGATGTAACTGGGAGAGGGATGGGTGAGGGCTTTGTAAGTGATTGTGAGAAGCTTGAATTGGGTTCTAAAGGGAAAAGGAAGCTAGTGTAAAGCTTGTAGGAGAAGGGAGGCAGATGTACATTTGGAGAGAAAGATGAGCCAGGCAGCAGCATTGACGACAGATTGGAGTGGAGACAGGTGGGAGTCAGGGAGGCCAGATAAGCAGAGTTTACAGTAGTCCAATCTGGAGATGACCAGTGAGTTGATGATGGTTTTAGTAGCATCCAGGGTGAGAAAGAGATGGAAATAGCAGGACTGTGAAAGGTACGAATGTGTGGTTTGAAGGAGAGGGAGGAGTAGAGGATAACTCCAAGGCAGCGCACTTGGGGACTATAGGAGATGGTTGTGCCATCAATAGATAATGACATTGTGGGAAGTGAGGTTATACGGGAGGGAGGGAATATGATCAGCTAATTATTGGATATGTTAAGTTTATGAAAGCGCTGGGACAGGAATAGATAGGATAGAGACAGTTGGAGATACAAGTGAGGAGAGAGGGGGAGAGGTCAAGAGAGGAAAGATAGAGCTGAGCATCATCAGCATAGAGCTGAAATTGAAGGTAAGAGCTGATGAGCTCACCTAAAGAGGACGTATAGAGGGACAATAGGTCCAAGAACAGAACCTTTGGGGATACTACTGTTAGTTGGGGGGGAGTGGAGTCTTGAGAGGAGACAGAGAAGTAATGGTCAGAGTGGTAGGAGGAAAGCCATGAGAGGGCAGTATCACATAGACCAAGGGAGTGAAGGATTTGCAGGAGGAGAGGATGGTCCACAGTATCAAATGTCTTGTTCTCCAGATACAGGAGAAAAATAAGTCAGAGTTGGTAAGATGAATGCTGCAGGGTACTGAGGGCCTGCTGGGTTGTGATGTCCTGACATACAGTATGGAGTAAATTTAAGAAGTGAAGTAGGTGGCAAAGCCAAGGGCTGAGAGTGAGGAGGGGAGACGAGGAGGGGTGGGCAGAAAAGGGAGTTGAAATTGGTGAAGAGACACGAACTGGGAGGAGATGAGGTTTTATAAAATATGACTGTTTAGAGAGGGAAAGGGCAACACTGCAGGATGAAAGCATACATTTAAAATGGAGGAAGTCTGCCTTAAAGCATGATTTCCTTCATTGTCGCTTTGCAGTTCTACCTAGCCTCAAACCCATACCAGCAAACACATACAGTATCTGTCACAGTGCTGATATTTTCGCCACCTACAAAGAGGTGCAACCATCCAGAAGTGGGGTGTAGATATGATCAAAATGGAATTGGTAAGGGTGGCTTCGAAAGAGGTTTAGGTGGTTTAAGGATGTGCTTTATTTAGTTTTAATTTTTTAGTTGGGAATGTTGGCCTAGATATAAGCAAAAAGAAGCTCATATTATTGGGGATTTAGCTCAGACATTTGGGGTGTGGACCAGTGGGGGCTGTAGCGCAGTCCAGAATTCAGATAGGGAAGCCACATCAACTGGCAATAAGTCGGCTATGTTTGGAAGGGCAGCTGGTATCAGTGGCAAATGCAGGATTTTGAAAGGGGGGTTTCCAATACTTGGTTACAAAACCAATGGCAAAAAGCACATACAGGCAGCACACCTCCTCCTCCTCCTAAATAATCCAAGCTTGTTAATTCATTACTGTGCAACCTTTTAGATGCCTTGACAAAATATGTAATAAATGGATTTGAAACGTGGCACAGAAATGGAAGCTTGGATTATTAAATACCCGAGGAGTGCTGCCTGTATCTGATTGTATGAAACCAAGCTATGCTTAGATCTTAAGATTTGGACCCCGCCCGTTGAATATATATATACAGTGGTCAAAGTGAAAATTTTGAAGTGGGGGTATAGATATATCAATAAGGACAGTGATCTGGGCCTAATGCCTAGGGTCACTTACCAAGAGCACAGGCTTTTTGCCTGCTTAACAAGCACCAAAGGCCTGAGGACTGACTGGGCCCACAGGCCTAGCGTCCAACAACCCCAGTGGTCTAGGGAAGAATAAATAAGTGAAAGTGGGCGAAGCCGCTTACCATGGCCCTGGGAGAGACTGCAGTGGGGAGATTCATTTAGGTCCTTTCCTTTCCTCCACTGCAACACTCTCCGGTCCTCGGCTTCTTGATTCTCAGTTTCTTGCCAGCAGCGCCTTCTCTTCCATGGCCAGCTCTTCCTACTTCATTTCTTATGGAAGTCCTCTTTCCTCCCTCTCTGCTCCTCTTGCAGCAGCACACTTTTACTTACTGCAGCACACACCTCTCCTCACACCTCCCCTCCCCACAGCACTCACTTCTCCTTACACCTCCCCTCCCCACAGCACTCACTTCTCCTTTCACCTCCCCTCCCCACAGCACTCACTTCTCCTCACACCTCCCCTTCCCACAGCACTCACTTCTCCTCACACGTCCCCTCCCCACAGCACTTACTTCTCCTCAGACCTCCCCTCCCCACAGCACTCACTTCTCCTCACACCTCCCCTCCCCACAGCACTCACCTCTCCTCACACCTCCCCTTCCCAAAGCACTAATTTCTCCTCACACCTCCCCTTCCCACAGCACTCACTTCTCCTCACACCTCCCCTCAACACAGCAGTCACTTCTCCTCATACCTCCCCTCCCCACAGCACTCACCTCTCCTCACACCTCTCCTCACACCTCCCCTCCCCACAGCACTCACTTCTCCTTACACCTCCCCTCCCCAAAGCACTCACTTCTCCTCACACCTCCCCTTCCCTCACACCTCCCCTTCCCACAGCACTCACTTCTCCTCACACAGCACTTACTTCTCCTCAGACATCCCCTTCATACAACACTCACTTCTCCTCACACCTCCCCTCCCCACAGCACTTACTTCTCCTCAGACCTCCCCTTCCCACAGCACTCATCTCTCCTCACACCTCCTCTCCCCACAGCACTCACCTCTCCTCACACCTCCCCTTCCCACAGCACTCATCTCTCCTCACACCTCCCCTCCCCACAGCACTCACCTCTCCTCACACCTCCCCTTCCCACAGCACTCATCTCTCCTCACACCTCCCCTCCCCACAGCACTCATCTCTCCTCACACCTCCTCACATGTCCACTTACCTCTCCTCACACCAATCACCTAACTGCAGCACTAACTTCTCCCCTCACCACTCACCTCACGCCACCTCTCCCCTCAGCACTCACCACTGCACTTCATTCCTCTTATCTATACACACAGTGCCTCATCATCTGTAAACACAGACTCTCATTATATGTACACACACAGCCCCTCACCTAAAGTACACACAGCCCCTCACCATCTGCATACACAGTACACACAGCCCCTCACCATATGTACACACAGCCCCTCACCATCTGCATACACAGTACACACAGCCCCTCACCAAATGTACACACAACCCCTTACCATCTGCATGCACAGTGCACACAGCTCTTACCATCTGATTTGCATACACAGCACCTTATATCTGATCTGCATACACACACAGCCTGTCATCATCTGCATACACAGTACCTGCAGGCGCAGCCCCTCACCATCTGATCTGCAAACAAACATCCCCTTCATTGGCATCTCTGCGCACAGCCCCTTCACGTAGCCCCACTCCTCAGAACTCGCTTCGCCGCAGCTGTGTTTGCTGCAGAGTGCACCCTTCCCTTTAGGATCCCCGGTGGTACTTTAGAATACTGTGCCGGTATGTGCGGATCAACAACCATTTATGAGCGGGAACATGGCTGCTCCTGATTGGCTGCTGGCTGCGCGGACTGACAGCCAATTAGGAACGCCCAGGTTGCCAGGTATTTGAATTATGGGTACTTGTGTACTTTACAGACTCATTGCTGAGAGAACCCAAGTGTCCTACACTCATTATTATTATTAATCATCGTAATGTCTAAATCCCCTTCGCGGAGAGGACCCTGACGTCATCAGCCAGTGTCCAGCGTCATTCCCAGTGTCCAATGTCATTCCCTACCATCCAAGTGCGCATAGAGGGGAAATATAACCTTGTGGTGAGCGTAACATGTGCAGCGAGCCCTCTAGGGGACAACTATCTTCTTTAGGTCGAGACATATTTCGGTACTTGTGTACGTAAAGTACACAAGTACCATTTAAAACATTCATTAGGTTCTCTCTGCAATGAGTGCGTAAAGTACACAAGTACTGAATTTTGAACTGCACTGGAGCCGCCACTGAGGGATGTTATGACAATTCAGTTGCCGAGTTCATTGTTTTTTATTTTACCTTAAACATATCTGTTTCATTGCACCTGCTTTGTTTCATAGAAAGGTCTAAAACTCTATCTATCTAATAGATTTTCTCAAAATCACCAATGACATTATCACGTATAATTCAGATTGAAATAAACATACAGTAGTAATACAAATTAAAACGAGAATAACTGAACAAATATTAATTAATATATTGTTATAATATAACTACAAAAAGTGTTTTGTTTTTAAAAGATTCAAATAAATAGAACAATAATGTCCAGATGAAAATATTAATAAACACAAGTCTGATTTGATACTAACTAATCCAGGATTATAAATTGCAATTTTGTACCTTTAAAAATTAAGCAATATCGACATCTTAATTAGAATCAGAATGTAACATGGTATTATGATGATGAATCCAATAATGTTCTCTGGTTGATAATAGGAGCTCCTCTCCTAGGGCCCAATTTGGTATGCTCTGCCACTTTAAAACTAAGATTTGTTGTAGCTTTATTGCATCTAATGTCTAGACACACTATAATTATTAAACTCATTTTTAATATTGTACATGTACTTGCATAGAAATTTTTAACTACCACTTCAATTTGCAAAATATGAAATATTACAACACATTAATCCTTTCTCCAATGAGGGTTTTCCCGCCCCTGTGCTGAGCCTATTTTGAAAACGGTCACAATCCAACAACAATAGTGGTCATTTTCTTTATTCAGTGTCAACACATATTGTACATTGTTTTCTTCAGAAGATTTTGAAATTTCAGAAAAAATCTTTAGTATGCTCACCAGTTCATATGTGTGAGGTAAACATGACGTATATACTACTGATACAGACCTGCATGCATTTTGACATACATACACCTCAGCATATCGGTATTACTGTAATATGTTGATTATTTTTGCGTGTTTTCTTGCTAATGCCCTAACGGCTTATTTCTCATTATACCCCTTACCGACACATATCTTAATACAATTATACATAATAATGAAATAATGACAGACAACAGTGTTCAAATTAAAAAAGTCAAATGTATATTGACCGATATTGGGAGGAGGAAGGGATAAGGAAATATGATGGTGTAAAAAACAACAACGACTCCAACTCATTTCCACACCAAACCATTCACTGGTGTACAATTCTCTATTAACTTTAAACATTAGACCTGTCCAGTAAGATGGTGTCACCATACCCAGCAGGGCAGTCAATTAAAAACTTTATGAGGAAAGCGCGACTACAACAAAAACACTTTATAATAGCAAATGCCGTACTTTACCGCCACCAAGGCCAAAAAGCACACAGCGCTCAAACAAATCTCACTAACTAGGGACAGCACTGTAACCAGATGTCTGCTTATATAAGCATGCAAAGCATGCCCCAAACCAAACTAAATACATAAACAGCCACAAACACCAAAAAGAAACTTAAAGGACCCTGAATATACACAAATGAGGGGTCATTCACAAAAGCCTCAAGATTTAATGACCATTAGGCTTAAAGAAACAGCTTTCTGTTATTTTTTTTTTTGCCATTATGCCAGGTCGCCAAGAAGGGAGAGTGGGTACTAATTACCCATGCTCGAGCTTGTTGGAGGGGCCTGGGGTTGGCCCAGGTTCGCCTACCCCCTCCTTTCCTGTGAGTGGCAGTCTTCTTTGTCTGCATGATGTGGATGTTTCTATGCAATGAGGTACATGTTTTTTTTATAGGGCAATTGTGAAAGCGTAGCTTAGCTACTCAGATTTGACACTGAATAAACTCTTTTATATGACAGTGAGTTAACTTTGGACATGGTCAAGTTATCCTGCTCAACTGCAATATCTGCATATGCATAGTAGTGACCTGTATTAAACAAGCATTAAAAAAAGGTCAATTATTAATGTGAGTTGATTGAGGCCATTTTGCAATAAAGGTTCCCTGATGTTTAATCACTGGCTGGGATTCTGTGTGCAGTTTACACACTGTGATGCTTTTTGCCATCAATCAGCTGTAGTGTGTCCAACAATATACAGAAAGGTTATGCACATATACTGAAAAGAAATAAAAAAAATAAATATTTAATATTGTAGTGAATATATATGTGAATGTGAATGTTATTATTAGCTTATTATGTGCTGCAGTTGAATTTTTAATTCAGATGCACAGAAGAAACACAATTCAGCAACTGTAAACTCTTATTCCAGATCCACTTATTTTAATTACCTTTTTCTTTTTTCAAATTTAAATCGACTATATTTCATCAAGATTTAAGGAACTTGAGCTATTGAGTTAGACCACAGGAGTAAAGAGTGAAGACCACTGCAATAATTCACGACAAAGTAATTTAAATAAGAGATTTTAATAATAAGATGAGGTCATGTCAGGTGCAGGTTGTTAATATTCATTTTGGTCTGTCTGTTATTACCCAGCTTTGTTTTATTACTGTTTTATTACTTTTTGTTCCCAATTGTAAAGCGCTACAGAATATGCTGGTGCTATATAAGTAAATGTTAAGAAATAAATAATAAATAAGTTAGTGCAGAGGTTCCCAAACTCCTCCATTACAGCCCACATTTTAAGGCCATCCATGCTTGAGCACAGGTGAATTAATTAGTACCGCAGTCAATTTTAGCTAACCATCTGGACTCAAGCATAGATATCCTTAAAACCAACCGGGATTGTAATGAGTTTGGGAACCTCTGTGCTATTAAAAAAAATTATCTCATGATAAGGTGTCAAAACTCATGACAGGGCCTAAACTAGTATTTGTGTCACCCGGGACAAGGCCATAATTTGGCGCCTCCAAAAAAATACAACATAGAGGACGAAAAGGGTGTGTGGTTTTGTAACACAGTAATGCCCCTTATAACACATTATGCCACACATTAATGACCCTTATACCAATGCACAAAAACAAAAGACATAGGGAAGGCCACCAAGCGCTGACAAATGTACTATTTCTTTTTTTGCAAGAGAAGAAATGGGGAGAAAATGAATAACCAGTAAAACAGGAAATATGTATGTATAAATCCACTGTTCAAGAGGAAATGAGATCTTTATGTTCGAGGTATTTCTCACCTTCGGTGAAACACGTGCACATAAAGATATCTTTCAAAAATTTCCACTCGTTTCCTAGGTGAACCTTTATCCCAAGCTATGGGGTTTCTTGATTAACTTCAGGGTAAGGGAATATCTCCAAAAAACAATTACAGACAAGAACGGCCTCTCATTGTGTAAAACAGTTTGGAAAAGGTATTACTAAAAACAGAATATCATATATAGACAAGAATACATAAGAAAACTTTCCCTTAGGAAATGTCCGCGTACCAGAAAGGGCCTAAAGAGAAGGCACTATAAGTAGCTTGAGGGAATAGTTGTTATGCCCGGGTAAATCACCTTCAGCTGTCAGAAAGTGGTAGTTCCCCTCAGGTCCAAGGTGGCAGCGTTCCTCTCCACACCAACGCGTTTCCTAACAGTCTTCCTTTGTCAAGGTGTATGTGGATGGATTAAAGGAAGATTTTAAATACCCCAGCCAAGCGGTCATGTGATCTGATGGACTAGTCACATGATCTATTGAATCCTTGTTTTAAGACTGTGCAAAATAAAATACATCTTGATAAATCCAAAAGAGCTCTGTGTATAAAGCTCCAATTTTCTAGCAATAAATACATATGAATGTCCTAATACAGCTGAACTACATATAGAATAGAAAAAAATCCATGTTCGTGTAAAACGGAAAATCTGTGTAGTCCATATTCCAGGATTGCCTTATAAATAAATGTACGTCCTTAGTAGGAAAATTAATTTTCCGGATATTTACAATGATCCTCCGCAAATTCGCACCAGCCAGAGCGTCGTTTCCGGTTCTTGAACCGCAAACCGGAAGATGTTCTCATTCATTCCCAGCACGCGGCATTGACATCATATTGCGTAACTATAAAGTATGTCCGACGGTTCGAGACATGTGTAGCGGAAGTGGTCATCAAAAGATGCAGAGGCAGCTTTATGAGATTCGTAGTTCAGAATGATCTTATTAAGCAATGTCCCTTACAACACATTATGCAACACAGTAATGCCCCTTACAACACATTCTGCTACAGTAATGCCCCATTACAACACATTATGACACGGTAATGCCCCTTATACATTAAGCCACAGTAATGCCCCTTATTCATTAAGCCACAGTAATACCTTTTATACATTTATGCCACAGTAATGCCCCTTAGACATTATGCCACAGTAAGGCCCCTTTTACATTATGCCACAGTAAGGCCCCCTTTACATTATGCCACAGTAAGTCTCCTTTAACATTATGCCACAGTAAGGCCTCTTTTACATTAAGCCACAGTATGGCCCCATCTCCCTTCTCTTACCTGCCAGGGCTGTGCGGTGGGTGAGCTCAGGGTGGCGCGGGACGGGGCTGCCACACGCTGTCAGTACTGCCATCATTGTAATGTGGCGCCACTCACAAACCAATTGGAGCTCATGGACCGGCAGCCTCTGCTGATTGGCTGCCGGTCTGCGAGCACTGATTGGCTTGCGACTGGCACCACATTAGACTGATGGTGTCTCTGTATCTCTCAAGGCAGGGATGCAGCTCTATACCCACAAGAGCAACAACCTAGCCTCCCAGTAACCTCTCCCCAGCACCCCCTCAAGTCCGGCACCCAGGTAACATGCCCACTTAGCATCCTCATAGTTGCGGCCCTGCTCTTGACAAGGCACAGGGCCGTAAGTAGGGTGGTGCGGCTGGTGCCACCACACAGAGCTCAGCATGCTCTGGGGCAGCCCTGGCCACCACCATGATCTCTATTTGCCGGGCGCCTGCTGCATTGTTAATTAGCATCAGTGCGCCCATCTGTTCTCACTGCTGTGAGCCTGTGAGCTCCGCCTCCCCCGGCTCCAGCACTGCACACTGGCTGTAGGGCTAGACATCATGATGTCTCTCCAGTGACCCAGTGAGAGGATTGATTAGGAGCTGTTGGGCACCGGAAGGCGGCGGTGGTTTATAAAATGTGGATGTGGCTTAAATAAGCAATGACATATAAGAAAAAAGTATTATGTCAACACAGGCAACATTCTTGTAATCGATAAACAAGGGAAGGTTTGGGAATTTAGAGTATCCCTGGAAAATATTCTGAAAGCACCTGTATAAACCTCCCCCTTATGGGACATATGCCCCAAATATTTTTCGGGGGGGTACCTGCAAATATTAAGTACATCTGGATGTATGTATGGGGGACCACAACAGATAGAAGAAATATATGCTGAGACCCCCTGTTTTCGAATGCAAAAACAGACTCCATAGTTTACTATGGAGGCAGCCTAATTGCTGAATTCACCTATCTTCAGAATGCAATGCATTCCAGAGACTGAACCCAGTGGCGTCATAGGGAGGGTGTAGGCCGCACCTGGGTGTCAACTGCCTTGGGGTGACAGGAGCCTAGCTGTGCAGCACTCAGCTCCTGACACAGTGAGGGAGCCGGCACTGCAAATGGACTCGGGGGGCAGTCCACATCTCTGGGACCCCCCAGAGAGACTAAAATGGGGTGTTCGGGTCACGTGGTCATGCCTCCTACTCACGAGGCCACTCCCCTTACAGCACGACCATGCTCCCTTTTATTACCAGCCGCACGCACTACTCTACAGACCGCAATGGGTGTCACCCAGTTGAGGGATGCCACTGGCTGGCCCTAGTAGCTGTTACCTCTCATGAATGACATGCTACATC
The DNA here is from genome assembly GCA_031769625.1 of Taudactylus pleione. Classification (NCBI taxonomy): domain Eukaryota; kingdom Metazoa; phylum Chordata; class Amphibia; order Anura; family Myobatrachidae; genus Taudactylus; species Taudactylus pleione. The sequence continues at coordinate 3,832,663 of JAUIMM010000104.1, read as the reverse complement.
ATACCAGGCATTATTCGATCACTAGCCTCAGAGTACCACTCTAAAGATCAGCAACTTGGCAAAGTTTAATCCTTCTCCTCCAAGTCACACACCCTACCTTACAAGTATCTGGTAGTTCTCAGATTCACCTCCCATGTGATGTGCCTGGTGCCCCAAAAAGTAGTCAGTTCCTGGTTCACTTCCCTTCAACACAGGTCTGCTTCTTGCATAATTAATATAAGAATGGGAGGGGCTGTATATTAGGAAGAAGATAAAAAGAGTGAAATACTGTACTGGCCTTGACATGGCTCAGTGTACGTCTGTGGCTGGAAGGCAGGAAGAGTATCCTTCCTGGCCAGGGGCATAACTAGAACTTTGTGGGCCCCATAGCACATAGAGAGGTATCTGTCCCCAAAGCACTCTAACAGAGTGAGAATGCCTAGTGCCAGGGGTGTATTGGGATGAAAAACCAGCCTGGGAAATTTCTGAAAGCAGCCCTAACAGTGGCAGGTCTGCTGAGGGATGGGGTCTGTGAAGTAGGATAGGATAGTCTCTCCTCATAGGCACTGGGGGAACCGTGGCAAGCCTCTGAGGGGAGTAGGGCCGGCAACAGATATCTTGGGGGACGATACACTCTTTGGGGCCCCCCCATCCCTCCACACTAGGTACAGGCCAGTTGGTTCAAAAGTCTTTTCTTACCTATTTGGTGTTTTTTCTGTAAAGGGGAACCTCTGAGGAATTTGAGCCTCAGTAGACAGACAGCGTCTTCAGCTGATATTTACTATTCGGAATCGGAATGTAATACCGGTGGCCTCAAGGCCGGCAGTTCGAATCCCTGCAGCATCAGGCCGAAAGAGGAAGAGATCCCGGCAGCAGGAGCCCGACAGCGCTGGAAATCCAAATCGTCCCCAGGTAAGTACTAACTTACCTAATCTACCCCCCTAACCCTCCCTTAGGGGTGCCTAACCCTAACCTCCCCCCAAGTGCCTAACCCTAATCCCCCCTCTAAGTGCCTAAACCTAACCCCCCACTTCACCGCTGCCTAAGTCTCCGGCAGGGTGCCTAACCCTAACCTCCCCCCGGGAGTGCCTTACCCTAGCCCTCCCTCCCCCTAGTCTAACCCTAACCTCCCGGGGGGGGTGCCTAACCCTAAGTCCCCCTGGGGAGCCCTAAACCTAACCCTCCACCCGCAGCTGTCCGCTTGCGGCGCACGGCATCCCTTCGATTGGTATGCCGGGGGTCATTCTCCCGGCATCAGTAAAATGAGCGGCATCTACATCTAGATGCCGGTCATTTCACCCTCGACAGGATATGACAGTCAGCCGGCTTCCCGATTGCATCCCACTATTCTTGCAGGAGATTGCATTGTCTGGAAGATGCCAGTTTATGTAGAAATATACATACTGTGGTAACAGAAGTTTTTGTGCAGGGCAAAATTTGAATTTCCCTGATCAAGCAATTTTATATTTTTAAACTATATGCTAATTTAGTACCATTTGTTTTGTCCCAGTAATATGGTTCTTTGTTGGTGTTGTTTTGTATTGATGTCTTAATGAATATTACTGTCCCCCGGCCTCACCCCTCCCCCTGTACATCTTCATCACTATTCCCCACAGTACCTCCCGAGCACTATACCCCTAGTGCCTCTCCAGCATTATCCTCCTTCCACATGCTTCTCCAGCCAAATGCTCCCTGTGTCTCTGGCTATATTCCACTTATGTCTCTCCAGCCCCACTGTGTCTCTCCAAGTCCAGACCCACTGTCTCCCCAGGTTGAGGGCCTGTGTTTCTCTCCAAGCCCCACCTGCATCTCTCCATTTGTACCCCTGCATTTCTCCAGGACCCCTTGCATCTCTTCATCTCAAGGCTCTCTTGTGTCTCTCAAGGATTCCCTGTGTCTCTCCAACTCCAGCCCCACCTGTGTCTCTCCAGGCCTCCCTGCATCTCTCCATCTCCAGACTTCCTTGTGTCTCTCCAGGCCTGTTTGTGTCTTTCTACCTCCAGGCCCCCTGCTTCTTTCCAGGCCCCCTGTGTCTCTCTATCTCCAGGCCTTCTTGCATATCTCCTTCTCCAGTCCCCCTCTTGTTTCTCCAGACCCCCTGTGTCTCTCTAGGCCCCTCTGCGTCTCTCCATGCCACCCTGCATCTCTCCATCTCCAGGCCTTACTGCACCTTTCCATCTCCATGCCTCCTTTTGTCTCTGCAGGCTATTCTGTGTCTCTATCATCTATAGGCCTCCATGAATCTCTCCAGGCCCCCTGCTTCTCTCCAAGCCTCTCTGTGTCTTTTCATCTCCAGGCCCCCTTCTATATCTTCATCTCTAGGCCCCCTTGTGTCTCTCCACCCCCAGACCCCCTTGTGTCTCTCCAGGCCCCCTATGTCTCTTCATCTACCGGCCCCCCTGTTGCTCTCCATCTCCAGGCCCCCCTGCATCTCCCCAGGACCCCTGTTCCTCCCCATGTCCCCTTCATCTCTTCATCTCCATGCCTCCCATGTCTCTTCATCTCCAGGCCCCCCATACATATCTCCATCTGTAGGTCATCCTGTGTCTCTTTAGGCCCCCTGTGTCTCTATTCAGGTCTCTCTGCATATTTTCAGGTCCTCCTATGTCTCTACATCTCCAGGCCCCCTTGCATCTCTCCACCCCAGGCCCCCTTGTGTCTCTCCATCTCAAAGCCCCCCTACATCTCTCCAGACCCCCTTTTTCTCTTCATATCCATGCTCCCCTGTGTGTCTTATTCTCCAAGCTCTGCTGTGTCACTTCAGGATTCCTGTTCCTCTCCAGGCCCCTGCTGCATCATCCAGGTACCCCGAATCTCTTAATCTCTAGGTTCCCTTGCGTCTTTCCAGGCCCCATTTGTGTCTCTCCAGGCCCCCCTGTGTCTCTTCATATCCAAGTCCCATTGTGTTTCTAAAAACCCCCTGTGTCTCTCCATCTTCAGATCCCCCTGCATCTCTCCAGGCCCTCTGTATCCCTCCAGGCCCCGCTTCATCTCCAGGCCTCCCTGTGGTTCTTCATCTTCAGACCCCCTTGTACAGATGCTTCCATATAAATCTATACTCCTACAAGTCGCTCTACGCATAACGTGGGAGCTCCATGTGACTCAGTAGGATTGAGCAACTTTTAGTACAACTTTTTATCTTCAAATAGGATGCACAAGAAGCTTCTGCTGGTTAAAATAATATGCAGCATGCCTATATTCTGTGTGCAACTGCGGGTGTATCTGCATGCATAATGCTACGTTACATTGTTACAGCCGCTGATTCGGTAACTTAGCATTTTACATGCAGAAAACAGACATGCTGCATATCAATTTAATCAGCAGAAGCTGCTTTTTGCATTGCTACGTACAGTATTTGCATTGCTGTGTGAATAAGACGCATTTGCTGGTAAAAAGTTGCATGAAAAGACGCTTGATGCTACTAAATCACACCATGGCATGACTAGAAGGGCTGTTTAATGCACAAGGAGGATAGATGTAGGATACATCTGTATCTCTTCATCTCCAGCCCTCCTCCCCTCAGTCTCTCCATCTCCAGTCCCCCCTGTATCTCTCCAACTCCCCCTGTGCCTCTCTAGGCCCCCCTGTTTCTCTCCAGGCCCCCCTATGTATTTCCAGTGCCCCCTGTCTTTAGCTTTAGTGCCACCTGTGTCTCCCCTCACCTGTGTCTCTAGCCCACACTTACCATCTCTCTGTCTTCTGTTATGGGCTATCTGCTCCTCTTCTTCATGGCTCCTCTGCTCAGCGGTGCAGGGTGATATTATGACACTGCACATGACCCACCACAAAGGCCCATGGGAGGAGCTGCTGCAGCTGGGCATGTGCAGCAGTTCTCCTATGGTCATTATATTAAAATACAGAATACGTATTTGCATGCCGCCCAATCAAAGCTGAGCTCTGATCGCAGTAGCCACAGTCCAGCTTGGCAGGCAGTGTGAGACAGCCTTGCAGAGGGCAGCATGGGACCTGCTCAGCAGGAACTTTCTTGCTTTCCTGATTGCCACATCTGCCCCTGCCTTGTGCCCCAAGGAGAAAAGCTCAACTCTGCCTCCCCTTTCCAAGTAGATAATAGTCACCCTTAGCTTGAATACAGACATCAACATTGTAAGACTAGGGCAAAACCCATTACATTACGGTGCCAGTGCTTGCTAAACCTATTTTGTGGTTCTGAGTTGTTTTCACTTTTAAGTGGTAAGTATCACTGCTTGGACTACACTACCTCACCCACCACAGAGCAGTGCGCCATATAATGCGCATATTCCACTTGTCCTCTCTCTAGCTGTGTCCCTGCCTAGAGCTGTCCAGGAGATGTACTTACTTCTAGTCTAACTGCTCAGTTTTACTATATATTATGAATGAAAATTGGTTTATAATGCTGTCCATGTAAAAGTAGTCTTTTAAGCACATGCATGCAATTTCTACATTGATCCTTAGTAAGTTATCAGTGCATGCTTATGTGTTTAGAAGACTGCTTTTACTTGGAGCATAGGAAAAAACATTTTCATTCATAATAGATAGGAAAACTGCCAAACTTCCTGCCTTAGTCCCCAGCCAGTGGTGGGTGTGGGATTTGTGGGTATCACACACTGCCTCAATGCATTTAGTTTATCTGTTACAGTACCTCAGGGCCCAGGCTAGCCTGAAACAATGATTTCTGGCTCTACTCTAGGCTGTCACTACAGTGCTTTCTGACCACAGCATGGCTCAACTTTTCATCATCTTGTCGGCTTCAGTTTAGTTCAGACAGAGGGCCTAATTCAGACCCGCTCGCGAGCGCTCAGCGCTCGCAAGCGGGTCGATGTTGGCCAAGTGCGCATGCACGCAACGGAGGCGGCTCCATTGTGCGCATGCGCAAGACCCGAATAACAACGGCCAAGCCGTCACTATGGGTCTCGCACCAAAGGGGGTGTGGTGTCAATGGTGAGTGACAGCACACCCCCTTTGGTGGGCATGCCGGGGGCATGGCTGCCCAGACAGAGGCGTACCCATGGGAACGCCTACAGTCTGGGGCCGGCCCCACTGACATTACAAGTGATGTCAGTGGGAGTGCTTTTGGCTCTGATAGAGCCAAAAGCACTCCAGGGCTTGCGGCAATGAGACCCTACCGCAATCTTTTTGGCCACTCGCTATAGCTGTGGGTGGTCACCCACAGCTATATGAGTGGCCAGGAGGCCGCTCCAAAAACTAAGATGGACGGCCCTGATTCAGAGCGAGCGGTCTGTCAGAGCGTCCGGCTCTGAATCAGGGCCAGTGTCCACTCCAGGCACTTTTCTAATTTGTACTGTACGGCACTGCAACCTGCTTTGGATCTCCGTGATGTTCCTCCTAGGGATGACTATCGACTAACACATCAATGGTTTACTACCTATAAAAAGTGGAACCAATGTTATTTTTTTATTCTTCTCCTGACATGGAGATTAGCCCCACCCCCTTGTGGACTGCTAAGCCCTGTCCCATTTTTGATTGGCCCGGGGCCCGCTATACACCCTGCATTGGTAGTACAAACCATCTGTACCAAAGATGGTTATCACTGATGATGCCATCAATGGTGACCATCGATGGAAAGCCACTAATGGCCATCCCTAGCTCTTCTTCTTCACTGACACTGAGAGGAGTCGGATATCTGCCCAATTTTGCAGTGCAGGTAGCAGTGCTGCCACTCTGCAGCGTGCCTGGGTGCAGGATTGGAGGCGGGCCCTGGCGGCACTCCGGCGCCAGCTCCATGGCAACGCCCCCTGCCTTGGTACTGTTGTTACATGCATGCTGGGAGTGCCAGTGCCCCTACAGTTGTTGAAGTGTACTGGTCCAGGGGGGCAGATGGCACCTCTGCTATTAGTCAATGTTATAGAAAGACAGTAGTCGTACAAGGCAAATGCAATATGTGTTACTTTCACTTTGGCAAAACTACTAAAATAAGACTTTGGGGCAGAGTTGGACCCTTTGCGAAACATATCTTCATGTTTTCACTCTGTGCAAGCTCAAGAACCAAGTCTATGCAAGTATGGGCAAGGCGGAATAGTACATAATTCTGTCACATTCCCACCTGCTACCAATAATTGGGTGTTCTCACATGGGTAATGGAATTGCCTGCTACACAGAATTGTCCAGAACTGTGCACTGATAATGACGACGGGTATTAATCCAAGCATATGAATAGAGATGACCCACTCACAGAGAAGATTATATTTCATGGACAGGCAAATATACAACTCTCCATTAGCCCCTTTATATTTAACTTTCTAATGTAAATGTGTGTATGTGTGTGCGAACTCGTGTGTGTGTCTGTGCAGGTGTGTGTATGTCATAGTATATTTTTTTATGATATTTAATTATCAGTGAATGAGTCGGTGGCCTTTTGGCTGCATGCACTGATCTACTGATGTATCCAGTCCCGATAGAAGACAATAAAATGGAACAGTTTACATACTACACAATTTGTTTTCTGCTTGAGATGCAGAACGTCTCTCCTCTATCTGTGACTCCTAATTAAAATGAAACGGATCAGCCCCAGTGGCAGTCTATGGTTTCTTAACGAGGTTACAACTTGGCACTCTCTGACTTTCTCCAGCAGATGTTGACAAGCTCCTGCTCTTTCTTTTGCAGCCTGTCTGCCCTGATAATTTATATTTGAAATGTTTATTTTTACCCTCCCGCCCCTCGCTCTTTCCCTTCCATCTCTAGACAATCTGTGGCAATATTATTTCATTTTCACACATGGCGGAGTATCATTCTTCTAGCTCCCAGGGACAGCTGGCTGATCCACTCTGATAGATCCCCTTCAGATTAAACCAAGGTTTGAAGACTCCTTTTCAGCATAGGTTGGTCAATAGGGGATGATAGGGCTATAATAACATATGTATCAGTGTATTCAGCTGAAAGACTGTGTCAGCTGCTGTAGTTTAATAAAGTGATGTGAAAAATGAAAGCGATCGAATTTAAAGTATACAGTAGGGACTCATATATTTATTAGACAAAGATACAACATGTATGCAATGTACTGTACATAGAAACTGTGACTTTTACAAAGCTGTAATACAATTGATCGCTAAGGACAAGAATTAGAGTTGAACATTGTTACATTTGTCTGAAGTAAAAGTATACATTTCTGTATTGTGCAAATGTACCAAGATGTGCTTGTATTATGATGATTGGGGCCTATCTTAGACTTGCAGCCAAAATTGTGCTTGGTGAAGTGTGTCAGAGATGTTTATATTCATACTGGGAAACTGAAAATACACACTTAGGGGTATATTTAAAAGTGTGGGTTTTTAGAAGTGGAGTTGTTGCCCATAGCAACCAATCAGATTCTACTTATCATTTATATAGCGCCTTCTAGAAGATAAGATCTAGAATCCGATTGGTTGCTATGGGCAACAACTCCACTTCTAAATACCCGGACTTTAGAAAATATATGCCATACTATAAGTTACATATCTGTTTGGCACACACAACTCATGCTTGTCAACTTTTAATCTTCTGTTTCTGGGAGACTTCACAGTAATCACTGTTGGGGGAGGCACAACACTCAGCATTACGCAGAGCGCGGGACAATGGTTACGCAATTTGCAGAGAGCATCTATAGATTGCAAGCTTGCGAGCAGGGCCCTCTTACCCTTATGTATGTCTTTTATGTATGTATGTATGTCTTTTACAACCCAGTATAATGTTAATGTTGATTCAAATTGCTGCACTATATAAGAAACTGTTAATAAATAAATAAACAATAATCTCGCCAAGACCCTTCCCATTACACAAGGATGGACCTTCTACCCTGACTACCATCTCTCACTGTACTGACTAGTTTCACATATTCAGACAAATGGCCATTGGCAAATAATATGTCTGGCGGAGAAGCATTCAGCATGTGAAATAATTATATATTTCACCTTATTTGTGTATAATATAACTATATAATTAGTATACCGTGGCAAAGATTACATTCTTTATTTAGTAACAAAACCGGAAAATCAGAATATTATTCAGGCATATTAGTCCCAGTGGAATTTATATAATAATTATCCAACCACAATCATACAACCCTGGGCCAATTTAAGCAGAACCCAATTAAACTACCAATACTCTATATTTGGAATAAGATGTAGGAGGATCACAGGTTATGTCATCCCAGTCAATGAGGTTTGCCAGGAGACTACTGACAAACAAACAGGAGCACAGAATCACACGATAAGCCAAAATACAAGACAAGCACAATGTAAAGCGTAGTAGACACAAGACCAAGGTCAGAAAGCAGGAAGGAAATTCTAATGCACTTTTACTCAGCAAAGTCCATCACCACTGTGTTCTGACTCCAGAAGTGTCCAGGCAGAGCTCCAGCAAGACAGGCTTCTGGGAAAGGGATCATATATATTAATTCAAACACGGAATGCACGTGAAGGCAAGGAGGTAATTTGGCTCCACAAAAGTCTTAGGGTCTCATTTACAGTTGGATATGAATGCAATGCCAAGCTGCATGTATGTTGCAATACGCCATCCTGCAAGCAAAGTAAATAGCACCATTTTTGGGAGGCACTTTAGACATAAATTCCGTCCAACTCTACAAAGGCCCTTAAGAGTAGATCCTTAGCAGAGAACTCAGCAGTAGAGTGGCTGAACTATAAAATCACTTCTACGCAGAGGGCCTTATTCAGAGATGGACAGTATAGCATTGCCGCAGCATCTTTGTACGCAGTGGCTGTGCTATAATATGCAAAAGCTCTTTTTCAGGAGGCATCTTAAATAAAAAGACGTCCACTGCCAGCTTCTCTGGTCCGGATCAACTGTGTGACCATCGGACATCTGAGTAACTCTCAGGTTACTAAAGATGCTCAGGTAAATCTGCCGATGCCGGTGAAGCTGCATCCAAGGACGCTGCCAATGGCTTTAGCACACTACCAGATACTGGGGCCAACGTTCCGCCACACCAGCTCCATGTCACCGCCCTCAAATGCCAGCAGCATGTCATTCACTCTGCATTGTTTGGGGTAATGCCCAGATCTGGGGATGCGTAGATCTAAAAACATTGGAGATGTGGATAAACATCGGGTTACAAACATTTCTGAATTAGGCCCAGAAAGATCACAGCTTAAATGCTCCTGTAGTATTTGCAGCAGTATTTTCCCACAGATATAAATTAACTACTGTACTGTCTGTGCTTTGTAATACTTGCATGTAATTCTTTGCATCAGAACCAATCTTCTTAAAATTAAAAAAATGACATTTAAAGTAAAGGCTTTGACATTTTCTTACCCTGTTGAATAATATAATAGCGAAATGGGAATCAAGCACCCTATCCTTTTTGGAAAAAAATGAAACTTTTTAATATGGTCTTAGGTGTGTTGGGAATATCTGCAGAGGAGCCGAGAGAGGGGGGGGGCGGGTACTAATTACCGGGGCCCGGGCTTGCTGACCTCTCTGCAGTGCATTGCACAAATCCAGCCTGGCACAAACCCAGGGGGTGACCATAATCGGTGTAATCGCTCCCTCCGTCTCTCTTACCTGACGCTGGGCCTGTGGGGGGGTGCGAACACACACTGATCATGCCCCCCCCACCCTGGGTTTGTGCCGGGCTGGATTTGTGCGAGGTGCTGCAGAAAGGTTTTTGTTTTTTCCTAAGGGGACTTGCGCACGCCTCCCGCGGTCAAGGAATACCCCCTTCCTGGGCCAGCTCTGTACAGCCCTGAATAGCTGCCCAGCATCTGTACTAGAGAAGAGCAGGTTCGGATCTCTGAGATCCAAACCCACCCGAACTAAGGGGTTACGAGTCAGATCCGAGTTGGCTCGGGTTTTCCCGCCTGACTTGGATCTGAAAACGAAGCAAAACATCATCATCCCGCTGTCGGATTCTCTCGGGTTTTGTATTCTATGAAGATCCCAGGATTGCTGCCATTTTTCATTCTGACTGTGGAGAGTGAAGAGGGAGGGATCTGGGAGCTGTGCTGTGCATAGGGCTGGCTACAGTGTTGCTTAATTTCCATAGGGGCTGGCTGGCTGTTGTCCATATAGGGGCTGGCTGGCTGTTGTCCATAGAGGCTCTGTCCATAAGGGGTGCTCTTCAACCACCCCCAGTGTGAAAAAAAAACACTTTTTTTCTGTGCGTGTTAGCCACACCAGTCATCAACGTAGGTGCGCAGGGGTGCTGCGCATTTTTTTTAAATGAACTATGGGCGCTAGGCGCCACATTTAATTGTATTATCGGCGCGAGGTGCCTTCTTTTAAATATGTTACCGGCACCAGGCGCCGAGTGTTTAATGTTTTATGCTGCCGCGGCAACGTGTTAACCCCCTGGCATACTGCACCGGGGGTGGGGGCTACATGTTGGAGCCGCAGCCCTGGATCATCTCCAGCAGCTGCGGCAGAGCGTCAGGATGGCCCAATACTGGGGACCGGGAGCCTGGATCCCGGTGCCCCAGCTCCACAGGGACACCGCTGGTCCCTCCGTGCCAGCTGCTTACTGCGGCCAGGCAGCGGAGGGCAGGGCTGGATGTCGACTGCTGGGGGCTGGGTGCGCAGATCCCGCTGCCCCAGCTACCCAGCTAGGTGGTAGGCACTGGGGGGGCTGTGTGTTGTGCTACAGCCCCCGGGCCACCTCCGGAGTCGGCAGGGCTGTGTGCTGGCTGCTGGGGACCGGGAGCAGTGCACCCGGTGCCCCAGGGCGGTTGGAAGCTGCTGCAGCTGGGACAAATGTCCCGGACTGCAGGGGTAAGCGCCACATGCAGGGGGACCGGGCTAGCCAGCTCCCTGCATGGGGCTGGTTAACCACCAGTGCGCGGCACTGGGGGCACTGTGCGCCGGGGGCTTGGAACCTAGCTCCCAGTGACCCAGCAGCGTGGCTGAGTGGCTGCACGCTGGGGGACAGGGAGGTCGAGCTCCCCGGACACCCAGCGCTGTGAGCAGACCACAGAGGGAGCCACAGCAGTGGGCTGCTGAATAAAAGTACAGCTGCTGCGGCCAGGGCATGGTTCCAGGCTGCAGAGCTAAAAGCCCTATGTTGGGGACTGGGAGCCTGGCTCCCAGTGTCCCAGCATGGAAGGGCTGAGTAAAGTAAAGCCCCAAGCACACACATACACATTGTTAAATAACATGTATCTAAAATGTATGTGCAGCACTGAGCCCAGACAGCAGGTCATGGGCTGCAGTGCTGCAAGTGTTTAAAAGTGTTTAAATGTATAATTTAAGTAAAGTGCACTTACCTGTGGTCTGTGGAGGTCCAGGGGGATCCGGAGCTCTCTGTGGGCTGCTGGGTCCCCCAGCCTCTTCCCTAGGGGAATAAAATGACCTCCTATGCAGCCTCATGCCTGGAAGTTTTATGAGGGGGTGAAAAGCAAGCTGGCTAAGGCAGCCAGCTAAGTGGGTTTAGGGAGCTTCAAATCGCTTCCCTTCCATGGTCAGGAAACCGTACCCTGGGACCCTGCTTGGCCACCTCTGGAGCTCAGATTCAGGCAGAGGTAGGAAGCTTGGTCCATTAGCAGATTCCTGGAAGTAGGGTTTTGGAGGGAAACCTTCCCCCAGCCCTAGACGAGCTGACTCCTGGGTGGCGACCAAAACCTCAGGTAGTCTTAGGCTCAGGGGAGTGACCACTCCCCTCTGTCTATAGGGGACAATGTTAAATGTGCATGTGGCTAGCACATGCACAGGTCATGCACTTAAATTGATTGGTTGGAAACCACAGGGCGGGCTTACCCCCTGCGGAGATGTGTATTAGAGTGGCATAAAAGGAGGCTTCGTGCCTGGTAAAATTGTACATCTTTGAAAATCCTGTGTGGAGAAGAATTGCTGTAACATCTTGTACTGTATGCTGATTATTACCCTTCAATCCGAAGGGAGGGTCTTTTTTTTAAGACTAAGAGCAATAAACATCTTGCTTTTACTTGGACTAGATCTGAACCCTGTGACCAACAGAATTGCGCCAAAATGCTATTCTGTTCTCCTGCTGTTCTGGGTAAGAGCTCAGTGTCTCCAAGTTCAAGCCCTCTGCCAAGCTACCGTGCAGACCTGGTCCATTGCGAGGGATCAGGAGGGAACAGCCGACACCAAACAGGAGGTGTGTCTGCAGTTAATCGATGCATACGCAGCAGAGCGGTTCCAGGCGCCGGCGGTAGGAGCCTGAGGGTAACGTAAAAAGCGGGTCCAAGCGCAGATGGTAGAGTTTGGTGGTGGCAGCATCGTTACACACCCACGGCGCAGTGGGCAGAGTCAGTGACAGGCGGTCACTGATGGTGAGTGGGAGTCCAAAAGCGCTAACCCATGACCAGGGACGGCCTAGGCAAAAGGCGTCCGGTCACACATGGGTGCTCATCACCCAGAGTGTGAAAAAAAACAATTTTTTTTTTTCTGTGCATGTCAGCCACACTTCTCAGCAATATAGGTGTGCAGGGGTGCTGTGCTGCTGTCTGTCAAGGGGCTGTTGCCTTTTTCAGGGGTGCTCTTCACCCCAGTGTGAAAAAAAATTATGTGCATGTTAGCCACACCTGTTATCAACGTAAGAGCGCAGGGGTGCTGTGCTGCTGTCTGTCAAGGGGCTGCTGCCTCTTTCAGGGGTGCTCTTCATCCATCCCCAGTGTGAAACTTAAATTAAAAAAATTCCTGTGCGTGGTTAGCTGCACTATAATTGCTTGGTGACACTGCTGTAAGTCTGCAGTGAGTATGGAGGACAGTAAAATGACCGGAGAGCAGGATCCACATACCAGTTTTGTAGCTGCCGGCAGCAGTCATGATGACAATGCAAGGCCATCAACATCATCTATGAAGGCCGATGTACCAGGGCTTAAAATCATGCCAAAAAGTCAGGCTAAAAAAGTCTACTTTTACCCTGTTAAAGCAAAACAAATCTAAGGCTAAGTCAGCTTTAGAGAAACAAAAAATTGGCAATATGCCATTCACTACACGAAGTGGCAAGGAAAGGATAAGGCCTTGGCCTTTATTTATGACTGGTGATGATTTAAGCCCTTCTGCTTATAGAAGAGGTACAAAAAAATTCAAATTGTCTCCGAAAAGTCACAGATCCCCGAGGAAAGTCCAAGTGTGTTTGCGGTTGCCATGTGTTAGCCTGACCTTTCCAATACTGTACTTGAAGAGGATCATACTTCCACTATTTGTGTGCCCTCTGCAAATGCGGGGATGAGCAGCACAAGTCAACATGCTGACATAGAAACAGAGGATGCTTCTGTGGAAGTGCACGAGGAGGATATTTATGTAGTTGGCGATAACAACAAGGATGATGAGGATGTTGATGCCGAAGATGGTTGTGCAAAAATTGTAAATAACAATCAGTGATTGCCCATGGTGGGAAAAATCCCATTGTTGCCATGCCTGGGCAAAGGACCAAAAAATCCATATCTCATGTGTGGAATCATTTCCACCCAAATCCGGACAACCTTTGCCAAGCCATTTGTAACCATTGCCATGTAACAGTGAGTAGAGGTAAGGACTTTAACCATCTTGGAAACTCTTCCCTGTTATGTCACTTGCAGCGCATTCATCAAATTGGAAAGAGTATTGAAACTTTGAGGACAAAAAAACAAACCAGTCCAGTGTCACCAAGCTGCTCCCTTCTATCTGGCTCCAAGCACCTGCAATATCCACCACCAACACATGCATCATCATCAACATCCTCATTCATGATTGGAAGTAGTCCTGCATCCAATATCATAAGGACTGACTCCTCTCCTATCCTTTGTTCCTCAGAAGGATCTTTGAGTGTTACATCTGCTGCTGCTGTTGCTATGAGTAGATCTTCATCCAAGAAGGGGACCAGGAAGAAGACTACTTTTAGTAGTTCAAGAAGTTCAACCAAACAATTGACTGTCACACAATCCATTGCATTGGCAAACAAGTATGACAGCAAAGACCCAGTAGCACAGCACATTACTGACGCCATAACAGCTCTGCTGGTATTAGATGTGCGTCCAGTATCTGCCTTTAATGCAGTGGGTTTTACACAGTTAATGGAGGTTGTGTGTCCCCACTACCATGTCACTTCTAGATTCCACTTCTCTAGAACAGCAATTCCAAATCTGTGCAAGCACATTAAAAAAAACCTTATTAATGTCCTCCGAAATGCCATTGTGCCCACTGTCCACTTAAACACAGATATGTGGACAAGTGAGACAGGGCAAACTAAAGATTACATGACTGTGACAGCCCACTGGGTAGGTGTATTGCCTCCAACAGTGCATGGAGGAGCAGAAAAAGGCCTTCCAAGGCTACACTACGGTCTATGACATAGGGAAAGGAGCGGGAATGCACCTTAGTCAAGTGCAGTGGAGAATCATTTCCATGTTGTGCAAGGTTCTCAAACCATTTGAACTTGCCACACATGAAGTTAGTTCAAACACTGCCAGCTTGAGTCAGGTCATTCCCCTAATCAGACTTTTGCAAAAGCAGCTGGAGAAACTGAAGGAGGAGCTGAAATGGAGGGATTCCTCTAAGTTTGTGGGACTTGTAGATCAAGCTCTTCATTCACTTCAATGGGATCCAAGGGTCATCAATCTCTTGAAATCAGATCACTAAATTTTGGCGACCATACTTGATCCTAGGTTTAAGTCATACCTTGTGTCTTTCTTTCTGATGGACATAAATCTGAAAAGATGCAAAGAGCTGGTGGTGAAAAAATTGTCAGCACAAGCGGAACGTGACATGGCAGCATCTCCTCTTTCAGTTTCTACAGCTGCCTGGAAAAAAATAAATTTTCCTAGGAGACCCACTGCTGGTGATGATGCAGATCAGTCAGCAAAATCTAATGACATCTGGTTGGGTTTGAAAGAACTGCCTACAATGAGTGACATGTCTACTGTGACTTTGAATGGTGGATGACTATTTTAGGGATAGCATCCAAATAGGCATGTCAGACAGTCCGTTGCACTACTGGCAGGAAAAAGAGGCAATTTGGAGTCACTTACACAAACTGACTGTATTTAAGTTGCCCACCCTCCAGTGTGTACTCTGAAAGAGTTTTCAGCGCAGCCAGGAATCTTGTCAGTGATCGACGTAAGAGATTAATTTCCCAAAATGTTGGAAAAATGATGCTCATCAAAATGAATTACAATTTCCACGAGGTAGACCTTTACCAACACTTAACTCCAAACAATACAGAAGCGTCTGTAATGGTGGATTCCAGTGGGGTCAAATTCATATTGTGAAGAGGAGGATGCATACACTGGTGGGGTAGACGATGACAATGACGACATCTAATAGTCTAATGTATTGCTAAGCCAGTTTGTGTATGGGATCATTGCCACCAATGTCCACTGCGCACTGGCAGCTTGTTTTGTGAGGGGTCCAAACAAACCAATCATTTCAGCCTCAAGTGGCAGTCCCTATCACTGAAGTGATTGGTTTGTTAAACTGTGAACCTCCTGTTTCATATATACAACTTAAGGGTGGGTTGGAGGGCCCAAGGACAATTCCATCTTGGACCTTTTTCCTTTCCATTATGTGCTGGTTGGGCCATTTCTGCCTGACGTTTTTAATGTTATGGTTTATGAATGTCCAGAAACTGTAATGGCCACAGACAGCATCTCCTGCATGACCCTTTCCTTTTCTTTAAAGAACATTCTGAACCAATTGCTGCTTGTTGTGTCAACTCACCGGCACTAGTCGCACAACAGTGACATTCAGCTAAGGGTTCTCAGCCCTTAAGACTGCTACATGGCCCAAAGACTGCATTCTGCTTCACTGCCCAAAGGCCACCTGTTGTCATTACTCACCAGCCCTCAAGGGCTGCGTCGCACTCTGCTCCTGTCGGGCTGCCGCTGACGGGAATTCATACCAATTCCCTGCAAACTCCAGAGATATATATCTGGTCTTTACTGCGCATACAGATATTTCTGGAAAAAGGCACTGATGTCAACTTATAGGCCGCTCCATTTTCATGGAGGAGGGCCCTGATTCAGAGCAAGTGCTCTGGTCAGAGCGTCCGGCTCTGAATCAGGCCCTTAGTCCACACTATCATCCTAATTTTTTATTATTTCACCATCTAATACTAGCACAGCCGTCATGGCATCAGTGATCCGCTGTGAAACTGGGTGACAGCTGTTATACTTACTTCCTCTATCAAAGGACTGTTTAATAATCAATTGTTTTTTTTAAATTACTTCCGATTGCAAATGAGGATGTTGATGATGATGCAGGTGTTGGTGTTGGAGATCGAAGGCGTTTGGATCCCACAGAGAGGGAGCAGGTAGGTAACACTGGACTTGTTACGTTTTGAGTTTTGGAACTTGGCGAAATACACTTTGATATTTGATGAATGCGATCAAAGTGACGTAACAAGGAGGAGGTTCCTAGGTGGTTTAGGTCCCTCCCTCTACTCACTCTTGTTTTGCAGTGGTTACATATGGCTTGACAACTGTTGTCCGGATTGGGGTGGAAATAATTCCACACGTGAGAAGTGGATGTTTTTGTCGTTTGCCCCAGCATAACAACAATAGGCTTTGGCTTTTTCAATCCATGGGCAACAGCTTTTGCCTTACTTACACAAAGGACGTCCTCAGCATCAATATCCTCATCACCAACATCTTCATCATCAACATCCACATCATCCTTAGCACCTTCAACTACCAAAATATCCTCCTCCTCCATGTGCAATTCCACAGAAGCATCCTCACTGACTACATCTGCAAGATGTTGACTACCTTCCCCACATTTACAGAGGGCACACAAATGTTGGAGCTTGGATTATCCTCCAGTACACTAGTATTTAGGTCTGGCTCACACATGGCAACCACGGACACACTTGCACTCTCCTCTGGGATTTGTGATTTCGATTTCTCAGGGCACACAGTTGTTTTTTCCGAAGGGCTATCAGAATCAGAACCAGCAGTCTTCATAAAGAAAGGCCAAGGCCTTATACTTTCCTTGCCACTTCGTGTAGTGAATGGCATATTGCCAATTTTTTGTTAATCAAAAGGAAAATATCCTTTCAATTTTTTTCTTAACTTCAGTAAAATTTGCTGTACCATATCGATGGCGTGACTTAAGCCCTGGGGCATGGGCCTTCGTAGAGGACTAGGAAGTTGACGGCCTTGCACTGCTGGCAGCAGCTACAACATGTGGTTCTTGGGCTTGCTCTCCTGCCATGTGATAGCCCTCCATATTTTCTGCAGTCTTGAGGCAGTGTCACAAGCTCCAATAGTTTAGCCAAGGTGCAGTTACAAAATTCACACACATGCAGTCGTGCGCACACACAAAAATATTAGACAAAAAAAGACAATTGATTTTTATTTTTTTTTCAGCTCCAGTACTTTGGCCCAGAGCACCGATTGACCACGACTGGAGTCGGGCAGCACTAGGTTTCAACTTGCGTTGTTGGCTGGATCTTGTGTGGTTAAGCCTAACACGCACGTACCCCAGAGCTGGATTTAGAGCTCATGGGGCCCTAGGCAAGATACCAATTTGGGGCTCTCCACCCTCAAACAATCTTGTGCATATATTACAGTAGGTGTCGCTGGAGCAAGATACACACAAATCATAATTATATAATATATGGGATGTAGTTATTACACCGACATGCGGCATCCCGCCTGAAGAAATCCCAGCGCCGGAATGCCACTACCCGGCTACAAGACTGGCGCCAGAATCCCGACAGCAGGTGAGATCCTGAATCCGGAAAGCCAGGATGCCGAACGTAAGTATAGCGGGGCTGGTTAGGATAATATATATATATATATATATATATATTTATATATATATATATATATATATATATATAGCTTAACTTGCTCAAGTGACACTACTGTAATATATGCAATTATTACTGTAATCAAATGCACACTACAGAGGGAGACGGGAGTAAAGGGGGACAAACAGAGGGAGAAGGGAGTAAAGGGGGTTCAAACAGAGGGAGATGGGAGTAAAGGTGGACAAACAGAGGGAGACGGGAGTAAAGGGGGACAAACAGAGAGAGACAGGAGTAAAGAGGGTTCAAACAGAGGGAGATGGGAGTAAAGGTGGACAAACAGAGGTAGACAGGAGTAAAAGGGGACAAACAGAGAGAGACAGGAGTAAAGGGGGACAAACAGAGGGAGACGGGAGTAAAGAGGGTTCAAACAGAGGGAGATGGGAGTAAGGGGGGGTCAAACAGAGGTAGTAAAGGGGGACAAACCGGTAGACAGGAGGAATGGGGAACAAACAGGTAGATTGGAGTGAATGGGGACAAATAGAGGTAGATGGGAATAAAGGGGGAAAAACGGAGGGAGAAGGAAAAGGGCAAAGAACAGAGGTAGACTCAGCGAATATATATATTATATATACACACATACTAATATATATATATATAGAACACAGGTAGAAAGGGCTATTTAAACTATAGAATATATATTTTTTCCAGTTAAATAACTTACCCAACTCTCTGGTTTCTTAGCTGGGTCATTGAGTCTGTGGGGTGGATGTCTCCCACGGTTCCCTCATCCAGGGGGAGGGAGAGTTGGAGGAGGCTGCATGCTACACCATGGTGGAGCAGGTGATCGGAGCTGGAGTCGGAGGTAGCTTTCTACACTGCAGGGGGGAAGGGAGTCGATGCCGGAGGAGGATGTCTTCTACACTGCAGCGGGCGGGGTTAGAGGCAGCATGCTACACTGAAGGGGGGCAGGTTAGAGATGGTATGCTACACTGGTGGGCGGGGTTAGAGGTTGCATGCTACACTGTGGGGGGCGGGGTTAGAGACAGTATGCTACACTGTGGTGGGCGGGGTTAGAGGTGGCATGCTACACTGTGGGGGCGGGGTTAGAGACGGCATGCTACACTGGTGGGCGGGGTTAGAGGTGGCATGCTACACTGCGGGGGGCTGGGTTAGAGACGGCATGCTACACTGCGGGGGGGAGTCAAGAAGAGGAGGTGGCTACACTGCAGGGGGGCGGGGTTAGAGATGGCATGCTACACTGCAGGAGGGGAGAGGAGAGGAAGTGGCTTGCTACACTGCAGGGGGGGGCTGTCTACTACACCATGGTGGGGGGGAATGGCTGCACCCACTGTGTGATTGTGCAGGGAGGGAGGACTGGCTACAGCAGTGTAGGCTACTTGTGGCTTGGTTAAGTGGGCCTGGCTAGATGCTAGGGGTAGGGCCTTGGACCATGTTGCTGCTGTGTGCGTGTGTGTGCGTGTGTGTAAGTTGATCAAACACAGCTCCTCCGCAGGCTCACTACAGGGCCGGATTTTGAAGGGTGGGGTGGTTGGCGGGTGCCTAGGTTTCCTTAATGATAAATCCGGCCCTGACGCACCAGCACACACAGACAGTAAAATATAAAAAAAAGACAATTGATTTTTATTATTTTTCAGCTCCAGAACTTGGGCCCAGAGCACCGATTGATCACGACTGGAGTCGGACATCACTAGGTTGCAACTTGCGTTGCTGGCTGGATACACGCACACACACAGAGAGCAAAAGATTAAAAAAAGACAATTTATTTTAAGTTTTTTTATGCTCCAGAACTTGGGCCCAGAGCAGTGATTGATCATGACTAGAGTGGGTCAGCACTAGGTTGCAACTTGCGTTGCTGGCTGGATACACACAAACAGTAAAAGATCAAAAGAAAGACAATAGATTTACATTTTTTTTATGCTCAAGAACTTGGGCCCAGAGCAGTGATTGATCACGACTGGAGTGGGGCAGCACTAGGTTGCAACTTGCGTTGCTTGCTGGATGCACGCACACACACAGACAGTAAAAGATAAATAAAAAGACAATTTATTTTCAATTTTTTTATGCTCCAGAACTTGGGCCCAGAGCAGCGATTGATCACCACTGGAGTCAGGCAGCACTAGGTTGCAACTTGCATTGCTGGCTGGATCTTGTGTAGTTAAGCCTAAAACACACACAGAAAAATATAACACTAAAATACACTTTTTTTTTTTACAATATATTTTTTTTCTTTTTTGGGAGTCCAGAACTTGGGCCCAAATGGATGCAGCAACCAGCCCAGATGTATTCTGCACCAGCCCAGATGGACACAGCAGACAGCAGAGCACCAGCCCAGCACTGCAGCACCCCAGGACACAGAAGACAGCAGTGCACCAGCCCAGAATGGATCATCACTCAGCAGCACCAGCCCAAAATGGATCAGAAGTGCACCAGCCCAGGAAACAGGACACAGCAGACAGCACACAGCACCACTCTACCAGCCCTACACTACCCACCCTCCCTGTTCAGTCTCCACAGCAAGAGTGAAATGGCATCTGCAGCGTGGTCCCTATATACTACATTGATCATAGAGATGTAAGCTCACGAACCGCGAGATTTCTGACTTTATGGTTTTGTCTCGGTTTCAAGATCCAAGTCAGGCAGGAAACTCCAAGCCTGCTTGGATCTGACTCGGATCTGCAAAATTCGGGTGGACTCGGTTCTCTGAGAACCGAACCCGCTCATCCCTAGAAAAAAGTATGCTAGCATAATTACTAGTTTTTATTAGAGATGTGCACCGGACCATTTTTGCTGGTTTTGGTTCCAATTCATCGTCCTGTTTTAGTTTTGGTTTTGCCAAAACGCAGTAACTGGTTTTTGTTTTGGATTTTTTTCCAAAACTTGACAAAAAAAGCTAAAATCACATAATTTGAGCCTTTTTTTTGTTCCTAGAGTATTATTACCCTCAATAACAATAATTTCCAGTCAATTATGACCACCTCACAGCTCACAATATTGTTTTGGCAGTATTGGCAGTTTAGGCCAAAAGGCTGCACCGAGCTAGCTGCCTGACTAAGCTTAGTGATTGTAGTGGGCAGCACAAACTTGTGGCAGTTCAACTTAAACATGACACATCTAGGAAACAGAGTGACACTGCAGAGGCAGACAGGATGACAGTTTCTTAAACTATATGACCCCCACTAATTAAGAACTAGACCAGAAGGAAGGAAGGATTGATTCGTAAGTTAATTTAATTTAATTCTTTAATTCTGAAAATGTTAATCAGTGAGGGCATTGGGGACGGTAATGATCAAACATTTTTCTTTCTTTGCTTTTTCTTCTGAGTTGCTGTAAAAGAAAGAAGTATTAAGCTGGGTACAAACTAAACAATGTGTGTATACAGCGATATCATCAGCGGTGGGACCCAGCGGGGTTGTCGGCATCAGTAAGTTCATACACACTTGCTGATGCCGGCAACGATGAAAGACGACATTTCCTGTTGTATATATTAAACAGGACATGCACAGTTTAACAAACCAATAACTTCAACAACAGGGACTGCCACTTGTGGCTCAAGGGATTGGTTTGTTTGGGCACCCACAAAACAAGCTACCAATGGGAATAAGGCAGCTAACAGTATTGTTAAACCTCTCTACAATTGGAAGTGGAAGAGGTAATTCTCCTCATCAGATTCCTCACCATCATCAGTGTGTACATCATTCTCACACAATATTAATTCATCCCCACTAGAACCCACCATTATAGGTACCTCTATATATTTTTTATGTAATTGGTGGTAAAGGTCTTCCTCATGGAATTTCCAGTTCATTTTGATGAACATCATCTTTTCCACATTTTGTGGAAGTAGCCTCCTACACTGGTCGCTGATAAGGTTCCCGACTGTACTGAAAACTCTTTCGGAGTACACACTGGAGGGTGGGCAGCTTAGATAATACAAATCCAGTCTGTACAAGGGCCTCCAAATTGCCTTTTTTTTCTTCCCAGTAGTCTTTCAGTCTCTCCTTGGAACTACGTGTGGTGAATGGCATGTTGGCAATGTTTTGTCTTCGTGCACCACGTTTTCCCTTTATTAGATGTGTTTTTTTCTTTAGCACTATATATATTTTTTTTATTTTAGATGCCCTGACTAAAACCCTCTATGCCCTTGAGCATCGGCATTTAGTAGATGACATTGACAGTCTAGCGTCATCATCATGACTGGTGGCAGCAGCTGCGACAGTGTTTGGTTGCTCTTCTCTAAACTGAACGTTATCCATTTCTCAATTCGCTGATCACCGCGTGGCTTATATATGCACGTGAACAAAGCGTACCAAACAGTAAACACAATACAATTTATGTTTTTCATGTCACAGCTCTTTTACTGCATTCAAAATTTGTTGAAGCGCTTGTTTGAAAATAAAAACAAATGATACTATAAAAACTGTTTTAATAACAGTTAAACTGTATTTTGTCTATTTAATAAAACAAATAGACAAAACACATATATATGCAAAAATATTGCTTTCAGTGCTCTGAATTTTGTTTATCTCCTCTGTATGTCAATACAAGTTGTTGTGACTCCCTGTATAGTGGGACAGTGCATTGATAATTTGCTGTAGAAAATGGAGTCCGAATCCTTATAAATCAGGGATCTTATAATACCTAGTTAATACGTGCGCACAATATGAACAGACTATGATACTCACTGTCCTGATATCTGTGTCGGTCTGAATATATTTGTCCAGATGAAAAGGACGTCCTTCTTATTCTCAAGTGAACTGTGGGTAAATGTATACGCCAGGATACCAATGTTAGATGATTCGCTAGAGATGAGACGTTATTAACACTGTAGGCAGCCGTATATTAATAAGGCACAATACCTTTTAAGATCACACACTCACCCCAGATACTGCCTCTCATAATATCTGTAGGGTGCAGCGCTTCACTGTCCAACAGCGGGAGTGCAAGCTCTGTGTGTATTGGTGATAAGTATGATCCGTCTCAGTCCTCAATTGCCGGTTACCCAAACACTGACTTTTAGGATGTTTGTGTGATGTATAGCACTCTACCGCCTGTCAGTGGGAACACAAGCCTCATGTATGTGGTTATTTGTATGGTTCATCTCAGTTTAAAATTTGCTGGCTACCTGATGATTTGTAATAGTCAGGCTGCGGATCAAATGACCAAATCCCTGAGAGCTCACTACCGGGAAGGTGCACAGATGGTGAACAGAGTCCCATAAGCCAAATTCATGGATGTGGCAATCTCAATGTGTATACGATGCACAAAATGGTCCAACAGGGCTGGTAAAGTACTTCTTGACACGTTTCTCCGGGTTTAGGGGTCCCAGTCTCTTCAGAAGGTGTAAAGGCCCCCATACATCAGCAATCTGAAAACCACAATTGAACAATATGAAGATTTATTGCCCGATCTTAGCATTTCGCAATCGAGCAATCTGCGCCCATACACTATAGATCTTTTTCAGTGATTTGCAGATCGATTGCAGCAAAGACAGATCTGGCAATCTTGAAAGGCCCATCATTTTGCTAGAAACGGTCTGCAAATCTGCTGATCATGTCCATACACTAGCAATCTACAGCCCCAATCGATCTGTGAAATCCAACATGTTGGACAATCTGATTAAACAATTCCAATCACTTTTTGGTTGCAATCTGCGATCTGTGAAGCCCATACATTGCAGATTTTTATACACAATCGATTGCAAATTGCACGATTGCTGCAATCCATCTCTGATGTATGGGGGCCTTAACATCCACTGAACTAGCATTGGGTTTAAATAGCTCTGCCTGTTGTTCATTAGTGCAGAATGTATCTCAGCTGTTTGGCTTCTATCAGTAAATCGCTCTGCACAAGTTAAACACCAATAGCAGATTATTTTTTTTTTGTAAAGTATCAAACATTTAAATACAATAATAAATATACAGATTAGAAAGAGTCTATGGGTCATATTCAATTAGAGGCGAAAAGTCAGAGGTCGGACTTTTTGCCGTCATCGCCATTTTTCCTGGGGATAAAGTATCGTGCACGTGCCCGCGTATCTCCGTATTCAATTAGGAATCGTCAAAAACGGGACCCGGCGGATAGGTAAGTATTGAAAAGTCCTGTCACTTTTGGGGAATTCAGCTTGTCACCCCCCAAAAGATGGTCTGATATGGGGGATCACTATGGGTACCCCCGAATTTGCCTGCTAAAGGTATTTGGGGGTTTTAAATGGTGTCGGCAGGTGCTTTTATGCGTTTTTGTAAAGGTGGTGAAGAATAACATTTAAGAAAATTTTTTGGGAAAACAATTGATCCCATCAAATTTGGAGTACATGAAAATGGGTGTAAGCATATATTGAAGTCCCTAAAGTAAACTTAAAATTCTTCTAAAATCCACCTGCTGCAACCAACCACATTCTAGAAAATACCTGCCGCATATTTGGGGACCCCCCGTGAGTCGATTTAGGTAGTTTTTAAGTTTGTCCCCAAACTTTTTTTTTTTCGCCCCCGAAACAAAACTACTTTTTTTGGGGTGTCCTATGGGAAGTTTTTTAATTTTTTTTTGACACAGATAACTTTTAGGGGACATTCCAAGGGCTGCAGGGTACTTTTTTAAAGTCTGCACCCCAAAACTCCTATACTGCACTTTTTTTTGCCTCCTATTCTATGGTGAAAACTTATCCCCTTTTTTTGACAAAGACATTTCGCACCTGCGAAAAGTCTTTGAAATTGAATATGGGCATGAGTGAAAATGGCAAAAATGACATCATCAGCAATAAATTATCGCCAATAACGGACTTTTCACTTCTAAATCTATGTGTTACTCTTTAACTTTACCTATAAGGAGACATATTTATAATACAATTCTGCTGGCTAGCAAATATATATAAATCTAGCATATATAGCATATACATACAGTAAATCCCATAGAGATAAAACATGCAAGGTGCTGGTATGTGTCACATATACTGTAATATGTGTGTATTTAATAGGTAACATCATGTTTTTGTCATATAGTTCTAAAGTAAATGAGCAATAAGCACGTGTAGGGTTATTTAAGAGAAAAATTGTTTGAACAGATTTAATTTTAATTATAGTTATGGAGACTCTAGCATCTTCTATATACACTTAAATTACTACTTGACATGAGATATAGAATTACTGCACATAAGTACAAAAGAGATGTAAATTCTCCAAACACTCACTGTATGGATGAATAACCAGTATTTGAAAAAATTTGGCTGTTTACCCACTCTGTGCATATGTTGGGATTTATATTCACCCATTAGTGTGTGAAGAGTGACTCAAAATGTTTGATATTATTATTTAATAAATCTAAAGATATACAACTAATCTTACCAGGCCAATTACTACTCATATAGTTCACGTCTTATTATGATATTTTCCACAATCAGCTCAATATATGAATATCGCATAACTTTGCTGGTACACAAGACCTCATTCAGAGTCGGTCGTTGCGGCCGCATGGTCGTAGAGGAAAGGGGCCGGATATGCAAATGAAACGATCACAAGTTGTGGTCCTAAGATGAGATCGTTAGCTGAACGACCAAGGGTAAGAAGCGGCCATAAGACTAAAGCACGCCCCCTTCTCGTTCACAACACACGTCATCTCCTGTAATATAAGGATTAATCGCGACCATCGGGAACCATCGGAGCTGGTCGTAGAGCTTAAGGTTGACTATACCCTCTCTTAAGCACTACGATCAAGTCAGTGTACAAACCTCCCATGTCATGTGTGCCATGACACTGCTTTGTTAATTATGCACTACCATTAAACGCTGTTCGCATAATTAGGCTCACCTGCGTTCGGATCTCCACTCCCCCGTTTTCAAGCACCTTCCCCTGTTACCACCCACAAATGGTTTATTCTGTCACTCAAACTACCGACCTGGCTGTGTTCAAGGAGAGAGAAATTTCTGATCGTAGCAGCTAATTTGCGCACGCGCATTGTGAACTTTACACATGCGCAGTTTAGAAAACATCGGTGGCGTACGACCGTGCGGCCGCAACGACCGAATCTGAATGAGGTCCACAGTCCTTTCATAAACCTGTATTAAAATGGAATTAATTCCCTGCGATGCAGTGCGAAGGCTGCTCCTGTTTGAAGAAAGCTCTCCAATTTCAATACATATGGTGCATACACACGGTCAGATTTTTCCTTCAGATATGAACGATAACAATTTAAAAATCGTTCAGTCATTCATATCTGAAGGAAAATCTGACATATCTGACATGCCTGGACGATGGACGATGAACGATGCGTGTTCCCGTTTGTCAGATAACGATATCTGACATATGATGTGTTTGCAGTCAGACTTGGACGATTCCATACACTTTAATGCAGTCAAAAATCATTCAATCGTTTAAATCGTTCAAATCGTTCAAAACTTTGTTAAAATCGTTCAAATCATTCAAATTGTTCAATCGTTCATCTGACAAATCTGACAAATCTGACCATGTGTATGCTCCATTAGATCAAAATATATTTCTAAAGAAGGACATTATGGGGCCTATTCATCAACACTATCGTTCATCTGACAAATCTGACCATGTGTATGCTCCATTAGATCAAAATATATTTCTAAAGAAGGACATTATGGGGCCTATTCATCAACACTAAAATAAAGTTTTTAAGGACATTTTCCTTAATTAACGTTATTTTAGTATTCATGAACACACTTAGCATAGGAGATATCACTGATATCTCCTTGCTAAGTCCCCCTGCATTAATTTCCACACTCCCCATACATTAGTACATTAGTATGGGGATATGGAAATTATGGTATTCATCAAATTCTGAAAATTATGTATTTTCAGTATTTGATGGTGTTACTTTCCGCCACTGTGAGGTGGCGTATAGTAGGTAACACTTACCTGCTCCAGCTGGGCAGGTCCCCTGGCGTCGTCCTCCATTGCTCTGGTCTCTCCTCTGGCTCCGTCTTCTATGCTGTCATGTGTTCTCCCCAGCAGAGCACAATAAAGGTTAGAAAAAAAAACACTTTTTTTTCTAAACAGTACTGTGTTCTGCTGGGAGAACACGTGACAGCATAGCAGACGGAGCCGGAGGCTGCAGAGCAGGCAGGTAAGTGCTGAACGGGGGGAGGTGAGCGGGGTGGGGGGGAGGGGGGGCTGGTGAGCGGTGGGGGGGACACAAAGTTACCGCATCTGTAGGTAGTGCTGCGCATGCGCTGGTTTTACAGATGTAACAGCGCATGCACAGCACGGATTCCAGCTGCGGTAACTTAGTGTAGACAGGGATAACTATCTATTTCCCGAAAAGCTGTCATCGCAAAAATTATAGCTTTTCGGAATAGATAGTTATGGAGAGGAGGAATGATGAATTCCTTCGGTAATTAGGTAGAACTCCATGCGAGTTCTAAACCTAATTACCTCCAGAGAAACTTTAGGTATGATGAATAAGCCCCTAAATGTCTAGATATATCATTACTATAACTATATTACTATTGGGAAATAGAGGGAGAATGAAAGGCGGGGGGGGGGACTATGGGAAGAAGGAGGAGGGAAATTGGATGATATCAACCCAAAACACAATTGTTCCCATACAACTACATCTATCTCCACAAAGTTAAAGTGTACTATTGGAAAATAATTGATTAGAAATCCAGTTCAATGGTCTCATTCAATCCATCTGGGAATAGTGTGTATAGTGCATGGATCCAAAAGGCTTCTCTCATACATAACTCTTTATAGTGATCCCCTCCCCTTTGTGTTATAGGTACTTGTTCTAATATTACTGCTTTAAGTGACTCCAGATTGGATTCATGTACCTGTGCAAAATGTCGGGCTATACTATGTTTTGTCATGCGATTGATGATATTGCTTCTGTGTTTCAGAAACCGGAACTTAAATATTCTAATAGTTCGACCCACATATTGGGGGTCATTCAGACCCAGTCGTTAGCGCCGATGTGCTCGGACCGGGTCGATGGCCCCCCACAGAGCATACGCACGACGGCGCCGGCGCTGTCGTGTGCATGCGTGAGACCCGCTACGACCAACAGCGCCGGTCGTAGTGGGTCTCGCCCCATTTGGAAGGCGGGCCGGGGGGTGGCAGCCCAAACGGGGGTGTTCCCATGAGAACGCCTACCGTTTGGGGTGGCTTCACTGACATCACTAGTGATGTCAGTGGAGAGCTTCCGGCTCAGACAGAGCCGAAAGCTCTCCGGGGCTTACGACAAGGGAGACCCTACCCTAGGGTCTCGTCGTAAGCCCCGATGGTCGCGATGGTCTTGTCCATCGCGACCATCACCTTAGGTGGTTGTAAGGCTATGGGTGAAAATTCAAGACGTCCTCCCCTCATTCAGACCGACCACACGCTCTGTGCGACCGGCTCTGAATGAGGTCCATTGTTTGGTGCAGGGGCATGACAAAACATAGATGACATAGTCCGTCTCACAGTTCACAAATGTACCGATTGTAAATGACTGTCCTGTGGTAGCTGAATGAAAGATTCTTTCTCTATGGCAGCCAATAGGTTTTGGAGCCCATGTGATAGTATTGGAGCTGTTTGTTTTTGTGTTTTGTTGTTTAAAATGGCTTGACACTAATTTCCTCTGTAGATTATCTGCTTTTTTTTGAAAATCACAACTGGTTTATCTTATAGTTCACTTTTTAGAATTGGATCTAATTTCAGAATTGTGAAATTTTTAGTCACAATGTTCTTAATCTTATATGACAAGCTATTTTGTTTGGAAACAAAAACAATAGACCTATCTGTTTCTCCACTCTTTTTAGGGAATTTTTTTTTTTTACAATAGGGTAGCTCTATCTAGAGTCAGTCTCTTCAAGAGCTTTTTCCAATAGTACCCGAGGATATGATTTTTTCATAAAGGAATCTAGCAAAGGGGTGGCTTGTTCCATAAATGTATCCATCTCTGAGCAGTTACACCTAAGTCTGCACATTTACCCTTTCAGAATATTATTAAGCCAACTTTTTTGGTGATTGTAACAATTATATTAATTATAATAGCATTCTACTCCTTTTTGGAAAGTTGATGTACTTATCCAATTATCTACAATATTTAGCGTGGTATCCAAAAAGTTCATAGTGTGTTGTTGATATGTGCTCATGAAAGTGAGATTAAAGTCATTATGATTAAGGTGTTGAACACTGAAGAATAGACACAGAATCCCCTTTCCAAATAAAAAATACATCGTCTATGTAACGTGACCGGAAAACATGACCTGATTGATCCATGTGCATGAATATAGTTTGGGGTAGTGGAGACAATCGGCTTGCCTTGAAAAAGCTAACAGTGAAATGCGTGTCGGCATGCCCGCCATGTGTACTTCAGATTAAAATGATTATGATGTTGTAATTTAACTGAATAAGATAAACAATTGATTCTCACTTTGAAATTCACCCAGTGACAGGACATCTCAGTCTGTAAGAGCTGTTGTGTTACAGTGTATTGAACAAGTCATGACTGGCAACATTGTTTCCAAATATGTGTTTGAAACGGGGAAACTGCAGTCTAGCAAATATGCAGTGAAATGAATAGAACCTGTGCACTAGCTATAATTATCTGAGGATAGTGACTGTGTATACAGTACATGTACATGGTGTGATTTGTGGCTATCACAGCCATAATTAGGAACTGCTGGGAGAGAATATATATGAATTAAATTGGATATAATTGCGGATTCAAAAATAAGGCATCTAATGAGACCAACTCACCATTTACAGTACACATATTTACCACGTTGTCTTCACAGACTAATCATATCACAGAATCATTTCCAATGTGCACCAGATATTAGGGGCATGTACCCATAAATAAGTAAGATGGTAATGTACAACTACCCTATTTAAGGCATATAGCCATACATTTAAAGTCAATCTGTAAATAATATACGACTACACTATTGTGAAGGAGTGATAATATGAATGGATATTTATAAATTAGTAAGAGGATAATATGCTACTATCCTAATTAACCAGCATAACCTATATGACATCATAGGTGACTGGGTACTGACTTGATGATGGATAACAAGCACGC
This sequence comes from Taudactylus pleione, assembly GCA_031769625.1. Lineage (NCBI taxonomy): Eukaryota > Metazoa > Chordata > Amphibia > Anura > Myobatrachidae > Taudactylus > Taudactylus pleione. Next base: position 3,803,025 of record JAUIMM010000104.1, on the reverse strand, counting down.
TGTTGAATAAATTATAGATGCAGTGAATCATAGATACAACAACAAGATACAATAAGAATAGTTTCTACATATTAAAAGAGGGGTTAATTAATGTCTGACAATAATATCGGTATCTCTTATATGTCTTGGAGGTCACCTACTAATTTGAGGCTTTAGTGACACACGTGAATTCATAAGATAGGAAGGGGCCCCCTCCATCTTAATGGATATTATAAAAGTGTCTCATTTGATAAATATACATCATATTTGGAATTGGAGGTGAACCAATCCTTTTTTCCCTTTTCTTGCTCTCCCCCCACCCTCTCCCCCCTCTAACTAATAAATGCAGAGCTCCGAAACAATACATTTGCTATAAGATTACATGAAGTATCTTAAATAATAAAAATAAACAATGAAGACACACGGCAGGGACTCACTTTAATTTTATTTAACTTTTCTATAGGAATTAGTCATGTAATTATTCGTTACTCTACTTTTAACCCTATTTTGCTGAACACTGTTCCAGTTGGAACACTTTTAATGTATATCTAATAAAGATCAAAATCTTTTATCTAAATATAAAAAACTTTTCCTTTGCACAGTAGAGATGCTGCTTCTGCTGCTGGGGGTGGATCTTTATCCTAGAAAGGGACATAGAGCAAGAGGAAGCAAGTATGAAAGCTGCCATCCAGTTGCACAGAGGATCACTGCATCCATTACAGCTATGCTAGCATCAGATCTGCATCCAATCTCCTCTATCAATGCATGTGGTTTTAGAGTTGAGTTCCTGTGTCCCCACTACCAAATTACATCTCAATTCCATTTTACCAGAGCAGAAATTCCTTGCCTGTACCAAGATGTTACAAAAAATTGGTTCTTGGCCTAGAAAATGCCATTGTACCCACCATCCATTTAACCACATAGTTGTGGACAAGCAGTACTGGTCCAACTATAGATTACATGACTGTGACAGCTCACTGGGTGGGTGTATCGCCTTTTGCCATTTCCAATAATGCAAGTAACATTGTGAGAGTATTACAACTGGGTGAATTTGAACGTGTTCCATGCTTTGTCCAAAAAATAAACTTAGTGGTTCAGAAATTTTTAAAAACTGAAAGGGGCGTGCGGGAGATGCCGTCTGTGGCCCAAAAAATTTCTAGACATTTTCAGCATTCAACAACCACAAGAACAATTAAATTTGCCATGCCACAAACGGAATAAGAGGTATTGACCAGCTGGAATTCCACCCTTTATATTCTTCCACGTATGGAGGAACAGCAACAAGTCATCCAAACCTACAAGGGGAGGAGGGGGAATGTTCAGCACACTGGAGAATACTCTCTGTTTTATGCAAGCTACTGAAACCATATTTGTTCACACAAGTTTTATTTAAATTTTTTTAACAGTGCCTGAACACACAACACACTGCCTCGCAGTGCTCCTAATGGCATTTTTTAAAATGTCAAAGTTCCCCTGTAGGATTTACACAGTACTCCAGTCCACTCCTAAAGGCATTTTTTAGTGCCTCACAGTGCTGCAGCCCACAATCCACAGTGCCTGTGCACAGGGCCGCCATCAGGGGGGGTCTGCCGGGCCTGGAGTCCCGGGCCCGAAGAGAGCGGGGGCCCCGTGACAGCAGGGCAGAAGATATGAATCAGGCTTCGCTTCGGTAGCCTGGGAGAAAACATGCCACCGATGGTATTTGAAATATGGCACCATCCGCGAGCCATTACAGCTCCTTATTGGCTGCTGGTACGCGCCAGCAGCGCTGCACTGTTTCTCCCAGGCAGCCATTGTATATCTGCACCGCTGTCTCCCAGGCCCGCAGACGCTGAGAAACAAGATAGGACTCAGAGTCCCTGCCATATGCCCCTCCAACTAGTGCAGCTGGCCTTCTTTACCCTAACCCCCTATACCATCCAGCCTTCGCCTGCCCTGTGCTCCCCTTGTCCAGACAGCTTTCTCTGCCCTGTGCCCCCCCCCCAGTCCAGCCAGCCTTTCCTGCCCTGTGCTCCCCCTAATCAAGTCAGCCTTCTCTTCCCTGTGCTCACGCTAATCAAGCCAGCATTCCCTATCCTGTGCTCACCCTAAACCAGCCATCCTTCCCTGCCCTGTGCCCTCTAATCCAGCCAGTTTTTTCTGCCCTGTCCCCCCCTTCCCAGTCCAGCCTTTCCTGCTCTGTGCCCCCCCTAGTACACCTAGCCTTCCCTGTCCTGCCCCCCTCTAGTTCAGCCAGCTTTCCCTGCCCTGTGCCCTCCAATTAAGGTCCAGCTTTCCCTGCCCTGTGCACCCCCAGTTAAGCCTCTTCTGTGCCCTCCCAGTCCAGGCTTCCCAGCTGTGTGTCCCCATGTCCATCCTACCTTCCTGACCCCAAACTTTGAGAATTTTTAAACTGGTTTAGTTACCAATGGACGTCCCACCCCCCAGTGTAACTCCACCCACATTATACACAGCTCCGCCCACCTCTGCATCACCATCCCCCAGGGGGGGCCCTGCCTAATTTGTCAGTACCGGGCCCCACGATTTCTGATGGCAGCCCTGCCACCGCATAGAGTGCCACATTAACCATACTTACCGACATTCTTGAGTAGCCGGAGGGGAACTGCTGCTCTCCACTTCGGGGGGCGGTGGCAGGCTATATATGTCACTAGGCCACGCCCCTTTACAGAAAACACCCGCGATTCGTGGATCCACGAGGAGCGGGTGGGCTAAATGACACGATTTGCTTCATTTAGCCCCGCCCCTTCCCTACGACCCGAAATTCCACGTAAAATCTCCCCACCCTGCCCGCTTCATGAGATGGGATGTGGGAGATATGCCTACTCTTCCGGGGATGCGGGGGGGTTACTCGAAAAATCGAAAGCCTCCCGCTACTCCCGGGAGAATAGGTATGTATGCCTTCAACACAGTGTTCCTAATCTTCTTTTTATGACAGTGCCCCTGTAGTCTTTTTTAACACAGTGCTTAAATCAACTTTTCCTAATGGTGTTTTTTAGTGGCTCACAGTGCTGCAGTCCAGTCCGTCTCCCTCCAGTCTCCTGTGTGAAATGGCATTGGATTCTGAGGGAGGGACTTTAATATGCAATCCAGAACACGCGAGATCTGACAAAGGGAAGATGATGTTTTGCCTCATTTTGGGATCCCAGCTTGGCAGGAAGACCCGAGCTGGGGCTCGATTTGACTGGGAACCACTAAGTATGTGTCAGTTTGCTTTCCATGGAAACCTAACTGCACATCTCTACTTTATACTGTATTACACAAATGCAGTTACATGCAACTCTTAATCATGTCCATTGTATATACAATTATCAATGTTAATTTAATTTTTTTAAATTTGCATGTGCTTGATTACTGGAAAAAGACAGTATACTGTACAGTCTGTAGCAGTTCAGCATAGCGTAGCTGTGTGTTACCACTGAATGAGAACTCCCGTGCAATGTAGCAAGTTCTGTTCCTACTGTATATATGACATGTTCTGATTAAATAGTTACAACATTGTGCCAGCACTTTGGGCAAGCTTTTAACTTGCCTGAAAACAGGCGAGTTAAAAGCTTGCCTGTGAGTGGAATGAGGTCTTCTAATATCCTGTCATGCTAACTGTTTCATCTTATCAAACTTTCATCTTGCTGCTCTATCACAACAAGGGGATCTGATTTGCATCAAGTTTGATGTTCCAAATTGTGGAATTTGCTTCCGGCCACAATAATCCTCCAGGTCCACAGCTCTGATGACATCTCCTCAGGGAGCTTGAGCTGCTGAGATGTCTGTAGATGTAACAGAAACCACAGTCTGCATTCTTGACATCCCAGATATCATCTATTGTGAAACCTTTGTTTTTCTGTGTATAGTCAGTAAGTGCAACCTAACATCATGCAGTGAGGATTCCAAACCCTGAATAAAGCATTGTAAGAGACCCTGGGTTCTACAGATGTTTACGGACTCACATTGTATTGTGCTGCTGGTGGTGGCACTGAGCTGTAACAGGGCACGAGGTTACCCTGGACTTACATCTCCCACCCACAGTTCACAAGATATCATGATGTCAAGAACAGTGCCAAGTCCACAAAAATGGTGGCAGGCATTTCCTTAAGAGCTGGGCACCTTTTTAAGTAGCCGGGTGTCTCTCCAGCTACCCCCAACAAGCTGCAAAATAATAGCTTCAGGGCAGTCATGGTGCTTTGCATACCTAACAAATAAAATGAAAACACAATAAGATCTGTTGCATATTTCAACATAAAAAAAAAAATCAATCTTACTTTTTCCATTACTGCAATTACAGTATAGACTTTTATTTGTAAGTCTTCTTTATCAAAAATTAAACAAGATACTCTTAGTGGTAGATTTAGTAAGATGCAGGTTGTCAAAGCCGCTGATCATCGGCAACTTTAACGGATAATTTTAAAATGCCAATAGGAATAAATGCTATGTAAGCCAGGTTTAGTATTTACTTTTATTGCCACTCCTTTGTTTGCAATCAAACAAACAATCAAACAAACAATCAAACAAACAAACAAACAAACACAGCTGAAACTAAAGCTGGGTAAACACGATGTGCCGATGCGACGTAACGATATATCACATCGCCATACAGACTTCACGATCTGCTGTATGACAGTAACATGAGATGTAGTCAGGACTTCTCGAAAGTGAAATTTCGGTATGGGACTAAAGATAGGCGTCTAAATACCGACGCCTATCATTAGCCCCATGCCGAAATCCCGATGCCTGGCATACATAACGTAGGTAAGCCAGGCGTTGGGAGGTGATAGCTGCGGGTTTTTAGGTTTAGGGACTCCCGTTGGGTCTTAGTGTTAGGCACCCCCATGGGAGGGTTAGGGTCAGGCTAGGGGAAGGGGGAGGTTAGGCACTAGGAGGGGAGGTTAGGGTTAGGCACCCCTAAGGGGAGGGTTAGGTGGGGGAGAGGGGAGTGTTAGGGGTCTTTCATGATCTTCATGTGACGGCCTTCCTGCGTCTGTATTTCATCCACTGGGCTTAGGTCCGGTGGTAATTCATACCGATAACCAGTAAAAGATATAGGCCCTGATTCAGACCCGGACGCAAGTGGCCGGTCGCACGTTCGGCGTACGTGCCGAAAAATGTAAATTCAAACGCTCGCTCGTAATTTCGTACGCAGCTAATCTTCCGCCCCATAGTCTCCCAACCCCTCCTCTAGCTAACGAGCGAGCCAAATTGCGATCGTACATCTCAAATTTTGCATGCAGGGAACGTTCGCACAAGTCCAAACCGGAAGTGGGCCTGTCAGATTTCGATTACCTGCTCGTTCATTCTGCATACATCCTTTAATCGTATCATGCCAATCAAGAGATCAATTAGCTTAATTGCTCTTCACATGTTTGAAATTATTTTTTTTTTCATTTTCAATAAACTTTACTCTTTTCCATGTTTATTTTTTCACGCAGAATACGTACGGTTTAAACAATGGTTTCCTTTATCCAAAATACATGTTTTTGTCATTTTTCCTATTGTTTTCCGTGTTTTGTCTAACGCATATTTTACTTGTTTCATTTTTTTATGTAAATTAGCTAACGCATGTCACTGCATTAAGCCAATCATAACTCACATTAGATTTTTAAGCCTGTCGAACACATGACTCATACACTAACCAATAGAATGGTTCCTATTAATTTTCCAAATACATTAGCCAATCAAAATTATTATCTTGTCTTTATTAAAACAGTTTTTTCCAAAATCCACCATTGCCATCATGAGAGCCTCTGCGTTCACCAGGCGGGAGCTTCTAGTACTGACGGTGGTAATGGACGGGCGGATAACCAGCCAGCCTCCCCCCATCACCAACAGAGAGAAGCAATCCGCCTATGCGGAGGTTTGCCGCCGCCTGCGCTCCTTCGGCTCACGCTGACAGATTGGCCAGCTGGAGCGCAGGTGGTCGGATATTCAACGCCGCACGCCACGCTTGCTGGCATGTTTCAGACAGCGTATATCTGAAAGTAATTTTTTTTTTTTCGCTTTCCTTTTTTATTTTGCGGTCCTATCTGCGTGTGCATGTTTTCATTCTTGCCCTGTTTGTTTATTTACTACATATTTGCGTGTGCATGTTTTCATTCTTGCCCTGTTTGTTTATTTACTGTTTATCTGCGTGTGCATGTTTTCCCTTTTTTTTTTTTTTTAAGGGTACAAATTTTTGTGGATGTTTGAAAGGTTAGAAATTAATCAAACCTTAAATTGTTATCCATCATTTAGGGGCAGAGCGCAGACTACGCTGTCATCGGCAGCGACGCCGTCGGCCACGTCCCCTATCCCCAACTCCCAGCCAATCCTCCTCTCCCCACCCTACCCCTAATTCACCCTCCAACCCAGCCTGGCCAGACCCGGACACCCCTCCCTCTCGGTTACTTCCCATCCCTCAAAATTCCCCCTCCCCTCAACGCCCCTCTCTCTTTTCATCACCCTCCCCTCCAACCACCCCTCTCTTTTCCACCCCCCTTCAGAAACCACCTCTCCTCCTACAGACCTGCATTGGCCTACCTCCGAGGAGGACGATGGTGGGGCTACAGGTCCAGGCAGCATTGTCAACGGTATGTTTCCCTTTTACCTTTTTTTTTTTGGGGGGGGGTGTTATCCTTTGCCTGTGCATTTTTAAAATTTTACTTATTTATAATGTTTGTTATATATATCTTGTTTTAAAAATGTCTATGATGTTTGCCCCTTACACATATCACACATGTCCAAACACTCATACTTGTATCTCTTGTTTACGGTACCCACCAAAGTAGTTTTTCTGCGTACTTCTCATTTTTTACAATTTCTAGTTTTTGTAGTTTTTTTTTATTTACTTGGGCAAAGAATGTTGGCTTTGAATTGTAATGTTTGTCCAAATTGACACTTTTTGTAAAGTTGCATTTCCTTTGGCAGTTGTTTGTCAAACAAAATTACGTTTTTTTTTATTAAGCACCTCAATTTTTTAACCCACAGAGGACCAGAGGCGGCTGACGGAGGCAGCAGCGTGTGTGCAGAGGGTGAGGGGCCATGTTATAGGCATGCTGGTGGTCCTCGATCACATGGCAGGGATCCTGCGGCATAAATTTTTTGGATTTTTCTAAATTTTTTCTTTTTTTCATAAAATAAAAAAATAAGTTTCGTTTAAAGTCTCATTCCTTCTCTGTAAATATTATATTGTTTAATTTTACATAAGTCAACTATTGCAGCAAATTTTTTAAAGTAATGTAACTTAGATTGTCGAAAGCTGAATTATGTAAGCTGGCACATTCAACACCTAACAATACCAATAGGTTTGTAGTTTTTTATTTTATTTTAATTTATTTTTGGGGGGTAATGTAAATATTAAATGAAACCTGTTTAGGCCGAGAATCCAAAACATACTGATTCACCATAATACCTTGGGATGTTTGATTTGAGCCACTAAGCATGGTAAAATACTGCACAATTTAAATCATTACAGGATTAGCCCTTAAGCAAGTTTACATTTTTGGAACCAGGTTACACTTGCATGTAATTTAGAATGGAAATGTTTTTTTTAACGTAACAAAAATGTATTTAATAAAAATTTAGAAACACAAAGTGATTAAGGACAATCAATACACACAGTGAAAACACTCTTCAAAAATCAGCCTACACCCAAAATATACAAAAACAAAACAATCAAGAACTGTTTGACGAAGTAGCATGCCAACATGATTCCACAAATGATTTGACGACAAATTTGGTCCAGAAGTTAAATCCAATGTGTCCACATGAAGTCAATTTTTACGATCAGGTAGTAGTCATGGTTTTCACGAAAAATATTATGGAATAAAACACACAAACAAAAAAAAAATAAAAAATTGGTAATTACATTATTACATGTCTACATTGTGTCATCTAACTTCATTTGGGACAATAATTAACTAAAAAAACGGGCCACAACATCATCGCGTATGGCCCCCCCACATACAGACCTCCGACCAACCTCGGGGGGGGGGCATCCTCAGGCAAGGCATCCTCTGGCTGCATTGGGACACCACTCCTTATGGCGATGTTGTGAAATATCCCACACAGGACCACAATTTTCGAAACCATATCCGGCAAATACATGAGCTCGCCACCAGAGCGGTGGAGGCATCTGAATCGGCCTTTTAAAAGGCCGATACAGTGCTCCACCACTTGCCTGGTAGCTGTAAGTGTGGAATTATACTCACTTTGTGGCCCTAGTGTGGGAGACAAATAAGGAGTGAGCAGCCAGGGCGTGCAAGGGTAGCCACTGTCTCCTGTGAAAAAGAAGTTACAAAATCAGGATCACTGTGTATCAAGCTTTGCACTGGTATCTAAAAAAGGTCTACACTTACCCAGAAGCCACGCATCACCAGCTTGTAGGTTGTTTAATTTATGCCAAATCCCTGATTGACGGATGACAAATGAGTCATGTGCACTCCCGGGTAATTTTGCATTCAGGGACAGGATCTGGAGGGAGGCATCACATACCACCATTACATTCAGTGAGTGATAGTGTTTTCGGTTCCAAAAAATGGCCTCCAGCCATGCTGGTGGCTGAAGTGGTATGTGAGTGCCATCCACAACCCCTATGTTGTGTGGGAAGTCAGCTATTTGGTAAAAATTGGCCTTCGCCACACTAAGGGAACCCATATCCAAAGGCATTTTAATAAAATGATGGAGGTGCTTGAAAAGGGCCTCCATCACTGCCCTCAGGATCCTTGAAAAGGAGGATTGGGATATTCCCGCAACTATTCCCACCGTGGTTTGAAAGGATCCTGAGGCACACAAATGTAACACCGCCATAAATTGCGTAAGTGGTGGTATTGCTGTAGGACTGTCAATTTGCCGCTCAAGATCACTCTCTATTAATGAGAGAGTGTCTATGATGATTTGGGGCGGAAGATGGTAGCGCCTTAACACCTCATCATCGGGCATTCCAAAAAGGGTGACACATGTTCTATATATCTGGGGCATTGCACGCCTACGATGCCTACGCCTGGGATGAGATTGAGGTTGGTCGGCTTCCGGCAGCATGGCCACAATAATACGACCAACATCAACCTGAAATGGTAAGAATTGTAGTTAAGGTATGTTGCCCCAAAAAAAGACAAAAAAATACTTATCTTTATGATACATTCCAAAGATGCTTACATGCCGGGGTATTGTCATGATTTCAAAAACCTACATTTCAAAATACCAAAAAAAGTTTAGAATTTGGGGTGGCCATTTTCTAATCTGGTTTTTTGAAAATGGTAAAAAATAAAGGGGGTAACACACATTTCGAACACTAGTAAACCTACATTGAGAGGACTTCCACAATTTGGCCCAAAAAAAACAACCAGGAATTTGAACGCTAAATGGTTCGCATTTTTACAAGGGGAATCAAGCCTACAAAAGTGCGCTAAATGGTTCGCATTTTTACAAGGGGAATCAAGCCTACAAAAGTGCGCTAAATGGTTCGCATTTTTACAAGGGGAATCAAGCCTACAAAAGTGCGCTAAATGGTTCGCATTTTTACAAGGGGAATCAAGCCTACAAAAGTGCTCTAAATGGTTTGCATTTTTAACATCCCCAAAAACCCTTAAAAAAACTTAATGTCCCCAAAATATGAGAAGAACAATACATGAACATTTTACAAACAAGTTAAAAACAAAACTTACCAATACACGATAAATAAGTTACAGAACAAAACGTCATTGGGGCACAGCCAAAAAAAACCTACAAACAAAAAAAAAAAATTATGTTTTGCCGCAAAAAAAAAATAAGGAGATCCATATTTTACACAAGGATGACGGGAAAAAACTTACACAAAAAAAACACCACAACTAAAATAACCACACCAAAAAATGCGAACGGAAAGTTTAAAAAAAAAAAACGCCTCTAACACAATCCAAAAAACCTCCTCCAAACACTACTCCCTCCAACAATACACTCCGAACCACGTTACCTCCAACAAACACCCGCCACCTCGACTCGAGTCGCCAAAAGCCATAAATAGTGTTTTGTTAAGGACGGATCATAGGAACGCACAATCAATGATGCGGCCGAATAATAAGGACGCATGTTTAAATACATCATGGAAAAAAACAAACGGTCTGGTGTAGTTCAAGTTTTTTCATGAAAAATGGCTACAGACCAGCCAAACAATGGCCAAGAGGCGGCCGGTAAGTATTTCTCTCATTTCTAGTCAAGGATTATTTTGAACCAGAATATAGTGAAATATTGACATCTAAATTAAAATTAATTTAATGTAAATAGGTGTTGAGGATGATATGGAAGAGGCTGCTGGGCCCAGTATTCCGGCCAAAGCTGGCAAAAAGAAAAGGCAGCCACAATTCACAAGAAAGGAGATGGAGGTTTTGGTTCAGAAGTGTGTGGACATCCTGCCACAGGCAGACAGGAATATGGGTGTAAGCCAGAAGTGGAGAATGTGGGAGGAGAAAGCCAGTGCTGTCAATAGGGTGGGTGATTATGTCCGTCTAGCCCGGGATGTCAAACGCCAGTAAGTTGAAACATTTTAAAAAAAAAGGATGCAGGGTCAAATAATGCAGGAATAATGCCTACTTTTTCACCCACAGATGGCAAGACTTAAAATATCGCCTGAAGCAGAAACTGGCTGACAGGGCTAGGCATGCAAGGGGGACAGGTGGGGGTCCCACCCCTGTGTCATTGGAGCTGAATGATTTGGAAGAGCTGGCACAGGGGTGTGTGCAGGATGTGGAGGTGTTTGGCGTGTCCAACATGGATACGGACATGCCAGACTTTGCGGCTCCTCATGTTGTCCCAGGTAAATGTTGTGATGTAACCAACTCTGAAATGTTATTGTGACAATATGTAGATTCTAATGTGACTCTTTTCTCTTTTTTCTCACAGAGACACAGGCGGATGAGTCTGCTCCAGAGGGAAGCCTTGGCCGCAGAATTTCTGCTGGCTCTGCAGGGGAGGAACCAGTACATCCGGCTGAGGACCCTGCAGAAGCCAGTCCAGGGCAATCCCCCTCGCAGGCAGTGGCACTCCTCACAGACCTCAATTTTAAATCGGATTACCATACAGAGATTCTGCAGAGGATGGACGCCAGTCTGCTACGGGTGGCTGAGGCCCTGGAGCAAAATGCTGCGGCCAACGTGACCATTGGTCAGGCCCTGGCTGAAAATACCAGGGCCAACATCAGAATAGCCAATGCCCTGGAGCAGCTCGTTCGCCAACACATGGTGGAGCCGACCTCCCTTCCTGCCGGAACATCAGGATCCTCCACCTCGGGCACAACAACAGCCATTCCTCCAAATGTGCCTAGTCCTGTGCCTAGTCCAGAGGCCACAACATCTGCCTCTGGACCGGCCAGCCAGAGGACATCCCGGACCCGGTCTGGCGCCCACCCTACCCCAGCCAAACGGGGAAAAAAACGATGACAGCACTGGCTACTTTTCCCACACTCCTTCTGTGCTTGCCCCATATTCCTTTAGGGCCAAAACTTCCCTCTCCTTTCTTGTGAATTGTTTTTAATGTGTTTGTTTAAGTTGGCCAACACTGGTAATATGTTTGTCAGAATTATTTAAGTTATTATTGCCTAACACTGCCCAAAAAGTGTATTTGCAAAATGCACCCCAAAACTTTAAAAAATTGTGTATGAAATTAAAAATTTGACAAATGTTCTCCATTGTATTGTGACATTATTTAAAAAATGGTTTAGAGTTAATCCTGGCCCACAAGCTAAAAACGTCCTCCCAAAAAAAAAAAAAATGGGTTTTTAAAAAAAGGGTTCTTTAAGGAACACTTTAAAATTAAAAAAGGATGCAAATTCTCCTGGCCAAAGCAAAATGGTAAAATACACACAAACATGATGACATTATTGTTACAATAGCACAAACCCCCCCCCCCCCCCAAAAAAAAAACATTCCTACAAATGTACGCTAATTGATTGTGTAATCCTGAAATTAGCAGCTGAGATTTTCACCTGCGTACGGTTTTGTGCTAACACAAAAAACTCTTGTCAAAACACATACAAGCTGGTTTGCAATTCAAAGTTGATTGTTTTTCTGACAAGCCGTGATAAATCGATGAAACATCGAGGAGGCCCGGACCGGAGGACAAGGCCATCGCCATTGTGGTCGAGTAATCCACACCCCAAGCTGTGCGAGCAAGTTGAACGGAAAGAGGATCAGCCAGTGACGTATGACTTGGTACGAACACATTTGACGTTCGCATCTGAAAAGTTATGTACGCCCCAAAAACGCCTCGCCACGCCTGCGTTTTTCCATCTCCACCCACGTCAACGCCCAAAAACGGCCTGTTCTGTCAATCACATTTGACATGTCACTTCCTGTTCGCAATTTGACGAACGAGACAAAAAAAGCTTGCAATCTGCCGTACGCACATGCGCAGTGTAACACCGGCGCATGCGTGGTTTCAAAACATCGGAACGCAACGAGCGTACTGATGCTAATGAACGGCTCTGAATGAGGGTTATAGTTACAAGTCTAAAGTAACTATACCGCATCGTCCGTGGCATCATTCCATCCCAAGTGCAGGACATCCGATGGGAAGATGTGCCACCCAATTTAACAATATACGATGGTTTTTTTGAATGTTACAGCATGGCTTCCAAGTTGCAATACCTGAATGAATAGCTACAGTAACATTTTATGTTGACTGTTTTACTGAAAATTATGTCTATATTTGTAAATCCGTAACAATTATGGTATGATATGTTTGACCAAGTTATTATCTCTAAAAAGTTACATCTTACAAGCTTTTAAACTTTTTCAAGTACTTGATAACCTTGCTAGATTTTATGATGCCTAGCACTGTTGATATTATTTGTTCTTTATATTTAACAGGTTTACAACTTATTTCAATGATTGCATTGTCCACTTGTAATCAAGTGACTCACAATCAACTGCTTCAATATGCTGTATGTCCTTTTACAAAACATACATACAGTGTCTAAGGTCCTGTATTTTCCACATACTGTACCAATGAATTGTTAATTTTTGCAGTTATACTGTGGGGCTTATGTAATAGGTTTCAAGCTGCAGCTGCTGCGGGAACTCCTGCGTGAGTTCCCGTATTTTTTAAAAAGGCAATCATTTTAAGGGAAAACCAAGCTGGTTTTGCCTTTAAAATGATTGGCGCTTTAAAATACGGGTAGTCTCGCAGAAGTTCCCGCAGCGTCTGTAGCTTGCAACTTATTACATCAGCTTCCATTTATTATTTTAAACTAAAATTGATCTCAATAGCTAACATTGAGGCTAAATATTTCATATTAATACAACCGAGATCATAAGTTAAAGTCACATGTAATTCAGTGATTGAAAACACAGCAGAATTGCAGGAGAATGTAGATGTAGTTGACTCAAGATAGATCTAGTTATGGGCAGAATACAGCATTGGCACTTTACATGATTTTGGCCCCTGAGTTCTGAGCATGCTTAGTCAGACAGAAATCGAAACCAGGGTATAATGCACTTTGGCCAATGTACATGTGCTGATAAATATGTAACGCAGTTGTCATTGCTGGTGACAGTTAGTCCACACGTGGTACAGCTTAACCAGGTCTTAGATTTATTTAGTCAAGTAGAACAACAAGTAGCATATGATACAGGGATATCACAGGAGTAACAGCGGTATACTGTACAGAATATATAAGTAATGGCAGCATGGAGCTTAGGGCGTTGCTGGGCATTTTAGTGTGCCGGTGTGATTACGCTAAATACACCAGTGGATGGTAGCACTGGTGCCTTATACATTAGTGGTGGTAATACAGTGTACTTGCTGTTTGCTACTTCGGCTCTTTATGGCTCTGTAAGCTGTGAGTTTTCTGGGTCCAACCATCACCATGGCATGGCAGGGAGTAAAGACAAGCGGAGGGCCGCACATGTGAGAGTACAGGGAAGAAGCTGAGTAGGAGTGCACTTCTTCCAACATTCTTCATTCTTAATTTCTGGTTCCATGTTATATTAAGAGTCCGTATAAATTTCCTGTAGTCTAATAGATTCAATTTACCCATGTTTAGCAAAGTGAAATTTCTCATGCCATGCAAATCAGTGATAGGAATATAAAATCCCTAACAGCCCCATTAACATCTGATTATTCACATCCATGTGGCCTTACAGATCTACATGAAAATTTCATGCATGTCTGATGGATCAGTCATTAGTATCCTTCTTTGATAGCCAACTTTTGCACACGCGCAGCCTGAAGACCTCGCATGCACAGGGCCGGATTAAGGCCCACATGGGCCTGGAGCTGAAAATGTTCCAAGGGCCTATACTGAGAAAGTGAAGAGCTGTGATCGGTGCTATGTGGATATGGTCAAAGACACCTTGGTGTGTACACCCCCTACACTATGAGACACAATGAGGACCTCATTCAGAGTCGGTCGAAGCGGCCGCACGGTCGTACGCATACAATTTTTTTCTTACTGTGCCTGCGCACGGCTAGCAGAGCGCATGTGCGTACAAGCTCTACCGATCAAAAATACTGTCGGTCGTAGGGGTTCCAACACAGAAGTGGATTGCTAAAGTTGATTGACAGGAAAGACCATTTGTGGGAGTATACGGGGGTGGTGGTCTGGAAACGGAGGCGTTCTTCAGCGTTTCCAGGCGTTTTATGGGAGTGCATAAATTACCTGCTTCGTACGACCAAGAATTGCGGATGCATGAAAACGTCACTCTACGAACAGGATGATCATCCAGGCTAAGGTAGGCAAGAAGTGTCCGTAAATAAAAAAAGGATTACGTATAGTCAAGTGCGCACAGTGCTCCCAGATCAAGATAAAAAATAATCACAATACTTCCCCACGATTCCAATCAGGATACCGTGTATAGTCGTCAGATTGCAGTTGTAGAATTTTCATACATATGAAAGACACAAGATCGGCTAAAACATAGTGTAATACAATAACAAATGCAATTTATTAAACACACTGAGAATAAAACAAATGAAATGGGCACATAAACAACAATGCCCTAAAAGCAATAACACAAATGCTATGTGTAGGATGGATATTTCCTACATGAGGGTAAGTAATCCTTCTATAATAAAAATTGGGGAATTACCAGAAGTCCCCCTCACAAGGGCCCGTAGATTTTAAAGATGGAGGTTTCCGGATCACCTCTATTTCAGGGTCCTTATTTGAGGGATATTCATGAAATTCCTCCATGCTGGATGATCCTGTCACTGTGTACCAATGCGTTTCAGGAGTCAGCTGCTCCCTTCCTCAAGGTAAAGTGACCTGTGCAGAAATGACCATCTTTTAAACTCTTATCCAGATTCACTTCCAGGTCAAAGGTCAAGCTATTTAATTTCTTTATACCTTTAGTCAAACAACCTGTACGTATAATTTAGTTATCCATATGATGTACTTCAATTATTCAAACAAATTACATGCTTCTAAAGTGTCTTATGAATTTCCAAATTACTTTAATTTATTTTTATATGTTAATCGCCGAACCGGAAGTGCGTCACTCCTACTTCCGGTTTCGGCGCTCATCAGTCCGTCCACAATACGCTCCCACCACTCGCACCATGTGTTGGTGTGAAGTTCCTACACCATGTTCCCCCTAGTCGTGGCTCACAGTCCCACTAGCGTTTCCGCATCCTGTGTGTGGAACGCTTCCAAAGGCCCATTATATTTCCGGTTTCGGCGGCCATTTTTATGTAGCTCAAAAATCCTCTATACAATATCTCTTGTTTTCTGGTGGCCATTTTAGGTGGGACACTTTTCTTAATGTTCAATATAGTAAATATGTATGTCCCACTAGTCAGGGTGGCCATCTTATGTTTGGCATAAATCATAAACAATCTTTTCCTCCAACCAATGTCATCTTAACTATGGGGGATTTTCAGATAATTCTTTTAGAAGCGTCCGTAAGCCACAACAGTACAATCATTAATCTGATGTTACCTGCGATGTTTCGATTTGGAACCACACAAACCAAGCAGCTAAGATTCATGCATTGTAACTATTAACACTGCTAATTACCTTGTAACTCATTTCACTTGCGTGTGCATTAGGGAATTCGTAACACAAATGTTTCTTTGTGCTTTTTAAACAGTTTTTGGATAAAACAGTTTTTAAAACATCTAGCATTGTGTTTTACGTAGCAGCCTTTTCAGATACCACACTGTTTAAACCTTGTATACATTGATATAGTTAAAGATAGACATTTTTGGTATGAAATTTTTTTATTTTTGTGAAATTTGCCCTTCATCACAATGTAAAGAATAATTGTTTAGGCAACATTTGTATATAATCAAAATAATTAAAAATAAAAATAAAAAAACATTTGTTGTCACAAAAAAAAAGAGCTTGAGACATTGGTGACAAGAAATATGGGGACTGGACAACAGGTGAGGGCGGAGATATCCAGGGCTACTTGCATCATTTTGGCCGGCTCGGAGGAAGAGGTAAGCTACGGACAGCTGACTGGCGTGTAACACGCCGACTGGCCTTGCCAGAGGTAGGTGGGATTTCCTCTGGCCTAGGCATAGGGCTCTCCATACTTGCGGGGGTGGCTGTTGGGCTGCCAGAGGTGGTGGTCCTGGGAGGAAGGGAGTCTCGCTACCAACATGGCAGGTGGGTTGGCCTGCTCCTGGGTATTGGCCAAACGATCTAGGGCCCCAGTAATGGACTCCAGGGCCACCGCCACCCTCACCAGAGTGGTCTCCATCCTCAGAAATACACATGTGTTCTCCTGAGTTTGGGAGAACAACCTGGTGAGGAGAGGCACTGCTCGGTCTGCTGGCTGCCCTGGAGTAGACTCCACAGGGTCCCCAGATGGAGTACTTGGATCCTTCCCTGCAGAGTCTCCATCTGTGCTGGACCCAGACCTGGCCTCAGGAGCAGGCACTACCTCCTCTGAGTCTGGAATATAAAAAAAAAATGTTTATTTTTTTGCCCCCCCCAAAAAACATAGACATTTCAGCTTTATATTTTTTGTTTAACAAAATTAAATTACCTTCTTGCACATGTGGAGCGTTGAAGTCGGCCATGTCAGTGTCCATAGTGGACACGCCGACTACCTCCTCTTCCGTCACACATCCCTGAGCCAACGTCTCCAACCTTGACAAGGCCAGCTCCTCAGGGATGGGACCACCACCTGTCCCCGCAGCATGGTCCACCCTACTCCATAGCTTCCTCTTCAGCTGGTACTTGAAATCCGTCCAGCTGTCAATGTTATTTTGGAAATTTAAAGTGTTGGTTTTTTTAAAGAAGATCACGCTTTGGACTTCAGTACTCTCACAATATAATTTTCTTACCATTTTTTTACGACTTTCTGTGTTCTGTAGGTTGTCCCCACAGCATTAACAGCCCTGGATATCTCCTCCCAAATCCTGTCTTTGGCTCCAGCCCCATATTTCTGGGTGCATTGACTAGGTTCTCCATTGTCATGGTCACCAATGTCTGAAGCTCGATCCGTGAAAATGGAGGGTTTCTGGGCCTTGGCCTTGGCCTGCTTGGGCCCGCCTCCTCCTCTACTGGTGGACTTTGATTCCCAGCACCTACAACAATTTTTAAAATAGTACAAATTTTTTTTTTTTTTAGGGAAATATGACCAGTTCTTGCTAACCTGTGAGAGAGCAGGAAGAATACTGCTTGTGCAGACTTTTTAATAGATGTGAGCGCATCCCTGGATTGGTTACCCGTGCATCCTTATTTCCCTAACTACAAATGCACACCTTTCCTGCATTTCGTAATCACTGCGTGGGTTGGGCTAGATGTGAGCGCATCTTTGGATTGGTTACCCGTGCATCCTTATTTCCCTAACTACAAATGCACACCTTTCCTGCATTCCGTAATCACTGCGTGGGTTGGGCTAGATGTGAGCGCATCTTTGGATTGGTTACCCGTGCATCCTTATTTCCCTAACTACAAATGCACACCTTTCCTGCATTCCGTAATCACTGCGTGGGTTGGGCTAGATGTGAGCGCATCTTTGGATTGGTTACCCGTGCATCCTTATTTCCCTAACTACAAATGCACACCTTTCCTGCATTCCGTAATCACTGCGTGGGTTGGGCTAGATGTGAGCGCATCTTTGGATTGGTTACCCGTGCATCCTTATTTCCCTAACTACAAATGCACACCTTTCCTGCATGTTTCAATAATTGGGGTTTGGTTTCTTTATTTAAGGCAAAGCCAAATATTCCCTTACTTGTGGGTTGTAGTTGGAGTGTTTGGTGGTGCAGGAGGTGTTTGCTAATAGTTTAATAGTTTGAAGTTGATTGAGAGGTGCTTGTGTGTATAGTTTGAGAGGTGTTTGTTTGAAGTTGATTGAGAGGTGCTTGTGTGTGTAGTTTGAGAGGTGTTTGTTTGAAGTTGATTAAGAGGTGCTTGTGTGTTTTTTTTTTAATAATTTTTTTTGCTTTTAATTTATTTTGCTTGTGGGTTTTTTTTTTATTTTTTAGTGTTGGTTTTTTTTGTGTTCCTTTTTTTGTGGTGTTTGTTTTTTGTGTTCCTTTTTTTTTGTTGTTTGTTTTTTGAGTTCCTTTTTTGTGTTGTTTGTTTTTTGTGTTCCTTTTTTGTGGTGTTTGTTTTTTGTGTTCCTTTTTGTGTTTGTTTTTTGTGTTCCTTTTTTTTGTTGTTTGTTTTTTGTGTTCCTTTTTTTGTGGTGTTTGTTTTTTGTGTTCCTTTTTTGTGTTGTTTGTTTTTTGTGTTCCTTTTTTGTGGTGTTTGTTTTTTGTGTTCCTTTCTTTGTGTTGTTTGTTTTTTGTGTTCCTTGTTTTGTGTTGTTTGTTTTTTGTGTTCCTTTTTTTGTGGTGTTTGTTTTTTGTGTTCCTTTTTATGTGGTGTTTGTTTTTTGTGTTCTTTTTTTGTGGTGTTTGTTTTTTGTGTTATTTTTTTGTGGTGTTTGTTTTTTGTATTCCTTTTTTTGTGTTGTTTGTTTTTTGTGTTCTTTTTTTGTGTTGTTTGATTTTTGGGTTCCTTTTTTTGTGTTGTTTGTTTTTTGTGTTCCTTTTTTGTGGTGTTTGCTTTTTGTGTTCTTTTTGTTTTGCCAAATTTGATTGCTTTGGACGTTGAAAAACCCCGTTAGTTTTGGTGCTTGATCCGGTTACTTTTTTGGTTTGGTTGGCCGGGCTTTTGTCTTATTCCTAAATCCAATGTTATTCAAAGAATCAAGTAAGTGTGCCAGCCTACTGCATTTTTTTTAGATCAACAATCCTAAAAATCGTTCATTTTTATTTTTTATTAATTATTTTAAAAATTATTTCTTAAAGGTGTTTAACACTCCATTTTGGACATGAATCAGGTAAGTGTTTATTTTTTCAAACCTACACTTTTTTTTTTATTCTAATTTTTATAACCAAATTTTTTAGCAATATTGTTTATTGTTTTATTTTTAAATTGTCATTTTGTACATTTAACAACAATTCATATTTGCGAGTTTACAAATTAAGCATGGTTTTAACACAAGTAGTAATATTGGTTTGACCTCAAAAAATGGATTTTTAATTTTTTTCCCTCTCATTTTAAATTGTACAACAAATACACATGTAGTGATTTCCGAAGATGGCACTGACCGACCCTGTAAGAATATGCACCATTATTATAAATTAAGTATTTTTGCACAAAATATCAAAATACACTCTGTAGAACCAATTAAAAATATACATTTAACTTTACAGAGCGATGTTGGACATGTTGACCCCCACCAACCTTCCTCAGCCTCCTTCTGGGCGTAAGCATAGGAGGCGTGCAAGGGCCAAGATATATAGAACACGTGTCACCCTTTTTGGAATGCCTGATGATGTGGTTGTAACCACTTATCGCCTGCCTCCAAATATTGTCCTAGACACTCTTTCAATAATAAAGAATGATCTAGAAAGTCAGATTAACATTCCTACAGCAATCTCACCACTTACACAGTTGTTGGCGGTGTTACATTTCTGCGCCTTGGGGTCCTTCCAAACCACTGTGGGGCTGGTGGGTGGCCTCTCCCAGCCCTCATTTTCACGGATCCTGAGGCATGTGCTAGATGCATTTTTCAATCATCTAGCACATTTTATTAGTATGCCTTTGGATACAGAAGCCCTTGATGTGGTAAAGCAGAAGTTTTTTGAAAATGCAGGCTTTCCACACGTCATAGGTGTAGTGGATGGCACTCACATAGCACTTCAACCCCCTGCATGCAGGGAACAAATATATAGGAACCACAAACATTACCATTCCCTAAATGTAATGGTGCTATGTGATGCCTCCCTCCAGATCCTCTCCCTGAATGCCAAATTCCCAGGCTGCAGCCATGATGCATATGTGATCCAGCATTCAGGGATTTGGCCCTAATTAAGCACACTGCAAGCTGGTGACGTGTGGAATCTTGGTAAGTAAAAATCCAGTATGTCTTTCTAGTAATAGTATAAACAGGTTCTCATGGTAAATGTATATCTTTTGTTGTCCCATTTCCATCAGGTGACAGTGGATATCCTTGCACGCCCTGGCTGCTGACTCCTTATTTGACTCCCACACCAGGGCCCCAAACTCAATATAACGCCGCATTTACTGCCACCAGGCAGGTGGTGGAGCACTGTGTCAGCCTTTTAAAGGGCCGGTTCCGGTGTCTCCATCACTCTGGTGGTGCACTCATGTACTTGCCGGATATGGTTTCTCGCATTGTGGTCCTGTGTGGGATTTTACACAACATTGCAATAAGGAGTCGAGTACCCATGCAGCCAGAGGAGGCCTTGCCAGAGGATGGCCCCCCGAAGGAAGGTGTTGTGATGCTGTTGGGGGGGGCCAGACGCGATGATGTCGTTTCACGACTTTTTAGGTATGTGTATTTAAATTTTTTTGAAAAGAATATACAATTTTGCAAAATGTATTCTAATGTGTCCCTTTTTCTTTTGTTTTCTTTTCCTACCAACAAAATCACAACACTTTCCAAAACATGCAAAAAAATGGAACCCATTGGCAATACCTTGTATGTTTTTGGAAAACTAACACATTTTGCACAGATATCCCCCAACATGTTTAGTTAATTTGCCTTTTGTTTTAGTAATTGATATGTTTTCCATTCCAAAATCTGTTTGTTTTTTACTATAGTTGTTTATGTTTGACTAAGCCAGATGTTTAATTTGCCCAAACCATGAGGACGTTTGTTATGTGTGAATCTGTTATGAATTTTTTGTTACCATTAAAAGCCTGTTGGCAACATGTTTGTTATGTAATAAATGTTTTAAATGAATTAAAAATGTTGTTGTTTGTTTGTTTTAAAAAATTGTAAGCCATTTTGAGGTGTATAATGTATGCCAACCCATAATTGAAAAATAAACAACATTACTGCAAATTTTCTTAAGGTTTACTAATACATGTTTTAAGTTATTACACTATGGAAAGGCAACCACCTTTGTTCCTAAATTTTTGGACATGCAGAATTACACCCTTTAATGTGTGGCAAAAAAGAGGACAAATGTTGGAAATAACAAAACTTTATTATTTTTTTTAAATGTCATAAAAATGTAAGAAAAAAAAAACTACACATCCTCCAAACGCCCCACTAATCTTTGGAGGCAGCAGTAGGCCTGCATTAAGTTGCCCGAGGTCTCTTGCAGCTCCTCCTGAATTTCCCTCAGGATGTGGGTTAGATCTGTGGAAATTAAAAAAAAAAAGAGGATTAAATACTTCATTACAATTAGAAACATTTGAACATTACACATTATTCAATGTACCAAAAAGTGTTGAAACACACTGATGTTATGGTGTGTTTGAAAGTATCAGACATACAACTTTATTAATAGGTTCTACTTTTCTGTTGTTCAACTAATTTTAAACCCTAACTATGTGGCATAAGCCAAAATCCACTATGATGATGTTACAAATAATGGGAGGTGTATTCTTAAGTCATGATGGCCATATCCTTAAAACACAATGCACGTATTCACTTCTATAATGTTGTTGATAAACCAAAAATAGAATTGCCTAAGTACATTCGTACATTTTAAACACAGTGTACACAACATCAACAAGGGTAGTCTGGTTCCTAGCACCTTGCCAAGTTTGGTGACAGGTTTTTTTACATTGTAAAATACTAATCCAAATTTAATCATTATTTCCTCAAACTCCAAAACATTTTTGAAAAACCAATAAACCTATATTTTTGAGGTCCCCAAATCAAAAAAAGGGCCAGCCAATAAACATAAGGTTGTAAGTCTGAAAAACAGCATTACTGCGCAATGATGTTGAACCCCATACAGCAAATTTTCAAAACAACAACACCCAAAAAAATGTAAATTAAAAAAACATACCCTGAGAGTGTTCAGACACAGCAACAGATGTTGCCGGAGAAGCTTCGGGTGAGGGAGAATATTCAGGAGTGGGGGGAATGGTTGAAGGGGAAATGGAGCAGGAAAGATCACAGGGAGGGGAGATTTGCGATATTTGGGATGAGTGGGCAGGGAGGGAGGGTTACTGGGGGAGTATGGTGGTGGGGAGGGAGTGCTGGGTTGAGGAGATGCAGGTGAGGGCTGCTGGTTGACAGTAGCTTGTCTTTGCCTTTGGCATGCCCTTCTCTGTCTCCGCTGGGCTTCTAAAATGTAAACATAAAATACCAAAAAAAAAGATTAGAATTTCGGTTACACAATACAAGTACACATTCTGTACAATAGGGACAACATACAGGATGGTTTTTTAACATTGACTAAAATAATTGGCAAAGGAACATACATTTTTAACAGTCCACTAATTAATAATTTTAAACAAACGCATACTTACGTCTGCGTATTTGCGCCCGCAAAGTCATGAGGAGCGCAGGCGACCGGCGGCCCAGGTCTGACCAGCGACGCTCTAATTGGGCAATGTTTTGCCTAAACCCCGCTGATCGGAGGGCTCGCCTCACCTCCGCATAGGTGGCCCGTTTTGTGTGATTCGAAATGGGTGGCACAGCCTGGGTGATACGCCTGTCCATGATGTTTACCAGGACAAGCAACTCTCTCCTGGTAAACGCTGCAGCTCTCATGATTGCAATGGCCATTTTTACAGAAAAAATGAAATATACATGGGGTACCAAAAATATGATTGGCTAAAATATTTACACTTTCCTCAAAAACACCACTATTGGCCAATCCTTTAATCATGTGTCCCAAAAAATATGGTCACATTTGATTGGCTACAACACGCAGTGTGCAATTGCAAACATAAGAGTGCAAATGATCCTAACGCAAAATGCACATGCATTTATAAAGTTAACACAATTAGCAAACGGACATTCACAGTTAATAAACCTTACTTTGTTTTTAACATTGTGGGAAAAAATAAGAACGGAGAAAACAACCACGAAATGAACAATAAAGTTTATTGACACATGAGAAAAAACTCGTTTGAAAGAACAGCAAGAGTTAAACACTTAATTAGATAATTGCCAACAAGCTAATAACAAGCTGATCGATAGTCCATGTAAACATGATATGTGACCATCAAAACAGCACATATGGCCACAAACATCAGAACATAATTAGCATACTGCGATTGACAGCGCCTGACTACGATTGACTCGATTGATCGTTCAGATCAGTCGGTAGCTAGAGGAGGTGCAGTGCCAACGAATGGGCATCACTTTGTTCACAATCGCCCTGCCGTATGATCGGATTTTGCGGTCGTTGATCGTACGACCGTGCGGCCGCTTCTACTGACTCTGAATGAGGTCCAGTCTCCCTAACTACTGTATATAGAAATTGAAAAATTGCATAATTTTTTTAGGGGGAAAACTACAAAAACTATTTATGGCCAGTTAGGTAATCATGCTGTCATGTTGATGGGCCTATTTTAATGTAGAGGCCTGGAGCTGGAGCTCCATCTACCCCATTGTTAATCTGGTCCTGCGTATGCATATACTGGAGGAACTTATCGCCAGCAGCGCATTCATAAATACTGTAACTAACTTAAAACATTCCGAATCACTGCATAGTATGGCAATTTGAAATGTTATTTTTCAGGTCATTAACAAGTCTATTCATAAATAAACCCGAAAGCTTATAACAGATTCCATGCTATTTTAAATAAAATATTTCTTGAGCAATTACAGTTATTATACTGTATTTGTTGCTAAAGATAATTAATGTAGTTGTAGGTGTGAAACTAATTGAAGACACCCATTTGGCAAGGTTGAAGCAGAGGCAATGAAAGTAGCTGCTTTACTGTCACCTACTTGATCTCATTACTACTCCTACTTTGAGCTGATAGTGTTGGTATGTGTGTGCAATTTGGCGATGGTATGCAGAGCTAAATAGCAGCACCAGCAGAATTCCAGATACACTAAACAGTCCAGGTTCTTGATCAGGTATCAGTTTTATTTGAGTGTAGAAGTAGTTACTGCTACAGCTGTACTCACTGTTACATACTTGTTCATTTGGATGGAGCGGAGCTTGAGTAGGACATACAGAGCACCGGTCAGTGATATATGAAGGTAGTGGTGCAGAGATATGCAGGATAATGTGACAGGGTCTCTATAGTTGAGTGGAACATTAGTGCGTCCCACTGTGGTGCTCATACACAGTGATAAGATGGCACGGCGCATGTGCTGAAGACCAAACTGTTAAGTCTATGACTTATACTTCAATAAGGGTTTCTTAATAACCTGGGCACAGTAAGTGTTGCATGCTTCTTTACTGTAAAACTGCAGATAACCAAAGATACAGAATAGAGATTCATACGCCAACTAATACACACAAATAATAAGATTCGTTGCAACCTTCCACCAGAATAAATATACAGCAATGGGAACTATATACACCACACAAACAGTGACCATCTTGGTCAAGTCAAGAAAGGATAATTCATGGAGGTACTATAGAGCAATATCACGATCCATATTTCAACAGATAGCAGTTCTCTTTTTTTCTTCTTCTCTTATCTATGGTTGTACAGTTCCGTAAAGGACAAGCTGAATTTGATCAGCCTGTTCTCAGATTTAGTTTATTGTCCAGTGGTGCTATCCGCCAATGACAGAGATTATTGACAGCTTAGAGGCAGAGTAGTAGTACAGGGAAATGCCTAAACATGGACTATGTTTGTGTACTTGCTACCAGGGAGCAGACTCTCTATTATTTAATGACCACCAAAGAAATGGCTCTGTATTTTACACTGCGCACAGATGAACTGGACATCTGACAGTTCTGGCAAATGTCGGAAGGGCTTATGGCCTGTTGAGCCGGTCCAGCCATCTAGATAGGGAATGCTACCTGGCAATGCCCCCATGATTCTCAGCATGCCCCCATGACACAAGACCATGTCCCCTTTTACTGTGCATGCTCTGGTGGCACGCACATGTGAGGGACACTCACTATCAGGAAATAAGCTCTGTATTGTATACTAGCCACCATTAAACTGACTCTGTACCATACACATGCTATCAGTGAATGGAGTTATTTCAACTCTGTACAATACACTGGCTACCATGCAGACGGCTTCTTACTGTACACTGACCACAAGACAATTGGCTATATATTATATACTGACAAACAAGGAAGGATTCTACCATACACTTGCAGTCGAGGAGCAAACTATTAGAAACTGGTCACTAGGGAATGGTCTGTATGGGGTAGATTCTGAAGAAGTCAGATTTACTAACACTAATGTGAGAATCAGCAGGACTAATGTGATGTCTGTGCATCTGCAGGTGGAAAGCTAGAACACTCATTGTTTTTAAACCAGCTGTCGACATCATTAATATATGCACATGCACCAACCCCATCAGTGGCGGAACTAGAGAGTGGTGGGCCCAGGTGCAAGAATATGCTTTGTGCCCCACCCCACCCCACCCATTCCAGGCACCCCAGAATTTTTTCACCACTCCTCACCCCTCCCCAGTAATTAAATACAGTGTCTGTCCTGCTGCCCAGCCTTGTTTTCTCACCACCCCTCACTGCCCCCCCAGTCAGTAAATTCAGTCTGTCCAGCCCCAGTGTGTCAGCCTCGTTCTCCCCTCAAGCCCCAGCGTGTCAGCCTCATTCTCCCTCCATCCCCAGCAAGTCTCTGCCTCATTCTTCCTGCCAGCGTGTGTCCCAACCCCAGTGTGTCAGCCTTATTCCCCCCCAGTGCCAGCGTGTCAGCCTCTTTTTCTTCCAGCCCCAGTGTATGTGTCAGCCTTTCCCCCCCAGCCCCAGCGTGCGTCAGCCTCTTTCCCCCACAGCATGTGTCAGCCTCTTTCCCCCCCAGCCCCAACATGTGTCTCAGCCTCTTTCCCCCCCAGCCCCAGCATGTCTCAGCCTCTTTCCCCCCAGCCCCAGCATGTGTCTCAGCCTCTTTCCCCCTCAGCCCCAGCATGTGTCTCAGCCTCTTTCCCCCCCAGCCCCAACATGTGTCTCACCCTTTTTCCCCCCCAGCCCCAGCGTGTGTGTCAGCCTTTCCCCCCCAGCCCCAGTGTGTGTGTCAGCCTCCCCCCCAGTCCCAGTGTGTCAGCCTCTTTCCCCCCCAGCACCAGCATGTGTCAGCCTATTCCCCTCCCCAGCGCCAGCGTGTGTCAGCCTCTTCCCCCCCAGCGCCAGCGTGTGTCAGCCTCTTCCCCCCCCAGCCCCAGCATGTGTCTCAACCTCTTCCCCCCCCAGCGTGTGTGTCAGCCACTTTCACCCTCCCCCCCTCCATACCACCACCACTTACCTTATTTCTTCCTCTTCATCTACTCTCGATCCGCTTCTCCTCTCGATCTTCTTACTCCAGCAGCCCGGCTCCTTGTTATGACACGATGCACGTGACGTCATGACGTCACGCGTGCCATGTCATAACAAGGGGCCGGGCCGCGGTGGGTGTCTCTCATGTTGGAGCCAGAGCGGCCGAAGTGGGCCCGCTCCAGCTCCAACCATTTAGGTAATGGGGACCAGGTCGGCGGGCAGCGGCGCTGTCAGATGCAGGCAGCCATGTGCCCCTGCACCACAGCAGGCCCCGGTGCAAGGCACCAGCTGCACCGCCGCTAGTTCCGCCCCTGAACCCCATACTATGTGCAAGACATCCATCAGAAACAGGCTTCCCTTCACCACACGCATAGCTCAGAATTGCATGGAGCTGTATATACACAGCACTCCCATGCCACTCCCACAAGACAGAGTGGTTTTGAACAAATGCAATATTGCTGCCCTAAAAGGCTCTTTATAGTACATTAACTACAGAGGAAAAGTGGCCAGCACAAAAGTGGCCAGTACAGTACATATAAAGTGTATTTTCTCATTGATAGGACATTGTATATTGCTCAGGCTTGGATCTGTGGAGAGGATACAAAGTTCCAGGCAGAGAGTGTCATGGTTTCAGGACTGGTTACTTAAACATGGTATACTTTGGAAGATTGGATCACAGAACACAAAGTCATAAGAGAAGTGACAGTTTGCGATATTATAAATGAAAAAGTATGGTCTAGGGCACAGGTTCTCAAACTCGGTCCTCAGGACCCCAAACAGTGCATTTTTAAAGTTAAATAATTAGCTCCATCTGTGGATATTTTAAAACGAGACAGTGAGTAATGACTACACCTGTGCACCTACTGGGTTACCTGGAAAACGTGAACTGTGTGGGGTCCTGAGGACCGAGTTTGAGAACCACTGGTCTAGGGCATACTTTCCTACTTTTTAAACCTCCACTTTGGGAGGTCCAGCTTGAAGTGAAATTTTAATATTTATGGTCCCCTCCTGCTACACAAAACCACTATGATGGGATGTGGGTGGGATCTGAGGGCGTTGTCTATATTCTCCTAGTAACAAAAGAAAGGGGTTTATCAGAATGTGCTGGTAAATAAATCACAATAAATCACAATTGGACCGTGAACACCTTGACAATTTTATTTAATTTATTATGAAAAATCAGATGCAGATATATGAAAACATAAAATCGTATCAATAAATATGGAAACAAAAAATAAATAATAAAATATAAGAGAACAAATAAATAAAAAGAACAAAAATTGTAATTATTAGTATTTATTATTATTATTATTATTTATTTTTTGTTTGCATTTTTATTGATATGTTTTTATATTTTTATAACACTTTTCATAACAATTTATATTAACTTGTCAAGGTGTTCATGGTCCAATTGTGATTTATACACCAGCACATTAAATCCAGGCTTGATAGCACAGGATTCATCTGGACTGTTATTAAGACATGCTATATATAGTCTTCTTCAAATGATATCACAATTGCCCAAAACAAACAGTGATCTCTGGTGCTTGATGCAGGAACTTAGTAATGTATGTGATGTTTTACCTCCGTCTGCTGACATTGTAAGCTTGCCTGTTGAAAGGATGTGAAATTAAAGACTCGCTTTGCAGTCCTTATGTTCAACAGTGCATTGCTGAGTGTCTGGCATTTCCAGGTAATCATTACTGTAACAAACCTTTTAGAAGAAATCTACTTTTCACATGCACATGGCATTTAACCAGTAGGAGATTTGTAGCCTTTCAAGTTCACATAAACATACCACCACAATTTAAAATGAACAAAGAATCTATTGTAAAGTTGTATTATCAAGAAAAAAAAAGTTTTTACAAAAATGATGAGTTATTTAAAAAAAAACATAACCTGCTGTGCAGAGCCAGATTTAGACCTAATGGGGCCCTAGGCAAGATACCAGTTTGGGGCCCACCACCCTCAAACAATCCTGTGCATACATTACAGTATGTTTCACTGGAGCAAGATAAACACATCAAATTATATACTATACACACATCATCGTTTTTTACATATATATATATACCAAATCCAAATGTCCGGCACTCAGAACAAAAGAAAACAGCCTGCTCCGGTGCCAGTCCCACGTTGTTTATACAATTCAAATTCATGGATGGTACGCCAAGCCTGAGCAACCCCAACAATAATGTAGGTCAATAAGACTGGCTCTATTACTGTTGGGGTTGTTCAGACTTGGAGTGCCATCCATTAATTTGCATTATATATATATATATATATATATATATATATATATATAGATACACATACATACATATACATATGTTTAACTTGCTCCATTGACATTACTGTAATATATGCAGTTCTTACAGTAGGTGTAATCAAATACTCACTGGAAACACTAATTCAAAAAACATGTGAGCAAGGCAAAACATCAAATATGACACAAATTAATACTACTAATGGTGCATACAAACAGGACGATCGTCAGCGATATTGATATCGTTGAACAATCTCCCTGCACCTTCTCTGTGTGCTGGATGATCGCTATCGATCATCCACACACAACCAACTCATCAACGACGGGCCAGCAACCCGCGGGTCCCTATAGTAACCTGGTCGATATCAAACAGGTTGGACATGCTGTATGGGCGATGGTCATTATCGTCCATATTTGCCCGCACATCGCAGGTCATTGGTGGGTTGGTAGGCACCAATAAATGCATGATATGAACGATAACGATATGATCGATATCGTTATCATTAATATCATGCATTTTTATCGCACCTTTAAGCACATACATATACACAAACAGTTGTAGAATGGAAATTTTAAGTAAATGGCCAAGGCCCTCATTTTGCAAGCCTGTAATGTAGAGTGGGAGAAATGGAGGACAAGCAGAGGTAGACAGGAGGAATGAGGGACAAACAGAGGTAGACTGGAGGAATGGGAGACAAACAGAGAGAGATAGGAGGAATTTGGGGACAAACAGGAGGAATGGGGGACAAACAGAGGAAGACGGGAGGAAAGGGGGACAAAACAGAGGGAGACGGGAGGAATGAGGGACAAACAGAGGAAGACATGAGTAACAGGGCATAAATAGAGATAGACGGGAGTAAACAGGGACAAACAGAGGTAGACGGGTGTAAAGGGGGACAAACAGAGTTAGACGGGAGGAATGAAGGGCAAACAGAGGGAGAAGGGAGGAAAGAGGAAGAACATAGAGAAGGAAAGGGGGACGAACAGAGTGTATATATATATATATATATATATATATATACACATACTATATATATATATATATATATATATATTAGGGATGAGCGGGTTCGGTTCCCTGAGAACCGAACCCACCCGAACTTCGGGGATCCGGGGCGATCCAAGCCCAAGCTCGGATCTCCCTGTCTGCCCCGGATCCCTCTCCCGAGGTAAAACCTCGAGATCTGCTGTCGGATCTCAAGGTTTTGCCTCGAGCGGCCATTTAAAAAAAATGCCTTTGCCTGTAATGGGCAAAGTGCTGATTGGCTGACAGAGCCTTCTGTCATGACTCTCAGCCAATCAGCATTATGGTGCTCATTTGCATGTAGCACGGACCCGGGAGATACGTGCTACATGCATCTGTGTGATTGACACAGAGCACAGATGGGTCAGTGAGACCCGTCTGTGCTGCTGTGTATTTCAATGACACAGATGCACGCATGGACAAGGAGATCCATGCTACCTGCATCTGTGTCATTCACACAGAGCACTGACGGGTCCGTGAGACCAGTCTGTGCTGCTGTGGTAAAAAATAAAATAACCTGTGTAAAAAAAAAAGAAAAAAATGGCGTGCCCCCCCCCCAAAAAAAAGAGCAACCAGCCCCGGGCATTAGTGACCCAGTGCTGGGTGTGCTTAAATACAGGGGACAAATGACGTAGGGGTCCCCTGTACTTAAGCACAACCAGCACCGGGCTAGTCTGAACCAGCGCTGGTTGCCAAAATATGGGGGACAAACGACGTAGGGGTCCCTCGTATTCTGCGTAACCAGCTCTGGGCTCTGATCCGGTCCTGGTTCTGGAAACACAGGGGAAAAAAATGGAGTAGGGTTCCCCTGTATGTTGCAGAACCAGCACTGGACTTTTTGTAGTGGGGGGCTGATGCCACAGCCAGGGGAGCCCTTTCACCGGGACCCCCAGCCGCAGCATCAGCCCTGATCGCTAGTCAGCCCAGGCTGGGGATCCCTGGAGAGCTGGGGACCCCCCAATAAAGGGGTCACCCTCTCCAGGGCACCCCAGGCCCTAGCTGATAGCCTGGGGCTTTCCACCCCTGGTGGCGGTGGGTGGCAGGTTGATAGTGTGGTGTGGTGTAAATAAAGAATATGAAACATTGTCTTTACAAGTAGAACTGCAAGTCCCAGCAAGCCTGCCCCGCATGCTGGTACTTGGAGAACCACAAGTACCAGCATGCAGGGCATTTAGGGCCCACTAGTCCCTTTCGTTCACCTGTAAAAAAATGTTTACAAATACACAGGACACACACACCGTGACAGTATAAGTTTATTAAACATACATACACACACACACATGTACACATACTCACCTATGTAACCCTGTAGCATCGGTCCACTTGTCCGGTAAAGTATCCATAGGGGACCTGTGAAAAAAAACATACTCACCATCTCCTATGCAAGGTTCTGTCCTCTTCGTTCCAAAGTAGGCATCCCCGGACTTGGCAAAAAAAAAACACGAAAACCCGATCCACGAACTTAGTACCGTTCTATAGAACGGTACTTCCCGAATGAGAGCTTAGCGGCGGGGTATCACCATGGAAACCCCGCTGCTAAGCGTTCATTGGCTGAGAGAGGTCATCCCCCGTCTCTCAGCCAATGAACGGCTCCCTCCATTGTAGTCAATGGTGGGAGCCGCAGGGTTATTAAAGTTTACCCTGCGGTTCCCACCCATAGGCAAACGCAGGGGGGGTTTCTGGTTGCCTGGAAACCCCCCTCCCCAGCCCAGTGGCTGTTTTAACATGTGTCAGCCAGTATAAATACACCTGTGCACCAACTAGGAGATCAGGAAAACCTGCACTGTTAGGGGTGCACTGCTATAGACCATCAATAGGTTAATTTTTAATACTGTGTAATACACTATCCAGTGCCTAAGGAGACCAGTATGTACATATATGTCCAGGGCAGTGCTAGGTTCTATTGCTGCTTCCCCTCTGGAATTGTGCCCACATCTGAAATAAAAACATTCAGCTCAGGCAGGATGGCACTACTGCCACATCTAGTGGCTTACTGTGGTTGCTGGACCTGTATATGCTGGAATTATGACACAATACACTTTCTATGACACATATGAAGTGCTAATTATGCCCTCTTCATGGACTGGCCACACACTCTAAAATCAAGCATTTGGAAACCCCCCTCTAGAAATCCTGGGTTTGCCACTGCCACCATTGACTACAATGCAGGGGGCGGTTCATTGGCTGAGAGACGGGGGATGACCTCTCTCAGCCAATGAATGCTTAGCAGCGGGTGAGTATGTGTACATGTGTGTGTATGTATGTTTAATAAACTTATACTGTCACGGTGTGTGTGTCTTGTGTTTTTTTTTAAACATTTTTTTACAGGTGAACTACAGGTACTAATGGGTCCCGCATGCTGGTACTTGGAGAACCACAAGTACCAGCATGCAGGGCAGGCTTGCTGGGACTTGAAGTTCTACTTGTAAAGACAATGTTTCATATTCTTTATTTACACCACACCACACTATCAACCCGCTACCCACCGCCACCAGGGGGGTTCCCTTATGGTAAATCCGGCCCTGCTGCTGTGTGCAAAGGTATAATTTATACAGTAAGCTTGTGTAAGTTGGTGATAAGTTTTGTTACCTGGGGTCTATTCAGCAATGATTTTTTGCATAAAAAATATGGAAACTATGATTTCTGTATTTTGTATGTAAATCCCCTTTTCAGCAATGGGATAATGGAGAAGATAACGCAATTATCTTCTCCATTGATTCCCATCTCGCAGAGTGTCGCAGTGTAGGGATCAGCGATTGATCTCTAAAGCGCTTTAACACTTCTTGCTATTCAGCAAAGCAAAAAGTGTTAAATCACTCAATAAATATTTCCTTTATATAACGCCATTTCAGAATGGCTTTATACGAAGAAAATACTTAAATATCCCGAAAACTGCAGGGACAGAGGGAAATATTCCCATAAGTCCCTACAACATCTTGTAAGCCTGCCCAGTCTCCGTCCTTGCTGCACGGTGATTGGCGGCAGGTAAGTCACTCTAGAGCCTTTTAAACCTCCCGAAATTGATTGATATGTGTATACAGGCTTTATACTAGCCTGTATACATGTATATTTATGTGTGATTATATTTAACATTTATATATAAATATACATGTATACAGGATATTATAAATCCTGTATACACATATCAATCAGTTTCGGGAGGCTGGAGCTGCACTTACCCCTCTGCGGTCACCGGGAAGCCAGAAGGGAGACTGTTCCCGAGCGCATGACTGAGCATGTGCAGAGGAACCAACAGAAGGGATTGTTTTCGGAATCCCGATAACAATGACTTCTGTGACATCACAGGGACAGCGTGTTACCGCAGCCGCTGTCCCTGCTGAAAATAATGCTGAATAGCTTACATATTTTATCATAATTCATAAAATATCGTGACGATGTTGCCCGATAATATTCTGGGCAACATCATCACTGTTGCTGAATAGACCCCCCAGACTTGGAACACTGAGGTCATACATACAATTATTACCTGCAATGCAGTAATGCAGACCATGTTCTTTGCTCTAGAGACACTTGGGGGTAAATTAATCACACAAGCTTTTTTGGAGCTGGCTTGAAACCTCTACACATAGTTGATTATTTGCTCTTTAAACCAACAGATTTATTATTTTGCATTTTGTAGGGCTGAAACTTAGATTGCCAGCAATAAGCAATGATGTGTGGCAATATAAAAGCCACCAGAGCCCTTTCAAAACTGTTTCTGATTTCAAATCACGCTAAACACCTCCACCTCACCTACACAATATAAAGCAGCCTACTGGCTTTTGTTAGTTGATATGGAATTCAGGAAATACTTGCCCACTCTCCCAGAGGTTCATGGAGACTCCCACATTTGGGGGAGTCTCTCCTGGCTCCCGGAAAAGTGGGAAAATCACCCACATCCC
Source organism: Taudactylus pleione (assembly GCA_031769625.1). Classification (NCBI taxonomy): domain Eukaryota; kingdom Metazoa; phylum Chordata; class Amphibia; order Anura; family Myobatrachidae; genus Taudactylus; species Taudactylus pleione. The sequence continues at coordinate 3,769,280 of JAUIMM010000104.1, read as the reverse complement.
ACCAGTCAACTGTGAAGTGGGTGGGATGCGGATGATGATGATGATGCAATTCGCTATAAATCGCGTTTATGCGGCTCCATCCCCAGTATTAAAAAGACATTAAGGGCGGAATTCAATTGATTCTACCCCCCTTCGCGCCCGACGGAGCTATTCAATTGTTGCTCCTGTCGGGCGCGATCAGCTGCTAGCGCTCCATTTCAGCTCGCAGCCCCAGAGGGGTGCGGGCTGAAATTGGTGAAAAGTGACCTGTTTGGGTGCCCAAACGGCACATTTCACAACCGCACCCAGCACTTTGGTCGGGGTTAGCCGTTTTACGCGGCTAAATCCGACCACTTTGGACGCGAGCAGCGCGAAAAGCTGGCACAATTGAATAGTGGCCCGCGATCTCCTGTCACTTTAGACGGGAGATCCGGACCGCGTAATCAATTGAATTCCGCCCTAATAGTGACAAACCACCATAGGGGGCGGAGCAGCGATGACGTGATCCGTGTTGCTTCCACAGTTACAAAGTCGGTAATAACGCCAAACCAATAATGGGGCGGAGTCATAATGATACGTAAAGCGGTGGTCCCCCTCCATCCCACCATCTGCCTCCTCATGTCCCGGATTCAGGCTTGCCAAAGTTGGCAAGTATGATCCAGGATTTAGTGGTTGCAAAGAGCAGGGAGAGGAGAGGACAAATTAGTGGAAGTTGTCTATTGATTACCAAGTGAGTTGTTCATTTTCTTCTCAGTTTACAATGTATTGATCATTGTCTTTTTCAATTTAGTTGTTCACTGTCTGATGTGTGTGAGTGTAAGTGTTGTTAATGTCTTTTTTCTCCTTGTTTTCTGTCTTGTCTGTGGTATTTGTTTGTACTTGTTAGGATATCTAATAGGTTGAGAGGAGATGCTGCAAGGAATTGTAGTGAAAAGTAGGGATGGTCAATGAATATCACCACATCTGGAATATTGATATTCAGGTTTCTATCTTGTCCGCATTTCCAGTTGGTACAGGCATATTGATTTATTGATAATCATACCGGTTGTGCTGGTTGCGTCTTCTCAGAGCATATGCAAATTAGCAATATGACAGGGGCCCCGCGCCACACACCCTGCACCCATACATATACCTACCTCTCAAATCACCGGGAATATGGCACGGATGCCATTTTCCCAGAGAGCTACACATGTGCAGTAGACTCTGGCCAGTAACAGAGTCTACCTTGCAACTGTGCCGGAGAGAGAGGGGGGCCCATATGGATACTGCACATTGGCCTTCTCTTCTTTTAAGCCGCCCCTGTAACAATCCCATATTGAACCAAAAGATCAATCCAAGCCCTTTGATTTTCCATCCCTCATGTTGTGTATCAAAGGGAGAAAAAAAACTTTTGAACTACTGTACCTAGGGCCTGATTCAGACCCACTCGCGAGCGGCTGTCCGCTCGCAAGTGGGTCGATGGTATGCACTGCGCATGCGCACGACGGAGGGAGCTCCGTCGTGCGCATGCGCGAGACGCGACGAGCGAAGGACTTTCCTTCGCTCGTTGTGTCTGATCAAAGGGGGCGTGCTGTCGATGTTGATTGACAGCACGCCCCCTTTGGTGGGCGTGCCGGGGGCGTGCCTGCAAGATGGAGGCGTTCCCAAGGGAACGCCTACCGTCAGAAGCCGGCCCCACTGACATCACTAGTGATGTCAGTGGGAGTGATTTTGGCTCTGATAGAGCCAAAATCATTCCTGGCCTTGCAGTTGAGAAACTCAACCGCAGGCTTCTGCTCGCACTGGCGATGGTCGCGATGGTCAAGACCATCGCGACCATCATCCTGCACGCTCGTATAGGCTGTGGGTGGTGGAGGTGGGCCCTGATTCAGAGCGAGCGCTCTGGTCAGAGCGTCCGGCACTGAATCAGGGCCCTAATGTCTAATGTCACCACATTTTGTTAATAATCATTAAACATTTGTTGAAATATAAATTTATGAAAGAGTTGTGGGTTTAAAGTAGGTTTTATGCATTCTTCAGTCTGTTTGGTTAGCTATTTCTTTCCACTAAAGAACAATATGCTCTCAGGGCCTGATTCTGTAAGGATCGTAATTGCTAAGCTGCACACAGGCTATAGGTATGATGTATGCACACAGGCTATAGATATGATGTATGCACGCAGGCTATAGATATGATGTATGCACGCAGGTTATAGATATGTTGTATGCATACAGGCTATAGATATGATGTATGCATGCAGGCTATAGATATGAGTATGCACACAGGCTATAGATATGATGTATGGACGCAGGCTATAGATATGATGTATGAACGCAGGCAGCTTTGCAATTGCTATCCTTGCAGATATGGTAATGCAGCAGGAGGCTGTGTACTCGCAGACCCGTTCTGCACATGCGTAGAATGGGTCTGGCGCCTACGCAGATTCCCAATCATAGCGTGCACTGCTGAATCAGGTCCTCGGACCAGAAAGTTGTGGATTTTGCAGCCAAAAATACAAGCACTCAGCAATAAATGCACAGAGGCACTGAAATTCTCCTAACAAATGTTGACTTCAAAGCTGTAACCACAACGAGTGTCAGTAAGTTTTTATGTGTAGAATATGAAGGGGATTGTGTATTGTCTGCTTAATGAGCCACTTTGCTTATTCAGTGTGGAGCTAGTGTCACACACTGGTAGGCAATTTAGATGGCTTGTAATCACTTTCATTCACTACAATGGACCTTTATTCTCTCAAATCACAATTATTCCCTAAAATGGCATTTTGCGCTGTGTCTTTTGCTTGTCAGGTATAAACAAAGAACATGTGTCTGACAGTAACATTTATCTATACAGCTTGAAAAGAAAACAACGGATGATCCAATGGAGCTACTGTGCTTCCTCAACTCAGTGTATTCAAAATGTCTGTCTCCTAAGGGACATATAAAGAACATATTCAATTATATAATGAATTATACAGGCAGTGGAAGTCAAAGTTAACATAAGGCAGCTTTAGTGAACATTGCAGGTGGCTGCAAAACATACAGTAACTCTTTTAAATTTTGTGTAACATGTCACAAACGCTAAGCCCAGGTGTTCCCTGTGAAGTTATTCCTACTGCCAAACAGGACATCAAGCAGCACTATACTGTTCTATCGTCACACATGTAACTGCATTTCTCTGTGTGTGGTTCGCCTTCCCGGATCACTCTTTTCATGTCTGAACTGTATTTGTCTTATGGATAAATAGAGGGCCCCTGAGGTTAATTAGGGAACTTTCTCATATGCTGAAATGTTCACAATTTATCACATTTTCAAAAAGAAAAGAGGAAATCACAGCAGCTGATGAGTCACACTCCCCAGAGGAACACCATGCTTCCATTGCTTTAATACTACTTATTTATGTCATTCATAAATATTAAAAGCAACTCGTGGCACAGACCAGTAATTACAAGGCATAATCTCGTTATTTTGGCTGACTCATAAAACGTACATGGATATTACCCGAAACCAAGTGTCAGCTGAGCTCTGTGAGACATCAGCACATTCAAATCTCTAGGATAAATGATGGCTGTAGTTATGTTTTCTCAAAATGTTGCATTCTTTAAATTTATTTAAGGGTATTATTATTCAATGTATGTACCTGGAAAGCAAAATCTACACTGTGTTTCACCTTTATCCTAAATAAATAGTGTAACAGTCTTACTTATAGAGATTGTTTACCTTCACAAAAATATACACACTGAATCCTCCACCCATGGACCCAGCCCTGACCCATAGCAACCAATCAGCTTTGAAGTAGCATTTATCAACTACAGTCTATAAAATAATAGGTAGGAGATGATTGGTTGCTATGGGAAATTTCTCCACTGGTCCACTTCTGCACCCTTTTCACTGCTTGATAAATAGACCCCTAAAAAGAAAGCTACCAGCCTAAGGGGTCTATTTACTCAGCAGTGTTAGGACACAGAGTGAAAAGTGATAAGGTGCCAGCCAATCAACTCCTAACTGCCATCTCACATTGTTTGAAAAATGACAGTTGGGAGCTGATTGGCTGGCACCTTATCACTTTTCACTCTGTCTCCTAACACTGCTTAATAAATAGACCCTTAAAAGAGAGAGCTGCTTGTTTAAAAAGGAGAGCTGCCAGTTTACTAGAGAGCGCTACCTAAAGATCATGGTGCCAGTGCCATATTGGGATTTGTTACGGCCAAAGAGTTACAGTTTAAGGGGCATATGTATCAAAGCTTGTGAGATAAAATTGTGAGATATATATATCACCAACCAATCAGCTCCTAAATATAATTTTTTAAACACAGCCTGCAAAATGTAAGTTAGAAGCTGATTGGTTGGTCATATATATCTCACAAATTTATCTCACATGAAGCTTTAATATATGCCCCTAAGTGTCCAGATGAAGATTACATATGTCCAGGAGTAGATATATATGCAAATAAAGCTTCCCTATTCAAATCCAAATTTAGCTAGGTTAGTATCCAAAGCATGCAGAGAAGGAATCAATGAAAAATATTAGTTCCAAAATCTGCCAATAGGGGAAAAGAGGGTGCTGTACAGGCTTAAATGCATAAAAATGTACAAACAATAGAATGAAGATAAACCTAAAGCTAAATTTATTTATTTTTTTATTTTTGCTTCTTGTAACAATTGAAAGAGAAACTGCAGGGTGGATGTGATAAAAATGAAGGTGGGCAGGGGAAGAATATGATGAATAATGTGATGGAAGGGGGCATGTGATGAAAAATGTGTTGGGCAAGGCTGGTATATGATGAAAACTGATATGCAGGGGGGCATGCAATAAAAAATGTGAAGGGCAGGGAAGATGTGATGAAAAATGTGATTGGCAGGGAGGAATGTGATAAACAATATAGTGGGTAGAGTGGCTTGTGAGGGAAAATCTGGTGGGCAGAGGGAAAAGCTGATGGGCATGAGGGAGGAAAGCACGAGGGTTAGGATTTTCACACTTTCATTATTATGTTTCCCTTACTTAAAACAGACACTTTGGTGGCTACATACATAACTAAGAATTGTGTTAACCCACAGTAGTGCTGCGAATGCATTGCGATCGCATAGGATTTGCAAACTATCGCAGTGAGGTTGCATGCGTAATCGCTATTGCAATCGCAGTTGCGATCCTTACTGAATCAGGCCCTGTGCGTGGTACAGCAAAATAGGCTCTTGATTGTTAAACATGGAATTTGTACTTTTTTTCACAAGGAAATCTATCTACAGTATACTGCAGTCTGTATGTATATATATATATATTAGGGGTGTGCACCGGCCACTTTTCGTGTTTTGTGTTTTGGTTTTGGATCTGGATCTTTCTTCGTGTTTTGGATCTGGATTGGTTTTGCCAAAACCACCCTTCCGTGTTTTGGGTTCTGGGTTTTGTGTTTTGGATCTGTATTTTTTTTTTAAAAAGCATAAAAACAGCTAAAATCACAGAATTTGTTGGTTTCTCTGCTCCTATGCTATTATTAACCTCAATAACCTTAATTTCCACTAATTTCCAGTCTATTCTGAACACCTCACACCTCACAATAGTGTTTTCATGTCCAAAAGGTTGCACCGAGGTAGCTGGATGACTATGCTAAGCGACACGAGTGGGCGGCACAAACACGTGACCCATCTAGGAGTGACACTGCAGTGGCAGACAGGATGGCAGTTAGAAAAACTAGGCCCCAAACTGTACATAATGCAAAGAAAAAAAAGAAGTGCAAGATGGAATTGTCCTTGGGCCCTCCCACCCACCCTTATGTTGTATAAACAGGACATGCACACTTTAACAAATCAATCATTTCAGCGCCAGGGTCTGCCACACAACTGTGGCTGAAATGATTGGTTCGTTTGGGCCCCCACAAAACAAGCTGGCAATTAATGTGTCCCTGCACAAACTGGCTCTACGGAGGCAAGATGTCATCCTCATCCTCCTCATCCACCGATTCCTCACCCTCTTCAGTGTGTACATCCTCATCCTCACAAAGTATTAACTCGTCCCCACTTGAATCCACCACCACAGGTCCCTCTGTACCTTCTGGAGGCTGGTCTCCCTGGAAGAGCTGATAATTAATTTTGATGAACATCATCTTCTCCACATTCTGTGGAAGCAACCTCCTACGCCTTTCGCTGACAAGGTTCCCGGCTGCACTAAACACTCTTTCGGAGTACACACTGGAGGGGGGGCAACTCAGGTAAAATAGAGCCAGCTTGTACAGGGGCCTCCAAATTGCCTCTTTTTCCTGCCAGTACAGGTATGGACTGTCTGACATGCCTACTTGGATGCTGTCACCGATGTAATCCTCCACCATTCTGTCAATGGTGACAGTATCATATGCAGTGACAGTAGACATGTCAGAAATTGTTGCCAGGTCCTTCAGTCCGGACCAGATGTCCAAACTTGGTCCTGCCTGCCCTGCGTCACCGCCAGCGGGTTGCTTAGGATACCTAAGTTTTTTCCTGGCAGCCCCAGTTGCGGGAGAAAATGAAGAAGGAGCCGTTGACGTGTCACGTTCCGCTTCAGCTGACAGTGTGTTCACCAGCAGGTCTTTGCACCTCTGCAGGCTTGTGTCGGCCGGAAAGAGAGACACCACATAGGCTTTAAACCTAGGATCAAGCACGGTGGCCAAAATGTAGTGGTCTGATTTCAACAGATTGACCACCCTGGAATCCTGGCAAAGCGAATGAAGGGCTTCATCCACAAGTCCCACATGCCGAGCGGAATCGCTCCGTCTTAGCTCCTCCTTCACTTTCTCCAGCTGCTTCTGCAAAAGCCTGATGAGGGGAATGACCTGACTCAAGCTGGCTGTGTCTGAACTGACTTCACGTGTGGCAAGTTCGAAGGGCTGGAGAACCTTGCACAACACGGAAATCATTCTCCACTGTGCTTGAGTCAGGTGCATACCCCCTCCTTTGCCTATGTCATAGGTGGATGTATAGGCTTGTATGGCCTTTTGCTGCTCCTCCATCCTCTGAAGCATATAGAGGGTTGAGTTCCACCGCGTCACAACCTCTTGCTTCAGGTGATGGCGGGGCAGGTTCAAGAGTGTTTGCTGGCGCTCCAGTCTTTCGGCACGCAGTCGCTGAACGGCGAAAGTGGCCAGAAATTTTTCAGGCCACCCAAAGCGTCTCCTGCACGCCCCTGTCGCTTTTCAGAAAATTCTGCACCACCAAGTTTATTGTGTGAGCAAAACATGGGACGTGCTGGAATTTGCCCAGATGTAATGCCCGCACAATATTGGTGGCGTTGTCAGATATCACAAATCCCCAGGAGAGTCTAAGTGGGGTAAGCCACTGGGCGATGATTTCCCTCAGTTTCTCTAAGAGGTTGTCGGCGGTGTGCCTCTTACTGAAACCGGTGATACACAGCGTAGCCTGCCTTGTAAGGAGCTGGCGTTTCTGAGATGCTGCTACTGGTGACGCTGCTGCTGTTGCTGCGTAAGGTGATACATCTACCCAGTGGGCTGTCACAGTCATATAGTCCTTAGTCTGCCCTGTTCCACTTGTCCACATGTCCGTGGTTAAGTGGACATTGTGTACAACGGCATTTTTCAGGACACTGAGGACACTTTTTCTGACGTTTCTGTACAGTCTCGGTATCGCCTGCCTAGTGAAGTGGAATCTAGATGGGATTTGGAACCGGGGACACACTACCTCCATCAATTGTCTAAATCCCACTGCACTAATGGCGGATACCGGACGCACGTCTAACACCAACATAGCAGTCAAGGCCTCAGTTATACGTTTTGCTTCAGGATGACTGCTGTCGTACTTCATCCTCCTCGCTAAGGACTGTTGGAGGGTCAATTGTTTAGTAAAAGTAGTGGTGTTCCTACTTCCTCTCTGGGATGATGAACGACTCCCAGCAGCAGCAACAGCAGCAGCGGCAGCAGTAGGCGTAGCAATGCAGGATCCTCCAGAGGAATCCCGGATAGGAGAGTCAGTCATGCCAGTGACATGGCCTGCAGGACTACTTCCGATCCTGACTAAGGAGGAAATTGACGAGGAGGGAGTTGACGGTGTGGTTTGCAGGCGCTTGGATACAACAGGACGGGATTTAGGTGTCCCTGGACTGCTTACGGTCTTAGCCAAAGTTTCTGAACTTGACAGTAACTTTTTATGAATGCGCTGCAGGTGCCATATAAGGGAGGATGTTCCTAGGTGGTTGACGTCCCTACCCCTACTTATTTCACCTTTACATATGGTACATATGGCAAGACAGTTGTTGTCCGGATTTGGATAGAAATATTGCCAGACCAAAGAGGTGGAATGTTTGGTCTTCTGCCCAGGCATGACCGTGATGGGCTTTTTCATCCCACGGACAACAACTGTCTCCCCCGGAGCCTGATTTAAACAAACCACATCACCATCAGAATCCTCCTCGCCAACTTCCTCCTCAGCGCCAGCTACACCAGTATCCTCATCCTGTTGTACTTCAACAGTGACATCTTCAATTTGCATATCAGCAAGTGGACTGTGGGTGCTCCTTTCAGCACTTGCAGGGGGCGTGCAAATGGTGGAAAGAGCCACCTCTTCCCGTCCAGTGCTGGGAAGGTCAGTCATCGCAACCACCACCACACTTGGACTCTCCTTGGGGATTTGTGATATCTTCTTAGAAAGCACAGTTCTTCGCTGTGCTTTTGCCAGCTTAACTCTTTTGATTTTTTTAGTGGGAGGAGGGCTTCCATCGTCATGTGAAGCTGAACCACTAGTCATGAACATACTAGGGATCGACCTTAGCCGTTCCTTGCCACTCCGTGTCGTAAATGGCATATTGGCAAGTTTACGTTTCTCTTCAGCTGATTTAAATGTCTTTTTCAAGGTCATTTTCCTGAACTTTGCCATTTGGGATTGTATGTGCCCTCTACTATGACATTGGGCATCGGCCTTGGCAGACGACGTTGATGGCATGTTATCGTCTATGTCATGACTAGTGGCAGCAGCTTCAGCACTAGGAGGAAGTGGTTCTTGATCTTTCTCTATTTTATTTTTATCGGAGAAAGTTTGGTCCTCCATTTATGTTATATCGATTTGATATATACGTGCGGCTAAACACAGAAAATAATTTTTTTTTTGGTTTGGACTGGAGTGTACTTTGTGGATTACAGCACCCTATAACGGTCAAGCCAGCCGGCCCTTTACTTATGACACAGGCGCACTCTTGGCACTACTTTGTTGATGCACGTGCGGCTACTGCGCACACAATTCACAAACACAGAAAATAATTTTTTTTTGGTTTGGACTGGAGTGTACTTTCGGGGGTTACAGCACCCTTAACGGTCAAGCCAGCCGGCCCTTTACTTATGACACAAGCGCACGCTTGGCACTACTTTGTTGATGCACGTGCGGCTACTGCGCACACAATTCACAAACACAGAAAATAATTTTTTTTTGGTTTGGACTGGAGTGTACTTTCGGGGGTTACAGCACCCTTTAACGGTCAAGCCAGCCGGCCCTTTACTTATGACACAGGCGCACGCTTGGCACTACTTTGTTGATGCACGTGCGGCTACTGCGCACACAATTCACAAACACAGAAAATAATTTTTTTTTGGTTTGGACTGGAGTGTACTTTCGGGGGTTACAGCACCCTTTAACGGTCAAGCCAGCCGGCCCTTTACTTATGACACAGGCGCACGCTTGGCACTACTTTGTTGATGCACGTGCGGCTACTGCGCACACAATTCACAAACACAGAAAATAATTTTTTTTTTGTTTGGACTGGAGTGTACTTTCGGGGGTTACAGCACCCTTTAACGGTCAAGCCAGCCGGCCCTTTACTTATGACACAGGCGCACGCTTGGCACTACTTTGTTGATGCACGTGCGGCTACTGCGCACACAATTCACAAACACAGAAAATAATTTTTTTTTTGGTTTGGACTGGAGTGTACTTTGGGGGTTACAGCACCCTTTAACGGTCAAGCCAGCCGGCCCTTTACTTATGACACAGGCGCACGCTTGGCACTACTTTGTTGATGCACGTGCGGCTACTGCGCACACAATTCACAAACACAGAAAATAATTTTTTTTTGGTTTGGACTGGAGTGTACTTTCGGGGGTTACAGCACCCTTTAACGGTCAAGCCAGCCGGCCCTTTACTTATGACACAGGCGCACGCTTGGCACTACTTTGTTGATGCACGTGCTGCTACTGCGCACACAATTCACAAACACAGAAAATAATTTTTTTTTGGTTTGGACTGGAGTGTACTTTCGGGGGTTACAGCACCCTTTAACGGTCAAGCCAGCCGGCCCTTTACTTATGACACAGGCGCACGCTTGGCACTACTTTGTTGATGCACGTGCGGCTACTGCGCACACAATTCACAAACACAGAAAATAATTTTTTTTTTGGTTTGGACTGGAGTGTACTTTCGGGGGTTACAGCACCCTTAACGGTCAAGCCAGCCGGCCCTTTACTTATGACACAGGCGCACGCTTGGCACTACTTTGTTGATGCACGTGCGGCTACTGCGCACACAATTCACAAACACAGAAAATAATTTTTTTTTGGTTTGGACTGGAGTGTACTTTCGGGGGTTACAGCACCCTTTAACGGTCAAGCCAGCCGGCCCTTTACTTATGACACAGGCGCACGCTTGGCACTACTTTGTTGATGCACGTGCGGCTACTGCGCACACAATTCACAAACACAGAAAATATATTATTTTTTTAGCACTTGGGGGGAGCACCCCTGATGGACAGAGCACCCCCTGGACAACACTACAGCACTCCTTTAGGACTGGGACACTGCACAGGACTTTGGAGTGGACACAGCCCCTATGGAGAACTGACTGCACAACACAGTCCAGCCAGCCCCTATGGACTTTGAAGTAGTGGACACAGCCCCTATTAACAACAGCAGCACAGCACAACACAGCCAGCCCCTATGGACTTTGAAGTAGTGGACAACAGCAGCACTACACTACACTACACTACACAGCCCTAACTCCCACCCTCCCTCTTCACTGTCCACAGCCGAGTGAGAAAATGGCGCCGACGCGGGTACCTTATATAGGATCCAAAACCCGCGAGACTCGGAAGGCGGGATGATGACGTTTTGCCTCGATTTCAGATCCGAGTCAGGCGGGAAAAGTCGAGCCTGACTCGGATCGGACTCGGATCGGGGGGGCTCGGGGGGGTTCGGATTTCAGAAATCCGAACCCGCTCACCCCTAATATATATATATATATATATATATATACAGGGAGCATAGGCGGCACTCAGAACGACTTGAAATTAATGGACACAGACTGCTGGTTGCTTAAATGATTTAAGAAACCTGCGGTCTGTGGGCCTGATTCAGACCCGCTCGCGAGCGCCGTTATTATGAGTCTCGCACCAAAGGGGGCGTGCTGACGATGGTGATTGTCAGCACGCCCCCTTTGGTGGGCGTGCTGGGGGCGTGGCTGCCCAGACGGAGGCGTTCCCATGGGAATGCCTACCGTCTGGGGCTGGCCCCACTGACATCACTAGTGATGTCAGTGGGAGTGCTTTTGGCTCTGATAGAGCCAAAAGCACTCCAGGGCTTGCAGCAGTGAGACCCTACCACAAGGGTCTCGTTGCAAGCCCGATGGTCACGATGGTCTTGACCATCGCAACCATCATTTTGGCCGCTCGCTATAGCTGTGGGTGGTCACCCACAGCTATGCGAGCGGCCAGGAGGCCGCTCCAAAAAGGAGGAGGGACGGCCCTGATTCAGAGTGAGCGCTCTGTCAGAGCATCCGGCTCTGAATCAGGGCCTGTGTCCATTAATTTCAAGTCGTTCTGAGTGCCGCCTATGCACCCTGTACATTTAATTGTCTCCCGGGAGTGGGAGTCATTGAGGAGGGCAACGAACGCTATTGAACCTAGTATTTAGCCAAGGAGTGCCAGCTTACTGATATATATATATGTATATATATATATATATATATATATATAAAAAATATATATATTTATATATATATATATATATATATATAGTTTATCATTGTGTATGAGGGTATGAGGGCAGAGACAGTGTTGATTTCAAGCTTATTTTCTCAAAAATACTGTGCTGTGTCTGAGCGTCACCCCAAGGAAGACCTCTTCTTCTTTTTTTTCCTGTTGTCTAAAGAAAACCCTGCAGTCTTTTCTAATTCAATATACAGCAATGTATTTTTCACAAAGTGAATGTTTTTGAGACACAGCGTATAGGTATATTACTGTTCTAACTGTCTGCAGTGTTATCCCCATCATCTGCACCCCAAAACAATTCTTGCAAAGGAGACTTTTTCTGTTCCTGATGTGTAAAAAAAATTGCCAGTCTTTTATAATTGAATTTAAAAATTTGCATAGCGTGTTTTTTAGTGGCAGCTACTGTGTACAGTGATATCCGCATCATCTGAAATTAATGTTAATTATACCGTAGGAACAAAACAGGTCCAAATTACATGATTTTAGCTGTTTTTATTAATTTTAAAGAAATCCAAAAACAAAAAATTTAAGATTTAGAAACAAAACTAAAACACGGGGCTCCACACACAGCTCTATAATATATACACTGAGGCCATATTCCCTAACACACTTGGTCATACCCCCTTTACCCATAACTCCCCACTCCCACCTAGCCTGGCCAATTTTGTTGCCAAGCTGTCATTTTCTTCCGAATCCGCCACTGCATAGCACCATGAATTGTATAATTGGTGGGAGGGATGGTATGTGCAATCATAGACAGTGTATAGAAAGGATGTGAGGCACAAATATATCTGTTTACAGGCATATCATTACAAGAGTTCAAAACCTGGTAAAAATACTTACTGATGATCAACATCATTAACTAGAGCCTTATGACTGGATGATTATGGACCACCTTCTCCAGCAGGCTGTGCATAATTAACTTGAACTGTGACTATATGATACAGTATGTGTCTTTTTACTTTTCTTACTTTTTAAGCTTTACAGTCATCGTGCCAAAGAAGCAGAACATTCCCAATGCACTCAGACGTGGTAAAGGAACAGCTGTGGAGGTGTTTCACATTAATCACTATTTGATTGCTTAAGTCCAATAGCTGTTATTTAATTAGTAACTCTGTAAGAACAGACTATCAAACAATGTATTTTCTTAAAGCTATAATCCTTATATAAGCACATGGGGACACCATTGTCAGTTTTTTAGAGACTAGTCCCTTTTCATAAGTAACACTGCAAACACACGGCAGAGTCTTTCATCTCCACATGAGGCTTTGTGGTAAGCAGAAAATGCAACTTTAAGCCTGCATCTAATGGGGATGCAGTCAGGAAGCCGATGGTTGAAATGTTGACCGCCAGCTGTGTAATCCCGGCAGGGGTCTAATGACAGGCGTCCAAATCCTACTCCAGGAGCCCGACACCAGTCACAACGATTGAAGGTAAGCTGGGCGCGGACAGCCGTGGAAAGGGGATGGTTAGGGGCTAACGGGGGGGGGACTTAGGGTTAGGCACCCCCCGGGAGGGTTAGGGTTAGGCTAGAGTAAGGGGAGGTCAGGGTTAGGCACCCCTGGGGGAATTTAGAGTTAGGCACTTACAGGGGGGGTTAGAGTTAGGCACTTGGGGGGGGGTAGGGTTAGGCACCCCTAAGGGAGGATTAGGGTTAGGAGGAGTTAGGTTAGTAATAGTTTAAATACTTACCTGTTGGGATCTTCACTGCTGGTCTTCTGACATCGGGATTTGAACCGTCCGGCAGTATTTCATACCGATCCCATCTAGGGGGCATGCACACAATTCTTCTATTAAACAACCCAAGTATAACTCATGGGGATATATCAAACCATGGAGAGAGATAAAGTGGAGAAGTGGCCCATAGCAAGCCAATCAGTTTCTTTCATTTATCCTGTACCCTCTGCCCGGACCCTCACATTGGCACATTGCTGTAAACTTACCTCTCCACACTCCTGGAGTTCTCCAGCCTGCCTGTTTTCTCTGGTTGCTGTGCTGTAGGTGACGTTATTCAACCCCTGCAGCAACGCCTCATCACAGGCACCATATTGGATTCAGCCCCGGCAGCTGTTGAAGCTTCTGGCTCAGGCGCTGATTAAATCTCCCTCCTGGTCGTCGTCCTGGGCAGGTGAGTAGTTGGAGGATCTGCTATCATTCCACAATTCTCTGTGGGCTTCTGTGAACCCGTGACCCCTGGGCCCGGCCACCATCTTGTATTCAGCCCCAGTGACTGCTGCAGCTCCTGCTTCCTTTGTTGGGAGTGTATGCTGGTCAATGCCCTGAGTAGGTGGGAAGGTGGATGACCATCTCCTTGGTGTGAAAAGATTTTTGGTGACCTTTGTGAACCCGCTGTTTTCGGACCCGGCCGCCATCTTGAAGTGCTACCCTGCATCAGCAAAGGCTTGTAGGCTGAAGGTGGATCTTCTGCTGTTTATCTTGAGTTTCCTGGAATGCAGGTGTAGTGTTGTGAGTGCTGCTCTGTTTGATCATCCCTCTCTGTACAGCCCTTCTCATATCTCTCATTACTGACTGCCTCCCTGCACTCTCTGAAATGTCACTACCTGTTCCTGTTCATCTTCAGTGAAGTTTTATATTACACTTTTCTTCTGTTTTGATACTTACTTGTTACTATGATTATCTCCAGAGGTGGCTATGCCTTCTCTAAAAAATATGGAATGTCTCCTTAAAGTCAATACCAACTCCGCAGAGAGGCTCGTGGCTCGGGTGGCGAAACTGCATGCTAAGTTATCTCTTTCATGTTATGATTTGCCACACACTGAGGCTCGGCTTACTGAAACGGAGGCCTGTGGGCCTGATTCAGAGCCGGACGCTATTTGCGGTCGTTCGTCCAGAAAATAGGGTTGGCTATTCAAATGAACCGTTTGCTCTTTGTGGTCTGTTAACGCCTCAAGGTCTGAACGAGCGAACAAAACTTGCGGTCGTTTTCTGAAAAAATACGCCGCCTGGCCGCTCGCACCCTACGTCATGTCCGCTATTTATTAGATTAATCGAGTACATCGACCAGCGTATGAACTTCTCGCTATTCTTGTGGTTGGTTTTTGCTACCACAATCTTGCGAGCAGTTCTGGCTATAAAATAACCCAGTGACGTGGTAGATGATGCTGCTGTATTAATTATGCACACCCTTAAAACGCCCATTTTGACCTTTAAGCATGCCTGCGTTCGGATCTCCACTCCCCATTTTCAAGCACCTTCTCCTGTTACCACCCACATACGCCTCATTCTGTCACTCAAAATAGCAGGCATTCGCTATTTAGCGAACAAAGGATTTTCGGTCGCACTGACTGGCTCGCGCATAAGTATTACGATCCATACGCATGCACAGTTGGGCAAACATCGCTTGGAGCGAACGAGCGGCCGCTTACAAGCGGCTCTGAATCAGGCCCTTTGTTCCCACTCTCGAGCGAGGTGATACTCCTAATACTGGCCACCTGACCACCTTCAAGTTTTGGAGTACGACGTCTCAGATATCATCTGCCGCCATTTTTCGATGTTTCATTAATACTCCATTTTCTCCTCCACTCTTTGATTCTGGAGACCTCACTTCTTCTGCAAAAGACCAATTCCTGGATTTATCCTCTTTAGTGGTTGCATTCCCTTCCAATTTTGACCATCGGATACTTTGATTCTACAGTGGCTCTTTCAGAAGTCTTCTATGTGCTCTATAGTGGTCCGCGCTACAGGATAATTATCCTATCTCTAGCTGCTATACACAAAAGAGGTATCCCAACCTCATACAAATGTATACTAGTAATCACAAGCAAAAGATGCTAGCGCTGCGAGATAGAACTGTGATCTAGTGGATGGCTAGATGTTATTACTTAATAGATAATTGTCTTACACTGAGACACATGTAATTTAAGCTCAAAGCTGAATATGAGACATGGTGTATTTCACCTAATAAAATGTTTAACTATAAGGTGGGCGTTCTTGTAATCAGGTCTATTGTCCTGGTGTAAACCACTAATTTATCTGTAGGGTGGGCGTTCTTTACAGTGAAGTCTAATGTCCTGGAAGTGTATATGGAGTCTGGGTTTGCAATAACTTTAGGCAGGATGTTCTTAATCAACCAGGTATCCGTACTTCTAATGTCAGTCACTGATGCAATGCTCCAAACAAATAAATAGATTCCCTTTATCCACTGGTATGTTTCAGTCTAATGACTCACCTCCTCGGACGTCACCCATATGAGGAAAAGAGAGATACCGGAGCATCAGGTGCAGGCATGCAAAGGTGCTGTGATACAAGGTATATGGTGCACACTTACCTAGGTCCTGTAGTGGATTCACGGGTGCACCTGCAATCCTTGCTTCTCGGTCCAATATGTGCGGATGTAAGGGTGGATGGTGGTCTAGCTCGACTAAATATACACTATGAACGTGGATGTATGGGAATAAAAATTTGTATTTATTGCCTGTCCACACACCTAGGTGCTGCAAGTGGTACAGGTAAATAAAAATTGACAATATTCGCAATATTTATGCATACACATACAGTATGCCACTATAAGAGTTCAGGGGTAAAAAAGTCTGTGGGTGGTGGGTTCCCAACGCGTTTCGTCCCCTGTAGGGACTTTTTCAAGGGTAGGTGGTCTGGTGGGCACAATGAATAGCCTTAAATACCTTGGTATAGAACCCCATGTGGTGTCCATCATGCTGCTTCCGGTACGCGCTGTTTGCTGCGCGTTAGTCCCGTCACTAGAGTGTACTGCCACTCTGCTTGTTGGAATGACTGCGCATGCTCTGTGCGCTGACTGTAGACACTACATCTCATAGTAAGGTGTGTTGTGTGTAGCTGTCTATACACTTCTTTCAGAAGTCTGTCTTCTATTTCTACCAGCTGTGATGCAGATTCGGGATTTGCCGTTTAAGTACTTTATGTATTTTTCTGTTTGTTTTTTGGGTAGCCTGAGCCGAGTCTTTGTCTTTCTTCATTGTTTTGCAGGAGGTTGAAGCTTGGCCTGATTAGTACTCTGGAGTCCATTGCTTTTTGTCATATTATTGATGTTTTCTCTGGTGTCTATTGTTTCGCTATTCTCTTGATGCCTTTTATGTAAGTTTTTGTTTATTGTCACTGATATATACATATATACCCTGATTCTCTGATTTTTTATGGTTATGTCTAGATTTTGTTTTGTCTTATTGTGTCGGAGAGATTTCATTCTTTTTGTGTCTAGGAACTGGCACATACCTGGCTCATGGCGATATACTGTAGTGTATTGCCCCTGTCATCAATGTGGCATTATTATCCTTTATCTGGGTTGGGGGGGGTTCTGGTTTTGACAGTATATACAACCTTGGTATCCTTGTATTAGGGGTGGGGGAAATATGTAGTTAGTTAGACTTTAAAGTAAGTTTTTTTGGGGGGGATCCAGGTATGTTTAAGTTGAGGTTAGGTTATACAGGGTGGGGGATTATATGGATGCTTGTTTTGGTTGTTTTATTTCATTTTGAGTATTTGTTTTGTTTGTAGTTAGGCAGGATTGGGGGTTTAGAGATGCAATATTTTGAAAATATGCTTACGATGGGTGATAATCTTTGCATATTCCTTATTTTTATTCAATGTCTATTCTTTACACCCCATTGTTATTTTGCTTTTCTACTATGCACACCCGAATGGCGCCTTTGGGTGTTGCTTAATTATCCATGATATCTTAATGTTTGTTTATTTCTGTTGTCATTTGGTCTTTGATTTATGTCTCGTTATATGTTGTCCTCCTTTTATATGCCTGTTTTTCTGCCTAGGTGTACCTCTTTAAAAAATTTTCAATAAAAATACATGCTTAAAAAACACGCTAGTACAATTTACTGGAATAGCTCCTCATGATTAACATAGGACTTCTGTATGATATAATCTGTTTTATATAAAAAATGGACCTCAGACTGCACACCCTGAACATATATATAAGTATATATATATATATATATATATATATATAATTGGCGGTGCTACCTGTGGAGGCAATTGATATATGCACAAAAAGAAGAAATACAGGTGCTCAACTCCAAATTAACTGATTGTATATAAATAAATACATTTTTGCAGTGAATAGAGGTTTTTGGCATAATCTTGGCCAAGGTTATGGGCCTACCCACCACATCCGGGTAACCTCTGTTGGGTAGGTCCCTAACATACTAGGTTTCAAATCCAGAGCGCACAACACCCCCAAACTAGTCCAGCTAAGCCGCCCCATGGCACCACCATAGTAAGAAAAGTGCAGTGTAAAAGAGATAGTTAAGAGCAGCCACAGCTGTATATAAAGAATGAAAATAAAAAAGTGGAGTACATGTATAATAAACAAACAGTGAAGGGTTAAAATGTGTTATAAAAGAAAAATGTGTTATAATGCGATGCCTGAAACAGATCAACCGAAGCAATCCAGAGGGACCCATGCCCCAAAAATGAACCAAAGCTGCACTACACAGTCTAATATATAATATAATCTGTTGAAACCATAGAAATACTGTTTCTGCTATTAGCTATACAGTATATATTTTTCTGGTAAATGAACATCTTTAGCAACAATTGAAGCCATGGGAGAACGTGTGGTCTTTACCTACTTTTGCCATACCTAAACAGTTTGCCCACTATTTAAATGATGTCATCGTGGGCACTAATTTAAAACTGTATACGAGACCAATTTGGAGACCTACTAAAAGTTTCCACTTGCACAGGAAAAAAATGTGTAATTTACAGTTTTGATAGATTGCATTTGCGAACCGATTGCTACAAGAGGGGGTTCAAAAAGAACAACTGAAGTCCAATAAGGACATGTAAATCGGGTACTATTCTGAATGGGCCTGTTAATAGAGGTATATATTGTGGATACGCAACCACAGGTGTAAAGGTAAAAGTTGATGATGGTGATTGTCAGCACGGATCTTTGAAAGTGGAAAAAGAAAAATGTAAAAAAAAACAGACTATGTTAGATGGATATTGTTCCACAATAGCAAAGAGATGTTGGCTGCACAGAGTTCCACTGTAATTGTGATAAGCATACCAACTGGTCAGCATTGAGGGAGGACTGCTCTCCCTCTCTACCCAGTGAAAAACAGCAACTTGCTAGTGGCACAGGGCTCTTCCCAAAGTCCATGATGGCATTTTAAGGTTGAAATAATCGCATGTTCCAAAGCAAGATTTGTGAAATGTCCCTATATTTCTGACAGGGTGCATAGATTTGTTGAGAAAGGTACTCAAATTTGTAGAGAAGCAGCCATTTGCACAGGCAGATGAGAGGGATTGAGTAGAGCGATGGTACTCCTAGTGAGGTACGGGCTAGGCACAGTGCTGGGCATCTTTGTGCAGAGCACTGAAACATGTGAAAAATTAAACAAAGGCAGAACATGGAAATTCCTCATACATGGCAATTTTCACTTCATCTAGTAATTGTATTCTATACCAGCTCAGAGCTGGAAGATATTGATTCAAGCCCCGTATATTTAAGTAGACAAAACAGAAATGAAAAAAGAGTGTGCCATTCCCAAATCCACACCTGTACCAATGCTAAATAGTCTTGCATCGTATCCACTATGTCTTGCATGGTATCCACTATAACACTAGCATGGGATGTTTCTGGCTTAGAGACAACCACCACAGTCTGATTAGTTGAAGACTAGTTCTTCTATGGGAGGTGGGTATGGCCTCAAAAAGTAGGATCCCTCTCTACAGAGGACATAATCCCTATTTTAAAAATTGCTGGGGCTTTTCCAAACCCACTTAAATTGTTGCAGCTGTAAAAATATCAAGATTAGGACCTGTGCATTGGCAACTTTGCAACGTCAGTGGTCAATTTTTAAAAGAAATTGGAATTAAATAAAAGTCTCCCTGGTACTCCATTTGTGTGCAGCTCACAGAGAGTTAATTGGGTTTGATTTATGCCAATAATCTACATGTATGTGTTCCATAAAATGTACAATACATTTTTAAATGTACATGCATAAGCACTCCTTCTCATGTGTCCTCTGAAAATTTATTTTCTAATTTGTGTGTTTACTACCTCCTAAATATGTTCTAAATTGTGCTAAGGGGTAATGATCAAACTGATTTGGCAAATAACACTGGTCAACATTCAAATTGTTTCAGCAGTGAAATCAGTCAATTTTTACTAATTGTTATGTGCAGTTAATTCATAATAGTTCTTGTTTTTATGGTACAGTACATATTACTTAGGTCAGGTGTGGGCAATCCTTGGCTCTAGTATTATAAGGTGGTATTTGAGGATGTTTTGAGTGGCATCCATGGGGTCAGACCCTCTCTTACTACACACACAGATCCACACCTCCTGTTCTAACTCCTTCCCTCACAGAGGATACCTTTTCAGCATTCTAGACTCTACACTAGGAAAACAAAGCATGGCCTGCATACAAAGTGAAGTCTTGCCCTCTGGTGAGTGAACACTGCCAGAATTAGTTCTGCTCAATTGAATAATATTACAAGATTCTGAAACACGTCTTGTCTCCAGACTGCAAATTATCAACTACAACTGAGCAAAATCGCTTCAAAATAGCAAGTACAGGGAAGCCACTAATATTTTTAGTGTTGATCTATGACTTTTGTAAACGTTTGCATACTGTATGTTGTAAAGGTGGTGGCACTCAGGACATTTTGTTTGGCTTGAATGCTGAAATTCTGGCACCCAAATAGAAAAATGTTACCTATCCCTGACTTGTGTTCATGCTTTAGTATTATTCCCATAGTAGAAAGAAAAATATGACCGTCAAGACAAGGGGGGCAAAAAATGTCCATTACTGTCCACTAGTGGAGCCAAACAAGATGCAGTTACCAAAGCTGTACATGTAATTGACACTATTGAAGAATTTCATTAAGACCATGGATTAAGATGGACAAGTTTTTAGCTACCTGAAGGACAAATTTCCTATACATAGTGAGTCCAAAAGCTAAAGATGTTTTCCTTGGCCCACAGATACGAGACCTATTCAAGGAGCAACACTTTGAACAGATCATCTAATGACTAAAAAAGCTTGGGATGCATTCTAACTTGTATAAGCCAAGGCTTTGGGGAACAACAAAACATATAACTAATAAGAACTAGTATCGGTAACCTATAGGAAATTAAGCTGCAACATGTTCTTGAAAATATACTTCTTTCACTGTCACCTGGACATTTTCCCAGACATCTGTGGTGCCATTGAACAATATGACAGCTCTATTAGGACATATCAGCGTTGAAGAAGAGCTATCAAAGCAAATGGTACTGTATAATGCTAATTGGCTATTGCTGAGAGATATTTCAGATGCAGAATACAAATAGTAGGCAGCGAATAAGAGTAAACTGTTAGTCAAGTTGGACTATGTGACACTTCTTGAAACATATGAGCTAAATAGTATTTGTCTTTTATAAAAACTAATAAATATCTTTTTTTCACAATTTAAGATTTGAAATTAAATATTATCATTAAAAGTATATTTAAAGCTTATTTGCTTCTTTTTAGGTTCATGCCCCTTAATTTATACTATATAAAATGGTATGGTTATACTCAATGCTTTAGCAAATCAAATTATTTAATAGTTGTTTTTTAACTCACCACGTGCAAAATTAATAAAGAAAAACAAATAAATCCAAGAAAAAAATATTTATATAGTTTTGTTGACCTCTGTAATAATGTCACGTCCTCATAATTTGATTTGTAGGGGATAATTGAAAAAATAGTGGAATAACCTCTGTTGTTAGATATGAATTTCGAACAATGTTAAAGAATTCAAGAGTTAAAATGTGACAAATGAAAGTCTATTTCAAGAATGTAATAGAAAAGAATTTGGCACATTTTTCTTCCATGACTTTCTAGATGTTTTTGATGAGCAAACTAAGACACAGGGAAAATTAATTAAAGAGAGCAATAGGAAAACTGCAGTACTGTAGGTGTGATACTCTGAAAGTTGCCGACGGTCATTTATCAATGTCCTACCTCTGACAATGACAAGGTCATTAAAAAATGCTTTTGCCTATATTTAAGTTAAAATGTTACTGGTAAGTCTAAAAAAAGTGATTTTTATATTAGGAAGAACGCAAGACTGCAATTGAGAGTCATTAGGTTGTTAACTTGATTAGCTATCAAGCCCTTTTTTAATCTTACATTTATGTCATGTGATCATTAAGTTAATTAGTGTCACATTCCTTGCTGTGAGAATGAAATGTAATAAGCTTGTTTTTTTTTTTTCAAAATTTTCAATATTTGATTAGATTCCATCATGGACAGGCATAAACTATCTGATTAGATCATGAGTATGTCAAAATATGGTTCTTATTAAGGATGAAATATTATGAAATCCATCTCCTAGAGAACAAAAAAGGGGAATGCGAGAAACTGATAAATTAGAAGCAAATATATAAATATATAAATTGCCTCTTAAAATAAACAAACTGAACATGCAATGCTCAAAGCCTCACTTGCAAAGCACAAAGTCACGGCACAAAACCTCATAGGTTGTCACTATGCACCTCGATTGTGCCTACAGTAGGTTATTGCTGAAGCTCATGGCCCAGATAAGCAAGATGGTAAAATGTACAGAGTAGACTGTATTCAATTATTGAAATTCAAATTAGAAAAAGCAGGTATCGCTAACCGTTTCTAAAAATTATATGCTTTATTAATAGTAAAATTAAGCATTCAATTATATATATATATATATATATATATATATATTGAACCAAATTCAAACATTAATGGACAACATTTCCTCCATTAACACCTAATGCATACAAATATAAATGTCCACAAATCTGAATGAATGCTATTAGCTGTATTGTTTATCTTTATAAACCTCCACCAGATGCAGATATTAGTGCACCAGTTTCAGCATGTGCTAAAATAATTAGCTGTATGTTGTTTCAATTCACCTGGCAAAGTGATATCTTCCAATGGCTTAACAGAGACTGCTACTGTCCTGTCGGAATCGGTATGAAATACCGCTTAACCTCCTAGCCCTAACCCTCCTTAGGGGTGCCTAACCTTAACCTCCCCCCCAAGTGCCTAACCCTAATCCCCCCTCTAAGTGCCTAACCCTAACTCCCCCCTTCCCCACTGCTTAAACCTCAGTCCCCCGGGGGGGTGCCTAACCCTAAGTCCCCCCCAGGGATGCCTAACCCTAACCCTCCCTCCCCCTAGCCTAACCCTAACCCTCCCGGGGGGTGCCTAACCCTAATTCCCCCCCAGGTACCCTAAACCTAACCCTCCTCCCCATGTCTGTCTGCTCGCGGCGCCCAGCATCCTGAGCCTGTCTCCCGGCGTTGGGGAAATGACAGGCGTCAAGATATAGACACCCGGCATTTCACCCTCGCTGGGATATGACAGTCGGGAAGCCGGCTGTCGGTATTAAGGCAGCCAGTTTCCCGATTGTATACCCTGTGGATATATCTCTTTATAAAAGAAAATTAATATTATTATATTTACATTTTATTGAGTATTTTTACTAAGATTAATGTGAAATACAAATGAAGTAAAATATTAATATTAGTATTATTATTTTTGATATTTTTAATACTATCCATTATTTATAAACACTGACAAATTACACGCAGTGACAAGAAACATAAGGTAAAGATCACCTTGAGCTAATGAGCTTACTGTCTAGGAAATGTGGGATGTAGCTGTGCTTTTTTCTGATGGGACTCAAAGATATGCAGTACCACAATTTAGTTTTAATTTTTTTAACCTTTTTTTATATCATTTTTCAATATTGTAACTAGTTCCTGAAACATGGCGAAATCATAGAAATTATTTCAGAAGTAATTTCAGAAATAAATAATATGTTTAAGCACTTGAAGACTTGTACAGAATAAGGAAGCCTCCATAAATCCATCATATACCTGTTTTAAAGCAAATATGACATCAATATTTCAACAAGAGACCAAACTATAGATCATAAGTCTGATATCAGTTGTTGTAAAATACCTGAAGAAATTGTGAGGGATGTTGTGTGCTGCAGTAAAGTGGTAACATGTCACCTCTCTCCCTATCCCTATGGATTGACGTGTACTTCATGATGGCATGTTGCGTAGGTTTGGATGACTTGTTGCTATTCCTTAAATTGCTGTAACATATAAAGGGTGGAACTCCATTGACCCAAAAGCATGGAAAAATATCAGTACTTGCAGAGGTAAAAAGAGAGGGTTGGAAGAAACATGATGGTTGAACACGAATCCCTAGTAAAATGAGAACCTTTCTTGGTAGGGTATGCAGTTAGTTTGTAGTGTTAATGTTCAGCTGCAATTAGGGTAAGGGTTAGGGATTGATTAGTGTTATGCTGCATATACACGGTCAGATTTCTTATCAGATATGAACGATAATGATTGTAAAAATCGTCCAATCGTCCATATCTTTGATATGTACAGTAGGGCATGCATCGACCAACGATATCTGACATCGACTGTGTTTGCAGACATATTTGGACAATTTCATTGATTTTAATACTGTCAGAAATCCTTCAATATTTCATTGTTGATGAAATCATTCAAATCGTTGTAAAAATCGTTCAATTGTTCATCGTTATCGATGAACTGACAAATCTGACCATCTGCATGCACCATTAGGCTGTAATTAGGGTTAGGGTTAGTGATAGATTAGGATTAGGCTTCAATTAGAGCTAGTGTTAGATTAGGGTTAAGATTAGTCTGCAATTAGGTTTAGGGCTAGGGTTAGAGAAAAATCTATTCTGGAAATGTCAGCATCATTTTATTGTCAACAATGTGCATGATGACATTCGACATATCAATATACTGTGAAGGGACGCACTTTATTGAATCACTTTGGAACACAAGCCATGCTGATGCATTGTGAAACGTAAATCATACAACTTCCGGTTTAGCGGCCATCCATTTACGGCCTTTGGAATGCAAGCCATACACCTTGGAACACAAGGTGTTATACAACAAGGTTATACAACTTCCGGTTTAGCGACTATCCACTTCCGGTTTGACGAGCGCAATTTTCTGTTTGTTTGCCAGAGGAATCTGGGGGATTATGCTCAGTAATCATTTCTGGCTAAGACAGCTGAAGTCTAGTTGTCTCTATGTTAGGATGTGCAATGACTATTTTAGAAGGGGACAATTGTATTAGAAGTCGAGTACTGATGACATCTTTCTCCACCATGTGGATGGGGAATTTTGGCGGGAAAACCGGGACGCATCTGTTGGACATAGTTTTGGTTAGTTTGATTGTTAGGGGTATAAATAAATGGACTGGGGAAGGTTGTCACCAGGCTTCTGATGAAGGACATACGCTCCGAAATGCGTTAAGCTGGTGACACAAGGAACTAGAGGGAATCACACACCTTTTATCCTTACTCTGAGAAAAGGAGGGAGAACAGAATTCCGGAACTCTGATAGGCGAGCTCAGGGAGGACAGGAACCTCCCGTGGAGCAGAAGGGCTCCAGGAGGGTAACTGAATACGTGGATATTCCCTTTACACCTATATGGTGTGATATGCCTGAATATATTGTTTTAAATGTGAGTGTGATGTGCAAATACATTTTTGTCTTTATATATGACAATATTGCACTACGTTTTTTTCTCTGGTTCTCTTTCATTTGAGAAAGAAAAAGCCTGGGAAGAACTTACAAGTGGATAACTTTTGAAGAAAACTAAAAAAGACCTCCTGAAAAGGGAGAAGAATAAGGCTTAATGACTATAAAAGTAAGAGCCTTCTTTTGAACTCTGATCTTTGTTGTGATAAGTGCCACTGTGAAATACTATTTGTATATTTGAATTTGGAAGAGGAAAAGTGTGAAGGCTCCTCATTTGTTTATTCATAGGCAGCTGTCAAGACCTTGGGCAGATTTCAAATTGTTATATATTTTTTAATACTGTGCATGTTGACATCCTAAATGTCAACATTCAGAATGTCAACAAAGTATACCACACCTCTTGGTATTGTTATTTATTACTCACTAACTGCAATTTCTACAGTAACCTACTGTTTGCTGTACATAAGAGAAATGAAATAGAGACAAAGGTATAACATTTAGGAAGCTAACAGGGCCTATTTCCCATATATTTCTGAAATGGTTGATCTGCTTTTGCTGTCCATTAATGGCAATAGATAATAGTTTTCAACCCAATTTAACAAAAAAATATTATTTTGGTCAGATTCCCAGTGAAACTGCCTGGCAGCAGTAAGCAGACATTTAACACATTGCCGGCCAGCCAGGTCGATTGTGTGAAGATCAGATCTCCTGTGCAGTACACATACTGTATGTGCCATTGCAAGGTCACACATGTGTTCTACATCTGAAGTCCACTCTTGGGGTTTTCCAGGGGGAGATAAACAGTATTTGCATAAACTTTAAAAACATTATCTTAATAATGAAGCATTTAAAAAATGCTTTAATGCTTTTAGCTTGGTACCATTAAAAAATATATCTATCTAAACTATCGCTTGAAAACCCCAGCTTGATAAATAGGAGAGTGGTGAAACCGGACATTTAGGGGTTCAACTCTCATTGATTAATAGTCCCCTTTATATGATGACTGGACTCAGGAATGTGAAGATGCTCTTAAAAAGCTAAAAGAATATGTAATTTACATTAGTGAGCTAGAACACCCATATTTTCATGAGCCAGGGTATGCAGATGCCTTTCTGTAACACAAGTACAAGTCGACTAATAGAAAGTCAGGCCAGTTGCATTTGCAAGAAAAAGATTAAAGGTCAATTGTCATGCCCTAGGTTTGAATTACTAGCTAATGTATGAAATAGGCAGTATGTAAAAAGGTTGATCATTGATTGAAAAGACACTGTGACACTGATCCCTGGACATTTATCATTTTTAATCCTAGTCTCTTGATAACTTCGATTAGTGACAAAAATTAGCTCCATTCCATACCTCCCAACATTATTGGGGAATTGGAACAAATGCAGGTGCATGAAAAGGAGTGTATTTAGTCAGGAAGCCAGCGGTTGAAATGGCAACCGCCGGCTTCCCGACTGTCAAATCCCGGCAAGGGATTAATGATAGGTGTCTAAATCCCGAAGCCTGTCATTAACCCTACGTTGAACGAAGGTAAGCCAGGTGCTGGAAGCAGACAGCCACAGGGGGGGAGGGTTAGGTTAGGGGCTCCCGGGTGGGACTTAGTACTAGGCACCCCTCTTGGGAGGGTTAGGCTAGGGGAAGGGAGGGTTAGGCACCCCCACGGGGAGGTTAGGGTTAGGCACCCCCCTGGAGGTGTAGGGTGCGGGGAGGGAGGGTTAGGTTTAGGCACTTACGGGGGGAGGTTAGGGTTAGGCACTAGGGGGTAGGTTAGGGTTAAGGGGGGGGAAGGGTTAGGAATAGTTTAATTACTTATCCCATCGGGATCTTCTCTGGACGATCTTCCGGCGTCGGGATTTGAACTGCCGGACTTAGGCCCAGCGGTAACACATACCGATTCCGAAAAGGAGGCATGAGTTTGCATCATGGGGACATGGTCATTCATCACATTGGGTGACCAGCACTTTCAGGAGCTGAACTGAGCCCTATCATGTCCCGTTCCCTTAAAACTAGAGATGAGCAGTTCGGTTTTGGCTCAAATTTTCCTGCCAAGTTTGGATCTCAGGACGAGGCAAAACATCATCTTTCATGGACATCTGTTCCATAATGTTCATGCAAGATGATGTTTTGCCTCGTTCTGAGATCCAAACTTGGCAGGAACATTTGAGCCAAAATTGGACCACTCATCTCTGTTTAGAAACACAATCTGCAGGCCACCATGTCCAATACCCTGACACTAATAGCACAAACCTTCTGGATGGATTGGGGCAGAGCTATCCTAAACCAGGCAGAGGAAAAAAGCCCCCAGATCTGAACAGTGCTGCCTTAAGAGGGATCGTTGCAGAGCATTCAACATTTATATTATCTGTATTTCTGGTACTGAAACCATTACAGACAATGTAACAGTATCAGCTACTGGCATGCAAAGTGCATGTAGCTGATATTATGATGGATAAGGAATATGCTTCTCTAACAGAGCATGTACTGAATATGTTTCAATCATCTGTTAATTGCTAATGTACTTAGCAAGAACTGAACTAAGAAGACAAGATGCACAGATATAAAATAAGAGCTGTGTCTGAATTTCACCTTGATGATAAAAAGATCATGTTGCAGACAATACCTTTATTCCAGCAATGCACAAACTGTATTGATGGGATACAAATCAGTGCTCTTTGTATTTTCTCTTCTTGCATAGGCAAGAGGATGATTCTCATCTGCCTAGAGCTGTTTAATATGTCCAACGGAGGGTGAGACCTTCAAGGGATGAAAAGGGGTTTGAATCAAGTCAGAAAATCAAAAGCTAGACACAGAAAAAGAGATACATGTTTGTAATATGAGAAGCGTTAAGGAAAGATTTTCTATGGGACCTATGATAATGCAGGGCATCAAGGAGAACGGAGCTCTACATTTAACTAATACAATTTCTTTCGTATAGGTGAGAAGGATTGCATTGCTTGCAATGGTTTAGTAACAACATTCTAATATCCCAAAACCAGTATATATTACATGTATATGTTACATGTAAGGGTTAAAGTAAAAGCTACAGGTAATATTAAGAGCTCTATTTATCAAACAGAGAAAAGCCATATCTCCAGCGATATTGTATATTTTCACTGCTTATAGAGTTTTTTTTCATTTCACTCTAACTATCAATGATGCCAATAACAGAAAAATAAAGATGTAATATCTCAATATTTTTTGATTAGACAATTGTTTTAAAATATTTATTTTATTTTTTCTACTCACTTTTATTTTGTAAATAGAGCACAGGTAAAAGCCTTTAGCCATAATGCGCATGTCTTAACTAACTAGCTGGGCCAAGTATACATATATCCATTGAGACTGACAAAGTGTACTTGATGCTTATCTGATATTTTATTGACAGTGGCAACAGATTCCTATTGTTGTGATACAAAATCATTGTTATCTACAGTTTTTAATACATAGACCTGTACATACTAGTGTGCAGTATGTGAGGAAGTTAAGCCAGCCACTAGCCAAAGACTTGGCTGGACTCCATTTGCCAGCAATCATCTATGATGAGCTGGAAGATGGGGAACCAGTTTTGGCTAATAAGACACCAATGAGTTGACCTTGGGTTGGGAAATGGACTTAATAAAAGTATTCTTTAAGAGCAAGCAAAGAGGTGCCCTTTGTTCCTTTCCAAATTTAGACAATCTCTTCAGAGTCCTTCTCTCAAGGGTGTCTGCTGCCATCCAAGAACTAGGGGAGATTTTGTAGAAGACCTTTGTTAAGCATATACCAAATAGAGTATATGATTCAGGCCCATTGAAGCCACAACACCACAGAAACCAGACTGGGTTTAAATGAGGAAGTCTACTTTCTGAGAAGTCTGCTACTCTTTCCAACAGGCTGACTTGGAGCAAGTAACTACTAATGTTATATAATGTTATATAAGTCCAGGATTGTGCCTCGGTGGATAATGAATCCTTTGTGGACTTGACTTTCTTTCTTAACCTTCCAAAAGCAGGAGAATATCAAGCTTGGTCCCTGCCCCACCAGTAGAGGAGTGAGGATGATGAGGCTTGATGTCTGGACAGCACTCCAGAGGATGAGGTGACTACAGCACCTTTAGTCAGAATTGATTGGTAGGCTCCCTGTGAGGCCCTGGCTATATATAATAAATGTATTATTGCATCTCATATGGATGACTAGTAATTGAGGTCCAGAGAATAGCTTAATAGTGGTTATTGTAAAAGCCCAGTGAAGAAACTTCTCATAATTCATTATTTAGATGAAGTGGGTTTGCAAACTGTCTCCACTTCAACCACTTACCTGACATGGTTGCATGGGATGCGACCACGGCCAGCTGGGCTTGGGCTGACATGGATGCATCCCATGTGACTGTGTCTGCTGCTGCATCCCCAAGTGATTTCAGAAGAGATCCGTTCTGCACATGAGCAGGACTAGTCTCCTTCTTGTTTTCCAGACCCTAGGTAGTGATGTCGCAGTCTGTGACTGCCAACATCACTGCTAAAATTGCTCTCCAGAATGCTGTGCAAACTAAAAGTGCAGAGAGGGGAACTTAATGGAAGGTGTTCCTTTGCTACTAGGAGGGGTGTTGCCAACCTCCAAAAAGTTATATACCCCAGCGGGAGATATATTTACAGGTATATAGTGACAAATGAGGGAAACTAATACAGGTTGAGTCTCCTATATCCAAATATTCCGAAATAGGGAATATTCCGAAATACGGAATAATTTTGGCAAGACTGAGATGATAAATCCTTTGATTTTTGATGGTTCAATGTACACAAACTTTGTCTAACGCACAAATTATTAAAAATATGGTATAAAATTACCTTCAGGCTGTGTGTATAGGGTGTAAATGAAACATAAATTTATTTCATGTATGTACACAAACTTTTCTTGAGCCACAAAATTATTGAAAGTATTGTATAAAATGATCTGCAGGCTATGTGTATAAGGTGTATATAATACGTAAATGCATTCTGTGTGTATATTGGGGTCCCATTCCCAAGATATTTCATTATGATATGCAATTATTCCAAAATACAGAATATTCCGTTATCCAAAATACCCCTGGTCCCAAGCATTTTGTATATGGGAGACTCAACCTGTACAGCTCTCACTATGGACACTGGTGGGACACTGGTGTTTGTATCACTGGGGACCTATCACCTCTAGAGTGGGTGGTGGTTAATGCCACTGGGGACCTGTTGCTCCAGCTGAAATTATTGACACCAGGGGGCGGGAGGTAATTTTACAATGGGGGTATGGACATGGTGGGGAGAAGGGGGAGCAAGACACCCCAAACGCTGGTCGTTTCCAACATCAATCATCGCTGGTCAATCTGCCGATAATTACAGATTGACCATGTTCAGGAATGCAGGAGGGTGCCTACACTGAACGATATATCGTTCAGTGTAGGCACTGCACAGTTTAATGAATGACTGAACGATAGCGATATCGCTATCGGTCAGTCCTTCACTAGTCGCCTAGTGGATGTGCTCCTTAAAGTGTAATTAAATACAGTGCATTACAGTGAATGGACACATGGTTCCACAGTCAATGAAATCTGTTACCATACAGGCTGAGAGCAGGGGAATTCACCGTAGTTAAGCAGTGTGCATTCCTTGTATGTCGTTTTGTAGAGTTGAAATGCAGGATAGGTAAGTACAAATAAGAGGGAACATTTGTATGGAAATTTAAGAACCCCTTAAACTTTTATTAGCTTGACATTTATCAGATGCAATATAAAATAACATAAAATAGACTTAGCTACAGAGATTCTTCAGCATATATGATCATACAGTATATAAAAATCAAGCAATTCAAATAACTAGCCTCTGGATCATTCATTAACTATGAATACGGTAATACTGAAGATATTCATGAGATTATAACTTACTTCATAAATTCCATTTGCTATAATCCAGGTCAACAGTGTTATACCAAATGTACTAATTTGTGTGTGTTTGTTTTGGGTGACTCAGAGGTTTTGTAACTTTTATGGTTTACAATGACTTAATTTAAAAATTGCTTTTAATCAACTGTGCTGCAAACCAAAGTGTATACCACAGTAGTCTTTAACTGACATAAGTAAGCAAGTGCAGGATATAAACCAATAAAATCCTCATGATTTGTTCTTATGTAAATTGGTGATTGATTTATTTTTAAAAGCAATAATGGTAATACAAACTGCATAGAGGAGTTATTTTTGTGGCACTACCTAGGGAATAAAATCAAGTAGATTCATTATACCGGGATGACTGCAGCTTGTCGGGTCATGCTTTTCACCTCAAAGCGGACAAAGTTTATGAAATTAATATTTCTCTATCTTAATAAAATGTATTGATTGCTGGGAAGTGTACATATTGGCCCCTTGCTTGCTACTCAATCACTCAGGCCTCCTGTCTGTCCACAGATGACGTTTGGATTACAATACTTTGTTTCCAAGGCAACCGGTCCTAAGTCTTTAATTGGCTTTATCAGCTCACTGTGGAATTAAAACGGAATGAGCAGCAGATGTATAGGATGGCCCTTATTTAAACACACATTCATTTAAAAGAGCAATGAGAGAAATAAAGAAATTGGAGCAGAGGATATATTAATTCCTTGCGCACTCCTGTTAACTCATTCAGGGGTCTATTCATTATCCCTTAATTTCTACAAAAGGTGAAAATTAACATTTCCACCTACATTTATAGAAATTAAATATCAGGGCCATTCATTATAAAAATAATGCAGTAGATTTCATGGATGTCTCCTGCACTCCTTTCAGCCATGATCTGTCCCGCTGTCCCCATACACTAGTATGGGGACCTAAATTCATCAAGTTCCGAAAATACGAAAGCTTTGGAGTTTGACGGCGGGAACCATTGCCATCTTCAGATGGTGCTGATTCCCGGGCCCGGGTTGCGAAGAGGGATCCTTTCAGATCCTTCCACCCCTGTTCGGCTCCTTCAATCGGACGCAGAGTTCTTTGTGCGCGTGCGTGAACACAAACTCTATCTACTGTATGGACGAATTTCTATCCAGTACGTACAAGGGAAGGAGATAGGCAATATGCTGCGTTACATCTGGAAGCAAGCTGAAATTGTAACTATAATTATTATAATTTTAGTGATTCCTGTAATATCAAACAGTGTCTTGCAGTCTTCACTAAGGATTTTGATGTCACAAAGCTCCTCAGTGTTCACGGAACATGACCTTGCATACTCTCAGCTGGGAGTAATACACACCACTTCTGTAACTTCTTTAACTTTCATCGCTCCCAGATATCAAATTAGACATCTCTCCATGTTTAATTAGACTAAGGGGGGGGGGGGGGAATTTACTAGGAATTGTGTTGCATTGCAGTTTTGACCTCTAAGACATTGAAGATTTGATTAGCAGTTTGAAGGATGCTATAAAACCTGCTAATGTCACCCACTTTCAAATGTCCTAACCAGTGACTGATTAGTAAAATCACTTTGTGGCTAAAGCTGGGTACACACTAGGCCGACCCGCCAACCTATCTAATGATTGGTTAGTGTAAACACACTTACCAATCGTTTCTGGAAATGTGTCTGCGTACTGTTAGGGCTGATGTCACAAATGGGTGGACATTTCAATTTCGTAAGTTTGGAGAAAAAAGAAGACTCTTTTTTGGGGGCACTCAGGGCCTCATTCAGAGGCGGTCTGTGATGTTCTGGGTTGTTTGTGGACCCGGGGTGGTAGCAGGAGCGATCACAGAAGCAGATTTGAAAATAAAACTAGTGCTTGAGTAAACATATAATGGCAGTAAATAAAAGTCCAGGAATATATAAATGTGCACAAGAGTTCTGTGGTGGGAGTAAAAGGGTTAATGTCCAAGTAGAAATAATTAGAGCTGTCCAGGTGTGCAGGTAGTGAAACTGAAAATAAACAAGCCAGGTATACAGGTAGTGAACTGAAGCGCTGGATGTCAGCAGGCTCAGGCACTCAGGTATGGGCAAGGGTGATGGAGGTAGCAGGGTAGTCCAGTGGGAGCTAGGAGCTGACAGGCAGACTGGCAGACAGCGAGTTCACAGGAACAGGAAAGCACAGAGAACTCCCTCTCAGCTAGGCTGAGATACACGTTGCACTGGCAAAGAAGGAAGGCACTGACCCTTCCTAAATACCCCATGCCGTGCTGTTACTGGCCGGAGGGAACATGTGACTCACCAGGATTGGCCAGCCCCATCACATGGCCAAAAGGCAAGATGGCGGCGTCCATGCCAAACGGAATGGAGACGCCGCCAGGCCTTACCAGCGCAGAGTGACAACAGGCCCGCACAACAGCGCGCGCAGCCAAAGCCCCCCGCCAGGCACCAGCTCCGCCACCAGACAGCCCGCGCCACAATGACCTCACAGGTAACACTCGCCTAGCGCCATGCTGAAATACCCTGGCCGTGACACGGTCGGAGGATGCAAGCGGTCGCTCAGAAACTGGGCGGCCGCTTGAATCCTGACCGCCCGCCTCTGTTTCGGTCATTAGACTGTGGGTTTACACCCACAGCTCTAACGACCGCTAGGGTGATGGTCGCGATGGTCATTGGTCATTGACCATCGCGACCATCGGGGCTTACGGCGAGACCCTAGGGTAGGGTCTCACTTGTCGTAAGCCCCAGAGAGCTTCTGGCTCTGTCAGAGCCGGAAGCGCTCCACTGACATCACTAGTGATGTCAGTGGGGCCTCTCCCAAACGGTAGGCGTTCCCATGGGAACGCCTTCATTTGGGCTGCCACTCCCCCGGCCCGCCTTGCAAACGGGGCGAGCTGTCAATCAACATTAACAGCTCGCCCCCTTTGGAAAGAGACCCGCTACGACCGGCGCTACGACCCTCTACGAACGGCTCCCTCGTGCGCATGTGCACATGACAAACATCGAGGCGGCCGTGCGGTCGTAGACCGTACGGCCGCCTCTGAATGAAGGCCCCAGTGTGCATATTTGAAAAAATTTTAATGTATCTATTAATGAGTTTAGAACTAAAATACATGTATGCTTACATGCTGTTCAATAGATCAGTGATTTCATGACTGTTCTTTAGGGAATACAACTGTGCTGCAATATAGTTCATATTACCAACTAACCAACAGTGCATTGGTGACACTGCTTATCCAATATATGATACTTGGGTATGAACCGGTGGCATGCGTCACTTTACTCATGTATTTTCATGTCATTATATGTTAAATGTGTTTTGATACAACTATACGTGCTAAGGAAATTTTAGAGCAGACAAGCACTGTACTTTCTATGGTAATATGCCGTTTGTTCAGGAGGGATCTTCAATGTATGGTAAATTATATTCATCTATACATCAACTGATACCCAACGGATTTATCTGTCTGTGATATTTTGAAATTGTTATATCCGTGGTAACTTAGATTAATTCATCCATTATTAAGTGCATTACCGCCTTCTCAGTATATACTGTTAGAATATAATCTAAGGTTTTTTTATATACTCGCCTTCATCCAGATTACTCGTATTTCACTTAGAAGTACGATTTTTGTGGTTTCCTCTTTTGGCAACTGCTGTTTGTATTTATATATGTATGTATCAGTCTTTTGTCTTGTGTGTAAATTTGTATTTTAGTTCTATACTCATTAAAAGTTAAATTTTCATTTTTTCAAATATACACACTGAGTGCCCCCCCCAAAAAAGTCTTCTTTTTTCTCCAAACTTACGAATTAGTTATTTCTGACTCTGGGGAGCACCGCCAACTCTTCAAATTATTTACCATATTTTGGTTTCACAAATTTTACTAGTTGGTTTTCTGTACTATTGTTTACCACTCCACTATCACGATAATATGTTTGGGTGGCATTTGAGTTTACATTAATCCCTTGTTAGATTTGTCCTATGCAAACTCCAACCAACAAACTGGACATTTAAATTTGCTTGCTCAGTTGACCTGTCACTCACCACCAGGTCCTTGCAGCATGTGTACGGGTGATCGCCAGGTCACCCTTACACACCAGTAGATGAAACAATATAGCTACAAGATATATCTTCATCTGCTGTGCTACACAGCAGATTGGATATGTCTATGAACGACGCCATTAACAGACATATCCGTTGTACACACTAGCAGATGCACGTTCAATGGAATTTTTACTGCATATGTTATCATAGACAGTAGAGACATGCCCTGTGGTCGCGATGCACCTGCACCCCTTGTTGCTGTCCACAAATGGTCCTTGCCTGTCAATCACTTTACAAATAAATCCTTACTACAAGCGACATCAATAATGAAACTTGACACATGCCTAGTCAAACTCAGATGCATGCCCTGACCACCGATAATCGCTCCACTGCGTAAACATCGGCATTGCATTAATCTCTAAATCAGGGCTGAACATTTATGACATACAGTAGATAGACCACAAGCAGCATTTTTATCTGATAAGTACAAAATGTTGGCGTGGATGTAGGTCGACAGGTACAAAAGGTTGACTGAGTCAAAAGGTTGACACTGGAAAGAACTCTAACCCTCCCTTGGTGTCTAATCCTAACCATCCCTCCTAGTGCCTAACACTCTGGTAAGTGCCGAACCCTAATCAACTGGGTAAGTGTCTAAGCCTAACTGTCCCTCCTAGTGTCTAACCCTAACCATCTCGCCTAGTGCCTAACACTCTGGTAAGTGCCTAAGCCTAACCACCCCTCCTAGTGCCTAACACTCTGGTAAGTGCCTAACCCTAACCATCCCTCCTAGTGCCTAACCCTAACCGTCGTGGTAAGTGTCTAAGCCTAACTGTCCCTCCTAGTGTCTAACCCTAACCATCTCGCCTAGTGCCTAACCCTAACCAACTGGGTAAGTGTCTAAGCCTAATTGTCCCTCCTAGTGTTCAACCCTAATCCTCCAGTAAGTGCTACATCCTAACCCTAGACTTAACCCTAAATATATATATATTTATGTATGTGTTGACCATTTGTGTATCGACCATTCTAATGTTGATCTTTTGACCCTGTCGACATTCTGTACCTTTCGACCTACATCCATGTTGACCATTTGTATGTTGACATTTTGTCCTTGTTGACCTATTGACTGTTGACCATCTGCTGTCGATCTATTGCTTGTCGACCTTATTACTGTCGATCTTTCAATCAGAATCCAGATCACCCTGCTTGTGGGTTTTCAAACTAAATAATATGAACATAAAAATGCCACATACTGTAACTTTAATTTAAAGACTTAAGTTGGCAAAAAAAATGCTTTTGCACAGAGACTATTAGCTTGTAGCATTCAAACTAGTCCTTTATGTTAATAGTGTTGTGCTTCTTAATCTGTCTTCTTCCATTTAGAGTTGGTGCATCAAGAAGGCGTAAAGCTGCATCCACAGGACTCCAATCATAGGAGCCAGATGAAGAGGAAGCAGGTGAGTATTGATTTTGAATATACAAAGGGGTGCTAATCATAAAAACCATTAGCATCCAAAATAGAGCCACAAGCTTACTCACACATACGTCATGATGAACGTCAGCAGCATCTGAATAAACAGCCTACTTCCCTATTTATCAAATATTGTGTACATTATGTATTGTTGCTTTATATAAAACCTGAACTACAGTACTTTGAGACCCATTAAAGGCATTTGTTTGGAGCCTACTCTCTTATGTCTGTTTAGTAAAAGAATGCTTTTTAATACATAAATGTAAGTCAAAGTTAGAACATTTGCTGGAGTCACTTAGTGAAGAAAATGTACAGTTGACCATAACAAAGCAGGAAACATTTCAGAAACTACAGTACTTCATTTTTAGCCAGAACTATTGACACAAATGAAAATAAATGTTAAATAATTATACGCTAAGATGTTGTCACGCACCAGTATATTTTTGTCTTAGTTGTTGTCTTTATGACAGGAAAAGAGTATATTTCTTACATTGATCCTAAACTCGTATTATTTAGATTATTATATGATTCTGTTTGTTTATAATATTTAGTTTTGAGGTGCCACCTTTGACTCTGAATTATGAATTTTTTCCTATCAACAAATAACTAAAATTTATTCAATCTTTATTATTTCCATCTTTAAAATAATGTGTTCAAACAAATAGGCGAAATATTGATTAAAATAATAGATAGTGAATATAGTTGGAATGTGAAGGAAAAAAATAGTATAGAAAATCTATTTAAAATTCCCTTTTTGCCGCTAGTTATTTTATATAATTTTAGTGCCAACTACTTTTGATCCTTATTGTAAAAGGTTATAATATCTGGTATAAGGATCAAATAAGTGACTAAAACGTCCTTTGTCACTATTTGTTATTATATATTGATGTGATTATAATATAATTGCTGGGTAACTTTGCTTTAATAAGTTGCAAAATTACAATGTGATACTGACTGTGGGGATTCATACATCCTATAAGTTCATTTCAGTACCAGCTGTATGACACATATTGCAACTTAATATCAATAATATCAGCTGTAACTATTAGTTCATATCATATAGTAGACGGTTTCACGTTGTAGCTATGTGCCTGTCAGTGTAAGTGTTTCAGTTCAGCCTCTTTAGTAACCCTGGCTATCGCTTACAAACAGCTCCACATATATTACAATCCAACATTGTGATTACTCAGGTTCTAATTGTCTAGAGATCCCGGCTCTCCCTATAACGTAGCGCTGTGAACATTAGTTCTGTATGTCTAATCACATCTTTTGTCTGGATCAAGTCGGATCAGAGAATGCATGATATCACAATCAATGTATTATAACATTGATTGTTGATGAACTTCCGGTGACCGCGGCTGCCCACGGGAATCCATATCCGGATGACTTGATGTTTTCCACGTGGACAGCCGCGATCATCGGAAGTTAATCATGATGATGTGGCTGTAAGGAGCGCCGAGTGATGACGATTTCCAATTTCCAGTCAAAGGAATGCATCCGAGCCGGAAACAAACTCCGACCACTGATGTGTCATTTCCTTCCATTCAGGGAATGGCTGTGGAAATGGCGGGAACAAACGACAGCCTGTGGGAGGGGTTATGTTTATTGATGTGTGTATTTAAAACTGAGTAGGAGATTGTCTCACCACACTTCTGATGAAGGATAACGAAGTCTGAAACGTGTTAAGTAGGTGAGACCTGACATTCTTTGGGACGTGTAGACTGTGGACTGAAGGACTGAGTAAGGAGTGGGTTGGTGTCCGGGACCCCCATCTTTTTGCTGTTTCCATCTAGAAGCC
Organism: Taudactylus pleione; assembly: GCA_031769625.1. Lineage (NCBI taxonomy): Eukaryota > Metazoa > Chordata > Amphibia > Anura > Myobatrachidae > Taudactylus > Taudactylus pleione. The sequence goes on along the minus strand of JAUIMM010000104.1, from coordinate 3,730,686 downwards.
CTCCTGTACCTGTATCTACTTGATCCCTATGTGTTTTGCGTCATATAGGCAATGCTATATGCTTTTCTTTTTTAATGCAATATGACTGAACTGTAACTATTAATAAATTGCCATATTTTGTGTACAAAATGGAATTGTACTATGTTTCTTTGTCTCTTTATTTGAGAGTCTCATTGAGAGAAGTCTATGGCATATGATGAAAGAGTGAAGAAAACTACACTCTTTCCACTACATGAGGTGAAACTGGCATATTGCCAATATTATTTCTTTCAGCAGCTAACTTTCCCTTTAATGTTTTCTTCTTTACCACTGTAAAATATTGGTTCTTGATTTTAGATACCCTGACTTAAGCCCTATATGCTCTTGGGCATCGACTTTAGTAGATTATGTAGATGGACTAGTATCGTCATGACTGGTGGCACTGGCAGCAACTCCAGCACTAGTATGTGGTTCCTGGTCTCCTTTCAAGTCTCAACTGATTGTTCTCCAATGAAGTGGGGTACAGCACACACGTCAATTTCTACCAATTTTAAATATTACACTGCAGTATTGATAACCTACAGTGTCACAATATTTTTTATGAATAAGAAAAGAATAACACACTGCACTGCCACTTACAGTGTTACAAGATTATTTATGAATAAGAATAACACACTGCTCTGCCACTTACAGTGATGTCATATTTTATATATAATACATGTTATTTAGCACTTTGTTGTGGTCTTGTAGTAGGTGTGTAGACTAATAATTTATTCACAATTGAGGAAAGAAGTGAAAAGTTGAATATTAGACTGTGCTACCACTTACAGTGTCACAAGATTATTTATGAATAAGAATAACACACTGCACTACCACTTACAGTGTCACAAGATTAAATATTTATGAATAAGAATAACACACTGAACTACCACTTACAGTATCACAAGATTATTTATGAATAAGAATAACACACTGCGCTACCACTTACAGTGTCACAAGATTAATTATTTATGAATAAGAATAACACTGCACTGCCACTTACAGTGATGTCATTATGTTTTATAAATAATACATATTATTTAGCACTTTGTTGTTGTCTTGTAGTTGGTGTGTAGACTAATCATTTATTCACAATTGAGGAAAGAAGTGAAAAGTTGAATATTAGACTGTGCTACCACTTACAGTGTCACAAGATTATTTATGAATAAGAATAACACACTGCACTACCACTTACAGTGTCACAAGATTAAATATTTATGAATAAGAATAACACACTGAACTACCACTTACAGTATCACAAGATTATTTATGAATAAGAATAACACACTGCGCTACCACTTACAGTGTCACAAGATTAATTATTTATGAATAAGAATAACACTGCACTGCCACTTACAGTGATGTCATTATGTTTTATAAATAATACATATTATTTAGCACTTTGTTGTTGTCTTGTAGTTGGTGTGTAGACTAATCATTTATTCACAATTGAGGAAAGAAGTGAAAAGTTGAATATTAGTCTGCGCTACCATTTACAGTGTCACAAGATAAATTATTTATGAATAAGAATAACACACTGTGCTATCACTTATAGTGTCACAATACGTAGACGATAAACTGCGGTCTGGCCGGCAGTTTCACCAAACAATAATAGCGTAGCTAAGTTGCTAATGCACACACACAAAAAAAAGCACTTTTATTTTTTTGACACTGGGGAAGAGCACCTCTGAATGAGGCAGCAGTCCCTTGATGAACAACACACAGCACTCCTTTTTTATGGACAACAAAGCACCCCTGCCGAATGTGGACAGACCACCTGCAGAGTCACAAATACATGGACGATAAACTGCGGCAGTGTCACCATACAATAATATAGCAGCTAAGTTGCTAACATACACACACAAAAAAAAAAATAGATATTTATTGTTTTTCACTGTGGAAGAGCACCCCTGAATGAGGCAGCAGTCCCTTGATGAACAACACAGACAGCACCCCTTTTTTATGGACAACAAAGCACCCCTGTTGAGTGCGAACAGACCACCAGCAGTGCAGAGTCACAATTACGTGGACGATAAACTGCAGTCTGGCTGGCAATATCACCAAACAATAAAGGCGCAGCTAAGTTGCTATCGCAAACACAAAAAAAGCACTTTTATGTTTTTTACACTGGGGAAGAGCACCCCTGATTGATAGAGCACCCCCCCTGGACAACACATCAACCCTTTTTGGACTGCAGCCCTAGACCATTGATGGACAGGACAACACAGCAGCAGCCCTTATGTAAAATAACACAGCAGCAGCCACTTGATTGACAGGACAAGTGACACAGCAGCTGCAGTCCCCCCTGAAGCCCCCCTTTATATACTGCAGCCCCAGACCCTTTATGGACAACACAGCAGCAGCCTTCAGCCCCAGACCCTGACAGGACAAGTTGGACAACACACTGACACAGACAGTGATAGCAACACGTCTGTTCAGTTCAGCATCCACACCCAGAGTGAAAATGGCGCCGATCACCGGGACCTTTATAGAATCCAAAACCCGTGAGAATCCGACAGCGGGAGGATGACGTTTTTTTCCTCATTTTGAGACCCGAGTCAGGTGGGAAAAGCCTAGCCGAACTCGGTCCTCGCCTCGGATCTGGAAGTTCGGATGGGTCTGGTTCTCTGAGAACCGGACCAGCTCATCTATACTCATAATGTACTAGAGACACTGGGCTGCAACATTTCCTGCACAGGAATTGGTTTTACATACGTACAAAGTCACAGATCAAGCACAACAGAACTTGGCGTGAGGAAAAGCTGCGGCCACTCGCATCGACCCCTTTTTATATGGATTCAGACTCAGTCACACAAAGATGTACAAATGCCAGACATTAAATGATCAGTGTAAGCTAGCAATATAGTTTTGTCGCTCCCAGTTTTATTTATGCGAATAAAATGCACATGTTGAGCCAATTCCGAGTTGCCTGGGAATTGGTGCACTAAGATGGGCAATTTGGCACAACTAAAGCCACAGTGTATAAGGACAAACCTTTAGCAGCACACTACTTACGTGGAGTGTGCAGACAAGAGGAGGGCGCAGAAGGGAGAGCAGAAGAGTACACCAGGGGAAAAAAATATGCATTTATTTTCAAAGCATGTACAGTACTTTGTTTAAAAATGATGGTAAGTAAATGTTTTGTTCTGAAAAACATCTACAGTACTTTGCTTGTTTTTACAATTATAAGAATTGATATGCACTTGTGGAAATGTTGTTACCTTACCAAGGGCGGGATGTACTAAGGTTGCGGTGACACTGCAACCTTACTAATCGCATATGTACTAACATATGCAATTAGTATCGCAAAGGACAGCTCTTGCGATAAGAGCTGCCCTTTGCGAAGAAGCTGACGCCGGGTGACAGGGTCTCTGTGTGACCACATCCCCTCCAAGCCCCGGTAGCTTCCTGCTGGTCACATGTGCAGGAAGCCCCGGGCTCCTCCTCCTTCTCCGTGCACCCTAGAGAAGATTAGGAGGAGGATGTGGCGGAAGTGGATGACCCAGGAGGAGCGCGGGCCGGCGACAATGGATTGCAGGTAAATGGGGGCTAGCGCTGGGCGACGGCGGGGCGGCAAGGCGGTGGCGAACCATCAGGATGGGGTGCGGTAAGAAGCTCCTAAGGCTTCGATAGAGTAATGCCAGGTTTTTCTGGCGTTACCCTCCGAGCCGAAAAAAGGGTGGCCAGAGCTTAGTACATATGTAAATGCGGTAAAAACCCCGAAAACAGGGTTTTTACCGCATTTTTCCTTTAGTACATCCCGCCCCAATACACTTACACATTTGCTTCACAGCACATAATATGCAAAATGACAATAAAACAAGACTGTTATCGTTATACTTGCTTCTTGTTTAAATAAATATCGGTTAAAGGTTTGTTAGATAAATGAGAATGGGTGACAAGGTTTGGCCACAGACTGCCAAAGTCTGAAGATGGCCTGATGGTATTTAGAAAAGTGCCATGTACAAATACTGCATATTCTGGTCTTCATTAGATTATTAGTAAATTAAAAAAAAAACGTCACCATATAATAATTATAGTAAATAATTATATGCCATTAATAAAATAAATTTTACTTGGTAACTCCTGAGAACTGGCAAAGTATTATATATGTTTAATGTGCCTGTTTAATACGCTCTGAGCGGAGCTGTAGCATAAAATGCATGTAATTTGAGTCATTTCCCCAGCCAGTGGCACCTCTTCTATTCTGACAGATTTTTTCCAGATTTTTTTATCGACTTTGCAAGATCAGATATTATTATTATCATCCTTTATTTTTAATGTTATAACCATTGCTGCATCATAACACTCAAATAAGCAGCAGGCGGCAGCAACCAAGGGATAAGTGTCGTTGTAGGGAGTATGTGATAGTATAGGTAAGGGAAAGGAGAAGCACATACTGTAAGGTAAGAGTTTAAATGAAAGTTTACATTCTGAAGAGTCGAATCAAGTCCCATTTGGATCACTTTTGAGGTTCCGAGTAGAACCGGGTCCCGTCTCGGAGTCTGCTGTAAATTTGGAACTCGGATTAAAAGGCAAATCTTGGTTTTGGATTACATGTTAACAGGACCAAATTACATTATTTTAGCTGTTTTTATCAATTTTACAGCAATCCAAAACCAAACCCGAATCCGAACCAAAACACTTGAGGGTGGTTTTAACAAAACCAAAACACGGGAGTCCGCACACATCTCTAGCTTATGATTGGGAAGGGTGTGTCCTAGCAGAACTCTAAATTTCACTGTAAAAATAAAGCTGTCCAGTGTTTGTGGGTTACATGCAAAAGCAGCCAGTAGTTACCCTGCATGCAAAACTAATACATATAATTTCACTCCTTGAATTACAACATGGCTTGTCCAGGTGCAAAGTACAGTAACTCTCTTTTTTGCTCAGCTCTCAACTCTGATTCTGCTCCATAAGTGCAAATGCTAGCGGGCTTTAGACCTTTGACTTCCAATCCTTTACCCATTTACTTTAATTCTATAAGGTTTTTTTACTGTCAGACCTATTTTGTGAGAACGGCTGAAGGTAAAAATATGGTTACCATATATAAATAAAGGTACTACCATGTAAATGTGAGAAAAATTCGATTGGGGTGTGGTGGAGTGTCAAAGTTCCCATGTAAAGTAGTGACTGACTTACTCATCAACACCCAGCGCAAACATCTGGACCTAGAAACATGAAAATCGGGGAGAATATTCCTTCCATAACGTAGGTTCCCAATAAGAAGGGATTTTTCAAAATTCAACCCCTAAAGGGGTGTAAGAGGCTGAAATGTTTCCTCCCCCTGTGAAATGTCCTGCCTGACTGTCTCATTGTGGCTGTAGCACAGTTTATTTTCAAACATGAACTGTCATCCCAAGTGCTGCCAAACATCACTGGCAGTTGGTGTGGCTCCTCTATTTGAATAGTGAGAGAAGGGTTGTGGGTATCAGTGGCCAAACTCCCAGAGACAATGGAGTCATTTGCCGCCGGGTGCCAGCCCTGAAGGGGGCACCTGGCTCCATTGTCCCCGGGAGCTGCATGGAGAAGGAGCGCCGCTGATCGGCGCTCCACCTCCATTGGCGTAACTACGGAGGGTGCAAGGGGTGTGGTTGTGTGTGTGCACGTGCGGGGGGGCCCTCACTACTGGGGGCAACTGCAGGGGCCTCACTACTGGGGGCAACTACAGGGGCCTCACTACTGGGGGAAACTACAAGGGGCTCACTACTGGGGGCAACTACAGGGGGCTCACTACTGTGGGCAACTACAGGGGGCTCACTACTGGAGGCAACTATAGGGTGCTCACTACTGGGGCAACTACAGGGGGCAGCTACTGGGGGCAACTACAGGTGGCTCACTACTGGGGGCTCACTACTGGGGGCAACTACAGGGGCCTCACTACTGGGGGCAACTACAGGGGGCTCACTACTGGGGGCAACTACAAGGGGCTCACTACTGGGGGCAACTACAGGGGGCTCACTACTGGGGGCAACTACAGCGGTACCACTACTGGGGGCATTATATATAAGGAACTGCATAAGGGGGGCGGCGGCAGCTGGGGCTGGCATAGGTGCTGGGGAGGTGGTACATTTTAGTTTGGGGGGGCACCAACATTTATCTTGCCTCCAGGCACCTGGGATGAAGTTACGCCACTGGTGGGTATAGATACAATATTGGGTGCAGGGTTATGGGATAAGGGTACAGTATTGGTAGCAGGTATAGGGGATAAGGGTACAGTATTAGGTTAGGTGTTGAGGGATAAGGAAACAGTGTTGGGTGCAGGCTTAGGGGGGTAACTAAGCATATAGTAGTGCATTCACAGTTAGGGGTAAATGTACAGTATGGAATGTAGTGTTAGGGACACTCTGTTTTACTACAGAGGTGAGAGAGAAAAATGTGTTATTACAAAGTTGAGGGAGGGGAATGGCAAATGTGTTAATACAGGGGTGAAGGAAGGGAATGTGTTACAACACAGGCAAGAGAGGAGAATGTGTTAATACAGGGGTGCGTGTGGGGAATGTGTTAATACAGGGGTGAGTGTGGGTAATGTATTACTCCAGAGGTGAGGGAGAGGAATAAGTTACTACAGGTGTGAGTGAAGGTAATGTGTTACTACAGGTGTGAGGGAGGGGCTGTTTTTCTACACAGGTGAGGGAGGGAATGTCGAATGGGATACAACATGGGCAAGGGATGGAAATGTGCTACTACAGAGGTCAGCGAGGATAATGTGTTACTACCTCCACCCCCAAATTGTGATATTAGTGGCTTGGTACCATGTTCTCTCCACTCCACCCTATATATTTTATTCAACAGTTTTGTGCTATTTGGTAAATGAGTAGTCAGGGCAGTTCTAAAAGCCCAAGGGAAGTCAATGCAGGACACGGGTGGGCTGGCTACGTGATGCCCACAGAGGAGAACAAGAGAATTAGGTTGTGGTTGACGTTGCAAGTGTATTGTTGTGTGCGTAGCTCAAAACTGTTAGCATGTACACCCAGATGTAATGGAGGTGAGAGAGGGTGGATAGTAGAGCCAGTGGCCAGAGGAGGACATGATCTTGTACACATCACAGGAGTTATTAGAGACAGGACAAATACTTAGAGAATTTACAATGACAAACTAACAATGTAGAGTCAGAAATTAGGTACTGTATGAATGAATATGGAAATGTAACACACGGCAATAGAATAAATGTGGCAAAAGCTTAATAAATTGTTTTACACAATGACATGTAAAGGGATACGGAGAGGTTGGAGAAGTGTAGTAGAACCATGTGAAGGTCATACAGTACTTATGATTTTGTGGAAACTGTGAAGTTGTAAAGTGATCCAAAGTGCAGCCCAAATCCAGTTCAAACTCCAGTTGCAACTCTTCATGCTTTAGATGACATGCTTAAGATGCAGGCTTGAAGAAGCAGGCCTTTAAAGGTATTGTCTTAAATAGGAGTCACTGTGTCAGCTACAGTAATTAGCAAAGCTTTTGTTGCAGGAAGATAAGATCACCATTCAGTATAGACTTATTTGTGTTTCTTGAACTTAACCAAAATGGTGTCGGCAACATCACAATTCAAGCTGAAATCAGGGAATGGGGAAAATTATGTCCTCTATGAGTTCTGGCTATTGGGATGGGAGGAGGAGATCAAGAAGTGCCCCGGAAGCCAGTACCCCCACTAGTGCAAGAAGGAGAGCTCACATGGTGGAGAAGGAAGAACATTAGGGAGGTATCCAGAGTTGGAGGGGTGCATGTGAATTCTCAATCAAGAGCAGCTGTTGCACCCTAAAGAAAAGTGATACTGCCAAGAGTGGTGGCAGTTGGAGGTAGAAGGTGAGCTACATAGCTAGAAGAACTAAGACAGCCCTAAGCTGGCTATATCGCATAAGAGAGTGGGAGGATTGTGGGGACCTACTGGAGAAGAAAGGATGGAATGGTTTTCCTAAACATGAGGAGAGTGGAATCCAAATTATGAGGGGTGGTTTATACCATAGAGTTTGCGTGAGAGAACTGTGTGGGTGATGCTTTCTGTCCTTTTGTCTGTCTGTCTGAGAGTGTCCAGTGTGTGCAAACAGTACAAGCATTTTGTGGAACTACAGGTCTCAGGCAGTCTTTGCAATACCCTGTAACCTGTTAGAAACCAGATCAAGTGACTCTGGAAGAACACTTTTAGTCACTAAGTTAAGCGATTACTGATTTGCTATAGACCCCATAACCACTAACCTATCTCTCCATTGTAGCTCAATTTTAAATAAGAGTTGACACAGTCAACTTCTTTTTCAGCTTTTTGAGTTCATGTTCACATGTAACCATGTGTAACTTTACTCTTTCAATTGTTCCTGTATTTGGCAGCCATTTTCAAATGGCTACAGCTAGCCAATCACAAGGTGTCTGCTCCAATATAACAACATATAACTGTCAGATACAATAATTGTATTGTTTTGAAAGTGTATTAACTGTTTAAGCTTCTATGAACTGACCAATCTCTCCTTCACCTTCTCTAAAATAATGTACTATAAGAGGCATTCCAATAACAGAATATCACTCAACCTTACTATCCGCAAATCTGAGAGTTGTGAATGCTTTTTGCTCTTAAACATATTTACTTATACTGTATTTTAAGACTTCTCCCTGGTATCTCCCAAAGTGTAGGTCCAGGGGATAGCGGTTTGGGTATAGGGGAGGTGGCATGGTGAGGCTTTTTATTCCTATTAGCACTGGAACTTTTTCAAAACTTTATATTTTCAGTGCAATTAGGAACAAACCAATGAGTGTTTTGACTGGTTGCATTGTTTATGACCATGTCAGGTAATGCACAGCCTGGCATGGTCACAAACGATGCGACCACACCAGGCAAGTGGTTAATGTGCTTTGCTACAAAATGGCCAGATTTGCATAAATATAAAGTCTTGGTGTATTTGTACTTTTGCAAGATTGTAAAAATATATTATTATTATTATTATTATTATTATTATTATTATTATTATTATTATTATTATTATTATTATTATCCTTTATACAGCGCCACAAGGGATCCACAGCACCTTATACAGAAACAGTATAAACAAATCAAGAAAAAACTGACTTACCTTACTAATACCCAAATTAGCAGCAGGGTGGCAGATCCCAAAGATTTTGTGCAACTGTAGGCAGTGGGGAAGAGACAATAGTATAAGGCCCTGATTCAGAGCCGGATACTCTGACAGAGCGCTCGCTCTGAATCAGGGCCGTCCTTCTGAATTTTAGAGCGGCCTCCTGGCCACTCGTATAGCTGTGGGTGACCACCCACAGCTATAGCGAGCGGCCAGGAAGATGGTCGCGATGGTCAAGCCCTGGAGTGCTTTCGGCTCTATCAGAGCCAAGAGCACTCCCACTGACATCACTTGTGATGTCAGTGGGGCCGGCCCCAGACGGTAGGTGTTCCCATGGGAACGCCTCCGTCTGGGCAGCCACGCCCCTGGCACACCCACCAAAGGGGGCATGCTGTCACTCACCATCAACAGCACGCCCCCTTTGTAGCGAGACCCATAACGACGGCTTGCCCATCGCTATCCGGGTCTCGCGCATGCGCACGACGGAGCCGGGTCCATCGTGCGCATGCGCATTGGGCCAACATCGACCCGCTTGCGAGCGCTCAGCGCTCGCAAGCCGGTCTGAATTAGGCCCTAAGTGAGAGAACGAAAATCACTTGAGGGAAGAAGGTGTTGCTCATTAGAGCTTACTCTCAAGGGGAATGATAGAAAGACAGGGGTGACACACCGGGAGAGAGAGCGAGTGAGGAGCAGGGAGCAGTGCATTAGGATGAGAGATGGAAGACTTTGATAAATTTGGTCTTGATTGACCATTTGAAGCCTTGTATATAAAGTGCATACAGAAAGTATTCACAACGCTTCACTTTTTCCAGATTTTGTTATGTTACAGCCTTATTCCAAAATGGAATAAATTCATTTTTGTCCTCAAAATTCTACACACAATACCCCATAATGACAACGTGTAAAAAGTTTTTTCTCAATTTTTGCAAATTTAATAAAAGAAAAAACACTAAAGCTGCATACACACACAACGATTTTTTGAACGATTATCCAGTGGTAGGTAGCAGGATGACCAAAAGTGAGAGTAGGAGAAATTAATCAGTTTGGAAGATGAGAGTGTGAAGAGAGATAGGGTCAGAGATGTAAATAGGAGAGAAGTGGGTGGGGCTTTGTAAGTGAGTGTGAGAAGTTTGAATTGGGTTCTGAAGGGGAGTCAGTGCTGGGCTTGTAGGAGAGTAGAGGAAGATGCTGTATGTTTTGAGAGGAAGATGAGCCAGGCAGCAGTATGGAGGACAGATTGGAGTGCAGACAGGTGGGAGACAGTGAAGCCAGATAAGAGGAGGTTACAGTAGTCCAGTCTGGAGATTACCAATGAGTGGATGAGGGTATTAGTTGCCTCAAGGGTGATAAAGGGTCTGCACCCATTTGTGAGTGGGTCTAGCATGTGAGACACACCCATTCATAGGAGAATGGCATAGCACCCAGCAGCTGGGACTAAAGTATTCACTAATGTATTAGGATGGCAGGACAGTCCCATAATAGCTGCATTTTTTATCAGGATGTATGTAGATGCTAAAATGTAACACACAATAATTAAAGTGCTACAACTTTATTTTATACATCTCTCATGTAAATAACACATAAACAAAATCTATTTTCTATCATAGAGATAGATGTATGAAGGACTTAATTTTTACATAACATCAGGTCATCTTAAACACACACATTCCGCAGCATATATCCTAACCCACTGCTCCATGCTCCTTCCTCACTATCTACCCCATCTGTGTCGCCCCTGTCTGTCTGCTCTCCCCTTTAGAATGCAAGCTCTCACAAGCAGGGCCCTCTTCCCTCACGTGCTTCTCCTCCCCTTACTTATAGTATCATTTACTCTTAACTCCCCACAATGGCACCTAACACCTGGTTGCTCATATCCTGCTGCTTGTGTTATGCAGCTATGTTTATAAACCATGTCCTTGTCCTGTATTGTTTTATATTACTATTAACTGTTTTTCTTGTGTGCTCATTTATGTACTGTGTAAGGTGCTACGAACCTTTGTGGCGCCATATAAATAAAGGATAATAATAATAATAATCCAGGAGATATATCTGAGATGTAAACGGCAGGACAGCAAAAGGTACTGAATGTGTGGTTTGAAGAAGATGGATGAGTCAAAGATAACTCCAAGACAGAGCACTTGCAGGCTTGAAGAGATGGTGCCGCTTTCAATATTTAATGAAGCTGAGGGAGGTGGAGTTATTTGGGATGATGGGAAGATGATTAGCTCAGTCTTATACATCTTGAGTTTAAGAAAGCACTTGGACATCCAGGAGGTAATAGAAAGCTCTATTTACTGTCCATAGAACTGAATTGCAACAAAAACTAACTCTGGAATTTATACCATAGATTAAAAAAGAGATAATAACATAAAAGTACTATGTACATGACCCTGGTTTTAGGGGTACAGACCCTGCTTTATATGGGTCAGTGTTTGTGCAGTGTCCAGGCTTTCAGGACAATCAGTTTGGCATAATTCCATCCCTGTAAAAGATTCATTTTCATTACAAACATACACCAGCAAGATGTGATTGAGCAATCTCTTATGTCGCACAGCAAAGACTAATTGGAGCCGAGTTATAATGATAAATTATCTGTGGCATTATGTCCTCCAGCAGCCCAGGTGTAGCATGCAAAGTTGCCTACATAAAGGAGAAGGGAGGTATATTTTTCATTCCAGATCACAGGTCAAGCAGTTAACAAATGTTCTGTTCCTTTTAATTCCTTATTCCCAGGAGTCGCAGCCTCTTCAGCCGAAATGGCAATTTTACGATCCCAGATAAAATTTCATTGTTTTCTAAATTGTTGCAGCTAAAATCGAAGTTCCCGTAAGCAGTTTCTAAAGAGACAAACAGTGATTTTCTCCTTCTGTAAGCGAACAAGAAAGTGGGGCTTGTAAAGTGAGAGGAAATGAGACTGTCACAGACATCTGACCAATCTTACATGAAGTGATAAACTGAGCAGAGTGCAGTACACTCTGTCCTATGAGACAGAGAACGTTTTCACTTGTGCGTATCTTGTTTCTTTATACCTTAATTTTACTCTATTGTACTCTGTACAAAGCCAGGAGAGTCACAAACTGGCTATATCCAAGCAGGCCCGAAACTAGGATTTTTGTCACCTGGGGCAAGACAGTAATTTAGTTCCCCCCCCTGGTAATTCCCCCATAGTAATGCCCCCTGCAGCAGTGCCCCTATAGTAATGCCCCCTTCAGCAGTGCAGCTATAGTAATGCTCCCTTCAGCAGTGCAGCTATAGTAATGCCCCCTGAGGCTCCTGTAGTAGTGCCCATATAGTAATGCTACTGTAGTAGTGCCCATATAGTAATGCCCCTGTAGTAGTGCCCATATAGTAATGCCCCCATATTAATGCCCCTGTAGTAGTCCCCATATAGTAATGCCCCTATAGTAATGCCCCTGTAGTAGTGCCCCTGTAGTAGTGCCCATAAAGTAATGCCCCTGTAGTGGTTCCCATATGGTAATGACCCTGTAGTAGTGCCCATAAAGTAATGCCCCTGTAATAGTACCCATATGGTAATGCCCCTGTAGTAGTGCCCATATACTAATGCCACCATAGTAATGCCCATGTAGTAGTGCCCATATAGTAATGCCCCTGTAGTAGTGCCCATATGGTAATGCCTCTTTAGTAGTGCCCATAAAGTAATGCCCCTGTAGTAATGCCCATATAGTAATGCCCCTGTAGTAGTGCCCATTTTGTAATGCCCCTCTAGTAGTGCCCATATGTTAATGCCCCTATAATAGTGCCCATATGGTAATGCCAATGTAGTGCCGCTTACAGAAAAAAAACAAAAAAACATTACTTACCTTAAACCCAACTCCGATGGCCGCCGACGTCCGTCCGCCCGGCTGCTCCTCAGAACTATGGGAGAGATGTCATGAAGTATCTCCCATAGTGCCCGTGGGTAGAGCCGAAAGATAGAGTTCAGGAGAGAACTCCAGCCTCCGGCTATTGCAGCGCTGCAGGGAAGGAGCCGGGTGCCTGCTGGTAAAAAAATGTCAGCGAACGTCCAGCTTGGAGCCTCCCTGCGACGCCGGGCTGGAGGACACTGGAGGCGGGTGCAGCGGCGCACGTGCACCTCCAGCCCCCCCCCCCCCAGTTGTGGCACTGATGCAAGCTACCTTCCCAATATTGTTACATGTGTGCCATTGCTGTGATGTAACTGAAACCACAAACAGGGGTCCACTGCACATGCACTGGACCCCTCACCTGCAATCCAGTACATGTGCAACAGATCGCTAGTATTGATCTCTTTGATTGGCATATCTGCATTTAATAAGGGGAAACATCAGCAAAATTATATCGATCTTCTCCAGGATCAACAGTATTTGGGCACATGGACACTTGTGGAGTCAGGTCTGGTCGCACATATCCAGTGAAAAGAAAATGAAAAAATCACGCATGCACAGAGGAAGAAAATATACTGAGGACCAGTAAAGGAAATCACTGCCAGCATTGCGATTTCGTGATTGATCCGTCTGATACTCTACATGAAGTTTCAAGGTTCCATTCCCCCCCAAAGTGCAGATCATTTTTTTTTTTTATAAATATTGTGTTTCCATGCCCTTACTTTCCTCGCACAGGCTCGGAAGAGCAGAATGGTGGCATATAGAGCATAGTTGTGTATTCACCTGTAATATGCAGGAAACGTCCGAGAAAGGAGGCCAGCTGCCCAGATCAGCCAACTTCCCCAGAGAAGTGGGTGGTCTGGGCACTGGATGACACAATTCACTGCAAATCGAGTTATACTTGCCCTGCCCAATGTCACATATTACATTTATCCATGATGGTGCAATTCATTGTGTCAGGCCCCTTACTCATCCCACCTGCACCTGCGCTCTACAGTTTTAAGAAAACTGCAGCAAGTGTAAAGTAAATTCAGATCCACGTCACTGAAACCTCCCAAAAAAATTTCTATAGGGGCCCGACAACTGCTCAGTGGATGTTCTTTGTCGTATGTTTATAGTTATTAGCCTTCACTGTGAAAGGCAATGCCATACTGAATTTGGGCGGGCCCTGATACTGGTGGATGGTATGGTTACAGCTAGAGATTTGTGCGGACCCCCATGTTTTGGTTTTGGTTCTAATTCATCATCATGTTTTGGTTCTGACAAAACTACCCTCAAGTGTTTTGATTCAGATTTGGTTTTGGTTCAGTTTTGGATTTCATACAAATGGATAAAAACCAATAAAAAAACCTCTAAAACATCTGAAATCAATTCATTTGGATCTGTTTACATACAATACAAAACTCAAGTTCTGAACTGACAGCAGACCTGATCTCAGATCACTAAAGTAATTCTGAACTGGCACTCGTTTCACCTGGAAAAGTTGGGGTGTGTTCATATTTTAGGAAATCCAAACTGCACATCTATAGTTGAAACCAATCTGGTGACCTTTGCATAAATGCACGTCACATGCCATGACCGTCAAAGGTTGTGGTTACCCATCCCTGACAAGACCCCCTTCTTGTGGTCCTAGCTGACAAGCATTATATGTTAACAGCCTTGAAGGATTTATGCAGCTTGCATTCCATTGGCAGGTACTGTAATAGCAATGCCACCTGGGAAAAACATTATGTTACCTGTTGGTGTTAAACATCCTGTTATTGAGCAAGACACCTAGTGAATACACCTTTAAGGACTGTGGGAGGTATTTTTAAACATAAAACCTATTATAGAAATAAGTGTCATTTTGTTATTGTCATTTATTGCGGCAATAGAAAATTACTCATCACCGTTATTAAAATTATTTATTCACCATGCCGCTGTAGCTGAGCATTTAAAAATTTCTAGCGTGAATTAATTATTTATTTCTGTACCTTTTTTATTTTGCAGTTTTCTCTTTCAGTCACTGTAATACTGAGATGGCATTAACAGAACAGTTATTGCTGCAGTAGTATGCCAACCTGGTTTATCTACAGCAATAGCTATGCTAACAGCAGTGATAACCCCCTAGGCGTGCGCAGGTGCCGGCACAGGTGGTGCCGCTCCGGCAATTCCCCCTCTGCCGGGTCATGGTCAGCCCTTTCCACACCTCCGAACAGGACACAGACTACTCACCTGGATGGCAAGGTGAGTCCAAGTGAGAAGTGTATGTCCAGGAGGGAGGGGGGACGGGGTAATCTATGGCCCGACAGAGGGGGAAGTTCCGAAGTGGCACCCCTTGTGCCCAGCACCTGCGCACGCCTATAGTTAACCCCTTATACGTAGAGGGCGATTAAAAATAAAACTTTGAAATCTCCCATTTTTGCCAACAGGAGGGTTTTTGGCTGTTCGATAAAAAATAGCTATACTGTATTATTATGATTATTATTATTATGATTATTATTGCTACCAGTTGTTTATGTCTAATAACACAGCCTGATGTTAGACTAAAGAGATGATTATTAGATAGTATCTGCACAAGGAGCAGAGCATCGGTTGAAAATTAGCAGATTGTTTTCTCTCTCTCATTTTGATTCCTGTGAAAATCATTCCTAATTGATACTGAATCAGATAAACTAATGTCGAACCTTTACCATTAATTGATATGAGCAAAGTTTTAGTGCTGTGAATTTGCTGAAGGATGTATGATACTTTTCCTTGTAGGCAGCTGCTCCCCGGCAATTAGAAGGAACAGATGCAACAGATGCTACTACAAATTGAAGTAATGCCATAATTAGGAGACCTGATACAAGTCATTCTGCAATACTTAACAGTTATTGCTATTCCGTACACAATTTCAGTTTCTTTATTCATGCAAGTCTATTTTTCATCACTGAAAAATGATTAATTAAACTTTATTCAGCCCTGTGTGTTTTGCTTATCAAGCAACAGATGGAGTAGACTTTATTGTGTAGTTTGTGAGTCACCAAACTCACATATAACAACTATATTACACCAAACTCACATATTACAACTATTCTTAACTCTCTAATGTGTACTTAAATCTACCAAATCCTAACCTCCATTGTTAATAATAAATGTCTAGCAAATAATACATAACCATTAGAGATGAGCGGGTTCGGTTTCCAGAGTTCCGAACCCACCCAAATTTAGCATAACCGAGTCAGATCCAAGCAGCCTCAGATTTTCCCGCCTTACTCGGATCTCTCAAATTGAGGCAAAACCATAAAGATGAAATCTCGCTTTTCGAGAGCTTTTGTCTCTATGATCAATGTAGTATATAAAAGGGACCACGCGACAGACGCCATTTCACGCCGGCTGTGGAGACTGAACAGGGAGGGTGGGTAGTGTAGGGCTGGGAGAGGTGCTGGTGCTGTCTGCTGTGTCCTGAGCTGGTGACTGCTGATCCATTCTGGTCTCTGGTCACGGTGCTGTCACTGTCACTGTGCTGTCTGCTGATCCATCTTTACTGTCTGCTGTGTCCTGAGCTGGTGACTGCTGATCCATTCTGGTCTCTGGTCACGGTACTGTCACTGTGCTGTCTGCTTTGTACTGGCCTCGTGCTGTGTCCATCTCTGGGCCCAAGTTCTGGACTCCAAAAAAAAAAAAATAGTCAAAAAAAAAAATCAATCAAAGTGTCTTTTATATTTTTCTGTGTGTGTGTGTGTTAGGTTTAACCGCAGTACCACACAAAATCCAGCCAGCAACGCAAGTTGCAAGCTAGTGCTGCCCGACTCCAGTCGTGATCCATCTGTGCTCTGGGCCCAAGTTCTGGAGCATAAAAAAAATAAAAATCAATTGTCTTTTTTTCTAATAATTGTCTGTGTGTCTGTGCGTGATAGGCTTAGCCGCACAAGATCTAGCAAGTCGGCAACGCAACTTAGTGCTGCCCGACTCCAGTCGTCATCAATCTGTGCTCTGGGCCCAAGTTCTGGACTCGAAACCCCCCCAAAAAATAGTGTCTTTTGTCTACTTATTTTCTGTGTGTGTGCGTGTTAGGCTTAGCCACACAAGATACAGCAACGCAACCTAGTTCTGCACGACTCCAGTCATCACCAATCTGTGCTCTGGGCCCAAGTTTTGGACCAGACAAAAAAAAATTGTGTCTTTCGTATATTTTTTTTCTGTGTCCGCACGACTGCACGTGTGTGAATTTTGTAAACGCACCTTGGCTACACTATTGGTGCTTGTGACACTGCTTCAAGATTGCAGAAAATATGGAGGGCTGTCACATGACAGGAGAGCAAGGCCAAGAACCACACGCTGTAGCTGCCGCCAGCAGTCATCATGATAATGCAAGGCCGTCAACTTCCTTGTCCTCTATGAAGGCCCATGCCTTCAATCCTCAAGGGTATCCCAACCATCGTCTTTGCACAGTCCTCAACTCTATTAATAATTATATGAATCAGTTTTGAGCCAGCAAGCTGGATGCAACCTTTTGGGCTTTAACTAGATGAAATAAAAATCAATATTGTGAGCTATGAGGTAACCAAAATTGAATGGAAACGAGTGGAAATAAATGTTATTGAGGTTATTAATACTGTAGGAACAAAAAAAGGCACATTTTATGTGATTTTAGCTGTTTTTTTGATTTTTTAAGAAAAAATCCAGATCCAAAACCAAAACACGAAAACAAATTCAAAACCAGATTCAGATCCAAAACCAGGGGAGATCCAGATCCAAAACCAAAACACGAGGGTCGGCGCACATCTCTAATAACCATACAGGTGAGCAGACTGATGGGAAGTTTCATTTAAACAGACTGTTTCCAACTCAGAAGAGCTCATTAGTGCAGAATAGGATGTCCTGATCATCATATACAGGCATGTCTTGATGAAATGATGCAAAGATTTAGACTGATCCTAAATGACATTTTACATATGTATAAAATAAAGGATTTAGAGAGATCATTGAGCTAAATTCTGTGGTTTATATGAATATTTTCCCTTTTGAGTAGCTTAAACATCTCACATATATTTGGTACTATGGCTGTTCAACATTTAAAATGTTGACAAGCAAAAGGGGGGACAGCAGTATGTCATACCCAACATATGTACAGCTAGTTCCCAGCTGTACTGCATGGTGACCATGTCGGGTTCAGAAGTTTAAATTAGAGATGTGCGCAGACCCCAGTGTTTTGCTTTTGCCTCTAAATCATCATCGAGTTTTGGTTTTGGCAAAACCACTCTCCCGTGTTTTGGTTTTGGATTTATATAAATAAGTTTTGACAAACAGCTAAATCATGTAACTTGGAGCTGTTTTTGTTCCTATAGTATTATTAATATCAATAACGGTCTTTTCCATTAATTTCCAGTCAATTTTGACCTATTTTGGCACCTGAAATCATGAGGGAGGGACTTACATGCAATCAAAAACATGCAAGTTCCGTTTTTTAGATCCAAGATCCGACTTTCGGGAAGACCTGAATCGTGACTCAGTTCGACTCGAAACCCCAAAGTTCAGGTGTGTTCGGGTTTCCGCAGAACTGAACCGCTCATCTCTAGTTTAAATATGATGGTAAACTATCATGTTTTGAACTTGTAAAGCCGACATGGGCATGATGCAGTGCAGTGCAGTAGTAGCATGTCGGGTTCGACATACTGCAGTTACCCAACTGCTTGTCGACACACTAACTACATCCTATTTCCCATGTTGTATTCTTGCATATGATGGTTTGGATGGCCAGTCTGACCTGATTGTATGTTGTTAGCACAACTAATTATTACTCCCAATCAATTTGATTGGTAAAGCTCACATGCTCTGATTAAGATTTATTTAAAATATATTTAAAGAGCTGCACAGAGCCCTGAGATATGTGCAAAATATCCATTACAGACAATAAAATATATATTTATTTTTTACAGGCATAGAAACAGACAAATCAGGTATTTCCCTATTGCGAGTGAAGGGGCAGATTGTCATAGCCTATGTACAGTAAGAACTTTACAACTAATATAGAGTTGAGAAAGCCACAGGTAAGATCACCATCTTGCAATGCCTGTAAAAATGTATAGGGAAGTGTCCCAGACTGCACACCCTGAATATATATAATGGGAGGTGCTACCCAATTTACTAATTATATATAAATTAGGGGTGTGCACCGGCCACTTTTCGTGTTTTGTGTTTTGGTTTTGGATCTGGATCTTTCTTCGTGTTTTGGATCTGGATTGGTTTTGCCAAAACCACCCTTCCGTGTTTTGGGTCCTGGGTTTTGTGTTTTGGATCTGTATTTTTTTGAAAAAAAGCATAAAAACAGCTAAAATCACAGAATTTGTAGGTTTTTCTGCTCCTATGCTATTATTAACCTCAATAACCTTAATTTCCACTCATTTCCAGTCTATTCTGAACACCTCACACCTCACAATAGTGTTTTTATGTCCAAAAGGTTGCACCGAGGTAGCTGGATGACTATGCTAAGCGACACGAGTGGGCGGCACAAACACGTGACCCATCTAGGTGTGATACTGCAGTGGCAGACAGGATGGCAGTTTGAAAAACTAGGCCCCAAACTGTACATAATGCAAAGAAAAAAAAGAGGTGCAAGATGGAATTGTCCTTGGGCCCTCCCACCCACCCTTATGTTGTATAAACAGGACATGCACACTTTAACAAACCAATCATTTCAGCGCCAGGGTCTGCCACACAACTGTGGCTGAAATGATTGGTTCGTTTGGGCCCCCACAAAACAAGCTGGCAATTAATCTGTCCCTGCACAAACTGGCTCTACGGAGGCAAGATGTCATCCTCATCCTCCTCATCCACCGATTCCTCACCCTCTTCAGTGTGTACATCCTCATCCTCACAAAGTATTAACTCGTCCCCACTTGAATCCACCACCACAGGTCCATCTGTACGTTCTGGAGGCTGGTCTCCCTGGAAGAGCTGATAATTCATTTTGATGAACATCATATTCTCCACATTCTGTGGAAGCAACCTCCTACGCCTTTCGCTGACAAGGTTCCCGGCTGCACTAAACACTCTTTCGGAGTACACACTGGAGGGGGGGCAACTCAGGTAAAATAGAGCCAGTTTGTACAGGGGCCTCCAAATTGCCTCTTTTTCCTGCCAGTACAGGTATGGACTGTCTGACATGCCTACTTGGATGCTGTCACCGATGTAATCCTCCACCATTCTGTCAATGGTGACAGTATCATATGCAGTGACAGTAGACATGTCAGAAATTGTTGCCAGGTCCTTCAGTCCGGACCAGATGTCCAAACTTGGTCCTGCCTGCCCTGCATCACCGCCAGCGGGTTGCTTAGGATACCTACGTTTTTTCCTGGCAGCCCCAGTTGCGGGAGAAAATGAAGAAGGAGCTGTTGACGTGTCACGTTCCGCTTCAGCTGACAGTGTGTTCACCAGCAGGTCTTTGCACCTCTGCAGGCTTGTGTCAGCCGGAAAGAGAGACACCACATAGGCTTTAAACCTAGGATCGAGCACGGTGGCCAAAATGTAGTGGTCTGATTTCAACAGATTGACCACCCTGGAATCCTGGCAAAGCGAATGAAGGGCTTCATCCACAAGTCCCACATGCCGAGCGGAATCGCTCCGTCTTAGCTCCTCCTTCACTTTCTCCAGCTGCTTCTGCAAAAGCCTGATGAGGGGAATGACCTGACTCAAGCTGGCAGGGTCTGAACTGACTTCACGTGTGGCAAGTTCGAAGGGTTGGAGAACCTTGCACAACACGGAAATCATTCTCCACTGCGCTTGAGTAAGTTGCATACCCCCTCCTTTGCCTATGTCATAGGTGGATGTATAGGCTTGAATGGCCTTTTGCTGCTCCTCCATCCTCTGAAGCATATAGAGGGTTGAGTTCCATCGCGTCACAACCTCTTGCTTCAGGTGATGGCGGGGCAGGTTCAAGAGTGTTTGCTGGCGCTCCAGTCTTCGGCACGCAGTCACTGAATGGCGAAAGTGGCCAGAAATTTTTTGGGCCACCCAAAGCGTCTCCTGCATGCCCCTGTCGCTTTTCAGAAAATTCTGCACCACCAAGTTTATTGTGTGAGCAAAACATGGGACGTGCTGGAATTTGCCAAGATGTAATGCCCGCACAATATTGGTGGCGTTGTCAGATATCACAAATCCCCAGGAGAGTCTAAGTGGGGTAAGCCACTGGGCGATGATTTCCCTCAGTTTCTCTAAGAGGTTGTCGGCGGTGTGCCTCTTACTGAAACCGGTGATACACAGCGTAGCCTGCCTTGGAACGAGCTGGTGTTTCTGAGATGCTGCGACTGGTGACACTGCTGCTGTTGCTGCGTAAGGTGATACATCTACCCAGTGGGCTGTCACAGTCATATAGTCCTTAGTCTGCCCTGTTCCACTTGTCCACATGTCCGTGGTTAAGTGGACATTGGGTACAACGGCATTTTTCAGGACACTGAGGACACTTTTTCTGACGTTTCTGTACAGTCTCGGTATCGCCCGCCTAGTGAAGTGGAATCTAGACGGGATTTGGAACCGGGGACACACTACCTCCATCAATTGTCTAAATCCCACTGCACTAATGGTGGATACCGGACGCACGTCTAACACCAACATAGCAGTCAAGGCCTCAGTTATACGTTTTGCTTCAGGATAATTGCTGTCGTACTTCATCCTCCTTGCTAAGGACTGCTGGAGGGTCAATTGTTTAGTAAAAGTAGTGGTGTTCCTACTTCCTCTCTGGGATGATGAACGACTCCCAGCAGCAGCAACAGCAGCAGTGGCAGCAGGAGGCTTAGCAATGCAGGATCCTCCGGAGGAATCCCGGATAGGAGAGTCAGTCATGCCAGTGACATGGCCTGCAGGACTACTTCCGATCCTGACTAAGGAGGAAATTGACGAGGAGGGAGTTGACGGTGTGGTTTGCAGGCACTTGGATACAACAGGACAATGGGATTTAGGTGTCCTTGGACTGCTTATGGTCTTAGCCAAAGTTTCTGAACTTGACAGTAACTTATTATGAACGCGCTGCAGGTGCCGTATAAGGGAGGATGTTCCTAGGTGGTTAACGTCCCTACCCCTACTTATTCCACCTTTACATAAGGTACATATGGCAAGACAGTTGTTGTCCGGATTTGGATAGAAATATTGCCAGACCAAAGAGGTGGAATGTTTGGTCTTCTGCCCAGGCATGACCGTGATGGGCTTTTTCATCCCACGGACAACAACTGTCTCCCCCGGAGCTTGATTTAAACAAACCACATAACCATCAGAATCCTCCTCGCCAACTTCCTCCTCAGCGCCAGCTACACCAGTATCCTCATCCTGTTGTACTTCAACAGTGACATCTTCAATTTGCATATCAGCAAGTGGACTGTGGGTGCTCCTTTCAGCACTTGCAGGGGGCGTGCAAATGGTGGAAAGAGCCACCTCTTCCCGTCCAGTGCTGGGAAGGTCAGGCATCGTAACCGCCACCACACTTGGACTCTCCTTGGGGATTTGTGATATCTTCTTAGAACGCACAGTTCTTCGCTGTGCTTTTGCCAGCTTAACTCGTTTGATTTTTTTAGTGGGAGGAGGGCTTCCATCATCATGTGAAGCTGAACCACTAGTCATGAACATAGGGAAAGACCTTAGCCGTTCCTTGCCACTCCGTGTCATAAATGGCATATTGGCAAGTTTACGTTTCTCTTCAGATGATTTAAATGTTTTTTTTAAGGTCATTTTCCTGAACTTTGTCATTTGGGATTGTATGTGGCTTCTACTATGATATTGAGCATCGGCCTTGGCAGACGACGTTGATGGCATGTCATCGTCTATGTCATGACTAGTGGCAGCAGCTTCAGCACTAAGAAGAAGTGGTTCTTGATCCTTCTCTATTTTATTTTTATCGGAGAAAGTTTGGTCCTCCATTTATGTTATATCGATTTGATATATACGTGCGGCTAAGGCGCACACAAACACAGAAAATATTTTTTTATTTTTGCTGGAGAGTAGTGCACTTTGTGGGTTACACCACCCTTTAAGAAATGAGCCAGCCGGCTCTTTACTTATGGGACACAGGCGCACGCTTGGCGCTGCTCCTTTGTTGATGCACGTGCGGCTACTGCACACACAATTCACAAACACAGAAAATATTTTTTTATTTGGTTTGGAGTGTACTTTGGGGGTTACAGCACCCTTTAATTGTCAAGCCAGCCGTCCCTTTACTTATGACACAGGCGCACGCTTGGCACTACTTTGTTGATGCACGTGCGGCTACTGCGCACACAATTCACAAACACAGAAAAAAAATTTTGTTATTTGGTTTGGAGTGTACTTTGGGGGTTACAGCACCCTTTAACGGTCAAGCCAGCCGGCCCTTTACTTATGACACAGGCGCACGCTTGGCAATACTTTGTTGATGCACGTGCGGCTACTGCGCACACAATTCACAAACACAGAAAAAATATTTTGTTATTTGGTTTGGAGTGTACTTTGGGGGTTACAGCACCCTTTAACGGTCAAGCCAGCCGGCCCTTTACTTATGACACAGGCGCACGCTTGGCACTACTTTGTTGATGCACGTGCGGCTACTGCGCACACAATTCACAAACACAGAAAAAATATTTTGTTATTTGGTTTGGAGTGTACTTTGGGGGTTACAGCACCCTTTAACGGTCAAGCCAGCCAGCCCTTTACTTATGACACAGGCGCACGCTTGGCACTACTTTGTTGATGCACGTGCGGCTACTGCGCACACAATTCACAAACACAGAAAAAATATTATTTTTTTAGCACTGGGGGGGAGCACACCTGATGGACAGAGCACCCCCTGGACAACACTACAGCACACCTTTAGGACTGGGACACTGCACAGGACTTTGCAGTGGACACAGCCCCTATGGAGAACTGACTGTACAACACAGTCCAGCCAGCCCCTATGGATTTTGAAGTAGTGGACACAGCCCCTATTAACAACAGCAGCACAGCACAACACAGCCAGCCCCTATGGACTTTTTTAGTAGTGGACACAGCCCCTATGGACAAAAGCAGCACAGCGCAGCACAGCACAGCACAACACTACACTGCACTACACTACACTACACTACACAGCCCAGCCAGCCCTAACTCCCACCCTCCCTCTTCACTGTCCACAGCCGAGTGAGAAAATGGCGCCGACGCGGGTACCTTATATAGGATCCAAAACCCGCGAGACCCGGAAGGCGGGATGATGACGTTTTGCCTCGATTTCAGATCCGAGTCAGGTGGGAAAAGTCGAGCCTGACTCGGATCTGCCTCGGATCGTGGGGGCTCGGGGGGGTTCGGATTTCAGAAATCCGAACCCGCTCACCCCTAATATAAATACATTACTATGTCTTTACGTGCAATCGGCCTGTGTATGCGGATGCCCACCAGCCTATCTTAAGACGCCCACTTCTGCACATCATCTCCAGGAGTGTATGCATCCATCTGTACATCGGCTACCATCGGAGGCGAATGCAGCACTTGTGGTTAACTATGCCGTACTGCAAGCACTGCGAGCACTTCAGTGTAAAACACGTCACCAGCCAGGTGACGTGTACTTTGACGCTGCCTCTTAATTATGCACGCCTCTCAAACAGCGTTAAAACACTCAGGCAGAGCTGCGTTCGCACCTCCACTTTCCTGTTTCTAGAGGCCAGACCCTGTCACCACCCACAAATGGCTTCTCTTTTCACTCATTCAGCCGGGCTGTCTATGCTGGGTAAGCGAACGTTTCCCGATCTTTCGCACTGGTTCGCGCACTGCATTGTATACACATGCACAGAATGCTAAAAATCAGCCAGCTACGAGCTAATGCTTCCTAGCCAACGGGTCTGATTCCAGCCCATAGTGCAGATTGGTTCAAGCTGATTGTATTGGAAAAAAATGCTTAGTGAAGTTATCTGATTTTGATTTGGTGATCAGAGTGTTCACTGAGTATCGGAAGAAAATGTTTTGAGTGAAGATAGGTAGGTTAAGAAGATGAGTTTAGAGAGTAATTATACGTTTGGAGGCTAGAGGAAAGTCTTGTTGTACAAGGGAGGGAATATCACAGGCTGGGTGCACCACGTCCATTGTATGTGTGGAGCAAAGGACAGCCTATACTGTACACTCATTTTGGAGAACATATGTGTCAATATGACACCCAGGCAGCAAGCTTGGAGAATAGGGATTATTGTCTTGCTGATAACAGAAACAGAAATGTCAGGTAGGTGAATTCTGTTGGCTGGTTTTAATATTGTTAGCTGAAAGGTAAGAGGACATCCAAGATTAAATTACATTCAGACATTCGGCAATTCATGCCAACATATATGGTGAGAAATCTGCATACAAATGATACTGAAATCCAAAGGAGCTTGTTAGTTTACCAAGTGGTATAGATAAAGAAGAACAGAGGGCGTAGGAAGACTTATTGCACTCCAACTGATAGAGGAAGAATGGAGGAGGTGAAATTAGTGTTGGTGAGACATGAAGATATTGAGCAGAGCAGTCCAGGTAAGAGATATTTTGAGACAATTCAAAATGTGTACAGTATATTGGTGCAGTTTTGTTATTGGCTTTGTATGTTAGTTGAAGTATTTTATATTGTAATATAGGGACTAACTATTTTATATTGCAATGTAGGGACTGACAGAGTGAGGAATATAAGTTTAGATGCTGCATCCAAAATAGATTGTAGTGATGAATGTCTGGTTATGGGAAGATCAGTAAAAAGACAATTGCAAATGTCGATGCAGGAGATATTGAGCTCATGTATTGAAGTTTTTATAGTGTATTGTGTGAGTTATGTTTTTATTACAGAAAAGTTACTTTTATATGTGTAACAGGATTTTTATACAGATTGGATGCGGGGAACAAACGACAGATCTGAGTTAAGGAACACATCATTGCAGTGATCTTCAAGTATAGTCTATATTGTCATGTTGTCAATAGAAAATCGATCAGGTATGTAAGTTCTGTTGGCATGTGGGAATACTCTTAGTTACATTTTTGAAGGATTGATGTTGGCGCGAGGACATACAAGATGAAATGGCAGGAAGACATTCAGTAATGTGGATCACCTTGCATGGTCTGGATTTTGTGCTTTTTTGCCATCAACTAGCAATTATTTATGACACATTGACTCCATTTATTATTAGTATGCAAGCCAACTTCTTCAATACTGTACCCATGCAGTCTCATTGTACCAGTCTTGTGTGCTATCTCTCCTGTCCTGTTACCGATGCACCCTCATTGATGACATTGTTTGCATATCCTGTTGATTCAATTAGTGCACATGCACCAGTAATATTTACCATATGAGTGATACTCCAGTCCCTGACTCCTATGATACCAGTCTACTGATATAATACCAGTTCTCTTGTTCTGTGGTTTACACTGTAAATACAATACACACATAACGGCAGTCTTTAATTAAAAAGCACTGGCACATATAGATATAAAAACCATAATAATTACTGTAGATGAGGAAAACAATACAAACTCTGTATGATTATGAGCAAGATAAATTATAGAACATCCCAAAAAAGAAAATAATATTGATATATTTGTTTAATCCCAATTATGTACTGTATGTGTATTTAACTGATAAAGCCAGTAAGACTCAATTTTATATAATAGTAACTGTATATTGTGTTCTCTAGATCCCGGTGTTCTTTGTTCAATATGTTTAAATTTGAACAATGCTAAATATATTATTGTGTTACTGAGAAAAAGGGCATGAGAGTATGGGGCAATAATCCAATTTTAACATTTATAAAGTACTACTCTTTAATTGTTCTTCACTATTCATAATAACTAATAGCATGATTGAACTGTGTCTATAATGAAGGTTTTTTTGCAATTAATATAACTTCTAATGCTGTATTTCTCCTGTAGAAACACCAATCAGCTTTTACTATTTATTTCCTATTCATTTCTTTGGTATTATACGGTCTAAACTATGGTCTCTGAGAAGTATAGCAAATACAGTAGTCAATATTTTTCGTAGAACAAGAGCACAACATAATAAATAAGAATAGAGAAATCTGATTAATAGAAAACTGCTGATTTTGCTCAGAGTAGCATTAGTAATGTCCTTTTATAATAACAGCATGTTAACTCTATTTAAATTTGAGGCTCTAATCTAGCAACTTTGAACTGGAAGCTTAGGTTAAATTATATCAGTAAATATCAACATATTTTTTCCTGAGAAATTTTAATGTTATGTTATTTTTCCACTTTGAAAGATGACAACTGGAAAAAATATCAATCTGTTAATATTTCACTGAAGAATGTATTCAAATATATTAATTATTCCCACTTTCTAATAAAAGGGTCTAAATAATACATTGATTTATATAAATTTTACAAGTAAAAGTCATATCCCTATCAGTATTAAGATAAATTATGAAATCTTCTACCTCCTCCCCTCTACCAGCACAAATGATTAATATAATCATTATAACATTTAAAATGTAATATGATTTCTAAATACAGAATATGTTTAAGTTTCAACATGCCATAAACAAATTAGCAGAACCAGGAGTATATTGTAAACCCATAGCTGTGCCCCTAGTTTTTAGATTTTTTAGGTTTCCAAAGATTAAATATTTATGATAGAGAATTAATTGTATACAATCTATTATAAAATAGTTTAAAACTAGTGATGCATGCATAATATTTCAATTGTGGCTTGATTACTAATAACCCATTTTGTGGGGCATAGATATATAGAGCGCCTGTATAATTTAGCTATTGAATATTAAGTAATGGATATTAGTTCCATAGCAAAACATTTTAAATGTAGGATTTAAAGTGTCATTATATTTAAAGGTGAAACCAAGATGATGTTGCCTTTAAAGCAGCCCTTTGATTTTCTGTGCAAAAATTGGCAAAAATCTGTAATTTTGCAAAATTGTGGTTCATAATATTTCCCCCAAAATTTCTAAAGATTAAATCATGCTTATAATCAAAAAGCAGACACAACAATGTTGCTTAGTCCAAATTGGTTTCCCACAGCATTTAATTAAAAAAACAAAACATTTCTAGACTACTGGCTACCTATGTCCACTCTATGTATGTTTCATGCCATACTACAACATTCTCTTTTCCCTAAATCTACTGTATATTAAAAAATAGAATCATGGTGATACATAATGTAGGCAAGAAAACCCAAAATCTAGCTAGTTAGAAAACTTTATCTCTATTAAATAATGATATAGAAATTTACACTAACACTTTTGTGAATCACCTTAATAAGTCTTTCCTAGAATTAGAAAATACAATCAGGTGAGATCCTTTCAAGGATGTCTGGCTAGGGACAATACAAGTAGCGATTTTGTTGTGTCGGGACAGTCCAAGCAGTAATGGTCTGCCCCTGTGACACGAAAGGAGATGTCTTTCTGTGCCAATAGAGATCTGCTCATGGTGTGCATGTGCAGAGCAACCTGACACCCCTCTCGTGACATCGCAGGCTGGCATCTGCCAGGAGAGGTGAGCGATAGGTTCAAAGTTTGTTCCTATGCAGTGACCTCCTTCTACCTATACTGTGGCCCTCTTCTGCCCATGCTGTGCCTTCCAACTCCCTATAGAGATGTGCCCTTATACATTGTTGCTGCAGTCACGTCAAACAGCTCCTCCAGCGCGCCAGGTCACGTGATACTATGCTTGCATCAAGCATCTTTTTTACATTTTTTTCACTAGAAAATGTATTTTAGTCGCAATGCGATACAATAAGAGGCACAAGGACACTGCACTGATTAATTTGATAAGTGACACCTTGTATATCTGTGTGTGACTGAGTCTGAATCTGTATACTAAGTGCTAAGATGCAGTGACTGGAGCTTTTTTCCACACCAAGTTCCGGCATCATTTACAAACTCAGTTACACAAATATACAAGTGTTGCATATCAAACTAATCAGTGCAGTCTCCTGGTGCATCTTAGCTGCATCACATTGCAACTAAGATGCAGTTTCAGGCAAAAAAGACCAACATAGCAAGAAGACTCGTACAGGACCTGTTGGCTCACTCATGCCAGGAACCACACAGTTTGACTTAATAGAGTCTTTCGCAAGACAAATGACTGTATGGACTCTTGAATAACATGATTAAATACTTAAAGTACCCATCTGGTTCCTTCCATATGATGATGAATGAACTCCCTTAATTCTTTAATTGCAATACATCTATTCTTTGCTGGTCACAATATAATTAAAATATTATAAATTGAAAATTTATAACACAGCCAAACAAAGAAAAATAAATTGTTTAGTTGCTAGGATATTTGATTGAATTTAGGATATTTTGAGGTTGTTGAATTAAAAAATGAAAGTAGTTTTTTCGAATTGGCTCTAGTTCTTGAGATAATGGATACCCTCAAGGGAATCGGTATGAAATTCCAGCAGCCCGACAGCTGAACAGATACTGGCAGCGGCAGCCCGACAGTGCTGGAAATTCTGAACGTCCTGAGGTACATAAAAACTAACCTAACCTAGCCCCCCTAACCCTCCTTAGGGGTGCCTAACCCTAACCTCCCCCCCAAGTGCCTAACTCTAATCCCCCCCGGGGGGTGCCTAACCCTAAGTCCCCCCCGAGGGTGCCTAACACTAACCCTCCCTCCCCCTAGCCTAAACCTAACCCTCCTGGGTGGTGCCTAACCCTAAGTCCCCCCGGGTGCCCTAAACCTAACCCCCCTGCGCGGCTGTCCGCTTGCGGCACCCGGCATCACTACGATCGGGATGCCAGGCGCCTGTCTCCCGGCGTCGGGAAAATGACAGGCGTCTAGATATATACACCTTTCATTTAACCAACGCCGGGATAAAGCAGTCGGGAAGCCGGCTGTCGGGATCACGTCAGCCGGTTTCCCGATTGCATCCCACCTCAAGTAATATGGAACTTTGCCATAACGCGTGCATATGGGAATATATCGGAACATTTTAGAAAGTGAGATGTGAATAAACTAGAGGTGTTTGCTCCACGATCATTAAAAAATATTCCCCCTCCATATATAAAGTGATTAGCCACCCAACCAGCAGTCAGTTGACAGTTGGCTATTGTGTTTTTCTTGTTTCTCATCTATGTATCTTAAAAATTAGAGCCAGTCTAGCAAAACTTATGTCATAGTTGGAATCAGCATCTCAAAGTCACCCCAAAATCTTGCTAATATGATTGGCAATAAAATAAGTGTTGATCAGTGTAATCGATTAATCTCTGGAAGTACCACAGTGCAGCTGTAGTACAATAAGATCTTTGGCTGTATTTAATAGTTGCATGTTTTCAAAACTGCCAATTTTCTGTGGTTTTTCTTAAAACAGCAATAGCACTGAATGCGAAACCATTGTATTAAACATTATTGACATTTGAAATCCCTTGGACAAAACTGATGCAAATCAGTGGCTTTGGAAAGCCACCGCTTAGTAAATTTTTGGTCACTATAATTTAAAAAAAAAAGTTTATATTGGTGGGGACAAGATACTGGTGGTATACCATATTTAGACTTTTCATTTTGTGATATATTGTTGACAATATACTATAGAAGGCAACGCAAACACTTGTATCCTAGTAATGTAGTGCAGCAACACAAAGGGGTGGAGTCACTTATTAAGTTGTTTGGGGTCCTCCTATCTTGTGAAAACCACCCCAGTATGCTCAGAGCTGGGCTGTGCCCATTGTCCCAACCAAATATGCTATTTACAAATTTGGGAACCACATTTTGTAATTCCAGTCCTCCTAGTAGTCTCTAAGATCTCTGCCTATTATTGCAAAAAATAAAACAATTTCACAACCCCTGGGAGTCCTCTTTAATGGCAGGTCAATCAGAAACTTTTGATATGGCCAGCAAATCTTGATTAGTAAGCGAATGAAAGCACTTTTTTCTAGGGATGGGTATCGAAAAGGTTCGCCATCAATTGTGCCATCAGTGCTTTACATTGATGGCATGAAACCATCAATGCAAAAATATTGCTGGTTTGGACCAACTATTAGCACAAGATGCCCTGCATCTCTTCTGTGGGACACGGCGGGCCAATCAGGAAGTGGTGGGGCCAAATGACATACCAATCAGGGAAGGGGACAGGGCTAAGCAGTGCAACAAAGGCAAAGCTTCCAAGAATAAAAGTTAGGTTGTTTTTCATATTGGACAGGACGGACATGGATAATAGTGAGGATGAGAAGCAGTGAATTAAGAAAAAAATAAGGTGGGCTACTGAAAACTTTTGTGCCATGACTTACAGATAGGGCTGGCGCCACCATTAGGCAGCTTTAGGTGGCTGCCTAGAGGCTACTCGAGGGTGCCGCTCGCTGCCCTGTTGTGTTCATGACAGTGCACTGACTATAATGGCCCCTGTGTAAAATACAAGTGGTTGCCGCTGCACTTGTAGAGCCGGCCGCAGCCACCACTATGTCAGTGACTGAGACAGTGTGACTGTGCAGCATCTGGCGAGTTCAGGGCACTCCTCGGCCCCTGCAGGGTCTAGCGGGTTCAGGGAAAGCTGCCTGCTTTGTCACAGTAGTGTCAGCAGCCACAGGGTTGTCTTAGCAGTGTGGGCCCTGGGCAAAGCAATGCACTGGGGCTCCTACCCACCCATTCACGGGAAAAATATGTAAATGATCAATAAAATTAAACCCTCCAGTATGCCCACCAGATCTCCCACACATGCAGAGAGCCTCTGTCTGAGTGGTCTGAAGCCGGCGGATGAAGTGAAACTAGGACTGAGGTGAGTACTCGTCACCAGGGGGGGGGATGGGGTGGGGGAGGTTAGATCAGAATACAGTGCACCGGCGGCCAGCTTATAAAAATATAACAAATTTACCATCTGGTTGCAGCTGCAGGGGGGGTGGGTTGGCGGGCTTCTACAAGCTTCGGGCCCTTGGGCAACTGCCCAACAAGCCCAGTGGAAGAGATGGCCCTGAGCGCTGCTGCTGACACAATGTGCCACCCAGCTGCAGCAGTTGATCTCACTTGTTTGTGAAAGCAAGCAAGCCAATCGCCCGCCCCCTAGTTCTGTATACTACTTCCCCTTTTGCTCTTCCTCTCAGAGAGGAGTTGCAGGGAGGGGATGCTGCCCAGTCAAGAGCGGTACATCACTGAGCGCTGCCTGTCTGTCTATAATCAGTATGTATGTAGTATATTTTATATTTATTAACAAGCATGTTAATGTATGTTGTGTATGTGTGTCAGTAATGTAATGGTGCTGTAGACAGTATATTATACGCTGACTACAGCACCATTACACTTACTGACACACAACACAACATACAATGCTGTCTTTGGTGAGGATACACCTATTTTTGCTGCAGGGCATGGAGGTTATACACACTTGCAGGATTTGGTGGTTATACACCATTACATTTTTGTATTATTGTCAATTAACCTTCTGAAAAATGATTTCTCTGTATATGGTTCATCCACCCATTTGGAGTGAATTATCCCATCCATGATGGTGCCTTCCCCATGTATGACTGTTTAAATTTTAAATGTGTTTTGATACCCCTGATGAAGTCCACTCTAATGGACGAAACACGTAGGGTTTAAGTACTTCATCCATTAACACAAAGGCCCCCTTTCATGTGAGCTCACTCCAGAAAGGGTGAAGGCAGGAGTACTTACCATCTCCCTGTACAGTGGTATTGGATGTTGACAACATTTTAAGCTGTAAGCACAGTTTTTTAGAATTCTTCTGTATAAAGATTTTAATAAAATTGTGAAAATTGTATTACTGATTAACCTTTGGCTTCTTTGGGTGATTTGGTGAGGGGAATATCTTCCAGATATCTATTGGTCATATTTGAAGTTTACATATTGGAGTTTCTACACAAAGAAAATAATTCATCTGAAGTTTAAAGATAAGAAAAGAAAGACCAAGTTTTGGAATAATTAGTTATAGAAAAACATTCTATAGGAGAACACTATTTAGATCTATAAAATTGTTTATCCAGCACTCTCTGGAATATTTATATTTGTGTCTATCATATTTAGTTCCGGCTAACAGGGGATATATATATATATATATATATATATATATAGCAAAGCAATAAAGCTGCGTCACTCAGAGACTGGTTGTCGAATAGATATATTAAAAGGTGTCACATAATCAATACCAACGTTTCGGAGTGCTGAGCTCCTTTGTCAGCGATCCGAAACGTTAGTATTGATTATGTGACACCTTTCAATATATCTATTCGACAACCAGTCTCTGAGTGCCGCAGCTTTATTGCTTTGCTTCACATCCACCTGTCGCTGAGGGCACCGGAGCCAGCTGTCTTCTAAAGGAGGAGTGCCGGACCGCAAAAACTTTTTATATTTTTTATATATATATAAAATAAACTGTATATTATATATATTGACAACAAGTGTAAACAATTATTGTTGTACATAACAAGACCACTATATACCACCACTAGAGGGGTCTGCTGGTGTATGCTGCAGCAATCTGCAGAACATAAAAAAAAAAAAAAAGCAAATTTAAAATTGACCATTACTATAGTCTGTAGCTAGTAGCTATACTGAGGGGGAGAGGGCGAGGTATTGGGGGGGCTAGGCTGAAGCTATGCCTAAGGTGCCGCAAAAACTACCACCGGGCCTGCTTGCAGTATTTGAAGTATATGAAAACTGGAAAAGCTCTTTAAAATCTTTTTATTTCTATAAACAGATCTTTTCTCTTAGATTAATGTAATGGACTTGTTATTATAAGTATATTAAATTCAATATATAATATTCATCTGTTCCACCCTTCTGTTAAATGTTACAATCTTAAATGTCCCTTTTGTAATTCAACTGACATCCTGACATTCTGTTTAAAACCTGACATCTCTTCTAGAGCTTAAGCCTTCTTATATTTTTTTGTCACTGTTTTCCTATACCTCTTGCTCGACCTGAATTATCTTTCAAGAAGTGAACCGAAAATGCATAAACAGAAAATCAATCCTGCGGTTTGACATCTGCATCAGCCCAGGACGATTCTGGTCTGCGGGAAATTGTGCGCAATGAAGGGCTAATACACATCAAGTCTCTTAGCTGCCGAACATTTTAATAAAGAACCGATGGTGTAGTGACGGGGAATATATTATAAACTGCTTGCTTAATCCCTCAGCTTCATTGTTTGAAACATTGGATTTACAGCAGTACACAATCCTTAATCAAGTTCTTTTTAGCTACTTTCAGATCATCTAGGCTGAGCGCAGCAGCTGGGGGCAGGAGTATTGTTATGTAAGAATGAGCTCACTAAAGACGTAGTGACACTAGGGGGTAAATTTACTAAGATTCGAGATAGGTCGAGATGACCATCTCAGGTGATTTATTCATTTTTTTCCTGCTTGCAAATTTACTAAAGGCAAAGTCGGGTGAGTTAGAGAGAGATTTCTCTCATCTCACTCGTAAAACTCGGGTGAGATAGCAATCTCGAATCAGATCACCATCGGGCCAAATGGAAATTACTTTTCACCTAAACATACATCTCTCAAATGTACCAAGAATCGGGATGACAAGCTCTGGTGAGATAGGAGCAAACTCTCTGTCAAAATCCCTTTTCAAACTCTCAACCCCCGGAGCTGCGAGATGGTCAGTAAAAGTACACAAATCATTGTGATTTGTGTATGTTTATTTCTGTAAATGGTTAAAATAGGGTAAATTTAATAAAAAAAAATGAAGTGAGGACCCCCCCAAAAGACTAATCAGCCTAATCTTGCCAGCCAGCCCTGATTCTTAAAATTACAGGGAAAAAAATGTGTAGGGTTACACTGTAAATTTAAGAATCAGCA
Organism: Taudactylus pleione; assembly: GCA_031769625.1. Lineage (NCBI taxonomy): Eukaryota > Metazoa > Chordata > Amphibia > Anura > Myobatrachidae > Taudactylus > Taudactylus pleione. The sequence goes on along the minus strand of JAUIMM010000104.1, from coordinate 3,696,039 downwards.
CCAGGCAGCAGGGACAGAGTTGGTTTTAAATATACAGTACGTAGAAAAAAAATTACGTGAGGTTCCACATAGATTTAAAACCAGCCCTGGACCCTTTCTAGTGGGGGGCTGATGCCACAGCCAGGGGTGCCCTTTCACCGGGCCCCCCAGCCGCAGCATCAGTCCTGACCGCTAGTCAGCCCAGGCCAGGGATCCCTGGTGAGATGAGTAACCCTCTAATAAAAGGTTTCCCCTCTCCAGGGCACCCCTGGCCTAGGCTGATAGCATGGGGCTATCCCCACCACCCCTGGGATTTGGGTGGCGGGTTGATAGTGTAGGTGTAGTGTATAATTATAATTAACAACATTGTCTTTACAGTGGAACTACAGGTCCCAGCAAGCCTCCCCTGCATGCTGGTACTTGGAGAACCACAAATACCAGCATGCGGGGCATTAAGGGCCCACTGGTATATGTAGTTCACCTGTGAAGGAATGTTTAAAAAAAACACAACACACACCGTGAGATTAAAGTTTTATTACATACATACATACACATACATACTTACTTGCTGCCAGATGTTCAGGTCCCCTTCTCAACGTAAAGTATCCTTTCGAAATACCTGAAATAAAAAAGCCAATACTCACCCTTTTGTCCCTCAATGTTCTCCACAGTAATCCTTTTAGGCGGCTATACACTCTGTAACAACATGTATCAGCATGGTGTTACAGTATCGCGAATGACTTCAGTGTCCTGGCCGCCAGCCAATCAGCGGCTGCTTCCATTAGCGGCCACTCATTGGCTAAGTCCACGTGGGTCCCAGCCAATGAGTGGCCGCTAATGTTAAGCCGTCGCTGATTGGCTGGCGGCCCAGACATTGAAGTCATTCCACATTCCATCCGCATCTCCCCCTAACTGTTTAAAGGTTCAGGTTGGTAGTATGTGGTTAACGTATAGGACATCCGACGAGGTGCAGAATTGATGACAAGCGCTAGAAACAAATGTTGTTTTCACTTGATCACTCTAACTGATGGTATTTAAATTATTAGTGTGACTGATATATTATAGGAAGTTACAGCCACCTATGACTTACAGTAATTTATACTTACCTTCAGAATGCAGCAGAAAAGAACATTCCCATTGCATTTTAAAATTGCAAACAACAGATGTTAGTATTTAGTAGAATTAATTTGTATTTTGTATTTGTGATTTTATTTTATTATATTTTATTTGGTAAATGAGTCTTTCACATGTATTAATACCTGTCAGCCTTTTCATTTAATTAGCTCATCTGTGTAGTATGGGATTTTTGTGATTTTTGATACTGATCATACTGATCACTGTTGTGCATATACAGTAACACTTTATTACTGAATTATACTGTATACAAATAGGGTAATGCCACTTTCGCATTTTTTCATGCCAAATCCCTACACGGGGGCGGTTTCACAGAGGAGGGGGCCCATTACTGTCCCCAGTAGACTCTGGCACTGTGCCAGAGTCTACAGTGCATACGCCGATCTCCGGTAAAATGGCACGGGCACCAATTTCCCAGTTATTTAATAAAAGCGCATGGGCCGATCTCCAGGAAAAAGGTGCCTGAGCCATTATCCCAGTGATCTTTGTGGCGGAGAGGAAAGTATTGTGATTTATAGATATGCCCATATCCCAGGATTACTGACAATCTGGGTGCCTCTTTTGGGAGGAGGCAGCCATATCGGCACAGCAAGGGGGCATGATGTGAATTGGGGAGTGGAACGGGAACGCGTGACTATGTGATCAAGGCCGCATCCCCGCTACACAACGCCGAGATTACCGGCATTGTGCAGCTGGGAGCGGTGCCACGATGATGCGATACAGCACAAATCACATCATCAGCTCCCTCAGACCGCCCAATTACAAGGGGGAGTGAATGGGAGTGGTAGCAGGTGGAATGGCGCCAGTCAAGAGACTTGCCCACTCATCCAGGGGGCCAGGAGCGCCACCTCCAGACCATCCCAGGAGAGTAGGCAAATATGCCATATCCCTACACTTTCCCTATGCTTTTGATGTCTGGTTATAGTGGGTAGCACCCCTCAGTTACATGATTAATATGAAAGATATAAATTATTATTGAAGGGCTTGTCACAAACTGGTGCAGTTACTTCTCTCATTCATTTCCTAGGATGTACAGCAAGAAAACACAATTGTTATTCCTGAATTACAGATGTGTCCACATACATCTAGCCTCCTTACGCATTAAACAATCCTTCTAGTCACACAGTGCCGTAATGTGACTCGGTAGTGCTGAGCATTTTTGAGCAACTTCGGGTGTATCTGCATGCGAAACGCTATGTTACAGTGTCACAGGCGCCGACACTGTAACGTAGCATTTCGTATGCAGATACACCTGCAGTTGCACACAGGACATAACCATGCTGCATATCATTTTAATCAGCAGAAGCTGTTTGTGTGTCATATTATATTAATAAGATTCACTGTAAGGTAAAAAGTCACACGAAAAGACACTCTGCGCTACCAAGTCACACGGCACTCATGTGTTATGTGTAACACGACTTGTAGCGCATGGAGGATAGATGTATGTGAACACATCTGTACCTGGCATACTGTAAAAGTTAGTGATGTACAGCTGGATGCATCCAAATGAACATATACATGAATGTGTGCTAATATGTGCGTGCATCTTTCCCTGTTTGAACATACATGAACCCCAATATGCTTAAGGGAAAATTCAAGTGGTATATGGCTCTAAAACTACCTGGCAAACCTATCAATCACAAAATGGAATAATGTTGGTATACAATATGCTTGGGGAACTCCTTGAACATATAAGGGGTCTATTTATAAAGCAGTGATAACCCCTTACTCTAGCTAGGGGACTGCAGTTTCTGTTCATTTTATCAAGTAGTGTTACCCTATATCCTTCAATGGTTGGACTACGAAGCCGAGAAACTTCACATTATTCCCTCTGGGTTATGTTTAACTGTGCACAAGTGGCCTGAACTCCAGACCAGCGATCTTCCAGTTCTGTGAATGTGAAGAGAAAGAGGCAAAATCATCCAAAATCAAAGTATGTTAAAGCAATGTGACTCTTTAATCCACACAAATGCGTATTGCAAAAGTTTGAATGTAGAGATTATCTGGCAGTGCTTTAGCCAGGGTGGCAGAGTTGGAATCTAGGGTTAACAGAACATCCCTTTAATAAGGGGCACATATGAAGTACTCAGGTTGTGTGGATGACTAAAAACATGTGAAATTGATATTTTAAATCAGTCAGTCACATAATCTGTGTAATTCCTGTGTCCCATATTAAAGGGATGGTCTGGTACCAGTCCGCTGAGTGTTACGCCTCATGGTCCAGCAGCCTGCTGCAGAGAGAGAAGATCTGAACTCACAGGCATGCATCAACAGTACCATCGTTAACAACTGCTTCTAATTCAGTGAACCAAAATAGTGTTGCATACAAATTACAGGAACAGATAAGAAAGCTATACCAATGCGTTTTGTGTCCTTGGATGCTTCATTGGGAGAGTAGCGTCCTGATTTATAAAGGACATTTATATATTGTATGCAAGAATTCCATTAGTAACAACTATAGCATTTCAATTACTTAATTAAATTTAAAAAAAAATAAATGTAATGTACTATGCAAATTACTTTATTATGCAAATAAACTGATATAAATATAGTATAATAATCTTAATAATAAAAATGGACTCATTGCAAAATAAAAGTAAGTTCATCACTATAAAAAGTATAAATACAATATATAGAATAAATAGAAGTTTTATATGTTGAACATGCTGACTACATATGTTTCCAAAAACGCAACCAGAAGCAAACAAAGCATTATCACAAATACTGTATTAGAATAGCAATTCAAATTATGTACATTTGGGATAGACAAGGAATATATTGTAACTAAATGACAAATAAAATCATGCAGACTTAACCACATTAAAGTGAAAATAACCAAACATATTAAAAGCTAAAAAAAATAATTTAATATTGATAATCTCAAAATTAACCCTATTTGATTCTAATTGTACACACTGTGGGCCTGATTCAGACCCGGTCGAAAGCGCTGAGCACTCACAACCGGGTCGATGGTGGCCCAGAGCGCATGCACACGACGGAGTGGCCCAGAGCGCATGCGCGAGACCCGGATAGCGACGGGCAATATGTCGCTCCGGGTCTCGTACCAAACAGGGTGTGCTGTCGATGTTAAGTGACAGCACGTCCCCTTTGGTGGGTGGGCCAGGGGAGTGGCTGCCCAAACGGAGGCGTTCCCATGTGAACGCCTCCGTTTGGGGGAGGAACCACTGACATCATGAATGATGTCAGTGGGAGAGATTTCGGCTCTGTTATAATAATTACTCATCTGAAACTATTAAATCAACCATACTGATAAGACTGTATCTATTTTCTTGCATTGGTTTGCTTGATACCTTGGCATATCTACATAAAGCACTTGAAAGCTAGCACAAGCATGAGAGGAGATAAGCACCCTGTTTTTTATTGTAGCAGTACTGGTTAGAACTAGCTTTTGGTTGCAGTCACATTATTGATAGTTGTATCGATTCAATCAAATTTGACAGCCTATCAGGGACCTGTTTAGGTGGGCTCTGGTTAGGGATATTAGGGCACTTGGAGGAGTCAGCTTCCTCTTTTCCAGTTGTGATTGTCTGGATAAGTACCTCAGTGTCACACTGATTTACCTTATATAATTGTTTGTCACACTTGTTCCTTTCTCTATTACCCATATTTTCCTTTGTATTCTCCACACTCACATCCCTGTCCCTGTTTCATTTGACCTTGTCCCCACTCACATCCGCAGTTCATTTCACCCTCCCCCCTCTCCTGTCTCCTTGTCCTTCTCTCCCCCCCTGACTTGTTTTTCTGTTGCCCCGCACCCTTCTGTGAGCCCCTGCTGTTAACATGCCACGTCCCAATTGCAACGCACCCCCCCATTGCTTGACAGAGGCGGCCCGGCCTCTTGCAGTTGTGGCCGCCTCTCCCTACACACGTGGAGGACGCACTGCGCCCGCACGTGTGTCCGTCAGGCCTCCGGCTTCAGCCGTATCCAGCGCAGCCCCCCGTGCTCTGGTTCCTTTACCGTCGGGCCTCCAGATGTGGCTGGCCCGTGGTGTGGGCCCTTCCCCCAGCACCTCTCGATCACCGGTGGTCGTGATCCCCGTAGCTCCCATTTTAGGCCCCGCCCCTCAGCTAGTGGTGGCCATTTTAGGCAACCAGGGCTTACATGGCCCTCTATTAATGGCAGCCATGGATCAGGGAGCAGGGAGGGTGGGGCCGCTGACCCCCATTCCTGGCCCTGCCCCCCAGCTAGCAGCAGCCATTTTAGAGCCCCAGAGTCTGCACAGCCATGCATTACTGGCCTCCCCTGCTCTTGGGGCAGTGAGGGCGGGACTGCTGACCTCTGCCCACATTCAGTCCCCTTGTGGAAGTCCATTCTTCACCAGCCCGGCTGGCCTGATGTCAGTGGGGCCGCCCCCAAATGGCAGGCATTCTCATGGGAATGCCTCCATTTTGGCAGCCTCCCCCCCGGCCCACCCACCAAAGGGGGCGAGCTGTCACTCAACATCGACAGCTCGCCCCCTTTGGTGCGAGACCTGGAGTGACGGAGTGCCTGTCGCTAGCCGGGTCTCGCACATGCGTGCGACGGAGCCGGCTCCATCATGCGCATGCGCTGTGGGCTACCATCGACCCGGTTGCGAGTGCTTAGCGCTTAACTACTGTACAGTTTAACAATATACAGGGGTACAGAGTCCCATTTCTTGGTTGTATTGTGAGAGAGAGAACCTCTCTCCTCCAATTCCCTGCTCCAAGTGTGTCTGCTGGCCTGTGTGTTCTCAGCCTATTTTTCTGTGTCTACAGTGTGCATGCCATACTCCTCCCCCCCTCACCTGTGAGGTCATCAAAAAGGGAATATCCTACTGGTTAATAGAAACTACTGCTAACTTGGGCTATTGTTCTAGCTTTCCTGTGTGAAGCTAGCTATGTGAGAACCTTGGCTGGATGTAAACAACTGCTAATTAGATTGCAGTTTCAGTTCGCCATCTCTATTGATTGGACTGGAATAAAGAGTTCTCTGGACTCTGGGATGACTGAGTAAGTTTCATTTATATATTATTTGATTCTAATTGTATAAGGAATTATTATTATTGTATATTGGTCTTAATATATTCTATATTATATGGTGATTTGATATACACTCTGTACAAAATGCAAACACAATCTCATTGGCTTTTGATAAGGGCCATAGTAGCATTCAACAGTTTCTTGGACAATTAGTATGATGTCATTAGGGGTAGTTCTTGGTCTTCCGTTGCGATACAATTCATAGGTCAGTGCAAAGATCACAATCCAGCCTCTAACAGCCCAATTGTATCCACTTTCCTGCTGCATAATAAATCTAATCTGGCTATAGCATACAATATTTCAAGTAGTTATTCTCTCTAACAGTTCATAATTCATAGACACATGTTACGATATCCCCGCCGACAAGACCGGAAACCTGCAAAGACACAGAGGATCAGTATGGCACCAAACACGGTCTAATTATCATGTACTAAGCCATATTTGCAGAAAACAGTCATTTCTTTACATGCTGGCACTGTGAATAAACCGAGTAATAATTATCCTTTTGTGCTACGGAACCATTGCTTTAAGTATATGTATGCGAGGAGAAACAACACTAAATAGCGTTATGCGTCTGGGGGGTACATAGCGAGCAGCACTAAGCTGGAAAGGTATCTCTGAGTGTATGGGACTATGGGCCTGATTCAGACCCACTCGCGAGCGCTGAGTGCTGAGTGCAAGCGGGTCGATGTTGGCCCAGTGCGCATGCGCACGACGGAGGCGGCTCCGTCATGCGCATGCGCGAGACCCGGATAGCGACAGGCAAGCCATCGCTCCGGGTCTCGCTACAAATGGGGCATGCTGTCGATGTTGAGTGACGGAGGCGTTCCCATGGGAATGCCTAGCGTCTAGGGTCGGCCCCACTGACATCACAAGTGATGTCAGTGGGTGGACTTCTTGCTCTGTAAAAGCAAGATGTCCACTGGGACTTGCGGCAATGAGACCCTACCACAAGGGTCTCGTCACAAGTCCGATGGTTGCGATGGTCTTGACTATAAAAATACAATAGGCGGGCACTGATTCAGAGAGAGCGCTCTGAAAGAGCGTCCGGCTCTGAATCAGGCCCAAAGTCGGTATTGGTTGTGTAAGGAACGTTCAAAAGCTGAATGTGCTACTAATTAGCAATTTAGCGCTGTGTTTTGTGTACTATGTGTTTTTGACAAACTGGCGCTGTGTAATCTATTTCTAAAATGGAGTCTTGTCGCCATTCGCAAGATGGCATCACGCAAACCCTGTCTGCCAGTCATCCGGCTTCGACACGTCACTCTGGGAACATTCCTTTCCATTCCATATGCAACTTAATGCCCCAAGTAGTAGTGCCCCTCTTGCAATGCCCACTGTTATAGTACTCCTTATGCAATGTCCCCAGTAGCAGTGCCCATTAAGCAGTGCCCCCTGTAGTAGTTCCCCTAATAAAGTGCCCCCAGTAGTGCACCCTTATACAGTGCCCGTTATGCAGTGTCCCCAGTAGTGCCACATATACAGTGCCCCCAGTTGTACCACTTATCCAGTGCCCCCCAGTAATGCCCCTTATACAGTGTCGCTAGTAGTGCCCCCTGTAGTGGTTCTCCTTATGCAGTGCTCCCAGTAGTGCCCCTTAAACAGTGCCCCCAGTAGTAGCCCCCTATGCAGTGCCCCCAGTAGTGGTACCCCCTATGCATTGCCCCTTATATAGTGCCCCCAGTAGTAGTCCTCCCTGTGCAATGACCCCAGAAGTGCCCCTTATATTGTGCCCCCAGTCACCCCTATGCAGTGCTCCCAGTAGTGCCCCTTATATACTGTAGTGCCCCTAGTAGTAGTCTCCCCTATGCAGTGCCCCATATATAGTGCCCCCAGTAGTAGTCCTCCCTATGCAATGCCCCCAGAAGTGCCCCTTATATTGTGCCCCATCGCCCCTATGCAGTGCTCCCAGTAGTGCCCCTTATATAGTGCCCCCAGTAGTAGTCCTCCCTATGCAGTGACCCCAGTAGTACCCCTTATACAGTGCCACCAGTAGTGGTCCCCCCTATGCAGTGCCCCTAATATAATGCCCCCAGTAGTAATCCCCCCTATGCAGTGCCCCTTATATAATGCCCCCAGTAGTAGTGTTCCCTATGCAGTGCCCCCAGGAGTAGTCCTCCCTATGCAGTGCCCCCAGTAGTGCCCCTTATACAGTGCCCCCAGTAGTGGTCCCCCCTATGCAGTGCCCCTAATATAATGCCCCCAGTAGTAATCCCCCCTATGCAGTGCCCCTTATATAATGCCCCCAGTAGTAGTGTTCCCTATGCAGTGCCCCCAGGAGTGGTCTTCCCCATGCAGTGCCCCCAGTAGTCCCCCCGATGTAGTGCCCCTTATATTGTGCCCCCAGTCACCCCTATGCAGTGCTCCCAGTAGTGCCCCTTATATACTGTAGTGGCCCTAGTAGTAGTCTCCCCTATGCAGTGCCCCTAGTAGTGGTCCCCCTATGCAGTGCCCCTTATATAGTGCCCCCAGTAGTAGTCCTCCCTATGCAGTGCCCCCAGAAGTGCCCCTTATATTGTGCCCCCTGTCGACCTAATGCAGTGCTACCAGTAGTGCCCCTTATATAGTGCCCCCAGTAGAAGTCCTCCCTATGCAGTGCCTCCAGTAGTGCCCCTTATACAGTGCCCCCAGTAGTGGTCCTCCCTATGCAGTGCCCCTAATATAAGGCCCCCATGAGTGAGCTCCAGCCCAGCTCTGGTCGTGGGCGCAGCGCAGCAGTCAATGAGAGTCTGTCTGACTCTCATTGGCTTTCAAACCAAAAATACTGCCACTGGGTAGTACGAGTGTACTAGCTGGCAGCTGTTTTTGTTACTGTGTAGAGCGGACTGCACTCTGTGTGGTCTGTACTACACTGACCACCCATGTCTTGGACCGCGGTCAGCCCACCCCTGCACAGGTCCGATGGTGCCCAAGGCAGGAGCCCTGCTCGACCCCCTAGTTATGCTACTGGAACTCACCCTTCATTGGGTACAGTCTCATCATATCAGTGACGTGCTGTGAGGACAATGGCTTGGGAGGCACAGTTTTTTATATCGTAACTCTGGAGCATGACAGGAAGTATGATAGGGGAGGGAGTATGACAGGGGAGGCTCTGCGTACCCTGACTGCACGTCCCTACATCATATGCTGCACTGTCTTCACTTCCCATTGACTCACACATATTTTTACAAGATACAGGGAGTAATCTCATCATTACCTTTGTGCTTCACCTAGTTCATTGATTTTTTCCACTGTACAGTACCACATTTATGTCAACCTACAGTTGCTGAACCATTGTTATGTCAGTTTTGCCGTTATTTGTATTTGCATTTGAATGGCGCTACCAGTACTATGTGATGCATTAAACAAAAAATAGAATAATAATAGCTAGCTGTTGCCCGCGACTTCGCCCATGACAAAATTGTTTATGCCAAAAAAATTTTTATTTGAGGTGTTCTAGTTTAGTTGTATAAGAGACCTGTCACATGTGTGGCCCACATGACCAGCAGTGCTATACAGACTGGTGGCAATAGCGCCTTCACCCACCACTCACACCAATGTCACTGTGTGCCCTGTGCACAGACTGTTAAGTAGCCTATCCTATTCAAGTGAAGTCGGACCCAAAACACCTCTCCCCCCACCCTTTTACAGGCGCACGCATGGTGTCACACCTATCTCTTGCATTGATGATGTCAATACATTTTGTTTTAGTTATTGCTCAGCATTAGCTTGATGGAGCGAGATAAAACAAAGTGCAGGTTATTTGTAAGAGTTTCCACTACAAAATAAGGCAATTTTCATGAAAATGGGTTCAGTAGTTTTTGAGCCAACTTGGAACATGAAGTTGTTATTATATTAGGATACATATAAATAAATAATAATAATAATAATAATAATAATAATAATCATCATCATTAGATAGATAGATAGATAGATAGATAGATAGATAGATAGATAGATAGATAGATATGCAGATGCATTATGCAGGTGATAGTACATTAGCATTCTATGCAGCAGGAAGTAAAGATCTGCTGCAAAAACTACATTACTATTAAAATTCTCTGTTAATTACATGGCATTAATTATATAACCACTTAGCTGTTTCTCCTCTTTTAATCAGCACAGCTGTTTTGTGTCCAGCTACAACAAGGAGAATTTCCCCTTGCTAATTTAAAAGTAATATACTGGAAAAAAAACTCTGGGGGATCTGAAGATCATGCTGGGTGCAATGTTTTAATGCTCAGTGGTACCTATATGGAGCTAGACTTAACTCATTCCATTCTGCGGACAAAGAAAGATGCATATTGACAACAGGGGATTGCAAATCCAAAGGGGTTAAGCCAATTAACGTCTTTGAGCTTGCACTGCTAATGATCTTTTAATACAGCAAAACAGCTATAAAACTTAACGCTTGTTTTTATTAAAAAGACCCTTGGGTACAAAACTCAGATTTGTGTGAGAAACCCATAACTCTGATAGATTTCTTTACTTGTCTCATTATCCTCCTGCCACATCACTAACATATAGGGAGAAAAAACATTTAATATTGTTGGAAACAAACCTTGGAGAAAGCATCTCAGACTCTGTATAGGCTTCTGATTCCTATATGACCAATCAGCATCTTAGAAAACTTACAACACTGAGTTTACAGTTTTGAGAACTTTATTTTTAAAGAAGTAATCCCATTTAATTAGTTTGGTACAGGATGCCGGTGCTCAGGTTCCCAGCGGTCAAAATCTCGATTCCGGCACACCGACAAGGTTAGGATTAGGGATGTGCGCCGACCCCCGTGTTTTAGTTTTGGATCTGGATCTCCCCTGGTTTTGCATCTGGATTGGTTTTGCCAAAACCTCACCTCCGTGTTTTGTTTTCGGGTTTTGGTTTTGGATCTGGATTTTTTCTTAAAAAATAAAAAAAACAGCTAAAATCACATAAAATGGGCCTTTTTAGTTCCTACAGTATTAATAACCTCAATAACATTTATTTCCACTCCTTTCCAGTCAATTTTGACCACCTCACAGCTCACAATATTGATTTTTTTCATCTAGTTAAAGGGCCAAAAGGTGGCATCCAGCTTGCTGGCTCAAAACTGATTGATATAATTTTTAATAGAGTTGAAGACTGTGCAAAGATGATGGTTGGGATACCCTTGAGGATTGAAGAATTGATAGTTGATAGTTGGTGTACAATTGATAATTAATTAATTTAAAAAAACAATTCATTGGTGCAGCCCCTGGCTGCAAAATTGATAATAAATTAATTAAAAAACACTTAATTGGTGCAGCCTCGGCCTGAATAATTAATAATAAAAATAAATTCATTGGTGCAGCCCCAACCATAACATTAATTTAAAATGTCAGCCAGCAATGCCCCAACCAGCACAATGGAAAGGTAAAAGGTGCAAGATGGAATAGTCCTTGGGCCCTCCCACCCACCCTTATGTTGTATACAAAACAGGACATTCACAGTTTGAAAAACCAATCATTTCAGCGACAAGGACTGCCAATTGTGGCTGAAATTATTGGTTTGTTTGGACCCCCATATAACAAGCATGGACATGGCATTGGACATGGAATGTGCATTGGACATGGAAATGAAAATGATCCCATACACAAACTGGCTTTATATTACAAGTTGTCGTCATCCTTGTCCTCGTCATCCCCATCAGTGTGTACATCCTCTTCTTCACACAATATTAATTCGTCCCCGCTGGAATCCACCATAGTAACCTCCTACGCCGATCACTGACAAGGTTGCCAGCTGCAATATAAACTTTTGGAGTACACACTGGAGGGTGGACAACCTAAGTATTGCAAAGCCAGTTTGTTTATGGGACTCCAAATTGCCTCTTTTTCCTGCCAGTATTGAAAGGGACTGTCTGACATGCCTATTAGGATGTTATCTCTGAAATAGTCCTCCACCATTCTGTGAATGGAGACCGTATCACACATAGTCACGGGACACATGTCACTAGTAGGCAGTTCTCTCAGGCCCGACCAGATGTCATTTTTTGGTGAATGATCTGCATTACCAGCAGGCATTCTGTAAGGAAAATTTTGTTTTTTCCTGGCAGCTGCAGTAACTGAAGGAGAAGATGATGGTGTTTCACGAGTGGCTGCAGCTGACAATTTTTTTTACCAACAGCTCTTTGCATAGTTTTAAATTTCGGTCTGTTAGAAAAAACTCACAAGGCAGGACTTAAACCTAGGATCCAGAATGGTCGCCAAAATATATTTTTCAGATTTCAATAGATTGACAAATCTTGGATCCTGGTGAAGTGAATCAAGGGTTTGATCCACCAGTCCGACATACCTTGCGCAATTGCTCCATTTCAGCTCCTCCTTCAGTTTCTCCAGCAGTCTGATGAGGGGAATGACCTGACTCAAGCTGGCAGTGTCTGAACTAACTTCACGTGTGGCAAGTTCCATGTTGTGCAAGGTTTGAGAACCTTGCACAACATGGAAATTATTCTCCACTGCGCTTGAGTAAGGTGTATTCCCCCCTCCACGGCCTATGTCATAGGCCGTTGTACAGCCCTGGATGGCCTTTTGCTGTTGCTCCATCTGCTGAACCATATAGAGGGTAGAATTCCACCGAGTTACTACCTCTTGCTTCAGCTGATGGCAGGGCAAATTTAACAGTACCTTCTGGTCATGCAATCTTTGACAAGCGGTTGCCGAATGTCTAAAATGTCCGGATATTTTGCGGGCCACCGAGAGCATCTCCTGCACGCCCCTGTCATTTTAAAAAAAATGTTGCACCACCAAATTAATTGTGTGAGCAAAACATGGGACATGTTGGAATTTGCCCACATGTAATGCTCTCACAATATTGGTGGCAATGTCCGAAATCACAAATCCCGAGGAGAGTCCAAGTGGGGTAAGCCATTTAGCAATGATTTCCCTGAGTTTTTCTTAGAGGTTCTCAGCGGTATGTCTTTTAGTGATACCAGTTATACAATGAGTAGCCTGCATCTGTTTCAGCTGTCTTTTGGTAGATGTTGCTGCTGCTGTTGCTGTTGTAGGTAATACACCTACCCAGTGGGCTGTCACAGTCATGTAATCCTTAGTTTGCCCTGTCCCACTTGTCCACATATCAGTGGTCAAGTGGACAGTGGGTACAACGGCATTTTTGAGGACATCAATAAGGTTTTTTTTAATGTCCTTGTACAGACTTGGAATTGCTGTTCTAGCGAAGTGGAATCTAGAAGAGATATTGTAGCAAGGACACAGGACCTCAATTAACTGTTGAAAACCCACTGCAGTAATGGAGGATACTGGATGCACATCTAATACCAGCATAGCTGTTATGGCGTCAGTAATCCGCTGTGCAACTGGGTGATTGCTGTCATACTTGTTTGCCCTTGCAAACGAATGTTTGACAGTTAATTGTTTTTTAGAGAATACATTACAAGTAGTCTTCCACCTGGTCCCCTTTTGGGATGAAGATCCACTCACAACAGCAGCAGCAACAGGCATAGTCATCAGGGATCCTTCTGAGGAATCAGAGATAGAAGTCAATTATGCTTCGAATAACAACATTGGATGCAGCAGGACTACTCCTGATGATGAATGAGGATGTTGATGATGCAGGTGTTGGTGGTGGAGATCGAAGGTGCTTGGATGCCCACAGAGAGGGAGCAGGCCCACAGAGAGGGAGCAGGTAGGTGACACTGGACTTGTTACGTTTTGAGTTTTTGAACTTAGCGACATACACTTTGATATTTGATGAATGCACTCCAAGTGACGTAACAAGTAGGAGGTTCCTAGGTGGTTTAGGTCCCTCCCTCTACTCACTCTTGCTTGGCAATGGTTACATATGGCTTGACAACTGTTGTTCGGATTGGGGTGGAAATAATTCCATACGTGAGAAGTGGATTTCTTTGTCTTTTGCCCCGGCATGACAACAATGGGCTTTGGCTTTTTCAATTCAAATCCTCCAGTACACTAGTATTTTGGTCTGGCTCACACATGGCAACCACGGACACACTTGCACTCTCCTCAGGGATTTGTGATTTTGATTTCTCAGGGCACACAGTTGGTTTTTCCGGAGCTGTCTTACTCTTCTTAACAACTTTCAATTTTAAAATGGTACCACCACCACTACTACTACAAGCAGAAGGGCTATCAGAACCAGCAGTCATCATATATTAAAATGGTACCACCACCACTACTACTACAAGCAGAAGGGCTATCAGAACCAGCAGTCATCATAAATAAAGGCCATGGCCTTATCCTTTCCTTGCCACTTTGTGTAGTGAATGGCATATTGCCAATTTTTTGTTTATCTAAAGGCAACTTGCCTTTCAATTTTTCTTTCTTTGCTATAATAAAAGTAGCTTTACCATATCCATGGCGTGACTTAAGCCCTGGGGCATGGGCCTTCATAGAGGACGAGGAGGTTGACGGCCTTGCATCATCATGATGACTGCTGGCGGCAGCTACAACATGTGGTTCTTGGCCTTGCTCTCCTGTCATGTGCCCTCCATATATTCTGCGGTTTTGAAGCAGTGTCACAAGCACCAGTAGTGTAGCCAAGGTGCAGTTACAAAATTCACACATGTGCAGTCGTGCGCACACAGAAAAAAAATAGACAAAAGACACTATTTGTTTTATTTTTTTTTCGGGTCTAGAACTTGGGCCCAGAGTACAGATTGATGATGTCTGGAGTTGGGCAGCACTAGGTTGCGTTGCTGTATCTTGTGCGGCTACGCCTAACACGCACACACAGAAAAAAAATAGACAATAGACACTTTTTTTTTCGGGTCCAATACTCTGGGTCCACTACTTGGGCCCAGAGCACAGATTGATGACGACTGGAGTCGGGCAGCACTAGGTTGCGTTGCTATATCTTGTGCAGCTAAGCCTAACATGCACACACAGTAAAAATAGACAAATTACACTATTTTTTTTTTTTCTGGGTCCAGAACTTGGGCCAAGAGCACAGATTGATGACGACTGTAGTCGGGCAGCACTAGGTTGCAACTTGCGTTGCTGTATTTTGTGCGGCCTAACATTTTGTGCAAGCCTAACCTGCACACACAGAAAAAATAGACAAAAGACACTATTTTTTTTTTTTTTTTAAGCCTAACACGCATACACAGAAAAAAAATTAAAAGACAATATACTGTATATATATATTTTTTTTTCAGGTCCAGAACTTGGGCCCAGATGGATGCAGCACACAGCACAGCACCAGCCCAGATGGATCAGCACCAGCCCAGATGGACGCAGCAGACAGCACAGCACCAGCCCAGATGGATCAGCAGCAGCACCAGCCCAGATGGACACAGCAGTGACACCCCCAGATGGATCAGCAGTGCACCAGCCCAGGACACAGCAAACAACACAGCAAAGCACAGCACCAGCACAGGTAAGTACTACCTCTCCCAGCCCTACATTACCCACCATGCCTCTCAGGGCCGGATTAACAGGGGGGCGACAGGGGCGATCGTCCCTGGAACCCCACACGTTAAGGGCCCCCACACGGCAATACCCATCGGGGTTAAAGTGGACCGAAGGAGACGGAACCAGTTCCGCATCCTCCGGCCAACCTAACCTCGGCACCGCAGGGAGGCTCCATTTACCATGCGCCCACTATAACCAGCAGGCGCACGGCTCCCTCCCCGCAGCGGCAGCCGGAGTCGGAGGCTTGAGCTCACATGAGCTCTAACTTCTGGCTCACGCAGTGCACTATGGCAGAGACGCCATGACGTCTCTGCCATAGTGCAGAGGAGCAGCTGAGCGGACGCGGGGCTTAGCTGAAGGTAAGTATGAGCTTTTTTTTTTTTGTAGTGCAAGCGGCCTACTGGGGGCATTACTACAGGGGACATTACTCGGGGGGGGATCACTACACCTGGGACATTACTTGGGGAGGGGGGAGGCATTACTACTGGGGGCATTACTGGAGGGGGGACTTTACAACTGGGGGCTTTACTCAGGGGGGAGCATTACTACTGGTGCATTACTCAGGGAGGGGGGGGCATTACTACTGGGGGCAGTACTGGGAGGGTGGAATTACTACTGGGGGCATTACTTGGGGGGTGGCATTACTCAGAGGGGAAGGCATTACTACTGGGGCATTAATCAGGGGGCATTACTATCGGGGGCTCTACTAGAGAGGGAGCATTAGTACTGGGGCACTAATAGAGGGGCATTAATACTGGGGGCATTTCTGCAGAGGGCTCTACTAATGGGGGAATGACTACTGGGGGCATTACTATTGAGGGCACAACTACATGGGTATTACTCCTGGGGGATTTATACAGGGGGCATTACTACTAGGGCATTACTATTGGGCACACGCCCAATTACTCCTGGGGGGCATTACTATTTGGGGCACAATTACAGGGGTATTACTACTGGACATTTATACAGAGGGCATTGCTTCAGGGGGCACTGCATAAAGGGCACTACTACTGGGTGCACTGCATACGGGGCACTACCACTGTGGGCACTGACACTACTGGGGGCTCTGCATAAGGTCCCCATTGCGCAAACCCCCAGTTTATCACATTTAATAGGGGCCCCCACATGTTTGTTGCACATGGGGCCCCACAGACCTTAATCCGGCCCTGCTCCCTGTGCAGTCTCCACAGCCAGAGTGAAATGGCGGCCGCCGCGTGGTCCCTTTTATACATAGAGAAGAAAACTTGCGAGTAGCGAGATTTCGTCTCTATGGTTTTGCCTCGGTTTGAGATAAGGGGCCGGCGGGGGAATCGAACACATGTTCGGTTCTCGCACTGGATCTCAAAATTCGGGTTGGTCCGGATCTCTGAGATCCGAACCCGCTCATCTCTAGTTAGGATATCGACATATGTCGGTAAAAATCCTAACCCTACCCCTATATCTAACCCTCCATTTCCGCAGCCTAAACCTAACCTCCTCCCTGCAGCCTAAACCTAGCCTTCCCCCACAGCCTAACCCTAACTCTCTCCCTGGCAGCCTAAACTTAACCCTCCCCCTAGTGTCTAACCCTAACCCTCGCCCTGACCCCAATACTTACCGTCAAGATGCCGGTGGTTGGGATGCTGGTGCCGGGATTCTGACTGGTGTCGGGATTCTGGCGCAGGCAACTCGACTGCTATGTTATAAACATACCAATTTAAGTATCTCAATATGCATCCAATGTTGTCTCCCTTGGTAGATAGGAAACTGGCTTAATCAACTCACGGTATGTGTGATGTCTGGTCATGTGGCACTACTTGCATACGTTAAAGTTTAAATTAAATTTGCGTGCAATGCCGATGTGCACATACAGTAGTTGAGCAATTATTTGCAATTGCACATGCACGAAAAGTCCCGAAAACCCCTACAATGCCTGTGTCACACAGAGTGTACTGTACGTACAAAGGTGCTGTTGCGTTTTGGAACAGATGGTGTCAGATATGGGGCAGCAAACAGTGGTGATGGTAAAGTGGCCTGAAGTGAACGCAAACAAGTCAGTCTCGTGGGCTTGTTATGGCAGTGACACTGCGTGTCAATGATAGCAGCTGTGTACTCTGCCGCACAGCCGCAGCCACAGAAGCCATGTTCAGACAGAGAAACTGCACCTGTCATTGGGCTGGTGCAACTGTTGAAGTTGCGGCCGATGGTGACGTTTTTAGAATCACTGTTGGTGTTACAGCACAAAGTGTGTGTTTCAGGGTTTGCTCATTCAGATGCCGGCTATTACAGGGGAAGGCAAAAGCTATCATTTGCATATTACCGCAGCTGCAATTCCAGCAACAGAGCATGAGAGTATCAGGAGGACCAATATCTCTCCTGGGTTTGCCTTTGTTATTCCTAATAGAACTTCTGCTCTGCATTTGAGTACTCTAATTTTGGACTGTAGTTGTAGTTTCATTCTCACTCACACTTCCACCTGCTGGCATATCTTGCATAACAAGCTTTTGTAGGAATTGGTATGTAATGCCGCCGGACTAAAATATGATGCTGGAAGCCCAAACCTTCAGGATCCCGATTGGGGCTAATAAGTACCCTAACCCTCCCCTCTCCCCCTAACCTTCCCTTAGTGGTGCCTAACTCTAACCTCCCCCCGGTGGTGCCTAACTCTAACCTCCCCCCAGTGATGCCTAAACCTAACCCCCCCTCCCCGAACCCCTAAACCTAAACCTCCCAGGGTGGTGCCTAACCCTAACCTCCCCCTGGTGGTGCCTAACCCTAACCCCCCCTGTCTGCGCCCCAAACCTAAGTCCCCCCAGGGGTTCCCTAACCTAATCCTCCCCCCCCCCAGCTTATATAACACTGCCCGGCTTACCTTCGTTCGAGAAGCTGTCTGTCTGGATTCCGGCATCGGGATTTTCATGTCTGTCTTTAGTCCCACCAGGGTTGGACTGGCCCACAGGGGTACAGGGGAATGCCCCGGTGGGCCCCACTGCCTGTGGGCCCACCCCCTCCTCTAGGGATAGGGTTCATTATACATATGTTACATTATATTGTACAGGACTAAGGTGTATTTTCTACAATGCATTGCTGTTATTAATCTGGTATATTATCATGCACTAGCATTATTCACTATATATACATTTTTAAGGAACCCAGTCCACGCACTCTCTAATGGTTAGCCAAGCCTCATTGGGATTTAGACACTGAGATTTAGTCAGATGGCTTCCCGGCCGGCGGCATTTTGACCGCATCCCCTTTTGTAGGGGTCATGATATTCTGCTCTTCTTTAACTGGTGCTGTCTCGAGAAACACTATGGACCTGATTCAGAGATCCACACAATGTCAATATTTACATAATTTAGTGATTTATTAATACTACACATGTGCAAGAAATCCTAAAAACTCCTTTGGTGCATGTGTTACACAGTGTGTATACACAATAGCGGTGTTGTGATCAGGACTCATGGTATTAGAAATGCTGGGCATACCTGGGCAGTGCCTGGGTGGCTAAACAGACGCAAAGGAGATGGTACATCTTATGGGCATGTTATGGGAGCGTCACAGATGTGTCCGTAATGTACAAGTATGATCATCTGCTCACAGAGCTGGACATAGTCAGATGGAGAAACTTTACCCGCCATAGAGCTGGTCCAAATTTTGATGGTGCATCTAAAGACTCTTCAATATTCACTGCCAATGGAACTGACAGTGGGTGTTCAGTCCTCAGAAGAATGGATCTACACCAGGGAAGGGCTTTGTAGCTGCATTGGCATGAAGTGCAGGTACGTGAGCGTTCACCTCTGAAGCCATCCCTACATCTCTTGCCTTGATGAGTCTTTTGATCTTAGGGGGTCATTCAGACCTGCTCGCGAGCACAGGAACCTCACAAGCGGGTCGATGTTCCCCCACTGCGCATGCGCACGAAGGAGGGAGCTCCGTCGTGCGCATGCGCGAGACCCGGCGAGCGACGGGCTCTCCATCGCTCCGGGTCTCGCACCAAAGGGGGCGTGCTGTCGATGTTGATTGACAGCACGCCCCCTTTGGTGGGCATGCCGGGGGCATGCCGGGGGCATGCCGGGGGCGTGCCTGGGGCCGGGGGCCCTGCCATGGGAACGCCTACCATCTGGTCACCCACAGCTATGCGAGCGGCCAGGAGGCCGCTCCATTTTCATGGAGGAGGGCCCTGATTCAGAGCGAGCGCTCTGGTCAGAGCGTTCGGCTCTGAATCAGGCCCTTAGTGTCCTGCAATCTGTACCCTTTGCTTGCAGTACAGTAACCTAACATGATGCATGAGATTGACTTAGGGTCTAACTTGTATCTTTTTTCCTTGATTATTTGTGAATATACTTTTTATGTGAAAATACAAAAATGAATGACAGTAGGTTATCTTTTGGACCTTGCCTCCTCTGGTGTTTAAACTTTTACTGCCACTATTGGCACAAAGTTCTTCAGGTAAACTGCACTTCAGACCACCTCTGCCGAGAATCTTTTCTTCCAAACCTGTATCACTTAAACATGTAATGCCCCACCAGGTGGTGTATAGGTGTGTTAAGTTGAGCTGTTTGCGTTCTTAGGGGATCATTCAGACCCGCTCGTAAGCGGCAGTACGCTCGCAAGCGGGTCGATGTTCCCCCACTGCGCATGCGTGTGCCGGGGGCGTGCCTGCCAGACGGAGGCGTTCCCATGGGAACGCCTACCGTCTGAAGCCGGTCCCACTGACATCACTAGTGATGTCAGTGGGAGTGATTTTGGCTCTGATAGAGCCAAAATCACTCCAGGGCTTGCGGCAGCGAGACTCTACCGCAGGGTCTCCGTCGCAAGTCCGATGGTTGCGATGGTCAAGACCATCGTGACCATCATCATGGATGCTCGCTATAGCTGTGAGGACGCTCCAAAAAAAGGTAGGAGGGCCCTGATTCAGAGCGAGCGCTCTGGTCAGAGCGTTCAGCTCTGAATCAGGCCCTTAGCTGTTTGGGGAAGGAATTCCTCTATGCTGTTTCACTTCTTGTTACCTTTTTATTCTACCAGGGACGTGAGGAGGTTTAGTCCAGACACAATTTATTGTACCCTTCCTTTATTACTATTATTATTATCATTTATTTATATGGTGTCTCAAGTGTTCTGCAGCGCCTTACAAAGTACATAAACAAATAGGTTGACCAGTGACTTACAGTACAAAACAATACAATACAGGACAAGAAAAATATACATTAGTACATTATACATTAGCTACATTAGTGACCATAACACCCAGGTAAACAACAGAGCAAAGCAACCAAGTGTTAGGTGCCCTAGTGGGGAGTAAGTAGCAGATGAAAGTAAATTAAGGAGAAGCACAAGAGGGTAGAGGGCCCTGCTCATAAGAGCTTACATTCTACCTTTCAAATTAACTTCTTTTAGTCAAAGAAACTATATTTCAGACAGTTTGGGTAATAAAAGTCACATATGCAGCTTCACACAATACATAAATTCAAACAGTAGAAGTTCACATATTTAATACACCCTATGACCAGGAGCATTTTTAGAGAGGAGGGGGCTCATGTGCAGTCTCCTACACAGGCCCCCTCCTCTCTGTCCGGCGGCCGGCAGCGCACTGAGCACTGTGTCATTCAGATTAAAGTTTCATTTGCCATCAATTTCACACATTAAACTAACACCAAAGTAACTTTTCGTTAAAGATTTGCGCACCCTTTTCTTTCCCTTTGATTGAACAGTGGCCCTGATTGATAGCCAGACACTCTGACATGGAGGGCTTGCTCTGAATCTGGGCTGGGCTATTTTCTTTTTTGAACGGCCTCCTGGACACTCGCATAGCTGTGGGTGACCACCCACAGCTATAGCGAGTGGCCAGGAAGATGGTCGCAATGGTCAAGACCATCACGACCATCGGGCTTGCAACGAGACCCTTGTGGTAGGGTCTCGTTGCCGCAAGCCCCAGATAGATTTTGGCTCAAACAGAGCCGCA
This sequence comes from Taudactylus pleione, assembly GCA_031769625.1. Taxonomy (NCBI): domain Eukaryota; kingdom Metazoa; phylum Chordata; class Amphibia; order Anura; family Myobatrachidae; genus Taudactylus; species Taudactylus pleione. The sequence continues at coordinate 3,674,574 of JAUIMM010000104.1, read as the reverse complement.
ATCTCTCCCACTGACATCACTCATGATTTCAGTGAGGCTGGCCGCAGATGGAGGCGTTCACATGGGAATGCCTCCGTTTGGGCAGCCACTCCCCTGGCCCACCCACCAAAGGGGGCGTGCTGTCGAAGTTGAGTGGTACGAGACCCGGAGCGATGGATTGCCCGTCGCTATCCGGGTCTCGTGCATGCGCTCTGGGCCACCATCGACCCGGTTGCGAGCGCTCAGCGCTTGCGAACAGGTGTGAATCAGGCCCAGTGTACATTAACATAAATAATTCCTGTTCAAGCTCCTAATGAAGACACAATAAGTTTTCCAGAAGACATTTACACTTTCTGGCCAAATACCCTTGCGTTGGTGCACATACTGTCTGTCTGGTTAATGCTTTGCTGGTTTATTGGTGAATGAACAAGGTAGTGGTAAGGTTCCTGCTGCTCAATCCATTGTTGTAATGGCCACTTGTATGGTGCAAACCCGGGCTTGTTAACTTAGGAACTGCAAACAAGTATGGTGGTTGCTCACATCAGCTTAATGACTTAGCACAGGTGCTTGTAAAGGGCGGGGTTTACACTGAACACAGAAAAATATAGATTTGCCCTCCAGCACACTGTAGCAAAATTAAAAAAAAACTTAAATCCTACATAATAATAGAGATAAATTGATAAGATAATTGATAAATTGATAATAGAGACAAATTGATAAGACAATGTGCTCTGTAAATGTCACATTAATGTTACTCCATAAAGATAACCTCTTTCAATTGATTATAGTTTTTCTCCTAAAATACTGACTGATTTATACCTATTTATGGCTTACATAAATCATGAGCACGAGGAATCTTTAGATCTCTCTTTATTACATGTGACACTTCTGTGTGGGTGTGAAGCTTTTTATTTCATTACTTGTACAGTACTTAGAAATATACTCAATCAGCGAAGGCTAATACTTTTAATGGGGCACATTCATTGGAAAAGTCCATTTGTAGTGCTAACTCTCCATGATACCTACCTATCCACCCAAAAGAAACATGGAGGCTGGGGCTGGTTGAGCATTTGCGTTCAGGTGGCATGATGCCCTTTTTTTTTAGTGTTTATTTCATTTTTACACTGCATTGTACATAATTAGTAAATACCACAAATGTGTTTCTCCACTGGTCCCAATAAAAATCTAGGGTGTCTATGTACTAAGCCTTGGAGAGAGATAAAGTGGATGGAGATAAAGGTCATACAAATCAGCTCCTGTCACTTTACAGGCTGGGTTTGAAAACTGACAGTTAGGAGCTGATTGGTTGGTACTTTATCTCCGTTCACTTTATCTCTTTCCAAGGCTTAGTACATAGACCCTTCAGTCCTTGGCGGAGAAGTGCTACATGTAATAAGTCCATATTTCTCATCACACTAAATAAATACTTTTGTTCATTTTTTCTATGCCTGTAAATTCTAAATCTCAATAAAATGTACTTAACAAAAAAAAAATGTTAGTAGAAAAAATTTAAACTTATTTAACTGGTGGTTCACTTTCAGTTTGTGCAGGCTGCTCCTGAGGGCAGAGAGGCCAAAGGGACCCTGATGTGTCCTCCGTAGACCACTGTGCCACACTGGTGATTTGCCATGTGAATTGACAATGCCCCGTCAATGAGTTCCATTGCATTTATGACAAAAGGTCTCTATGAGTAAACAGCTTTGTATTTGATCTGCATCTGATGTCCTTCAAATCATAAACTAATATTTAACTGAAGTAATAGGTCAAACTTTGATTATTTTTAGTATGATAATCGTTTATTTTATTCAGCACGACCTATTATGTGGCACTGTCAAAATCACAGAATGTTTATTCATTAAATGGTTTTTAAAATCTAATTTAACTACCGGAGGCATTAGTGCATCTAAACATACAAGGGCTAATTTAGCAAGAAGCCTGTTAAGCTACCAGTATGCTTTGGGGGAATTCATACAAACATGGGGAAAGAATAGAAATGTCACGGATATAATGCCTTAGTGTAATAAACCTAGGACCTTAATGCTGTGAAACACCAATGGCAATGGAAAATTAAACTGTGATGGTATTAGAGATGTGTGCCGACCCCCATGTTTTGGTTTTGGATCTGGAGTCATCTTCATGTTTCAGTTTTGCAAAACCACCCTCACATGTTTTGGTTTTGGTTTTGGATCGGTATCTTTTGTTAAAAATAAAATAAAAACATAAAAAATGAGGTCATTTTGACCTGTTAGCATGCAATCCAACGCCCGAGTTCAGTTTTAAATTTAAGTTCCGAACTGCGGGAAGATCTGAGCCGGGACTCGGTTCAACTCGGTACCTCAAAGTGATTCCGAACTCGGACTTGGTTTGACTTGGAGCCCCTAAATTCAGTTGTTGTTGGTTCTCTGAGAACCGGACCCGCACATCTCTAGCTGGTATAGTAAAAACAGAACTCTCCCGTATCCCACCCACTTCCTAGTTCAACAGATGGGATGGGGGCATGATGATCTGATTCCTGGTGAATAGCATCATCAAAGCACTGTGATACCATGATTTGCATCAATTTATCGTGGTAGTAGGTCCTGTTTGCCTTCCCCACTCCCCAATATGGACCACCTCCAATTACATATTATTTTTAAGTATGAAAGTTATTTGTCCATCATATAGTTGCAGAACACATAGTACTGAAATGCACAGAAGTGGCCTACATTTTATAGTTTACTACATATTCTATATTTACCATTACCTCAATTGAACATTAAATGGAATGTTTCATTTGGAACTTAATCGAAAGCAACATGTGGAACTGGAGAAGAGAAATAGGGACATCATGTTTCTTCTGCAGTTTCACAAGTTGCTTTCGATTAAGTTCCAAATGAAACATTCCACTTAATGTTCCCATAGAGGAAATGGTATATTAGAGATGTGTGCAAACTTCCGTGTTTTGGTTTTGGAAAAACCACCCTCAAATTTTATGGTTTTGGCAAGTGTTTTGGTTTGGATTCGGCTTTGGATTTCTTAAAAATTGATAAATACAGCTAAAATATTGTAATTTGGACCTGTTTACATGCAATCCAAAACCAAAGATTTGTTTTTTAAATCCAATATCCGAATTTACAGCAGACCCGAGATGGGACTCTGGTTTACTCAGATACCCAAAAGTGATACAAGCCGGGACTCGATTTGACTCAGAACCCCTAAGTTTGGTTGTGTTTGTTTTCCAGGAAAACCGAACGGCACATCTCTACGGTAAATTAAGAGTAGTTTTGGGTGAACACATTTTACCTATGCTTCTCATTTTGAAAGACTAAGGAGCCATAGAAAATCATCCAAAGTAGAGAAATGCACCCAAAATTATTGTGTGAAGCTCATTATTATTTATCATGTTCTTTATACAACGCAATTAAATATAATGGGTGATGATAAAATATTGGGAGTAGATAAAGACAGGACAGGAAGACCATGGATGAGTTTTAGCCTGGAAAGAAATTTTGCCTGGACTGATATCAGGGCCAGCTCTACCATTAGGCAATTTTAGGCAGCTGCCTAGGGTGCTGGGACCTGGGGGCAGCCATGAGTCTACCTATCCCAAAATGAAGGATGGTCTGAGAGAGGCATCCTTGTTGTATGTATTGCAGTCAACAGCTGTAGAATTTCCAAGATGCCACCACAACATTGTCACCTGCGGGACTGGCATGTGGGTATGGTTGTGTTTGTTGTGTGTGTGTAGGCTGAAGTTGACCTTGCACTGGCCCTGACTGACATACGGCAATATCCTTGACTTCCTCTAGAGCCAAATAACAGACTATGGGCTTGATTCTCAGTCGGTTGCAGTTGTGATGTCGGACACAGTGATGTTTTTTATATGTGCATGCATGTGAGTGGCACCAACCGTGCTTCCTGATTTTGTCTGTACAGAGTCAGAGATCAGATTTAGACTCACGGTAGCACTAATGTGAGGGGTGTTCCTGGACAGTAACTAGGAGATAACAGGAAGTTGGCTGAACAGACGCATGGAAATGTTGCCTTTTATGGAGGTGTCGCAGGTGTGTTGCTTAAAGCGGTTGTGTATAAAGATGCTGAACTGCCCACATAGGAGGCCATACTCAGATGGAGAAACTGCACCTGTCTAAAGATGCTCCAACAGTATTACAGCATGTGTAAATGCAGCCAATGGGCATCTCAGCCCTTTCACATTTGGATACATGGATGTTCACCAGGGAAGGGAGTGGCATTAGCAAATACAACTGCGGCAAAAGAGACAGCCATGACCGCATCTCCCAATCAGGGCCTATTAGTGGAAGGAACTTAATTTATACAAAGTAGGTGAAAATTAACACTTTCACATACTTTTGTATAAATAAAGTGTCAGGGCCATTAATCAAGTTCCAAAAATACATTTTTGGAAGCACCATTTTCAGAAGCACCTCAGTTGCTCCTCCCGTCCAGGCTCTGTCTAGGTTCCACGGCACTGCTAAGAGGAGACAGGTGAGGATGATGTGGAAGACACCGGCAGCAAGGGGGACAGAGCCCGGAGAGGGTGGGTGGTGGTCTGTCATTACGGACCATGTCAGGGTCAGTGGAGGAGGTGAGAGGCCGGCAGTGGTGACACATGCGCAGCTTGAGGAAGTCCTTATGGACACCATAGCTGCATAGGAAAAGTATCGCAATTCCAAAAAGTTGACTCCACAAAAAGAGCAGTTGTTCAGAAGTGAAACTAGGCAGAGAGGCATGATGAATGCCTCAAAAAGGTTGTTTAAACTTGCAGCAAGTTTAAAATATCATTTTCACTAATGATAATTATGTATTGAAGAGTAGACCTCTCAACCTGCAGCGTTTTCTTTTTTCTTGTGAAATTATGACAAATTACGATAACCAAACTTTTTTTACTCCCTCTCTCTCCCACTCCCAATCTCTCTTTCTCCTCTTCTCTCCCACCCTTCATTTATTGTTCTACCTCCCTCTTATATTCTCTTTCTCTTCCTTTTCATTCTCTCTCACTCCCCCTCTCCCTCCCAACTCCTTTTTTCCCTCTCTCTCCCTCTCCCCTTTTCTCCCCCTCCCTTTCCCTCTCTTTCTCCCACCTCCCCCTCCCACTCACCCCTCTCTTCCCCACTCTCTTTCTCCCCCCTTTCTCCCCTGCCTCCCTCTACCTCTCTATCCCTCCATCCCCACTCACTCCCCCTCCCTCTTTCTCCACCATCTCTCTCGCTCTCTTGCTCTCTCCCTTTCTCTCCTTCCCTCTCCCCTCCTTCCTCTTCCTCTCTCTTTCTCCCCCTTTCTCCCCCTCCTTCTCTCTCCCACTCTCTCTCTTTCCCCCTATCCCCTCTCTCCCACCTCTCTCTTTCCTACCTCTCCACCTCTCTCCCCCTCCCTCCTCTCTCCTCTCAACCCCCACTCCCTCTTTCTTCCTCCTATTCTCTCCCCTTCCCTCTCTGCCCCTCTCTCCCCCTATCTGACTTCTCTCCCCTCCTCCCTTTACTATCCTCCTCTTTTTCCCCCTCCCCTCTCTCCTCCCCACTCTCCCCTTTCTCCCCTGCCTCCCTCTCTCTTCCCCATCCTCCCTCCCCCTTCCTCTCTCCTCCTGTTTCTTTCTCCCTCTCCTCTCTCTCCACCTCTCTCGCCTACCCTCTCTCTCCCTTTCCCCCTCTCTCTCTTCCTCTCCCTCTCTATACCCCTCTCCACCTCTCTCCCCTCCTCCCTCTCTCTCTTTCCCTCTGCCCCTCTCTCAAGCTATCCTCTTCACTCCCCCCTCTCTCTATCATAAACTTATTCACTTACTCATGCGTCTCTCTTGCTCTGAGAGTCTGTGTGATAATGTGTATTCACATGTACATGTGTCCCTCTGTGGGTACCAGCATCCTTTGCATAATGCAATTGTCCTGAAGGAGACATTGATGCCCACAGAACATAATTTGTATGTAAAGCAATAATCACCAATAGGGTGATGAAATTGATTCACAAATGTTTTCGTTTTCATTTTCATCAAAAAAGAGGATGGTAACACAAGTTCAATATCACAAACATTATCAAGAAATTGGCATGCTATGGTGTGTAGCCTCAAAACAAGTGCAATACCCAATAAATATCCAACCAATATTGATCAGGCTATATTGCACGTTGGTATAACAAATGTCCCTGAATAAATTACCTCTATCAGTCTGTGTGTGTGATCAGCTTCTGATGGACCTAACAAACACTAGTGTTGTCTGCAATAATCTGGCTACTCACACAAAGCACTAGATACAGTAGCTGATCCACATGAGTGGCCAAAAAGAACAGTCCATTGACTGCTGCTTGGACTGAGAAGCAGAATTGGTCCAGGTGTGACCAACTTTAGTTTGGAAAATTAAGTTTTTCTTCAGATCATTCGTCTCCTGTAGCCCAAGACTCTGCAAAGTGTTAACCAAGGTACAACTAGACTCTAGTCCATACCTGTCATAGAGAATATACACATGAACCCCTAGAGCAGGCTAGATAACACTTAGCCTGGGTATTCTTCTCAACATAATATCTCAGTGGTTCACACTGTAGGAACTGATTGGCTGGGAAAAGTTATTAATCAGTCTGCTGTCAACTTTCCTAGGACACTAGTTTTGATGAAGAACAGGATACATTTTATTATAGCATCCCTTCAGCCAAGGAGGTAAATTAAGGCATTGCAAGAGCCACATGGCAGCCGACATGTTAGGAGAAATGCATGTGGCCGCTAATGAGGTAATGAGCTCTACATAGGCAGTAACCCCAGGGCTTCGGGGAGAGAGAGACAGAGCTTGATGAGCCTGTTAAGCAAGTAATGAGGCTTATTATTTGCCCATGCAATGCAAGGGCTTTGAAGGTACCACTCAGACCTTTCCCCAGTGCCCAGTAACCATGTCACTGTACATAAACAATTAGTAACACCGGGTTTGCTCAGGTTCATTGAGTCACTGATAAGGTGTAAGGAAGTGCAGATATGACATCCAATGATCCACACTGATAAGTTGTAATTAGTTCAAAATGCCATAATCCCTGAGGTCTTATTAACCCATATAAGTAGATCTAGCTAAGGAGCTAATTGATGGAAATCATACAGTATAACACTTGGTGTCTGGATTTCTGTAAGGGACAGAGAAGTTCATGTTTAATTTATAGATTTAATGCTGTATTCACATTGTGAACAGACAACACAGAAATAATAAACAAATGTGAACACATAATACTTTATTATCTACACACTTACTGCCTTCTTTTGCAATATCTAATGCATTGTATATGTAACCTACAAAAGTTATCTTCTTTTCTATATCTATTTTTCTTCATTTTTGGTAAAAATGAAAAGAGATATGTTGAAATTGAAGGCAACATACTGCTTGATTCAATACGTAATGCATTTTGTCCAGTTTTTAGGTGTGCAGAGCAGCTGGTGCCTGTGTGAGGCGAAGATCTGCCTCCGAGTCCAGACATTAGTGACCGATAGAAGCTCAGCATCTGCGTACTGCTGCGTTCGCTCACTATCACTATGGGGTCTATGTACTAGGCCTTGGAGAGAGATAAAGTTGTACGAAGATAAAGTACCAACCAATCAGCTCATAACTGTCACTTTACAGGCTCTATTTGCAAAAAAGAACAGGAGCTGATTGGTTGGTACTTTATCTCAGTCCATGTTATCTCTCTCCAAGGCTAAGTACATAGACTCATTTATTACCTATCCGCCATTCCCCCATTCCATCAGACTACATTTCTCATCACCTGCTGCCGCAGCAGGACTCCGGGTATGATATCAGGCTGCAGGCATTGCCTGGTGTGGGCCACTCAGCAGCAGCTGTGTTAGCCTGCTCCAGTCCCTTGTTACCTTCTGTTGCCCCAGGAATCCGCAGGCATGGGGTAGGGAAGGCCATCGGTGGGGTGTCCTCGGCGGCATCCTCTGCTGCAGCTGTATCATGAGGGATGGCCAGTCTGCACATACACATGACACCCTCCCCCGGCGGGGACTCAGAAAATCCCGGTAGGCTATGTGGAAGCTGGAAAGCCTGTTGCTGGGTCCCATTGCCTATAGATGGTGTAAGTTATAAAGTTACAAACAGCTGTAATCTTACTGCTGTTTGGTAAATATTGAAAGGAGGTCATAACCCCTTTAGCGAGTGCTGGTATAATGCAACCCGTAAGCAGAGGAGGGATCCAGTTCTCAGGGATAAAATGACAGCTTTCGAGCCTGCAGCCTCATTTAGGGGCCTATTTAACAAAATGCAGCATTACAGATTTCCTATCACTGGATGTTGCTATGATAGAAAATCTTTTATTGTCTGTTTTTGTCATTAAAAGGTCATTGGGGCAATACTGGCCCAGCAGCGTTTGCACATACTTCCCTCTTCTCCGATCAATCGGGGTCATTCTGCTGCTGCACATGCATAAACCAAGTGAGATCAGGTAACGCATGCACACTGCAATGAAGACCATCTCAGGCTCCCATTGTAAATTCTCCACGAATGGAAAACAAATTAGCAAAAAAAAAATAAAGTAAAATAATTGCAATTTTGTTTAAAAAAAAAACTGCATTTACTTAAATAAAGCATTTTTTATCTCCATATCGCATCGTGCAATCACCATCCTGAGACATGTAATTGAGATCCATGTTAAATAGTCTTCCCCAACTGTATTCCGCAATAGTTTTTGCCCGCTTTTGGGCTTGGTAAATAGGCCAAAACCCTATATCTGTTGAAATTGCTGCATTTAGGGGCATTGCCTCTGCTATATAAATCCTGTAATCTGGAGTCACTATCATTTTAGTCCCTTTAGGTGTTAATGTCTACGACAACATGCCTATATATTTCTAGTAATGTTAAAATATCACCCTTGCAGTCTAAGGACAAAAGTGCACTCAGAGCATTTGGCTGTGTTCTTTATCTGATGGAGTCAGTGTTTTGTATTTGTCTTGTTAGTTTACAGAGGATCAAGCTAATGCTCTTTAAATCAGCTTTATAAACCATAATAGCCGAGGCACAATTATTTAAAGATAACTTTTGCCTCCGACAGATTTCAGAAGAAACTCCTAACCAATGTTTCATTATCATTTCAGTTTTGTCTTTTTTTTTTTTTTTTAATTACAGTTCATAATCTACACACAAATTTATAAAATAATGCCATTGCACCAGGGGTAATCATTTTAAGGGATTACGCTTTAAAGGTTACATATTTCAATCAGTACGTAATCTGATAAGTGCTTCCTTTTATAGAAATCTTATTGAGCACTCATGAAAATGGACTTTTCTATTATTTATATCCAACACTGCCTATCTATATTTAATGCAACTTTCCAATGTATTTTACAATACAATATTTATTAATTCACTGACATGGTTTCCAATTCATCAATGCAATCTGGAAAATCTTATTAGCTTCGTGGCTTTTGCAACAGAATTTTTTTTTTTTTTATTCACCGTATGAGTCAATTTCGGGACCAGATCTTGAAGCAGTGAAAGAAAGATACTTAGTTGCCATCGGTGAATTTATGCTGAATTTATGCTAGGTGCAAAACGCTACATTTTTTAAGTGTTCTCCCCATGGAAAAGTAAATAATGTGTGTGGATTTTCATATAATCTTCATGTGATGCCATTAAAATGAGGAAATCAGGCTTTACCACTTGGCTGATTTTATATGGAAACATCTTATCCCTGGCGTCGCACGGCCCTGCTCCATCTGGTGTCTTTTCTGATTGTTGGGGCAGTAAGATCCCTTTGCAATTCTTTGTGGCTTACCATTTACCAATTGCACACAGCATAAGCAGACCTGGTTGTGCAAAAAAAATATTATCGCCATGTCAATATTAATAGAGTGATGCCCTAAAATCTAAAGTGACTTGCAGTACAGTATTTACAGCCTTGCAGTCGACACATGGGGAAAATGAATAGTTCTACTAGCTTAGGATATAGGAGGATTCTAGATGGATTCCCCAAAAAGGCTGATTTTCAAATTTATAAACACAGAAACACTGACGCTAATTTGGGTGTATGCATGATATATGCACATTTGTATTGCTCTTGCACACCTAAAACTGGTGCACACCTACGTCTCTGTGCACTTCTGATGCAGGGAATGGGGGAGGGAAGTTGCGTCCTAACATAGTCTGACACAGTCAGGGGAAGCAAACAGAAGTGGATCATGATGGAGACGCATTTGTAGACGTCTGTCAGTAGCTGTTTCAATTGCGGGTATCTGATCGCACAAATACCCTGATGATGATAGTCACGGTTGTCAGTGCTAGCTACCCGCTGACTGGCTGATTGCGAAGCCATGCATGAAGCTTATAGATGCTTTCTTCATGGAGTGTGCCTACATAATATGATTTTGTGGGGCATATTTTAAAAATAATTTATTTTGCTACTTTAATGCTACTATTTTGCTACTTTCATTTGTATGCAATTCATAAGTATTGTGGGCCTGATTCAGACCCGCTTGCGAGCACACAGCGCTTGCAAGCGGGTTGATGGTCCGACGTGCGCATGCGCGAGACATGGCGGGGCAGCTGTCGATGGTGATTGACAGCTTGCCCTGTTTTGGAGGTGGGCAGGGGGGGTGGCTGGGCAAACGGAAGTGTTCCTGCAGGAACGCCTGCCATTTGTGGGCGGCCCTACTGACATCACTCATAATGTCAGTAGGTGGACTTCCTGCTCTATTAGAGCAGGAAGTCCACTGGGGTTTGCGGCTATGAGACCCTACCACAAGGGTCTCATCGCAAGCCCGATGGTGACCATCGCGACCATCACCTGGTCGCTCGCATAAGCTGTGGGTGGTCACCCACAGCTATGCGAGCGGCCAGGAGGCCGTATTTAAAAAAACAAAAGGGACGCCCTGATTCAGAGCGAACGCTCTCAAAGAGTGTCCGGCTCTGAATCAGGCCCTGTATACATTGTATTATATATTATTTTATTGTTCATTTATTTAAACCAAACCTAATAATGAATTCCTATTTCATATCTATCAAAACAAAAATGTTAAAACTTTTCTTATGCTTATGACCATTTGGGTGTACAGTGAGTGTATCTGGGTGTAAGGGCACCAGAAATAAACCTGGCACCTACAGTATGCTACTGGTACAGAGGTTGATGCATCTTGAACTGCCAATGTCCCACCATACAGATATCTTGTCAGTAAACTATCATCAAATCGCAATAACAGCCCCATTTGTAAAATGAGTCTATGCCGTTACTCAGTATTTTTTTTACTGTTTGAATAACTTGAATATCTGTTTTGCACTACTAATGTAATGTGATATCATAAGTACCACTGGTGGATTTACTGTATGTGCTATAGCAGAGCAAAAAGGGTGATAATCTGAGAAAATGGCAAGAGACCAGGGACAGATATACTGCTCCATGGGTTCCGCCACACATTGTGCAAATTTACACGGCCATAACTGCAAGAAAAGTACAAATTCTAAGCCCTCAGTACACTACAATCCTGTCTGTGTTTGGCTGCTGTGTGAAATATACACTAAAGTGTGAAAATCTGAAACCAGATATCAGACTGCCTAAGTCATGTTGAGTCTTGCGTCATATAGCACAAAACGCTAGATGGATAAGGACGCATCTGTATGGAAGTATATGAACTTTTTATGGAGATAGCCCCCGAATATACTCATTTTAAGAATCCCTGGAATTTGTCACAATATCTCCAAAATTTACCGCGGACCCCCAATTTCCGACCACAAAGCGGCCGTATTTATCAATTTTGGACCCGACAGCAAAAGCAATCTGAATATGGCACTAGCCTATAGTAGTCTATAAGCTACTGTATAAGTGATTCTTTTCAGAGAGGGATCCTATGCCTCCAGTTCTTTGCCATAATGGGCTCCGATCAGAGCCTGTCTCCTGAGAGCTACAGTATATTGTACATTTGTGTTAATATATTTATTTTCACGATGCAAATTTATGCAAAAAACATTTCTCACAACCGCATCAAGAATGCAGATAGTTATAAACAGGGTCATAACTAGCTATGGGTGACCGGTGCCGCAGCACAGAGTGCAGTGTTCTGGGGGGGTAGCACCGCCAACAATCCATGGTCCCTGTATCTGGCTAGCAGGCAGCCTGGATTGGCACCCTGGAGCCAGAACCGCAGATGCAGTGATGCCCAGCAGACTGCAGCCATAACAGTCCCCTGGTGCATCCTGAGGATGCTCAGGGCAGCGATGTTGTTCCAGACGCTTGTGGCCCCGTCCCCAGTGGCATGAAGTCATGACATCAAGTGTTGTGGGGAGGCGTGGCCGACACTGGGCGCCATAACTCAAAGTTACAGCACTAGTAATAAATATGCACCTTTAAGTACAAGTTTTTGAAACTTAAGTTTTAATGCATATGCTGCAAACTGAGCAGTAGACCTGCAGGAATGCAGTAAACATAAAGGGAGTTACACTCATTGCTGATGTCGGACGCAGTGGAGCGCTGTTTTTCTACCGCACATGCGTCTAAGCAGGGTCGGCTCCAGGGTTATGAGCACCCTGTGCCGGCTCTTGAGAGAGCGCCCTAACCTCGCACTCTGCGAAGCCGCACGTGACCTAATTTGGGGGCGTGACCTAATTATCATAGGCCACGCCCCCTGTGTGACGTTATTTTGAGGTGTGTCCGCATGGCATGCCTCCAAATTACGTCAGTTTGGGGTAAAGCTCAGCACTCCGTCACTAGCTGGGCTTCCCCCAGCCCTCTCCAGTCAGTGAATGGTTGCCACGCGCATGCGCTGCATCCATTCACTCTCTGGAGGTCCAGCACCGCCGCACAGCTGCGGTGGTGGGGGTCCCCAGCCTCCCGATTTGACCACCCGTGGGTCACTTCAGCCCGCGGATGGAACAGCGGGACAGTACTGAAATCGGGATGCTGGGGAGGGGTGCCGCCCTCTACGGGTGGCGCCCCTGTGCGACCGCACTGGTCGAACACCCCTAGAGCCGGCCCTGCGTCTAAGTCACCCTTCGCACGCATCCCGATTGTCTGTACACAGAGTCACTGTACTGATTTAAAGACAAAATCTCTGAAATGTATTATAAATGTATTCAGTGTTCCTTGGAGGTGACAGTGAGGTCATTATTCAGATGCTGCGTCTTATGGGAGTGTTACAGAAAGTGGTTGCATACACGGACTCTTGATCACTCACATTGGAGGCCAAGTTCAGATGGAGAATCTTCAACTAGCATAGGCCGGGGGCAAGTTTAGATGGGGAAACCAATGGTTATTCGAGCATCTAAAGTCGCTCAAAGTGGGCATCTCAGTCCTTGCACATTCAGAGGTATGGCTGCTGCAAATGACGCACACAACTGAGAATCAGGCCCAGAAGGGCCTTTCTGGCTACTTTGCTATTGTCCTCTTCAACATTTCTATGAAATGCTTTACTGTACCGAATACATTTCTGCTATATCAGTAGAAGTAATTGCATTCCATGGACTTCATGATGTGTCACGTTAGAGGTTAACTGCAAGGTAGGCTCAGATCACTTATTGTTATTTGGTTAATCTCATCTCAGCTGTAAAACAAGTGGTGTTTGTGAATTCAGGACTGTTAATTGCATAAAGATTTTCTGTAGGCCAGCGGGTAAAATCACGGAGCGTTACCTTGCTTGGGTACAGTAGTTTATACTTGTACTTTACGGCAATCCTACATACTGATATATCATTAATTGAAGCTGAAACAGTGGAGAATTGAAGTTGAAATGTGATCTAATTTGATTTGTCGAGATGTTAAAGAGCCAATTAATTTAAAGAACTTTTGACAGGCCCAGCCTTTAAAAAATTGTTCCTGTTAAATTCTCTACAGAAGTAAATCAGTTAAGTTAAATTATTTACAACAAGATTTTAGTAGGAGAACTTCAGAAACCCTTCGGGCAATTATAAAATGTTCTAGGATGTTCAGGTCACAATTTGTACTGGATAATTGCCTCTTTTCCCATAGGTCTGTGGTTATCTTAAAGATACACTGTATTCCTCTATGGGGACTGTGCTCATGCCTGCTCTTGTCTAGGCAATATCATTTCTATTTTTCTGGATTGGCTAAATCAATCCATAAAAATAATTCTCTTTTTGTTCTTAGAAATACGATACCAATAATAAACCTATTTAATAAACACAGGCAGTGCCGCCATCAGGGGGGGACTGCCGGGACTGGAGTCCCAGGCCCGGACACTAGGGGGGCCCGCCTGTCCGCTCCGACCCCCTGCTGCAGCCCAAACCCAGGTAAGTCCTCCTGCTCTGCCCCCTAACACAGCCACGGCTGGACACTGTGGGGGCCCGCCTGCTGCTAAGCCCTGCTGCAAGCCATGCAGCAGCCGCACACTTTGGGGGCCCTGTCCGCTCCTAGTACCACCGCCAGCCCGCCCACACGATACATCCATCACCATTATTAACTGTGTCACAGCAGGAACTGACGCTGCGCCACCAAGCTCTATGGTCTTGCTCGGCAGAGCAGCTGCAGTTCCTGCTGTGACACAGTTCCTCCTACCTGAAGGACTGATGGGAGCACGATGCTGACCTCATGACATCACGTCGCGCTCCCTGCCAAAGAGAGGAGCCGCCGGCCGCGTGGGAGACCCAGATCATGCAAATGGTAAGAGAGGGGGACACAGGCTGGAAAGACAAGGGGGCGGAAAGGGGACTGGTGGCTTGAAAGACAAGGGGGTGGAAAGAGGCAGAAAGCTTGAAAGATAAGGGGGCAAGTGGCTTGAAAGACAAGGGGGCGGCAGGCTGGAAATACAAGGGGGCAGGTGGCTTGAAAGACGGGGAGGAAAGTGGGCAGAAAGCTGGAATGGCGCAGGGATCTGGAGATGACACAGGGCAGAGAGGCTGGAATGTTGCAGGGATCTGGAGGGGAGATGGGACAGGAAGCTGGAATGTTGCAGAGATCTGGAGGTGACATAGGGAGCAGGAGGCTGGACATGACATGGGGTATGTAGCTGGAAAGACATTGGCATAGATGAGACATGGAGCAGGAGGCTGGAGTGACACGTGGGCAGGAGGCCGGAGGGACACAAGTGGCGAGTCTGGTTGAACCTTTGTTGTATGATAATGACATTAGTTATCCAGACAATGGATATTTTCCAGACAATGGGATTTCCTACATGAATAGTGAATACCGTGTGAAGACACCGTCTGCCCAGGGAGGATCACATTTCTTCAGAGGTTCCCCATATCGGTAAGGTCAGGTGTATTTTTTATTTCATATTCACATGCTGTGCCTGTGCCAAATATATTAGAATTGCATATAGTACATGTGCCGGGATTTTGGAATTGCAGAGAGAGAGAGTCCAATGAGCTACAAAACAAAAGATGTGGGAAAGCAGTTCTACAGATGACTTGTTTTGTGCTGCAGATCATTGCTCTGATCTCTCTCTAAAATTCCAAAACCCCAGCACATGTGCAATTCTATTTGGCACAGGTACTATGCAAACAGTCCAGTCATAGTGATCCCCCTTCTCATCCTGTCCAGTGCCCCCCCCAGCCCAGTGTCCCCCACCTTCTCACTGACTCCCCCACCCCAGTGTCTACCCCCTCAGGGCAGCAACTAGGGGGGGGCTAGAGGTGCACGTGCACCGGGTGCCGGAATGCAGGGGGTGAAAAAGGGCTGACTCACGATGGCTTGGGGGCTGCAGATTCAAAAAACGCCCATCCAAAAATGACCACTGCCTAGGAGGAGACAGATGCTAGAGGTCCTTACTGGACCTCTAGTGTCTGTCTCCTTGGCGGCAGCCATTTTTGGTTGGCCATTTTCAGCAGATTCCATGCGTACTAGCCGTCCGCATGGACTCTGCTGAAAATAGTCATCTAAAAATGGCCACCATCAAGGAGGAGACAGACACTAGAGGTCCTACTGGACCTCTAGTGTCTGTTAGGCCAGCGCAGGTGCCGGAAGAAGATGCTGAAAGCTGCATCTTCTCCCATGAAATCCCCTGGCAATGAGCATGTAACCCCTGGCAACGAGCATAAACCCCATAGCAATGAGCATGAAACCCCCTGGCAACGAGCATTGAACCCCTGACAACGAGCAGGTAATTTTAAAGTAATTAGAAGCCTTACCGTGTGCATAAAATGGTGTTGGGCAAATATGTAAGTGGCACTTTTGTAATAGGCTTTACAGTGTGTGGAATAATGTGTAATAGGCATTACAGTGTGTGGAATAATGTAAGTCACTATACCAGGGACGTTTGACTAGTGCACTGCCTTATGGAGGAGCAAGGACAAAATCCAGGTACGGGAAGGGAGGGGGCGCAAAATTGCTGCCTTGCACCGGGTGACAGATATCCTAGTTTTGGCCCTGACCCCCCTCCCTGCCCAACCAACCCACTGCCTCCATCTAACTGCCCCTTAGCGAGAACACCCCCCTGCCAGTCCAGTCACTCTGTCCTGCCATCATTCAACCCAGTGTACCCCTTCTCCAGCCTAGTGTTCCCCCCTCCCACCACCATCTCACTGCCCTCTTTCCATCCAGCCCAGTGCACCCCTATATATTCCCCACTGCCTCTCCCCATTATTCTCTACCTGTCACCCACTGCCTATCACCCTCTACCTGGCATCACCCACTGCCTCTCATTTTCTCCCTCTACCTGGCATCATCCACTGCCTCTCCCTGTCACCCACTGTCTGTCACCCTATCCCTGGCATCACCCACTACCTCTCTCTGTCACCCTCTCCCTGGCATCACCAACTGCCTATCTCTGTCATTTTCTCCCTGGTGTCACCAACTATCTCTCCCAATCACCCTCTGCCTCTCTTCTGCATCACAATCTCCCCATCACCCTATCTCTCCCGTCACCCTCTGCTTTCTACAAGGTATTGCCATCTCCCCGTCACTCTCTGCTTCTCCCTATCACCCACTGCCTCTTCTCGTCACCCTCTCCTATCACCCACTACTTCTCCATCTCACACTATATCTACCAGTCATCTCTCCTGCCAGCCACTGCCTCTCCCCATCATCCTCCACATCACACCTCTTCCCGTCACCCACTACCTCTCCATCTCACACTATCTCTACCAGTCACCTGTGTCTCCTGCCAGGCACTGCCTCTCCCCAAGAAGCCGCAGCATGTGAGGACTGGGGAGCAGCTAGAAAGGAATAATAAAAAAGATTGTGGTAACTTAGTTAAGTGTCTGGGGTTGTTGGGGGGGGCTGCCTATTTTGGTAGTCCAAGGCCCCATAATTTCTGATGGCAGCCCTGAACACAGGGCCTGATTCAGAGACTTATGTTCATCCGAGGAAAAACGTACATCACCGATGGTTAGGGATCTACACCAGTGCAGGACCTGATCTGTGCATGTACAGAACTGCAGGGAAGACAGTGAGGAGGTGCCACAGGGATCCGCTCAGAACCCTCTTCGCATTCCTAGAACTCCTTCCCATAGGAACGAGCGTGGCTCCGCCAGCAAGCGCCATCTAATAGCATTTGTTCTCATAGGCAAACTCCGAAAACTGGGCCTGATTCAGGCCTCAGCGCTCGCGAGCGGGTCGATGTTGCCCAAGTGCGCATGTGCGAGACCCGAATAACGACGGCCAAGCCGTCGTTATGGGTCTCGTACCAAAGGGGGCGTGCTGTCGATGGTGATTGACAGCACGCCCCCTTTGGAGGGCGTGCCGGGGGTGTGGCTGCCCAGATGGAGGCGTTCCCATGGCCTACCGTCTGGAGCCAGCCCCACTGACATCACTAGTGATGTCAGTGGGAGTACTTTTGGCTCTGACGAGACGAGACCCTACCACAAGGGTCTCGTCGCAAGTCCAATGGTCGCGATGGTCTTGATCATCGCGACCATCATTTTGGCCGCTTGCTATAGCTGTGGGTGGTCACCCACAGCTATGCGAGTGGCCAGGAGGCCGCTCCAAAAAGGAGGAGGGCCGGCCCTATTTCAGAGCGAGTGCTCTGTCAGAGCGTCCGGCTCTGAATCAGGGCCACTGTTCGGAGTTAGCTGAATATCAGGGGTTCCTATCAGACCACTGATGACGAATGGCCCGTACTTTAAATATGCCATTTAGTGATGATGAATGGATCCTAATAAGAGGTACAGTAGGAGCACATCATGCAGCTTCCTTTCGCAGGTTAGAGTCTAAAGGCCATTTGTCACATTACCTCCTGGGAGATGTCTCAAAGTTCCAAGTTGAAATACACAATCATTCCAGACTCACGCTCCATTAATTGCTGCTGTGTGTGATTTTGACGATCATCAGAAAATAAATTCCAGGGTATATAAACTGTAATCAAAGTATTAACCAGGGCCTGATTGAGAGAAGTATGCTATATCGATGTTTTCGCAATTGAGCAATTATTGGTAAACTGCGCAGGCGTCTAAGTCGCACTGCTATGCCTCAAAGCCATTTACCATAGTCACTCAACTTTCTATTACAGTTTACAGTAATTGACAGTACGGCTGTGATTAGGGGAGGTAATGGGAAGTGGAGGTAAAAACGCAGACACATCGCAACTGTATTTGGAGCATTTTGCTGCCTGCATTTGTGATCCTGTATGCAGGAAACATGGCTCCGACGTCTTTTTTCCCACGGTCATTCTGCGGGACTATAGACTTACTCAGGACTATCGAAAGATCTGCGATCAATGCTGCGACTTATTATGCAGATGCTTGGATTTGCAAAGCCTCAGGTGGGGGTCTCAATATATCCACCAGCGACTGTGACATTTGCATATTTTTGCATAGCAGCTGCATGCACAGACACAGCTGCACTGCCATTAGGGTACTTCTCTGGATCAGATCCCAAGTCTCAGAAAAGTCTAGATTAGAAACTTGTAATGTCCCAAAATTACTCCTTGATTTGTATGCAGGCCTGACGACAGGGGGGGACTAGGGGCACACCGTACCGGGCTCCCCCCGGAGGGAACCAGAACAAACCCAGCTATAACAGCTGCCTGCTCTGCTACATTCATGTATGGTCCACCGGCTTAGTGGCATCATGTCTGGCGGTGCATTGCTCCTGGGGCCCGTGGTAACAAGGGGGCCCGTGGTAATAAGGGGGCCCACAGTGCTATTGACAGCATTACTGTACACTGCCATGGGCCGTAAGCTCCCCTCCCATCTCCTCCCCTCTTTTCTCCTCCTCTCCTTCCTGAAATTGCTGTTGCCGGAGGCCTGGCGTCACAATGTAGTGACCGGCCCTGGCTCCTCCCCTCTCCTTCTGCGCTCTGAAGCTGCTGTTGCCGGGGACCTGACGTCACAATGTAGTGACCGGCCCCGGCGCAAAGGGTATGCCTGGTGTGTCCTCTGTCACTGTGTCGACCAGGGAAGATGGTGTACATAGGAGTGAAAGGTAAAGTTAAGTCAGATCTCTCTCTCTCCCCTCCAACAGATCCCTCACTTACTACCCTACCCTTCACCCACTGCCTCCCACCCTTACCCTGTCACCCACTGTTTCTCCCTATTACCCCCTGTTTGTCACCCTTTTCCTCTACCTGTTACCCTCTCCCTGTCACCCTCTGCTTCACCTGCAGATGGGGGGGGGGGGCCTAAAAAAATGTGGGTATCGGGCCCCATGATTTCTGTTGCCGGCCCTGTTTGTATGCACATTCCTCACGTTGTTTCACATTCCCGTGTTCATCAAGTGGCCCCCTCAGTCTGTCTTCAACACTTCCAAAATGTAAGCACAGTATCGCCTCTTCAGCCTGATGTGCCAGATTCTGAGTTGGATGCATCAGCAAGTGCCATTGAAATCGTGACAGCTGCGGAGGTAATAACAGTGGGCAGGATAGGCTTCCATGTTCAGTCACAGAGGTTTTCAGTACACATGGGTGGATTCTAGTATTAGTGTATTAAAGTAAGTAGATGCCACTACTGTATGGAAATGTGGACTCAAAATCAGACCATTTATATATGCAGAAATATAGGGTAAGACAGAGGTTCCCAAACTGGGTGCCATGGGTTGGTGGTTCATTACCAAGTAAAATAATTTTTGGTCAATGTGATAGCAATACCAATGCTGTTGGCTGCCAAACTATATATATATACAAGCAGGAGTCCTGATGACTGACTTATCAACGCCCAGCCCAAACCCCTGGACCTAGAAAGATGAAAATTGGGGAGAATATTCCTTCCATGACGTAGGTGCCCACTAAGAAGGGATTCTTCTAAATCCAATTCCTAATGGCATGAAAAGGGCTAAAATGTGTCCTCCCCCTGTGCAATGTCCTGTCTGACTTTCTCATCATGGCTGTAGCACAGTTCAATATTCAAACACCAACTGTCATCCCCAGTGCTGCCAAACATCACTGGCAGTTGGTGTGGCTCCCCCATTTGAATGGTGAGGGAAGGGTTGGGGGTAAAGATACAATATCGGGTGCAGGGTTTGGTGTAAGGCTACAGTATCTGTAGCAGGGTTAGGGGATAAGGGTACAGTATTGGGTTAAGTGTTGAGGGATAAGGACACAATATTGGTTGCAGGGTTAGGGGGTAAGCATGTAGTAGTGGGTTCAGGGTTATGGGGTAAGTGTACAGTATGGAGTGTAATGTACACTCTGGGCCTGATTCAAAACCGATCGCAACTTCGATTGCAATAGCGAATACGCACGCAGTTTCACTGCGATAGTATGCTAATTCACTGCAATCACTATGCCATTGCAGCACAACATAAGGACGCCCACTTTGCCTTACACACATCCATAATCCTTAGCAAGACTGTAAAATCATCGGTAACATCGAGTATAATCGCAGCCTCACGCACACTTGCACAAGCTCTGACCTTACTCAGGAATTGCTAACTTCATTGCACGCTATGAGTACTCAAGCTGCTTATGGCATCGCAGTGGATAATTTATGCCCACCCATGCAACAGTGATCAAACGCACTGGCATGCCTGAATTTTGCCGACCACCCTCCAGATCCAAAACCTTGAAGGAGATACAGATTAAAAACCGAATCCAAAAAATGGGGTTCAGCGCACATCACTAGTTTTAACTAGGGGTGTGCACCGGCCACTTTTCGTGTTTTGTGTTTTGGTTTTGGATCTGGATCTTTCTTCGTGTTTTGGATCTGGATTGGTTTTGCCAAAACCACCCTTCCGTGTTTTGGGTTCTGGGTTTTGTGTTTTAGATCTGTATTTTTTTTTAAAAAAGCATAAAAACAGCTAAAATCACAGAATTTGTGGGTTTTTCTGCTCCTGTGCTATTATTAACTTCAATAACCTTAATTTCCACTCATTTCCAGTCTATTCTGAACACCTCACACCTCACAATAGTGTTTTTATGTCCCAAAGGTTGCACCGAGGTAGATGGATGACTATGCTAAGCGACACGAGTGGGCGGCACAAACACGTGGCCCATCTAGGAGTGACACTGCAGTGGCAGACAGGATGACAGTTTGAAAAACTAGGCCCCAAACAGTACATAATACAAAGAAAAAAAAGAGGTGCAAGATGGAATTGTCCTTGGGCCCTCCCACCCACCCTTATGTTGTATAAACAGGACATGCACACTTTAACAAACCAATCATTTCAGCGCCAGGGTCTGCCACACGACTGTGGCTGAAATGATTGGTTCGTTTGGGCCCCCACAAAACAAGCTGGCAATTAATGTGTCCCTGCACAAACTGGCTCTACGGAGGCAAGATGTCGTCCTCATCCTCCTCATTCACCGATTCCTCACCCTCTTCAGTGTTGTGTACATTCTCATCCTCACAGAGTATTAATTCGTCCCCGCTGGAATCCACCACCACAGGTCCCTCTGTATGGTCTGGAGGCTGGTCTCCCTGGAAAAGTTGATAATTAAATTTTATGAACAGCATCTTCTCCACATTTTGTGGAAGCAACCTCCTACGCCTTTTGCTGACAAGGTTCCCGGCTGCACTAAACACTCTTTCGGAGTGCACACTGGAGGGGGGGCAACTCAGGTAAAATAGAGCCAGTTTGTACAGGGGCCTCCAAATTGCCTCTTTTTCCTGCCAGTACATGTACGGACTGTCTGACATGCCTACTTGGATGCTGTCACCGATGTAATCCTTTAACAGACAGACGCACGCTTGTCGCTGCTGCTTTAAGGATGCAGGTGCGGCTACAGCCCACACATTTCACAAAGAGAAAAAAAAAGAAGAATTTTTTTATTGTTTGTGGAGCGCACTTTGAGGGTTACATCACCCTTCAACAGACAGACGCACACTTGTCGCTGCTGCTTTAAGGATGCAGGTGCGGCTACAGCCCACACATTTCACAAAGACAGAAAAAAAAGAATTTTTTAATTGTTTGTGGAGCGCACTTTGAGGGTGTCACCACCCTTTAACAGACAGACGCACGTTTGTCGCTGCTGCTTTGAGGACAGTATCATATGCAGTGACAGTAGACTTGTCAGAAATTGTTGGCACGTCCTTCAGTCCGGACCAGATGTCCAAACCGGCCCTTGACTTAAGAGACAGGCTCACGCTTGGCGCTGCTACTGTGTTGATGCACGTGCAGCTACATCGCACACAAGTCACAAACACATAAAAAAAATAGTTTTTTATTTTTTAGAGCACTTTGAGGGTTACAACACCCTTTAACAGACAGGCGCACGCTTGTCGCTGCTGCTTTGAGGATGCAAGTGCGGCTACAGCCCACACATTTCACAAAGAGAAAAAAAAAGAAGAATTTTTTAATTGTTTGTGGAGCGCACTTTGAGGGTTACCTCACTCTTTAACAGACAGACGCACGCTTGTCGCTGCTGCTTTGAGGATGCAGGAGGAATCTAAACAGGATTTGGAACCGGGGACACACTACCTCCATCAGTTGTCTAAATCCCACTGCACTAATGGCAGATACCGGACGCACGTCTATCACCAACATAGCAGTCAAGGCCTCAGTTATATGTTTTGCTTCAGGATGACTGCTGTCGTACTTCATCCTCCTCGCTAAGGACTGTTGGAGGGTCAATTGTTTAGTAAAAGTAGTGGTGTTCCTACTTCATCTCTGGGATGAAGAACAACTCCCAGCAGCAGCAACAGCACTAGGAGGAAGTGGTTCTTGATCTTTCCCTATTTTATTTTTATCGGAGAAAGTTTGGTCCTCCATTTTTGTTATATTGATATATACGTGCGGCTAAGGCGCACACAAACACAGAAATTTTTTTTTATTTTTGCTGGAGAGTAGTGCACTTTGTGGGTTACACCACCCTTTAAGAAATGAGCCAGCCGGCTCTTTACTTATGGGACACAGGCGCACGCTTGGCGCTGCTCCTTTGTTGATGCACGTGCGGCTACAGTGCACACAATTCACAAACACAGAAAATATTTTTTTATTTTGTTTGGAGTGCCCTTTGGGGGTTACAGCACCCTTTAGCGGTCAATCCAGCTGGCCCTTTATTTATGGGACACAGGCGCACGCTTGGCACTACTTTGTTGATGCACGTGCGGCTACTGCGCACACAATTCACAAACACAAAAAAATCTTTTTTTTTATTTTGTTTGGAGTGCCCTTTGGGGATTACAGCACCCTTTAGCGGTCAATCCAGCTGGTCCTTTATTTATGGGACACAGGCGCACGCTTGGCACTACTTTGTTGATGCACGTGCGGCTACTGCGTACACAATTCACAAACGCAAAAAAATATTTTTTTTTTATTTTGTTTGGAGTGCCCTTTGGGGGTTACAGCACCCTTTAGTGGTCAATCCAGCCGGCCCTTTACTTATGACACAGGCGCACACTGGGCACTACTTTGTTGATGCACGTGCGGCTACTGCGCACACAATTCACAAACACAAACAAATATATATTTTTATTTTGTTTGGAGTGCCCTTTGGGGGTTACAGCACCCTTTAATGAGCAAGCCAGCCGGCCTTTTACTTATGGGACACAGGCGCACGCTTGGCGCTGCTCCTTCGTTGATGCACGTGCAGCCACAGTGCACACAATTCACAAACACAGAAAACATTCTTTGATTTTGTTTGGAGTGGCCTTTGGGGGTTACTGTACCCTTTAGCGGTCAATCCAGCTGGCCCTTTATTTATGGGACACAGGCGCACGCTTGGCACTACTTTGTTGATGCACGTGCGGCTACTGCGCACACAATTCACAAACACAGAAAATATTTTTTTATTTTGTTTGGAGTGTACTTTGGGGGTTGCAGCACCCTTTAACGGTCAAGCCAGCTGGCCCTTTACTTATGACACAGGCGCATGCTTGGCACTACTTTGTTGATGCACGTGCTGCTACTGCGCACACAATTCACAAACACAAAAAAATATATTTTTATATTTTGTTTGGAGTGCCCTTTGGGGGTTACAGCACCCTTTAACAAGCAAGCCAGCCGGCCTTTTACTTATGGGACACAGGCGCACGCTTGGCGCTGCTCCTTCGTTGATGCACGTGCAGCCACAGTGCACACAATTCACAAACACAGAAAATATTTTTTTATTTTGTTTGGAGTGTACTTTGGGGGTTACAGCACCCTTTAACGGTCAAGCCAGCTGACCCTTTACTTATGACACAGGCGCATGCTTGGCACTATTTTGTTGATGCACGTGCGGCTACTGCGCACACAATTCACAAACACAAAAAAATATATTTTTATATTTTGTTTGGAGTGCCCTTTGGGGGTTACAGCACCCTTTAACGGACAAGCCAGCCGGCCTTTTACTTATGGGACACAGGCGCATGCTTGGCGCTGCTCCTTTGTTAATGCACGTGCAGCCACAGTGCACACAATTCACAAACACAGAAAACATTTTTTTTTTTTCGCACTTGGGGGGAGCACCCCTGACGGACAGAGCACCCCATGGACAACACTACAGCACCCCTTTAGGACTGGGACACTGCACAGGACTTTGGAGTGGACACAGCCCCTATGGACAACTGACTGCACAACACAGTCCAGCCAGCCCCTATGGACTTTGAAGTAGTGGACACAGCCCCTATGGACAACAGCAGCACAGCGCAGCACAGCACAGCACAACACTACACTGCACTACACTACACTACAACACTACACTACACAGCCCAGCCAGCCCTAACTCCCACCCTCCCTCTTCACTGTCCACTGCCGAGTGAGAAAATGGCGCCGACGCGGGTACCTTATATAGGATCCAAAACCCGCGAGACCCGGAAGGCGGGATGATGACGTTTTGCCTCGATTTCAGATCCGAGTCAGGCGGGAAAAGTCGAGCCTGACTCGGATCGGCCTCGGATCGGGGGGGCTCAGGGGGGTTCGGATTTCAGAAATCCGAACCCGCTCACCCCTAGTTTTAACTCAAGATATTAATATGCTCATTCAGAAAAACATATTCCAACACGTTCATAAGAAACAAATAAGATATATTTAATCAAGTAAAATATCCACCCCCTATATCTGAAAAAATGGGTATAATAAATACACATTAACAAACCAACTACGGTGAGGATGGACTCATACCAGAATCAGGTAAGATAATAGCTTGTAGTGAACTGTAAAGATGTTATATTCCTGGGGATTCCAGCCAACTGTAAGGATACGTCCTTAAACTTCTTATACCGATTCCAGGTAAGGTCCTGCTCTGCTCCTTCTTAGTCGCATTTCAACCTTTTTAGGATGACGGATAACAAAAACAAAAATTATTAAATTAAGTGAATTGTGCTTGATTTTCTCTTTACGAAACTTTTGGCATAGGGATGCTATAGAAAAAATGCTAATACACTGGGGCGTCGTAATTCAAAAAAGTTTGGGAACCACTGGGGTAAGATGATGTTACTCGCCGCTGTTGTAGAGTTGTTGCTTGTCTCCCACTGCTTTGGTGCAAGTGGTGTGTTTGTAAGTAAGGTGTGTGGTAGGGAAATAATGATAGGGTTTATTGTTTGGTAAGACACAACAGTATTTTTTATTTCCAATGTTATAAAAAGGACGTATACATGCACCTCTGAGTGTGCTGTGCTGTCTTGATGCAGACTGCCTTAGCGGTGTTCAATCAGCACACTTCCTAATGGTGTATGACTCATACTGTCACAAGTCACGGAAAGATAGTGGATGCTAGCCCTTACCTCTGGATCGGCGAGACCCAGTACTGAAGCGGGGAGTCTAACTTGCTGGCGGTATTCACCAGGGACCCCCGCAAGTAGGTTTGGACTTAGCTGCATTCGACACACAGGTCGCGACCCTTAGACTTGGTTCCTTTGTATATGTGCTGGTGTTCTCTTGATAGAGTGAAATGCAATGCAGGCATACCAAAATGAGATGTGCGCCGACCCCCGTGTTTTGGTTTTGGATCATCTCCTCTGGTTTTGGATCTGGATCTGGTTTTGGATCTTTTTCCTTGGTGATTTGTTTTTTGTTTTTGGATCTGTATTTTTTCCAAAAGATGTTATAAACAGCTAAAACCACATAATTTGGGCCTGTTTTTGTTCCCACAGTATTATTAACCGTAATAACAATCATTTTAAGGCATTTCTAGGCATTTTTAACCACCTCACAGCTCACAATATTGATTTCACTATTTTTCACCAATATAGGCCAAAGGCTGCAGCGAGCTGGCTGGCTAAAGTAAGCAACAGAGCAGCGGCACAAACGCACGGCAGTTTAAAAAAATATAAGACATCTATGACACATTGCCACACAGCAGTGGCAGACAGGATGGCATTTTAAAAAACTATAATAATGTCAGTTGGCAATACCCCAAATTGTGCAAAATGTAAAGTAAAGGAGGGGCAACATGGAATTGTCCCTCCCACCCACTCTTATGTGGGATATTAAAAAGGACATGCACAGTTTAACAAACCAAACACTTTAGCGACTAGGAGAGACACTTTCGTGGCTGAACTCCTTGGTTTGTTTGGGCCCCCACAAAACATTTTTTGGAAGGACTACCTTTAATTATTAAGGAGTAGGTTGATGATGAGGGAGTTGGTGATGGAGATTGCATGTGCTGGTCCAAACTGCTGGTAGCTGATACTGGACTGCTTGTTATTAATTTAGAAATTATTATAATTTTGTTAAACAAATTACATGAACTCGCTGCAAATGACGTAACAGGGAGGAGGTGCCTAGATGGTTACAGTCCCTTCCTCTGCTAACTTTGGCTTTACAAATGGAACAGATGCCTTCACAACTGTTGTCTGAATTTAGATTAAAATAATTCCACACCCAAGATGTGGCTTTTCTGGCTTTCTTTTTATCATGAGCAAGAACTGCTGCCACTTGTGGCTGATTTACGCAAACACCATCCTCATCATCACCATCCTCATTAGAGTCAGATAGGACACGAATTTCTCCCTCATCCTCCTTCTAACTTCCTCCTCACTATCATCCTCATTTTCTATTATTTCACCATCTAATACTAGCACAGCAGTCATGGCGTCAATGATCCGCTGTGAGACTGGGTGACAGCTATTATACTTACTTCCTCTATCAAAGGACTGTTTAATAGTCAATTATTTTTTTAAATTACTACTAGTAGTAGTATTCTTGGTCCCTATCTGGGATGAAGATCCATCCCCAGCAGCAGCAACAGGCATAGCACTCAAGGATCCTTCTGAGGAACCACAGATAGGAGAGAAGTCAGTCATTCTTTTGAAATTGGATGGAGGACTACTTCCGATCACGAATGAGGATGTTGATGATGATGCAGGTGTTGGTGGTGGAGATTTCAGGCTCTTGGATCCAGATAGTAGGGAGCAGCTAGGTGACACTAGACTGATTGTTGGGGTTTTTATCCCCAAAGTTTCAGAATTTGAAATACCCTTTCCAATTTGATGAATGCACTGCAAGTCACGTAACAGGGAGGAGGTTCCTAGATGGCTAAAGTCCTTACCTCTACTTACTGTTACATGGCAACGGTTACAAATGGCTTGGCAAAGGTTGTCTGTATTTGGGTGGAAATTATTCCAAACATGAGAAGTGTATTTTTTGGTCCTTTGTCCAGGCATGACAACAATGGGATTTTTCCCACCATAGACAACAACTGTTGCCTGATTTACAAACATCCTCAGCATCAACATCCTCATCCTCATCATCAAAATCCTCATCATCCTTGTTGTTATCGCCAAATATGTAAATATCCTCCTCATCCTCCTGGTGAAATTCCACAGAAGCATCATTAGCATGTTGACTTGTGCTGCTCATCCCAACATTTGCAGAGAGCACACAAATGGTGGAAGGAGGATCCTCTTCAAGTACAGTATTAGAGAGGTCAGGCTCACACACTCGGGGATCTGTGACTTTTCAGAGACAATTAAATATTTTTTTGTAACTCTTCTACAATCAGAAGGGCTTAAATCATCACAACTAGAACCACCAGTCATAAATAAAGGCCAAGGCCTTATCCTTTCCTTGCCACTTTGTATAGTGAATGGCATATTGTCAATTTTTGTTTATCAAAATATGACTTAGCTTTAGATTTTTTTTTCTTTAACAGGGTAAAAGTTGATTTTTTTACATGGCCTGATAAGTGTGGCTAACGCGCAAATAGTTTTTATTTTGTTCACACTGGGGGTGAAGAGCACCACTGAACGAGGCAGTAGCCCCTTGATAAATGCCACAGGCAGCACCCCTGCACACCTATGTTGCTGATAACGTGCACACACTCACAGAAAAAAAATGTTTTTATTTTTTTCACACTGGGGGTGAAGAGCACCCCTGAAGGAGGCAGCAGCCCCTTGATAAATGACACAGGCAGCACCCGGGCACACCTATTGTACATTGCTGATAGGTGTGTCTAATGCACACACACACAGAAATAAAATACTTTATTTTTTTCACACTGGGGATGAAGAGCACCCCTGCACGAGACAGCAGCCCCTTGATAAATGACACAGGCAGCACCCCACTTTTTTTTCATGCTGGGGGTGAAGAGCAGCCCTGATGGACAGAGCACCCCCTGGACAACACAGCAGCACAGCCAGCCAGCCCCTTTGGACAACAGCCAGCCAGCCCCTATGGACAACAGCCAGCCAGCCCCTATGGATAGGACAACAGCCAGCCCCTATATGGACAACAGCCAGCCCCTATGGACAACAGCCAGCCAGCCCCTATTGAGTGGACAGGACAACAGCAAGCCAGCTCCTATATATGGACAACAGCCAGCCCAGCCCCCTATGGACATAAGCAGCCAGCCTCTGACTGACAACAGTAGCCAGCCCCTATGCACAGCATCCGAAACAGCACAGCACAGCAATCACATTCACACACAGCCCCCTCCCTCTTCACTCTCCCCAGCCAGAATGAAAATGGCAGCGATTGCGGGACCTTTTATACAATCCAAAACCCGCGAGAAGCTGACAGTGGGATGATGACGTTTTGCCTTGTTTTGAGATCCGAGTCAGGCAGAAAAACCCGAGCCGACTCGGATCTGGCTTGGATCCCCTAAGTTCGGGTGGGTTCGGAACTCTGGAATCCAAACCCGCTCATCTCTAATACCAAGTAGTCAACAAGCAGGAACAGAACCAAACAGACAAGGCGGTACCAGAGAGCAGAGATAAACAGGTCACGGATGATAGCCGAGATCAAAACCAGAATACAAGCGCAGTACCAAGGAAGAGATAGAATCAGGTCACAACAAACCGAGAAGTAGCAGTCACTGGGAACGTTGGAGTATGGTTTACAAGCCTATACTCTGGTATATATACTGGGACTTCAATCCTGCCACCCACAAGGACATCATCTTTGGGCGTACCTGCCATTTTAAATTTACTTCCTATGGAAGCTGCAGTCACAGAGATGCACTGCCGCCGAAGATAGAGGGGAAAACAGAGGGGAGCCGGGCACTCCCTGCCCGCTGCCCAGTTACCGACCAGCGCGGCCGGACCCAGTCAGTGAACGCCGGGATCCAGC
The DNA here is from genome assembly GCA_031769625.1 of Taudactylus pleione. Taxonomy (NCBI): domain Eukaryota; kingdom Metazoa; phylum Chordata; class Amphibia; order Anura; family Myobatrachidae; genus Taudactylus; species Taudactylus pleione. The sequence continues at coordinate 3,644,892 of JAUIMM010000104.1, read as the reverse complement.
ATGCTGTGACATTACCCCTTCTCTTTTTGGGTGTGCTGAAATGTACCTAATCTGACCACCCCTCGATCAGTTAAGCCTTCTAGTTTCCCGGGTGCTTGGAACAACCAGTGAAAAGGTGGCCTGGCTCGCCCCAGTACAGATTGAATCTCCTTTCCCTCTGTGTGGCAGGGATACGTGACTTCCTGATCTGCATAGGCTCTTCAGGAGGTTCAGCAGGAGCGAGAAATGAGGAGCGAGCTTGAAACTGAAGCGTCGTGGCTGTTCCATCTCTCTTTCTCTTTCACTATGGCAAAGATCTACTGTACCTGGATACATAAGGAAATTAGATCATCCAGGGACATTGGTAGCTCTCCGGATGCCAAGATATCTTTAATTTGCTCTGAAAGCCCTTGCATCAATGCAACTACCAGGGCTTTATTGTTCCACCCTAACTTGGAGGAAAGTATTCTGAACTGCACTGCATACTGACCCGCAGACTGGTTGCCTTGTCTCAATTGCAGGATGCCTGCTGCAATTGAGAGATGAGTGGGCATGGTTCCCTGAGAACCGGACCCACCCAAATTTCGGGGATCCGGGGCAATCCGAGCGCAGCTCGGATCTCCATACCTGCCCCGGATCCCTGACCCGAGGCAAAACCTTTCGACCCCTCTGTCGAGTCACAAGGTTTTGTTTTCAGTGGGCTTAATGCTGATTGGCTGAGAGAGCCATCTGTCACGGCTCTCAGACAATCAGCATTAAGCCCATTGAAAACACTACAAAGGAGGAAAAAATCCCCCGCCATCTGAAACCGCCGGCACCCCCCACTGCTGACACTGCCGGCAAACCCACTGGCAGCATCCCTCGCTGCCGACACCACCGCTGCCAACACTCCTGCACTGCTGCCCAACGATACTCCCACAGTGGGGACACCACCAACACCCCTGCACTGCAGACACAGTCAGCAAACCTGCACTGAGGACATCGCTGGCATCCCCGCTCTGCCGACACCCTGCATTGAGAACACCCCTGCACTGCCGACACAGTCAGCAAACCTGCACTAAGGACACAGCTGGCACCCCCACTCTGCCGACACCACCAGCACTCTGCATTGTGAACAGCCCTGCACTGCCGACACAGTCAGCAAACCTGCAATAAGGACACCGATGGCACGCCCGCTCTGCCAACACCGCCGCTACAATTCATTAAGAACACTGCCAGCGCTGCCATTCCATGTACTGAGGACACCGCCAGTAACCCCCGCACCAGTGGCAAACGCAGGATTTCTAGAGGGGGGTTTCCAAATGCTTGATTTTAGAGTGAGTGTGGCCTGTCCATGAAGAGGGCATAGGCCCTCATTCAGAGCCGGACGCTCTGAGCAGAGCGCACGCTCTGAATGAGGGCCGTCCTCCATAATTATGGAGCATCCTCCTGGACGCTCGTATAGCTGTGGGTCACCACCCACAGCCTATACGAGCGTGCAGGTTGATGGCCGCGATGGTCTTGACCATCGCGACCATCGCCACTGCGAGCCGGAGCCTGCGGTTGAGTTTCTCAACCGCAAGGCCCGGAGTGATTTTGGCTCTATCAGAGCTAAAATCACTCCCACTGACATCACTAGTGATGTCAGTGGGCCGGCTTCTGACGGTAGGCGTTCCCTTGGGAACGCCCCCATCTGGCAGGCACGCCCCCGGCACGCCCACCAAAGGGGGCGTGCTGTCAATCAACATCGACAGCACGCCCCCTTTGATCAGACACAACGAGCGAAGGAAAGTCCTTCGCTCGTCGCGTCTGGCGCATGCGCACGATGGAGCTCCCGCCATCGTGCGCATGCGCAGTGCACACCATCGACCCACTTGCGAGCGGACAGCCGCTTGCGAGTGGGTCTGAATCAGGCCCATAATTAGCACTTATCCAGCTTTAATATGTTACATAGAAAGTGTATTGTGTGTCATAATCCCAGCATAGACAGGACCAGCAATCACAGTAAGCCATTAAATGCGGCAGTAGGGCCATCCTGCCTGAGCTGAATGTTTTTATGTCAGATGTGGGTACAATTCCAGAGCATTGGAGTAAGTTTGGGAGTCTAGGGGGAGAGGCAGAAGAACCTAGCACTGCCCTGAACATATATGTACATATCGGTCTCCTTATGTACTGGATAGTGTATTATTATACAGTATTAATAATTAGCCCTATAGATGGTCTATAGCAGTGCACCCCTAACAGTACATGTTTTCCACATGTTCTAGTTGGTGCACAGGTATATTTATTACTGGCTGACATTTTAAAAGATCCACAGGTGGTGTTAATTATTTCATTTCTGATACTGAGAACAACATGCAGCACTAGTAACATTCTATTATATTACTATTTCTATTGTGGTCATGGTGTTGGCTGAGGAGGGGGGTTTCCAGGCAGATGGAAACCCCCCTTGCATTTGCCAATGCCCCGCACTGCCGACAAACCTACAATGAGGACACCGCTGGCACCCCCATACTGCCGACACAGCCAGCAAACCTGCACTAACATACCGCTGCACGCCCGCGCTGTCGTCACAGCCAGCAAACCTGCAATAAAGACACCGCTGGCACCTCCACACTGCTGACATCATCGGTACCCTTCACTGAGGACACTGCCAGTACCGCAGCACTGCCATTCCATGTACTGAGGACATCGTCATCAACCCCACTCTGCCGACACTGCTGTCACAGTAAGTGCACTATTGGTGTATCCAACCCACACTGTATAACACGCTGTTGGAAATTAGAAACTGAACTGCCACGTCAGCACAGCGCTCGCAAGCGGGTCGATGGTCCCCCACTGCGCATGCGCATGCCAGACTTGGCTCCATCGCTACGGGTCTCGCACCAAAGCGGGGCAACTGTTGATTGTGATTGACAGCTTGCCCCATTTTGGAGGCGGGCAGGGGGGGTGGCTGGCCAAATGGAGGCATTCCCGAAGGAATGCCTGCCGTTTGGGAGCGGCCCACTGACATCACTCGTGATGTCAGTGGTGAGCTTCCGGCTCTATTAGAGCTGAAAGCTCACTGGGGCTTGCAGGAACAAAACCCTACCACAAGGGTCTCGTCGCAAGCACCGATGGTCGCGATGGTCGTGACCATCGCGACCATCACCTGGCCACTCGCTAAAGCTGTGGGTGACCAGGAGGCCGGATGACCAGGAGCTATGCGAGCGGCCAGGATGCCATCTTTAAAAAAAAACAGGGACGTCCTGATTCAGGGCGAGCACTCTCAAAGAGCGTCCGGTTCTGAGTCAGGCCCTCAGTACACTGCCGGCCGCCGGACAGAGAGGTGGGGGCAAGTGACGGGCACTGCACACGGGCCCCCTCCTCTCTAGAAACGCCCCTGCATACAACTGTTTATCCCAGGCATACTTGCCGACAATCAGCTCCAGCCTTCCGGGAGGGAGCTGATTGTCGACTAATAGCGAGGGGCGGGGGCGGCCATTGGGGGCGGAGCGGCCATTTTGTATCACACTGGGGGCGGAGTCGGGGGCGGGGCTGCACGATTGCGTCATCGTGACTCCGCCCCCTCTTCACAATGCCGTGATTTTCGGCATTGTGAAGCAGGGGGCGGGGCCACGATGACACGATTTTGCGCAAATCGCGTCACCAGACCCCCGCTGCGGGTATTTCTGTTTTTTTCAGGGGAGAGGTGGGGAGGGTCGGAAACTTCCGGGAGGCTTGCCTGCCTTTCCGGGGGACCGGGAGTGGCACCCGAAAATCGGATGGCTCCGGCCAAATCGGGAGGGTAGGCAAGCCTGATCCCAGGGCATCTCCATTCATCTTATAACCTTGACTAAATACTGTAACTGAGGGACTAGAGGGCGAGCAGAAGGACCAATCCCAACCTGTAATCAAGAAATTACTTGCTTTGCTAACATTTAAACAAGGTCAACTTAATTTATTTGCTGATTCTGTATTGCGATACTGAGAAAACCCCAGAAAAAATACTGCAAATATCAGCCCTTATGGCTCAAGCTGGGGGGAGCCCTACACTACCACCACTAATAAGATGGTATTGCCACTTTAAAGCACATTGTTATGCTGCTATGTACTAATAATCATGACTACCACCTCTGCTAAGATGCGAAACTATAAATTCGTAAACACTGACAATTTAAGAGTGAATCGCTGAATTCATGTTCTGGTTACAGGGGATGAGGCTGTCAGACACTCTGTTATCTTAATATGTAGGGGCAAACAATTTTATATATATGTTATGATTGACTTCTGTCATTGATGTGAGGTTAGAGGATGGACTGCTGCCCTATCACAACATATCACTGAGGAGTATGACAGCCCTGTAGATCCACAGTTTCCAAACAGCCTCATTTTTCTCTGAAGGTAATGGATCAAATTCAGGTTTAAAAAGTAATATATATCAACACCAGCAAGTGGCTTTCCAATGATAGGCTGTATTAGGGCTACAAGTATAAGACTTAACAGCTTTACTATTTTTCTGCTCTTAAGAAAGCATCCATTCAAGGAAATCTTAATTAATACTAGGGGTGAGCGGGTTCGGATTTCTGAAATCTGAACCCCCCCGAACCCCCCGATCCGAGGCCGATCCGAGTCAGGCTCGACTTTTCCCGCCTGACTCGGATCTGAAATCGAGGCAAAACGTCATCATCCCGCCTTCCGGGTCTCGCGGGTTTTGGATCCTATATAAGGTACCCGCGTCGGCGCCATTTTCTCACTCGGCTGTGGACAGTGAAGAGGGAGGGTGGGAGTTAGGGCTGGCTGGGCTGTGTAGTGTAGTGTAGTGTAGTGTAGTGTTGTAGTGTAGTGTAGTGCAGTGTAGTGTTGTGCTGTGCTGTGCTGTGCTGCGCTGCTGTTGTCCATAGGGGCTGTGTCCACTACTTCAAAGTTCATAGGGGCTGGCTGGACTGTGTTGTGCAGTCAGTTCTCCATAGGGGCTGTGTCCACTCCAAAAGTCCTGTGCAGTGTCCCAGTCCTAAAGGGGTGCTGTAGTGTTGTCCAGGGGGTCCTCTGTCCGTCAGGGGTGCTCCCCCCAAGTGCTAAAAAAATATATATTTTTTCTGTGTTTGTGAATTGTGTGGCTGCACGTGCATCAACAAAGGAGCAGCGCCAAGCGTGCGCCTGTGTCCCATAAGTAAAAGGCCGGCACGCTTGTCCGTTAAAGGGTGCTGTAACCCCCAAAGGACACTCCAAACAAAATAAAAAAATATATTTTTTTGTGTTTGTGAATTGTGTGCGCAGTAGCCGCACGTGCATCAACAAAGTAGTGCCAAGCGTGCGCCTGTGTCCCATAAATAAAGGGCCGGCTGGATTGACCGCTAAAGGGTGCTGTAACCCCCAAAGGGCACTCCAAACAAAATTAAAAAAAAATTCTGTGTTTGTGAATTGTGTGGGCTGTAGCTGCACGTGCATCAACAAAGGAGCAGCGCCAAGCGTGCGCCTGTGTCCCATAAGTAAAAGGCCGGCTGGCTCATTTCTTAAAGGGTGGTGTAACCCACAAAGTGCACTAGTCTCCAACAAAAATAAAAAATTATTTTCTGTGTTTGTGTGCGCCTTAGCCGCACGTATATATCAATATAACATAAATGGAGGACCAAACTTTCTCCGATAAAAATAAAATAGGGAAAGATCAAGAACCACATCCTCCTAGTGCTGAAGCTGCTGCCACTAGTCATGACATAGACGATAACATGCCATCAACGTCGTCTGCCAAGGCCGATGCCCAATGTCATAGTAGAGGGCACATTCAATCCCAAATGACAAAGTTCAGGAAAATGACCTTGAAGAAAACATTTAAATCATCTGAAGAGAAACGTAAACTTGCCAATATGCCATTTACGACACGGAGTGACAAGGAACGGCTAAGGTCTTTCCCTATGTTCATGACTAGTGGTTCAGCTTCACATGACGATGGAAGCCCTCCTCCCGCTAAAAAAATGAAATGAGTTAAGCTGGCAAAAGCACAGCGAAGAACTGTGCGTTCTAAGAAGATATCACAAATCCCCAAGGAGAGTCCAAGTGTGGTGGCGGTTGCGATGCCTGACCTTCCCAGCACTGGACGGGAAGAGGTGGCTCTTTCCACCATTTGCACGCCCCCTGCAAGTGCTGAAAGGAGCACCCACAGTCCACTTGCTGATATGCAAATTGAAGATGTTACTGTTGAAGTACAACAGGATGAGGATACTGGTGTAGCTGGCACTGAGGAGGAAGTTGGCGAGGAGGATTCTGATGGTGATGTGGTTTGTTTAAATCAGGCTCCGGGGGAGACAGTCAGTGCCAGATTAATGTCCACATGGGCCTGGAGCTGAAATTTATGAAGGGCCTATTGTGTGCCGCTGCAGGGGGTGTGACCAGCGCTGCAGCAGTGTGACTGGTGATGTGGGGTTGTGGCTAGTGTGGTGTAGCTGTGATTTACATAGGGGTGTGGCCTGTGTTGTGGGTGTGTTTTGACTGCATACAGTGCCATAACCGCAGGTATGCAACCGGTGATGCTGCACAGAGCGCAGGGCTCTGTTTGCAGCACCATCACTACCCCATGGCCTTTGTTACTGGCTAGCAGGGTGCTTGCACCCTGCAGCCAGTATCACTGCTGCAGTACTGCCCAGACAGACACCCTGCAGTCTTTGCAGCCTCCTCCGGATGCTCTGGGCAGTGTTGCACTTCCAGGTGCCGGTGGCCCAGGCCCCTCTACACGACAGCATGATGTCATGTGGTTAAGGGGCAGTGCCGGCACAGGGCGCTCTGGAGCCAGCTGTTTGTGTGTTTGTGTGAGACACTCTGGAGCCAGCTGATTGTGTGTGTGACACTCTGGACGGCTTGTATAAAACACACTGACCCGTTTATGTAAGCAATGTTTCAGAACTTGTATTTGTCATTTTGCTAATCCTGATGAAATAATGAATACAAGTTCTGAGACGTTGATTACTTAAATGTATTCTAGTGTGTTTTATACAAGTCGACAGTTATAATGTCAATATTCATTATGTTGACATTAAAGTTAATTTAAAAATGACTGTGAAAGGGTTAGGCCGGTATACAATCGGGAAACCGGCTGCCTTAATACCGATAGCCGGCTTCCCGACTGTCATATCCCGGCGAGGGTGAAATGCCGGGCGTCTATATCTAGACGCCTGTCATTTCCCCGACGCCGGGAGACAGGCGCCTGGCATCCCGACCGAAGGGATGCCGGGCGCCGCGAGCGGACAGCCATTTAGGCTAGGGAGAGGGAGGGTTAGGGCTAGGCACCCCCGGGGGGGGACTTAAGGTTAGGCACCCCCCCGGGGGACTTAGGTGTAGGCAGCGAGGAAGGGGGGGTTAGGGTTAGGCACTTAGAGGGGGGAGGTTAGGGTTAGGCACGCCTAAGGAGGGTTAGGTTAGTTTATACTTACCTTAGTGACGATCGGGATTTCCAGCGCTGTCGGGCTTCAGCTGCCGGGAACTCTGCTTTTGTCGGCCATGCGGCCGGCGGTATTTCATACCGATTCCGGTTAGACCCTAGGGCAGGGGAACCCTTTCTCTGCCAAGGGCCATTTTATAACATTATTCGCGGGCCAGGTGCAGGCCACGCTCCCTCCATGTGACATTACATGAGGCGGGGCCACAATCCCTGGCGATTACAGCTATGCCTGGGGCATCCTAAGGATTTTCCAGGGAGCTGTAAGGGCTCCTGGCGGCACTGGTGCATCGACTCTGGCTGCACGGTGCTATTCTAGGCACCCTGGTAGCCAGATGAGACTAGCAGAGAAAAGTTCAGAGGGCCAGACCAAATGATTCCGCGGGCCTTATACGGCCCCCAGACCTGAGGTTCCCCATCCCTGACCTAGGGGAAGGTTAAGGCTAGGCTGCGGGTTAAGAGGATAGGTTTAGACACTGCACGGAGGGTTAGGCATTAGGGGAGGTTACAGTTAGATTGGGGGGGCGTGGCTAAGGTTAGGCCCTATAGGGAGGGTTAGAGGTAGGGATTAGGGTTAGGCTGTGCCGGGGCGTTAGGCACTAGGGGAAGGTTAGGCTGCAGGGGGAGGAGTGGGTTAGGCACTACAGGGAGGGGTAGGGATTAGGTTTAGGGATGGGAGTAATACTCATCGGAAGGCAGGAGCAGCAGAGGTCATGACTGCTGGGACCCGGAAGCCGCACTGGAGCTGCTACAGCCATCAGGAGCATGTTAGTGGGCCAACAGGGATGATATGTCGGCATTCCATCACTGTCTACATGATGAATGTCGACATATAATACCACACCCACTTTCGTCCCCATAAGTGTGCCTCAAACTCCTGTACCCTCTCTATTTACCAATGTGTGTGTTTTATATATATATATATATATATATATATATACATATATACAGTTTATCACCCAAAATCAATCGGGACTCACAGTCCAAACTAAAGGCAGGGTGCCCAGGTGCCCTCCAAAGGAATATTCATACAGTAGGTGCTTGTTCAATCCTAGGAAAGAAGAGGGGGCACTCCGGGACTTGAATGCACAAAGTATTTACTTGAAAATTACCGACGTTTCAGAGCCCACCCAACTCTTTTATCAAGGTTGGCTCTGAAACGTCAGTCATTTTCAAGTAAATACTTTGTGCATTCAAGTCCCGGAGTGCCCCCTCTGTCTTTCCTAGGATTGAACAAGCACCTACTGTGTGTGTGTGTGTGTGTGTTTGTGTGTGTCTATATATATATATATATATATATAATGTATACACATACTGTACTTATGTATGTATATATACATACACATACTGTGTATGTATGTATATATATATATATATATATATATATATGTATATACATACATATACATATTTATACATTATATGCTCCTGTACCCACCTAATTTAACAAACACATATATATAGCCATGTAAATAAATATATATACAAAACATACATAAATTGTACACAGGGGCCAAACATTACACTGACCTGTGGAATGTGACATGCTGGGCTGCAGGGCCTTCCCTCCTGAACTAGGCGATTGGTCTGGTGCACAGTCACAGGACACAGCTCTGCAGTAGGACGTACAGGAGGCGGAGCTTAAGGCACATAGGGGCGGGGCTTCGATGGCCAGTAGTGGGCGGGGCTTAGGTCGAGCAGCCGAGAGGAGGGGTTGGGGGTGACAATGGGCTCAGCATCTGGCGGGAGAGTGAGCTGGGAGGTGAGTGAGCCATAAGTGAGCCAGCTGGGCTGTCGGTGGTGACAGGAAAAAAAAAATATTTTTTTTCCTGTCTGCACTGCAGTCCTTGCATCCTGTGGGCCTATTTTCAATGGGAGGCCTGGAGCTGTAGCTCCATCCGCCCCATTGTTAATCTGGCCCTGGAGACAGTTGTTGTCCATTTGATGAAAAAGCCCATCACGGTCATGCCTGGGCAGAAGACCAAACATTCCACCTCTTTGGTCTGGCAATATTTCTATCCAAATCCAGACAACAACTGTCTTGCCATATGTACCATATGTAAAGGTGAAATAAGTAGTGGTAGGGACGTTAACCACCTAGGAACGTCCTCCCTTATACGGCAGCTGCAGCGCGTTCATAAAAAGTTACTGTCAAGTTCAGAAACTTTGGCTAAGACCGTAAGCAGTCCAGGGACACCTAAATCCCTTTTTCCTGTTTTATCCAAGGGATTGGTGGATGAGGAGGATGAGGATGACATCTTGCCTCCGTAGAGCCAGTTTGTGCAGGGACACATTAATTGCCAGCTTGTTTTGTGGGGGCCCAAACGAACCAATCATTTCAGCCACAGTCGTGTGGCAGACCCTGGCGCTGAAATGATTGGTTTGTTAAAGTGTGCATGTCCTGTTTATACAACATAAGGGTGGGTGGGAGGGCCCAAGGACAATTCCATCTTGCACCTCTTTTTTTTCTTTGCATTAAGTACTGTTTGGGGCCTAGTTTTTCAAACTGCCATCCTGTCTGCCACTGCAGTGCCACTCCTAGATGGGCCACGTGTTTGTGCCGCCCACTCTTGTCGCTTAGCATAGCCTTTTGGACATAAAAACACTATTGTGAGGTGTGAGGTGTTCAGAATAGACTGGAAATGAGTGGAAATTAAGGTTATTGAGGTTAATAATAGCATAGGAGCAGAAAAACCAACACATTCTGGTTTTATTCTTTTTTAAAAAAAAATACAGATCCAAAACACAAAACCCAGAACCCAAAACACGGAAGGGTGGTTTTGGCAAAACCAATCCAGATCCAAAACACGAAGAAAGATCCAGATCCAAAACCAATACACAAAACACGAAAAGTGGCCGGTGCACACCCCTAATATATATATAAGTATGGAAACCCCCCCTTAAAAATCCTGCGTTTGCCCCTGCTCGAGCAGGTCTGAATCAGGCCCACAGTTCAATAGCAGAGGGCAGCAGAATCAATTACCATAGCAGAGGTAAATCCAAAGTAACAGATCATAGTCAACAATTAAAACTAGAGATGTGCTCCGACTCTCGTGTTTTGGTTTGGATCTGGATTGGTTTTGCCAAAACCTCACCTCCGTGTTTTGTTTTCATGTTTTGGTTTTGGATCTGGATTTTATTCTTAAAAAACCATGCAAAACAGCTAAAATCACATAAAATGGGCCTGTTTTTGTTCCTACAGTATAATTAACCTCAATAACATTTATTTCCAGTAATTACCAATCAATTTTGACCACTATACAATATTATTTGCTTCATCTAGTTAAGGCCAAAAGGTTGAATCCAGCTAGCTGGCTGACTAAGCTAAGTGACACAGTGGGCGGCACTAACATGTGGCAGTTCAGCTTCTAATTTGCAACACGGATACAGTGTGTTATACAGTGTGGTTTGGATACACCAATAGTGCACTTACTGTGACAGCAGTGTCGGCAGAGTGAGGTTGCTGATGGTGTCCTCAGTAGTACATGGAATGGCAGTGCTGCGGTGCTGGCAGTGTCCTCAGTGAAGGGTACCGGTGGTGTCGGCAGTGCAAGGGTGCCAGTGGTGTCTTTAGTGCAGGTTTGCTGGATGTGTCGGCAGTGCGGGGGTACCAACGGTGTCTTTAGTGTAGGTTTGCTGGCTGTGTCGGCAGTGCGGGGGTTGCTGGCAGTGTCCTCAGTACATGGAATGGCAGTGCGGGGGTGCCAGCGGTGTCTTTAGTGCACGTTTGCTGGCTGTGTTGGCAGAGCTGAGGGGGGGACAGCTGTGTCATCAGTGTAGGTTTGCTTACTGTGTCGGCAGTGAAGGAGTGTTCTCAATGCAGGTTGCCGGCGGTGTCGGCAGAGTAGGGGTGCTGACAGTGTCGGCAGTGCATAGGTGCTGGTGGTGTCCTCAGTATGGGAGTGTCGGCAGTGTATGGGTCGCTGACGGTGTCCTCAGTACGTGGGGAAGCAGTGCAGGAGTGTCGGCAGCTGTGGTGTTGGCAGCGGGGGATGCTGCCAGCGGGGGTGCCTGCAGTGTCGGCATCGGGGGTGTCGGCAATGTCAGGCGACGGGCCCAATCTTCTTTTTCTCTCTCTGTGCATTTTCAATGGGCTTAACGCTGATTGGCTGAGAGCTGTGACAGACGGCTCTCTCAGCCAATCAGTGTTAAGCCTGCTCAAAACAAAACAGCGGGGTCACAAGGTTTTGCCTCGGGTGAGGGATCCGGGGCAGGCAGGGAGATCCGAGCTGCGCCCGGATCGCCCCAGATCCCCGAAATGGATCTCTGAGATCTAAACCCGCTCATCTCCAGTTAAAGCTAGCAGCAGAGCATAAGCGAAGTGAGGATACAGAGTTCAGGTGGCATATAATTAGCAGAGTCAGGGTACACAGGCACCGGTCAGTTCAGGAAGCATATACAGTAATTAAATAACTGAGTAGAATTGATGTACAAAGGCAGGTGCCATTGTAGCATAACAGCAGACAAGATAGGCAGGGGCACAGGCTAATTTAGGAGTAAGCTATAACCTTACCAGCAGGTAATAATTTTTAGATAAATTTCCTCTTAAAAGTCCCTTGCAATCAGCATGTAGCATAAGACAAGTACCCAGATGAACAGAGTTGATAAAGCATGTTGTTACATCCATGAAGGGATGTTTGTATATATAACACCACACTCGGATTGGAGTAAACACTGTGTGATTCTTTTAATGAAGAATAGCATATAATAACAATGTAAATTTAGAAATAGAATAGATATATAAAAAGGAAGTAACATATAACAAGGTCCGGAGTTTATAATAACCACAACCAGTCGGAAAGCCCCAGCAAAAAATTGCTGCTCCTATCAGCCACCCGATAATAGGATGGATCCACCCGTGCAGGAAAGAAGGCAGTGGCTTAGAACAAGCCGTAAATTAACTCACAGTGGTGCCTCCTAATATAGTGTAGTATTACCTTTAGGTACACCAAAACACGGGGCCCACCAATTGACTATCTTGACTTTTGGGTGGTATGTGCTTTATATAGTGATTCTTTCTCTCTCAATACTCACAACCATTTGATGACAAAACAAAATTAGATATTTAAAAATAAAGAAATTTTTTACCCAAAGAAGAAGAGAAGTCAGTTACTAAAACCATGGGATCAATGGATCACAGGTATGCATGGTAATGTGACAGATCTCATATGACAAAGTTCAAAAATAAATCCTAAACCTGTTACCAGTTTCAATCTTAACCCTAATCTTAGTCCAACCCCTGGCACAAAGTTTAAACCTACCATAAGCATTAACTGTACATAACCCTAAGCCTAAAAAGTGTCTAAAGGCTCAAACACACTAGATCACAGGTTCTCAAACTCGGTCCTCAGGACCCCAAACAGTGCATGTTTTACAGATATCCTCAGAATCACAAGTGAAATAATTAGCACCACCAGTGGATCTTTTAAAATGTGTCAGTGAGTAATGAATACACCTGTGCAACTGCTGGGTGACCTGGAAAACGCAACCTGTGTGGGGTCATGAGGACCGAGTTTGAGAACCACTGCACTAGATGATGCAGGACAAATGATATTGGGTGTACACACTAAAATTTATCTTTAAAGATATCTTTCAGTGAAGTCATCCTGCCACATCTCTGAACAGGCAATTCTTGACGATATCGTCAGATTGGCCTGTATGTACGGACGGCAAAAGTCATCGTTAACGATCCGCGGGAGTGTGCATCGTTGGTCGTTCACTGCATACACACTGAACAATATGAACGATATATTGTTGAATTATATCGTTATCGTCCATATCTTTCATAGAGCTCGTCTAGAGTGTATGTGGCTTAAGTCTAGGCACTAACCATAAATGAGGAAAAGGTTCTGGACCTGACTTTCGCACTAAGAATGATAGGAACTGGCATCTTCCTCATTTTTTAGTGGTTCCATTGCCAATCCAAAAGTACAACTGCAATAAACCTCACCTTTTAAATTGGTGATATTGTACTGTTACCTTTTAACAACACTGTAAACACAGCTAGGGGATCCTATGATTTCATCCTTGCCTAGGATCCATTAATGTGTTAAAGCACTTCCGCAGGGTCTTCCAGTACTTTCGCTGACATTTGAAAAACAATTTCCAGAAATACTTTGTACATATTCAGGGTCATTTACGCTCTTGTTTGAATGGGAAAAAACATGGCTTAGTGCGTCAGTATAGCGTTATGTGTGGGTTTGCAAAATGTTATTCCATGAAATGAGAGTATGTCTTAATAAAGGCTACGAGCAGAAATACATTCGGACCTATGTCCACTTACAAAACTGAGATTTCATGGTTTACAATGAGATATTTAAATTAACTTCAAAGAATGGAAAATGCACATTTGGGGGCATTCAGGGTTAGCGGGTGGTTACTGAGCCTTTCTTCCCCTGGCAAAACTATTTGATTTTTACACGTCCTCGAGAGATCAGTCATCGGCTGCTGCTGACAATGGGAAATCTTTTTCAACAATCAGGCACACTTTATAAAAGACATTTCATTTCTAGGTGTAATTTTAGCAATGTACGTACAGTAAAAAAAAAAGATAAAATATTTAAAGTTCAAATCAAATGTGACATACAGTATGGAATGAAGATCATTAGGAGTTTTAAGACATAAACACACATTTTGCAGAAACAAATAAAATACGCTATTAATTAAAAAATGGCAAAAATTGATAGCAGCTGGGACAAATGACCTTTCGTGGCATAGGTCCTGCAGAACATTTGCAAATAATATAGGAAAAACTACTAAGAAAAAGCATGAACTGAAGAACTACAGCTCAGTTGGTCCTTTTCATGGGAAAACATTTCATACAGAGAATGATATTTTCGCCCTGTGACCAACTTAACTTTCTATCCTGTAACCACGCAGTAGAACAGATGCAGGTCATTCATAATTCAAACAAAAATATACATAAAAACAATTAAGCAAGTTTTGCTAATTGAGCAACTTAACAGCATGACTCAGTCACAAACATTCATAACAGGATGCATGTCATTGTCACGTCTGGTGGGTGGTGTATACTGACCTTAAAGCAGATGTACGTGAAGTAGAATGGTAAAGGCATTTGAACTATTAATCTACATAAGGTTCTCCAACTGCTTGTGGAACTCCAACTCACAGCACAGCCTGCAAGCCTCTGGTCGGCTGAACATGCTAGGAATTGTAGTACAACAACTGCTATTTTAGCTATTTTTGTCTATTATTGGTTCATGAATTAAAATGCTTTTAATATATATTATTTTGTTTGTTTAAATAAGTGGTTAGTTATAGTCAGCGCTCCACTACCCTTTTCTGGAGAGCCACAGGATGCCTAGCTCTGACCTACTGTAGGAGGAAATGATCAGATGTAACAGATCAAACTGGGTGAGATGATTTACAAGTAAAATATTATGTATTAAATGCAGCAGTACTGTAACTATAGCCTCCTGGGCTTAATAAGCACCAGTAAAATCAATCAAAACCTGCCTGCATCACCACTACCCAGCGTGTAATGAATCATATAGGCAATATGAGGCTATAATATTCACTTAGCAGTGAATCTAAGTTGCCCAGAAACCCCATTGTGCAGAGACCTACCTTTATTGGCATAACATGGGGTGGTCAAGTGGGGCACAGGCCCGGGCTGTCGTCGGACCCTGCGGCGCAGGAGGTGCTGCCGGCCCAAGTACAGGCCAGTGCAGTCCGTGGCGCTAAAAACACACCACTGGTGGCGGCGGTGTGTTTGTTTTAGCACTACAGCCAATAAGAGTTAGATAGACTCTTATTGGCTGCTGTACCCAGGGCCGGAGCCGGACTGGAGCTCACTCATGAGCTCCACCTTCCAGCTCCTGCAGTGGGTGAAGGGAGAGACGTCATGACGTCTCTTCCATAGTGCCGAGCGGGACCGGAGGAGCAGATGGCGGCGGGTGCAGGAGTGGAGATTAGGATATGTAAATTATGTGTCTTGTGTGTGTCTGTGTGTGTTTTATGTGTACAGGGCACTGTACAAGGGGCACTACTGGGGGGCACTTTATAATGGGCACTACTGGGGGCACTAATGGAGGCACTGCATAGCGGACACTATTGGGGCACTACTGGGGGCACTGTATAATGGGCACTACTGAGGGCACTGTATAATGGGCACTACTGGGGGCACTGTGTAAGTGGCACTACTGAGGACACTGAATAAGGGGCACTACTGGAGGCACTGCATAATGGGCACTACTGGGGGCACTACATAAGGGGCACTTATGGAGGCACTGCATAAGTGGCACTACTGGGGCACTGTATAAGGGGCACTACTGGGGGCACTGCATAAGGGGCAATACTACTGAGGGCACTGCTACAGGGGGCATTTCATAAGGGGCGCTACTATAGGGGCATTGCATACGAGGCATTGCATAAGGAGCACTGCTACTGGGGGGCGGGGCATTGCATAAGGGGCACTACTACTGGGGTCATTAAGGTGCATATGGAATGGAAAGGCGTGTCCCCAGAGTGACAAGAACTAATGGTGTGTCATGTTGATACACCCCCATTTTTAAGTGACTACACCCTTTGCGACATCTGGCTACACCCATATTTTCGGTGCGTGCAAACTGTTGGAGGGGGGGCTCCATTTTTCATCTTGCCCTAGTCTCAAAATAATCTAGTTATGCCACTCCCTTCCTTACTTGTTTTCGTGAGACTTACACTATGCCCAGGGATGCTTCCCTGTTCCCCAAAGCTTAGTCTGTTAATGCATTCACCTCCACCCTCTCTCTGATCAGAGATTTTAGGGTTCCCTGTGGACTGAAGTTGAGAAAAACTGGGCTAGTGGCACAGATCTGCACTACTCAAGCCAGTTGCAGGTTCCACTATGACAAGAGGAACACATATTTCTGTTTACACTAATAATAATGGGAAATAACCTAGTCTGTCTAGCTTGGGGCTGGCTTACAGTCTAACAGAGGTCCCACTTGTTTAAGTGGGAATCAGCTCAGGCTATGTAGCAATGGAGTAGGTTAACAACGTAAATTGGACATGCTTGTTGATTTATTCAATTAATTTTTTAGTGATTTCATCCAAACTCTGTTATTTATTACCCCAGCTCTATAATTTTGAAACAGTGAGTGTCACTTGCTGCGACTTTCAAAATAACTGGAGTTCCACAAGTTGCCTATATAACATAAACAGCCCGTGGCTCTCCAGCTGTTGCACAAAGCACTTGTTACATTTCCTGCACAGCTAATGGTGCAGTGAATAAATCACTTACTGTATTCATTCACTACCATCTGAGCTATGCAGGAAATTGAAAAGGGAACTTTGTGTTCTCTTCATAACATGGAGCTGTGACATTACATTGTTTACCAAGGGCATGATTCAGAGTTGTACGCAAACCCGATGGCTAACGTACAACTCTGATGTGTCCACCTGCGTCCATCTCTAATCAGGCCCTAAATTCTATAGGCGTCTGCTCACACTAAGGGCCTGATTCAGTGTTATAAGCTATTGCATTCGCACGGTCTCAATTTATATACTCAAATACTAATGCCACTATGCTAATGCCTGCTAACAGACTTTCCCCATGAAATAGTGTGCAATGGACTGTGAAAATGTTGCTACACCCACTTCCCCTATCTGCATTGTGTGCAGATCCCCCAGGGGTTGAGAACACACCACCAACGATGCAACATCGGATGCACACAGAATCCTCAAGTAAATCCTGGGCTACGCAGATTCTGGGTTAACTGTTTCTCTGAAACTGGCCTCTGAGACTGTGGTTCTGCGATTGTGAATGCAGCGCGAGCACAGACACAACCATAGAACTCCATAACACCCCCATGGACCGGCCTCCTTTTGCATACACTTTTGGCCACCTCCCAGGCCCCCTCCCCCAGGAATGCCCATAGAGCGCAGTGGCCTGCGCAGTACTTTGCGATCACACAGACATCGTGAATGATGTTACAAACTTTAGTTTGCATGTGCACAATGGGACTCTCCTCTGTGTTTCATGCAGTAGCAAACAATCGCTCAACTGAGTGGAGATCGGCAGAGCGTATGACTCTGAATCAGACCCTAATGGGTCTATGTACTAAGCCTTGGAGAGATAGAAAGTGGATGGAGATAAAGTACCAACCAATTAGCTCCTAACTCATTTTTCAAACACAGCCTGTAAAGTTACAGTTAGGACCTGATTGGTTGGTACTTTACCTTCGTCCTCTTTATCTCTCTCCAAGGGGTAAATTTACTAAGATTCGAGTTTGTGCAAATTTTGGTGAGAATGCATTCTCACGTGAGTTTTGGCTTTTTTTTCATCTCACAAATTTACTAAAGAAAAACTCGAGTGAGTTTGAAATGAGTTTTCTTTTTTCACTGTTAAAACTCATGTAAGTTTGCAAACTCGAAAAAACTCACCATCGGCCAAATTAGTAAGCACTTTACATGAAAAAGAAGCAACTCGCAAATTTACTAAGATTCGAGTTACCAATCTCATGTGAGATTGTAGCAAACTCTCTGTGAAATAGAAGTTTCAAATAGACCACCTCCTGAGCTGCGAGTTTGGCAGAAACATACACAGATCAGTGTGTTTTGTGTAGTTTCTACCTGTATACCTAATATAAAGTGTTTTAATTAATTGTGATAGAAACACTGGAGAAGTTAGGGATGGCGTGTATATGTGTCCCAGATTCCTGTAATATGTGTTTAACCCCCAGGAAAAGTCTGTTTTACAAACAGATTTGAGGGTCGGCTGTTGGTAAAAGCCGGAGAATGGGTCCTGGGGGTGTGGATGTGAGAGAGACGGGAGGGCTCTTTCCACAGGGCCGTTAGGGTGTTAGGCCTTTCAGCCTGAGAGCAGGCTAATTAGGGATAACACCTGGAAGTGGCTCAATATAGCTGTGTAAGAATTTAGATGCAGTGTCTCATACACCCTGGGGAGAACAGACACTGATGTTTTGTTCAGAGACACTGGGACCGTTTGAAAGTGCTGTGTTTGTGGTGAGGCAGTAGGCCTTGCCACTTGTAGAAAGGAAATTACCTGTCTAGTCAGTGCCTAGCCAGGCTAGGATTTATTTTATGTTTGGTTTATTTGACTATTGGAGTTGCACAATAAAAACTGGTGCTGACCAGCTTACATGAAAAGTGTGAGTGTGAGTGTGCATGTATGTTATAATAAAATTTTACTTTCACGGTGTATGTTTTTTTATTTATGTATTGCTTTGGTTGTGGAACTACAAGTGCCAACGGGCCCGTAATGCCCTGCATGCTGGTATTTGTGGTTCTCCAAATACCAGCATGCGGGGGAGGCTTGCTGGGAAGTGTAGTTCCACAACTAAAAACAATATTTAACCATTTATTTTACACTATACACTAACACTATCAACCCAGCACCCACCGCCCAGGGGTGTCGGGGATAGCCCCAGGCTATCAGCCTAGGACAGGGGTGCCCTGGACAGGGGGACACCTTTATTGGAGGATCTCTGGCCTGGGCTGACTAGCAGTCAGGGCTGATGCTGCGGCTGGGGGGGCCTGGTGAAAGGCTCCCCTGGCTGTGGTATCAGTCCCCCACTAGAAAGGGTCTGGAGCTGGATTTAAATATAGGGTGAACCTCACGCAATTTTTTTTAACCCTATATTTAAAACCAAATCTGGCCCTGCTGCCTGTTGCTGGTTCATATATTATGGTGGAACCCTATTAATTTTGTTCCCCATAATTTTAGGAACCAGGACTGGCTGGCAAGTCTGGGGCTGGTTATGCTTTAGGGTGGGACCCTATGTCATATTTTTTTATTATTATTTAACCTGTTTTATACAGGTATTAAAACACACAAGCAGCTTATACATATCTCACTGATATGTGCAGACTGCTTGCTCGGGTGAGTTTTGCAAAGAGAAAACACTGCAATCTCGAGTAAGTAATCTCATCTAAACTCTCATCTAAACTCTCCTTAAACTCTCACCTAAACTCTCCTCTAAACTCGCAATTTGGGGGAAAAAACTGCTTCACCATCGAAAAACTCACTTTCAGCTAAACTCACTTCTTAGTATATTTGCGAGTTTGATAAGGGAAAACTCACCCGAGTTTTGGTGAAGCAAAGTGAGTTTAAAAACTTAAAACTCGACTAAACTCGAATCTTAGTAAATTTACCCCCCAAGACTTAGTACATGAACCCCTAAATGCAGGTTCAGCAATCTCACTTATCGGAACCTTTGATTTTGGGAAACTGGATTTTGAATGTGGACATATAACACAGCTGTTAATACTGTACATTGCAGGATTCCGTCATTTTAATTTGTACTATTTTCTTGTCACTTAGTTTTTATAATGCTACAAAAAAAGACCAATTGCTAAACGTGTCGGTACACAAAGCTACAAAGTACTACAGTGATGAAGGGGTTAAGAAACATACCGGTAAACACATAGGACCTGATTTAGAGCCGCTCCTCCAGGTCATCCGGCCTCCTGGTCACCCACAGCTTTAGCGAGCGGACAGGTGATGGTCGCGATGGTCTTGACCATCGGGCTTGTGACGAGACCTTTGTGGTAGTGTTTCGTCTGCCGCAAGCCCCAGTGAGCTTCCGGCTCTAATAGAGACGGAAGCTCACTACTGACATCACTCGTGATGTCAGTAGGGCCGCCCACAAATGGCAGGCGTCCCTTTAGGAACGCCTCAGTTTGTCCAGTCAGACCCCCTCCCCGCCTACAAAAAGGGGCGAGCTGTTGATTAACATCGACAGCGGTCCCGTTTGTAGCGAGTCCCGGAGCGAGTGAATTTCTCACTCGCTCCGGGGCTTGCGCACGCTCAGTGCGCACACCGCGCGTGCGCAATGCCCCACTATCGACTCGCTTGCGAGCGCATAGCGCTTGCAAGCGGATCTGAATCAGGCCCATAGGTTTATATGACAAAGCAAGTCTGTGCGCACTAGATTATGACCTCAAAGGAATCTTCTCTAAATAGACAAACGAGGATAAACTGACAGGAAATAAGATCAAACGCTGTAAGGTGAGATTGATAAAAGTAAAGAGAAATGGACGAAAGACAATAACTTAGGTACAAAGTCACTGCAGAAACTGTGTGGTGACGTGGCTCACCTACTTCTTTTTCACAGATGAAGGGGTTAATGACTTCTTGACTGCTTGAAGCTGGCAATGAAATTTCCCATTACTCCCGAGATATGCAAATCCCTCATTTCTATCACTGCTACTTTGATGTTTCTTTGAATTCCCGCTAGATTCATTGATGTCAAACTGATGTTAAAGCCTTTTGAAATTGACAAGGCCCATGAAACTGATAGATTGCTGCAGATGCAAAATTATTTAAGGTGCCTGATGTTGTAATTGATTCTACGCTAACACACATTTTTTAATCTTTCATTACACATACTGGCATTTTCCCCAGTGCTTTTTATAAAAAAAAAAAATTGCCAAGAGGATCCTTAGCAGTGCTCAGGTTTTGTAAGGACTGCAAGGTAGACTTCTCCATTAATCACGTGTAATTGTTATATGTAATTACACCAGGCACTTGACCAAGTCTTGCATGTATGGCTTGTGTCTCACTCTGGGGCTGATGCAGAGTGAGTATTATGCCAGTTTGTATGGTGCATCTTGAGGGCATTTGGTCTGCACCATCCACAAATCAAAGAAACACATATGCGCCAATGCAGGCTTGAGCAATTCTTGCCCTTACAGTATGCCTGCTTGCATTTGGAGAGGCGGGAGGTGGGAGAGAAGAGCCAATGTAATGTAAGTCAAATACAGTAAGGGCATATTGTTGTAACTGTGAACAGGAAACCGATAACTATACAGCTGGGAAAGTAATAACATATTGCATGTGGATGGTCATGGGCAAAATTAAATAGTGATTGATGATGATGACAGTCACCAGCACTAGTGAACCACTTGTGATTGTATGCCAAAACAAAATAAATATAAAACACCATGGGGATAAGTATAGGTGATGTACTGTTTGCCTGGTGTAAGCCGGGTACTTTTCCCAACCTGTACACCTTAGTTTATGAGAGTAATAATAATTATGCTATTTTTATGTGCAGCTTTTATTAGTGTGTATTACACCCTTATTGCAACCAACTATGCATCAGGTCATAGAACTCTTGAGGACTAACTTAACAGAGGACGGAATTGCAAAACCGCACACTATCAGTTTTGCAATTCCATCTTTGCAAATATGTCTGACACCCCATTTTGCATTGACGATCCAAGCACTGCGACCAACGTTGCAGGCTGGGATAACCATTGCGACCATAAGTCGCGATGGTGGGTGGCGCCGGCCAGCTGAATAGGCTTCAGTTTATGCTGGCTGGCTGGCTTGCGAGGCCAAGAAACCATGTCCATGCACACAAATCCTAGTCTTGCCACTCTCAAAAAGCAGGGGCGACATGCCCCCATTTCCAGAAACAGTCCCCGCACTGCCCCGTAATTGCCTCTGCCTGTCAATACAATAATTCCCACCAAGAGTTTTCAGCTTCAGTTTCAGAGAAATCTAATGAAATCACTATGATATAGGGGGTGGAGAAATGCGTCAGGCCCTGTACAGTGACTATGGAAATACTTTGGGGAGGACACTGTGGCCAGCCTGCTGGATGGTAGGAGCATTAATACAAGCACATACTGACTGCACTGTGTTTCTAGTACTGAATTCCATGTCCTTGTTTCCAAATTATTTTATTAACTGAGTTTTTGCGAATGTCTTCTAATGTTACAAGAGGATTAATAAACATCACTTGCAGCTTCAATATTCTTGCTGTTTGATTGCACTAAGGTACAGCTGCTATTATCACTACTTGGCTTTATTACCAACCACTATTATTGGCAACAATGTATCAATAATAGAAACTCCCCAATTTGGATTTATTCATGCAGGTTGCTTTCTTCCTATTTTGGGACAATAACCTCATGTAGGGTCTTTTAGCTCTGGATTATTATTATTTTAAAATGTACAATGTATTTAGTTGTGTTTTGTCCATACTCTCCCTTGCGTAATAGATATTTGCCTAATTATATTTTGATATATTTTTATTAATATTTTGAGACTATTCATATAATAAAAATAAAATTTTCCTTACAGCAAACAGAACTTGCCACACTTACCATAGCGGCGGGAATGCTGAGGAGTTGCTGTTAGGTTTGGCCACACAGGAGGTTTCCAGGAAGCCACCTTCTGCACTGGCGGTCTGCCTGGTTCAAACAGCGGGGTCTCTGCTGTCAGTGCCGGGAAGTGTGGTGAAGGCTCTGCCTTTGTCTCCAAACCTAGGAAGAAGCAGCACATGTGTGCCCTCTGCTGGTCATATTAATAACTTCAAGTTAATTACATCAGACTCCCAGTTTCCTATTTAAGGGAAGTCAGCCCAGCTTCCTGTACTTGAATATTGGAGAAGTCTGCATACTGTTACAACTTGCCAGCTATTTTTCAGCACCTGGTTCCAGTTAAATCTTTCTCCTTGGATTAACTCTATGTACCGAAGACTCGGTTGCCAGATCCCTGCCTGTACCTTGCCAGTCTAGTCTAATCCTTGCCTGTTACTTGCCAATCTGATTATCTCTACGTGTACCAAAGTCCTGCTGTCTAATCCTTGCCTGTACCTTGCCAGGCTCATTAACGTTATGTGTTCTTAAGCCTTATTGCCCAGTCCTGACCTGTCCCTTGCCAGGCTACATCTGAGGAACCTGCACCTAAATCTCACTGGTTCCAACCCAACGAGTCGAAAACCATACTTACCCCCATTCCCAGTCCTATTTTGTCACATCACACCTAATGTGCATGGGCAACGCAGTGAGAGATACGTTAAGTGTGACATGCATTACAGTTGTCATGATTAGGACATCATGCAAATATGATGACCTCATTTTAATCAGGCTCTGATTTTATAATAGATATATAAATATATAGATTATCAGCTGTGGTGCACTATACCATACATGAACATAACTCCCAAATGTAAGGCACTTGTTGGACTTTGCAATAACATCACAAGACACATCCTGTTTCACCAGTGTTTTGGACTATATTTCATCCATCATTAGGGTACTTAGCAACATACAGATACAGTAAATGAGATTACCTTATATACATCACTTGAAAACTGAACAAACTAGCTGTGCCGGGCTCAGCACTGGAGTATGTGTCACTTCCGGTCTCCAAAACTGGAAGTGCATCCTGACGGGATGCAATCGGGAAGCCGGCTGACATTTTATCGACAGCCGGCTTCCCGACTGTCATATCCCGGCGAAGTTGAAATGCCCGGCATCTAGATGTAGATGCCGCTCATTTCCCTGACGCTGGGAGACCGGCGCCCGGCATTCCAATCGAAGGGATGCTGGACGCTGCGAGCAGACAGCCACGGGGGGGAGGGTTAGGTTTAGGGCTCCCGGGGGGGACTTAGGTTTAGGTACCCCCTGGGAGGTTAGGGTTAGGCTAGGGGGAGGGAGGGTTAGCGTTAGGCACCCCAGTGGGAGGTTAGGGTTAGGCATCCCCCCAGGGGACTTAGGTTTAGGCAGCGGGGAAGGGGGGGTTAGGTTTAGGCACTTAGAGGGGGGATTAGGCACTTGGGGGGGAGGCTAGGGTTAGGCACCCCTAAGGGAGGGTTAGGGGGGTAGGTTAGGTTAGTTAATACTTACCTAGGGACAATCGGGATTTCCAGCGCTGTCGGGCTGCCGCTGCCGTGATCTGTTCCAGTGTCGGGCTGCCGCTGCTGGGAATCGAACCGCCGGCCATGCAGCCAGTGGTATTTCATACCGATTCCCATCCTGACACTCCAGCCGCGTTCCCACAGCAACAGCAATAACATAAACAAAACCATATTCCCAACACATTACAATAAAAAGTCCACCTCCAATGTGTGAAATGGCACCTGAAATAACGAGGGAGGGACTCACATGCAATCCAAACACGCAAGATCCGGTTTTTAGATCAGAGCTCTGTACTTGGTGAGAAGACCTGAGTCTGGACACGAATCAACTCGGAACCCCAAAGTTTTCAGCCAAACCAAACCGCTCATTTCTACTAGAAATCCTACCATTTAATACATGTGTAATTCCTTGAAACCAACATAGTTTTAGGAATAGAATTACCTGTGGATGGAAGAAATGAACCCTCAACAGCTGGAGAGTACTGGTTAACCATTTGTTCCAACTTCTGTTTAGGGAAACACAAGCAGTAATGTATTCAAATAATGGTAGAAAAATATTTTTTTTATGTTTCCTTTAAATACTGTACATACAGTAGCATACCTAGGGGCACCTAGAGGTGGGGGAGTGAGTACTATTTACCCAGGTACGAGCTTGATGAAAGGACCCAGTGGGGGCCAGGATCCACAGCCGCCCCCTCTCTCTCCCTCTTACCTGTTAGCAGCCTGTGCTACACGTTGCTGCGTGCTGTGCTGCAGTAAGGCCAGGGAGGCTGCTCTACCTGTGAGGTACAGCAATCACACTGATAGCGATCACTCCCCTAAAATTTGCCCCTGGCTGAGGAACTCACATCGCTTCCCCCCATCCCCTGTGCATCATTTTTTCCTTCTAAGGGGGCATGGCCGGCCACACCCCAAAAAAGTAACGGGGACCAGGCCGGCTCTTTACGAGTCTAAGCATACATGCAAATCTGGTATTTTTCTTTTTTTATATTGTTGCCCACAGTAATAATTATTTCAAAGGGAGTGAACAGCAATTGGCGCACATTTCTTTAGAAGAAAAGGTCTTATTATTATTTTTAAAAAAAAGGTTTTACTTTTATGAATAAGTTGCAGCATTATATACTGGCCTCATATAGATGATTGTCTGCAAAATAAAAAAGGTCATTGGGAGAAATTTTTATACTGTTACATTTGTTATTTAGATTCTCTAAAACAGCCACTCCATTTTTTTTCTTTTTACAAACCCTTTGTCAGCAGCAATAATCACTGTTTGATGGCTGAGTAGTAACAAGAGAGGATATATTTTATAAGAATGCTTGCATTGTATGGTATAGCAGGAACTTATACATTACAGGCATCTACATAGAAATCTCTCACTCTGTCGCTATACTACAATTTTTGTAAAGAAAGGTTCTTGGCAAGGTCACAGAGGGACTTTTCACATTCATTGATGCATCCACCAAGAAAACTTTAACTAGCCAAAAAATTCAGGGGGAAAAATAATTAGGGATGTGCGCTGATCCCCATGTTTTGGTTTTGGATCTATATCTCCTTAATTTTTCGGATCTGAATTTGGTTTTTTGCAAAATCACCCTTGCATGTTTTGGTTTTGGATCTGTATATTTTTCTAAAAAAAATTCGCTAAAATCACATAATTTGGGACAGTTTTTGTTCCTACAGTATTATTAACCTCAATAACATTACTTTCAACTCATTTCCAGTCAATTTTGACCACCTCAAAGCTCACAATATTATTTTCATCCAGTTTAGGCCCATAATTTGCACCAAGCTAGCTGGCTGACTAAGCTAAGTGGCAGCAGTGGGGGCACAAACACTTGGCCATTCAACTTCAAACATGGCACATAAGGAAACATATGTTTTCATTAATCAAGAGGCCTGAGGGAGATGGAGTATGTATGAAGTTGAAGGCAGGGAAAGAAAGGGTTGATTTATAGTAAATGTAATTTAAGTTTTTGATTCCAAATCAAATTTATGAGGGAGGGAGGTGGGGAGTAATTTTCAAAGAATATTTGACTCATTCACATTAGTTCTTGCCCCAGTTGAGCTATTGTGGTGGTCCAATATTTTTTTTTAAAAAAGAAAGGGGCATGCAGGAGATGCAGTCTCTGGTAACACATAAAATGGAAGCTCTGAATAGGAAGGGGGCAGAGGGATTTTTAAAGTCTGGTACTGAACATCTGTTATCATTGTGCTTCTGGGATAGTGGATGGGAAGGCTGGAAGGGGAGGAGAGAGAACATCTCGAGATACCATTACAAAATAGCCTTTCCATTTGGTGTTTGAGTTGTATCTGACCAAACATGGCTGTCATGATCATTGAAAACCAAGCCCACCAGGTTGCTATCTACAAATCAAGGTTGAAAAATGGCATAAGAGTATTTTACAAATATACCTATTTGTGATTTTAGTTGAAATTCAGTAAATTAAATACAGTATGAAACTATAAAAATAAAGTAAGCATCAGAGCAGCACAAAAGCAAGGCAGTTTAAAAATATAGGACATCTATTAAACTTTTGGAACACAGTAAATACCTTTAAGTAGGTTGAGAAGTATTCTTAAATTTAGAGATTGTGTTAAATACAGAGGTTCAGCTAGGGAAGGCGGGGCTTGTGGATCACATGCTTTGAGAGACAGTAGGAGGAGCCAACAGAGGGAGTGATCCCAGGGCCCATCTAGACAAAGAAGTGTATCAGCATGCACCACCTATTCAACAGGCACCTCACTAGCCCACCATCCTGATAAACCACTTAATTTATTTTTGCAACTCCAGCACCGGTATCACCAGTGAGGGAAATAACTATAACTCCATGCAGCCCTCGCCCTTGACAGTGGGAAGCTAGTTAAATCTGCGTGGTCTCACTAGAAGAGGAGCAGGGAATATCAGTAATCCACCAAGTAGCACAAAAGGACCATGGAAGCAGAGAGAAAGGGGAGAGAAATTGTGAGGGGAGAGAGACATAGCAGTGAGGAGAGAGCTGGAAGATGAAATTCAATTGGTTAAGAGAGATAGAGTATAAGAAGAGCTGAGTGAAGAAGTGAGAGGAGAAGTACTTATCCCTATTGCTTTAAATATGAATCTGTATAGTCCAGAGTTTCATGTAGACACATGAGGAGGTGCCATGTCTCCCAACTTTCTTTGTTTTGTATCCAAATTCCTTTTAACCATCTTTTTGGATAATCTTTTGTGTCGCTCACTAACATGCTCTATTACTCACTAGAATGCTCTGTGTGTTGTATGGTAGTCACTAGGATGCTCTGTGTATTGTATGGCAATTGCTGATACTTTCTGTTTTATATGATGGTCACTGATGCTCTCTTTATTATATGGCAGCCTCTGGTGTTCTCTATGGTTATATGGTGGTCACTGATACTCTCTACTGTATATTATATTGTGGTCACTAATGCTCTCTCTATTATATGGCGGTGACTAATTCACTCTCTATTACATGGCAATACTGCCGTGCTCTGTGTTGTGTGAAGTAGTACTGTTAGTACTTGACTTTGAGTCTTGAGACAGTGAAGCCTGCATGCTACATAATGTATAACTGAGAAGACACCCCATAACCACAGAATGGATGCAGTAGGCTCTGTAACCTCAATGTAATGGTTTTAAACATGAGTTTTGCCTTCACCCTACACATTTTCAGTGTTTGCAATGTTAACATCTGTATTAAAGCAAGCCAAGGGTGACCACTATGTATGGGGGACGGCACAGCACCAAAGATGAGACTTTGCCCTAGGTGACAGAAAGCCTACCTTTGCCATTGGTTAAATTAATCATTTGGCTTAACTTAACAAACAGCTGACATGGCACGATAAATTGACAGTACACCCTTGGTCTTCTCTGATCTTGTCCCACAGGGTCATTGAAGGTTTGAACTGTGGAGAACCAATACGTGTCCTTTGCAATCTTCCCATAGCAGATACAATTGGCTGATTTCTTTACAGATGTTGTGAACACTAATTGCTCAGCTGGAGAACTCAGGCAATATTCAATAATAATCGAATATACAGTAGCAGGTTACAGACAGGGAGTAGACTGCAAGAATACTAGTCTAACATTGATATGGCCGGTAACAGAAATTATCAAGTAATTCATAGGAGTACAGAACTAAGGCAATAAATCACAATTGTATGGCAAGGCTAGATTCCATAGGATACTTTAAGGGAGAAGACAGCTGGCGGTCCAGTTAGGCAATAAAAGTAGAGTAAATCCATTACATTCCACACAACAATTACACCAGTCATAGGGATTTATACCTCTTTCTTTAAAATATTAGATATACAGGGCGGAAATTTAATTGTTTCTACTCCCCTTCGCGCCCGACAGAGCTATTCATTTGTTGCTTCCTGTCGGGTGCGATCAGCTGCCAGCGCTCCATTTTACCTCGCAGCCCCAGCAGGGTGCAAGCTGAAATGTGCGAAAAGTGACCTGTTTGGGTGCCCAAACATCACTTTTCGCAGTCGTGCCCAGCACTTTGGTTGGGGGTAGCTGCTGTACAGGGCTAAACTCGACCACTTTGGGCGCGATCAGCGCAAAAAACGGCAGCAATTGAATAGCAGCTCGCGATCTCCTGTCACTTTAGACAGGAGATCCAGACAATGTAAACAATTGAATTCCGCCCTCAGTAGCTCTGATATTGGAAATAAAGTATATACGCACATGGTAGAGGGGAATATCATTTGGACAACAATGCGTCAGGGTCTCAGCATTGCAGTTAGAAATTTACTGAATATAAAGAGTTGCAAGAGTTGGGTTAAGTTCTATGGAAATAGGAATAACATGCAGGAGCTGAATCAAAGGATCAATCTATTCAGCGTTTGAGCAATAGTAAGGTGTACAGTATACGTTCTTTTACATCCTGCCCCTGTTTGCATGCATACTGGAATTTTTAAACGCAGACCCAGAGTGATTGACAGGAAGTGTCGTTTGTGAGTGGTGACTAGGGGGTGGTCGAGTGAATGTAGGCGTGCCAGTGCGTTTCAACGCCGTTGCATGGGCATGCATAAATCATCCACTACGATGGCCTACACAGCCTGAGGCCTCATAGCGTGCGTGGTTGTTAGCAATTTCTGAGTGAGGTCAGAGCTTGTGTAACTGTGCGTGAGGCTGCGATTGTACTTGATTGTACGGATGGTTTCGCAGTCTTGCTAAACATTACGGATGCGTGGTAAGCAAAGTGGGCGTCCTTATGTTATTTTGCGAGGGCATTGCGATAGCAATGGATTAGCATACTATAGCAATTGAACTGCGTGCGTAATCGCTATTGCATACGCAGTTGCATATGGTAGTGAATCAGGTCCGTGTACATTGGAGACCATACTCTGATAGAGATTCTCCACCTAGCATGGCAAGTTTTCATAGTGCATCTGATGTTGCAATGAGAGACGCACAAAGTGGGACGGTTGTGACTAAAGACGCACAACGTGGGCATCCCAAAACTTGCACATTCAGACGCATTGATGTATACCAGGGAAGGGCTTATACTATTATTAGTATAAATGTCACAGGTGCGGCTACAGAAAAAGACACAAACATGGACGTGGCTGCGTCTGAATCAGAATCAGGCCTTTATATGCATATAAGTGACTCATTAGCAAGCAATCTCTTAATTACAATAAAGCAAAATAAAATAGTTGGAATAATTTGGAGTATCATTAAGTGTACAGCAGTCTCTGCTTGAATGTCACTCTTTGAAGAGCAGCCTCTTATTTCCTTGGCATGCATCGCCTCTGCTCTCGCTTGGTACTCAGAAAACCACAATTAAGTCAGGATCACTATATTACATTGTTACTTTGTGGTACAGAAACCTTCATTTATTTGATGTCTACATGATGGAATCGACAGTGTTTTCAGACATTTAATAAATGACTCCAGAAGATAGATGTGTAGTATTACTGCTGCCTCTGGCACTTTCCCACTCTGTAACTTTAGTTCCTTTCTCTATAACTGCAGCGGAATGAGCAATGCTGCATCTAGGGCTCTGTCATGCTCTAAGCCCTGTGATCTTTCTCTGCACTGCCGGACTGTGTGATTTCTCCTTGTCACATTTGCAGTTTCAGACAATATGCTGCTCAGTGAGCTGGGCAGCTTCCAAACCTCTTCAGTGTGCTGAAAAAAGCAGCAAGCTTAGATTTTGTAATAGGCAGCAATTAAAGTCCATAAGTTTTCTGAGTGGAGCCTCTGTTTGCTAACTCTATGGTACTTTGCAGTTTGCATTGTGCGCTACAAGTTAATATGGGCCTGATTTAGAGATGGACGCTAATGTCAGCGCTGTTGCGGATTTGAATGCAACGGCTGTGCGAAAATATGCAAATATTGCAGCCACCGGGTTTTGCATAGAGACGCCCACTTCCAGCTTTGTAAATCCAAAGGACTGAGACATGAACTCCAAATGAAGCCATTTTTACTGCGTATGGCATCACAGAAGCAGACTGAGGCAATCCCTAAAAATGGTTGCGACACATCTGTAAAAGTCACCACTTACTGTTGCCACCCACAAATGGTCCCTTCCCGTTAATCACTTTGCTAATAAATCCTCACTGTGAGCAACAACGAAAATTAAACGTGACAAAAATTAAACTCGGTGCGACTTAGGTGCATGCGCAGACCACAGATGATCTCTCAACTATGTAAATACCGCCATTGTATACATCTCTGAATCGGACCCTATGCTAGATTTGTCTTCCAGGGCCATTGGTCGTGGGTTGAGTCAACCATGTCAATCAATGTACTGGAACTCAGAGCTATCTACAGGGCCCTCACTCTGGCTCAGGACATCCTCCAGGGAAAACCTGTGCAAGTGCAGTCCGACGGCCTACAGCACGCATTCTCAGCAGTATTCATTCCGGGAGTTCTCAATTGGGAAGCGGACACCAGCACTGGGCAAACTGATGAAGTCAGACTCCTACTCTGGGGTCCCCCCCGTCAGGCTGAAAACTTGTCCTCAGGTTTTCAAGCAGGACAACTGGTGGCTTAGGTCTGCTTAGACCTGGGCTTTGCGGCCCTAGTGAAAGCCAATTGCCTAGGAAAGACTTTCCTTGGGGAAAATGATTTTGCTGCTCATCCAGAAAGCCATTCAGTCCCTGCTGCAAGCTGGGGTAATAATCCCAGTCGCACTGTCACAGTGAGGAAGCGGTTATTATTCTATCCTGTTTCTGGTTCAGAAGCCAATGAGTCTCATCGGCCTATGCTCAACCTCAAAACCCTGAACATATTCATCAAGGTGCCCAGGTACTGGAAGGAAACCCTACGCTCTATTGTCCTAGCTATGGAGGCTGGGGACTTTATGGTATCTCTGGATATTCAGGACACTTACATACACGTACAAGCTGACCGCTCCAGGCTGATTTTTAACCACAGGGACGCTGGATTCCCGCTCCATATGTACCCAGGTGGTCTAGTGGATCACAAGGATGGAGCCGGTGTTCATGCTCAGCACTTCCGGTCTGTCCCCTGAGGCCAGAGGTAAGACTGCCCAGCCACGGGCCACCATGAGTGGTGACCCGCCTTCACCTCCCCTGGAGTCCGGGTTGCAGTCTGGGTTTTCCCGCAGGGCCGTTTAGCAAGGTCCATGTGGTGCCCAGCAAGAGCACCAGTTGCAGCTGGCGTTGCGGTGCCCGGAGGGGTGCCTAGGCAGCCCACTATTATAAAGGTGAACTGACTCCTGCCGGACATCAAGCAAACTGATTTGCCTCAGGCTCAGGGGCCGGGTATAGGGGGCAAGCTCTACATCTGAAATGTGTACATTACAGGCTTCCCATACAGTACGTCTCCATCTCTATAGCTTTACATCTGAAATGTGTACATTACAGGCTTCCCATACAGTACGTCTCCATCTCTATACCTCTACATCTGAAATGTGAACATTACAGGCTTCCCATACAGTATGTCTCCATCTCTATAGCTTTACATCTGAAATGTGTACATTACAGGCTTCCCATACAGTACGTCTCCATCTCTATAGCTCTACATCTGAAATGTGTACATTACAGGCTTCCCATACAGTACGTCTCCATCTCTATACCTCTACATCTGAAATGTGAACATTACAGGCTTCCCATACAGTACGTCTCCATCTCTACAGCTCTCCATCTGAAATGTGAACATTACAGGCTTTCCATACAGTATGTCTCCATCTCTAAACCTCTACATCTGAAATGTGTACATTACAGGCTTCCCATACAGTACGTCTCCATCTCTATAGCTTTACATCTGAAATGTGAACATTACAGGCTTCCCATACAGTACGTCTCCATCTCTATAGCTCTACATCTGAAATGTGTACATTACAGGCTTCCCATACAGTACATCTCCATCTCTATACCTCTACATCTGAAATATGAACATTACAGGCTTCCCATACAGTATGTCTCCATCTCTATAGCTTTACATCTGAAATGTGTACATTACAGGCTTCCCATACAGTACGTCTCCATCTCTATAGCTCTACATCTGAAATGTGAACATTACAGGCTTCCCAGTCAAGCAATAATTTTAGAAAGACAACAAAAATTGGAGCACCCTCACAATTATATTTATAGCACATTAAGCTACAGCAGTCTATATAAAGTGTTTTGTAACCAAAGCCTGAATAAAATCTCAGAATTCACCAAACCAACGTTGTTCAAACTATAAAATCAAAATGCTTGCATACCATTGCCAAGTGGTAACATATAACACCCAACAGAGGTTCACAAGACAGTCACATTTTTCAGGAATGTATATCCCTCCGATCCTATAAAAAACAATGGGAATTATATGTCCCACTTCCCTGGAAATGTATGTCATAATAATCTTTATATTCTAGTATAATGTTCCTTTAATTACATCACTAATCTGTGTCATACTTACATTAGGGGTGTGCACCGGCCACTTTTCGTATTTTGTGTTTTGGTTTTGGATCTGGAACTTTCTTCATGTTTTGGATCTGGATTGGTTTTGCCAAAACCACCCTTCCGTGTTTTGGGTTCTGGGTTTTGTGTTTTGGATCTGTATTTTTTTGAGAAAAAGCATAAAAACAGCTAAAATCACAGAATTTGTAGGTTTTTCTGCTCCTATGCTATTATTAGCTTCAATAACCTTAATTTACACTCATTTCCAGTCTATACTGAACAGCTCACACCTCACAATAGTGTTTTTATGTCCAAAAGGTTGCACCGAGGTAGCTGGATGACTATGCTAAGCGACACGAGTGGGCGGCACAAACACGTGACCCATCTAGGCGTGATACTGCAGTGGCAGACAGGATGGCAGTTTGAAAAACTAGGCCCCAAACTGTACATAATGCAAAGAAATAAAAGAGGTGCAAGATGGAATTGTCCTTGGGCCCTCCCACCCACCCTTATGTTGTATAAACAGGACATGCACACTTTAACAAACCAATCATTTCAGCGCCAGGGTCTGCCACACAACTGTGGCTGAAATGATTGGTTCGTTTGGGCCACCACAAAACAAGCTGGCAATTAATCTGTCCCTGCACAAACTGGCTCTACGGAGGCAAGATGTCATCCTCATCCTCCTCATCCACCGATTCCTCACCCTCTTCAGAGTGTACATCCTCATCCTCACAGAGTATTAACTCGTCCCCACTGGAATCTACCACCACAGGTCCCTCTGTATGTTCTGGAGGCTGGTCTCCCTGGAAGAGCTGATAATTCATTTTGATGAACATCATCTTCTCCACATTCTGTGGAAGCAACCTCCTACGCCTTTCGCTGACAAGGTTCCCGGCTGCACTAAACACTCTTTCGGAGTACACACTGGAGGGGGGGCAACTCAGGTAAAATAGAGTCAGTTTGTACAGCGGCCTCCAAATTGCCTCTTTTTCCTGCCAGTACAGGTATGGACTGTCTGACATGCCTACTTGGATGCTGTCACCGATGTAATCCTCCACCATTCTGTCAATGGTGACAGTATCATATGCAGTGACAGTAGACATGTCAGAAATTGTTGCCAGGTCCTTCAGTCCGGACCAGATGTCCAAACTTGGTCCTGCCTGCCCTGCATCACCGCCAGCATGTTGCTTAGGATACCAAAGTTTTTTTCCTGGCAGCCCCAGTTGCGGGAGAAAATGAAGAAGGAGCTGTTGACGTGTCACGTTCCGCTTCAGCTGACAGTGTGTTCACCAGCAGGTCTTTGCACCTCTGCAGGCTTGTGTCGGCCGGAAAGAGAGACACCACTTAGGCTTTAAACCTAGGATCGAGCACGGTGGCCAAAATGTAGTGGTCTGATTTCAACAGATTGACCACCCTGGAATCCTGGAATAGCGAATGAAGGGCTTCATCCACAAGTCCCACATGCCAAGCGGAATCGCTCCATCTTAGCTCCTCCTTCACTTTCTCCAGCTGCTTCTGCAAAAGCCTGATGAGGGGAATGACCTGACTCAAGCTGGCAGTGACTGAACTGACTTCACGTTTGGCAAGTTCGAAGGGCTGGAGAACCTTGCACAACACGGAAATCATTCTCCACTGCGCTTGAGTCAGGTGCATACCCCCTCCTTTGCCTATGACATAGGTGGATGTATAGGCTTGTATGGCCTTTTGCTGCTCCTCCATCCTCTGAAGCATATAGAGGGTTGAGTTCCACCGCATCACAACCTCTTGCTTCAGGTGATGGCGGGGCAGGTTCAAGAGTGTTTGCTGGTGCTCCAATCTTCGGCACGCAGTCGCTGAATGGCGAAAGTGGCCAGAAATTTTTCGGGCCACCCAAAGCGTCTCCTGCATGCCCCTGTCGCTTTTCAGAAAATTCTGCACCACCAAGTTTATTGTGTGAGCAAAACATGGGACGTCCTGGAATTTGCCCAGATGTAATGCCCGCACAATATTGGTGGCGTTGTCAGATATCACAAATCCCCAGGAGAGTCTAAGTGGGGTAAGCCACTGGGCGATGATTTCTCTCAGTTTCTCTAAGAGGTTGTCGGCGGTGTGCCTCTTACTGAAACCGGTGATACACAGCGTAGCCTGCCTTGGAACGAGCTGGTGTTTCTGAGATGCTGCTACTGGTGACGCTGCTGCTGTTGCTGCGTAAGGTGATACATCTACCCAGTGGGCTGTCACAGTCATATAGTCCTTAGTCTGCCCTGTTCCACTTGTCCGTGTTTAAGTGGACATTGTGTACAACGGCATTTTTCAGGACACTGAGGACACTTTCTCTGACGTTTCTGTACAGTGTCGGTATCGCCTGCCTAGTGAAGTGGAATCTAGACGGGATTTGGAACCGGGGACACACTACCTCTATCAATTGTCTAAATCCAACTGCACTAATGGCAGATACCGGACGCACGTCTAACACCAACATAGCAGTCAAGGCCTCAGTTATACGTTTTGCTTCAGGATGACTGCTGTCGTACTTCATCCTCCTCGCTAAGGACTGTTGGAGGGTCAATTGTTTAGTAAAAGTAGTGGTGTTCCTACTTCCTCTCTGGGATGATGAACGACTCCCAGCAGCAGCAACAGCAGCAGCGGCAGCAGTAGGCGTAGCAATGCAGGATCCCCCGGAGGAATCCCGGATAGGAGAGTCAGTCATGCCAGTGACATGGCCTGCAGGACTACTTCCGATCCTGACTAAGGAGGAAATTGACGAGGAGGGATGACGGTGTGGTTTGCAGGCACTTGGATACAACAGGACAACAGGATTTAGGTGTCCCTGGACTGCTTACGGTCTTAGCCAAAGTTTCTGAACTTGACAGTAACTTTTTATGAACGCGCTGCAGGTGCTGGATAAGGGAGGATGTTCCTAGGTGGTTGACGTCCCTACCCCTACTTATTTCACCTTTACATATGGTACATATGGCAAAACAGTTGTTGTCCGGATTTGGATAGAAATATTGCCAGACCAAAGAGGTGGAATGTTTGGTCTTCTGCCCAGGCATGACCATGATGGGCTTTTTCATCCCACGGACAACAACTGTCTCCCCCGGAGCCTGATTTAAACAAACCACATCTCCATCAGAATCCTCCTCGCCAACTTCCTCCTCAGCGCCAGCTACACCAGTATCCTCATCCTGTTGTGCTTCAACAGTGACATCTTCAATTTGCATATCAGCAAGTGGACTGTGGGTGCTCCTTTCAGCACTTGCAGGGGGTGTGCAAATGGTGGAAAGAGCCACCTCTTCCCGTCCAGTGCTGGGAAGGTCAGGCATCGCAACCACCACCACCACACTTGGACTCTCCTTGGGGATTTGTGATATCTTCTTAGAAAGCACAGTTCTTCGCTGTGCTTTTGCCAGCTTAACTGTTTTGATTTTTTTAGTGGGAGGAGGGCTTCCATCGTCATGTGAAGCTGAACCACTAGTCATGAACATACTAGGGATCGACCTTAGCCGTTCCTTGCCACTCCGTGTCGTAAATGGCATATTGCCAAGATTACGTTTCTCTTCAGCTGATTTAAATGTTTTTTTCAAGGTCATTTTCCTGAACTTTGTCATTTGGGATTGTATGTGCCCTCTATTATGACATTGGGCATCGGCCTTGGCAGACGACGTTGATGGCATGTTATCGTCTATGTCATGACTAGTGGCAGCAGCTTCAGCACTAGGAGGAAGTGGTTCTTGATCTTTCTCTATTTTATTTTTATCGGAGAAAGTTTGGTCCTCCATTTATGTTATATCGATTTGATATATACGTGCGGCTAAACACAGAAAATATTTTTTTATTTTTGCTGGAGAGTAGTGCACTTTGTGGGTTACACCACCCTTTAAGAAATGAGCCAGCCGGCTCTTTACTTATGGGACACAGGCGCACGCTTGGCGCTGCTCCTTTGTTGATGCACGTGCGGCTACTGCACACACAATTCACAAACACAGAAAATATTAATTTTTTTTGTTTGGAGTGTACTTTGGGGGTTGCAGCACCCTTTAACGGTCAAGCCAGCCGGCCCTTTACTTATGACACAGGCGCACGCTTGGGACTACTTTGTTGATGCACGTGCGGCTACTGCGCACACAATTCACAAACACAGAAAAAATATTTTGTTATTTGGTTTGGAGTGTACTTTGGGGGTTACAGCACCCTTTAACGGTCAAGCCAGCTGGCCCTTTACTTATGACACAGGCGCACGCTTGGCACTACTTTGTTGATGCACGTGCGGCTACTGCGCACACAATTCACAAACACAGAAAATATATATTTTTTTGGTTTGGAGTGTACTTTGGGGGTTACAGCACCCTTTAACGGTCAAGCCAGCCGGCCCTTTACTTATGACACAGGCGCACGATTGGCACTACTTTGTTGATGCACGTGCGGCTACTGCGCACACAATTCACAAACACAGAAAATAATTTTTTTTTTGGTTTGGACTGGAGTGTACTTTGGGGGTTACAGCACCCTTTAATGGTCAAGCCAGCCGGCCCTTTACTTATGACACAGGCGCACGCTTGGCACTACTTTGCTGATGCACGTGCGGCTACTGCGCACACAATTCACAAACACAGAAAATATATATTTTTTGGTTTGGAGTGTACTTTGGGGGTTACAGCACCCTTTAACGGTCAAGCCAGCTGGCCCTTTACTTATGACACAGGCGCACGCTTGGCACTAGTTTGTTGATGCACGTGCGGCTACTGCGCACACAATTCACAAACACAGAAAAAATATTTTGTTATTTGGTTTGGAGTGTACTTTGGGGGTTACAGCACCCTTTAACGGTCAAGCCAGCTGGCCCTTTACTTATGACACAGGTGCACGCTTGGCACTACTTTGTTGATGCACGTGCGGCTACTGCGCACACAATTCACAAACACAGAAAAAATATTTTGTTATTTGGTTTGGAGTGTACTTTGGGGGTTACAGCACCCTTTAACGGTCAAGCCAGCTGGCCCTTTACTTATGACACAGGTGCACGCTTGGCACTACTTTGTTGATGCACGTGCGGCTACTGCGCACACAATTCACAAACACAGAAAAAATATTTTGTTATTTGGTTTGGAGTGTACTTTGGGGGTTACAGCACCCTTTAACGGTCAAGCCAGCCGGCCCTTTACTTATACACAGGCGCACGCTTGGCACTACTTTGTTGATGCACGTGCTGCTACTGCGCACACAATTCACAAACACAGAAAATATTTTTTTTTTTGGTTTGGAGTGTACTTTGGGGGTTACTGCACCCTTTAACGGTCAAGCCAGCCGGCCCTTTACTTATGACACAGGCGCACGCTTGGCACTACTTTGTTGATGCACGTGCGGCTACTGCGCACACAATTCACAAACACAGAAAATATTATTTTTTTTGGTTTGGACTGGAGTGTACTTTTGGGGTTACAGCACCCTTTAACGGTCAAGCCAGCCGGCCCTTTACTTATGACACAGGCGTATGCTTGGCACTACTTTGTTGATGCACGTGCGGCTACTGCGCACACAATTCACAAACACAGAAAATATATATTTTTTTGGTTTGGAGTGTACTTTGGGGGTTACAGCACCCTTAACGGTCAAGCCAGCCGGCCCTTTACTTAAGACACAGGCGCACGCTTGGCACTACATTGTTGATGGACGTGCGGCTACTGCGCACACAATTCACAAACACAGAAAATAATTTTTTTTTTGGTTTGGACTGGAGTGTACTTTGGGGGTTACAGCACCCTTTAATGGTCAAGCCAGCCGGCCCTTTACTTATGACACAGGCGCACGCTTGGCACTACTTTGTTGATGCACGTGCGGCTACTGCGCACACAATTCACAAACACAGAAAAAATATTTTGTTATTTGGTTTGGAGTGTACTTTGGGGTTTACAGCACCCTTTAACGGTCAAGCCAGCTGGCCCTTTACTTAAGACACAGGTGCACGCTTGGCACTACTTTGTTGATGCACGTGCGGCAACTGCGCACACAATTCACAAACACAGAAAAAATATTTTGTTATTTGGTTTGGAGTGTACTTTGGGGGTTACAGCACCCTTTAACGGTCAAGCCAGCCGGCCCTTTACTTATACACAGGCGCACGCTTGGCACTACTTTGTTGATGCACGTGCGGCTACTGCGCACACAATTCACAAACACAGAAAATATTTTTTTTGGGGGTTTGGACTGGAGTGTACTTTGGGGGTTGCAGCACCCTTTAACGGTCAAGCCAGCCGGTCCTTTACTTATGACACAGGCGCCCGCTTGGCACTACTTTGTTGATGCACGTGCGGCTACTGCGCACACAATTCACAAACACAGAAAATATATATTTTTTTGGTTTGGAGTGTACTTTGGGGGTTACAGCACCCTTTAACAGTCAAGCCAGCCGGCCCTTTACTTATGACACAGGCACACGCTTGGCACTACTTTGTTGATGCCCGTGCGGCTACTGCGCACACAATTCACAAACACAGAAAATAATTTTTTTTTGGTTTGGACTGGAGTGTACTTTGGGGGTTGCAGCACCCTTTAACGGTCAAGCCACCGGCCCTTTACTTATGACACAGGCGCACGCTTGGCACTACTTTGTTGATGCACGTGCGGCTACTGCGCACACAATTCACAAACACAGAAAATATGTAATTTTTTGGTTTGTAGTGTACTTTGGGGGTTACAGCACCCTTTAACGGTCAAGCCAGCCGGCCCTTTACTTATGACACAGGCGCACGCTTGGCACTACTTTGTTGATGCACGTGCGGCTACTGCGCACACAATTCACAAACACAGAAAATAATTTTTTTGGGTTTGGAGTGTACTTTGGGGGTTACAGCACTCTTTAACGGTCAAGCCAGCCGGCCCTTTACTTATGACACAGGCGCACGCTTGGCACTACTTTGTTGATGCACGTGCGGCTACTGCGCACACAATTCACAAACACAGAAAAAATATTTTGTTAGTTGGTTTGTAGTGTACTTTGGGGGTTACAGCACCCTTTAACGGTCAAGCCAGCCGGCCCTTTACTTATGACACAGGCGCACGCTTGGCACTACTTTGTTGATGCACGTGCTGCTACTGCGCACACAATTCACAAACACAGAAAAAATATTATTTTTTTAGCACTTGGGGGAGCACCCCTGATGGACAGAGCACCCCATGGACAACACTACAGCACCCCTTTAGGACTGGGACACTGCACAGGACTTTGGAGTGGACACAGCCCCTATGGAGAACTCACTGCACAACACAGTCCAGCCTGCCCCTATGGACTTTGAAGTAGTGGACACAGCCCCTATTAACAACAGCAGCACAGTACAACACATCCAGCCCCTATGGACTTTGAAGTAGTGGACACAGCCCCTATGGACAACAGCAGCACCGCGCAGCACAGCACAGCACAACACTACTCTGCACTACACTACACTACACTACACAGCCCAGCCAGGCCTAACTCCCACCCTCCCTCTTCACTGTCCACTGCCGAGTGAGAAAATGGCGCCGACGCGGGTACCTTATATAGGATCCAAAACCCGCGAGACCCGGAAGGCGGGATGATGACGTTTTGCCTCGATTTCAGATCCGAGTCAGGCGGGAAAAGTCGAGCCTGACTCAGATCGGCCTCGGATCAGAAATCCGAACCGCTCACCCCTAACTTACATACACACCCCATAATGTTGAGGAGAATCCCAAATTTCAAAAAGTTCTCAAAGATTGTGAAGAGTAGACCAGCCTACAGGATGCCACCAACTTCCCCATTCCCCAGAGAATTGGTGGTGGCCCGGGGGATTGATGATGCAATTCGTGTTGACTCTTCTGAACATAACTCCACCCCCACCACCACTACCACCACCTCCACCTCTGCTGCCACATGTTGTGAAATTTGGCAGCAGAGGGCAGGGCCTAGATGACATGTTTTCTCTGCGCTACACCTGCTACACTTCTACCTTCCGATCCAGATCTCCCAATAAGAACAATTTAAAAGTAGGTGAATATGCTCTGTAATAGTTACATTATAAAGCGCTAAACATGAAATTTACCCCATTTCTCTTGAGGGATATGTATCAACCCTTGGAGAGAGATAAAGTATCAACCAATCAACTCCTGCAAAATGACAGAAGTAGTTTGGTTGGTACTTTATCTCTCTCCACTTGATCTCTCTCCAAGGTTTTATATATCTCACCCTTGTTGAGAGTCCCAGCATTGACTATGATTACAACTACAGATCCACTATAGAAAGAATTACTATGTGCAGTCCTTGCTATATATTATTTTACATTCATGTCTGATCCCTCTAAATATTAAAAACTTAATTCAGATTTATGCAATATATTTACATTTCAATTGCATTTATCATCATAACAGAATATATGCCCGAATGGTTGAGATTTTTTTTCTGGTTCTGAAGAAACCAGGCTGCAGTCTCTCAAGC
The DNA here is from genome assembly GCA_031769625.1 of Taudactylus pleione. Taxonomy (NCBI): domain Eukaryota; kingdom Metazoa; phylum Chordata; class Amphibia; order Anura; family Myobatrachidae; genus Taudactylus; species Taudactylus pleione. Next base: position 3,603,620 of record JAUIMM010000104.1, on the reverse strand, counting down.
TGTTTATAGCAAAATTTTCAAGATTAACACACTTCCCGGCCTTATCTTTTCCTTGCATTTTTATAGATGCAAAAATATATAGCTGGTGACTTTGGCATGCTCTTCTAGAAACGTTACTTTTTTATTAGGTAATTCAGCAATTGTGGAAACTGCTGGATTTAAACTACAGTACCATATGTGGCTGGACAGTATTTTGCGACAGAAATAAAACTTCCCTTTTTTTAAGGTACTTGCATAAAAAGCTTTGTAGTCATTGCTTCAAAGCTCAGTTATGCTTAGATTAATTTCTGGAAATTGCAGAGTAATAGGAACGCTGTGAGTTTCTTCCATTAAACATGGATCATGTCAATGCAGAATGGCTTTTCAATACTAATTCTACATTTTAACGTGTGTACTTTCCCATAGGTGTGAAACACTATATTTGCTTTATCTGTCTGTCCTAACTCAGGGCCTGTTATAGGTGGATGGAGTTGCAATTTGCGGCTGCGATTTGTGTTGCAGCCACTGCTGGGAATTGAGGCTAATACCATAGTCGGTGGGCTTCCTGCTTAGATCAATCCACCAGTGTGTGCAAAACTGCAAATAGTTGCACCAGTGATCAGACATCAGCTGCAACATCGGACATTACAGCAGCCCTATGGTTGTTCAAAACGTCCGATGGTACATGGCCACTGATGCTAGTGGAACTGCGTCTTCTGATGTAGTACCTGACATAGACATGCCCGCAGCCAATGGCCACCCCCCCAGTCACTGTCCAGGAAGCCCATCATAATTGCATGGGTCTCCATGCAATTCCGAACTGCATACCCCTGTGGTAACATCAGGATGCATACTCAGTGCGCATTGGAGGCAGGCGCAGAATTAATACATTGGGGCACTTGCTCCCAATGTTTATTTCCATCCACCACTGAATCAGGCCCTCAATAACCATATGCACACTAATTTTGGAAGAGTTTCACAGGGGAATGTCTCGGTATGCTTTATTATCAGAATAAAGTTAACTCAAGTCCGTATGTTGCTTGCGTGGGAGTCATCACCGATCGCAACTATGATTACGCACGCAATCGGACAATTGTTGCATTCTGCTCATGCATATGCATCGCAGTGCTTATGCGCGAGATAGCTATTGCATTTGAGACAGCAATCGCAGAGTGATTGACAGGAAGTGCTGTTTGTGGGAGGTTGCAGGGGGGTGGTCAGGGAAACACAGGTGGGCGGGGGTGTATGCAGGCCGTTTCAGGGGTGTGCATAACTGATCCACTACGATGGCCTACGCAGTCTGAGGCCTGATAGCGTGTATGGCTGTTAACAATTTCTGAGTAAGGTCAGACCTTGTGCAAGTGTGCATGAGTCTGCGATGGTACTCGATTGTATCGATGGTTTTGCTTTCTCGCTAAGCATTACAGATGTGTGCAGAGTAAAGTGGGCGTCCATGTGCAGTGCTGCGAGGGCATTGCAATCGCAATGTATTAGCATATTATCACAGTTGAACTGCGTGCATAATCGCTATTGCATACTGTACGCAGTTGCGTGCAGCAGTGAATCAGGCCCTAAGTGCCAAGTATAATGGGCATGGTGCCACAATTTTGCATAATCGTGGCTCCACCCCATGATGTGCAATGCTGCAATTTGCATCATTAATCCCCCCCACTTTGCCAACTTATAACAGAGAGTAAGCTACTATCTCAGAGTCCAGACATGCTGTGATAGTAGACAAGTATCTGGTAAACAATAGCAGTTGCGCCTGGTGGGTCCTGTAAATCTTCATTGCGCCTATACCAGCAACGGTGCAGAGGGTGGACCTGTACCTGGTCATCTTGGGGGTAGGGGGCGTAGATAGGGGCAGAGCAGAGGGGCACTGGCCGGTAAGAAGGTGACCTGGCATATGCTGGGTCACCTTACTATAGCTGCAGCAGTGGTTGGAACAGGAGGGGCACGGGGGTAGCGGGCAGTCAGAATGGAGATGACCTGCCATATGCCGGGTCACCCTTCTATAGCAGCAGGGGTAAGAACAGAGTGGAGGGGCACTGGGTCAGCAGGGCCAGCCAGCAGTCAGCAGGAGGTGACCCAACATATGCATATGCCCTGGGCTCCTCTGATTGTCTGCTGTCACAGAAGGGGGTGGAACCATCATGGAGGAATACCAGAAAAAACAGGGAAGTAATCCACTACTGACTACTAAGGTTAGAATGAACAGATTATGTAGTTCAAAGACGGCAAATTTGTAACAGAAAAAAAAATGGGGAACCATATTTTTCGTTGTTTAATGAATGGCACTCACCATACATAAGTATGGTGGTGATGCGATACCAAAACAAAGTGGAGCTACTGCAGTAGAAAGTAGAGACACAATGTTTCTCCAGGGCACGCCACTCAATGAATAGACGAGAGCAGGGAAAGCCCTTGTTTACCGCAAAACAGGGCTTTTCCCTACTCTATGAATAGACCCATAAACAGAGGAGTGATGAATCTGCATATCAAGCACAACAGAGGTGGACCCACTCAAGAGGGTCTGACTCAGAGTGTGAATGATTGGCTAGGAATATTGTAACTTAATCATAAAAAGACAGCCTAAGAGCAAAACAAGATTTGTCACGTGTACTGGTCTTCGTACTTGTGGAATAGGTTCTTGAGTTTGTGGATGAATGATCTACTGTTTTCCAAGCACAAAAAAAGCAGTGCAAGCAGCAGGACTGATAGATGCTGGATTGGAAGACAATAGAGTGAGCATTCTTGTGAGCATATTACTATACACATTACAGAACAGATTATGAGGTGTGGTTTATTATGCTGACATTCCCAATGTTGACATTCATGAGAATGTCGACCTTGGTTCATGTAATGTCAACATTCAACATGTGTACATGTTCCTAATGTCGACCATATTTTCATTCAGAATGTGAACACTGATATAATGTTGACAATCGGGGTTTATTTATCAAGCAGTGAAAAACAGTGAAGCGGACAAGAGGAGACGTTGCCCATGGCAACCAATCAGCTACTACCTATTATTTTATAGACTGTACTTAATAAATCCTACTTCAAAGCTAATTGGTTGCTACGGGCAACTTCTCATCTGCTTCACTGCTTAATAAATAAACCCCCTCTGTTTTTTAGTGTTACTTTTATCCCCAACCCTAATGTAACCCTATCCCTAACGGTAATCTTAACACTAATGCCAACCCTGACACTGTACATCTGGACACGGGACATCTAAACAGGAAGACTCAAAATACACAGTTGGACACAACATACTGGACATTTAAGTATAATAGGACTTTTTTGTTTATATATGTTGGACTGCACTGAATGCTGACATTACTGCGATCACGGCTGCGATTACGCACGCAGTCTCACTGCGAAGATATGCTAATCCACTGTGATTGTTATTTTGTCGCAGCACAACATAAGGACACCCACCTTACCTTACACACATCCGTAATACTTTGCTTTGCAAGACTGCGAAACTTGCACAAGGTCTGACCTTACTAAGGAATTGCTAACCTTATCGCCCGCAGTGAAAGGCCAAGATGTGTATGTCACACAATAATGGGTCATTTATGCATGCCCCTGCAACGGTGTTCAAATGCACTGGCACGCCTTCGTTTCGCCGACCACCACCCATCACCATCTCCAAATGGCACTTCTTGTCAATCACTCTGCGATGGGTCTGCATGGTCACTGTTATCGCAGTCCCGATTGCAGTGGCCGGTTCACGTACGTGCACTGCGATGCATACCCATGCACAGAACGCAACAATCGGCCAATTGCGTGCGTAATCGTAGTTGCGATCCTTACTCAATCAGGCTCTATGATCAGCGACTTTCTGACTGCATACCGTATTGTGGGTTGCATTATTATTTTAAATATTACTGCCCAGAAATATATTAAATCTAAGCATACTATAGATATGTACTGGTTATATTTTACTAACCATTTTATTACTGCTATAAATATCACTGGTGATTACTACAGAAGGTATTGACACTGCTGTACATATTATTGGACGCATTGGGGCTGATGTAGAGTTAGACATAATCTGTTTTTATTTTATTTATGATGATGATAGAGACAGACTTGCCTACCCTCCCGATTTGGTCGGGAGCCTCCCGAAAATCGGGTGCCGCTCCTTGCCCTCCTGGAAAGGTAGGCAAGCCTCCCAGTCCCCTGCGCTCCATCTGCCCCCCCTCCCCCGCGAATACAGTATAATCCCCGGCAGCGATTTGTACTGAAACGTGTCATCGTGGCTCCGCCCCCTGCTTCACGATGCCATTTACCTCGGCATTGTGAAGAGGGGGCGGGGCCGCGATCATGCGATCGCGCTGTCTCACCCATGCCCCGCCCCCCATTGACGAGTCATGTTCCGGGCCATGCCCCCTTTTGAGGTGACACGCCCCCCTACTGAGGATGCCCGACAGCTTCCTCCCGGAAGGAGGGAGCTAAAAGCCGGTAACTCTGGATAGAGATAGACAGACAGACGGATAGATAGATAGATAGATAGATAGATAGATAGATAGATCTATAAAATAGATTGTTAGATACAGTAGATATGAGTTGTAGAACAACTGCAACTGTATCAGCATACTTTGCAGCTGGCTAATAGGGTCTGCTGTGACTAGTAGTCCAACAACAAACGGAGAGCCACAGGTTTTCTGTGTTAAACAGCATCTGATCCAGACATGATAAATTCCAGTATCCAGTTCTGCCGCTAAGGAAATCTCACATATTATAGTGATTATCAACTCACCACAAACACTGTGGCTTGTTAATCTGGACTCGGCTAAGGAGCTATAATGCTGTTTACTGAGCCCCCTCCATAGGTAAAGATGCAATCAATGCAACTCTTGTCGGATTCTCATGAACATCAGCAGGTAAATTCCATGGCTGAGGACAGTTAAACCCATCATAAATATTCACAGCTAAATCTTTGATTGGAAATTCACAACCTACCAGACTCCTCTGCTATTATCTGCTAAACACCCGGCACTGCAGATAGAAAATGAAAGATTTTCAGGCAGCCTCAGGTGAAGGTTACTTAATTTACTATATGGGAGAAGATTTCAGTTTGCAGGAGCGTCGCTTTCACACTCAGTGCAGGGACAAAGCCTTCTCTGCGATTCGCGGAATATTCAATGTGATTCATAGGCAGGTGGAGATGGGCTTCTGTTTGCTGTTTTATTGGGGTCAGCATGAAAAATACACCACACACTCGGCAACACTGATAACAATATGACATGTTTTACCAGAAGCCAGAGACACCATGCTGGTATTTTATTCAATGGACAGTTCTTTTATGTCATTATATGTTAACTCTTTTATAGTAAGAGCTACAGGAACCTCTGCCACCATATATCTGTTCTTTCCGCTGCATTTCCCCTTTATACATACCACACAGTAGATGTTATAGAATACAATACTGTATAAGAAGAATCATGTGTATGGTAAATGTTTCCATAATATAATATTTAAAAGTTGTAAGAATTGTCTACAGAACCACATACAGGTTGAGTCTCCCTTATCCAAAATGCTTGGGACCAAGGGTATTTTGGATATCGGAATATTCCGTATTTTGGAATATTTTCATGCCATATTGAAATGTCTTAGGAATAGGACCCAAATCAAAACACAGAATGCATTTATGGTTCATATACACCTTATACATATAGCCTGAAAGTAATTTTATACAATCTTTTCAATAAATTTTGTGGGTCAAACTAAGTTTGTGTAGATACATGAAATTCATTTATGTTTCATATACACCTTATACACACAGCCTATAGGCCATTTTATACTTTATTTTTAATATTTGTGTGCCTTAAACAAAGTTTGTGTACATTGAACCATCAAAAATCAAAGGTTTCACTATCTCAGTCAAGCTAAAAATATTCCGTATTTCTGAATATTCCGTATTTCTGAATATTTGGATATGGGAGACTCAATCTGTATTAATTCCTTTGCACCGTGTCCTACTGTAGCTTTGCTGAATGGTGTTGCTATTACTAGTTCAGTCTATTGGGAACGTTTGTGCATTTGGTTATGATGATAGTGTCTGTGACATGATGGTACAATGACAGACAGAACTGAACGTGTGTACGCACTACCAACCATTCTGTGCAATATTTCTGCTAATGCTAACCCAAGCACAGTCTTTTTAGCAGTTGGTTTTGAGAGATGAGGATCACAGATCCTAACACTGTAAAAGTGTACATGCATGAATCTGCATATTCATCAGGACTTTCAGTCGTCAGTGAAATAGTAATCACATATTGAGTATGTTTGTAAAAGTGTGCTCAGAGCTTCAGGCGTCTGGACCGGTCTGTGGCATTATGCAGTTTGTAACAGGTACTATCACTGCCTGACTAGACAGGCCAGGTTGCAAGTTTGCAACAGCTTGTCAGCATTGCATATCTTCCAATCGTCCCGGTCACTGTCCAGCCGTCCCACCCATGAGCCAAAGTGCTTAGCACAGGGTTGCCTACCCCCCCAATTTTGGCGGGAGCCTCCCGATAAATGGGTGCAGCTCCCGCCCCCCCAGAAAGGCTGGCAAGCCTCCCGCCTGCCGCCGATCCCCCGTCTCCCCCCCATCAGTACCTGTTAAACCCCCGCAGCGGGGGGGGGCTGACGCGATTCGCAAACTGCCCTCAGCCCGCCCGGCCATGCCCCCTTTGCCGGCCATGCCCCCTATTCTGCCGATCTGGTTGCTCCCTCCTAGAAGGAGCAGCCAGATAGTCGGCAAGTATGACTTAGCAGAACAAGGGATCTATTTACTAAACAGTGTTAGGAGACAGAGTGAAAAGTGATAAGGAAGTGATACGGTGCCAGCCAATCAGCTCCCAACTGTCATTTTTCAAACACAGCCTGTGAGATGACAGTTGGGAGCTGATTGGCTGGCACCTTATCACTTTCTTAGCACTTTTCACTCTGTCTATTAACACTGCTTAGTAAATGGACCCCCAAGTGGTGAATAGATGTCATACGCATGCGCGCAGCGTCTATTCATTGGAGAGAGGGACTGAGGCACGACATTTCCTGCAAGGCAACATACCCTTGCAATTAGTCCATGCCCTCTTTTTTGGGCTTTTGCCTTCAATGCGCTCAAAAGTCCTGGCCTATGGCTCAAGAAGGTTGGGAGGTATGACATTGCCAGAGACTCAGAAGGCGTATGTACCAATCCCACGGCATCAAATCCTCCTGACTACGCTCCTGCTTATATGCTTCAGTTCCCGTGGACAGAATCGAACTACATTTTGTACCCATGCTCATTATGTCCGCAAGTAATTGATTATCTGCTTGTCTGTGACAGCTGCTTGTCTTTGCATTACTCATTAAAAATACTCTTAAAGAGCTGCCTGTCTGTCATGCTGAATTTACCTATTCGTTGTTCCTACTACTGCTGACTTCGCCTCTCACCAGCTCATATCCACATCCCTTCAGTTGCTGTAAATTCCTGCATTTCTGGCCAGTGGAATCTACTCTATGAATACCATTCGCTGGTCCCATTACCGTATTAACATGAAATATAAAGTGCATGTGTTCCTCAGATGGCTATTTCCAGTACAGAAAGGGCAATATGCAGAAAAGACTATTTGCAGGCAGTCTCTGTAGTGTAACCTCCTATATGCAATGCATATATCAGGCAAGGACCAAGTGGAAGCACCAGTGCCACAAATGGTTTTGGAACAGCTCAGCCCCCCACAGCAAAATGCATTTATTTGTGCTATCAAGCACTTGGACATCCCACTTCGCTGTGGATATGGACGGCTTATTTATACTACAGATGTGTCCTCATACACCTAGCATTTGTATCTTATACTGCATGAGACACTCGCGTTGAATGAGACTCTACAAAAGGAGTAGTGTGCCACATATTTCTTTACATTTTCAATTTTATTTGCACCGCAGATACAGCAAAACACCACTCAAAGTGTACTACAACTTTGGATTGCAACTTTAAGCGCACAGGATTTAGGGCCTCATTCAGAGTCGGTCTTTGCAGCTGTTCGGACGTACGCCACCGATGTTCGCTAAACTGCGCATTCATAAAATTCGCAATGCGCGTGCGCAAACTAGCTATTACGATCAGAAATTTCTCTCTCCTTCAACTTGGCCAGGTCGTTAGTTTGAGTGACAGGATGAGGCGTTTGTGGGTGGTAATGGGAAGGTGCTTATGAACGGGGGAGTGGAGATCCGAACACAGGTGTGCCTGACTATGCAAACGGCGTTTTATGGGAGTGCATAATTAACTAAGTAGTGTCATGGCCCATGTGACTTGGGAGGTTTTTACACTGACTTGATCGTAGTGCTTAAGAGAGGGTATGGTCTACCTCAAGCTCTGCGATCAGCTCCGATGGTTCCCGATGGTCTCGATTGATCCTTATATGCCCGGAGATGACGTGCATTGCGAACGAGAAGGGGGCGTATTTTTAGTCTTACGGCCGCATCCTCCCCTCGCTCATCCAGCTAACGATCCCAACTTAACGACGCAACTTGCGAGCGCTTCATTTGCATATCCGGCCCCTTTTACCTTACGACCGAGCAGCCACAACGACCGACTCTGAATGAGGTCCTTAGGCCCAGCTGCACGCAGATATACAAGTGTCACGCATCAAATTGATCAGTGGAATTTAGCAAAGTAGTTTTGTCACTACCAGTAGTTCTATTCATTCGAATAAGATGCACATTTTGAGCGAAAAAACGTTCGGAACCTGGTGTGTGCAAGGGGCTATTTGTCATGACTTGAGCAACAGTGTATGAGGATATACAGTACTGTATCTGTATTGAAGCTGTAACCCTGTCCTGCTGACACTGGATATCTAGTATTATAGTATTATTGTCTAAGGGATTACGTAAAATAGGTTTGGCTATCTACATAAATAAAAGCTACCTCCACCCAAGACTGATTTGACAGATTTTCAAATCTAAGGTAAAACAAGAGCTGAGACACTGGAGATATCCAGGTAATTATTTATTTATTAACAGTTTCTTATATAGCACAGCATATTCCGTTGCACTTTGTTGGGTTGATAATTTATGAGCTTTTGAGAAACAAAAATGAGTGGACACTTGCTAGTTGGTTTTGCAGCATTTTGAGCGATCCGGTGATGATTTTTTGCAACAACTTGTCACTGTTTATAAAATATGGTTACATCACTATGACCCAGAAATGAAACAACAGTCTATATAGTGGCGGCACTCGAGTTCTCCATGGCCAAGGAAAGTCAAGATTTAATGGTCTGCAGGAAAGGTCATGGCAATGTTTTTTTGGGACTCGAATGGCATATTACTGACTGACTATCTCCCAAAGAGCCAAGCAATAAATGGTGAATGCTATTCTAAGTTGCTGTGCAGATTAAATCATGCACAGAAACCCTATGCCAAGTGTGTTGAATCTCTGGGTGAATATGTGGAATAGTCTGTAAGTTTCATGGACCAAGTCCATTTCCTTTTTGGTGAGACTGAGGAATTTTCAGCATCCCCTACACATACAGTATAGCCCTTCCCCGCAAATGACAGGACCCATGAGGTTCCCTGCACTTGTAGGGCTGCCAGCCAATCAACGGCCGCTACTATAGTAAGCGGTCGCTGATTGGCTGTAAGTGCCCTGGCTGTCAAACAGACAGGCCAATCAGCAGTGAGCAGTGATGCTATCCATGTCCAGGGATGCATTTACACTCTCCTGGGTCTCTTTCATTACAAGACAGCACCCAGACACCATAAATGTGTTCCAGACTCCAGTACATAAATATATTATCTTTTCAATCTTTTATATTACAATTTATTTATACATAAATGTTGACTTGCCTACTAACACCTGCAATTTATTTATACCCATAAATTCACTTCCTTACTAACACCACTGCAAAATATAGTGTACAGCCTATAACCAGGGGTTACATAGGGCCTGATTTAAATCAGGGCCTAGTATTTATAGGGAAAAGCAAATTCACTCACAGTGTATTTGTCCTTCACTGTCTCAATATCAGATGTGGCCACACCAACACTACAGTAATGATTCCAGCATGTACTCTTAAAGGTAGATATGAGATGTTCAAACCTACTCAGTTCCTTTCTCCAAAATGAACACGAGTTCAGATTTATCTTAATGGCTATCCGGATTCGCGTGCTTTGAATAGCCAATAATATATATAATTTTGAACTTGCGCTAATTTTGGAAAAAAGAGCTAAGGAAATCCAAACCATCTTCTCTAGTATAAAGTGGTCAAATTACTAAATTCACACAGTTCAGGCATTTTATTATTATTATTATTATTATTATTATTATTATTATCTATATATAGCTGCTTTGCTTGACATGTTTCAAAGCATATGACGATTTCCTCCGAAGCATTTTTGCTTCTTCTGTATTGTCATGGATAATAGCTCAGCAAATAAAATGGTAGCTTTCAAGGGTATCTAAGAGAAAATGGACACTTGGCAATTAGCAATTCAACTCCACCAGTATCTATCTCCTGGGCTGCTCTGCAATTCGCACCTGTTCCAGCAGATGTCTCACTATACACCGATGCATTCCTCTACATTCTACTCTCTGCAAGTTTGCAGCTACCAGTATATACATCTTCTATAGGCTATCACTGGTACTATGGGCACTTCACTGCTGTCACACATACAGCTGCTTTACCATTGTTCTAGAGACTATATCCATCATGCTTCTGGCACTCCTTTCTGAGTATTAATTAGACTGTATTCATATATGTTCATTCATTCCACCTATACAGCCATTGATAGAACTGGTCTAAATTAAAGAGCTTTATGAGGGCCTCATGTCTCTGCTGTTCTTCTAACTACAAGGCTAATCTTAAGGGTCCTGACCTAAATCTAGCAAACCCCAGTGATGAAACAGTTTGTTCTGGCCCAATGGATTTGGTAGGGGAATAGAGCCCAAGGATGGACACTGTCATATTAGAATACTGAGTGGAAAGATAAGAAGCCAATCAGGGTCAAGTTATGCAATTCTTTCAAGACCTATATACATGTATGGACCCCAAAAACATACAGTTTTTTTTCTACCAATGTATTATTCACTCTGAGTTACACCGTGGACACTTCCATACTGCGAGATCCAAAGCTGCATATATCATCTCATTACTATCTGGGCAAGAGCTCCATTGTGGGAGAAGATTGATCTAATTCTGTCAGATATCAAGCACTTTCTGAGTATATTACACAGAATCTCAATGCGCCCAGGGGAACCACCTCAGCAGCATCCAAAATGCCAAGGCTCTCATTCAGTGGGACAATATTTAGTACAATTGAAAACATTGTCCCCTGAACTTTTATGGAATGATGAGGTGCTTGTCGCCATCTTCTGGCAAGGTCTCTCAGATTGTATTAAGGATGAGCTAGCAGCTTGTGAACTACCACCAAGCCTAGATGAAATAATCTTACTCTGTATCCAAGTGGATCTCCATTTTCAAGATATAATGGGGGGTATACTCCATTCAGAGGCTTTGCAATTAAATACTTATATTGACTTTTGGGGTCCTAATGACATCACAGTAAAAAATTGATGCTCTCTGCCCCTAAAATCAGAATTGTTTGACAAAGTTAAATGAGCACCATATTTACCAAATTATATCTCAGAGGGGCCTACAATAATCTGATATGAATTCATGAAGGTAATTAGTGATAAATTACCTCCAAAACCCAGGACAGGCATTCTGAGTATTTGGCGATGCCATTTATATTCAACCTGAGCAATGCCCCAGCTAGGTTCCAGAATTTGTTAACACAATTTTGAGACCTGTTTACATCAATGTTGTAGTTAACTTGGATGACATCCTCATCTTGTCTGCTGATATTCAGACTCACCACTGCCATGTCAAAGAGGTTCTCCAATGGCTTAAAAACAACAAGTTGTATTGCAAACTGAAAAAATGTGTCTTCGAGGTGGACACCATTCCTTCTATTGGGTATATCAACTCGGGGTCTGGTCTGCAAATGGATTCAGAAATGTACAGGCAATCCTCAATTGACCTCAGTCCACAACCTGAAAGGCAGTCTAACAGTTCTTAGGTTTCTCTTATTAATTATTATTATAGTAAATTTATCTGGGGATACTCTACAGTGGTCATTATTTTATCAACAAAGGGGCCAACACAGCTATATGGTCCAAAAAGTCTAAACTGCCTTTCAGCAATTGAAACAGGTTTCATTTCAGCTCCCATTCTCAATCAGCCAGGCATTTCTATTCTGTTCTTTCTGTAGGTAGACGCCTCATCAGTCGGTGTAGGGTGGTCCTACAGTAACTCAAAGAGTACCAGATGGCCAGTTACATCAATGTGGTATCTTTTCTAGGATATTTCTGATAGCAGAAAATAATTAATCCATTGGAGACAAAGAATTGCTCACTATAAAACTGGCACTTGAAGAGTGGAGACACTTGATGGCAGTTGCAGGTTATCCGATCACCATTTGCACAGACCATAGAAGTTTACTCTATCTCAAATCAGTTTAATGCATGAATTTGTGGCAAGCCTGATAGTTATTGTTCTTATTATTTTACATCCAAGGGACATTTCATATGGGTTCCAAAAAAATCTTAAAGCTGATGCTCTATCAACATTTAAGTGACATCCCATCATCAATCCTTTATGTATTGAAGCTACTACTCTAGCCATTACCCCTCCTCAGGGGTAATGAGAATATTTGCTAAAAATTTCTACACTGGGCTTATTGTTCTAAATTTGCTGGACATATGGGAGTTTGTAACACCCAAGAATTTATTCTCTGGAATTACTAGTGGCCAATTCTTCTTCAGATGTGAAACAATTTGTTACAGCCTGTTCTGGATGTGCTCAGCACAAATATTCCAGATAAGCTCCAGCAGGTCAACTTCTGTGTCTGCAAGTTCCAAGTGCCCCATGGACTCAATGGATTTCGTGACTGGCTTACCTGCTTCTAATAAATTCACCACAATATGGGTCATAGTGGATTGGTTCTCAAAAATGACCCACTTTGTTCCTCTTCATGGTCTTCTGTCAGACTGTATTGATATCTAAGTGGTCTATTCATTAATACCTAAGTATCCTTGGAGATAAATAGGTTTAGAACTCGAATGGAGTTCTACCTAATTACCGGAGGAATTCATCATTCCTCCTCTCCATAAGTATCTATTCCAAAAAGCTGTCATTTTTGCGATGACAGCTTTTCTGAAAATAGAAACATTTCCTTGCCTCTCCTACCATAACACAGCTGTAATCATGCGCCATTCCGTTCAAAGAAGGCTGTCAAAGGCTGCTGCTGCCGTGGACCCCGACCTCCCACCTGACCCCGGTCTGCAGTGGCTACAATGGGAAAGGACGGTCAGGCAGAGGGGGCTGTAGACTTTATTTTTTTCAAACTTTACTAAGTTTAAACTTTACTAAGTTCTCCCCACCACAATGCTGCTGCTGCTGCTGGGAAGCATCTCCCCTTTGTTCCCCAGTGGCACATGTAAGGGTAGTTAATTGAAGAATCACTTACAAGTGTCACCAGGGAACAGAGGGGAGACGCTGCCCGGCAGTAGCAGCAGCGGGGAGAACACACAGCCGGAACCTAAGAAGGGACCAGGGAGCACAAAGGGACCTGCCCAGCTGAAAGCAGGTAAGTATAAGCCTTACGGGGGCTGTACACCATCTGAGAATAGTGTACAGTAACACCAACACATTCCAAAAATACATCATTTTTGGAATTTGATGAATAGCCTAATTTCTACATCCCCATACTAAAGTATGGGGTTGTAGAAATTAACACAGATGTGGAAATTAACACAGACGGACTTAACCAGGAGATATCAGTTATATCTTCTGTGTTAAGTGTGTTAATGAATATTAAAAACCGGTAATTAAGGAAAAATGTCCTTAAAACCGTTATTTTAGTGTTGAGGAATAGGTCCCTTAAAAAGAATATGTAGGCGCATCAGTAATCAATGTGATAATTGTGATACCTGTAAGCAGCTCACCAGAAGGGGTGTATATGGCTAGCCCCTAATAACCGTAGAACCCAAGCAAAAATAATAATATAATCTTACTAATAAGACACATAAATTAATACAATATATCAGTATATAGGTGACAACATGTAATAAATCAAATTCAAAACGTCAGTGGCCACAGAAAAACCAGCATAAATAAAAAAAGCAATGCTTAAATATTAAATATAGCTATGCAAACAGCAGTAGAACAGGAGCCAGCAGAAAAGATAGGTTACATTTGACTCACTCTAGTTTTTGGTATAATTATAAGTCACATTAGTATGTTGAAGACGGAGCCTGAGTCACAGTACTTGTTTAATGGATTTAAGCAGGTATATTTATTCATGCAACGTCAGAACCTGCTCCCTCAGGTGCCGGAGAGGTCTGCCGCACTCGGGTCTCCCTGGATGTAGGATAGCTACCCAAAGACAAGATGCGCTGAGCTGTGAGGTGATGATACTCTCGGCCACATACAGTGATGTTGGCTTATTCCGAAATACTACTCATTGGAAGCAATAGCAGCTGGTTAAATGCAAATGGATGTTGCTGGTAAAATAAAAAGCAACAGACGTCAGACGTCTGTCAGCAGTGTGTGTCACCTGCATTCTGTTCAGAGGTAAAGTAAAGGTTAGGACTCTAACGCGTTTCTCCGCTGATTATCACTAGCTGTTTCCTCAGAGGGAATTTTTGCTTGTATTCATATCTGTTCATTCTTCCACCTATACAGCCATTAGTAGAACTAGTCTAAATGAGAAAGAGCTTTATCAAGGCCTCAAGTTTCTGCTATTGTCCTAACCACAAGGCTAATCCCAAGGGTCCCAATCTGAATCTACAAAACCCCAGTGAAGAGACATGCACAATACACATTGCAAAGTTTTAGAAAATATACTCTACTGTATTTAATGCAACAAATTGAAGACATCTGTATGCAGCCAACATCTGTATGCAGCCCATCCATTGCGGGCAACACGTGTGTATTTCTTACAGGGAATCTGTGGCAAACACATAGAAACTCATGCCAGGATGATTTCAGAGCACTATAGTTGTACTCATTAGGCACTTTCATTAAGTAGACTTATTGTGAAATGATTTTTTTAAATGAATAAAAAGCATTCTGTGGTTGTTTTCTTTCTTTTTTCTCATGAAACTTGTGTCGAACCTAAATTATTGGCTGAGACAAGATCAGTTTAAAATTGAATCGCAGCAACACCATCTTGCGACTGGTCGCAAGACGCCATTTTGCGAGATGGCCATCTAAGCGCCATTTTAGATAAACTCACACTTTAGTACATGTGGCGATAATACTATTAGCAAGTTACGGCGATTCACCAGAAGCCTATTTCATGACTTTACGTATTATAAAGGATATATTTCAGAAATGACTTTACAGTATGCCAAAATTGATTGCATTAGCTGAATAAAGCAAATGATTACGTGACAACTAGCTTGTGTAGATAAGCTTCCTGGACAGTGTTTGCCCTCACAACAGGTGGTCTGGCTCGAATACACACCTACATTAGCAAGCTTCCTGCAATTACATGATTTCAAAGACTAGAGTGTCATCTTATGTCTGTCTCTTGTAGCTGGGTTATTTGCATTTCACACAAGAGACTGGAAGAATAAAAGAGTTTTTCTTTTGAAGTCTGGGACAGGTGGGGGGGACTGCTCACAGAGTGGGCATGTGGAACTACTTGTCTCAGCATGTCACACTGCTAAAATGTTCACTCAGTGAGAGTTAACTGCACCCTTTCCTCATACACACATTAATACGTCTTTATACCAAACCCCGAATACTCACACATTACATATTCACACATAAGGTTTAATAAGCTTTAAAGTATATGATTTAAGTTGGTTCAGTTAGTTTAAATGCTATGAAATAAAGATATTTGATAACTAAGGTTCTATACATGTTAAGACAGCAGTGTTTGGGTTCGTACTGATGCATACTCTTTTTACAGTATTCCGGTGTTATTGGTGGGGAGGTCGCATCATGCAAACTCAAGTTATGGATCGCAGAGCCTACAAGCAACAAAATGTATATTTCATGAACAACTGTTAGAATGTTGCAGGGGACGTGAAGAGGAAGATCCCCAGCTGTTAGAGGCAGGGAGAGTCTATTTGAACCAGCCTGTTAAATGTGCTATAACAGATGCTTCTCCCCTGGGAACCAATGACATCAGCAACTAACTTCCCTATTGTCCTGTTTATTCTGGGGGGGTATAACTATGCGTGCACGAACGCTGTTCTCAGTCTTCGTGCTGAATGCTGTATGACTAGGGGTCTCTTGCTGATGCCTGTCTCCGCGTCCGGAAGCGTCTGCGTATGTATACTGTACTTGGGTCTGTATAATTTTCCTTTTGTGCCTAAATTGTGTCTAGATCAATAGCGTGTAACTGACTGTACTTTTTACTTGAATAATACTTTGTGCTTTGGAACCACATGTTCTAAGTCTGGAGTCTCTATTTACTGTATGACTGCGTACGCAAATTAAGCGTCATCCTTAGAGGTTTATAGGTAGGATTTTAGAAGGTACAGGCAGGGGTATATAGAGGTTCAATTTTAATATCAACACTTGTTAATGTTGTAGTGGGCACAGATAAGTTAGGTGTAGATGGTACCTTACAGATGAGATGACAGCTCCAGGAAATCTTTTTTTTTATTTGACAATGACTCCATGATCTCTATACACCTCAGACTATAGAAGAGAGGCTAAACCCATACACGTAGTATAATTACATCATGTGACAGCCATGGTAAATAGAATAATCTGGAAGATTTATTAAAGGGTGTAGGGGGACGTAGACCTAGGACAGGTCACTGTATGGAAATAGTGATAATCATACATATTATAGGAGATTGCAGTACAGATCGGAAAATAGAAATTTTAACACCGTGGTGGCAATTCAGTAGTAAATAGGCAATGTCAGTAAGTAACTCTTTCCGATGGCTAACAGGGCTTCATTAACTTTGCTGCTGCAGCACATCTTTGGCTGTAACTAGGAAAAAGGCAACTTCTTGGATGGCTCAATATACTATTCTTCAAACACACATTAACCTTTGCAATCCACGGATATACAGTAAGAGCAACATATATTATTACTCAGCAGATTTAGCAAAAACGTCAAAACTTAATTATTTTACTCTAAAGTGCACACAAAGTTCTGTTGTTGGAGTACTTTGTTGCTGGGCTGTCACTGACCTTTAACATGCATGCATTTATAATCCACAACTGGTATTAGTAATAAGCAATAAGCAGCTCAATCCACTCTGCACTCCACTCCTCGGTGTCTCCTACTCTCCACTGCACACGTGCAACCACAAACTTACTGTCCTGTTGCTAACTTGTCTCAGTTTTGGCGCATAACAGCTCCAACTGGTGGCACCCTCCTATATTGCAATGTCCATTGACTTTTGTCAGAGCCACTGGTATCACATCGTGATGGGGAGAGGAACATCTACTCCATAAAGATTGCTCGACAGATAAGGCTTTATTTACAAAGCAGCAGCTTTTATAAGTCACCTCTTCCCGGTGGGTTGGAGGTGAAAATTAAAAATGGCAGTACAGTCAGTGTAAAAAATGTCAGGTATTACACTGACTGTAAGTGCTGTTTTAAATTATTACCTCCAACTAACAGGGAAGCTTTGTATATAATACCCATAGTGAGGGACCTGTTTATGGATACTGGAAAATTACAGTTCTATTCTGCGGCTACTGGGATTTTTAGAGAGTTTGTGAACGGTGTGCTGACTTGAATTGCCTTCAGAGACCACTAACTCTACCTGGAAGAAGCTGGCTTAACCCTCTAAGCCTTCACAAAGTTCAACAAAGGCGTGACTAGAACTGTATCTTCTGCTACACCAGTGGTTCCCAAACTTTTTTGAACCAAAGCTCCCAGGAGTATCAGCATTGTTTTCACGGCACCCCTAATCCAAAAGTCTATTATTGAGAAATTTAGAAAAAAAAATTAAAAGTTGTAAAGTGAAGTAGATTGTGTTTATCTGTTATCCTTAGGTTCAGTTTTGTGGTGGTGGACAGGTGTGCACTTCTGTTTGTCCACATATTTACATTACATTGACAATAAATAATTTGATTTCGTGCAGAACCACCAACCTGAGGCACCCCTGCAAGTGTCCCGAGGCACCCCAGGGTGCCACGGCACAGAGTTTGGGAACCACTGTGCTACACATTTCAACAACATACAGAGAACTCAGAGTGTGCCCCCCGTGAATTTGGAACTGTCGCTGCATGATAATGATAAGGTAATGTACCTTTTGAGTTGGGAAGTAAGTCTTCACTCTTCTCAAATGTCCTAGTCTTATTGTTATCTGCTTGTAATTCAATACATGCAGTCACTATAATCTTATTGAATGAGAAAAAGTATAAACCCACATTCTTTTTCTATGTTCCTTCTGCCAGAGAGATACATTAATTAAAAAAGGAAACATGCTTATACTATTCTGTATTATTGTGTATAAGGAAATAGGTCTTGTTCTACTTTATTAATACATAACCTTTTTATTATTTGTCTTACCCTCTTCATGCTTCACATAATACAGAATTGCTTCATGTTGGCTATTTATCAGTAAAAATCTGCTGCAATAAAGGTATTGTTATTTAATATCTCTACTGCTTCAATAATATTACAGCAGGGAGGTAGAGCTCCTCTGCCTGCTGCGAACACCATCACTCTGCAATACTGCATCTCTTTCCAGACCAATAAAAACACAGATAATTAGGTGTCATATCCAGATCCTACCAGCTGAGCAACACAGTGTGGAGAAGGTGTCCCACGGCTTTCAAACAGCAGCTTTCACAGGTAGACATCATGGCAGAGTCCTGGTATAGGTTTACTACTAAAGAGTGGTCATTTAGCCTGATACACACATGAAGTGCGACTTCAGTATCTTTATTTGCAGGGCACAACCTCAAACCATGAAATCCTTAAATATTAATTTCACTGCTCACTTTTACTATGAACACAGATTTATAGTTTTGAATAAGGACATTTTCTCTATTTCTTTCAACTAAATAGAGGTTGAATGGCTGCACTAGTATTAAAATAAATATCTTTTAAAATACAGATGTCCTCATACATTCTTGCTGCAGTTGCGCCAAGAAGCCCTTCTTTACGCACCAGGGGCCTGATTCAGAGGTGCGCGCTATTTGCGTGCGCTAGCTCTTAATCAGGGCAATCCTTTTTTTTTCCGGCCTCCAGGCCGCTCGCACAGCTGTGGGTGACCATCGGGCTTGTGGCGAGACCCTACGGGAGGGTCTCAGCTCCTGCAAGCCCGAGTGGACTTCCGGCTCTAATAGAGCAGGAAGTCCACTACGGACATCATGAGTGATGTCAGTAGGGCTGCCCACAAACGGCAGGCGTTCCTAAGGGAATGGGGTAGAGGGTGCGGAGGGTGCGCTCGCCCTATGGGTGTAATGCTGGAGTAATAGTGTGTTGTGGTCTTTTGTGTTCGATGTTGTTTGTGGAGTGATGGGGTGTAGGGAGGGAAGGGGGTCTAATGGACTGGAGGTGGTGGGTGAGGAAATGAAGACAGAGGCAGAAATGGGGGCCAAAGGGTTTATTGGAAAAAAACAGTACTAATCCTGTTTGGTCCCAGGCACCCAGGTGGGGTGAGCGATCCACTTGGGGGTGTGTGTGGGTGGAGACTGGGGAGGTGAGTGGACCCTTTTAGGGGGCTCCTTTCCATGCAGTTCAATAGACCGGCACGTTACCCCTGCTGGACCTTTGGTCAACAGTCTTAGGATGTCTCGGGGGGAGGGGAGTGGTGGGTTGGCAGCGGGTTTGGCGGTTGTGGATGTACACCCTGGCGGCGTCCCACGCAGGGGTATAAGTCTCGGAGTCACTTACCTACCGGTAGGATTTGTTGGTGAAAAAGGCTTGGGCTGCTGGTGGCTGGTGTTAGTTTCCTTTTGCAGATGCGGTGTTGGATGGCTGTTGCGGTGTCAGCGGTTGGAGGAAGCTCTGTGTGTGGTAGTGGCTTGTTGGTGCACTGTGGGGCTTGGTGCACCGCGTTGCTGGCGTTCTGTTCCCGCTGCCTGGTGGGTGCCTGCTGGTGTGGATCGCTTAGGGATTGCTGCTGGACGAACAGCTGTGAGTGGAGCTGGTGTTGGTTGCTCCCAGGGGGCGGTGCGTGGTCGCCTGGGTCTAGCAGGTGGAGTGGTGATCAAGAGGGGTGCGAAGGGCTTTGCTAGGTGTGATGCCCAGCGCGGCCCTGTGGGTGGTGGGTAGAGAGGGTTCTGGAAGCAGCAAGGCTCGACCGAGTTCTCCGCAGGAATGAAGAGCTCTGGTGTAAGCTGGCTGTGGTGTCAGAATGTAGGGGGTCTCCAACGCGTTTCGGCAGGGGCTCTGCCTTCTTCAAGGAGGTAAGAAGTGTGGCTATGCATGTGTGAGGTTTAAATGTGGAACTTCCGGGTTCTGTGTTTGTCAGGTGGTGGAGATGACCAATCAGGGCTAAGAGTGGGTGTGGCCCATGTATCTGATAGCCACACCCACTCTTAGCCCTGATGGGTCATCTCCACCACCTGACAAACACAGAACCCGGAAGTTCCACATTTAAACCTCACACATGCATAGCCACACTTCTTACCTCCTTGAAGAAGGCAGAGCCCCTGCCGAAACGCGTTGGGGACCCCCTACATTCTGACACCACAGCCAGCTTACACCAGAGCTCTTCATTCCTGCGGAGAACTCGGTCGAGCCTTGCTGCTTCCAGAACCCTCTCTACCCACCACCCGCAGGGCCGCGCTGGGCATCACACCTAGCAAAGCCCTTCGCACCCCTCTTGATCACCACTCCACCTGCTAGACCCAGGCGACCACGCACCGCCCCCTGGGAGCAACCAACACCAGCTCCACTCACAGCTGTTCGTCCAGCAGCAATCCCTAAGCGATCCACACCAGCAGGCACCCACCAGGCAGCGGTAACAGAATGCCAGCAACGCGGTGCACCAAGCCCCACAGTGCACCAGCAAGCCACTACCACACACAGAGCTTCCTCCAACCGCTGACACCGCAACAGCCATCCAACACCGCATCTGCAAAAGGAAACTAACACCAGCTACCAGCAGCCCAAGCCTTTTTCACCAACAAATCCTACCGGTAGGTAAGTGGCTCCGAGACTTATACCCCTGCGTGGGACGCCACCAGGGTGTACATCCACAACTGCCAGACCCGCTGCCAACCCACCACTCCCCTCCCCCCGAGACATCCTAAGACTGTTGACCAAAGGTCCAGCAGGGGTAACGTGCCGGTCTATTGAACTGCACGGAAAGGAGCCCCATAAAAGGGTCCACTCACCTCCCCAGTCTCCACCCACACACACCCCCAAGTGGATCGCTCACCCCACCTGGGTGCCTGGGACCAAACAGGATTAGTACTGTTTTTTTCCAATAAACCCTTTGGCCCCCATTTCTGCCTCTGTCTTCATTTCCTCACCCACCACCTCCAGTCCATTAGACCCCCTTCCCTCCCTACACCCCATCACTCCACAAACAACATCGAACACAAAAGACCACAACACACTATTACTCCAGCATTACACCCATAGGGTGAGCGCACCCTCCGCACCCTCTACCCCATTATATCATTACACAGGACCCGGTACTCCTGCTCTTAGGAAGGTGCAGCACCCCGACACAAACAATACATCTCACATCCCATCTGCCCATACAGCAGAGCGCAGTTCTAACCCATCATTTGCAGTTCCTAAGGGAATGCCTGCGATTGTGCAGCCACCCCCCCTCCCCGCCTACAAAACGGGGCGAGCCGTCAATCAACATCAACAGCAGCCCTGTCTTGTTGTGAGCCCCAGAGCGACGGAGCTGCCGTTGCTCACTGGGGTTCGCGCATGCATACGCCTGAGGCGGCGCATGCGCAGGGGCCAAACATCGACCCGCTTGCGAGCGGCATGCACTCGCGAGCGGGTCTGAATCAGGCCCCAGGTTCCATGTGACCTTGCTAGCGCCGGGTATCCTTTTCACACACGCACGAGGGGGGGTTTCTGAGTACCTAGAAACCCTCCCTGTCCGTCGCTCCATTCACCGCTGGCCAGAGCAGATGAACAATTTTACTTTTTTTTTTTCAAGGGTCCCTGTTGTACTGCCTGAGTTGGCTGTAGGGGGAGCTCAGCACGAGAGCCCCTCCCAGTCAGTTCCGATAGGCACCGTCATGACTGGCATGTGAGAGGATGAGCGCGCCTGCCGCAGGGTGACACGGTATTCCACTGCGTCGAGTCCTGGAGCTGCACGCCGTAGGTGGAGGTGCATGGGGGGGGATAGAGCAGGCGGGTGGGGGGTGATGGCAGACTGCTGTATTTATTTGGCTGCATTTGTGTTTTTAGGTAAGTGCTGGCTGTGCCGCGTGTGTGTGTCTGTGTTAGTGTATGTGTCTGTGTTTATGTGTATGAGTGTGTCAGTGTGTGTCTGTGTGTATGTATCTGTCTGTTTCAGTGTGTGTATGTGTGTGGGCTAATGCGGGGGGATTGGGGGGGGATGAGAAAAGCATTGCAGGAGATTCAGATCAGGACCTGTAGGAGTATAGCAGCAATACACTGTAGAGCAATTTATTATAAAAGTGTCAGTATTGGGGACTACTACTGGGGCACTGCATAGGGGGACCACCCTGGGGGCACTGCATAGGGTTGACCACTACTGGGACACTGTATAAGGGTCAATACTGAGGGCACTGTATAAGGGACCACCACTGTGGGCACTACAGTGTACTACAGTGCACTACAGTGTACACTATATGGGACACTACTGGGGGCACTGTATAAGAGGCACTACTGGGGGAACTGTATAAGGGGCACTACTGGGAGCACTGCATAGGGGGACCACTACTGGGGCACAATGTAAAGGACACTACTAAGGGCACTGTATAGGGGGACCACTACTGTGGGCAGTACATGGGGGGCACTGTATATAGGGTACTACTGGGTGCACTGTATAAGGGGCACTGCTGGGGGCACTGCATAGGGGGACCACTACTAGGGGCACTGTATAACGGACACTACATAGGGGGACCACTACTGAGGGCACTGTATAAAGGGCACTACTGGGGGCATCTCTATATTTATTTGTGGCTAGATGTTATTTCGGTAACCAAACCTTTGGAAACCCCCTTTCAAAATCCAGCTTTTGCCACTGCTTTTCACCCGAAAATACATCTTAGTCGCAATTGGATGTGACTAGGATGCACCAGGAGCCTGTGCTGATTAATTTGATATGTTACACTTATATATCACACATATATCTGTGTGCTATGTTGTGTAGTCCAAATGCATTTTGGCTCATAACACATTAATGCATTGTGCATTATATTTTATTTGTCCATATCTCGATGTGTATCTATCTATCTCGCAATCTATCTATCGATCGATCGACAGAGATAGATAGATAGATAGATAGATAGATAGATAGATAGATAGATAGATAGATGCAAAAACACCTTGTTTATAATTTGTTATATATCCAATGATGTTTCAGAAAATAATTTAATATTGTTATTCTTTATTTCCTAGGACAACAGCGTGCACTTGCCATAGGCGGAGAAGATCTAGTCCCCATCTCCCCCTCTTCTGACTCTTGTCCCTCCTCTCACCACTCCCACTCACCTGGCCATTCAGCCTCCCCTGGCCAACCTCCCTCCCCAATCCACTCAGCCTCCCCTGGCCAACCTCATACACCTGATTACTTATTTTCATTGTAAAATGTATGGTGAAGTAATGTCTATTTTAGGGCCTGATTCAGAGATTGAGGGATTTTCACAGCCACACACAAGCGGCTGTGCAAATCCGTCCATCTCAGATGCAAATGCAGAAGGAGGTGTCAGACACCTCATTGCTGCATCTGTGTGATCCCATCACTCCAAACGAGGAATCACTACTGGTACAATCGTAATCATCTATGAGGATGTTTCTACATTTGCCCAGGCTGCGGGAGCAAAATTTTCCAGCAGCTTGGCCGGTGCCTGGTCACACAAGAGGCCGGGAATCGGCCTCCATTGAAGCACAGCCTGGCCTCTTGCCACATTGAAAACGGAGGCATCACACCACCCTTTCCATGACTGGGTCCCAAGCAGAACCCGGCGAGGCACCTTGTAAATCATGCTGCAGGTTAGGTGGTCTGCAAGGGAGACTGCGAGAACCATTCTGCACATGTGCTTAACATATGTAACGTGTCCTAAGATGACCATGCATCCCTAAATCATGCCCTTAATCTTTAGTCAAGTCATAATGTTATTGTAAGGGCCTCATTTATCACCAAGTTTCAAAATTTCAAAAGAAGTGTGGATACTTGTTGGTTATGATAATGGTGCTCCAGCTAATCAGATAATGATGCTCCAGCAGAAGCACACAGATGACACATAGGTGTATATTTACTAAAGTGAGAGTTTTTTTAAAGTGGAGATCTTGCCCATAGCAACCAATCAGATTCTACTTAACATCTAACTAGTACCTTCTATAAGATAATAGGTAGAATCTGATTGGTTGCTATGGGCAACATCTCCACTTGTAAAAACATTCACTTTAGTAAATATACACCTACAGTATGTGTCATCTGTGTGTTTCTGCACCATTTATCAAACGTAACAAGTTTCATGCATGCAGGGTGACTGCTGTTCCAATGAGCAATGTCGATGACAACGTGCGGGAGCCAGTACACACTGCCCAGTGCTGACAATATGTTGTCCAATTAGCTAAATTGGATAAAATATCATCATGTGTGTCTCCTGCATTAGACTCTGCTGTTTTTTCTGTATAACTTTTATAATTTTGAGCATAAGTTTTAAATTGATGTTATTATCTGCATTTGTACAGAAAGTGTCTGAATTATGCTTATCATTTTTTTTTTTTTTCACATTTCAGATGCAGAACGTCAGGGGGCTGAAGATGTGCTCAGGAGGGAGCTGGTCCTCCTGAGCACTTATTTGGGGCTCGTGGCTGACTCCATTGAAAGAATGAGGAGTATTAAATTTTGTTTGGTTTAGACCAAAAAATATATATATATATATATATGTATATGAATAAAAACAGTTTGTTTATCTAAATCATGTGTTGTGTAATTATTATATGTTAGCTTAGTATAGATTAGAAGTGAATATATTAACTTTACACACAGAAAAAATAACACATACAGTAACTTTTATTACATGATTTAAAAACAATACACATTTATTTAAATAAAGGTACATAGGCCATTATACAATATTAAACTTGCAAATATGCATATGTTGCAGGAGGCGTCTGACACCCCTAGCTGCATGTACAAGGCCAAAGATCACAGGCTGGGTTTACCATAGCAACCATTGGTTGCAATGGTGGACGGCGCCAGCTGAGTAAGCCTCACCTTACTCAGGCTGGCCAGCTTGTAAAATCAGTAAACTGCATACGTCAATGCAGTTGCGGACTTTGCCACTCCCGGAAAACAGGGCGGACACACACCCATTTGATGGCACACAGTATATATATTAAAATATAAAAATATATATGTATACACACACTTGCCTACTTTTGAAAAAGCATTTCAGGGAGATTGTGAAAGCAGCATCTATGAGCGCGTGTTACAGTGGGCGTGTACTAGGGGTGTGCACCGGCCACTTTTCGTGTTTTGTGTTTTGGTTTGGGTTCTGGATCTTTCTTCGTGTTTTGGATCTGGATTGGTTTTGCCAAAACCACCCTTCTGTGTTTTGGGTTCTGGGTTTTGTGTTTTGGATCTGTATTTTTTTGAAAAAAAGCATAAAAACAGCTAAAATCACAGAATTTGTAGGTTTTTCTGCTCCTATGCTATTATTAACCTCAATAACCTTAATTTCCACTCATTTCCAGTCTATTCTGAACACCTCACACCTCACAATAGTGTTTTTATGTCCAAAAGGTTGCACCGAGGTAGCTGGATGACTATGCTAAGCGACACGAGTGGGCGGCACAAACACGTGACCCATCTAGGCGTGATACTGCAGTGGCAGACAGGATGGCAGTTTGAAAAACTAGGCCCCAAACTGTACATAATGCAAAGAAAAAAGAGGTGCAAGATGGAATTGTCCTTGGGCCCTCCCACCCACCCTTATGTTGTATAAACAGGACATGCACACTTTAACAAACCAGTCATTTCAGCGCGAGGGTCTGCCACACAACTGTGGCTGAAATGATTGGTTCGTTTGGGCCCCCACAAAACAAGCTGGCAATTAATCTGTCCCGACACAAACTGGCTCTACGGAGGCAAGATGTCATCCTCATCCTCCTCATCCACCGATTCCTCACCCTCTTCAGTATGTACATCCTCATCCTCACAAAGTATTAACTTGAATCCACCACCACAGGTCCCTCTGTATGTTCTGGAGGCTGGTCTCCCTGGAAGAGCTGATAATTCATTTTGATGAACATCATCTTCTCCACATTCTGTGGAAGCAACCTCCTACGCCTTTCGCTGACAAGGTTCCCGGCTGCACTAAACACTCTTTCGGAGTACACACTGGAGGGGGGGCAACTCAGGTAAAATAGAGCCAGTTTGTACAGGGGCCTCCAAATTGCCTCTTTTTCCTGCCAGTACAGGTATGGACTCTCTGACATGCCTACTTGGATGCTGTCACCGATGTAATCCTCCACCATTCTGTCAATGGTGACAGTATCATATGCAGTGACAGTAGACATGTTAGAAATTGTTGCCAGGTCCTTCAGTCCGGACCAGATGTCCAAACTTGGTCCTGCCTGCCCTGCATCACCGCCAGCGGGTTGCTTAGGATACCTAAGTTTTTTCCTGGCAGCCCCAGTTGCGGGAGAAAATGAAGAAGGAGCTGTTGACGTGTCACGTTCCGCTTCAGCTGACAGTGTGTTCACCAGCAGGTCTTTGCACCTCTGCAGGCTTGTGTCGGCCGGAAAGAGAGACACCACATAGGCTTTAAACCTAGGATCGAGCACGGTGGCCAAAATGTAGTGGTCTGATTTCAACAGATTGACCACCCTGGAATCCTGGCAAAGCGAATGAAGGGCTTCATCCACAAGTCCCACATACCGAGCAGAATCGCTCCGTCTTAGCTCCTCCTTCACTTTCTCCAGCTGCTTCTGTAAAAGCCTGATGAGGGGAATGACCTGACTCAAGCTGGCAGTGTCTGAACTGACTTCACGTGTGGCAAGTTCGAAGGGCTGGAGAACCTTGCACAATACGGAAATCATTCTCCACTGCGCTTGAGTCAGGTGCATACCCCCTCCTTTGCCTATGTCATAGGTGGATGTATAGGCTTGAATGGCCTTTTGCTGCTCCTCCATCCTCTGAAGCATATAGATGGTTGAGTTCCACCGCATCACAACCTCTTGCTTCAGGTGATGGTGGGGCAGGTTCAAGACTGTTTGCTGGCGCTCCAGTCTTTGGCACACAGTCGCTGAATGGCGAAAGTGGCCTGAAATTTTTTCGGGCCACCCAAAGCGTCTCCTGCACGCCCCTGTCGCTTTTCAGAAAATTCTGCACCACCAAGTTTATTGTGTGAGCAAAACATGGGACGTGCTGGAATTTGCCCTGATGTAATGCCCGCACAATATTGGTGGCGTTGTCAGATATCACAAATCCCCAGGAGAGTCTAAGTGGGGTAAGCCACTGGGCGATGATTTACCTCAGTTTCTCTAAGAGGTTGTCGGCGGTGTGCCTCTTACTGAAACCGGTGATACACAGCGTAGCCTGCCTTGGAACGAGCTGGCGTTTCTGAGATGCTGCGACTGGTGACGCTGCTGCTGTTGCTGCGTAAGGTGATACATCTACCCAGTGGGCTGTCACAGTCATATAGTCCTTAGTCTGCCCTGTTCCACTTGTAATGTCCGTGGTTAAGTGGACATTGGGTACAACGGCATTTTTCAGGACACTGAGGACACTTTTTCTGACGTTTCTGTACAGTCTCGGTATCGCCTGCCTAGTGAAGTGGAATCTAGACGGGATTTGGAACCGGGGACACACTACCTTCATCAATTGTCTAAATCCCACTGCACTAATGGCTTATACCGGACGCACGTCTAACACCAACATAGCAGTCAAGGCCTCAGTTATACGTTTTGCTTCAGGATGACTGCTGTCGTACTTCATCCTCCTCACTAAGGACTGTTGGAGGGTCAATTGTTTAGTAAAAGTAGTGGTGTTCCTACTTCCTCTCTGGGATGATGAACGACTCCCAGCAGCAGCAACAGCAGCAGCGGCAGCAGGAGGTGTAGCAATGCAGGATCCTCCGTAGGAATCCCGGATAGGAGAGTCAGTCATGCCAGTGACATGGCCTGCAGGACTACTTCCGATCCTGACTAAGGAGTAAATTGACGAGGAGGGAGTTGACGGTGTGGTTTGCAGGCGCTTGGATACAACAGGACAACGGGATTTAGGTGTCCCTGGACTGCTTACGGTCTTAGCCAAAGTTTCTGAACTTGACAGTAACTTATTATGAACGCGCTGCAGGTGCCGTATAAGGGAGGATGTTCCTAGGTGGTTAACGTCCCTACCCCTACTTATTCCACCTTTACATAAGGTACATATGGCAAGACAGTTGTTGTCCGGATTTGGATAGAAATATTGCCAGACCAAAGAGGTGGAATGTTTGGTCTTCTGCCCAGGCATGACCGTGATGGGCTTTTTCATCCCACGGACAACAACTGTCTCCCCCGGAGCCTGATTTAAACAAACCACATCACCATCAGAATCCTCCTCGCCAACTTCCTCCTCAGCGCCAGCTACACCAGTATCCTCATCCTGTTGTACTTCAACAGTGACATCTTCAATTTGCATATCAGCAAGTGGACTGTGGGTGTTCCTTTCAGCACTTGCAGGGGGCGTGCAAATGGTGGAAAGAGCCACCTCTTCCCGTCCAGTGCTGGGAAGGTCAGGCATCGCAACCACCACCACACTTGGACTCTCCTTGGGGATTTGTGATATCTTCTTAGAAAGCACAGTTCTTCGCTGTGCTTTTGCCAGCTTAAGTCTTTTGATTTTTTTAGTGGGAGGAGGGCTTCCATCGTCATGTGAAGCTGAACCACTAGTCATGAACATACTAGGGATCGACCTTAGCCGTTCCTTGCCACTCCGTGTCGTAAATGGCATATTGGCAAGTTTACGTTTCTCTTCAGCTGATTTAAATGTTTTTTTCAAGGTCATTTTCCTGAACTTTGTCATTTGGGATTGTATGTGCCCTCTATTATGACATTGGGCATCGGCCTTGGCAGACGACGTTGATGGCATGTTATCGTCTATGTCAGGACTAGTGGCAGCAGCTTCAGCACTAGGAGGAAGTGGTTCTTGATTTTTCTCTATTTTATTTTTATCGGAGAAAGTTTGGTCCTCCATTTATGTTATATCGATTTGATATATACGTGCGGCTAAACACAGAAAATATTTTTTATTATTGCTGGAGAGTAGTGTACTTTGTGGGTTACACCAGCCTTTAAGAAATGAGCCAGCCGGCTCTTTACTTATGGGACACAGGCGCACGCTTGGCGCTGCTCCTTTGTTGATGCACGTGCGGCTACTGCGCACACAATTCACAAACACACAAAATATATATTTTTTTGGTTTGGACTGGAGTGTACTTTGGGGGTTACAGCACCCTTTAACGGTCAAGCCAGCCGGCCCTTTACTCATGACACAGGCGCACGCTTGGCACTACTTTGTTGATGCACGTGCGGCTACTGCGCACACAATTCACAAACACAGAAAATAATTTTTTTTTTGGTTTGGACTGGAGTGTACTTTGGGGGTTACAGCACCCTTTAACGGTCAAGCCAGCCGGCCCTTTACTTATGACACAGGCGCACGCTTGGCACTACTTTGTTGATGCACGTGCGGCTACTGCGCACACAATTCACAACACAGAAAAAATATTTTGTTAGTTGGTTTGTAGTGTACTTTGATGGTTACGTTTCTCTTCAGCTGATTTAAATGTTTTTTTCAAGGTCATTTTCCTGAACTTTGTCATTTGGGATTGTATGTGCCCTCTATTATGACATTGGGCATTGGCCTTGGCAGACGACGTTGATGGCATGTTATCGTCTATGTCAGGACTAGTGGCAGCAGCTTCAGCACTAGGAGGAAGTGGTTCTTGATTTTTCTCTATTTTATTTTTATCGGAGAAAGTTTGGACCTCCATTTATGTTATATCGATTTGATATATACGTGCGGCTAAACACAGAAAATATTTTTTATTTTTGCTGGAGAGTAGTGCACTTTGTGGGTTACACGAGCCTTTAAGAAATGAGCCAGCCGGCTCTGTACATATGGGACACAGGCGCACGCTTGGCGCTGCTCCTTTGTTGATGCACGTGCGGCTGCTGCGCACACAATTCACAAACACACAAAAAATATTATTTTTTTGGTTTGGACTGGAGTGTACTTTGGGGGTTACAGCACCCTTTAACGGTCAAGCCAGCCGGCCCTTTACTTATGACACAGGCGCACGCTTGGCACTACTTTGTTGATGCACGTGCGGCTACTGCGCACACAATTCACAAACACACAAAAAATATTATTTTTTTAGCACTTGGGGGGAGCACCCCTGATGGACAGAGCACCCCCTGGACAACACTACAGCACCCCTTTAGGACTGGGACACTGCACAGGACTTTGGAGTGGACACAGCCTCTATGGAGAACTGACTGCACAACACAGTCCAGCCAGCCCCTATGGACTTTGAAGTAGTGGACACAGCCCCTATTAACAACAGCAGCACAGTACAACACAGCCAGCCCCTATGGACTTTGAAGTAGTGGACAACAGCAGCACAGCGCAGCACAGCACAGCACAACACTACTCTGCACTACACTACACTACACTACACAGCCCAGCCAGCCCTAACTCCCACCCTCCCTCTTCACTGTCAACAGCCGAGTGAGAAAATGGCGCCGACGCGGGTACCTTATATAGGTTCCAAAACCCGCGAGACTCGGAAGGCGGGATGATGACGTTTTGCCTCGATTTCAGATCTGAGTCAGGCGGGAAAAGTCGAGCCTGACTCGGATCTGACTCGGATCGGGGGGGCTCGGGGGGGTTCGTATTTCAGAAATCCGAACCCGCTCACCCCTAGCGTGTACTGATAAATCTGAGAGGCGTGTCATAAAACTGACTTACATCCAAATGTAATCCAGCCCAAAAGCAGTTAGTAAGATCTGTTTGTTGATGAAAATACACTAATACTTTTCAGAAATTCATAGGAATCATTGTGCCTTATAATAACCAATGCAGAGAAATTACACTAATGATTCCATTTAAATGTATATATCTCTGTTTTTTAATATAACAGCTTCATAATGGGGGTAAGGATGAAATGAGGGAGATTGCTAGACTCTTCAGGGAGACAGGGAGATTGCTACTATTTCAGGGAGTCTCCCTGACAATGAGGGAGAGTTGGCAAGTATGAATTTACATGTATGTCATTAGCCTACTTAGCCTATAGATTAGTAAACTACCCAGATCAAAGGTGCAATTAGCATTTATTATGTGTGCACAACAAGCAATCATTACAACAATAACATCAATTGCTGTGAAAAGACTAGCTCAGATACTTGGCTGGCTATACAGGATCTGTGATTAATTGCAATCATTCTGTGTTACGATTGCGATCGCTGTTCTGTTGCAATAGCGATTGCATTTGCAACTGCGTATGTAATCGCAAGCACTGCGTATTGTGGGTGTGCTCAAACCTCTGTCGCAGTTCTGCTGACAATCGCACTATCGTGGGTGCGTAATAGCACTTGCAATCCGTACTGAATCAGGTCCTCAGTTCGCATATTTTTATAAAGATATATTTAAGCCACCAGGCTGCATCAAGGCTTCTTTGTTCTGATGGTCCCTAACACTACGTGATAACAGCATCTACTTTAGGTCATATAATTGCATACTATTGGGCTACATGATAACTGCACATACATTAATATATCTAAATTGAGAGACAACTCACCTGTAGGAACCCCAGAATTCTCCTAATGGCACTACACGGACCAGCACACCCTCCAAATGTTGATCCCATCTATGCCTCTCAGAACAGTAATATGAAATGGTGGTTGCTCAAATCAAATTAATGGCCCTTCACAGGTGCATGAGAGAGGGGTTAATCTAGACAAGAAAAAGGAAAAAATGTTCCCCCAGCTCTCTGCAAAGGACCAGCAATGAGATTTGTATTCTACATGATAATAGAAATACAGAGAACTCAGTTCACATATATTTGCAAACATATTTTAAGCCACCAGTCTGTGTCAAAGGCTTCTCTGTTCTGGTAGTCCTTAACACTATTTGGAGGGGGTGCTGGTTCCTGTAGTGCCATTTACAGGATTTTGCGTTACTCCAAGTGAGTTGGCTCTTAATTTAGATATATTAATGTATGCGCTGGTCGATGGTCCCGATGGTGATCCGGGCTGTGACCATGGTGGCAGTGCTGGGATCTCACATGCTAACAGGAGTCCTCTCTTCTCTTCAGATGCCTCCTGCAGTATTAGCATTTTAGGTGGACAGTATTGCACAGCCGCTTGTGTACAGCTGTGCAATACTGTCCATCTCTGAATCAGGCCCCTAGTGTCTAAGGGCTCTATTTATTAACATTATTTTTACTAAAATAAAGTGAAAAGGGGTGTTTTCACACCCTTTTCACATTTTAGTTTCACCTAAAGTTGTTAAAGGGAAATTGGAGTAGAATTCGTAAAATTCTACTCCAAGCCCTAATTATCACATATTTTTGGTAATCAGATCGCATTTCCCATATTTGTAATGGGAAATGCTATCTGTCTGGTAGTTACTAAAAATAAATTGTGGAAAATACTGGGGGAAGCCCTGTGATAATAACGCCATCTGGAGGTGGCACTATCCAGAGTCTCACCCGGTTACGGGACTCCTGCTCCACTCTAACGTGCAGAGCAGAGCTCGGAGACGGCCCAAGGGATCAGTTGTGTGGTCTTAACAGACCACACGCTGATCACTGCTAAAAAAAAAAGAAAAAAATAATGTACCTGAGTACATGGACCAGAGATCGGGGCTCCCGTGATGTCCTCCCTCTGGTCAGATGGTCTCCCATCTTGCACTGGGACCCGGTCATCAGCTGACTGGGTCCCAGTGCAGGATGGAAGATCAGCTGACTGGAGCCACGGAGGATATCACAGGAGGTAAGTATAATTAAGAGAGGGGTGGTCGCGGGTGGATTTGAGGGGGAGTCGCGATCGCGGGGCTAAGCAGCAGGGGCGGGTCTTAGCGTCCGCCAGTCGGCGCATGTGCGGGCACTTGTCACGGTATTTTTTGCAAAAATACTGTAGTAAGTGTGCGGAGGGGATTCACAGTGACAGAGCTTTATCGCAAGCTTTGTCCCTACAAGGGATTTTTAATTAATCCCTCTGATATTGGCTGAATTCGAATGCAAATTCAGTTGGTAATATCACACTATTCTAAATGTGTATTGTAGTAAATACAGGAGAAGGAATAAAACACATATAAAAGGTATCTTTTCAATGCACTATCATTCCAACGACACACTAAGGGCTCTATTTACTACAATCCACATTTGTAATGCAGATTGTAGTGTGATATTACCGACTGAATTCGCATTGCAAATTCAGGCAATATCACAGGGATTTAGTACAAATCCCTTGCAGGGACAGAGCTTGCGATCAAGCTCTGTCCCTGCGAATACCCTCCGCACACTAGTCATGGTATTTTAGAAAAAAATACAGTGACAAAGTGCCCGCGCATGCACCGACCGGCTGCCGTTGCTACCCCCCCGGCACTAAGCCCTGCCCCCACGATCGCGGACACCCCCGCCACACCCACCTCCCTTAATTACACTTACATGCATGATCCGGCCCTCCGGTCAGGTGATATCCCATACTGCACTGGGACCCGATCACCTGATGTCTCCCATGCTGCACTGGGGCCTGGTCATCAGGTGATCGGGTCCCAGTGCAGCATGGGAGACATCACCAGAGCCCCGACCACCAGTCCATGGAGTCAGGTAAGTTAAAAAAAAAATTTTACTATTTTTTTTTCTTTTGCAGTGATCAGCTTGCGGTCCGTTTAGACCACACAGCTGATCACTGGGGCCGGCTCCCGGCTTTGCTCTGCCTTTTAGAGCAGAGCAGGAGTCCGGTAACCGGGGGAGACCCTGGATAACGCCACCTCCAGATGGCGTTATTATCACAGGGCCTCCCTACATATTTTTTTCACAATGTATTTGTAGTAACTACCAGGCAGATCACATTTCCCATTACAATTATGGGGAATGCGATCTGATCACTAAAAATAAATGACACTTAGGTGTTGGAGAAGAAATTTATGAATTCTACTCCAATTGCCCTATAGTAACTGTAGGTGAAACTAAAATAATGTGAAAAGGGTGTGAAAAGACCCTTTTTCACTTTATTTTAGTAAAAATAATGTTAATAAATAGAGCCCTTAAAGTTTGAGTGTAGTTTTCAAAGAGGTAGTGGCATACCTCACGTCATAAATGGGTATGGGACACATATAAAGGTTTCTTTTAGGGTTTCAAATAGGTGCATACCAGTACTCAAGTCAGTCAATAGGTGGATAAATTTATCACGGTTTCTTTGTAACAAAGAGGTCTCTTGCTCAACAAAGAGTGATGGTGCTCTACAAAAAAATGTTTTATTAGCCAAACATATGGCAAAAATTACACAAAGTGTATAAAATTAATTAAAAAGGTGGTGTATGGAGGAGCTGGCATTGCAAGCAAGAGACCAAGCAGGACACTAACAATATCCAGGTGGACCGGTCCCATCCACCTGGCTATTGTTAGTGTCCTGCTTGGTCCCTTGCTTGCAATGCCAGCTCCTCCATACACCACCTTTTAATTAATTTTATGCACTTTGTGTAATTTCTGATGTAAGTGAGGTATGCCACAACCTCTTTGAAACTACACTCAAACTTTGTGTGTCATTGGAATGATAGTGCATTGAAAAGATACCTTTATATGTGTTTTATTCCTTCTGATGTAAGTGAGTTTCTAATACCATTCTTCTATATATTTGACCTTGGTCCACATCAAACGTTGACACCTGGAAAACTTCAACGAAAACCCATTGATTAACTTTCAGTTAAGTATATTCATTTTGTACTGCTTTCAACGCACTATACTATATCTATGAAAGTAGCACCACTTTTTTGACACTAATCTCTTAGTTTATGTATTTATTGGCTCTGTACTGGGACAGATCCTAAGTGTCAAGAAAAGGCTGCTTCTACCCCACTGGAGCACCCGAATATCCTCACTACTCTTAAATTGAAGTAAATACAGTTCTTAAGGTGCACACACACACAACGATTTTTATGAACGATTATCATTAAACGATATAGTTTAACGATAATAGTTTTAAAAAATCGTTCACTTTGAGTCAAACGATGAACGATTATTGTTCATGCGCGTTCACGTTTGCAGTTTGTAGTTCAGTCAGACTTGTCAACTCAACGATTTTCATTAAGTTAATATGCAAAAATCGTTTGTAGTTCATAAAAATCGTTCATTACATTTAAATGAACCTAGTAAATGAACAACTTTTTCAAGGTAGAAAATCGTTTACTAAAATCATTCATTAACTCAATCGTTGTGTGTGTATGCAGCTTTACTCATAAAACCAGCAATTTAGCACAGCACTTACATCAAACAAAAACAATGGCCCTGATTCAGAGCCGGACGCAAGTGGCTGCTCGTTCGCTCCGAGCGATGTTTGCCCAACTGCGCATGCGTACGAATCGTAATACGCATGCGCGAACCACTCAGTGCGGCCGAAATTCATGTGCTCTCAAAATAGCGAATGCCTGATAATTTGAGTGACAGAAAGAGGCGTATGTGGGTGGTAACAGGGGAAGGTGCTTGAAAACGGGGAGTGGAGATCCGATCGCAGGCGTGCTTAAAGGTCAAAACGGGCGTTTTATGGGTGTGCATATTTAAAACATCAGCGTCATTGACCACGTCACTGGGTTCTTTTATAGCCAGAACTGCTCGCAAAATTGTGGTAGCAAAAACCAACCACAAGAATAGCGAGCAGTTCATACCCTGGTCGATGTACTCGATTAATCTAATAAATAGCGGACATGACGTAGGATGCGAGCGGCCAGGGGGCGTATTTTTCAAAAAAACTAACGCAAGTTTTGTTCGCTCGTTCAGACCTAGAGGCGTGAACAGACCGCAAACAGCGAACGGTTGATTTGAATAGCCACCCCTTGTTTTAGAACGAACGACCGCAAATAGCGAGTGGCTCTGAATGAGGGCCAATGTCTCCAGCCTGTTTTCCCCATGTAGCAAGAGACTGCCTAGAGAAACTGACACACCTTTATCAGCTTCTCACAGGTGGTCTGGCAATTAAGGCTGCTCATTACCTGAATAATTACCACACAAAAGTTAAGAACCTGAGACATATTTACCTCCCATCAACAACTTACCCAGTGCTTTTGTCACTATATATGTATGTGTGTGTGTAAATGTCTTTCATTTCGAACTATATATTTATCATCTATATACATGATCAAAATTAACTTTATTTCCTATCAAATGTAGCATTATCAAACATGTAAACTAGGGGTGAGCGGGTTCGGATTTCTGAAATCCGAACCCCCCCGATCCGAGGCCGATCCGAGTCAGGCTTGAATTTTCCCGCCTGACTCGGATCTGAAATCGAGGCAAAACGTCATCATCCCGCCTTCCGGGTCTCGCGGGTTTTGGATTCTATAAAAGGTACCCGCGTCAGCGCCATCTTCTCACTCGGCTGTGGACAGTGAAGAGGGAGGGTGGGAGTTAGGGCTGGCTGGGCTGTGTAGTGTAGTGTAGTGTAGTGTAGTGCAGTGTAGTGTAGTGTTGTGTTGTGCTGCGCTGTGCTGCTGTTGTCCATAGGGGCTGTGTCCACTACTTCAAAGTCCATAGGGGCTGGCTGGACTGTGTTGTACAGTCAGTTGTCCATAGTGGCCACTCCAAAGTCCTGTGCAGTGTCCCAGTCCTAAAGGGGTGCTGTAGTGTTGTCCAGGGGGTGCTCTGTCCATCAGGGGTACTCCATCCAAATGCAAAAAAAAATAAATATTTTTTCTGTGTTTGTGAATTGTGTGCACTGTGGCTGCACATGCATCAGCAAAGGAGCAGCGCCAAGCGTGCGCCTGTGTCCCATAAGTAAAAGGCCGGCTGGCTTGTCCGTTAAAGGGTGCTGTAACCCCCAAAG
This sequence comes from Taudactylus pleione, assembly GCA_031769625.1. NCBI lineage: Eukaryota > Metazoa > Chordata > Amphibia > Anura > Myobatrachidae > Taudactylus > Taudactylus pleione. Next base: position 3,566,468 of record JAUIMM010000104.1, on the reverse strand, counting down.
GGCACTCCAAACAAAATAAAAAAATATTTTTTGTTTGTTTGTGAATTGTGTGCGCAGTAGCCGCACGTGCATCAACAAAGTAGTGCCAAGCATGCGCCTGAATCCCATAAATAAAGGACCGGCTGGATTGACCGCTAAAGGGTGCTGTAACCCCCAAAGGGCACTCCAAACAAAATAAAAAAATATATTTTTTTGTGTTTGTGAATTGTGTGCGCAGTAACCGCACGTGCATCAACAAAGTAGTGCCAAGCGTGCGCCTGTGTCATAAGTAAAGGGCCGGCTGGCTTGACCGTTAAAGGGTGCTGTAACCCCCAAAGTACACTCCAAACCAAATAAAAAAATATTTTCTGTGTTTGTGAATTGTGTGCACTGTGGCTGCACGTGTATCAACAAAGTAGCAGCGCCAAGCGTGCGCCTGTGTCCCATAAGTAAAGAGCCGGCTGGCTCATTTCTTAAAGGGTGGTGTAACCCACAAAGTGCACTACTCTCCAGCAAAAATAAAAAAATATTTTCTGTGTTTGTGTGCGCCTTAGCCGCACGTATATATCAAATCGATATAACATAATTGGAGGACCAAACTTTCTCCGTTAAAAATAAAATAGAGAAATATCAAGAACCACTACCTCCTAGTGCTGACGCTGCTGCCACTAGTCATGACATAGACGATAACATGCCATCAACGTCGTCTGCCAAGGCCGATGCCCAATGTCATAGTAGAGGCCACATACAATCCCAAATGACAAAGTTCAGGAAAATTACCTTAAAAAAAACATTTAAATAATCTGAAGAGAAACGTAAACTTGCCAATATGCCATTTATGACACGGAGTGGCAAGGAACGGCTAAGGCCTTTCCCTATGACTTGTGTGTGTCATACTAGTATGACTAGTATGTTCATGACTAGTGGTTCAGCTTCACATGACGATGGAAGCCCTCCTCCTGCTAAAAAAATCAAACGAGTTAAGCTGGCAAAAGCACAGCAAAGAACTGTGCGTTCTAAGAAGATATCACAAATCCCCAAGGAGAGTCCAAGTGTGGTGGCGGTTGTGATGCCTGACCATCCCAGCACTGGACTGGAAGAGGTGGCTCTTTCCACCATTTGCACGCCCCCTGCGAGTGCTGAAAGGAGCACCCACAGTCCACTTGCTGATATGCAAATTGAAGATGTCACTGTTGAAGTACAACAGGATGAGGATACTGGTGTAGCTGGCGCTGAGGAGGAAGTTGGCGAGGAGGATTCTGATGGTGATGTGGATTTTTTAAATCAGGCTCCGGGGGAGACAGTTGTTGTCTGTGGGATGAAAAAGCCCATCACGGTCATGCCTGGGCAGAAGACCAAACATTCCACCTCTTTGGTCTGGCAATATTTCTATCCAAATCCAGACAACAACTGTCTTGCCATATGTACCATATGTAAAAGTGAAATAAGTAGGGGTAGGGACGTTAACCACCTAGGAACATCCTCCCTTATACGGCACCTGCAGCGCGTTCATAAAAAGTTACTGTCAAGACCGTAAGCAGTCCAGGGACACCTAAATCCCTTTTTCCTGTTTTATCCAAGGAATCGGTGGATGAGGAGTATGAGGACGACATCTTGCCTCCGTAGAGCCAGTTTGTGCAGGGACACATTAATTGCCAGCTTGTTTTGTGGGGGCCCAAACGAACCAATCATTTCAGCCAAAGTTGTGTGGCAGACCCTGGCACTGAAATGATTGGTTTGTTAAAGTGTGCATGTCCTATTTATACAACATAAGGGTGGGTGGGAGGGCCCAAGGACAATTCCATCTTGCACCTCTTTTTTTTCTTTGCAGTATGTGCTGTTTGGGGCCTAGTTTTTCAAACTGCCATCCTGTCTGCCACTGCAGTGTCACTCCTAGATGGGCCACGTGTTTGTGCCGCCCACTCGTGTTGCTTAGCATAGTCATCCAGCTACCTCGGTGCAATCTTTTGGCCATAAAAACAATATTGTGAGGTGTTCAGAATAGACTGGAAATGAGTGGAAATTAAGGTTATTGAGGTTAATAATTGCATAGGAGCAGAAAAACCCACAAATTATGTGATTTTAGCTGTTTTTATGCTTTTTTAAAAAAAAATACAGATCCAAAACACAAAACCCAGAACCCAAAACACGGAAGGGTGGCTTTGGCAAAACCAATCCAGATCCAAAACACGAAGAAAGATCCAGATCCAAAACCAAAACACAAAACACGAAAAGTGGCCGGTGCACACCCCTAATGTAAACCAATGTTAGCCAACTGTGTACATACTCAATACAATACCTTCAAAATTCTAATGGCAGCCAAGTGGGACAGACACAGCAAACTGCCAATCCCTGCCTCTTGACAGACCATACTGCAATCATTATATGGCTGGCATACCCCCAAAATGTCTTGCACCTGCAAGCAAAATACAATTGGAGGGGTGGGCTATGTAATCAGACAAGCACTTAAGTCACTCACATTCAACTGTATAGATAATGTACTTATGTACATGCTGTGTGTAAATTGTAAGCTCTGAGTATCATGTTTTCACATGTGTTTTAATCATTTGTTCTTCGAATTGATATGTTCTACTGTATATATAGAGTATGTCCATGGTACTGTAGCAGGAACTCATCATTATTATTACTGGAAATGAGCAAATAAATGCAGGGTTCCTGCGGCTGATATACACAGAGTGCAGCTACAGTAGCTACTGTAGCTTGCTTGAAATAAATTAACAAAGTACTAGGATGAAATATATATTTCCATATACACAGAGCTCCGGCAACCATGGAAACATAAGAAAACATTACATTAAGATTCATTCTTCAAAGATCAAGGGGCAGCAAAACAATATGTTTTAGAATTTCTTCCCTTTCTTTGATAGTTACTGTCTACCAGCTGCCTATGTATTCAGGCATTTGTCTAAGGCTGCACAAGAAAAGAAATACATTAATTAGATATATATTTTTTTCAGCACATTTTTTAAAGGAGAACTCATAATACTGTACATAAAATCTCACCTGTAATGGCTCATCCCTTCCATTTTCGCTATTCGGATTTCAATTATGGCAAAAATATTTGTGTATGGGATTCTCTATTAAACAGTTTGAGCTGGTACTGCTTTGGGCCCTATGGGAGAGGGGTGTTGGAGGTAATCATATATGCAGGGCTGCTAGAAGGTGTGTTCAGCTTGTAACAGCATTCAGCATGCAAACGTGAGAGAGGCAGCACAGTTGCTACCCCAATGGTATTTCTCTCTATCTTCCAGGTTGTCTGAAGAGGAACCCACTAGTACACAACATAGAAAAGCGCTGGACACATTCGCTTCCAATCTTTCTGAACCTGGCACTTGCTAGAGCAGTGTTGGCTAACCTTGACACTCCAGCTGTTATGGAACTACATAACCCAGCATGCACTGCTACCGTTTTGCTATTAGGGCATGCTAAAACTGTGGCAGGGCATGCTGGGATATATAGTTCCACAACAGCTGGAGTGTCAAGGTTAGCCAACACTGTGCTAGAGACATCCTGACAGTGCATGCAACTGTTGCAGAGGGTGTTGTCCCAGTGCCCTGTATGAATGCATGGAATTATCTAGGGGTTCCCAAACTGTGCGCCGTGGCACCTTGGGGTGCATTGGGACAAATGCAGGGGTGCCTCAGGTTGGTGGTCCAGCACCAAATTATATATTGTCAATTTAATGAAAAAATGTGAACAAACAGAAGTGTAAACCTGTCCACCACCACATAACTGAACCTAAGAATGACATATAAGCACAATTTACTTCACTTTACTATTTTACTAGATTTGTTTCTGAATTTATCAATAACAAACTTATACTTAGGGGTACAGTGAAAACAATGGTGATACTCTAGGGCGCCGTGATTCAAAATGGTTTGGGAACCACTGGAATAATCTATTCTTAAGTCTTAACTCAATATTAACATAATGTGACCCCTGGTCACTAAGTTTAGGCAGGTACCGGGGTCGTAGAAGGAACACTCTTTAAGTGGGGTGTCAGTGCATGATTCAGAGATGAATGGAAGTGCAGAGCTGCACACTAAGGCTGTGCAATTCTATCAATCTAAAATGGAAATGAAGGAGGAGTTGTCTATGAAACAGACACCAACTTGCTGCATATGCGATCCCAGTGCTGAGACTAAGGTCGCGCCTGGGATCATCAACACAACCATTGCTACCAACGGTCGCGATGGTTGCCCCTTTGGCCAGGCTGCGGTTGCTGAAGCTTACCACAGCCTGAGGGTGCTGGCAGCTTGCAAGGCCAGCAAATCTGTATCAAACAATGTAGGCACTGGCCTCATCCCTCCCGGGAAACGAGGGCGGGAGATGTCCCCATTATTGTGAATGCTGCCCAGGAATGCCCCCGCTCCACCTCCCAAATGCCACAGCCTGTCAATCAAGCTGGATAGTGGATAGTGGCACTGGAAAAAAACAATGGTAGCAGCGGTGGGGACACGGATGCGGTGGGGGGGACATCAGCGGCGGGGATATCTGCGGCGGCAGTGGCACGGGTGTCAGTGGCGGGTCACAGGTGTTGGTGGTGTCGGTGGCGGGGTGAGGGTTGGTGGTACCCACCGGCGGTGGAGGGTCCGGTGGCAGTGTGGGCATTCGCGGCAGGCCTGGATTTGGGAGGATCCAGTCCCCACCAGCCATTCTGCCAATTTAAAAATGTCACCTCAGCGCCATTTTTGAAATTCAAAGATGGCGCTGAAGCGCCATTTTTGAAATGGGCGCCACTGCTGTACTCAGCAGAATGGATGGCGTGGACTGGATCCTCTCGGATCCAGGCCAACCGCTGGCACCCGAACAGGCACCGGTCCCTCAGCTGCCGGGTGCCACCAACGAAGACGTCACGACCCGTGATTGGCTCGTGGAGGCCATCTTTGATTTTCAAAGATGGCCACCGTGAGCCAATCACAACTCGTGATGTCATTGGAGGCGGCAGCACCTGAAGAGGACCACAGAAGCCCTGGGAAGGTGGCAGCAACCCCCCAGATGAAGACGCCAGAGGCCCTGGTGGGTGGGTACCCACCAGGCAAAGGCGCTTAAGCCCTGGCAGGTTGGCGCCCACCAGTCGAAGCTGCCATAAGTCCTAGTGGGCGTCAGCCATGAAAAAGAGCTGACAGGTTGTCGCCCACTAGGTGAAGACGTCGAAGCCCTGGCGAGTTGGCGCCCGCCAGGTGAAGACGCCGAAGCCCTAGCAGGTTGGCGCCTGCCAGGCAAAGACACCAGAAGTCCTAGTGGGAGGCAGCCATGAAAAAGAGCTGACACAGGCTGCCGCCCACTATGTGAAGATGTCAAAGCCCTGGTGGGTTGGCGCCCGCCGGGCGAAGACGCCAAAGCCCTAGCAGGATACTGCCCACCAGGCGAAGATGCTGAAGCCCTGGTGGGTTGGTGGCTGCCAGGCACAGACGTAGAAGTTCTAGTGGGCAGCAGCCAAGTAAAAGAGCTGACACAGGCTGCCACCCATTAGGTGAAGACACCAAAGCCCTGGCAGGTTGGTGCCCACCAGGCAAATACGCCGAAGCCCTTGTGGGTTGGCATCCAACAGATGAAAACACCAGAAGTCCTAGTGGGAGGCAGCCACAAAAAGAGCTGACACAGACTGCCACCCACTGGGTGAAGATGCTGAAGCCCTGGTGGGTTGGCGCCCGCCAGGCGAAGACACCAAAGCCCTAGCGGGTTGGTGCCCACCAGGCAAAGACGCCAGAGCCCTGGTGGGGTGGCACCCACCAGGTGAAGATGCCATAAGTCCTGGTGGGAGGCAGCCATAAAAAAGAGCTGACAGGCTGTCGCGAACTAACTGAAGACGTCAAAGCCCTGGCTGGTTGGCGCCCACCAGGTGAAGATGCCAAAGCCCTGGCAGGTTGACGCCTGCCAGGTGAATACACCAGAAGTTCTAGTGGGAGGCAGCCATGAAAAAGAGCTGACACAGGCTGCCGGCCACTATTTGAAGACATTGAAGCCCTGGCGGGCTGGCAACTGCCAGGCGAAGATGCCGAAGCCCTGGCGGGTTGGTGCCCACCAGGTGAATACGCCAAAGCCCTGGCAGGTTGGCATCCACCAGGCAAAAACACCAATGCCCTGGCGGGTTGGCGCCCGCCAGGCGAAGAGGCCTAAGCCCTGGGGTGGTGGCCACATAAAAGAGCTTAAAGGCTGCCGTCCCCCAGGTGAAGACCTGTAAAATAAAATATTACAATATTAAAGTGTGCTGTGTTATTTTACTATTTTTTTTACAGGTGGACTACAGGTGGCAGTGGGACCTAATGCCCAGCATGCAGGTTTTGCTGGGACCTATAGTTCACTTGCAAAAGAAAATATTCTTTTCTTTATTGGGGTCCCCAGCTCCTCAGGGGTCCCCGGCCTGGACTGACTAGCGGTCAGGGTTGATGCTGCGGCTAGGGAGCCCAGTGAAAGGGCTCCCTGGCTGTGGCATCAGCCCCCCTTTAGAAATAGTCCGGTGCTGGTCCTGGAGAATACAGGGGGACCCTACTCATTTTTTTCACCTGCATTTCCAGAACCAGGACCAGATCAGAGCCCAGTGCTGGTTGCACAAATTACGGGGGACCCCTGCGTCATTTGTCCTCTGTATTTTGGCAACCAGGGCTGGTTCTGACTAGCCCAGTGCTGGTTGTGCTTAAATACGGGGGAACCCTATGTCATTGTCCCCTGCATTTAAGCACAACCAGTACTGGCTGCCAGTGTTTTAAAAAATTTTTTAAAAAATGGCGTTGCCACACCCCCCAAAAAACAAAAAACAACCAGCACTGGGCTTTGGAGACCCAGTACTGGTTGTGCTAAATACAGCGGACAAATGATGTAGGGATCCCCCGTATTAAGCACAACCAGCACCAGGCTTTTCAGAACCTGTCCTGGTTGCCAAAATACAGGGGACAAATGACATAGAGGTCCCCCATATTTAGCGCAACCAGCACAGGGCTCTGAGCCGGTCCTGGATTTGGAAATACAGGTGGAAAAAATGAAAAGTGCCCCCCTGTATTTCCCAGAACCAGCACCGACTCCTAGTGGGAGGGGGTGATGCCACAGCCATGGGAGCCCTTTCACTGGACCCCCCAGCCGCAGCATCACCCCTGACTGCTAGTCAGCCCAGGCCGGGGATCCCTGGGAAGTTGGGGACCACCTCAATAAAGGGGTTCCCCACCACAGGGCACCCCAAGCCCAGGCTGATAGCCCGGGGCTATTCCCAGCACCCCTGGGTGGTGGGTGCTGGGTTGATTATGTAAAGTGTGGTGCATTTGAAAATATAAATATTGGCTTTTGCTGTGAACTATTGGAGAACCACAAGTAGCAGCATGCAGGGCATTACGGGCTTGCTGGTACTTTTAGTTTCACAGAAAAAGCAATATTAAAAAAACACACAACACACACCGTAGAAAAGTATAATTTTATTAAAACATACATGCACAAACACGTACTCACACATGCATACACACTATCTCACATACTCACTTAGTATCCCTGAAGCCATTTTGTCCTCTTCTCCAGTAGATATTCCAATGGGGAGTACCTGTAATAAAAATTCCATACTCAAATCCTCCTATGCGTAGGATACCCGGACCCTCGCAAATTAGTAGTGTTCTCTAAGAACACTACTACCCGAATGACAGCTCTGCCGCCCCAGATTTCAGTACAGAAATCCCAATACGGAGCACTCACTGGCTGAGAGAGGCGAGCCTTCCACCTCTCAGCCAATGAGCTGCTGACTTCAATGGTGAGAACCGAGCATGCCCTTTTCAAAAATGGCGCCTCAGGGCCATTTTTGAAATTGAAAGATGGCCGCCGTGAGCCAATCACGGCTCACAACATCATCACCCTGCCTCCTCGGGTGGCTTAAATACTGGCAGCGTGAGTTGTCGTGCACTCAGTTGGCGGCGGGGAGGCAGCAGAGAAGAGATACCGAAGACAGAAGATAGAAGACACCGCGGAAGCCCTGGGTGGTCGATGGCCTGGAAAAAGAGCTTAAAGGCCATCGCCCTCCAGGCAGTGGCGGAACTCCCGGAGACAATGGAGTAATTTGCTGAAGGGGGCACCTGGCTTCAATGTCCCTGGGAGCTGCATGGAGAAGGAGCGCTGCTGATCGGTGCTCCACCTCTATTGGAGTAACTATGAAGTATGCAAGGGGTGCGGTCGCACCCCCTGCACCCTCCATCTGCCAGGCACCCGCTGAGTGTGTTACCAGCGGGCACCCAGCTCCTATTCAAACCCCCGGCGGCAGCCGGAGGACGTCTTCCGGGTCCCGCAGTGTACTATGGGACTGACGTGATAACGTCACTCCCATAGTGCCGAGGAGCAGACGCCGGGGACGGAGCTCAGGAGTGAGCTCCATCTTCCAGGTCCCGCAGTGCACTATGGGAGTGACGTAATGACGTCACTCCCATGGTGCCGAGGAGCGGATGCCGGGGATGGACGGCAGCAGTACTGGAGCGGGGATAAAGGTAAGTGTTTGTTTGTTTTTTTGTGTGTGCGCCATCACTACTGGGGGCAATTACAGGGGCTCACTACAGGGGCAACTACAGGATGCTCACTACTGGGGGCAACTACAGGGGCCTCACTACTGGGGGTAACTACAGGGGCCTACTACTGGGAGCAACTACAGGGGCTCACTACTGGGGGCATCTACAGGGTGCTCACTACTGGGGGCAACTACTGGGGCCTCACTACTGGGGGCAACTACAGGGGCCTCACTACTGGGGGCTCACTACTGGGGGCAACTACATGGGGCTCACTACTGGGGGCAATTACAGGGGCTCACTACTGGGGGCAACTACAGGGGCCTCACTACTGGGGGCAACTACAGGGGGTTCACTACTGGGGGCAACTACCGGGGGCTAACTACTGGAGGTACTGCATAGGGGCACCATTACTGGCAGGCATTGCATAGGGGGACCACTACTGGGGGCATTATATAAAAGGAACTGCATAAGGGGGTGGTGGCAGCTGGGGCTGGCATAGGTGCTGGGGGGTGGTACATTTTAGTTTGGGGGGGCACCAACATTTATCTTGCCTCCGGGCACCTGGGATGAAGTTACGCCACTGCCTCCAGGTGAAGACGCCATAGAAGTTCTGGGGAAGTGGCAGCCATGTAAAAGAGCTTAAGGTTGTCACCCCCCAGGTGAAGGTGCGGCAAAATAAAATATTTAAAAAAACTGTGTCTGTTTTATTTTAAGATTTCTTTTGCTGGGGTACTATAGGTATCAGAAGGCCCTTAGGGCCCCCTGCCTGCTGGTTCTTTTGGTTCTCCAAGTGCCAGTATGCAGGGATGCCTGCTGGGACCTGTAGTACTACTGCAAAAAACAATATTTATATATATATATATATAACACAAATCAACGCAGCACCCACCGCCCAGGGGTGTTGGGGATAGCCCCAGGCTATCAGCCTGGGCCTGGGGTGCCCTGGAGAGGGGGGACCCCTTGAATGGGGGGGTCCCCAACTCCCCTGGGATCCCTGGCCTGGGCTGACCAGCAGTCAGGGGTGATGCTTTGGCAGGGGGGCCTGGTGAAAGGGCTCCCCTGGCTGTGACATCACTCCCCTGCTAGAAATGGTCCGATGCTGGCTCTGGGAAATACAGGGGGGCACTTTTCATTTTTTTCCCTGTATTTCCAGAACCAGGACCGAGCCCAGTGCTGGTGGCGCTAAATACAGGGACCCCCTACGTCATTTGTCCCCCGTATTTTGGCAACCAGGACCGGTTCTTAAAAGCCTGGTGCTGGTTGTGCTTAATATGGGGGATCCCTACATCATTTGTCCGCTGTATTTAGCACAACCAGTACTGGGTCTCCAAAGCCCAGTGCTGGTTGTTTTTTGGGGGGTGGGGCCACGCCATTTTTTTAGATTTTTTTTAAAACACAGTCCTACCCATCCACACTAATCTGTCTTCCCCAATCCCTACTGTTGTGTGTTCTCCTATTTGTGCTAATCTGTATTCCCTTATCCGCACCAATCTGTCTTTGCCCATCTGCACTGCCCTGTCTTCCCATGTTCATGCCACTCTCTTCCCCATCCACATCGCTGTCCTCCCAAACTGTGCCACTCTGTTTCCTCCCGTCAACACCACTGTTTTCCACCCATCTGAATTACTATGTCTACCTCCCCCTCTGTACTGCTTAACCTTCCCTCCTCTGCACGCCTTTGTGTCTCACCTATCCATGCTGCTGTGTCTCCTCCCTCCATCGACACCACTTTTATCCCATCTACACAGCTCTATTTTCTGCTTTGATCTCAGTTGCATAGACTGCATGTGTGTATTCCAATGAACACGCAATTCTGTGAATTAGCAGCTCCACCATTTTGTGAGCGACAGCAATCTCATTCTGTGAGAGTGCTGAATCTTCAGTTAACCACAGAGTGTGATGGGATACCATATCTGTATTGCGCAAGTAACACGTCCATTAAGGCATCAGCCTTAATGGTTGTAATTTCATTGCTTTTTGAAGTTTGAGTGGCAGAAAATCAATAGGTTTTGTGAATTTTCAGATCATGTCTAAGGAGTCTTAGTGGGACATGTGAAACCGTAAGGTTTTTTGTTTATATATATATATATATATATATATATATATATCTCTAAATGGCAAATATTTCATCTTGTAGCAGGATTGACCAGTGCTTGTTGATTATTTTCATTATTTGATCAGCTTGTCGATTATATTTAGTTACAAAGAAAATATATTTGTCGATCCTGCTACAAGATTAAATACTTTCCACAATTCCACCTTTAATACCAAAAGTAGTATATAGGAAGGCACCAGATGTCAAGACCAAACTAGTTAGAAACCATATTCCCCCAAAAAGCCTTAAACAAACTATGCTAAACATTGACAAAACTAACGGTGGATTCTACTATTGCACCAAACCAACGAACGCAGTACCATTAGTTACCAATAAGCATGAATTTGACATTAAAGACACCATCTCAGCTCACTCAAACTCTGGACACCGCGGGACGCCACAATTCAGCTGTTTAGACTTTTAGAAGACTTCCAGCATATATTCTCAATATTCTTAAAACGCACACAGAAGGAAGTGGAAAATCACTTAAAGTATTACAAAAAGACCATAATTTAAAAAGGAAATTATTAACAATGTCTGCAACATAAAACTGGTGAATCGAGAAATGCACTACATCATCTCTCTTGTTTAATGTGTATTTAGACTTATGGTGCACATCAGTTAATACTCAATTGGTATAATTTGACTCTGCCATTTTCTTAAAACTATTCAGTGTACATGTACATCATTTGTTGTTTGACCTTCATATTATATATAATAATATGTTCTTCACAGCGCTTCACTTTTTCCACATTTTGCTATGTTACAGTCTTATTCCAAAATGGAATAAATTCTTTTTTGTCCTCAAAATTCTACACACAATACCCCATAATGACAACGTCCTAAAAGTTTTTTTGAGATTTTTGCAAATTTAATTAAAAAAAAAAACTAAGAAATCATAAGTATTCACAGCCTTTGCTCAGTGCTTTGTTGATGCACCTTTGGCAGCAATTACAGCCTCAAGCATTTTTGAATATGATGCAACAATCTTGGAACACCGATCTTTGGGCAGTTTCACCCATTCCTCTTTGCAGCACCTCTCAAGCTTCATCAGGTTGGATGGGAAGCATAGGTGCACAGCTATTTTCAGATCTCTCCAGAGATGTTCAATCGGATTCAAGTCTGGGCTCTGGCTGAGCCACTCAAGGACATTCACAGAGTTATTCTGAAGCCACTCCTTTGATATCTTGGCTGTGTGCTTAGGGTCATTGTGCTGCTGAAAGATGAACCGTCACCCCAGTCTGAGGTCAAAAGCGCTCTGGAGCAGGTTTTTATCCAGGATGTCTCTGTACATTGCTGCATTCATATTTCCCTCTATATTGACTAGTCTCCCAGTTCCCGCCACTGAAAAATATCCCCACAGCATGATGCTGCCACCACCATGCTTCACTGTAGGGATGGTATTGGCCTGGTGATGAGTGGTGCCTGGTTTCCTCCAAACATAATGCCTGGCATTCATGCCAAAGAGTTCATATTTGTCTCATCAGACCATATAATTTTGTTTCTCATGGTCTGAGTCCTTCAGGTGCATTTTGGCAAACTCCAGGAGGGCTGCCATGTGCTTTTTACTAATGAGTGGCTTCCGTCTGGCCACTCTACCATACAGGCCTGATTGGTGGATTGCTGCAGAGATGGTTGTCCTTCTGGAAGGTTCTCCTCTCTCCACAGAGGAATTCTGTAGCTCTGACAGAGTGACCATCAGGTTTTTGGTCACCTCCCTGACTAGGGCCCTTCTCCCCCATTTGCTCAGTTTAGATGGCCAGCCAACTCTAGGAACAGTGCTGATGGTTCTGAATTCTTCCATTTATGGATGATGGAGGCCACTATGCTCATTGGGACCTTCAAAGCATCAGATATTTTTCTGTACCCTTCCCCACATTTGTGCCTTGAGACAATCCTGTCTCAGAGGTCTACAGACAATTCCTTGGACTTCATGTTTGGTTTTTGCTCTGACATGAACTGTCAAGTGTGGGACCTTATATAGACAGGTGTATGCCTTTCAAAATCATGCGCAATCAACTGAATTTACCAAAGACGGACTCCAATTATCAGTGGAAATGGGATGCATCTGAGCTCAATTTTGAGCTTCATGGCAAAGGCTGTGAATACTTATATACATGTGATGTCTTAGTTTTTTTTTTTATTAAATTTGCAAAGATCTAAAAAAAACTTTTTAGATGTTGTCATTATGGGGTACTGTGTGTAGAATTTTGAGGACAATAATTAATTTAATCCATTTTGGAATAAGGCTGTAACATAACAAAATGTGGAAAAAGTGAAGCGATGTGAATACTTTCCGGATGCACTGTATAAGTCTATCTATTCTTCTATTGATTTTGTGAAGTTCAAGTGTCTGCAATATACTTAATGAAGAAAGATGTAGGGAAAGGGTTTGCTCTCCTAAAACCTATGCTGACCCCTAGTGCATTTAAGCCTTTATGCATCCATTCTGAGATTGATTCAGGTAGAAGCATCTTCTAACTATTGCATCCAAGTGTGATGGTCCACCACTCATTCAGACATCCACTTTAGTGATGAGCAACCAATACACTTCTGGAGGCACTGCTGGGATCTCAAAAGTAATTTATCACAACTTCTATTTAAAGGCATTTCAAGTTATCCATGGAAAATCTCAATGGGGAAGATAGTTATGACCTTGTGTGAGAGGTAAGCAAGCAAAATTGGAACTATGTATGGCTACCTGTGGAAATTTGAGTGATATTACAAACAAAGAAATAGAGGGCCTGATTATAGCAATAATAATAATAATAATAATAATAATAATAATTTTATTTATATAGCGCTTTTCTCCTAAAGGACTCAAAGTGCTTTACATTTACAGTACAAAATACAAAATAAGCTTAAACAAGGGACATTAGTGAAATGCTTGGGTGAATAGGTGAGTCTTGAGTCTATTTTTGAAGGATTCTAGAGTGGAGGCCTCTTGAACTGTGCGGGGAAGTGAGTTCCAAAAGGTTGGAGCCACAAAACTGAAAGCTCGACCCCCAGACGAATTCCGTGAGATTCTAGGTACTGTTAATAGTCCTTCGTCAATGGATCGCAGTAATCGAGTGGGACAGTAAGGAATCAGAAGCTGTTTCAGGTACCCTGGGTCATGGTCATGAAGGGCTTTGTAAGTTATTAATCCAATCTTGAAAGCAATTCGCCATCTGACAGGCAGCCAGTGAAGGGAGTAGAGAATGGGTGTTATGTGGCTGGAACGGGGCTGGTTGGTTAATAGCCTGGCAGCTGCATTTTGTACCATCTGCAAGCGGTGTAATTTTTTTGCTGGGGGACCGAGGTAGAGGGCGTTGCAGTAGTCTAGGCGTGATGATATAAATGCATGTATGACTTTAGGCAGATCTTCTGAGGGAATTAAGTGCTTGATTCTGGCTATGTTCCTCAGATGAAAGAATGAGGATTTGATTGTGGCTGATACCTGATGTTTAAGTGTCAAGCCACTATCCAGGACAACACCAAGATTCCGCACTTGTTTAGTGTTTTGTAATTCTGAACCCCCAAGCATAAGTCCTGTTGGTTGGCTGTGCTGTAGCCCTGTCCTGTGACCTATCATAAGGACCTCTGTTTTATCAGGGTTCAGTCGCAGCCAACTGGCACTCATCCACTCCTGAAGCTCAGCTAGGCAGCCATTTAGGGTTGTTATTGGGTCCTTTGTACCTGGAGCAAAGGACAGGTACAGTTGTGTATCATCTGCATAGCAGTGGTAGACCAGGCCATGATGTCTGATTATTTCACCCAATGGTAGCATGTATACTGCAAAAAGCATGGGGGATAGTATAGAACCCTGTGGGACACCACATGGAAGTGGCACTGGTGATGAAGAGTTTACTCCAGAAGAAACTCTCTGTGACCTGCCAGTGAGAAATGATTTGAACCATTTAAGGACTGTGCCATCCAGACCACAGAAATTTTTCAGGCGCTCAATTAGAATCCCATGGTCCACAGTATCAAATGCTGCTGAGAGATCCAGAAGGATTAAGATTGAACAATCACCTCTGTCTCTTGCCATCAGAAGATCATTAAGCACACATACCAGGGCTGTTTCAGTGCTATGTCTTCTCCTGAATCCTGACTGGAATGGATCATAAATATCATGGGTAGACAGATGGATTTCTAGTTGCATTGCCACCACTTTCTCAATTACTTTTCCTAGAAAAGGAAGGTTTGATACTGGTCTATAGTTGGTCATGCAGTCGCGGTCTAAATTAGATTTTTTAAGAAGTGGTCTAACAATTGCTTCCTTTAGTGGTTCTGGAAAAATGGCTGTTTGCAAAGAGCATTGAACTATTTTTGCAATTACAGGGCCAATCATTTCCATACACCCTATGAGAAACTTGGTTGAGGCAGGGTCCAGATCACAGGTGGTGGGTCGCAACATTCTGATAATTATAGCAATGTCTTTTACATCCATTATGTCAAAGCTGTTCCAGGGAGACAGGTGGCTTACCTTGGCAGGCTTGGTAGTTTGGCACTCCTTTGATGGCACTGTGGGGATTCCAGTCCGGATGGAGGATACTTTATCTGCAAAGAATTTTGCAAACTCATTGCATCCTGACTGGGAGAGGGTTTCATCATGCTGCAGGCATGCTGGTTTGCAAAGCATCTCCACTGTACGGAAAAGCTGAGCCAGCCTATTGTTTGCTGCCTTGATCTCATTTGAAAGGAACTCTGTTTTCTTACGGGTGATTGTTGATTGATATTCTCTTATATGTTTGATTAGTGTTAACTTATCCTCTACCAGGTTCGTCTTCCTCCATTGTCTTTCAAGTCTACGCCCCCATTTCTTGAGTTCACTAACACTATTGTCAAACCAAGGAGCTTGACGGTGTGGTATGAGAGGTCGTATACGCACAGGGGCAATAATATCCATTGCAGCTGTCACATCCCTGTTATAGTAATGGACCAGGGAACAAGGATCTTCTCAGGCCCCCATTACCGCAGAAAGACCCAGGTTTGCTGCAAGAGCCTGGGGGTCATGCCCCTGCTTGGACGATACCTTGTCAACTCCATGGGTAAAGTTCTATTTTGAGGGGTTGTAACTGAGAAGTGAATTGAG
Source organism: Taudactylus pleione (assembly GCA_031769625.1). Lineage (NCBI taxonomy): Eukaryota > Metazoa > Chordata > Amphibia > Anura > Myobatrachidae > Taudactylus > Taudactylus pleione. The sequence continues at coordinate 3,550,819 of JAUIMM010000104.1, read as the reverse complement.
TGGTGGTCTGACCACGTGACTGGGTTTATATTTAGGTCAGAGACATCTAATCCAATCTGGAAGACAAGATCAAGAGTATGACCACTTATATGAGTAGCCGAAGGAATGACTTGTGTGAGGCCCAGAGCATTCATTGTGCACAGGAGATCTTGGCCAAGGTGTGAGAGCTCATAATCAACCCATGCATTGAAATCCCCAAGGATCAGCCATCTTTGATGCTCCAGAACTAGTCCAGCAACGATTCAGCAAGGAATGCACGGATGTCGACTCATGCAATCGGTTGATGGTTTTTCTTTGCGCATGCATATGCATTGCAGTGTGTGTGTGTGAACTGGGCAGTTCAATGGAGTATGCGTACACAGGGAGTCCACAGCCCCAGGGACAAGTAATTGATTGGAAGTGCTGTATGTGGGTGGTGATGGGGGAGTGGTTGGGCAAACACAGGCATGTATGTGCATTTGGACAGTGTTTCAGGGGCATGCATAGATAAGCCCTTGTGGTGGAGGACGCAGCCTGAGGTCTAGTTGCACACTCTCTTTCTTGGTTCAATGGGAAGTATCAAGTTATAAGCAGATGTTTTCCATATATGTAAAACAAAGCATGATAACACAACATAGTGCAATGAAATACAGTTTAATAGACTGAAAAATTCACAATAAGTTCAACATTTACACACAGATAAAAATTCCTGATGGATTAAAAGCACTATAACACAGGTAATAAGTGGAGATGTTACCAGAGAGTAGTGATAGTGTAGCATATACTGTAGATGATTTAGAGTTGGAGGCTCCGGAACCTCAAGCTCAGCTATCTCTATCACCGCTGTCCAGTCTTTTTTAACATTATTTAGTTTTTGAACTATTTTAACACTTTACTGTTTGTTTTTATTATATTTGCATTTTCACCTTTCCATGCAGCGATAGCTGCTCTCACCTTTCTTACTTCACATTTCACTTTTCTCATTATGGTGAGGCCCTGGGGTGGATCGGCTGCGCCGATTTAGGGGTGTCCTGCACTCTGGATTTGAACCCTAGTATGTTAGGGACCTACCCTAAAGAGGTTACCTGGATATGGTGGGTAGGCCGATAGCCTTGGCCATGATTATGCTAAAAACCTCTATTGATTGCAAAATGTTATTGCATAATGTATTTATATATAATCAGTAATTTGCAGTAGTGCACCTGTGATTTGTCTGTTCCTGTGCCTGCAATAAAGTCTCAACAGGTAGCACCTCCCATTATATATATTCAGCGTGTGCAGTCCAGGAATCTTTCCTATGTACTCCATTTAAGGTGCTTTATTGCACACCAGAAGGAAAGGAGATGCCTTCAGCCTGGACTAGCACCCCTCCATTATTGGTTTAAAAGCATGGAGTCTGGTATTGTATATGCACATAAGTAATAGGCACAATTTTAGGTAAGTCCTACAAGTTATATACTGTAGTGGAACTTTGGGTTGATTTTTGGGGCGTGGGTACCCTGGATTGCTTTGGTTGGTCTGCTTCAGGGCATCACATTATAACACATTCTTTCATTTTTGAACAATTTTAACACTTTACTGTTTGTTTTTATTATATTTGTATTTTCACCTTTCCATGCAGCCATAGTTGCTCTTACCTTACTTACTTCACTTTTCTCATTATGGCGATGCCCTGGGGTGGCTCGGCTGTGCTGATTAAGGGGTGTCCTGCACTCTGGATTTGAACCTTAGTATGTTAGCAAGAGAAGTTGTTCAGGCTATGAGATGTGGGAATCATGATGCCACCTCCTGAGATTATATGAGATGTAAATGATTTGGTGTATAAATAACACCACACTTATCTAAAACAGGGTGAAAAATTGTCTACATTTAACTACCGACTAGATAAACTAATATATGCTATTGTCTACAAGGAAGGATTTGAGTCAAATAAAGTGTATCGGCAATGTATGAAGCAGTTTCTTTGTGAAGATACAGAACCAGTAACCCAATGGTTATACTTTACAGAGACTGAGGACCTCATTCAGAGTCGGTCGAAGCGGCTGCACGGTCGTACGGGAAAAGGGGCCGGATATGCAAGTGATTCCCTCGCAAGTTGCGTCCCTAAGTTCGGATCGGTAGCTGAACGACCAAGGGGAGGAAGTGGTCGGAAGACAAAAAAATATGCCCCCTTCTCGTACACATTACACGTCATCTCTGGGCATATAAGGATTAATCGAGACCATCGGGAACCATCGGAACTGGTCGTAGAGCTTAAGGTTGACCATACCCTCTCTTAAGCTCTACGATCATGTCAGTGTAAAAACCTCCCATGTCACATGTGCCATGACGCTACTTTGTTAATTATGCACTCCCATAATCCGTATGCACTCCCATAAAACGCCGTTCGCATAATTAGGCACTCCTGCGTTCGGATCTCCACTCCCCCATTTTCAAGCACCTTCCCCTGTTACCACCCACAAACGCCTTCCCCTGTTACCACCCACTCAAACTACCGACCTGGCTGTGTTCAAGGAGAGAGAAATTTCTGATCGTAGTGGCTAGTTTGCGCACGCGCATTGTGAACTTTCCACATGCGCAGTATAGCAAACATCGGTGGCGTACGACCGTGCGGCCGCTTTGACCGACTCTGAATGAGGTCCTGAATGTGACTGTTTGTCTTTTCAATAGTTGATCCCTGAAGTAAAGTGAAAAGAGGTATAGTGGTAAAGGCTTGTGATCAAAACATAAAGAAAGTTAATATTACAGTTCCCAAAATTGACCTCTCAGTATCTGTTGAAGAGCTTTCTAAGTCAGTAAGAGAATTGGGTAAATGAGGGAAAAAGTTGGAAGGGCATTGTGAGGAAGACTAAAGAAAAATTGTCAAGTAATCTTCCCTATCAGATTGGTGAGGTAGAAGACTGTTTTAAATGTGGACGACTAGGTCACACAGCTATTGAATAAAGACAGTGGTTGATTGCTACATATTCCAATCCTGGGATGCCATTTAGAAATCCAAAAGGTTGGAAAATGCTCTGGGGAGATCAGTGAACCCCTCTCTAATCCCCAAAATAGTTATATTTGTTGAACCTGGCTGATGTCCCATCTGTCTCTTGGCTGAATTAATGATTTGGGGCTTGAGTAATTAGAACTACCCTTACTTGGGTTATACCACATTTAATTAAGTCTTCCCCAAGAGGTAACACTGATGGAAACCCAGATTACTACTTTGGGTTTGAACTACCCTTAGTCACCTTAACAAACATGGAGTGCATCAGTTATTGTGGGGACTAATATCAACATATTTAGAACTTGCCAGAAGTTAAGGGGAAGCATTCATCTACCAGTACAATAGTGCACCCAATGTACTTAGATACCGGTTCACAGAATTCCTGTATGTAGTGGTGATTCTGAATGGGTAAATTTGTCTGAGGATAGCTCTTCAGCCATGTTTTGAAGATAACAATATAACTTTTAGTGCTAAATGTAAACTGATTAGAGATATGAAGGAGTGGAGGTCTGTGTTCTTGCTGCACAGACCTAAAGGTCTGTGTTCTTGTCACATAGACCTAAAGGAGATAAAACATAGGATCCAACTAAGAGACAAATCTCCATTTTGGGAAAGATCCATGCATTTAGCACCTACTGATATGAAGGATTTATGCCATCTGCGGAATCTATTAGATCACTTTGTGATTATTGATTCTGGTACTGTAGTCCTTAAGCTTCTCTATTTGTGGTGACTCCCAAGAAAATTGGAGCTATCTGTATGCATATAGATTATTGTACCTGGACTGGTCATGCTATTCCTGACCAATATACTGTGCCCAGGGTCGATAAGGCTGTCTGTCTGGAAGCCAATGGTTGGGTCTCTGTTCTGGACCTAATCAATGGGAACTATCAAGTCCTGATGAGCCCTGAAGATGTACACAAAACTGCCTTCATACATCCCATAGGCTAAATATTCCTCAGGGGAGATTTGGTACACCTGCCACATTTCAGAGAATCATGGAAAAGACTATGGGCAATATGAGTCTTCACGAAGTACTCATGTATTGTGATAATTTCATTGTCTTTAGAGAAACGTTAGAGGAACATAATTCACGGTTAGTTTGGTTGCTCTGCCAAATTAGTGAGCTAAGTTGGAAACTATCATGGCACAAGTGTAAATTTTATCAAAAGCCTATCATGTATATTGGACATATTGTCAGCAGGGATGGGGTTGCTACTGATCCTGAAAAGGTATCTGCTGTAGCTGATTGGCTACAGCCCACAATATTAAAGTTCTATGATAGTTTCTAGGGTTCTGAAAATTCTACCCGTATGTTTGTCTAAAACGTTTCCCAGACCATTAGCTAACTCCACTAAGCGATATCCCCCTCAAAAGGGTGTGTATCCCTCAAAAAATAACTTGGCCAAGGGCCTTTTTTTTAAACCCATTGAAGAATTTGGGGACAGATGAACTACTGAATGTGAAAATGCTTTCTTGAGTCTAAAAGAAGGCTTAACTAAAAGTCCAATCTTGGTGTATGTGGATCCCATATTTCCTTATTTACACCATGTTGATGCTTTTTTTATAGTGGTTGGGTGTGGTAATGTACTTTACCAACAATATCAAGATCAGTTACAACTGGTCATTTGTGTGACGAGTGTTAAGTGTCAGCAAGAAAAATTATCCAGTTCACAAAAATGAATACCTGTCCTTGAAATGGGCCATCGTGGACAAGTTTCATAGTATCTCTATGGAACCCTACTTGAGGTCAATATAGATCGGGGGTTTCAAACTTGTGGCCTGCCCTAATAGAAAAACTGTGACAGTGCTTGCTGGGATGTGTAGTTCCACTACAGCTGGAGGGCCACCAGTTTGACACCACTGATATAGATAATAATTCATTGACATAGATCCAAATTACTGCAAAATTGGAGGCCACCGGGCATCAATAGATGGTGTCTTTGGGAATCTACAACATCTATATCAACCTCCAGATTTGAGATATCTTGAATATGCTTCTGCTTGTTTCTGTGATAAACATAAGCCTATTTTTCTACTGATTAATGCGTGAAATTCAAGTAAGTGCGATATACTTATTGAAGAAAGAAATAGGGGAAAGGGTTTGCTCTGCTATACCTTAGGTTAGCAGATAGGGGTTTTCCTGAGCCGATGCCTAGTGGACTCTACCCCTTATACATCTAATCAGAGAATGACTCAGGTGGAGACACCATCCAACTATTACATATGATTGTGAATGTTCACCAATCATTCAGACACCCACTCAAAGGAGAGCAACAGCTACAATAAGAAACATGAAACTCCCCTCCCTCTCACAATTCATACTCTATTAAAAACAAAAGAGCATATAAGATGGACGTGATGCTTCTTTTCAAATGCAATGTCTCCATATTGGGCAGATAGCTCTACCTTCATAGTAAGTATATCCTATCAGTATTATCAGTATTGTATTATGCAATAATAACATAATTGCCTTAATCTATTATACCAGTAACTATTATAGTGGATTCTTCTCCCCCACCCCACACTCACCTTGGATGCACAATCCTCTGGCCGGAGGTCTGCTGTTGCCCCTTACACCACACTGCCCCTTACCATAGACCCTTTATTTTGTCCCTTGTAGTGAGAGCTGGCATGTGCCCCAGCCCCCTCTATGCATGATGTGGATGGGAAAGACCATCTCTGATTATATTTATATATCCCTAATATGCAAACACCAATGTCGGACTTGGGCATGCAGGACCCACCAGCAGAATGTAGTGATAGGGACCTATACTTAGAGGTGTGGCCAATTTCCAGAGAGGGTGTGGCCAGCCTATATATAGTAAATACTGCTAGTGCATGAGTGATAATGTACCAGATTAATAACAGCAATGCAGTGTAGAAAATACACCATAGTCCTGTGCAGTATAATGTAACATATGCATAATGTATAATTTAAGTGCACAGTCTGGAACCTGATCCCTAGAGGATGGGGTTGGCCCTCAGGCAGTGGGACCCACCGGGAGGTTTCTCCTATACCCCTGTGGGCCAGTCCGACCCTGGCAAACACTGATGATAAAGTGGCAAAATACGCTTTGTGTGTACAGTAATTGTTCCCTCAATAATTATACTTCAGCAATGTGCTCCCTGTCATGGCGTTGTGTCCTACATTATTTACCAGCACTGTTCCTTCAGTGATTTACTAACAGCACCCTTCCATATATATTAGGGCGTATTTATGGAGGGTTGTAATCAGGATTAATTACCCTGACGGTGGTTTCCTTTGCTGGCTTTTGCCAGCATAGGCTGCACCATGCCTTTTTGATAGGGAAACATATTAAACAAGTATTAACTGTGACCGTTATCTCAGGATGGTACTGTACAAACAGGTTGCGGAGAGTGCAGATGTTTTGGTGATTTTATCCACAGTTTTTGAAACGCCAATATATTTAAAGGTAAAACCAACCATGATTTACCTTAAAAGGAATTTCAACATTAAATATTGTGGTTAAAATTACCGAAACACCACCACTTTCCAAAATCCGCAGGCTATTACATCTGGCCCCTGATGGCAGATTGTGACACTCAAACACAAATATTATATCAAGGAGCTCAACTTGCTGTCAAAATAAAAATAAATAAATAAATAAATAAAAGAAAATAGAATTAGGCCAAATTGTATTATGTGTAGGGAAATAATATGCATCTGATTGGAAGCAGAGCTATCGCTTGGATAAGTGCTTTGCACAAGTCTTTGCAGCTGCATCACAGCTTCTTGGACCTGGTATAATTAATACGGGCAGAGGCCAGACAACAAGTGATAAAGAGAGGGCTAAAAATACACAGGAATACATAACTGTCACTACTTTACTGGCCAGTAATTTGGCTGATGAAAAGACAGGAGCTTCCCACTCTATTTCTACTGCAACTCAAAGAAGGACACTGACACAGCACTTACTGTATATATTGTGTTTAATCAGCAATAAACGTAAACACCTTGAAGTGTACTGAAAACTAACACGGTTTTCTCCTACTGAAGCTGCAGCGTCTGGGTTAAAAAATGAACTCGTTAGGAAAATACCTTGTTCAAGGAGATACAGTATGAACAAAAGATCCCAACACAAATTATACTAATAAAGGCTTTTTTTCTACAAAAGTGTAGAATTATGTCTTCACATAGTGTGCATGCTGTTTTGTGACATCAAGCTCAAATTATTGTTCAATAGGAGCACAGATCTCCTTAAATCCTAAGAGATAGGCTGTCCCCTCTGCTTTCCCCCTCACAAAAAACTAGGGGTGAGCGGGTTCGGATTTCTAAAATCCGAAACCCCCCGAGCCCCCCCAGTGCGAGGCCGATCTGAGTCAGGCTCAACTTTTCCCGCCTGACTTGGATCTGAAATCGAGGCAAAACGTCATCATCCCGCCTTCCGGGTCTCGCGGGTTTTGGATCCTATATAAGGTACCCGCGTCGGCGCCATTTTCTCACTCGGCTGTGGACAGTGAAGAGGGAGGGTGGGAGTTAGGGCTGGCTGGGCTGTGTAGTGTAGTGTAGTGCAGTGTAGTGTTGTGCTGTGCAGTGCTGTGCTGCGCTGTGCTGCTGTTGTCCATAGGGGCTGTGTCCACTCCTCCAAAGTCCATAGGGGCTGGCTGAACTGTGTTGTACAGTCAGTTGTCCATAGGGGCTGTGTCCACTCCAAAGTCCTGTGCAGTGTCCCAGTCCTAAAGGGGTGCTGTAGTGTTGTCAAGGGGGTGCTCTGTCCATCAGGGGTGCTCACCCAAGTGCAAAAAAAATGATATTTTTTCTGTGTTTGTGAATTTTGTGCACAGTAGTCGCACGTGCATCAACAAAGTAGTGCCAAGCGTGCGCCTGTGTCATAAGTAAAGGGCCGGCTGGCTTGACCATTAAAGGGTGCTGTAACCACCAAAGTGCACTCCAAACAAAATAAAAAATATTTTCTGTGTTTGTGAATTGTGTGCACTGTGGCTGCACGTGGCATCAACAAAGGAGCAGCGCCAAGCGTGCACCTGTGTCCCATTAGTAAAGGGCCAGCTGGCTTGTCCGTTAAAGGGTGCTGTAGCCCTCAAAGTACACTCCAAACAAAATAAAAAAATATATTCTGTTTGTGAATTGTGTGCACTGTGGCTGCTTGTGCATCAACAAAGGTGCAGCGCCAAGCGTGCGCCTGTGTCCCATATGTAAAGAGTTGGCTGGCTCATTTCTTAAAGGGTGGTGTAACCCACAAAGTGCACTACTTTTTAGCAAAAATAAAAAAATATTTTCTGTGTTTGTGTGCACCTTAGCAGCACGTATATATCAATATAATATAAATGGAGGACCAAACTTTCTCCGATAATAATAAAATAGTGAAAGATCAAGAACCACGTCCTCCTAGTGCTGTTGCTGCTGCTAGGAGTTGTTCATCATCCCAGAAAGGAAGTAGGAACACCACTACTTTTACTAAACAATTGACCCTCCAACAGTCCCTAGCGAGGAGGATGAAGTACGACAGCAGTCATCCTGAAGCAAAACGTATAACTGAGGCCTTGACTGCTATGTTGGTGTTAGACGTGCGTCCGATATCTGCCATTAGTGCAGTGGGATTTAGACAATCGATGGAGGTAGTGTGTCCCCGGTTCCAAATCCATCTAGATTCCACCTGCATCCTCAAAGCAGTAGCGACAAGCGTGCGTCTGTCTGTTAAAGGGTGGTGTAACCCTCAAAGTGCGCTCCACAAACAATAAAACAATTCTTATTTTTTTTCTGTCTTTGTGAAATGTGTGGGCTGTAGCCGCACCTGCATCCTTAATGCAGCAGCGACAAGCGTGCATCTGTCTGTTAAAGGGTGATGTAACCCCCAAAGTGCGCTCCAAAAACAATAAAAAAATTCTTCTTTTTTTTTTCTGTCTTTGTGAAATGTGTGGGCTGTAGCCGCACCTGCATCCATAAAGCAGCAGCGACAAGCATGCGTCTGTCTGTTAAAGGGTGTTGTAACCCTCAAAGTGCACTCCACAAACAATAAAAAAATTCTTCTTTTTTTTCTGTCTTTGTGAAATGTGTGGGCTGTAGCCGCACCTGCATCCTTAAAGCAGCAGCGACAAGCATGCGTCTGTCTGTTAAAGGGTGGTGTAACCCTCAAAGTGCGCTCCACAAACAATAAAAAAATTCTTCTTTTTTTTCTGTCTTTGTGAAATGTGTGGGCTGTAGCCGCACCTGAATCCTTAAAGCAGCAGCGACAAGCGTGCATCTGTCTGTTAAAGGTTGGTGTAACCCCCAAAGTGCGCTCCACAAACAATAAAAAAATTATTTTTTCTTCTGTCTTTGTGAAATGTGTGGGCTGTAGCGGCACCTGCATCCTTAAAGCAGCAGCGACAAGCGTGCGTCTGTCTGTTAAAGGGTGGTGTAACCCTCAAAGTGCGCTCCACAAACAATAAAAAAATTCTTCTTTTTTTTCTGTCTTTGTGAATTGTGTGGGCTGTAGCCGCACCTGCATTCTCAAAGCAGCAGCGACAAGCGTGCGTCTGTCTGTTAAAGGATCACATCGGTGACAGCATCCAAGTAGGCATGTCAGACAGTCCATACATGTACTGGCAGGAAAAAGAGGCAATTTGGAGGCCCCTGTACAAACTGGCTCTATTTTACCTGACTTGCCCCCCCCTCCAGTGTGCACTCCGAAAGAGTGTTTAGTGCAGCCGGGAACCTTATCAGCAAAAGGCGTAGGAGGTTGCTTCCACAAAATGTGGAGAAGATGATGTTCATAAAAATGAATTATCAACTCTTCCAGGGAGACCAGCCTCCAGAACGTACAGAGGGACCTGTGGTGGTGGATTCCAGTGGGGACGAATTAATACTCTGTGAAGATGAGGATGTACACAACACTGAAGAGGGTGAGGAATCGGTGAATGAGGAGGATGAGGACGACATCTTGCCTCCGTAGAGCCATTGTGCAGGGACAGATTAATTGCCAGCTTGTTTTGTGGGGGCCCAAACGAACCAATCATTTCAGCCACAGTTGTGTGGCAGACCCTGTCGCTGAAATTATTGGTTTGTTAAAGTGTGCATGTCCTGTTTATACAACTTAAAGGTGGGTGGGAGGGCCCAAGGACAATTCCATCTTGCACCTCTTTTTTTTCTTTGCATTATGTACTGTTTGGGGCCTAGTTTTTCAAACTGCCATCCTGTCTGCCACTGCAGTGTCACTCCTAGATGGGCCACGTGTTTGTGCCGCCCACTCGTTTCCCTTAGCATAGTCATCCATCTACCTCGGTGCAACCTTTTGGACATAAAAACACTATTGTGAGGTGTGAGGTGTTCAGAATAGACTGGAAATGAGTGGAAATTAAGGTTTTTGAGGTTAATAATAGCATAGGGGCAGAAAAACCCACAAATTCTGTGATTTTAGCTGTTTTTATGCTTTTAAAAAAAAAAAATACAGATCCAAAACACAAAACCCAAAACACCGAAGGGTGGTTTTGGCAAAACCAATCCAGATCCAAAACACGAAGAAATATCCAGATCCAAAACCAAAACACAAAAAGTGGCCGGTGCACACCCCTACAAAAAACACTTCACTGTTGCATGCACACATTGCATACGTATATGCAGCACCCACTTACCATTGTACTTCTGTGCAAAGCTGCACTAAGCCTGACATACCCCCAATACCACATTCCCAAGTTGGAACTTAGTGCCTGATTCAGACCCGCTCGTTAGGATGCGTTCCTAGCTGTTGGGACACTGTGACAGTTCCAAATTAGCCTGGGGTTGGCATATGCGCTTTAAAACACCAATTGGCTCACCTATAAACCCACTCTTGCTCTCATGTCCCCTGTTGTTCAGACAACAGAGTGGGGGCTTGGTAGGTGGAAAGGAACCTATTATCCTGCCTCTGCCTTAGCTGGTGGAAAAAATGTTGGGCTGAAGAAGGGCTCTGGCATCGTAGCTCCCTCCTTGCCCACTTACCATGTTCTTTTAGCCATGCCTATTGTGATATTGATAATTAGGGCCTAAAACACATGGAGCGTGGGCTCATGTATTATGTGATGGTTGCCCCATACCAGGAATAAATTGAAGTGATTCATAGCAAATCAGGGAAGTAGTGGGAGGGTTGCCCCAATTTTGGGTGTCTCTAGGGAATTCCAGGAGAGTAGGCAAGAATGGTGAGATATTTTTGTGACCTTCCAGACAGCACATAGACATACCTCTGAACTATACCAATTTTTTTTGTGACAGTCCAGCCTTCAGGCACTGTCCCGCAGTCCCATCCGTGGGCTGCAGTGTCCCATGTGGAGGTTGGGAAGCCCCCTCTTACTCGATGCACTACTTTAAAAAAAGTTGGGAGGTATGCACAGACACAACGGTTACAAAATAATTGCACATTGCAGCACTAGAGTTACTTAAAAATCAGTATCCTGTTATGCAGTGGCGTAACTTCATCCCAGGTGCCTGGAGGCAAGATAAATGTTGGTAACTCCCCCACCCCCCAAATTAAAATGTACCACCCCCCCAGCACCTATGCCAGCACCAGCTGCCGCAGCCCCCCTATGCAGTTCTCTTATACAGTGCCCCCAGTAGTGCCCCATATACAGTGCCCCAGTAGTGGTCCCCCTATGCAGTGCCCCTTATGCAGTGCCTAGCTATGTAGTGCCACCCAGTAATGGTCCCACTATGCAGTTCCCCCAGTAATGCCCTTTATACAGTGCCCCCAGTAGAGGTCCCCCTATGCAGTGCAGTGAGCTCCGCCTGGCTCCCTCCGTGGATAAAACAGCTAATGAGAGTCTATCTAACTCTCATTGGCTGCTAAAACAAACACATTGCTGGCGGCGCTGCCAGGGATGTGGTTGTTACTGATCAGCAGGCAGGGGGGGTTTCTATTTACTAAGAACCCCCCCTGCATGTGCGTTGGGTGCTAAGGCGGGTTGCGGCGGTCACACGCTACGTGACGTCTGCGGCCATGGAGCACTCCGGCAGCAGCAGGTCATGGAGGTGGAGCACCGATCATCGGCACTCCTCCTCCATGCAGCTCCTCAGCAGTGCAACAGGTGCAGGTCCTCATCACTGCCCCCTTCAGGGCTGGCGCCCGGCGGAAAATGACTCCATTGTCTCTGGGAGTTCCGCCACTGCAGTTATGGGGAATATTGAATTACCTAAAACACTGGGACATACTGTACTGCACTGTCTAGATTGAAAGCTGCAAAATGGGTGATTCCATATTGTACAGAATCCAGGCCACTCTGGATCTACTGTGCCCTGGAGGGATGCGTAGGTTACATAGAGGGAGCATCATTGCAGGGACGTGCAGTCAGGATAGGCAGGGGCAGAGCCTCTCCTGTCATACTCCTGTGATATAAAATTATGAGAATAATACAAAAAGATATTTATAACTTACTGTATAAACATCTACTTTGTTTATTGCAATCATTTTTATATGTAACACTCACCAGCTTTGTGGAGCTCCCTGGAACTGCAGGGAGACAAGGGATGAGGCAGAACAGCTCAGCTTCATTTCTGTATAGTCAGACACTGCTTGCAGAGCTGGGTGCGGAGCCACACCATGGACAGCAAGCTGCACAGAAAGAGAGCTAATAGAGGCATGCCTCTGAGTATGGGGGACGTGCCTTGAGCACTGATGGACACCTTGGATGTGTCATGTGACCAGGAAGTGCACTGCAGTGTTTAGAGATTGGAGCTCAGTCAGCAGCATCAAGAGAAGACACGGGTAGGAAGAATCAATGGACACTGAAGCTTAGTGTTGTGGAGGGAGAGTTACAGTGTGTAGGGGGTGAGACAGGCTCATAGCATTCAGACCCATCTCCATGCGTGCCTCCCCAGCCATTTACCTCACCGCACATTACTGCTTCAATGTAATAATTTGGTATAAAAAAAAGCAATTCACTTCCACAATTTGCATTTTCAGAAATTATTAACATTGATTTTGCATATTGAAAACAACAAAAGAAAAAGATATTGTAGAAAGTTGCAAAATGAAAAACCCTAAGTGATTATTTACCAAATATTGAAAATAGTTGTAAAACAATCCTCTTGCAACTGATTGCAAATGGCACTAGGTGCACACAAACAGATACGGCAGCCTTAACGCAAGAGTAGTACATGCATGTAATTCACAATTTTGCACATGGTTGAAAAAATAGCTATCCCTTTATTCAGGGCCGGATTAAGTGCTGTGGGGGCCCCTGGGCAACAAACATGTGGGGGCCCCTATTACGTGCCCTTTATGCAGTGCACCCAGTAGTAGTGCCCCCAGGAGTGTTTCCCCTTATGAAGTGCCCCCTATACAATGCCCCCTGTAGTTATACCCCCAGTAGTAGTGTTCCCAATAGTAATGCCCCCTGTATAAATACCCCCAGTAGTAATACCCCTGTAGTTGTGCCCCCAGTAGTCATGCACCCTGTGTGTGCCCAATAGTAATGACCTCAGCAGTAAAACCCCTGTAGTTGTGCCCCCCTGTGGTAGTGGCACCAGTAGTAATGCCCCCTGTGGTATTGGCACCGGTAGTAATGCCCCCCCAAGTAATGTCCCCTGTATTAATGTCCCCCTTGAGTAATGCCCCCAGTAGTAATGCCCCCCCTGAGTAATGCCCCCAGTAGTAATGTCCCCCCCAGCAGTGGAAAAGCCGCTTGCACTAAAGAGAAAAAAAAATCATACTTACCTTAAGCCCCGCTCCCACTGCCTTCTGATCCGCTTGGCTGGGGCTGCTCCTCTGCACCATGGGAGAGACCCATGACGTCTCTCCCATAGTTCACTGCCTGAGCCGGAAGCCGGAGCTCATGAGCTCTAGTCTCCGGCTGTGGCTGCCACTGCGGGGAGGGAGCCGGGCGCCCACTGGTTACAATCTCAGCGGGCGCCTGGTTTCTCCATGCGGCACCGGGGTTAGGTGTCTGGAGGAGGCGGAACTGGTTCCGTCTCCTCCGGTTCACTTTAACCCCGATGGCTGGGTGTGGGGGCCCTGGGGGGCCCAGGGACGACGCCCCTCTCGCCCCCCCCTGTAATCCGGCCCTGCCTTTATTTGTAAACAAATTTTATAGGTACTGTACATCAAGTAATAGTGACGTACAATAAGTAGCCTGCTTATTCGACATTATTGAGCCACATCCTAGACTAATAATGTTCTGCTCCTGTTTCTTCCATTTGCAGAACAAGCGAAAGTTATTCGAAAGTTATATCTTAATCAGTACCATATTTTTTTTATCTCTGAAACCCATTTGCTAAGCAAATTGTTTTTGGCATAGTGTGTTCTATCTGTATTTTACAAATTGTGGTAACATGAAACAATTAATAAATGTTTGTTACATACAATTTTAAAATCAATTACTTATTTCAGTCCAGGTTATTATGTTTGGAAAATAAGTGGGAAAAGAAGAAGCAGAAAATTATATAACTGTTAAATGGGGTTGGGCATAGTTGACAATATCTAATCATGTCACGGGCATAAAGGTGATTTGCGGCAAAAATTGGCATGTATTGAATTTCACAGCAAAACAGGCCATTTTGCAGAGGTGTGAATTACAATCTTCGCATTCTTCTTTGGCTTCACGTTTCACTGAAATGAATGGAGCTTGGACCACAAAGGTTAATTCAATCTCAACGGTGGTGTGGTGGAGATGGGACTGGAAATTCTGGGTGAACAAAAGAGACACAAAGAAAAGTTTGAAATTGCATTTCTGAAACGGAATATAAAATAGCAACCGGAAGTCATTCATCAAGCATGCTAGACATTAAGGGGTCTATTTATCAAGCAGTGAAAAGTGTGGAGAAGTGAACCAGTGAGAAGTAGCAGTCTTTAAAATAATAGGTAGGAGCTGATTGGTTGCTGTGGGCAACTTCTCCACTGAACCACTTCACCACGCTTTTCACTGCTTGATAAATAGACCCCAAAGCCATAGGCGTTCAATGTTTGATGAACATCTTACATGTTCAGTATGTTGGGCTCATTGGTCAAACATTTTAAATGTTCAGCGAGTGTGGTCAAAAACAAAATGGTTTGAACATCTCTACAACAAGAGTCCATCAGGCATGTAAATCTTGAATATGAAACACAAATTACACAGATGCAACTGCCCATTGCAACTAGTTTTCATTCATGTTTTACCCATGCTGTTGTTACTATGCAGGCATGTATGAGAATGAGAACTAATGTTGCCATGGAGCATGTTTATATGACTTGAGCATGTAATACCATGGATAGTTTGGTAACACTACATAGTTGCCTTCATTTTAAAATAATTTATAGTCACAGTTTGCAAAACCTTTAAAGACTTCTCCACCCAGGTCAAAACACTACACTCTCAAATTTCCCACCTAACTTTCTATTTGTAAATAATGGTTTATGGATTTGGGTTCCATGACACACACAGGCATTATAAAAAAGTATAAGAAGATCTCTGCATGTGTCTCTGTCATGTCACTGTTCAGCCAAACCCCTTGAGGCATTATACATTGTCCTGTTCCACCCTAACCCTGTGACACATCACCTCGCTGCATACACTCTGCAGGAGACATATTACATACTGACTGAACTTGTTTGAAAGTAGGGGCGTCTTAAGAGAGGAGGGGGCCCGTGTGCATTCCCTGTCTGGGTCCCCCTCCTCTCTCCCCGGCGGCCGCCGGCTGACTGATCTGGCTGGCCATCGTAGCATCAGTAGACTCTGTGCATGCCCAGATTTTCTCAGTGCGCATGCGCAAAACACCAGAAAATGGCTGCTTCGGCCATTTTTCGGCATTCTGTGCAGGGCTGAGACAACCCGACACAGGACCTTGGAGAGGTAAGTTTTAAATAATATGGGTGCAGGGTGTGCGGTGCGGGCCCCCCTTGGACCGCACACCCTGCACCCATTATAGATACGCCCCTGATTGAAAGTATTTTGTGCATTTTCCATACTCTTCATCACTAAATTTGAACTTAAATAACCTCAATTTGGGCCAAAGAGCATGGGCAGCAAGAGGGGTGTGAGTTCTTAAAAAAAATGCTCATGTAAACATAACCACACTCCTCAAGACGGCTGGCCATGATTTCCTTAGCCCTGTGCAGTGGAGTATTCCTTCTTCAAAGGTTATGTTTCAGTATCAAGCTCTTGTTGGCCATGACAATGAGGGGTACCCTGTTTCTCAAAGGTCATTACTTTTTTGCATAAACTTTTTATAGCCCTTCTTTTGAATTCTGGCAATAAATCCTCACGACATTGAGCCTGTGATAAACAAATGTTTTATATCAAAGCACATTTAGTTTTGCACAAATGTTCCTAAATGACCACCAAACGTAGGTTCATGTCCATTATTTGCCTTCCTCAGGGCCGAAACTAGGATATCTGTCACCCGTTGCAAGGCAGTAATTTTGCGCCCCCTCCCTTCTCTTACCTGAATTTTGTCCTTGCTTCTCCATAAGGCAGTGCACTAGTCAGACGTTCCTGGTATAGTGACTTACATTATTCCACACACCATAATGCCCATTACACATTATGCCACACACTGTAATGCCTATTACCAAAGTGCCACTTACATATTTGCCCGACACCATTTTATGCCCCACAGTAAGGCTTCTAATTACTTTAAAATTACCTGCTCATTGTCAGAGGTTTTATGCTCAATGCCAGGGGTTCCATGCTCGTTGTCGGTGGTTTTGTGCTCGTTGCCAGGGTGTTTCATACTCATTGTCAATGGGTTTCATGCTCGTTGCCAGGAGGTTTCATGCTTGTTGCCAGGGGTTTCATGCTCGTTGCTAGGAGTTTTCATACTCGTTGCCAGGGGTTATATGCTCATTGCCAGGGGGTTTCATGCTCATTGCCATGGGGTTTCATGCTCATTGTCAAGGGGTTTCATGCTCGTTGCCAGGGTGTTTCATGCTCGTTGCCAGGGGTTTCATGCTCATTGCCAGGAAGTTTCATGCTCATTGTCAGGGGGTTTCATGCTCATTGCCAGGTGGTTTCATGCTCGTTGTCAGGGGGTTTCATGCTCATTGCCAGGGGGTTTCATACTCATAGCCAGGGGGTTTCATGCTCGTTGCCAGAAGTTTCATGCTCATTGCCATGGGTTTTATGCTCATTGCCAGGGGTTTCTTGCTCATAGCCAGGTGGTTTCATGCTCATTGCCAGGGGTTTCATGCTCGTTGCCATGGGGTTTATGCTTGTTGCCAGGGGTTTCATGCTCATTGCCATGGGGTTTATGCTCATTGCCAGGGGTTTTCATGCTCATCAGGGGGTTTCAGCTTTCTGCATCTTCTCCTGGTAGCGCCAGTGTTCTCGGCACTTCTGGGAATGCTATGTACATTGCGCTAGCCTAACAGACACTAGAGGTCCAGTAGGACCTCTAGCATCTGTGTTCTCCTCAGCGGCGGCCATTTTTGGATGGCCGTTTTCAGCAGAGCCTATGCGCATACCTCCCAACATGACCCTATCCAGGAGGGACACAATGCTCTGGTCCTGGACTTCCCTAGTAAGAGGTGGGGCTGTAGCGCAGTTCAAAATTCAAATAGGGGAGCCACACCAACTGTCATTTCACACGCTGCCAAACATCACTGGCTGGGACTCACTGGCAGTTGGTGTGACTCCCCTATTTGAATTTTGGACTGTACTGCAGCCCCACCTCTGGAGCCTCCACCAATCATAAATTACCAGGGAAGTCCAGGACCAGAGCATCGTGTCCCTCCTGGAGAGGGTCATTTTGGGAGGTATGCCTATGCGGACGGAGCCATCTGCATGGAATCTGCAGCCCCCAAGTCACAGTGCACTACAAGACTGCGCGGGGTGTGCAGGGGCTGAGTCAGCCCTGTTTCACCCCCTGCATTCCGGCACCTGGTGCACATGCACCTCTAGCCCCCCCCCCACATGCACCTCTAGTGTAATGAAAGTGATGGCTGTTACCCAATTTCCTACATATCTGTAGTAATTTAAAAATGTGGCCATTTTGCAGGGGTGGGAACCAATTTGAATTTACAGAGCCTTACTGTATATGGGCAAAGTCTTATATACAGAATTATATATGGCGCTAGATATATATAATGGTGTCATACCTAATATGCACAACCATAAATGGTGCTACATCTAACACATAGCGGTATATTTACTAAAGTTTGGGTTTTTAGAGTGGAGATGCTGCCCATAGCAACCAATCAAATTCTTCTTAACATTTATCTAGCACCTTATAGAATAGCTAGGGGTATATTTACTAAAGTGAGAGTTTTTAGAAGTGGAGATGTTGCCCATAGCAACCAATCAGATTCTAGTTATTATCTTCTAGAAGGTGCTAGTTAAATGTTGAGTAGAAGCTGATTGGTTGCTATGGGCAACATCTCCAATCTGATTGGTTGCTATGGGCAACATTTCCACTTCTAAAAACCTGTACTTTAGTAAATATACCCCATATAATCATATATGGTGCTAAATTTATTATACATAGTTATATATAATGTGCAAAGTCATATTTGGTGCCAAGTATGGGCACTTAATGACTTATTTTATCATCTGGGTCTTAATCGCCATTTTAAATGATTTCTCCAACTGGGTTGTTATATATACTTAAATCAGCAGCCAATAGAAGTTACAGGAAATCTGCCAGCTATCAGCTACTAATCAAACAGGTTGATACATAGCTATTTGTGGAAGTACAGGATGGCTCCAGTGCTTTCTATGATCTATCCTATGAATTTGTTTGATAGTGTTCTCGATGTGTTCGAAGATATGTAAAAGACAGAATAGCAATATCATATAATACCATAAATTTTCTTTTACTGTTTTAAGAAATATAAATGCACTCACCATTTACCGGTGTGTGATAGACGTTGGACACAATTTTTACCGTGGTCCTGCGGAGGTTGCAAAATGCAACGTAGATCTGGATACCTTTGGGTCACTCCAGGTCAGTGTAAATAGATAGGGGGAAACACAGGGTTATGTAGTATACTAGCCTTGGATGCGTTGTGATGGAATCATTGGATATTTATATTTAAAAACCGATGTCCATCAGTTTAATATAGAGTTTGTTGAGCTTTGTGTTGATATTCAAATCCAAAAGAATTTGCTAGCAACGCGTTTCACAGAACCAATGTCTGCTTCCTCTGAACCTGAAATCAAGACTTAAATGCAATCCAAAATATTAAAAATCCAGTTTTTAGATCTAAGGCCCTGATTCAGAGCCACTCGTAAGCGGCTGCTCGTTCGTTCTGACCAATGTTCGCACATCTGCGCATGCGTACGGATTTTAATACGCATGCGCGAACCAGTCAGTGCGGCCGAAAATTGTTTGTCCGCTATATAGCGAATGCCTGCTATTTTGAGTGACAGAAGGAGGCGTATGTGGGTGGTAACAGGGGAAGGTGTTTGAAAACGGGGGTGTGGAATTAGATCGCAGGCGTGCTTAAAGGTCAAAACGGGCGTTTTAAGGGAATGCATAATTAATACAGCAGCGTCATTGACCACGTCACTTGATTTTTTTTTACTCCGAACTGCTCGCAAAATAGTGGTTGAAAAAAACAGCCACAAGAATAGCGAGCATTTCATACGCTGTTCGATGTACTCGATTAATCTAATAAATAGCGGACATGACGTATGGTGCGAGCGGCAAGGGGGCGTATTTTTCCAAATTACAAATGCAAGTTTTGCTCGCACGTTCAGACTTAGAGGCGTGAACAGACCGCAATTAACGAACAGTTCATTTGAATAGCCACCCCTTGTTTTAGAACGAACGACCGCAAATAGCGAGCGGCTCTGAATGAGGGCCTAAGTTCTGAACCTGGCAAGCAGTCGAAACTCGATTCTACTCAGAACCCCAAATTGATCTGAGCCAGGACTTGGTTTGTCATAGAACCCCAAAGTTCAGGTGTGTTCAGTTTTCACCAAAACTGAACCGCTCATCTCTATATTAAATACCAAGTTCTGTCACTACTATGATTTAGTTTAATATATGGTATAGTTAGGAAGTCTTCAGTTATTTCCTGACTGATCCAAACTGGAACACAGGCAAATGTAATCAGAATTTATGTAAACAAAACAATTCCTTTCATAAATGTACATTTTTTTAAGAACACAAAGATAAAATATCATTAAATAAAGTTTAACATCAGAAATAGTCACAATGCTTGTTGAATGTAAATGAAGCAACACAATAAAACAAAAAAAATGCAGAAACAGAAAAAATATACTCACCTACTTTTCATGTAATGCTGCTGGAGTAAAGGCTAGAGGGTTTGACAATTCCCAGTAGATTTAAAAACTGACAAGTTGTAAAAATATGTAATTATTTTTATAAGTCTCTTGTTTGGCCAACATCTGTTCCTGTTTGGAAAGAAGTTTGCTGGTATACTACTCTGTTTTATTGCCCTTTTGTACAGCATCACCAAAGTATTTATTTTTTAATTATGATATGTAAATGTATTTTAGAACACAGCAGGTATGTGATAATATGTCCACTAAATACTGTATGATTTCTGTATATATTCATAGGAAACATGATTGTTATAAATATTCACTGGGAACATACATTATACAGTATTTATAGTTTCCTTATGGGACTGGTATCTACTAATGAAACTTTCATATGTATAGTTCCACTTGTTACCCATTTCTACAGTGATTTCTCCTAACCCAGTTTATGGAAATTATGATTTTGATATAAAATGTAACCAAAGAACTATACCTATACTCATACAGACGTGCCCTTACACATCTTTGCTGCAGTCACACCAAAAAGTACCTCTCGTCATGCCAGGTCCCATGAGACACTGCTAGCACCGGGCATCTTTTTTGCCAAAAATGCATCTAAGTCACCATGTGATGCTACTAGAACGCACCAGCAGACTGTGCTGATTGATTTGACATGTGACACTGGTATATCTGTGCGCGAATGAACCCTGAATCTGTATACGAAGTGCTACAATGTAGCATCCACAGCTTTTCTCATTCAAAGTTCCGTTGTTGTACATATACAGAGTAAGGTGCACAAAGATATACAAGTGTCGCATATCAAATTAATCAGCACAATCTGCTTGTGTGTTCTAGTTGTATCACATTGCGAGTTAGATGCATTTTCTGCAAAAAAGACGCTAGACGCTAGCAGAGTTGCATTGGACCTGGCGGCTCACTCACACCTGGTAAGTCTCATGCTGCATGGGGTATTGAGACTACATGCATGAGGCCATATCTGTATGGTTCTTTTCTGCCAAAGGGATTTCCCAGTCTTTTAGCATGTGTGGTACAGTAGCTGTGCAATAAACTGTAGTTGACGGGCTGTCTGTGACATCAGGCATCTCTGAGTAGGCAATCCAAGCTAGGTGACAAATAGCAGGCCTCAGAAGCATGCATCAAAATATGTTAACTAAATAATTATTTACTTATACACAATCATTTAAAATGTTCTCTCTCCTCACTCATATCTCTGACTGTCTCTCTGCTATGTCTTCATGGATGTCCCAGTGATTTCTTAAGCTTACCATGTCTAAGACTGAGCTGATCATCTTCCCACCCTCCCACATAACCTCATCTCCCACAATTGCATTATCTATTGGTAGCACAACCATCTTTTCGAGCACCCAAGTACACTGTCTTGAAGTTATCCCTTTTATTCAAACCTTTCGGATTTCCATCTCAGGAATATTTTAGGATAAGACCCTTTCTCATTGTGAGGGCAACTAAGACCCTTATTCATTCACTGGTCATCTCAAGATTAGAATACTGTAACCATCTCTTATCTGGCCCCCCTCACTCCCACCTCTCTCCACTCCAATCTGTCCTCAATGCTGATGCCCAGCTTATCTTTCTCTCCAGACGTACAACATCTTCATCCCTTTCCCTGCAAGCTCTGCACTGGCTCCCCTCTCCTTCACAACCCAATTCAAGCTTCTCACACTCGCTTACAAAGCTATCACCCAATCCTCTCCCATTTACATCTCTGACCTCATCTCCCTTCACACTCATGCCTGACCACTTTGCTCCACAAATGCATGCCGCCTCTCTTGCCAACTGATTACTTCCTCCCACTCCTGCCTCCAAGATTTTGCCCATGCTGTTCCCTAACTCTGAAATTCTCTCCCTCTCCCTAAGACTCTACACTTCTCTACTAAAGTTCCAAAGGGCTCTCAAAGCTCACTTTGTCATCAAAGCCATCAAGCTCTCATCCTAAGCCACTGCTCCTTGCCCCTTCCTCACTGGCACCCCTGTCTGTCTGCCCCTCCCCTTTAGAATGTAAGCTCTCACAAGCAGGACCCTCTTCCCTCATGTGCTTCTCCTTTCCCTTACTAACACTATCTTATACTCCCTACAATAGCATCTAACCTTTGGTTGCTGCTGCCATGCTGCTTATTTGAGTGTTATGATCGCAGATGCAGTAATGTTTATAAACCATGTCTTTGTCCTGCATTGTTTTATACTGCAAGTCACCGTTTTCTTGTTTTGCTCATTTTTAAGGTGCTGCATAACCCTTGTGGTGCCATAATAATAATAATAATAATAATAATAATAATAATAATAATAATAATTATAACAATAATAAAAAATAATAATAAAACAACTTAAATGTTTCTGAGGAATCCTTACCATATTTATATATTATTTTATTAATTATCCTGATTAGAAGGAGTTATCTTTTTTGCTGTTGACCAGTTCGCATCACCAGGCTGTAGGGTATACTGATCCTTGTAGTACCATTTTGGAGGATCTTGAGGTGCCTCCAGATAATTTAGCTCTTAATTTAGAAATACATAAATATATGACCCAATAATGGTGCTATTATCATGTAAAGTAGGGACCACCAGAACAGAGACGCCTTGCGTGGCTTACCATATATTTGCAAATGTATGCAACTGAGATCTCTGCATTACGATTATCATGTAGGATATAAATCACTTTTGCTGAGAATCAGTCAAGATGCCAGCGGATATGATGCCGGATGTCAGGATACCGACACCGGAATTCTGACGCCCATTAGAATGCAGACCCTGGCATCCCGAAGGGATCAAGATACCGATGTCAGCATCCCTACTGCCGGCATCCCGAAGGTAAGTATGCGGGTTATCGTTAGGCCAGGGATGGGGGGGTTAGGTTTAGGGAACTGCCTGGGTGGGTTAGGCACTGATCTGGGAAGGTTAGGTTTAGGCTGCGGGAATGAACGGTTAGGGTTAGGTACCGCTGGTGGGGAGGTTAAGGTTAGCCACCGCCTGGGGAGGGTTAGCTTTAGGGTGAAGAAAGGGAGGGTTAGGTTTAGTCACCACTGGGGGGAGGCTCCCTTCTCCTTTAGAACCCAATTCAAACTTCTCACACTCGCTTACAAAGCCCTCACCAAATCCTATCCTATTTACATCTCTGACCTCATCTCACTTCACACTCACGCCGACCACTTTGCTCCACAATTGCATGCTGCCTCTCTTGCCAACTGAGTACTTCCTCCCACTCCCGCCTCCAAGATTTTTTACGAGTATAATGTAGGATGTAAATCACTTTTGCTGGGATCCAGTCAAGATGGCGGTGGACGGGAAGACAGACGTCAGAATGCCGATGCCGGCATCCCGAAAGGATAAAGATACCGACGTCAGAATCCCGAATGCTGGCACCCCAAAGATAAGTGTGTGGGTTAGTGTTAGGGATATTCCAGGGATGGGTGGTTAGGTTTAGGGACCTGTCTGGGAGGATTAGGGTTAGGCTGCGGGGAGCGGAAGGTTAGGGTTAGGCAGCACCTGGGGGAGATTAGGGTTAGCCACAACCGGAGATGGTTAGGTTTAGGCTGCGGGGAGGGGATGGTTAGGGTTAGGCACCACCTGGGAGAGTTTAGGGCTAGCCACCGCCCGGGGAGGGTTAGATTTAGGGTGCAGGAAGGGGGGGTTAGGTTTAGGCACCACCAAAGGGAACTTAGGGTTAGGCACCACCCGGGTGGAGGTTAGAGTTGGGTACCAGCAAGGGAGGATTAGGCTACTTACTGCCCCCTGTTGGGATTTTCACCATCGTGATGCCGCTGTCAGTCTTCTGACCGCCGGCATCCCGTCTGCCGGTAAATCATACCAATTCCTGCTGGCCTATTTGCAGTGTGTTGTGGGAATCTGTTTGTTTGTTTTTTTACATGTAAACCATGAATTCAAAAGAAACCAGTGCCATGAAAGAGAACATACAAGTTTCATCATGATAGAGAATCAGATCAGAATGCTGACCATTGTGCCATCTTCATCTCTTTGCTCTGCGCTACTTTTAAACTTGAATTCCAGTAAGTGCAATGAAGTCACCATATTTTTTTTACAACCAGTAAAGCCACCAAAATAAGCCGATTATTTGTAAATGATAAGAAGAACGATAGTCTGGAAACAGTTAAAATATGAGCTCAACTATGGTACAAGGTTATAGGTTGACATACTTAACACATGTATACAAGTTCCAGAGAGTTGAATCTAATATAACTTTACTGTATATAAGCATATTATATATTTGACATGATGTGTGGCCCAGAAAAATACATTTTTGTCTTTCATTGGTTTCTTGCAAAACCACAGTAGTTACTTGACTCTTGTGCATGCAGTCTCACTCATACCACTAACAACATGGCAGATACTAATGGTAAAATATTATTTCTGAAGATTAGTTCAGCCAGTTACATTGTTTTCCTGTGGAAATTTTCTTTACATTAAAATCCATTATTTCATCACAATGGTGTGTTGAGCCCTCCATGCTGTAGCAACACCTTAGAAGGGTTAAACCATGCTTTTATTCTCACAAACAGAAGAAATACATAAAGAGTGGCATTGCCCAGGGTTGCAGCTGAGTGCACCCGCTCAGGAATCCAGCACGCTAAGCAAAAGCGGAGAGAATGAAACATGAATCAGACAAGCAAGCAGCAAAGACAATGAAAGAAGTAGGACACGCATAGAGCTACGGAGAAAATCTCAGTTAATTTGGATAATACTTTAGTATTAGCAGTTTGTACAGGGAGATGGGGTTTAGCAATGAATGTTTTAAAGTGAGATCTGTTTGAAGCCTAAGAAGATTTAAAGTAGTTCTGAAAAGAGCCAAGAATCGGCTTCACTGTGGGAAGCAGGATCCACTTATGTAACGCTCCTAAACTCCACTATCCCCTCACACAAGGCAAATTAGAGCTTTACGTCAGTGTTACAAGTCACGGTCACAACTTGACACTTTCTGACAGTATGCCCAGACAGGACGGGGTTACTCCAGTTCTTCCTGTTGCTAGGAGATCGGCACGCTTCAGGAAGTGATGTGTTTTCCACAAGTGCAAACCTGATTGGGACTTCAGCTCACTATACTCACTGATCTATTGCACCTGTGCTGACTATAGAGTGTCTGTGAGATCCCCCAGAACTGCAGAGTCAGGTTGTTTCTGTTCACCTGTTCACTGAACTCCCACACGGCTTCCTATCCGCTCCAAGTAGCTTCCGTGCTACCACCAATCTCCACACGGCTTCCTAGCCGCATCCAGCAGCTCCCGTGCTGCCAACGTTCACCATAAGGCTTCTTAGCCACTTCAAGTAGCTTATGTGCTACCACCAATTTCCAAACAGCTTCCTAGCCGTATCCAGCAGCTCCCATGCTGCCACCGTTTACCATACGGCTTCCTAGCCGCTCCAAGTAGTTTCCATGCTACCACCAATCTCCAAACGGCTTCCTAGCCACATCCAGCAGCTCCCGTGCTGCCAAAGTTCATCCTATGGCAATTACCCCAACATCGGCACCATCGCTGCAACATCGGTTCACTTGCCACACCATCGTCTCTCAAAGCCATTATCAAACCATAGACTGTTTATCTACGGCAATTGCCCCAACATCAGCACCATCGCTGCAACATCGGCACACTTGCCGCACCATTGGCTCTCAAAGCCATTTATTAAA
The DNA here is from genome assembly GCA_031769625.1 of Taudactylus pleione. NCBI lineage: Eukaryota > Metazoa > Chordata > Amphibia > Anura > Myobatrachidae > Taudactylus > Taudactylus pleione. Next base: position 3,525,039 of record JAUIMM010000104.1, on the reverse strand, counting down.
CCATAGACAACTTATCTACGGCAATTGCCCCAACATCGGCACCATTGCTGTAACATCGACACACTTGCCACACCATCGGCTCTCAAAACCATTATCAAACCATAGACTGCTTATCTATGGCATTTGCCCCAACATCGGCACCATCGCTGCTACATCGGCACAGTTGCCGCACCATTTGCTAACCCTAGACTGTTTATCTATGGCTATTGCTGCACCATCGGCACCATTGCCGCACCATCGGCATCTTTGCCGCACCATCAGCACCATTGCTGCACCATTGGCATCTTTGCTGCACCATCAGCACCATTGCTGCACCATCGGCACAGCTGCCACACCATCGGCTCCCAAGCTATTGCCCATAAAAACAAACTGTACTCTCACAACATCCGTACCATCGATATCCTTATAATCATCAACTGTGTCATTCCTAACTGTACATTCTTTACCTATTGAATTCCCCTGTATCTCCATGTGAACCGCTACTACCTCGAGCATAAGTCCATGTGGCCGCCTAAGTACCGGTGAACGTATCCTAGTTCTAAGGGAACAACAGGTGGTTGTTAATGGCAGAAGATCTCGCTAGCTGGGTTCTTGTGGTGTCACATGGGGTAGGCATCGGAATTCCTAACAGTTAGTTAATTATAAAGTTTGTAATAATTTCATGCAATGACTATCAGCAGTTGTACACGACAACCTCTGTACTTTTTCATCTGGTCGCCAGTACAGAAGGTGGGGTAATGCAAATATACAGTATCATAATGGCCCCATCACCCAGGAGAGAGCAATGAAATCATGATTCTCAGCGAATCACATCTTCCCACCACCTTGTTCCACCAATTTCACCAGGAAGTGGGCGGAATGCAGAAGACAACCTGTTCTCCCAAGGGTCAGGAAGCCCAAGAGGGTAGGCCAGTATACTACCAGTTAGAGATTAGCAACATTTCTAAACTGTTCTGTAAAACATTTACCTTATTTTGAATTTACCCATGAAATGTCACCAATTTTCCCATGGGGAATTTGGACTTAAGTGTTTCCAGTCCTTCTACAACCACACTGCACAAAGGGCATGGATGTCTGTCCCCATCCAAGCTTAATTGATACTGTAATCTATAAATTCTGTAAAGTGTGAATTTACAAAATATGAGCAGAAAGACATTTGGGAAATGGTGAAGGAAAATTGGAGATTATGGCCCTGATTCAGACCCACTCGCAAGCGGCTGTCCACTCGCAAGTGGGTCGATGTTCTGCACTGAGCATGCGCATGACTGAGGGAGCTCCGTCGTGCGCATGCGCCAGACGCGACGAGCGATGGAAAGTCCTTCGCTCATTGTGTCTGATCAAAGGGGGCGTGCTGTCGATGTTGATTGACAGCACGCCCCCTTTGGTGGGCGTGAGGGGGCATGCCTCCCTGACGGGGGCGTTCCCACGGGAACGCCTCCCGTCAGAAGCCGGCCCACTGACATCACTAGTGATGTCAGTGGGAGTGATTTTGGCTCTGATAGAGCCAAAATCACTCCGGGGGTTGCGGTTGAAAACCTCAACCGCAGGCTCTGGCTCGCAGTTGCGATGGTCGCGATGGTCGCGACCATCGCGGACATCAAACTGCACGCTCGTATAGGCTGTGGGTGGTGACCCACAGCTATACGAGCGTCCAGGAGGACGCTCCATTTTTATGGAGGGCGGCCCTCATTCAGAGCATGCGCTCTGCTCAGAGCGTACGGCTCTGAATGAGGGACTATGTTTGCACACGATATGTTTATAAAATGTTACATTCTGAATATATTCCTTAAAGAGAATATGCTAGAAAAGTATACAACTCACAGTGCAAAGTCGCTAGAAAAGGCTTTGAAGTACAGTAGCTTGACTTTTCTTCGTACAGCGTTCATACACGGCATTCACATTTCTGACCCTTTGTAATCTACTACTAAAAGCCAATGGCGTCACTAGGGGGGTGCAGGTGATGCGGGCCACACCAGGTGACACCATCCGAGGGGGTGACACCAAAATAGCAGAGCTGCTCTATTATTTTGGTGTCACCGCGTCACCGAGCAGCCACAATGCAGAGAGAGGCAGGGAAGAGACTGGGGGCTGCCCTCAGAAGCTGCTGGAGCGCTGGGTAAGCCCACTGTGTGCCGATAACAGGGGGTGTGAGTTGCGGCAATGCCTCCAAAATTGGCACACATAAGGGGATGTGGCTTCGCAGGATGAGGCCATGCCTCCTTGTGCGAACGCACCTGCGCGCGTGGGAGGGTTGCCTTGCAGTCGCACCGGGTGTCACGAAAGTCAGTGACGCCGCTGCTAAAAGCATCAATGCACAAGGTAAACCTGTTGCATCTAGTGCATATTTTTTTTATCATCAACGACTTTTGTTGAGACATTTTCAAATATTAAGAGAATACAGAAAGGAAGAGGGTCCAGTATCTTTACTTTAACTGAGGTCCAGTTTGTTGACTGAACCAATATTCATTAGAATAATATTACTGTTCTGAAAGGCATGGATGGGACTAGCATATGGAGGGTGTGCTGGTTCCTGTAGTGCTATTTGGAGGATTATGAGGTACCTCCAAGTAAGGTGGCTCTCAGGTTAGTATATTAATGTATGTGCTATTATAATGTGGCATAATAGTATGCAATTATATGACCCAAAGTGGTTTCCACTTATTACATTTTTTTATTTAGAAAAAAAGGCTGAGATAACATACACGTATTTCAACCTTTGTGTGTCTCATCAGTCCAAGTTGTAGAGTCTTGTTGCTGTGGAGATAAGATTTAGGGTTCTATTCATCATGTTAATTAACATTTGAACTCGCCGCCAGAGCTGGAGCAATTCATCATTGCTCCGGCGTTTAGACAGCTGATCTGAAAATCAGATGTCTCCCAAGAACATTTCACTGCTCCTTTTGGAGCAGTGAATCTTTTCAATGTTCTTTTCGGAGCAGTGTAATTAGTGCACCTGCGTGACCTACAGGTCACGCATGTGCCCAAGTGCCCAAGCATCCGGCGGAAGGATCCCACTTCACAACCAGGGACTCCGTCCCATTGTGAAGGAGCGGGTTGGGGAAATATGGCCCTCATTCAGACCCACTCGCAAGCGGGCGCACGTACGTTAGGCGTACGTACAAAAATATTTAAATTCAAGGGCTCGCTCGTATTTTCGTTCGCATCTAAAAATCCTCCCCAAACTCAGACGACCCCTCCTCTAACTAACGAGCGTGCGAAATAGCGAGCGTACATCCCCGAAATGGCTTGAAGGGAACGCACGCACAAGTATAAACCAGAAGTGGCCTTGTCAGATGTCGATTACCTGCTCCTTTATTCTGCCTACCTCCATCAATCGTATCATGCCAATCAATGTATCAATTAGCTTAATTGTTTTTTTTTTTTCAACACAATGCAAGAAACTTTACTCTTGTCCGTGTTTGTGTTTACCCGCAGAATACGTACGGCTTAAACATTCGCTTTTATTGTTCAAAAAACACGTTAGCCACAATTAAACAATTGTTCTATTGCTGTGGATCCCCGCATATTTCCCGGGGTTCATTTCTTTATTTAAATTTGCTTACGCATGTCACTGCATCAAGCCTATCATAACTCTCCAGAGATTTCTGGCCCTGTCGAACACATGACTCATACACTAACCAATAAAATTGCTCCTGTTAATTTCCAAGATACATTAGCCAATCAGAAATTTTTTGCACACTTTATCAAAAATGATTTTTATGAAAAACACCATTGCCATCATGAGAGCCTCCGCATTCACCAGGCGCGAGCTGCTGGTGCTAACGGAGGTGATGTATCACCAGCCAGCCTCCACCCATCACCAACCGGCAGAAGCGTTCCGTGTATGCGGAGGCACGGGCCCGCCTGCGCTCCTTCGGCTCACGCCGCAACATCGGCCAGCTGGAGCGCAGGTGGTCTGACCTGCAACGGCGAACGCCCCGCTTGCTGGCATGCTTTCGCATGCAGATAGTGGAAAGTAAGTGTTATGTATTGTGGTTTTCATGTTTGTCTTTGTGGGGCAAACTGCGTGTGCATGTTTTCATGTCTGTCCTATTTATTCATTCTCCTCATATCTGCGTGTGCATGTTTTCATGTCTGTCCTATTTATTCATTCTCCTCATATCTGCATGGCCATGTTTTCCCTCTATTTCTGATTTATTCATTCTACTCATATTTGCATGTTTTTTGTTGGTGGTGGGTGATTTTAAAATGTTATTTGGCCAGGATTTGGCCAGAAACTAACCACAATTTGTTTGACATCTTTTAGGGGGACAGCCAAGACTACGCCGTCACCGTCCGGCCAGACGGCGGTCCCGCCCACTCTCACCAATCCCCAGCCAACACTCCACCCCAAATAATTCCCCTATTCCCCCCTCCTCCCCAGCCTTCCAAGACCCTCTCCCGGAACTGTCGGGCCTCCTTCCCCTCCGTCCCACTTCCCCCTCTCCTCCAACCACCCCTCTTCCAATTACCCCCTCCCCGGAGTCCGTGATAACCCCGCCCCGTTCTTTGGGGAATGAAGGCTCCTCCGAGGATGAAGATGGAGGGACTTCCGGATCTGCCGTTTTGGCTACCGGTATGTTTTTCTTTCGCGTTTTTTTTAAGCACAAACTGTTTGTATGTAATCATGTGTCGTTCCTTTATTCGTGCTTTTTGGGTTGATTTTTGGTGATTTAGCAGTTTGCCTTTACCTCTTCCTGCTGATTTCAACATACACATATCACACCTGTGGGAATTTCTACATAGGCCTTGTAATTTTTGCAGCACCCCTTTTTTTTGTTTTTTTTGGTTTTGGAGTGATTTCGTTGTGTTTTTGTTTTTTTAATGTGGATTCCCTATTGTTTTATTAATCCACACACTTTTCTCACCCACAGAGGAACAGAGGCGTCGGCAAGAGGTCGAAGAATGTGTGGCACACATGCACCAAAATCTAATTGGGGTGCTTGTGGCCCTTGACCGGCTGTCTGGCATCCTTCGGCAGTAGTTTTTTTTTTTTTTTCTTTTTCAAAATAAATTGTTTATTTCTAATATACGTTCTGCCTCATTCGTTTTTTCAAAACCAAAGATAGTTTACCCTGACATAAGTAGACTGTTCCTGCAAGGTTTTGCATTTTTTTTAAATTAGATTGTGTTTTGTATTTGTATGTAAAACACCCTCAAGAAACACATAACAGTAACAATGTCATTTCCCTTTTTGTGTGTAGTGTCAATTAGATATTTCTACATTTTACAGGTTCCTAGTTGGTGTGCAAGCTGCTTAGGCGAATCTTACAAAGCCAAATGATTGGACAGGCTTCCTTTTGGTGTGGGTTGGGAACCTGAAAACATATTTAATTTTTGCTCAACTGGCGTCAGTACTGGAATACCCCTTAGTCAAATGTAAGGTGTGTTAACCTGGTTACACTTGCTGGTAACGTCCAAAAAAATGAAGAACATTTAACTCTCCAAACATTTATTCACAACATAACTGAGAAATCAAAGTGGTCACTCACAAAAAAAACACACAGTGATAATCTCAAATACAACACATACCAATAAAAAAAAAAAATAAATAAACAAATCAAGAACTGGTTGACGAAGGACCATGCCAAAATGATTCCACAAACATGGCGTTGCGATATGGGTTCCAGAATATATTCCCAAAATGACCAGATCCAGGTTTGGTAAGGGTAGCATGAAGTAGTGAGCGTTGTAGTGCCAAAGATTATGTGAACAAACAGAAGATGGTGAAAAAAAGAAAACAAAATTAGATGTTCGCAAACAAACACAAACACATTAGGTATAAACACTGTTGTTTTGTTAAAACTTACCTAAAAAATCTGGCCACCACATCATCGCGTATGGCCCCCCCACATACTGACCTCCGACCAACCTCGGGGGGGCCATCCTCAGGTAAGGCATCCTCTGGCTGCATTGGGACACCACTCCTTATGGCGATGTTGTGAAATATCCCACACAGGACCACAATTTTCGACACCATATCAGGCAAATACATGAGCTCGCCACCAGAGCGGTGGAGGCATCGGAATCGGCCTTTTAAAAGGCCGATACAGCGCTCCACCACTTGCCTGGTGGCTGTAAGTGCGGAATTAAACGCACTTTGTGGGCCTGGTGTGGGAGCCAAATAAGGAGTGAGCAGCCAGGACATGCAAGGATATCCACTGTCTCCTATGGAAAAGAATAGACAACATCAGGAACACTGTGTATCAAGCTTAACATTGTTATGTACTAAAGGTCTCCACTTACCCAGAAGCCACGCATCACCAGCTTGTAGGTTGGTTAATTTGTGCCATATCCCTGATTGCCGGATGACGAAGGAGTCATGTGCACTTCCGGGTAATTTAGCATTCAGGGACAGGATCTGGAGGGAGGCATCACATACCACCATTACATTCAGGGAGTGATAGTGTTTCCTGTTTCGAAATATGGCCTCCAGCCGTGCTGGAGGCTGAAGTGGTATGTGAGTACCATCCACAACCCCTATGATGTGTGGGAAGGCAGCTATTTGGTAAAAATTGGCCTTGGCCACACTAAGGGCACCCATATCCAAAGGCATTTGAATAAAATGATGGAGGTGCTTGAAAAGTGCCTCCATCACTGCCCTCAGGATCCGGGAAAAGGAGGATTGGGAGATGCCCGCCACTATTCCCACCGTTGTTTGAAACGATCCTGAGGCACAGAAATGTAACTCCGCCATAAATTGCGTAAGTGGTGGTATTGCTGTTGGACTGTCAATTTGCCGCTCAAGATCACTTTCTATTAATGAGAGAGTGTCTATGATGATTTTGGGAGGTAGACGGTAGCATCTTAAAACCTCATCATCGGGCATTCCAAAAAGGGTGACACGTGTTTGAAATATCTGGGGCCTTGCATGCCTACGATGCCTACGCCTGGGACGAGATTGAGGTTGGTCGGCTTCCGGGAGCATGGCCAGAACAATCCGCCCCAGATCAACCTGAAATTCAAAGATTTCAAAGTAAGGCTTTTGACCCACCCCAAAACTATATTAAAACAACTTAGCTTGATGATACCATCCATTGCTGCTTACATGCCGGGGTATTGTCATGATACGTCCAAACTGAAAATAAACACCAAAATTATTTGACACATTTCACTCTGTGCATTTTTGTTTATAAATTTTGTGCTAGACCAAAGTTAAAATATGCAAAACACCCATTTTGCAAAACAGCAAAGCGACATTTAACACAGTACATCAAAATGGGTCGAAATGTTGGCACAAAAAGCGAAAGAGAAACCACCAAAAAGTTAGAATGATTATTAAGCAGTTAAAAATGCGCTAATTAGTTCGCTAATACAAGTCACAAGAGTAACTACTAAAAATGCGCTAATTAGTTCGCTAATACAAGTCACAAGAGTAACTACTAAAAATGCGCTAATTAGTTTGCTAATACAAGTCACAAGAGTAACTTCTAAAAATCCGCTAATTAGTTCGCTAATACAAGTCACAAGAGTAACTACTAAAAATGCACTGATTAGTTTGCAAATACAAGATAAAAAATGGACTTACCAAGAGCAAATATATAAGAGTCAAAATCAAAAGGTCTTTTGGTTCGAAAATAATCAAAATCTAAAATAGAAGAAATTATGGATCCAAAATTTGCAAAAAATAAGAAACACAATGAAACAACAATTGAACAAAAGTTAGACTTCACAAAACTTACCAAATCAAGAAACGAGGTCCCAAAAATATAAACCAACAAAGATAACGGAAAATAAAAACGCAAATCTAACCAACAAACGAATCTCCAACCGCCAACTCCTTTCTACGCAATCAATAAACTCCAGCCAAGATAACCTCCAACAATCCAAAAACGCCACCTCGACTTGAGACACACCAAGCCATAAATAGTGTTTCATTTCCCGCACAAATTAACGAGGGATCATAGGGCCGCACAATCAATGATGCGGCCGCAAAATAAGGACGCATGTATAAATACGTCACGAAAACACATTACAATTCTGGTGTATTTCTTGTTTGGACCTCAGACATGGCGACAGACCAGGGAAACAATGCCCAAGAGTCAGGCGGTAAGTCTTTCATGCATTTTGTATCAATGATTAATTTGAAACATAAGATTAGGCAAGTTGTGATTTTGTGAATTCTGAAAGTTTACACAAATAGGTGAGGAGGATGACATGGAAGCGGCTGCTGAGCCCAGTATTCCGGCCAAAGCGGCCAAAAAAAAAAGGCAGCCACATTTCACAAGAAAGGAGATGGAGGTTTTGATCCAGAAGTGTGTGGACATCCTGCCACAGGCAGACAGGAATATGAGTCTAAGCCAGAAGTGGAGAATGTGGGAAGAGGTAGCCGTTGCTGTCAATAGGGTGGGTGATTATGTCCGTCTAGCCCGGGATGTCAAACGGCAGTAAGTAAACCCTTGCCCCCCCTAAAAACAAACCCCATTTTAAACCAAAGGATAATGGCTTCCATTTTTTCCCACAGATGGGCCGACTTCAAATATCGCCTAAAGCAAAATCTCGCGGACAGGGCTAGGCATGCAAGGGGGACAGGTGGGGGTCCCACCACTGTGTCATTGGAGTTGACGGATTTAGAAGAGCTGGCACAGGGGTGTGTGCAGCCTGTGGAGGTGTTTGGTGTGTCCAACATGGATACGGACATGCCAGACTTTGCGGCTCCTCATGTTGTCCCAGATAAATCTTTGGATGTCATCAACTCTGAAATGTTATTGTGCCAATATGTAATGTGAGGCTTTTCTCTTTTTTCCTAACAGAGACACAGGCGGATGAGTCTGCTCGAGAGGGGAGCCTTGTCCGCAGAATTTCTGCTGGCTCTGCAGGGGAGGAACCAGTACATCCGGCTGAGGACCCTGCAGAAGCCAGTCCAGGGCAATCCCCCTCGCAGGCAGTGGCCCTCCTCACAGATCTCAATTTCAAATCGGATTCCCATACGGAGATTCTGCAGAGGATGGACGCCAGTCTGCTACGGGTGGCTGAGGCCCTGGAGCAAAATGCTGCGGCCAACGTGACCATTGGTCAGGCCCTGGCGGAAAATACCAGGGCCAACATCCGCATCGCCAATGCCCAGGAGCTGCTCGTTCGCCAGCACATGGTGGAGCCGACCTCCCTTCCTGCCGGAACATCAGGATCCTCCACCTCTGGCACAACATCAGCCAATCCTCCAAATGTGCCTAGCCCTGTGCCTAGTCCAGAGGCCACAACATCTGCCTCTGGACAGGCCAGCCCGATGACATCCCGGACCCGGTCTGGCGCCCTCCCTCCCCCATCCAAACGGGTGAAAAAACGGTGACAGCAATGGTGACTTTTCCCACAATCCTTCTGTTCTTGGCTCATATTCCTTTCTGGGCCAAACTTCCCTCTCCTTTCTTGTGAAATGTTTTTATTTTTTTGTTGTATGTTTATGTCAACAGTTATGTTGGGCCAATTTGTTTGATTTTGGAACATATCTTTGGGCAAAAAGATGTCCCCAAAATTTTTAAATTATGTTTTTTTGTTTGAGCAATAAATTGGAAATTAAAAAATGACATTGGATTGTGAAATTATTGTATAAATGGGTTACATTTAATCCTGGGCCAAAAGGCAAAAACTCGCCCAAAAAAAAAAAAAAAAAGGGCTCTTTAAGGAACGTTTAAAAATTCATATAACTAGGCAAATTCAAGAGGCACAAATAAAATGGTGCGAAACTGAAAACATGATGACATTATTGTTACAATAGGCCCTAACCACCAAATTGCGGGCAAAATAAACCCCCACAAATGTACGCAAATTGATTGTGTCATCCTGACATTAGCAGCTCTGAGTTCCACCTGCGTACGGTTTTGTGCTATCCCAAAAAACTGATTTCAAAACACATACCAAGCCGGATCTCAATCCAACACTAATTGCTTTTCTGCCCTCCCGCGATTAATCGCAACAACATCGTGGAGTCCCGGGACGGAGGAGAAGGCCATCGCCAATGTGGTCGAGTAATCCAGACCCTAAGCTGTGCGAGCATTTGGAAGGGAAAGAGGATCATCCAGTGACGTAGGAGTCGGTCCGTACACATTTTACGCTCGCATCTGCTAATGTATGTACGCCCCAAAAACGCCTCGCCACGCCTGCGTTTTTCCATCTCCACCCTCGTCAACACCCTAAAACGCCCTGTTCTGTCAATCACATTTGACATGTCACTTCCTGTACGCTATTTTAGGAACGAGTCCAAAAAAACTCGCAATCTGCCGTACGCACATGCGCAGTGTTACACCAACGCATGCGCGGTTAGTCAACATCGGAACGCAACGAGCGTACTGCTGTTAACGAGCGGCTCTGAATGAGGGCCTATGTTCGCACAATCAAGCTCTGAAAATCTTGCAGGTGAAAATCTTAATTCTCACCTGCTTTTGTAGTGATGCTGAATAGAGCCCCTAGAGAGAACTTACACAAAACATTAAGTGGATCTTAAGGCAAAACGGGGCAGAGAATAATTTTATCTTGGATAAAACACATCATAAAGGATGAATCAATTTTAATATTTGTAGTTAAAAGGGATATGGACCTGGAAGAGCACACCGTAACAAGGTAAGCAGCCTGCAGTCCCCGGGTCACTCATGGACTGATAAATGTCAAATTGTACTTGAAATGTAGGAGCTCCACTGGGCGCTTACCAATAATAATGCAGTATAAATACAATATTATAATAAAACTAAAACAAACTTACTACCGGGTGTTATACTTTCCTTTAGTTCATTTCTTTGACTGAGTGGTCAGTTTTTAGTAGTGTCTCTGCTGTACTATACAGTATATATTAGTATATATATATATATATATATATATATATATATATATATATATATATATATATTACACTGATCTACACTCATTTTATTGTCATTCATATTAGAGTGGTTTTGGGATATCTTTGTGGTGCTGATTCCAAATATGAAAATTATTTGCTAGACTGGCTCTAATTTTTGAGATACATGGATGAGAAAAATACTATAGACAACTGTCAACTAGAGATGAGCGGTTCGGATTCTGTGGAATACGAACCGCTCCGAACATTGGGAATCCGAGTCCACCCGAATCCTGTTCGGGTGTTCACCGCCTGACTCGGATCCCCGTTCGGGGCCGAACGGCGGCCGCCTGATGTCGGATTCTCACTAGAGAATCCGACATCAGGGCTCCTATTGTGTAGGGCAGAGCGCTGTGATAGCGGTCTGCCCTACACAGACACAAACACACAGCCGCCAGCGGCAGCTGTGTGTTTGTCACAGCAGCCAATGAGAGTCACACACTCTCATTGGCTGCTGCACGGAGGGAGCCAGCTGGAGCTCACACATGAGCTCCGTCTTCCGGCTCCCTCTGCAGCGTGTGACAGCAGAGCGGACCGCTCGGGAGCGGGGAATCAGGTAAGTTTTTTTTTTTTTTTTTACTTGTCAAAGGTCCGGGGGCGCTACTGGGGGGGTCTGCTACTGGGGGGGCCTGCTACTGGGGGGGCTATACTACTGGGGGGGTCTGCTACTGGGGGGGCCATACTACTGAGGGGCCTGCTACAGGGGGAGCCATACTACTGGGGGGGCTTACTACTACTAGGGGGGGCATACTACTGGGGGGGCTTACTACTACTGGGGGGGCCATACTACAGGGGGGACCATACTACAGGGGGGCTACTACTGGGGCAGCCTACTACTGAGGGGGGCCTGCTACTGGGGGCAGCCTACTACTGGGGGGGGCATACTACTGGGGGGGCCATACTACTGGGGCGCCATACTACTGGGGGGCCATACTACTGGGGGGGCTGCTAATGGGGGGCATACTACTGGGGGGGCCTGCTAAAGGGGGGCATACTACTGGGTTGCATGCTAATGGGGGGCATACTACTGGGGGGGCCTGCTAATGGGGGCATACTACTGGGGGGCATTCTACTGGGGGCACTGCCTAGGGGACCCTACTACTAAGGGGACTGCATAGGGGGAACCACTGCTGGGGGCATTGTGTAAAGAACACCGCTACTGTGGGCATTGTGTAAAAGGGGCACTACTGTGGGCATTGTGTAAAAGGGTCACTACTGTGTGTCTTAACATAAATAAGAGACACTACTCTATGGTGTAATGTGAATCAGGCCCTACGTGCGGTGTAATGTGAATAAGATTGTGCACTGTGACTCCTTGGGCCGTAGCCCACTATGTAAACAAGTACTGTGACTCTGCTGGCCGTACCCCACTGGGTGGGTGCACTACTTTTCATTTCTGCCACTGCTGTGTGGCAATGTGTCATAGATGTACTTTATACTGTGGTGTCTGTGTCGTTGTGCCGCTGCTCTGTTGCTTAGGAACCAGTCAGCTCACTGCAACCTTTGGCCAATAATGTTGAAAACAATATTATGAGCTGTGATATGGTCTAAATTGACTGGAAATTAATGTTATTGAGGTTAATAATACTCTAGGAAGAAAAAAAAGACCAATTTATGTGATTTTAGCTTTTAGCCAGTCACCGCAGTTTGGCAAATCCAAATCCAAATCCAAAGCCGGACGACGAATTAGAACCAGATCCAAATCCAAATCCGGCAAAAATGGTCCGGCGCACATCCCTACTGTCAACTGACTGCTGGCTGGGTAGTCAATCACTAATATATGGAGGGGAAATATTCTAGAATGATTGTGGACTGAACACCTAGGGGTATATTTACTAAAGTGAGAGTTTTTAGAAGTGGAGATGTTGCCCATATCAACCAATCAGATTTTACTGTATCTATTATCTTCTAGGTGCTAGTTAAATGTTAAGTAGAATCTCAACTTCTAAAAACTCTCACTTTAGTAAATATAGCCCCTAGAATATTTGCGTGTCTCAACTTCTAGAATCTTCCGATAGATTTCTATATGCACACGTTATGGATAATTGCTCTATTACTTGAGGGTATCCAGTACTTTACTGTATATCAAGAACTACAGCCAATTTAAAAAAAAAACTTTCATTCTTTAATTCATCAACCTCAAAATACCCTAAATTAGTTTAAATATCCTTGGCAACTAAACATTTTTTTTGTTGAGCTGTAATTATTATAATAATAATAATAATAATAATAATAATAATAATAATAATAATAATAATAATACTGTAATAATAATTTTTAGGGTGCCAAACATGGTCTGAAGCATCATATAAGGGGGAAACAGCAAGACAGTACATGGTATAACAGCACAATACAGTAAACGAATAGTGGTACAAAACATTGTATTTATATAATTTTAAGATATGTCACTATCTACTGTATGTCACTATACTATCTACTGTATGTCACGTTCAAAAATATTTGAATTATATGAAAAAAATTAATACAGTACATCATCTAAAAACTAATTTACTGACAAGTGATCTTTTTAGTGGTATGTATTATTTTTTACTTTTTAAACTTAATACATGTTTCAGAATAATCCTTTCCCAGGTTATCCATACATGTGCATTCATTTGGCCACATCTCTTTAAAACCAATTAATTCTGTATTGATAACAATAGGTAAGGTCAAGATAGGGGTCTATTGGTTCCTGGCCTGGCTGTCCCTTGCCAACAAATCAAGTGATGTATCTTGAAGGCATAAGACCCCTGGTCACCACTTAAAACGTGGGAGGCAACAGCCTTCATCCAGTGAGCTTCATAACACAATGATATTGGATCTTGTCAAGAATTATTGACTTGACATGAAGCAAAAATCGATATTTACCATGAGGGACAATGAATCTTGATGTTTACTGAAGTCACACATGGATTTCTTCATATAGTTCAATCACCTCATCAAACAGAAACACATTTTGGTATATACTAAAAGCTAAGAGAGGTACTGTAGAGCAATTTCAATCACTTTTCACATGTATAATGTAGCAGCACAAATACGTTAAGAATTTGATGCATTTTGACCCCAAAAATATTCATAGAAAATTTGGTTACATAATGTTAGTATTATGAGATACCTCCACAGACAAATACACAGCAGTTTTTCTAAATCAAGCATTCGTCAGTCATATATACAGACATGCCCTTTTTCATCTAGCGTTTTTGTGCTATCTAGTGCGAGACACATGGCGCAACTTAAATGCCGCATCACAGATAGCTAATTTCAGACTCTGGTGGTTTAGCCTCTATTTCTCACTGCATAGCATCTTTTTTTCACTGCAGTCACATACAAACAGGATTGGAGTATACTGTGGACTTAAAATGTGTACTTTTTCTCACAACTGTGGCAGTGTAAATTAGAGATGTGCGCCAACCCCCGTGTTTTGGTTTTGGATCTGTATTTTTGCAAAAAAAATTCATAAAAACAGCTAAAATCACATAATTTGGGCCTGTTTTTGTTCCTACAGTATAATTAACCTCAATAACATTAATTTCCACTCGTTTCCAGTCAATTTTGATGACCTCACAGCTCACAATATTGTTTTCATCCAGTTTAGTCCCAAAATTTTCACCAAGCTAGCTGGCTGACTAAGCTAAGTGGCAGCAGTGGGTGGCACAAACACGTTGCAGTTCAACTTCCAACATGGCACATTAGGAAACAATGTTTTTATTATTCAAGAGGCCTGAGGGAGTTGGAGAATGTATGTAGTTGAAGGCAGGGATAGGAAGGGTTGATTGGTAGTAAATTGAATTACATTTTTTGATTCTGAAGTAAATTTATGAGGGAGGAGGGGAGGCATTTACAAAAAATATTTTACTCTTTTACATCATTCCTTGCCCAGAAGAATCCTTGAGCAGCATGCCTGCTGCTGTTGGGAGTGGATTTTCATCTCAGAAGGGGACCAGGAAGACTTTTTGTAGTGCTTTCCAAAACAATGACTTTTAAATAATCCTTTGCAAAGATTCCACTTGAAAAGTATTTCCCAACCTGTACAGGGACATTTAAAAATACATAGTCAATTAATGGCCTCCAAACTGCCGTTGTGCCAACTGTTCACTTAACCAGCACAGATGGACAAGTGGAACAGAGCAAATGCAAGATTTCAGATATAAGGTCTTACGTTGTGTCATTCGTAAGAATCTTGCACCTGCTTCTGCTCCAGGGCATTGCTATAATGAGAAAAGTGAAGTGTGAAATAATAAGTAAGAAAGGTAAGAGCAGCTGTGGCTGCATAGAAAGGTGAAAATACAAATATAATAAAAACAAACAGTAAAGTGTTAAAATTGTGCATAAAAGGAAGAATGTGTTATAATGCGATGCCCTGAAGCAGACCAACCAAAGCAATCTAGGGGACCCACGCCCCAAAAATCAACCCAAAATTGCACTACAGTATATAACTTGTAGTACTTACCTAAAATTGAGCCTAATACTAGTGTGCATATACAGTACCAGACCATGCTTTTAAACCAATGGGGGAGGGGTGCTAGACCAGGCTGAAGGCGTCTCCTTTCCTTCAGGTGTGCAATAAAGCACATTAAATGGAGTGTATAAGAAAGATTCCTGGACTGCACACCCTGAATATAAATAATGGGAGGTGCTACCTGTTGAGACTTTATTGCAGGCACAGAAACAGACAAATCACAAGTGCACAACTCCAAATTACTAATTATATATAAATACATTATGCACTAAAATTTTGCAATCAATAGAGGTTTTTAGCATAATCATGGACAAGGTTATGGGCCTACCCACCATATCCAGGTAACCTCTGTAGGGTAGGTCCCTAACATACTAGGGATCAAATCCAGAGTGCAGGGGTGTCCATCATCTCTAGTGTAAATTTGCATGATGTTGCTTGGTGGAGCACATGGCATGGCTCTGCCATATTGGCCCCTTGTCAGTAACCTTTTGCTCAGATTTGCACAATTTGCAATAGCATGTAAATACACCAGTGGTGTACAGGGTATGCATACTTTATGCTTTTTATCAATGCAACATCGGTCACACCGTCGACATTTGCAGTAGCTTAGGGTCTACTCTAGCTACTCTGCTCTAAGCCAACAAAACATGGCCTCTGAAGCATTGGATTTGCGATTGGGAATGCAGCAGTGTTCCCATAACACACCTATGAAACACCCCCTTTTGCAAACACTTTAGGTCACCTCCCAGTCTCCACAGTGAAACACCCAGGGATCACAAACCAATTCTCAAGTGTTAGTGGACGACATCGTTCACAATGGTTCGCGTGTGTGCAGTAAGGGTTTTAGAGAATTTTCGCACATGTGCAGTAGCAAAACATTGCTCAACTGTTTAAATATCAGCACTGCACCCAATCAAGGGCAAATAATTCTATAATAATCAACTGTTGATATTTTGATTGGTAATAATTAGAGATGAGCGAGTCCGGTTCTCCGAGAACCAGACCCATCCGAGCATAGAGGAGCCTAGCAAGATCCGAGTGAGGCTCGGGTTTTCCTACCTAACTTGGAATCCAAAAGAAGGCAAAACGTCATTCACCCGCTGTCAGATTCTCACAGGTTTTGGATTGTATATACATCCCTCTCCACGGTGATCGGTGCCATTTCTTTGCTGAGTCCCAAGCTGTGCTGTGCTTTGTCCGGGGAAGGCTGTGTAGTCCAATCCAGGGGTATGCAGGGGTGTGCTGTGCTTCATCTAGGAGGCTGTGTTGTTCAACCGAGGGGTTTTCTGTGCTCTGTCCAGGGGACTGGGTTGCCAAACCAGGGGTGTGTTGTGCTCTATCCAGGGGGCTGTGTTGCCCATCCATGGGTGTGCTGTGCTCTGTCCAGGGGGCTGTGTTGTCCAAACCAGGGGTGTGCTGTGCTCTCTCCAGGAGGGAGGCTGTGTTGTCCATCCAGGGGTGTCTTGTGCTCTGTCCAGGGAACTGTGTTGCCAAACCAGGGATGTGCTGTGCTCTGTCCAGGAGGCTGTGTTGTCCAACCCAGGGGTGTCCTGTGCTCTGTCCAGGGGACTGTGTTGCCAAAACAGGGGTGTGCAGGGGTGTGCTGTGCTCCATCTAGGAGACTGTGTTGTCAAACCCAGGGGTGTTCTGTGCTCTGTCCAGGGGACTGTATTGCCAAACAATGGGTGTGTTGTGCTCTGTCCATGGGGCTGTGTTGCCCATCCTGGGTTGTGCTGTGCTCTGTCCAGGGGGCTGTGTTGTCCAATCCAGGGGTGTGCTGTACCCTGTCCAGGAGGGAGGCTGTGTTGTCCATCCAGGGGTGTGCCATGCTCTTTCCAGGGTGCTGTGTTGCTCATCCAGGGGTGTGCTGTGCTCCATCCAGGTGATTGTGTTGTCAGTTCCAGGTGTGTGCTGTGCTCTCCATCAAGGGGTGTGCTGTTCAGGGTTGTGCTGTCAATCCAGTGTGCTGTCCATCAAGGGGTGTGCAGTCCATCCAGTGTGCTGTCCATCCAGGGGTGTGCAGTCCATCCAGTGTGCTGTCTATCCAGGGGTGTGCTGCCTGTCCACAGGCTGTAAAAAAAAAGAGGTAACTAAAAGTAAAAAAAAAAATAATAATAATTAAAATAAAAACTTAAAAAGATTTTTCTTGTGTTGAACCCCAGTGTATCCATATAAGCACTGTGACGCTGTATGCCAACCCCCCCCCCCCCCAGTGTATCCATATATAAGCACTGTGTCACTGCTGGCCATACCGCAGTGTAATATTCATTAAAATATTGTGATACTGTAGGTTCATCATACTGCAGTGTAAAATTCATAAAGTAATTGTGATGCGTAGGTTCAACATATCACAGTGTAAAATTCATACAAGTATTGTGACGCTGTAGGTTCATCATACCACAGTGTAAAATTCATACAAGTATTGTGATGCTGTAGGTTCATCATACTGCAGTGTAAAATTCATAAAGTAATTGTGACTCTGTAGGTTCATCATACCGCAGTGTAAAATTCATACAAGTATTGTGACGCTGTAGGTTCATCATACCGCAGTGTAAAATTCATAAAGTAATTGTGATGCTGTAGGTTCAACATACCACAGTGTAAAAGTATTGTGACGCTGTAGGTTCATCATACCGCAGTGTAAAATTCATACAAGTATTGTGACGCTGTAGGTTCATCATACCACAGTGTAAAATTCATTCAAATATTGTGACGCTGTAGGTTCATCATACCGCAGTGTAAAATTCATAAAGTAATTGTGACGCTGTAGGTTCATCATACCACAGTGTACAATTCACAGCAGATCACTGACTCCATAACATCTATGCTGGTATTAGATATGCGTCTAATATCCGCCATTAATGCAGTGGGTTTTAGACAATTAACTGACGTCCTGTGTTCCCGCTACCAAATCCTATCTACATTCCACATCACTAGAAAAGCAATTCCCAGCCTGTACAGGGATGTTAAAATAAACGTAATTAGTGTCCTCCAAAATGCCATTGTACCAACTGTCCACTTAACCACAAATATGTGGACAAGTGGAACAGGGCAAAAGCAAAAAATTTTGAATTTGCCCTGTCACCAGCTGATGCAAAAGGTAGTTACAAGGTGGAACTCCACCCTTTATATGCTGCAGCGGATGGAGGTACATCAAAAAAAAACATCCGAAGCTACACAACCAACTATGATATTGGAAGAGGAGAGGGGATTTACCTTACTCAAGCTCAGTTGAAAATATTTTCCATGTTGTGCAAAGTGCTGAAACCCTTCGAAGTAGTCACCTGTGAAGTGAGTTCAGACACTGCCAGCTTGAGTTAGGTAATTCCCCTAAGTAGACTGTTGGAAAAACAGCTTGAGAAACTGAAGGAAGAGCTGACATGAAGCTATTCCGCTAAGTATGTTGGACTTGTAGATCAAGTCCTTTATTCGCTTCACCAGGATCCAAGGGTTAATGCACAGAAAATAGTAAAAACCTGCTCCAGCACTAATTGTAGTTAGATGTGCTGTATAATAATTACCCAAAAATGGGATAAAACCATACCTCAATTAATAATTCATAAAATAGGAATGACAAAAAGTGGTAAATAATAGGTACATTTATTCATAAAAACACACAAGGTATTTAAAAACAGAAATAAAGTTGAACATATCAATTTTATTCAAAACATAAACTCTCTGGGTAAATCCTGTATTCATACCCTCATTGGTCAGTGTTGTGCGCAAACTGATGGTGTAAAAGCCCAAATCCAGATGAAGGCAAACTTTCTGCAACACACCACAAGCATAGAAGCCTTTTAGTAGGTAGAATAGGAACCAAGGCTCTGATTCAGAGCCGGACGCTCTGACAGAGCGCTCGCTCTGAATCAGGGCCGTCCTTCTTAATATTAGAGCGGCCTCCTAGCCGCTCGTATAGCTGTGGGTGACCACCCACAGCTATAGCGAGCGGCCAGGAAGATGGTCGCGATGGTCAAGACCATAGCGACCATCGGGCTTGTGACGAGACCCTTGTGGTAGGGTCTCGTTGCTGCAAGTCCCAGTGGACTTCTTGCTCTTACAGAGCAAGAAGTCCACCCACTGACATCACTTGTGATGTCAATGGGGCCGGCCCTAGTCTGGGCAGCCACACCCCCAGCCCGCCCACCAAACAGGGCGTTCTGTCACTCAACATCGACAGCACGCCCCCTTTGTAGCGAGACCCGGAGCGACGGCTTGCCCGTTGCTATCCGGGTCTTGCGCATGCGCACGACGGAGCCGCCTCCGTTGTGCGCATGCGCACTGGGCCAACATCGACCCGCTTGCGAGCGTTCAGCTGCCTCACATTTTTAAGTTTATATTTTATTACACTGCCAGACTGTCTGCCACTGCTGTGTGAAAAATGTTTCATAGAGGTTCTATATTTTTTTAAACCGCCATGCTTTTGTGCCGCTGCTCTGACGCTTACTTTTTTTTGTTTTTGTTTCATACTGTATTTATTTCAACTAAAATCACAAATAGGTATGTTTGCAAAATACTCATGTCATTTTTCAACCTTGATTTGCAGATACAAACCTGGTGGGCTTGGCTTTCCTTGATCAGCCATGTTTGGTGAGATGCAACTCAAGCACCAAATGGAAAGGCTATTTTGTGATGGTATCTCCTCCCTCCAAGCCTTCCCATTCATAATCACAGAAGCACAATGATAAGATATGTTTAGTGCCAGAATATTAAATCCCTCTGCCCCCTTCCTGTAAAGAGCTTCAGTTTTGTGTGCTGCCACAGACAGCATCTCCTGCATGCCCCTTTCATTTAAAAAAAGAGGAGAACCACCAAAGAGCTCAACTGGGGCAAGGACTGCTGTGTATGAGTCAATTTTCTTTGTAAATGACACCCCTACTTCCTCAGAGTTTTGCTGTGTAAGCTGACAATACTTTGGACTTCATATTTCATCTTCATATTCCTTTGGACTGGACCACATCTGGACACCGTGAAAATCTGAGGGCTCCAAACTTTGCACATGGAACTCATGCTAGTGGGATCATCCCTCTACTGGTGAAAACTTGGCAAATATTTACCTATTGGACAGTCCTATTTTCTGAGAAGGAGATTGACTATTATGGCATTTTTTATATCTGATAATCGAATCCGGAACCGGAAGTATTTACAGGCACAGGGTGAGGCACCTTGCAAATAATTTTAATTTTATATTGTATGTAAAATCATTTTTTTTTTTTAAAGTGAATTATTCATTTTTAACTATATGTATACAATTGCTTACTCAATTTAGCTCTACTATATTGTTTACATGTTCATCTTAATAAGGGTCTGACTATCTCTATTTTCTTAGTAGCTGCTTGGATAAACAGACCGTTTCAGTGCCTGTACACAACCTTATTGGTACTTTTAATCAGCTCAATAAACACCTGCCTCCTTTGTATGTAGGTGACTCTATGCAGAATAACTGAATAATGTAGATGGTGGGTGTCATGCAAGAGACCAGAAATATGAGCAGCAGCACAGAGCATCTTCCTGCCAGGATTTGTGTAATAAAGTGCAAATATTTTTAATACAAAAATTAGTTGTGTATATTGTTCACATTACATACATATTTACATGTTACATACAGTGTGTATAGCAGGCTGAAGTAACCTGAGACATGCCATGCATTGACAAATAACTTCCAGTAGGCCCGGCAAACAGCATGGATACTAGGAGTTGTAGTTCAGCTGGAAAGCTACAGGCTGCTTTCCTCTGATGTAAACATTAAGTCTTGGTCCCATTATCCCTAACAATCTCCCTGAGCACAAAATAAATGTCTGTTTGCAGTGTGTACTATTCAGCAGCACCTCCACAAGCAAGGCCACCACATTTCTATTAGATGTATAAAAACCTCCTCCAGATCAAAAATGTCTTTCAGGACCTGAAGAACTTGTTCCTACATTTATCCTCCCTCATACATTTTCTAAAGAATCAAAACATTAAAATAAATAAATGAAAAACTAATTAATCCTTCCATCCTTTCCCTATCTTCAGTCCATAAACATATGCCAATTCCCTTGGGAATTACTGGTTTTTAAACATCCTATGGGGTTATATAGTTTATTCTGTCTACCACTGCAGTGCCACTCTGTGCCATGTTGGAAGCTGAACTGTCACATGTTAGTGCCGCCCACTGCTGTCGCTTAGAAAGTACAGCCAGCTAGCTCAATGCAACCTTTTGGCCTAAACTGGATGAAAACAATATTGTAAGCTGTGAGGTGGTCAAAATTAACTGGAAATAAATGTTATTAAGGTTAATAATACTGCAGAAACAAAAACAGGCCCAAATTATGTGATTTTAGTTGTTTTTATGAATTTAAAAAAAAAATCCAGATCCAAAACCAAAACACGCAAGGACGGTTTTGGCAAAACCAAATCCAGATCCAAAACACAAAGGAGATACAGATCCAAAACCAAAACACAGGGGCCGGCGCACATCTCTAGTAATAATAATATTTATTGCACACATATTTTTACAGAGAATATTTGGCCATTCACATCAGTCCCTGCCCCAGTGGAGCTTACAATCTATAGTCCCTACCACATGCTCACACACTAGGGTTAAGTTTTGTTGGGAGCCAAATAACTTTCCAGTATATTTTTGGTATGTGGGAGGAAACCAGATTACCCGGAGGAAACCCACACAAGCACAGGGAGAATATACAAACTCAAAACCTCAGTCATGTGAGGCAGTAATGCTAATCATTGCCCTTTTTTTTGTAGCTGTTGACATTTTGGTTGTTGACATTTTGTTGAGTATATTGTCAACATTTTGAATCGACATACTGTAATGGTGTTGACATTTTGAGTGTCTACATTTTCTTTGTAGCCGCATACCACATACTTAAGTGATGGCATATATGTAGTGTAGCTTTCCACATGTGAAGTGGGAGTTCCGGAGATTTGATGACATGATTTGTGTTGAATCGCATCATGCCCTGCTCTCCTGTTGTGCAAAGACACAATTTGTGGCAGTATACTTCCTTAAATTGTGTCTTTACACAGCAGGAGTGCAGGGCCGCAATGATCACGGCACCGCACCATTTTCCTCACACCTCCCATCTTGGAAATTTGGCATGTATGACTTGCATCTTGATATTTATCCAGGGTAATGAACCTTGTAGTGCTACAGAACTGGCTCTTACTGGATCTAGACTGAAGAGGAAAATGGCAGCTCTACATGGGTTTTTAATCTGCCCCCATCAGTCCTACCACCGTGATGTGTTTTAGGTTTCAGAGGGACTGCTCAGGGATATACCAAGTGGGTAACATTGGTACAGCATGGTGGCAACCGCTACTATCCAATTGTCTCGTTAATTCAGCTGTGCAATGGGGGGTTCCAGTCAATAAATAGGCAGTAATTAGATAGACAAAGTCTAGATAGACAACAGATGTTAGACAGGCAAAAGGTTGAAAGGGACAAAATGTCGACACAGAAATGGTAGACAGTTATAAAAGGTTGACAGGGTCAAACGGTCAACACAAAAATGGTCGACACATTTTTTAAAGTTTGTTAGGGTTAGGCACTTAACGGATGTTTAGGGTTAGGCACTAGAAGGGATGGTGAGGCTTAGGCACTTACCCCCAGTGTTAGGGTTAGGCACCAAGTGGAAGGGTTAGGGTTAAGGTGCGTACACACTAGACAATATTTTACATGATTCACCCAATTTTGACGCATCAGAATGACAAATCATATAAAATATGTCCAAACCGTGAGTGTCCACTCATGATTATGATGGCGATGCTCGTACCCGTGGGTCGTACATCGCATCTTCAGATCTTGCCAACTTCAGGAAAGAATTGCCAGTCTCAAACACGATTTTGTGCAGATAGATAGATTGTGTGCAGATTGATCTTTAGTCAGATTGGAGACTTTTTAGCACCATATAATATCCTGGAGAGCCGGGGAGCTGCCGGGGAGAGTTCAAGGGAAATCGCTTATGATATTGCATCATGAGCACAATGTCTAGTGTGTAGGCACCTTTAGGCACCACAGGGATTGTTAGGGTTAGTGTGAAGATTAGGGTTAGAAAACAAAAAAAATTGTGTCAACCATTTTTGTGTGGACCTTTTGACCCTGTCGACCTTTTGAACTTGTCGACCTTTATCCATGTAGACCTTTTCTGTGTCGACCTTTTGTCCTTGTCAAACTTTTGTCCCTGTCGACCTATAGCCTCTCTAACATCTGTTGCCTATCTAGACACTGTCTATTTAATACCTGTCTATTTTTTATACCAAACCCGTGCAATGGATATTCGCTTCTAGTACATACAATTCTAAAATATGGATACATTAATTTGGAAATTTTTGAGAACATGTTTGTGAAAGTTACAAGTTTTTTATTCAAAAGTTTTAGCTATAATTTTCCTTTAGGCTCAGGTTATAATACCAGTGAGAACTCCCATCATATTGCTCAGCCTGTAGTTTATGGCTAACTCTAAATCTAATATATGATTGTGAGACACAAAATGATTATACCAATAAAAGCCTAGTTACTGCACTGTGTTGCTTGCCAGTGCTACGTAGAAAGAAAATGCTAACACTAATGTTGAAACCTCACTAATCCTCTTTCCATCTCCGGCACGGTTGACATGCTGAAATGATTACGCTGCACATATTCAATGTCTTTCAATTTTAGATATTAAGCTCAACACTTAATGATTCCAGCCAGGGATATTGATTCATATTGCTGAGTATCATAACTCCATATAAACTCTTCATTTACAAAAGTGGGAGCCTGCTATATACACAGGGAATGCTCGGTTGTAAATTACATAGATTGTATTTATTGATCTCATCTGCCTAAATTAATATCTATTTTTGTTTCAAGTTCCTGAAATGGCTGCATCTGCTTGAAGGCGATTCCGTGTACATTTTATTTAAAGAATGTATTAAATGTTACTAGGCAACATTCTGTATGATATTATCAGGGCAACACCGTTTCCGGGCCGAGTCCCAATGATTGGCTCAGATGAAAAGCTCCTACAACATTGGATGAGTGGAAACAGAAAATGTGAGAAACAATTGAAGGTGAACAGCGTTGTATGTATAAGACTCACAAGGCAGCCAAACACAGCTATACAAAAAGCCTAAGATTACAGTATAAAATAAGAGAATTCGACACAGCTCTTCATGCAGCACAAGACAAGACTAGAGATGAGGTATCACATAGGGCTCTATTTATTAACATTATTTTGACTAAAATAAAGTGAAAAAGGGTGTTTTCACACCCTTTTCACATTATTTTAGTATCACCTATATTTATTACAGGGCAATTGGAGTAGAATTCGTAAAATTCTACTCCGACCCCTAATTATCACTTATTTTTAGTAAAGCAGATCGCATTTCCCATAATTGTAATGGGAAATGTGATCCGACCAGAGTTACTAAAAAAAAATGTAAAAAAATATCGGGGAAAGCCCTGTGATAATAACGCCACCTGGAGGTGGCGTTATCCAGGGTCTCCCCCGGTTACCGGCCTCCTGCCCTGCTCTAATGGGGAGAGCAGAGCCGGGAGTCAGTCACAGTAATCAGCTGTGTGGTCTAAACAGACCGCAAGCTGATTACTGTAAAAAAAGAAAAAAAAATAGTAAAATAAAAAAATTGACTTACCTGACTCCAGGGACCGGTGATCGGGCCTCCGGTGATGACTCCCCTCTGATCAGCTGGTCTCCCATAGTGCACTGCTGCCCGGTCATCAGGTGATCGGGCCCCAGTGCAGTATGGGAGATCACCTGACCGGAGGAATGGAGAACATCACCGGCCCGGAACATGCAGGTAAGTGTAATTAAGGGAGAGGTGGGTCGCGGGGGGGTCCGTGATCGCGGGGGCGGGGCTTAGTGCCGGGGGGTAGAGCGGCGACCGGTTGGCGCATGCGCGGGCACTTAATCACGGTATTTTTTGCGAAAATACCGTGATAAGGCTCCGAAGGGGATTTGCAGGGACAGAGCTTTATCACAAGCTCTGTCCCTGTAAGCGATTTGTAGTAAATCCCTGTGATATTGCCTGAATTCGCAATGCGAATTCACTCGGTAATATCACACTACAATCTGCATTCAATATGCGGATTGTAGTAAATAGAGCCCTAAGAGAAGTTGTGTTATGTAGACTATGTGCATGCATCATGCTCCTAACTACAAATAAGACCAAAAGAGGGGAAATTAATGTGTATAAGATGGCCGGCAACATGTGACCCATTTAGTTGTCTCATGTGGCCCACAGGCAAGCTATGCTCATGACTGATTTAAAGTTTAAGGAGTCTATGTACTGTACTATTAGGGCAGGATGGATTAAAGGAAAAATGAGGTAAAAACACAGTTTTCGGGGGTTTTACTGCATTTCCATATGTACTAAGCCCCGGCAACCCTATTGACGGTGCGGAGGGTAATGCCAGAAAAACCTGGCGTTACCCTATAGTAGCCTATGGGTTTCTTATTGCACCCCGCACTCAACTCTTCACCGCCGCCGCCCCATCCCACCACCGCCCAGCAATGGCCCCCGCTCACCTGACTCTCCATGGTCGCCAGCTATACTCCTCCTGGGTCTTTCGCGGCACTCCACCTCCTCCTCCTAATCTTCTTCCGGGTGCAGGAAGGAGGAGGAGGAGCCCGGGATTTCCTGCACAGGTCACCAGCAGGAAGTTCCCGGGGCTCGGAGGGAGCGGGGTCCCACGGAGACCCCTTCACCCGGCGTCGGCTGCTTCGCAAAGGTCAGCTCTTATCGCAAGAGCTGTCCTTTGCGATACTAATCATATATGTTAGTACATATGCGATTAGTAAAGTTGCGGTGACTGGCAGAATGGTCACAACAACCTTAGTAAATCCCGCCCTCAGAGAGAAATAAAGCGGACAGAGATAAATGGGTTTATTCGTGAAAGCTTGAGTGGAGAGAGATAAAGTACCAAACAATCAGCTCCTAGGTGTCATTTTTCAAACACAGCCTGTAAAGTGACATTTAGGAGCAGGTTGGTTGCTACTTTGGGGCCAATTTATCAACGAGTTTTATCATAAGCAAGGAGTTTTAAAAGTTGTTGCATATGATAATTGTGCTCCAGCCAATCAGCTCTTAACTGTTATCAATTTAAAAAATGACAGTTGGGAGCTGATTGGCTGGAGCACCATTTCTTATATGCAATGACTTTTAAGACATGTTGCATATGATAAAACTCGTTTAATAAATGAGGCCCTTTACCTCTCACAGTTTTATATATCTCCAAACTTTCAAGAATACCCCCCCAAAGTAGGAAACACTCAGCTCCTAACTGTCACTTTACAGCCTGGATTTAAAAAATGACAGGAGCTGATTGGTTGGTAGTTTATCTCCATCCACTTTATCCCTCTCCAAGGCTTTAGTACATAGGCCTCTAATTGCCCAATTTTCAACCGAATCCGGATCAGGTCATTAGCAGCAAGGTAAGAGAACATAACTGTGTTTGAGATGTGCCTCTGCATGTGTACCTAAACGGAGGTTTGACAAATGGAGGGGGACACTTTTAAGAAGGAGTATGCAGAGCAAAGCACATCTCAAATTCAGTTCTGCATCAGCAGCATACTGTACATGCCAGATTTATGTCAAGAGTAAAGAGAGCCCATTTACATTAATGGGCAGAGCTAAGATGTATACCATATTTGCCTACTCTCTCGGGACTGACGGGAGCCTCCCGAAAACCGTGTGTCGCTCCCGACACCACGCAAGACTAGGCAAGTCCCCCGGAATGGATGCCGGCACCCCGCTAACCCCCACGCCAGCCGCAAAAATGGGCGGTGCGGGGGTGTGATGATGCGATTTGCGCTGAATCGCGTCATCGTAGCCCCGCCCCCTGCCTTATAATGCCAGTAATATTGGCATTATAAAGCGGGGGGCGGGGCCACTATGACGCGATCGCGTCGGCACGCCCCCGCTTCGCCAGTTTGACCCGCCCCCATCCGCCCTGCTGGACGGACCTGGCAGCCCCCTCCCGGATTCCCCTGTCGAAATGTCGGCAAGTATGATGTGTACGTCCCTGCATTGAAAGCATATGCACCTTCACTGGCGTAATTACCGTAGGTGCAGGGGGTGTGGCTGCTATGGGGCCTAGGCCACCTCCGGGGGTGCCAGGCCAGACATGTTCGCGTCCTCCTTCAGCAGTGTGCTACGCTGCGCATGGCAGGCACATCTGACCTCTTGGTCGGTTCCGCCTCCGTTTCTCCTCACTGACTGATACTGGGAGGAGGCGTGGCCATGATCTGGGTATATCCCTGCAGGCTTAGCATTGGCTCCTCCTAGCATCAGTCAGTGAGGAGAGATGGAATTGACTAGGAGAAGAGATATACCTGCCCTGCGCAGCACACTGCTGAAGGAGGATGCAAAAACGGAGCAGCGAAAAGTCAGGAATGGGGTAAGTGTGTGGGGGGTTGGTGGTGCTGAGGGGGAGGGGGGACTTAGGGGGGCCCATGAACATTTTGCTATGGGGTCCCCCTAGGTCTAGTTACGCCACTGTGTACCATGTTTACTCTTGGTGCATTTATATTAATAATATCAACTCAAATAAGCACGTAGGCTCATTTACTAATATACACTCCTTGCAATGTTCAATTAATCCTTGTGCTTAAATTCAGCATTCATGGTGTACTCCCACAGTTCCATTACTGCCTAATTATGTTTTACAATAATGTAATATATGATTACAGTACTTATAGAAAACACACTTCTTAATGTTGTAAAGCACTAATATTTGTCTCACATGGAAATGCATTTACATTATTTAATATACTACCATGGACTCTTATTAACTGCTAATATGTAAGACTAATTTTCAACAAACACAGCTCTACTAAAAGTCCTACAGTTCTTAGGTGTGGCTTGTTTTTAAACACACTGCTATTAATTTAAGATATAAATATACAGGATTACATACAAAACAATCTGTTTAGGGTGCATGAGGACAGTATATTACTTGTAAACGAGTTGACTTGAAAAACCTTATGGGACTTTTCACAGAGGTTGGACATAGTAACTCACAATAACGATTCTTTATATTTAAATCCATTTTTATTATATTTGTTTGTGGCTTACTGAGTTGAACCTATAAATTCAACCTAACAATTACATAGCAGATTTTGTTGGGGGTGGGCTGGGAAGGAGGCATTCTGCTCCCTTAGACTGTAGGAATTTGATCTGTGTGACATATTGCATACCTAGCAACAGTCCCAACATTACGCGGACATGCCGGCTTTTCAGCCCTGCTGTCCCAGGCTTTTCAGCTTTTCAGCCCTGCTGTCCCAGCATCGGGCATGTGAAAAGGTTGAGAGAGGTAAATATCTCACCTGTTGCTCTGCAAAGCAGAGCAGCAGTAGAATCCGCATAGCATCCAGACAGTAGAGAGGTGTTGGGAGGCAGCCCAGCAGCTTGGTAAGTGCTGGGCATACATCCAGGATGACAAGATTTGTGGGTGTGAATCGTGGTCACGTCCAGTACCGGCTCCAGGCACCGGGCAAGCTGGTCCGTCGCCCAAACGCTAGTTTCCGGAGGGCACAGGAAACGCCCATCTCCCTCCCAGCGCTATGGGATATATTTAAGCTCAGCTGGGAGGGAGCGAAGGAGGGAAGGGAAGGGGCGGCAACACAGGACGGCGCTGGGCGCAGCACGGCCGAGCGCCGGCCCTGGTCACGTCCCCCACGTGGTGCACAGACAAGCCCCTCTTAAGGACACAAGCCAAAGGTGCACACAGCATTGTTCACAATATGGACATCTAACCCCAATGCTAACTCCTAACCCTAATGTTAATGTCAACATTTTCCAGATGTCCACATGTGAAATGTTGAAATTTTAATCACGACGGCATCCTAACATGTCATTCTGGTGTCGACATTATGAATGTCAACAGTGATTGTCGACATAATGATTGCAAAGCGGGATGTAGTTTTCAGACCGGCGGCTGCAAGGCGAATCCCGACAAGGGACTTAAGATAGGTGTCGAAATACCGACGCTGGAATGCCGGACCGAACAAGGTAACTCCAGGGCGTCCTCAGCTCCCTGGGGGGAGGGTTAGGGAGTGTAGTGGGGGTTACATTTAGTTTTTTTGGGGGGGTTAGGGTTAGAAAACCCCTTGGGGGGGTTAGGCACCCCCGGGGGAAGGTTATGGCTAGGCAACCCCCTGGGGGGTTAGGTCTAGAGTGCGGTAAGGGGGGGTTAGGGTTAGGCCCCCACGGGGGGGAGATTAGGTTAGGCACTAGAGAGGGAGGTTAGGGTTAGGCACCACTAAGGCAGGGTTAGGGTTGGGGGGGGGGGAGGGTACTTACTATTCAGCCACCGGAACTTCATACCCATTCCTACATACCCACATATACACACAACTGTTACATGGTCAGTAATTTAGTCAGTGGTGGTATTGCAGTGTTGATCTTAGGCAGTAGGTCAGTCTGCAAAATTTGCAATTTATGTAAGGTGACATCTGGTATCACAAAAAGGTTATTTGTGACCTGTAGACCCGCTCCCTGGGCTGGCAATGTCTGTGGACAATAGCAATGACCACAATTGACCTATAAGTAAAAAAAAAAAAAGAAAGAAGGCAGACATTAATGATAGGTAAGTAAAATACAATGAAACAGCTATGTGTTCTGAATTTATAATATTGATATAAATTGATGAACATTTTTCCTGATTTTATTTAAACTCTGCTGACTTCTAAGTTTAACTGATGGGATTCTGAAATGAACATTCATTTATCTACACCACCCTATGACTTTCAAATTATATTAGGCTGTACTCCCATCATTATATCAGAATACACCTTATAATTATAGCAATCTACACCCCCTCATTGCACTCGCCACCTCTACATTATACCACCCTGCATCAACCTTTTTTTTCATTAGGTTTATTTACAGTATTAGAGGTTTAAACATAATTTAAAAGGTTACAAGATAAAACAAATTACAGGTAAATATTTAATCAGAACATCACGGATCTGGCAACATTATCATAACTCATTTTTATTAATATTATTAGCTGTGTAGGGCAAAGTTCTGAAACGAGGTGAACAAAGTAACAGAAAAATATAATACATATAAGGGGGGAGGTATCAGTGACGACAATTCAGAATATTCTACCCCATAGGCCAAATAGGCATTTCCAATTAATTTAATGTATTTATATTTGTTGTAGGAGTACAACGACACCAGAGCGGGAGGAAAGAAGAACTTTGGAGAAAGAGGGGCCTCAATTTGCCCAATAGTGCAAATTACACTACAGGCACAGAAACAGACAAAATCTCAGGTGCACAACTCCAATTCATCAATAATATATAAATAAATGCAATAAAATTTTGCAATCAATAGAGGTTTTTAGCATAATCATGGCCAAGCTTATGGGCCTACCCACCATATCCAGGTAACCTCTTTCGGGTAAGTACCTAACATACTAAAGTTCAAATCCTGAGCGCAGGACCCCCAAAAACGGCCAGGCTAAGCCGCCCCAGGGCACCACCATAGTAAGAAAAGTGCAGTGTAAAGAGATAGTTAGGAGCAGCTGCTGCTGCATATGAAGAATGAAAATAAAAAAGTGAAGTACATATATATTAGACACACAGTGAAAGGTTAAAATGTGTAATAAAGGAAAATGTGTTATAATGCGGTGCCCTGAGACAGACCAACCAACGCAATCCAGGGGGACCCACGTCCCAAAAATGAACCAAAATTGCACTACAGAATATAACTTGTAGGACTTACCTAGAATTATGCCTAATACAGTGTGCATATACATTACCATACTCCATGCTTTTAAACCAATAAGGAAGGGTGCCAGTCCAGAATGAGGGCGTCTCCTTTCCCTCAAATGTGCAACAAAGCACATTAAATGGAGTATATGGAAAAGATTTCTGGACTGCACAAACCTGACTATATATAATGGGAGGTGCTACCTGATGAGACTAATTGCAGGCACAGAAACAGACAAAATCTCAGGTGCACAACTCCAATTCATCAATAATATATATATAAATGCAATAAAATTTTGCAATCAATAGAGGTTTTTAGCATAATCATGGCAAAGGTTATGGGCCTACCCACCATATCCAGGTAACCTCTTTCGGGTAGGTCCCTAACATACTAAGGTTCAAATCCAGAGCGCAGGATCCCCAAAAACGGCCAGGCTAAGCCGCCCCAGGGCACCACCATAGTAAGAAAAGTGCAGTGTAAAGAGATAGTTAGGAGCAGCTGCTGCTGCATATGAAGAATGAAAATAAAAGAGTGAAGTACATATATATTAGACACACAGTGGAAGGTTAAAATGTGTATAAAGGAAAATGCATAAAGGAAAATGCAGTGCCCTGAGACAGACCAACCAACGCAATCCAGGGGGACCCACGCCCCAAAATGAACCAAAATTGACTACAGAATGCCATTAGTTTGGGAATTCTCACCAGATGTGCATAAAGAACCCAAGTAATGAGCAACAATTCCAACACCTACAGTATATGAGGGGACTGGATAGATCTATACAGCAATTTGTATGCATTTATTTTTTAATACATAGGGCCGTATTCAATTAGAAGTGAAAAGCCAAGATCCGTGAAAAAGTATCACCGGATGCGACTTTTCGCCTGTCGGAAAACTATCTCCGTATTCAATTCCATCCGCTTTTCGTGTACGCAGAAAGTCAATGCAATGTAATAGGCGAAAAAGATTTGCCCCTGAATAGCAGGAGAAAAGAACTGCAACATTTTTATTTTGGGGTGCAAAGGTGTGGAAATCTCTCAGACCCTTGGGACAGTCCCCCAAGGGAACATGTGTCAAAAAATTCCAGGAAAAAAACAAATAACACCCCAAAAAAGTACTTTGAATTTGGGGGCGAAAAAGCACAAAGTGGGGGGATAAGTTCGCAAACTAGTGAAATAAGGTTCTGGGAGTGATATAAGAAGGGGCCAAGTGTTTTGGGGATTGCAGGTGCTTTTATGAGGGAGTACATTTCACTTTTATTGAAACTACACTTTAGAGACATTAAAAGATGCTAGTACCCATTTCCAGGTACCCAAATATGACAGGACTACTTATTTTCTCCAAAAAACACTGCTTAGTGCCATTCTTCACCACTTATGCAAAGACGCTAATTAGAGGCAATTGTGCGAACTTAAGTACCCCAAACAGTTGTATTAGGACTAATCGGACACTACTACATTGCTCCCCAATGTATCTGCATCTTTTTTGGGGGTTTAGGCTGATTTCCCCGATTCTGACACCACTTTTCGCCTCTTGTGACTTCACGTGTCGCCATTATCGCATCTTTTGGAATTAAATAGGGCGAATAGAGGGTACGCGCACGATAAGTTTTTGCGCCTAAAATACATGATGTAGGCGAAACGTCCGGCATGCAAAACTTTATCGCGGGTGCGAAAATAATTGAATACCGCATATAGGGTGGGATGTATCATGTATTGAATTTTGAATGAAATCCCATCACTAAAGCATGCATAGCACATTTATTAAAACCATATGTAGCTTTTAGATATAAACCTCAAAGGACAGCTCTTCCGATAAGAGCTGTCCTGTGTGGTGTGAGGACCAGAGATTGTGAGTCCTTCTGCGCATACACGAGCCGCAGGGGACTCTGGTAGTGATCCTATTGGTTTCCACTCTGAGAATTATCTGAAAAGAAGCCCATAGGTTTCTATTAGGCAAAACCATCTGCAGATGGCATTGCCGATGAGGTGCAAGCTCTGGAAGGTTTAGCTTTCCGGATCTTGATACACATGGGGAACGTGGTCAAACCACTGCATTTTTGGTGTAAGTACATCCCGTCCATAATCAAGCTATTTACTCTGTTAATTCTAGTTTTTACCTTCTCATCATTATCAGGAGACTAGGCTAGGTCGGTTTCCCATTTAGCACATGGTAATATTTCGGTGATTCACATGCGGCCAGTTATTCTGCATAAATTGTGAAAATTAGGCCTTTTGATGATGCATGACGGAGGCAAGTGACAGGCCCTACACCCAGTGTAGCTTTGACTGATTTATGCAAATTTTGTAACAACTTTTCTAATTCTACTACCCTATGACCCTTTCATAATATCAGTTTTTGCCACATAAAGACTATTCCGGTGGTACATGCAGGGTGGTATTTCTGAGTATCCAAAAACCTCCTCCTAACAAATAAAAAAATGGGGGTTTTATCATATTTTCCACATGTACTTTTTCCATATGTATCCATATTTTCCATATGTACTAAGCACCGGAATGCATTCGTCCCGGTAGGAAGCGCCACCTTCAGGCCGACGTCCTACTGTGCATGCGCAGAAGGACGTCAGAGGGACTTCTCGATGTTAAACCCGGAAGTCTCTCTGTGCACTTATCGGGAGAACTGTCCTTTGCTATATAAATGGCATTTCTAGGTACATAACATGGTAATCAACAGCGGTATGTACCTGAAGAGAGGCGGGGTACACCGCATTGTGGAAACAATGCTTAGTACAATCCGCCCATACACAGCTCATTCTATCAGTCTATGGTTCCTCAGTATGCCAGGTTGTACCCCTTTATATTAGTGATTCTCTCACTCACTCACTCACTCACTCACTCACTCACTCACATCATGTACCCCTAATTATATACATCTGAGCAACTCATTAGATCAATTTATGCCCATTATTATACCAGCATGAAACCTGTGATATTATCAGCATATGATGTTACATTTTACCAGTGTGTGTCCCTTCATTATTGCTCTCCTTATTGTAACAACCTCTCCTCAATGTAGTACCCATCATATCAGCCTGCACAACTACTTACAGCAGTATATGTCCACCATTGTATCAGCCTGAGCCCCTCATAGTGCTTCCTTTTTCACATAATTTCAGCCCAATCCCCTGATTATCTCTGCCTGTATGACACAGATATTGGGGACATGGAAGGAGAATAATTGCCCACCCAAAAATACTGTAGGTACTTATTTAAATAAAAAACAAACAATGTCAAGCAAACTCCCAGTGGTGCTTTTGGTCTCAGCACGCCTTGCTGGTTCATTATGCCACCAGAATATTATTGTAAAATGGATAAATGTGCTACAGGACTTTACATAAGATTTGAAGTAAAAAATGTAAACAACAGTTATAATACTGCATTGCACAAATCTGTACAGATTGCACAACCCTGGGTGTTAGTCTACTGGAGATGATTGTGTTCCTTCTCAAACTGGGGGGGGGGGTCTATGTACTAAGCCTCAGTGAGAAATAAAGTGGATAAAGATAAAGTACAAACCAATCAGCTCCTGTCATTTTTTGAAACACAGCCTGTAAAGTGACAGTTAGGGGTCGATTGGTTGGTACTTTATCTCTGTCCACGTTATCTCTCTCCAAGGCTTAGTACATAGACCCCTGGGAGAGTTGTGGGCCATTGTGGGTGTGACTTGGGTGAATAGGCAAACAACTGTGAGTCTTGATTTTGTAGTAGGGAATGCTGGCTGGTATGCAAAGATGAACATAATTACCTGGCCGTAAAGCACTATTCATATTGGTATTTAATTTCCTGTTAAGCCCACTGACAAGGGGAAGATTGAGTTAGTGCATTGTCAGTAGAAATAGGGCAGCAAGCATCACTGATCTTTAGAGAGTCTCCTACATCAGCTGAGAGAAATCAATTAAAATGCATTAAAAGTCTCAGTACAGTACACTGGCAGAGCCATGGAGAGACATTTGATGTTGAGGCAAAATTCATATCCCAATGAACGACACTTACAGCTAAAACCTTGATAAGAGATGCAAGGATGAAGTTAAGGAATTGTTTCTGGAAAATAAACTTATACAGTATAGAGTGGAATATACAATAGAGTATGTAACAAGATGGGAGGGAAGTACTTGTGACATTAATGTTGTGCAATATATCAACTTGGCAGCAGGATTTCTCTATAGATATAGGCATTATGGTTATCAGGTTTTGCAGTTGTTCCACAGATCTAAATTAGACTTATTTATTTATTACCAGTTATTTATAAAGCACACACATATTCCACAGCGCTGTACAGAGAATATCTTACCATTCACATCAGTCCCTGCCCCAGTGGAGCTTACAATCTATATTCCCTATCACATGCACGCACATACAAACTAAGGTTAATTTTTGTTGGGAGCCATTTAACCTACAAGTATATTTTTGGGAGTTTTGGAATAGAACCCACAACCTTAGTGCTGTGAGGCAGTAATGCTAACCATTACTCTGTCTGTGCTGCCCTGTTGTAGCTGTTGACATTTTGGTTGTCGACATTTTGTTGAGTACCAATTTATTTACATCCTCTTTAACTGCTCTCGGTATGCTCTGGTCTATTAAAGTCACTGTATGTTAACAATAAAGATTGTTGTAAAGATAAAAGCACTATACTGTACTAGCTTGATGTATAAAGTGCTACTGCACTGGCGAATTGGCTTAGACAACATGCTGTGAGGTCTAATATTTTCACTGCTTTGCACAACTAGACTCACTCCATTCTCTCTCTCTCTCTCTCTCTCTCTCTCTCTCACCGTTAACTAATATGTGTTAACGAGAAGCAATGAAAATGTGAATTCATGGCACTAAGATCCCCTAAGATCCCTCTCACATACAGCTCTTCCCCCATGGGTCCCACAGGGTCCTAGGCATTCACTTGCACCGCCTTGACGTTAATCTGCCCCTGGCCAGAACTGTTACCACTTGCCATTAAAAACATGTTGCTGCTAATTTTGCAGTGTGTTGTCTGAGCATGTGTTTAGTGCTGCAATATTCAGAAGACCAATAACTAATCATTACTATGAGTAAAACAGGTAGAGAACAAAGGTAGCTATTGAGCTTACGAATCTAAGACCAGTTACCCAATACAGCTACATTTTGTGGTAGTACTTGGAAAGCTGATGTGTAAATTTAAAAAAATGGCCTTAGACATCTGTAGAACAAAATAAAATAAGTATGAATAATGGAAATGTACGTTAAGCATTTGTACTGTACGTATGCATCCATGTAAGTATTCATATTAGGGACTGATGCAGAGTGAGAACAATGCCAGTTTGAGTAGCGTAAGTGTAAAATCATTATGCATAAGCCCAGAGACCAGGTCATACACACATGCGCCTATGCAGATTTGCACTTACACCCGTTTGTACCTGGGAAGACGGGACAGGGGAGGCCATTCACAAGTTTGAACACATGCAGGCTGGCACATAGACTCATATTCATCTGTGAATGTTGTAATAATGATGGGTGGTAGCAGGTGGAAATATATTGTAAGGATCATGATGAGTCACCAGCATTAGCGAACGGCTTGTGATTGGCTGATTACAAATGCACCACTGATGCAGAAGATGCTTTCTTCATTACTTGGGCATTTATGAAGCCTTTGTGTTTCTATAACATGCAGTACATGAGATGGAGAGTTGTATCTGATGTATTAGAGGTATTTTTAAGTTTTATTGAAGTCTAACAGCCAATGCGTTTTTTTGCACACAAAACAAATGGTTAAAAGCAGAAATGTATATGATGTATACTTAACGGAACCTGGCATATATGTTACTGAACAGACTCACATGGGCCTTGCTATAGCTGCAACTTAGCATATGTGTGCAATTTAGTGAACACTTTCAATTTGGGGTGCAATTACAGCCACTGTGTATGAGTCCCTTTGATATACTGGCCTGCATTTCGCTACCTTCTTCATAACTTGTGTCTCATTTCCTATATAACTAGTTACAGACAATATGAGATTTCTGCACAAGTAGGATTCTTGATGGCCTCAAAAATGTATGAAAAGCCTGAGTGGAGCCCATCTTTTCTGTATAGAATTCTGACTGACGACCAATGCCTTGGAAAGGCCTGTTGCGAGCTTTTCAATGACTCTGTAGTGCAGTATACTTCAGTGCATATATTAATGCCATTTTTAAAATCTCATTCCAAGGAGGACACCATATGGAGGCTGAAGATGGCCATAAATTGTCTTGTGCTTTATAACTGCTCTGCAGGAATCGTTAATCCCATTCTCTGCACACAGGAGCCCACGACTGCAGTTAAACATTTTGTCTTCTTGCTGACTTGTGACTAGCATTCATGTGTAAAAAAAAGCACGTCCATGACATGATATAAGTCCATAGGCCAAACGGTGTTTGGACAAAAGATGATCTGAGCAGAGTATATTCATAAATGTTGCTAGGCAACTGACCACAGGCCATAATGCTGCTGAGCCCATTTCTCCCAGACTCGGGTATTGATGCTGAGGGCTGCAAAAAAGAAGCAAGTAGGAAGATAAACTTCTGTACATCTGTATCAATAAATATGAGGCGGTATTAGGATAGTCGTATAAACGTGCTTTGCCAAAACCAGCAGCATCTTTCAGAATATTATGACTCTTACACTGTATGATCTGCAGAGGGCACTGGAGAAGTAGTGATTATACAACATGCATTTAAATGATTTGAAAAGTTGCCAGTAATATGTTGTATTTACTATATGTATTACATTATGTTCTCTTCTGATTTAAGAAATAGAATGTTGCACTTCTTTACCAATATACCACTGATAACATGTATACTGTATATAGGTCACTTTCTGCCAACATATTGTATTTGTAGGTATATTTGTATTTGTAGGTATAGAACTAATGCCCTTCTACCCTACTGGAAAATTGGTGAACCAACACCAAGAACAGAAGCACTTTTACTGGCAAAGAAAAGCCAAGTCTTCCATGTCTACTATATATACACTGTCTTGTAGCAGTTTGCCCTTGACGTTTAACATAAGCTGCGTAACAATGTCTCTTGGCCTTACTGGTGTCAACGTCCAATGGGTTTGGATTAAAGCAATTTTCTCTGATATTTAGGGGAGTGCAGCAAAGCAGGAAAGTAGAAAATGAATATTGACATGGCTTAGCAATATAGATCCCCAGTATTTATTCGTCACAATTTGTGTACTTATATTAGGTATGAGAATTCTACCTATTATAACATGTATAAAACATTCATTATCTATGTTCATTGAACTGGCTCTAAAGTTTGAGAATTTGCAATGAATTCTAAAAAAAAATGTATATTACATTTGAGCTTGTCAAAGATAAATTGTTATTGCATATTTTTAATGCAAGTGGTAAAATTGAGCTCAAATTCAAAAACAGCAATGTGTTAATGTAATTAATAAAAAAACATTGAAAATACTGTGAGATGGAATATAAAATGGAACATGTGAACGGCGATATTGTATAGTATTTCCAAGGAATTTTCCTTGCGAATGGCGAATTCAAACTCTTAGCTACTGTAAAAATATGAAAACTTTAAAATGATTTATGAAATGCAGCTATTTAATTCAAACACGCAGAATACTTATTGTTTTATGTACTTTGCAACTTTACATTTATAAAAAAAAATATACACACCAAAGAGCTCATACCAAATCAAAATACCAATATTTATGAAATTGTTTGATCAAAAGTTACAGTGCATTTCATCCACCAGTGTGCACACCCTGCTCCCACAGTATACTTACCTCGCTCTGGCAAGTGGGTTCCTTCTCCTCCGTGGCGACAACTTCCCAGTGACATCTTCCCAAATGTCACTGGAAAGATGGTACCACGGAGAAGACGGGATCTGCTTGCATGTGTTTTAGCATGCGACTCAGAAACAGGCCCTGTCCAGTAAGCCTGGAGTGTGTATCATCCTGGGTGTTTTCCAGCTTATTCTGCATGGCTGTTGGAGTTCTGGTCTCATTGTTGGCCTGTCTTGGACTTCTACCTGACCCCCTCTCTAGTGACTTCTGCCTGGCTCTGAACTTCTCATGTGACTATAACTTCGGACTTACACTTTATTTTATCCACATCTAGTAGCTTTTACTTTCTTTTATGTTATGAACACTCCTTGACTTTGTGTTGTGCTTTGGTCCTCCCTTTTATGCATTTTGACTCGTACATTCATGTTTTGTCCTTACACATATAAACTTCTTTAAATCACATATTCTATCTTGAAGTAGATATGTCTGTGCACATTGCAATGTGCAATGTGCACCTCAAATACTTGTTACTGTACCTATATGTCCAGATATAGAATCAACTAGGAGCCCATTCAGGGGCGTATCGATAATGGGTGCAGGGTGCACGGGGAACACGGGCCCCTGGGTCCAGGGGGGCCCCACACCACACACCCTGCACCCATAATATTACTTACCTCTCCAGAGTCCCACATCGGCACAGGGATCCGGCACTGTAAAATGACTGGAAAATGGCCACGGCGGCCATTTTCCCACCGTTTGCCCATGCATAATACTGGGAAAATGGCCACTGCGGCCATTTTCCCGGTGACCTGTGCATACATAATAGACTCTAGGCACACTCTAGTACCCAGAGTCTATAACTGTCCGCGCACATCTCAGTGCGCTGCTGGCCGCCGGGCAGAGAGGAGGGGGCCCGTATCGGAGACTGCACACGGGCCCCATCCTTTCTAGAAACACCCCATAGCCCATTATAGGTTTAGGTTTTCTGACCTGGGCAAGTTGTTGCTCTGTGATACTCATTACTCATATTTAATTTGTTTTTCGACTGTTGAACTGTTGCTGTCTGTCATTGACCTCTTCCTTCTAATAATTAGAAGTATAGTGCGCTATTACACACTCTCCAAAAATATGGCTCCTCAAGGGACACTTCACTTCTTTTACCAAGATGGCTGAATATCCTATAAATGCCCATGAGCATCTTGTTCATTGTGTATGAGAGATACAGTGGAGGAAGGCTGTCCTCCCCTTATCTCCTGAGACCTGAGACAAAAACCTGCATATTACCACTGTTACCGCAATACCTGAGACAGTCGGCGGCTGGTGAGCTGCCTAACCCTGCTTCGCTACAAGCTCTGCTTCACACTCTGGACATCCAGTGTAACAGTAATTACAGCTATACAAACCTTCTATTCAATAAACCACACATCCTGGTTAAGTTTCAATGGACTAGTGGCCTGGATTAATTACATATCCGCTGGCGTGTTCACAACTCTTCTTAACCACCAAGTTGTACACACATTTCCAACACTAATGACCCTGCTTTCACCAGTCCATTTTGTACTGTATTTATCAATTGGATTTTCTTTGCTTGTCTATGTGCACTAATCTTATCTGTTAAATATTCATATTGGCCAGCAGCTATTCATTCTAAAACCAAGGAGTAACCATGTACTGGTAAACACCAAGTATTATGGGAAAGGAGTTACGTTGTTCCTTTGGGATGTTGGCTCAAGTATGCATATAATAACTGGATTGGCTGAGCGAAATATCAGTAGGTCTTACAACTCCAGACTATTATTGTCCTGGTAGATGATTATGTTCCCCTGCATTGGTCATATTTTTTTTTTTACTAAGTATTGACAAGGGTCATTTTTTATTACCACAAAATGTACAATAGTTACTCAGTAGAGAGAACTTTACTTTTCTGCTTTTTTCATTAATATGAGTATGAGATGTCCTGCTAATATATATGGAAAAGTACGTATCATCCACATCCAGGCCATTTTCAGTATCTCACTCCAATCCTATGTCAAGTCTCATATGCCATCAGGGATTCCCCCTACTGGCACTTTTTAATATGAGGAGATTCATAAATCCAGAAATTCTTTACTGCTGATGAATATCAACTGATGAACCCTGGTCGCAGTAGTGAGGACTGTGTGCAGGGAGCCCCAAACTCACAGTTTCTTTTTATGGCTGCTTCCCATCTATTTAAACTTAGATCAGAAAATGAACTGCTGCTGATGAATTCCCAACAACTGCATACTGTACCCAAATTTCTGGGACCAATAGACTACCAGTATATTGAATCAGTTTCCTATACTCTTGCTCCTGCAATTTTCTCTCTTGTTGCATTTCCTCTTCTTGGTCCCACAGGACCCCGGCAAAGGTGAGAATGGAACTAGAGCTTCAGTTGGCTTTGGCAGAAACTTTTGAAGGTGACAGATGACAATAATGACAGTTTTTAGTGTAGTGTCTATTGAAATGTATTACGAAGATTCACACTTATGCTACTGCTCCCTTAAAAATAGAATATGATTCTTACCCTCCTTAAAGAAGGTACCCTAGCCTGTTCCTTAATTAAATACTCTTTTAAATTTGTTGTCCTATTAACTTCAACTCTATGTGGAGGCTTTAGATGATCATCAAAGTATTGTTTCGGCTAAGGCCATGATTAAATTAGCAAAATCCATAAATGGACCAAAATTCATAAATTCCACTTGGGCTTCATTAATACTCTAAAAAGTGATCCGTTATTTACAGTATGGATCCACCCAATAAAAACGGAAGAGTTTATTTCTAGGTGCATTCTTATTGCTGCGACAAGAGATGTAAGACAATTGCTTATGGGAGAAGGAGTTTTCTCTTGGGCGCATGTTTACCAGACATAAAAGATTGGTGCTGGATATTATAGTCCAGTCCAGCAACTAATGGTAGAATAAATAGTCTCTTTATAGATAATCCAATGAAAACATGAAATAGGTCATGGAATGATGCTCAATGTGTTTTTAGTACAACATGTTACAATTGCTCGGCACTGACAAAGGGTGGAAATCTTATTGCATAATCATATTTGAGTTTACATGTTACCCCCAAACCAACCTCTGCAGATGAAGAGCCAGTAGATGGTGTTTGTGTCCCTTTGAGAGACAGGAAATAGGCTCAGTGCCTTGGAAAATAACTTTGCATTTATTGTGCTATTCCTGAACACTTCCTTCTGGAATGCTCCTATTGTATGTTCAAAAGCTCTGACTCAGCACTTAAAGTCCTGTTCTCCTTGTTGATGTAGTACCATCAGGGCCAACTCTACCATTATGCAGCGCTTGGCAGCTGTCTAGGGGGCCAGGATCTAGGGGGGCGTCACTGAGTCTGCCCATTACATAAATAAGCATGTCTCTGGGGAACATAAGATGCAGCCTCCACACTTTCACCTTACTGGCTGGGAAATGGGTCATTGTTGTTGGTGGGCAGCAGTAGGCTGAAGTTTTGCCTAGGGTGCCAAGAAACCTTGCAATGGCCCTGAGTGCCATACCCCCACCAGGGGTGTTGTTGTGTACTGGATTTATGCCATTCATATGAATAGTTTATATCATATTACACAGTGGTGTAAGTTCATCCCAGATGCCCGGAGGCAAGTCATAATTTGGTGCCCCCTACCCTCGTCACAGGCGCTGACATTGTAATGTAGCAATTCGCTTGCAGACAGGCTATAGATAGACAAAGGCAGCAGCTGATGGTCTGACATGGAGCTCTCCACCAGTGTATGGTGGTTTCTCAGGTGCAGTGAAGGGGTGCCATGTATTGGGCGTCTGTAACAGTACACTCCGGGTACATAGTTAAAGCCCAAAATGGGGTGAATATGTTGTGGACAATGGAGGAGGTGCCCCTCCACAGCTGGAGCCCGGCGGCAGGCGCCTCCATTGTCTCCCATAGTTCTGCCCCTGATATTACAGTACTGTCATTTTGCATAGCCATGACTGCTCCCGACTATCAGTGGCACATTGCTAAATTATTCCATGGCATCACACAGCTGCGGCTTCTGGGATCCTGTATACTGTATCTACAGTTCTTGATTCTGACCTGACTAACCTGTGCAGCTGCATTCTTATTGTGGCTGTTATGTATCTCCGTTCTCCTGACATGGTTTTCTGTATCTGCTAACATGTAACCTGTGGATTCCCACCATTTTTTTTACAAACCTAGGTATGCATTTCAGACCGGGAATCAGAGCTGTGTGACTGATGGGCCTGCACAGAGTGCAGGGCTCTGTGGGCAGCACCGTTGCAGCCCCACAGCCCTTGCTTATTGCTAACAGGGTGC
Organism: Taudactylus pleione; assembly: GCA_031769625.1. Taxonomy (NCBI): domain Eukaryota; kingdom Metazoa; phylum Chordata; class Amphibia; order Anura; family Myobatrachidae; genus Taudactylus; species Taudactylus pleione. The sequence continues at coordinate 3,481,943 of JAUIMM010000104.1, read as the reverse complement.
CCGGAATGGTACCCCACAGCCAGTCCGGTGTGTGTACAGCACTTTCCAATACACATTAAAAATGAAGGATAGTGTAATATATACTTTTTTTGCCAGCACAAACCACCAGTAATGGCCTTTGCATTTTGGGCACCAGTAAACCCGCGTTTACATTTACCCTTGTAGAACATTGAACACATATGAATTGTCTTGGCTCACCTCTGGCAACCCAACTTCTCTGTCAAATTGCAAAAGTATTCTTTGAAGAAAGGCTCATTGAAGTTGTTGTAGCATGTTATATCTCCTTAAGGATGCAGATGGTCTAGGTCAGGGGTGTCAAACTCGTGGCCATCCAGCTACTGTGGGACTACATATCTCAACATGCCTTGCCACAGTTTTAGCATGATGTAATAGCAAAACTTTAGCACTGCATGCTGGGATGCATGGTCCCACTGCAGCTGCACCACTGGTCTAGGTAATAGGTTAAATAGTCATTGATGAATGGGCAGTCCCAAAAGATGTTAAGGTGGTTCAGTGACTTGTTGGCACTGTCACTATCCAAAACTTCTCTAAGGTCATAGCACTTATTACAAAGTTAATACACAAGAACCAAGCCTTCCAATGGAGTTTTGAAGCTCAATATGATTTTACCACATTAAATAAGGCTTTCATTTCCACGCCAGTCTTAACCCATCAAGGTTCAGTTTTATTCTTGAAATCAATGCTGAGCCATCTTGTCATAAAGAAGGGGAACAAGATATTGCTTCCCTTCTCGCTTTTTTCCCCCAAAAAGTACTACCTGTAGAGAAAAATATTGTATCAGTGCCAAGAAACTTTTAGTAATGAAAGCCATCTTCAAAGAATGGCAACACCTATTAGAGGGTTCCTCTGTTCCAAATAGGCTCTTCACAATACAAAAATGTAGAGTATCTTAAGGCCAATAACAAATTGTTAAAAATAAAATCTGGCGCATCAAAGATAATGGGGCGGGGTGTCCCGCAAGTAATTAAGAAGAGCCCATAAATGCAATAATACAAAACAGCGCAGTTATTTTGAATTATTGCATTTAAAGCCAATAACAGTCTGAACCCTTGGCAAGCTTAGTGGGCTTCATTCTTTGATCGCTTTCAGTTTCAGAATTTCTTCTTCCAAAATTAATCATCATGGTCACTGAGGGATTCAGCCACCTCTGTACAGTGGTTGTAGCTGCTACCAGAAAGGATCAGTTCTTTCCAAAAATTCAGAAAGAAAATTAAACAGGATTGAGGAACCAGGCTAATGGGTGCCTTCTCTATAGGAATAGTCTGTTGATCAGCAGCAATAAACTGAATCAAAACGTTTTTCTATTGTTTCACAATGCCCTAACCACTGGAGTTAGAAAAAGTAGACACTACCGGTGTCCCACATTTCAGCACACAAACAATATACTGCCACGTCTTCGACTTCTACCAAGAAAACACATAGAGTATTTAGCCAGCTAGACCCTCCAAGCATTTCCTCTCTGACCATGGAGGTCCATTTATCTCAAAATGATTCCCCTCTTTTTTACATAATGACATCTTTGTGATGGTGTACACATTCACCAAGCAGGCTTATTTTGTCCCACTGAAAAGGATTCCATCAGTGCTGCAAACCAGTTAGATTTGTATCAAAGAAATCTATGGCCTTCATGGGTACCCAGAGAACATTATCTCAGAAAGAGGTGTCCATTTTACTGCCCAATTCAGCCTAGCCTTTTGTGTCATTCTTTATATCAAAAAATATCTTTCTACTGCCTGCCACCCACAGTCAAATGGTCAAACAGAGTGGGTGAAGAAGACCATAAAACATTACCTACTGTATAAGCATATACTAACTTTCAATAAGACAATTGGTCACAATTATTGCACTTGAATGTTTGTACAATAATGCTTTGAACCAGTCTACCAGGCAATCTCCCTTCTTCTTCAATTTTGGGTTCCATATACAGATTTTTTTTCAACTTGGATACAAGTCATTTTACTGGCTGTCTTAGAGCTCCATCAGAGCCTCCACAAGATCCATAGCTCTTGATACAGTAGCAATCATTATAAAAAGACCTTGCTTTTAATCCCTACTAGGTAAGTCCAGATTTCTGGCGATCCACCAGAAATTTTGATTTGTCACTCTTTTCCCATTAATTGGCAGAGCAAAAAATTGGTTATGAATTTTAAAATTATAGCTGCCATTTATTTTTCAACGTGTCCTTGTTAAAACCCACTTTTCCTTGAACCAGATTAAAAGTTCCATAACCCATCTACAGTAAGTACAAGTACAACAGATAATATCATGGAAAATATCCAGGACTCTTTCAGGCCCTGCAATTCAGTAAATGCTGCCTCTAGTATCATTTGCTATAAGGGCCACCGTCAACTGTGCCTGCAGATTGGGATGGCAGCCAATTCCGTTTGATGTCACAAAACTTTTAGTCCCTAGTTTAGCATTGTTGGGAATTCCATTTAATGTTTCTTTTAATTGTCCTTTGCTTTATCTTTGTCAAGAGAATTTTTATTTTCTTTCCTCAAGTGTCTTCAGCTTTAAACTACAAGAAATGTAGTTTTGTTTTGAGGAAATCAGCCATCTAGAGGAAGCAGACAGTAAATCTATGTCAGATATTGGCAATCCTTGGGCATCAGGCCGAAGTCATAGATTAGGCTAGCGTTGTATATCTCAGCTAGTGCCAATGCAGAATTTCTCTTTCTTTGAAATAGTCAGCCACGGCATTAAATTGGAAAAGACAAGTGATTTCCCTGTATTTTCCATTAAAGGAAAATAGTAATAAAAATATTATGTTGCAGACAACAAAAATGTTTAATCAATTTGCCTCTTCTGATAGGTTGCATGAATCACGTATATGTGTAACTGCAGTATGTAGTTAGCCAAAAAGTGAGTACCCATTTATAATAATGGATACCTTTTTTTCCCAGCTTGTAAACTACATTCTCTGGAACAGTGATTACTGTTTGGAGTGATAGGTCAGAGACATTCATGGGGAAGTTATCATAGCTGAGCAGGGGGCTTCCTAAATACAGTAGGGAGAGGGGCATTTTTTTCCCTATCATAAATAGACCTCTTTAACGCTATAGTTTTGGAGATGGTGTATGTGACTTATCTCGTCTATGCTGGTGATAGTGTAATGAAGTAAATATTAGAATTCATACTGTATGTAGCAAAACACAATGGGGCCAAATTATTATCAGTTTTTGGACCCGATAATTGTAAATTCTTATCGCTACTATTAGAAGCAACAAGAAATTATCTACCAAAGGGATCTATTAAGTATAACATCCAGGGATGGGCTCCTACTGGATGATGTTATCACTTTACTTTGTGCTGTAGGATTCCCAGCGGCCTACTGCACATGTGCAGTCATTAGACCAGGCTTGCACGCGTGTCCATTACCAGGGTAGATAGATCCCTCTCCCAGTAAATTCTGCCATCTGTAGCCTATAGGCTACAGTATAATGGGATCGGTATGATTTACCGCCGGACCCCTGTCCGGCGATTCAAATCCCGACAGCGGCAGCCCGACAAGGATGAAAATCCCGATCGTCCCCAGGTAAGTACTCACTAACCTATTCTACCCCCTAACCCTAACCCTCCCTTAGGGGTGCCTAACCCTAACCTTCCCCCCCAGTGCCTAAACCTAACCCCCCCTTCCCCGGCGCCTAAACCTAAGTCCCCCGGGGGGGTGCTTAACCCTAAGTCCCCCCCCGGGGGTGCCAAACCCTAACCCTCCCTCCCCCTAGCCTAACCCTAACCTCCCAGGGGGGTGCCTAACCCTAAGTCCCCCCGGGAACCCTAAACCTAACCTTTCCCCCCCGCGGCTGTCCGCGCTCGGCGCCCGGCATCACTTCGATCGGGATGCCGGGTGCCGGTCTCCCGGCGTCGGTAAAATGACAGGCGTCTAGGTTTAAACGCCTGTCATTTAACCCTCGCCAGGATTAAGCAGTCGGGAAGCCGGCTGTCAGGATCAGGTCTGCCGGCTTCCCGACTGCATACCAGTATAATGGCTAACATCATCTAAAGAATACAATAGCTACAGAGGAACCACAGCAGATGTCTCCAATATCTGCTGTGATGCCCCCTTCATACATCCAGGAGATGCTTAAACTTTGCTGGTATCTCCCAAAAACATCCATTTTGGGGGGATTTTCATGCAAAATTTGTTTAATAAACATTCCCCTATGATTGTACATTCCTTTAATAGAGTTATACGAAGCTTCATCTGACATGTATTGTGTATATACTATGCTATGTGATACTGTATACAGTATTTAAATTACAGCATATCACTCTTCTCCATCAATGTACAACATAATTCCTTTTGCAAACTTTGAGCCTCAAATACAGAGCACTGGAGTTCAAATTCAAATAATTTTAAAAAACCTTTTTATTAAATATAATATTATTTAGCTACTTTTTAACAATAAAGATAATTAAAAACTAATTTTAATCTAAGCCATGAACTGCAAATCTCAAATGCAAAAGTCAAAACTCAAACATGAACCGCAAATCTCAAACCACAATTTTGAATTGGTGCAATTGTACTGCGAAGACGTTCAAAGGGGTTAAAAATTTTCTAGCGTCTCTAGTCAGCAGAAACATCATGAACACAACATTTGAACATTCTTAGCTACGTATTTAAGGAAAATGTATTGCACAGTTCTGGCAGCAAATACAGGATTTCTAGATGTTTTTTCTTTCTTTTTTGGAACAAAAGCTTGACTCTGGAACAAAGCAAGAAAGAAAAATACACAATAAGCCTGCAACAGGATCTTTTTTTGTAATTATTTACTGTAAAAGACAAGTACGGACGTGTCACCATGAAGTCAACCATTATTTATTGGTGACTAGAGTAAACAGCACAAGTGGGTTTAGTGAGCTAACTTTCAAACCTGTTCAGCTCAGCTAGTCTGGGATGCATCAAGCATCGCATTTTGCATCCTGCCACTGACTGCAAACATAGCAGAATTTAGTAACGCCCTATGCTTGTACAATTGCGGCTAAAATCGCAAAGGACAGTTCTCCCAATAAGGACTTCCGGGTTTATTACCCAGGAGTTCTTCTATTGGATCCCTCTCAGGGAATAGACTTCTATTAGCCCATAGGCTTCTATTAGGCAATGCCATCTATAGATAGTGTTGCCGATGGGATCCAAGCTCCAGAAAGTTTTGCTTCCAGAGAATGGCGCACATGGTGAATGTGGTCAAACATCCAAAAACTGCATCTTTGGAGATTTGATTGTATTTTTGATTCTGATGCATCCCACCTCTGGAGAGAAAGATGTGGTCCAGGTGAAAGGTCAGTGAATGCTCACTTGTCTAGTAAGTGATACTCACCAGAAGCAGCTCCTGCAGAGTGTATGCCCCAATCACAATGACTCCACTTTTATGCAGAAGAGGGAGCTGTTTAATTCAACACTGTTAACTATTGCACTATGAAAGCGAAGACATGGCAGGGTAGTACATTGTCAGAGCATGAAAAATACACCTTTACAGCATTCTGTGTGGTACAGGGATGTATCTATACTGTATGTTTTGATGATGGGTCTACAACAGCTGCTGCAGGTAACAACAAATAACAGTAGAGTTTTATATAATTTTTTTACACCTTGTATGCAGTAAGCTAATTGTTTTTAACTGATGTAATTCATTCACTATCACCACATATCCATACGTAACACTAGGGTAACAATATTAGCAATATAGTGGTAAATAATATATATAGAGGATAATTGTGATTAATTGGTATCAATTTAGATTGATATTAGAGCCTGTCACTGAGGTACTTAGCTCTCTGTCTTGTCGTAATCCCTGAAGGTAATAATCATCTTCCTCATCTCCAAGCTGGCTCTGTCCCTATGTAGCCAGGATGATGGAGAAATTTGCCAGGTGCCGTTAAACTGTGCACTCTTGTCACTGTACCTGTGCTGTAATAATAAGGAAGTAGGAATAAAGCTGGCCACACATCTAAAGATTATCTGTCCAACCAGCCAACTAGTTGATTGGTTGGAATGAAAACCTGGTAAGGAATGAAAGCAAATGACAATCTGCATTTTGATCCCAAATGCTGGAAAATCAACCAAAACTGTTGTTTGAACAAATAGTTTAGATCAAATATTTAACAAACTTGTCTGAATGACCATTTTAATCTGTTTTCTGGCATTTAGGAGCAAATTGCTGATCATCAGTTACTCCCATATGTTACCAGATTTTCATTCCAACCAATCAACAAGTTGGCAGGTTGGATGTAAGTTGGTCTAATGTGTGGCCAGCTTAAGTCCATGAAACGCGTGGCAACATCCCTACATCTTTGCACATTGGCCTGTTGTGTCGCTGTTAGTCCAGTCTGACTAGTCTAGTCTAAGACTACCATTTTAGCAATTCTTATCATATTTCCTAAAAATACAGATGCTTGAGACTCATTGTCCTTTGTTTTAAATGGCCAGTCTTCCTAATAGTTTGGACTCATCACAAAATCATTACAGCAGTGTTGTGATGTGAGGTTAATGGCTGGGGAGGCACTTGCTAGTATCAGAGTCAGATTTACAGATACATATATGAACCTGAGGGTTCACGTGGGCATTATACAAAGGTGCAGCAGTATATAGTGCTGTAAATTTGGTGTGTTTTGATCAGGGATGTGCGGAAAAGGTAGACAGGGGAGGCAGCGCCTCACCTGCCATACACTTTTTACTCCAGAGTGTTGACTAAAAAATTGTTAGAATATTTACAAAGAGATATTTATAATATTTTCTTTACATTTTTCTTATGATTTTTATAGTCAAAAGTCTGGAGTATTCCTAAGTATGACAGGAAAGGCTCTGCCTCACCTACCCGCGCACAACACTGCATTACACCCCATCTCAAATTTTCCTGATGACATATCCATTCCTTGGTAGAAACCTAAGTGGTCTGCACCCCCTTAGAAAAAATTCCAACCTAATGTATCAAATTATTTTTGCATTTTACAAAGGTGTTAAAAAATCAGGTAAGGGAAAAGTTATATGTCTCATGCATGTGGGTGGATGGATGGATAATAATTGTCATATGTGCTGTCAATGACTATATGGTATTTGGCGTAGGGAGGACAAGAGTAGAAAAAGGGATTCATAGTTAATAGGACTCTGGAAAAATGATCGGTTTTATCATTTATGTTTACTCACTTTTTTCCATGTCAGCAGATTAAATTAAACTACTAAAAAAAAATTCTGAAACTGATTGTTTCTAAAACTATGCATTACTCAGAGCATTTGTCTTTTATACGATTGGTTATGTTCCAAAGCTATTAGCCAGTCATATGAGTTTGTCAAGATGGAGGATAAGCTAAGAAAAATGAAATTGTTCTTTGGACTTACTATCTATCCACTGCGCCTCCATTTCTGAATCCTGGCAGAGCACACCATAGGACTACCAATAGCTGTCCAAATAAAAGAAAAAAAAAACATTTTATTTTGCCTAGTTTAGCGCATAACATGTCTGATATAAAATTATTAGTATCTTGTAATTCAATACTTAATTTCTTACACTAAAGCACATTTCATCTTGAGGAAACTGTATTCTTTCATGAATAAACAATATTATTAATGCATGCACGTGTTAAATGTGCAATTCGTTACAGTTTAATCTTACTCATGATGACTTCTTTAAAAGTTTTATGATACAATCGCCTCTTGGTAGAATATTAGTTGTGGCTTAAGAACAAGGTTTTATTACATAATACTGCCATAAAATGTAGACTTCATACACCTGTGAGCCTGTAGACTTGTAGTCAAAACTGTGGGCATCAGCTTTCATATACACAGAGCCTTCAAGGATGCTATTATAAGGAATAGACTTGTGCAGTTCAATTTTCCTGAAATACGAACCCACTTGAATTTAATGGTTCTGAGTCGTATTGAGTCCCAGTTCGAAATCACTTTGGGGTTCCGAGTCGAACCAAGTCTCAGTTCAGTACTGTAGTCATAAAAAGTACTGGATGCAAATTGCCCTGTCTCAACCTAAAAGGCAACCTGGGGTCAAATGTATAGATGATAGTAATATCTTTCCCTTGACGCCTCTGGGAGTGGAGGGGGGGAGAAGGGAGGGGGTAATAATATATTTCCCTTATATCAGGCTTGTCCATGCCAGACAAAGCATAGGACCAGCACTCATATTCAGAAGGTGTCTTTATTTCAAATAAATATCGTATAAAAAAATGTCAGAGCAGCAGATACCTGACAGCTGTTTCAACTGACTTCTGTCAGTTTTCGTCTGTCAGTTCGGAACTCGGATTTAAAAAACAAACTATGGTTTTGGTTTGCATGTAAACAGGTCCAAATCACATGATTTTAGCAGTTTTATAAATATTCTTTTACATTTTGTTATATTTTTTTATAAATTTTTAAGGAGTCCAAAACCGAATCTGAACCAAAACACTTGAGGGTGGTTTTACCAAAACATGATGATGAATTACTGTAGAACCAAAACAAAAACATGGAGGTCTGCACACATCTTTAGTAAGGATGAATGCTACCTATATACTACCTTCAAGGTAAGACCCTTGAATACTAACTGTCATTGACAAGATGTGAAAATAGCTAATGTCGTAATAATCTTAGAGACATACAGTACACCTGAGTAGTGGAAACTTAGCTTTCCTTAGTAGTGGTAGACATCTAAGTGGTTTCAGATTGAAGCCCAGAAAACAGTGCAAGAGGAGCACGTTAACATGAGAAGTCAATTTAGCAGGTAAATATAGAACAATATCCTGTACTTTAGCGAATGCAAAATAATTTTTTTCTGTTATGGATGGACCATGGTTGTCCTTTCCTTTGTCAAGGAGCCCAAGCATATAACCCTATACCACAATCCATTGACAAGGCAGTAACTGTCCTGCGGTTTGGCAGGAGACTGAGATAATGGGGTAAATGTATGAAACCCATTTTGCAAGTGGAGAAATTACCCATGGCAACCAATCAGCTCCTAAGTATTATTTTACAGATTGTATATAATAAATGCAACCTCAAAGCTGATTGGTTGCCATGAGCAACTTTTCCATTTGCAAACTTCTCCACTCTTTCACTGCTCCATACATCTACCCCAATGTCTATTGCGAGCAGTTCACAGGCAAGCCTATAGCAATGTTTTTCTCAGACTTGTAGAGTAAATGGTTAGTTCTCTTTGGGGACAAAGTGAATTAAAATTGCCTAATTTTCCCCCCGAAAACATGCAGAACAAATTTTTACAAATATATTTAAATATTTTATTGAAAAAGTGTCTTGCAAACCCACCCTGACCAGAGGGCCCATTGTAACATTACCTCCCACCCCTCAGTGTCAATAGATTCCCCAGCAGCAATAGGTGCCCTGGGGCCATATTTCTCCTCCTTAGTGGTTATAGATTCCCTATGGCATAACCCCCTACCCACAAGTGTCCATAAGTACCCATTGTTTCACTTCCCCTCCACGAGTACTACTATCACTCCAGCTACTATTTAACCATTTACCTGGCATGGTCACATTTTTCTGACTATACCAGGCTGTGCTTTATCTTATCTTTCCGGTCCCTCTGCTTCCCTGCACCCTCCTCCACTGTTTGCCGTGCTGCTGATCACTGCTGATCGATCAGCACAGCGGGACCCCCACCCAGCGGCTACAGAGATTAGCAACCGCTGGGAAAATTAAATCAACCCCCCTCACCCCCGAAAGTGTACCTGGTGCCTGAAGCCACTGTGAAAATGATAGTTGGGATGGTCCGATGGTGGTGATCCGATGTTCCGATGTTTGAAAAATATATATATTTTTTTCAAATTTAAAAATAATTATTATTTTTTTAATGAAATCATTTTGAATCAGTTGAAATACATGTTCTTAACGTTATTCTCTCATAAAAAAAGACAATTTCTGAGCGTTTTTTAGAAAAACAAAATTTGTCAGTTAAGTGGTTAATGCCTCTCAGCCAATAATGTAAGGTTGCAGTCATGATGGTGCACGTAACATTTACTGTAATAGGCCTGTTTCAGCTTAGATCGGACCATTTTCCACTTACAGTTCTTAGTCCTCTACTACATCTGGTTGAAAACAAACTTTCTGAATGAGCTATTACACACTAAGTTGAATGTAGTGGCAGTGTTATAAAGAGTTCATAAATCCATTTTGTGATACTGTACCTGGCTGGACACACAAGTGCCTCTCCTGCTGCTGCAGACTTCCAAGGATCCAATTTTGCTGATGTCCCTATACAAACTGGCTACTGCTGAAGATTGAAGTTGTTTCTGTTCAGTTGACCACATCTCAAGATGTACAGTATTCAACTAAGAGATTACTGGTAGTTACACCAGATGTAAGTCAGATGTATGTATACTGACGCCCCAGGATGACGTAAACACATGTGGCTTGACAGTGTTAGTAATAAATGCTTAAATCAAATAGCCCTATTTGTACACAACTTATTGATGAAATGAATTGTCATTTACAAAAGAGAGAAAAATGTCTTGTCCATTATTAATCAATTAATTAAATAAATAATAAATTGAATACTTACAAACACTATTGAAATGTAAGTATATAAACATGTAGTTCGTTTAAATATCAGAAAGAAACTTTTTCCCTGCAGTAGTCTAAACTAAAGTGCCAGTTAAGAAATGCCACTAGATGACTGTCAATACACAACCAGCCAGTTAGAAACGTCTAGATAGTCATCATCATTTTTTGGATCATAGCACCAGTCACCCATCACCCTTAAGAAATATGTTTTCTCAATATGGCATCTGTGAATGCTTCTCTCTATAATTCTGCCAAAGTTATGTGAACACAATCTTACTGTATTTAACCTCAATTACTCGTTCTGCCTGCCTACATTTTGCCTTTCCTGGTATAAGGAGACATAAGCTAATGATAAACAAAAATTGATATGTTTGCATGTGTACAGGATTTGGTGTGCATGCACAGTATGGAAATGCATACTAAAGCCCCGTATCCACTTGCTGATCAAACAGAGCGATTGAACGATTACGACATCGTTATCGTTCAATCGCTCATTAATCGTGCATAAATCGGCCAGTATAATGTCGGAAACGAAAAGTGATGTGCGCTCCCACTGGTCGTTTCCGACATCAATCATCACCTGAACATGCTGGTCAATCTGCCAATAACGACAGATTGGCCATGTTAGGGGATGAGGGAGGGTGCTTGCACTGAACGACATATCACTCAGTGTAGGCAGTATACAGGATGATGAACGACTGTACCATACAATGTTGTAATCGTTCTGTCGTTTCAAGATCTGCAAGTGGATACGCACCTTTACAGCATGTCCAGCTCTAAATGGACCCCCTTATACTGTATGTACATACTGTATCTGTAAACACAACTGAGAACACAAAAATATAGAAATAATCAAAAGCAGAACCAATATACATATAGACTTGGACTTCCGTTGTTAGGTATGTTTGACTGATTTTGAACTGTCACATCAACCAGGAGGTCTCAGTCAGTATGTGATAAGACTGCAAGCTCACTACTCAGTGCCCCAACATTTCTAATTCCTCAGCTCTGCCTTTGACCCATTGGAATTGGCGATTTTAAAGAGAACTTCTCAAAAACTCAATTTATTTTTCTATTCTTTTTTTTTTAGCATCTAATGTGTGAAGTTCTACAGCTTCTCCACAATGTGCCTCCACTTCACAATAGCTCTCTAGTGTATGCATTTGTCTAGGAACAGTTTAACCTCAGACAACCTGTGTGCTGCCTTCACAGTAGCGAGAGCTGCTTTGTCCTCAGCATGAGTAATACCTGCATGCTTCAGGCTATCAACAGAGAAACTCTAGGAACTAGACTAAGGGGGAAATGTACTAAGCCTTGGAGAGAGATAAAGTACCAACCAATCAGCTCCTAAAGTAACTGTCACTTTACAGGTTGTGTTTGAAAAATGACAGTTTGAAGCTGATTGGTTAGTAGTTTGGGGTCTATTTATTAAGCCTTGGGTGGAGATAAAATGAACAGAGATAAAGTACCAGCCAACCAGCTGCTGTAATTTTTCAAACACAGCCTGTGGCATGGCAGTTAGGAGCTGATTGGCTGGTACTTTATCCCCGTTCACTTCATCTCCGTCAACAGCTTAGTAAATAGACCCTTTTATCTCTGTACACTTTGGGGCAGATTCAATCAGCCGCGGGATTTACCCCGCGGCTAATTGCTGCACTGTACATATTCAAATAGCGTGGATTCCTCGCGCGGGAGTCCCCGAGACCCCACGCGTGAGTCCCTGCTGTCGGACTTTTACCTCGCACCTCATGTAGGTGTGAGGTAAAGTCCGTGTCAAAACGATCAAATCAACCTCGCGCGCGAGGAAAAAACACATTGATTCCGCAGTTTACGCGGAATCAGTGTTTTCGCACGCGAGTCCCGATTTTAGGGCGCGGGAAAAAGGCTATTTAATTAAATAGCTTTTCCCCGCACCGCGGGAATTTAGGCCATTAATTAGTCGCGAGGTGAATCCCGCGGGTAATTGAATCTGCCCCTTTATCTCTCAGCAAGGCTTAGTACCTCTACCCCAAAATAGGATGGGGAAAGTAGCAAGTAGCAAAGTGAAAACTATGGAGCAATAACAGCAATTTAAAATGCCCAACCACTACTGTATATTCCATTCCCTTGAGTACTGTACGTTGGAGCCGGCAAGCCAGCTTTCACATGTACACATGCTCAAAGACTGGCCTGGCACAGTGGTAGGTTACTGCTCCTGCCCTCTATTGCTTGAGGAACCAAGCATCACTGAAATTGCTCAGCGATATCTAATTATTAAATAGCTGTGTATTTTTTCTTAATCACAAACTCACCACAATTGATTGGTATTCTGATAATAAACCTATACCTGAGACTTAATAGAAATAAAAAGTAGCCCCAGGTCTAAAAAGCCTCAAGAAAGCTATTTTACAAAGCCCACCAAACACCACTAAATATAAAAACTACAAATAAGTTGTTATTGAACCATTTGTCTTTTTATGGAGCATACACACGGTCAGATTTGTCAAATTTGTCAGATGAACGATTGAACGATTTGAGCGATTTGAACGATTTTACCACAGTTTTGAACGATTTGAACGATTGAACGATTTTTGACTGCATTACAATGAATGGAATCATCAAAGTCTGACTGCAAACACATCAGATGTCAGATATCGTTATCTGACAAACGGGAACGCGCATCGTTCATCGTCCATCGTTCAGGCATGTCAGATATGTCAGATTTTCCTTCAGATATGAACGACTGAACGATTTTTAAATCGTTATCGTTCAGATCTGAAGGAAAAATCTGACCGTGTGTATGCACCATAAAAGTGATCTTGTCTTGGCTTTCCCTATAATCTGCTGTGAACTAGATATTGGGAGAGATTGGGCAGGTCTCAGTATCTTATATTCATCCTTTTCCTCCCCCTCCTGTGTTCATTTCAGTAATCCTCAATCTATGTTATCACCCAATAGAATAAAACTCTGTATCATGAGGGCAAATGTCCACTTAACAAGGAAAATCATGTTTCAACTTTGGGTTTATAGCTTACAGTCTTTATTACTGGTACCTACTGAGTATCTGTAACCTTCAAATTCTTTAACAGGGCTTAAAATTTATCAAACCAGTTTGAGAAATGATTTACAGTAAGTTTGAGTATCTATGGTCAGAGATGCCACTAGTGGGCAGCAGTGGTGTAACTAGGGTATTTGGAGCCCAGGTCAAATTTGAAAAAAGGACCCCCCCTCCCACATGTGCGCGCGCCGAAGGCGCGCGTGGCAAAAATGGGCGTGTTCACTTAAAAATGGGGCGTGTCAACATGACACACCCCTTTATTTTCAAACTGAACATTCCTATCCATATGCACCTTAACCCCAGTAGTACCCCCAGTATGCAGTTGTGGTCCCTCTCATGCAGGCCCATAGTAGTGCCCCTTATACAGTATCCCCAGTAGTGGTCCCTCTTATACAGCCCCCAATTAGTTCCCCTTACTCAGTACCCCTTTTAGTGGCCCCCCAAATGCAGTGCCCCACGTAGTGTTCCCCCTTATGCAGTGCCCCCAGTAGCAGTCCCCACAATGCAGTGCGCCCAGTAGCGGTATCCCCTTATGCAGCGCCCTTTTATATAGTGCCCCCAACAGTAGTCCCCCCATGCAGTTTCCCAGTAGTGGTCCCCTTATGCAGGTACCCTGTAGTGATCCCCCCTATCTAGTGCCCCCTGTAGTGGTCCCCGCAGTGCCCCTAGCAGTAAGCCCCTTATATAGTGCCCCCAGCAGTAGTGTCCCCCCCTCCCATGCAGTGCCCCCAGTAGTGGTCCCCCTGATGGAGGCTCCCAGTAGTGACCCCCCCCTATCCAGTGGTCCCTGTAGTGGCCCTTCCTATTATTGCCCCCATTAGTGGTCCCCCGAGTGCAGTGCCTCTAGTAATACTAGGCCCCTTTTAGAATGCCCCCAGTGGTAGTCCCCCCCCCAAGTAGTAGTCCCCAGTAGAGTAGTCCCCAGAAGAGTAGCCCCCCCCCAGTAGAGGTCCTCCCAATGGCACCCCCAGTAGATGTCCCCCCCAGTAGATGTCCCCCCCAGTAGTAGCCAACCCCTCCCCCGTTGTGCATATAGGTTTAAAAATAAATAAATATATATAAAAATATACTTACCTGATTCCACGCTGCTCCTGTCCGCGATACCGATGCCGCTCCCGCCCTCCAGTCTGCCCGGGCTGGCGCGCTCAGCATTATGGTACTGACATCATGACGTCATGACATCAGTCCCATTACCCACTGCAGGAGCCGGACGGAAGTCCTGCTCTTGCAGTGGGTGCTGCAGCAGTCAAAGAAAGTCTATCTGACTCTCAATGGCTGCTGTTTAACACACGCATCGCCGCCAGAGCTGGCGGCGATACGTGTGTTATGCACAGCCTGAGCCCGCCTCCTGGTGCTATTGGGCAAGCGCTCAGGGGGAGGGAACGGGCTCAGGCGTGCAGCACAGGACCGGCGCTGGAAGCCTAGCACCGGTCCTGTGCAAATGTGTAGCGCTGACCGCACTCATTGCGGTCGGCGCTACACTGGCTAACTAAGGTGGGCGGGCCGGTATCGTGGCCGGCGGCGCCCCCCCGTGCCGCCGGTCCAACGGCGCCCAGGGCACGAACCCCGCTCGCCCTGCCCTAGTTACGCCACTGGTGGCCAGTATAAAAATCTCATCAATAGGACAATATACAAGACTAGTCCATCGGGCATTGCAGGCTTTACTCCCCAGCCGCCTCTCTTTATTTCTGAGCATGCTTGCATAGTTAAGCCCTGTTTTGGCTTCACTGTGCTCATGGTAACATTATATTGGTTACACTTTGTCGAAGCCAGATGGTTGGCTGAGACCTAAAATGTAAAATCAAAATCTGCACGACGCCATTTTGCGAATGGCAACACAACTCCATTTTGCGAATGGCTACACAGCGCTATTTTGCATTCCCCACACAGTACCAGTAATATATGGTGCTATGTTGTTATTTAGCGTCGTGCTTTTCCCACGCAATAGAACACTGTTAATAGTCCTGATAAAAACACTACGCACATTTATTGCTACATATAATATGAACAACCCCGCAAAGCACGCACCATGGTGTACTTCACAAACACGTAGACGCACAACGCATACTAGCATCTTTTCTTAATATCCCCACACCGTCACATTACATACTTACACAGAAAGGTTCCTTAGCATTAAGGTTAATATAAAAGGTTTTATTCGTTATCAACTCTATTGTGAAATACATATATTTGGTATTTATGGTTTAATACATGATAAGCAGACCGTGTTTGGTGCTATTCTAAACCACTGTTTATTTGCAGATTTCCTGTTCCATCAGCAAGGAAATTGCAATATGTGTTTGCGAAGTTATGTAATGTAATGTTTATTAGCCAGTTTAGACTTGTTCTTCGGCGGGAAAACGCACACAAAGAGCCTTTGGAGGGCTGAACTATTACAATACAAACTGACCTATGAACTGTATCGTAACAGAAGAACCAGGAGGAAGACCAATGGGATTATGCCAACTCATTCTATTGTATTGCCTATCTCTGTAAGGGTATATATGCAAGTGCTCTATATCTGGTTAGTCATCTTTCTCTTTCTATTGGCGGACGTTTCACATTTGATGCCAGGAAATCTGGATCCAGAGCGCATGCATATGTATCGACTGTATCTTGTATAAGTATAATCTTTTGCGCTAAATTGTGTTTAGATCAAGGCATGTAAACGAATGCTTTTTATATAATAATAAGATTTTGTGCTTTGGAACCACACTCAAAGTCTGGAAAGCAATTATTTATTGTGTGACTTGCAACGCTAAATAGCGACTTTATGGTATAAAGATTAATAGGAATTCATAACTTAGTGGCAGAACTACCGACATTGCATTGTATATGAGGACAAGGTGCCCCCACTCGTTTGGTCCCTGTACCCACTGCACCCCTACGACAGCTGTAGTGCACCACTTCACACAACATAGCATGAATGAATGAACAAACATTGTTGTTGTCCAACTCCATGTACTGTATAAATATAAATACAATGTGAAAATGCCGTTCCATGGATTTTGCAGCAGTTTAATTTCTAGCATTGGGACATTGATAAAAGCTTGCACAATAATAAACAGCTGTTTAATGGGGACAGTATAACATGCTGGAAATTGGTAGGCAATATATCATGTTAGCCATAACAGTTTTCCTTATTGGTGTAGTACAAAGGCTAGTCATTATTATTATTAGTTATTATTATCCTTTATTTACATAACTAAGTGATCAAGCAGCAAGGGACTTACAGTACAAAACAATGCAGTACAAGGTATATATACATTGCTGCATTAGTGATCACAACACTCAAATAAGTAACAGGGCATGAGCAACCAGATGTTAGGTGCCCGAGTGAGGAGTAGATGACAGTATAAGTAAGGAGAAGCACAAGAGGGTAGAGTGCCCTGCTCGTTAGAGGTTAAATTCTAAAGTGGCAGGGCAAACAGGTGTAACACAGATGAGGTAGACAGGGAGGAAGGAGGAAGTAGCAGCAGGTTAGGATGAGAGCTGGAAGGCTTTGATGAAGTAATGGGTCTTTAGAGCCCATTAGGGATAGTACAAGGGGCTACTCACTGATAGACAGTATATGACACTGTTCGGTGAAGGAAGTATAATATGCAACTCATTGGGGCATTATAACAGTATAATCATTATTGACATACACAAGGAACAACTTGTATTTCTTAAATTAGCTCACCGTAGTTGCACTTCAGTTTAAAACTACAGGAAAAATCATAGTTGCCTACTGCTCTGGAGAATCTTAAATTAAGCTGAGATTCCTTAAATGAGTTTACTTGCAAGCAAGGTGGGCAGAGACAATTTTGTGATGAATAATATCACATCATCATACACCTTGTCCACTTGGAGCCATCAAGCTCCGCTTACCTCAGTGAGGCATCAAGATGGTCAAGGTCATGAAGATCTTCATCATATACTTTGCCCTCACCATCTGATGGTTAATAACTAACATGAGATTTCTGGATCCACCATGAGTAATCCTGTGCCTGGCCTTCACACATAGCTAATGGTTAGCTCAGTCTTTGTTGGTCTACATTTATCTTCACCTTATGGTTGAGGCCAATTATATGTGCAAGTGGGCAAACTAAGGACCTGATCGGATTTGTATGCAAATCCAATGGTTTCTGTAGAAGTCCAATGTTCGCAGTACCCCCTGAGTTGCAGCATGATTGACATGCTGCAGCATTTGGGGAGTAGAGCAGGGGCATTCTTTAAAATGGGGGCATATCTCCCCAGTTTTGTAAGCGTGCTGAATCCAGGGTCTGTGTCATCAGACGCAGACTTCCTGGACCCAGCTGACCAGTCCGGACAGCCAGTTTGCGTAAGATTTGCCTTACACTGACTGGCCAAGGGCTGTGACCATCGCGACCGATTGACGCAATGGTGATCTGATGCTGCACTTCGGACGCAGCATTCGGATCGCGTGGAGGAGGTGTCTATTTCCGGTAGATGCCTCCTGCTGCATTTGCATTTTAGTTGTACGTTATTGCACAGCAGCTTACCTTCTGTGATGCAATACTGTACAAATTGGAATCAAGCCCTAAGTATGGAAGTGAGGCATGATAAGTAGGCAAGTATGGGATTAATTCAATTTACAGTATGTACAATAATGGATGATTTTTGGTATTACTTCCATTTTGCCGAGAACTATATACTTTGAAAAACTATACATTGGGCCTCCAAACAAATTCCAGTTTATAAAATGACAATGCATTTTAGTGAAAGATAGCTCATAAAGCTGAAAATCTGGTTATTTTATGCTGTTTGCAGAGCAGCTGGGGTTCAATTGTATTTTCCTAATAAATAAATATAATGTGAAGTCAGCCAGGTCACAGGTGCAAATACTATAATGACTGATGCCATGACAGGGGTAAGACACCAAACCAGCTAGCGTACAGACACCAAACACCTTCCTGTGCCTGGGCTCTCCTAATATTACCAAGAAACATGAGGAAATGATATATTCTGGGGTTGCAATACAGTGAAAACCATCGCTTACAAGCAAACTGGGGAGTCTTCACAAAGAATTCTCCAGGGGATTTATCAGATGTAGGCCGTCTGTGCCAGTAATCACAAAAGCAAGCCACCGATCAGGACAAATTTTAAATTAGCAGATTGATAGAAAAAGCAAACAGATGCCTTTCTACAAAGCAACTGTCACAGCTCAGCAAACATTATTTAGCTGCTTCAAACAGTGCTATTAATATTTAAGGTGTAATGGTTTTTTAGCAGGTTAGACTGTAATATGTGACACAGAATCATTGGGATCACTGTATACAAATAGTTCTATTTGTGTAGAATACAATAAACAAGGTAGATATTGTTATTATATATCGCAGACAAGGTAGAATTTGCAATGTGGACATTTTCACCAAGATAATTAGCATATTGATCTTTATTTTATATTAACATTTTCTGCCCCTTCCCATATAACCTGCTGCCTGGTACAACTGACTCAGGGCCTGATTCAGACCCACTCGCGAGCGCTGTGCGCTCGCAAGCGAGTCGATGGTGGCCCAGTGGGCATGCGCACGATGGAGCTGGCTCCTTCGTGCACATTTGCGAGACCCAGATAGCGACGCGCAATCTGTCGCTCCGGGTCTCGTGCTGTCGATGTTTAGTGACATCACGACCCCTTTGGTGGGCGGGCCAGGGGCGTGGCTGCCCCGACGGAGGTGTTCCCATGGGAACGCCTACCGTCTGGGGCCGGCCCCACTGACATCACTTGGGGCTTGCGGCAACGAGACCCTACCACAAGGGTCTCATCGCAAGCCTGATGGTCGCGATGGTCTTGACCATCGCGACCATCTTCCTGGCTGCTCGCTATAGCTGTTGGTGGTCACCCACAGCTATGCGAGCGGCCAGGAGGCCGCTCTGAAAAACAAGAAGGACGGCCCTGATTCAGAGCGAGCGTTCTGCCAGAGCATCCGGCTCTGAATCAGGCCCTCAGTTTGGCCAATTGCATGCACAGCCGTGGGGGGTGCCTTTCTTTTTTCACGCCCAGAGTTGGTACCCACAGCTGCCAGTCCACTGATGGAGTATGGGGAATTTCGATTCTACCATTTACAGGTTCCCATCTATAAGAAAAAATCCAAGCAGTAAACAGTTCTAATGAAGCGATGAAACCCACTTTCTATGCTCCTAAAACACACATGGTTTCATATACTGTAATTTTTACTTGAACAGTGCATGTTCAATTTGTGTTTTGATCCTATGGGTTACCTCCTTTTCATTTTCACATTCCCGAACAGAAAGTGTGACCAGGGGGTGTGACCAAAACCACACTTTACTGTATATCCCATGCCTCTATATATGCCTGCCTCAGACCTCTCAGGCCCTTGTATGAGAGCCCAGAGTCCACCTAATGCTGCTTTATGTGCCTCCCTCGATATGTATTGTATAGTCCCTTCCCCCCAATAAGTCCCTTATTGTGCCCCCTATTTGTTCTGCATTGTGTCTCTCCTGTGTGTATTGTCTTTACTGAGCTTCTCCTCAGGGCCGGCTCCAGGGGTTGGAGCACCATGTGCCGTCCTTAATAATGCGCCCTTACATCGCGTGCGATGAAATATTAGGGCATGGCCTAATTACCATAGGCCACGCCCCCTATGTGATGTTATTTGGAGGCGTGCCGGCATGGCACGCCTCCAAATAATGTCAGGCTGGGGGTAAAGCCCAGCACTCAGTCACTGGCTGGGCTTCCCCCAGCCCTCTCCCGTCAGTGAATGGATGCCGCGCGCATGCACGCAGCATCCGTTCACACTCTGGGGGTCCTGCACCACCGTCCCCAACATCCCGATTTGACCACCCACTTTGGAGGGGTGCGCCCTCTACGGGTGGCGCCCCTCTGTGACCGCACTGGTCGAACACCCCTAGAGCCGGCCCTGCTTCTCACCACATCCCCCTATTTTCCTTATTGTGCTTCACACAATTTTCCAGTTTATTTATTGTGCCACTCCCCCCTGCTGCCCTCCAACCAATCAGTAATAGTGTATTATATAATTTCATTAATATATAACTGTGCCCTTAACCACACACCCCTGCCTGTAATTAGAATAATGTGCCCCCCTCCCCGTATGTCCATCATTGAGCTCCTCTTCCACTATCCACATCCCTCATTGTGCTTCCCTCCCCTATCCCACACTGTGCTCCCCTTCCAACATCCACACCCCACATTGTGCTTCACTTTGTCCATCCACGCCCTATATTGTGCTCCCCTTCCCTCTCCACATCTCACATTGTGCCCCCCCAGTAGTTACTTACACTGTATCACAGAAAGGTTGTCTCTATCTTTCTTCTTCCTTCCATCTTCCCCTAGTTCCTTTAGGCAACATTGCATCATCAGTCATCTTTGCATCATATGCATAACACTGCTAGGAGCATATAATGAGGACTGATGTCTGAATGCAAGCTTCCAACCAGTGCCCCCAGAGTTCCAGTGCCCTGGGCACATAACCCATTTTGGATAAGACACTGCCTCCCACCCCACTATCTCTCTCCACAGCACACTGATTGCAGGAGGTGGGTGGTAGGCGGACTTAAGCAGTCAGGAAGTGGGTCATATGCTGGCGGGGGGCATGATGCAGACAGGCAGAACTGCAGCAGTCCGAGAAATCCAGTCACCACCCGTCTGGGATGAGGTGGTTTCTGGACTCCGGAATGACCTTGCTATTTGAAGACTATCCAATGTAATCCCAAATGAGTGGTAACCCTATTTATTTCAGCTCTGGCACCAGTGTTTAGTCACAAAAACATTTACTTTTAGTCACATTTTTGAATACTGATGAAACAGGCTCATATTGTTTTAGTGTGGTATTTGTGTGATCAAATTGATTTTGTCACATGGTCCTTTTTTACTTTGATTTTGCATTGGGAAAACAATGTTGTATTGATGTGAAGCTGTTGCAGTGTGAAGATGTGCAGTGAACAGTGCAGCATTCAGTCATAGGTACACTTACAATGTGACTTGTCATGGTGAAATCTTACGGACACTGGTCTCAATCCCAATGCAGGAATCCTGAAAAGGGACTTAAAATAGGCGTTGAAATACCAATGCCTATCTTAATCCTGACATCAGAATCCAGGAGGACACGTGCCGGAACGAAGGTAAGCTGGGGCACCCTTAGTGTTAGCCACGGGGGGGGGGAGAGGGTTAGATTTAGGTAAGTTAGCAGGGTTAGCATTAGGTTTTTTTCGGGAGGAAGGTTAGGGTTAGGTTCAGACAACACTGGGGGGGGTTAGGGTTAGGCACTAAGGGGGGAAACTTAGGCTTAGGCACTAAGGGGGAGTGTTAGGGTTAGGGCACAGGGTGAGAAGGGTTAGGGTTAGGCTACAAGAAGGGAGGGTTAGTAAGTATCCTTACCCTACCCCTATCGGGATAACAACCATCGGGATGCTGCTGTCAGTATTGTGACAGGAGGCATCCCGACAGCTGGCAATACATACCCATTTTGGTGAAATCTAATGTGACCATAGTAGCATTTAAACATTTTTGGGTAAATTGTACATTGTTGTTTGGAAAAACTCTTTTTCATGATTCTAATATTGGATCTTAGGCTGGCAGGTGAATACTCCCACAAGGCTTACATCCTTTGTTTTCTACTACAAAATTATCATACATAATAATAATAATTGACAAAGGGTAAAAGAAAAAATGTAAAAAAACTGAAGGGTTACGAGCACTTGAAAAGGTTAGAAAACAAAATAAATCAATAGTCTCATTGGCAGGACACAGGCAGAAACCACCTTTCAGATCATAGTTTAGATAGTTTCATGTTGTCTGAAGTTGTGGGGGCCTGGCACAGATTACTCACATAGAGGAGGATTAAGAAATTACATGTAATAAAGCACATACTAACTGATCATAGAACCCAGCATGGTAGTGAACTTAGCAGAGAAACACATACAGCAGATAGCAGTGGTGTTTGCTTCCTGGTTCCTGTATCCAGATGATTAAAACATAACTGTATTTCTGATCACATCAGCAATAGTCAGAAAGTGGACACTGTCCATGCTGAATTGAAACTGGGTATTGCAGTAAATGCATTGTCAAATTTCAGAGCCACTTAACAAAAATCAAGACATGTTAGGTTGAAAGAATGGATATAATAACAAAGTAAAATAGCGCACTGGACTGTAGTTAATGGGCTGAGGGAGCTGCACTTACAAAGAAGGGTGTCTAACCTCCTGTGGGTAATCAATGAATTAGGGATGGTAAGTGCGCTCAAATGACCCCCTTCTATAATGAATGAATGTTGATTCAGTATCAATGTTGTATTTAGGTAGTTTATTGGCAACATAAAATTAAAATTAAAAATAAATAGTGTCACAGTGCAGAGGACCTGTGAAACCCAGTTCGTAAGATAAAATGGAATGATTATGCAGAATTGTGAGTGTCACAATGAGCACATGGTGATGAATAATAGTCTTATAGATATATTGGGAGTGTGTGACCAGGGTAGGAGGGAGCAATGTAGCTCAGTCAATAGGTGAGTAATGATGCTCACTGCGGTGTCCCGCTAGTCAGTATGACAGTGCCTGCTGAAAATAGGTAAATATGGCGGTGCCCGGGACGCGGTGTTCTGAGGGGTGCTAGGGATAGGGGTCTCCTGGCCTGTGTGTCTCCAACACACACTCACTGACATTTGGAAACAGAGACACCGGGATATAAAGGGGTAGGGTTCTACTATTGTGGACCTGCCAGGCATGTACTACTACCAGTAAAAGAAGCACCGTGCCCATTAAAACAATACAGTCGACAACTACAAATACAATGTTCAAGATACAAGAAAACCTGACATGTAACACCAAAGGTGTGATTTACCTGCTACAATGCCCCTGCCCATTACAATACATAGGGAGATCCATCCGTCCATTTAAAACCAGTCTAAATGAACATATGCACAACATCAGGAAAGGTTACGTAGAGCACCCCATCTCCATGCATTTTAAAACCCACCACGATTCAGACCCCAAGGTTCTTTACTTTGCTGCACTGAGGTCAGTTAAACCTAATTGGAGAGGTGGTGACTACATTAATTAGATTAATAAAGAAGAGTTGCGCACATCATGATCAACATGGAATAACTTCACCCACAGGGACTCAACCGGGACAATGAAATTAGATCCATCATCTGTGACCAATAACATTATTACTCTTAATATTAAATAGGTTCTTATTATGCGAACCCGTTGGACCCTTCAACCCCACGGGTTTTCATTAGTTAATCAGTTATCACAGTATTAATCCTCTAATATTGTTATCATATATTTATCTAGCATCAGTACCACTGTGCTCCCAAATCAACATAGGTTTCTAGAATTTATCCACCAGCCCTTAACAATTTCTTACCCTATTATGGCTTATTTATCAGGTTTCATTATTTATAATTTTTATTTTAATTACCCTATTTTATTTAATTTTATGTTACATCTCTATTCACTTTATTTCATCATCAATCATCATTAATCATTGTTACACCTTCTGTTTTGAGTGCAACTAACAATTGAATTACACTGAAGTTAGTGCACTATTCAGCTTAATATTTGTACTATCATGTTGTGAGCACCTCCCACAACATGTTTTTTGGCACACACACAGTTCATTATTACCACCTGTGCTTCTGATTGACGAGTCCTTTAACCAATCTATGCAAATCATGAACAATCACCAGTTTAATGAGATGTTTAGCAACCTATCAGAAAGAAGGCGGGACATTCAACTCACTATATAAAGTCTCTTCATACAGAGTTCTCCCATACTCCACTGCCTAGAAGAAGACCCCTAGAGGGTCGAAACGTGTTGCAGCCTTCCACACCTTCATTATATTCTACGGAGAGTGACCAGGAGCCATCTATCAGTGCGCGCACCACCCCCCACCACAGCGTTCATCACTTACCAGCCGAAGAAAGACAGCTCACGTGACCTGGAAGTACCTGCCACAGACGAGAGGACTCCAATCAAGCTGAGGCCGGCAAGGGGAAACCGAGGCGCCGTCGAGATGACAGGGAGGTAAGTCTCCTTACCGGAGGAGGAGTGCGGTCCCTGGTGTCACGAACCTACACTTCTACACCTCCTCCCCAGGCAAACGCAGCCCGCCATCGTGCGCCGGCGGTGCTCGTCCGCTCACCCGGGTGGGCGTCGCCGCTTCGCACCACCACCGGACTGTTCAGCCAGGAGACCCCTATCCCTAGCATCTCCGGCACCCGATCAGTCACCCCTCAGAACACCGCGTCCCAGGCACCGCCATCTTTACCTATTTTCAGCAGGCACTGTCATGATGACTAGCAGGACACCGCAGTCAGCATCATTACTCACCTATTGACTGAGCTACATTGCTCCCTCCTACCATCCCTAAATCATTGATTACCCACAGGAGGTTAGACACCCTTCTTTGTAAGTGCAGCTCCCCCAGCCCATTAACTACAGTCCAGTGCGCAATTTTACTTTGTTGTTATATCCATATCCAGTTGTCTATCAATCAATTGCTGCAAGGACTATTACACATATCTATAGATGGGATCCTTGACAAACAGAGATACCAGGGAACATAAAGAAGCCACTTTTTTCTCCCAACTTAACAGTCAAGGCACACTTACAAATAACATAGACGATTTCTTTACAACATTCACCAAATTGGAAAAAACTGTAGCACAAGAAAACAAATTGTGGGGGCACACAGAAACCCTGAAATGGTATCAATGTAACAGATTAATACCTAAAGGACTTAAAATTAGAAAAACACCATCTAGTTATATCAACAACACTGAGTTTGTAAACAAATGGGATACCGTTATGCGAGAATGTTCACAAAAACTCATTCAACTACTTATTGAGACACACACACAAGGCTATCTCAATTAAATGAGGAAATACAATATTTAAATACACTTTTGACACCACATGAGAATGATGCAGAATTTTATAAACTTATAGAGTTAACCCTAAACAAACTGAATAAGGGAGAAGATAAAATCATCTCTATAAAAAAAGAAGAAAATACTTAGAGCCAAACTTGGGCCAATCAAAAAAATTACTAACCATAGACCCATTGGAATCAATCCCATATCCAACAAGGGTATTCCAATCAACGGTTCCAAACACAAGGAACACACTCCCAAACATACTATAAAGCAAACAAAGACAACCCCAATCTACAAAAGGCTAAATTTAACCTATCAAGAATACCAGACCAAACTCCACACAAAAGACAAATATTACACCAGCAGGCGTAACGTCAACTTTTACAATACACCAACGGTTTCATCGGTCTCAGATATCAGTTCTATTAGTAAAGATTCTTTTTCAATACACTGCCTAGAAGAATTCCATGAGCACCAGCTTGCGAGACATTCACTAGAGAGAGGCTGGCTAGAATTAGCACCAGAACTCCTAGACCTAAGCATTCATGACACTAATAATCTGAACAAACTTAACAGTGAGATTGACCCACAAAGCATCAATAACACCAACAATCCTGATACTATTCCACCATCCACGACACACAACTCATCATGTGTAGACCATTTTTTAGAACAGATAGGCCTACCACCGAACCCACCACCCAAACAAACTAAAAGAAAATTAGAAGAGGATGCAGGGGACGAGAGGGTGTCAAAAAGGCCAGATCAAGGAGCAAACATGAATCAGAACTAAGTAACGGGATATTCAATCTCAGCCAATTTCCATTAACCAACGGCCATATTTCCATTCGAGACAAAGGACTCAAGTTTGCCCCCACTAAAGATCTGGAAGATTCAACACCTACTTAGACATCCATAAGTTCGCTAGAAAATTAACCCTCAAACGTTTTTTTCCAACAACAACCATTGCCCCACCACCTTCCAACTCCTGGACGATACCTACACACTGAACTGAAACCGCCATCTAAATTTTACCCAGTACAAGCAACAGGTAATCACATTTCCACATTCACCAATCTATTGGTACAAGATCTAGGCAAACTCAGTGACAACACATTCAAACACAAATGGTACAACATAACAAATGCGGAACATAAAGCACTAGAAGAGCTTAGAACAAACACAGACCTAGTAATCAAACCAGCCGATAAGGGGGGAGGTATAGTTATTCTGAACAAAATTGATTATATTAAAGAATCACACAGAATCCTCCAGGACAAGACCACATATCAACCTCTAAAAAAGGATCCAACCAAACAGTACCAACAAGTATTACACACATTATTGCAAGAAGGCCTACAAGAGGGCATACTTAATACTAATGAATATGATTTTTTGAACAAAGCACATCCCATTATCCCAGTCTTCTATCATCTTCCTAAAATTCATAAAGACAACATTAATCCACCAGGTTGACCTATAGTATCCAGCATAAACTCACTCACTTCCAACCTTTCCGAATACATAGATATCTATTTACAACCATACATCAAACAACAGAATCATATCTTCAAGACACCACCAGTATCCTTAACAAACTAACACAAATAACATGGGACCAAGATTTTTGGCTGGCAACTAGTGACGTCACCAGCCTTTATTCAGTCATCAGACATAACCAAGGAATCGAGAGTACCAAATACTTTTTAGATCAGGACCCAACCATGACCCCAGCACAGTCTGATTTCATCCTCAAAAGCATTGCTTTTATCCTATCACACAACTACCTCTGGTTTGAAGACCAGTTCTATCTACAAACCACTGGCACAGTTATGGGGACGAGGTTTGCGCCGAGTTATGTGAACCTCCACATGAGCCATTGGGAAGACAACTCCATCTGGTCTAACCATGACTTTGGCACAAACCTCGTCCTCTGGACACGATACATAGATGACATCTTCTTCATTTGGAAAGGGGATGAAGAATCCCTCTTATCCTTCATTCAACACATTAATAACAACACCTACAACTTATCTTTCACAACCAATTACAGCAAAACCAGTGTGGAATTCCCTGATTTGAACATTTTCATTAATAATAACCACATACATACCAAAATATACCGCAAACAAGTAGATGTGAATAGTTTCATTTTAGCCACAAGCAGTCATTATCCCAGCTGGTTAAATGGAATACCCACAGGACAATTTAAACGAATACGATGCAATTGTTCCAAATTGACTGACTATGAGACACAAGGCAATCTACTCAAAACGCAACTAATCAACAAAAAATACAATGCAAAAACAGTACAAACGGCATTCCAAACTATAAAAGAAGCAGACAGAGGCCACTTCTAAAATACAAAAATAAAGAATCAAGTACAGATACCAATAACAAGATATTCTTCATAACTCAGTATAACAGTCAAGCCAGTGATATTTAGAAAATATTGAACAAACATTGGCCCATACTTTTGGGGGATGATATTTTAGGCACCTCCTTACCTCCCAAACCTTATATAGTATTCCGTAAAGCCCCAGATTTGAGAACCAAATTAGTGAAGAATCACCTAGCACCATCAGCTTCACAACAACACACACTCACTGACATTTGGAAACAGAAGACACCAGGATATAAAGGGGGAGGGTTCTACTATTGTGGGACCTGCCAGGCATGTATAACTACCAGTTAAAGAAGCACCATGCCCATTAAAAAAACAATACAGTCAACAATTAACAATACAATGTTCAAGATACAAGAAAACCTGACATGTAACACCAAAGGTGTGATTTACCTGCTACAATGCCCCTGCCCATTACAATACATAGGAAGAACCATCCGTCCATTTAAAACCAGTCTAAATGAACATATGCACAACATCAGGAAAGGTTACGTAGAGCACCCCATCTCCATGCATTTTAAAACCCACCATGATTCAGACCCCAAGGTTCTTTACTTTGCTGCACTGAAGTCAGTTAAACCTAATTGGAGAGGTGGTGACTACATTAAATAGATTAATAAAGAAGAGTTGCGCATCATGATCAACATGGGATCACTTCACCCACAGGGACTCAACCGGGACAATGAAATTAGATCCATCATCTGTGACCAATAACATTATTACTCTTAATATTAAATAGGTTCTTATTATGCGAACCCGTTGGACCCTTCAACCCCACGGGTTTTCATTAGTTAATCAGTTATCACAGTATTAATCCTCTAATATTGTTATTAAATATTTATCTAGCATCAGTACCACTGTGCTCCCAAATCAACATAGGTTTCTAGCATTTATCCACCAGCCCTTAACAATTTCTTACCCTATTATGGCTTATTTATCAGGTTTCATTATTTATAATTTTTATTTTAATTACCCTATTTTATTTAATTTTATGTTACATCTCTATTCACTTTATTTCATCATCAATCATCATTAATCATTGTTACACCTTCTGTTTTGAGTGCAACTAACAATTGAATTACACTGAAGTTAGTGCACTATTCAGCTTAATATTTGTACTATCATGTTGTGAGCACCTCCCACAACATGTTTTTTGGCACACACACAGTTCATTATTACCACCTGTGCTTCTGATTGATGAGTCCTTTAACCAATCTATGCACACCATGAACAATCACCAGTTTAATGAGATGTTTAGCAACCTATCAGAAAGAAGGCGGGACATTCAACTTACTATATAAAGTCTCTCCATACAGAGTTCTCCCATACTCCACTGCCTAGAAGAAGACCCCTAGAGGGTTGAAACGCATTGCAGCCTTCCACACCTTCATTCTATTCTACGGAGAGTGACCAGGAGCCATCTATCAGTGCACGCACCACCCCCCACCACAGCGTTCATCACTAACCAGCCGAAGACAGCTCAAGTGACCCGGAAGTACCAACCACAGATGAGAGGACTCCAATCAAGCTGTGGCAGGCAAGGGGACACCGAGGCGCCGTCGAGACGACAGGGAGGTAAGTCTCCTTACCGGAGGAGGAGTGCCGTCCCTGGTGTCACTAACCTACACCGCTACACCTCCTCCCCAGCATCTCCGGCACCCAATCGGTCACCCCTCAGAACACCACATCCTGGGCACCGCCATCTTTACCTATTTTCAGCATGCACTGTCATACTGACTAGCGGGACACCGCAGTCAGCATCATTACTCACCTATTGACTGAGCTACATTGCTCCCTCCTACCCTGGTCACACACTCCAAATATATCTGTAAGACTATTATGCATCTCCATGTGCTCATTGTGACACTCACAATTCTGCATAATCATTCCATTTTATCCTACGAACTGGGTTTCACAAGTCCTCTGCACTGTGACACTATTTATTTTTAATTTTAATTTTATGTTGCCAGTAAACTACCTAAATACAACATTGATACTGAATCAAAATTCATTCATTATAGAAGGGGGTCACTTGAGCGCACTTACCATCCCTAAATCAGAGTTGAAAGAATGTCTAACCATGATTAACTCTGATTATCGACTAAACCATAACAATTTCTTTTGTGCACTTTTTCAAAAGAGTGAACAGACAGGACAGAGCAGCCAAAGCTATGCGGGGTCCAAGTACGGAGAAGGGGCGTGGGCTGTATACGTTTAGGATGCCGGCGGCCGCAATACCGACCGCCAGTTTCCCGACTCCTCAATCCCGGCTAGGGTTAAATGACAGGCATCTAAAAGCTAGACACCTGTCATTACCCCTACGCCGGGAGGCCGGCGCCTGGCATCACGATCGAAGGGAGTGGACAGCCATTGGGGGGGAGCATTAAGTTTAGGGCTCCTGGGGGGACTTAGGGTTAGGCACCCCACCGGGAGGGTTAGGATTAGGCTAGGGGCAGGTGGGGTTAGGGTTAGGCACCCCCAGGGGGAGGTTAGGGTTAGGCACCCCACGAGGGACTTATGTTTAGGCAGCATGGAAGGGGGGGTTAGGTTTAGGCACTTGGGGGGGAGGTTAGGGTTAGGCACCCCTAAGGGACGGTTAGGGTGGTAGGTTAGGTTAGTTAGTACCTACCTGGGGTTGATCGGGATTTCCAGCGATGTCGGGCTGCCGCTGCCGGGATCTCTTCCTTTGTTGGCCTGACGCTGCCGGGATTCTAACTGTCGGCCTTGCAGCCGGCGGTATTACATACCGATTCCGCGTGGGCAAATCCGGAAGATGCTGCCATGCCCTCTCTGCTCGTTGGGCGGTTTCTGCAGCACGGCTGTGGCCCTCAGCACTGTTTAGAAAGGAGTCGGACAGCGTAGAAGCCTCCCCCCTTCTTGTGAGACAGCCGCAGCATCCACCTCCCGAGTTCCATCATCTTATTGGGATGGGAGAGACGTTATGACGTCTTCCTGCCCAAGGCTCCCACAGTGCACTGAGGAGCTGCTGCTGTGCTGTTGTTCAGGCCGACAGGGAGTGGCATGCACTTTGTTTGTGGAGTGGACACTGGACACAGTTTACAGTCACTGGATGACAGGACGGGGGGTGGAGCGGCGGTAGATACGCCCGCACTGTAGACACATTCAGCATTAAGAATCTCAACAACAGTTGCAGGGGAGGGGACCTCCCTGCCCTAGCCAAATTGGTAAATTAGCTACAGTACTGCTGACCTATCTGCATAAGCA
The DNA here is from genome assembly GCA_031769625.1 of Taudactylus pleione. NCBI lineage: Eukaryota > Metazoa > Chordata > Amphibia > Anura > Myobatrachidae > Taudactylus > Taudactylus pleione. The sequence continues at coordinate 3,450,890 of JAUIMM010000104.1, read as the reverse complement.
TACTGGGTTTGCTTAAAAAAACAGCAGTCTGTATTTCATTTGATCTAATAAATGGCTGTTCCATTGCTGTTATCATCATCAGGGCCGTAATTAGGGCAGTGTGTCATGGCATAGGGCACCGCAGGGCAGGGGGCCCTTTTTGAGCTGTCAATTTTCCTGTTTATCATCATTCTCACTTGTAGCTTCCTCTTCTTTTATCCCCAGCATCTCCTGGCCTCCCCTATCTCTTCCCTGGCCCTTCCCCATGAGGCCATGGCCTATTTTCAGGTGTGCTATCTTATGTCCCTATTTAAAAAATGGGGGGGAAGGGGCACCAATGCTCTCCCTGGCACAGGGCACCAAAAAGTCTGTCTAGCGCTATTAGTTAAAATACATAAACAAACCAGTCCAACTTTTTTTTTGGCCGGAATCTTTAAAATATTCCTCAATGTGTCTCAAATGTTTTTCTTAAATTGAGTCAGACATTTATACTGTAAAAAGAGGTAACTTCTTGATCTTAACACTCTCCCAATATTATGTACAGAGATTACATAGTGCTAAAATTAGGTAGGAACCATAATATTTATAAAAAAAATTTTGTATTCAATTAAAAATCACATATAATAATATCACATTTCATGCGTAATCGATCTAATAAATATGCACTCATCTGAAGCATGATAACTTCAATTAAGCTGGATAAATTAATTATCCTCTACTACTAAACATGTGGTCGACCAAATGAAAGACTTTCTTCAATTATAGCTTGTTTAAATTGTATAACTAACACACTAATGATACAACCACACAAAATAAATAATTACTATGTATATTAAAGTGCTCAACTGAGACAAAGACATGTATTTTATACTCTAAGGAATATAAAGCTACATCTTTTTCAAAAAAGCAGGTTGATTGTGATAAATATTAGAGATGTGCACCGACCCCCGTGTTTTGGTTTTGGATCTGTATCTCCTCATGTTTTGGATCTGGATTTGGTTTTGCCAAAACCGCCCCTTGCGTGTTTTGGTTTTGGTTCTGTATTTTTCTAAAACAAATCATAAAAGCAACTAAAATCACATAATTTGGACCTATTTTTGCTCCTACGGTATTATTAACCTCAATAACATTTATTTCCAGTCATTTCCAGTCAATTTTGACCACCTCACAACTCACAATATTGATTTTTTTCATCTAGTTTAGGGCCAAAAGGTTGCATTTAGCTAACTGGCTGACTAAGCTAAGCAACAGCAGTGGGCGGCACTAACATGTGGCAGTTCAGCTTCCAACATGGCACAGAGTGGCATTGCAGTGGTAAACAGGATGGTAGTTTAATAAACTATATGACCCCTAGGAAGTTTAAAAACCAAGAATGTTTTCCTTAACTAGGTCAGAGGCCCAACGGAGTTGGAATTTGTTTATGGACTGGGAAAGGACGGAAGAATTGATTAGTTTTTAACTTATTTATTTTAATGTTTTGATTCTTACAAAAAATTATGTGGGAATATCAATCTAGGATCAAGTTCTTCAGTTCCTAAAAGACATCTTTGATCTGGAGGAGGTTTTTACATATTTATACATCTAATAGAAATGAGGTGGCCTTGCTTTTGGAGGTGCTGCTAGAACATACTGTAAACAGAAGTTTACTTTGTACTCAGGGAGGTTTGTTAGGGATAATGGGACCAAGACTTGCTGTTTACATCAGAGGAAAGCAGCCTGTAGTTCTCCGGCTGAACTAGAACTCCCAGCATCTGTGATGTTTGCTGGGCCTACTGGAAGTTATTTGTTAAAAACGGGTAGCATGATTCAGGTATCTCAGCCTACTTTACGCACTGTATGTACCATGTAAATATGTATGTATGTAACAATATACACAACACATTTTTGTATTACACGTATTTGCACTTTTTTGCACATATCCTGGCAGGAAGATGCTCTGTGCTGATGCTCATATTTGCCCACCCCATCAACTTGGTGGTTCAGAATTTTTTTTTTTTTAAATGAAAGGGGCATGCAGGAGATGCTGTCTGTGGCCAATACAATTTCTGGACATTCATAAACTATACAATTAAAAATGTCAAACAGCACATAATGCAAAGAAAAGAGGTGCAAGATGAAATTGTCCTTGGGCCCTCCCACCCACTATTATGTTGTATATATGAAACAGGACATGCACAGTTTAACAAATCAATCACTTCAGCGACAGGGACTGCCACAGGCTGAATTATTTCTGATATAGTATTGTCATTGATATCTTTACTGCATACAGTAGACCTGAGATCACAGGTCCTGTGTTTCATTTGTATTCAAGTACAGCTATCATTACAGCTACTAAGTAGCTGATTTGAAGTTACTATTGTGGATGTTTCAACACAGTGTTTTCTCTATTGTACTATTTCTATACCCTCCCAGTGGTTCCCATACCAGCCTTATAATTCTCTCATTGGTTGTCCGATACCGCACAGCAAGACAACTAACAGCAGAAATTGGGGTTGATGATGACAACCGCTGCTTGACTTTTGTTTTATGGGATGACTGCACCAGCAGATCTCTCACTCCCTCTCCTCTGCAGCTTGTATGAGACTGATCAGCACAGCCTATATGCAAACTGGTTATCCGCACTTATCTATATCTTTCTCTAAATCCTAATTATCATCACATGACGATGTTTGAAAATTGATTACCTTTACCTTTGTGAGGATTTTAGAATGATATCATTGATATGTATACCCAATGTATAATCATTCTCTTTTAAGGTGATCTCATACCGTATTCACAATGATTTTGGTACGTGTACCAGCATCCTTTCTTTACATTCCCAGTGGTTTTTCATACCAACCTATTGATTGTCTCATTGGCTGTCCGATGCAATTTAGCAAGACAACCGATAGAAGTTAGGGTTGATGACGTTGACCACTGTTGACTGCTACTTCCACGGGTTACAGCACTAGCAAATCTCTCACTCCCTCTCCTCCACTCCTTTTTGTGATATGGAGCAGCAGAGCCTAGCTGCAGTATCTTACATCCCCTTACTCCTCTCCATTATTCACTGTCTTAACCTTATCTTGCTTGGTGTTGATACTCTAGGTTGTCACTCCACGTATCTATTGAAAATACTCAGCAACATTCTGACCTTTGGTTTTTATGATTATCATACATGATTAATGTTGTATTGTTTATTGTTATATCTCGCCTTTCCCTCATCTGGGTAACCACTACCGATATAACAATCTATGTAAGTCCATTTTTTTTCTTGCAAAAATGAATAAAGGTTATGTTTTAAGATATTTTGATTGACATTTAGCTATGAGAGTGCACTCCTATAGAGTCTTTGGGTTGAAGTTCTCACACAACTGATATACCCTCCCATTTTTGTCTACTTGCATTTACTCTGAGTAGCACCACCACCACCAGCCACAGTGGTATTTCATTACCACACAATACAGTTTAGGTGGATATAGCTTATTATATATATCTCTTATACATTCCAACAGACATATGTCGATCTGTGAGGTGATTCTCAAGTCCCTCTTCCCCCATTCCACATCTTAGAAACTTTAAATCAACACAGCATGGAGTACACTTGATGGTCATTTGTATTTCTTACTATCCACAAAACTGCTAGAGCAAATGTGTGAATGTTTTGTTTAGAGAAATGAAAAGTTCGAATATGATATCTAGATTAGATATTTCAGTAGGATGTATGTCTGTTTATTACAGTATAGCAGTTGATTAAATACAATGTTATAGTTTGTTTAGTAAGATTTAACAGGGTTAAGGTGTAGATTTTGCTTTTAGGCAAATACACTGAGACATTTAAGTAGAAAATTATATCTATATGACTGATGTATTAGGTTGTATTAGATATTGAGACTCACCCTGTTTCTTCCTTCTTTCGGGATGTGTTATCAAGAAAGATGATGTTCCTCATGTTTATCCCGGGCTTGTGATACTACTGTATATCAGAGACTGCATTACCAAGTGCCCAAGGGAAAGACTGTTAAATTGCATGGGATCTCCCACAGTGCAAGGGTGGGGAAATATTGACTTTTACATCAACTGGAATTTGGTGTGATCTCACACAGGAAAATTTCAGATACCATCACGGACTCAAATATGTCCAAGTGTCAGATGATTGTGTTTGTATGGATATGGTGAAAAGACAAACAATGGTTAAATAATGGAATGTTAACACAAGGGGGTTCACACACAAGGGTGATAATGTGTATTACATTAGTGGTAGAAAGGTGATGAATGAATGCTTTCTACATCATAAAACTAAGGGTGGATTGTAATGGGAGTACAGAAAATGGTTACTAAAAGCCTTATTGTTGTGTGATTTTATAAATGTATCAGACATTAGACAATGGTCAGACATTAGAAGGTGGTCAAAGATTGCATAAGGTGTTCTTGACAGAAAGAACCTAAGAACAAGACAAAGGTCTCTTTGGCCAGACATACTTATTCCTGGGTCAACATGGTCTTACCTTCAGCTTATCTGAAAACAAACACCATAATAGTCTAAGATTTCCAACTTTCATAATTAAGGCAACAGTGCCCCCTACTGTCTATTAATGTCTATGTATATTTCCTAACATGACCTTTATACTTGTTTAAATGCTGAAGTAGGAGTTTTCCTCCAAAATAAACTGTCATTTGTCAGTATACAATGAGCCTACAGCCTATAGCCTATGACCACAGCCTTTGCTCGATGTATGAGATCCCAGCTTCAAACTATTGGAGACACTCTTGGGAAATGAAACCATTTATGTTCTGAGCAGATGATCTGTCAAGCAAGTTAAGTGTTTATTATACTTTACTCTTTTTCTTTTACTTTGTAATAAATGTCTTTTTAACTGATATTTGTTGTGTTGTTTGATTAATGTCTTTGTATCCAAATAATCTTATCTCATTCCATCGAAACGATTAATGGTGTCATACGCGGGATACAAAGGGTTAATAGCCATAAATTTACTTAGAATGTGTAGTGGATGTTTTAGGGTTGTGCAAACCCAGAGTTGTGCAAACTCATAATAAATTGCCTTCATGGTTCTGCATCATCCTGAAGGAATGTTCCTCTGTCTCATTTTAACGAGGGAGGTGTGACCTGATCAGTCACAGAGTGTATACTGTATGTCACAATATATGTGCATGTAATCTGTTTATTGTCTTTGTGTTACTGAAAAATGCATTTTAAGAAATATGCACATTTTCTACAACAGAAATTGGATTTTCAGCTGGCTGACGTCCAGAGAAAGCATAATGTTGGTTTTCACTGCCTGTTGATGAGAGTGAAAATAGTGAAATAGACCCATATATGTTGTAAAAGGGAAAAGGGAGTGTAAAATCTATGCAATATCCAGCAGTGATAAGCAAGCCTGTCTCACAGATAGAGAAAGAAACCCTGAATCCACATTGCAGATGGCTTGTCCAGATTTGGATGGAAATAATTCCACACATGAGAAGTGGAATTTTTGTCTTTTGCCCTGGCATGACAATGGACTTTTTCATACCGTGGGCAACAACTGTTGCCTGATTTACACAAACAACATTCACAGCATCAACATCCTCATCATCAACATCCTCATTATCTTTGTTAGAGCCAACTACAGAAATATCTCCACATCCTCCTGGTGCAATTCCACAGAAGCATCCTCTATTTCTATGTCTGCATGTTGACTTGTGCTGCTCATCTCCACATTTGCAGAGGGCACACAAATGGTGGAAGGAGGATCCTCCTCAAGTACAGTATTTGAAAGGTCAGGCTCACACATGGCAACCACGAACACACTTGGACTCTCCTCGGGGATCTGTGACATTTCTGAGCACACAATTGGTTCGTGTGCCTTAGCGATTTTAATTCTTTTGACACTTCTACAGGAAGAAGGGCTTACATCATCATAAGATGCAGAACCACCAGTCATAAATAAAGACCATGGCCTCATCCTTTCCTTGCCACTTCGTGTAGTAAATGGCATATTGGCAATTTTTTGTTTCTCTGCAGTTAACTTAGCTCTTCATTTTTTTTTCTTTAACACTGTAAAACATTGCTTTTTGATTTTGACTTAAGCCCTTGGGCATCGACCTCCGTAGATGACGTTGACGGCCTTGCATCATCATCATGACTGCTGGCAGCAGTTGCAAGACTGGTATGTAGTTCCTGCTCTCATTATATTTTATCATCCTCCATATCAACAAACTTACACTGCAGTCTGACCGGCAATGTCACAGAACAATATTTTTTTTGACATTGGGGAAGAGCACCCCTGAATGAAGCAGCAGCCCCTTGATGAACAACACAGACAGCACCCCTTTTTTATGGACAACAAAGCACCCCTGCCGAGTGCATCCTTTTTTTATGGACAACAAAGCACCACTGCTGAATGCGGACAGATCACCTACAGAATCACAAATATGAGGGCGATAAACTGTGGCAGTGTCACCGAAAAATACTAGTGCAGCTAAGTTGCTAACGCACACACACACAAAAAAAAATACTTTTAGATTTTTTTACACTGGGGAAGAGCACCCCTGAATGAGGCAGCAGCCCCTTGATGAACAACACAGACAGCACCCCTTCTTTATGGACAACAAAGTGCCCCTCCCGAGTATAGAAAGACCACCTGCAGAGTCACAATATGTGGACGACAAACTGCGGCAGTGTCACCGAACAATAATAGCACAGCTAAGTTACTAATGCACACACACTAAAAAAAAAAGTACTTTATTTTTTTTTTACACTGGGGAAGAGCACCCCTAATTGACAGAGCACCCCCCTTGGACAACACAGAACCCCTTTATGGACTGCAACCCTAGCCTGACAAACAGGGCAACAACACAGCAGCAGTCACAGTTAATTGACAGGACAAGTGAAACAGCAGCTGCAGCACCCACTGAAGGAAGCCCCCCTTTATATATTGCAGCCTAAGCCCCTTTATGGACAACACAGCAGCAGCCTTCAGGCCAAGATGCCGACTGGACACACACACTGAGTGACTGACAGTGACTGACTACGTCTGCTAGCTTCTCTCTCCACAGCCGGTGTGAAAATGGTGCCTATCGCGGGGACCTTTATATAATCCAAAACCTGCGAGAATCTGACAGCGGGAGGATGACGCGTATTGCCTCATTTTCAGATCTGAGTCAGGCAGGAAAACCCGAACCGGACTTGGATCTCACCTTCAAACACGAAGTTAGGGTGGGTCCAGTTCTCGGAGAACTGGACCCACTCATCTCTAATAAATATGCAATGGAATGGTCCTCCGGTTTATATTATACAGTCCCAAAGTACTGCCGAATACTGTATATGGAAGTCCCAGGCAATAGAAAAAATTTCTTGGAGGTCTGTTAGTGTACAGACTCAGAATATAATCTGCACTATATAAAATCACATATGGATTCCCAAGTGTGGCATGCAGAAGTGTAAAGTCCACTGAACCGATGTTCCTAAAGGAGCCGCAGCAATATAGTATATGCTGTATGGGGCTTTCAAATACACAGCCGCATTAAGCTGAGGTATTGCACGATCCAGCTCCGTCGGCTGTAGTACAAGTAATCCCAAAAAGTCTCCCGGCTCATGTTTATTACACTGAGAGTACCAGTTGCACTTCACTGTCCCACTGGCAAAGATAGATGCATTTCCCTTCTGGCTGCCAGTAAATGAAGCAGGGGCTCCGATAACGGTTGGACACCATTTTTAAAATCCTCCTAACATGTTTCTTCTGCACAGCAGATTTCTTCAAAGGAAATGGATGTATGCATTTCAACTGCTAGGGGGTATATTTACTAAAGTGCGGGTTTTTAGAAATGAAGATGTTGCCCATAGCAACCAATCAGGTTCTAGCTATTATCTTCTAGAAAAGGGGTGGGGAACCTTTTTTATGTAGAGGGCCATTGTAATATATATAACATTATAGTGGGCCGGGTGCAGGCCAGGCCCCCTCCGCGTGACTTCACACGGGGGGCAGGGCCACAATCGCCGGTGATTACAGCAATGCTCGGAGTATCCTGAGGATGGTCCGAGGAGTTGTAAGGGCAGCAGTGTGACAGTTTGAACCATCCTAAGGACGCTCCAGGCGGCACTGCTGCATAGATTCTGGCTGCAGGGTGCCATTCTAGGCACCCTGCTAGCCAGATGAGGCTAGCAGAAAAAAGCTCAGAGGGCCAGAACAAATGATTCCGAGGGCCTTATACGGCCCCTGGGCAGGAGGTTCCCCATCCCTGTTCTAGAAGGTGCTAGATAAATGTTAAGTAGAATCTGATTGGTTGCTATGGCAACATCTCCACTTCTAGAAACCAGCACTTTTTCTATTTCACACAATGAGAAAGCCTTTATGGTCTATAATTACTAAATTGAAAGTTTTTCCACTATCATAATATTGGGCGAGTGTTTGAAGACCAAGAAGTAACCTCTTCTCTTGTGGAGAATTGCGGGTTGATTTGCTTTAAGATGAAGACATTTGGGACACTCAAACTCGGTCCTCGGGACCCCACACAGGTCACATGTTCCAGGTCACCCAGCAGGTGCACAGGTGTAGTCATTACTCACTGACACATTTTAAAAGATCCACAGGTGGAGCTAATTATTTCACTTGTGATTCTGTGAGGAAATCAGGAAAACATGCACTGTTTGGGGTCCTGAGGACCGAGTTTGAGAACCTGTGTACTAGTGCAGAGTTCCCCAAACTCCACCATTACAGTCCAGGTTTTAGGGTTATCCAAGCTTGAGTCTAGATGATTAAATCAAATTGACTAAGGTACTAATGATGGGATCTATGGGCCTTTCAGACCCGCTCGCTAGATGCGTTCCCATGCTGCCAAAGTATGCAAATCCCATGATCGCATGGCAAGGCATTAGTACACCCACTATGTCTTGGCGTGTGATCGCGGTGTGTATTTAGACACCCACCAGCCTGACACAAGACGCCCACTTTCTCTTACACCTGCACGTCCAGCTTAAGATAAGATTCTCATACGATTCCCCGGAGCTCCCTGGCAGTCCCGGCGGCACGATTTGTTGTTTTTCATTGCACACGATCTGTCGTACGATCGATCGTGTGCCTCACGTGCTCATCAGGGAAAAGTCATTGAAATTACATGAATGGATGCACGATGCATCGCACGCACAAAGTAAATGGTACGATCTGCACACGATACGATGGATAAAATGGGCTGCACATCTGATCATATGATCCGTTTAAGGAGCTGCGAGAGCGCGCATCGGATCGTATCCTACTCCAAAAATACACGATTTCTACAAGATTCATCGTAAGACTCGCCGAAAATCAGACAATCGGCCCAAAATCGTGCAGGTGTTTGGCCAGCATTAGTGATACACGTCATTTCCAGGAAGTGTATGCAATAATCGCTAACATTGAGTAACATCGGACCCATACGCAGCACTTTTGGCTGACCATCCCCTACCGCAAGCACTGCGAGTGCTTCAGTGTGTAATTCAGCCATGTGACGTGTAGTATGAAGCTGCATCTTAACTATGCACGCATCTGAAATAGTGTTAAACACTCAGACATGCCTGCGTTCGCACCACCACTCCCCCGCTTCCATCGACCAACCCCTGTCACCACCCACAAATGGCTCGTACTGTCACTCAATCTAGCGAGGCATCTATGCATGGACTGGTTCGCGCATGCGCATTGCATCTTATACGCATGCGTAGATTGCAAACATCGGCAGACTACATGCAAATGCAGCCTAGCAAGCGGGTCTGAATTGGGCCCAAAGTACTAAGCAATCACCTTCTTATGCTGGCCATACACGCTGCATGGCATCGGGACGATCCGCCGCGATAATTGTAGCGTGGGGGGGCGACCGAGGGTTAAACGTTGCTCGGTCGGGTATGCTGGATTGTCCAGCATGCCCATCCGATGCGATATTTACCCAGTAACTGTCGGCCGCATCGGGCAGTGTATGCTCAGCGCGGCCGACAGACAGACATTTCCTGTGTTCCTTCCTACGGAAGGAACAGAGAAATGTCTCCTCCCCCGGGGGCGGAGCGCAGATGTCGGGCTAATACACTGTGAGAGAAATCTCACAGTGTATGCCGCGTACATCTGCGGCTGGCAGCCGGCCAGATAAAATGTCTGTCGGTCTGACAGACATTTTATCTTGCCGTGTATGCCCAGCTTAAGTGTCACGTTACAGATTGTGACCCCTATGTATTAAGCCATGGTATTGATTCTAGCTAATCTGCTATACCAAATTGTCGCTTAATAGCATAATGAGTCGCACAAGAAATAATTGCTCTCCAGACTTGGATTGTGTTTCCAAAGCACAAAAGATATTATTCACATAAAAGGGTATAGTTACACACTTTGGTCTTTCATTACAAACAGCGCAAAGAATTTATACAATGACTAGGTACAGTTGATATACATACGCATAAAACAGTGATTAAACTTCAATATACAATAATACAAAGAGAGAGAGAGATAAATGTAAATGTCTGCTGAGAGTGCTGAGAGCACATATCCAAGATGGCTGGTGAGGGTGTGTGTGTGTGTGTGGGGGGGGGGGTTGGGAATGGCACATGCCCTATTGTCCAAACTGCATGGTCTCTAGACAAACTCCATTTTGAAAACTCACATAATACACTCCATTTTGAAAGTAAGAAAACTCACATTATGTTGTAACTCTGTAAATCATATATCCATTAATGATCATACTTATAATAACTACAACAACCTATTTGTACTATACAACAACAAAACTGGGTAGAATTATAACTATAATCACAAGACTATTAATTCACAACTTCCATGAATCAAGCACATTTCAGTGGGGGGGAAGGGGAGTATCACATGTAATGCCATTGTCTAACCCACTTGCTGGTAACCATCTTTAACAAAAACTGCAGTCTCTATCTTACACACGGTTATTACTTATACCATTCAAAGCTGTCATTAATTAAACTTCCATGATATAACACTGATACCCTCCTATGATTACATTCATGATACTATATAAACTTATTCAGATAGTAAGCACCATATAGTAGCCAAAATACCAGTACACAACTCACAGTACACAATTCTATCATAACACTGAGATAACACCAAACTTATACCAGTATTATAGCCATGATCACAGTTCTAGAAATTCACCATTCCATTGAATCAAGTACATGGTTCCAGGCCCTAACACAGCTCACCAGCGGATCTCAAACAATTATATCAACCAGCACCAATCATTACAAATACCATAGTTGTGTTTCACATATTACAAAAACTCCATAATCAATCCCTTTCCTGCATGCTGATAATACAACCAGTATAAACAGACAATTGTACATTGCAGCGTGGATGATAATCTTACAATCTAGATCACACTATATCATCCACTGTATGCTAACACAGACATATGAATTCCATTAACTACAAACTTGTTACATACAATCTTTATAAGCTTCATTACAGATTAACACACAATTAGCTACAGATACCCAAATAGAGTAACTACTGTACAGTTTAACAACAATATACTTAGCCATATTTCCAGGAGGACTTAGGAAAGTGCGAGTCTGTACTAGGGGTGTGCACCGGCCACTTTTCGTGTTTTGTGTTTTTGTTTTGGATCTGGATCTTTCTTCGTGTTTTGGATCTGGATTGGTTTTGCCAAAACCACCCTTCCGTGTTTTGGGTTCTGGGTTTTGAGATTTGGATCTGTATTTTTTTTAAAAAAAGCATAAAAACAGCTAAAATCACAGAATTTGTAGGTTTTTCTGCTCCTATGCTATTATTAACCTCAATAACCTTAATTTCCACTCATTTCCAGTCTATTCTGAACACCTCACACCTCACTTTATTTCGAAAAGGTTGCACCGAGGTAGCTGGATGACTATGCTAAGATATACGAGTGGGCGGCACAAACACGTGGTCCATCTAGGAGTGACACTGCAGTGGCAGACAGGATGGCAGTTTGAAAAACTAGGCCCCAAACAGTACATAATTAAAAGAAAAAAAAGAGGTGCAAGATGGAATTGTCCTTGGGCCCTCCCACCCACCCTTATGTTGTATAAACAGGACATGCATACTTTAACAAACCAAACATTTCAGCGCCAGGGTCTGCCACACGACTGTGGCTGAAATGATTGGTTCGTTTGGGCCCCCACAAAACAAGCTGGCAATTAATCTGGCCCTGCACAAACTGGCTCTACGGAGGCAAGATGTCGTCCTCATCCTCCTCATCCACCGATTCCTCACACTCTTCAGTGTTGTGTACATCCTCATCCTCACAGAGTATTAATTCGTCCTCGCTGGAATCCACAACCACTGGTCCCTCTGTACGTTCTGGAGGCTGGTCTCCCTGGAAGAGTTGATAATTCATTTTATGAACATCATCTTCTCCACATTTTGTGGAAGCAACCTGCTACGCCTTTCGCTGACAAGGTTCCCGGCTGCACTAAACACTCTTTCGGAGTACACACTGGAGGGGGGGCAACTCAGGTAAAATAGAGCCAGTTTGTACAGGGACCTCCAAATTGCTTCTTTTTCCAGCCAGTACATGTACGGACTGTCTGACATGCCTACTTGGATGCTGTCACCGATGTAATCCTTTAACAGACAGACGCACATTAGTCGCTGCTGCTTTGAGGATGCAGGTGCGGCTACAGCCCACACAATTCACAAAGACAGGAAAAAAAAGAAGAATTTTTTTTATTGTTTGTGGAGCGCACTTTGAGGGTTACACCACCCTTTAACAGACAGACGCATGCTTGTCGCTGCTGCTTTAAGGATGCAGGTGCGGCTACAGCCCACACTTTTCACATAGACAGAAAAAAAAAGAAGAATATTTTTATTGCTTGTGGAGCACACTTTGAGGGTGTCACCACCCTTTAACAGACAGATGCATGCTTGTCGCTGCTGCTTTGAGGATGTAAGTGCGGCTACAGCCCACACAATTCACAAAGACAGACAAAAAAAGAAGAATTTTTTTATTGTTTGTGGAGCGCACTTTGAGGGTTACACCACCCTTTAACAGACAGACGCATGCTTGTCACTGCTGCTTTAAGGATGCAGGTGTGGCTACAGCCCACACTTTTCACATAGACAGAAAAAAAAAGAAGAATATTTTTATTGCTTGTGGAGCACACTTTGAGGGTGTCACCACCCTTTAACAGACAGATGCATGCTTGTCGCTGCTGCTTTGAGGATGCAAGTGCGGCTACAGCCCACACAATTCACAAAGACAGAAAAAAAAGAAGAATTTTTTTATTGTTTGTGGAGCGCACTTTGAGGGTTACACCACCCTTTAACAGACAGACGCATGCTTGTCGCTGCTGCTTTGAGGACAGTATCATATGCAGTGACAGTAGACTTGTCAGAAATTGTTGGCATGTCCTTCAGTCCGGACCAGATGTCCAAACCGGCCCTTGACTTATGACACAGGCGCACACTTGGTGCTGCTACTGTGTTGATGCACGTGCGGCTACATCGCACACAAGTCACAAACACATAAAAAAAATAGGTTTTTATTTTTTGGAGCACTTTGAGGGTTACACCACCCTTTAACAGACAGACGCACGCTTGTCGCTGCTGCTTTGAGGATGCAAGTGAGGCTACAGCCCACACAATTCACAAAGAGAAAAAAATGAAGAATTTTTTTATTGTTTGTGGAGCGCACTTTGAGGGTTACACCACTCTTTAACAGACAGACGCACGCTTGTCGCTGCTGCTTAAGGATGCAGGTGCAGCTACAGCCCACACATTTCACAAAGAGAAAAAAAATTATAATTTTTTTATTGTTTGTGGAGCGCACTTTGAGGGTTACACCACCCATTAACAGACAGACGCACGCTTGTCGCTGCTGCTTTGAGGATGCAGGTGGAATCTAGATGGGATTTGGAACCGGGGACTCACTACCTCCATCAATTGTCTAAATCCCACTGCACTAATGGCGGATACCGGACGCACGTCTAACACCAACATAGCAGTCAAGGCCTCAGTTATACGTTTTGCTTCAGGATGACTGCTGTCGTACTTCATCCTCATCGCTAGGGACTGTTGGATGGTCAATTGTTTAGTAAAAGTAGTGGTGTTCCTACTTCCTCTCTGGGATGATGAACAACTCCCAGCAGCAGCAACAGCACTAGGAGGAAGTGGTTCTTGATCTTTCCCTATTTTATTTTTATCGGAGAAAGTTTGGTCCTCCATTTATGTTATATTGATATATACGTGCGGCTAAGGCGCACACAAACACAGAAAATATTTTTTTATTTTTGCTGGAGAGTAGTGCACTTTGTGGGTTACACCACCCTTTAAGAAATGAGCCAGTTGGTTCTTTACTTATGGGACACAGGCGCACGCTTGGCACTGCTCCTTTGTTGATGCACGTGCAGCCACAGTGCACACAATTCACAAACACAGAAAATATTTTTTTATTTTGTTTGGAGTGTACTTTGGGGGTTACAGCACCCTTTAACGGTCAAGCCAGCCGGCCCTTTACTTATGACACAGGCGCACGCTTGGCACTACTTTGTTGATGCACGTGCAGCTACTGCGCACACAATTCACAAACACAGAAAATATTTTGTTATTTGGTTTGGAGTGTACTTTGGGGGTTACTGCACCCTTTAACGGTCAAGCCAGCCGGCCCTTTACTTATGACACAGGCGCACGCTTGGCACTACTTTGTTGATGCACGTGCAGCTACTGCGCACACAATTCACAAACACAGAAAATATTTTTTTATTTGGTTTGGAGTGTACTTTGGGGGTTACAGCACCCTTTAACGGTCAAGCCAGCCGGCCCTTTACTTGTGACACAGGCGCACGCTTGGCACTACTTTGTTGATGCACGTGCGGCTACTGCGCACACAATTCACAAACACAGAAAAAAATATTATTTTTTTAGCACTTGGGGGGAGCACCCCTGATGGACAGAGCACCCCCTGGACAACACTACAGCTCCCCTTTAGGACTGGGACACTGCACAGGACTTTGGAGTGGACACAGCCCCTATGGACAACTGACTGCACAACACAGTCCAGCCAGCCCCTATGGACTTTGAAGTAGTGGACACAGCCCCTATGGACAACAGCAGCACAGCACAACACAGCCAGCCCCTATGGACTTTGAAGTAGTGGACACAGCCCCTATGGACAACAGCAGCACAGCGCAGCACAGCACAGCACAACACTACTCTGCACTACACTACACTACACTACACAGCCCAGCCAGCCCTAACTCCCACCCTCCCTCTTCACTGTCCACAGCCGAGTGAGAAAATGGCGCCGACGCGGGTACCTTATATAGGATCCAAAACCCGCGCGACCCGGAAGGCGGGATGATGACGTTTTGCCTCGATTTCAGATCCGAGTCAGGCGGGAAAAGTCGAGCCTGACTCGGATCGGCCTCGCATCGGGGGGGCTCGGGGGGGTTCGGATTTCAGAAATCCGAACCCGCTCACCCCTAGTCTGTACTGAAACTCGCAAATTCAATAGCCTGCAAACTTTTCAGCTCGAGGCTACTGCATTTGCGAGTGCAGGCGAGTTTAGGACTATGTAACCTGACACCTTTTAATGCGAGTAGCCTTAAAAGGTGCGAGTTTTAGAGAAGCCATTACAGATCAGTGTGATCCGTGATGGCTTCTGTGTGTGTTAAAAAAAAAAAAACGTGCACCCCCTCCCCAAAAGCATAACCAGCCCCGGGCTTTATAAAGCCTGTTCTGGTTCTAAAAATACAGGGGGCCCCTGTATATTAAGAACCAGCACAGGGCTTTGTTGAGCTGGTCCTGGTTCTGGAAAATCAGGGGACAAAACTAGTAGGGGTCCCCTGAAAATTCCAGAACCAGCACCGAGCTCTTTCTAGCAGAGGGATAGTGCCACAGCCAGGGAAAACCTTTCACCGGATCCCAGGGGAGTTGTATCATTGATGTAACCACAAGATTAACATCAATTAATCTTGCGGCTACGATGTAGCCGTTCCCACAATAGACGTCTAAGGGGATTTCTCACCATAGACATCTATGGGACACACAGGCTGGCCGCATGCGAGTCTGAAACAGACACTCTATTACATTGGGCGAGTTGATTGTTTTCAATGTGAAAACATCTGGATGCGAGTTTGAGAATGGAGAGTTTTAGTAACTCTGAAAAATGCGAGTTTTAGTGAACAGACACGCTATTACATTGGAGAGTTATGAAAAATTGCGAGTTTAGCACCAAACTCGCAATTTACCAAAACAGACTACCTATTACATTTGGCCCTTAGTATCTGTTCCAGGCGTTTGTAGCTGCATTGTTAGTGTGTCTGCTCCCAGTCTCTGAATGCCAGCCCGTGTCTCTGTAAGAATGTCCCCAGTGTGTGAACCATACTCCCCCCCTCACCTGTGAGGTCGTTTCCATACAAGGGCATGCCAAACCTTATTGTGTTGTGTAGGATCTCAGGAAGTGGTCTCAATGTGTGAACTGGAATAACCAGTTATCTGAGCTCTGGGATAACTGATTCACATTAATATATATATATATATATATATATATATATATATATTTTTTTTATTCTAGTTGTGTAAGGAATTGTTTTTATTATATATTGGTCTTAATATATTCTATATTATATGGTGATATTGATATACACTCTGTACAAAATGCAAACAGGCAAACACAATCTCATTGGCTTTTGATAAGGGTCATAGTAGCATTCAACAGTTTCTTGGACAATTAGTATGATGTCATTAGGGGTAGTTCTTGGTCTTCCGTTGCTGCTTTGTTCTTGGTTTTCCTGCTCTTGGTATGCTAATCTAAAGGGAAATACTACATACATAGTACATTTCTATCACCTAATATCTTCATAATCCATAACTTGCAGACGCATGTTGCGATCTCCTTGCCGATGGAACCGGAAATCTGTTGAACGGCAGTGGATCAGTATGATACTAAACATGGTCTACTTATCATGTACTATACCTTAGTTATTAAATACATTCATTTTACAACATGATCGGTAATACATATAACCTTTAATGTTAACCCTTTATGCTAGGAAACCTTTTATATATGAATGTGCAAATGTGTTGATGTGGGGACCTTAAGGGAAGTCGCTCGTGTGCAATAAGTTATGGGAGTTGCTCAGCAAGTGCATTTATATTAACTGTATTAAATAAATGTCAGTGTGTGTTTTATGGAGTTTACTAATATTGTTCCATTGCGGGGCAATCGCACGACGCTAAGTAATAGCATCGCCATATGTACTTAATTATATGGGATTCGGTAAAATGGCGCTGGGTGGCCACTCGCAAAATGGCTTATTGTTGCCATTTGCAAAATGGCGTCATGCAGATTTATTTTTAAACAGATTCCGTCTCAGCTAATTATCCAGCTTCGACAATGGAGAGAGATAAAGTGGATGGAGATAAAGTACCAACCAATCAGCTCCTAACTGACAACCAAGCTGATTGGTTGGTACTTTATCTCCATCCACTTTATCTCTCTCTAAGGCTAGATCCCTAAGTCACCTGTGCTCAAGCATGGATATCCTAAAAACCTGGACTGTAGTGGTGGGGTTTGGGAAACTCTGTACTAGTGTGTTTTTTGGGAGATTTTAGGAGGAAACCAGAATAACTAGAGCCCAAAGAAACATGTGGAGAACATACAAACTCTTGAACTGAATTGAACCCATGACCACAGTAGTGTGTGGCAGTAATGCTAACCACTGTGCCAAAAAGCTGCCCTTTTACTCACAGATTGTCCCTTGTTTATTTTGTTATATGGTAATTTTAGGATAAACTCATAGATTGAATATACAGTCTCTCTATTAAATATAATATATTTGATCATAATAACCCATATATTATTGTGAATCTCATTCATTTATGATAGTCCTCAATGCCTCCTGGAAATCTATATTAAGCTTAATTTGAATTTGTGTCATGTGTTGCTTCTTTTTATTTTGTTATGTTAGAATTTATTGACTTTATGGTGCATCTGTCTTCCGCCAACGGTCAGCAGACTGTGGGCCTGATTCAGAGCTGAACGCTCTGACCAGAGCGCTCGCTCTGAATCAGGGCCCTCCTCCCTGAAAATGGAGCGGCCTCCTGGCCACTCCCATAGCTGTGGGTGACCACCCACAGCATATGCGAGTGGCCAAAAAGATGGTCACGATGGTCTTGACCATTGCGACCATCGGACTTGCGACGGAGACCCTGCGGTAGGGTCTCCCTGCCACAAGCCCTGGAGTGATTTTGGCTCTATCAGAGCCAAAATCACTCCCACTGACATCACTAGTGATGTCAGTGGGGCCGGCCTCAGACGGTAGGCGTTCCCATGGGAATGCCTCCGTCTGGCAGGCACGCCCCTGGCACGCCCACCAAAGGGGGCTTGCTGTCAATCAACATCGACAGCACGCCCCCTTTGGTGCGAGACCCTGGGCGATGGTGAGCCCATCGCTCGCTGGGTCTCGCGCATGCGCACGACGGAGCTCGCTCCGTCGTGCGCATGCGCAGTGGGGAACATCGACCCGCTTGCAAGCGTACTCCCGCTCGCGAGCGGGTCTGAATGACCCCCTGTGTCTCACTGTTTCCATAATCCAGCAGACTTCTGCAATATACCGAGTCAGAGATTACTTTATTTATACATCACCTGGAAATTCTGGAGAACTTTCCTAGAGGGCTGTAAGGGACACAGCAATGGACACCTATATCATACATGCCTACTCTCCCGATTTAGCTGGGACACTCCCGGCCCCCCGGAAAAGTAGACAAGCCTCCCAGCCCCTCCAGTTCCCCCCACAATGCATCCCCAAACACCCACAATGGTGGGGCTGATAACGTTATTCTCGCTGAATCGCATCATCATGACCACGCCCTCTGCTCCACAATGCCAGAAATATCGGCATTGAGAATCAGGGCCAAAACGACGCGAGTATGTGGCTTCGCCCCTAGCCCTGCCCTAAATGGTGTGTAATGTCCCAGCCACGCCCTTTTTTGCAGGCCCCACCTCCTGCTAAGCCGACCTGGCTGCTCCCTCCCTTAAGGGGCAGCCAGGATATTGGTAAGTATGACCTATATATATTAGGGGTGTGCACCGGCCACTTTTCGTGTTTTGTGTTTTGGTTTTGGATCTGGATCTTTCTTCGTGTTTTGGATCTGGATTGGTTTTGCCAAAACCACCCTTCCGTGTTTTGGGTTCTGGGTTTTGTGTTTTGGATCTGTATTTTTTTGAAAAAAAGCATAAAAACAGCTAAAATCACAGAATTTGTAGGTTTTTCTGCTCCTATGCTATTATTAACCTCAATAACCTTAATTTCCACTCATTTCCAGTCTATTCTGAACACCTCACACCTCACAATAGTGTTTTTATGTCCAAAAGGTTGCACCGAGGTAGCTGGATGACTATGCTAAGCGACACGAGTGGGCGGCACATACACGTGACCCATCTAGGCGTGAAACTGCAGTGGCAGACAGGATTGCAGTTTGAAATACTAGGCCCCAAACTGTACATAATGCAAAGAAAAAAAAGAGGTGAAAGATGGAATTGTCCTTGGGCCCTCCCACCCACCCTTATGTTGTATAAACAGGAAATGCACACTTTAACAAACCAATCATTTCAGCGCCAGGGTCTGCCACACAACTGTGGCTGAAATGATTGGTTCGTTTGGGCCCCCACAAAACAAGCTGGCAATTAATCTGTCCCTGCACAAACTGGCTCTACGGAGGCAAGATGTCATCCTCATCCTCCTCATTCACCGATTCCTCACCCTCTTCAGTGTGTACATCCTCATCCTCACAGAGTATTAATTCGTCCCCGCTGGAACCACAGGTCCCTCTGTACGTTCTGGAGGCTGGTCTCCCTGGAAGAGTTGATAATTCATTTTATGAACATCATCTTCTCCACATTTTGTGGAAGCAACCTCCTACGCCTTTCGCTGACATGGTTCCCGGCTGCACTAAACACTCTTTCGGAGTACACACTGGAGGGGGGGCAACTCAGGTAAAATAGAGCCAGTTTGTACAGGGACCTCCAAATTGCTTCTTTTTCCAGCCAGTACATGTACGGACGCACGCTTGTCGCTGCTGCTTTGAGGATGCAAGTGCGGCTACAGCCCACACAATTCACAAAGACAGAAAAAAAAAAAAGAATATTTTTATTGTTTGTGTAGCACACTTTGAGGGTGTCACTACCCTTTAACAGACAGACGCACGCTTGTCGCTGCTGCTTTAAGGATGCAGGTGCGGCTACAGCCCACACATTTCACAAAGACAGAAAAAAAAGAACAATATTTTTATTGTTTGTGTAGCACACTTTGAGGGTGTCACCACCCTTTAACAGACAGACGCATGCTTGTCGCTGCTGCTTTAAGGATGCAGGTGCGGCTACAGCCCACACATTTCACAAAGATAGAAAAAAAAGAACAATATTTTTATTGTTTGTGTAGCACACTTTGAGGGTGTCACCACCCTTTAACAGACAGACGCACGCTTGTCGCTGCTGCTTTGAGGATGCAGGTGGAATCTAGACGGGATTTGGAACCGGGGACACACTACCTCCATCAATTGTCTAAATCCCACTGCCCTAATGGCGGATACCGGACGCACGTCTAACACCAACATAGCAGTCAAGGCCTCAGTTATACGTTTTGCTTCAGGATGACTGCTGTCGTACTTCATCCTCATCGCTAGGGACTCTTGGAGGGTCAATTGTTTAGTAAAAGTAGTGATGTTCCTACTTCCTCTCTGGGATGATGAACAACTCCCAGCAGCAGCAATAGCACTAGGAGGAAGTGATTCTTGATCTTTCCCTATTTTATTTTTATCGGAGAAAGTTTGGTCCTCCATTTATGTTATATTGATATATACGTGCGGCTAAAGCGCACACAAACACAGAAAATATTTTTTTATTTTTGCTGGAGAGTAGTGCACTTTGTGGGTTACACCACCCTTTAAGAAATGAGCCAGCCGGCTCTTTACTTATGGGACACAGGCGCACGCTTGGCGCTGCTCCTTTGTTGATGCACGTGCAGCCACAGTGCACACAAGTCGCAAACACAGAAAATATATATATTTTTTTGGTTTGGAGTGTACTTTGGGGGTTACAGCACCCTTTAACGGTCAAGCCAGCCGGCCCTTTACTTATGACACAGGCGCACGCTTGGCACTACTTTGTTGATGCACGTGCGGCTACTGCGCACACAATTCACAAACACAGAAAATAATTATTTTTTTGGTTTGGACTGGAGTGTACTTTGGGGGTTACAGCACCCTTTAACGGTCAAGCCAGCCGACCCTTTACTTTTGACACAGGCGCACGCTTGGCACTACTTTGTTGATGCACGTGCGCTACTGCGCACACAATTCACAAACACAGAAAATAATTTTTTTTTTGGTTTGGACTGGAGTGTACTTTGGGGGTTACAGCACCCTTTAATGGTCAAGCCAGCCGGCCCTTTACTTATGACACAGGCGCATGCTTGGCACTACTTTGTTGATGCACATGCGGCTACTGCGCACACAATTCACAAACACAGAAAATATATTATTTTTTTAGCACTTGGGGGGAGCACCCCTGATGGACAGAGCACCCCATGAACAACACTACAGCACCCCTTTAGGACTGGGACACTGCACATGAATTTGGAGTGGACACAGCCCCTATGGAGAACTGACTGCACAACACAGTCCAGCCAGCCCCTATGGACTTTGAAGTAGTGGACACAGCCCCTATTAACAACAGCAGCTCAGCACAACACAGCCAGCCCCTATGGACTTTGAAGTAGTGGACAAAAGCAGCACTACACTACACAGCCCAGCCAGCCCTAACTCCCACCCTCCCTCTTCACTGTCCACAGCCGAGTGAGAAAATGGCGCCGACGAGGGTACCTTATATAGGATCCAAAACCCGCGAGACTCGGAAGGCGGGATGATGATGTTTTGCCTCGATTTCAGATCCGAGTCAGGCGGGAAAAGTCGAGCCTGACTCGGATCGGACTCGGATCGGGGGGGCTCGGGGGGGGTTCGTATTTCAGAAATCCGAACCCGCTCACCCCTAATATATATTAGAATAGCAGAGTTTATTCAATGTTAGAGTGCACTTGTCAATATGAATTAACTTCCCCTGTTCAGTAGTAAAACTATCTATGTGTCTATTTCAGAGATGGAGGCAATGCATACGTTTCCGCAGTTGGACGATATTTTTGTGTTCTATGCACGCATCTGATTCGCACTTTGCATGCAAAGTGATTGTGTACCATCGTCGTCGTCGCTCGTCACGCCCCCTGCTCTGACCCCAATGCTGCATCATCTCTGCACCATGCCCCCCTTATGCCATGCCACGCCCCCTGCTGTAGAAGCCTGGCTGCCCCCTCCCGGTGGGATGTCAGCAAGTATGTTTTGGGGCGTGTCTCAAGCTGTGGCCGCAATCCCGTACGCAGTGGCGAATGCTCCAGCATCTTCCAATGGCCATTCTGAGTAACCATAACTCAGAAGTTCGATGATCGACTGATGTGAATCGAACTACTTGCTTCTGTGTACGCAAGTGGCTGACTTCAGATGCTGCAGGCGGGCGTCTCATTATATTTCCCGGCTAATGCAACATTTGCATATATTCACACAGCCGCTGCGGTGGCATTAGCGTACATCTCTTAATTAGGCCCTAAGTAGTGAGTAGGTGCAGGTGCAGCAGTGCACTTAGCTTTGCAGAGCAATACAAATCATACTTGTATTTTATTTCAGAGCTGGATTGTTGAAATGCAATTTGTGGGTGGACTGTGGACAGGACACATTTATAGGGGTGCATAAACACTTGTTATGACAGTTGTGAGCCCCATGTCTTTGGGTCTATACCTTTAACAGAAGCTTTTAGCTGCTTTTTGACGGAGAAGTGATTTCTAGGCTGCCTAAAAATGACTTTGCCTATTATAAAGGAAGCACACAGAAGTGCTACTTGTAATAAGGACAGTTCCGATGCCTCCTTACTCTCATGGTTAACTTAAGCCCACATTTGTCTGCCAGATTTTAGAATGAAATGGTTTAATGAAAAAGGCTGTTAGAAAGTGATACAAACAGACTAGGCGCTAGTGAAACTAATAACCCTCAAACATAAAAATCAATAGCACACTGTTCCGGACTGCAGCTGCCTAAGGTGAAGAGCTGACAAGAAATAAACAGATGCACCAGAAACAGATAAGGGGGTATGTTTACTAAAGTTCGGGTTTTTAGAAGTGGAGATGTTGCCCATACCAACCAATCAGATTCTACTTTTTGCTAGCACCTTCTAGAAGATAATAGCTAGAATTGGTTGCTATGGACAACATCTCCATTTCTAGAAACCCGCACTTTAATAAATGTCCAGAAACAGAGAATATAATGAAATAAAATGTAATATTATAACTATGATAAAAAAATATATTAAATAAAAATACATCAAATGGACATCTGCATATAACCTCCACTTCTCTAATCAAAATAATCAGCAAATAAAAAAACTCATAAAAAAACCCAGCAGCTGTACTATAACCACAGGAAAGAATCATAGACAGTCTTAATACACACTTGTTATTGTTAGTACTGTGTAGTGTTGTTTCAGTCAAAGTTAGTCCAGCTAATCATATCCAGAGCCACTATATATTTATGGTCTACCATTTGTCAGTGCTAAAGTCAATTGTCTGCAGATTAATTTGTTAGATGGTTAGGAAACAAGTCAGCAGGTGATTAGTGTTAGTTCCAACAGTAAAAAGTCACTCTCTCCGCATAGCTTAAAACTCAGTAAATCTCCAGTGTCAGAGAGGAAATTGTCATGAAACTTTCCCCCTGGTTTCCAGAGTGCTTCAGTTAAATAGCATTAAGAAAATATTTCTTGCAGTTCAACTCAGCTGCACTGTTGTAAACAAATAAACCCCCAAAGGATCTCATATAGGCAATATTTGTTAATATGGACAGGCAATATACCTGGTCTCACAGGCAGCCATCTTGTCACAACTGATAAGGAGCAGTGGTTTGCCGTGAACGGCTT
This sequence comes from Taudactylus pleione, assembly GCA_031769625.1. NCBI lineage: Eukaryota > Metazoa > Chordata > Amphibia > Anura > Myobatrachidae > Taudactylus > Taudactylus pleione. Next base: position 3,426,953 of record JAUIMM010000104.1, on the reverse strand, counting down.
ACTTGTGTGCCCCAATTAGATGTTCTCCGGATTTTCTTGCAGCTGCCGCTGGCGGGAGCCATTGGAGAGCTGGGGTGAGCCACCACTGTATGCTGCTGGCACGGGAAATTGGGAACTTTGAAGGAGCTGAGATGAACGGCCTCTGTGTGCTGCTGACGCTGGCTTGTTTGCATGCTAAAAAGAGCAGATGAAAGTCCGCACAGCCCTTACATAGCCATTATCCTTCCCCAATCATCCACATATGTGTCTAATTATACTGTATAGGGGAGGTGCACCCAGGAATATGAATAAACATTTATTAACAAAAAAAGAAAAAAGTATTCCCAATAAGGGGCACTCATGGACTGATATTTAAATATCCTTATCCTTATAGCTGATTGGTCTGGAACTAGGATAAAGTATCAAACAACCGGCAGTCGGGTTGAACCTATGACTAAGCTTCATTAGCGAAATGCGCATCAGGACGCCACAGGACACGCGGTGCTTGCCGTGACCTGTGTGTTTTTTGATGTGCTGTCCACCTAACATATACTGATGTGATATAAGTATTATTATGCTCGCCAATCATGTAGACTGATAAATTACAATAAAGGACGTGTTTAATCCAAACCACAATAAAAATAACACCAGTGTAAACAAACTTATACCACACTACTCAAATCAGCCCACAATAATCTCAAAACCTATAGTTACAATCTAATCGAACCACAGTAATCTCTAAATAAATAAATATTGATAGTAATGACAATAATAATCTTTCTTCAGCATTGATGGTAATGGTAAATTCTAGAATGATAATCCGTAAAACACTCCAATTCAAAAGTTATCAGGATAGAGATCCCAATCAACTAATTTATCCTACAAATGCCCCAAAATTAATATTTTCATTAAGATACCGGCATCAAGGTGACCCCAGAAGTTTGAGAGTTCTTGGTGTAGAGAGAGTACATCTAGGCATTAGAGGTGGAGATCTAACTCAGAAGCTGCTTAGGAGAGAAAGTTATTGGATATTCACAGAGGGAGGGCTACAACCGACTGGTCTTAATGATTGCCTCTGTGAAACGATAGGGACACTCTGCTATACCAGAGCCGAATTTAAGGCTAGATTAGAGTGACATGCGGTGTGATCCTGCTACATATACCGCCTAATGTGATAAGCTTGCTAGGAGTAGATGCCATTATATCAGAACCGTATCTATGGTTAGATTAGAGTGATAGATGCTGTGATCCTGCAAAACATATCGCCTATTGTGAGATACTTATCAAGAGTAAAACCTGTGTTAATAAATACTGCAGTTTAGCAGTGTTATGAATACAGTCTGGCAACATGCTACTATGTAACTGATAGGAATAGATGTGAGAACATATTTAGATACAATTGTATCATCTCTGCAGCTGAACACGAGATTCCTTGTTTAATTATAGAATCACATTGAGGGCCCGATTCAGACCCGGACGCTAAGCCGTGGACGCAGGCTATGGGCGATTGTCACCCGTCTGCGCATGCGTATGCATCTTACTGTGCGTGCGCGAACCAGTAATTGCGATCGGGAATCGTGCGCTCTTAACACAAAGACTGAGAGCTACTTTGAGTGACAGAATGTGCTGTTCATGGGTGGTAACTGGGGAAGGTGCTTGTGAACGGGTGAGGGGTGCTTTGAACGCAGGCGTCTCTGGGCGTCAAAACTGAGTTTTATGGGTGTGCATAATTAGTGTCATTTTACACATCACTTGTATTTCAGCCTGCAGTGATCGCAGTGCTTGCGGAGGGTTAGGGTCTATCTCAAGCGTTCTGTGCAGCTCCAATGGCTCTCGGTGGTTGTGATTAATACACTTCCTGAGGATGACGTGTGTTAAGAAAGAAAAGTGGGCGTCTTTATACCGGCATACACTCACTCTGCCGTCGCTCTCTAAGACATAGAGGGCATCCTTACACCAGACAGTGTGATCATGGACTTTGCATATCCAGCCCCTTTTGGCAGCAAGAGAGCGCAGCTTAGTGTCCGGGTCTGAATCACCCCCTGAGTCTCTTGCTAAAATATGGGAATAACTAATCTGTATCAATAAGGGATCTTGTGGATTTAAATCTACTAAGGAGTATTTAATATCTATTTTTTTCCTGCTGTTAATTATTCAGTGTGGCCATATTATATGTTTGTGCTATACAATACACATAATTATTCTAACTGTGACAAACAATAATTGCTCACATCATAGAATTAAATAATTATATCAGATTTAAGAGACTATTTAATATTAACTAACAACACAGGTTAATATTTATTATTATTTTTCACCAAATGATGAATGAGGCTTACAGATAATTCAACATATGTTTATTATTACTAATAATTGACAATCCAGATATTCTGACTTTATTATATACGATTACAATCAAATCATCAGAAAATGTGATATAGTCTATTAGTGAATATCAATTATATGTGTGTGACAACATTGGTTTTAAATCACATTGTACACTATTTTACTAAAAATAATAACATTATAAAATTCTAATAATATTTTGCTGAATTGATCTTAAGTATTAAATAAAAGTTATGTTTTAAAATTAGCCCATGAATGCCCCTTATTGGGAATACTTGTTTCTTTTTTTGTTAATCATTTTTAGCATGCTAGACTGGAATCCCGATACCAGGTGCAGTGTGCAGGATAGAGCACTTCCAGCAGATGTCACTTGAAGGGTGGAGCATGACACATTTCTCAGCCTGAATGGGAAGGGCTGTTTCATCAGAAGTGGCACCCTTGTGTCTTGCATCCTTTTATTCTATGATGTACTAATTAGTTGTGAACTAGTAACAGGATGTAGTTCAAATGCCGGCCGGTCGGGGAGCCCACACTCAGAATGCTGGCGCTGGAAACCTTACACCAGTCAGAATCCCGGTGCCAGCATCCCAACCACCGGCATCCCGACAGTAAGTATTAGGGGTCTAATTATTAAGCAGTGTTAGGAGACAGAGTGAAAAGTGATAAGTCTGTGATAAGGTGCCAGCCAATCAGCTCCCAACTGTCATTTTTCAAACACAGCCTGTGAGATGACAGTTGGGAGCTGATTGGCTGACACTTATCACAGACTTATCACTTTTCACTCTGTCTCCTAACACTACTTAGTAACTAGACCCCATAGTCTTGTTGTATATAATACTCAACTGCTGATATACCCTGTTCATGGTGTACATTAATATATAGGGCTTCCACTGTACATTGCAGCTAAGTAGTTTATATGAATCTTTCCATTCTATACTACTAATTTTCTGCAAGGAATGCATTGTGTCCATGGTGTATGACCGTAGGGACATCAAGTGGACTTGTAAATGTGAGTCCACATATGACAGGTTTGTTGTCATGGACCCAATGCCCAAACTTATTGGGCGTCCTGGAGGTAAAGTGATACACTTGTGAATTTTTGGTAAGTGGTAATAAATCAGGATTACTGGGTGCAAAGTGAACAGAAATTGCCAAGGTCATGGGATCATTTCCTATAAAACATCTCATTGTTAAGTTGTCTATGGGTTTCTGCTATATAGTCCTGTCTATTCTGTGCAACTACCTCCCACTCCAGTATCGAACTGTTTAATAATTCAATTATTATCAGACATATGTTTTTTCAAGGCTCAAGGCCAGTCTCACTCTACTGGACAGATTGTCTCTATATTTTCCTTTCTTTTTATTCTGCTCTGAAGTGAATGCAAAAATCAAGTCATCTCATGGGCGTGTTATTTGAGTGCCATGGGTGAGTCAATGATAGTGGCTGCATCCTCCAATACAGAGCTGCAGCCACAGAAACCATGTGTCAAGTTGCAGCCTTGGATCAGCCGTTACTTACCTCAGTGCCAGCTTCCCTTGATCTCTCGATCGGTCAGACACCAGGTGCGGCAGCGAGTGATGCGCTGAGGATTATGCCTGGGGTCTGCTAGGACATCCATGTGCTGCTCCGTGATTTGGTTCCTGCAGTTGCCGTCATGGATGCAGCCATGACAGTCTACATCACCTGGTTAGCCCTTTACCCAATGGTAGCACTGGTTGCTGTCTGCTGACACTTTCCTCCAATGGACTGCTACCTTAGGGTATTTAGCTGGGCTATGGACAACAGGAAGTTGCCTGTACAACGTCGTTACTTCCAGTGAATACTTGCTGTTGCAGCATTCCAGGTTCCAAGCTCCTTTCATCTAGTGATATATTCGTACTGTTAATCCACGTTGTGTGTACTCCGCAATTTCATCTGAGTACCATCTCCTAAGTGTCATTCTCCTGTGCCAGTTCTGCATTTGGATCCACTGTGTTTGTACTCAGTACAACATCCGAATACCACCTCCTAAGTGTCATTCTCCTGTGCTATTTCTGCGTCTGAATACATAGTGTGTGCACTCAGTACATCATTCCAGTACCATCTCCTAAGTGTTGTTCTCCTGTGCCAGTTCTGCATTTGGATCCACAGTGTGCATACGCAGTACATAATTTAAGTACTATATCCTAAGTGTCATTCTCCTGTGCCAGTTCTAACCAAAGGGCCGTTACCTGCTTACTGGGTGCAGCTTAAACCCAAATGCCAATTGGAAGGGTCACTGGTGAACACCTCCCAGTAAGTTAGACTCTCCACCTTTGGTCAGGTCTAGCCAACATCCAGTACTTGTGGATGAGGATGGCATATATCCAGGTCCAGCGCCTCCGGTTCCCTTCCCAACCTGGGACCCCGACTTCCAATCCCTCAGTAGAGGATTTCTATATCCCAAACATGACACCATGATTAGAGAAAGTTTAGAATGACACACTGTGCCAGTCATAGGACACTGTAAGTGTTGATGGTCATTGCAATGTTGCACTGATGCTGGAGGGTTTGTGCAGCGGTGGCTGTCTACTGTCCACATACAATGAAAGAGGGCGTCACAGGGCTTGCAATATATGGCGCTTGTAATAACAAAGGGGAAGGCTGAGACTAACATTTGCATATTATTACAGCAGGGAATCTGAAAGAAATCACAGAAGCACATACAGTACATTAGCGTCCACTTCTGAAACAGGCCTTTTGTTATGTGAGCTTACTGCAGAGGTTAACCAAGAATGCAAGACTAAGTAAGCAAGGACAGCACTCCAGGGGCTTCTTACATTTTGAAAAATATTATTTTAGTCCACTAAAATCATCTTTTGCAGCAGATTAATGTAGTGCTGTTTTCATTCATATTTACTAGAGTACATACTTTGCACTGTAACTGAATATACAGTAACATGCATTATATATAGACAGCATGTAAGTGGGAATAGAATAATTGTATAGCTCTATACCATACAGATGGAGTATGGCTTGTGGATGGCAGTTAGTGATTGCTCACATTAATTCAGCTCTGGGCTGTAACTCCCACATATTCTTAGTTGTACAAATACAATGCATGGAAACTGGTGGTAAGTGGCAGTTATAAACAACCATGCAGTACACCATTCACCTACTCAATTAGTCCACATACCTCACATCACTCCACTATGCATATACTCAATTGACTTTCTCTATTTCTCCTAGTTACTTCATCACAATCCTCTTCTCTAACAAGCATCATTGTTCTTCCTACCCTAGGATTATTTCTCCTTTACTTCTTCCCTTCCCTGCACCAATGTAATATTAAGTTCCCTACACCACCTCACTCTCTGACCTACTGTACATAAGCAGAAACAAACCTCATGCCTACAAATCATCCAATCATGTCCTCTTTCACATTCTGTTTCTTCTCATGCCTACTCCACCTTGAGACTTCTCAACATCCTTGCGCTTCCAGCCACATCCACAAACTCCACATCTCTCCGCTACCATCCCTCCTTATTCATCCTCTCAAGGGTGGTAGAATAGGCATAGAATCTTCATGTGCCTGATAGATAGAATTGATTATAGTTGCCTAAGGGCTTCTTTTTGATCCCTCTCCATTCCCACTGCTGGTACATGTGCAGGCTGTCACGCTCCAACCCCTAAAAACCACCTTCTTACCTCTCCGGTGTCTGTCCAGGCTAGTACTGAGGTCTGCTCACGCTGTGCATCACTCTCGAATAGCACAGAGTTCCGCTCATGCTGCACATCACTCCCAACTGGTATTGACATCTGCCTGTACTGCTCCTGCCCGGTCTGCTCAGTGCCCTGTCACTGAGCATGGAGATAGTTCTCTGTAGTCCCTTATTCACAGCGTGTCTCTCTAGCATGATGACACAAAAGCTGCATGCCAGAGTATCCTCCTAAGCCACAGTATGGGCGCAGCCATGTTGGACTCACCTGATGCTCTTTCTCCACTCAGAGCGCTACTCCCAGACCAGCTGATTGCAGCATCCAATCCCTGGATATCCTTCCCTATAAATTCAATTTCCTGAATAGCCTCTGTTGCTAGTACAACATCACTTCTGCTGAAATAATAGCTCTGTTCTGAGCTCCCAGGTATTCTGTATCTGAACGATCCCAGTCCATTACATTTCATTACCAAGTTTGGTCATCAAGTCTCCAATTCCATCTAGCATTCCAGTCTCATTTCACCACAGAGACTTGTTCATATCAGCCTCCATCAGTTCCAGCTGATACCTTCAACCATCGGTCCCATCCGATACTCCAATAATTGGTTCCATCTGATATATTCAACATCGATCCCAAACCGATCCAGTACTGCAATTCATCATCATCGGCCTCAAACCTATCCAGTACTCCAATTCATCAACATTGGTCTCAAACTGATCAAGTTCTTCAATTCATCAACACTGGTGTCAAATGGATCAAGTTCTTCAATTCATCAACATCGTTCCCAAACCGATCAAGTTCTTCAATTCATCAATAACGGTCTCAAACTGATCCAGCTCTTTAATTCAGCATCACTGGTCTCATACCGCCTCTACTAAGTAATCCCGCAACTTCGGTCCAAATCTGATTCTGCCCATCTATTCAGTATAATCATCTCCAGTTCTCTTTCCAACCTACTGTTTGATAAAGACTTTAACATTACTGTCCTCGCCTTTGGGCCCATCATCCTCTTCAGTTCATCTACCTCCTCACAATACATGAGGAAGTCCTGGCTCAAGCCATCTAAGTACAGTGCCTTCATGCCTCCCAAGTCTCCACTTCAGTCTCCCACGACTGTTCCGACCAAAACCAACCCTCAGGCATGACACAGGCTGATTGCTGGCACTGTGCATGGTCATTTGGACTCTTGTGTCATAAACTCAGAAGACTTTAAGTCACAAAGACAGCTCTGTATAGCAACAGCTCTCACAGATGTTAAGTATGTCTACATACTGTACCTGTGATAAAAAATGCTGGTATGCAAGCAAATAGAGGCGCAATGTTTTACAATGTATTGCAATACTTGATAACTCCCACCGCAGGTCAGATTCACCTCTACTATTCAAATATTTAAACATTCTGTGAAAACCCACTTCTATATTAGAGCCTATCCTTTATTAGAGCTTATACTACTCACACAGCTATTCCCTCACAGCTCTCCCAGCCTCCGCCCTGGGCCTCACTCCCTCCTCGTGTCTCAGCAGTGGCCTTTCCCAACTACAGTAGGTTATAAACTCTTTAATGAACAGGGCCCTCCCTAACCTTTGTTTTCTGCCTGCATATATTGTATCTATTTTGTATGACTCTACTTCCTGTACACCCTATTTTACCCACTATTCAGATGTATGGAGCACTGAGGCGCCTTAAAAATTAACAATACTAAAAATAATAAAGGACTAGAATTTGTTGTAGTGAATGGTATTTCATGGCTAAGGTTTAAGTGACTAATCAACTTTGGCAGATCTGTGATTAGTCTAACTGAGGATATCTTGGTATATTTTCATTAGTTGCATTCAGTAAGGATGAATTGTAGTGCCCAGAGAAAGGTTTGTCAATAGGATTGGTCAGAGATTAAGGTTCTTGTAGAAATGTCCATGAGCAGCAGGCATAAATATGGATCGAAAGTTTGAAGCGATTAAATTGTGAACTGCAGATCGCCGCTGTTCCTGCACTGGTGTGTGCTTGCTGAAGCCTCAATTAGATTGAATCTTGATCAAACTGTGCCTAATCAAAATACCCAGAGGTTGGTCTGTAATGTATGATATATGTTATATTTACTCTACCTATACTGTATATTACATAGACACAGTACACTGGTGGACACAAAAAATAACAATGTCACAGAGTAAACAATGAGGTTTGGTAGCAATCCAAGATCATCTGCTAACCATATATACCTATATACTGTATACACTGGTGTCATTTTTATTTAACTCTGGAATTTGGAGGAGTCTCCCAAGCTCCCAGGAGAGTAGAAAGCCAAAATGCATTCCAGTCCACCACTCCAGTGAGGAGACTGAGCATGTAAGCTGCATCACTATGACCCTGCTATTATGATACACCAGAATAATTGCATGAGACACCTAGAACAACACTACAGATATCTTCTGCCTATAACAGCCCCCTTTTCACATGCCTGTCTTTTGTCAAACATAGGGACCAATCAGACTTTCCCATCATTGATAGGCCCCCTATATAACAAACATATTGCAGCTGTAAAGATGCACATAGCAGAATGTCCCAGGTGATTAGAATCAGCTGGGACTAGATCAAGATGGCACACAGCAGCATATCGGGCTCCTAGAGAAAGCTGAGACCCAGCATGCAGAGCAGTTAGTGACGCCAAGCTCCAGCATCTCATTTCTTAGAGATGGCCGGGACCCAGAAGCATGTTGTGAGTCGCTGCAAGCAGCATGGCAGCTCATGACAGTACCCCCCCTTGAGGAGGATTAATAAACCCCTAAATCCAAGTTTCTCAGAAAATGAAATCTTTCTTCAGATCTTGTGCATGCAGATGCTTGTCAGGAACCGAAGACCTCTCCTCTGGCCCATATCCTTTCCAATGGACATGGAAATGTACCTGACCTTGGACCTTTTTGGAATCTAGAATTTTCTCCATCACATATTCCTGGTGACATTGAACCAGCACTGGCGAAGGTCTTCTAGGATGGAGAAACTTGAACTTGAAGTAATCACAGGTTTAAAGAAGGAATACTGCAAGGTATAAGAAATCCTCAAAGACTTGGACAGTCTGAGGCAAAAGGCAACAGGATTCGCTTGTTTCACGATCTGAAAAGGTCTGACATGCTTAGGACCAAATTTCCTTGAGAGTTGACATAGCGTGATATTCTGAGTGGAGAACCACACTTTATCGCCCACTTTGAAATTGCAACACTGACGATGTTGGTCTGACAAAAAGTTTAATCGAATGGAAGCTTTATTGAGGGAAATGTGCACTTTTTTACAAATTTGCCTCAAATGAGAAGCCATGCTTTGGACTGGAGGCAGATTACTGGGTAACAGAAAGAATTTGCTCTGGGATGGTATCTAAAGTTACAAAAAAAAGGTGACACTTTGGTAGAGAAGTGACATGCATTATTGTAAGCAAATTCTGCTAAAGATAAATATTCCACCCAATTGTTGCAGAGATTTGCAATATACAGTAGCAACGAAGATACTGTTCTAATGATTGGTTGACTCCTTCTGTATGCCTATTAGATTGCAGATGATATGACGAAGGACTGGAGCAGATACAGAGGCTTGCTTTAGGGCTTGACATGTTTGAATGGCCTGTGGAGACCAATTCGCAGGATCAGCCCCTTTTTTAGTCAAGCAGTGATAGGCGCAACCAAGATGGAGAAGGAATGAATTAAGCGCTTGCAAAAATTTGCGAAGCCTAAGAATCTTTGTATGGCTTTCAAATTGGTTGGCTATACCCAATCCAGAATGGTTTGCACTTTATTCTAATCCATATAGAAACCTTGGGAAAAAATTATATTTCACTGTAAGGACACCCTCTCTACAGTACTTTAAGTTCAAAAGTTTTTGAAAGACTTGTTTGACAAGTAGTGTATGTAATGTATCTTCGATGGACACCTAGAATTTTTTCCAAATAGACACCTACAAATTTTTCAAGAAATTCTCTTAGAATATCATTGATCAGATCCTGGAAAATGTCTTGAAAAAGGTCCCAAAGGACTGAAACGCGTTGACATATTACTGAAGGTGTGAGCAACCCTACCAGAAGGAATTTTTTTCATTTTTATTTTCTTTTTGTTTTTTTTGTTTTTTTTTACTTTTTTGGACTGTATGTATTTTCTATGGTGCCTCGTGTGTACCTTTTAGTTTTTTATTGTTATTTATTACCCTTTTTTGTGGAAACTTGTTTTGGAATTTTGATTTAAATAAACCCCTTTTTTTATGGAATTTATGGGTTTATATCTTTGGAGGATTTAAAGTGTCGGGGAGAATAAAGAAACCTTTATAGGATTATTTCACCACTCCACGTAAGTTGGGGTACGTACCCCCACATTTCATAAGAAAATTCCAGATGGGCATTTGAAAGAAACCGTTATATGATTATACTCATACCATACAGTGTGAGTTTTGGTACGCGACTTTTCAAAAAGTGTTTACATTGACAGGCTGTTCATAAGGAAAGATACCTTTATATGTTTACACAACCTTTGAGAAGAAGTGAGTTGGGCTATGCCAATTCATCAAAGAAAAATTTCAACATGAAAGTTACCATTTAGGACGTTATTTAGACATATTTATGTATACAGATATTTCATTTGCACATTTAAATTTGTGTAACATCATATAAAGCGCCACAGCTCTTGTGTCATATTCTGTTCTTTTGACATCGATTGTTTTTTAGAATTGTGGTGATATTCTTGTTAAGAATAAGATCTTAGACTACTGGCAGCTGTTTGTTGTGCCCTTAAAATAGCATCCTCTTTCTTCTTCCATTATACATTGGAGAGGCTGATGGGCATAACCAGACACTCATAATGTCCTGACTGAGTATTAAACACCATTTTCCATTCATCCCCCACCTTGATGTGGATCAAATGTAGGCCCCTCACAAATCAATTTTAGAGAAGATGATGGCTTCTCTGAGGTGGTCAAACAATTCTGAACTACGGTGCAGTGGGTAGGTGATTTTATTCAGGTCTCTGAAATCGATACATGGTCGAAGACTCAAGTCCTTTTAAGAGACAAAAAATTATCCAGCACCAACGGGGAATTTGTAGGGCCTAATGAAACCCTTTTTAAAATTCTTCTGGATGTATTCTTCCATAGCGTTAGTTTCAGGAATAGATAAGGCATATAGCTGTCCCTTAAGTAGTCTGGCTCCAGGCATTAGTTCAATGGCACAATCATATGCACAATGGGGTGGTAAGGTACACATTTTGCTTTTGAAGAAGACATCTATAAATTCATGATATTGAGAAAGAAGTCCCACAGGAACCTGTTGAAGGACCCGAACAGATAGGGTCAAACTGCTGGCCACACTGTTGGAGCCCGAACAAGTTATTTTCACAGTGTTCCAATCAATACTGGGATTATGGTGTTTATGCCAGGGATGGCTGAGACTGAGTGTTACCCATGTACAATGGACCAAGTAGAAGACCACAGTTTCAGAATGCAGTAACCCAACTGACAACTGGACTAGAGGAGGTTGAGACTGAACTCGATATGAGGGGATTCCTATCAAGGCATTGGTTTAGGAGAATCTTCCATCCCCAATGAGAATGAGGCCCAAGGGGCAAATGGAGGTGATTCCTTCTCCAACCTTTCCTTAATGCATCTCTCTATTTTATAAGCCAGCTTTTCCAAAGAGTCCAGTACAGTATACTAAATTAGATAATCTTTAATCTGCTCACTTAGGCCAATGCAGAACTGGCTATGCAGAGCCGGGTTGTTCCTTCTGCTATCGGCAGTCAAACATCTAAATTCAGTACAATACTCCTCTGCCGAGCTGTGTCCCTGATTGAGGTTATGTAGATGTGACTCAGTAGAGGCGACCCGATCCAGGTCATCATAAAGGAGTCCCAAAGCCAAAGGCATCCACAGACTACAAGGTGGAATGGTCTGGTTTTAAGCCTAAGGCTCAAGTCTGTGCATCTTCCTGTAATTAGGTAATAATAATTCCCACTCTCTGGGATTCTGACCCGGAGGAATGTGGCCTCAATTTAAAATACAATTTGCAACTTTCCTTGAAGTTTTGATAGCCCCCCCCTAGATAACAAACATACTGCAGCTATGAAGCAGCACATGGCAGGTTGTCCCAGCTGATTAGAATCAGCTTGAACCAGATCAAGATGCCACACTCCAACATCCCAGTCTCCTAAAGACGGCCAGTACCCTGCATGCAGAGTGGCTAGTGACACTGTGCTCCAGAGATGGTCTCCTAGAGATGGCTGGGACAAAGAAGCAGGTTGTGAGCCTCTGCGAGCAGCGCGGCGGTTCATGACTCCTGCAACTTATTGCTGGACTGCAGTGGCACAATTTATGGTGCCATGTACCAACCTCTTCTTTCTAGAGATGGGAGCACAGAAAAAAGTAAGTAAGTATTAGATAAGCTGACAGAGTTGAAATAGTCCTCAGAAAAGTAATGCAAACACAGGATCATATTCTAGCACTAAAATGTATTAAAATTTGTGGTCAGGAGGATGCAAAATATAGCCAACGCCAAAACAAGATAAGTGGTTAGTTTGTACTGTTTATAGTACGTATAGTACGCTGCCTTGTTTTGCCCACCATCCTTTCTGCAGAATAGTTGGGTTTAACTCTGTCACTGTGCAGACAACAAACACAGAATGCCATGTTTGCATGCATAAATTTAAATTTGGAAGTAAGACCTACATAATCTGTGTCAAACAGGCATAACGGCACCATGTTTACAATTGGTTTGCGTAGGAATCGGCAAAGGGTGTTGCCAAAACTTGCCCTCCCCCCAACTGGGTCATGAACTACCACCACCCTCTCTGGGACATAGACTACTTACCTGGGCAGTCCAGGTGAGTAGACTATGTCCTGGATTGGGAGGTGATAGTTCATGACCCAGTGAGGGGGTGGGCCAGTTATGGCACCCTCTTTGCCGGCTTTGATGACTACACAATGTTGACCTCTGGCATGCCACTTTCTTCTGTCACATTCATCCTCTACTTTATTTTGTCACATATTTAACTGTTAGTTTGCCTGAAAATATTAACCACTACAATAGGACCACTAGGTTAAGCTACAGTAGCATAAAAAATGTTAGAACACTTAAAAGTTTTCAAGTTGAATTTTATTATGAGGTTCCTTTAAATTTTATGTTACGCATAGAAGTGGATAATTACAGAAGCAGGTATGAGATAAATTGCCTTTCAGAAGATAAAAGGATCCATTAATTAATATGAAGTGTGTCTGAAAGATGTCCTCTGCGTTTGCCAAAACACAAAAGAAAATATTTGCTGCATCATCCTGACACATCCCCTTGCACAGACTCGGTGGGACTGAACTGAATCTAGGTCTTCTACGGCGAAACTGTCAATCTGAACATTACAGCGTCTTCAACTTGTGCACATTCTACCAGCCCTATCCTAATAATATCCATCAGGAATCAGAGCATGACATCCGCTTGCAAGAGCTGCAAAGACCACAGGCAGATGGTATAATTATACTGCGTTTCCTCGGCTTGATTTCTCTAAGGATATGCAGCATTCCAATTAATTGTTTTCCAGGCTTAACTCTTCTCTTGCCGGGTTTTGTGAATTGCAACACTGGACTCTCGGACATTGGAGGGTTCACAGCTCTTTGAAAATGATAAGATAAATCTGGTATTAGTGACATACAAACAGACGGGTCAGAAATACACATTCGATATCTTATTGTTTAAAGAAGCTTATGTCTGTTTAGTCAACAAATATTGTTAATCAATAATTAAGATGCCTGGAAAACATACATGCCAACCTGACTTATTTTCCCAGTACGATAATTCCCTACTTCATTTTTTCACACTTATTTTCTAAATTCAGACCCTGGTAATGGGTTAATTATCAGAAGTTAAAGAAATCTCAAGGCCAATTGGGCCAGGTGAACATTAGATCATAGATGCATACTCTACATTTTAACGTCCGGTAGAGTCGGGTGTTTTGGTTAAAAATTATTTAAATAAAATATGATACTTAATTTATGGTAAAATTAAAATAAAAAATACCTTACCTATCCCATTCATAAACAGACCATTAAGTTAGGCCAGTTTCCATCTGCTAAAAAAGCATGTTTTTGCTAGTTTTTATTTTAATGACAGTAAAACAGGTATGGTGGATGGAGTAAATGGTGCGAGCCGGGTTATCCAATCTATGTCATGCAAAAAAGCCACTGATTGGAGCTTCAATGAGCAGTCCATCCACTTTTAATGACCTAATCTTTATGAGCCTGAATAAAGTTAATTTCTAATGATATTCACACACAAGTTTTACAGGGCAGACCCGGGTTCAGTGTGAACGGGGCAGGCCCGGGAATAATCCGGGTCCAAGGTGCAGGGGTCTGACCTGGCTCTGACATGGGTTGGAACCATGTTCGAAAACCTAGGTTGGACACAGCATTTTGGTAAAGGGGTATTAAGGACAATTGGTTATTAGTAAATTAGAGGAACATTCCCCAGTAGCACAGATTAGTGTTGTGAGGCTCCTAATACCATGATGAAGACTGTTGATAGAAATTATCAAAAGACAACTTATTATCTATCTATCTATCTATCTATCTATCTATACACTTATATATATTCTGATATATATTCTGTATCACAGATGGGTAAAACATGTCATTATGCATATAGGAAATAATAGACACATTTGGACACCATTGGAGTAGTTCATCAACACAAATCTGTGGGACAATTTAGATTGAAATGAATATATGAACATACTGTATAATTTGGAATTCAAATTGATTTCTGTCTGGTTTCCATCTGGACAACCAGGTTTTGGTTCATCTGATCCAGTCTCAGAATACTCCTTTGATTTCAGTGAGTAGTTACCTCCTTTAGGAAGCCCAAAGAGCACAAGTCCCTTAAAGTGATACATTCTTGAATTTAAGCAAAATAATACCTAGAAATGTTGTGGTGAATAGGGAGCACACATAGATTAATAAAATGGTGCATAAACAACCATAATTATATATATGAAGGATCAGTTATACTAGACAATATAATTTTATCTTGAGCTATCTTAATCTAATTGACAATTACACGAGGAACACAGTTTAGTAAATTGTTTCAGAGATAACTATCTTGGATGCTTTATGTACTATAAATCAACTTAATATAATGGATGCACAATTTGGCTTGTAACAACAAGCACATTGCATTTCACAAGATCCTTGATGTTCATTGATAGTTGTGTTTGTTTTTTTCCTCTGAAAGAGCTGACAATCCTGGATCCAACGTGGGTCTGATAGAAGTACAATATGCTTGTATATTATTATTATTATTAGTAGTATTATTAATATTAATAATAATAATAATAATAATAATAATAATTATAAAGGTGCCACAAAGTGTACACAGAGCCATACAGGGTAAGCATAAAAAATTTGTAACAGGTTATCAGAGCATAAATACAGTACACAATGGCAGACCATAGCACCTGTACATAGCATAGGTACCAAATAATAATATCACACCATGGAGTGGGTTTGACATCTTGACAGTGGCAAAGGTAGGGAAACTTACTGAAGCTAGCAGGAGTAAGCAGAGGTGAGTTGATTCAGTACTCTGTGATCCTCTACCCAATGAATAGAAATGCAAACAGAATCGGAATCGCTGCAGGGGAAGAGACTAGAGTTAGGAGCAATGGTGACATGGAGAGTGCAAAGGAAGAACAAGAGGAAGGAGGGCACTTTCTGGAAGAGCTGATATACTAAGGGGTATATACAGTAATATAAGTGGCATGCTGGCAGCATAGCTATTCCTGCATGTTTGAACAGTTCGGTGCCCTACAGTACTTTCCTTAGGTAGAAGTGCACTTATTGAACACTAAGGGCCTGATTCAGTTTCAGATGGAATAGCTAAGCTGTTCACAAGCAGCTTAGCTATTCCGTCTGCGCTGATATGGTAATGCAGCAGGAGGCATCATACCTCCTGCTGCATTACGTATCCGAGCTGTGTTGTCCATTCTGTGGACCATTGGCCGGCTAAGGTGACCCATGGGGTCACGCAGCAAGCTGTCGCAGCTGCGAGGTAGGCCAGGAAATCCCCAATGGCGGTGACCCACCTCCGTTTTGGGTAATGGAGGCTGTCACCGCCCCCAAATGGCAGCAGACTGTCAATCACTGACAGTCTGCTGACAGTTTACGCGCAGACCCTGCTAAAGGTCAAGACTATGTCAGAGACCTCGGGGTAAATGTAATAGGATCCGAGTTTTGTAAATGTGTGAGTATATCGCTATACGCGCACATTTTTAGAATGCACCCTATGTAATAGCAAGCAAGAACATTCAAACTTGCATGTTTCTCACACCCCCACACCTTGTAATGGCAAAAGTTGAATTGCCATTGTGAAGATACAACTAGGCAAATGTAATACAGTGAACATTGTTAACTTGCACAATATTACTTACCTAAAACTCACAAAATAATAGACCTGCTTCAGGCTAGTGAGCCTGAGCAGGTGTGAGTTACACTGAATCATACACAGATCATTGAGATCTGTGCATGCTTCTGTGTGAAAAAAGCTATTCAAATGTTAAAAGAAAAGAAAACGATGTGCCCCACCCTAAACGCACAACCAGATGTTGCCCTGTTTGTTCTGCTGCAGAACCAAATGTGCCCAAATATATTTTGACAGTCAGTCTAAGCAGTTGTATAAATCTCACAATACATAATAATCATCATCATTGTTTATTTGTAAGGAATAGTACAATTTGATATTATGGGACAGCCAGAGCTATTACAAATCATACAAAATGCAATTACACATAAAATCAGATCAAGTACTGACAACGTTGAAAGGAGACAAAGGGTAGAGAGGGCCCTGCTCATGAGAACTTACAGTCTAGATAATATAAACTTGAAATCTCAGTGCAGCTTAAATGCCTACCTTCACAAACTGCCAGCTGTTACCCTGAAAGTACCACATGCTGTTAGATATTTGGTGGAACATTCAATCTGGGTTAAGTGTTATTGATGGTTTTATTATGAGTCATCATAAATAAATGTGAGAAACCAACCATTTATGCTGAATATCCGTCCATCCCGCCCAGTATTTTCATGCCCATAGCCGTCATCATAAGTATGATGCCCATGATGGATCAGTTGTGTGTGTCCACATGGTTGCCACCCAGTTTCTGCCCTAAAATGCTATTTTCACTAAAACAGTAGCCTGTCAATGGACAGATTAATCCATATGCACTAGCAAACTCCATCCACGTGCGCATGCCTGTCCAGTACATGTGCAGTCACCGACTACATTTTATGCGCAGTATGTAGATATCCGCAAGTTCGTCCACTTTTCATCTTGCATCCCACTCAGAATCTGGACCTTAGAGTGAAAGATATGTTGGGCAGAACCATGACAATAGTAATAATAATAATAATAATAATAATAATAATAATAGAAAATGTGAAACTGGCAGAGTTAAAAACATATAGTGTGTTTACAAAAGTAGCAGGTATGCTTTACCTGGGGTGGGTTTAGTGTGTGGATTTTTATGAAAATGTGAAATATTCATTTACAATGTAACCTTACCAGCCCCATATACAATAAAGAGCTCACTCTAATGAGAAGTTTTCACCGTTGACCCTTATCCCTGGTAGTATAACCCATAGCTTCTCTTTTTTGATGTAAGTATATACTTCACAGTACCCTTAGTAGTACACTATGCAATATGCAGCCACTGTACAACATATAACTAGGGGTGTGCACCGGCCACTTTTCGTGTTTTGTGTTTTGGTTTTGGATCTGGATCTTTCTTTGTGTTTTGGATATGGATTGGTTTTGCCAAAACCACCCTTCGGTGTTTTGGGTTCTGGGTTTTGTGTTTCGGATCTCTATTTTTTTTTTAAAAAAGCATAAAAACAGCTAAAATCCCAGAATGTGTTGATTTTTCTACTCCTATGCTATTATTAACCTCAAAAAACCTTAATTTCCACTCATTTCCAGTCTATTCTGAACACCTCACACCTCACAATAGTGTTTTTATGTCCAAAAGGTTGCACCGAGCTAGATGGATGACTATGCTAAGCGACACGAGTGGGCAGCACAAACACGTGGCCCATCTAGGAGTGACACTGCAGTGGCAGACAGGATGACAGTTTGAAAAACTAGGCCCCAAACAGTACATAATACAAAGAAAAAAAAGAGGTGCAAGATGGAATTGTCCTTGGGCCCTCCCACCCACCCTTATGTTGTATAAACAGGACATGCACACTTTAACAAACCAATCATTTCAGCGCCAGGGTCTGCCACACGACTGTGGCTGAAATGATTGGTTCGTTTGGGCCCCCACAAAACAAGCTGGCAATTAATGTGTCCCTGCACAAACTCGCTCTACGGAGGCAAGATGTCGTCCTCATCCTCCTCATTCACCGGATTCCTCACCGTCTTCAGTGTTGTGTACATCCTCATCCTCACAGAGTATTAATTCGTCCCCACTGGAATCCAC
Source organism: Taudactylus pleione (assembly GCA_031769625.1). NCBI lineage: Eukaryota > Metazoa > Chordata > Amphibia > Anura > Myobatrachidae > Taudactylus > Taudactylus pleione. The sequence continues at coordinate 3,408,473 of JAUIMM010000104.1, read as the reverse complement.
CACCACAGGTCCCTCTGTACATTCTGGAGGCTGGTCTCCCTGGAAGAGTTGATAATTCATTTTTATGAACATCATCTTCTCCACATTTTGTGGAAGCAACCTCCTACGCCTTTTGCTGACAAGGTTCCCGGCTGCACTAAACACTCTTTCGGAGTGCACACTGGAGGGGGGGCAACTCAGGTAAAATAGAGCCAGTTTGTACAGGAGCCTCCAAATTGCCTCTTTTTCCTGCCAGTACATGTACGGACTGTCTGACATGCCAACATGGATGCTGTCACCGATGTAATCCTTTAACAGACAGACGCACGCTTGTCGCTGCTGCTTTAAGGATGCAGGTGAGGCTACAGCCCACACATTTCACAAAGACAGAAAAAAAAAAGAAGAATTTTTTTATTGTTTGTGGAGCGCACTTTGAGGGTTACACCACCCTTTAACAGACAGACGCACGCTTGTCGCTGCTGCTTTAAGGATGCAGGTGCGGCTACAGCCCACACATTTCACAAAGACAGAAAAAAAAGAAAAATTTTTTTATTGTTTGTGGAGCGCACTTTGAGGGTTACACCACCCTTTAACAGACAGACGCACGCTTGTTGCTGCTGCTTTAATGATGCAGGTGCGGCTACATCCCACACATTTCACAAAGACAGAAAAAAAATGAAGACATTTTTTATTGATTGTGGAGTGCACTTTCAGGGTTACACCACCCTTTAACAGACAGAAAGACGTTTGTTGCTGCTGCTTTAAGGATGCACATGCGGCTACAGCCCACACATTTCACAAAGACAGAAAAAAAAGAAGAATTTTTTTATTGATTGTGGAGCGCACTTTCAGGGTTACACCACCCTTTAACAGACAGACGCACGCTTGTTGCTGCTGCTTTAAGGATGCGTGTGCAGCTACAGCCCACACATTTCACAAAGACAGAAAAAAAAGAAGAATTTTTTTATTGGTTGTGGAGCGCACTTTGAGGGTTACACCACCCTTTAACAGGCAGATGCATGCTTGTTGCTGCTGCTTTAAGGATGCAGATGCGGCTACATCCCACACATTTCACAAAGACAGAAAAAAAAGAATTTTTTTATTGTTTGTGGAGCGCACTATGAGGGTTACACCACCCTTTAACAGACAGACGCACGCTTGTCGCTGTTGCTTTAAGGATGCAGGTGCGGCTACAGCCCACACTTTTCACAAAGACAGAAAAAAAAAGAAGACATTTTTTATTGATTGTGGAGTACACTTTGAGGGTTACACCACCCTTTAACAGACAGACACACGCTTGTTGCTGCTGCTTTAAGGATGCAGATGCGGTTACAGCCCACACATTTCACAAAGACAGAAAAAAAAGAAGAATTTTTTTATTGTTTGTGGAGCGCACTTTGAGGGTTACACCACCCTTTAACAGACAGATGCACGCTTGTCGCTGCTGCTTTGAGGACAGTATCATATGCAGTGACAGTAGACTTGTCAGAAATTGTTGGCACGTCCTTCAGTCCGGACCAGATGTCCAAACCGGCCCTTGACTTATGACACAGGTGCACGCTTGCCGCTGCAACTGTGTTGATGCACGTGTGGCTACATCGCACACAAGTCACAAACACATAAAAAATAGTTTTTTCTTTTTTGGAGCACTTTGAGGGTTACACCACCCTTTAACAGACAGACGCACGCTTGTCGCTGCTGCCTTGAGGATGCATGGCAGCTAAAGCCCACACATTTCACAAAGACAGAAAAAAAAAGAAGATTTTTTTTATTGTTTGTGGAGCGCACTTTGAGGGTTACACCACCCTTTAACAGACGGACGCATGCTTGTCGCTGCTGCTTTGAAGATGCAGGTGGAATCTAGATGGGATTTGGAACCGGGGGCACACTACCTCCATCAATTGTCTAAATCTCATTGCACTAATGGCGGATACCGGATGCACATCTAAAACCAACATAGCAGTCAAGGCCTCAGTTATACGTTCTGCATCAGGATGACTGCTGTCGTACTTCATCCTCATTGCTAGGGACTGTTGGAGGGTCAATTGTTTAGCAAAAGTAGTGGTGTTCCTACTTCCTCTCTGGGATGATGAACAACTCCCAGCAGCAGCAACAGCACTAGGAGGAAGTGGTTCTTGATCTTTCCCTATTTTATTTTTATCGGAGAAAGTTTGGTCCTCCATTTATGTTATATTGATATATACGTGCGGCTAAGGAGCACACAAACACAGAAAATATTTTTTTATTTTTGCTGGAGAGTAGTGCACTTTGTGGGTTACACCACCCTTTAAGAAATGAGCCAGCCGGCCCTTTTCTTATGGGACAGAGGCGCACGCTTGGCGCTGCTCCTTTGTTGATGCACGTGCAGCCACAGTGCACACAATTCACAAACACGAAAAATATTTTGTTATTTTGTTTGGAGTGCCCGTTGGGGGTTACAACACCCTTTAACGGACAAGCCAGCCGGCCTTTTATTTATGGGACACAGGCGCACGCCTGGCACTACTTTGTTGATGCACGTGCGACTACTGTGTACACAATTCACAAACACAGAAAATATATTTTTATTCTGTTTCGAGTGTACTTTAGGGGTTAAAGCATCCTTTAACGGACAAGCCAGCTGTCCCTTTACTTATGGGACACAGGCGCACGCTTGGCGCTGCTCCTTTGTTGATGCACGTGCAGCCACAGTGCACACAATTCACAAACACAAAAAATATTTTGTTATTTTGTTTGGAGTGCCCTTTGGGGGTTACAACACCCTTTAACGGACAAGCCAGCCGGCCCTTTATCTATGGGACACAGGCGCACGCCTGGCACTACTTTGTTGATGCACGTGCGGCTACAGCGTACACAATTCACAAATACAGAAAATATTTTTTTATTTTGTTTGGAGTGTACTTTGGAGGTTACAGCACCCTTTAACAGTCAAGCCAGCCGGCCCTTTACTTATGACACAGGCGAACGCTTGGCACTACTTTGTTGATGCACGTGCGGCTACAGCACACACATTTCACAAAGACAGAAAGAAAAAAAAATAATTTTTTATTTTGTTTGGAGTGTACTTTAGGGGTTACAGCACCCTTTAATGGACAAGCCAGCCGGCCCTTTACTTAAGGGACACAGGCGAAAGCTTGGCGCTGCTCCTTTGTTGATGCACGTGCAGCCACAGTGCACACAATTCTCAAATACAGAAAATATTTTTATTTTGTTTGGAGTGTACTTTGGGGGTTACAGCACCCTTTAACGGAGAAGCTAGCCAGCCCTTTACTAATGGGATACAGGCGCACGCTTGGCGCTGCTGCTTTGTGATGCACGTGCAGCCACAGTGCACACAATTCACAAACACAAAACATAATTTTTTATTTTGTTTGGAGTGTACTTTAGGGGTTACAGCACCCTTTAATGGACAAGCCAGCCGGCCCTTTACTTAAGGGACACAGGCGCACGCTTGGCGCTGCTCCTTTGTGATGCACGTGCAGCCACAGTGCACACAATTCACAAACACAGAATATATTTTTTTATTTTGTTTGGAGTGTACTTTGGGGGTTACAGCACCCTTTAATGGTCAAGCCAGCCGGCCCTTTACTTATGACACAGGCGAACGCTTGGCACTACTTTGTTGATGCACGTGCGGCTACTGCACACACATTTCACAAAGACAGAAAGAAAAAGAAGAATTTTTTATTTTGTTTGGAGTGTACTTTGGGGGTTACAGCACCCTTTAACGGACAAGCTAGCCGGCCCTTTACTTATGGGACACAGGCGCACGCTTGGCGCTGCTCCTTCATTGATGCACGTGCAGCCACAGTGCACACAATTCTCAAATACAGTAAAAGGCCGGCTGGCTTGTCCGTTAAAGGGTGCTGTAACCCCCAAAGGGCACTCCAAACAAAATAAAAATATATATTTTTTTGTGTTTGTGAATTGTGTGCGCTGTAACCGCACGTGCATCAACAAAGTAGTGCCAAGCGTGCGCCTGTGTCCCATAAATAAAGGGCCGGCTGGATTGACCGCTAAACTGTGCTGTAACCCCCAAAGGGCACTCCAAACAAAATAAAAAAATATTTTCTGTGTTTGTGATTTGTGTGGGCTGTAGCTGCACGTGCATCAACAAAGTAGCGCCAAGTGTGCGCCTGTGTCCCATAAGTAAAGGGCCGGCTGGCTCATTTCTTAAAGGGTGTTGTAACCCACAAAGTGCACTACTCTCCAGCAAAAATAAAAAAAATATTTTCTGTGTTTGTGTGCGCCTTAGCCGCACGTATATATCTAATCAATATAACATAAATGGAGGACCAAACTTTCTCCGATAAAAATAAAATAGGGAAAGATCAAGAACCACTTCCTCCTAGTGCTGAAGCTGTTGCCACTAGTCATGACATAGACGATAACATCCCATCAATGTCGTCTGCCAAGGCCGATGCCCAATGTCATAGTAGAGGGCACATACAATCCCAAATGACAAAGTTCAGGAAAATGACCTTAAAAAAAACATTTAATTCATCTGAAGAGAAACGTAAACTTGCCAATATGCCATATATGACATGTAGTGGCAAGGAACGGCTAAGGTCTTTCCATATGTTCATGACTAGTGGTTCAGCTTCACATGACGATGGAAGCCCTCCTCCCACTAAAAAAATCAAACGAGTTAAGCTGGCAAAAGCACAGCAAAGAACTGTGCGTTCTAAGAAGATATCACAAATCCCCAAGGAGAGTCCAAGTGTGGTGGCGGTTGTGATGCCTGACCTTCCCAGCACTGGACGGGAAGAGGTGGCTCTTTCCACCATTTGCACGCCCCCTGCAAGTGCTGAAAGGAGCACCCACAGTCCACGCTGATATGCAAATTGAAGATGTCACTGTTGAGGTACAACAGGATGAGGATACTGGTGTAGCTGGCGCTGAGGAGGAAGTTGGCGAGGAGGATTCTGATGGTGATGTGGTTTGTTTAAATCAGGCTCCGGGGGAGACAGTTGTTGTCCGTGGGATGAAAAAGCCCATCACGGTCATGCCTGTGCAGAAGACCAAACATTCCACCTCTTTGGTCTGGCAATATTTCTATCCAAATCTGGACAGCAACTGTCTTGCCATATGTACCCTATGTAAAGGTGAAATAAGTAGGGGTAGGGACGTTAGCCACCTAGGACCATCCTCTCTTATACGGCACCTGCAGCGCATTCATAAAAAGTTACTGTCAAGTTCAGAAACTTTGGCTAAGACCGTAAGCAGTCCAGGGACACCTAAATCCCTTTTTCCTGTTTTATCCAAGGAATCGGTGGATGAGGAGGATGAGGACGACATCTTGCCTCCGTAGAGCCAGTTTGTGCAGGGACACATTAATTACAAGATTGTTTTGTGGGGGCCCAAATGAACCAATCATTTCAGCCACAGTCATGTGGCAGACCCTGGCGCTGAAATGATTGGTTTGTTAAAGTGTGCATGTCCTATTTATACAACCATAAGGGTGGGTAGGAGGGCCCAAGGACAATTCCATCTTGCACCTCTTTTTTTTCTTTGCAGTATGTTCTGTTTGGGGCCTAGTTTTTCAAACTGCCATCCTGTCTGCCACTGCAGTGTCACTCTTAGATGTGTTTGTGCTGCCCACTCGTGTCGCTTAGCATAGTCATCCAGCTACCTTGGTGCAACCTTTTGGCCATAAAAACAATATTGTGAGGTGTGAGGTGTTCAGAATAGACTGGAAATGAGTGGAAATGAAGGTTATTGAGGTTAATAATTGAATAGGAGCATAAAAACCCACAAATTCTGTGATTTTAGCTGTTTTTATGCTTTTTTTAAAAAAAAATTCAGATCCAAAACACAAAACCCAGAACCCAAAACACGGAAGGGTGGTTTTGGCAAAACCAATCCAGATCCAAAACACGAAGAAAGATCCAGATCCAAAACCAAAACACAAAATGTGGCCGGTGCACACCCCTAGAGTGGACACAGCCCCTATGGACAACTGACTGCACAACACAGTCCAGCCAGCCCCTATGGACTTTGAAGGAGTGGACACAGCACCTATGGACAACAGCAGCACAGCGCAGCACAGCACAGCACAACACTACACTGCACTGCACTACACTACACTACACAGTCCAGCCAGTCCTAACTCCCACCCTCCCTCTTTACTGTCCACATCCGAGTGAGAAAATGGTGCCGACGCGAGTACCTTATATAGGATCCAAAACCCGCGAGACCCGGATAGCGGGATGATGACGTTTTGCCTCGATTTCAGATCCGAGTCATGCGGGAAAAGTCGAGCCTGACTCGGATCGGACTCGGATCGGGGGGTCGGGGGGTTCGGATTTCAGAAATCCGAACCCGCTCACCCCTACATATAACCCATGAAATCCCTAAATATTAATCCTGCAATATAATTTTACGATGTTGCTCAACTGGAGCATCTGATTGCAAAAAAAACCCCTATCCATCTGAAACATCATATAAAGAGAAAGACAGGATCTAATGTATAAATCTGTGGATATAAACTTTATAGCTCCATAAAGTATTGGGTTCAAATATGTATGAAACATCTTGGGCAGTGGACTGATCCTTGTATAATCATCTTCCCACACTTGTTACTTAAGGGTGCCTCACAGCATAACATGACAACAAACTTATTCATTTATACTTGTCTACTGCACTGGAATGTCCAGGAGACTCCCACATTGTGTAGAGTTCATCCGGACTCCCAAAAGATTCAACCGGGTGGTTTGGGTGCTTGATAGAGATGTGCAATTACCCCCGTGTTTTGGTTTTGGTTTTGGATCTCCCCTGGTTTTGGATTGGTTTTGCCAAAACCTCACCTCCGTGTTTTGCTTTTTGGTTTTGGTTTTGGATCTGGATTTTTTTCTGAAAAAATCATAAAAACAGCTAAAATCACATAAAATTGGAATTTTTTTGTTCCTACAGTATTACTAACTCAATAACATTTATTTCCATTCTTTTCCTGTCAATTTTGACCACCTCACAGCTCACAATGTTGATTTTTTTCATCTAGTTTAGGGCCAAAGGCTGCATCCAGCTAGCTGGCTCAAAACTGAGTGATAAATAGAGTTGAGGACTGTGCAGAGATGATGGTTGGGGTACCCCTTGATGATTGAAGAATTGATAGTTGATAGTTGGTGCAACCACTGGCTGAAGTAAGAAGAGTTGATACTTGATAATAGGTGCAGCCACTGGTTGAAGAATTGATAATTGGTGCTGCCCCTGGCTGAAGAATTGATAATTGGTGCAGCCTCTGGCTGAAGAATTGATAATTGGTGCAGGCACTGGCTGAAGAATTGATAGTTGATAGTTAATTGTTGATGCAACCTCCGGGTTGAGCAGTAGTGGAATACAGAGCTATGATTAGTCCTGCAACAGCCTTGAGGCCTGGAACTCTTGGCAAGTTGCGTCCATTACAGCCTTGAGGGCTGGTGAGGAGTGACGACAGGTGGCCTTTGGGCCGTGAAGCAGGATGTGGCCTTTAGGCCATGTAGCAGCCTTAAGGGCTGAGAACCCTTGGCTGAATGTTACTGTTGTGCGATTTGTGCCATTGGGTTGACACAAGAAGCAGCAATTTTTTTTCTTTAAAAAAAATGAAAGGGTCATGCAGGAGATGTGGCCATTAAAATTTCTGAACATTTATAAACCATAACATTAAAAATGTCAGGCAGCAATGCCCCAAAAAGCACATAAAGGAATAGAAAAAGGTGCAAGATAGAATTGTCCTTGGGCCTTCCAACCCACCCTTATGTTGTATATATAAAACAGGACATTCACAGTTTAACAACCAATCACTTCAGCGACAGGGACTGCAACTTGTGGCTGAAATGATTGGTATGTTTGGACCCCCCACAAAACAAGCTGCCAATGCACAGTGGACATTGGTGGCAATGATCCCATACACAAACTGGCTTTACAATACATTAGATGTCGTCATCATCATCTTCATCCCCATCAGTATGTGCATCCTCCTCTTCTTCACACAATATGAATTTGTCCCCACTATAATCCTCAATTACAGAGTCAGACGCTTCTGTATTTTTTGGACTTAAGAGCTGGTAAAGGTCTTCCTCATGGAATTTGAAATTCATTTCGATGAGCATCATCTTTTCCACATTTTGGGGAAGTAACCACCAACGACTATCACTGACAAGGAGAGTCCAAGTGGGGTAAGCCATTTTGCAATGATTTCCCTGAGTTTCTCTAAGAGGTTCACAGCGGTATGCCTCTTACTGAAACCGGTGATACACAGAGTAGCCTGACTCTGAATGAGCTGCCATTTGTTAGCTGCTGCTGCTGTTTGTACTGTTGGAGGCAATACACCTACCCAGTGGGCTATCACAGTCATGTAATCTTTAGTTTGCCCTGTCCCATTTGTAGACAGTGGGCACAATGGCAATTCGGAGGACATTAATACGTTTTTTTAATGCCCTTGTACAGATTGGGAATTGCTATTCTAGAGAAGTGGAATCTAGAAGGCACATTGTAGCAGGGACACAGGACATCCATTAACTGGGTAAAACCTACTGCATTAATGGCGGACACTGGACGCATATCTAATACCAGCATAGCTGTTATTGTGTCAGTAATCCACTGTGCAGCTGGGTATTTGCTGTCATACTTGTTCACCAATGCAAAGGACTATGTGGCAGTCAATTGTTTGCTTGAACTTCCTGAACTACTAAAAGTAGTCTTCTTCCTGGTCCCCTTCTGGGATGAAGATCCACTTATAGCAACAGCAGCAGCAGCAGGTGTAACACTCAGGGATCTTTCTGAGGAACAAAGGATAGGAAAGGAGTCAGTCCTTTGATATTGGATGCAGGACTACTTCCTATCACGAATGAGGATGTTGATAATAATGCAGGTGTTGGTGGTGGATATTACAGGTGCTTGAATCCAGAATGAAGGGATCATCTTGGTGACACTGGACTGATTGTTGTTTGTTTTTTTGTCCCCAGAGTTTCAATACCCTTTCCGATTTGATGAATGCGCTGCAAGTGATGTAACATGGAGGAGGTTCCAAGATGGTTAAGGTCCTTACCTCTACTCACTGTTACTTGGCAACGGTCACAAATGGCTTGAAAAAAGTTGTCCTGATTTGGGTGAAAATCATTCCACACATGAGAAGTGGATTTTTTGGTCCTTTGCCCAGGCATGGCAACAATGGGATTTTTCCCACCATGGGTGACAACTGTTCCCTGATTTACAGTTTTTACACAAATATCCTCGTCATCAACATCCTCATCATCATCAACATCCTCATCATCCTTGTTGTTATCGCCAACTAGATGAATATCCTCCTCATCCTCCTCGTGCAATTCCACAGAAGCATCCTCGATTTCTATGTCAGAAGGCACACAAATGATGGAAGGAGGATCCTCTTCAAGTACAGTATTACTAGAAAGGTTAGGCTCACACATGGCAACAGTGGACACACTTGGACCTCTATGATTTGTGATTTTTCAGAGAACCCAGTTGGTTCTGGTGTCTTACTCATCTTAACAATTAAATTTTTTTTGTACCTCTCCTACAAGCAGAGGGGCTTAAATTATCATTAGGACCTTCAGTCATTATAAATACAGGCCAATGCCTTATGCTTTTGTGTATTAATGGCATATTGCCAATTTTTTAGCTGACTTAGCTTTAAATTTGCTTTGCTATAACAGAATAAAAGTTGATTTTTTTTCAGCCTGACTTTTTGGCCTGACTTAAGCCCTGGTACATCGGCCTTCATACAGTAGATGACGTTGACGGCCTTGAATCGTCATCATGACTGCTGCCAGCAGCTTCTGGTATGTGGATCCTGCTCTCTGGTCATGTGACTGTCCTCCATACTCACTACGCACACAACAACACACAAAAAATGTGTTTATTTTTTTGTGGCAGCAGCCCCTTGACAAACAGCAGCACAGCACCCCTGTGCACCTACACCGATGACAGGTGTGGCTAACACGCGCACAAAAAATATAGTTTATTTTTTTATTTGAACTCTGGGGGTAAACCCATGACAGAGGCAGCAGCCCCTTGACAGACAACAGCACAGCACCCCTGCGCCTCTACGCCAATGACAGGTTTGGCTAACATGCACACAAAAAAATTGTTTATTTTTGGGGGGCAGCAGCCCCTTGACAGACAGCAGCACAGCACCAGTGCGTACATACCCCGATGACAGGTGTGGCTAACATGCACACCAAAAAATTGTTTAATATTTTTTTGGAACACTGGGGTGAACCCCTTAAAGAGGCAGCAGCCTCTTGACAGACAGCAGCACAGCACCCCTTCACACCTACGCTGATGACAAAAGTGGCTAACATGAACGCACAGTGTTAATTTTTTTATTTGAACACTGGGGTGAACCCCTAAAAGAGGCAGCAGCCCCTTGACAGACAGCAGCACAGCACCCCTGCGCACCTACGCCGATGACTGGTGTGGCTCACACAGACACAATGAATATTGTTATTTTTTTATTTGAACACTGAGGTGAACCCCTGAAAGAGGCAGCAGCCCCTTGACAGTCAGCAGCACAGCACCCCTGCATACCTACACCAATGACTGGTGTGGCTAACATGCACACAAAAAAATGTGTAAATTTTTTATTTGAACACTGAGGTGAACCCCTGAAAGAGGCAGCAGCCCCTTGACAGACAGCAGCACAGCACCCCTGCACACCTACGCCAATGTCAGGTGTGGCTAGCACGCACACAAATAAATTGTTTATTTTTTTTTTTAACACTGGGGGTGAACCCCTGAAAGAGGTAGCAGCCCCTTGACAGACAGCAGCACAGCACCCCTGCGCACCTACGCTGATGACAAAAGTGGCTAACTTGAACGCACACAATTTAAATTTTTTTCTTACACGGGGGGGTTGTGAAGAACACCCCTGAAGGACAGAGCACCCCCTGGACAAGACAGCACTACAGCCAGCCAGCCAACCCCTATGGACAGGACAACAGCCAGCCCCTATGGACAGGACAACAGTCAGCCAGCCCCTCTATAGACAACAGCCAGCCCTTATGGACAGGACAACAGACAGCCCCTATATAGACAAAAGCCAGCCCTTATGGACAAGACAACAGCCAGCCCCTATATGGACAACAGTAGCCAGGCCCTATGCACAACGTCAGCAACAGCTCCCAGCTACCTCCCTCTTCACTCTCCACAGCCAGATTGAAAAATGGCGGCGATCAAGGGACCTTTATAAAATCCAAAACCCGAGAGAATCCAACAGCGGGATGATGATGTTTTGTCTCGTTTTCAGATCTGAGTCAGGCAGGAAAACCCAAGCCGGCTCGGATCTGATGCGTATCCCCATAGTTTGGACTGGTTCGGATATCTGAGATCCGAACCCGCTCATCCCTAGTGCTTGATGCTGTGATTCATGATGAAACCCATCAACATGGCCCCACCTCCACCTCACACTGCTTATTGATATAAAGTATTGAATTATATTTCAACTTTCTGGCAGAATACACTTTAATATGTGTTGATACCTGCATTATCTGGAGGTTTTTCTCTCCTCTTCCTACTCTCTCCCATTCTGTGTCTCCTCCTTTCTAGCTCTTACCCCAGCTGTGCACTGTAGGTGCCAGGTGTGCTCATGCTCCCGTTGAGGTTATTTTTTTATATTATACATATGATATAGATACAAGGGCCCTGGAGCTCTGGGACAATAGGAGGAGGGAATAAACAGAAGTGGTCTATAGCTGGACCCACCAGTGATGACCTGTTGTACCATTCAAGGAAAAAGCCACCGACAACACTCAATAGCATTGCTGTTATCCAGATTTATAATTGTGGTTGGAAAGGAGAAAATATGACATTTCCCAGCTGTTGCAGTACTTGAAAATGATCCCGTATAATCCATCCTCGTTCTTAATCCATATTTACTTTCCAATTACTGTAAGCATACAGGTACACCTTTAAGACAAATTGAGTACTTTGAGATCAGGATTTACTGTACTTTAAATAAGTCAAGTCAGATTAAAGCTCATTGAAGAGATTGGCATAGAGCAAGCTGAACACACAGCTACCAACGAGGAGTTTGTGGTAAATTAAGTGCCTAATCAGACTGTTTTGCCTACTAAACGTCTTATTGAACTGTGTAATTGAGTCCTAAAAATAGTGCTAAAATCATACAGATCAGTTTGCTGTGTTACTCTACAGTGCATTTAACATGGCAAGCAGGACTCTGCGCATCTGATTTACAGACTCAGCCATGCTGACTGGTGGGGAAAAATACAAATGGTTTAACTGAGCTCTGACCATCTGTACACACAGACACTGCTAAAATGAACCAGACTGGAGAACAAAATATAGGGTCGACATTAGTTCTTTACCAGTGCTCATTCTCTTTGAGGATGAAATTTTATGATTCACACAATGTTTGACAGAAAGCTTTGGGGATTTACCACATTTTTCATACATATCCCGATTCCCTACATAAATCATTGACCTCTTATTTTACCCTGCATTCAGGGATATGTATAAAAAAATGTGGTAAATCCCCAAGGTTTTCTTTCAAACATCATGTATATTTCAACTAATTATCATAAAATTTATCGGTATACACATATATATATATATATATATATATATATATACCCCGAAACATCGGATTATTAAAGGACCGTTTTAATCTTTAATGAAGTCTATAGAGTGCCGTCCATTTGGAAGTATATGTGGGAGTGTGACCAACGCTCTGGAAAGGCACCTTAGCAATTACTCTCTACCCCGTTGGTGTGTGCCAGGTATTTCACCAGAAATAAGACCGCAAAACACCCTGAATTGAGATAACATGACATTTTAGTTTTTACTAAATTCTGATAATGAAAAATAGAGATGTGCGCTGACCTCTGTGTTTTGGATCTGGATTCATCTTCATATTTTGGTTTTGGATCTGGGTCTTTTTTTTTAAATTGACAAAATGATTTTCAAAACAGCTACAGTCATGTAATTTTTGCATTCCCAAACCCAAAATTCGGATTTAAAATCTGAATTCCAAACTGCAGGAAGATCAGAACCATGATGTCGGCATCCTATGCATGTTACAGACAGATAGTTTCCTCAATCTTCAGATGACTAAGGCAACAAAAAAAGACAGGTGACTTATGTGCACAAATTGGTTCGATAGGATTGTGATCATTATTTCCCTCCCCTTTCAGTGTGTTCTTTTTGATTTTCCCTCCAATACCCCATTTCTTCCTTGTAACAAGGTACAGTATGTGCTGTAGTTCATGTACAGTATTTCACCTTGAGAACATCTTTATTTGTGAACTCTTTCATCAGATATTAGAAAAGCCAATGGTCATTTAATTATGAATTATTTAATTGTCCATTATTTACAAATTAAAATCAGTCTAAGGTCTTTTTCTATTAACACTAGCAGCTGCCATAAAAAATACACGATAAACATTGGGTAAATTTCACGATCTGAGAATGTTATATACGATTCCCACTCACTTCCCATACAGAATAAAATTTTCCGATAAGAATGTTGAAAGTGACTAATTATCAGTCACCTGGGCTCTTGACGTCACACTGGACACTGGAGGACTGGCAACTTGTGATGCGGTCTGATGAGTCATGGTTCCAGTTGTTTTGGGCTGATGGATGTGATGCAGACCACATGAGTCCATGGACCCTGGCTGTCAACAAGGCACTGTGCAGGCTGGTGGTGGTTCCATATTGGTGTGGAGTGTGTACACATGGCATGGGATGGGTACGCTGGTACACCTGAATACATCATTGACCGTTAACTGCTACATTGCATTGCCTGTTGACCATTTGTACTCATTCATGGACTTCATGTACCCTCACAACAATGGAATATTCCAGCAGGATAATGCACCGTGTTATCAGTCCCAAGTTGTCCAGAATTGATATGAAGAGTATTCTGGAGAGCTCCGATGAATGGTGTGGCCACCATGTTCACCCGACATGAACCCAATCGAGCATTTGGTGGAGATGTCCATTTGCACCTATAAATATCAGGGAGCTGCGAGAAGATATCCAGACAGCAGGTATCAACATCTCTCCAGAGATCTTCCGTCCACTTGTGGTATCGATGCCACATCGTTGGGCTAGAGGAGGTGTAAATAGTATATAGGATTTTCTGTACACTACATCAATGTATATTTGACAACAGTCCCTAATTTCCAGTTTTTAAAGATTTGCCCCTGGACTACTTTCTTTCTGGAATGACCCCTTTTTTACAGTCAACAAAGTAAAAAAATAAATTATTATTTTCCTGGCTGTCTGATGTTATCTGTTTTTAACCAAGAGACCACACTCAATAAAATGTATTGTAGAGGTGTATTTAAAATGCTAAAAAATATTTTTGTATATCACTGTTTATAAGCTATTGGATATTTTGTAACAAATATTTGTACCTGACTTTGAATTTGGATTTCTTTGTCAATCTGTCAATAAAACTGTTTTAAAAGAAAAAATGTATCATTATTAATATTATTATTATTATTATTATTATTATTATTATTACTATTATTATTATTATTATTATTATTATTATTATTATTATTTTTTATTTTTTTTATAATCCAGGTCTGAAAATTTTATGTTATTATGGGACTACTAGTTCTTCAATGTGCTTATATGCATCAACTGAGCTACAATGGAAATAGTGTAATAATACTCAGTCTGAGGGCCCGACTAAGAGTTGGTTGCTAATCCCGTCACGACTGAGACTTTTTATGCAGCAATACTGAGAATTCATACTAATGCCATAGCCACTGCAATTTGTACAGAGAAGCTCAGGATGTGTCTATTATTCGGCGCTTGCACACAATGAAGCACCATTGGTTGCACCATCAAACTTCTGAGCAATACTATGGCTGTCCATTGGAAGCAAGCTGCCATGCCCACAAAATGTTCACAACACACCCACATTTGACTAGCCACCCCCATTATCTACCATAAATGCATCACTGACTGTCAATCACTCTGTTTCCAAATACTCACTACAGCAGCCATCAGTAAACCATCTTGACGCCTGCACAGAACAAAAAACAACAGCCAACTGCACAAACATTGACATACAGTAGTGCCCACCTCTGAAACAGGTCCTGAGTAACAGATGCTCTTTGTGGGTTGCTAGATTCATTCACAGGGCATGTTTGGAAGTTTATAGATTCACAGGAGCTGAAATGACAGCCGTCTCATTGGGAAAATAGGAGGCAAATCAATTAACTGCAGACATGGGTATGAGAAATCACCCTTAGGGTGGGTGCACACTAGTACGATATAAACCGTGCATATTGTCTAGTGTGTATGCACAATTGTGTGCTCCTGAGTTTCGTACATGAGATCTGGTAGCAATAAAGGTAGCAGGGCTATGTGGGGCACATCAGGGCTGGGGCCTAGTACCTGTTACAGGTTACGGTAATGACTTGTCTCCTTCTAGCAATGTTGTTACTGCTCCATCGGTTGCTAGGCGACCTGGATTTTCTGGACGTCACGTGTTCTTTACTGCACGACTTGATTGGTTTCTTCCCGTATTTCTGCACGCTGGCCCTTTGCCGTCTATAGCATTCCTTGTGGATCTCTCGGCTCAGCTGCATGGTCAGCGCTCCTGTACTACTCCTTGTTTTGGTATCCAGCGATATCGGCTTCCCAGCCACACCATCAGCTCCCAAGCTGTTACCGGCTTAATTGCCGCTACATCGGTTTCCCAGCTGCACAGTCAGCTCTCAAGCTGCTACCGGCTTTGTTGCCACTCCATCGGCTTATCAGCTGCACTATTAGCTGCCAAACTACTACCGATTTCAAGGCCACACCTCACCACCGGCTCTCCAGCCACATTGCTGGCTCAAGGCTGCTTCGCACCACCGGCTCTCCAGCCACACCGCCGGCTCAAGACCGCATCTCACCACTGGCTCATAGGCCATACTACAAGCTCTCAAAGCTGCATTTCACCACGAGCTTTCAAGCCACACCACTGGTTCTCAAAGCTGCATCGCACCACCTGCTTTACAGCCACACCACCACCTCTGCAGCCGTACCACTGGCTCTCAAAGCTGCATCCCACTGCCAGCTCTCCAGCCACAGTACCGGCTCAAAGCCGCATTTCACCACTGACTTACAAGCCATAGTACCGGCTCTCAAAGCCGCATCTAACCACCAGCTATTCAGCCACACTACTGGCTCATAGCCACATCTCACCAACGGCTTTCAAGCCATACAACCAGCTCTCAGACCTGCATCTCACCACCGGCTTACAAGCCATACTACCGGCTCCCAAGGCCGCATCTCAGCACCGGCTCTCCAACCACTCTACCAGCTCAAAGACACATCTCACCACCGGCTTAAAAGTCATACAACCAGCTCTCAGAGCTGCATCTCACCACTGGCCCACAAACCATACTACCGGCTTTCAAGGCCGCATTACACCAAAACGTCTGCAGCCACGCTACTGACTCAAAACCGCATCTCAGCACCCGCTCTCAAAGCCGCATCAATAGCCTCCGAGCCACTGCATCAACTCTTCTAATTGCATCAGCTTTAGCCACATCATCAGCATCTTAAGTAGGGGTGAGTGGGTTCGGATTTCTGAAATCTGAACCCCCCCGAGCCCACAAGATCTGAGGCCGATCCGAGTCAGGCTCAACTTTTCCCGTCTGACTCGGATCTGAAATCGAGGCAAAACACCATCATCCCGCCTTCTGGATCTCGCTGGTTTTGGATCCTATATAAGGTACCCGCGTCGGCGCCATTTTCTCACTCGGCTGTGGACAGTGAAGAGGGAGGGTCAGAGTTAGGGCTGGCTGGGCTGTGTAGTGTAGTGTAGTGTAGTGCAGAGTAGTGTTGTGCTGCGCACGTGCATCAACAAAGTAGTGCCAAGCGTGCGCCTGTGTCATAAGTAAAGGGCCGGCTGGCTTGACCGTTAAAGGGTGCTGTAACCCTCAAAGTACACTCCAAACAGAATAAAAAAATATTTTCTGTGTTTGTGAATTGTGTGCGCAGTAGCCGCACGTGCATCAACAAAGTAGTGCCAAGCGTGCGCCTGTGTCATAAGTAAAGGGCCGGCTGGCTTGACGGTTAAAGGGTGCTGTAACCCCCAAAGTACACTCCAAACCAAATAAAAAAATATTTTCTGTGTTTGTGAATTGTGTGCGCAGTAGCCGCATGTGCATCAACAAAGTAGTGCCAAGCGTGTGCCTGTGTCATAAGTAAAGGGCCGGCTGGCTTGACCGTTAAAGGGTGCTGTAACCCCCAAAGTACTGTACTCTCCAAACCAAATAAAAAAACTGTGGCTGCACGTGCATCAACAAAGGAGCAGCGCCAAGCGTGCGCCTGTGTCCCATAAGTAAAGAGCCGGCTGGCTCATTTCTTAAAGGGTGGTGTAACCCACAAAGTGCACTACTCTCCAGCAAAAAATAAAAAAATATTTTCTGTGTTTGTGTACGCCTTAGCTGCTCGTATATATCAATATAACATAAATGGAGGACCAAACTTTCTCCGATAAAAATAAAATAGGGAAAGATCAAGAACCACTTCCTCCTAGTGCTGTTTCTGCTGCTGGGAGTTGTTCATCATCCCAGAGAGGAAGTAGGAACACCACTACTTTTACTAAACAATTGACCCTCCAACAGTCCCTAGCAATGAGGATGAAGTACGACAGCAGTCATCCAGAAGCAAAACGTATAACTGAGGTCTTGACTGCTATGTTGGTGTTAGACTTGCGTCCGGTATCCGCCATTAGTGCAGTGGGATTTAGACAATTGATGGAGGTAGTGTGTCCCCGTTCCAAATCCCGTCTAGATTCCACCTGCATCCTCAAAGCAGCAGCAACAAGCGTGCATCTGTCTGTTAAAGGGTGGTGTAACCCTCAAAGTGCGCTCCACAAACAATAAAAAAATTCTTCTTTTTTTTTCTCTTTGTGAAATTTGTGGGCTGTAGCCGCAATGGCATCCTTAAAGCAGCAGCGACAAGCATGTGTCTGTCTGTTAAAGGGTGGTTACACCCTCAAAGTGTGCTCCACAAACAATAAAAAAATTCTTCTTTTTTTTCTGTCTTTGTGAATTGTGTGGGCTGTAGCCACACTTGCATCCTCAAAGCAGCAGCGATAAGCGTGCGTCTGTCTGTTAAAGGGTGGTGTAACCCTCAAAGTGCGCTCCACAAACAATAAAAATATTCTTCTTTTTTTCTGTCTTTGTGAAATGTGTGGGCTGTAGCCGCACCGGCATCCTTAAAGCAGCAGCAACAAGCGTGCGTCTGTCTGTTAAAGGGTGGTGACACCCTCAAAGTGTGCTCCACAAACAATAAAAATATTCTTCTTTTTTTTCTGTCTTTGTGAATTGTGTGGGCTGTAGCCGCACTTGCATCCTCAAAGCAGCAGCGACAAGTGTGCGTCTGTCTGTTAAAGGGTGGTGTAACCCTCAAAGTGCTCCAAAAAAGAAAAAACTTTTTTTTTATGTGTGTTTGTGACTTGTGTGCGATGTAGCCACACGTGCATCAACACAGTAGCAGCGCCAAGCGTGCGCCTGTGTCATAAGTCAAGGGCCGGTTTGGACATCTGATCCGGACTGAAGGACGTACCAACAATTTCTGACAAGTCTTCTGTCACTGCATATGATACTGTCCTCAAAGCAGCAGCGACAAGCGTGCGTCTGTCTGTTAAAGGATTACATCGGTGACAGCATCCAAGTTGGCATGTCAGACAGTCCGTACCTGTACTGGCAGGATAAAGAAGCAATTTGGAGGTCCCTGTACAAACTGGCTCGAATTAATACTCTGTGAGGATGAGGATGTACACAACACTGAAGAGGGTGAGGAATTGGTGGATGAGGAGGATGAGGACGACATCTTGCCTCCGTAGAGCCAGTTTGTGCAGGGACAGATTAATTGCCAGCTTGTTTTGTGGGGGCCCAAACGAACCAATCATTTCAGCCACAGTCGTGTGGCAGACCCTGGCGCTGAAATGTTTGGTTTGTTAAAGTGTGCATGTCCTGTTTATACAACATAAGGGTGGGTGGGAGGGCCCAAGGACAATTCCATCTTGCACCTCTTTTTTTTCTTTGAATTATGTACTGTTTGTGGCCTAGTTTTTCAAACTGCCATCCTGTCTGCCACTGCAGTGTCACTCCTAGATGGACCACGTGTTTGTGCCGCCCACTCGTATCTCTTAGCATAGTCATCCAGCTACCTCGGTGCAACCTTTTGGATATTAAAACACTATTGTGAGGTGTGAGGTGTTCAGAATAGAATGGAAATGAGTGGAAATTAAGGTTATTGAGGTTAATAATAGCATAGGAGCAGAAAAACCCACAAATTCTGTGATTTTAGCTGTTTTCATGCATTTTAAAAAAAAAATTCAGATCCAAAACACAAAACCCAGAACCCAAAACACGGAAGGGTAGTTTTGGCAAAACCAATCCAGATCCAAAACACGAAGAAAGATCCAGATCCAAAACCAAAACACAAAACACGAAAAGTGGCCGGTGCACACCCCTAATCTTAAGTGGCACCATTGGCTCTCATAGCCGCACCATCGGCTGCTTAGCCAAACTACTGACTTCTTGCTCAGTTCCCAGTATTTTCCGTTATTCTTTGGGTTCCGAAGGTAACCAGTGTAAACCCCTACTACTTCGAGTAATAAGTTCAGGTGGCCACTTAAGTACCAGTGAACGTCTCCCAGTTCTTAGGGAACAGCGGGTGGCTGAAGACCTCGCTAGCCTGGGTTCTAAGGCTTTACCCGTAACAGCCTGGGAATCTGTAACAGTACCAAGAGAGGGGCTAAGCAAAACCAGTGGCAAACCATTGATGACTGCTTTCCATCGATTGTTGATTACCATCAATAGATTAGCACTGTTCTATGTAATTATTCACTGCAACTCCCATTGGAGCTTACGGCAATATTGGTAGGGGTAAGACGAGACTTTCCAATTCCCAAACCATTCTTCACACCCGCTTTGCTAGTTCACACATGCACACTGCACTTTAAGGGCCTGATTCAGACCCACTCGCGAGTGGCTGTCCGCTCGCAAGTGGGTCGATGGTGTGCACTGCGCATGCGCACGACGGAGGGAGCTCCGTCGTGCGCATGCGCGAGACGCGACGAGCGAAGGACTTCACTTCGCTCGTTGTGTCTGATCAAAGGGGGCGTGCTGTTGATGTTGATTGACAGCACGCCCCCTTTGGTGGGCTTGCCGGGGGCGTGCCTGCCAGACGGAGGCGTTCCCAAGGGAACGCCTACCATCAGAAGCCGGCCCCACTGACATCACTAGTGATGTCAGTGGGAGTGATTTTGGCTCTGATAGAGCCAAAATCACTCCTGGCCCTGCTTCTGCTCGCACTGGCGATGGTCGCGATGGTCAAGACCATCGCGACCATCATCCTGCACGCTCGTATAGGCTGTGGGTGGTGACCAACAGCTATACGAGCGTCCAGGAGGACGCTCCATATTAATGGAGGTGGGCCCTGATTCAGAGCGAGCGCTCTGGTAAGAGCGTCCGGCTCTGAATCAGGGCCTAAGAATGGACTTTCATGCTGAGAACATATTTAGATGATGGATTGGTCAGCAGACTGATTCACCGGCCGAGCTGCCTATTGTTAAGCTATACATACTTACCAATCATCTGCTCGATATGTCTGGGCTAACAAAACAACTGGGCGGGTATTTAAATTTGCCCATCCATTTGAGATGTCAGTGTCAGCAACCCTGCAGCAAATGTACAGGCAATCGGCGGGTCCCCCAAACACACATGCAGATGCACCAATATATCTTTCAGATATATTGGCATCGACTGTGCTGCAGGGCCAACCTGATATGTCTGTGAACGACGTCGTTCACAGACATATTGGGTGTACACACCCACAGATGCGCTTTATAGATCGCTCATCGATAGAACAAGCAATATATCCACAAATGTGTATCCAGCATAAGTCTGAGCTACTTATGACTAGTATCCCTGGCATGGAACATCTGCATTTATGCTGAGGAGATCTACCCATCAATGGGTGCACAATTTGCACACAAGGATCAGTGATATTTTGAAACTGATTCTATGAAATATTTATCTCATGTTATATTTGGCAGCAAAATTTGCATGTTTCACCTCCGATATTTGACCGTATATTTTCCCGGAATTACCCCACACACATCACACAGAAAAATCACCTAACCGTTATCATCCTATCTCTATTCATAGACTAGAAATACAGCAATATGGGGATTTGTAATCAGTGCAGAATAGCAAAACAAAACCTGAACTGAAAAGGATTAACATATGTTACATGCAGGTGCGTATCTATAATGGGTGCAGGGTGTGCGGTGCACACGGGCCCCTGGGTCCAGGGGGGCCCGCATCGCACACCCTGCACCCATATTTTAAAAAGCTTATCTCCCCGAGGTCCTGCGTAAGGTGTCTCAGCCCTGCACAAAACGCTGGAAATTGGCCACAGCGGCCATTTTCCCAGCGTTTTGCGCATGCGCAATGAGAAAATCAACGGGAATGTGGCGGCCGTGCCATTTTACCGGTGACCTGCGCATGCGCAGTAGACTCTGGGCACAGACTAGTGCCCAGAGCCTAGTGATGCTGCGGTCGATGGTCAGCCATAGTCAGTCGGCTGCTGGCCGCCAGGGAGAGAGTAGGGGACCCCGGACGGGAAATGCACACGGGCCCTCTCCTCTCTTAATACACCCCTGGTTACATGCCATTTTACAGTACATGTCATTTTTAAAGACGTCTATAATAGGTTCTGCTTATTTTAAACTAGGGTGGACATTAAAGACAAAGCCAACTATCTACTGTACTATGTCCTGGTCAATAGATCACAAATACATTATATAGAAAAACAGCACTGATTGAACCTGCCTAATCATCAGCAGTCAGGAGATCAATGTACATTAGATATGAAGCCCACATTTCCCGAGCTTGTCCAGTAATAGATCTTCAGTTTGTCAAGAAAAGGGTCACACCAACAAGCCTATAAATTATTCCCAGAGTGTTGTGTGGAACAGCTTGTGATTTGTGATTGCATTGTGAGAAGTAATTTCAGATTTAGTGAGGGGATTAGAAGCTGCAGGAATAATCCATCTCTTTACCGGCATCGCTTCGCCTGCTTCTGTCTGCGGCCAATCTTCACCGTGCTGTGCTTGAATACAGGTTTCACATGTACACGGATAGACACGTGAAATACCCCGTGTCTACCAAATTCATGTCAATAGGTTTGTAGTTAAAGAACATCTGCACAAACACAATGATTTTATATTATCACTTCCTAATCTGCTTTGAAGACATCTTCTTTTTTATTTTTTAAATAGAGCTATGGAATATGTCTGTAATTATATTATTGTCCAGTATATTGAGAAATCATTTACTTAACAAATGTAATACTTAAAGGAATTTGTCATCTATAGGTTTTGCTAATGTCCTCAGGACTTACTAGTACAGATGTGTCCTCACACAGCTATCCTCAATATGCCATGTGCCATGTCCTGTGCGTCTCTGTATTGGCATTGCCCGAAATTGCATCTTAGTCGCAATGCAATGCGACTACGAAGCACCATTAGACAACACTGATTACTTGGATATGTGACATGTGTAAATATTAGTGCGACTGAATCTGTATAAAACCACAACGGAATTTGCCAGGGAAACAAACTACGGCCGCTACATTGTAGCACTTCATATACAAATTTAGACTTGTCGCAGACAGATATAGAGGTGTTGCATTTCAAATTAATCAGTGCAGTGTTGAAGAAGAACAGAAGGCAGACTATGCCTGTTGTGTGTTAAACCACAAGGCTATGGGTGATTTGTGTGAGGTCACATGGGTGAATTTTAGCCAGTTAGTTGTTAGTGGGTGGGGTGAAAGTATTTAAGGCTTGTGGTCACACGGTACATGCCTCTTTGTGATGAATTTTCTTCAACTGA
Source organism: Taudactylus pleione (assembly GCA_031769625.1). Taxonomy (NCBI): domain Eukaryota; kingdom Metazoa; phylum Chordata; class Amphibia; order Anura; family Myobatrachidae; genus Taudactylus; species Taudactylus pleione. The sequence goes on along the minus strand of JAUIMM010000104.1, from coordinate 3,385,614 downwards.
GGTGACTCTGTGTGTGAGCATATTGTTGTACATATGAAGTGAATTATTGCTCACCTTAGGACGTTATGTTGATGTCTTTGTGCTCACGGATATGGCGAGGAAGGAATATAGGGCCGCTAAGGGCAAAAAAACGGTGTGAGTTTAGAAGCTTTTAAATCCTATTCAAATTAGTCAGCAGGTTTTAATGTTTTTGCAGCATGTTACTGTATCTCGAAACTAGGCTGCAGGAACACACATTATTTGTTACCTGCACCTTATTAACGAAATGCAAAGGTCCGGTCGGGGTACGCCGTGGTGAGCCTACGATGAGGAATTTCGACGTAAGCAATGTGGGTTTAAAAGTATGGATTTCGTATGTAGAAACGTGGATATGTGGTTGGAGGTAGCTCAGCCTTCGCGTCCTGCATCGTAAAGTCCAGCTATGTGCCAGGGTCAGAACGGTCCTCGTCCGGGCGTCTCCTCCATGGTCCAAATGCGTTGCCTTTAATAATGGGCAGTGCCCCAACTGGCAGAAGTGTCGGTCAGACACCTTTGCTTGAAATGTGGTGCTAGTCACCAAGTGTCGCATTGTTTTTCACTCTCTGGTGCCCCCACACGTGACAAGCCCACTGGTGCTCCATCCCCCTCCACGACCGGCCCCACTATCTAGGGCTTTTTCCCCCATTCGTCTGGAGGCCATGTCTAAATGGTTGAAATGTTATCCAGACCAGGAGGCCGCAGAATTAGAGGTTATGTTGTTTCATCTGGCTTTCATTATTGCGTTCCATGGCGCTTTCCGAATTTCTGAGCTGGTTGCCCCCTCTAAGACCGTGGCTGGAAATATGCTCCGGGGCAATTTTAATGTAGACAAGAGCTCGGTGATATTCAGGATCTGTTGCTCGAAGACAGATCAGTTAGGCAAGGGCCGTTGGGTTTCCCTGCAGCAGCTGCAAATACAAAGATTTGTCCGGTGTCTTTGGCTCTGGGTTATCTAGCTATGCAGCCAAATGTTGGTGGGGCATGGTTGATACATGACGATGCCCCATTGATGAAATTTCAGTTTGGCTGGGTTTTTAAGCGCTGTGTGTCATCCATCAGGCTCTCGACTCATGACTACGGAACCCATTCATTTCAGATAGGTGCGCCCACTTCTGCAGCATCCTCTGATTTTTCAGCATCCGATATCATGGCACTGGGACGTTGGAAGTCTGCATGTTATTAGCGTTAAATTCGTCCCCAAAATCCTGGTTAATGTTCATGCCCTGTTTTGTTATCATTGTTGCATGGTTGTTTCATCTGGCGTTTGTGGTGTCTGGTTGTTTTCCCTGTCTTCCTTTAGCAGAAGGAGTCGGGAAAGGTTTTTAATTTTTTACCTGCATGGACAGAACTAATTCGGATTAAATTCGGCATTTAATGACTGACATTTGGAGTCCCTCAACTGGTTTTTTTTTTAATCTCTCACGAGTTGCCATTTTGACCTTAACTCCCCTCTATCTGCCCACCACCACCATCCTTCCAATTACCCGTCTTTTCCTTTTGTGTTTTTCTGTGTGTAAATTGTCAAAAGATTGGTTCAATGAATTACTGAATTTCAATAAAATTTGCATATTTACTAAAGTTTTTCATGGCATTATTAATTGATTATCTACAATTTTCCTCCTCCTTTTTATTTTATAGGAGTTAATTTCGATTCTAATGATGTTTGGGTTGTTGGTCATTCCTTTGTGTTTTGGGCAGGACAGTCTGCATTTGCATACGTTGTCCTTGCCAGGGGCTCATAGAGTTAGGTGTTTGAGTTATCATGGCCTTGGTTGGGATTCTTTAAAGGGAAAGTTACTGTTGGCAGTGGAGAGGTTTGGTCTTCCTAAATATGTCCTTCTACATCTTGGTGGCAATGACATTGGGGTCCGAACATCATTGGAATTGAATTGACCATAGTAGAGGACTTATGCCTCCTTACAAAGATTTGGCCATCTTGTCTTTTTGTTTGGCCTTGCATAGTGCCTCGGTTGTTCTTGTGGGGAAGTCAGGACTTTGTGGCATTAGATGAGGCCAGGAAAAAAAATAATGCAGCAGTTAGTAAGTTTTTTTTGGCCAATGGAGATATCACCTGATCTGTTATTGCTCTTCACATTTATACCGTGATGACGGTGTCCATTTGTCAGAAGTTGGCAGCTCGTTTATTGAGAAGATCTTTAGGTGGTTAGTGAGGGTTTGTTAGGAGGTGTATGGTGGCGGGGCGTCGTCTCTGGGCTCAGAGTCTCGCTTTGGCAGGAAAGAACGGCAGGTCATTCAGCACGGGGGCAGTTGATTTGTATTTGGGTGCACTCAAAAGTCTGAACCACCCAACCAGGGGCAGCACTACACCTTTCCGGTGATTTTTCTTATGTTGCAAGGTTGAGTTGGATACCCCTTTTTGTTAGTTGTGTTTTGTAAGCACCCATATGGCGGACTATTCCATTTAAAGGAGTCATATTCCTGAGCATGGAGAAAGAGAGAGTTGCAATGGTCCGATACCCTTTTCGGTGCAGTACATATAAAAACAGCTCACCTCTGAAATCTAAAGATAGGATTGGCTCTGGGTTACAGCTCCTTCTGAACAAGTCTGTTGCAAAGGACTGTGCTTCTCCTGTGTGTTGTGACACAGGGTATGCCAGCCAAAGTCGGGTAACTTTGAAGGAGAAACACTGCCATACTAGTAATACTGAACTAAAGAATATGCAGGTGCACACCCTAAGCACAAAACTGATATCAAAACAATTATAATAAACTACAATTTAATGGAGTATAAATAATGTTTCTTAACACATGTTGGCCAAAAATGCATTGCCCACCTACCACGTCACAGTGACCTCATCAGGTGGGTCCCTAACATACCTAATACTGACATATTATTTATCCAGGACTTACCTATAAATAGTGCGCATTCTAATGTGCTAAGAAACCTTATCTATACTTCATGAAAATTGTTTTGTTTTGACAATCAGTATTCTTAATACTTGGAGTGTGCACCTGCATTTTCTTTTTTTATGCATGGCACTACAAGTCTCAGCATAGTAGCAATTTTAGTATGTTTAAAAAGAGTGAGCAGACTAGCCCCCCTACCCCCCTTTATACTTGTAACACTGAAAAGTGGAAACAAACCTCACTGCCACTGGTTAGTATTGAGACAAATGACACATTACAAGGTAGTCTAGTTAGCAATGACATTGTGCAACAGCCATTAGCGATGAACACTCTCCCACATTTGGTGTAGGCCAGTGGTGTCAAACTCATGGCCATCTAGCTGTAGTGGAACTACACATCCCAACATGCACTGCTACCATTTTGCTATTATGGCATGCTAAAACTGTGGCAGGGCATGCTGGTATATGTAGTCCCACTGCAGCTGGATACCACGAGTTTGACACCCCTGGTGTAGGCAAATAGCCTATATTAATAATAATCATCATACCGGTATACTTATATGCTTCAGCACAAAGTAAGCCCTAAATATACACAACAGATTTAATCAGGAGCATTTGGTCAGTATAAAAAGGTGAAATCAAGGACAGAGGGCAATAATTGTATTATGTAAAATAATCAAATTTACGAACCTTGAAAGAGTAAATAGTTTTGTTGGGAGTTCTTATTATTTACTTAATAAACTTTAATAAAGGTTTTTGTAGCAGTAACCCCAGCATGACTTACAACAATACAGAATATAAATTCTGTATGCGAATAGCTGCTAATGTTCAATCACACAAAGGAATGTTAGTTATGGGAACACGTGTCTTTAAATTGTATTGATTTTACCCCGTCTATCCCTCCTCCTGGCACTATTGTGATTTATGTCCAATTTCTAATTTCAGCTTCTGAACATGACTGGTTACATCTGAAACAAGAAACAAAAGTAATTTACCCCAATCACCCAAATACCCTTGACTTGCTCTAGAAACTTAGGAAGAACTCGGGGAGATGAAAAAACATTTATTTGCCAGGACAGAAAAATAAAAGTTCCTTGGGAGATGATAGAAAAAGTGTCAAAATATTAAAACTGAAATAGAAAAAGTTTTATATTCTTGTGATTTAAAAAAAAAAAAAGATAAAATGAGGGCAGTTAAGAGGTTTTGTGGTCTTTTAGTAGTCCAATCGGCAATTCTGGCATGAGCATTAATATAATAGAGGACGCGGAGTGTAATATCTCGGAGCAGTAATCCGGAAGTATAGTATAATTCTGTGTAATGCGTCGTGCTGCTCAATGTGTCACAGGGTCTATCTGAGTGACCTTGCGGACACATAATTGTCTTATACGGATCATTTCAATTGAGACACATTACCATACCAGCTTTGTGATACTGTCAAGACCGTTAGGAACAATTATCTGGGTCATGGAAAGGTTGCGCTAAAAAGCCATTCCTGAATTTAACACTTTCATTGTTACATGAAGTAAAAAAGCTGAAGTTTGTAAAGAATAGACGCATTGGGTTTATGTAATTTAATAGTGCAAAGAGCAATGCTGTACTGTAACCCATAGCAATCAATCAAACCTTTGATTTTAGCAGTCTAATGTAGCCAGACCAATGAAAGCTGATATCTGATTGGATGTTATGAGTTACAGCACATCTTTGCTTTTTGCACTATGCTATTAAATATAAGATCACAGCTTTTTTATTTTCTTTTACTTGGGATGTTTAACTACTACTGTACTTGTCTCAACTGCTCCTGCATGGAGATTAATGGGTTTGTAGTCCAGAAATGTAATGTCTTTTGGTATCACTGTCTTACCCAGTGTTTAGTTATCTGCCTGCAGACACAATTTTGGTTATTCTGGAAAGAAATAGAGACTTAGGGGTCTATGTACTAAGCCTTGGATGGAGATAAAATGAACAGAGATAAAGTAACAGCCAATCAGCTCCTAACTGCCATGTCACAGGCTGTGTTTGAAAAATGACAGTAGGGAGCTGGATGGCTGGTACTTTATCTCCGTTCACTTTATCTTCATCCAAGGCTTAGTAAATAGACCCCCAATTGGAGAGAGATAAAGTACCAACCAGTCAGCTCCTGTCACTTTACAAGCTGTGTTTGAAAATGACAGCTGATTGGTTGGTACTTTATCTCCATTCACTTTATCTCTCTCCAAGGCTTAGTCCATAGACCTCTTAGTGAAACAAGAACATTAAATATAGTCTTCAAAATATAATCTGTATAATTATGAATCTATCTGATTAATCTAATAACTGGACTGATGTGAAAATGCAGCATGGTCATCAGGATGGTACTGTCAGCCGTTTAACTCTTTAGCCCAGTGGTTCCCTATCTTGGTCCTCAATGCACCCTGACAGTGCATATGTATCTCAGATAAATAACATAAATGGACTGAAAAGGGTTAAACACCCCATCATGAATACATACATAGCTGAGCTTTCCAAACACACATTCTCCCACCTGATAGTACACAATCTGTACACAATAAAGCACTTTAGTGAAGTACTATATTATATTCACAAGACAGTATAAATTTGCTTGGGCAGTGTTATTATGTAAAATACTTTTAAATAGAAATGCAAATACGCATGAAAGTTATAATTAAGGTAAATTACAGCCAAACATTCATTGTCCTGCTCTTTATAAAACACAAATGGGAATTTGCTTTTGTGCCATGGACCAATTGCAAAACTTAAATAAATAATATGAATAGATGGCAGAAACCACACTAATAATAGTAACAGTATCAGTGGCTGCAGTGCTAGATTAAAATCAGGGTGACCAGGGCAGTTGCCCCGTGGACCACCTCACATACTGTAGCAGCATAGGGAGCACTGTGGCATGTGTGAACTGGGGATTCTGTCTGCCATCATGTTCACTGGGGACACTACAGGGAATCAGTATAAATGACTGCCGGGCCCTATGGCCGGTGGTTCAAATCCCGACACCGGAAGACAGGGGCGGATTGGGATGGAAAACCAGCCCGGGAAATTTATGGAAGCACCCCTAATGAGGATGGGGTCTGTCGATGGGGGAGGATCCCTCCTCATAGGGCCTGATTCTGAGTCACCCGCAAAAATATCTGTAAAAAGCATCAATGTTTTTAATGTGAGCGCCGGGACAATGAGGGGAAGTTACATGGAGGGTGAGGGCTGGGACACTGAGAGGAGTTACAGGGATAGTGAGGGCAAGGACACTGAGGGGAATGGGATAGTGAGGGCAATGACATTGAGGGGAGTTACAGGGATAGTGAGGGAAGGGTGGGTGAGGACAGGGACACTGAGGGGATTTACTGGGATAGTGAGGGCAGGGACACTGAGGGGACGTTACAGGGTGGGTGAGGACAAGGAGATTGAGGGAAGTTACAGAAATAGTGAGGGCAGGGTGGGTGAGGACAGGGACACTGAGGGGATTTACAGGTATACTGAGGGCAGGGACACTGAGGGAATTTACAGTGAGGGTGAGGGCTAGGACACTGAGGGGACATTATAGCAAGGACACTGAGGGGGATTTAAAGATATACTGACGGCAGGGACACTGAGGGGACATCGCAGGGAGGGTGAGAGCTGGGACACTGAGAGGATAAATATATATATATATAAACAGTTGTCTTTTCATGACCTTTATAACAGTGATGGCACTACAAGTCTCAGCACATCCAGTTGACAAAGTGTGCTGGGGACTTGTTGTCACATCACAGCTGGACAGCATTCAATGCTTTACTTGCGCATACAGTAGGAACCCGGACGTCTTACTTTTAAGTAGAACTTCATGCCATACTGTAACAGCAACAAGGGTCCTCCAGGATCACTGAATGTGCATAGTGCTGGCCGCCGAGAAAGAAAGCTGAGAAGGCGCTCTGCCCCTGGCTAAATCTACTGTCTGCATGACCCACTGCTGAGTCTGACTTCTGACCGGCTCCGCGTTACCTAGCCGCTGCTTGCACTGCTAAGGGGTGGTCTGGTGCACAAATGGACCACTCCTTGGATTCACAGCGCTCCGTCTAACACAGCCACTGCCCCGCACAAGCTACAGTAACTACGCTGCACCACCACTGCTCCTCCTGACTAACGGAACCCCGCAGTGGCCGGCATCTAGTGGGAGCAGCTGACAGCTTCCTGTTTGCATGGAACGCAAATCCAGGAAGCGCGGCAGCTGGCACATAGTACTTGGCCAAGGCCGGCAGCCGGCCTGGCAGGTAGTGTCAGTCGGCCCTGCAGGGGGGTGAATGGGACCGGCCCAGCGGGAACTTTCCCGCTGTCCCGGTGGCCCAATCCGCCCCTGCCGGAAGACCAAAAGTAGTGAAGATCCCGACAGGTGATTTCGGTAAGTATAACTAACCTTACCCTCCCTAACCCTCCCTTAGGGGTGCCCTACCCTAACCTCCCCCCTAGTGCCTAACCCTAACACCCCCTAAGTGGCTAAACCTAACCCCCCCAGTCCCCACAGCCTAACCCTAACCTCCCCCTGGGTGTGCCTAACCCTAACCTCTCCTTCCCCTAGCCTAAACCTAAGTCCCCTCCGGGAGCCCCTAACCTAACCCTCCCCCCACGCAGCTGTCTGTGCCCGCCGCCCGGCTTACCTTCGTTCGGTATGCCAGGCGTCCGGCTCCTAGTGTAGGTATAATGACAGGCGTCAGGATTTCGGCGCCTGTCATTAGTACCCTGCCGGGATTTGACAGTCGGGAAGCCGGTGGTCGGCATTTCGACCATCGGCTTAATGACTGCATCCCCACTACAGTGTGTTTAACACATTAGCAATGCTGGGAGTATTTACACATTATACATCGCTCGCAATGTCCGGACGCTGCAGCCTGATAAACAGGCTGCGACCTTTTGCGGGCGCCATCAGGTAGTATCCCAGGAAACGGGGGCTGTGTCCTTGTATGTAGCTTCACTGGCTTCAGCTGCATGTAAACACCGGCTATCAGGAGTAACCTGAAGATTACTTAGATGACCGAAATTCGCACAGAGTGATCCTATGCTGTGTGTTCGGACACAGCTTTGGATCACATAAGCTGGCAGAAGGTGTCGAATTACACAAGATTCCTCCTGCGGCATTAGCATATTATTGCACACCCCTTGATGCCCCACAGTTGCTATATTAGTAAAGCGTTGAAGCCAGTGTCATTTTAAAAAAAAGATGAGTTGGAGGAGTGACATTCGGCGCTGTGGAGAGAGGAGAGCTAATGGGACGCCATGGCAGAGTGATAAACAGCGGAAGTCCTAAGCATCAGAAACAGAGGTAGAGAAAAAAAAGAAGAGTGGCTGGGACTTATAGTGCCACATAGTAAGCCAAGCTGAGTGTCCTGTCCAATTGTTCGCTATGGCTACCTTTTGGAGAGGAAGTCGCAACCTGATTTTGGTCCTCAAATTTGGTAAAAGGAATCAATTATTACACACAACTTCTATATGTGATATAGAGACACTGCTCCTAATTTATATATCAATGCTGCAACATTGCTGCTTGACGTTCAGTTGTAAATACGCTTTAAGGGCCCCAACGTGTGCACCCGGAGTTACCCGTAACCTGGGGAATAAAGGACATGTCATCTGTGTTAGGTTATTGGGACATTCTAATAATTTGAAAAGGACATTGCTAATTTAGTATAGGTATAGTGAATTAGAAAAACATTAATAGTTTCTTATTGAAATTTATGTGATTTACTGTGTGTTTATTGTACCAAACCTATTATTCTATAACTATGAGCAATTCCAGTAATTTTGGATTACTAGAAATAAATCCAGATTGCTTTTGCATTAATTTTGTCTCCCATTATCTGTGTCTGATTGTGGAACCCTTGCCTCTCTGCGGGTGTGGACTGATTTAGGCATTGTCGCCAGCTTACACCTGCACCACACCATCTTTATTCTTTCCAGCGGGGTATCACACGTACAGCAGCTGTTCAAAAGTGTACAACTCTGATTCAGGCAATAATTTTTTGTCTCTCCAACCCCCTTCATCCCTTCAATTCCAGTCCACAGTCACTTATATTATATTGTGTGTTCTGGGCTGGCTGCTCCTCACTGCACCACGCCTCCTCATACTCTCAGCAGTGCGGCATGGCCTCCCTCTCAGCAGTGTGGCATGACACGATTATAGTGTCACATGTGCTATGATACACAAATAAACTTTATTGTGCCGACCACTGGTGCCAGAAGTCAGGGAAGACAAATTAGCAGGCTTCCCCAGACCCGGTACATGCCCTTGTTGCCGGGCCTGTGAGTCAGCCCAGGGCAGGGGGAGCCAGGGGCTGTGGCAAGCCACTGAGGAGAGCACAGGGATGGGCTAAGATGGAACTGTCCAGTGCTCCCAATGGCCCAATCGCCCCTGCCTTAAGAAGAAATGGGATTACAAGCAGGCTAACTTTTGCAACAAAAGCAAAAAAAAGCAGTGCAGGTCCATGTTTATGTTTCAGATTTATAATGGGCCGGAGGGATAGTTCACTGCACATGAATGACTGTAGAGTGCAGAAACTCGGACTGTAGAAGCTGCTGTTATGGCACTGAATGAGTCGTAGAGTACTCTTGATGCCCTATTCCCATAAGTATATTGAAGTAACAAAAAAGTAGCATACCACAGTACATATAAAAAGGTGCATTTGGTAAAAGAGTGTTTGTCATATTGATTTAGTGGCTAATATAAAGACTGATTGCTAAACACACCCATTGTAACTAGACAACTATTCTTGCTCTCTACAAGTGGTCTGCTACAAAGACATTTAAAGACAAGTTGAATCTCCCACTGAATAAAAAGTGAATTTCTAGGCGTTTGTTAAGTTTTAACATTATTGCTGTTTCATGATAATCCCTTTTGTAGACTTTCCTTTTTATAGGCTTTCAAATTCTGCAGAAAGGCTGCACAATAGTAAAGCTGGGAGGGGGGAGGGCAGAACAGTCAGTCCAAGTGTCTTTCTTCAAGCTACTGTCGGACTTAAAGAACTATCCCTTGAATCCAGCAGCGTTCACTCGTTCCAAAAAATAGTATTGCCATGAATAATAAACTTACCAATAAAACTCAACCCACCCTTTACCGCCAGGTAACTAGAGATTATTACAAAATTCTTCACAATAAAAAATTGCAACGTTAATGCATGGTACCTCTGGATTCAAACCGAATGTTAATAGCAAGCAGTAAGAGTTAACTCATTCCTGTGTAAATTGTAATATGTAACCCTAGTGAGAACTGTGTATGTGCTTATATATTAAGAATTAAGGATGAATGGGTAGGAACTAAAATGAATGGCAAAAAAAATCACTGTACAACACCATGTAAACAGGTAGCACTATAAATAAATTATAATAATAATAATAATAATAATAATATTCATAGGAGACATACTGTTTCCACAAGTTTAAGTACATAATTAAGTATCACTAGAATGTACCAAGAGATATTGCATCTCCTGCTTTCCGGTTGCCAGCCCTTGCAGGACCAATCCATATAGTTTTCTCTGGAGATGGTATGAAACAAGCTCAGAAAAGCATACAGTAGCTGATGTGAGCTTGCTTGTGTTGGCTGACACCATCTTTAGATGGCATTAGTTCACTATGCTGAACAGACAGAACTGGTGGGGAAAAATGTTGTGACCCTTCTGCTGTGGGCTAAAGCTGTTCCCAAGGGATGTGTACGGGATGCCGGCGCTCAGGATCCCGGCGGTCAGAATCCCAATGCAAATGAGTGACTTTGCAGAAGAATATTACTCAAACCATGTTTCACCAAGCACCAAGCTGTTCTGCAGAGATGCACAGTCCCAGTTCTTTTGCCTTGCAATGTCACAGAAAGTCACAAAAACTCTCATTTTGTAGAATTTAAAGTTGACCGTGGTGACATGGGGGTCTGTGTACTAAGCCTTGGAAAAAGATAAAGTGGATGGAGATAAAGTACCAATCAATAAGCTCCTACCTGTCACTTTACAGACTGTGGCCCGTATTTAAATAGCCACAATAATTTTGCTGTCATTGCGTGTTTTGGCTGCGGAAACTTATCGGGCCCCCGCTATTCAATTCCAAAGGACATGTAAACACGTTCCAGCGAAACACAAACAGGCGGAAAGTGATGTAAAAAATGGGGAGATCAGCCTGATGCTCCACAAAAGAAGCACTAACATTGAGGTTCAATGTAGATGTCCCCAATTAGCTCTATTGAACCTATTTGGGGTACTTAAGTGCTGTCAATTGCTTCAAAATAGCGTCTTTGCACAAGTGGTGAAAAATAGCATTTTGCAATTTTTGGGTGTGAAAATAAGTAGTCTAATTGAATAATCGCGTCTAATTGAATACGGGCCGGTGTTTGAAAAATGTCAGGAGCTGATAGGTTGGTTCGTTATCTCCATCCACTTTATTTCTCTCAAAGAATTAGTACATAGACCCTAAGGTCACTTCATTCTGGTGTGTAATATGATCTAGACAGGGAGGCCAACTTCTGCTGTACAAATGCAAGATCATCTGAATATTTATCAAACTTCTGTGAGCCTAATATAACCTAATATAGAATGTTCAGTCTTTTTAAGTAATCATAGAATATGTTTGCATCATTTGGTAAAGAAGTCCCCATGTTATCATTCAGAAATGTCTGGTTATGCTAACAGAGTCCTTACCCTTTTCCTCTTTCCAACATTATGTGGAAGAGCAACCCAAAACCGGAGTGAGTAATCTGGGATTAGCAGGAATTTATAAAACTGCAGTGTATGCTCTTTGGAAGATATAAAGCTGTTTCATGTACTGTAATATCCACAGTTTGGAATAGACTGCTTTGGAAACATCAAGTTCCTCTTCCCAGTTTCTATCGTCCAAAGGGCCCTATAACAGATACCCATATATTTTTATTTCATTTGACAATCTTGGGCACTCTGCAAGAGAAGAGATTGACTGAGGCTAGCTGATTAATATAGCCCCAGTGAAGGAGCCAATAGAGATACAACTGACTCTACATCCAGGACTCCCTTAGCTCTGCTGCCATGCAGCAGCTCTATGGAGACCTATGGCTCTAGACCTATAGAGCAACAAGTGGCCCAATAGATGCACACGTGTCCCTCCCAGTCTTCATCAGTGGTCCCAGCACATTTCTAGTTTATGCCCTGTCTGTCTTTCTCTTCTGCCCAAATTGGCCAAAGCTTTTAATCTTTGCTTTATCAGTGGCCCCAGCTTTTACTAAGTAAGAACTCTAGTAATGAGTGAGGCTTAGCATGCCACAAAATAAAGAATAGGGGCAAAATTTACTAAAGGTCATTTTTGGTCATATCACAATAGAAGAAATAAATAAACCTGCCTGTAAGTGCTGAGTTTGGCTGAAGCACTGCACAGGTCAGTATGATCTGTGAAGGCTTTGGTCTGTATAACAGTAAATAAATGCCTATTTTTTTTTTAAAATGTGTTTGGTCCCCCTTAAAACCATAACCAGCCTTGGACCTCCCAGCCTGGTCTGGTACTGGAATTCGGTTGAAAAACTGGCGTGGTACCACCCCGATTATCCAATAGGAAGCACCAGGCTGAATCAGTTCCCGTTGTCAACCAGCACCAAACTGATCAGCCCCCCTTCCTGATGGAACACTCTGTCCTGGGCTGAAAACCCAGTGCTATTTCCTGCACACCTTACCCAGCATGCAGTCACTTGTGGCCATTGTACTGGTTTGGGGCATCTCCAGGACAGCTGTTTATTGGAGCAGTGGTCCTGGCTATGGGGTCATGATTAATTGCCCCAAACCATAAATTATATTTTTGGGGGCATTTACCACTTTTTTGATGAACAGGCGCTTCCTTGATTACAAGTCAAGGTATCACTTTAATAATACCATTGATAAGACGGATGTTGATGTAAAATGATTTATTCCAATATGTACTACTGTATAATTCACAAGGTTTACACCAAAATGAAAAAGTAAAACTTTCATTTAGCAAATAACTAAGCAATGGGATTTGGAGATAAGCAGGGTAACGGTATGAAATATAGTGTTGCTCTCTTGAAGCACAAAATAGATTCTGTATGTAAAATACTAATACATCTTCTCTGTACAAATAATGTGTGAACAATGTAGTCAAAGCTAAATTCAAATTACTTTTGTTACACATAGAGAGGAGTGATTTTATCCAAGATTCAATTTGATATGAATTCTAGTGGTTCATCTCTAGAAACAACCTTCAAGAATGAGGGCTACAAATGCACAGAAAGGTCAATTATTTAAATAAAGTAAGCTAACCATTTCGTCCCTCCAGCAAATACAACAGTAAAACAGCTTTGCTGCTGCATCCAGATTATAGTGTTTCAATTTGCTACATTCGAGCATCAACCCGAATCGAAAGTAATACCACTCATTTGCAAAGCAGCATACCTCCCCTCTAACCTTTAACTGGAAAATACTGTTTTTGTTACAAGGTTATTTCTCATCTTGCAATCAGCTGTTGTCTCGTTCATTCAAAAGGAGACTTTGACCAATTGAAACCTTTTAATCTGAAAACAGTAAATTGTAAGCTCTTTAGGAAAGTCTACTCATTACAGTTAGAGATGTGCAGTTCGGTTTTCCTGAAATACAAACAGACCAGAACTTAGGAGTTCCGAGTCGAATACAGTCCCAGTTCGGAATCACTTTGGGGTTCCGATTCAAACTGAGTCCCGGTTCGGTTCTGTAGTCAGATCTGAACTCAGGGCCTGATTCAGAGCCGAACGCTTTGACCAGAGCTCTCGCTCTGAATCAGGGCCCTCCTCCATGAAAATGGAGCGTCCTCCTGGACACTCGCATAGCTGTGGGTGACCACCCACAGCTTATGCGAGCGTCCATGATGATTGTCGCGATGGTCAAGACCATCGCGACCATCGGGCTTGCAACGGAGACCCTGCGTTAGGGTCTCGCTGCCGCAAGCCCTGGAGTGATTTTGGCTCTATCAGAGCCACTGATATCACTACTGATGTCCCATGAGAACGCCTCCGTCTGGCAGCCACGCCCCCGGCACGCCCACCAAAGGGGGCGTGCTGTCAATCAACATCGACAGCACGCCCCCTTTGGTGCGAGACCCGGAGCGACGGAGAGCCCGTCGCTATCCGGGTCTCGCGCATGCGCACGACGGAGCTCCCTCCGTCTTGCGAATGCGCAGTGGGGCAACATCGACCTGCTTGCGAGCGTCCTTCGCTCGCGAGCGGGTCTGAATGACCCCCTCAGTTTTGAAAAACGAACTCAGATTCTGGATTGCATGTAAATCTTTAATGAATCCAAATCCAAACCAAAACCGAATCCGAACCTAAACACTTGAGGGTGGTTTTGCCAAAACCAAAACACAATGATAAATTAGAACCAAAACACAGGTGTCCACACACATCTCTAATTAGTACAGAATGCTGTTATATGAATTAAACAGAGCAGTGCTCAGTAACATACTTTACAGTAGGTGTAGCACATTTTGAAATATAGTTTAGCAGAATCCAGAAAAGAGGCCCAGATGATAGGTGTGGAACAAAAGGTCAACATTCAGAATGGTTACATGGATGTTATGTCAACAATGACATGTCGACATGCACAATATATGATTCATCAGTAAATTAACAGATGGCTTTATTAGGCTAAAGTAAATGCCCAGGCTGTGTCGGAATACAGCAATTTCTGGAATAAAACAGGTAAAATCGTGTACATCAGCAATCAAAAAAACACAATTGGACAATTTGAAGATTTGTTGCTCTATTTTAGGATTTCCCAATCTAGCAATCTGCACCCATACATTACGCTATACAATCGGGAAGCCGGCTGCCTTAATACCAGACTGTCATATCCCGGCGAGGGTGAAATGCCGGGCGTCTAGATGTAGACGCCTGACATTTCCCCGACGCCGGGAGACCGGCGCCCGGCATCCCGATTGAAGGGATGCTGGGCGCCGCGAGCGGACAGCCGCCGGGGGGGGAGGGTTAGGTTTAGGGCACCCGGGGGGAACTTAGGTTTATGCACCCGCCCGGGAGGGTTAGGGTTAGGCTAGGGGGAGGGAGGGTTAGGGTTAGGCACCCCTGGGTGGGACTTAGGGTTAGGCAGCCCCCGGGGACTTAGGTTTAGGCAGCAGGGAAGGGGGTGGTTAGGGTTAGGCACTTAGAGGGGGGATTAGGGTCAGGCACTTGGGGAGGAGGTTAGGGTTAGGCACCCCTAAGGAGGGTTAGGGTTAGGGGGTTATGTCAGTCAATACTTACCTATCGACGATCGGGATTTCCAGCGCTGTCGGGCTTCTGCTGCCGGGAACTCTGCTTTGGTCGGCCAGGCGCTGCTGGGAATCGAACCGCCATGCATACCGATTCCAATATTACAGATCTTTTTCAGTGATTTGCAGTTCGATTGCAGCAAATACAGATCTGCCAATCTAGAAAGGCCCATCATATTACTGGTAACAGTCTGCAAATCTACTGATTGTTACCATACACTAGCAATCTAGAGCCCCAATGGATCTGTGAAATCCAACATGTTGGACAACCTGATTTAACAATTCCAATCACTTTCTGGTTGCAATCTGTGATCTGTGAGCCCCATACTTTGCAGATTTTTTTACACAATCAGCTGCAAAACGCAGAATTGCCACAATTGATTGCTGATGTATGGGGGTCTTACGTTAGAATGCTTGTGCGTGTGAGGCAGGTGTTAATTTGATCTTATATTGCCATCATAGTCTACAAGTGGCTGTTTCTCTCTCAAGTAGTTAACAACCGTCTTTACACAGTGTAACTTTCTGTTCTCTCTTGTTATCAGATTAGAACATAACAGACCCAGAAAGACCACCATACAAAACATTTTCACGCTGATCATTTCCATAAAACAAGGATGATATTTTTGGCAACACATTGACAGCTGATGAAACTCATGAATAAACCGTTGAATTCACAGATGCATGGTGGAGCGATCTGGAATCTCAGTTTCACTTCAGGCTAGGCACACCTTGCAGTAATTCCTGTCACGGCGCTCGAACACACAGCTGTTCCCTCTGAGGATTCTCTGTTTTCACCTCATTACTTGCCCCAATCCCTAGAAGCTATTCCTACTAATTCCTACCCACTATACTTGCTTGCTTGTCTAGAGCAGTTAACTCTCCAGAGAGAGCAACATGTCTGGGCATTTTGTACAAGCAGCTCCTATTATTATATCACTGCTTATCAGGAATTATTGGGTGGTGTCTGAATGACGTTTTTAGCACTAGAAAGGTCATAAAAGGTGCTGAAAAAATTACAGCCCTTTGCATAGAAAATGTGTTTTTAATGCAATTAATTGTAAATACTGTAACTTCTCAGATTCAATATTCATGTGATGTTTTCACTTTAGAAAAAGCTAATGGTAGATATAATACATTGAGGGGTAAATTTACTAAAGTGTGAGTTTTTAGAAGTGAGTTTTAAAAGTGATGTTGCCCATAGCAACCAATCAGATTCTAGCTATTATCTTCTAGAAGGTGCTAGTTAAATGTAAAGTAGAATCTGATTGGTTGCTATGGGCAACATCACTTCTCAAACTCTCTTCTAAAAACTCTCACTTTAGTAAATTTACCCCTAAGAGTCCTTTACAAAAGTTCAAACGTTGTGGCTGTCATGATACCAGTGTCCCCAAATTCTATTTGCCCACAGTGACTGTGGCGGAATTACATGGCAGTGACTCTGGCACCGTGTCAACACTTTCCAGGCTTCCTTGCTTTCAGTACCATGGATGTTGGAAAGGATTTGCAGGTCCACTATCAATGGAAAGAATTTTCAGACCCATCATCATTGGAAGGAAATTGCAGACACACCATCATCATTGGAAAGGATTTGCAGGCTGATCATCATTAAAAAGGATTTGCAGATCCATCTTCAGTATCATCATCAAAGTTTATATATAAGGAACCACAAGTTCGGCAGCTCCAAACAGGCAATGATAAGGTGCACCCCTATGCTGCCTCCATCCATAGTGCCAAACAGGTAACTAAACTGGAGGTCTCTAGGACCTGCCAGAGCTCAGCAGGATGCCTAACTCCCGACATGAACTACTGAGCATGCAAGTCTTTTTCATGTGTCTTTCCTACATAGTGTTCTCTGTTAATGGACTCACCTCTGATTGTCATGGGACAGCAGCCCTGCAGTACCTACTAGTAGCCCATAAGTACACGGTATCACCATCGCTATATTAGAGGGACATAGTACTACCTTACACCAGAACGCATACCACCAAGATACCCAGCACACTACAATTCCCAGCAAGACCCTAACGCTCCAGGCTGCATCAATACTATTATTTACATACTTGTTATCCCATATGCGACTTATTTTTCTATCTGGTGCAATAAACCTAAGACCTGGTTAAACTACATCAGATGTGGACTAACTGACCCTAATACCAAACAAATGTGTAACACATTTACCATCTTATGCACTCTGGCCAAGTGTATTGTCTACAATTGAGGGAATGAGAGTGCACATCACCAATTCCATCCAGTGTGATCCCGCTGCACAATTCCCCTACTGCTACTGTGCTAATATGCTAATAGCAACAATTAAATAAACCAAACCAAATAAAACAAAAGAAACATACAAACAAATATACAAGAACAGTTGCATTTCAGGACAGGATGTTCCCGCATCCCTCCTGGATGTCCACGTCATTCCTGAAGCATTACCTCTCCATTGTATACATTCTGTTTGGCTGAATGTGGGCGGCCATTTTGGATTTCAGTCAGATGAACACTCTAATCCAATCAGTTCTTGAGTTGCTCTCACATGACTTGCTCCACCAATGTGTGTTCCAGAGCACCCTTTTTAAACATGCTCTTGTGAACCACTCATTGCCAAATCAACTCACCTCTAAAGAAGAAGATTACTTTCTGGATCCTAGTTCTCGTTGCTTCTGCTAAGTGCCGGGTCTCCAAGAAGCACTCTGATACACTCTGTGCCTGTTTCCAGCAGTGACTCTATTTTCCCCAGCTCTGCTCTGCTACACTAAGTGCCTGTTCTCCTGAAAATACAATTAGTGCCTGTGGGGTCTATTTTCTAAGCCTTGTTAGGAGATAGAGTTAATGGAGGTAAGGTATCGGGCAATCAGCTCCTAACTGCCATCTCACAGGCTGTGTTTGAAAAATGACAGTTAGGAGCTGATTGGCTGGTACCTTATCTCCGTTCACTTTATCTCCTAACAAAACTTAGTAAATAGACCCCTGTGTTTCCAGCGGGGAACATGCAAGTGTCCAAAGCTCCTGTATTCATTATGCTGCATTCAGCATCTGTTCCTGCAGCAAGAAATCTGCTATACCATCTGCTCCTTTTCTCAGCCTGTGTTCAAGTCTACATCAAGCACTTGCCTCTTTACCTAGTCCCATAAGTATCCAGACCTCCTGTTAGTATTCCATCTGTTGCAGGTGTTAGGTCTCTGGTTCTGGGTATCTGGTAGCTCTGGCTATTGCTGAGTTGCGGGTACCAATTCCAGTTCAATATACCAGTGGGCAGGTTCCAGGGCACTGGTAATTGAGTGTATTGCTGATTGGAGGATTATACTATTTAATAAAAAACCTGAGGAGACTTCATTTACCTGTTTGCTCAGTCTAGATAGCGACCCATCCTTCTAAGGCACCCCAGTTCTAACACTGTCACTGGTGTTATCATCATCCAGAGCCAAAGCCTCAGACATAGAAAAAGGCACAGTGGAAGACAAGGGAGCAGAAAGAGTATGTCCGAGAGAAGACAGCTTCTGCGCTAAAATTGTCCCATACCCCCGTAGCTGTAAAAGAATGTATGGCTTGTAGCAAGTTGTCCAACACAGGTTCAACAGACTGATTACTAGACGCCTGTGCCGACGAACGGGCAGGAAGTTAACAGCACCTCAATGACTGGAGTACACATGGCGGCCATGGATAACATCATGGGCACCAGCACAGATTGGTCCAAGGGCTAAGGTGTAGAACATTCAGTACCCAAACCATCACTATGTTCCACACTAAATGACATAGAAGTATCATCCCGGCAAACACCTCTGCATACAGGATCTGGGCAAGCAGGTGCCTTCTGACATATAGAATATAATCTTACTTCTTGTGGGAGCTGCAGGACTGAGCTGCATCAGCAGTGACAGATCTGTGGGCAGTATCTAAAGCATAGCTGGAGTGAGCCCTGAAGTGTATTATTAAAATGGCCACTAAGCACCGACCCTGAACTGGCACTAGCGACCCATAATGGTCGCTGGCTCCCCTGTAAGTGGAAGACCTCACAGCAGCATAAAAGGAGCCTGGTGTCTCACCTTTCTCATCCTCACTAACTGGCCTGTATGTAAGTCTGCACACCCGGAGGTAAAGCGAGTGGGCGCTCCTGCGCCTTAGACTTCGTCCCGGGTTATTTGCATTCAGACATAGCAGAAACGCAGGTTTATGTGCATTTATGTGCAAAAACCTGGGTTTATGTTGAAAGGGGTATTAGTTTGCAGCTGGGTCGGCTTCAGAACACCACCATCTGAAGCTGCTGCAGCAGCAGAGCTGCCTGCAGCCTGCATGAGCTGAGAGGACCCACTGTGTGTCGCCGTAGGCACTTCCCTGGTACTGGCCGGAAAGGAAAGCTATTCCCACAGGTGGTCATTGTGCAAAGTAAACAGGGGGTTAAAACAGAATAAATAACAAAAGCAGGGACAAGATAGAAAGGGGGTAGGGTGAACTCTTGCAGTGCAGGAGCACAAGAAAGAAAGGAAGAAGAAAATAAGAGAATAGAAAATGAAAGTAAGAGTAAATCATTATAATAATGGTGCAATAAGTACCAGCAGCTACTTATCTGTTCTCGAAGACAGGAATAAAAGAGGCTTTGGCCCAGTCTATCCTGTCCTTAAAGACCAAGAGCCACAGCAATCTCCAATGCCTGTGGGGAAAGCGATCACACTGATCGTGCCCCCCACTGGCTATGTGGTGGGCTGAGGGGTTCACAGTGCCCCCTCGCGCTGCAATTTTTTTTTCCCCCTAAGGGGGTGTGGCCACACCTCCCATGATTAGGCCACGCCCCTTCTCCCCCGGACCCGGTGCGGCTATCGGCGACCCTGGGAGTTGGTCTGAACGCCGTTGCATGGGCGCACATAAATTAGCCACTGCAATTGCATACGCAACTTGAGTACTTATGTGCGACAAAACTTTCAATTTTTGTGATGGCTCAGAGCTGCTATAATTGTGCATAAGGGGCCAATGTGCTTCGATGTTCCTGATGTATGCACAGGACTGCGAGGTCTTACGGATGTGAGAAAGCAGTAGTGGGCGCCTCTATGCTGGCTGAGCGGTGGAAGACATTAGCATATTTTCGCAGCAGCATTGTGTGCGATTATGCTACTGCGATCGCAATAGCAATCCATGCTAAATTAGGCCCCAAGACCACTGGGGACACTCCCTTTAAAATAATAGGTCATAATCTAACATATGACGCCTCCAAGCTAGCACCCCAGCCTTGAGGTTTAAATTCCTTAATTTTTCATATAATCATTCAGTTGCAGGATACCACAATTACATATACTGTACACTGTTGAATGTGTCCCAGAGACTAATGGCTGGTATCCAATTAGTCCCGAACATTGTTCGGATGCTAATGGATTCCCGCGATCGGCGAAAAACAGGGTTTTTCCACTGATTATCCCCATTTTTCGCCAATGTTTTTTTTCACCCAAACCTATTATTTTGAACGAAATAATAATAAATATCTCACGAAAACAAATAGGGTCCACGATAAGGTCATAGAAGTGACAGCGTCTGGCGGCACTTCGGGGCTAATAGGATAGGCCCGCCACAATCAATTAGCAGCACTACTTTAGCGCTGCATTGGATACCCCCCTAAGTGCAATGTTCATACATAATTATTTACTTTGTTTTCTCTGAGTTTTTCAATTTCTTGTAGGTAATAACAGAGATCTGGTGTCAGCATTCACCTGGTCTGGGGCACAATAATGACCCATATTATCAAAGTGTGCTGTAACTGGCAGAGAATTTAAAATGTTTCTTTGTTTTGTGAAATTCTATTCAAATCTTTCCTGGTGTTGTACACTATTTTTTACAAGGTTATAAAGTATTTGCAAAACATTAACACAAAATTGAGAATACATTCCATGTCCTAAATGCACAAATCCCCCAGTTACACGCCAGTCATTCTCCTCCACAGGTGCTGACTCAAAGCGTATTTAAGACTATTACACTAAAGCTGACACAAAGTGCTGAAGTGGCATAAATAAGATTTATGCAGTCTATTTCTTTCTGCAGTGACTGGGTCAAATAATATTGGGGTTGTCATAAAAAATATGAAAGCCATTAATACTTTCACCCTGCACGGGATCCTGAGCCTCATATCCTGGAATTATCCCTGTGTTGCCTGCATGAGAAATACAGTGAGACAGAACCGAATGAGGAACCCACAGTGCAAATACCAGGAAAGGCTTGGACCAAGAAAACTCAGGCAATTTCATATTAAAACTGAATTTTCACATTGCATCTCACTGGAATTACATTCTACATGGCAATAAGAGAGATGCCAGTCCAATAGACTTAAAGTCTAACAGTGTTGATCATCTAGAGACCTGAGCAGAACATATTATATGCAATATCAGGCAACCATTATATACGATATCTCAGTATACAGACAAATGCACCAAAGAAATGTGCCCATGCAATAATAGCTCTTTTTATTATTATTTACCAATAGCTCTTATAAATACATAGTGCGCATAACAAGGTACATGCCTTCCCACTTTCTGGGCCTGATTTAGGTTCACGCAATGCTGATTGTTAACGTAGTTGAGCTACTGTGTGAAAGTTCAGAAACTTCTACCACGCATGTGTTACCCTTGGGTATGTGCGCTGACCCCTGTGTTTTGGTTTTGGATCTGTATCTCCTTCAAGGTTTTGGATCTGGATTTGGTTTTGCAAACCACCCTCAAGTGTTTTGGTTTTGGATCTGGATTTTTTAAATAAAAAATAGATTAAGTATTAAAAAAAAGCTAAAATCATTCAATTTATGCAATCCAAAACCCGAAATTCGGATTAAAATTCCGAATTCCGCACCGCAAAAATATGTGACCTGCGACCCGGATTTACCCGGATATCCTCTGGAGATTAGAACCACGACCCGGATTTACCCAGATTCACAAAATTCGGGTGGATTCGGATTTCTGGAAACCGAACCGCACATCTCTAGTGTACACACAAATGCACTGTTGCGTACGGAGCCGCTGGTAACAACACTGGTGAGGGAAAACCATGAACGTTCCTGGGTGATGATTTGGAAGTGGCCTGAATTAAACTCATAAAAAATGTGGTGGGGTAGTAATGATGCGGGCGTGCCAGGTGAACGTGGCTAAAACTATCATTTGCATATTATCGCTGCCGCAACCTCACAAACATACGCACCAGCGGCTGCAACTATATTCACCTCTAAATCAGGGACTCTAGCTTTTTCAACTTAAAAAGAAACTAAAAAAAAGGGGGAGGGGTGACTAACTCAGTGCACATACCCTAAAATAGTCCACACAGACTCAGTATAAGTGTAACCATAAAATATAACCTTTATTAGATTTTTTATTAAAATGTATAAAATGTCATCAAGTGAAATATTAAAATGTAGATAGTAAGGTGAGAAAATAGTGATTTTAAAAATACATTGAATAAGGTGTCTAACTGGACCACATTTATTTATTATTCCTCCTATAGATTATTATATCTATTATATACTGTATGTGTTATATTGTTCTACTGATGGAACATGTGAAAAAGTCAATCTAATACAGTATTTGAGATGCTGTCTGAACTTCTTGACAATTTCAGTTGTTTAGAGAATATCCACAATATTATTTTATGTAGTAATTTATACACAGTGGTCCCTATGTACTACAATCCGCACTTTAAATGCGATTGTAGTGTGATATTTTCGACTAAATTCGCATTGCAAATTTAGAAAATATCACTTGGATGTAGTAACATCCGCATCCCCTCCACACACTTCTCACTGTATTTTCTGCAAAAAGTACAGTGAGAAGGTGTCTGCGCAAGCGCCACCGACTTGCCATGTCCCCCGCCCCAAGCGTCCGTGATGGCCCGACCCCCCTTGGTCTCCTGCACTGTGACCCTGGTCAGCTGCTCTATACTGCAATCTGAGATGCCGACATAGAGCAACTGACCGGGGTCACGATGCAGGATCCGGGAGACCAACTGACCAAAGGGTGATCACACCAAATATTGATTTGAGTTAGCTTTCTCTTTTGTTCATTCACTTTGCATTTTGTTAACTGGTAAAAAATAAACTATTGACACTTCTATTAGTATGCATTCTTACTTTGCAGCATTTTTACCACACCTGCCTAACACTTTTGCAGAGTACTGTATGTATATACAATATATATACAGTGTATCCGGAAAGTATTCACAACGCTTCACTTTTTCCACATTTTGTCATGTCACAGCCTCATTCCAAAATGGAATAAATTCATTTTTGTCCTGAAAATTCTACACACAATACACCATAATGACAAAGTGTAAAAAGTTATTTTGCTATTTTTGCAAATTTGATAAAAAAAACAAAACAAAGAAATCACATATACATAAGTATTCACAGCCTTTGCTCAATACTTTGTTGATGCACCTTTGGTAGCAATTACAGCCTCAAGTCTTTTTGAATATTTGAATATGATGCCACAAGCTTGGCACACCTATCTTTGGGCAGTTTCGCCCATTCCTCTTTGCAGCACCTCTCAAGCTCCATCAGGTTGGACGTGAAGCATCAGTGCACAGCCATTTTCAGATCTCTCCAGAGATGTTCAATTGGATTCAAGTCTGGGCTCTGGCTGGGCCACTCAAGGACATTCACAGAGTTGTCCTGAAGCCACTCCTTTGATATTTTACCTGTGTGCTTAGGGTCATTGGCCTGCTGAAAGATTAACCATCACCCCAGTCTGAGGTCAAGAGCGCTCTGGAGCTGGTTTTCATCCAGCATGTTTCTGTACATTGCTGCATTCATCTTTCCCTCTATCCTGACTAGTCTCCCAGTTCCTTCTGCTGAAAAACATCCCCACAGCATGATGCTGCCACCACCATGCTTCACTGTAGGGATGGTATTGGCCTGGTGATGAGCGGTGCCAGGTTTGCTCCAAACATAATGCCTGGCATTCACACCAAAGAATCCAATCTTTGTCTCATCAGACCAGGGCATTTTGGCAAACTCCAGGTCGGCTGCCATTGGCTTTTTCTAAGGAGTGGCTTCTGTCTGGCCACTCTAATATACAGGCCTGATTGGTGGATTGCTGCAGAGATGGTTGTCCTTCTGGAAGGTTCTCCTCTCTCCACAGAGGAATGCTGTAGCTCTGACAGAGTGACCATTGGGTTCTTGGTCACCTCCCTGACTAGGGTCCTTCTCCCCCGATCGCTCAGTTTAGACGGCCGGCTAACTCTAGGAAGAGTCCTGGTGGTTCCGAACTTCTACCATTTCTAATGTGCTCATTGGGACCTTCAAAGCAGCAGATATATTTCTGTACCCTTCCCCAGATTTGTGCTTTGAGACAATCCTGTCTCAGAGGTCTACAGACAATTCCTTGGACTTCATGCTTGGTTTGTGCTCTGACATGCACTGTCAAGTGTGGGACCTTATACAGGTGTATGCCTTTCAAAATCATGTCCAATCAACTGCATGTACCACAGGTGGACTCTAATTAAGCTGTAGGAACATCTTAAGGATGATCAGTGGAAACAGGATGCACCTGAGCTCAATTTTGAGCTTCATGGCAAAGGCCATGGATACTTATGTACATGTGATTTCTTCTTGTTTTTTTAATGAAATTAGCAAAATTCGCAAAACATTTTTTTACACGTTATCATTATGGGGTATTGTGTGAAGAATTTTGAGGACAAAAATTAATTTATTCCATTTTGGAATAAGGCTGTAACATAACAAAATGTGGAAAAAGTGAAGTGTTGGGAATACTTTCTGGATGCACGGTAGATATATATATATATATATATATATATATATTAGGGATGTGCACTGACCCCCATGTTTTGGTTTTGGATCTGTAGGATAAGGAAACATATGTTTTCATTAATCAAGAGGCCTGAGGGAGTTGGAGTAGATATTTAGTTGAAGGCAGGGACAGGAAGGGTTGATTGGTAGTAAATTGTATTTAATTTTTTTTTTTCGAAGAAAATTTATGAGAGAGGTAGGGAGAGCATGGGTGAACAATATGTCCCATGTTTTGCCCATAAAATCAACTTGGTGGTTCAGAATATTTTTTTCAAAATTAAAGGGGCATGCAGGAGATGAGATGCTGTCTGTGGCCATAAACATTTCTGGACATTTTTGGCATTCAGCAACTGCATGCCAAATATTGCAGCAGCAGTGGCAGTTCAACTTCCAACATGGCACATCAGGAAACAAATGTTATTCAAGAGGCCTGAAGGAATTTGACATGCATGTAGTTGAAGGTAGGGAAAGGAAGATTTGATTAGTAGTAAATTTAATTAAATCTTTTGAATCCAAAGCAAATGTATGAGAGAGGAGTGGAGGGGAGCAGGGAAGGCATTTACAAAAAATATTTAAATCAGTCACATCAGTCCTTGCCCCGAAAGAATCCTTGAGCGCTATGTCTGCTGCTGCTGGGAGTGAATTTTCATCCCAGAAGGGATCCAGGAAGACTACTAGTAGTACTTTAAAAAAACTATTGACTTTTAAACAATCCTTTGCAAGGGAGAGCAAGTATGACAGCAGTCACCCAGTAGTATAGTGGATCACTGACGCCATAACATCTGTGCTGATATTAGATGTATGTCCAATATCCGCCAATAATGCAGTGGGGTTTAGACAGTTATTTGAGGTCCTGTGTCCCCACTACCAAATCCCATCAAGATACCACTTCACTAGAAAAGCAATTCCCAGCCTGTACAGGGACATTAACAAAAACATAATTAGTGGCCACCAAATTGGCATTGTACCCACTGTCCACTTAACCACAGGTATGTGGACAAGCTGAACAAAGCAAATGCAAGATTTAAGATATAAGGTTTAAGTCATACATTGTGTCTTCCCAACAAACACATATCTGAAGAAGGGGTGTGCACCGGACACTTTTCGTGTTTTGTGTTTTGGTTTTGGATCTGGATCTTTCTTCGTGTTTTGGATCTGGATTGGTTTTGCCAAAACCACCCTTCCATGTTTTGGGTTCTGGGTTTTGTGTTTTGGATCTGTATTTTTTTTTAAAAAAGCATAAAAACAGCTCAAATCACAGAATTTGTGGGTTTTTCTGCTCCTATGCTATTATTAACCTCAATTACCTTAATTTCCACTCATTTCCAGTCTATTCTGAACACCTCACAATAGTGTTTTTATGTCCAAAAGGTTGCACCAAGGTAGCTGGATGACTATGCTAAGCGACACGAGTGGGCAGCACAAACACGTGGCCCATCTAGGAGTGACACTGCAGTGGCAGACAGGATGGCAGTTTGAAAAACTAGGCCCCAAACAGTACATAATGCAAAGAAAAAAATGAGGTGCAAGATGGAATTGTCCTTGGGCCCTCCCTCCCACCCTTATGTTGTATAAACAGGACATGCACACTTTAGCTAACCAATCATTTCAGCGCCAGGGTCTGCCACATGACTGTGGCTGAAATGATTGGTTCGTTTGGGTCCCCACAAAACAAGCTGGCAATTAATCTGTCCCTGCACAAACTGGCTGTACGGAGGCAAGATGTCGTCCTCATCCTCCTCATCCACCGATTCCTCACCCTCTTCAGTGTTGTGTACATCCTCATCCTCACAGGATCCACCACCACAGGTCCTTCTGTACGTTCTGGAGGCTGGTCTCCCTGGAAGAGTTGATAATTCATTTTTATGAACATCATCTTCT
Organism: Taudactylus pleione; assembly: GCA_031769625.1. NCBI lineage: Eukaryota > Metazoa > Chordata > Amphibia > Anura > Myobatrachidae > Taudactylus > Taudactylus pleione. The sequence continues at coordinate 3,358,848 of JAUIMM010000104.1, read as the reverse complement.
CCACATTTTGTGGAAGCAACCTCCTACACCTTTCGCTGACAAGGTTTCCGGCTGCACTAAACACTCTTTCGGAGTACACACTGGAGGGGGACAACTCAGGTAAAATAGAGCCAGTTTGTACAGTGGCCTCCAAATTGCCTCTCTTTCCTGCCAGTACAGGTACGGACTGTCTGACATGCCTACTTGGATGCTGTCACCGATGTAATCCTTTAACAGACAGACGCACGCTTGTCGCTGCTGCTTTGAGTATGCAGGTGCAGCTACAGCCCACACAATTCACAAAGACAGAAAAAAAAAGAAGATTATTTTATTTTGGTTGGAGCGCACTTTGAGGGTTACACCACCCTTTAACAGACAGACTCACGCTTGTCGCTGCTGCTTTGAGGATGCAAGTGCAGCTACTGCGCATACATTTCGCACACAAACACAGAAAAAAAGATTATTTTATTTTGGTTGGAGCGCACTTTGGGGTTACACCACCCTTTAACAGACAGATGCACGCTTGTCGCTGCTGCTTTGAGGATGCAGGTGCGGCTACAGCCCATACAATTCACAAAGACAGAAAAAAAAAGAAGAATTTTTTATTTTTTGTGGAGCGCACTTTGGGGGTTACAGCACCCTTTAATGAACAAGCCATCCGGCCCTTTACTTATGACACAGGTGCACACTTGGCGCTGCTCCTTTGTTGATGCACGTGCAGCCACAGTGCGCACAATTCACAAACACAGAAAATAATTCCTCCACCATTCTGTCAGTGGTGACAGTATCATATGCAGTGACAGTAGACATGTCAGAAATTGACATTGTTGGCACATCCTTCAGTCTGGACCAGATGTCCAAACCGGCCCTTGACTTATGACACAGGCGCACGCTTGGCGCTGCTGCTGTGTTGATGCACGTGCGGCTACTGCGCATACATTTCGCACACAAACACAGAAAAAAAAGAATTGTTTATTTTTTGTGGAGTGTACTTTGGGGTTTACACCACCCTTTAACAGACTTATGGGACACAGGCACAAGCTTGGCGCTGCTCCTTTGTTGATGCACGTGCAGCCACAGTGCACACAATTCACAAACACAGAAAATATTTTTTTATTTTGTTTGTAGTGCACTTTGGGGGATACACCACCCTTTAACGGTCAAGCCAGCCGGCCCTTTACTTATGACACAGGTGCACGCTTGACACTACTTTGTTGATGCACGTGCGGCCACTGTGCACACAATTCACAAACACAAAAAAATATATTTTTTTATTTTGTTTGGAGTGCACTTTGGGGGTTACAGCACCCTTTAATGGTCAAGCCAGCTGGCCCTTTACTTATGACACAGGCGCACGGTTGGCGTTACTTTGTTGATGCACGTGCGGCTACTGCGCACACAATTCACAAACACAGAGTGCACTTTGGGGGAGCACCCCTGATGCACAGATCACCCCCTGGACAACACTACAGCACCCCTCTAGGACTACAGCCTTTATGGGACACTGCACAACACAGTCCAGCCAGCCCCTATAGACTTTGGAGTGGACCCCTATGACTTCAACTGACTGCACAACACAGCCCAGCCAGCCCCTATGACAGCAGCACACACAGCCCAGCCAACCCCTATGGACTGAGTGATCACAGCCCCTATGGACAACAGCAGCACAACACAGCCCAGCCAGCCCTAGCTCCCACCCTCCCTCTTCACTGTCCACAGCCGGAGTGAGAAATGGCACCAACGCGGGGACCTTTTATAGAATCCAAAACCTGCGAGATCCGGAAGGCGGGATGATGACATTTTGCCTCGATTTCAGATCCGAGTCAGGCGGTAAAATTCGAGCATGACTCGGATACGACTCGGACCTGGGGGGCTCGAGGCGGATCGAATTTCAGAAATCCGAACCCGCTCATCCCTAATCTGAAGAGATGCAAAGAGCTATTGGTAAGCAAATTAACAGTGGTACGTGACGCAGTGATGGCTTTTCCTTCAGTTTCTCCAGCAAGTGCACCTGCCGAGATAAAACTAAACATTCCCAAAAGACCTACTGGTGATGCAGATGAGTCAACACAAAACACAAAAACTTTTTGGATGGAAGTGCTGCAGATGACATAACAGGGAAGAGATTCCTAGATGGTTAGGTTATGGTTCCTACCTCTTCTTACTCTGACTCTACATAGGGTACAGATGACTTGACAATTGATGTCTGGATTTGGATAGAAATAATTCCACACATAAGTAGATTTTTTTGTCTTTTGCCCAGGCATGACAATGGGCTTTTCCTTATCATGGCCAATAACTGTTTCATCCACTGTTGCCTGGTTTACACAAACATCCTCATCAACAACATCCTTATTAGCGTCAGCTACACAAATGTTCTGCTCATCCTGGTGCACTTCCACAGAAGCATCCTCGATTTCTATGTCAGCATATTCACTTGTGCTTACAGTACATCATCATAAGAGGCAGAACCACCAGTCATAAATAAAGGCCAAGGACTTAGCCTTTCTTTGCCAGTTCATATGGTGAAAGGCATATTGCCAATTTTATGTCTTTTTGCAGCTAACTTTCCCTTTGATGTTTTTTTCTTTACCACTGTAAAAGATTGGTTCTTGATTTTAGATGCACTTACTTAAGCCCTGTATGCTCTTGGGCATCGGCTTTAGTAGATTATGTAGATGGACTAGTATCATCATGACTGGTGGCACTGGCAGCAGCTCTAGCAATAATATGTGGTTCCTGCTCTCCTCTCAACTGATTGTTCTCCATATCAACAAACACAAATGAAGTGGGGTACAGCACACACTTTCATTTGTACCAATTTTAAATATTACACTGTGGTATCAATGATCTACAGTGTCACAAGATGCCACTTACAGTGTCACAAGATTATAAATGAATAAGAAAAGAATAACACAGCACTGCCTCTTACAGTGTCACAAGAGTTTCTCTAAATAAGAAAAGAACACACTGCGCTGCTACTTAGTGTCACAAAATTATTTATGAATAAGAATAACACACTGCGATACCACTGACACTGTCACAAGATTATTTATGAATAACAAAAGAATAACACACTGCACTGCCACTTACAGTTATGTCATTATGTTTTATATATAATGCATTATATTTAGCACTTTGTTGTGGTCTTGTAGTCGGCGTTTAGACATCATTTATTCACAATTGAGGAAAGAAGTGAAAAGTTGAATATTAGACTGTGCTACCATTACAGTGTCATAAGATTTTTTATGAATAAGAATAACACACTGCACTACGACTTATAGTGCCGCAATACGTGGACAATAAACTGTGGCAGTGTCACCAAACAATAATAGCGCAGCTAAGTTGCTAATGCACACTCACAAAAAAAGCACTTTTATTTTTTTTGACACTGGGGAAGAGAACCTCTGAATGAGGCATAGGCCCCTTGATGAACAACACAGACAGCACTCCTTTCTTTATGGACAACAAACCACCCCTGCTGAGTGTGGAGAGACCACTTGCAAAGTCACAAATAAATAAAACGCAGCTAAGTTGCTAATACACACACAAAAAAAGCTCTTTTTTTTTACACTGGGGAAGAGCACGCCTGAATGAGCAGCAGCACCTTGATAAAGAACACAAACAGCACCCCTTTGTTATGGACAATGAAGCACCCCTCCCGAGTGCGGACAGACCATCTGCAGAGTCACAAATACGTGGACGATAACCTGCGGCAGTGTCACGAACAATAATAGCGCAGCTAAGTTGCTAACGCACGCACACAAAGAAAAAAAGTACTTTATTTTTTTTTTACACTGAGGAAGAGCACCCCTAATTGACAGAGCACCCTCCTTCGACAACACAGCACCCCTTTATGGAGCCCTAGCCTGATGGACAGGACAACAACACAGCAGCAACCACAGTTCATTGACAGGACAGGTGACACAGCAGCTGCAGCACCCACTGAAGGAAGCCCCCCTTTATATATTGCAACCTAAGCCCCTTTATGGACAAAACAGCAGCAGCCTTCAGCCCAAGACCCCGGTAGGACAGACACACTGAGTGACTGATAGTGACTGACTACATGTCTGCTAGCTTCTCTCTGAGTGAAAATGGCACTGATCGTTGGGACCTTTATATAATCCAAAACCCATCAGAATCTGACACCGGGAGGGTAACGCATTTTGCCTCCTTTTTAAATCTGAGTCAGGCAGGAAAACTCGAGCCAGGCTTGGATATCGTCTCGGAACTCGAAGTTCGGGTGGGTCCGGTTCTCAGAGAACCGGACCCACTCATCTCTAATGTATATATATATCTATTCAACACTGTTTGTGTAACATGTTTTCCATTTAATACATTTTTCTTCTACATCTGGAGTGCTGCCTATTCCTTTTCTCTGGGGTATGAACAGCTCCACAGGAGACACTCTGCGTATATATATATATATATATATATATACACACACACAGAGGACTAGACACTTTACCTACAGCAATGTTGAGCTGGCCTAAATGAAAATGCAATATAATAGAGCTTTTGCAATTTTTTGCCTGAATTTTTTGCATTTTAAAGCATTTTTGTTGCATCTGGCTTTAGGCCAATGCCATAACAGTGCGGCAGTATTGATTTAAGCAGTATCCAGTTCTCTCTCTCTCTCATATATATATATATATATATATATATATACATACACATATATATACATACGGAAATTATAAAATGTATATGATGAAATATTTTCTAAATTAGCAGTTTATTGAAGGCAAATTTGATCAATACAAAATATATTTAACAATATTGGATTTTTTTTAAATTAATATTTGCATTAAAAATACAGGATAAGGTTACAAAATACCCACTTTTGTTCCATATAATGCCTTCAGAACCCTTGAGATGAAAAAAATCAGATGTAAGATTTTTATACAAATTGTCTGAAAATTAAATTAATTTCTATGGTTCTGGAACTGTTCTGCTTTATTACTAATGCAAACAAATAACAGATACAAATTTAATAAAAATCTGATAAAAATGCAATAACAGTCCGATAACACATATAATACATCTGCAATAAATATATAAATGCAATAAAAAAGCGAAAAAGTCATTAAACTGCATTTTATCTCAAAGACAGCTTTGATACACATGCTCCACAGTCTGAAAATTACAGGTCTCTTTTGAAAATAATGATACACACGGAAACCCTTAAAACCACTTAGAAAAATAAACTACATATAAATCACATGGTTAATTTTAATGCAGGAACCAAACTCTTTGCTTTTGGATTTTGCAATTATAAATACAAAAACTGTTTTTTGGGGCACTCTTTAGCTGAATGTATAAATTATTATGATTTAATGGATAGAAAGTAGAAATGTAAAACTTAACCTTTAATAGAAAACCCTATCTTTAAAAGAGTAATGACAGATATACTCTATAACACAAAAATCATAAAAATGTGTCCAATCACATAGTATTTGCTCAAAGGCAGATCTATCGGCAAAAATCTCTTAATACAGTATAGCCTTGATTTACAAAGTTTAATTGGTCACTGACCTGTAGGGATATAGACACCAACTTACTGTGTCTCAACTAAACAATATGGCATAAATACTTCATCTAATTTGGATAACTTTTCCTGCCAAGAATAGTCAAACTGCCGTTCACTACCACTTTAGGACCAACTTCTTTATTTAACTTTTTTATAATTTCCGCAAAAAAACAAACCACCTTGCCAAAATCCTTAAATAGGCTTCCCAATACTTTGCTTGGGGAATCTATTGCTGGAAACCCTCACTGATGACTAACAGTGGCAATAATTGATGATACCACTACTAGTTTAATCATTTGATAAGTAGAAGAAAAACCCTATCTGAATCAAGAACGGGTGTTTTTAGGGTTATCTCCGTCTGCACAATTTTTTATTTTGTTCCAACTGCCCATACTCTTAGTATGTCTGGGAGAGTCCAGAAATAATGAGAAACTTCCTATTATGTAGGCAAAGATCCCGGGAACCATATTGTCTTGGCTAAACTCAAGATGCACGAATCAGATGACAGTCGTGATTAGGTCATAGGTATAACACAATGCAGCTCAATGAGTGCCGGCCATGGTGCAGCATCACCGATGATTCACTACTGGCTTCATCTCCTTACTCTGCCCCACAAATTGATTCAAGTTATTTGCCTCTTCCATCTGATAGATGTTCTGGGTGTTCTTTCTTTGCAAGAAAAGGGTTACTTACAGGTATAGATAGCATTCCATTCTTCTTTTCACTCTTTTGACGTTGAGCTAGTTATTCAGCTAAAGGTTTATGGTGTTAATAAAAACACAGCAGTGTCAGTGCAGTGCCTGTATTCCTCTGTGACAGCAGTGTCCTTCGGTTGTTCTTAATGCTGCTCCAATCTTGTTTATGTAGAAAAAACAGATATAAATAATTGTAACGTAGTAAATTGCTGTTTGGATGGATGGTGTGTAAGGATGTGTGGGTGGCAGGAGATTTCTCAGTGGTGCTGGACTAAATGAACCATGAAATTATTTATAAAAAGTAGGCAATCATGCACCCGTTTAGGGGTCATGTCTATTATACTGTATGGGCCCACATTACACATCCTTCACCCATTTAATATACTTATCTTTCTGCTGCAGAAATCATTGGGAAATGGTACTGGCTCCATTTTCCCAGAGATCTGAACATGCATAGTTGGGACATCACTGGGAATATGGCGTCAGCAACTGCCAAAGGGGGTATCTATAATGGGTGGAGGGAGTGCTGTGCACACATGCCCCTAAATCAAGGTGGTCCCACATTTCTCACCCTTCACTCATTGTATATACTGTACTTAGCTTTCTGCTGCAGATACAGAAATCACTTGGAAAATTGTGCCTTGTCCATCTTCCCAGAGATATGCACAGTAAAGAAATCACAAAGGAAACTGCTGACAGCACCATAGGGATGCTCAGTAAGAGCCAAATGTCTGGAAATTATGGGATGGAAGCTTACCAGAGGCAATCATGATATGGCCTCGCATCCATTATAACGGGAAGGCGCTCTGTCCCAAAATGTGTCCCATATTCCAAAGAGCCAAATGTCTGGGAGAACATGTTGTTGCTGGAATACAGTATGTTCTCACTTTACAAGCTAAGATTTCTTCAGCCTCTTCTGGACATTAACAACATGACAACAATTTCAGCTTCATTCTGAGGAATACAAACAAGATATTTTAACCAACAATTATGGGAATACTCAGATCAGTTTTAAAACATGTAATCTTTGTATTTTGTGTTTAGGTATTTTTTTATGGAATGTAACACACCATATGAAATCCAATACAATTCTGCTACTACCATGCTTGGCACAGTATTTATGTATATTGGGCAGGCATAGTACAAAACATCTGCTTACAGGAATACTGCTTTAGTACAATTTGTTCTGTTCCCAACAGATACAATCTATCTGTGCAGTAAGATGTCAACTAGTTTAGGGCTAGAAGAATATAGTCTGACAACTTACTTATGTGTTTTGCTATTTTATATTTGTATTACTGTATATAACACGTATACAGTGCCTATAAGAAAGTTAGCAGTTTTTGTTCAATAAATTGGGATGTTGGAAATTAACTGTGGAATATAATAACATACTGAAAGACTTGTAGGTAACAAGTTCCCAGAAAATGTGAATAAAAGCAGGAATGTACACTCAGGCATTCCTACGTTAAGCACAAGTCTAGCCTAAAAATAACTTCTGCTATTGCTGGCAATATACAATGAGGTATAACAGACATTATCAGGCAATTTGCTGAACAACACAGCACGTCTGGCCTGAAAAGACTGCAATACCTTATAATTATCTAAATTGATATGATTATTTCTGTGCATGTTAAGTGCAGTCAAAAGGTGACTGCAGACAGTTTAAATGAGCAAATGCATACCACCCTACTGTCACCATTTAGGCGGAGCAGTCCTGATTTGAGGGCTCTGTCCCACCTTAATGATCAAGACTGACAATGCAGTTTGACTGTTAGGTAGGATATTCCATTCACAGCATATCAGATTAGTGGTGAGTGGGTGCCGCACACACCTTCTATGTTGTGCACAACATTTAAATGAGAGGCAATGGAATGAGGGGTGAAACAGCGAGTCAGAAGCTTCTTGGTAGCGTGCAAGGACAATGGATGTTGGGAGCTATGCGATGCATGCGGGTTATCTTCTGACCACAATAACAGAAGTTACATATAAACCATGCTGCCTGGCTCTCCACGGGTATATACTTTTTTGCTATAATTATTTCTACTCATTCCCAGAATCAACTTGCAGTCCTGGCTCTCACTCAAACCAAATCATGCCTAGGCTTAAAGCACAGAAAGTCGTAGAGGTACACCTAGAAAAAAAAGATGGCAGTAGTGATCTTGTATGAGTTTGGTATAAAGATCTACATGAAAAAGATTGAAATTGTCTAGATAGACTCCACATGGTAGACAGTCAATAGGTCGACGGGGACAAAAGGTCGACATGGATGAAGATAGATAGCTACAAAAGGTCAGGTCGGCACAAAAATGATGGACCCATTTCTTTGTTTTCTAACCCTAATCTTCACCCTAACCCTCCCCTTGGTGCCAAACCCTAACCCTCCCTCCTGGTGTCTAGCCCTAACCATCAGGGTAAGTGCCTAACCATCCCTCCTAGAACCTAACCCTAACCCTCCCTCCTAGTGCCTAACCCTAACACTCCCTCAACCCTAACTCTCCCTCCTAGTGCCTAACCCTAACCCTCCCTCCTAGAACCTAACCCTAACCCTCTGGTAAGTACCTAAAAAAATAAAAAACGTGTCAACCACTTTTGTGTTGACCATTTCAATGAAGACTATTTGTACCTGTCTATCTGCACCCATATCAACATTTTGTACGTCGATCTTTTGTCCCTGTTGACCTATTGATTGTCTACTATGTGGTGTCTATCAAGACATTGTCGACCTTTTAATGTAGCTATATTGGCTGGAACCCATCTTGTATACAATATTACAGTTTGTACACTGGTACAATTACACATGTTATTATATTATACATGTCTCTGGTACTATTATACATGGCTCAGTTAAGCTCCTCTTTCCAATACAGCTGTGTTTCATTCTGGGGGCCTGCAAACCTTGCACAACATGGATAATAATTACCAGGCAATTCTGCATGTTCCGAAGCTGTACCCCCTTCTCTATGTTGTCTTGTATGGTGTGGCTGGTAAGGATATACTATGTATGACAGTATGTGGCAGTTTTACACTTTTACCTTTACATTGCTTTTTATATCTCCCTGAGGAAAGTAGACACCGTAATAGGAAATGTTGGAGATGTGGCGGTGTTGTAATATTTACTATTGCAGTATGTACATGTGTAACTAAATATTACATTTATCTAGCACAGTTTATAAAATGACAATTACCAGCCGATTAGTTGCTATGGGCAACTTCTCCACTTTATCTCTCTCATAGGTTTGATACAAACCCATTTAGCCATAATTAACACGTTTTAGTGCCATTTAGTGCCTAAGAGTCTTGTCTGTCTTTTCTTAGGTATAAATATTTATATTTATAAATATTGGTCCATCTTGTGTTTATCAATGTGCATCAGATGTAGTGTCAGTGTTATTTGTGTATTGTAATCAGCAGGCCCACTGAAAACTTGGGTAGATTACGAGTAAGGGGCATGACTGAGTGTGGGAGCGTGGTAACACCACATTGGTTTTCTTCTGAGCAGATTATGGTTTTGCCAATTTAGCTGGAGTTATGTCTCTCTGGCAAACCAATATTGCTTTGTACCTCCCTAACTTAGACACAGTAAAGGGGAATAGGCAATATATGTTGTTGAGTGGTTATTGTGGTGGGTTTTGTTGTTGCTCAGACCCAGTATTAACAGGTAAATAGTTAATATAACTACATTTATTTGTGTTATTGTTTTCAATGTATTTTTAATAATCTATATAGGTGGTTCCCAAACTCGGTTCTCAAGGCACCCTGACAGTTCAGATTTTAAGTATATCCATGCTTGAGCACAGATGGTTAAATTAAATTGACTGATGTACTACTTAATCCAGCTGTGCTCAAGCATGGATATCCTTAAAACCTGGACTGTTAGGGTGCCTTGAGGACTTAGTTTGGGAACCACTGAACTATGTAATAACACTTGTCTATAAAAATAAACTTTTTTTATTTCAGAAGAACTAAATGAACTGAATCTAAAAGTATTGTTTGTGCACTCACATAAGTCTAAGTGATAAATATACGCCTCATTCTGGCAGACCTAAAAAGTTGTAGATGATAATTTTCAGGCATACTTTTGCCTTTGGGATGTCTCTCTTCATGGTCCAGCAATAGTTAGCCAGCATACTGAAACTCCTTTTGCCTTGGTACCTCTTTTCCATAGAAGAAATCTGCTGATGGAAATGCTCGCCATGCTCATCACTGACAGCCCCAAGATTTTCTGGGAAGAGGTCTAGGTGGGAGTCCAAGAAGTGAAGTTTGGTACACTTAGAACACTTTGGACACTTTTGGTACATTTTGGACACTTTGGTACAGGACACTCCTCAATATGTAAAACAGGCCTCATTGCAGATGGCAAGTTAGGATAGTTAACTGTATATTTTGTTTTAGATGTAATTCCTCTAGTGTTAATTAAGCAGAAATAGCAATCAGTTGAATGGTTCTTCAGTTCCCTCCAAATAATAGGAATTGCAAATGACACATGATATGAACCATTTTTCCAGCCAGTAAGAAGCCTAACACATGATACACATTATTGAAAATATTCTAACAGCTACAAATACTTGTGCTAACAGGCTCCTCTATGGTGAGAGACATGCAGGGTAACAGGAGAATGTGCTTTTAGCCATGATTGGAGGAGCCCAGCACACATGCTTCTCTGACCTGACCAGGTGATCGGGGCTACAGCGGCAGTACAGCGGCAGGTCAGGCTGCATGGAGGAGGAGGAGGAGAAAGCTGCTGAAGGCTCCATATAAAGGTGAGAGGGGAGAATGAGGAGGGACTACAGTGGGGGATGTTGAAGCAAAAGTTGGTAGTGGTAGTCGGGTGGAGGATGGCTCAATACACAGTTCACTCCCATGCTTGGGATATCAAGCGTGGGGGGATTACTTGCCAAACAAAGGGACACAAAAGGAATGAAAGTCATATTGACAAAATTTAAAATAAAGCCAAAATGAGTGAGGTGGGATATGAAATATTAAACATCTGCAAAAAATTTCATTAACCCTGAGTCTATCAGCAGGCCAAGCCAAAGCACCCCACATGGAAATTAGTCAGTTAGTTGCATTGGCAAGAGACCCAGGAGGAAATCTGGATTAGAGGCCATAGGAGTAAGTTATGATTGATCAGAAGCATAGAGGTTGGTACCAACACCGTAGTGTGGGTCCAAGAGTGGGATGCGTTATTTGAGGGAGCTTTACCAGGCATGGAAGGACATAAGCTGGAACCAGAGAGAAGGAAGTCAAGATAAGAACCTATTGTTTGGTAGCCAAATCAAGATACATCTCAAGTATTTGTTATAAGAGAAAAGAGTGTAATATTGTAGCTGATAAAATGGGGAAGTTGAAGAAGACCTCCATTCGACTAGTAAGTATCTCCTGACTAAAGTCTAGGTGGTATATTTACTAAAGTGAACGTTTTTATAAGTGGAGATGTTGCCCATAGCAACAAATTAGATACTACTGAACATTTAACTAGCACCTTCTAGAAGATAATAGCTAGAATCTGATTGGTTGCTATGGGCAACATCTCCACTTCTAAAAACTCCCCCTTTAGTAAATTTACCCCTAGGTCTCTGCACTGTCCAGTGGGTACTAATTACTTGTACTTGATAGAGGGGCCTGGCATTGGCCCGGGTACACCGCCTGCCTCTCCTCCCATACCTGACAGTGGCAGCAGCCTTTGTCCCCCCAGCCCAGCACACTCTGCTGTGTCTACTGTAGCTGTGAAGGGGAAGCTACAGTGTCATACTGATTGTCCCACAAGACGCCCTTTCTGTGGAGCTGTCTGCGCAGTGATTCTATTTTCTTGTAATTTTTTTTTTGAAAGGCGGCATGGTCACAGCTTAGATTAGGCCACCCCCAAAAAAAGTACCATGGCTCGGCACAGCTCTCTACGGCCCTGTCAATAATTCCCAGCATGGAAATATTCAGAGCCACTGATTTAAAAAAAATTATCTTAAAATTGGACAAGTAGCCAAATCTGTAAAATTCGGACCTAAGTGCAGGGAGTAAAGGTCATTCGTAAACAAAGAGAGTTTATGGGTTAAACCCCCAATTTAATTCCATTAATATCAGCATTTGCTCTGATGCCTCTTGCCAAGGTCTCCATACAGAAGACAAAAATAAGGGGTGAAAGGGGACACCCCTGCCATGTATCTTTATGAATGAAGAAGGGGTTAGAAAGGGCACTATTTATTTAAATTTTGGCTGAAGAAGAAGCATACAGGGCCAATATGCTGTACAAATATTGGGGCCCTTATCTCAGCTGCTTAAGCACACCTGTCATGAAACACCAATCCACTCTGTCAAATCCCTTCTACGCATCTGTAGACAAGAGGACCACATGGGAACTCCCACCTTTAGCATGGTGTATCAACAGTGGCGGGCTGGGCCGGGGGGCAGGGTGCCATGTGCCCCTCAGGCCGCAGCGCCATGCTGGCAGCGGGCAGTCTGTGTCTCTGTGACATAGCTGCACCGCGCGTGTAGCGCCGACCAGACGGAGTTTGGTCAGCATTACACAGTGACTGACAAACACACAGCGGCCGGCGCCAGCAGCTGTGTGTTTGTTTTGAGTGGCAGCTAATGAGAGTCTGTCAGACTCTCACTGACTGCTGCTGCGCCCACTGCCGGAGCTGCTCCATCTTCGGGCTCCTGCAGTAGGTAATGGGAGAGACGTCATGACGTCTCTCCCATAATTCAGAGCGGCCCGGCCTGGGAGGACAGACGGAGGAGCGGATTCAGGTAAGTGTTTTAGTGGGGTTTTTTTTATTACATGTGTCTACCGCACTACAAGGGGGAGAGCACTACTGGGGGCACTACAAGGGGGAGGAGACAACTACCTGGGGCACTACAAGGGGGGGGACTACTAATGGGGGCACTACAGGGGGCACTACAAGGGGGAGCACTACAAGGGGGAGGACTACTGGAGGGCACTACAAGGGGGGAGGACTATTACTGAGGGCACTACAAGGAGGAGAGCACTACTGGAGGCACTACAAGGAGGGCTACTACTGGGGGCACTAAAAGGGGGAGAGCACTACTGGGGGCACTACAAGGGGGAGAGCACTACTGGGCCCTACAAGGGGAAGACCACTACTGGGGGCACTACAAGTGGGAACTACTACTGGGGGCACTGCATAGGGGGTACCACTACTGGGGGCACTATATAAGGGGCTTACTACTGGGGGCACAAGGGGGACTGCATGGGGGATCACTTCTGGGGGCACTATATACGGTGCTTTCTACTGGGGGCACAAGGGGCACTGCACAGGGGGGACCACTACCGGGGGCATTGTATAAGGGGCACTGCATAGGGGGATCACTACTGGGGGCACTACTGGAGGCCTGTCTAAGGGGTTCCTCTCCTGGGGCACAGGGGATACTGCATATGGGCACCACTACAGGGGGGGTGCCCCATATCTTTATTTTTACTTTACATTAATTCCGTATTGGACCCGCCTCCTCCCTGGAACACTTGAGGGGGGGGGCGCCATAGCACGCACGTGCTCCGGGCACCCTGTCTACACACTACTCCTCGGCCAGGGCCACCTGCATGCATTTGCCCCCCAGGCTAAAAGTTGCCAGCCAGCCCCTGTATATCAAGTAAATTACCTTAGTAGTGTTATGCTTTGCTTCTCTACCTAAGACAAACCCCACCTGGTCCCCATAAATCACATCTGAGAGAAGGACACCAAGATTATTGGCCAGTAACTTTGTATGTAATTTGTGATCCACATTTAAGAGGGAGATTGGGCAGTAGTTTGAGCACTTTTCTTGGATATAACGGCAATATGTGCTTCTAGAGTAGGGGTGGGCAATTAGCGTCCCCCAGCTGTTACAGAACTATACATCCCAGCATGCCTTGCCACAGTTTTACTATTTGGCCATGCTAAAACTGTTGCAAGGCATGCTGGGAATTGTAGTTCAAGAACATCTAGAGGGCCACTTATAGAGACTGCGGGGGGGAGAAAAAATGTCTCCACCCAACACTGCATTACAGGATTGGAGAAATAGAGCATGTCTCTATAAGTTTTATAGTAAAGCACCGAGAAGCCGCCCAGGACTGGGCTCTTCCCAAGAGGAGAACAGAATCCTGTTTCTGATGAATCTATTGCACCCAGCATAGGGTGTTGCAATTGTAATAATGGTGGCTGCGGACATTAAAACAGTGGGAGGGATAGACTTCCACATGTAGACGCACATATATTTGGCATACATGGGCAAATTCTTGCATTAGCACAAGGAATATATGGGAAAGATTTCTGGACTGCACAACCTGAATACATATATAATGGGAATCGGTATGATATCCCGGCTGCCGCATGTCCGGGAGTAGAAATCCCGGCAGCGGCAGCCCGACAAACGAGCACAGCCCGGCAGCGGAAGCCCGACAGTGCTGGAAATCCCGATTGTGGTAAGGTAAGTATATACTAACCTAACCCCCCTAACCCTAACCCTCCTTAGGGGTGCCTAACCCTATCCTCCCCCCCTGTGCCTAACTCTAATCCCCCCTCTAAGTGCCTAAACCTAACCCCCCTTCCCCCGCTGCCTAAACCTAAGTCCCCCGGAGGGGTGCCTAACCCTAAATCCTTCCTGGGGGTGCCTAACCCTAACCATCTCTCCCCCTAGCCTGACCCTAACCCTACCGGGGGGGTGCCTAGCCCTAAGTCTCCCCCGGGTGCCCTAAACCTAACCCTCCCCCCCTGCAGCTGTCTGCTCATGGCACCCGGCATCCCTTCAATCGGGATGCCGGGCGCCTGTCTCCCGGCACCGGGGAAATGACAGGCGTCTAGATATAGACGCCGGGCATTTATCCCACGCCGGGATAAAGCAGTCGGGAGGCCGGCTGTCGGGAATCCGGCAGCCGGCTTCCCGATTGTATACCATATAATGGGAGGTGCTACCTGATGAGACTAATTGCAGGCACAGAAACAGACAAATCTCAGGTGCACAACTCCAAATTATTAATATATAACTGCAATAAAATTTTGCAATCAATAAAGGTTTTTAACATAATCATGGCCAAGGTTATGGGCCTACCCACCATATCCAGGTAACCTCTTTAGCCCAAGGAAGTAAGAAGGCTGTCGTTGCCTTATGGAAAGTGCCCACGGATGCATCTAACTCAGAATCAGACAGAACTCTATTTTGTTAACATACCTTGTTATTATTAGGGGGTTTTAGCACATTTTCTATGAAATAGTTAACAAGTCCCATTTACTAAATTGCATTGTTGATGTCATTAGTGGCCAAGGATACTATTGTGACAACGTTTGCAAAAATGCATTCTCAGCTTTATACTGTCCTCAAAGAAAGTTGCAAATGAACTTGACATCAGAGGGAATTACAGTGGATCACTAAATGAAAAAGAAAAGCATTTACCAGTATGAGCCAAATAAATATTGGCTAGCTGACACATCATTTTAAGAATATGACATTCATTATATGTAGCACTTCTTAAAGAGTACCTTGTCATGCAGTGCTCGATCCTTCTCTATATTCAGAAATGTAAGTGAGCAGGTAATTTTGATGTATTTCTTATCCAGACAAATGCTCCTCATACAATATATCTGCATTATACAGCCATGGTGTTTAGGGCTTCTCAAGAGTGTCTTAATAGCCATAGATTACTATTTTCCAATAATAAATCCAGCATTTCTTGGCTTGTCAAACTTATGTCCTATTTCCACACAATCCTTGAGAGGAGAGTGCAGTTTCACATTTCTCTGTCTCCTTGTGTAGAATGCACAGACTAGCACATCAGCCAATGTATTACCTACATATAGTGGAGGGTGCCTTAATGTAGATCATTATTGTAGACCCACCAAAACCTCCGGTCTCCACACATGCACTTCCAATGGCACGGCGAGAGGATGGATATGATAATGTTACCACAGGTTGAGTGCAATATAAACTGGCCACTTTAATTAATAATTTTAGTAGCTGTAATCTTCCAGGTGTGCTGATTAATGTGCCTTTTATAAAACAATGTCTTACTCATCTTTATATTCAGTTGTGCCTGTTTGTTTACACATTACACATGAATAGGCTTTTATTCCATGGTAACATTTCTTGCTACATCATCTCAGGGACTTACTGTATTTCAATATTGTGTTTTATTTGATATTAGGAGAGTTTTCATAATTTGCATAAGACAGAACTTCAGCTCCAAACACATATTATCATAGATATACACACCGAAGTATTAATATTTGGCGTATATATTGCACCTGGCTCAGTGGAGATTTTCATAGAGCCAATGTTGCAGTGTATCGTGGCTGATTTTATATGTATGTAACAGGGATCTGCACTGTATACTTTATGGGGTCAATTCAGTTACAGACACTCATAAGTAAGCCCGAAAGCTGACAATTAAGTATGGGGGACATTAAACTACAAGTGTTTTGAGTGTTGCCAGTTGAATAACGTGTTGGCTATTGCCCCTTTAAGTTTAGCTGTTCTTATGCAGCCAGTGACAGTTCATGGGGAGTGGTCTAGGGGTATTTAATGGAGTGATGTATGTAAATCTTTCTCTGTGTTCCAGTTTTTCCAAACCTCCCTCCCTCTTTTTGTTTTTGTTTGTTGATTGTCTGATGGTTGTGGTTGCGGAAAAGAACGACACTTGGAGTTACTTTATGTTAATACTTAGGCTTAGTGGGTGCGCTCTCATTGAAGTGGAGTAAGGCGACAGCCAATTGTCCTGGACAGGAAATAGCTATACCACCTGGACCGTTGGTTGAAGGTAAAGGAGAGTTGATCACCAATGCTTGGCTTGTGTGTGTGTGTGTGTGTGTTTGTATTGAGCATTTTGGTTTTTATTGTCCTGTGCGTTCTTTTTGTGCTGTCACCATTATTAGTATTAATTTATAGTCTAAAAATTTAATGACTTGTCAAAAATAAATTTGACAAAACATTTAAACGCCAACACTGTTGTCTGTGTCTTTATTTTAGAAGTTAAGTTACATTGTATTTTAGAAGGTATTATATGGTAACACGATAATACACGTTAGTGAGTTTATGGTACCAGCTATGGTATCTCTAACATTACAAGTTTCCCTGCACAACTCAACTACAGTATGGGTTGTGACTGTGAGGGAAAACTAACAATGTGGAAGATGCAATTTGCTATTCTGGGAGGGCACGTTGCACATGGCATTAAATCGCCCCTGCATAAACACGCTTATTGTAGAAGCAGTCATTTATGTTATTAAACTGATACAGTTACCATTAGCAATATTATGCCTGATTCAGTTGTGGACGGCTGTACAATACTGTCGAGCAAATATTTAAATGCTGCAGGAGGTGTCTATAGGAAGCAGATGCCTCCTGACAGCAATTGCGTTCCAAAGGCAGCGTCCGTAGGCACTACATCGGACCACCATCGCAACCTTTGGGCTGGAAAATTATGAGGCCAGGAAATCTGCATCCACAAATGCAGATCCTGACCTCGGCACTTCCTGTAAACAAAGGGCAACACACCTCAGTTTTCGGTAACACAGCCCAGGCACACCCCCCAAATGTCAATCATGCTGCCGCTTGGGGGATCTGAGATCGCAGGACCCATTCTGCTCATGCATAGTACGGGTCCTGCACATGCACAGATCCCAAACATGCGATTATGCATGCAGTAGCGATTACGCATGCAGTTCAACTGCGATAGTATGCTAATTAGGGATGTGCATCGGACCATTTTTGCCGGATTTGGATATGGCTCTAATTCGTCGTCCGGCTTTGGATTTGGATTTGCCAAACTGCGGTGACTGGCTTTGGATTTGGATTTGTTTTACAAAAATTTACAAAAAAGCTAAAATCACATAAATTGGTCCTTTTTTTCTTCTTAGAGTATCATTAACCTCAATAACATTAATTTCCAGTCATTTATAGTCAATTTAGACCACCTCACAGCTTATAATATTGTTTTCAACATTATTGGCCAAAAGGTTGCAGTGAGCTGACTGGTTACTAAGCGACAAAGCAGCGGCACAACGACACAGACACCAAAGTATAAAGCACATCTATGACACATTGCCACACAGCAGTGGCAGAAATGAAAAGTAGTGCACCCACCCAGTGGCGTACGGCCAGCAGAATCACAGTACTTGTTACATAGTGGGCTACGGCCCAAGGAGTCACAGTGCACAATCTTATTCACATTACACCACACATAGGCCCTGATTCACATTACACCATAAAGTAGTATTGTCCCTTTTACACAATGTCCACAGTAGTGCCCCTTTTACACAATGCCCACAGTAGTGACCCTTTTACACAATGCCCAAAGTAGTAATGCCCCTTATACAATGCACACAGCAGTAGTGCCACTTATACAATGCCCCCAGCAGTGGTGTCCCTTACACAATGGCCCCAGTAGTGGTGCCCCCTATGCAGTGCCCCCAGTAGTAGTATGCCCCCAGTAGTATGCCCCCATTAGCATGCCCCCAGTAGTATGCCCCACAGTAGCAGTACACCTATTAGCAGGCCCCCAGTAGTAGTGCCTCCATTAGCAGGGCCCCAGTAGTAGTGCCCCCATTAGCATGTCCCAAGTAGTATGCCCCCAGTAGTAGTGCCCCAGTAGTAGTGCCCCCATTAACATGACCCCAGTAGTAGTGCCCCCATTAACATGCCCCCAGTAGTAGTGCCCCCATTAACATGCCCCCAGTAGTGGTATGCCCCCTATTAGCAGGCCACCAGTAGTAGTATGCCCCCCTTAGCTGGCCTCCAGTAGCAGTATGCCCCCCCTTAGCAGGCTCCCAGTAGTAGTATGCCCCCCCTTAGCAGGCCCCCAGTAGTAGTATGCCCCCCCCCTTAGCAGGCCCCCAGCAGTAGTATGCCCCCCAATAGCAGGCCCCAGTAGTAGCATGCCCCCCCTTAGCAGGCCTCCAGTAGTAGTAGTGCCCCCCCTTAGCAGGCCCCCAGTAGTAATATGCCCCCCTTAGCAGGCCCCCAGTAGTAATATGCCCCCCCTTAGCAGGCCCCCAGTGGTAGTATGCCCCCCACTAGCAGGTTCCCAGTAGTAGTATGCCCCCCAGTAATGACCCCTTACATACACACACACACACATAAAAAAAAAACTTACCTGAATCCCCGCTCCCGCCGCCGTCCGCTCTGCTGTACAATGCGCGGAGGGAGCCGGAAGACGGAGCTCATGAGTGAGCTCCAACCGTCTCTCTCCGTGCAGCAGCCAATGGCGGCTGTGTGTTTGTGTCTGTGTAGGGCAGACCGCTATCACAGCGGTCTGCCCTACACTAGAGGAGCTCTGACTTTGGATTATCTCGCCAGAATCCGACATCAGGCGGCTGCGACGGCCTCGAATGGGGATCCGAGTCAGGCAGGGAACACTCGAACAGCGTTCGGGTGGACTCGGATCCCCAATGTTCAGAGCGGTTCAGATTCCACAGAATCCGAACCGCTCATCTCTAATGCTAATCCATTGCGTTCGCAATGCCGCCACTGCACTTCATAAGGACGCCCACTTTACCTTACATACATCTGTAATGTTTAGCAAGACTGCGAAAAAATTGGTACAATCGAGTACCATCGCAGCCTCACGCACACTTACACAAGCTCTGACCTTACTCAGAAATTGCTAACTTCCACGCACGCTATCAGGCCTCAGGCTGCGTAAGGCATCGCAGTGGATAATTTATGCACGCCCTGCAATGTCGTTCAAATGCACTGGCACGCCTGCGTTCGGCTGACCACCCCCCATTACCACCCACAAATGGCACTTCCTGTCAATCACTCTGCGATGGGTCTGCATAGTCACTGCGATCACAGTCCCGATCGTAATGGCTAGTTCGCACACGCAATCTGCATATGCATGCACATGCGCAGTACACAACAATCGGCCAATTGCGTGCATATTAGCAACTGTGTTCCTTGCTGAATCAGGCCCTTAGTACATAATCCAGGGTTTACCTACTAATCTGAATGTGGTAGCGTTCAGGAATAAAAAAAAAATGTTTTCAATTAATATCCTGTGCTATCACCATCCAGAATGCAATCGGGAAGCCGGCTGACATTATACCGACAGCCGGCTTCCCGACTGTCATATCTCGGCGAAGGTGAAATGCCCGGCGTCTAGATGTAGACACCGCTCATTTCTCCAATGCCGGGCGCCGCGAGCGGACAGCCGCGGGGGGGGGGAAGGTTAGGTTTAAGGGCTCCCGGGGGGACTTAGGGTTAGGCATCCCCCCGGGAGTTTAGGGTTAGGCTACGGGGAGGGAGGGTTAGGGTTAGGCACCCCCGGGGGGGAGGTTAGGGTTAGGCCCCCCACGTGGGACTTAGGTTTAGGCAGCGGGGAAGGGGGGGTTAGGTTTAGGCTCTTAGAGGGGGGATTAGGGTTAGGCACTTGGGGGGATGTTAGGGTTAGGCACCCCTAAGGGAGGGTTAGGGTTGGGGGGGTAGGTTAGGTTAGTTAATACTTACCTAGGGACAATAGGGATTTCCAGCGTTGTCGGGCTGCCGCTGGCGGGATCTGTTCCAGCGTCGGGCTTCCACTGCCGGGAATCAAACCACCGATTCCCACCATCCAGAGTTCCTTGTTAAATAGAGATGTGTACATTTATTCTGCTGCGGTCTAACCGTTGATAGATAGGGAGAAGCCTTAATCTGGGTACACACCTAAGCGATATATCTGCAGATCAATGATCGTTTATACACACTGAACAACCATCATCTGCATGCTGCAGCGGATCCCGGTGGCCGGGGTGCGTGTCTGCAGACATATCTGTCCATCGGCTGTGCAGTGTAGTGTAGTGTAGTGCAGAGTAGTGTTGTGCTGTGCTGTGCAGCGCTGTGCTGCTGTTGTCCACTACTTCAAAGTCCATAGGGGCTGGCTGTGTTGTGCTGTGCTGCTGTTGTTAATAGGGGCTGTGTCCACTACTTCAAAGTCCATAGGGGCTGGCTGGACTGTGTTGTGCGGTCAGTTCTCCATAAGGGCTGTGTCCACTCCAAAGTCCTGTGCAGTGTCCCAGTCCTAAAGGGGTGCTGTAGTGTTGTCCAGGGGGTGCTCTGTCCATCAGGAGTGCTCCCCCCAAGTGCTAAAAAAATAATATTTTTTGTGTGTTTGTGAATTGTGTGCGCAGTATCCGCACGTGCATCAACAAAGTAGTGCCAAGCGTGCGCCTGTGTCATAAGTAAAGGGCCGGCTGGCTTGACCGTTAAAGGGTGCTGTAACCCCCAAAGTACACTCCAGTCCAAACCAAAAAAAAAATTATTTTCTGTGTTTGTGAATTGTGTGCGCAGTAGCCGCACGTGCATCAACAAAGGAGCAGCGCCAAGCGTGTGCCTGTGTCCCATAAGTAATGAGCCGGCTGGCTCATTTCTTAAAGGCTCGTGTAACCCACAAAGTGCACTACTCTCCGGCAAAAATAAAAAAATATTTTCTGTGTTTAGCCGCGCGTATATATCAAATCGATATAACATAAATGGAGGACCAAACTTTCTCCGATAAAAATAAAATAGAGAAAGATCAAGAACCACTTCCTCCTAGTGCTGAAGCTGCTGCCACTAGTCATGACATAGATGATAACATACCATCAACGTCGTCTGCCAAGGCCGATGCCCAATGTCATAATAGAGGGCACATACAATCCCAAATGACAAAGTTCAGGAAAATGACCTTGAAAAAAACATTTAAATCAGCTGAAGAGAAACGTAAACTTGCCAATATGCCATTTATGACACGGAGTGGCAAGGAACGGCTAAGGTCGATCCCTAGTATGTTCATGACTAGTGGTTCAGCTTCACATGACGATGGAAGCCCTCCTCCCACAAAAAAAATCAAAAGAGTTAAGCTGGCAAAGCACAGCGAAGAACTGTGCTTTCTAAGAAGATATCACAAATCCCCAAAGGAGAGTCCAAGTGTGGTGGTGGTTGCGATGCCTGACCTTCCCAGCACTGGACGGGAAGAGGTGGCTCTTTCCACCATTTGCACACCCCCTGCAAGTGCTGAAAGGAGCACCCACAGTCCACTTGCTGATATGCAAATTGAAGATGTCACTGTTGAAGTACAACAGGATGAGGATACTGGTGTAGCTGGCGCTGAGGAGGAAGTTGGCAAGGAGGATTCTGATGGTGATGTGGTTTGTTTAAATCAGGCTCCGGGGGAGACAGTTGTTGTCCGTGGGATGAAAAAGCCCATCACGGTCATGCCTGGGCAGAAGACCAAACATTCCACCTCTTTGGTCTGGCAATATTTCTATCCAAATCCGGACAACAACTGTCTTGCCATATGTACCTTATGTAAAAGTGGAATAAGTAGGGGTAGGGACATTAACCACCTAGGAACATCCTCCCTTATACGGCACCTGCAGCGCGTTCATAATAAGTTACTGTCAAGTTCAAAAACTTTGGCTAAGACCGTAAGCAGTCCAGGGACACCTAAATCCCGTTGTCCTGTTGTATCCAAGCGCCTGCAAACCACACCATCAACTCCCTCCTCGTCAATTTCCTCCTTAGTCAGGATCGGAAGTAGTCCTGCAGGCCATGTCACTGGCATGACTGACTCTCCTATCGGGGATTTCTCCGGAGGATCCTGCATTGCTACGCCTCCTGCTGCCGCTGCTGCTGTTGCTGCTGCTGGGAGTCGTTCATCATCCCAGAGAGGAAGTAGGAACACCACTACTTTTACTAAACAATTGACCCTCCAACAGTCCTTAGCGAGGAGGATGAAGTACGACAGCAGTCATCCTGAAGCAAAACGTATAAATGAGGCCTTGACTGCTATGTTGGTGTTAGACGTGTGTCAGGTATCCGCCATTAGTGCAGTGGGATTTAGACAATTGATGGAGGTAGTGTGTCCCCGGTTCCAAATCCCATCTAGATTCCACTTCACTGGGCAGGCGATACCGAGACTGTACAGAAACGTCAGAAAAAGTGTCCTCAGTGTCCTGAAAAATGCCGTTGTACCCAATGTCCACTTAACCACGGACATGTGGACAAGTGGAACAGGGCAGACTAAGGACTATATGACTGTGACAGCCCACTGGGTAGATGTATCACCTTATGCAGCAACAGCAGCAGCGTCACCAGTCGCAGCATCTCAGAAACACCAGCTCGTTCATAGGCAGGCTACGCTGTGTATCACCGGTTTCAGTAAGAGGCACACCGCCGACAACCTCTTAGAGAAACTGAGGGAAATCATCGCCCAGTGGCTTACCCCACTTAGACTCTCCTGGGGATTTGTGATATCTGACAACGCCACCAATATTGTGTGGGCATTACATCTGGGCAAATTCCAGCACGTCCCATGTTTTGCTCACACAATAAACTTGGTGGTGCAGAATTTTCTGAAAAGCGACAGGGGCGTGCAGGAGACGCTTTGGGTGGCCCGAAAAATTTCTGGCCACTTTCGCCATTCAGCGACTGCGTGCCGAAGACTGGAGCGCCAGCAAACACTCTTGAACCTGCCCCGCCATCACCTGAAGCAAGAGGTTGTGACGCGGTGGAACTCAACCCTCTATATGCTTCAGAGGATGGAGGAGCAGCAAAAGGCCTTTCAAGCCTATACATCCACCTATGACATAGGCAAAGGAGGGGGTATGCACCTGACTCAAGCGCAGTGGAGAATGATTTCCGTGTTGTGCAAGGTTCTCCAGCCCTTCGAACTTGCCACACGTGAAGTCAGTTCAGACACTGCCAGCTTGAGTCAGGTCATTCCCCTCATCAGGCTTTTGCAGAAGCAGCTGGAGAAAGTGAAGGAGGAGCTAAGACGGAGCGATTCCGCTCGGCATGTGGGACTTGTGGATGAAGCCCTTCATTCGCTTTGCCAGGATTCCAGGGTGGTCAATCTGTTGAAATCAGACCACTACATTTTGGTCACCGTGCTCGATCCTAGGTTTAAAGTCTATGTGGTGTCTCTCTTTCCGGCCGACACAAGCCTGCAGAGATGCAAAGACCTGCTGGTGAACACACTGTCAGCTGAAGCGGAACGTGACACGTCAACAGCTCCTTCTTCATTTTCTCCCGCAACTGGGGCTGCCAGGAAAAAACTTAGGTATCCTAAGCAACCCGCTGGCGGTGATGCAGGGCAGGCAGGACCAAGTTTGGACATCTGGTCCGGACTGAAGGACCTGGCAACAATTTCTGACATGTCTACTGTCACTGCATATGATACTGTCACCATTGACAGAATGGTGGAGGATTACATCGGTGACAGCATCCAAGTAGGCATGTCAGACAGTCCATACCTGTACTGGCAGGAAAAAGAGGCAATTTGGAGGCCCCTGTACAAACTGGCTCTATTTTACCTGAGTTGCCTCCCCTCCAGTGTGTACTCCGAAAGAATGTTTAGTGCAGCCGGGAACCTTGTCAGCGAAAGGCGTAGGAGGTTGCTTCCACAGAATGTGGAGAAGATGATGTTCATCAATATGAATTATCAGCTCTTCCAGGGAGACCAGCCTCCAGAACGTACAGAGGGACCTGTGGTTGTGGATTCAAGTGGGGACAAGTTAATACTTTGTGAGGATGAGGATGTACACACTGAAGAGGGTGAGGAATCGGTGGATGAGGAGGATGAGGACGACATCTTGCCACCATAGAGCCAGTTTGTGCAGGGACAGATTAATTGCCAGCTTGTTTTGTGGGGGCCCAAACGAACCAATCATTTCAGCCACAGTTGTATGGCAGACCCTGGCGCTGAAATGATTGGTTTGTTAAAATGTGCATGTCCTGTTTATACAACATAAGGGTGGGTGGGAGGGCCCAAGGACAATTCCATCTTGCACCTCTTTTTTTTCTTTGCATTATGTACAGTTTGGGGCCTAGTTTTTCAAACTGCCATCCTGTCTGCCACTGCAGTATCACGCCTAGATGGGTCACGTGTTTGTGCCGCCCACTCGTGTCGCTTAGCATAGTCATCCAGCTACCTCGGTGCAACCTTTTGGACATAAAAACAATATTGTGAGGTGTGAGGTGTTCAGAATAGACTGGAAATGAGTGGAAATTAAGGTTATTGAGGTTAATAATAGCATAGGAGCAGAAAAACCTACAAATTCTGTGATTTTAGCTGTTTTTATGCTTTTTTTCAAAAAAATACAGATCCAAAACACAAAACCCAGAACCCAAAACACGGAAGGGTGGTTTTGGCAAAACCAATCCAGATCCAAAACACGAAGAAAGATCCAGATCCAAAACCAAAACACAAAACACGAAAAGTGGCCGGTGCACACCCCTAATTATAATGTAATTCAGTGACAAGAGTAGCCCAGTCATTGCTGCTAAAAGAAGCGTTAGTACAAACTGCCATATAGTTTTCTTCCATTAATATCTGTAAAAAGCAGACAGATTGATTTATGCAGTGGAAATCTATTGGATAACTGTTCTTAGCAATGACTCATTTGCAGCTAAAAATGTTGTGCAGTGATTTTGTACTATTACTGTATGTTGACAGTTATCACGGAGAAGATTACTTTGTAGGAGTTCTAACCCCGCTCAGTATGAAAACTTGAGAGGAGTGAAAGTTCTGCAAAATGTATTGTGATTTGAGTTTTGCGGCTGAACAGGCCTTTTAGCAGAGGTATAAAGTTCCGGCTATATAACCTCTGATTTCTGTTTTTGGAGTTGGACAGAAATCGGATATGTGCACCTTCTATGTGCAACTTATATTTTCCCATATGAACAGTTGTATGCGCCCCCTCTCCATATTATTTGATGCTAGTCTCCATCATCAATGCATATTTGATGTATCAGTGCATACAGATGTATAAACTCCCTATGGTTGATATGCGCACTATACCTTACCGACTTAACACAACTAAAACTTATCTAAAAATAAACACACGGACAACAGGAGTTGGATTTAAAATTAAAGGTCACATTTATTTGACATCAGATTTTTAATAATTAATGAATAACTAAACATATTAAATATGGGTTATCTAATTAGATAATTAGATGTTGCTAATTGAAATTAATTGTGAGCTTAAAGTTAGTATGGTGGCGGACAACAAAGAACGGACACTCCCACAGACACATGCAGACCAAACACATCACTCGTTGGTGTTCAACTCTCCACAAAAAGCACGCCCCAGACGAGCTGTGTCATTCCCGGAAGGGACGGGTTTGGCCATACCATTGAAACAGGAGAGCGCACCCATCTAATTTGTATAACTAAAAGCACACTACTGTTCTTTCCACCAAAGAGAGGCAACTCAGAGCGACACCCACCACCAAACAAACCAAACCAACTCCACCATCGACCTCCACAAAACAGAAGGCAAAACTGCCCCTGACAAAAAGGTCCCCATCAGACCTAACAAATGCACGTATTAGATCATGAGTGCATGATGAACCAACAACTCCGCCATCATGTCCATCCAAGTGCACTATCAACACCTTTAGGCCAACCAAACATTCTCACCGTATACATCAGACGCCCCTTCAATTCACGCCACAGCATTCCTCTATCAATCCACTTACAAAACAACATAAAACAACAATAACGATGTTAGTGACAAACACAAGCATGCTAACCAGGCTGGAGGTAAAACAAAACCTACTAGGATCTTTTCTACTTATCTAGGGAACTATTTGTTGCCTCTGTAGGAAAAATAAAAATCCCTCAAAACCCCTGAAAGCGAGCATGGCATGGTTAGCATGCCGAAAAAACGCCAGCAAGCACCCTGCCCATGCTGCATCCTGCGCAACATAAACGTTACCCATTCTAACAACGCAACCAATCTATTCAGCAAACCACCGCACCATCAATCTGGTCAGCAGAGGAGGGAGAAGGGAGAACATGCACAAAATCCATAGCCACATTCGCAGACGTAGGAGAGACCAAGGGCGCAGCACCACTAAAAAACCCCTGCAAACCAAAAAACTTGCAAAATCTGACCCATCGGGGAGAGGGGCCAAAGTGTCCTGCAAGTGTGTAGATGAATGCGCCGACGCTGGGGACATGAACTGCGCTGCCCACAAATTCAATTTTTTATTCGCCTGCTGACTGGCTGTGATGGAATAGTTATGCCTCGTGTTCTGGTGCTTATACCCATGCTAATAAGACCGGTGTTTGATTTTTAAAAATTTTATTTTTATGACCTTGACATAGATTTGTATACGTATGCTTTTAATGTTTTTGTGTAATCGTAGCCGTATCCGTGCTTTACAGATATATCGTGGCAAGAGGTCCTATGAATTATTCCATCTGTGTATTTTGAATAAATTAATAGGTCCTAATTGCGAAATGTGCAATAAATATTACTATTAATATTAATATTAATAAATATTACAGAAACCAACAGCCATTTACAAGTGCCCCTATTTTCTATAGCTGTGAGGTAATGGAACCCGTTGCACTACACGTGCAGCATCACCTAGCAAAAGCCGCACATGTTGTGCTAATGGCAGGGCGTAGATGTGACCCAGCATTAAGTGACCCCCACCAGTGGCAAAGGAACGATTTCTAGAGAGTGGGGGGGGGGTTCTCAATTCCTGCATATACAGGAACAGTGATTACAGTAACCCATTGTATGTGTCCTACATAATGTATTATGTGTCATAATTCCATCATATAAAGGACCAGCGATCACATTAAGCCATTATATGCATCATACATAGTGTATTATGTGTCATAATTCCAGCATAAACAGGACCAGAGATCACAGTAACCCATTATATGCGTCATATATAGTGTATTGTGTGTCATAATTCCAGCATATACAAGACCAGTGATCACAGTAGCCCATTATATGTGTCATACATAGCGAACATAAGAGGCAACACTGTATTTGCACTAGGGGTGTGCACCGGCCACTTTTCGTGTTTTGTGTTTTGGTTTTGGATCTGGATCTTTCTTCGTGTTTTGGATCTGGATTGGTTTTGCCAAAACCACCCTTCCGTGTTTTGGGTTCTGGGTTTTGTGTTTTGGATCTGTATTTTTTTGAAAAAAAGCATAAAAACAGCTAAAATCACAGAATTTGTGGGTTTTTCTGCTCCTATGCTATTATTAACCTCAATAACCTTAATTTCCACTCATTTCCAGTCTATTCTGAACACCTCACACCTCACAATAGTGTTTTTATGTCCAAAAGGTGGCACCGAGGTAGCTGGATGACTATGCTAAGCGACACGAGTGGGCGGCACAAACACGTGACCCATCTTGGCGTGATACTGCAGTGGCAGACAGGATGGCAGTTTGAAAAACTAGGCCCCAAACTGTACATAATGCAAAGAAAAAAAAGAGGTGCAAGATGGAATTGTCCTTGGGCCCTCCCACCCACCCTTATGTTGTATAAACAGGACATGCACACTTTAACAAACCAATCATTTCAGCGCCAGGGTCTGCCACACAACTGTGGCTGAAATGATTGGTTCGTTTGGGCCCCCACAAAACAAGCTGGCAATTAATCAGTCCCTGCACAAACTGGCTCTACGGAGGCAAGATGTCGTCCTCATCCTCCTCATCCACCGATTCCTCACCATCTTCAGTGCTGTGTACATCCTCATCCTCACAGAGTATTAATTTGTCCCCGCTGGAATCCACAACCACAGGTCCCTCTGTACGTTCTGGAGGCTGGTCTCCCTGGAAGAGTTGATAATTCATTTTATGAACATCATCTTCTCCACATTTTGTGGAAGCAACCTCCTACGCCTTTCGCTGACAAGGTTCCCGGCTGCACTAAACACTCTTTCGGAGTACACACTGGAGGGGGGGCAACTCAGGTAAAATAGAGCCAGTTTGTACAGGGACATCCAAATTGCTTCTTTTTCCTGCCAGTACAGGTACGGACTGTCTGACATGCCTACTTGGATGCTGTCACCGATGTAATCCTTTAACAGACAGATGCACGCTTGTCGCTGCAGCTTTGAGGATGCAAGTGCAGCTACAGCCCACACATTTCACAAAGACAGAAAAAAAAAGAACAATATTTTTATTGTTTGTGTAGCACACTTTGAGGGTGTCAGCACCCTTTAACAGACAGACGCACGCTTGTCGCTGCTGCTTTGAGGATGCAAGTGCAGCTACAGCCCACACATTTCACAAAGACAGAAAAAAAAAGAACAATATTTTTATTGTTTGTGTAGCACACTTTGAGGGTGTCAGCACCCTTTAACAGACAGACGCACGCTTGTCGCTGCTGCTTTGAGGACAGTATCATATGCAGTGACAGTAGACTTGTCAGAAATTGTTGGCACGTCCTTCAGTCCGGACCACATGTCCAAACCAGCCCTTGACTTATGACACAGGCGCACGCTTGGCGCTGCTACTATGTTGATGCACGTGCGGCTACATCGCACACAAGTCACAAACACATTAAAAAAATAGTTTTTTATTTTTTGGAGCACTTTGAGGGTTACACCACCCTTTAACAGACAGACGCACGCTTGTCGCTGCTGCTTTAAGGATGCAAGTGCGGCTACAGCCCACACATTTCACAAAGACCGAAAAAAAGAACAATATTTTTATTGTTTGTGTAGCACACTTTGAGGGTGTCACCACCCTTTAACAGACAGATGCACGCTTGTCGCTCCTGCTTTGAGGATGCAGGTGGAATCTAGACGGGATTTGGAACCGGGGACACACTACCTCCATCAATTGTCTAAATCCCACTGCACTAATGGCGGATACCGGACGCACGTCTAACACCAACATAGCAGTCAAGGCCTCAGTTATACATTTTGCTTCAGGATGACTGCTGTCGTACTTCATCCTCATCGCTAGGGACTGTTGGAGGGTCAATTGTTTAGTAAAAGTAGTGATGTTCCTACTTCCTCTCTGGGATGATGAACAACTCCCAGCAGCAGCAATAGCACTAGGAGGAAGTGGTTCTTGATCTTTCCCTATTTTATTTTTATCGGAGAAAGTTTGGTCCTCCATTTAAAGCGCACACAAACACAGAAATTTTTTTTTTATTTTTGCTGGAGAGTAGTGCACTTTGTGGGTTACACCACCCTTTAAGAAATGAGCCAGCCGGCTCTTTACTAATGGGACACAGGAGCATGCTTGGCGCTGCTCCTTTGTTGATGCACGTGCAGCCACAGAGCACACAAGTCACAAACACAGAAAATATTTTTTTTTTTGGTTTGGAGTGTACTTTGGGGGTTACAGCACCCTTTAACGGTCAAGTCAGCCGGCCCTTTACTTATGACACAGGCGCATGCTTGGCACTACTTTGTTGATGCACGTGCGGCTACTGCGCACACAATTCACAAACACAGAAAATAATTTTTTTTTTGGTTTGGACTGGAGTGTACTTTGGGGGTTACAGCACCCTTTAATGGTCAAGCCAGCCGGCCCTTTACTTATGACACAGGCGCACGCTTGGCACTACTTTGTTGATGAACGTGCGGCTACTGCGCACACAATTCACAAACACAGAAAATATATATTTTTTTGGTTTGGACTGGAGTGTACATTGGGGGTTACAGCACCCTTTAACGGTAAAGCCAGCCGGCCCTTTACTTATGACACAGGCGCACGCTTGGCACTACTTTGTTGAAGCATGTGTGGCTACTGCGCACACAATTCACAAACACAGAAAATATATATTTTTTTGGTTTGGACTGGAGTGTACTTTGGGAGTTACAGCACCCTTTAATGGTCAAGCAAGCCGGCCCTTTACTTATGACACAGGCACACGCTTGGCACTACTTTGTTGATGCACGTGCGGCTACTGCGCACACAATTCACAAACACAGAAAATATATATTTTTTTGGTTTGGACTGGAGTGTACTTTGGGGGTTACAGCACCCTTTAACGGTCAAGCCAGCCGGCCCTTTACTTATGACACAGGCGCAAGCTTGGCACTACTTTGTTGATGCACGTGCGGCTACTGCGCACACAATTCACAAACACAGAAAATATATATTTTTTTGGTTTGGACTGGAGTGTACTTTGGGGGTTACAGCACCCTTTAACGGTCAAGTCTGCCGGCCCTTTACTTATGACACAGGCGCACTCTTGGCACTACTTTGTTGATGCACGTGCGGCTACTGCGCACACAATTCACAAACACAGAAAATAATTTTTTTTTTGGTTTGGACTGGAGTGTACTTTGGGGGTTACAGCACCCTTTAACGGTCAAGCCAGCCGGCCCTTTACTTATGACACAGGCGCACGCTTGGCACTACTTTGTTGATGCACGTGCGGCTACTGCGCACACAATTCACAAACACAGAAAATATATATTTTTTTGGTTTGGACTGGAGTGTACTTTGGGGGTTACAGCACCCTTTAACGGTCAAGCCAGCCGGCCCTTTACTTATGACACAGGCGCACGCTTGGCACTACTTTGTTGATGCACGTGCGGCTACTGCGCACACAATTCACAAACACAGAAAATATATATTTTTTTGGTTTGGACTGGAGTGTACTTTGGGGGTTACAGCACCCTTTAACGGTCAAGCCAGCCGGCCCTTTACTTATGACACAGGCGCACGCTTGGCACTACTTTGTTGATGCACGTGCGGCTACTGCGCACACAATTCACAAACACAGAAAATAATTTTTTTTTTGGTTTGGACTGGAGTGTACTTTGGGGGTTACAGCACCCTTTATTGGTCAAGCCAGCCGGCCCTTTACTTATGACACAGGCGCACGCTTGGCACTACTTTGTTGATGCACGTGCGGCTACTGCGCACACAATTCACAAACACAGAAAATATATATTTTTTTGGTTTGGACTGGAGTGTACTTTGGGGGTTACAGCACCCTTTAACGGTCAAGCCAGCCGGCCCTTTACCAATGACACAGGCGCACGCTTGGCACTACTTTGTTGATGCACGTGCGGCTACTGCGCACACAATTCACAAACACAGAAAATATTTTTTTTTTTGGTTTGGACTGGAGTGTAATTTGGGGGTTACAGCACCCTATAATGGTCAAGCCAGCCGGCCCTTTACTTATGACACAGGCGCACGCTTGGCACTACTTTGTTGATGCACGTGCGGCTACTGCGCACACAATTCACAAACACAGAAAATATATTATTTTTTTAGCACTTTGGGGGAGCACCCCTGATGGACAGAGCACCCCTTGGACAACACTACAGCACCCCTTTAGGACTGGGACACTGCACAGGACTTTGGAGTGGACACAGCCCCTATGGAGAACTGACTGCACAACACAGTCCAGCCAGCCCCTATGGACTTTGAAGTAGTGGACACAGCCCCTATTAACAACAGCAGCACAGCACAACACAGCCAGCCCCTATGGACTTTGAAGTAGTGGACAACAGCAGCACTACACTACACTACACTACACAGCCCAGCCAGCCCTAACTCCCACCCTCCCTCTTCACTGTCCACAGCCGAGTGAGAAAATGGCGCCGACGCGGGTACTTTATATAGGATCCAAAACCCGCGAGACTCGGAAGGTGGGATGATGACGTTTTGCCTCGATTTCAGATCCGAGTCAGGCGGGAAAAGTCGAGCCTGACTCGGATCGGACTCGGATCTTGGGGGCTCGGGGGGGTTCGGATTTCAGAATTCCGAACCCGCTCACCCCTAATTTGCACTAGATGTGACTATGGAGGCGAGGAAAAATGTTGTGCTATGGGTGCCACATTATCAAGCTAAAGCCATGGAAAAATGCACGATTGGCACAAACACGCACATCTAACGTGAGTGTGCATCCATTGCGTAAGTTGTGAGGCTGCTCAGGAGGGATGGTGCCCTTTGGTCAGATGGAGGAGCCCAGAATGTTTGAGAATGAGAGTGTGCCAGCAGCAGCAAGGTTATGAGCAAATGTCTGTCCATTGTTTTTACAGGTAACAGATGGAAAGCCCCTTGTAAACTGCTCCCATACCATGGAGGAAGGGCATAGCCACTGGGCAGCCTGGCATCATTTTAAAAAGATTTCTTACATGGGACAATGGGGATTAAAAACAGAAGCTACATCAGCGTCCAGATGTCATAAGAATTAGGACGGAGTGCATTTCATATGCAAGGAGTTAAAGTAAACACCTGAGCCTGTGGGTGTCGGCCTCTAGACAAGAAGGGGCTTGTTGTTTAGTGAGGTAGTGTTGTTGGGTTGGGTAAGGTTTGGTTAGCCTATAGGATTGGCAGAGGGTGGGTCAGTGCTATTTCAGAGTTGCTGCTTGGCATCCATTTTATAGAAATTTCTCTGGTCGGCTGTTTGAGCAGGTGCTGTGCTAGTGACAGGTGCTGTGCTAGTGACAGGTGCTGTGCTAGTGACAGGAAAACTTCACTTTATGTGACTTGTACTTCTATTTATTATCTCTACCTACTTTTATTTCTTATCTCTGTCTTTTCATCTCCTTCTCTCTGCCCCTCTGCATGTTTTCACTGTTCTTATACCCTGTATTCTGCCTTTTTCTTTTCCCATTTATTTATTTATCTGCCTCCATTTCTGTCCTGTCTTCCTTCTTTCCATTGTGTATATATTTAATTATCCTCACTGAGGAGATCACTGATGGTAAACACTCTGCTGTGTATAATGGTACAGTATATACACATGGTGTAGTGATAACATTTAGCTGTACACACTGCCATGTAATAATGGTGCAGTATATACACAGCGAGTAGTGATAATAACATTGAGATGTACACACTGCCATGTATAATAGTACAGTATATACACAGTGTGTAGTGATAACATTTAGCTGTACACACTGCCATGTAATAATGGTGCAGTATATACACAGCGAGTAGTGATAATAACATTGAGGTGTACACACTGCCATGTATAATAGTACAGTATATAAACACAATGTGTAGTGAGAATAACAATGAGGTGTACACACTGCTGTGTATGGTAGTACAGAATATACACAGTGTGTAGTGATAACATTGAGCTGTACACACTGCTGTGTATGATAGTGTGGTATATACACAGTGTGTAGTGATAACATTGAGCTGTACACACTGCTGTGTATGATAGTGCGGTATATACACAGTGTGTAGTGATAACATTGAGGTGTGCATTCTGCTGTGTATAGTAGTGCAAAGTATACACAGTGTGTAGTGATAACATTGAGGTGTACACACTACTATGTATAATGGTACATAGTATACACAGTGTGTAGTGATTGCATTGAGGTATGCATACTGCCGTGTATTATAGTAGAGTATACACATTATAAATACACACTTGTGCACTCACACTGAAGGAAGGCTGCTTAATACCTAAGTGATCAACACCAGATCACAAGATACAAATTCTTAAAAAATAAAAAGGTCCAAGCGCTCTACCTTAAAAAGGTACACCACAACCCAGAATTAACGGGTAAGGATAAATACATATAGTTTCAAAGATACAAATATAAGATCTTTGATATATAGTCACGTTTTTCATAGGAAGATAATTTCCTCCGGATAGTGATGTCACCAATACTTCAATATGATCCAGAAAGTCATAAAGTAATCCAAACTTGAATCTTCCAAAAAGCAGTTTTCAATACTATGTGTCCCTTAATATTCTATTGACGTCATAAAAAATGTAAGGGGAACACATCCATAGTGTTAAGCAGTAAATAATTTATTGCAACATAAAATACACATGATAAATGGCTGCATACCATATAAGTCCTTTTTGGAAAAGGTACAAATCAATACATATAGGGGAACTTTTCATTAGCTCCCCCTACTGAGCTGTACCAAAATACTCCACCAATGCGTTTCAACCTATAGGTCTTTTTCTAGGTGTGTTTGTATATCAGACCAGGATCAGGTCTTTATAGGGATTCAAGTCTCCACCCATTTCTTGTCTCGTGTGCGGACATAGGTATAAATAAAAATAAACCTCTACACATTCAAAGTACTAATATATAAACTCACCGCTAATTAGGTCCCTTTTGTTAG
Source organism: Taudactylus pleione (assembly GCA_031769625.1). NCBI lineage: Eukaryota > Metazoa > Chordata > Amphibia > Anura > Myobatrachidae > Taudactylus > Taudactylus pleione. The sequence goes on along the minus strand of JAUIMM010000104.1, from coordinate 3,323,873 downwards.
TGATAATCATCACTTCCTGTTACTCGAGGACGCTTCCTGCGTGCCTAGTAATGGAACGCATACTGCCGGCCACGTGACCCACGTACATGAAGTGGTGACGGGGGACTCAGTGTGTGTGCAACGCCATGGAGCACATGATGCAAACTACATGACCACTAGGTCTAACATTACGGCAAAGTACTGGACAAGTCAGGGTGTACGTCTGCGTTCCAGCACTTGTCCGTCCACCGGAAATAACTACCCTGGGGACATCATTGTATAACATGATAAAAATGCAAAATAGGTAATTCTCTACTATAATTAGTATATAGCAAACGGCTTTGGTATTCTAAACAATAAATATAAAACTGCATATCAATTATAATAAAAGTGCATATATGTATGTAAACATTAATAAGATCTATAAAATAATCAGCATAGAAACACAATATAAAAATAATTTTAAATCATGTTATTATATGAATCAAAACCATTTACGATTTAAAAATGTTAAAAACTATAAAAACCACTTTAGTTCGAAATCTGTATGTAAACCCCACGGCTGTTGTGTTTTAATTTCGTATATGGATTTCGTTTCTGCCTTCGCTAAAAATGTATCAGTACCTTTTGTACGTCAATTGCCTTCAATCTTTTTAATCCCTATAATGATTTTGAAATTTTTGAGGGAATGGTTGGCAACACCTTTTTTAATATTCCGCAGGTGTTCTGCCTATCTGTTTCGGAATCTCCTTGTGGTTTTTCAAATATATTGGAAGCCACAAACATTCGATTAAATAAATACAATTGGTACTGTTGCAAGTAATATAAACTTAAATTTTTAAACATTTGTGTAGTGGCATAAGATGTGATTTCTTAATTTTTTCTGGCTTGATTGCTAGGAGAAATACTTACATTACAGGACCCACAGCTGAATATCGATTTCTGTGGTAAAATGTCTCATAAATGGGATCTTATAGAACATATTGCATATAGTTTTTTATATATAGTTATTTATATAGCTATCGGTATAGTGATAACACTGAGGTGAGCGCTCTGTATAAGAGCACTGAGTATACACAGTGTATAGTTATAACACTGCTCTGTATAGTAGTACTGAGTTAACATGGTGTATAGTTGTAACACCGAGGTGTGCACACTGCTCTGTATGATGGTACTGAGTATAAAAATGCACATTGTATAGTTACACCACTAAGGTAAGATACACTGCTCTGTATAATAGTGCTGAGTATAGACAGGGTATAGTTATTACACTGATGATAAGCACACTGCTCTGTATGATATTACTGTGTATGCACAGTGTATAGTGATAATACTGATGATGAACACAACACTCTCTACACAGTGCACTCCGTATAATGATACTCAGTATGCATGGTCTGTAGTTATAACACTGAGGTGGGAACTGATGGTGAGCACACCGCTCTGTATGGTAATACTAAGTATACACGGATATTGGTCACACACAGGGCTATGTGTGTGTTCATAATTAATTTCTTTAGCTCCTCCCCCAGTAGCGCCACTCACAGTTCCTGAACCCACTTTTCTCGGATAATTGCATGGTCACACCACACCGTATAATACACTTTGACCCCGTTGGCAGTAGCTGTAACCGCAGCCCCCCCCTTACGATATTCCATGAAGGGAGCCCTAATACTGCTACAAATGCGGGCAATATTCTTACACTCCTTTGTAGGATAGTGCAAGGTCTACAATGGCTGGTCCTGTTGTTCTTTTAGTTTCTGTTTCTCTTTCAGAGGCTGCGGTTCCAGAGAATGGTGCTCCCGCTCGGGATGGAGATATAACTGCAGTTTCTGGACATAGCGAACAGATGGTCAGCTCTGATGAGACAACTTTTGCACTTTATGTAGATTCAGTGGCGTACTTGGTCAAAGCGACGGCGAAGGCATAAGCCTAGCAGCCATAGTTTTTCCGTATTGTTGGACCTGGATGAAGCCGTACATTGTTCTAATAGTCTATTTCAGGCCAGGCATACCCCTGGTGTTAGAACATGCTTGCCCATGCCTTGTCGCATTTTGATTAGTTGCATTTTTGCGATTTGGCCCTGCTAGCCTAGTTAGATCAGGGATTTTTGCCCTTCTGCTCTACAGCATATTATCAAGCCAGCATGGAGGGGCTAGCATATCAGTCCTTAGCTCCTAGGACCATGCAATTTATCAGGTTGCTTGGTGGGCATGGCGTTGCATTTTGGCCCATGGAGGGAGCCGAGGTAAGACCAGTTGAAAGCTTATTCTTGCTTTTGCATAGAGCTTCTTTGCATTGGGACAGGTCCAGTGCTATAGTGGTAATGATATTAGCAGGCCTGTCCCAATTTTTTCTGTGTCTTGGGCCTGGAGGACCTTTCAAAGTGTTTCTTGGTCAAGAGAGCTTTGAAGGGGGTGGGACAAGTTGGTCCCTGCTCAGCGCCCACTCTATTTGCGTCTTTCTGCATGGTTATTACAAGTTTTTTCGGCAGTTTTTCGGTTTTAGAGTCCAGATCAGTGCAGCTGCATTGACTATTGCGTCAGGTTTTTTCCGTTGATCACAGTTAGGCCATGAGCTGAGGAAAGTCTAGTGCTTAAAAACATACCTTAGACTTCGGTAAAAATGTTGCTTTACATCCTAACTTGAGGACTAGCTACTCGTCATATTTGGGGGTCCCGAGAAATTTTGTTTTACCACTAGTTTATAACTTTGGCTGAATGCCGGCTGGTGGACGTTTTGTGTTTTGCCTCAGGTCAAGTTAGTATCACCCCTCCCCGCCCTCCCTCTCTCTCCCTGTATAAGGCTTCTGTCTTTGATATTTTCTTTCCTATTTGTGTTTTTGTTGTGTATTTATTTAATATACATAATTTATTCCAGTTTTGGAGAGGGTTAGATGGTTTAGGGTTTTTGGAGTGTTCCATTTCAGCTCATTTGGGGATGATCAGTGCCATGTGCCCCCTATTGCAGAGTTTTGTGGTTTGATATAATTCCACAGCAGGTCTGGAGAACTGGTTTTGTCTCCTGGGACCCTGTAGGTGGTCAGAAGATGGATAAACCTGGCTGTGAGTTGGAGAACTGGTTTTGTCTCCTGGGACTCTGTAGGTGGTCAGAAGATGGATAAACCTGGCTGTGAGTTGCAGGGTCCAGGGTTTTGGAGGAGTGGTCCTTTTACATGCTTTGATTAGGTCCACTGATTTCCTCTTTAAGGATGGATGGTGCATTGGAATGGAGTTATTGACGAGTTACTTAGAAGAAGTCAAGGTGTTGTAGATTAGGGTATGGTGGCGGTGCGGTTCTTAGCTGGTAACCGCTGTTGGCGGGAAAGAACGGTAGCAGTCGCCATCTGTCTTTGGAGCTTGAGGTGCTCTTCCTTCCAATACATGGCTTAGGCTGATTTAACCCTACTGGGGTCAGCGGCAACCACCTAACCAGGTGGGCTTTACGTCGTGTCATTGGGGTGGGAGGTGGATACCTTGGGCGTGGTAATGGGCTGGCTGCTCGCCTCCCATTTAGAAGATCGATGTGAGTATGCAGTTGGTGATCTTGCATTGTGGGGCCGTTCTTTCTGCGCCACCATACTTTGTCTGTCTTTCTTTCTTATTCTATTAGTTAGTTCAGTTATACATTAAATAGTTTAATTAGTTTAAAATTAAATAAAGCTGACCTTCCTTTCCCCTTACATAAGTCTCTGTGTCATTATTTAATTATGACTATGGTTGATGATTTACCCTGCACTGTTAGGAGAGACCACTCATCAGGCGATGGGGAGTTTATTAGGACGGAGTGTATTTCATATGCAAGGAGTTAAAGTAAACACCTGAGCCTGTGGGTGTCGGCCTCTAGACAAGAAGGGGCTAGTTGTTTAGTGAGGTAGTGTTGTTGGGTTGGGTAAGGTTTGGTTAGCCTATAAGATTGGCAGAGGGTGGGTCAGTGCTATTTCAGAGTTGCTGCTTGGCAGCCATTTTATAGATATTTCTCTGGTCGGCTGTTTCCCGCCCTCCCTCCCTTATTCATTGAGTTGTTTGGTGTCAGCTTTTCTTGTGGCGGGAAAGAACGGTAGCAGTCGCCATCTGTCTTTGGAGCTTGAGGTGCTCTCCCTTCCAATACATGGCTTAGGCTGATTTAACCCTACTGGGGTCAGCGGCAACCACCTAACCAGGTGGGCCTTACGTCATGTCATTGGGGTGGGAGGTGGATATCTTGGGCGTGGTAATGGGCTGGCTGCTCGCCTCCCATTTAGAAGATCGATGTGTATGCAGTTGGTGATCTTGCATTGTGGGGCCGTTCTTTCTGTGCCACCATACTTTGTCTGTCTTTCTTTCTTATTCTATTAGTTAGTTCAGTTATACATTAAATAGTTTAATTAGTTTAAAATTAATAAAGCTGACCTTCCTTTCCCCTTATATAAGTCTCTGTGTCATTATTTCATTATGACTATGGTTGATGATTTACCCTGCACTGTTAGGAGAGACCACTCATCAGGCGATGGGGAGTTTATGTACTTTGCCAGCCTATGGAGAGAGGGACAGTGCCCACAATAGAATTTACAGTGGTGATTTAAAAATAGCGCATATTATTTTCCTAAGATAAAAGTATTTTTGTTCTCCATATACAGTACACAATACAGCCCAACTTTGACAGACATTAATATGAAGGACTGTAGTCAATAAAGTCTTATATTGTACAGGTGAAAACTCAGTGTACAGTAGAGTATATTGCCCATGTGTTATCTATGTGTGACTGAGTATATGCCTTATACATTGATTTAATAAGTGTTTTCATTTTGTTTTGATTAGTTCAAAATTCATATATAATCTATGCATGAGTCTTTGTGGTTGGCAGTAAAATTTTAGATACTTGACGTTGACAAATATGGGTATATTTATCACAATCTGCATCTCAGGTACGGATTGGCTGTGTTAAATTCGCACTGATTCTTTGAATCCACTTCACGTTCACACTGTATTTTTCACCAAAAATACAGAGAATGTGTCTGGGCATGTGCCGCCGGCTCACCAAACCCCCCCTAGACCACGATCACCCCCGTACCCCCCACCATTCCCTCCCTCTCCTCTCTCTGGGGCTCCAGTCATCTGGTCTCCAGGCCCCTGCACTTTGACCCAGGTCAGCTGCTCTATGCAGCAGTTGACCAGAGTCACAGTGCAGGAGACCAGCTTATCGGAGCCTCAGAGGACCTCAACAGAGCACCGATCACCTATCCCTGGATGCAGGTAAGTGTGTGGCTTTTTTTAAATATTTTTTTAAGTGATCAGCTTGTGGTCCACAGAGCTGATCACAGGGGCTGGCTCTCGGCTCTGCTCTGTCTTTCAAAGCAGAGCAGGAGTCGGGGAACTGGGAGAAAGCCTGGATAATGCCATCTGAAGATGGCATTATTATCACAGGGCTTTCTCCGGTATTTTTTCGCAATTTATATTTAGTTATTCTAAGCAAATAATATATCCCATTACAAGTATAGGAAATGTGATCTACTTACTATAAGTGAAATAAGTGAATTGAAGGGCTTGGAGTAGTTTTTAATGAAAACTATTCCAATTACCCTTTAATAAATTTCTGCATACTAAAATAATGTGAAATGGGTGTGAAAACACCCTTTTTCACAATCTTTTAGTAAAAATAATGTTGCTAAATATACCTCATCACAGTCACATACATTTCTGCATTTTCTAGATTGCAGAGTACCAGTGGTGGAAGTAGAGAGTGGTGGGCCCAGGTGCAAGAATATGCTTTGCCCCCCCCTATGCAGTGCCCCCAGTAGTGGTCCCCCTATGCAGTGCCCCCAGTAGTGCCCCATATACAGTGCCTCCAGTAGTGGTACCCCTCTGCAGTGCCCCTTATACAGTGCCCCCAGAAGTGGCCCCCCCTACGCAGTGCCACCAGTAGTAGTCCCCCTATGCATTGCCTCCAGTAGTAGTCCCCCCTATGCAGTGCCCCCAGTAGTAGCCCCCCCCTATGCAGTGCCCACAGTAGTAGTCCCCCCTATGCAGTGCCCCCAGTAGTAGTCCCCCCTATGCTGGCAGCAGTGTGGTTGTCACTGTGTAGTGCCTACCACTCTAACTGCAGTCTGCACTACACTTAAATACTGTGGGGCCCAATGGACACTGGCGGCGAGTGCAGCGGTGCTGTTGGATGCAGGTGGCTATGGGCCCCTGTACCACAGTGGGCCCTGGTGCAAGCCACCGGCGGCACTGCTGCTAGTTCCGCCACTGCAGAGTACAGTATGGCGTTTGTTCTCAATGCTGGTAAAATCTGACTGTCATTTATTTTATGAACCATGTAAAGCATTGTTTATATTTGGCAGTATGAGTATTATTCATAGGCACATGACTCAGAGCATAATAGTCTTGCATAATAAAAAGTTTTCCAAGAAAATTTTCTTTGGGCATTAAAGAGTACTAAAATTCCTTTGATCTAGCTTGGTATATACCCCATAGCGAGATATCTACATGGGGCCTGAAAAATGTCTTTGGTATAATTTATCAATGATTTCCAGCTCTATAGGCAGCACAACTGGGCATTCATATCAGCTGTGCTACCTGAATGTTCACAAGTACGGAACATAGCTCAGGGGCTGATATACAGGAAGTGCACACAAAGTCTACAGGTGCATTGTATTCATGGTACACATGGCAATTGTACCTCAGTACCTCTTCTACGAGATGCTCCTCTTTTGGTTCTAATGTTTAGATGTATACAGTATATAAATGATGATGAAGTTCCCAGCACTAGAAAACCATTTGTGATTGGCTGTTTGTAAATGATCCGCTGACGCGGATTGGTGATTTCATTGTTACTCGAGCACATTATATGGTTTTGTGTAAGTGTTTAAACAAAACTTTTTTTCATCTATGAGATGGGGGTTGTTGAGCTTGCTTATTGCAAACAAAATAAATTGGTAAAAAACATGGGCACAAGTGGGACTTAAGTGAATGTGATGACATATATCAGACACACATGTTATTATTGGCAACTGGCACACAACTGATCGCAATGGCAGCATTTATAATGGACTAAAAGTGCACCACCGTATATTAGGATCACTTGTATATTACATACGTATATACAGTTTGTAGTTTCAGTCATCCACATCGTCACACACACAAAAAAAAGCGCTGGAAATACCGATCGTCCTAAGGTAAGTAGTTACTAACCTAACCCCCCTAACCCTCCTTAGGGGTGCCTAACCCTAACCTCCCCCCCAAGTGCCTAACCCTAATCCCCCCTTCCCCGCTGCCTAAACCAGTCCGTCCTGGGGGTGCCTAACCCTAACTCTCCCTCCCCCTAGCCTACCCCTAACCCTCCCAAGGGGGTGCCTAACCCTAAGTCCCCCCCGGGAGCCCTAAACCTAAACCCCCCCCCCCGTGGCTGTCCTCTCGCGGCGCCCGGCATCCCTTTGATCGGGATGCCGGGTGCCGATCTCCCTGTGTCGGGAAAATGACAGGCGTCTAGATATAGATGCCTGTTATTTAACCCACGCCGGGATAAAGCAGTCGGGAAGCCGGCTGTCGGGATCATGTCAGCCGGTTTCCCGATTGCATCCCAAATAAAGTATTGTCTTTTGTTGGTAATAGTGTATATTTTGAGGGGGACTCAATTTTTCTAAAAATTTAATACTTATATTAAAATGTTGCTTCATATAAAAAGATGATATTCAAATGAATGTTATTTAATGAAATACAGCTCTTATTGTATGTCTTACATGATTCTTCTTGGTATTAAATATTTTTAACAAGTGAATTTCCCAATTTCACAGTATGTATCTATCTCTCTTAATGGGTCTGACTCACATTTTTACAAAACACCTTTGCAGGAAGACGGCTATTATCATTGAGAGCTGTTCACCTACAATGATTTCAAATTGGAACATATTTAAGCCTTAAAGCACATTTAAACAGCACTGACTAAGGCAGCCAACAATATACAGTAGTAGGAATGATTTGAAAATAATAGTATTAATTGGAGAATATCTCCCTCAAGAATAGTGATAGGTTACAAATTTTATGCCTCTCAACTTCATTTAGCAGGTACAATGGCCATGTTATTACTTTTGCATATTGGCTAATATTTTTAAGTCAATTCTACTAGGAAATTATAGTGTTTTGGCTTTTTGGTGAAATCCATAATAATAATTATAATAAAAAAATGAATGCATTAAAAAAGGCAATTGGCACAGACGGATCCGTAGCATGGTACAGTATACTTGCACATAAAGACTTAAGGGTAAACTCTCTCATAAGGCTCTATTATTCTCAGCTCGACCTTTCCATGGCTCCCCAACCATTTTCTTAATTAATTTTTTTTTTTTAGACATTTAATTAAAGTCTGTTTGTAATCAGTGGATGACGTTTTTTTCTATGTTAGATAGTGGGAGTGGGAACAGATAATTATTAAGCAAACATCTTACAATGCCCCCTTGTGAGATAACAGAACAATGGTTTGCACACATGCCTCCAGTCTGTGTTACTGTAACATATGCTTGGCAACTTCACAGGTTTTGTTTGTTATCATCTGACTGAACAGAATGTGTTGTACAGTAGTGTGCAGTGTTTCTGGGAATTTGTCAGCACTATGCTCTAACATATGAATACTTTATACTCAGTTATTATTATTATTACATTTTATTTATAGGGCGCCACAAGTGGTCCGCAGCGCCGTACATACAGTACAGGGTACACAGAACATTACATTACAATACAGTAACCAATATATAAACAGAACACAAGTAACAATTAGCAACACAATTCTCCATACACAATAGAGCTCTGAAGGTGAAGGCTGTCATAGAAGTACTAGAGAAGAAGGCTGTGAGACATTGGGAGGACACATATGTGTCTTTTTTGTTTTCTTCTCGTTTTATATACCGGGTATTTGAAGAGGATTTTTGTGAAGAAAGTGACGGGCTACATAAGGGCATGGCGTAGCGTTAGTATCATCAGCCACCTAGACTGCCTACTTCACATGAGAATTAAGCAGCAGTGAATGGCAATGAGACATTTGCTGGTGACTCCCATACCCTTTTTTTTAGTCCAGCAGAGCCACCCGAAACTCGATAAGAATTTATGGTGCAGTGGCTGGGACATTTTTCTCAAATTAAGTTTTGCATTAGAATGACTGCTTCATAGAGGTATGGTTTCAGGTGTATAATATTTGTGTTCCAATGCAACTCAGCCGCAGATGCTCCTACTTTGTGTTCATGGAAAAGAAAGGATGTACTGTATATATGCCCATTTATTGTATGCATCTCTGTGGCATACTTGCTTACTCTCCCAGAATTGCTGGGAGGCTCCCAAAAATTGTGTGGTGCTCCCAGCCACCAGAAAGAGTGGGCAGGTCTCCTGGCGGGCATGGAAATCCACTCCCCAAGTGAAGTGGGCGGTACAGGCGGCCGATGATGAGATCCATGTTGAACTGCGTCAACGTGCTCTGCCCCCTGCTTCACAATGCCAGTAATCATGACACTGCCCAGTGGGGGTGGGGCTAAGATGATGTGAATGCATCACCATGCCTCCAGCACCACCTACTGTACCTATGTCACGATACACCTCCTGCAGTGCCGACCTGGCTGTCCCCTCCCAGAGGGGGCAGCCCAAAAGTCTTCAAGTATGCTCTATGCAGGGGCAGATCTAGACTCTTGCTTTAGGGGGGGCGGTGTGTGTGTGTATATGCAGTGGTGGCAAGGATGTGCTTGCCACCGCGTCGGCGATCTGTCCATCATCATGGATCCCAGTGGGGGCCGAGGGAGTGAGGTATGTGTCGCCTGGGTCCTCAGACTCCTCATTAATCTGGTTTTAGTCACCTGTAGGAGGGGGACCTTGTGTGTCATATCAGGGACAGGCTAGACCAAGTAGAGCCCAGGGCGAAAATTCCTTTTGGTGCCCCACTTAAAAGGACAAAAAAATAATTACGGTATTTGTGTGTACTAAATAAAAAATCACTTTACCTATATGGTGGTTTATCGACAATGGGGAACCTCTGAAGAAATTGATCCTCCGTGGGCAGACAGTGGCCCTCATTCAGAGGTGCTCGCAAAATGCAAGCGGTCGCTCTGAATGTGGGCGGCCACTTGTGTTTTCAAGTGCGGCCTCCTCGTTGCTAGCTAAGCTGTGGGTTACCACCCACAGCTTTAGCGACCGACCAGGTTGATGGTCGCGATGGTCAAGACCATCACAAGCATCGGGGCTTGCGACGAGACCCTAAGGTTGGGTCTCGGCAACCGCAAGCCCCAGGGAGCTTCCTGCTCTGATTGAGCAGGATCGCTAACATCACTGCTGATGTCAGTGCGGCCGCGCACAAAATGGCAGGTGTTCCTTCAGGAATGCCTCCGTTTGTGAAATCACCCCCCTGCTACGCCTACGAAATGGGGCAAGCTATCGATCAACATCGACAGCCGCCCCTTTTGTAGTGAGCACCGGAGGGAGAGAAATTCTTTCTCACTCCGAGGCTTGCGCACACGCAGTGCAGCCGCTGTGCGTGCGCAGGGCCTAAACATTATTATTATTTATTAACAGTTTCTTATATAGCGCAGCATATTCCGTTGCGCTTTACAATTGTCAACATTGATAGAACAAAACTGGGTAATAAGAGACAGATATATAGGTAGGAAGGCCCTGCTCGCAAGCTTACAATCTATAGGGAAATAGGCATTGATACACAAGGATAGGTGCTATATATTGCATCTCGGTCCAGCCACAATGCACAGTTTCTTCGTTGGCTGCATGATCCAGTTACACAGGAATATCGGCCAAATGTCATGAGGATGTGAGAGAAAGACAATGTGTGAGGTTATGTGTGGACTGTAAAAGGGGATGTAATTAGATATGGTAACTATGAAGGTTGTGAGGGCGGTTCTGGGATCTGATAAGCTTGCCTGAAGAGGTGAGTTTTCAGGGATCGCTTGAAGGATTGGAGACTAGAGGAAAGTCGTATTTTGCGTGGTAAGGCATTCAATAGAGTGGGTGCAGCCCTAAGAAAGTCCTGTAACCGTGAGTGGGAGCAAGTAATGCATGGGGATGAGAGACGCAGATCTTGTGTTGAGCGGAGAGGTCGGGTAGGGCGATATTTTGAGATGAGTGAAGAGATGTATGTTGGTGTGGTTTGGTTAATAGCCTTATGTGTAAGTAAGAGTATTTTGTATTGAATACGGTAGAAAACCGGCAACCAATGGAGGGACTGACAGAGCGGGGCAGCAGACGATGAACGTTTGGCAAGGAAGATAAGCCTTGCAGTTGCATTCATAATTGATTGTAATGGCGATAGCCTGTTTTTGGGAAGACCAGTAAGGAGACTATTGCAATAGTCAAGGCGGGAAATAATAAGTGCATGGATTAGAGTTTTTGCAGTGTCTTGTGTGAGATATGGTCGAATTGTGGATATGTTTTTTAGATGTATGTAACATGATTTAGAGACAGATTGAATGTGGGGAACAAAGGACAGTTCAGAGTCAAGGATGACACCAAGGCAGCGAGCTTGTGGGGCAGGGTGGATTGTCGACTTATCAACTGTGATAGAGAGATCATGTTGGTAACTGTTGTTGGCTGGTGGAAATATAATTAATTCTGTTTTAGAAATATTAAGTTTCAGGTGGCGAGATGACATCCAAGATGAAATTGCAGAAAGACATTCAGTGACACGGACTAGTACAGTTGGTGATAAATCTGGGGAAGATAGGTAGATTTGAGTATCATCCGCATACAGATGGTACTGAAATCCAAACATCGACCCGCTTGCAAGTGCTCAGAGCATTTCGTGACCGGATCTGAATGAGGTCCAATGTCCTCAATCAGTAGTCACTATTCACGTTGAAGATCACATGGTCCGGAAGATGTCTGTTTGTGTAGGAATATGTGTCCACTCCAGCCTCCTGCCCTGTGTTCCGTCCAGCTTCCACCCCTATATGACCCCTACAGTCCCTTGTCATTCCAGCCTCCAGTCCTCTATGTACCCTCCAGCACCTCATCATTCCAGCCTCCAGTCACTTGTCATTCCAGCCTTTAGCCCTGTGTCCCTTCCAGCCACCTGTCATTCCAGCCTCCTGTCCCCTCTGGCCCCTCATCATTCCAGCCTTAAGCCCTCTGTGTCCCCTCCAGCCACCTGTCATTCCAGCCTCCTGTCCCCTCCAGCCACTCATCATTCCAGCCATTCAGCCCTCTGTGTCCCCTCCAGCCTCTTGTCCCCTCCAGCCCCTCATCATTCCAGCCTTCAGCCCACTGTGTCCCGTCCAGCCACCTGTAATTCCAGCCTCCTGTCCACTACAGCCCCTCATCATTCCAGCCTTCAGCCCACTGTGTCCCTTCCAGCCACCTGTAATTCCAGCCTCCTGTCCACTACAGCCCCTCATCATTCCAGCCTTCAGCCCTCTGTGTCCCCTCCAGCTACCTGTCATTCCAGTCTCCTGTCCCCTACAGCCCGTCATCATTCAAGCCTTCAGCCCTCTATGTCCCCTCCATCCTCCTGTCCCCTCCAGCTCCTCATCATTCCAGCCTTCAGCCCTCTGTGTCCCATCCAGCCACCTGTCATTCCAGCCTCCTGTCCCCTACAGCCCCTCATCATTCAAGCCTTCAGCCCCCTATGTCCCCTCCAGCCACCTGTCATTCCAGCCTCCTGTCCCCTCCAGCCCCTCATCATTAGAGCCTTCAGCCCTCTATGTCCCCTCCAGCCACATGTCATTCCAGCCTCCTGTCCCCTCCAGCCCCTCATCATTAGAGCCTTCAGCCCTCTATGTCCCCTCCAGCCACCTGTCTTTCCAGCCTCCTGTCCCCTCCAGCCCCTCATCATTCCAGCCATTCAGCCCTCTGTGTCCCCTCCAGCCTCCTGTCTCCTCCAGCCCCTCATCATTCCAGCCTTCAGCCCTATGTGTCCCGTCCAGCCAACTGCCATTCCAGCCTCCTGTCCACTACAGCCCCTCATCATTCCAGCCTTCAGCCCTCTGTGTCCCCTCTAGCCACCTGTCATTCCAGCCTCCTGTCCGCTACAGCCCCTCATCATTCAAGCCTTCAGCCCTCTGTGTCCCCTCCAGCCTCCTGTCCCCTCCAGCCCCTCATCATTCCAGCCTTCAGCCCTATGTGTCCTGTCCAGCCAACTGTCATTCCAGACTCCTGCCAACTACAGCCCCTCATCATTCAAGCCTTCAGCCCTCTATGTCCCCTCCAGCCACCTGTCATTCCAGCCTCCTGTTCCCTCCAGCCCCTCATCATTAGAGCCTTCAGCCCTCTATGTCCCCTCCAGCCACATGTCATTCCAGCCTCCTGTCCCCTCCAGCCCCTCATCATTCAAGCCTTCAGCCCTCTATGTCCCCTCCAGCCACCTGTCATTCCAGCCTCCTGTCCCCTCCAGCCCCTCATCATTAGAGCCTTCAGCCCTCTATGTCCCCTCCAGCCACATGTCATTCCAGCCTCCTGTCCCCTCCAGCCCCTCATCATTATAGCCTTCAGCCCTCTATGTCCCCTCCAGCCACATTTCATTCCAGCCTCCTGTCCCATCATTCCTGCCATTAGTCCTCTGTGTCCCCTCCAGCCCCCTGTCATTCAGCTTTCAGCCAGCCTAGTCCCTTCCAGCCACCTGTCATTCCAGCCTCCATCCCAGTGTCCCTTCCAGCCCCACAACATTCCGGCCTCCTGTCTCCCCTTCAGGCCCCTGTCATCCTGTCTCCCCTCCAGGACCCTGTCATTCCATCCTCCAGCCCCGAGTAACCTCAACAACCAACCAGCTCCCCAGCCCCCTCCAACTTCTTTTTCTTTGAGTTTGGCGTCCTGCTGCTCCAGCCATGGCAGCCAGTGTAGTGTGCGCTGCCTGCTCCTCAGGCTCTTCCTCTTCCTGAGCACTTGTCCCTGCAGAGAGCCGGCTGGATCAAGGGGGAGTGGCCTAATCGCGGATCCATGTCCACGCCCCCTTTTTGGGAAAAACTTTTAAAAATGTTTTCAGTTGTGTTACGGGGGATCTGCCCCCCTGGATCTGCCAATGGCTCTGTGGAGCACTTGTGCCTCACCCTCACTTAGTCAGATAGCTGGCATCAGCATTAGGGCGCACTCTTACTTATATTAGGTGCAAAAGGACCTCCTATAAACATGTACTGTAGACACTATGGGCCTGATTTTGAGATTTATGCATTGTCAATATTTACGCAGATCGATCGACTGTTAGCCATTGTGCATGCGTGGGTGCCGCATTGCGCACTGTGCAGAGATTGTATTGCGATTCCCCTTGCACAGGGGATTAATTCGCAAAGCGAGTGACAGGTGGTCAGAGATTCAGGGAAGTAACAAGGGGGTGGTTAGGAAAACTAAGGAGCGTCTGACCGTTTACTTGCCATTTCATGGGCCTACATATATTAGCCACTGCGATTTCCTTCACAGCTCTCAGCATTTCAGAAGAGCCGCAGTGTTTGAGGCAGGTCAGACTTCACTCAGAAGCTGCGTGACTGCACTATCTGTGTCAATATTACCAATGTTTACGCTGTTGCACGTCATCAGACGTATATGAGAAGGCAGCAATGGGCGTCCCTATGCTTGGGTAAACGTTTGGAGACATTAGCATATTTTCTCTATTGCGGTCCACAAGAGATTGCAGCTGCAATTGCATTAGCGTAAATCTCGGATCATTTACTATGATGTGTAAATGTACGCTCATGCAATTCATGTTTTTTTATATGTTGATTTTCATGTACTGTATATGTATACTGTAACATCATTTTCTATTCTCTTTTTTTTTCCTTTTTGCAGTTGTCATTGCTTCAATAATAATAATAATAATAATAATATTAATAATAATAATAATAATAATAATGTTAGTAACAATAATGCTCTACAAATGGATCATGCCCCACTCGGCATCGACCTCTATATTTGTAGATTTGCAGATTCACATGTTGTAGAATTCTTAGTGTAAGGCGAAATTGGTCACTGACACATGTGAATTGCACTTGAGTTCACATGCATTCATAATTATTACATTATTATTAAAGGCATGCATCAAGCATGTGAAATAATTGCCGTTCTGCCATGCAGTAAGTGTAATTCCTACTTGCCAGGATTTACATGGCCAGTCCGTTAACTTAACACCAAGACTTCTTGATTTTACTACATTCATAAAACATGTTCCTGTAATTTAAAAATAAAGTGTTATAGCGTTCTGTAATCCTATATATAATTAATTATTTAGTTCGGTGCCACCTATTGTTCCTACAGCGAAATCGCAACGTAGACAAGTACTGAATTTTTCGTAACCATAAGATAATTATTTTAATGTACAGCACTTAGACAGTTAATCTATATTGGAACTACTACCAGTGTCAGAGGACTGTTTGATTTTCTTGTAATGCAATACATGTGAAAGCTCTGTGGTCTCGGCCGAGCACAGGGTAGAATCATACATGTAAATCAGTGAACTTACTGTATGCAGACACTCCTCATACTCTTTTAATGGTATTATTAATTAATTGCAAATTTGGAACCAAGTAACAAAAGTAAACACAGACTACAACTGTCACAAAACAGATTAAAGGTCTGATCAGGGATGGATAAAAAGAGGAGGGGGCATGTTTACAGCCTCCTCGCTGCCACATAGGTGAGTAGACTGACTGAGCATGTGGTGATCTCTGGGAACATGGCACATGCACCATTTTAACAGTGATTGCTGTACTGTGCATGCACAGATCTTCGGCAAAATGGTGGCAACACCATTTTACATGAGATTTCTGCAGCAACAAAGGACAGTTAAGTATCGTCAATGGGTGCATAGTGTGCAGTGTGGGCTAGTTACACCCATGGGTCTGAAGCAGTATTGAATATACCCGATGGCCCAGTGAATTTCATATAGTTTTACACTGTGCATCCAGATGGATAAAATTACAGCGATATCATGTTAGGTACCGACAAAAATATAAAATACGATAATGATAGGCTGTATTATCATTAATTTTGGTACGCCCCACAAAATGGTGTGAAGGTGACAGGTGCTCTTTAAATTTTCTGAGATCCAAGTTTCCTGCCAAGTTCCTTCTATTCCTCACCATGCCATTATATCAAATGTGCTAGGTATGTAATTGACTCTCACAAATTCCTGAACACTACAAATGTAAAAAGTACAATTCTCTCTGAATCGTGCTCTGCGGGTGCATTTGTATTAGTTTACGTCCCTAATAAATTATACAGCATGCTCATAAAAAGGAAGAGGAAAAATTGCACACAACTCCTTCTATGAAACCATGGAGGAAGAGAAGTTACATTTAATTAGTCATCATAAATTTAGCATCTTATATGAGTGCCCAACAATTTTATTGATCTTTTATTCATGTAATCTGCTCCACAATTTATTAGGTCTTTTGATAATGGGATAATAATTAACCTTGTAGACTCTTTTTTTATTCACTCTCTTTCTTTCTCTCACTCTTTTCTCTCACGCACACACAGAAACTCTCTCTGTCTCATTCACTTTCCTCATTCTCTCTCTCTCTCTCTCTCTAAGGGGCCTATTCATCATAACTAAAATGGCGCGTTAACCGTCCGATAGGACCACCTGATATTCAGCAAACTCCAAAAACAAAGTTTCCAGAGTGTGCCTGCGAGAACAAGCGCCATCTGCAGATGGCGCTTGTTCTCGTAGCCCTGCTCCATCCTATGGGAAGAAGTTCCAGGGATGGGAATAGGGATCCGAGCAGATCCCTCCACCGCCTCCTCACTGACTCCCCGCTGGCTTTGCGCATGTGTGACCTCAGGTAAGTAATGCAGCCACTTGTGTAGCTGTACTACTAATCGCGGGGAAAGCTGCTTTGAGGAGCAGCTGTCCCCGCTCCGGGGCAATGATGAATTACTCCAGCAATAAGTATCCCCAACAGCGAGGTGGATGCATAATCATCTGGGGCCATATGGCTCCGGTGATGAATAGGCCCCTAATTCTCTGTCACTTTCCTCTCACTTTCTCATTCTCTCTCTCTGTTTTTACCACAGTCATTTTATATAGCCACACACACTAACAAGCCAGTGAGTGAGTGAGTGAGTAAGTGACCATGGTGCTGTTTGTGCAGTTACAGAAACTCCAGGTACTATTATTAATGATCACTGCTACAGTTTAGTCTCTTTAGTGAACTACTAGACTTTATTCAACAGTAGCAAATGTTATCATTACTAACCAATAATATTGTTGGTTGCAAACAGTTATGATAACTATGCTGCCTGCTCCTGGCGTCCTAATTTATGAACTACAGCAGCAGTGGTTGATGGAGGACACCAGGTCACCAGGACATGCACAGTGCAGAGCCGTAGGTAGACTTTTTGGTGCCCAGTGCCAGAAAGAGCATTGGCGCACCCCTCATTTTTCAAAGAGACATGATGCACCCAAAAAATAGGAATTGTCTCATGGGGAAGGGCCAGGGAAGAGATAGGGGAGGCCAGGAGATGCTGGAGATGAAATTAGAGGAAGTTATAAGTGAGAATGATAATAAACAGAAATTTGACAGGCCCAACAGTGCCCCCTGACCTGTGGTGCCCTGTGCAATGGCACCGGCCGCACTACCCTAGCTACGGCCCTGGCACAGTGTATATGACAGTTGTGGCTGCTGCAACTCCTATTGTTACACCACCGCTTCTCCCTTGTTGATACTATTTATTCAGTCAAATAAATTTGAGTCAGTCAATCTTATCTACATTACTAGCTAATAAAGAAAGTGACAACAGAGCCGGTCACTTGGTGGCTGGATCCTAGAATTACCGGTAGGCTAATTTATCTTGGTCTGCTACAGAGTTTATTCATGCCGCTGTCAGACTTTTCCTAAAATGAAATAGAAATTATAGCACAAACAACCATGCACTCTACTCTGCTGTTATATTACACAATAGTACAGTACATTTCTATAGCATGGACATACAGTATAAGCCTATAAGCCATCAGTCTATCATTAAATATGGCATATGACCTTTAAGGTGCCCACAGACATAGCGATGTGCTCACGATCACATGATGTGTGCGATTTCCCCTGAACTCTCCCCAGGAGCTCCCCGGCAGTCGTGGTCACGATTTGGTCAGAAAACCTGCCAATTTTACACACGATCTCACAATGTATCTGACCGTACGCATCGTGAGATCGTACATGATACATCGTGAGTTTAAAAAAAAAACACAAGAGCCTCTTCATGATTGGTGGGAAATATAAATAATCATAACAATGGAAGGGGCTAGCTAGGGGGTATAAAAAGCAGGAGCCATTTTAAACCTGTGCACATTCTGCTCTGCTACTAGTGAGGCTAGATGTAAACCTGCTGAACCCTGTACATTGCTACTGTGCTCTTTGTATTCGGCTTGCCTTTTACAAGTTTCTTCTACCTACAAGTGAGTGCAACTGCATTCTATCCTGTTCCTGAATTCTGTGCTGATGGATCCCTATCGGTATAGAGTGTTGGTCGCTCAAGCTGGGGTCAAGGTGATCCAGGAGAGGGCCCAATGAAGGAGGAGAAGAACATGCTGGACCAAGGACTGGCTGCAGCAAAGGGATACTTACTCTCACATGTCCCTGCTGATGGAAATCAAGGATAACAACCCAGAGGACTACCGCAACTACCTGCGCATGGATGACGCCACTTTCCAGGAGTTGTTGCATCTGATAGCTCCCCACATCCGGAGGCAAGACACAAGGTGGTGGAGGGCAATACCTGCTGAAGAGAGGCTGGTGGCTACCCTGAGGTACCTGGCTACAGGAAGGTCATTTGAAGACCTGAAGTTTGGACACACATCTCACCTCAGTCATGGGTGTCATCATTCCGGAAACTTGCAAGGCTATCGTTAAAGTGCTGCAGTACCAGTATTGTAAGGTAAGGGAAAAAAAAACACACTACACATTTATTTTTTTAGTAGATTTTTTTTAATTCAACTTTGTATCATAACTGTGAAAGCCATTAAGCCAGCATTAACAAGACTGTGCTGCATAGCAGTCATTAACATATGTGTGACAACAACACTACATAGTAGTTAATTAAATATTAATTGACAAAAAATTTTTTTTTTACTCTTTATAAAAACTGACAGGCACTGTGGCAATAACACTGCTCTGCACTGTGTCAATAACAATTGTTATGTGTTTTTTATTTAAACTTTTTATTATAAGACAGCCAACTAGGCTGCATAAACCGGACTGTGGACTGAACTGTAAGCAATAACATAATTTTTTGTTATTTTTTGTATAGAAAATCAACATGTATATAAATTGTACAAAACAGCATTATCACCAAATTTTATCAATCCCAATAGGTAGGCTGCTGTATGTTGTACGGTGGGTCAGATGCCAGATTGCACAGGCCAATACACTCATGGCACAAGTACACATTGTGGCCCCGGCTTCCAGCAATCTGTACTTGCGCCATGTGTGTAGTGACCTTGTCCAATTAGTGTCATCACCACCATATAGCATACAGTCAGCACCTATTGGGAGTGATAAAATTTGGTGATAGTACAGGCAAGAAGAAGAAAAATAAAATAAAAATTAAGAGTAACGTGGCAAATCTTCCTCTGACTCCAGTAGAACTTTATAAATGGTATGGCTTGTGCTTGGGGTGCTGAGTGGGGAAGTAATTTCCAACTGGGCTGGGGGAGCCTGACATAGGTGTTTGGGGCAGGCAAATAAAGCAGTGGGTCACCAATATAAGTGGAGTCGTGCAAATTCTGTTGAGTGACCTAATTAAAAGCTCATGGAATTTTTTACTAGTTACCTCATCCATTTTTCTAATTTGACTATTGATATGTGCAGTAAAATTGTCAATATCATCCGGAGGTTTATGAAGGATTCTTGCAGCTTGCGGGATAAACAATTCCTCCTGTTGAGTGTGCTGCTGCTGTCTTCCCTGTTTTTTTGGGGGGGTTTTGGGGCGGTTAGCGATGAAGATGATGGTCCTGGTAGAATGGGTGTGTCCACTGGGGTCAAATTATCCCCTTCGCTGTCCCCGAGCAAACTTAGGTCCAGCATGGAGGGCATATCAGGCTCTTGGGTGGGAGTCTATACAGAAAAAAAAAAGAAAAACAATATTATTGTTGCAAACCCTGGTTAGGGTTACGGAGATATATTACATATAAATATAATTCATATATACAATTGAAACAGGTATATATTTTCATTCATCTATTTACAGCAAAATGTCATTTATGAGGTAAATGTTAAATATACTGTAGGGATATATGCGATGTGATGTAAATATAAGTAAATATGTGGAAATGTATGTACCCTGTGCATGTTAGATATCTATGATGTCAGTGGACTTTAGTGCTTCATGCTGCAGATATACATTTCACAGACATTGGTGATAGTTGCAGAAGGGGGTGGAGTAATATAGATGGGAGTGAATCGGTTCCTGTCAGAAAAATAGGATCTGGTGAGGGGGAGGATATATAACAGCTGTTAGCAGCAGCTGAGAGGCAGTCTGGTGATCCCTCCCTCCAGTGCCTGCCCTCCTGTGACCTGGGCAGCCGGTGAGCAGCGATGAGCTGCCAGGCGCGGGGGGGCAGAGCCGGAGAGGGAGCCCAGCCGGAGCTGGGAAAGCAGGTGGGCAGCAGTACTCACCCTGCCTTATTGGTGAAGCGGAAGAAGCTTACCGCTGATAAGAGGCAGTGGAGCAGCAGGGGTGGTCCCGGCAGCGGAGCAGAGCAGCAATTACCAGAGGCACTTCCTGTGGGAGGAGGTAACTGCAGGGGCTCGTCAGTGGCTCCAGCTTGACAGCTGATCGGCTGTCAGAAGGAGGGGACAGACGCCCAGCACCACTACCTGTGAGACGATGCTGGCATATAAAGTCAGCTGTACAGAGGGACTGGCTTCAAGGAGGTGGTGAGAAATCTTTTAATGGAGCAGACTTACACTTAGCAGCCACAGTTACTCTGTAGTTTACACCACATCAAATAGAGAGGCTGTATAACGGGACCAGCAGCCTCCTGGCTGCCCCACAGCTAACAGGCTGTGATATGGGGATGTGCCGCTGATAAGGAAAGAGGGATGACCTCAGCCAGTGTGAGGATAATCCTTCAGTGTGGAATTCCTGAGGCAGCGTGGAGCATTCTGACAGCAGTGAGTATATAACCCACTCTGTAGCACCACACAATGACTGTCCAGCTACTACAGTACAGAGAAGACAGGAGGGCACATAGAGCTCTAAGGGAT
The DNA here is from genome assembly GCA_031769625.1 of Taudactylus pleione. Lineage (NCBI taxonomy): Eukaryota > Metazoa > Chordata > Amphibia > Anura > Myobatrachidae > Taudactylus > Taudactylus pleione. Next base: position 3,302,743 of record JAUIMM010000104.1, on the reverse strand, counting down.
CTGTCAATTGGGACAGTTATAAAATACCTCTGCATTAAAATGTACTGTCATCAGGATACAGCTATAATTGAAGCTTGGGGGAGCATGTTCTATATTTTTTGTAGTAACAGAGGAGCAAAAGCTAAAAAGTGACTTATTTCAGCTGCAGCCAGATAGGGAATATTCTATGCTATGTCAAAGTTTACAGCCTTATACTCTGGCTTCTGCATGGCTGAACATATGAGGTATCGTTGGCGTCCAGCTCTTAGGCTATTAATCCTTAATGAACTTTTAGCTACATAAGTGGAAACCTATATGAGAGGGATACTTTGACTGTTCACCTTGGATACTATTCATACAGGAGATACAGCAAATTGACGACTTGGACCAAATGTATTTAAGTTGTTAGGAGTGGTATATTCCAGCACAGTTGAAGGCATATTTACCACCATATAGTATAATGGAAAAAGAATATTTTATTCTTCCGGATTCCAAGCATAACATAATTTATGGCGATAAACTGTGCATCTGCTTAAAACTGTACATTTTGCTACAATGTTCAGTTAATATTTATGTATACTTGTATGTATATGAAGCTGTGTATGATTTCATCTCTGAGTGTAAAGGAAGTATTTATTGCCATATTATATTGTTGACACATAAAGATGTTAAAGCTATAATTATAGTGAATTTTATTCCTGGAGGAGTCTGCCAGTCCTTGGGTCTACGTGAACGAAGAAGAACAGGTCATATATATAGATGTGTATGTGTATGTAATATTATATGTAATTTCAATCCTCATACACAAACATCACATTACACTATCAGGACCTTATTAATATTATAGTGTATCACATGGCTTACCCAGGCAAGCCTTATTTAATTAGCTTGGGTGGAGGCACTGGATTAATGATAATATAAAAGGTACACCACCTAGAGAGGTTAAGGGTGGGTGCATTATAAAACATAGGAGTAACAAAGGTGGTAGTAACCCAGTATCCCTTTTAGAGAGTACAGGGGGGTTACATTTGGAGGCGTACTGCTGAGATTGAGTTATAAACTCAGGTGCAGGGCAGGTGCAGATTTAGCTTATTAGCCAACAGGGCTTAAATTTGTGGAAGGAGGCCTGTGAAAGGCGTAGTCGCTCCGGAGAGGAGTTGAGTATTATATGGGGATCTTACAGACCCTATAGAGATAAGGGATGAAGATGCAGAATGAAGAATTTGAGCAGATGATGTCCAATCCTGTACCAGCAGAGCACCCTCTGTGGTTACAGGTGAGGACGAAGGACTAATCCTCAGGGAGATAGAGAATTTAGTAGAGGAGATATGGGGACCGGCTATACTAGCATGATATGGGAGAGTAGGAGTAGAGGTGACCAGTAGATAAATTGAGAGATGGAAATAGCCATGCTCTCATAGAGAGTAGGAGAATATGTAGAAGTAGTCATGACCAGTATATAAATATAGTGAAAGACGGATGCAACCGTGCTTTCGCAGAGAGTTGGGGGAGTAGATTATAGCCGGGAGCCATGGGGGCTGACCCTGAGGAGGAGACAGAAGGGGGGCCAGATGAGGGGTCCACCCTTAGGAGTAAGGGAAAGGTAGGGGGAGCAGAATGGAGTTCTGCTTCTCTAAAATAAAAGTAGAAATGTGAGGAGACTCACTAACAGAATGAGAGGGTAGTAGAGGATGCCACAGATGTGACAGGAAATAGAGAGAGGAAGAATCCCCCAGTAGTAATGGCAGTGGCCAATAGAGATAGTTTGAGTGATAATCTGGATTATAACCATGTATCATTCACAGATTACCAGGGGGAGTGTGTAACCCTGGTTAGGGTTACAGAGATATATTACATATAAATATAATTCATATATACAATTGAAACAGGTATATATTTTCATTCATCTGTTTACAGCAAAATGCCACTTATGAAGTAAATGTTAAATATACTGTAGGGATATATGTGATGTGATGTTAATATAAGTAAATATGTGGAAATGTATGTACCCTGTGCATGTTAGATATCTATGATGTCAGTGGACTTTAGTGCTTCATGCTGCAGATATACATTTCACAGACATTGGTGATAGTTGCAGAAGGGGGTGGAGTAATATAGATGGGAGTGAATTTGCTACAATGTGCAGTTAATATTTATGTATACTTATATGTATATGAAACTGTGTATGATTTCATCTCTGAGTGTAAAGGAAGTATTTATTGCCTTATTGCCATATTATATTGTTGACACATAAAGATGTTAAAGCTATAATTATAGCGAATTTTATTCCTGGAGGAGTCTGTCAGTCCTTGGGTCTACGTGAATGAAGAAGAACAGCCCATATATATAGATATGTATGTGATGTTACACTGTATTATTATATGTCATTTCAATCTTTATACACAAACATCACATTACACTATCAGGACCATATTAATATTATAGTGTATCACATGGCTTACCCAGGCAAGCCTTATTTAATGAACTTGGGTGGAGGCACTGGATTAATGATAATATAAAAGGTACACCACCTAGAGAGGTTAAGGGTGGGTGCATTATACAACATAGGAGTAACAAAGGTGGTAGGAACCTGGTGACCCTTTAGTGATAAAAGGGGGGTTACATTGTCATGTTTTAACACATTTTTTACTATTTTTCCAGTTTCCTAACACCGTGGTGGAGTGGAAGTGCATCGCTGAAGATTTTGAACAACATTGAAATTTCCCTAACTGCGGAGGAGCCATAGATGGAGAAACACATCCGCATCAACCCACCTGCCAACACCGGATCATATTACTACAACTAGGGATTGAGCTACAAAAACAATAAAAGATTTTGGTTTATGAACTGTGGGCCTGATTCAGGTTCTGGATTTTTTGTTTGACTGCTGTTAGGTCAGCATCCGCAATGAACTTTTGGGTGTAGTCCAACAACACCCCCAAAGCTGCCAATTTCTCTGATTTGTTGTGGTACTGTCGACAGGATATCCGCCATAGACATATCTTTGATTGGAGGATCTTTAGGAATCCCGTTACAAACTCCCGTTCACTATCGATAGACATTGCTAGGAATAAAAAAAATAAGGACATTTTATTAATCTAGAAATGTGAATTGTTTTGTAAATTTTTAATGTATATTTCTATAGTTTTCCAGATTTTTTTGGTAAGTATTGTAATATGGGTTTTTTCTGGTTTTTAATGTTTTTTTATTGTATTTTAATATGGATTTTTTTACAGGAAAGTAATGTTTTAAAAGTATTTTAATATGTTTTTTTTCTGGTTTTTAATGTTTTTTTTGTATTTGAATATGTTTTTTTTCAGGAATGTATTGTGTTTTAAAAGTATTGTAATATTTTTTTTATTTTATTGGTGCAATGTATTTGTTTATGTTTGTGATATACATTTGTTTATAGTGGTATATTCAAAGATCATAAACAAATGTATCACAAGAACAAAAACAAATTTAATATATGTATTGATATTGCTGTAATGTTTGAATTTTTGTTGTAGAACTACATGTTTTTTGCATTTTATAAAATTTTTAGTGTTGCTGATTTTGAAGGTATTTTTTAGGTTGTCCGTGACATTGGTGGCCAGTGATTGGTGGGCAGTGGGAGGTTGATGCATGACCCTGCCACCACCCGCCTCATTCCGGCGGGCGGTGGCTGGGTCACGCATTTCCAGGTGGGTGGCACACATTGGTGAGTAGGTGGGTGGCACACATTGGTGGGTCAGTGGGAGGTTGATGCATGACCTATCCACCGCACACCTCATTCCGGCGGGTGGTGGCTGGGTCATGCATTTCTAGGTGGGTGGCACATATTGGTGGGTAGGTGGGTGGCACACATTGGTGGGCAGTGGGGTTACATTTAATACAGTACCAATACTCACCAAAGTCCTGAAATCCAGAGTTGTTGTTCAGGCTCCTGATCGTGCTTCCTTCTTCTTGCAATCAAGATTTGTCAAAATCGGCCAAATTGGTAGAAAAATCGTGTGTGGCCAGCTTTAGTGCTTTTTCCCATCTTTGACCCTCAGCAATACAATCCTTGTAATGTTTTTCTTGTGTTGCAATGTTCTGCTTGTTACCTGCAAACTAATGTCCTGTTTATAATCCTGTGGATAACTGCACTCTTGCATTATGCTAATACAAACCTGAACATTTTTGTTTAGGGTGCAATTAATCTTTAAGTTTAACTACGCTTTAATGCAAGAGCAGCCAGAAACAGGTCATTTTGCAAAGCCCTCGCAATTTCCCAAATTTCTTTTTCTACAAACTTCACATATCTCGCTCCTTCTACCACCTAGCAGGTGAGGTTTGCAGGAAGCTGATAATAATGCAGAGCTATTCCTCTTGCCTTTGATGTAGTGTCTTTCTAGAGTTCCTTTGAAGTTCAATAGAATGCATGAATAGATGGACAATCTCTTGCCCATTCCTCTCGAGCGTGGAGTTCCATGTGTGAGCAGGAGAAATAGCTCTTATGTCTCTCTAAAAGCAATATGTTGTCGGGAGACCTGCTTTACATGCAGTAGCCAAGCATTGCTTTGACTCTGTGCACTAGTGCTTGCTACATATGACTAACACACTGTATGCATTAGAGACAGTGACTACGTTAATGTACTTTCTGTACATTAACATGATACAAAAAGAGGAATTCTCAGAAGTACTAAAAAAAATGAAATGTAAAATATATGCACAATCCAATTAAATTCCCACTTTCTTATAGTTCATGAAGATGGGGAGAAGAATATCAACACAATCTGGAAATAATTATGCTACCTAATTTAATGTACCAGCTGGACCATTCTGTAAAGGCACCTTATAACTGTGCACCTTCAGCAGCCAATGAGATATTTGTTTTCAATGAGCCCCATTTACTTTCAAAAGCAAAACAGCCATGATGCAGTATGAAGTCCTCTTGTATTAATGCTGTATTCCCTGATTTGCGCAGGTTCCCTTAGACATCTACAAAAGTGCACAGGCTTGTGGAACAATACACATAAAGAACAGAAACTTGTGCTGGACAATAGGAGGAGTTGGGCAAAGCGAATGTGTTTCCTGCAATTAATAGAATAGGCACCTACAGTACTTCTGTGCAGTACCGCAACAGGGCTCAACTGTACCCTGTGCCAACCCAGCCCTCCAAATGCATGATGTCATGATGTTGCACACATGACATCATTAAGGTGTGCTGAGGGGGCAGCAATGACTGGAGCGTCCTGAGGATGCTCCAATCGGCTGACCAGACTGCAGAATGTCTATTTAGAGCATCCAAAGGAAGCTCCAAGCGGTACTGCAGCAGTGATCTTGACTGTAGGGTGCCACTTTCAGGAGCCCAGCTAGCCAGAAGCAAGGGCCGTGGGGCAGTGACAGACCCCTGCTGCCACCCCTAGTTATGGCCCTGCTTCTGTGGATTAGTGCAAGATTATTTGAAATATGATTAAAAGGGGAGATTGTCAACAGGGTAGATTGTCAGGGGTAATCCTTGTGCGGAGGGAGGCACAGCTATTTATACTCCACAATTTTGCACTGATTCTGAGCTTGCATAGATCATAACTCATCCTATACTTTGTGCACCTTCCTTTTTCACTTTGTCTAATGGCCACCAAACTTAAACCAAACACAAAAGTGATCCATTCATATAATAATGACATGTTTAAGCCATACATTAGGGCGAAACTGTACAGTGGTCTGAAACACCAATTTTAATTAAAGGGCTGCTACTAATGGTGTAGGAGGTTGGTCCTTGAGATGTTTACACTTTAAGTGTGGGATGTACTAAGCAGTGGCAGCTCCAGGGGTGGAGCTGCAGCACAGTCCAAAATTCAAATAGAGGAGCCACACCAACTGCCAGTGAGTCCCAGTCATCTATGTTTGGCAGCGTTTGAAATTACAATTGGTGTGGTTCCCTCTTTGAAATTTGGACAGCGCTGCAGCCCCACCTCTGGAGCCGCCACTGGTACTAGGCATCGCATCCACGATGCGGTTACATCCTCCCCTGACTTCGGGTAAATACCGCGGTTTATTACCATGGTATGTACCAAGAATATCGCAAAGAACAGCTCTCCCGATAAGAGCTGCCCTTTGCAATGGCTCCGGACAGAAGTGACTTCCGGGTTTAACACCCAGAAGTCACTCTGGCATCTTTCTGCGCATGCGCAGAAAGACGTGGGCCACGGGGGGGTGATGGGAGGGATCCGATCGGATTCCTCCCAGCCTGGAGTGTCTCGATAAGAAGCCCATAGGATTCTATTGGGTAACGCCACCTGAATGTGGTGTTACCCATCGGAATGAAAGCCGAGATGTACTAATGGCGAAAATGCGGTAAAACCCCTGACAATGCCAATGCTTCGTTCCCGATGGTAACACCACCTTCAGGTAGCGTTACCCAATAGAAGCCTATGGGCTTCTTATCGGGAAGCTCCAGGCTGGGAGGGATCTGATCGGATCCTTCCCATCACCCCCCGCGGCCTTCTGTGTACGCGCAGAAGGACGCTAGAGTGACTTCTGGGTGTTAAGCCCGGAAGTAATTTCTGTCCGGAGCCATTGCAAAGGATAACGCTTATCGGGAGAGCTGTCCTTTGCAATATTCTTGGTACATACCGCGGTAATGAACCACGGTATGTACACGAAGTCAGGGGGGATGTACCACATCACGGATGCGATGTTTAGTACATCCCGCCCTTACACAGTGAACCTCTACAGATTGTCCACATCACTATCCAAAGGCACAGTACAGGCATTTCTAATTTGCGGAAGTGTATTTAGAGCGTACAGTAAAAAATACATTTATAGTATATAAATTATTTATTCAACAAATATAACCTGGCTGGCACCCATTCATTGTATTCATTGTGTACTACAGTGGTTACCAAACTTTTTTTTAACCAGGGCGCCCTAGACTATCAGCATTGTTTTCAAGGCACCCCTAAGCCAAAAGTTTGTTATTGAGAAATTCAGAAAAAAATTTAGTAAAGTGAAATAAATTGTGTTTACCTGTCGTCCTTAGTTATGTGGTGGTGGACAGGTTTGCGCTTCTGTTTGTCTAGATGTTTACATTACATTGACCATAAATAATTTGATTTGGTGCTGGACCACCAACCTGAGGCACCCCTGCAAGTGTCCCAAGGCACCCCAGGGTGCCACGATACACAGTTTGGGAACCACTTGTGTACTATATCATCTGCTGCATACTCACACATTTTATCACACCTGATTGTACAGGGACAACTGTTTGGGGATTTTGACCTGCAAGATCCAGAGATAGGAAATGCTGAACTACAGCGGGGTAATTGAGCTACCCTAAAAAAAGATCTCCGGAGCTTAGGGTTATTGCAGGTGGAATTTACAGTATGCAGAACTCACTACCAGAAGTAATGTAGAACACATTGCCACAATACACCAAATGAAACATACACATACATAATTCTCTTTCTTATGTTTATGTAAATACACACAGACACAGTTAAACAAAGGACTTACATATCACTGTATTGATCAGGAAAGCATTTAATCAGTATAATCACAGTACAGTAACAATTATAGATCATACAGATAAGATTTCTCCCGATTCTGTTCCTAAGGGAAAGAAAGGCAAGAAAACCACCTGGGAAATAATATATACAATAAAGAGTTCACTTGATCTAGCACATGTTCTGTATGCCACTCCACATATTTCAATGGTATATACACAGCTCCCTGACGGTTCACTTAAATATCCTAAAAATCAGATCCAGCTACTGTAGATGCTCAAGTCTGCCCCCAGACTGTCATCATTCTTGGTACAGAAGTCTTTTAATATGGAGAACCATACAGGCCACGTCACTATCATTAGTAGGCCCGATCGTAAAAGCCACTTTCTCAGCCTCTAGCTAGGGCCAGCTCCTAAGATCTCTCCAGTCTGTGGAATACCGGCTTTCATAGACCAAGCTTCCATGTAGGCTATCCTCACCAATCACATCACAGTTATGGTAATTATATTTCAGGTGGCAGTATTCCGTCATCATCTGCTTATGTCACCAGATAAGTCTTATTAGAGTTTATAACTACTCTACAGTGGCAACAGCATTTTAGTAAAATAAAGTGTTTTCTAAACTCAAGGACTTTCAAGGACTAGATTGAGTACAAGATTCTACAGCCAATGGCACACGTCATAACTCTGTGGTCAAAGGCACTTTAATCTGCTGTCATGTAATTGCTTTAATGAGAAATTGGGACTTCAAAAGAAAAACATAGCGACGATTTCATTAGTTATTGAGAAATGAACAAAATGACAGTAGGAGAAGGAATATAAAGCAGGACGGAAAAATAATAATTCTGTGAAGTTGTTTATATCAAGTGTCATATCCCTAGCTGATGGAGACTTTCTCTTTAATGTGACATGACACAGAGCAGAGAGAGCCATGCAGTCCTGACCTTCATAATGTTTAATTTAACATGGCTCTTCCATACTCAGGTCCCAGCAGCCCAAACTGCAGGGAAAGGTAAATTGGATGAGAGCCTAAATGCAGAAAATTTAAAAGGTCAAGGGAAATGTCACAGGCGGATAGGAGATTACAGACTACATCCATCATTAACGACAACTGATAACTCTATTAAAGTGATGAGAAGGGGAATGCAGTATATACCAGTTTGCTTAGAGAGTAGAGGGACCTAAAGAACTATACCACATGGGAAAGAAACAACTTAACAGTTACATAATATATAAGATATCACATCTATTTTTAATAAATGAAAAACCAAAACATCTGAGTACTTTGTAATTTTTCACTATTTTAAATTTAGAATTAAATGCATTAAGGGGTCTATTTACTAAAGTTGACTTACTATACTGTTGTCCATGATTATTGTCATTTGTCATTGTTATATTTTCACATTATCTTATATATGTATAATCTGCTTAGTCCTTTGTCCAGAATGCTCTTTGAATTTGAATATCTCAAAGACTAATTAAGATATTAATGTGATTCTTTTGCGACGGTTTTCAATCAGCAATAAATTACAGAATTTGGAATAAAAGTGTATAACATTTGATGTAGAAAACAAACAAAAATAATAAATGCTTTTGTATAGCTAACCGTAAAATGTCAACAAAACTACCAGAACACAGAGCTGGCACAGTGACCCGGGAGAAGCGGGATAGGGGTGACCGCCACCAGCTGCTGTTCTCAAGCACTACTGGTGGTCTGTGCTCTTACATGGACCCAGCGCCCTAGCCATGTGCGGACACGTTCTGCCCAGTTCGGCTCCTGATTGGCCGCCTGGCTGTGTGACGTAGCTATTACATACTGAGGGAGGGCGTGCGGGCAGCACAACACGCAAGGCTGTTATCTTAGGGGGCGCTCTTCCCTCACCTACTTTCTCCAAAACGTCGATTCCAGGCTGGCAACTCCCAGCCAATCAGAACCGGGTTTGCGCCTCAAAAGCAACGCCTCTTTTCTCTGCTTTCCACGAGAGTTGCCGACAGCCTCTGATTGGCGGGAGCCTGGGAGACGGTGAGGCGAAATAACAGTGCATTATAATTTGCATCTAGAGGGGCTCAGCTTGCAATACTCCCTGGAAACGATCCATTTGCTTCAGAGCCCATGGGCAAGTATATCATCGCACTTACAAATTGGCAAAATGTTACAACAAAAAAATCCCCAAAAACCATAAAAGGGCATGGCGTAGCCGGTTATGTTTCACACACATCTGTTATTACCCAATTCCATCATATTAATATATGATCCAGCCATTATCTAGCAAAGCATTTTCCGTACGTATGTTCTGGGTTCAGATTGGCAAAATTTTCGCCATAGGCATATGAGTTAGTTAATATTAAAATGTATAACAGGACAACCTGAAAATGACTTTCCCGGTGAGGAAATCGTTACCGAACCGATATGTATTTCTATTAGAGGCACATTCCCCAGCAGTCGCATGCACAGAGGAAGTTCCACAGAGCCAGAGAAGCACTGCATTCTGGGAGACAGCAGGAAGATCTTCCATGCTGTCTCCATTGTACAGATGTGTCCTCATACATTTAACCTCAATACACCACACAGCGTCACCTGGCCTGAGTGAGCCACCTGTTCCCGCGCTATCCTGCTTAATTTTGAACACATGTACAGTATATCTGTGTGCACCTGAGTCTGTATAGTATATCTGTGTGCACCTGAGTCTGTACAGTATATCTGTGTGCAATTGAGTCTGTACAGTATATCTGTGTGCACCTGAGTCTGTACAGTATATGAACCACAATGGAACTGGGAATGAAAAAGCTGCGGGCACTACATTGTAGCATTTTGTATACAGATTCAGAGACTCAGGTGCACACAGATATACAGGTGTTACATATCAATTTAATCAGCACAGTCTGCTGTTGTGTACTAGTCACATCACATTGTGACTTAAATGCATTTCCGGCAAAAAAATAAGACGCAAAAAAGACGCAGAGATATTTAACGACACATGTAGCAGATTGCGATCCCATGCTGAACACAAGAAAGATGCAGATGTGCCTGTCTAGAGATTCTAAAGCCTTGATACAAAATGCAAACTGATGAATATTTTTGTGGCCATTTCAGATTGACTTAATAAGTCTAACAGGGGTATTCAATATGGGAGCGAAAACACAGTTTTTGCGTTAATATCGCACTTATGACGTCATTATCGCAGGTTTTAGTTTTACACCGTATTTAAATTTAAAGACTTTTCGCAGGTTCGAAAAGTCTTTGATTAAAAACGGAGATAACTTTTCACCACTGAATAGGTGAAAAAAAAAAGTGCAGAATTGGGGTTTAGGGGTGCAAGCTTAAAAAAAATAGCCTGCACCCCTGGGAATGACATTTAAAAAAGAACTGTTTTAAAAAAAATAGGGACACCCCAAAAAATGAATTTAAAAATTGGGGTAAAAAAAAAAATTGTTTAACAATAGGGAAATAGGTTCAGGGCTATTCTGCAAGGATGCGGCAGGTGTTTTCTAGAATTGATTTATAGCGGCAGGTGCACAATTGCAGAATTTTTAAAAACTTACTTTAGGGACTTAAAAATATGCTAGCACACATTTTCATGTACCCCAAATTTGATGGGACCACTTAAAAAAAATGAAAAAAATAACCTAAGTGCTCTTCTGCAACACTTCTTCAATGTCGGGAAAAAACACCTGCTGCGGCTATTTAAATCCACGACTTTCATTTAAAGGCTAAAACGGGTGCACCCATAGTGATCCCCCATGTTTTTACAACTTTAGGGGGGTCCTACAATTTTTTTAAGGAAAAATTCGTAACTTTACGCAAATCCAACTTCGCAGGCTCCCGTTTTCGTTAATTTCATATTGAATACGGGGATAAGCGGGCACGCTCCGATATGAAACGTAAACTTCGACAGCGTAGTTTACGTTTCATATTGAATACCCCTCTTAATCCTGCTAATTTACAGTCTGCAAATACAAAAATAGAATCAGTTTGCAGCAATACAGTATATTTCCATTTGATCTTTACAGTGGATAGTAACCAGGATTGTAACTAGGGGTGTGCCGTTGCCCAGGGTGTAGGGCCTTGGGGGCTGCCCCATCGCTGCCCCATGGCATCTGTATTTGACTTGCAGGGATGCTCGAACGGCTCCCTGCAGCCAGTAGTGCCACTGCAAAGCCACCCAGAGTGTCCCAGGTGACTCCTGGCATGCACCCTGCAGCTTGTAGAGCTGTGCAGAGCATCCTAAGGATGCTCTGGGCAGTGCTCTATTTCCTAGTGCCTGTAGCCTTGCCCCTTGGTGTGAAAGACAGGGCCGGTACAGGACAACATAGAGATCTGCTCTGGCCCTGATGGTGACAGATGGGTGTATTGATTTCATTGTAACAAAAACATTTACATTGTTAATGCAACATTATTACTTAAAAATAACCATGTCTGAACATGTACTACAATGTGTATGAATTGTGTACTGTATTTGTTTTAGCATTTAGCACTACTGTTGCACTTTGAAGCCACGTCACACCTGGCGTGAACGGAATGGCTATACCGCTGTACTATATTGGGGATTAAAGGCTATGCTTTTTCTTACCTTGCCGAGCCAGACACATCATACGTACATGGCCAGCTCTGCAAGCAAAGCAAAATGCTTCGTTTTCCTGGGCACGTTTTACGCTGAAATATAAATGCAAATCCTGCCCAGCTCAGGATGAGCCCCAAATTCTGGGAGGTGACTGGTAAGGATAGAGTTCATCATCTTATTTCAGAATTCTTAAAAATAGAGAGTTTGAATTTAACTATTGTTTACAGAGAAAGAATTAAGTGAAAGAAACATTCAGGAAATATGGGATGGTTTGTGTAGTATGTTGGGGATTGTAGTAGGACAGTAACTGGGGAATCCTATTATTTATTACACCGGCTCTGATTATTTACTGGGTGGAGACCTTCAGTTGTCCCTCTGGGATGCAGGGACTGATGTACTTACTGATTTTTCTCATGGTACTGCTGCTGAAGCAACTTCTGATAATGGAGAGCAAGTTTTTCATGGGACTGATCTTAAAGGACAATTATCATGAAACTTTAGGAGCCTCTATGACCTCTGTTGAAAGGTTATTGCACCTATCTACTACCCTTTTATTAAGATAATTATTCCTCAAACCTGCTACCCTCCGGTGTTAGTGCATACCCTGTTGTTCTAATACTTCTCTTCTTCTACAAAATGTTTTCATCACTGTCACTTCTCACTTCAGCCCTTCAGCCTTTCTTGATAAGTTTTATGAGGATAAAATTTGAGTAGCCCTACTTGGAATAGTTATTTATGTTCTTCTGGAGAAACAACCTTGGTATTCTAGGTATGGATTCATCAATGACCTATATAATGACATTACCATATTTATACTTCTGCTACCAATTCTTCTTGTTGTAACCTAGCATTCAACTGGCCAATAGTCTTGCTACATTGTCAGCTTACCTTTACGTCACCTGAGATAGAGACTCATAGATCTCTTTTCTCCTCAGTATTTGCAATTTTGTGTCATTACTATATTCAGCCTTTGGATTTTTGAAACGGTAATCTTGAGTTTGAATTTTTGGAATTAAAATATAGTTGGCAAACTGTCAACTATTCTTTTAAGTTACCTAATCAATTAATTTGGTATCCCACATGGTGGTCATTATCCTGGTGTTTCCAATTAGAGATACTATATGTCAAGAATTTTGTGACTATAGGTCCTGATTCAGCAAGGATAGCAATTGCAAAGCTGCATGCAGGCAGTTTTGTTATTGCAATCCTTACTATTATGCAAATACAGCAAGGTCACAAGTTGGGATCACCATCGCGACCATTGGTGGTCGATGGTCACTATGGTGGACGGCGCCGGGCCTCTGGCCAGCTGAGTAAGCCTCAGCTTACTCAGGGTGGTTGGCTTGCAAGCCCAAGATTCTGTGTTGATCAACGCAGATCTTGGGCTGGCCACTCCCGGAAAACGGGGCAGACACGCCCCCATTTCCGGGAACGCCGGACTACCCTCTCCCCACACCACCCTTTAAATGCCTCTGCCTGTCAATCATGCACATCTCTGCCGATTTGAATATTTCATTCTAAAATATAAAAATCGCATATACAGATGTGGCCTCATACAATCTTGCTGCAGTTGCGCCAAACAGCCCCTCTTGGCGTGCCTGGTTCCATGCATTTCTGCTAGTGCCAGGCATCTTCATTGCTTCTATTTCAGACGAAATTGTGACTAAGACGCGTATTTGGGCAGAAAAGAGGCCCGCCACTAGCAATGTCGCACGGGACCAAATGTCTTACTCATGCTAGGTGTCTTGCGCAACATTGCGTATTGAGGCTCGATGTATGAGGACACATTTGTGCTCTAATTTCAGATGTATTACATCATACTTTTTGTTTTTCTTTATACCTATTAAATTACTCTGTATGTTTATTTATTAAGATTTTGTTTGTAACCTTTTTATGTTTCATTTGTGCAATTGTTAGATCATCACCAAAACAGAACTTGGAAAACAAACACCACACACCCCAAGTAAGAGACTGTTTTTGCCCCCTTAATAATGCAAAACCCAGAGCTATGACATTCCCCATTAGACCGTAATAGCACTGGCTATTGAGCAACAGTCCTAGTGCAGTGGTCCATGCATTGAGGTCAACAGTACAATCAACACAGGAATGCATTTAGATAAAGGTATTGTGCTTCATGAAGAATCATAGATTATTTTTAATGAAAGGCAAGGAACGTGTAATGGATAATACCGATTTGTTTAATGCTGCCTGTGGATTTCTATAGTACAAGTTAATGTATTGTTAATATACCATTGCACACAGGTTTGGATGTTTTCCAAATAGTGCATGGTACAAAATGCCCCATGAACCATTGTTGTTTAATAGGTATTTGGACTTTATGAGAAAGCTGAGAAAATCAGGTTCACTTTTTTTAGACATGGATCAAAAAATAAGTTAATTTCTAGAAACAATGCCTATATCCTATCCTATACAGAGTCAGACTGACTCACCAGGGTATTGACATGATCCGCTGCCATGTCATTGTATGCCATTGTATGCCGGGACAATGCTTACCTCGCAATGTGCACTTGGCTCTGCACCCACACTTACAATAAGCTTAGCTGATGTCACAATCAGTTGATTGTAGATATGAGTGCAGGAAGCCAGGTGCCTCTAAACATTTTCCAGGTATACATAGGCTGGCAGGAGATCCTGGCAATACCCCTACTGAGTCAGTAGCACTCTGCTAACCTACTTTTTCATGCTGGCCTCTAGGAGCTCTCCACAGATTTGACATTGGAGATATAGGCAGGATCTGAAAGATTTATCTTCTCCCTAGAATACATAAGTATCCCCGACATTCCAGAACTGTAGGTAAATAGCTTATATTCATACTGTAGATAAGTGGTTCCCAAACTGTGCGCCGTGGCACCCTGGGGTGCCTCAGGACACTTGCAGGGGTGCCTCTTGTTGGTGGTCCAGCACCAAATCAAATTATTTATGGTCAATGTATTTTAAATATGTGGACAAACAGAAGTGGAAACCTGTACCCCACCACATAACTGAACCTAAGGATGACAGGTAAGCTCAATTTACTTCACTTTTCTACCTCACTACATTTTTTCTGAATTTCTCAATAACAAGCTTTTGGCTTAGGGGTGTCATGGAAACAATGCTGGTACTCCAGGGAGCCATGATTCAAAAAAGTTTGGGAACCACTGCTGTAAGTGAAATTGTCTTGTGGGAAATGGGTGTAATGTGGGTGAACCTTCACTTTTGGAACCTTGGTGTTGTAGACTTATTTTCCAGTAAGGATTGTTGGGAAGTGATATAATCCATACAAAATATGAATCATAGTTTTAGACATTAATGTTAACTTGATTATTGAATTGTAAATGTATCAAATCAATTGAGGTGCTTAAATATTTTGAACGGACAGTTACATAGAAAAAGAGACACAAACTTGCCGGTCTCTTAGGAGTAGTTTATTTGGGTATGCAGTCAACATTCAGAATGTTGAAAATGTAATGGCTACTGGTTCAGAATGGTGTAATTCAGAATGTCAACATGCTCATAGTGTCAACATGCAACGTGAACATTTGAGTGTTAGGGTTAGACTGCGATTAGACTTAGGGTTATGGTTAGGCTGCATTTAGGCTGTGGTTGGGGTAAAATAGTACTGCCGAAAATTCTGACTGTCGACATGTTAAACATGCTGACACGCAAGAAAAAGAATACTCACTTGCATGGGCACTCTTCAGAAATGTTTTGTTTTTTAAAGTATTAAAATGCCACATTTAATAAGTATATAGATATAAAATCCAAAATGACCACCAGATAGGATGAACAAAACACATACTGTAGCAATATAGTGGGTCAGAAAGATTATACAAATATTGTATTACCCAAATCGTCTCTGAGGATAACATCTTGTTAATCTCCTGATTTGCACACATGTGAGTAGTATAAATTTTAAAATTACACAATGTGGTGAGAAAATTACCAAATAATACTATACATCATAAACCTTAAATTGCTAAATAGATATTCTAAGAAGATACCACAAGTCATGTTATGCCTCCATCATATGTTGTGTTACCATCATAATATATATGAAGTGTCTTTGGATACACCTTATTATGTGGTAGTCTTCAGGGGGTATATTTACTATGGTTCGATTTTGATTTCTGTTCGATTTTGCAATCGATTTTGGTTCGATTTTAGTTCGATTTTTTTATGAAGGGATTTACTAAAGGCGAAATCGAATGTCAAATCGAACAGAAAAAGGAATTTTAAATTAAATCGATTTTCTGAAAAACATCGATGTTTACACATAGAGGACAATAGGATTCCTTCATTTACTAACATTCAATTTGTAAATCAAATGAAAAATGAACTCAAACTTGAACTGCAAATACACAAATGAATAGAATAACTTCATGCATTTGTTTTCAACATGATCAGTTCGATTTCACACAGATACATGCATACATCAGTGAGATGCATGCATGTAACTTACTGTAAAAAGCTTACAAAGAGCTAATGTTTTAAAACAAATGATGTGGGGTACCCCCCTAAATACACAACCAGCCCCGGACTTTTCACAGCCAGTCCTGGTTGTGTAAGTATAGGGAAAAAATTATGTAGGGTTCCCCTGTGCTCTGATCCGGTCCTGGTTCTGGAATTACAGGGGAAAAAAGCATAGGGTTCCCCTGTAATTTCCACAACCAGCACCAGATCTTTTCTAGTGGGGGGGGGGTAATGTCACAGCCAGGGAAACCCTATCACTGGGTTCCCAAGCCAGAACATTACTCCTGACCGCTAGTCAGCCCAGGCGGGGATCCCTGGGGAGTTGGGGACCCCCCCAATAAAGGGGTCCCCCTCTCCAGGGCACCCCAGGCCCAAATGCAAAATCGAACATAAATCAAAATAGAACCATAGTAAATATACTCCCAGGTATCTAACAGGAAGAGAGGAAGAGACATGGATGTTGCCATGTCCCAGGATTCTGCACAAAACAATGCGATTGGCTAAGTTTGTTGGTTTATTTTAGTGGTTGGCAAAAATCAATGGTGATAAAATAAATAATTTATCTGAAAATTGTTTGCTATCTTCTGTGAAAATAACAGGAAAATATATTATTTTTGTTACATTATAAAATGTAATAAATGTTAAATTATTACAGCCAAATTATGATTATGAAGTGAGAAAATACTTGGTTATACCTGGACACACCTGTGTATACTGTAGGAAGTTTTTTTCCAAATAGAAATGACGTAAGGACAAGTGTCATGGTTGTTGGCAGGGAGGGAAAATTATAAAAGAAAAAATAAATAAATATATATACAATAGTGGAATTAATTCTGGACACTTACTAAAAAAATGTTTTATTTGATATTTATGCAGAAAATTCATATTCTGCTATACCAAATCAATACTTTAATGTTTTTATTTTAATCTATAATGTTTCTACTTAATATTTTAACATGATTTGTCAGAGAGAGAGGAAGCAGAGAGAAGGGGATGGAGAGATAGAGTGGGAGAAACAAAAGAGAGAGAGCGAGAAGGTTTTGAAATACACTTACCAGCCACTGTCAGTGGGGAAGATGCAGGTCACAGCAGGCAGCATGCTGACAGGATCCGGGAGCAGGTCCCACACAGCATCCATGCAGACTCATGTGCTTTGTTCAGCACTCAATTCATCCAGACTGTGGCAGCCTTTACAATCAATCCTCAAAGCTAGTTGCAGCTCTGGTCAAGTGTGAATAACAACTAAAATGGCTCTGAATACCTCGAAACATTTTGAGTGGTCGCCTGGGAAGAGAGGCAAAGCCATGATGCTTCGTGAGGAAGGGTATAGCTATGAAGAAATTGCAAAGAGGTTGGGTGGTGGGGCAATGAAGTCAGGTGTAAGGAAACTCGGCATAAGGTTGCGAGCAGTGGATTGACGAAAGTCCACGCTTACAAAACAAGATGAGCGCAGAATCTGTCACCTGGCCCTGCAGGACCATCGAAGGTCTGTAAAAGCCATCAACAACATAATGAAAACATCTGGTGTCCAAGTTTGTGACCGAACCATACAAAAAAAACTTTGTGACAATGCTTTGCAAGCTAGGACACCGAGAATGAAGCCGTATCTAAACCAGAACAGAGGCAAAAATTTATAGATTGGGCTCTGGCACACAAAGAGTGGGACAAGATTATTTGGAGCGACGAGACCAAAATCAGCATTTTTGGGAGTGATGGAGTGAAATTTGTTAGGCATCGGCCTGGGGAAGATCTTTTTCCTGAGTGCACCACGGCAACTATAAAGCACCCAGTGAGTGTGATGGTGTGGGGCAGCATGGCACGCCATTGTGTGGGACATTTGGCTGTCATTGATGGCAATATCAATGCCAAAAATTATCAAGAAGCAGTGCTGGAGGCAAAACTGTTGCCCACAATCAAGGATTTGTTCAAAATTGACCCACGGAAGTGTATCTTTCAGCAGGATGGAGCACCATGCCACACCGCCAACAGTTCCATGGAGTGGTTCGGTGATCACCAAATCACTGTCTTGCCTTGGCCAGGAAATAGTCTAGATTTAAATCTGATAGAAAATCTTTGGTCAAGGCTTAAAGTGATGGTATCACGAAAAATATCCAAATAACAAGAGAGAGCTGGTAGAAGCCATAATCCAGGCCTGGTACCACGTGATTTCACCTGAAAAATCTGGGATGTCTGGTTCACTTGATGCCTCGACTAGTCAAAGCTGTTCTTAAAAACAGAGGATATACAATGAAATATTATGTAATAACAGCATACCTGTAAAACTGGTTTTACTGAATTTTTCACTGGACATTTGACAAATGATAAATAGTAATGATTATACTCACATATACTTCAATTGGAATATAAATTATAAGTGATTATAATGTAAAAATAATGACTAAATGCAAAGTTTTCAAAACTTCCTAAAAGTGGCCAGAATTAATTGTACTAGTGTATATATATATATATATATATATATATATTACAATAAAAAATCTGACACCTTCTATTATAGATGTCTACTTCACCCCGTTGCCAGCACTGATTTATCTGTGTGGACACGCTGTAACTATAAAATACTGCATGTAGCACTCAGAGGACGCACAAGCAATATTTTATATATACAGTAAATAAATATATATATACACAGTATATATATATATATATATAAAAACTCCAATGCTCCGGCACTACACCACTCAGTGTCAATGGGCATGCAGCCCCAACTTGCTCCGATGCCCTCCAAGGGGGACAGTCCCAAATAGATGTGGAAACAATATCAAGGCGGCACTCGGAGACGGATGAAAGCAATACCCTCACCAGAGGGATTTTATTAAGTCAACGTTTCGGGATTTTCTACCCCTTCCTCAGGACAACATGTGAGGGTATTGCTTTCCTGGTGAGGGTATTGCTTTCATCCATCTCCGAGTGCTGCCTTGATATTGTTTTCACATATATATATATATATATATATATATATATATAGGTTTAACCCACACTACCCTTACCACCGCTCCAAACGTTATTATTAATGAAAGAACTGGAATGAATAGAAACCCTGAAAATACCTCCTGATTTTATTTGACATTATCCAAATATGTCTTGTCAAGGACATGCAAATGTATAGCGGCATTCAGTGTACATTATAGTCATACGTGGTGCTTAACATTAGAGATAAGACATTTTTACCTGTCTGCAGTAATTTAACTTGGATTGGAGATATATTAGACCCATGAAAATGATTTAATTAAATTACAATTCCCGACGCTGACCTTGTTTCTCAATTTTAAAGGCTATATCTTTTGTTCATATCCAGCATCCCTACTCCTACAAATACCACACTTTTGCCTTCCAAGAAATAGATATGATGCTATTAATTCTTCTATGATTGCAGTCTCTGGCTCAAGGCAAGTGGAAAAGCATATCAAATGTATGACAGGTGTCCTTTAATGATGGGTGAATTACTGGGGCACACTCCTTTTGCTCAGAAAGTAATTTAATCCGTGATCCACAGAGCTTTGTGACAGCAGTGATTCTGCAGCAGATCTGAGGATCGCTGTGCACACGTCCTCCAAGGTCTTATGTCATTTCTTAAGGGAGTAAATCCAAGCAGCAGAAACGATCGGCCAAGTTATGATTTCTATTACAAACACTGAACCTTCAGAGCTGTTTGTACCCATTGGCAGCAACGTGTGAATTTTCTGTAATAACTCTAAGAATTGTGTTGTTTTTCTTCTGTAAATAAACCAGAAAGTCTTCAAGGGTAAAAGGACAGTCTTTTATAGTCACAAAGTTGTGGAATAAATTCCCAATTAGAGGAAAATAGACCATGAACATGCTTGCTGCATACATGAGACTACTATTATGGTACAATATCATGAAATCAGTGTTTCATATGTCTGTTTTCTATTTTTTCATTTCATAAGCTACCAAGAACAGAAGAACAATCATGTGTGACGTATTTAACATGACTAATGGGTACTAAGGTTCTCAAAACACACTGGAAAGATCCAATGCATAGAAATTAAAATGTTTTCGAAATGATGTTCATTTATTTGAAGTCTGTTATATGAATGATACATTAATGACGACTAAATAATGCTTTTTGTTTATTTATTTTCAGTTTGTTTGTTGGTAGTTGTGTTCAGTTGCATAGGAGGCGAATCAATCGTTTTTTAAGCCGTGCTAATTATTGGGCATCCAATGTTACAATTCAATTGTTTGTGGGTGCCCATTAAATATCACACTTGTCATGCCCAATTAGCCCGGGTTTAGCTGTGTAAAACGGCTAAACCTGTCTAAAGTCCAGGCTAGGGCTCCCAAATTCCCGTTTGGGCGCCCAAACCACATGCATTTCGCACATTTCTGCTCGCCTCCTAAGAAGGGGGTCAGCAGAAATGCAGGAGGTGGCGGCTGTTCGCATCTGATTGAAGCAACAATTGAATTGCTCCGTCGGTTGCCCGGCACTGGCAGACGCCAGTGAAAACATTTGAATGGCCCCCCTAGTGTGGAGCCATAACACCCAGAGCAAGTGCATGCTATGGCACCTCCCCTCCTGATATTGAAGTGTGCATTGGGAGGAGACATAGCCAGCATCAGGGGTAGTGCTGGGGAGTGAAGTGCCTACTGGGTGAATGCAATGGTTAGGAGCCTATGAAATAGTGCCAATCAATAACGTAAGTAGCCGCCAGAAAAGCCTATATGAGGAGAGAAATATTAACAGCAAATAAAAGGAATGTGTATCATGTCTTCAGAGTGATGCCCCTTGTAACCCAGTGTACTGTCCGCACAAAGCACAAAAAAGAAGACTGTCCTTGCTGCTCGTTTTCTGAGCAAAGATAAATGCCTTTTCACATTCTATCCATATAAGAGTTATTTTAGTTTATAAGCCATGACATATTTTTTAATCCATTAATACACATGATACAGTATAAGCATAGTAAAGGCTAGTTGCATTGATGAAAGAGGTGGTGTAATATTACGAGGTGAGTTTTCATGGTACATACAGTATTTGGCATATTGACACACACACAAGAATTTGAATGTTCCTGATAAGAAAGCAGTAACACCAATTAGGTACAGCAGTGAACCCACCAGTGAATGCGCATTTCACTGATGGAGGGATGTAGCTATTCACTGATAGACATAGATTTTAGTTGGGTAGTTGGTTACGTTACTATAGTCCAGATGTAGGCAACATTTTTCTGTTTGGGTTCCTGACACTCAATATTACAAGCCATTGCTATTATAATGAAATGTATGAAACTTATTAATGTTAGTAAATGCTGTAATATTACATACCTGATAAACAATAATCACTATGAAGAGGTCACACAGTTATCTCACAAATGGTACATCTCGATCTCTATGCAGAGGACATGCTGGGACAAATGTATTACTATACACAGGGTCACTGACATCACACATCCAGTACACATGTAAAACACAAACACAGAAAGGGGAGTTTTAAAATACATATGATATATCATTTCACTTACGGATGTCCTTGGGATGTAAATTGCTTGCCTGTATCAGTGGTACGTCACTCTGAGATGGTGGCAAAGGGTGGTGCACCAAGGTGGCCCCCGAACTAGCACAGTTCTCTAAATCTTACCATTACTGCTATCACTGCTTCATCTGTTAATTACTTATTTACTGAATAGTTTCCTGAATACTTGACCTACAAGCATTCCCACCAATATGTGCTGTAAATAAACATTATCTCAAAGAAAACCTTAAAATGCAGTTTTGGGTGGAGTGCAGTAAGTTTTTAAACAGTTCTACTTACATGGAATAAAACAGGTTCTTCCAAGGATCCAATGGTCCAATGTATCTCTGAAGAAACTTATGTAGCCTGATTCAATGTAGATAACTCTTCTCCTTGTCCTGTCTATTTGTGTAAATGTAGTTAATTAGGGAATGGCATCAGCAACATAACTGTCTGTTTAAGAGAAGTACACAAAGTCCATGTATAGAGATCAAGGGGGAGATTTATCAAAGCTTGGAGAGAGATAAAGTGGAGAGAGATAAAGTACCAACCTATCAGCTCCTAATTGTAATTTTTCAAACACATCCTGTAAAGTGACAGTTAGGAGCTGATTGATTGGTACTCTATCTCTCACCACTTTATCTCTCTCCAAGCTTTGATAAATCTCCCCTATAGTTACATTATTATAAATTTAGAACTCCATCCAAAATTATATTTTAACTTTAAGTTGGAGTTATCCTTTAATAAGCGATAAGGTTTTGGTGGCAAATGAAATAGCATTCTACTTCTGAGATGTCTGTGTTAATGTAAAGGAACTGATACAGCAAATACTACCATCAAAATCTGTTTGCAAATAGGAAATTAAACCTTTACTCTAAATTGCAGACTGGTGTATTAATACAATTAATCACAACTAACAAACTAGATTTCTTTGAGGAGTTTCTTTTAATTTTTACGTGTTCCCCTTTAGTCAAGGTTAAATTTCTAATAGTGCAAATCAATTTTCATGTCAGTAGAAAATGTGTTTAATCATGAGCAGAGAGTAAAGCAGTAAAGTTGTAGTCTGGAATTTAAATTTAACTTCCAAAACATTAGGAGTAATGCACCAAAGGCTCACATCAATATTTTCCAATATAGGTGCATTAAAGGTCATTTATATTTTCTCTGGTATACTCCAGGGTTTAGAACTCCATCCTTTTTGACCAATAAACCAACAAAGGGTCATCAAAGCATGTTCAGTCCCCAATCAGTCAGAGAATTACTGCACGACATACAGTAGCTAAAACAGCAAAATAAATTTGGTCTGAAAAATAAATTGTTCCACTGTTTTTAGGAATGTACTGTATTTAAAATAAACATAAAAAAAATACCTATGTTAATGTTCAACAGTTTGATTTTTTATTTAGTTATACAATTATTGTCAAAAAACATATAAATAAATAAATATATATATATATATATATATATTGCATTTGAAACTACAATTTTGATCAATGTTTTCACAAGTTGATTTGGGACTATCAAATCATCAAAACGTCAGTGAACCTTGCCTAATTGTTTCACTCATCCGTAGTCATTTATCCTAAACCACAGCAATTCATTACAGAAACGACGACATGAAATCTCTGATAGGATGCCTACCGGGATAAAGAAAAATAATCTATTGACTTGTGTGCAATACATTCTACTTAGACAGTCATGATAACATATGATGTTGCTCATTCTGCAGGGCTTCCAGTTCATCCGTAGTGTGTATGGTCTATTAGAGTGTTCTTCCATTACAGAGATGTTTTGTTATGCTTTGTGTGCAAGTCAAGAAGAGAAAAGGAAGCTCTGAATCTAATAATGTTATTATTATTAATCTTATGTATCCTTTTTTGGCTGGAGCTGCTTACTGTTGACCCTGGCATGTATTCAGCGAGTAATTAGCATTTTCAGACTTGTTACGCATATATAATATTAATTCTGATTCTCTGAGATTAAATGGCCTTTAATTAAATGTCATTGTAAAACCTTAGGAGAGATCACTAGCAAAGAGTGAAACAATTATGGCAGGCTGATTGGAGTTCTGCTAATTTGGTGGTCCCGAATCAACTTACGAACACATTGCTGATAATTATAGCTTAAAATGTAATTTCCTTTTTAACAACAAATTTGTATAATACAAGTAAAAAATCCAACCAACTGAATATTATCATAGATCACTTTTTACCATTATTAAAAATACAGAGCTTTCATAGAACCAAATAACAATATTTCCGATGTGTACTTGACACGGTCACCCTGTAAATACTGTGACTTTACTGTCAGATATATTTCAAGGGCAAAATACCATCCTATCTACAGTACAAATAGAACAAGATAATTCTGCATAGTTGTCAAATTTGATAGTTTTCGCCCACTACCCCAACTGCAAACCCTGCAGGATTCACATACTGTACCAGAGGCTCCCAAATGTGGTCCTCAAGGCACCCGTTTTAAAGATATCCATGGTTGAGCACAGGTGGTTAAATCAAATTGACTGAGGTACAAATAAGTCACCTGTGGTCATGCATGGACTGTTAGGGTGCTTTGAGGACCGAGTTTGGGATTGTACTGTACATTTGTATTTCTGTGGGCAAAGCCAATGCATCTTATTTGATGCATATAGCCCACTGTGAAAAGCCATGCTTCAGACCCCCTTGCTCCACTTCTATAAACATACAGTATTTAGTGGAGCACATCCCTAAGATACTGTACCTACCTGCTTATGCCTGGTCAGCATATGTGACACATTTACGCCACCTGCAAAAAATACACACATGCGCAGAGCAGCGCCCACAGATGGGAATCGGCATTAGCAAAAGATACACAACTTTTCAGATACTTTGGAAAGGTCTAGACAGAGAAACAACCATTTGGGCAGCATGGTCGTAGCAATACTGCCTCACATCACTGATATCATGGGTTCAATTCCCAGCCAAGGCCATATTTGTGTGGAGTTTGTATGTTCTCCTTGTGTTTGCATGGGTTTACTTCTTGTACTCCGGTTTCCTTTCCACATGCCAAAAACATACTGGTAGGTTCATTTGCTTCTGACAACAAAATGAACCCTAATGTGTGCATGTATACACATGGTAGGGAATATAGATTGTAAGCTCCAGGGACTAAGAATTATTAAATATTATCTGTAAAGCACTGCGTAATAGGTGTGTGCTATATAAATAACTGTTAATAAATAATATTAATCAGCACTGTTTAAGCCCAATTATAGAATATTGCAACTTTAAACTACTTATGGTCTGATCTCTGTCTATGTTTTATCAGGTGTTAATGATAAACCAAAACTTAAACTACATTAATAATAACATGGAGACGTCGGGG
Source organism: Taudactylus pleione (assembly GCA_031769625.1). Classification (NCBI taxonomy): domain Eukaryota; kingdom Metazoa; phylum Chordata; class Amphibia; order Anura; family Myobatrachidae; genus Taudactylus; species Taudactylus pleione. The sequence continues at coordinate 3,277,413 of JAUIMM010000104.1, read as the reverse complement.
TAAATTTACTAAAGTAGAGATGTTGCCCATAGCAACCAATCAGATTCTAGCTATTATCTTTTAGAAGGTGCTAGTTAAGAGTTAAACAGAATCTGATTGGTTGCTATGGGCAACATCTCCACTTCTAAAAACTCTCACTTTAGTAAATATACCCCTTTTTGTTGGGGAAAATGGTCAGCTTCATTTAAATAATAATAGGATGTGAGGAAGTGGATAATGGTGTCGAAGAAAGAAAGAATGGCAAGGTATATGGACTTTGAAACATTGATATGGTCAGAATGGTTATATTAATGATATATTATATGTGAAAAATATATGTGATGTGTAGGGTATTGCATATATTTATTCTATAACCATCAGACGTATAATGTATGCATACTCTAATGACTTTTCAGCATAAATACTTTCAGCATACATTAAAATACAATGGACCCTCCTCTGATGGCCTCACCCTCCTCCTCTTCCTGCTCATTTACTCTTGTAGAAAGCAAGGATAATACTCTTCTGTCAAAGGCTTAGTCAATGACAGCATTTACCCACAATTCTTAAAAAGTCATTGTGCTATTATCTCTAATTGGGTATACAATCAGGAAACCGGCTGCCTTAATACCGACAGCCGGATTCCCGACTGTCATATCCCAGCGAGGGTGAAATGCCGAGCATCTAGATGTAGACACCTGACATATTCCCGATGCCGGGCGCCGCGAGCAGACAACCGCGGGGGGGAGGGTTAGGTTTAGGGCACCCGGGGGGGACTTAGGGTTAGGCACCCCCCCGGGAGGGTTAGGGTTAGGCTAGGGGGAGGGAGGGCAAGGGTTAGGAATCCCTGGGGGGGACTTAGGGTTAGGTACCACCCCCAGGAGACTTAAGTTAGGCAGCAGGGAAGGGGGGGTTAGGGTTAGGCACTTAGAGGGGGGATTAGGGTTAGGCACTTGGGGGGGAGGTTAGGGATAGGCACCCTTAAGGAGGGTTAGGGTTAGGTTAGTTTATACTTACCTTAGCGACGATCGGGATTTCCAGCGCTGTCGGGCTTCTGCTGCCGGGAACTCTGCTTTTGTCGGCCAGGCGCTGCCGGGAATTGAACCGTGCTGCCGGAGGTATTTCAAATTGATTCCCTCTAATTGTACCCTTTATTCACTAGGACTGTGATGGCAATGATGTAACTCTATGCTCAAGCATTTTTAAACATCTTCCATATCCCAGAGATTACATTCACTCTCAAGGGCAATACCATACTTGCCTATGCTCCTGGAAAAATGCGGGAGGCTCCCGATTTTTCGGGCAACTCCCTACGCCACTGGTAGAGTAGGCGCTTCTCCCACATTCCACCCACTTCCTAGTGAAGTGGGCAGCATGGGGGTGCTCAGGAGAAGGGTGTCTCCACCTCCCCTGGGCTGACTAGCTAGGTGTTAAAGCTTTGTCCGAGGGACCCAGTGAAAGGGTCGGAATCGGTATGAATCACCACCGGACCTAAGAACGGCAGACGAAATACCAGCCCCAGAAGGCCGGCAGCTGAAGATCCCGACTGAGGTAAGTAACACCTCTAACCCTCCCCTAACCAAGTTTTAGGGGTGCCTAACTCTCACCTCCCCCCTAGTGCATAACCCTAACCCCCCCAGGGGTGCCTAAACCTAACCTCCCACCCCGCACTGTAAACCTAACCCTCCCAGGGAGGGTGCCTAATCCTAACCTCCCCCCGGTGGTGCCTGACCCTAACCCACCCTTCCCCTAGCCTAAACCTAACCCTCCCAGGGGGATGCCTAACCCTAAGTCCCCCCAGGAGTCCCTAATCCTAACCCCCCCACCCCCGCGGTCAAGCGCTCCCAACGCCTGGCTTACCTACGATCGGTATGCCGGGCGGGATTTCGGCATGGGGCTGATGATAGCCATCGGTATTTAGAAGCTTATCATTAGTCCCATGCTGGGATTTCACAGTCGGGAAGCTGGCCGGCGGCATTTCGACCGCCGGCTTCCTGACTACATCCCAAAGGTTCCCCTGGCTGTGGCATTACACTCCAGCTAGTGGAGCCCAGTGCTGGTTTTAAAAATATGGGCAACCCCACACAATTTTTTCCCCATATTTTTAAAACCAGGACCTGCTTATAGAGCCCAGTGCTGTTTCATTAAATACGGGGGACGCCTACACAGTTTGTCTGCCATATTTTTTTAACCAGAACTGGCTCACAGGGCCCGGGGCTGGTTATGATTTTGAGGGCGGACCCCATGTAAAATATTTTTTAAACTAAGACTTTTTTGGCTTAATTACAGGCAGAAACATGCACAGATTACACTGATCTGTGCATGATTCTGCTAAATATGCTGCTTAGGAGGCAGTCTATTTAAACTTCTATTTTTCACAGAGTTTGCTTTAAATAAACCTGTGATTATAATCACAATTCTGGTAAATTCCCATGTTGTATTCCAGTCTATGGAAAGTACCTATGAGTTTGGCCGATTGTGTATTTATTTCTATTTTGTGTTTTCACCGTGTTATTCACAGAGTTTCATGATTTCTCAACCAGGTTTGCCTTTAGTAAATTACGAGTTTTAAAAAATGGCCGAACACACCGTGATTGCAATCTTGGACAAACACGATTCTTAGTAAATCTGTCCCTAACTAGCTGTAGCTAAGCCATAAAGAAGGGGGAGAGGTATCAAACCTTCTAAAGAGGACAAGTGGAAAAGTTGCCAATAGCAACCAATCAGCTTATAGTACTAATATGATAATATGTTAAAACTGTAATAATCAAAGAAACATGCAATTAGTACAGTATGATCTTAATGATCTATAAACATAAAACATAGAACATACTGAACTGTAGCTAATCTAATGATGGCATATTTAGGACAGAGGGGGTCATTCAGACCCGGTCGCAAGCACCGATGTGCTCGCAACCAGGTCAATGAGTAGCTCTGCGCACGCGCAGTGGCCACACTGCGTGTGCGCAAGCTCCGGAGTGAGAGAGAAACTCTCTCGCAATGGAGCTTGCTACTTTTTGTAGGCGGGCCAGGGGGGTGGTTTCCAAAATGGAGGCGTTCCTTAAGGAACGCCTAGTGTTTTGTGGGCGGCCGCACTGACTTCATCAGTGATGTCAGTGGGGAGCTTCCTGCTCCATCAGAGCAGAAAGCTCCCTGGGGATTGCGAGTGCCCAGACCCAACCTTAGGGTCTGGCCGCTAGCCCTGATGGTCGCAATGGTGATCACCATCGCGACCATCACCCTGGTCGCTAGCTAAGAGAGAGAGCGATCGCTTCTTGCGACCGCCTCTGAATGAGGTCCAGAGTCCTTATCATCAATGCTATGCTGAGAGGAGGAAATATACTGTAGCAACTGTTTGCAGGACCATGATGAAATGTAAGATGGAGACCTCCTATCCTCTACCTAGGGTGCATTGGGAAGCTAACATCGGAAGCTGACACAAGGCTGGCCACTAGATGGAGCTTACACAGAAATAAGTACATTGAAAGCAAACAATGCATGTACAGTAAGTAACCACTGGAATTTTCTCTCTCTCTCTATTGGACTTTCAACCTCTCTTCAAAATTTCAAATGGGTCTCAAGACTCACTCTCATCCTAACCCACTGCCCCATGCTCCTTGTGCACTGTCTACCCCATCTGTGTCATCCCCGTCTGTCTCTCACTCCCCAATAGATTGTAAGCTCTCATGAGCAGGGCCCTCTTCCCTCATGTGCTTTTCCTCCTTTAAACCATCATCACCTTTCCACTGCCAACAACATCACCAAACTATAGGGGTTGGCCGTCCCACTGCTTATTTGGGTATTATTACTGCTACTGTCTTTGTTTATGTACTCTGTAAGACGCTGCGGAGCCCTTGTTGTGCCATACAATGGATAATAATAATAATAATAATAATAATAATAATAATAATAATAATAATAATAATAATAATAATAATGTGTTCCTTTAGCAGTGCAGAGAGGAAATTGTAGTTTTCTTTTGTGATAAATATTAGTTGATGCCCAAAAAAGCAGTCACTCAAAATACAGATTTCAAAGCCTAACCACAAGATTAAATAATGTGGTATATCCATTTATCAGGAGATAATGTTTTCAGATTTTCACCTTGATTCAAGATTAAATTTCTAACACTGCAAATCAATTTTCCTGACAGTGCAAAGTATACTTAATCATGCGTGAGGAGAGAGAAATATTGTATATCCAATTTTACATTTAAGGAAAAACTTCAAATCACCGAAGATAACTGGGCTAAGTTGATTAAAGAAATATTTCCAACTGCAAATAACCACTTTTAATGCCTGTTGAGGCAGCATTTCAAGGAAATACAGAGCTCTTCAATGAGATGTATGGAACATGCTTGCTGTGCGGTTTCCTGTGCTACTGTGAAGTATTTTTTAGAGCACTGGTTATGAAAATGGCCGCAACTGTGCTTTCAGCTACTGCTGACATGGCTACAATGAGCACTAGGTAAGTTATCTACTACAGATGTGTCCTCATACACTGAGCCTCTTTGCGACACGCGGCGTGAGACGCCTGGTGCGACTGAGTTTCTCCGAAACCAATAGCCTGCAGTATTTTTCAGTAAATTTGTGTCTTAATCGCATCGCAGATGCAGCAGAAAAGGCGCCCACATTGTACCACAGGCACAGGGTTGCCTGTTAGTGCACAGAAATATTTTAACACATGTACAAAGACGCAGATGAATGGAACTTGGAAAATACGTGGCTGCTCATATCAGAGCCGTTTTTTGCACAGATTCAGACTCATTCGCACACAGAAGTACAAGTGGCGTGAGGTGTCTGTGTACACTAGCAATAAAGTTTTGTCACTTCTAGTTGTTGAAATTATGCGAATGAGATGCACATTTTTGAGTGAAAAAGACGTTTGGTGCGGCCAAGTCGCACAGGACCTGACACACCGAGCGGGGCTTTTTGGTAGATCTTGTATTTTGTAATTCACTAGAACATTACCAGTGCTTCCTTTATTTTGGACTGCACCTGTTTCCCAACTATTAGTTGTCTCCACCTGGAGAGGGGCATGGTGGGGCACTCTACTGGGCTTGCATGGGGTACCTACCAAGGCCCGAGCCATGGAAACAATGCATTATCTTCTCTCAATACATACTTTTATGAGTGGGTGTGGCCACACCCCCTCGTAAACCGACCACAGTCAACGTCAACTCTCTTATTGGCAGAACCTATGGTGTCAGCGGTGAATACAGGATATGAGTCAACACAGGGCTATTGCATACAGCAGGAATACTATGCAGGAACATATAGTATAACAGGCCCAGCCAGGTGGTGTGCGGTATCCTAGAGCACACACCTGCACATACACTCAGTGGTGGCAATGGAATATATGTGATACCCCATAGTCACAAGGTATCACTTTCTTTTGCCTGGTAGCTGCTCTGCTGCAGGAAACTACAAGCCGAGTTGCATCAAAACAGTGACAGTTGCCGAGAGGACAGATGAGCGGAAGTTGCCTGAAACAGCAGTTAGACACCAGAGGAGCATTGGGAATGCTAGGAGTGGCAGCGCCATCTTGAATAGAGAAGATATGGGGAGGAAAAGCAGCTCCAGAGAGAGGGAGACATCCTGAGAACAGCAGTAGAGACTAAACAGTGATTTGAGGCTGAGACATATAGTATTACTCGATTGACACTGACTCTTGTGACTGCAGACATACCGTGAGAACCTAATACCAAAAGGTGAGTTAATATTGAATACAAGATGGTCATGCTGCGCCAGTGGTGGAATGTTTGAGTTCACAGGTGAGATTCAAATGTCCACAGACATTGAAAGTGTGTGTCTCAGGGGGATGCAGTTATTATGCCTGTGGACGGGTAGCCGGCAATCGAAATACTGACGCCGCAATCCCGCCGCACGAGCATAATGCCGACACAGATATCCAGATGGACATCAGTATACCGGCATTTACATGCCGACCGGTGGAACCCTGAACTTCCAGACGGCAGGTAAATATGAAGGTAAGCCAGGGATGGAGGTGGTTAGGATTAGGCACCCCCGGAGGGACTTAGGGTTAAGCACCCCCTGGGAGTGTTAGTATTCGCTTGCGGGGAGGGGGGGTTAGGGTAAGGCACCCCTGGGGGAAGGTTAGGGTTAGGCACCCACTTGGGAGACTTAGGTTTAGGGTGCTGGAAGGGAGGTTTAGGGTTAGGCCCCACTGGGGGAGACTTAGGGTTAGGCGCGTCGGGATATCCTGCTGTCAGGCTCCCGGAGGTGGTATTTGAACTAGGGGTGTGCACCGGCCACTTTTCGTGTTTTGTGTTTTGGTTTTGGATCTGGATCTTTCTTCGTGTTTTGGATCTGGATTGGTTTTGCCAAAACCACCCTTCGGTGTTTTGGGTTCTGGGTTTTGTGTTTTGGATCTGTATATTTTTGAAAAAAACCATAAAAACAGCTAAAATCACAGAGTGTGTTGATTTTTCTGCTCCTATGCTATTATTAACCTCATAAACCTTAATTTCCACTCATTTTCAGTCTATTCTGAACACCTCACACCTCACAATAGTGTTTTTATGTCCAAAAGGTTGCACCGGGGTAGATGGATGACTATGCTAAGCGACACGAGTGGGCGGCACAAACACGTGGCCCATCTAGGAGTGACACTGCATTGGCAGACAGGATGGCAGTTTGAAAAACTAGGCTGTAAACAGTACATAATGCAAAGAAAAAAAAGAGGTGCAAGATGGAATTGTCCTTGGGCCCTCCCACCCACCCTTATGTTGTATAAACAGGACATCCACACTTTAACAAACCAATCATTTCAGCGCCAGGGTCTGCCACATGACTGTGGCTGAAATGATTGGTTCGTTTGGGCCCCCACAAAACAAGCTGGCAAATAATCTGTCCCTGCACAAACTGGCTCTACAGAGGCAAGATGTCGTCCTCATCCTCCTCATTCACCGATTCCTCACCCTCTTCGGTGTTGTGTACATCCTCATCCTCACAGAGTATTAATTCATCCCCGCTGGAATCCACCACCACAGGTCTCTCTGTACGTTCTGGAGGCTGGTCTCCCTGGAAGAGTTGATAATTCATTTTTAGGAACATCATCTTCTCCACAATTTGTGGAAGCAACCTCCTACGCCTTTCGCTGACAAGGTTCCCGGCTGCACTAAACACTCTTCAGAATACACACTGGAGGGGGGGCAACTCAGGTAAAAGAGAGCCAGTTTGTACAGGGGTCTCCAAATTGCCTCTTTTTCCTGCCAGAACAGGTATGGACTGTCTGACATGCCTACTTGGATGCTGTCACTGATGTAATCCTTTAACAGACAGACGCACGCTTGTCGCTGCTGCTTTGAGGATGCAGGTGCGGCTACAGCCGACACAATTCACAAAGACAGAAAAAAAAGAAGAATTTTTTTATTGTTTGTGGAGCACACTTTGAGGGTTACACCACCCTTTAACAGACAGACGCACGCTTGTTGCTGCTGCTTTGAGGATGCAGGTGCGGCTACAGCCCACACATTTCACAAAGACAGAAAAAAGAAGAATTTTTTTTATTGTTTGTGGAGCGCACTTTGAGGGTTACACCACCCTTTAACAGACAGAGGCATGCTTGTCGCTGCTGCTTTGAGGATGCAGGTGCGGCTACAGCCCACACATTTCACAAAGACAGAAAAAAAAGAAGAATTTTTTTATTGTTTTTGGAGCGCACTTTGAGGGTTACACCACCCTTTAACAGACAGACGCACGCTTGACGCTGCTGCTTTGAGGATGCAGGTGCGGCTACAGCCCACACATTTCACAAAGACAGAAAAAATGAATAATTTTTTATTTTGTTTGGAGTGCACTTTGGGGGTTACAGTACCCTTTAACGGACAAGCCAGCCGGCCCTTTACTTATGACAGAGGCGCACGCTTGGCGCTACTTTGTTGATGCACGTGCGACTACTGCGCACACAATTCACAAACACAAAAATATATATATTTTTTTGAGTGCACTTTGGGGGTTACAGCACCCTTTAACAGACAAGCCAGCCGGCCCTTTACATATGGGACACAGGCGCACGCTTGGCGCTGATCCTTTGTTGATGCACTTGCAGCCACAGTGCACACAATTCACAAACACAGAAAATATTTTTTTATTTGGTTTGGAGTGCACTTTGGGGGTTACAGCACCCTTTAACAGTCAAGCCAGCCGGCCCTTTACTTATGACACAGGCGCACGCTTGGCGCTACTTTGTTGATGCATGTGCGGCTACTGCGCACACAATTCACAAACACAGAAAAAATATTTATTTTTTTTGCACTTGGGGGGAGCACCCCTGATGGACAGAGCACCCCCTGGACAACACTACAGCACCCCTTTAGGACTGGGACACTGCACAGGACTTTGGAGTGGACACAGCCCCTATGGACAACTGACTGCACAACACAGTCCAGCCAGCCCCTATGGACTTTGGAGGAGTGGACACAGCCCCTATGGACAATAGCAGCACAGCACAACACAGCCAGCCCCTATGGACTTTGGTGGAGTGGAGACAGCCCCTATGGACAACAGCAGCACAGCACAACACAGCCAGCCCCTATGGACTTTGGAGTAGTGGACACAGCCCCTATGGACATCACCAGCACAGTGCAGAACAGCACAGCACTACACTACACTGCACTACACTACACTACACTACACAGCCCAGCCAGCCCTAACTTTCACCCTCCCTCTTCACTGTCCACCACCGAATGAGAAAATGGCGCCAACGCGGGTACCTTATATAGAATCCAAAACCCGCAAGACCCAGAAGGCGGGATGATGACGTTTTGCCTCGATTTCAGATCCGAGTCAGGCGGGAAAAGTCGAGTCTGACTCGGATCGGCCTCGGATCGGGGGGGCTCGGGGGGGTTCGGATTTCAGAAATCCGAACCTGCTCACCCCTAATTTGAACCAGTGGCTAAAAGAGACGTCAGTATTTCAATACCATTCTGTCTCAGGGCTTGCAATCTCTGGTCCTCTAACAATTACAGAAGAGGAATGGTGAGACTAGCAATTGCATATTATCACAGCTGAGAATCTGAAAGAAAGTGCAGCTGCGTATGCTTTAGCACCCACCTCTGTACCAGTCCCAGAGCCCTGAAGTTGGAAGGCATGTACTGTATGTGCAAGTGAGCATTTCACGGTGCATGTCCTTAAATATGCATTTCGAAACTACACTTATAGATGTATACTGTATCTACCTTGTTTTGCGGGTTTGTGGAAAACCCTGAAAAGACGCAGAGTGCAAGGGATGCAGTCAGGAAGCCAATGGTCGAAATGCCGACCGCCGGCTACACGACTGTGAAAGGCATCAAAATCCCAATGCTGTCATTAGACATACGCCGGGAACCGGAATACCGAACGAAGGTAAGCCGTGCGCCAGCTTCCGTGGGGGGTAGGTTTAGGTTTCAGGGCTCCCGGGGAGACTTAGGGTTAGGCACCCCCCCAGGATGGTTAGGCTAGGGAAAGGGGTGTTAGGGTTAGGCACCCCCAGGGGAACTTAGGGGTAGGCACCCCCCCGGGAGACTTAGGTTTAGGCTGCGGGGGGGGGGTTAGGTTAAGGCACTTAGCAGCGTGATAGTGATAGGCACTAGGGAGTTAGGTTAGGGTTAGGAGGGAGGGTAGGGTTAACATTACTTACCTAAATCCGCTGCCGGGCTTCCAGCATCGGCGGTAATACAAACTGATTCTGAGTGCAAACAGTAAAAACATTACCATGTACCACTTTCACTTTTTCCTTATAAGATACTGCTGTGTTTAGCTGGAGCCATATCCAGACTTTTTGGTGGTCTTGGCCATAAGGAGCTTTGGCACCTCCTCCCCTCCTATTTTTCAAATAAGGACATAAGATGTGTACCAGAAAAAAGGGGTGTTGCCTCAGGGGGAAGGGACATGACAAATCTGATTTGTCCCATACGATGATGAAGGGTTACCGGTCCCTTTGTACCACTGTAATCCAGGTGTTACTGACAAATACAGTGTGCATCCAATGGCTGCAATGATGATACACAATAATTATGCAGCATAATTCACCAGCTCTAGTTGTTGGAGAGCGCTGGTGAAGCTGCAGCAGGATTTGTTTGTCAGAACAGCCATGCACAAGCCTGGAGCCAGCAGTGTAGAATACCGACTGTAGGTATAGAAAGAGTGCTACTTGTTGTGTATATGAAGCAAATATTAGCTCTGATAGAGCCAAAAGCACTCCAGGGCTTGCGGCAGCGAGACCCTACCGCAAGGGTTTAGTCGCAAGCCCGATGGTCGCGATGGTCTTGATCATCGAGACCATCATTTTGGCCGCTCGCTATAGCTGTGGGTGGGCACCCACAGCTATGCGAGCGGCCAGGAGGCCGCTCCAAAAGGTAGGAGGGACGGCCCTGATTCAGAGCGAGTGCTCTGTCAGAGCGTCCGGCTCTGAATCAGGGCCATAGTGTAGATGAGGCAGATGAGGAGGGGGAGGGGGGGAAGTTAGTAGTAGTAATGAGAATGAGATAAAGGAGCAGTACAGTTCAAATGTCAAAATCAGATAAAAGGAAGAACAGTGCTGGAAGATGTAAAGGCACTACTACAATAGTATATTATAAACAAAAGGAGTTTAGAGCTGTTAAAGTTGCAAGACTTTAGAATTAGTATAGAGTATGATTATAAAAGAAAAGCTATAGGTGAGAAACAATGGTAGATACTACAGTGGTATAGAGATAAATTGACAGTGGTACTGGAATGATTTAAACAGTGTAGAGAATAAACACAAACAAACAAGAATTAAATGTTTAGCAAGCAGGTAGTTGCTTGCAATGCTGAAGCAGGGTGTTGGCAAAAGGTGTGTCCAGGTTATAATGAAAGCTGGTGGCTGAGTTGCAGGGTATCCAGAAGCCCAGAAGATCCTTTGCAATTTTTTCCAAGTTATAGAGTTCTTTTAAAATGTTGTCCTCCTATCTTCCTCCTGTCTAACTCTTTAAGTTATGCTGTACAGTACATGTAGTCCCACTTACAAAACATACCCACTTTGAAATAGAAACCTATACAGCCTTGTTGAAACCTACTGAGTATATAGTGAACCATAACGTGTGTAGTCACTGATTGCGCCCACTCCCAATAACCTCACCCACACCAGATACAAGTCATAAAATTCTAATACAAACAAACAGAGCCGAAACAGCATCCCATGAATCTAGGAGATAATATATAATTATATAGTCAGATCTTAAGTCACTCTGGAGTTTACAGATATTAATTAAAGACAATATACCTAGAAAATCAGTGTATTCCAGACAGCATTGGTATTTCTATAATAGATGCCTTTTGCAAATAGATGTTTACTGATAGATATCTTTCAGTGAAGTCATCCTGCCACATCTCTGAACAGGCAAATCTTGAGGAAATTGTCCAAGTTGGCCTGCATGTACGGACGACCATAAATATCGTTATCGTCCATGCGGAAACGCGCATCGCTGGTCGTTTGATGGTCATTCGCAGCATAAAAATGACGATAGGAATGATTTATCTTTGAACGATATTGTTATCGTTCGTATCGTTCATAGGTATAATATAGGGGTGTGCACCGGCCACTTTTCGTGTTTTGTGTTTTGGTTTTGGATCTGGATCTTTCTTCGTGTTTTGGATCTGGATTGGTTTTGCCAAAACCACCCTTCCGTGTTTTGGGTTCTGGGTTTTGTGTTTTGGATCTGTATTTTTTTGAAAAAAAGCATAAAAACAGCTAAAATCACAGAATTTGTAGGTTTTTCTGCTCCTATGCTATTATTAACCTCAATAACCTTAATTTCCACTCATTTCCAGTCTATTCTGAATACCTCACACCTCACAATAGTGTTTTCATGTCCAAAAGGTTGCACCGAGGTAGCTGGATGACTATGCTAAGCGACACGAGTGGGCGGCACAAACACGTGACCCATCTAGGCGTGAAACTGCAGTGGCAGACAGGATGGCATTGAAAAACTAGGCCCCAAACTGTACATAATGCAAAGAAAAAAAAGAGGTGCAAGATGGAATTGTCCTTGGGCCCTCCCACCCACCCTTATGTTGTATAAACAGGACATGCACACTTTAACAAACCAATCATTTCAGCGCCAGGGTCTGCCACACAACTGTGGCTGAAATGATTGGTTCGTTTGGGCCCCCACAAAACAAGCTGGCAATTAATCTGTCCCTGCACAAACTGGCTCTATGGAGGCAAGAAGTCGTCCTCATCCTCCTCATCCACAGATTCCTCACCCTCTTCAGTGTTATGTACATCCTCATCCTCACAGAGTATTAATTCGTCCCTGCTGGAACCACAGGTCCCTCTGTACGTTCTGGAGGCTGGTCTCCCTGGAAGAGTTGATCATTCATTTTATGAACATCATCTTCTCCACATTTTGTGGAAACAACCTCCTACGCCTTTCGCTAACAAGGTTCCCGGCTGCACTAAACACTCTTTCGGAGTACACACTGGAGGGGGGGGCAACTCAGGTAAAATAGAGCCAGTTTGTACAGGGACCTCCAAATTGCTTCTTTTTCCTGCCAGTACAGGTACGGACTGTCTGACATGCCTACTTGGATGCTGTCACCGATGTAATCCTTTAACAGACAGACGCACGCTTGTCGCTGCTGCTTTGAGGATTCAAGTGCGGTTACAGCCCACACAATTCACAAAGACAGAAAAAAAAAAAGAATATTTTTATTGTTTGTGGAGCACACTTTGAGGGTTACACCACCCTCTAACAGACAGACGCACGCTTGTCGCTGCTGCTTTGAGGATGCAAGTGCGGCTACAGCCCACACAATTCACAAAGACAGAAAAAAGAAGAAGAATATTTTTATTCTTTGTGTAGCACACTTTGAGGGTGTCACCACCCTTTAACAGACAGACGCACGCTTGTCGCTGCTGCTTTAAGGATGCAGGTGCGGCTACAGCCCACACATTTCACAAAGACCGAAAAAAAAAGAACAATATTTTAATTGTTTGTGTAGCACACTTTGAGGGTGTCACCACCCTTTAACAGACATACGCACGCTTGTCGCAGCTGCTTTAAGGATGCAGGTGCGGCTACAGCCCACACAATTCACAAAGACAGAAAAAAGAACAATATTTTAATTGTTTGTGTAGCACACTTTGAGGGTGTCACCACCCTTTAACAGACAGACGCACGCTTGTCGCTGCTGCTTTAAGGATGCAGGTGCGGCTACAGCCCACACAATTCACAAAGACAGAAAAAAGAAGAATATTTTTATTGTTTGTGTAGCACACTTTGAGGGTGTCACCACCCTTTAACAGACAGACGCACACTTGTCGCTGCTGCTTTGAGGATGCAAGTGCGGCTACATCGCACACAAGTCACAAACACATTAAAAAAATAGTTTTTTATTTTTTGGAGCACTTCGTGAGTTACACCACCCTTTAACAGACAGACGCACGCTTGTCGCTGCTGCTTTAAGGATGCAGGTGCGGCTACAGCCCACACAATTCACAAAGACAGAAAAAAGAAGAAGAATATTTTTATTGTTTGTGTAGCACACTTTGAGGGTGTCACCACCCTTTAACAGACAGACGCACGCTTGTCGCTGCTGCTTTGAGGATGCAAGTGTGGCTACATCGCACACAAGTCACAAACACATAAAAAAAATTTTTTTGATTTTTTGGAGCACTTTGAGAGTTACAACACCCTTTAACAGACAGACGCACGCTTGTCGCTGCTGCTTTGAGGATGCAAGTGCGGCTACAGCCCACACAATTCACAAAGACAGAAAAAAAAAGAACAATATTTTAATTGTTTGTGTAGCACACTTTGAGGGTGTCACCACCCTTTAACAGACAGACGCACTCTTGTCGCAGCTGCTTTAAGGATGCAGGTGCGGCTACAGCCCACACATTTCACAAAGACAGAAAAAAAAAGAACAATATTTTAATTGTTTGTGTAGCACACTTTGAGGGTGTCACCACCCTTTAACAGACAGACGCACACTTGTCGCTGCTGCTTTAAGGATGCAGGTGCGGCTACAGCCCACACATTTCACAAAGACAGAAAAAAAAAGAACAATATTTTAATTGTTTGTGTAGCACACTTTGAGGGTGTCACCACCCTTTAACAGACAGATGCACGCTTGTCGCTGCTGCTTTAAGGATGCAGGTGCGGCTACAGCCCACACACTTCACAAAGACAGAAAAAAAAAGAACAATATTTTAATTGTTTGTGTAGCACACTTTGAGGGTGTCAGCACCCTTTAACAGACAGACGCACGCTTGTCGCTGCTGCTTTGAGGATGCAGGTGGAATCTAGACGGGATTTGGAACCGAGGACACACTACCTCCATCAATTGTCTAAATCCCACTGCACTAATGTCGGATACCGGACGCACGTCTAACACCAACATAGCATTCAAGGCCTCAGTTATACGTTTTGCTTCAGGATGACTGCTGTCGTACTTCATCCTCATCGCTAGGGACTGTTGGAGGGTCAATTGTTTAGTAAAAGTAGTGATGTTCCTACTTCCTCTCTGGGATGATGAACAACTCCCAGCAGCAGCAACAGAACTAGTAGGAAGTGGTTCTTGATCTTTCCCTATTTTATTTTTATCAGAGAAAGTTTGGTCCTCCATTTATGTTATATTGATATATATACGTGCGGCTAAAGCGCACACAAACACAGAAAATATTTTTTTATTTTTGCTGGAGAGTAGTGCACTTTGTGGGTTACACCACCCTTTAAGAAATGAGCCAGCCGGCTCTTTACTTATGGGACACAGGCGCACGCTTGGCGCTGCTCCTTTGTTGATGCACGTGCAGCCACAGTGCACACAAGTCACAAACACAGAAAATATATATTTTTTTGGTTTGGAGTGTACTTTGGGGGTTACAGAACCCTTTAACGGTCAAGCCAGCCGGCCCTTTACTTATGACACAGGCGCACGCTTGGCACTACTTTGTTGATGCACGTGCGGCTACTGCGCACACAATTCACAAACACAGAAAATATTTTTTTTTTTGGTTTGGACTGGAGTGTACTTTCGGGGGTTACAGCACCCTTTAACGGTCAAGCCAGCCGGCCCTTTACTTATGACACAGGCGCACACTTGGCACTACTTTGTTGATGCACGTGCGGCTACTGCGCACACAATTCACAAACACAGAAAATAATTTTTTTTCGGTTTGGACTGGAGTGTACTTTGGGGGTTACAGCACCCTTTAACGGTCAAGCCAGCCGGCCCTTTACTTATGACACAGGCGCACGCTTGGCACTACTTTGTTGATGCACGTGCGGCTACTGTGCACACAATTCACAAACACAGAAAATAATTTTTTTTTGGTTTGGACTGGAGTGTACTTTCGGGGGTTACAGCACCCTTTAACGGTCAAGCCAGCCGGCCCTTTACTTATGACACAGGCGCACACTTGGCACTACTTTGTTGATGCACGTGCGGCTACTGCGCACACAATTCACAAACACAGAAAATAATTTTTTTTCGGTTTGGACTGGAGTGTACTTTGGGGGTTACAGCACCCTTTAATGGTCAAGCCAGCCGGCCCTTTACTTATGACACAGGCGCACGCTTGGCACTACTTTGTTGATGCACGTGCGGCTACTGCGCACACAATTCACAAACACAGAAAATAATTTTTTTTTTGGTTTGGACTGGAGTGTACTTTCGGGGGTTACAGCACCCTTTAACGGTCAAGCCAGCCGGCCCTTTACTTATGACACAGGCGCACGCTTGGCACTACTTTGTTGATGCACGTGCGGCTACTGCGCACACAATTCACAAACACAGAAAATAAATTTTTTTGGGGTTTGGACTGGAGTGTACTTTGGGGGTTACAGCACCCTTTAACGGTCAAGCCAGCCGGCCCTTTACTTATGACACAGGCGCACGCTTGGCACTACTTTGTTGATGCACGTGCGGCTACTGCGCACACAATTCACAAACACAGAAAATAATTTTTTTTTTGGTTTGGACTGGAGTGTACTTTCGGGGGTTACAGCACCCTTTAACGGTCAAGCCAGCCGGCCCTTTACTTATGACACAGGCGCACACTTGGCACTACTTTGTTGATGCACGTGCGGCTACTGCGCACACAATTCACAAACACAGAAAATAATTTTTTTTCGGTTTGGACTGGAGTGTACTTTGGGGGTTACAGCACCCTTTAACGGTCAAGCCAGCCGGCCCTTTACTTATGACACAGGCGCACGCTTGGCACTACTTTGTTGATGCACGTGTGGCTACTGCGCACACAATTCACAAACACAGAAAATAATTTTTTTTGGGTTTGGACTGGAGTGTACTTTCGGGGGTTACAGCACCCTTTAACGGTCAAGCCAGCCGGCCCTTTACTTATGACACAGGCGCACACTTGGCACTACTTTGTTGATGCACGTGCGGCTACTGCGCACACAATTCACAAACACAGAAAATAATTTTTTTTCGGTTTGGACTGGAGTGTACTTTGGGGGTTACAGCACCCTTTAATGGTCAAGCCAGCCGGCCCTTTACTTATGACACAGGCGCACGCTTGGCACTACTTTGTTGATGCACGTGCGGCTACTGCGCACACAATTCACAAACACAGAAAATAATTTTTTTTTTGGTTTGGACTGGAGTGTACTTTCGGGGGTTACAGCACCCTTTAACGGTCAAGCCAGCCGGCCCTTTACTTATGACACAGGCGCACGCTTGGCACTACTTTGCTGATGCACGTGCGGCTACTGCGCACACAATTCACAAACACAGAAAATAATTTTTTTTGGGGTTTGGACTGGAGTGTACTTTGGGGGTTACAGCACCCTTTAACGGTCAAGCCAGCCGGCCCTTTACTTATGACACAGGCGCACGCTTGGCACTACTTTGTTGATGCACGTGCGGCTACTGCGCACACAATTCACAAACACAGAAAATAATTTTTTTTTTGGTTTGGACTGGAGTGTACTTTGGGGAGTTACAGCACCCTTTAACGGTCAAGCCAGCCGGCCCTTTACTTATGACACAGGCGCACGCTTGGCACTACTTTGTTGATGCACGTGCGGCTACTGCGCACACAATTCACAAACACAGAAAATAATTTTTTTTTTGGTTTGGACTGGAGTGTACTTTGGGGAGTTACAGCACCCTTTAACGGTCAAGCCAGCTGGCCCTTTACTTATGACACAGGCGCACGCTTGGCACTACTTTGTTGATGCACATGCGGCTACTGCGCACACAATTCACAAACACAGAAAATAATTTTTTTTTGGTTTGGACTGGAGTGTACTTTGGGGGTTACAGCACCCTTTAACGGTCAAGCCAGCCGGCCCTTTACTTATGACACAGGCGCACGCTTGGCACTACTTTGTTGATGCACGTGCGGCTACTGCGCACACAATTCACAAACACAGAAAATAATTTTTTTTTTGGTTTGGACTGGAGTGTACTTTGGGGGTTACAGCACCCTTAACAGTCAAGCCAGCCGGCCCTTTACTTATGACACAGGCGCACGCTTGGCACTACTTTGTTGATGCACGTGCGGCTACTGCGCACACAATTCACAAACACAGAAAATAATTTTTTTTTTGGTTTGGACTGGAGTGTACTTTCGGGGGTTACAGCACCCTTAACGGTCAAGCCAGCCAGCCCTTTACTTATGACACAGGCGCACGCTTGGCACTACTTTGTTGATGCACGTGC
Organism: Taudactylus pleione; assembly: GCA_031769625.1. Classification (NCBI taxonomy): domain Eukaryota; kingdom Metazoa; phylum Chordata; class Amphibia; order Anura; family Myobatrachidae; genus Taudactylus; species Taudactylus pleione. Next base: position 3,259,780 of record JAUIMM010000104.1, on the reverse strand, counting down.
GGCTACTGCGCACACAATTCACAAACACAGAAAATAATTTTTTTTTGGTTTGGACTGGAGTGTACTTTCGGGGGTTACAGCACCCTTAACGGTCAAGCCAGCCGGCCCTTTACTTATGACACAGGCGCACGCTTGGCACTACTTTGTTGATGCACGTGCGGCTACTGCGCACACAATTCACAAACACAGAAAATAATTTTTTTTTGGTTTGGACTGGAGTGTACTTTCGGGGGTTACAGCACCCTTTAACGGTCAAGCCAGCCGGCCCTTTACTTATGACACAGGCGCACGCTTGGCACTACTTTGTTGATGCACGTGCGGCTACTGCGCACACAATTCACAAACACAGAAAATATATTATTTTTTTAGCACTTGGGGGGAGCACCCCTGATGGACAGAGCACCCCCTGGACAACACTACAGCACCTCTTTAGGACTGGGACACTGCACAGGACTTTGGAGTGGACACAGCCCCTATGGAGAACTGACTGCACAACACAGTCCAGCCAGCCCCTATGGACTTTGAAGTAGTGGACACAGCCCCTATTAACAACAGCAGCACAGCACAACACAGCCAGCCCCTATGGACTTTGAAGTAGTGGACAACACCAGCACTACACTACACTACACTACACAGCCCTAACTCCCACCCTCCCTCTTCACTGTCCACAGCCGAGTGAGAAAATGGCGCCGACGTGGGTACCTTATATAGGATCCAAAACCCGCGAGACTCGGAAGGCGGGAAGATGACGTTTTGCCTCGATTTCAGAATCCGAGTCAGGCGGGAAAAGTCGAGCCTGACTCGGATCGGACTCGGATCGGGGGGGCTCGGGGGGGTTCGGATTTCAGAAATCCGAACCCGCTCACCCCTAGTATAATACCATGTGTACGCAGCTTTACGCCCAATGTTTAATAAATTTGTTTTGAAAAGAAAATAAGAATTTGCTAACAACATTGAACAAAATATAATACAGCAGGTAGAACTCTCCTATTGGTGTGCAGAAAAAATAATAATAATTTCTAAAATATGTCATATATGTCAACATATCAGAAGCAGCCAGCTAGTGCTGATAGCCTTCATCACATTCAGAGCATACTGTATATGCAGCAGCTTTTAGACACTCACAACAAGTGATATGGCTGCTGACAGGCATATACGCGTTTCTGTTCAGGTCTGCTTCCAATCACAGTTACAATAACATGCCCTTATTGTGCTCGCCTGATGTTAGACAGCCCCTTCCTTCCCCCATATTGCCTATTCAGTCACAAGCAGGCAAAATTGTCAGATTCTAGCAAATTTGCACCACGCATTTTCCTGCAGCCCGTTTTCCAGGCATGTGCAGAACCAATTTGCTTACAGTATTTTGTGTCACACAAACTGGTGTACTGTAAGTCCAGCCAGCATCAGCATCTAATCTGCACTTAGCAGGCAATATCCCTGATCTGTCTGTAGCTGGCCATAAACGCTACAGTTATCGGGGCGATCCGCCCGATATCTGCGGATCCCACATTTCCTATGTTCCTTCCCATGGAAGGAACAGGGAAATGTCTCCTCCCCCGGGGGGTGGAGTGCAGATGTTGGGCTGATACACTGTGAGAAATCTCACAGTGTATGCCGCGGACATCTGCGGCTGGCAGGCTGCCAGATAAAATGTCTGTCGGTCTGACAGACATTTTATCTGGATGTGTATGCCCAGCTTAACTCATCCTATTGACTGTTGCTAACATTTTGCACCCTTAGGATGCCCTATCTCGTACATAATACAACTGTACCAAATGTAATACATATTTTTATATATACTTATTTATTTATTACTTTTTAGTAGCATACACTGTATTTCATCTGTGTATATAAAATAAATTGAGCAGGCCTATTATTCAACTAAACCTTAATTGCACCATTAAAAAAGTCACTTATATGACAATCAAGCCCTGAGTGACAAGGGTTGACTTACTGCTTCAACGGGCCAGTCTTTGCAGATTTGCCGGATTATGCTTGTTGAGTTGAACTTGAAGCTTATGAGAAACCGAATGATTGCATAAGAAAAGAGGTGTTAAACCTCTAGGATGGGGGCTGGCAGGTATGCAAATCACTAGTTGTAGATAGCCTATGGCAAGCAGAGGCAGGTTTTTAATAGGGACATTGTATAAGGGGCTAGAAGTGTGGGCCAAAGCCTCTTTGTTTCCAGATTTGGTCAGTAACAGAGAATAGCATAGTATAGTGTGTGCTGATTGCATTGGTACTGTGTATTGCTTTTCTTTTGTTTGCTTTCCTTATTATTACATATCTCTCTCCCTACTGCATATCTCTCTCCCTATTCTTCTGGCATAGTCTTTCTTCCCATTCTCTTCTTTTCCCTCACTTTCCTTGGCCTGTCATTGGGATAGCTGTCATTTTGCAGTAAAGATTGTCCCTGTTGCTGGCCCCGTCCGTCTTAACTGGGATCATGCCCCGTTGCCGCCGCTGCATACCCCCTTCTGCCGGCTTTCTGCATCCTGATGGTACCTCTGGTGCGGTGCTTGCCGGGGAGCAGATTCCACGCCAGTGTCATGCAGCGGCCCCTCCTGCGGACACGGTGGATGCTGCTCACGGCACCGTAGTAGCTAGGACACGCGGCTCACGCCAGCGTAGTGGAACGGTCTCTGTCGCAGAAGCGGCAGATGCTGTTTCCGGTGCTGCTGTTGCTGTGGACTGGCATCACGGAGCGGCCCCTGTTGTGTATGTGGTGGGTGGTGCTTCCTGTTGGGGAGTGGAGTCCGCGCCCCGGCTCTGCTGAGACCGGGCCTGGCTGTGGCTGCCGCTGCTGGCGCAGTTGGTCGCAGGCAGGAGCGCACCGCATCAGCTGCATGCAGGCGAGGTCTCCCTTCCAACCCACGGGTCACAGCCTCTGGTAAAAGGAGGAGGTCCCGACGGGGACAAAGAACACCATCTAGGGTGCCTGGAAGGTCCAGTTTGCCTGGGGGCCTTCCCGTTCCTCGCTCACAGTGGGGCACCCGCCATGTTCGTGAGCGGGGGGGGCTTAGTCGGGGGGTCAGCCATTTTGAAGGGAGTTTGCTGCAAACTCCTGATTCACTGGCCACTAGTATAAACAGGCTGGTGCAAGCCCAGACAGCCACTGCAGTGATGGGTATTGCTGCCCATCCCTCTATTGCTTTGCAGCCAGAACCTTCAGCTATTGTGTCTGCCTTATCAACTCTGGCTGCTGTTTTTGCCCCAATTTTAGGAGCTCCGCCAGCAGGTTCTTTGCCTAACCAGACTGTTGCGCCTGCTAACGTTAATTCCACAAGGGTTCAAGGGGGATCGGATGTAGATCAGTTGGTGTAAGCATTGAGAGCTGTTGCACCTAGTCTGGTCCAGCAGAGTTTAGTGACTGTCGCACCCTCCCTTCCTCTGAGTCAGGGAGCTGGTCAGGGCGGTGCAGATTTTAGGTTGCCTGCCGCAGAGGCGGCAGCAGGTGTCCTTTCTTCTTTTTCAGATGGCGATGTTGAGGTAGGGGAACTTGTTGACGATGTCAGTGAGGGCCGTCTAGATTTTCCTCTGATACTGAGACATCGGAGGCTTCAGGTGGGTCTCTCTCAGACTCTATTTCTTTCACATCTTCTTTTGCTTCCTCGGTATCTAATGCGGGCAGCAAAATATGCAAAATTAGAGGCAAGGCGACGCTCGAGGCGGAGGCATCGCACCCCTACACGTAAGCCACTGTGTTGCAAGGTTTAAGGGCGACTTGCCACACTAAGATCTGCAAGGGAGACTATGTGGATATTTTTGCTCTTACGGAGAAAGTGAAGAAGGCATTTAAAGCGGCTAGGGCAAAAGGCGGTATAGGTTTGGAAGCATTCAAATCTTACAATAATTGGTTGGCCGGTTTTTGCATCTTCTCAGCTTGTTACTTGGAGATGCTTCCGGATGAGCACCTGAAGGTCATCAGGTACCTGCATTTAATTCACAGCATGCAGTTATCCTCCAGTTGTATGGCTAGGCACGCTTACGACGAAAAATTTTGTCGCAAGCAAGATGGCAGGCAGGTAATGGATCTAGGGTGGAAGGACGTGGAGGTGTGGCTGGAGGTCACGCAGCCTTTACGTCCTGCCTATGAGGGGTACAACATGAGCAAAGCGTCTAGTTCAGTTCGACAGGGCCAACAGCAGGCGTCTGGGGGCAAATGTTTTGCTTTTAATAATGCCACCTGTACGCAAGGACGAAAATGTAGTTTCCGTCACCTCTGCTTGCGATGTAGTGACAACCACCTAGTTTCCAAGTGTTTCAAGCTGGGTGCCCAGCAGCAGCCTGCACAGCCAGCAAAAGCGCAAGTGCTAAGTAAAGCTCCATCCCCTGTCCGTGTCAAAGCGATGGTTGAGTTGGTACCCGGATTTGCAGGATGCAGAATTTTTGTTAAAGGGTTTCAGTTTTGGTTTTTGTTTACCTATTTGCAAGGCTGTTGACACAGATTCGCCTACAAATTTCTGCGTTTGAGTATCCTCACATTCTTAGGGATAAAGTGGCTGGTGAGGTTGGCGTTGGGCGCATGGCAGGGCCTTTTGCTGAACCCCCCTTAGGGAACTTGTTATTTCCCCAGTGGGCCTGGTTCCCGGAAAAACAGGCTCATTCAGCATCTATCTTATCCGCCAGGCTCATCAGTAAATGATGCCATACTAGTTGATTTTTCATCATTGGTGTACCAGTCTTTTGACGATGCTTTGGACGTGATTAGGTGTTATTGGCTGGGTGCACTGATGGCTAAGATTGATGTTGAGTCAGCCTTTCGTCTACTTCCTTTGCACCCGGAGTCATTCCGGTTTATGGGTTCTTGCTTGGACAATGGATATTACATAGACAAATGTTTGCCTATGTGGTGGTTTGTGTCCTGTGCATTTTTCGAGCGATTTAGCACCTTCCTACACTGGTGCGTGGAATTTTCTTGCGGTGGTCATGGGATAGCCCACTATCTTGATGACTTTCTGTGTGTTGGCCCTGCCGGTACAGACAGATGCAGTTATCTTTTGTTTTCATTGCAAGCGCTGTTTTTTCATTTTGGAGTTCCCATTGCTGCGGACAAAACTTCCTCTTGCTTGTAATTCCTTGGTAACGAGATCGATACCTTGGCAGGTTCTTGTCGCCTTCCTCACGATAAGGTCGATAAGTTGCGTAATGCCATAGCGGAGTGCACGGCTTCCAGTAAAATTACCCAGCGGCAGGCGTAATCCCTCCTTTGCCTGTAGGGTCATACCAATGGGCAGAGTTTTTTCATGTAAGTTGGAAAGGGCCACGGCTGGAGTTACTAAGCCGAGACATTTGCTGCGTTTATCCTCATAGATTAAGCGGGACCTGTCTGTCTGGGTTTCGTTTCTACAGCATTTTAATGGGGGTCACTTGTGAATAACTCCAGCCGCTGAAAATTTGCAACTGCAGCTGTTTACTGATGCAGCAGGCGACACGGAGTTCGGATGCTACCTTGATGGCGCCTGGTGTGTTGGACGTTGGCCGGAGGAATGGGTCGGAAAGGGTTTAACTAAGGACTTGCTCCTTCTTGAACTCTTTCCCATAATGGTTTCCTTGGAAATCTGGGGGACCGGTTGCGCAATCGCATCATTGTGATCAGGTGTGACAACCTGGGCGTGGTGCACGCAATCAACCGGCAACGTGCGGCTTTACTGCTGGATTTGCGCTTGCTAGCACAGCTGGTTCTGACATGTTTGCGCTGTAACATCATGTTTAAGGCAAGACACATGCCGGGGGTGGAGAATGAGATAGCCGATGCATTATCACATTTTCAGTGGGCTAGATTCCGATCTTTGGCTCCTGGTGCTGACGCTGATGCTGTGCTTTGCCCCTCTTATGTTTGGCAGGTGATCGAGCCAGCATGGAGGGCTTAGCAGAACAGTCTCTAGCCCCCTCCAAGTTGCGAGCATATCATCAGACATGGACTGAATGGGAAGATTATTTCCATAGCAGCAGCCAGGCAGGTAAGAGTCAGCATCATTCGGTACTTTCTTTTATTTGGAGTCTCCGTTTGGCTGGCAGATCCAGGGCTTCTGTTGCGTGCTCTATGGCGGGCATTGCATTTTATTGTAAATTAAAGGGCCTCCCTGACTTTACTAAAAGTTTTCTGATTATGAAGGCTTTAAAGGTTTGGGCACGGGTCTCCCAGCCAGTAGCTGACTGTAGGAGACCTGTGGACGCGCATCTGCTTCTGGCAGTATTAGGGGCAGTTCAAGGAGTGGCTTTTACTGCGTCCTGATTCAAGTGGCGTTTTCATTGGCATTTCACGGTGCCTTGCGGGTTTCAGAGCTGGTGGCATCTTCCAAATGGGTTGAGGCCACCATGCTCCGCTCGGATGTCCTTGTGGGTGAGAGGTCTGTTCTCTGTAAGATACGGCGGTCGAAGACCGACCAAGTTGGTAAGGGTAGGTGGATTTTGTTGGGTCCGTCTAGGGACAAACGGATCTGTCCAGTGGCACTAGCTGCGCATTACGCATTATTGCTGCCGGATGTTGCTGGTTCATGGCTCATGCATATGGACAGGACTCCGCTTACAAAGTACCAGTTTGGTTGGTTTTTGAAGCAGTGTGTGTCAGGTTTAGGCCTTTCACCTCAGGATTTTGGAACGTACTCTTTTAGGATCGGCGCTGCAACGTCAGTGGCAGCTGCAGGTTTCTCGGTGTCGGAAATTAACGCCCTGGGACATTGGAATTCGGATAGCTATAAAAGTTACATTAGGCCCAGTTGTTAAAGGGCACTTGTTTAAAGTCATGTCGCAGTATGACATCGTTATGTTTATAGTTTTGTCTTATGTCTTGTCTTGTTTTGTCTTGTCTCATGTCTCGTCCTGTCTTGTCTTGTCCGTTACCCTTGTCCATCCTACTCGGGATTTGCTACTCGCCATTGCTGTCAATGGAAGTCTTGAGATATTTTTCAATTTTTGCCTGAACTGACGGACTAATTTGGCTATTAATTAGGTCATAGTCTATCCCTCAGCAGGTTTTTATCTTACCTCTTGCCGAGTTCACCTGTTTTTTTTCCAATTCCCCACCCACCCATTCTTTCCCTGTGTGTCTTTTTTGTTTGTCTTAGCCACTTTATGTAAATCTTTCTTTTTTGGTAGATACTCACTGATTTACTATCAGATCCTCACTAATGCACCATAAATTTTATTGTTTTTATGACATTTACTAATGTTTTTTCTTTATTGCTTTTCCTCCACCTTTAGGGTTGCTCTTTGATGTACAGGACATTTGGGTTATAGGCCACTCATATATTTTCTGGGCTGCTAGGTTTATGGCTTCAGATCGAGCTCCAGTCTTTGAGCATTCAGCTAGGATCCGTTGGATAGGTTTTAGAGGTATGAGGTGGCATTCCTTTTGTCCTAGACTGTTGGAGAATGCAAGGCGTTTTGGTATGCCACATATTTTGTGGTCCATTTAGGAAGCAATGACTTTTGGCAGAGGTCCACTTTAGATTTGCGAGTCGATATAATCAATGATTTGGCGAGAGTGCTGTCGGCCTGGCCCTCGTGTAAACTCTTTTGGTCTTGCATTGCACCTCGCCAAGTGTGGCGTGGGGTTAGGAATTTTCCTGCTATAGACGAGGCTTGGAAAAAACTTAATTTTGCAGTAGCTAAATTTGTGGTGGCCAATGATGGCCATGTCATTCCCCTTAAGGGTATTCAACTTCGTTTCAGTATTCTGTATAGGGCTGACGGGGTCCATTTAACAGAGGAGGGTTTGTCATTGTTTGTTGAGGATCTATTTAGGGAGTTGGTATTATTGGGGTAGTCCTTTGTATGGTGGCAGTGGTGCGGTTCTATAAGCAGAAGCTTGCTGTGGCGGGAAAGAATGGCAGGTCACCAGTCTGGGTGTAATTATTTTGTTGAGGTGTGCTCCCTTTGTTGACATGTAGTTGGCTGTACCAACCTAACAGGGGGCAGTATCATCACCTAAATGGGTGGGTAGTCAAGATAGAGAGTGAGCGATACCTTTTTGTTGATTATTTGGTTTATACTGTTATGTTTATGCACTCTGGGCTATCTACACCTCCTATGCCTGTTGTTGTTTGTGTGTGCGCATTGCAGATTTGGCTGATTTCTGGCCGTCCTTTCTTTCCCTCCATACATCCTTAAACAAACAATAAATAATAAATAATTATTGCTCCAATAAATCGCCATCAAGTTATCTGCCAAATCTATGACTCAGTGTCTTTATTTATTTTAGTAGGGTAAGTAGTTTGCACACGTGACACACCTCATCCGACAGAAGGTTTAGAGAAACCGAATGATTGCATAAGAAAAGAGGTGTTTTAAACATCTAGGATGGGGGCTGGAAGGTATGAGAATCACTAGTTGTAGAAAGCCTATGGCAAGCAGGGACATTACAGTATATAAGGGGCTAGAAGTGTGGGCCACAGCCTCTTTGTTTCCAGATTTCCCAACCTCCCTCCCTTTAAATTTTGGCTGTGCTGTCATGGATTTGGCTTTAGAGTGGCGAGAAAGAATGGCAGGTCACCAGTCTGGGTGCAATTATTTTGTTGAGGTGTGCTCCCTTCGTTGACTGGTAGTTGGCTGTACCAACCTAACAGGGGGCAGTATCATCACCTAAACGGGTGGGTAGTCAAGATAGAGAGTGAGCAATACCTTTTTGTTGATTATATGGTTTATACTGTTATGTTTATGCTCTCTGGGCTATCTACACCTCCTATGCCTGTTGTTGTTTGTGTGTGCGCATTGCAGATTTGGCTGATTTCTGCCCGTCCTTTCTTTCCCTCCATACATTCTTAAACAAATAATAAATAATAAATAATTATTGCTCCAATAAATCGCCATCAAGTTATCTGCCAAATCTATGACTCAGTGTCTTTATTTATTTTAGTAGGGTAAGTGGTTTGCACACATGACACACCTCATCAGACAGAAGGTTTAGAGAAACCAAATGATTGCATAAGAAAAGAGGTGTTTTAAACATCTAGGATGGGGGCAGGAAGGTATGAGAATCACTAGTTGTAGATAGCCTATGGCAAGCAGGGACATTACAGTATATAAGGGGCTAGAAATGTGGGCCAAAGCCTCTTTGTTTCCAGATTTCCCACCCTCCCTCCCTTTAAATTTTGGCTGTGCTGTCATGGATTTGGCTTTAGAGTGGCGAAAAAGAACGGCAGGTCACCAGTCTGGGTGCAATTATTTAGTTGAGGTGCGCTCCCTTCGTTGACTGGTAGTTGGCTATACCAACCTACCGGGGGGCAGTATCATTACCTAAATGGGTGGGTAGTCAAGGTAGAGGGTGTGCGATACCTTTTTGTTGATTATATGGTTTATACTGTTATGTTTATGCACTCTGGGTGATCTATTCCTGCTATGCCTGTTGTTGTTTGTGTGTGGGTATTGCAGATTTGGCTAATTTCTGGCCGTCCTTTCTTTGCCACCATACATCCTTAAATAAATAATAAATAAACATTGAATAATTATTGCTCCAATAAATCGCCATCAAGTTATCTGCCAAACCTACGTCTCAGTGTCTTAATTTATTTTAGTAGGGTAAGTGGTTTGCACACGTGACACACCTCATCCGATAGAAGGTTTAGTAAAGTTTCCACTAAAATGGTATTTACAAAACATTATTCATTAAAAACAAAACTGTTTTATGAAGCATTTGTTAAACGATTTTGAAGCTATTATTACCACCTCGAGATGAAGATAAGTGAAGAGATATTGCGGACATAAAAGTAATGCCACGATACTTGTTAAATAGGCTTCCCTGTGCTAGGCTTGGATGCATGGGATGAAATGAGAAAAGCCTTATCACCTTTGATTAACTGGCCCATTAGTTGTGTCATGTGACCTATATAAGGTAAACACTTCCACTGGCAACAATTGTCTAATTAAGTCCCATTCTTTGCTCTGAATGTGCAGGTGAAGCATGCTTTATTGCAGCACCTAGTGTCTTTTTCCATTAAAATAAATGGGTAATGTGACACCTGCACTGTGGCACACAATGAACATGCCCTAACACATGTTTTATTTTTAAATATCATCTTTAACATATCAGAAGAACACATACAAGAACTTCACAGCAACTTACAAACCATTGCAGGCCTCCATGGACTTTAGGGGTTAATGCATCTGAGTTGAGTATGGCAGATCTCCATATGCTATCGCTTAGGATTAGTCACTAGGGCTTCATGCATAGAGATTGCATGTGTATTGATTTGCCAGCGGCTTCCACTACTTGAAGCAGTTGTATAAATCCAATAATGCTCATTTTTGGTCATTACAACCATTGGTAATGAGTTCCGCAGCTTGATTGTGAGATGATTGAAAAGGTCTTTCCTCTTATATATTCATATAGATGTATAAGACAACATGACTTGCTAGCAAGCATTAAGTGACAAGAACCATTCATTGCTATTCATTCATTTCTATTGATAATTAGATCAGCAGAGCCATCACCAGGTCTTCCAGACATTACATCTATATATTCCTCTGTTGTAATCTATAGGAATGTTTTATATACTGTAGTTCTCTTTTCTTTGTCTGTGCTCTGACCTTTTGACTTTCTTGCTTCCCAAATGTCCTGTTCACAAGATGCTCATCTAATGATACTGGCAAATATTTCTCTATTGGAAGATGAAATAGATTCTCTTTGGAGATGTAACATCTTGTAGATGTAGAATTTACGACTATTGCATTTTTGCGCTGGTGTCAGCTAACCTTGGTGCAGTCGAGCCTCTATCCTAGCTGGATATCACCTGTAAATCTCTTTGCTCCTTTGCCTTCCTCCTCCGAGACCTTGCTTGCAAATTGACGCTCCCCCTCTTATCGGAGGCAGCTCGGCTCATACACATTGAAATTTCAAGGTTTCTTTTGTGCTAAATCTTAACTGTCTTGTCTGCACTGGCAGTGTACATATAAAAAGAAATCTGTGTATGCATCTTGTGCCAGCTTTCTGTTACCTGGAATTATTATGAAACTGTGTATATTTTTCCTCATCCAAAATTGTTTCCACTACATCTTGCTCAAGTAGACATTCCGGAACTAAAAGAAAATGCCACCTTGCTGCACTTTTAATTATTCTCCAGTGTGTGTACGTTCTGCATCTGGGAACTACCTCGGATAAATGCAGTTTGCAAGATATTTTCCATGATAGCAGGTTCTGAGTGAAATTAAAAAAAAAAAAAAAAAAACATTACCTGCGTGTGTTACCTAGTACAACAACCATCCAGGTGTCAGCAGACAGCAACTATTCGAGGGCTCTGTCCCACTGTCACAAACAGGAATGAATTGGAGAAGTACTGTATCTGCTAAGAGATGGGCGATATACTTGACTTAATAGGCTGGCTACCCGCATACTCTGACATATCAGGTGCACTAACATATCATTTTGTCAAACTGTCAGTATTTTACATTACTAGGAAGTTCTGTCCATATTAAGCAGGGTTCTCTATAACACTCTCTATAATATACTAAACCACTTTACAAACAAAACATTAGGGGTGTGCACCGGCCACTTTTCGTGTTTTGTGTTTTGGTTTTGGATCTGGATCTTTCTTCGTGTTTTGGATCTGGATTGGTTTTGCCAAAACCACCCTTCCGTGTTTTGGGTTCTGGGTTTTGTGTTTTGGATCTGTATTTTTTTTTAAAAAAGCATAAAAACAGCTAAAATCACAGAATTTGTAGGTTTTTCTGCTCCTATGCTATTATTAACCTCAATAACCTTAATTTCCACTCATTTCCAGTCTATTCTGAACACCTCACACCTCACAATAGTGTTTTTATGTCCAAAACGTTGCACCGAGGTAGCTGGATGACTATGCTAAGCGACACGAGTGGGCGGCACAAACACGTGACCCATCTAGGCGTGAAACTGCAGTGGCAGACAGGATGGCAGTTTGAAAAACTAGGCCCCAAACTGTACATAATGCAAAGAAAAAAAAGAGGTGCAAGATGGAATTGTCCTTGGGCCCTCCCACCCACCCTTATGTTGTATAAACAGGACATGCACACTTTAACAAACCAATCATTTCAGCGCCAGGGTCTGCCACACAACTGTGGCTGAAATGATTGGTTCGTTTGGGCCCCCACAAAACAAGCTGGCAATTAATGTGTCCCTGCACAAACTGGCTCTATGGAGGCAAGATGTCATCCTCATCCTCCTCATCCACCGATTCCTCACCCTCTTCAGTGTGTACATCCTCATCCTCACAAAGTATTAACTCGTCCCCACTTGAATCCACCACCACAGGTCCCTCTGTACCTTCTGGAGGCTGGTCTCCCTGGAAGAGCTGATAATTCATTTTGATGAACATCATCTTCTCCACATTCTGTGGAAGCAACCTCCTACGCCTTTCGCTGACAAGGTTCCCGGCTGCACTAAACACTCTTTCGGAGTACACACTGGAGGGGGGGCAACTCAGGTAAAATAGAGCCAGTTTGTACAGGGGCCTCCAAATTGCCTCTTTTTCCTGCCAGTACAGGTATGGACTGTCTGCCATGCCTACTTGGATGCTGTCACCGATGTAATCCTCCACCATTCTGTCAATGGTGACAGTATCATATGCAGTGACAGTAGACATGTCAGAAATTGTTGCCAGGTCCTTCAGTCCGGACCAGATGTCCAAACTTGGTCCTGCCTGCCCTGCATCACCGCCAGCGGGTTGCTTAGGATACCTAAGTTTTTTCCTGGCAGCCCCAGTTGCAGGAGAAAATGAAGAAGGAGCCGTTGACGTGTCACGTTCCGCTTCAGCTGACAGTGTGTTCACCAGCAGGTCTTTGCACCTCTGCAGGCTTGTGTCGGCCGGAAAGAGAGACACCACATAGGCTTTAAACCTAGGATCGAGCACGGTGGCCAAAACGTAGTGGTCTGATTTCAACAGATTGACCACCCTGGAATCCTGGCAAAGCGAATGAAGGGCTTCATCCACAAGTCCCACATGCCGAGCGGAATCGCTCCGTCTTAGCTCCTCCTTCACTTTCTCCAGCTGCTTCTGCAAAAGCCTGATGAGGGGAATGACCTGACTCAAGCTGGCAGTGTCTGAACTGACTTCACGTGTGGCAAGTTCGAAGGGCTGGAGAACCTTGCACAACACGGAAATCATTCTCCACTGCGCTTGAGTCAGGTGCATACCCCCTCCTTTGCCTATGTCATAGGTGGATGTATAGGCTTGTATGGCCTTTTGCTGCTCCTCCATCCTCTGAAGCATATAGAGGGTTGAGTTCCACCGCGTCACAACCTCTTGCTTCAGGTGATGGCGGGGCAGGTTCAAGAGTGTTTGCTGGCGCTCCAGTCTTCGGCACGCAGTCGCTGAATGGCGAAAGTGGCCAGAAATTTTTCGGGCCACCCAAAGCGTCTCCTGCACGCCCCTGTCGCTTTTCAGAAAATTCTGCACCACCAAGTTTATTGTGTGAGCAAAACATGGGACGTGCTGGAATTTGCCCAGATGTAATGCCCGCACAATATTGGTGGCGTTGTCAGATATCACAAATCCCCAGGAGAGTCTAAGTGGGGTAAGCCACTGGGCGATGATTTCCCTCAGTTTCTCTAAGAGGTTGTCGGCGGTGTGCCTCTTACTGAAACCGGTGATACACAGCATAGCCTGCCTTGTAACGAGCTGGCATTTCTGAGATGCTGCTACTGGTGACGCTGCTGCTGTTGCTGCGTAAGGTGATACATCTACCCAGTGGGCTGTCACAGTCATATAGTCCTTAGTCTGCCCTGTTCCACTTGTCCACATGTCCGTGGTTAAGTGGACATTGTGTACAACGGCATTTTTCAGGACACTGAGGACACTTTTTCTGACGTTTCTGTACAGTCTCGGTATCGCCTGCCTAGTGAAGTGGAATCTAGACGGGATTTGGAACCGGGGACACACTACCTCCATCAATTGTCTAAATCCCACTGCACTAATGGCGGATACCGGACGCACGTCTAACACCAACATAGCAGTCAAGGCCTCAGTTATACGTTTTGCTTCAGGATGACTGCTGTCGTACTTCATCCTCCTCGCTAAGGACTGTTGGAGGGTCAATTGTTTAGTAAAAGTAGTGGTGTTCCTACTTCCTCTCTGGGATGATGAACGACTCCCAGCAGCAGCAACAGCAGCAGCGGCAGCAGTAGGCGTAGCAATGCAGGATCCTCCGGAGGAATCCCGGATAGGAGAGTCAGTCATGCCAGTGACATGGCCTGCAGGACTACTTCCGATCCTAACTAAGGAGGAAATTGACGAGGAGGGAGTTGACGGTGTGGTTTGCAGGCGCTTGGATACAACAGGACAACGGGATTTAGGTGTCCCTGGACTGCTTACGGTCTTAGCCAAAGTTTCTGAACTTGACAGTAACTTTTTATGAACGCGCTGCAGGTGCCGTATAAGGGAGGATGTTCCTAGGTGGTTGACGTCCCTACCCCTACTTATTTCACCTTTACATATGGTACATATGGCAAGACAGTTGTTGTCCGGATTTGGATAGAAATATTGCCAGACCAAAGAGGTGGAATGTTTGGTCTTCTGCCCAGGCATGACCGTGATGGGCTTTTTCATCCCACGGACAACAACTGTCTCCCCCGGAGCCTGATTTAAACAAACCACATCACCATCAGAATCCTCCTCGCCAACTTCCTCCTCAGCGCCAGCTACACCAGTATCCTCATCCTGTTGTACTTCAACAGTGACATCTTCAATTTGCATATCAGCAAGTGGACTGTGGGTGCTCCTTTCAGCACTTGCAGGGGGCGTGCAAATGGTGGAAAGAGCCACCTCTTCCCGTCCAGTGCTGGGAAGGTCAGGCATCGCAACCACCACCACACTTGGACTCTCCTTGGGGATTTGTGATATCTTCTTAGAAAGCACAGTTCTTCACTGTGCTTTTGCCAGCTTAACTCTTTTGATTTTTTTAGTGGGAGGAGGGCTTCCATCGTCATGTGAAGCTGAACCACTAGTCATGAACATACTAGGGATCGACCTTAGCCGTTCCTTGCCACTCCGTGTCGTAAATGGCATATTGGCAAGTTTACGTTTCTCTTCAGCTGATTTAAATGTCTTTTTCAAGGTCATTTTCCTGAACTTTGCCATTTGGGATTGTATGTGCCCTCTACTATGACATTGGGCATCGGCCTTGGCAGACGACGTTGATGGCATGTTATCGTCTATGTCATGACTAGTGGCAGCAGCTTCAGCACTAGGAGGAAGTGGTTCTTGATCTTTCTCTATTTTATTTTTATCGGAGAAAGTTTGGTCCTCCATTTATGTTATATCGATTTGATATATACGTGCGGCTAAACACAGAAAATAATTTTTTTTTGGGTTTGGACTGGAGTGTACTTTGTGGGTTACAGCACCCTTTAACGGTCAAGCCAGCCGGCCCTTTACTTATGACACAGGCGCACGCTTGGCACTACTTTGTTGATGCACGTGCGGCTACTGCGCACACAATTCACAAACACAGAAAATAATTTTTTTGTTGGTTTGGACTGGAGTGTACTTTCGGGGGTTACAGCACCCTTTAACGGTCAAGCCAGCCGGCCCTTTACTTATGACACAGGCGCACGCTTGGCACTACTTTGTTGATGCACGTGCGGCTACTGCGCACACAATTCACAAACACAGAAAATAATTTTTTTTTTGGTTTGGACTGGAGTGTACTTTCGGGGGTTACAGCACCCTTAACGGTCAAGCCAGCCGGCCCTTTACTTATGACACAGGCGCACGCTTGGCACTACTTTGTTGATGCACGTGCGGCTACTGCGCACACAATTCACAAACACAGAAAATAATTTTTTTTTGGTTTGGACTGGAGTGTACTTTCGGGGGTTACAGCACCCTTTAACGGTCAAGCCAGCCGGCCCTTTACTTATGACACAGGCGCACGCTTGGCACTACTTTGTTGATGCACGTGCGGCTACTGCGCACACAATTCACAAACACAGAAAATAATTTTTTTTTTGGTTTGGACTGGAGTGTACTTTGGGGGTTACAGCACCCTTTAACGGTCAAGCCAGCCGGCCCTTTACTTATGACACAGGCGCACGCTTGGCACTACTTTGTTGATGCATGTGCGGCTACTGCGCACACAATTCACAAACACAGAAAATAATTTTTTTTTTGGTTTGGACTGGAGTGTACTTTCGGGGGTTACAGCACCCTTAACGGTCAAGCCAGCCGGCCCTTTACTTATGACACAGGCGCACGCTTGGCACTACTTTGTTGATGCACGTGCGGCTACTGCGCACACAATTCACAAACACAGAAAATAATTTTTTTTTGGTTTGGACTGGAGTGTACTTTCGGGGGTTACAGCACCCTTTAACGGTCAAGCCAGCCGGCCCTTTACTTATGACACAGGCGCACGCTTGGCACTACTTTGTTGATGCACGTGCGGCTACTGCGCACACAATTCACAAACACAGAAAATAATTTTTTTTTTGGTTTGGACTGGAGTGTACTTTGGGGGTTACAGCACCCTTTAACGGTCAAGCCAGCCGGCCCTTTACTTATGACACAGGCGCACGCTTGGCACTACTTTGTTGATGCACGTGCGGCTACTGCGCACACAATTCACAAACACAGAAAATAATTTTTTTTTTGGTTTGGACTGGAGTGTACTTTCGGGGGTTACAGCACCCTTAACGGTCAAGCCAGCCGGCCCTTTACTTATGACACAGGTGCACGCTTGGCACTACTTTGTTGATGCACGTGCGGCTACTGCGCACACAATTCACAAACACAGAAAATAATTTTTTTTTTGTTTGGACTGGAGTGTACTTTCGGGGGTTACAGCACCCTTAATGGTCAAGCCAGCCGGCCCTTTACTTATGACACAGGCGCACGCTTGGCACTACTTTGTTGATGCACGTGCGGCTACTGCGCACACAATTCACAAACACAGAAAATAATTTTTTTTTGGTTTGGACTGGAGTGTACTTTCGGGGGTTACAGCACCCTTAACGGTCAAGCCAGCCGGCCCTTTACTTATGACACAGGCGCACGCTTGGCACTACTTTGTTGATGCACGTGCGGCTACTGCGCACACAATTCACAAACACAGAAAATAATTTTTTTTTTGGTTTGGACTGGAGTGTACTTTCGGGGGTTACAGCACCCTTAACGGTCAAGCCAGCCGGCCCTTTACTTATGACACAGGCGCACGCTTGGCACTACTGTGTTGATGCACGTGCGGCTACTGCGCACACAATTCACAAACACAGAAAATATTTTTTTTTTTGGTTTGGACTGGAGTGTACTTTCGGGGGTTACAGCACCCTTAACGGTCAAGCCAGCCGGCCCTTTACTTATGACACAGGCGCACGCTTGGCACTACTTTGTTGATGCACGTGCGGCTACTGCGCACACAATTCACAAACACAGAAAATAATTTTTTTTTTGGTTTGGACTGGAGTGTACTTTCGGGGGTTACAGCACCCTTAACGGTCAAGCCAGCCGGCCCTTTACTTATGACACAGGCGCACGCTTGGCACTACTTTGTTGATGCACGTGCGGCTACTGCACACACAATTCACAAACACAGAAAATATTTTTTTTTTGGTTTGGACTGGAGTGTACTTTCGGGGGTTACAGCACCCTTTAACGGTCAAGCCAGCCGGCCCTTTACTTATGACACAGGCGCACGCTTGGCACTACTTTGTTGATGCATGTGCGGCTACTGCGCACACAATTCACAAACACAGAAAATATATTATATTTTTAGCACTTGGGGGCAGCACCCCTGATGGACAGAGCACCCCCTGGACAACACTACAGCACCTCTTTAGGACTGGGACACTGCACAGGACTTTGGAGTGGACACAGCCCCTATGGAGAACTGACTGCACAACACAGTCCAGCCAGCCCCTATGGACTTTGAAGTAGTGGACACAGCCCCTATTAACAACAGCAGCACAGCACAACACAGCCAGCCCCTATGGACTTTGAAGTAGTGGACAACAGCAGCACTACACTACACTACACTACACAGCCCTAACTCCCACCCTCCCTCTTCACTGTCCACAGCCGAGTGAGAAAATGGCGCCGACGTGGGTACCTTATATAGGATCCAAAACCCGCGAGACTCGGAAGGCGGGAAGATGACGTTTTGCCTCGATTTCAGAATCCGAGTCAGGCGGGAAAAGTCGAGCCTGACTCGGATCGGACTCGGATCGGGGGGGCTCGGGGGGGTTCGGATTTCAGAAATCCGAACCCGCTCACCCCTACAAAACATAGATTAAAAAAGAAATTAAACTCCCTATCAGTTATTTTATTCACATACTGCAGGTCCCCACCTTTTGATACGAAACATCTCTAACTTATACTAAAATAAAGACACAAGCACAGGAGTGTTATCATTTTATTGATTGATGAATAAGGTTAGTAGAGTGATGGACCAAGAATGGGTAACAAAGCAATATAACAATAATATAACAACCGTTCATATAAAAAAAAAAACTCTCCAAAATCAACTAACACACCCAGATGGGCTTGTGTTAAATTCCCAGTAGGGACATTGGATTGGCCATCATAAAAGAGCGCACACACTATTTTAAAAAACAATTTAAAAATATGCAGTCATTCTACCGCCACAAGCCAAACCACAAAAACCAAACAAGGAACAGAAATAAGGGAGGAAATTCCAGAAGTAAAGAGGGTAAGTCGCAGCAAACAATTGCTTAGAAATAGCAACAAACACACCCCCTCAACCTAAATGTATAATAAACCCATCAATCAAATATCTGACACCAAAGCTTAGAGCAGCAACACACAACTTTTTAATAACAGTGGGTGGGGGGGGGAGACCTATGCTCGAACCCACCTAGGGTTTTAATAACTATGCTCAGCCATATTACCTGGTTTGTGCTCCAAGTCTCATATTCAGCGCCGAAACTAGACTTTTTGGTGCCCTGTGCCAGAAAGACCATTGGCGCCCCCCTCATTTTTCAAAGGGACATAATGCACCCAAAAAAGGGCCATGGCTTCATGGGGAAGGGACAGGGAAGAGATAGGAGAGGCTAGGAGATGCTGGGGATGAAATAAGAGGAAGCTACAAGCAAGAATGATAATAAACAGAAATTTGACAGACCCAAACAGCGCCCCATGATCTGTGGTGCCCTGTGCGATGGCACCGGCCGCAATACTCTAGCTACGGCCCTGCTCATATTAGACAAAATTCATCAGCAAGTATGTCAGGGACTGATCTATACAGGGTCTTCAGTCCATCCAAACAGAGAATAGAACAATTACATTGTGCTGTCTATTTTGAGTCACTTATACACCAGGCGGAGACTGTCGAGTCTATGCTTTAAGGCCTGTGAAAAGTAAACACTATTATAAAGTGTTGTCCATAGCAACAAATCAGATTCCAGCTATCATTTTATTGACTGTACTAGATGTATAACAGCTAGAATATGATTGGTTGGGAAACACTTTCTTTTGTCCTCTTTAGAAGGTTTGATAAATCTTCCCCAACTGTATGTATTATAAAAAGCCAGCAGGAATTATTGGGGATAAATCATTGTTAAGGGGCTCATAACGCAGAAAGGCCAGTTTTACTATTTCAAAGCATTCCAGTTTTAATTACATTTCTACATCTTTCTGAACATACTATGACCCATAGATCAACATGGTGATCAACGAAGAGTTCATGCCACAATAGAACAACAAGATAAGATACCACCCAGCCAGCGCAATGAACAGAAATCAACTCTTAACAATGAGGAATATCGTCCCTCCGTTATTTCAGGCATGTGTACCCACCATCACTATCCTGGAACTCCTGCCACAATTTCCTCGTTAACTCATAAGCATGTGCCCAAAGAGGAGAAAATTTAAATATAATGAAGTGCAGTTTATTAAAAAGATACAATATAAAATAATAAAGCATTCAACATTATGCGGATATCCCACGTATAGCCGAACAAGTTGAAAATTACCAGAAAGTGAAAAGAACTGTCAACGGGCAATCCTTTACAAAAGTTTGGATGAGAATCTTTCTCACAGCAAAACGGTCCTGGGTCCGCTAATGGGCCTGGCTCCAAACCTCTTTCATCGGGTCCTGTAACATTGGCCGCCACCAGGTCTCACCGCTAAAACACCTACGTATTTCAAACCTATCCAGGGTTTTTTTCAAGGTCCATCCTCAATGTGAATACCACAGTACTAGGAAGTGTGGCTTCCTATGTAGAAGTGTGTCCACACCTTGGTGCGAATAGTGAGGCACCCAGTTGCTGCTAAGTGGAGGCTGTTGCTGTAGGTAGTTTAGCCACATAATATTGGGGAAGCGGTTGCCTAGACCCTAGACAATTATGCGTACTGTACTTTGTAGCCACCCTCTCCTCTCCTCGGCACCCCTGTTGATTATATATTTGCTCCTGACATATTTGTTAGTGAGAATAGTGATATACACTCGTTTTATGCTTTTTATATTTTTATTTTTGCTATTTTATAGTGGTAAGTTTTGCAACTTTTAATTATTTGAGTTGTGTTATTTAAATACTTATAAAACAGATTTTAAAGCATTTCCTTTACTAGAAGCTATTATGTCATAAACATTATCATTTAGATATTTTAGGTCGATGTGAGCACTGTCCAAAAATCTTTGCTTTTACGTGTCTAGAAGTATCTTAAAGGGAACAGCAAACTTCCTTTTCTTGAACAGCTTATTTAAATTTCAAAGATATGTTTTAATTAGGGGTGAGCGGGTTCGGATTTCTGAAATCCGAACCCCCCCGAGCCCCCCCGATCTGAGTCCGATCCGAGTCAGGCTCGACTTTTCCCGCCTGACTCGGATCTGAAATCGAGGCAAAACGTCATCATCCCGCCTTCCGGGTCTCGCGGGTTTTGGATCCTATATAAGGTACCCGCGTCGGCGCCATTTTCTCACTCGGCTGTGGACAGTGAAGAGGGAGGGTGGGAGTTAGGGCTGGCTGGGCTGTGTAGTGTAGTGTAGTGCAGAGTAGTGTTGTGCTGTGCTGTGCTGCGCTGCGCTGTGCTGCTGTTGTCCATAGGGGTTGTGTCCACTACCTCAAAGTCCATAGGGGCTGGCTGGACTGTGTTGTGCAGTCAGTTGTCCATAGGGGCAATGTCCACTCCAAAGTCCTGTGCAGTGTCCCAGTCCTAAAGGGGTGCTGTAGTGTTGTCCAGGGGGTGCTCTGTCCGTCAGGGGTGCTCCCCCCAAGTCTTAAAAAAATATATATTTTTTCTGTTTTTGTGAATTGTGTGCGCAGTAGCCGCACGTGCATCAACAAAGTAGTGCCAAGCGCGCGCCTGTGTCATAAGTAAAGGGCCGGCTGGCTTGACCGTTAAAGGGTGCTGTAACCCCCAAAGTACACTCCAAACCAAATAAAAAAATATTTTCTGTGTCTGTGAATTGTGTGCACTGTGGCTGCACGTGCATCAACAAAGGAGCAGCGCCAAGCGTGCGCCCGTGTCCCATAAGTAAAGAGCCGGCTGGCTCATTTCTTAAAGGGTGGTATAACCCACAAAGTGCACTACTCTCCAGCAAAAATAAAAAAATATTTTCTGTGTTTGTGTGTGCCTTAGCCGCACGTATATATCAATACAACATAAATGGAGGACCAAACTTTCTCCGATAAAAAGAAAATAGGGAAAGATCAAGAACCACTTCCTCCTAGTGCTGTTGCTGCTGCTGGGAGTTGTTCATCATCCCTGAGAGGAAGTAGGAACACCACTACTTTTACTAAACAATTGACCCTCCAACAGTCCCTAGCGATGAGGATGAAGTACGACAGCAGTCATCCTGAAGCAAAACATATAACTGAGGCCTTGACTGCTATGTTGGTGTTAGACGTGCATCCGGTATCCGCCATTAGTGCAGTGGGATTTAGACAATTGATGGAGGTAGTGTGTCCCCGGTTCCAAATCCCGTCTAGATTCCACCTGCATCCTCAAAGCAGCAGCGACAAGCGTGCGTCTGTCTGTTAAAGGGTGGTGTAACCCTCAAATTGCGCTCCACAAACAATAAAAAAATTCTTCTTTTTCTTTCTCTTTGTGAATTGTGTGGGCTGTAGCCGCACCTGCATCCTTAAAGCAGCAGCGACAAGCGTGCGTCTGTCTGTTAAAGGGTGGTGTAAACCTCAAAGTGCGCTCCACAAACAATAAAAAAATTCTTCTTTTTTTTTCTGTCTTTGTGAAATGTGTGGGCAGTAGCCGCAACTGCATCCTTAAAGCAGCAGCGACAAGTGTGCGTCTGTCTGTTAAAGGATTACATCAGTGACAGCATCCAAGTAGGCATGTCAGACAGTCCGTACCTGTACTGGCAGGAAAAAGAAGCAATTTGGAGTTCCCTGTACAAACTGGCTCTATTTTACCTGAGTTGCCCCCCCTCCAGTGTGTACTCCGAAAGTGTGTTTAGTGCACCCGGGAACCTTGTCAGCGAAAGGCGTAGGAGGTTGCTTTCACAAAATGTGGAGAAGATGATGTTCATAAAATGAATTATCAACTCTTCCAGGGAGACCAGCCTCCAGAACATACAGAGGGACCTGTGGTTGTGGATTCCAGCGGGGACGAATTAATACTCTGTGAGGATGAGGATGTACACAACACTGAAGAGGGTGTGGAATCGGTGGATGAGGAGGATGAGGACGACATCTTGCCTCCGTAGAGCCAGTTTGTGCAGGGACAGATTAATTGCCAGCTTGTTTTGTGGGGGCCCAAACGAACCAATCATTTCAGCCACAGTCGTGTGGCTGACCCTGGCGCTGAAATGATTGGTTTGTTAAAGTGTGCATGTCCTGTTTATACAACATAAGGGTGGGTGGGAGGGCCCAAGGACAATTCCATCTTGCACCTCTTTTTTTTCTTTGAATTATGTACTGTTTGGGGCCTAGTTTTTCAAACTGCCATCCTGTCTGCCACTGCAGTGTCACTCCTAGATGGGCCATGTGTTTGTGCCGCCCACTCGTATCTCTTAGCATAGTCATCCAGCTACCTCGGTGCAACCTTTTGGATATAAAAACACTATTGTGAGGTGTGAGGTGTTCAGAATAGACTGGAAATGAGTGGAAATTAAGGTTATTGAGGTTAATAATAGCATAGGAGCAGAAAAACACACAAATTCTGTGATTTTAGCTGTTTTTATCCTTTTTTTAAAAAAAATACAGATCCAAAACACAAAACGCAGAACCCAAAACACGGAAGGGTGGTTTTGGCAAAACCAATCCAGATCCAAAACACGAAGAAAGATCCAGATCCAAAACCAAAACACGAAACACGAAAAGTGGCCGGTGCACACCCCTAGTTTTAATGAGAAGTAGTTCATATCCCGGCAGGAAGGTTGCTGGTGTTCAGAATGCCAGCGCCAGAGTCCCGACACCAGACTCTCCCCCTAACCCCAATACTTTCAGTCGGGATGCCAGCTGTCGGGCTGGCATCCCGACTGAAAGTATTGGGGTTAGGGGGAGAGTTAGGCACTAGGGGGAAGGTTAGATTTAGGCTGCTGGGGGAGGGTTAGGTTTAGACTGCGGGGGGGGTGGTGGTTAGGTTTAGAGTGAGGGGGGTTGCTTAGGGGTAGGATTAGGGTAAGGATACTTACCTGCTGACATTGGGATACTGACCGTCAGGATCTTGAGCACCAGAATACCATACCTAACCCCTTTTAATATACTGTTTTTCTGTTGCAGAAGTAGTCCGTGTACTCTGTAGATCCGTTTTATCTACAGTATCTTAAGGTTTTTATTTTAATATAGTTAAATTATTAACAGTACTTATTTCAAGTAAATATGGAAAGTTTCTGTGGGTGTTGCCAGAGAGATCTCTAAAACAAATGCTGCCGATGTGTGATCTGGATATTATTTTTCACTATGTTTTCTCTACATTGAGAGACAATAGGGGAGTAGAAAAACATGTTAGCTATAATATATTTAGATTTTTAGATAAGTTACAGTATATTTTGATTTTTAGATACAGGAACCTACCATTTGTTGGTCCAGAACTGCATTTTTGATCAAGTACCCACAGTTTATTAACAGTTATTTATATAGTACCAGCATAACCAGTTGCACTTTACAATTAGGAACAAAATAACAATAAGATGAGACTGTCAAATAACATACAGACATATAAGTAAAAGGGCCCTGTGTGTAAGCTTACAATATACAGGGAAAGAGGAATTTGATACACAAGTATAAGTACTTTTTTACTAATGGTCCAGTAAGATTGCAAAGAATCCTTGTGGGCTACATGATCCAGTCACTCAATAATGTTGGCCTGGGGGCAGTGGGTTGTGTGAGTGTAGAAAGAGAACATACTGAATGGAAAGCTAGGTGTGGACTATACAGTAAAAGAAGAGCTAGTTGGGTAGAAAAGTTTATGGAGGTTATTTGGATGGGTCTGGAATTTAATCAGCTTACCTGAAGAGGTGAGTTCAAGGTCAGACTGGCCCACAGGGGTACAGGGGAAATCCCCGGTTGGCCCCACTGCCTGAGGGCCCCACCTACTTTTCTAAAGTCAGGCTTTAGACTGTTCACTCGAATTATATATTGTTACTCTATTACAGGGTGAGTTACCTGGTAGAGCAGAAACCTGGATGAACAGACCATGCAATGTAGCATCAATGTTGTTTGCAGGCTGTGTCCTAATGGTTGGTCAATCCTCTGAGGTGGATGGCTACACCCCTTAAGCATGGGCCCCTACCACTGCCTTCCCCTGGTGGGCCCTTCATGCCTCAGTCCAACACTGGGTGAGTTTTAGGGAATGCTTGTACAATGTGTGCAGCCTGCAAAAAGTCCTGTAACCATGAATGGCAGCAGGTATCTCAGACCTTAAACAGATCAGAGAGGGTCAAGCTGGGACATAGTTTTGTGATACAGTAAGCCAAGAGATGGATGTTGGTGTAGTGTTGTGTATTGCCTTGTATGCTAGCAAAAGTAATTTATATTGGATTTATTAAGATACAGGCAGCCAATGTAAGGACTTCAGCAGTAGCAGAACAGTTTGCAAGGAAGATAAGTGTAGCTGTTGCGTTGAAAATAGATTGTAGGGGGTATATTTACTTAAGTGCAGGTTTTTGGAAGTGGAGATGTTGCCCATAGCAACCAATTACATTCTACTTATCATTTATCTAGCACCTTCTAGAACAGGGATGGGGAATCTCCTGCCCGGGGGCCGTTTAAGGCCCTCGGAGCCATTTGATCTGGCCCTATGAGCTTTTTCCTGCTAGCCTCATCTGTGTCTATAATGGCACCCTG
Organism: Taudactylus pleione; assembly: GCA_031769625.1. Taxonomy (NCBI): domain Eukaryota; kingdom Metazoa; phylum Chordata; class Amphibia; order Anura; family Myobatrachidae; genus Taudactylus; species Taudactylus pleione. The sequence goes on along the minus strand of JAUIMM010000104.1, from coordinate 3,234,609 downwards.
CAGCCAGAATCTATGCAGCAGTCCCACCTGGGGTGTCCTTAGGATGTTTCAGACGGTCACACCGGTGCCCTTACAGCTCCCTGGAGCTTCCTCAGGATACTCTGGACATTGCTGTAACCCCACCCCCTTGTGACATCACATGGAGGAGGCGTGGCCTGCACCAGGCCCGCAAATAATGTTATATAATTCAAAATGACAGAGAAAAGGTTCCCCACCCCTGTTCTAGAAGATAATATCTAGAATCTGAATGCTTGCTATGAACAACCTCTCCAATTCTAAAAACCTGCACTTTAGTAAATATACCCCTAGGAGTAAAAGTCTGGTTAAGACCAGTAAGGAGGCTACTGCAATAGTCAATGTGTGCATAAATGTAAGTTTTTGCCAAGTCTTGTGTGGGATATCTGGATATGTTTCTCAGATGTGTGTAACAGGATTTGAAAACAAATTGAATGTGGGAAACCGGACAGTTCATAGTTGAAATGGCAGAAAGACAGTCAGTGACCAACACAGATGGTGAAATATCTGGAGATGATAAGTACATTCTGCAGTACACCTTTATTACTCCTTCTAGATCTGGTACACACTGGCCAGTCATGGATCAATTACTGTACATAATCCACCCCTGTCCAACAGGTCCTGTTCTGAAAAACAGATCTGTTTATTTTGAGATCAGTGAGAAGATTCACTGGTTGGCTGGGTCTTATAAATTCCACTAGAACTAGAAATATAATAGAACCATACCAAAAAAAGGTTTATTGTGTCGGGTGTGGGTTGATAGATAGACAGTGACTAGACAGACAATCAAGACACAAGAAGGTAAAAAGTGAATGGTTGACAGGGACAAAAGGTCGAAACATGGCACACAATCGACAGGCAAATGGTCAACATGGACTTTGGTCAACAGGGTCAATGGTCGACAGTGTCAAAAGGTCTTCATGTAAACTGTCGACACATGGTTTCACTGAAATTGCACATCAATGTATGGAGAAGAGGAGAGACTTTAGTAGGTGCAATGTAAATGTCACATCACAACCTTCTAAGCCTTTAGTACTACCCCTTTCAGCAAAGTCCTTATTACATATGGCCATTTTTATTTGTATTGTATTTCATTATTTAGAGTGTGTCTACAAAAGCCCTTTGCCACTTTGAGCCTCTTCTTTAAGTGGGATATACAGTTATGTCCACATACATCTTACCTCCATGCGCTACAAGTCGCGTTAAACATAAGGTGTGAGTGCAGTGCGAATCAGCGCTGAGCGTCTTTTAGTGCAATGTTTTACTTTCAAATGTGTCTTATTCACAAAGCGAATTGTACATAGCACCTATTTTTCCTCCGCTGGTGAACTTTCCTGCAAACATGCATCTCCACCCAATACAGATGTGTCCACATACATCTTACTTCCTTGCGCATTAAATATGACTCGGTAGTGCCGAGCATCATTTCGTACAACTTTTTCCCTTCACATGCATCTTATTCGTAAAGCGATGCAAATAGGACGCACAAGCAGCTTCTGCTGATTAAAACGATATGCAGCATAGACATAGACTTAGACTAACTCTATATATTTATCTAAATATGAAGACACCAGACAACTGGAGTTGGGATTACAGATGTGTCCTCATACATCTAGTGTCCATGTGCCATATGGTGCAAGACACCGGCTGCGACTGAGACACTCAGAGAGGTACAGAGTACCATCCTTTTCTTTCCATTTTTCATCTTATTTGTATGGCAGACACAGCGAAACACAACTCAAAGTGTACAAGAGACACTGAGCAGCGATTTCAACTGTACAGGAATTACTTTGGAGAGTTATTGACATTCAAGGACCGTTTATGGGGCAGTTACGGGGTGTGGTGGCAAAATTGCATGTGTATCGATCCTGTTTTTGGGCGTGTCTCAACTTACTACTGCGATCCCATATGCAGAAAACTTGCCGCCAGAAACTCAGTTCCCGCAGCCATTCTGCATAACCATAGTGTTACTCAGTTGGTCATTAGCGAAGGATTGGCAACCACCGCTGCGTCTTTGCACGTATTTGCTTGGATCTGCGAAGCTGCTCGTTTGCGTCTCAATACTTTTCCAGGCGGCTACAGCATTAGCGTATTTTCCAATAGCAGCTGCGTACGGGATCACAGCTGCGATTGCATTAGCGCCCACATCTCTGAAACAGGCCCTTGGCTTGAAAAAAAAGCCGCTGCCGCTGGATTACAGCACTTTGTATACAGATTCAGACACAGATGTACAAATGTCACACATCAAAGTGCTCAGTGCAAGCTAGCAAAGTAGTTTTGTCGCTCCCAGTTGCTTTATTTCCGCATATAAAAATCATATGTGAGTGTGAAAGATGCTTCACACAGCTGAGCCGCTTTGGGACCTGTCTAACCGAGAGGGGGCTATTTGGCGCAACTGAGCCACAGTGTATGTGACACATTTGTAATTTAGGTCAAATTATTTTGACATCATCTAATTGAGTTTTTCTTGAATCATTGATAATTAAATTTAATATGGTGGCAGACATCAAAAGAACGGGCAAAATTATAACCATCCTAGAAGTCATTTTCCAGCAGGGATCATTAGCCTGCAATCAAATAATGGAGGGCACACCCAGCTAAAACACATAACCAATCAACTAAAAACTTCCATTCTTTCCTCCATAGAAAACAACAGCACAATAAAAAAAAAGTGGGAGGAAGGGATTTCCATAGGCAACTATTAACCAAGGTCAGGTACTAATATAGGGGCTAATTCAGAGATGTGTGCTAACCCAATGGTGAGCGCACATCTCCGAATATGCCGGTCTGCACCAGTGCAAGAACTGTACTGAGCATGTGCAGTGCGGGTCCTGCGTGTTCACGCGCAGATCGGCAGCAGACTGTCAGTGATTGGCAGTCTCCTGCCATTTCTTGGAGGGAAGGGGATGGGGATGGCCTCAGTTTCTCCAAACAGAGGCATGTCGCCAACGTTGGGTGGGAGGGGAGAGGCCAGGATCTGCACCAGCTCACGGATATTTCCTGGCCACTTTTGAGCAACTGTGTTGGCCGATCTGAGTGCAGGGAGGTGATCATAAATCAGACATAAAGAGACAATGCTCCTCCAACCTAGGGGTTTAACCCGGCTCAGGCACACTATTATGCCTTACGATCGCTAGCAGCATTTGGTTGGCTGAATGCATTGCTAATAAAATAAAAATATTGCTGCTTAATATTCAAATTATTAAATTAATATAGGCACAATGTGAACGTCATTAAAGCATGTTTCCCTGTCGTCTCTTAAAGGAGAAAGTGACCAATATGTCTGTTTATTAGAACTTAATAAAATCTTTTATTTTGTATTTGCTTCTTTGGCCCATATTCAATTAGAGGCAAAAAGCCGATGTGCAGCTTTCGGCCTGTTTCCAAAGTATCGCCCTATTCAATTTCAGGACGGTTTCGTCTAGGCGAAAACTCCATAGGCAAAACAGGCGAAAAAGTTTCTCCACCAAATGGCAGGAGAAAAGAAGTGTTAAATCCATATTTTGGGGTAGAAATGTTGGGACTTGGGCCCTCATTCAGAGCCGCTCGCTATTTGCGGTCGTTCGTTTTCTAAAAAGGGGTGGCTATTCAAATGAACCGTTCGCACTTTGCGGTCTGTGCACGCCTCTAAGTCTGAAAGAGCGAGCAAAACATGCGAACGTAAATTTGAAAAATACGCCCCCTGGCCGCTCGCACCATACGTCATGTCCGCTATTTATTAGATTTATCGAGTACATCGACCAGCGTATGAACTGCTCGCTATTCTTGTGGTTGGTTTTTTCAACCACTATTTTGCGAGCAGTTCTGAGTTAAAAAAAAACAAGTGACGTGGTCAATGACGCTGCTGGATTAATTATGCACTCCCTTAACACGCCCGTTTTGACCTTTAAGCACGCCTGCGATCGGATTTCCACTCCCCGTTTTCAAGCACCTTCCCCTGTTACCACCCACATACACCTCATTCTGTCACTCAAATTATCAGGCATTCGCTATTTTGCGAGCACATGAATTTCGACCGCACTGACTGGTTCGAGCATGCGTATAACGATCCGTACGCATGCGCAGTTGGGCAAACATCGCTCGGAGCGAACGAGCTGCGGCTTACGAGTGGCTCTGAATCAGGCCCTTGGATCAGAACCCTTTGGACACCTCCCATAATGACTAATTAGGCAAAAAATTATCTTAATTCACCCCAATAAAGACATGTCATTTTTGGGGCGAAAATGTAAAAAAGTTGGAAAATGGGTCTAAAGTACTGGGACGGGTATTTTGGGGGGCTGTATGGATGGGGCAGGTGTTTTTAGGATTGCAGGTGGCCGCAGCAGGTATATATTTAAAAATGTTTAAATTTGCACTTTATAGACACCAAAATATACTACAGGTTGAGTCTCCCATATCTAAAATGCTGGGGACCCGGGGTATTTTGGATATCGGAATATTCCGTATTTTGGAATAATTGCATAACATAATGAAATATCTTGGGAATGGGGCCCAAATATACACAGAGCCTGCAGGTCATTTTATACAAGATTTTTAATAATTTTGTGGCTCAAACAAAGTTTGTGTACAAACATGAAATTCATTTATGTTTCATATACACCTTATACACACTGCCTGAAGGTAACTTTATACTGTATTTTTAATAATTTGGTGCCTTAAACAAAGTTTGTGTACATTGAACCATCAAAAAGCAAAAGTTTCACTATCTCACTATTTCTGTCATGCTAAAAATATTCTGTATTTCGGAATATTCCGTATTTCAGAATATTTGGATATGGGAGACTCAACCTGTAGTACCCATTTTAATGTATCCCCAATTTAACTACAGCAATAATTTTTCCCACAAAAAAATAATTTCCATAATTTTTCCACACTTATGCATATAACAGCCCTTTGACTCAATTTAAGTACCCTAATTACTTTATTAGGGTTATTAATACAATTCTATTTTGATTCCCTGGGTGATTTAGAATTTATTGGGGGTACAGACTGATTTGCCCTCCCAAAAAATGATCTTTTTGCTAGTTCCGATATTCGCTGCATTTACCAATATGCGTTTTCGTCTGTTTTACAACTGAATAGGGCAAAAAGCGGTTGCGCGCATTGAGTAAGCAGGTGAAAACATTGCCTCAAAACATGCGTATGAGGCGAAAATATCGTGCTGTTTTCGCCTATCTCGGCTTTTCGTGGCTAATTGAATCCACCCCTTTGTCTTTTAGTATTTACTTTGTGTATGCAACTATATTAGTTATTCATTACACTGTTGAGCCATTTACTGTATGCTGAATTACTTTGGTACTGGTTGCATTTAGCATTACTACTATAAGGCCATCTAAGCAAGCCTAATGCGCCTTTTTCTGAATGCATTTTGTAATTGCGAGTTAGACACAAATTCTGTCCAACTCAGCTTGAGCCCCTGAGGGTGAAATGTTTTCTGTAAAAAATTAATTCCAAATCTTGTATCTTTCTCTATAAATATTCGCTGATAAGATAATTATATATATATATATATATATATATATATATACATACATATATATATATATATATAAACTGTTAAGAAGTTATCACAACACATAACAGTATGTTTTTAGTTTGTAAATAATTTAGTCTTTACTTTTGATACCTCAAGTGGGTTAACATATTCTAAATTAATATATTTAAGATAAAATTGAAACAAAAAAAAAGAAAGTTAACACTCACAAGCGAGAATATACTTATATTAGATTAGCTGTATTCCCTCGTCTACATCATTCATCCACGGCTTTAATTAACAGATCAGATTACCCGCCAGGCATGTTAATTAGTTTCTATAAAGTTAGGATGATTCTTCTGGGCCAGCTGAAGAAAGAGACAATTGAACGGCCAGAGGTGGTTAGTAGTGACAATAATCAGAAATCGCCCTGTACCAGGGTTTTGCCAAATAAAGAGTTTTTTCTCTGCTTTTAAGAGAGGCATGTAAAGTTTCAGTTTTGTGGACATTTTTTATTTTCTAATTTTCACAAAGAGACGTTTTCTTCTATGGGGAAAATTTGCTAATCTGAAAACTAAAAATAATATAATATATACCTATATACCATATATCCTATATACTGTATACACTATATATTGTAACAAGGACTCACCACAGAAGATCTTTAGTTCTTTACTTCCAGAGAGGGCTGCACCTGCTATTGGCCCCACATCTGATGGGAGGTCTATCTTCCTTGTGTGTCCCATGTTTCCATGTGAGTTTCTTTTGCCACTGGACAATAAATGGAGCCCATACAAAAGTTGATATGGTGACCAAAAATGACTAGTTATGCTTTTGGCTGGTTGTGTTTCTAGTGGGCAAAATAAATGGAGCACCTGGTCTAACCAGGGGGAACTCAGTCCTGTATACTCTTGCAGTTTAATGTGGCTGGGGTGACCAATGCTGAACCAGTTGGCTGATGACTAGTGAGGTGAACTATGGGTAGCCAGTGTTAGTGTCGCAAGAAAGTGTGTATTTTTGTTTGGAAAGTTGTATTTTAACTTTGCCAACCTGACAATAAAAGGCAAGAGTTGGCTATTACTCATGAGTGAGGGTCATCTGAGAGGTGCCCATGTCAGAAATGGTGCTCAGAAGTGGGCCAGTTTTAACTCAAGAAAACAAAAAAGATCTGCTGCAAGTTCTGGTAACTGTCGCTGCTGTAGCAGGAACAGCAGGCTCAAGTGTCACACCTTGCTAAGGCACAGGAGTTGAACACTAGGCTATTGCACGAAGAGCAAGCCTACATGAGAGATGACCAGAACAAATCCACTGTCCCATATTTTCAGAAAATGTCAGCGACTGATAATGTTGAATCCTACCTCCTGGCTTTTGAACAATTTACCTAGAGAATGGGTTGGCCGCTGAATTTTGGGTAGGGAAGTTGGCAACTTACCTGACTGGTAAGGCCCAGCAAGCCTATGTTGAACTAGAGGAGGAGTAGACCACAATTCACCAGCAGATAAAGTACAACATTTTGGCCCACATTGGTGTTACTGAACAAGGCAGGGCCCAGTAGTTCCATAACTGGTGGTTTAATAAAGAAAAAACAACTTGCTTGCAGTTATCAGACATTGCAGGTTGACAGGTCCACGGTACTGCAACAAATGTACAAAGCTCCAGCATTGATTCCAAGACCACTACCACCGTTATGCCAAACTATGGGACTATCAAGCCCATTTGGTAGTTGATGGCACCAATTTCAACAGGAAACCCACAGCTTCCAAGTGTTTCAAATGTAAACAGACATGTAACTTCTTGGCTGAATGCCCCTCACTGCAGGAGTTCTGTTTGGTTTCTTGTACAAGTTCGACTTATCAAAGTTGCTACACCATTAGTCCTTCAGGTAGAAATCCAAATCTGTTCCGGGTGACTGTCTACTTGAAAATAACATAATTTTTTCCTAAGTTGAATTGAGGTGCTAGCTTACCCTGGTGACCAGCTTACCCTGGTGTCTTGTCAGCATCCTTGCATTGTAGTTATCAGACATAGCAGAAATCTTCAAAATATGACTGCAATTTGAGGTGAGCTCTACAGAGCAAATGTTGGAGATCTTTGCAATAGACCACTTTTGACCAGTGTTTGCATAGGTAGGTACTGCAGCCATACCCTTAGACTTGTGAGGAGGGGGTCACTATGATTGACAGGTCCATGTTACTACAACAAATTTCCAAAGCTCCAGTGGCGATTCCAAGACCACCGCCACTATTATGCTGGACTATGGGACTGTCAAACCCATTTTACAGTTGGTGGCACCAATGACAAGAGGAAACCCACAGCTCCCAAGTGTTTCAAATGTGAACAGACATGTCACTTCTGTGCTGAATGCCCCTTATTGCAGGAGACCTTGGACTGTTTGGTTGCTTGCACTAGGCCAACTTATCAAAGTTGCTACACCATGAGTCCTTCTGGAAGAAATCCATATCTATTCCGAGTAAGTGTCTGCTTGAAAAGCAAATATTTTTTTCATAAGTTGAGAGCAGGTTTATCCTGGTGTCCTGCTCAGTCTTTTCAGCATCCTTGACCAGTCAACTACCTAAGGTAAAAGTCCTCTCTATACATATGAGAGGGCCCTGTTGCCAGTTACAGTAAAAATACCAAATGGTTAATGTTTTAGCATCTATAGCCCCAAAGCTGCCATATACAATGATGTGTGGATAAGACTTCCCTCTGTTTCAAGAAGTCTCTTATGAGCTGCTCTGGCCAAACATATCAGCTTCCTAACCATTGGTTGAGAGCCTGGTCTTAAAGGAGCCCCTTGAACCTGCAGGAAACGGATTAAGATCACTTTGAACTGCCATTTTAAATGCTGTCTAAGAGTTGGTGGCAGACAATTGTCTTCACAGGAATCTGCATGACTTAATCTCCACATCACTGGTGTTGAAAATAACAGGGATTCCTTGCCTCCAGACAAGGATGTGAACTGATTCACATTGTTTATGCTGTTTCCCTTACAAGACTTTACTCAGGATTAAATCAATGATGCCACCTTAGAGCATGCCTCCCAAATAGTGACTGAGGTTAATGGAGTGTCAAAGGCTGTTAGATGGAAAGGGTCCTGTCTTTCTTAATTAAAAAAGATCTATTACATAGAAAGTGGGTGGTACAGGGGAAAGTGTACAACAGGTGTTGGTTCTGAAAGTACACACCCCTCTAGTTCTGAAAGTTGTACACACTCATGTTTGTGGGGGACACTTGGGGGAGGACAAAACATGTGAACACATTCTGCAAAGGTTTTATTAGCATGGTATATACATGGCCATATATAAATATTGCCTGTCTAGTCCCATTTGCCAGCATGCTTGTCCCAAGCCTAACTATAGAGCCTCCCTCATCAAAAATCTTCACATTTATACCAATATGTCTTGGTGGTCCTCTATTATACAACACACTATCCAGAGGTGGTTCCACTTGGTAATATTTAGTCCAGTTCTATAGCTAAATAGCTAGCCTTGGTAAATGCAGAATTAGGAATTCCTAAAGAAATCCTCACTGATCTCGGCACTTCCTTTTCTGTTAGTTGTGGTGAGTGAAAACGCTCCGTATCTCTGTGAAGACCGTGGCCCAGGAGAGGATGGACTGGGACTAATCTTTTTCCATATTTACTCTTTTTTATTAAAGAAGTGCCAGACCTCCACAGGCTTTAGCCTAATTGAATTATTGTTCGGAAGGTAGTCAAGGGGCATCTATTACATATTACCCACTTAACTGACGATATTCTTTTCCAAAAACCACTCCAAAATTGTCGGGTTTTTATATGAGTGAAGTAGGTGAGGAACATCCATTGTAACTTATCCAAAATGTTTTTTTTTTTTTTTAAGATTTGTAAAAAAACATCATTTATTAAAATAACTGAACATCGGAACCACCATCGGAACATCGGAAACATCGCGACCATCACAACATTCAATTTGAGACTGGATACAGGAACCAGGTATGTCAGGGGTGTGAGGCGGGAGGTTAACTTACTTCCCCCCAGTTCTGCAGGCACTGGGTAGCGGGTCCTGCTTTGCTGACCAATCTGTAGTGATCGGCAGCACAGTAGACAGAGGGGGAGAGGGTGCTGGCAAGCAGAGGGACCAGAAGGTGCCTCTGAGAGCAGCAACTGCGGGAAGATTCTCTTCCTGCAGCCATCCTCATGTTTATCTGTCTGGACAAAATTTTACGCCCAGTACAGATAAACAACTGCCTGGTGTGGACAGAAAATTACATCCATGCCAGGCAAGTGATTAAAAGAGGGATGAGAGCAACCAGGATTTTACCTAGGAGGTGCAGGGCTGCAGTCCCCCTGTAAAATCCTCCCAGTAAAACACTGCCAAGCAGTGGCAGTGACTTCCCATTGGAAGCACTCCCTGCTAATCACATATTGGACAGGCATGCCCCAGGGGCAGGTGTATTTTCCCCCTCAGACTGCCAGTCTGGACTGCAATTAGCAGAGAGAGTGCTTCCAATGGGTAGCCACTCCCCTGCTATAACGGCACCCCTACCCGGCTTTTTTGGGCTGCTGCCAATGTGGTCTCTAAAAGTCTGCTTGTTAATTTGTGCAGATGTGCGGGATCTCAATCCCATGTATGCACATAACTCAGACCAGTAGACTCCCATAGAATTAGAGGTAGGAGCAGCCACTGAGAGCAACATATCCCAAAGGAACCAAATGTGGTTCAGATACTTTCTGAAATCTATGAAAGGCTGGGACAGATTGGTCCCATAGTTGGACAATATTTACAAGAAGCACAGGGACACCAGCGGAAGAACGTTATGACAATAGTGATAGACCTGGAGAACCAATCAGATTCTGGCTATTATCTTCTAGAAGGTACTCGGTAAATGTGAAGTAGAATCTGACTGGTTGGTATGGGCAACATCTCCACTTCTAAAAACCCACACTTTGGTAAATATACCCCAAGGTGTTAGCTTTATTTCTACCTTAAGAGAGTAAACTTTTCGCTTATTGACAAGGTCCGTTTGAGGTCTTAGAAGTGGTCAGACCTGTGAACTACAAAGTTAGGAAGCAAAAGTACACAACTAGCAAGAAAGATTGCCTTGCTATAAGTACTGTTTACTGGCCATGGAATTCTCTTTGGTAATGGACCATGCGCCATTGCTTTGGATTCACATAAATTGTGAGGTACAGTAAATGCCCAGGTGACACACTGGTTCCTGGCATTGCAACCTTTCCAAATCACTGTGGAACATACTGTAGGCAAGATATCATGCAAAAAAATGCTGATGCCGTGTCCAGAAAGTTTGTGCTCCCCACAAAGTTGTGCCACCTTATTTGATTTTTACTCTCTCAGCTATCAGGCCCCAGGGTGAGTCTGGCTGTGTCACTAGTGAGCATAACAACCATACTGTAGCATCTGATCTAATCAGCCGTACTGCATGTAAGGAACAAGAAATCTGTTAGGAAAACATGGTTTGATTCCAGTCAGAGCTGGGCTGGAGCTCAAGGCTATAGAAGCTTGCTGTTCCCTGTGGGCGGGGAATCAAGTGCCACTTTAAATTTTGAGGTCAAACACACTAAAAAGAGGTGGCTTGCAAAATACATACCCATTGGTGGTCCTTCCAATCTCTCTACAACAAAGTCACCAGTTTACATGTCATTTTCCATAGAACATTGAATCAATCTCTGGCCCATTGGAGCTTATGGTCCAAATTCCCTACCATACACTAGGTCCCATTCTGTAACTAGCCAATTAACCTACCAGTAGATCAGTAGAAAACTAGAGCACCTGGAAGAGCCTACAAAAACACAGGGAGAATATACAAACTTCATGCAATAGTGCCCGAATAGGAATCAAACCCAAGCGCCTGGGCGTAACTGAGGTAACAGAAAAGCTTAGCATACATTATGCAAAAGTGTGAGTGTCACATGTAAGAAAGGCAATCACAATGTTCTCTCCCACTCAATATTTATGTAAGCTACTAATACAGAAGCACTGGTACTTTCATAAAGTAATTTACAAACAACACACAGTATTAGGACACTGCTTGTAGGTACCGTAACACAGGGCCAGGACCTGTGGCTTCACACACAGGATTATAGGCTGCACTATCTAACAGCAGATCATAAGGGTTGCAAAGTATTAGATACTTCACGCAAAAACTAGAGATTACCTCTATGGCAGATCCAGCCCTATTTACAGTCATGTAGAAATGGGATATGGTTGACCTTGGAATGCCTGTACAAGGGAATGTAATTTACTGTACTTTAATGTCCACAAACAAGCAAATGTGTTTCTTTTAAGTCCTTAAGCTGCCAAATGTAATTTACAGAAACGTCCTTGAGCAGTCAAGATATTTAAATGTCAGGAGAGGGTGGAAATTGCACATATATGAAGGCATTCGTCTATGAGATTGCTCTGTTTAATTCTGCTGGATGTACTCCTGGGTCTGACCAATAAATATGAAGTTATAAAGCCCAGAGAATAAGAATGTACAGTATAAGGAAAATAATACAAAATAACTGGTTGTGCTATGACCGGTAGTGACAACAGTTTAGGATTACCATCTTCACTAATTCAAATTTTAAAAAAATCTTCAAAAATATTTATTGGTTTAGAATTATTTATGTTTTATATTAATCATGAGGGTGAGGTCTGTGGCTTTACGTGCAGCCTTGTGCTGTGCTTTAATGCGTTTATTGCATTGGTCAAAATGCTCCCTTCCAATATTAAGTGTGTCTGGGGTCTGGTTTCCACCACTAGAGAGGACATGTAAATAAGTAATTTAGTATGTGAAATATTGCTTAAGCCCCCCCTGGTACTGTAAACAGGGAGCGTCTCCTAACTGCACATTTTTCCTTGAACCTCAATAATATGATCTTAGGGCCTGATTCTGATATTTACGCAAATGCTGCGCTGTGCACGCACAACATTTGGTTTGCGATCAAGCTCACACAGAGGATTCGCTAGCAAAGTGAGTGACAGGTAGTAAGCATTTAGGGGAGGTAACGGGGGGTGGCAGGGCAAACGCAGGTGTGTCAGAACCATTTAAACTCCATTTCATGGGCATGAATAAATTAGCCATTGCAATCTCCTTCACAGCATGAGAGCTCTCTGCGTGCCGCAGTGTTTGAAGCTGTGCATAAATATAGGCACATCGGAGCTGATTCAGAGTCAATACTACAGCAGTATGAATAGCATAAGTACCAGGACTTTGCTTTGCGCATTTGCACACATGCAGGTTTGACATATTTGATACTTGAGAATCCTTACGACTGGTGGAGTTACGAATGAAAGAACACTCTAACATAGACCGAGTACAGTAAGGGCATGTTCACAGATGTACACAGATGTATATACGCCTGATAAAGCCATACTATTTGATGGGCAAGGGCAGGTGCAATAACTGAATGACACCACATTACCTAAAGTAATCACTTTATACTGGATGACTGCATAATCACCTCTATAGATAATACCACTACCTTCATGATTGAGTGGATGCTTGTCTGTGGGTTTAGTCACACATCGGCTCTGTAGAGATAAGTCAATTTTATCTATGCATGCATATCTAGCTAGTAAAGGGAATGTGTATATATATATATATATATATATATATATATATATATGTATATATACACAGTGCATCCGGAAAGTATTCACAGCGCTTCACTTTTTCCACATTTTGTTATGTTACAGCTTTATTCCAAAATTGAATAAATTCATTTTTGTCCTCAAAATTCTACACACAATACCCCAGAATGACAGCGTGTAAAAAGTTTTTTTTGAGATTTTTGCAAATTGAATAAAAAAAACCTAAGATATCACATATACATAAGTATTCACAGCCTTTGCCATGAAGCTCAAAATTGAGCTCAGGTACATCCTGTTTCCACTGATCATCCTTGAGATGTTACTACAGCTTAATTGGAGTCCACCTGTGGTAAATTCAGTTGATTGGATGTGATTTTGATATGATCTCTCATTCTGTGAGAGTGCTGAATCTGCAGTTAACCACAGGGTGTGATGGCATACCATATCTGTATTGCGCAAGGAACACGTCCATTAAGGCGTCAGCCTTAATGATCGTAATTTCATTGCTTTTTGAAGTTTGAGTGGCAGAAAATCAGTCTTAATGGGACATGTGAAACCGGAAGGTTTTCTGTCTATGTAATTTCATAGATTTTTTAAAATGTATTCACTATCAGGGTTTGGATTAGCAAACCGGGCCACCTGCAGGGGAGAAGGGCAACAAAATGGTACACTAACACAGGTGGAAGAGGGGACAGCACACAGGAGGTTGATTTGGGAGGTGCAGAGTGCGAGACAGCTGTAGGCGTGTGGGGTAGCGGCAGCAGTGGTGGTGCAGAGCAGTGGCAGCGGTGCAGTGCAAAGGGGGCATCAGTGGGCGACAGAGGGCTCACTGGTAGTGCGTATGCACCGGAGAAAATCAAATCAATAAATCACAGATGCATGAATGCAGCAGTGAGATCCATCTACGCATCTGTTAAAAATTGAATGTGTAAAAAACAAAAAACTGCGTAGCCCGCCCCCTAGAAGACAACCAGCATTGGGCTTTGGAGCCTCAGTACTGGTTGTGCTACATACAGGGGACAAATGACGTAGGTGTTTCCCGTATGAGGTACAACCAGCACCAGGCTTTTGAGAACCAGTCCTGGTTGCCAAAATACGGGGAGCAAATGACGTAGGGGTCCACCTCTTTAGCGCAACCAGCACTGGGCTCTGTGTCGGTCCTGGTTCTGGAAATACAGGGGGGGAAAAATGCATAGGGCCCTCCTGTATTTTCCAGAACCAGCACCGGACCCTTTCTAGCAGGGGGGTGATGCCACAGCCGGGCCCCCCAGCCAAAGCATCACCCCTGACTGCTAGTCAGCCCAGACTGGGGATCCCAGGGGAGTTGGGGACCCCCTCTCCAGGGCACACCAGGCCCAGGCTGATAGCCCGGGGCTATCCCCAGCACCCCTGGGCAGTGGGTGCTAGGTTGATTTGTGTTGTGTGGTGCATATGAATATATAAATATTGTCTTTTTCAGTAGTACTACAGGTCCCAGCAGGCATCCCCCGCATACTGGCACTTGGAAAACCACAAGTACCAGCAGGCGGGGCACTAAGGGCCTTCTGGTACCTATAGTATCCCTGCATAAGAAATATTAAAATAAAACAGACAGACACCATTTTTAAAAATATTTTATTTAGCGGGACCTTCACCTGGGGGGCGGCAGCCTTAAGATATTTTACATGGCTGCGGCTCCCCCAGGACTTCAATGGCGTCTTCACCTGGAGGGCGACGGCCTTTAAGCTCTTTTTCCTGGTCGTCGCCCATCCAGGGCTTCCACGGCGTCTTCTATCTTCAGCAGCTTATCTCTGCTGCCTCCCTGCCACCGACTTAGTGCATGGCAACTCGCGCTGGCAGTATTTAAGCCAGCCGAGGGGGCGGGGCGATGATGTCGCCAGCCGTGATTGGTTCGCGGCTGCCATCTTTGAATGTCATAAATGGCGCTGAGGCGCCATTTTTGAAAAGGGCAGTATTGGTTCTCACCATTGAATTCAATGGATAGAACCGCTCATTGTCTGAGAGGCGGAAGGCTCGCCTCTCTCAGCCAATGAGCGCTCCGCACCGGGATTTCTGGACTGAAACCCCCCAGCGGAGCTGTCATTTCGGGTAGTAGTGTCCTAATGTCTGTGGGCTCGGGTAATTCTTGTTTTTTTTTTGCCAAGACCCAGGATCTGCTTACTTTGCAATGAAGAGGACAGATCGACGCATGGGAGGAGGTGAGTATGAAATTTTTTATTACAGGTACACCATTGGATTACCTACTGGAGAAGAGGACAGATTGACTTCAGGGATACATGGGCGAGTATGTGAGATAGTGTGTATGCACGTGTGAGTACATGTGTGTGTGCATGTATGTTTTAATAAAATTATACTTTTCTACGGTGCGTGTGTTGTGTGTGTTTTTTTAATATTGCTTTTGTTGTGGAACTAGAGCTACTAGCACACCTGTAGTGCCCCGCATGCTGATACTTGTGGTTCTCCACGTACCAGCATGCGGGGGAGGCTTGCTGGGAACTGTACTTCCGCAGCAAAAGACTTATATTTTAAATTTAATTACACCACACTTTACATAATTAACCTGGCACCCACCGCCGAGGGGTTCCGGGGTTAGCCGCTGTACCCGCCGCCAGTGTCCTCCGCAGGGAGGCTCCAAGCCGGATGCCCGCTGAGATTTTATTACTAGTTGGCGCCCGGCTCCTTCCCTGCAGCGCCACCGTAGCCAGAGGCTGGAAATCTTTCCTGAACTCCAGCTTCCGGCTCTCCCCACGGGCACTATAGTTCCAAGGAGCAGCCGGGAGGATGTCAGAGTGGGGTTTAAGGTAAGTAATGTTTTTTTTTTTTATCTGTAAGCGGAACTATAAGGGCATTACTATGGTGGCATTACCATATGGACACCACTACAGGGGCATTACTATGGGGGCACTACCATATGAGCACTACTACAGGGGCATTAACATGGGCACTACTACAGGGGCATTACAATATAGGCACTACTACAGGGGTATTACTATATGGGCACTACTGCAGGGGCATTACTATATGGGCACTACTACAGGGGCATTACTATGGGGGCATTACTATATAGGCACTACTACAGTAATGTTTTTTTTTTATCTGTAAGCGGCACTCTAAGGACATTACTATGGTGGCATAACCATATGGACACCACTACAGGGGCATTACTATGGGGGCATTACCATATGAGCACTACTACAGAAGCATTACTTTATGGGCACTACTACAGGTGCAATTCCATATGGGCACTACTACAGGGGCATTACTATATGGACACTACAAGAGGGGCATTACTATGGGGGCATTACCATATGGGCACTACTACAGGGGCATTACTATATGGGCACTACTACAAGGGCATTACTATATGGGCTCTACTATAGGGGCATTACCATATGGGCACTACTACAGGGGCATTACTATATGGGCACTACTACAAGGGCATTACTATATGGGCTCTACTACAGGGGCATTACTTTATGGGATGGAGGAAGGTGAAGGGATCAAAGGAAGATGAAGGGGGCTGGGGCAGAGGAAGGTGTTCGGGGGCTGGGGACAGAAGGTGATAGGGGCTGGGGACTGAAGATGGGGTCTGGGGATGGAGAAAGGTGATGAGGAGCTTCTGGGCTGAGGATGGTGATGAGAGGCTGAATTTGAGGAAGGTGATGGAGGACTGACGACTGAGGATGGCTGGCTGCAGACATCATCCCTCCTATCCCTGAGGCATCCACAGCACTGACATCAAGAAGACTTTGCAAGGGACGGCAAACAAGAACTACAGCCTGCATCATCATCAGTGACAGAGAGACAGTGGGGTAAGTCATAGTCTATTTTTACTTTATTTAAAGGCAGGCATATCATTCAGTTAACATTATCATACTTCACATATCACACATACAGGGGTGGGATGTGCGGGATTGGGGGTGGTGGCGAGAAGGTGGGGCTCCCAGAGACGTCACTGTATCGGACCTCGAGATTTCTGTTGCCGACCGTGCATGTGTAATGCCTCTGGCAGGAGCCGAAGAGAGGAGATGACAGAGCCAGCCTTGCTGCTGCACGGGCAGCCAGGAAAAGGTAGGAGCCATCGCTGATGCTATACATTAAATTATTATAAAGGAATATGTAAACATTTTTGAAAGTTCATATCCTTATATACATAATTAATTTTTGTTCTCTAAAGGTTATACAAAAATAAAGTTGTTATTTTTGTTTAAATCAGCTTGCTTCATTGGACATAAATTGAATTTATTTCTAATAAACTGGGTAGACGAAAACCCATTGTGATTAATGCTGGGGTTAGTGGTGCAGTGACAACACATAAAACATGCAGTATACCTAATAAGGTGGTAATAATGAAGGTCAAAAAAATGTTTATTGTTTAAAAATGGTACAGTTGCTGAACATACACAAAGCACAATGCATAAAGATAAGACATAATAATGTAGTTGTAATCACATTCCAAATAAGAGTACATAATGGAGCTATGGCAGTATACCGTAAACATACGTTGTTAATGTAACATTGCTGTGTTCCTGCAGAATGAGATAAGGTTTTATATTAGACTATTATTAATTACAAGTGGCCTTTATGAGGGTAAATGGCACTGTAGGCAAATATATGTTCTGAGATCGTATAAGTGTAATTAAGCCTGATCTAAGCATGGTACATACAGATGTGTCCACATGCACCTTTGCTCAAATCATGCCAAATAGCCCCGTATGGCGCACCAAGGGTTTTGTTGTATCTTGGCTGTATCAAGGGTCCCACCAGAGACTTTTTTTAAATACTGTATGCTTCTTATTTGCATACTGATTGTATACTGATTATTACTGATGCTGGCATTTCATGTACTTCTGTGTGCAACTAACGGGTTTATTTATCAAGCAGTGAACAGTGAACTACGATCGTGATGCCGGGCGCCGGTCTCCCGGCATCGGGGAAATGCGGGCGTCTACATCTAGACGCCCAGCATTTCACCCATGCCGGGATAAGACAGTCGGGAAGCCGGCTGCCGGTATATAGGCAGTCGGCTTCCCGATTGCTTCCCCAGGATTATGATCTGTAGGGCTTCCAGGGTCGGGATTTGAACAGACGGCTTTTAAGTCATCAGTATTTCATACCCAACCCCTGCAGATACAGCATCACAACTGTGTAAGGTACTGCTGCATACGGACAGAAATATGGTATTTTGTCTGAACATTTTTAGCATAAATCACTCCTGTTTTATTACTGTACAAACTCTACATCAGGGGCCATATGTAATAGTTTAGAAAATGTGAGAGCTTAGCAGTACGGTCTTACTCTTTTTAAACTCGGCCAATGTAATAGAGGACCTCATTCAGAGGCGGTCGCACGGAGCGATTGGACGTAGTGAGCGATGTTTTTTTAAACTGCGCATGCATGTACATGGCAGTGCGCGTGCGCAAGCCTGTCTTCCTGACTGCAATCCTCTTGCTCGTTAGTCACTACGAGGTCGTAGCTGTGATTGACATTTTGTTCCGTTTGTGGGTGGTTACAGGGGAAGGTGCTTGTGAACGGGGGTGTGGTGGTGCACACGCAGGCGTAGTTGACCTTTAAAAAGGGCGTTTTAAGGGCGTGCATATATTACTGAGCGAGTCATCACACACGCCATCTCGTTGCAATAACGATGCTACTGCTCGTAGTGCTAAAGGTAGCCCAGGGTCTACCTTAAGCATTGCGAGTGCAGGCGATGGTTTCTGCCTCAATCGATGTCTGTAGGCAATTAACACTGTAACTGACTCTGAATTAGGCCGTAGAGATAGGAGGTGTGCTTTCATTGTTGTGGGTGTTTCCGCGCTTACGATGTGCGTTGCGATTGAGCGCTTGTTTTGCATATTCTCGATCACTTTGGGTACGACCGATAGCGCCCCCGCGCGACCGCCTCTGAATGAGGGCCAGAGTCCATGAACAATGCAAACTAACATGTTTTTAGACTAAAAAAAACTCTCACGATTTAAACTATCATCCAGATGTTTCCCATTTTGAAGATAAAACTCGACCAATGTGAGAGATTACTGCTAAACTCTCACATTTTCTAAACTCTCACCCTATTACATTTGGCCACAGGCCTTTTATGTCACAATATTTCCAATGAAGCGACACAGGGCCTGATTCAGACCCGCTCGCGAGCGCATTGCGCTCGCAAGCAGCTCGATGGTGGGCAATGGGCACCCGCGGCGTGTGCAACACATGTGCGCAAGCCCCGTAGCAAGTGAGAAATCACTCGCTCCGGGGCTTGCAACAACACGGGGCGGCTGTCGATGTTGATCGACATCTCGCCCCATTTTGTAGGCGGGGGGGTGGCTGTAAAAACGGAGGCGTTCCCGAAGGAACGCCTGGCGTTTGTGGGCAGCCCTACTGACATCACTCGTGATGTCAGTAGTGAACTTCCTGCAGGAAGTCCACTTGGCATTGCGAGGGCTGAGACCCTACCACAAGGGTCTCCTTGCAATGCCGATGGTCGCAATTATCGCGACCATCGCCAGGCCACTCGCACAAGCTGTGGGTGGTCACCCACAGCTGTGTGAGCAGCCTAGAGCTGGAATTTTTTTTAAAAAAGGACGCCCTGATTCAGAGCGAGAGCACGCAAATAGCGTGCGTCTCTGAATCAGGCGCACAGTTTTTAGTTACCATCGAATAATATTGAGATAGATTATTTTTAAAAAGTAAACATTTCCCTGTCTCTACGAGCATAATCTTTCTGCAACCCGTCATCGAGTCCATTTGCTGTGTCCTGGCCGGCTGTTATATCTCTGTCCAGAAATCCAAATTACAGCAATTTTCAGACAATCATTACAGGGAGTTAGCCTCTCACTCACACCTTCTTTTATCTGTGTCTCTCTGAACAGCATTGAGCCTGGGCACAGCAAAGCCTCTGTGCAACTGTTCCAAGCCAGTTTGATGAGGTTGTTTGCAGCGCAGAAGGTTGAGAACGGTTATGGGTTTTGTATGGCAGTCAAAAGCAATCATAGATCTTGTCAATATTTGCAGTATGTAAATGTACGTGGTATTTTGCCAGCTCTTTCCTGAGGCATCTGCAATAAGCAGCCATAGCTGGCCTTGCTCAGTAACTCCGTGGTGACTTGTGTTTAGTGTCATGAAACCAAATGCTATTCTTTGTCATGGCAATAACGACAAATTAATTTCACTATGAATTCTAGCTGTTTTGAATATAAAACCAAAAATATGAGGAAGGACGAGAGGTTTTGCAACAATTATGAAAATGAAAGTCAGATTTACATATTAGTCCTCCCAGGCATGAAGCTGTTTATGTGGACTTACAGATACATCAATCTACTGATGAACAGTTGAGCAAAATCATGTTTAAATGCTAGTCATGTCTACAGCAGCTGGAGCCCAAACTTGTGTAAGGCAAATGTCGCAGAAAGGGTCAGCTCGTGTAAGTAATCTCATTGCTTACGTATTATTCCGTTATGTGAATAGATACAAAACAGCATAATAAAAAAAGCTTACAAGATTTTCAAATATTGGGACAAATCGTCCAGGCCTCTGATCTGCCTAGGACATGTCACAACTAGCTGTCTGCTATCCAGAACAGTATTAAGGTCCCAAAGGACTGGTTCGGGGATTCCCAACCCCACCTTAGGGGTATATACTGTATAGGACAATGAAGGAGCGTAACTAGGGGGTTTGGCTGCCAGGGCAAGCTGATAAAAACAACTGCGCCCCCCCACATTTATGTGGCCTTGGCTTATTGCCTACAGCCTGATTACCCCCATGGTCCTAGTGCCCAACAACCTGGTGGTCTAGGGAGGGATTTATGATGGGAAGGCTTCATAGAGGACCTACCTGTCCCGTGGGAGAGGCTACAGTGGGGAGCTTCATTATCTCTTTCACTCTCCCACAACTGCAACACTCTCTGGTTCCCAGACGATAATTATTCTGTCGCTGGCCCATGCTGGCCAGTGGCGGTGCCACTGGAGCTCTTCTATCTTGAGCCTGGCATCTTCTGGCCTCTTCTGCGGCCGCTGGAGCTCTTCATGCAATGTTTTCTTCCTTCGTCTGCCGCCGCTGAAGGAACTCTTCTGCCAAGCAGCGTCTGTTGTCAGATGCCACGGGCACATCCAGCAACGAGGCGGCGAACCTCTATTCACTGCAAAAATGTATTTATTTATATACAATCAGTTAATTTGGAGTTGAGCAACTGTATTTCTTTTTTGTTGTGCATATATCAATAGTCTCCACAGGTAGCACCTCCAATTATATATATATATATATATATATACAGTATATATATATATATATATATATATATATACAGTATATATATATATATATATATATATATATATGTTCAGGGTGTGCAGTCTGAGGTCCATTTCCTATATAAATCTGATCAGTGCATTGCTTTGCACACCTAGCAAGCCGAAGACACTTTCCACACAGACTAGCACCCCTACTACATTGGTTTAGAGTATGGAGTCTGGCACAGTAATATGCACACCAGTCAGAGGCACAATATAGGTAAGTCCTGCAAGTATTTAGACTGTGTAGTGCAGCTTTGGTTCATTTTTGGGGCGTGGGTCCCCCTGGATTGCTTTGGTTGATCTGTTTCAGGGCACCGCATTATAACACATTTTTCTTTTCTTACACATTTTAACCCTTCACTGTTTGTTTATTATACATGTACTTCACTTTTTAATTTTCATTCTTTATTTGCAGCTGTGGCTGCTCTTAACTATCTCTTTTACACTGCACTTTTCTTGCTATGGCGGTGCCCAGGGGCGGCTTAGCTGGGCAAGTTTGGAGGTGTCCTGTGCTCTGGATTTGAACCCTAGTATGTTAGTGACCTACCCGACAGAGGTTACCCGGATGTGGTGGGTAGGCCCATAACCTTGGCCAAGATTATGCCAAAAACCTCTATTCACTGCAAAAATGTATTTATTTATATTCAATCAGTTAATTTGGAGTTGAGCACCTGTATTTCTTCTTTTCGTGTATATATCAATTATCTCCACAGGTAGCACCTCCAATTATATATATATATATATATATATATATATATAAAAATATATTCAGGGTGTGCAGTCTGAGGTCCATTTTCTCATAGAGGACCTACCTGTCCTGTGGGAGAGGCTGCAGTGGGGGAGCTTCATTATTTCTTTCACTCTCCCACCACTGCAGCACTCTCTGGTTCACAGATGATAATTATTCTGTCGCTGGCCCATGCTGGCCAGTGGCGGTGCCACTGGAGCTCTTCTATCTTGAGCCCGGCGTCTCCTGGCCTCTTCTGCGCCCACTGGAGCTTTTCATGCAATGTTTTCTCCCTTCGCCTGCCATCACTGAAGTAACTCTTCTACCAAGCAGCGTCTGTTGTCAGATGCCACCGGCACATCCAGCCATGAGGCGGCGAGCCGCGATTGGCTTGCTGCGGCTGCTCTCTATTGGCTTGCTGTCCGCGAGCCATGATTGGCTCGTGGACACATTGCAATTTAAAATTAGCACAGGCCGCCAGCCAATCCTGGCATTTTCCCTGTGCATATTTTTGCAGCCTCCATGTTCACCCCTCCCCAGCTGCCAAACATGGTGATGAGCAATGTTCTCTTTGCACATTGTACCCTGTATTTCCTGAACTTCCTATTGAGCTTCCTCGCTGTGGTGCCCTTGTCCAAGAACAGAGCTGACTTCCATGGGAGGGCTTGTGGCTGAGCAGGAAGGAAGCACTTCACATTGGAGGAGTGGTGGTTCAGCATAGGGATGTACTAACCATCAATGTCTTTGTTCTGATGGCAGTGTTTTTACCATTTGATGGTGGTGGTCAGATGTTTGCAAACATTGAATAGAATTAATTTGATGGTGTTCTGATGGTTGTTTTTTTTTTGTTTCTTCCTGGCTATTGTGTCTGCATCAAGGCATCTTAACGGTTTCGTTGGAGGCTGTATCTCACTTTCAATCCCTGACTCCCTCCTCTCTCTAGGCTGCTGCTAAGCAACAGGGCTATCTCTGATTGGTTCTCACTGTCTCTGCTGTTTAAGCACCCTGGCCAGCTCCTATACAGCAGCTTGTTGCAAGATTTTTTCTGTGACTATGCTTCAATAATATAGTCACTGTTCGGCTCCCTTTTGCCACAGATGAATGTTTTATACACCTACACCTTCCTCGACCAATGCTGTATAGAATAGTGAAAACCCCATACAAATCCATCCAGTGTTTCAAGAGATTAGCTCAAATGAACAGGCAGACCCCTAAACCAGGGACTTTATTTTATATACTGCAGAGAAGATAAGAGCTATCAAATATTCTACTGAGATGTGACATGTTTTCAGTGGGTTGGTGGTGCATTTAGTGAGGGGTGTGGTAGGTGGAGGAATAGGTTTAGGCGGTAGTGGTGCATGAAGTGGGTGAAGGATGATGTATGTGTGTAGTAGTGGGTAAGAGGTATTACATACTGCATGGATTGATGTTTAAAAGGATTTTAAAAGGTGGGCTATATATTTGATGAAGGGTAAGTGTAATGAGGGCATTATAGTGTGAGGGGTAGTGGTGCGTGAAGGTTTTTTCAGTCAGTGATGGATAGTGCCTGTGAGTAGTAGTGGGTAAGAGTTAATATATACTGCACTGACAGATGTGTGAGAGGAATTTCAGTGGGTGGGTGGTGTCTTCGGTGAGTGGTATGTGCAGTGGGGGATGTAGCCTGATACAAATGAGCCTACACTGACAGTTTGTGCTCTCTATGCCTGAAAAGCATGTTCCATTTACCAGTGAAGACATTCTAGACACCTCAGAACCACAATACAATTGTAGCAGGTGCTGTCACCTTAATGGAACAAGTTTGGGTGGTAAAATAAAAACAATGGCACTTCAGTAGGCGTTAGCAAGACTATCCCAACAACTACGCAATCCCTGTTGCCTAGCTATAACAATTTGAAAAAAGGGGAGTGTTGAATGGATATGACGCGAAACTTGTATAGCTCTTAATGCAAACAATATCCAAAAATAGACATGAAAATTGTCTGTCTGTGCCTTTATATCATATAGTCCATACACATCTTTACTTGTGACATGGCGAAAAACATATTAATGTGTTAAAAACAAACCAGTTACCTAAGTAAATATAGAAATGAATCATAAGCTTGATATAATAAATTACCTTAAAAGGCTAAAATGGGTTATAAGTGGGTTATAAGTCCAAACCAATTTGAACATTCAATCTCATGGAGGGCTTTAGAAGCAGAAGTGATATCAGCAATACAAGTGGATAATAAATTATTTGGTACAAGGAAATAAGGGGAAGCTGGTGGACCTGAGCACAGTTGGATTGGAAATCATCCAAAGTTCAAAATGACACAAAACAGTGTTATACAATCCACTCTTAAAGAAATACTGTATTATTTACAGAAAATGGTAACTCATGTGGAGGTGCTCCCCTGAGAGTACATTTACTATAGTCAAAGAAGAGAAAAGAGAATAATAAATGATCTCAGAAGACCAATAAATAAGTGATGAGTCCAATCTAATTTAAATAGTTCACTTGTACAATCTCTGTGCCAGGGGTCTCGTATAATGCAGATGACATATACTATACCCGAATCAACTTTAAAAATGGAAGATTTTATTCAGTACAATATAACACAAAAATGCAGTAAGGTTGATCAGTATAAGACATTACCCAGAAAATGTTTTGGAGTCTCTGAGAGAGATGTAGTGAAGGATATCCGAAATTGCCCCCACCCCAAGACACTCCTGGGGGTATATTTACTTAAGTGAGAGTTTTTAGAAGTGGAAATGTTGCCCATAGCAACCAATTTGATTCTAGCTATTATCTTCTAGAAGGTACTAGTTAAATGTTAAGTAGAATCTGATTGGTTGCTATGGGCAACATTTCCACTTCTAAAAACTCGCACTTTAGTAAATATACCCCCTGTACTCAAATGGGCATAAACTTCCAAGTCCTGTGTGAACTTCCAGCACTGGCCCCTGCTGGAGGTTCACACAGGATTTGGACATTTATATTATCTTTATATTAATTTTTGTATGTTGTGTGGTGCAGTGGGTCAGCGGTACACACACAGTGCATCTTACACAGTGCTGTGTCTGCGTATCTGCGACTGCATGATATTCCATATTATTTGTTGGATGACTACACTACTCAGACGGATGGCCACACCCACTAAGTGGCTGCCCACACCCCCTCAGCAGGCCCCTGATGCTGCATTTCCCTGATGGGCCCTTCTTACCCCAGTCTGACACTGGGACAGAGACAGGGGTTAATAAGATCATACACACTGGGAGAGGGAGGATACAAACAGATACCTACTCAATGATGGCATAATGGTGAGGAGCAGAAGTGTCAAGGAAGTGCAAGGCTTAACAATTCTTCCTCATAGTCTGTCTCAGTAATCCCAGTCAAGCAATTATATTGCAAGGGTGTGGTTAGCTTGACAAGGTCCACAGACTAAGGATGAAATGCGTTGCTGATTATCCCTGGGTTGTTTGGCTCATCAGCGTGGGCTAAGCAGCGTGGAGGACAAACTGATAGGCGAAACAGCAGGAACAATGCTGTGCAACACTGTGCATCTCAGAAATAACATCGTGCTTGATAGAGGACCCAGGACTCAGATACAGCACCGTGCTTGATAGAGGACCCAGCACTCAGATACAACATCGTGCTTGACAGAGGACCCAGCACTCAGATACAACATCATGCTTGATAGAGGACTTAGCACTCAGATACAACAATGTGCTTGATAAAGGACCCAGCACCAGGTATCAAGGCCGGACTGTCCCAACAGCCAAGAGAGAGGAATACCCATATTACATTGGCACAGTTAATAACATCAGTACATACACTACTCCTACTTCCAGTTTTTCTCCTCCCTTCTTACCTCATCCACACCATGACCATGTTTTCTTCAAATTCTCCCTTTACTCAGTGCCTACCTAATCCTTTATTCTGCCCCCTGTTCCCACCTCTATCCTTCCCCCCTAGTCTCTTCCACTTCTTCCTCCGCTTCTCTCCTCTCCTCTGTCTGTATTCCTCCCCTCTGCTTCCCTCCCTCTCCTCTCCTGTTACTCCACTTTCATTCTTTTCTCCCCCACAATGGTCCTACTACCCTACCACTAAGCTCTGCACCCACCATCCTCTCCCTATCACCACAGCACACCTTCATCTACATCACTCTAATCTCCCTCCCTTTCCTACAAATGCATCCCACCTCTCTTGCCTAATGATTACTTCCTCCCACTACTGCCTCCAAGATCTCACCCAAGATGCTCCCTTCCTCTGGAACTCTCTCCCTATCAGACTCTCCACTTCTCTACAAATCTTCAAACAGACTCACTACTTCAAAGCCTTCCAGCTCTCATCCTAACCTGCTGCTTACATACTTCTCCTCGCTGTCTACCCTATCCGTGTCACCCCTGTCTGTCCACCCCCCCTCCTATAGAATGTAAGCTCTCACGAGCAGGGCCCTCTTCCCGTATGTGCTTTTCCTTCGCTCACTCATACGATCATCTACTCAAAACTCTCCACAAGGGCATTTAATACTTGGTTGGTGACGGCCTGCTGCTTTTTTGAGTGTTGTGATTGCTGCAGCAATGTTTGTAAACTATTTTCTTATTCTGTATTGTTTTGTACTGTAAGACGCTGTTTTACGAGTTTGCTCATTTGTTAATGTACTTTGTGAGGCACTGCGCAACCCTTGTGGTGCCATATAAATAAAGGATAATAATAATAATAATAAAAATAATAATAATAATAACAACAATAATAATAATAATAATAATAACAATAATAATAATAATAATAATAGGAGGTAATTGGTTGGTACTTTATTACTTTCCACGTTATCACTCTTCAAGGCTTAGTACATCTCCCCCCCTGGTATCTCCTCCAACTAAAACAGGCTTTGGGCAATATTCAATTAGAAGCAAAAAAGTGCCGTTTGGCGAAAAGTTTCCGCAGATTCGGACTTTCCACCTGTTTTCTAAGTATTTCCATATTCAATTCCAGGATGATTTCACCTAAGTGGAAACTCAATGCATGGTAATAGGCAAAACAGATTCGTCTACGAATAGCAGGTGAAAAGAAGTGCAAAATCTTTATTTTGGGGTGCAAACATGGGAAAACCACCCAGAACACCCAAAAAAGTACTTTCATTTTGGGGGGTGAAAAAGTAAAAAATGGGGAGACAAGCATAAAAACTAGCAAAATAGACTTATTGGGGGTGAGCAAGGATGGGTCGTGTTTTTGGGATTACAAGTGCATGCAACAGGTGCGTTTTTTAAATTTTTTAAAAAGTTCACTTTAGAGACATAGAAATATGCCAGCCCCCATTTTATGTACCCCAAATATGACAGGACTACTTGTTTTCTCCAAAAAATACTGCTTTATGCCATTCTTCACCACTTATGCAAAGACGCTAATAAGAAGCAATTTAAACTACTTAAGTACCCCAAACACTTTTATTAGGGCTACTAGTACACATCTACTTTAACTCCCTATGTTAGTGCGTCTTCTTTTGGGGTACAGCCAGAATTCCCCAATTCTGACAGTACTTTCCGCCTGTTCCGTAATCGGCGCTTGCCGTTGTAGTGTGGTTTTGGAAATGAGTAGGGCGAAAAGCGATGACGCATCAAATAAGTTTTCGCGTCAGAAACTGGCGATGTGGGCGGAAAGTCGGACAGGCAAAACTTTTCCTACTTTTCGCGTCTAATTGAATACGGGCAATACCGTTGATACATGTGCTGTTAACTCAACTGCGCCCTGTGGTTTAACAAGAGTGCCCATTTGACCTGTACACTAGGATAACATTATGGATGTGTATATTTATATTAATATTGGCTGCAGTTCTGTCAACTAAAGCCAACTATGGGCCTGAATCATTGCGGATTGCAATAGCGATTATGCACGCAGTCTCACTGTGACAGTATGCTAATCCACTGCGATTGTTATGCCCTTGCAGCACTACATAAGGACGCACACGTTACCTTACACACTGCCGTTATACTTAGCAAGACTGCAAAATCATCGGTAACATCGAGTACCATCGCAGCCTCACGCACACTTACACTTACATGCTCTGACCTTACTCAGGAATTGCTAACCTCGTCACATGCTATGACTACCCAAGCTGTGTATGGCATCGCAGTGGATAATTTATGCACGGCCACGCAATGGCGTTCAAACGCCCTTGCACGACTGCGTTTTGTCGACCATCCCCCCGTCACCTCCCACAAATGGCACTTCCTGTCAATCACTCTGCGATGAGTCTGCGTAGTCACAGTTCGCAGTCCCGACTGCAGTGGCATAAACATGTGCAGAACGCAACAATTGGCCAATTGCGTGCGGAATCGCAGTTGCGATCGGTAATGAATCAGGCCCTATATTAACAGTGGATGTACTGATATTGAGATGTAATTGCCGCTGCATTGAAACTATTCAATATACTCAGCAGTTATGGATCGGAGTACTACTGTGGCTTGAATTTGTTAATTCAACAAATTTCATTAACAAGCACCTGAATTAATGCTGCTATACGAAACAAGTCTCACAGCACTGTTACAGCAACAAGTTCACTACAAATCTCATGAGTGACAACAGGTATATTATTGTTACTTGTACTTGGAGACTGTATCTTTTTAGCAAACATCTGGATACAGAGTGTTACATTTAACAAGCTCAACAGTGTTACTATATGCTCTTGGCGATTGTTATAATTTTTACATGATATTTTCTCTAAAGATTTGGGTATTCAAATTGATTTTAAATATACCGGTATAAGACAGTTTACACTAATCAATTAATTGCTGCATTGTGTATGTGCTATATGCATCTCTGAGGTCTATTTACTAAGCAGTGTTAGGAGACAGAGTGAAAGGTGATAAGGTGCCAGCCAATCAGCTCCCTACTGTCATTTTTCAAACACAGCCTGTGAGATGACATTTGGGAGCTAATTGGCTTTCACCTTATCACTTTCTTATCTCTTTTCACTCTGTCTCCTAACACTGCTTAGTAACTAGACTCCTCAATGTGATTGGCTGCACATAAATAGACCACTATATGTATATTTTATGTTTTCATGTTCTTTTTATATATTGTGATGTGATATTGTGTGTATAATAAATGGACTAATATTCTACTATATTTATTGATCAGTGCATGCCTATCTTTGATGATTCTATTTTATTGTGGGATTTGCAAATTGTTCCAGTTATTAGAATTGCTGCAGATGAGTAAAGATTTTGTAAAGAGGATTGGATAAGGTTTCAACTAGTCTAGTTATATGAAATATCACAAAGGTCTAGTTAATCAAAACTAGGGGCACGGTCAGACTGGCCAACTTGCAATTCTGACAAATGCAAGAAGGGCTGTTGGCATGATGAGCTGGTTCGGCCATCTAAAGGCCTGGCTGAGCAGCTCCCCCTCCTGGAGTTTTTTCGGCCTACCTGCTTACATGGGATGTAGATAATATGCCAGTGGATGGGCCAATATACCGAAGCCGGAATCCCGCCGGCCAGCAAAATGCTGATGTCGCTATCCTGAAGTGGATCAGGATACCGGCGTCTGCATCCCGACTGCCAGAATCCCGAATGAAGGATCTGGGTAAGTATCAGCGTTAGCCCGGGGATAGGGGGTGGTTAGGTTTAGGGACTCCCGGGGGGACTTTAGGGCTAGGCACCCCTGGGGAGGTTTAAGGTTATGCTGCAGGGAGGGGAGGGTAAGGGTTAGGCACCGCCGGGTGGAGTTTAGGGATAGGCACACCCCAGGGAGGTTAGGCACCACTAAGGAAGGGTCAAGGTTAGGGAGTGAGAGGGGGAGGGTAGGGTACTTGCCTGCCCCTGTCAGGATGTTCACTCATTGGGCTTCCAGCGTTGGTATTTCATACCCATTCCTACTTAGACTCGCAGCATGCCCTGTGATGCATGGGAATACCCCCTTTTTTCATGTGCACACACAAATACTGTTGAGGATGAATTTTAACCTCAATCCGTCTCTGACTAGGGGGAATATTTATTAAGCTAATTCTGTCCTTAAAACATACAGAGATGCTTGTTTTTTACGAATGACAATTACTGTAACTATCACTACTATTTAACCAGATGGAAAGCAGTAAGGGAAGTAGTTAAGATTCAGGCTGTTGAGATGCTGGTGCTCAGAATAGCGGTGCCAGAATCCTGACACCAGAATCCCAACCGCCGCCATTGCAACAGTAAGTAGGGTTAGGGGAAGCTTTAGGGTTAGGCATTAGGGTTAGGCACTAGGGGGAGGGTTAGGGTTTGGCTGCAGTGGGGAGGGTTAGAGATAGTCTGCAGAGGGAGGAGAATTAGGATTAGGCTGCTGGGGGAGGGTTAGGGTTAAGCTGCAGGAAAGGTGGGTTAGGTGGAGGGTTAGGAGTTAGGCTTAACATACTTATCTTTAGGCGTCGGTATAGTTACGGTTGAGATGCCGCTGATGGTATTCTGACTGCTCGAATTCTGACTGTCGGGATCCTGTACCCAACCCAGCAGGAGATGTATTTGATATATCTCCAGCTTTCTGATCACCATCCTTTCCAGGAGCCATCTCCATAGCTTGCCTGCATAAACCCACTTACTTCAATAAAGCAGCTCTACCTGAGAGGGATTCTCGCTACCCCTATGTGGTGCCTTTAGTTTATTGAGATGCCCAAGCACGTCAGTCAATGAGGTGGGCTACATAAAGAAAACTGCCATAAGCGCTTCTCTGATCTACTGTGCAGAGTAAAGGAGAAGGCGGTAGAGAGGAGAGGCAGCGGACACAGAAAGTGTTCCACCTGTGCATTGACAGCATCTCATAGGAGGAAGAGTTTAAACTGGTGTGTCTACAAGAGATCATGCATAATCCTGCTGGATACCACCCAGCCAATTTCTCCCACAAGAGTCTTGTTTGTGACAGCATAACCAAGCATTTTAATGTTTCCAGAGCTTGCTGGGAAAAGTAGGAACTTTTAAACATTGTAACCCTAACACAGCTACTGCACCGTACATTGATTTCAACACTGGGCTTTTTTTAACAGGAGGGGCCCGTGGTGTTAAAGCCTGGTGCTGTTTACACATTTTGTAGGAGATAACATATTGCTTGTCCTCTTGCATTAGCATCACCCAGCCAACCTTGTGTTCAGGTCACTTTTTGGGTAGGACACACTTTGTATCATTTATTTATATATTATAATCATCATCATCATCATCATCATCATCATCAAGTTGGTGCCTTTAATTTGCCACCACACCATAATAAGCTTAATGCGTTTCTTGATGTACTTTAAACATGCATTCATGCAGATGCATTTGGGTTGTGCAACTCAAAATAAACACAATACTTACACTATTTTTGTGTAATACAAAATGCATTCAACTCTGAATGTCCACCAATATTGCTAATTGTGAGGTGGTCATTATAAAATAGACTGTAAATAGGTATAAATGCTGTAAATAATAATGTAAGAATACAACCATCTGAAAGTTACAAGTTTTTTTTTAACCATTTTTTTTATAAAATTGGTATTTTAGGTGAAATCCCCCCAAAAATGCCAGGTTTTACCAAACAGCAAAATATACTATTGTTTTTGGAAATAAAACCAAAGCCAAAGTTTTCCCAGATCTCCAATACAGAAGCTGAGAAGCAAAGTATAAAACGGGGCGGGATGTACTAAGGTTGCGGTGTACATTCCGCCAGTCACCGCAACCTTACTAATCGCATATGTACTAACATGCGATTAGTATAAAAAGGACAGCTGTTGCAATAAGAGCTGACCTTTGCGAAGCAGCCGACGCCGGGTGAGGGGGTCTTTGTGGGTCTCCACCCCCTCTGCAAGAAAGAAAAGATGATTTTGCTTTAATTTGAGGCCTCTCTAACTTTTTTAAAAACACATTTTAAAAATGATAAAAACAATTATTTTTCATTTAAAAAATAGTGTTATTACATTTGGGGTGACTAAACTGATGGAAAAAGTTGTTTTGGGGGTAATTTGAGGCTATTTTTTTTAACACCCAAAAATGACATGATTATTGGGCCAATTGAGCTAAATGAAAATTTCTAAATGCCTAATAAGTCATTAGTTAGGGAGGCGGTCAAGGGGTTCTGCACTGTGCCTCAACATTTTTAACTTAAAATAAAGATGTTCTCTACCATCTCACACCCTCAGGGGGTACGCAGAAAAAAAACCCTTCATTTTCCTCTAAAAAAATGCAAGTTTGGAATTGGATTGCAACTGATTTAAAACTATGAAGTTTCTTCTGATACAACTTTTTGAGAGGCAGTCTCCAAAGGGCAAATTTACTTTTTTTACTTTTTGACGTGTTTAAACAGAAATGTCTGGTTTTTAGATCTGAGTTCCGAATGTACAGGAAAACCCAAATCAGGACTCGGTTCTTCTCGGAAACCCTAAAGTTCGGGTGTGTTCGGTTTTCAGCAAAACCGAACAGCTCATCTCTAGTTTGAATGGTATTGGTCTTATTTCCTTCTTAGTAAATTAACCCCAGCTGTTCAACATCCCCGATAAGATGGGCAGTATAGAGTATCCCTTGCGGTTCTGGAGAAGGAAAGGAACAAGGAGAAACATTTAATGGTTAAAGAAATTCAGCTTTAAACCCCAGCTTTCTGCTTTCTACATTTCTGGGATTATTTTAATGATTTAGATTAGTCTATCTTTTCTATTCAGCTGTGGAGAATGCTTATATATATATATATATATATATATATATATACACTGTGGGCAAGGTGACTTGCACCAGTGAATAATAAAGGGTTAAGTATTGTATGAGAGTCCTGAAATTACTTCCATAGTTATACCATCCAAGCTGGCACCAGACATGGATCTTAACATTGGATTGCATGCTTTCCATAAGAATACTGAGCGTGGCGGATATAGTGGGCAAAGGGACAGCAGTATCATTAAACAAAGCTAGAGATTCTAATTAAAGGTCCTTTGTTTGCAAACATCCCATGTGCCAGCGGAAAACAGAGACAGGCATGAAATGTAGAAAGAAAATGTATTGGCAAGCTGCTCAGCTATCCTTGGACAGCTAATGCTAATTGTGGTCCATTATAACAAATACCAGTGCAAGCAACATATCATTGCAAAATTTTGAATATGGGTCAAGACACTGAGATTTCAATCCTTTCAATCAAATGCCACTTTTTCTGTTCTAAGAATTGCTGATTACAGAACCGTATAATGTGACAGTGGGTGCAGCACATTTGCTCAAATCAGTCTCACATTTTCCAATCCTTATTTAATTCATAGGGCTCATGGAAAATATCAACACAGAACCTGTGTGAGAGAAAATGCTAAATAGAGAAGAGGAAACTTTTTGTTTTTACAGTTTGTTTAATAGCTTATTGTAACTTATTTGTCTTTGGGGGACTATTCATCACCACTTAAATTTTACAAAAGCAGGTAAAAACTAAAATGTTCATCTACTTTTGTATAAATTAAGTTAATTGTATTAACTTGGTGGTGTTACTGGACGCCATCCTGAGATGGCGTACAGCCCCCGCTAATTTTCATAGACTGCCATTCACACTGCAATCTCTGTAGTCAGCAGAGAGATCTATTCAGAACCCTCCCTGCTGTATCTGCATAACTCCATGAGCTGAGTACTCTGGCTACAGTACCTCCCTCCTAAGCCTGCAGGGCACCGCAGCACATTGTCCCCAATACTTTTCACAGACTGCCATTTACACTGCAGCCTCTGCAGCCAGCAGAGGGATCTGCTCTTAATCCTCCCTGCTGTATCTGGCTACCTTCCTCCAAAGCATGCAGGTCACCGCAGCCTATTGTCCCCTGCCTCCAGCTTACCTGCTCACTGAAGTTCCTCCTCCCATCCAGGCTCTCTCCAGACTCCACAGTGCCACTGTGGGTAGGGAGAGGAGACAGGTGAGAGGATGCGGGAGTAAGAAAAAACACTGAGGACATTAGGGAGGGGATGTGGTTTGGGGACACAGCAGAACTGATGAGATAATGCGTGGGGGGTTACACCAGCGGCGGAGTAAGCGGTTGGCCCAGATGGCGGCAACGGTGTGGGGATTGCAACTGTAGGCAGTGGGGGGCACAGACTTCAGCGGTGGTGGGGAAATACATAGGGACACCGCAAGTGTAGGGGTAAGAGTATCACTTTCCCAAAAAGCTGACTCTGCAAAAGCTGACTCTGCAAAAAGAGCAGCTTTTTGGAAATGATACTTTTATTAATGAGGCATAGTGAAAGCCTCCGAACGGTTATTTAAACTCGCAGAGAGCTTAAAACATAATCATCACTATTATCACCTATTGTTGTAAGTTTGTAAAACAGGGAACTTACAGACAAGCTGGTAGTAAAGGAACTCATTCAGAGAGGGACACAATCGCTGATGAGCATTTTGATACATATGCGAGTTGGCCACAAACCCAAGATGCGATCAACTCTGCATAGGGACAGTAGCAAATCCGCCTCCCTCCTCGTGTAACTAACAGGAGCAGGTGCGCTAAGAATATGACAGGCAGTGTGACTTCAATGTGTGCGCAAAAGGCATTTAAAAACATAGGGCCTGATTCAGACCCGCTCGTAAGCGCATAGCGCTCGCAAGAGGGTCGATGGAGCGTGTGTGAGCCCCGGAGCGAGTGAGAAATTTACTCGCTCTGGGGCTCGCAACAAACGGGGTGGCTGTCGATGTTGATCGACATCTCGCCCCGTTTTGTAGGCGGGTCGGGGGGTGGCTTGCAAAATGGAGGCGCTCCGAAAGGAATGCTTGCCATTTGGGGGCGGCCCTACTGACATCACTCGTGATGTCAGTAGTGAACTTCCTGCTCTATTAGAGCAGGAACCTCACTGGGACTTGCGGCAGACGAGACCCTACCACAAGGGTCTCGTCGCAAGCCCGATGATCGCGATAGTCACCCACAGCTTAGCGAGCGGCCAGAAGCGGCCAGAAGGCCAGACTAAAAAAAAACGCCCTTCAGACCTGCGAGCTGCCTCCGGCAGCGAGCGGGTCTGAATCAGAGCCATAGTGCACACTCATACACATTACAGTAAAATGCAGGAAAGTGTAATTAATACTGTGAGTACCCAAGTCTCTTGGAGTCTGTTAAATATAAATCTAATCAGCCCCAGGTCGTACTAATACCGTGTGCAAACATATTTGGGGCGCAACCCCCCCACTTCCACTATGTACATAACGAATACTATCAACAAAAGAATATATTCCCCCACAAAAAAAAAAAACACCCACTGGGCCTCTACAGGAAACAAAAAGCACATTGGCCCCACACACATATTGCCAGTGACTGTCCAGGATGCTGGGTTTATTGATATCAACAGGGTAACAGGTAACAGTGGTAACATAGCGGTATAAACAGTATAAACAGAGGTAACATAGTGGCATTCTAGGGGTTAACAGCGGTATTTAGGTTTCTCACTTCAGGAGCTAAATACTGTGTATCCGCACAGTGCTGTGACACTCGAGTCTACACAGCAAAGATGGTGCCAGCTCCACGTAAACAATAGCCCAGTGGCGACATCATCAGGTTGGAGGTCGCACCTCCCTGACTCTGGGTCCTGGTACCTAACAAGCGTAGCGGAAAGAGGAGACAGTGCCGGCGCTCACTGCTCTCTAACAAAAAAAGACATAAAGAAGCATGACAACCCTCCTAAAAAAAATATTAACCAGCACCAGTGCAATTACTGGTGCAATTAAAGAAGGGAGGCAAAGAACATGAAAATGTCACAGCTACAGTAGCTCGGGATGCGGTTAAGATCCCGACATCTGGGATGCCGTCTGCTGAAACCCCGGCATTGGAATCTTAATAGCCAAGAGAATAGCGGCGACGGAATCCCGACATGACTGGGGATGCCGACGACAGAATCCTGGCAGACTGTATCCCGATCGTAAGGAGACCGTGGAAGGGTTAGTATCAGCCGCATTGGAGGGAGCAGAGCCGTAACTAGGGTGGTGTGACCTGCAGGGCAGGGGGCGCTGTTTGGGCCTGTCAATTTTCCTGTTTATTATCATTCTCACTCAGGGGCTGGCTGGCAACTTTTAGCCTGAGGGGCAAATGTATGCAGGCGGCCCTGGCAGAGGAGTAGCGTGTAGTCAGGGTACCCGAAGAACGTGCATGCTACGGCGCCCCCCCCCAAGTGTTCCAGGGAGGAGGCGGGTCCATATGGGATTAATATAAATTAAAAATAAAGATTAGGGGCAGCCTCCTTTCGTAGTGCCCATATGCAGTGCCCCCTGTGCCCCAGGAGAGGACCCCCTTATGCAGGCCTCCAGTAGTGCCCCCAGTAATGATCCGGAGCCGGTGGCTGTGTGTTAGCCAGTGTAGCGCTGACTGAACTCTGTCCGGTCAGTGCTGCACAAGCGGTGCAGCCTGTGTCACAGAGACACAAACTGCCCGCGGCCAGCGGCCTGCATGGAGCTGCGGCCTGGGGGGCACATGGCACCCTGTACCCCCAGCCCAGCCCACCACTGTTCTCACTTGTAGCTTCCTCTTCATTTATCCCCAGCATCTCCTGGCCTCCCCTATCTCTTCCCTGGCCCTTCCCCATGAAGCCATGGCCCTTTTTCAGGTGCACTATCTTATATCCCTAGTTAAAAAAAAAATTGGGGGGAGGGGGCAATGCTCTCTCTGGCACAGGGCACCAAAAAGTCTAGGGTAAGGCTCTAGACAGGAGTGGGTTAGGATCAGGCACCACTGGGGGGAGGTTAGGGTTAAGCACTAAGGGGGGAGGGTTAGGGTTAGGCACTAAGGGGGGAGAGTTAGGCATTGTGAGTGGAGGGTTAGGTTAAGGCACTTACTGGGAGGGTTAAGGTGCGGGGTAGGGAAGGTTAGTCTGAGGGTGCAGAAAAGGAGGGTTAGGGTTAGGTGGTAAATAGGACAGAGAAACATTACTCACCTTTTTTCCTGGCGGGATTTGAACCATCGGGATCTCGCTGTCAGTGTACTGACAGCCTGCATCCCGTCCATCGTATTTCATACCGATTCTTCCCAGTAGCACAAGGCTATGCAAGGCTGGCTTGGTCCCGCAATGACAGTATGAAGTCCAGACACAGTACGATTAGCACACAAATAACCAACCATAGTGTTGTGCCTCTGATTAGCTGGAATCTGGGAAACCTGCTCTTATTGGCTGCTCGTGTGTTGAGTGTTGACCCATAGAGGTCAAATAAGTTCAAGTAAAGAATATTACCTGACCTAAATTATTATATTAAAGTTATTATAGGGAGTCTGAATTACAGCAGGCTCAACATCAAACAATTGGCATCACAGAAAAGCCTGCTAATATTATAAAATCCTAAATTGCATCAGCTCTTCTGGCTAGAGATGCCCATTTGCTAGACCATGCCTGATTTGTGGGTTGAATGAAGTAATTTGACTTATGATTAATTTCTAGCAAAATTGATCATAGCACTGGCATAATGAAACAAGAAGCCTAATCTTATAAAGGAGATTTCATCTGACATAAATATTTTTTTTAGCATAAATAGCAAATCTCTTCTCAGGCATAATTTTTACCTCTAATACCATGTGCTGCATTACACTGTACTATAAATGCCACTTAATGTTGAAACCTGGGGAGATAATATCTTTGGGTGAACACCTCCATTAACTTAATTATGAAATGAATTGACATGTATAAGTTAGCATACTGAGTAAGTTTTGAAGTGTTTCTACTGGTAAATACTTCAGATAAACCATATGTTTACTCAAATTGATATAAATTAGTATATGTCTTATTTTCATCTGATCAATGTATATATTGACCATATGAAAATGAGTCATTACTTGCTTTTCCTTCTAATTATTGTATTTCAACAAAATCAATGTTCCCACTTTGTTTACCTATTTAATTCATCTAGATGTGGTTTTACATTACTTTCACATTATGCATTCCGTATGACTGGTTGCGGCACATTCTGCCATGCCAGCACCTATAGAATGGTCAGGGCCAGATCAAGGTCTGTGGGGGCCCCTGGGCAACAAACGTGTGGGGGCCCCTATATATATATATATATATATATATATATATAATCGAAGAAATATCCAGTAAGGAAGGATGCACTCTCCTTTTAAAAATATAGAAACAATTTAATCTTATTATGAAAACATCATAATAGTCGCAGAGAATTTGCAATGTAATCAGTCAGTCGACGTTTCGTTTCCCAAGTGAACCTTTCTCAAGACTTTTTCAAATAGTAGACATCGTAGACATCTTTTCACATAGTGGTCATCAGATATGCAATAACAAAATTCTGTACAAATGACAAAAAACACAAAAACTTGTCTAGCAGGCTCCAAAAATACTAAGAATCACATATACACCCGTGTAGGAAGAAAGACACCTTTTCCTTCACAAGAAAAATTACACCCATAAGCAGTGCAGATAGTGGCCAAACCTCTGTATGCAAGGTAGTAGATAAGTACCTCATGTAGTTAGTACATATTCCCCCAATATGGAATGGTTCCAAATATGTATATACCCCTATAAATGAACAGTGGGTAAAAAGTGAGAATATATAGTTGCACAAAGGACACAATATAATATGGAATGAGTTGGTAATCGTATCTACCTAGAAGCCCATCAAATCAGCATCTAAAGCACAACTTAGGTGCTTAGTATATGATCAGCATAGTCTGAAAAATGGCATAAAAAATAATAAGTATAAGTGATAAATGCCTTCTAGTAGGCATACAGTAACAACGCTGCCGACATCATTGGGCTTACCTAGCTGATAGTAACAGGCATAAGGGTAACGGATAGCTGGCCAAATTGGAGTGAAGAGGTCGCGTGTGCCGCCGGCGTCAGCAGCATATCAGCTGTCTGGCGCCACGTGCCTAAAAAGCGCATTAGCCGGAAGTCGTAATCACTAAGCGGTCACTTCCACGTGTCAGCCTGACACGCAAGCATACGGTGGCCGCAGGTAGTCAAAATGGGGATAATATGTGGAAAAAATCGCGTATTGTGCTAATGAAGTACTACATATGCGATTTATAGTATATGTGTTAAGTATTTTTCATGGAGGCTACTATAACTAACATACATAACTAACAAACATGAATATTATTAATAAGGTCTGACTTATAGAGGCAACATAAGTACATCTAAAGATCAATACATATAAGATACTGTACACATAAAAGAAAGTACATGTGAGAAGTGTAGAGGGATATTCCACAAACATATGACTATCCAAAGAATTTAATTATCAGAGATATAGTACATCTACCTAAAGCCCAAAAATTTATATATATTTTGGAGATTTTTTGGAGATTTTTTAAAGAAAAATACCTAGAGGGTTATTCTCATTTAAACCTCTGGGAGTCACTGTATCCAGTGTATGAATCCAAAAGCTCTCTTGTTTTTTTAAAGACGAAAGCCTATCCATCCCTGGTTTAGGAGGAATCCAATCTATAAGCTTACATCTAAGTGTCGCCAATTGATGGGATTTTTCCAGAAAATGTCTAGCCACCGGTTTATCGCTTTTACCCGTAGTGTATGCCGCCCTGATAGAGGCTCTATGGTTGGCCATTCTATCACTGAACCTGCGAGTCGTAAGGCCTACATAATATAGGCCACATGGACAAATCAAAATATATATCAAATGGTCAAGGGCGCAATGTAATCTGTATTTGATTTGGATTAACCGTCCTGAATGTGGATGCGGGAAGGTTGGGTCAACCATCATAGAGGTGCAGGTCACACAGCCACCGCACGAAACACTACCCGGTCTTTTTACCATGATTTCAGAGACATCATTAGGTTTACCAGGGTAGAGGCGTGGTCTCATCAATATTTGTCTGAAGTTTGGACCCCTCCCATATGCCATCATCGGTGGTGCCATATTGTGGAAAGGTAGTGTCTTGTTGCTAGTGATGATAGGCCAAAATTTCTTGAGAGATTTTTTTGTCGATTGAGCTTGGGCATCAAAAGTAGTGGTGCAAATGAGACGTGGCTTATTCTTACTTGTTGTGATTACTCCACTGTCGGCCCGAGCAGTATCCTTAGCCCTCTGTAAACACTTGGACAGAGTGGCTCGTTTATAGCCTCGTGCTAGAAATCTACCAGTCATCTCTGCCAGTTGCAATTCCATCTTATCAACTTCAGAGTTGATACGTATCACCCGTAAGTATTGTGACAATGGTAAGCTGTCCTTCAGTGCCGTAGGATGATGGCTGGTGGGTAGTAGGGCTAAATTCCTATCTGTGACTTTTCTAAAGAGAATCCATTTCTAGTTTTCAGACCTGCCGATAAGGGCGGCGCGGTAGTACTACAAGACTGGACCGACTATGATGCCGAAATCATGTCCCAATTGCAGGATAATAAAGTATATACTAGTTTGGCTCATAGACCAGTTGATGCCATTAAAGTTAAAGTTGATACTGTTCTTAGCCATGCTCTTGCACATAGATGGATTGATGACAACGAATTCCAATACCTTACAGTGGACAAACCCCAATGCCCTATAATTTACACACTACCCAAAATACACAAAACACTTGTGAAACCACCTGGGAGACCAATCATATCTGCACAAGGGTCTGTACTTCAACCGCTAGCCATTTTTGTCGATAGTGAACTGCAGCCTTTGGTGTGTAAACAGCCCACCTATCTTAGGGATACTGGACATTTACTGCAGTGTATTAGAGAGATAGACGGATTGGAAAATATAATATTGGCTACCATGGATGTCAAGTCACTCTACACTGTGATCCCTCACCAGGAGGGCATAGGGTCCCTAAGGGAAGTGTTGATGACCAGGTCTGACACACATAGACCCACAGATTTTCTATTAGAGCTTTCTACACTTGTGTTATGTAATAACCACTTTCAATATAAGGATGGCTATTATATGCAAATCTGGGGGACTGCGATGGGTTCTAATTTAGCCCTTTCATACGCCAATATATATATGGCTAAATATGAACAAGAACATATTATCTCTAAATATGGTAACAAAATTAAATTCTACCGCTGTTTCATCGATGATATCTTTCTTCTGTGGCAAGATACAGTAGATTCTTTTGAACAAATGGTTTTCAATCTTAATATGTTGGATTCACTGATTCGTTTTACACATGAATCCAGTATGAGTGAAATTCACTTTCTTGATGTCACTATTGGCATCATAGATGGTAAAATTATCACTTCCCTATTTAGAAAAGCCACAGATAGGAATTTAGCCCTACTACCCACCAGCCATCATCCTACGGCACTGAAGGACAGCTTACCATTGTCACAATACTTACGGGTGATACGTATCAACTCTGAAGTTGATAAGATGGAATTGCAACTGGCAGAGATGACTGGTAGATTTCTAGCACGAGGCTATAAACGAGCCACTCTGTCCAAGTGTTTACAGAAGGCTAGGGATACTGCTCAGGCCGACAGTGGAGTAATTACAACAAGTAAGAATAAGCCACGTCTCATTTTCACCACTACTTTTGATGCCCAAGCTCAATCGACAAAAAAATCTCTCAAGAAATTTTGGCTTATCATCACTAGCGACAAGACACTACCTTTCCACAATATGGCACCACTGATGATGGCATATAGGAGGGGTCAAAACTTCAGACAAATATTGATGAGACCACGCCTCTACCCTGGTAAACCTAATGATGTCTCTGAAATCATGGTAAAAAGACCGGGTAGTGTTTCGTGCGGTGGCTGTGTGACCTGCACCTCTATGATGGTTGACCCAACCTTGCCGCATTCACATTCAGGACGGTTAATCCAAATCAAATACAAATTACATTGCGCCCTTGACCATTTCATATATATTTTGATCTGTCCATGTGGCCTATATTATGTAGGCCTTACGACTCGCAGGTTCCGTGATAGAATGGCCAACCATAGAGCCTCTATCAGGGCGGCATACATTACGGGTAAAAGCGATAAACCGGTGGCTAGACATTTTCTGGAAAAATCCCATCAATTGGCGACACTTAGATGTAAGCTTATAGATTGGATTCCTCCTAAACCAGGGATGGATAGGCTTTCGTCTTTAAAAAAACGAGAGAGCTTTTGGATTCATACACTGGATACAATGACTCCCAGAGGTTTAAATGAAAATAACCCTCTAAGTATTTTTCTTTAAAAAATCTCCAAAAAATCTCCAAAATATATATAAATTTTTGGGCTTTAGGTAGATGTACTATATCTCTGATAACTAAATTCTTTGGATATTCATATGTTTGTGGAATATCCCTCTACACTTCTCACATGTACTTTCTTTTATGTGTACAGTTTATTATATGTATTGATCTTTAGATGTACTGATGTTGCCTCCATAAGTCAGACCTTACTAATAATATTCATGTTTGTTAGTTATGTATGTTAGTTATAGTAGGCTCCATGAAAAATACTTAACACATATACTATAAATCGCATATGTAGTACTTCATTAACACAATACGCGATTTTTTCCACATATTATCCACATTTTGACTCCCTGCGGCCACCGTATGCTTGCGTGTCAGGCTGACACGTGGAAGTGACCGCTTAGTGATTACGACTTCCGGCTAATGCGCTTTTTAGGCACGTGGCGCCAGACAGCTGATATGCTGCTGACGCCGGCGGCACACGCGACCTCTTCACTCCGATTTGGCCAGCTATCCGTTACCCTTATGCCTGTTACTATCAGCTAGGTAAGCCCAATGATGTCGGCAGCGTTGTTACTGTATGCCTACTAGAAGGCATTTATCACTTATACTTATTATTTTTTATGCCATTTTTCAGACTATGCTGATCATATACTAAGCACCTAAGTTGTGCTTTAGATGCTGATTTGATGGGCTTCTAGGTAGATACGATTACCAACTCATTCCATATTATATTGTGTCCTTTGTGCAACTATATATTCTCACTTTTTACCCACTGTTCATTTACAGGGGTATATACATATTTGGAACCATTCCATATTGGGGGAATATGTACTAACTACATGAGGTACTTATCTACTACCTTGCATACAGAGGTTTGGCCACTATCTGCACTGCTTATGGGTGTAATTTTTCTTGTGAAGGAAAAGGTGTCTTTCTTCCTACACGGGTGTATATGTGATTCTTAGTATTTTTGGAGCCTGCTAGACAAGTTTTTGTGTTTTTTGTCATTTGTACAGAATTTTGTTATTGCATATCTGATGACCACTATGTGAAAAGATGTCTACGATGTCTACTATTTGAAAAAGTCTTGAGAAAGGTTCACTTGGGAACCGAAACGTCGACTGACTGATTACATTGCAAATTCTCTGCGACTATTATGCTTTTTTCATAATAAGATTAAATTGTTTCTATATTTTTAAAAGGAGAGTGCATCCTTCCTTACTGGATATTTCTTCGATTATATAGGGACTCTGGTCCTTGGAAGCACCCCGAGAAGTTACTAATTATATATGCGAGTGCAGGGCCCCTTTTTAGTATATATATATATATATATATATATATATAGATACTCACATATATATAGACACACACATATGTACATATAGATACACATACATATATTATATATATATATATATATATATATATATATACACACATACATACACACACACATAGACACAGTACACATATACATGACTTACTGTTTCAGAGGCAGGGAAAGGCATATTGGCCAGTAGCAGCAGCAGAAGGGGCGGAACCATGTCCGGGGCGAGGCTTAATCGCAGGCCGTGGCAGGCAGCTCCATAAAAAAAAAAAAAACAGTTCATCTTGGGGATTGGGGATTTGGGGCTGGGGACGGTGTGTGGGACCCCTATGTGTGTGGGCCCCAGGACGACCGCCCCTGTCGCCCTCCATATAATCCGGCCCTGAGAATGGTTCAGTCCCTGTCTGCTGGAATTAACTTT
Source organism: Taudactylus pleione (assembly GCA_031769625.1). Taxonomy (NCBI): domain Eukaryota; kingdom Metazoa; phylum Chordata; class Amphibia; order Anura; family Myobatrachidae; genus Taudactylus; species Taudactylus pleione. The sequence continues at coordinate 3,190,724 of JAUIMM010000104.1, read as the reverse complement.
TCAGTGTTTTTATCCAGTTCAGCAAGGGGATGACTAAACATCAAATGTGTGTCGTCACTAGCAATGGATAAATACATACATAGAAGCTAGAAATGTGCGCCAACCCCCGTGTTTTGGTTTTGGATCTGGATCTCCCCTGGTTTTGGATCTGGATTGGTTTTGCCAAAACCTCACCTCCGTGTTTTATTTTTCGGTTTTGGTCTTGGATCTGGATTTTTTCTTTAAAAAAAATCATAAAAACAGCTAAAATCACATAAAATTGACCTTTTTTTGTTCCTTCAGTATTATTAACCTCAATAACATTTATTTCCACTTGTTTACAGTCAATTTTGACCACCTCACAGCTCACTATATTGTTTGCATCCAGTTTAGGCCCAAAATTTGCATCAAGCTAGCTGGCTGATTACGTTAAGCGGCTGCATTTGGTGGCACAAAAAAATGGCAGTTCAACTTCCAACATGGCACATCAGGAAACAAATGTTTTTATTATTCAAGAAAGGCCTGAGGGAGTTAGAGCATATATATGTAGTTGAAGGCAGGCAGGGACAGGAAGGGTTGATTTGTAGTAAATTTCATTTCATTTTTTGATTCTGAAGAAAATTTCTGAAGGAGAAGGGGAGGGGAGGAAGCATTTACAAAAAAATATTTGACACATTCACATCAGTCCTTGCCCCAGAAGAATCCTTGAGCGCCATGCCTCCTGCTGCTCCTGGGAGTGGATTTTCTAATCCCAGAAGGGGAACAGGAAGACTTCTAGTATTGCTTTCCACATGAAAAAGCATCTCCCAACCTGTACAGGGACATTAAAAACACATAGTTAGTTAGTGGCCTCAAAGTGCCACTAAACCAGCACAGATATGTGGACAAGCGTAAGATCTATGATTTAAGGCAGGGGTAGCAGAGCTACCAACAGTGCATGTTTTCCAGTTCTCCTCACAGAATATAGTAATAAATAATTAAATGTGTTGGATGAGTAATGAATACACCTGTGCACCAGCTTGGTGGTCAGGAAAATGTGAACTGTTGGTAGCACTTGAGGACTGAATTTGGCTACCCCTGATTTAAGGCCTTACATTGTCTCTTTCTTGAGAATCCTGTGCATGCTTCTGTGGCTAGGAGTGGATTTTCATCCCAGAGAGGGACCAGGAAGAGTACTTTCCAAAAACAATTGACTTAAATAATACTTTGCAAACCTTCTGTAAAGACATTTCCCAACCTGAGCAAGGACATTAAAAAAGTTAGTGGCCTTCAAACTGCTCTTCTTCCCACTGTCCACTTAACCATATCAGATTTGTGAACAAGTGGAGCCGAGCATTAAATGCAACATTTCAGATTTAAGGTTTAAATCTTGCGTTGTGCCTTTCTTGGGAATTCTTGAGCACCATGCCTGCTTGCTGGGAGTGAATTTTCATCCCAGAAGCGATGAAGACATTGTTTTTTCTTCCCAATGGACACAGATCTGAAGAGAAAGAGATACATGTAAATAACTACTGGCAGGAAAAAGAGGCAATTTGGGGGTAATTTTAGTTTTACTAAAGTTTCTAAAAATGAAAAGTGTTCATGTTGACCATAGCAACCAATCAGATTGTAGTTATAATTTCTCTATTGCATTCTAGAAAATGATAGACAGGATCTGATTGGTTTCTATGGGCAACATGAACACTTTTCATAATTAGAAACTTTAGTAAATAAATATACCCCTTGGAGGCCCTTACACAAAAAAACTGCATTTGCTTTACTTGAGCTGCCCACCTTCCAGTGTGTACTCAGAAAGAATTTTCAGCACTACCGGGAACCTTGTCAGTGATCAGCCTGAGACTACTTCCCCAAAATGTGGAAAAGATGATGTCCATCAAAATGAACTACAAATTCTACGAGAAAGACCTTTACAATCAATTACTGGCAAAAATTACAGTGGCACCTGTAATGGTGGATTCCAGCAGGGACAAATTAATATTGTGTGAAGAAGAGGATGTATACATCACCCCAGATTATACCATCACCCAAGCCTATATCGTCATCCCATCCTGTGTTGTGTATAAATTACAGCTACGCTCCCAGTTAGATAGGGCATTCATTGTCAACTTTAGAGAATGTGAGCTCCATTTTAGACCATATCATCACCACACCCCCTACACATCTTCTGACCTGGGCTACAGGAGGAGCAGCTGCACTCTGGATTACGGTTGCATGGAGTTGCCCCTCTGACTCACTGAAATTCAGGTAGAGGGGCCATGGGTAGGGAGTAGAGACACTATAATTAGAGAACGCAGTTTTAGCTGCTTTGTTCCATTTTTTAAACCATATCCTCTATTTTCACCTTGTGAAAAATGTTTATGCAAATCTCAGCAGAGGCGTTTGTGATGCCATGGCTAACGCACACACACACACAAAAAACACCTTGATTGATTGAATTAATGTTTTGGGGGCACTTGGTAGAGCACCCGAATAAGGCAGCAGCCTCTTATTAAACAACACAGGCAACACCCCTGAAACACACAAAAAAAGAATGATTGATTGATTGAATTAATTTTTGGGGCACTTGGGAGAGCACCCAAATGACACATCAGCCTCTTTATAAACGACACAGGCAGCACCCCTGACACACACACAAAAAAAGATTGATTGAATAACTTTTTTGGGGGCACTTGGGAGAGCTCCCGAACGAGGCAGCAGCCTCTTGATAAACAACACAGGCAGCACAGCATCCCTGCGCACCTATGTTGCTGATAAATGTGGCTAACGTGCATGCACAAAAAAAATGTTTTTATTTTCTTACTGGTGGTATGTCTAACACGCACACACAAAAAAAATGTTTTTATTTTTTGACTGGTGGTGTGGCAGGCTAACATGCACACACCAAAAAATTGTTTTGGTTTTCACACTGGTGGTGTGGCAGGCTAACACGTACATACAAAAAATTGTTTTTATTTTTTTCAAACAGGGAGTGAAGACCACCCCTGAACGAGGCAGCAGCCCCTTGATAAATGAGACACAGGCAGCACAGCACCCCCGTGCACCTACATTGCTGATAAGTGTGGCTAACAGGTGCACACACACACAGAAATAAAAATACTTTCTTTTTTTCACACTGGGGGTTAATAGCACCCGTAGTGGACAGAGCACCCCCTGGACAACACAGCAGCACAGCTAGCCCCTATAGACAACAGCCAGCCCCTATGGAGTGGACAAGACAACAGCAAACCGGCCCCAATATATAACTTACTATATATGGATTGGATATTATGGACAACAGCCAGCCTCTATGGAGTGGACAGGAAAATAGCATGCCAGCCCCAGTATTTGGACAACAGCCAGCCCTCCCCCTATTGACATAAGCAGCCAGCCCCTGATACAACAGTAGCCTAGCCAGCCCCTATGCACATATGGACATAATAAGCAGCCAGCCCCTGACGCAACAGTAGCTAGTCCCTATTCCCAGCAGAACAGCACAGCTCCCAGCTCCTCCCTCTTCAATCTCCACAGCCAGAATGAAAAATGGCGGCGAGCATGGGACCTTTTATAGAACCCAAAATCCGCAAGAATCCAACGGGATGATGATGTTTTGCCTCATTTTCAGATCCGATTCTGGCGGGAAAACCCGAGCCGACTCGGATCTGACTCGGATCCCTAAAGCTTGAGTGGGTTCGTATCTCTGAAATCCAAACCTGCTCATCTCTAATATAAGCACATGGTTATGGATAGATCCCCTTCAGTAGATGTACCCTGATGTCATCAGTTACTATCCACATGGACATAGAGTGGGAATAGTAACCGTGCACAAAGTGTGGCGAGCAAAGCAAGCCTGCAAGGGTAAATATGTCTTCTTTTGGTGGCCTTAAAGGGCATGGAACCACACTTCTGCTGTCACTCCACATCACTTTCAGGTACATCTATGGAAGGGGAACTATACACAACCATTAGCACATGTGCCAATGGGTTTATGAAATTGATGTACAGGATACACAATGTATCAAAAATGTACTTTTTAGTTGCTTCAGTTGCTTAACAAAAACAGTTATAATCAGATTTGTGCTGACCTGCCATTTTCAGATTCAGATATGTGTCGATGGACAGAGTTGTGCTCCTGATTGGCTGCAAGCATGAATATATCTACAGTACTTCAACAAAAGAAAGGGAAAAAGTTACAAGAGGAGAAGTGTTAGGAAGAAGGGGGAGACAGAGGAAGGTGCAGGACAACTGGAAAAATATGAGGGGCACAGAGGCATATGGGTGGTAGGGGGATATAAATATAGAAGTCTACACGTGTAGAATACTGATGGCAAAAATTAAGAAACAAATTGACATGACACAAATAAAAAGATATAATGTTGCAAAATTTAACCATTTTTAAATAACAGTGTATCATTATCTGAAAGAAATCAGCTAATAGTTAAAAAAATGAACAGTGGTTCTGTTCAGCAGGTAGTGTGCCTCCTTTGTACGGCAGAGTCTATTGAAGGGAGAGGTGAGTGGGGGGTAGACACAAAATTACAACAGCTGTAGGTAGTGCTGCGCATGCGCTGGTTTTATGAATGTAACAGTACATGCACAGCACTGATTACAGCTGCGGTAAGTTAGTGTAGAGAGGGAAAAGTATCTATTTCCTGAAAAGCTGTCATCGCAAAAATAACAGCTTTTCGGAATAGATAGTTATGGAGAGAAGGAATGATGAATTCCTCCGGTAATTAGGTAGAATTCCATGCGAGTTCAAACCGAATTACCTCCAGAGAAAGTTTAGGTATGATGAATAGGCCCCAAAGTGAGTGAAGAAACAAACAAACAAAAAATAAACACTATACATAACAAATGTAATAATAATATAAAAGGGCTTTTCACTGCTTTCTCCTATTCATAGAGGGGGTCACCATGGAGAAATCTCCAAATTCTCCAGTGGTGCCCCTGATTAGTATACACATCACTTCCTCATACAGTAATATGGGGAGAGCAATTCGTAGAAACACGCAGTGGAGGCTCCAGAGGTGGTGGGGCTGCAGCGCAGTCCAAAATTCAAATAGGGGAACCACACCAACTGTCCTTCCAAACATCGCCTGCTGTGACTCACTGGCAGTTGGTGTGGCTCACCTATTTGAATTTTGGACAGTGCTGCAGCTCTACCTCTGTAGCCGGAAAGCTGAGCTTATTGTTTCGCTTCTGAAAATCTTGTCAGCAACTCAGGGCATAATGTGCCTCCTGAGGGGAGAAGAGCAGGGAAGACAGCTGTCTCCCTGCTCTCTCCACCCCCTTCTCCGACGGCAGCCAATCTGAGGAGCCCAGGCCATATGCAGTGCCGGGTCACCTCCTCGTGACTGCCTGCAGCTGCCCCAGTCCCTCCTCGCTCTGAACTACCCCTTTGGCCAGCTGTCCCAGTGCCCCCCTTCTTGCCGCAAAGGTGACCCGGCATATGCATATGCCGAGTCTTCTATGTCCTGTACAGCCCGCCACTGCCCCAGTGCCCCCGCCCACTCCTATCCCCTGACTCCGATCTCCTCTGTCCTGACCACCTTCCCTACTCTTTGCCATTCCTCCCTCCTTCTTCCCCCTTATCCCTCGCACAGCCCCACAAGCAGCACTGAAGACAGAAGACAGTGGCCGACGCATGTGCAGAAGAGGACAGCCTTACCTAATCAAGAGGACCTCAGGAGTAGGCAGCATCGCCGGAGGGAAGCAGCTAGATCCCCTTCTGTAGATTGACCATGACGTTATCAGCCAGTGTCCAATGTCATTCCCTACCATCCAAATGGGCATAGTGGGGGAATATAACCATGCGGTGAGCCACCGTGCCCGAAGTGCGGCAAGCGAGGCGAGCTCATGAGGGGTTAACATTCTTTTTTGGTGGACTGTGTGGGCAGGAAACTACACTTCCGCCCTCAGTGCACGTCACTTCCAGGTACAAAATCTGAAGTGGAAATAGTCTCTACCATCGCCGGAGCCCTGGATACCGGTTCACATCGCAGGACAGGTAACTATACATGAACTGCTGCTTAGACAAAGCTTTATATTGCATCAAAATGATGCGATATAGTGATAAGTAACAATTCAATATCACAGATCTACATGAATAGACCCCATGGTCACTAAGTATTATATTAATACACCCTAACAATAAAATCAATTCAAAAATATAATTTTCATTCAAGATCCACATAACAATGGCTTTCTAATACTTGTATGTGGAACAGCAGTATTACAGTGCCACAAAAGTGCTGAGCAATAGCAACAGTAGCGGATTTACTGCTAGGCTACCAAAGCGGGCGCTTAGGGCCCGGCTTGTCCCAGGGGGCCCGCAGCATCGGCAGCTTACACCAGGGCCCGCAGCAAGGAAGGGGTCGGCAGCCAAGCAGTACTGTCACACTGATTCATTATTATAGTATTCTGCGGCTGACAGCTCGCTGTAAGGAAGGAGGAGCAGGTCTGGATGGAGGACAGGAGAGGGGCTTCTCCCCTTCTTATCGCTCTACCTGTCACTAGTATGCCCGAGACCCAGCCCCCTCTTCTGTCTATTATATAGTCACCACTCCTATCCCTGAACGCTGCCAGAGACCACGCCCCCTAATGGCAAGACCGCCCCTTCCTCATGTGTCCCCACCCCTCCTATGTCTATTCTATAGCCACTTTCGACCCTCCTATCCATGAACAATGCCCGAGACCACGCCCTCTAACACGAGACCCTGCCCCTTTTCTGTTTAGCCCAGTGTCTCTCTCCTTCAGTTCTTCCTTTCCTGTGCCTTTGAGACCAGCAGGGATCACCCAGATCCTGAGGTAAGTAAGTGCTAGTGCCATCTAGGGGGGGGTGGTATATGTATATAATGGGGAGGGGTGTATTATTATTTTTTTGGGGGGGTTGGAATGTGTTTTAATTCTATCTGTGGTGGGGGTGTATTGATGTAATATGTGTGTGGGGCGGTGTATTGATATTCTGTATGTGTAAGAGGTGTATTTATACACCTGATTTGTTTTATAACTTATATGTGGGTTACCAATGTTCTCTGCGTTATATAGCGCTTACTGGCTACTGCGACACTCTCTGCATTATATGGCGCTCATTGTGACACTCTGCATTATATGGTGCTTACTGTGACGCTCTCTGCATTATATGGCGCTTACTGTGACGCTCTTTGCATTATATGGCACTGACTGTGACGCTCTCTGCATTATATGGCTCTGACCGTGATGCTCTCTGCATTATATGGCGCTCACTGTGACGCTCTTTCCATTATATGGTGCTCACCGTGAAGCTCTCTGCATCATATTGTGCTCACTGTGATAATCTCTGCATTATATGGTGCTGACTGTGACGCTCTCTGCATTATATGGCACTCACTGTAACACTCTGCATTATATTGTGCTCGCTGTGACACTCTCTGCATTATATTGTACTCACTGCGATGAACTCTGCATTATATGGTGCTCACTGCAACGCTCTGCATTGTATTGCGCTCACTGCAATGCTTTCTGCATTACTAGGCAGTCTTTGTGATGTTCTTTGCATTTATATGGTTGTCACTGTGAAGCTTTCTGCATTATATGAGACTTCACTACAAGACCACACCTCTTTTTTGGTTGTGCGTCTTTGGAGCACACTTTGGGCCTGATTCAGACCCGGTCGCAAGCGCTGTGCGCCCGCAACCGGGTCGATGGTAGGCCAGTGCGCATGCGCGAGACCCGGATAGCGACGGGCAATCCGTCTCTCCGGGTACTCGTACCAAAGGGGGCATGCTGTTGATGTTGAGTGACAGCACGCCCCCTTTGGTGGGCGGGCCGGGGGCGTGGCTGCCCAGACGGAGGCGTTTCCATGGGAACGCCTACTGTCTGGGGCCGGCCCCACTGACATCACAAGTGATGTCAGTGGGAGAGTTTTCGGCTCTGTTTGAGCCAAAAGCTCTCTGGGGCTTGCGGCAATGAGACCCTACCACAAGGGTCTTGTCGCAAGCCCAATGGTCGCGATGGTCTTGACCATCGCGACCATCTTCCTGGCCGCTCACTATAGCTGTGGGTGGTCACCCACAGCTATGTGAGCTGCCAGGAGGCCGCTCTAAAAAAACAGAAGGCCAGCCCTGATTCAGAGCGAATGCTCTGTCAGAGCGTCCGGCTCTGAATCAGGGCCATGGGGCCTGATTCAGACCCACTCGCGAGTGCTGATCGCTCGCAAGCGGGTCGATGGTGCCCTAGTGCGCATGCGCACGACGGAGGGAGCTCCGTCGTGCGCATGCGCGAGACCCGAATAACGACGGGGTAGCCGTCGTTATGGGTCTCGCACCAAAGGGGGCATGCTGTCGATGGTGATTGACAGCACGCCCCCTTTGGTGGGCATGCCGGGGGCATGGCTGCCAGACGGAGGGTCTGGGTCCAGCCTCACTGACATCACTAGTGATGTCAGTGGGAGTGCTTTTGGCACTGATAGAGCAAAAATCACTCCAGGGCTTGCGGCCACGGAGACCCTACCGCAGGGTCTCGTCGCAAGCACGATGGTCGCGATGGTCTTGACCATCGTGACCATCATCATGGATGCTCGCATAAGCTGTGGGTGGTAACCCACAGCTATGCGAGCGTCCAAAAGGCCGGACGGAAAAAAAAAAACACGCCCTGATTCAGAGCGGGCGCTCGTTCAGAGCGTCCGGCTCTGAATCAGGCCCATAGTCCCTTGCTTGCAGTGGGGTGGGTTCCCCAAAGCATATTGTTGCACCCACTCACATATTGTCCCACCACTCACTAGTTCTGCCGGTATGCAGTCGGGGTGCCGACGGTCTAAGTGCCGACCGTCGGCATCCCGACTGTCTAATCCCTGCAAAGGTCTAATGACAGGCGTCGAAAGCCAGATGCCTGTCATTTTACCTACACCGGGAGCCCGACGCCCAGCATACCGATCGAAGGGAGGCCAGGCGTGGACAGCCGCGGGGGGGGGAGGGTTAGGTTAGGGACTCCAGGGGGAGATTTAGGGTTAGGAAGCCCCCCGGGAGGGATAGGGTTAGGCTAGGGGAAGGGGGGGTTAGGGTTAGGCACCCCTGGGGGAGGTTAGGGTTAGGCACCCCCCGGGAGACTTAGGTTTAGGCTGCAGGGAAGGGGGGGTTAGGTTTAGGCACTTAGAGGGGGGTTAGCATTCGGCACTTGGGGGCGAAGGTTATGGTTAGGCACCCCTAAAGGAGGGTTAGGGTAGGGAATTAGGTTAGCAGTACTTAACTTAATTAGCATTTAGGATCTTCACCCCTGCCAGGCTTCCGCTGTCAGGATTTGAACTGCCGGCCGCAGAACAGAATCATACTTCCGTTCTGCCACTGCGGTGACAGAACGTATGCATTTTTACTTCCGGGCCCCGGCAGACTGTCAGCTCATCAGTTCTGGACAGGTGACGGGTGCTGCTCTGTCTCCTCTCCTGCTCTCCACTGTGTTGTCTGCCTGCATGTGACATGACAGAGAGAGGGGGAAGCCGAGAAGATAGAAGTTGAGGTGCGCTGCCTCCCAAAGTGGATAGTAGAGTACAAAGTGAGGTGCATCTGCTGCCTTTGATTCTGCTGGGGGAAGGGGGAGGTGGCGCAGGTGTGGGGTTTGTGGCACCTGCCAGTGTGGGGGGGAGGCAGGGTGCTTTGGGCCGGCAACACCCCTACCCCCTCATCACACTGGCAGGCACCCTTACTGATTCCAGCTTTCACCTACATTCACCTGCTACAATTGGGTAGTTGGGGGTGGTGTGCGTGCAGTCCGGGGGTGTGGGGTGGTTAAACCTGGCACATAAGTTACTGTAGACATAAGTTCCTCTCTGTAATATTCACATATCTGAAAATGTTCCAGTCTTGGGAAGGAGGGGCGGGGATTAGGCATACACTGACTGACTGGTGGGGTGGGGGGATTTGGCATATGTAGACTGACTGGGAGGGGAATTGTTTGAAGGGGGCCCCAAATTTGTATCTTGCTTAGGGCCCTATGACACCTAAATCCGCCTCTGAATAGCAACACTACCCTCAGGGCTAAATCTGAATATACTTAATTCATTTACGCTGTGCATCCATGTTGCAGCCTAAAGAAATGTTTTCCCTGTTGGAAATGATGTGTGTGCAGGTGCTGATATTGCAGAGTTCGATAGGCACACACTAGAGGATGACTCAAACTATGAACAGCCCAGTTACTTAACCAGTGGTGTTGATTTATTGAAGTATAGTAGGTCCAGCCATACTCACTGTTACATGCACACTGGTAATGGTGTGGAGTGGGGTTCTACACAGCCCGGTAGCCAGTGAGTGCATGCTGCAAAAGGCTGGCGGTACAGGATGCTGGGACAGCTTTATATGCAGGTATTAACCAGGTACTGTATCTAGTTAAGTGGTCGGTGTGGAACAGATTCCCATTATGAGTAGAGGGATGATCGAGTCAGACGTTTATGTAGACAGTAGGCAGCGTGGATATTGAATATGCGCACGTTGAGTCCACAGGGTCTTAATGAGGACATAGATCTTGAATTAATTTAACTCCACTTATCTAATATACAATATCTTTGGTAGGATTTTCCTTCCATCTATCGTTTGGTTCTTTGACCTTATCCTAGTCTAATGGCAGTCCCTTTTTTCTCTTTTTCTCTTCTTGTAGGATGTGATTCCCTTTTCATTTTATATTTTAATATAATATATTATCCTATATTGTTAATATATTATTTCCTCACTATAGTATATAGAGATGTATTACAGTACTTATATACTTATTTATAATTAGATGGTTTGGCTTATTATTCATAGGTCTGTAGATGATTGTACAGTAGTAGCATGTCATATTCTGTATTATAAATAATCTATTTCTGTCTATGTACTTTTGTTTTCAATAGCTGGCATTTATAAAGTTTTGTTTTTAATGTTTTGTCAAATGTTATTACACTATTTAAAATCTGGGTAATTAATGATATTTGGATTTTCTAAACACTTACCATTTGCACCATTACAGTGATGATTAAATGACCTGCTTAAAAAAAATAATAATTATAAAAAGGTGAAATTCAAGGACTGAGCAGTACTTTTACCTGCCCCATTGTTGAGCCAGTTACTTATGCTTTTTGAGAAAGCCACAGTACGCAGTGAAACGCATTAAGAACACATTACTGCTGTATGGAATTGCCCTCACCTTCTGCCTACGGTACGGCTGCATGTTGGATCTTATGTTTAATTGATAAGGACGCGCTATGCTGCAGATAGACCTGAGCTCCAGGTTGTGGCTGAGACTTATACCCCTTTTACACCGACCTTAAATTCCTGGGATTTTTGTCAGTGTCAATGGATCTACCCGGGTCCAGGGACCCGGGGATCCAACTCGGCTACTTTGCAGGGTTGGCCACGGGTCATTCCCGTGGCACCCTGCAGTGTAAATGCGCAATCCGGGTCACGTTGACCCAGATTGTGCCGCATGCCATCCGGTTAGCCGGCTTCAGTGGCGCTTGGAGATGATATCATCTCCGAGCATCCATTGCAACACCGGAAGAGCCAGGTCACTGCTGACCTGGCTCCGGTGTGAACGGCACCGACTCGGGAATATCCTGGGTTGGCGCCACAGTAAGGAAGGGAGTATGTTCCAGGTCTTATCCGGATTGGAACTCTGTTCCAACTCCCGGGTCAGACCTAGAACTTTGGTACAGTATTAAAGTGGTATGACATATCCCGGCAACCATTACATCACAGCCTTTTACATCTGAGCCGGGTTTCTGGCTGGCCATAAATCATAAATAATCCAGCTATTGTACTGCTGGAAGGATCAGCGGTCCCACTGCGCTGCTAGTTACTCACCCTTCACAGCCTGTACTTCAGGAACTTTACTGCTGGCACCTATCACCATGCCTTACAATTTACTATACCATCTGGGACATCTACATACCTCTCGTTTGAAGTCAGATCGATATAAGCTCCTCGATCCGGTGAGCCTACCTTATTTGCATGCATTTAAGAACACTGGGCCTGAATCAGAAGCGCTCACGAGCGCTCGCAAGTGGGTCGATGGTGGCCCAGTGCTGATGCGCACGATGGAGCCGGCTCCGTCGTGCGCATGCGCGAGACCCAGATAGCGACAGGCAAGACGTCGCTCCAGGTCTCGTACCAAAAGGGGCGTGCTGTCGATGTTGAGTGACAGCACGCCCCCATTGGTGTGCGGGCCGGGGGCGTGGCTGGCCAGACGGAGGCGTTCCCATGGGAACGCCTACCGTCTGGGGCCCCACTGGCATCACAAGTGATGTCAGTTGGAGTGCTATTGGCTCCATTAGAGCCGAAAGCACTCTAGGGCTTGCGGCAACAAGACCCCACCACAAGGGTCTCGTCGCAAGCCCGATGGTCGCGATGGTCTTGAGCATCGCAACCATCTTCCTGCCCGGGAGGCCGCTCTAAAAAACCTGAAGGCCGGCCCTGATTCAGAGCGAGCGCTCTGTCAGACCGTCCGGCTCTGAATCAGGCCCACTGCTAGTTGTACTGCACACTCTGCCGAGTGTGGATCACACTTCACAGCTATTCTCAACTTGGATACACAGTAATTGCGGCAGCTTATGCTCTGTTTGGATACAAAGTTGTGTCTAATTCTTGGTTCAATTCAGCTGAGGACTCTACTTTACTAGCATCGTTTAGCACTGTGTACTGGAATGCATTTAATGTATGGTGAGCACTCCTGCTATTTATGTATTTTTTATATATGCATATAATAGGTACAATTATTTCCCTTATATTATTCCTATATTGCATTGTTTACAGTTATTTTATCGTTGGTTATTAATAGCACCCATTTGAGCTAAATATTTGGCTTACTATACGCAATAAATATTGTATTTATTATATTGTGAATTAGTACGATTGTGTTTACATCACCACCCCAGTTCTTTTGTACCCTATTTGTTTTCTTTTGAGAGCATTGGCATTTTTCACAGGTGGTGTGCAGAAGACTTCACATTTGTAGATTTTTTGACTATTCAAGGCTGGCGTGGCGACTGTTTTTTTTCTTTTGTTGCGTAGTAACCAGGTCTCTCACAGGAGCTACAGTAAGTAGGTAAACTGTCTCCCACCATGTCACTCTACAGAGTACAAAGACAAGATGGCCCTGCACAGCAGTCATCTTGGAACAGGGCATGAAGTCTTACTGGAGAACAGGAAGACTGGAGTCTGCATAGTAGTGCACTCCTCTTTCAACATTCTCAACACAATACACACACAGGTAAGCACTGACACTAAGATATACATAGTTCAGAATCATAAAGGCACCCCTCTCCTCACAATACCTAATGAGTATAAGGAGACCCAGTACACTTTCATCTCCTCACAATACCTAGGGCTCTATTTATTAACATTATTTTGACTAAAATAAAGTGAAAAGGGTGTTTTCACACCCTTTTCACATTATTTTAGTTTTACCTGTAGTTACTATTGGGCAATTGGAGTAGAATTAGTAAAATTCTACTCCAACCCCTAAGTATCACTTATTTTTAGTAAAGCAGATCGCATTTCCCATAATTGTAAAGGGAAATGTGATCCGACCATAGTTACTAAAAATAAATTGTAAAAAAATACCGGGGGAAGCCCTGTGATAATAACGCCACCTGGAGGCGGTTACCGGGCTCCCACTCTGCTCTAACGGGGAGAGCAGAACCGGGAGCCAGTACCAGTAATCAGCTATGTGGTCTAAATAGACCGCAAGCTGATTGCTGTAAAAAAAATTAAAAAAAATAATGAAACATTTTTTTTTTACTTACCTGACTCCAGGGACCGGTGATCGGGCCTCCGGTGATGGCTCCTCTCTGGTCAGCTGGTCTCCCACAGTGCACTGCTGCCCGGTCATCAGGTGATCGGGCCCCAGTGCAGTATGGGAGATCACCTGATCGGGAAGCCCGGAGAAGATCGCCGGAGGCCAGGAGGATGCAGGTAAGTGTAATGAAGGGAGGGGGGGTCGCGGTGGTCCGCGATCGTGGGGGCGGGGCTTAGCGCCAGGGGGCATGGCTTAGCATTGGTGGGGGGTAGCAGCGACGGTGGGTCGGCGCATGCACGGGCTCTTAGTCGCAGTATTTTTTCCGAAAATACCGCGACTACAGTGCGGATGGGATCCGCAGGGACAGAGCTTTATCACAAGCTCTGTCCCTGCAAGGGATTTATAGTAAATCCCTGTGATATTGCCTGAATTCGCAATGCGAATTCACTCGGTAATATCACACTACAATCCGCATTCAATATGCGGATTGTAGTAAATAGAGCCCCTAATGAGTATAAGGAGACCCAGTAAACTTTCCTCTCCTCACAATATCTAATGAGTATAAGGAGACCCAGTACATCTTCCTCTCCTCACAATATCTAATGAGTATAAGGAGACCCAGTACACTTTCCTCTCCTCACAGTACCTAATGAGTATAAGGAGACCCAGTACACTTTCCTCTCCTCACAGTACCTAATGAGTATAAGGAGACCCAGTACACTTTCCTCTCCTCACAGTACCTAATGAGTATAAGGAGACCCAGTACACTTTCCTCACAGTACCTAATGAGTATAAGGAAATCCAGTACATCTTCCTCTCCTCACAAAATAAAGTAATCATAGTGAGCTGGAATTATTTAGACATATATGGAAATACACCTAAACTTAAAGAGCTGAAAATTGCTAACTGTATTTCAATGCTTTCGGTTCAAAGTTAATGCCAGACTCGCAGTATCAACTGGAAAAATAAGCACTAATGAACAACAATAATGGTATTGGTATTAGTAGTATGCTATTCTCGTAGTCGGGTGCCGAGAGGTGGGAGGCTATTTACCCGGTCCTGGGCTTGCCCCCCCTCCATCTTACCTGGCAGCAGCCCAGCACACGCTGCTGTTTGCTGGGCTGCAGTGGGAAACTGCTTGCGGTTGCTGCTCAGCAGCCACAGCAGTCTTCTAGGCCTGTGGGGGCAAACAATCATACTGATTGCGCCCCCCCCCTGCCTTTTATCTCAGGCTGAGGGGCTCACAGTGCCCCCCACCTGGGTGCACAGCGTGGCGCTGCAAAACTGATTTTTTTTTTAATCCTAAAGGAGCATGGCCACGCCTTCCAAATTAGACCACGCCCCTTCCCCTAGGCCCGATGCAGCTCTTTACGCCCCGCTCGTAGCTGTCTAAAGCTGGGTACATACTTCCGCTTCTTAGTTGCCAACCAGCCATTGCGCTGACCGAACTGCTGATTTGGTAAGCTATACACACTTACCAATTGGCTGCTCAATATGTCTGGCCAGACATCACAACTGGGCGGGCATTTCAATTTACCCATACAGTTGTAATGTCGGTGGTCCCTGCAGCCAGGATACAGATGGTCAACAGGTCGCCTGTACAAACGTGCAGATGCACGTGTGCTGCAAGGCTGACCGACATGTTGTCTGTGAATGATGTCGTTCACAGACATATCTGGTGTACACAACCGATGATGCACTACAGATACTGTATATATACTAGTGTTTACCCTGCTTAAATACAGATAGATGACATGCTAACACTCTCTTACTAGTGCTGTTCATACATTATGGGGTATATTTACTAAAGTGCAGGATTTTAGAAGTGGAGATGTTGCCCATTGCAACCAATCAGATTCTATTTAACATTTATCTAGCACCTTCTAGTAGATAATAGATAGAATCTGATTGGTTGGCATGGGCAACATATCCACTTCTAAAACCCACACTGTAGTATGTGTTTGTTTTTCTATACATAGCCAACAAAGCTTAACTCAAACTCAGAACTATCACCATCAGGATACATACTTGCCCACACTCCTGGAAGTCGCGGTAGGCTCCTGATTTTTTGGGTAACCCCCCTGCACCCCTGGAAGTATAGGCAGATCTTCCGCATCCTGCCCACATCCTAGTAAAGCGGACAGGATGGAGAGATTTAATGGGGAATTCACGGATCCACAAGGAGGAGGCGGGGCTAAACAACATGAATTACATCTTTTAGCTCCGCCCCCTCCTTGCAGACCTGTGAATCTCAGACTTTTCCGAGAAAGGGCTGGGGCCCAATTGCGATCCCCCCTGATCCAGCCTGCTGCAGGAGCTCTCCAGCCTGCTCCTGGAAAGCTGTACTACAAAGGGCAGTATTCAATTTGGGTGCGAAAAGCCATTATCTGCGATAATTTATTGCAGATGACATCATTTTCGTCTATTTTAATTAACCTCGTATTCAATTTCAAAGACTTTTCGCCGGTGCTAAAAGTTTTTGTTATAAAACGGGGATAACTTTCACCATGTTTTACAAGGTGAAACAAAGTGCAGAATTGGGGTTTAGGGGTGCAGGCTTAAAAAACAAATAGCCTGCACCCCTGGGAATGGCCCCTAAAATTAATGTGTGTCAAAAAAAATTGAATACCCCCCAAAGTCAGTAAGTATGTCAGGATATCATGTACTGTAAGTTTAGGAAATTATTTTGTCTGATTTAAACATTACACACATGTAATAATAACACGTAAAACAAATCTACAAATATATATAATTTCTGACAATTGTATTCCAAGATCCCACTTAAAAATATATTCATTCATTATTGTATAACAATGCAATGAGGATAGGAGAGACCTGCCTCAAATGGACAAAAGGTGTAGGGACACATTTAGTGAAAAAAAGGCGATAGTGTTTTAGTCTTAATCACCATGATCATAAACCATCTATGTTAAGGTCCTCCCCATATAATCTGTTGTTATTACAGTTTAATGACCCTATCAGGTGACAGTGGGATTGTTTGATTATCTTGGAACCATATAACTGTATCCCTGGGCTACACATACAATGCTAATTATGCTCGCCTGCATTTATTTCCCACATCAACTGAGTAATGTGAGATATTACCACTGTTATCCTGCCCAGTCGCCTACCGCCTGAGTACACACATTACTCGTTACCAATTATAAGGGACATGGACGCTAATGGTGGTAGCATGGTGTCTATGGGCTCAGATATGAAAACAGCAAGAGATTCCTAGTAATTCAATTTGCTTAAAAATGTAATTATTTATTTAATTAGGAATGCTTCTGACAATATTTCCTACAAGCCCATCACATTCCTGACCCTTTCAGCATTCTAGGATAGAACCTATTCGGAAGGTTTAGATTCAACAGGGTTTTGACATTTCCTGACATGTTTTGAAAACCCTACATTGAACCTTGATCATACACTCCACACTTTGCACCTGCTAATTGAAAGTGAAAGCGAAGTAGAAGATAGTTATTGTCAGAAGTGGTTTAATAAATGGGCTGGCCCGTGTGCGATATGCACACTTCCCTCATGTGTTGAGCCCCCACATCCCCCTGACCCACATACCTGCTGCCAGCAGTGCCATCTGTCCAGCAATGTTTTCAGGTAGATTTGCTATATGCCATCTATACTATCTCCTGCCCTAACACCATCTTTCCAAAGATATCACCCAAGCAATGGCATCGCTTGCAGCAGATATACTGTAGGGTGTATCCACTACATGGCACACAGTGCAATCTTCTAAGTGCAGGTTGCACATCGCATGGCACCCACACACCCATCGCCCATTATAGATATGACATTGATTATTGGACTCACTATAGTTTTTAAAAACTATTAAGTATAGCTGCTGTGTTGTTATGTGATTTGTGGCAAGCACAGTACGGGAAGGCTGGCAAGGTGAGCTGGCAGTGGGCAGGACTGTTCTGTTTGTATTACCTGGCAGAGGCATACTAAACGGGAAGGGCAAAAAGAGGGAAGAAAAGGGGTCCCTATTATTTTATAAATGTAATTAATACCAGAGTTGTTGTTTTCTGCATGGGAATGGGTACAAGGGTGCTCCATGTAACAGGATATGAAACACTCTTCTTTAACAAAATAGACACTTAGGTTTGGGTGGACTATATCAGGGCTTTTTTTATTCAGAATGTCTCCGTTCAAGTGTTGGGTAACATGTCAAAGTCTGGCAGGGGCGCGATAACTGAAGTCCAGGAGCCGGATGTAATAGGGTGCGAGTTTTCAAGCAAAAACCAACTCGCATCTTCTCGTGTTTTTTGAAGGTGCGAGCTGGTGCAGGGATTCACAAATCTAACAGCCTGTGAACTTTTGAGCTCGAGGCTATTACACTATGCGAATCTGTGCTCAGTATTTCCTATGTAAACTCACACCTTTTAATGTGATTAGCAATAAAAGGTGCAGGTTATACAGAAGCGTAAACAGATCAGTGAGATCCGTTAAGGCTTCTGTGTGTTAAAAAAAAAAATAACTTAAACTAACATTTTAAAAAAAAAATACGTACCCCATCCCCCAGAAGCAGAACCAGCCCCTGGCTCTGTGTAGCCTGTCCTGGTTCTTAAAATACAGGGAAAAAATGTGTAGGGGTTCCCTGTATTTTAAAAACCAGCAAAGGGCTATGCACAGCCTGTCCTGGTTCTTAAAATACAGGAAAGGAAATGCATAGGGATCTTCTGTATATTAAGAACCAGCACTGGGCTCAACTGAGCCAGTCCTGGTTGTGGGAATACAGGAGACAAAATGAGTAGGGGTTCCAGGTATTTTCCATAACCAGCACTGGACTGTTTCTGAGAGTAATGCCACAGCCAGGGAAACCCTTTAACCGCGTCCCCAGGCCAAAGCATAACCCCTAACCGCTAGTCCAGGCCGGGAATCCCTGGGGAGGTGGAAACCCCCCAATAAATGGGTCTCCCTCTCCAGGGCATCCCATGCCTGGGTAGACTATGTATAGTTTAGTGTAATAAATAGACAAACTAATATTGTCTTTTGCAGTTGAACTAAAGGTTCCAGCAAGCCTCCCCCAAATGCTGGTACTTGGAGAACCACAAGTACCAGCTTGCGGGGCATTACAGTCTACTGGTACCTGTAGTTCACCTGCAAAAGAAATATTGAAAAACAACAAGACTCACACACCAAGATAGTAAAGTTTTATTTAAACATACAGTACATGCACACTCACATACACACTCAAACTCAAACTCACACTCACAAACACTCATACTCACCTAGTATCCCTGTAGTCAATCGCGTCCCCTTATTCATGTAGAAATCCACGGATACCTATGAAAAAAAAATCAATACTCACCTTTTCCTCTGTGTAGTTCATGTCCTCTTCAGTCCATGTAGGCATCCACAGGGTTAAAAAAAATAAAACAAAGTCCTGATCCACTACCAATCCATCATTACTCTAAATCCAAGAGTCCGGTGCTGGTTATGGAAAATACAGGGGACCCCTACTTATTTTGTCCCCTGTATTTTCACAAACAGGACTGGCTCAGCTGAGCCCTGTGCTGGTTCTTAAAATACAGGGGACCTCTACACATTTTTCCCCTGCATTTTAAGAACCAGGACAGGCTGTACAGAGCCCAGGGCTGGTTATGCTTGTGGGATGGGGGGCGGGTGCACGTGATTTTTGTTTTAATGTTTTTTAATATGTACACACAGTAATGCATGCATAAATTATCCACTGCGTGGTCATAAGCAGCCATAGCACTGATAGGTCAGGGCTTGTGCAAGTGTGCATATGGGTCCATTGTTACACGATGCTACCGATTGTTTTGCTATGTTGCGCTAGTATACGGATGTGAGTAAGGGGAAGTGGGCGTCCTTATGTCTGCCTGCGATCGCAATGTGAATGCAAACATTTAAATAGCACAGCTGACATTAGCAACAGTCCATCTCCACATTCTAAATACAGATATGTCCTCATCCACCTAGCATCAATACACCATACGGCGTGAGACGCCCGGCACGAAATAGTCACTCGGAGAGGTGTAGTGTGTCTTAATTTTTGCATCTTACTTGCATCACAGTTGCAGCAAAACAAGCTCACAGTGTACTAGACACACTGGGCTGCGACTTTAACTGCACAGGAATTAGTTTTAAAAATGCAGATGAAGCACAATGGAACTAGGCATGAGATAAAGCTGCGGAAGCTGCATGGGGCTATTTGGCACTACTGAAGCCATAGTGTATGAGGACACATCTGTGCATAGGACCTGATTCAGAAATGTACAAAAACCACTTCTGATAATGGAGCATCTGTTCCTTGCACAGCAAGGCCGGCTCTAGGGGTGTTCGACCTGAGCGATCGCACAGGGGCGCCACCCATAGAGGGCGCACCCCTCCCCAACATCCCGATTTCAGCAGGACATTACTGTCCCGCGGGTGTTTATATCGGGATGTTGGGGACCCCCACCGCTGCAGCTGTGCGGCGGTGCCGGACTGTGGAGACTCTGAATGGATGCTGCGCGCATGCGCGCGGCATCCATACAGTGATGGGAGAGGGCTGGGGGAAGCCCAGCTAGTGAGGCTCCCCCCAGCCTGACGTTATTGATAGGCGGACATGCCTCCTAATAATGTCACGTATGGGGCGTGGCCTATGGTAATTAGGTCACGCCCCCATTCCTGGAGCCGGCCCTGATGCACAGGACCTGTTCTGAGCAGAATGAGTCCTGCGTGATCGCACTCGGTGATCTCAAGCTACAGCATGATTGACATACTACGGCTGTTTGGGGGCAAGAAGGTGGTGTCGTCTGAGGATGCAGATTTCCAGGCCTCGCATGCAGCAGGAGGGGTCCAGTCTAGCAGCAGGAGGGGGCCAATCTGAGTAATCAGATGACCAATGCTGGAAACATTGTGACCGATGGTCAGGATGTTGATCCGATGCTGCATCTCGGAATACAGCACTCGGATCTGCGAAGCCACTGAAGATGTAATTTTTCTTCAGACACCTTCTGCAGACATTAGCTTCCTTGTGGCTGGATACGGGATGCCGGCGCTCGGATTCCCAGTGGTCAAAATCCCGATGTTGGCATCACGATAGCATTAGGATACCGACACCTGTTGGTAATTATCCTCACCTTCCCCTAAACCTAACCCTCCCCACCGCAGTCTAAACCTAAACCCCCCCCTCGTGCCTAACCCTAACCCCACTACTTAACGTTGGGATGCCGATGGCTGGGATGCTGGTGCCGGGATTCTAACTGGTGTTGGGAATTCCGGTGCCGACATTCTGAGCGCCGGCGTCCTGACAGCCGAGATTTAACCTACATCCCCTGAAAATACTGTACATATCTGAATCTGGCCCATAGTTCACAGAACCTAGTTAGAATAATTAAGAGACCTTAATAGTTAGCTACTATAATTATCTACATGGAATACGATGCTTACCTTAACTGTATAAGCACAATATTTAATTTACTCCCTATGACTACAGTATATACAAGAAGGTATAACAAATTAATCAGTACAGGTGTCATTGTAACCTTTTTCATAGCAGAAATATGTTTTGTCATGTTGTGTTTCTGCAAAATGTAACAATAATTAATTTTTTTCTAAGGCTAATCAATGTCACAGGGTGACATTCTTGCAAAACTAAATCATGAAAATAGAAGCAAACTCAGAATGGATCTGTAATGAAACATGAGTCATTTTAGTGAAAATGTGGTTAAATGTCATTTAATACATTTCTGCTTGCATTGTGCTTTCCAAAATCATTTAATTCTGGTGGTTGAAGCAGTCAAGTGAAAATACAATTGTTATAGTGAGAAGTGTCCAATCAGGCACCTAACGCAGAATGTGGTGTGTGTATAGCATAACTATCCAGTCTGGTACCTGCTGCTGATATAAAATATCTATATACAGCGGCTGCTCCTACTGTACCTTTTTTCTCCTGCAGGGGGTGGTACTGCCCGGACTGCAGTAAAAATAAAACCCTTTACAACGGCAAAAATAGGTGGAACTTCATTCCAAAGTGGGCGGATCAGGGCTGGGGTTCTGGGTTCTGGGGTTTGAGTGGATCTGAGTGTGACGTATTTTTGCCCACTTTAATGGGAGGTATACAACTGATAGAAATAGAAAACTCCATATAACTTGCTTTAGCATCGCAGTGAGCGTGCGTAATCGCTGTTGCAATCGCAGTTGCGATCGGTAGTGAATCAGGCCACAAAATGCATGACTCTGCATAGACTGCAATTCCATCTACACACCCAACTTAGCCTACATGCAAATGCTCCTCCATTGCCATTTAGTTATGTCCATTAACAGCAAGAGGACAACTAACCGAGATGCATACAACTCTGAATTAACCATAGATGCATGAGAAAGGTTATGGAGCATACACAGTGCAATAGGGACACCGAGAGGGGGGAATGGTACCAGCTCACCCAGGAGTGGGTCTCTGTAGGGAGTGCAGAGGAAACATAACAGCTATGCGGCAGAATGCACCATAGACCTCCAGCAACCATGCCCCCAACACTCAGGACCGCCCAAAAGTCTTGTTAGCCCTGGATAAAACTTCACTCTGCAAATAGCCTTGGTAACTGGAAAATGAAGGTGCATGGGAATTCTGGTCTTCACATGTACTGTACCTGCTAAACAGTAAAATACCAGGAAATTATGCTGTAATAGTGATACATAGGTACACTAATGATTCCAATAGTTGGTGAAGGCACATACATTAGTTACACAGACACACACAAGAGGTGCTGCATATTGGACAGTGTGAGCGTCTATGCTGTCTTTGACTAAAGTCAGTCTTATCAATTCACAATTCTACTGACTGTCTATTCGTTTAAAACATAATAACTATTTATGAAGTCCATACGGTATTTTAGAAACTCTGGCAAAGCTTGGAGACATAACATCAAATAAATAAATAAATAATACATTATTCACTGGTCTCTTGTTTTGGGTTTGAAATAATTGATGAATCTAGTGGAAAAGTACAGTCTGCAGTGACAGCACAGCTCTGTATGTAATGGGCATGGTAGGAAGCTAAATTTACTATCATGCATTGCATACTGTAAACACCAAACCATATTTGCCAACTCTCCCGGAATGTCCAGGAGATTACGGAAATCAAGGGGCTTTCCCAGCCTCTCAACAGAGTTGGCCATTCTCCTGCTGCCATCTGTAGTGTATGTGGACCAAGACATTTGCATTTAATGTTAGCAATGTGACCAGGAACTGTGTGATGCACATGGCAGAGACTTAACTCTAAACTAAAGTAAAAGCATGAACAGTATTCTGTATATAAACAGTGCATAACAATGGCCAACACAGAAACTGCAATTTAAATATATATCTCTATTGAGGCTTAGGGGTATATTTACTAAAGTGAGAGTTTTTAGAAGTGGAGATGTTGCCCAGAGCAGTATATCTCTATTGAGGCATAGCCTCAATATATACCACTAAACCCTTCCCAACGGAAGTGGGCAGCCCTGAAGTTGGAAGACGTATTGAATTAGCCTTGACAATTCTATAACATTAAACAAATTGCTGCTTTCAACCACATGGTTGGCCCTTCTGGGAATCTCTTGGAGGAGGCTCTTCAAATGGAGGTAAGTATGCCCCAAACATTACCTGTGTCTCTGTGATATATTTTGCAGACTGTCTGTAATCTGTTTGGACAAGCTAGAATTGGAATTGCTTACACAGAGAAAACAGTTGGAGATACCTAAACTTTCTATCGGAAGATGAGGTATGTCATGTGTGCAAACCACTTACCCCTACTAAAATAAATAAAGACACTGAGACGTAGATTTGGCAGATAACTTGATGGCGATTTATTGGAGCAATAATTATTTATTATTTATTTATTATTTATTTAAGGATGTATGGTGGCAAAGAAAGGACGTCCAGAAATCAGCCAAATCTGCAATGCCCACACAAAAACAACAACAGGCGTATATCGCCTAGAGTGCATAAACATAACAGTATAAATCATATAATCAACAAAAAGGTAACGCTCACCCTCTACCTTGACTACCCACCCGTTTAGGTGATGATACTGCCCCCCGTTAGGTTGGTACAGCCAACTACCAGTCAACAAAGGGAGCACACCTCAACTAAATAAATGCACCCGGACTGGTGACCTGCCGTTCTTTCCCGCCACGCTAAAGCCAAATCCACAACAGGACAGCCAAAATTTAAAGGGAGGGAGGGAGGGTGGGAAATCTGGAAACAAAGAGGCTTTGCCCCACACTTCGAGCCTCTTATATAATGTCCCTATTAAAAACCCGCACCTGCTTGCCATAGGCTATCGACAACCAGTGATTTGCATACCTGCCAGCCCCCATCCTAGAGGTTTAAAACACCTCTTTTCTTATGCAATCATTCGGTTTCTCTTAACACAGAATGAAGTTTGAAGTGTAAAAGGTCAGTCCCGATTTAAGGCTGTAAAGTAATGTTTGCTACCCAGAACATACTGTACTTACCTACAGTACTTTTACATTTTCCCTCCTGGAGACCTAGAAGCGGATAGTTTAAGAGGGCATCATAAAGAGAATTGCATCATACAGTATTGGTCCTATCCTCCATTGTGGAATGCCGTGATTGGCAATGGGGAGTTTGGCAATGATGATGCGATTCACAGGAAATGGTGTCATCCAGCTTCTGTATTGCCCACTTCACTGGTGATATAAGTGGCAATTGGGAGGCTGCTCTACTCTCACTAGAGTCGAGGAGAGTTTCCTGTCATTTGGAAGACAAAGCTCTGGGCCTGATTCAGACCCGCTCGCGAGCGCTGAGCACTCGCAAGCGGGTCGATGGTGGCCCAGTGCACATGCGCATGACGGAGCCGGCTCCGTCCTGCGCATGCGCGAGACCCGAGTAGTGACGGGCAAGCCATCGCTCCGGGTCTTGTACCAAAGGGGGGCATGCTGTCGATGTTGAGTGACAGCACGCCCCCTTTGGTGGAGGCGTGGCTGGCCAGACGGAGGTGTTCGCATGGGAACGCCTACCATCTGGGGCCAGCCCCACTGACATCGCAAGTGATGTCAGTGGGAGTGCTTTCGGCTCTGGTAGAGCCGAAAAGCACTCTAGGGCTTGCGGCAATGAGACCCTACCACAAGGGTCTCGTCGCAAGCCCGATGGTCGTGATGGTCTTGACTATCGCGACCATCTTCCTGGTTGCTCGCTATAGCTGTGGGTGGTCACCCACAGCTATGCGAGCGGCCAGGAGGCCGCTCTAAAAAAACAAAAGGCCGGCCCTGATTCAGAGCGAGCGCTCTGTCAGAGCGTCCGGCTCTGAATCAGGCCCTCTGTTCTTTCTGACATACTGTAGCAGGTCTCTTTTTAACCAGGTAATCTTAATTTACTGCCAAATGAAAACAATTCTTCTGAATTACGTATATTCCATGCCACCTTGGCTAATAGTCAGCCCTCTGTAAATCCAAGACAAAATAGTACATTAAGCTGTGTCAAATAAGTGGCTCAGAGAAGAATCCTAACATTTTGCAGAAAAGATCTGAATCAAAGTTATATACTGTAGCATTTAATACTTAGTACCCAAGACACAGAATTACAGTATAATCAATGCCACGCCTTAAGGGAAGATTTTCCAAGCACTGAACACACAGGTAAATGTGCCTCTTTCTCTAGTAAGTTCAAAGCTGCATGGACCTTCAAATAAATTGATGGAATGACTGAAGGCTGCAAGAACAAAAGGAGATTTAAAAGTATAACTCAAACCTGGCGCTCATATGCTCAGCTCTAAAGATTGACAAAAAAAATCAATATCAACTAAAGAAAGGTATGTTTTATTAATGCCCGCAGTGCAGAATGCCATATTGTAGCTGTTGCTGGATTTGTTCCTTTTAATGGGAATATCCGGTGACAAAAAAGGGGGGGGAAATATAATTTTTTTCAAGGCAAAAGGTCTGGTACTGAGTATTTTAGTCTAATGTTCTGGGCACATAGCATGATACTGAACACGAAAGTCTATACTCAGTAACAGGACTGTTTTAATATAATTAGGTGCAGTATTGTGTGTAGGGGCAAAAGCAATTTTAAAATTAAGTATATTTTTTTAAGGAAAGAATTAGCCCTCTATTTACAGTATTCCATATTGATATGAACTTCTTTTGTTTTGCTGTGGCAGATCATACAAGAGTAATATATTATCATCCATAGACCATAGTATTTTAGCTCCACCTAGTGGCACAATTATCCTGAAAACTAGTGCAACCATTGCATGTCATTACAAAGTAAGTTTTAAAATTGAGTTGTTTTTTTTATTAGTATCATAGATTTAGAATGAACTAGTACAAATGCTAACTTTCCTGATAAATGATTTGTGGGTGATATAATGGTACAAATATTATAATGATAATAATAATAATAATAATAATAATAATAATAAAAATAATAATAATATGCAGAATAGAAAATTAAATCCACTGGCAACTAAAGTAATATATCTGACATGGAAAATCTGGAGAATAAGCGCATTAATTCATTACACCAAAGAGTTTTAAAACTAATTTATATGCAGAGTTTGACTAACATTCTGAGTGCGGTTAAGTGCGTAGCAATTGTGCATGTGGAGGTGAGTCCTCACAGCGGATTGGCTTGGAGTGTAGTCGTGCATGCACAGTAGCACATGTCGGAGCTCAGACCTCTGGATAGAGCCTCCTAGGGTCCTAGTGCCCACCGGCTCATGGGCTAGGAATAGAGGCAGCGCAGAGCACTCCTCTCTAACAACGTGTCATTTATTTGCAGTTTATGATTTTAGATGTAAGCAAAGAGATGGGTAGGGCACTCTCATTTTTTCCATTTCCTTTATTCCTAATGATGTCTGGTGAGTAAATGCCTTTGTTACTGTTTTCTTTACAGTGTAGCTATTCATACTGTGCATGTCTTTACATTTTATTTAAGCATTTTCTTTACTTAATTAGCTAATGACAAAATGATTGCTGAAAATCAATCTCATTTGTCCCAAGTAATGTATGGATGTTGTGAATAACAATGAACTGATGACTTTTTAGGTATTTGTCACTGGGAAATGAACAGCTTTTGTTTCTTTTTTTTTCTCAGATAAATCTGTCTTATGCAACTTTGAAATTGGTGGTTCTAGAGTCTGTTGTCAACCAGTAACCTACAACATTCACAGGACTAAATCATCCTGTGGCCAACCAGGATGACACAGTTTACAAATACAATACAAAGCTGCCATACTATAGAAACAGCAATACAATATACTGTATGTTTAACATGGAATGGGTATGAAATCCCGATGCCAGAAGCCTGATGAGTAAACATCCTGAAAGAGACAGGTAAGTCCCCTATTCCTCCCCTCTCCCCCCTAACCTTTCCTGGGGGGTGCCTAACCTCCCCCCGGTGGTGCCTAATCCTAACCCCCCTTTCCCGCACCCTAAACCTAATCCTTCCGGGGGAGGGGGGGTGCCTAACCCTAACCTCCCCCTGGTGGTGCCTAACCTTAACCACCCCTCCCCGCAGCCTAACCCTAACCCTATTATCCCCCTGGGGGTTCCTAAACCTAACAGCCCCATCCCCGAGCTAACATTGATGCTTACTCGGATTCTTTGTTCGGGATTCCGCCAATCAGGATTTTGCCGGCCGTGGAATTCTGGCGTTGGTATATCGGCAGCCAGCATCCTGTCTGCCTGCATTTTAACTGCATCCTTTTTAACACTATTCTCTGTATCACAGTTCTTACAGTACATTCAACCAACCAACCAACCAGAAGTAAGTACCCCATATATGTCTATTATCATATGAAGGATACCTATTTGTGGAAAAATATTCAAACTACTATAAAAGCCTGATTCCGAGATTTACGCTAAAGCATTCGCAACTGCGATCTTTTGAGTATCACATTTGGAAAAGTATGCTAATGTCTTACAAAGCTTACATGAGCATAGGGACGCGCACTGCTGCCTTCTCATATCCGTCCAACGACGTGCAGCAGCGTAAGCATCAGGAACATCGACACAGATCTGGCAGTCACGCAGCTTCTGGGTCAAGTCTGACCTGCCTCAAACGCTATGTCTCTCCTGACACGCTGAGAGTGCTCATGCTGCAAAGGAAATCGCAATGGCTTATTTATGAATGCCCATGATACAAAGTTTAAATGGTCAGACATGCTTGCATTTACCTAGCCACTCACCGTTACATTCCCCAAAAGCTTACTTCCACTCACTCAGTGAGTGAATCCTCTGTGCAAGCCCAATTGCTGAGCGTGCACAATACAGGTTTCACACATGCACACGGGCTAAAAAAACGCTCAATGAGTGTAAAAATTGTCATTACGTGAATCTTGAAATCAGGCCCTAAGTCAATGGAAAGTTTCCAAAACCAGTAAAAATCTACTCTATGTTCTCTGTATTCTTGTTTGTTAAAAAATGTTCCCGCTAGTGTATTCAATTACAACAATAGGGAGCTGTGTTCTATATAAAGATGTGAGGGTTTTTTGTTATATTTTTACAAGGAAAAGATTATTTACAGTAATGTTTGTTTTCTTATTTCTCTTTAAAAATATATCACTATATAATATGTTGATCGCGAACATTGTTATTCATGTTCTTAATGTGTTATGTATGGAAAACAGCATTCAAACTCTTTGGTCACTTCAACGACATTGCTTCAACAAAGTAAAAAGCTATTCATGAATGACAACCAAGAAGAGATTTATCATGTAAAACCCAGAGTACTGACACTTTACACTGAATTCAGCAACAATTGTACAAACAGTGGAAAAGTTAATTATTGTGAATTAAAAATAATTTGGGAGTATTCTGACTATGATTCAGTTTGTTATTTTGCCATCAAAAGAATATTTCACCTGTCATCCAGAACAGTGTATAATTGTGTATATGGAAGAATAAGCCATCAAAATTGAGTGTGTACATTCATTATAGTGTATATATATATATTCCAATACTGTCAAATACTTGATGAGATTAATAGACTATACTGTACCATGTTTTTCCTCACATATTAGTGCTCGTTCTATATTTAAACTTATTACTCCATCTGATTATTGACTGTGGGACTGATTCAGAGATGGGCACTAATGCCGCAGCAGCAAATTTGTATGCAGCGGTTATGCGGAAACATGCAAATGTCGCAGCCGCCAGGATTTGCATTGAGACGTCCACCGGCGGCTTTACAAATCCAAGTGTCTGCATAAAAAATACAGATCAGTAGATTATTGAACTTCTGAGTAATCCAATGGTCACGCAGATTGGCTGCCGGAACTAAGACGCTGGAGTCATTGTTACTGCGTATGGGATCACAGCCGCAGACAGAGTCACACCCCAAAAATGGTTGCTACCTGCCTGCATTTGATCTGCCACCTCCCTGATGCCGTCCACAAATGGTCCCTGCCTGTCAATCATTTTGCAAATAAAGCTTCAATGCGAACGACATCGGTAAGAAAACTTGATGCATACGCAGACCACCGATAATCGCTCAACTGCATAAACATGGGCACTGCGTCCATCTCTGAATCAGACCTTGTGTTTGCAGGACTACTTGGTGCAGACCACACAGGACATCTACTGAACCTTCTACTCTAGGCTTTCATTAGAGCAACTGTCCACTCCCCACTTTTATATATTCTGTAACTTCCCCCTTGTGTAGCAAATATCAGACACTCCCCCAGGATTTCCATTGTAGTACTGAAGCATTTTTAATTACATTTAATCTTTAAATGCATGACTTTTTTGAATAGTTTCAATGGCCACAACCTGCTGATATTCCAAGTTACCAAAATATTAAATTGTGTTGGGTACGGGTGCCTGCGCTAGGGATCCCGGCAGTGAAAATCCCTATGCTGGCATCCCAACAGGGTTAGAATACTAACACCTGTCGGTCAGTATCTTAACCCTCCCCTTCTCCCTACCCCTCCCTCCTCGGTGCTTAACCCTAACCTCCCCCTCCCAGTGCCTACTCCTTACCTTCCCGCACCATAAACCTAACCCTCTGCCATAGTACCTAACACTAACCCTCCATCCTTGTGCCTAACCCTAACCTCTGACCCCAAGCCACCCCCTAACCCTGCTACTTACCATCAGGATGCCGGCAGTCAGGATGCCAGTGCTGGGATTCTGACAGGTGTTGGGATTTCGTCTCCAGTATCCTATGCTGCACGCTGGGATTTTGACCGCATCCCATTCAATTTACCTATTTCTTTTATATTGTGATGACTTGGGGTAATTAGCTCATTAGAGGGTGGACTGGTGCAGTGTTTAGGTGATTTAATGAGGGTCCACACACAGCTTCCTTGCAAATAAATGGAATAGTGCTTTACTTATCAGCATGGAAATCAGGAAACAAAAGTGAACAGAAAATAATAAACAGCCTAGCCCCTATTTAGGGCGTCTAACTCACTTCATGACCCCTGACTATAATAGTGCAGCTAGTCTGCCAATAAAGTTTCTGCCTGCTTCTCTGCAGGTCTATCGCTGGCTCTAGCCTGGCTTGACTGCCACAGCTATACAAAACACAGTCAGTTTTGGTGGCCTTCCCTGTCTCCTCCAGGTATACCCTCTGGCTTCCCCAGCCTGCAGCTTAGCTGCTTCAATGTCACAGATACAGTCTTGAGTTTTTTGGTCCTCCCTGCCTCCTGCAGGCTTGAACTCAGGCCCCTGGCCCCCAATGGCCTCCAGGCACACCAGGCTCTGTAGCTGCCAGTCCTCCTTGGACTGCTTCCACATGCAGCCTGACTGTAAGTCTGCCTCATTAGCCCTCACCTGAGCTCTCTCCACCATGCAGCCCACAGGTGTTGCCAAGCTTAGTATTTGTGCACTGTTTCGGATGATCTCTCCAGCCCCACACAGAATCTGCTGCTCCCCAGCGCCATCTCTGGTGATACTGCCACAATATATACAGTTACATGCAGGGATGGTTCAAAAGAGGACGGTGCCCATGAGTCGTCTGTGCATGCCCCCCACCTCCTCCTCACCAGTACAATTGCAAGGTAGATTCTGGCACTGTTCCAGAGTTTACAGTGCATGCACAGGTTTCTAGGAAAATGGTGCCTGTGTAATGTTCCTTGTGATTTCTACAGTGCCGGACTCCAAAAAGCAGGGGGAAGTTAAGAAAGGAGGGGTTCCATGAGCAGCCTCCACTCAGTCCCCCTCCTCTCTCTGCAGTGCAGATGCAAAAACAATCTGGCAGTGTGCCAGATTCTACAGAATATGCGTGGGTCTTCAGGAAAATGGCGCCTGTGTCATGCTCCTAGTGAATTCTGTACATGAGCACATCTCTGGGACAATGGCGACCATACCATTTTCCCGGTGGCTTGTGAAGCACTGATGCAGGTCTCCGGAGTGGTAAGTATACTAAATGGGTGCAGGGTGTACGGTGTGGAGCACCCATTATAGATATGCCCTTGGTTATATGTCTGAGATACGTCTGGTGTGAATTCTATTGTTTTACAGCTGGACACAACTTGAGGGGTGCACATAAATGTGCTTCTTCTGGTTTGTCTTTAAGTAAATTTGGGATACCTATGCTCCCACCTATAAATGGTCCCTTTTACATATATAATGTCTAGTTTCTAAAAAAAATGGAGATAAAAAAAGTTTAAAAAATGTTGACTTATTATTCAAATAAAAAAATAAAAACAAAAGTTTAGCTATTGCTGACAGATGAGCAGAATATAACTTTTACAGTAACTGTTATATTTCCTTGTACTGTTCTTGGCAGCAGGATGACCTTATGGCACTGAGGGCGACAAGAGGAGAGAAGACTAAGAATAACGTGGGCCATGACATGCACAGCACAGGACCCACTAGAACAGAATTACCTAAGTATATTTTCTGTATATACAGCATACCCTACAGTGCTCCTCTGGGAGAATGAGACCACACATTGCAGGTTAATATAAAATGATTGTAGTTTTGTAGCTAAAGCTGTGAGCTCAGAATTGTACATGTCTAAAAG
Organism: Taudactylus pleione; assembly: GCA_031769625.1. Classification (NCBI taxonomy): domain Eukaryota; kingdom Metazoa; phylum Chordata; class Amphibia; order Anura; family Myobatrachidae; genus Taudactylus; species Taudactylus pleione. The sequence continues at coordinate 3,159,092 of JAUIMM010000104.1, read as the reverse complement.
ACATCTCCATGACTTCCCATAGGAAAGAAGAGAGCAAAGTAGAGTATTCCTCTGAAGCTCTTTGTGAGCAATCTTCCCTCTTACTCTCCTCAGTCTGTCACATCCCATCTCCTCAGAGGGGAAGATCTCATTGTATATCTCTCTAGAGCTTAACAAATGAAAGGCAAAAGGTATGAAATTTGCTGAAATAAGAGATTTTCAAGACTGTTCCATGAATTATTTGCCTCATTCCTGATATTTCACATTTGCCTGTTTTTCCAGTGGAATTTATCCTTAGGTTATCTCTGCAAAGTACTGTAACTACAATGCTTCTTGGTGAAATTTCTCAACAGTTGAGGTTTGTGGCAGTGCAGACCAATCACAGAAGTACACAGGTTTGGTGATATAAACCTTTAAGGCCAATTCAATTTGAAGCATGATGTTCACTTGTGCATATGGGTGTAGTAGGTATTACCACCGGTTCAAATCCCGACAGCGGCAGCCCGACAAGGGTGAAGACCCCGATCGTCCCTAAGCTAAGTATTGCTAACCTAATTACCCCCCTAACCCCAACCCTCCTTAGGTGTGCCTAACCCTAACCTCCCCCCCAAGTGCCTAACCCTAATCCACCCTCTAAGTGCCTAAACCTAACCCCCCCTTTGACGCAGCCTAAACCTAAGTCCTCCGGGGTGGGTGCCTAACCCTAGCCTCCCCCCAGTGGTGCCTAACCCTAACCCCCCCTTCCCCTAGCCTGATCCTAACCCTCCCGGGGGGGTGCCTAACCCTAAGTCCCCCTGGGATCCCTAAACCTAACCCCCCCGCCCGGCTGTCCGCGCCCGACGCCCGGCTTACCTTCGTTCGGTATGCCGGGCGTCGGTCTTCCAATGTATGGTTAATGACAGGCGTCGATTTTTCGACGTCTGTCATTAGTTCTACGCCGGGATTAGAAAGTCTGGAAGCTGGCGGTCAGCATTTAGACCGTCAGCTTCAAAACTACAACCCGTGCATATATCCGCCATGTACAGTACAATGAACTCTGCAAGTTTTCCTACATACCTCTATGGGATATGAGGACAAACTTGCAATATTGCTGTTTTCAATTTCTTGTTTCAAAACAGCACATCGAGGCCAAGCCAAGAATCGAATAACGCCCTTTGAGTCCTGGGTTTGTTTACTTTTTCCCTAAATACTGTACTGTAGTTCTTATTGTGCATTCAATCATTAAATGAAATGCATACAGCTGGAATGACGATGTCAATTTATTTTGCTGTAGAAATGAGAAATAAGCTGAATTCATGTGCAACAGTTTTGAAAAATTAGCTTATTATAGTTTTTACCCTAAAAAAAAATATATGGTTTACGTTAAGTTAAACCACATAAAGACATCAAAATTGTTTTGTTCTCTCAAGATTGGGGCATATGTATCACAATCCACAATATTAATGCAAATGTGATAAATATTTTTTGCATCAATTTTCAAAGTGAAAGTTAATATTTTCACACAAATTTACTAATAATCTCTTGCCAGGAGAAGGGCTCCTATAAGAACCCGTCCTGTTAAAGAACTGGGAGCAGTGTGATAGCGTAACTATCACAGTGCCTCCTGGTCCTGGTCACCGGTGCACGCTGCGCATGCCTCCCAGAGATTGGTAAATCTGACAGCATCGCATTCCCCATAGATACCTATGGGAGCTGAGGCTGCTGTCAGAAATGGAGGTACCGCGGCATATATCAGAGATATCTACTGCAGTCCCTTAATGGTACATTTGGGGGATACTTTGATATGATATTTGTGGGTATCCACCGAAAACGGAATATCCCGCAAATATTATTTGATAAATAGACTCCTAGGGATGAATTTTTTCATGTCATGACTTAGTCATGTGCCTAGATAATGCCAAAACCACAAATTGGGTCTCAATAAAAGTTAAGGACAAGTACAGTAGGAATGGCTGTGCACACAATGCTCTAGATAATATGCCTTCTCAACAACTATATCTTATTTTAATAATCCACAAAATGTAATTTTGCTTCCGTACCACTTTACACATCAAAACGCACCAGTAGGCAAATTCTGTACATCGCTAGCAACGCCCACACTTTGCCAATCTCCTTCCGCCTGTCTGTACACACTGCTTCTCATCTGTAGATGGAATCGGTATGAATTACCGCTGGACCTTAGCCGGCGGATGAAATACAGATGCTGGAAGGCCGGTAAATGAAGATCCCGACAGAGGTAAATAAGATCCCTAATCCTTCCCTCTCCCCCCCTAACCCTCCCTTAGGGGTGCCTAACCCTAACCTCCCCCCCTAGTGCCTAACCCTAACCTCCTCCGGGGGTGCCTAAACTAATACCCCCTCCCCGCACCCTAAACCTAACCCTCTCGGGGGATGCCTAAACCTAACCTCCCCAGGGGGTGCCTGACGCTAACCTCCCCCTCCCGTAGCCTAACCCTCCCCCCCCCCCACGGCTATTACCTCCTGACGCCCGGCTTACCTACGTTCGGTATGCCGGGTGTCGGGATTTTGGCGTGGGGCTAATGATAGGCATCGGTATTTAGAAGCCTATCATTAGTCCCAATGCCGGGATTTCACTATCGAGAAGCCGGCGGTCGGCATTTCAACCACCGGCTTCCTGACTACATGCCTCTGCAGATGTGGCCAAACTCCTCTGCAAGACATCGTCCTTGTGAGGATCCCGGGTTTATGCGTGCGTTATTTTCGCCCTCTCGCCGTTCACCACCTTAAAAAAGGCAGAAAGGTTATAGCTCTCTCTCGCACAGTACCCCAGGTCCTTTGATTCCACTTTAGATCACACAGGAAATGACACAATAGCAATGGTATAATGATACCTTTATTTTAAATATACACTACTTCTACATGTAAAAACAGCAACTACACACTATTATACAAATATATACAGTATACAGTGATATTAGCTAAACTTTGGGGAACCCAGACACATGTCCCTACAGCAGAGGCCCCTGTAGTGTTAGAAAGGTGGACAGTTACTCCATCTTGCTTACCCGCCTTGGTGGCATATCTTTCGCCAGGCCTTCTCCGTACAGCCAGGTCTGCGGCTTGAGGTTCCCGGCTGATTGGCCTGATGGTCCTCTGCTCGCCAAGAGCAGGGTGTACCGCCCAGTCACCTAGCTCCAGCTAGCACTCCAGTCGCACACCACGGGATGGCTCTGGTTGGATCATACGAGTTGCCTCCCTGGATGGCAGGCTGGCAGTAACTCCCAACTCCTGCCCAGCCTATGTCCTGCCACTCAGGCTAGGACCTCTACTCAACTCCGATCTCAGATCAGCACTGCCTCAAAAACCCCTTGCACTTGCCATTATGAAAACTCTCATTTTCCCACGATTTGGTGACACCCCTGAGCCCTGCTATTGGGTGATTTGGGTGAGGCCTTCCAGCTGATTCAAGCTTCCTGTCTTCAACTTAGAGAGGGGGGCTATGGGGGTTATCAGCTTTGTAACTTCCTGAGGGGGATATCAGCAGGCATAAAGTTACCTGGCTTCCTGTACATTCCAGTGGGAGGGGGATGTCTCCCCCTGCAAACTTAACACACTTACAAAATTATTATATATGTCATATGCATCTTATACATAACATATCAGGCTTTAGGGATATTATACATTGATAGGCACAAACACTTGTATACACAGTTTACCTACATAATACACTCAGTAACACAACATGGTCAGACCCATTTATATAAGGTCATATTAATGTCCCATATGCAGTTCTGTCCACAGCACAGTATGTGATGCACAAACACTCCATCTGCATTATAATGGGCCACGTTACACTCACACAAAGAGTGAGCTGCCTCATCTGGGCCCTCTCCTGCTTACAGTATATGTCCTTCCTGCCCTTATACACTGGAAAGCAGGAACAGGCTGTACACAGTACACAATTTTGGGATGTGCTAAGTAGCAGGGTTGTAAGATGCTAGGGGTGTGTGTGTGGGAGGGGGGGGGCACAAGACCGTCATAATCTTGATGCACATCTAAGTGAGCTTGTGTTGAGAAGCACAAAGCTGCATTTCCAGAGCAGTTTTGGGGATCTTGAATTGTTACCCAAGAGAAATGTTCGCTCATAGAGAGTCAGTGGCGGAATGAGAGAAAAGAACATTTATAAAGTGATTTTGACCCTCTCCATTTCTCCCTAACCCCCAAACACACTGATACATTCAGAGACACACACACTTACCTTAATTCTGTCAGCACAGCACTTTCCTCCTCTTCTGCTGCTCTTGCTCTGCAGGACTTTTCCCATCCTGTAACACTAACAAGCTCCCACAGAGTCAAACCAAACCAACTAGGTGGGGGGCAGAGGCGAAGAATGAGGAGTTGTCTCACTGCAGACTCATATCTGCAATGAAACATCTCTGCATGGCTCCTATGTCTAACATTGACAACTGCGACAGTAACATGCGCCAAAGCCATTTCTCTCTGCTATGATGTCATGTGACTACTTGGTTACCTAGATAGAGAGACTACAACTTCGGATGAGTTCATTAATAGTTTGTCCTTGCACTTCTGCACATTTTGCCACAGACATTGATTTTTCTTTTTAGCTTTCACCTGTACTATACAGAAACATAGGGTCTGATTCAGCAGCGATCGTAACTGCACTTACGCGCGAAATTGGTTTATTGTTGCGTTCTGCTCATACATATGCATCGCAATGCACGTGACCGAACACTCCACTGCGATTGGGACTTCGATCGCAGTGACTAAGCAGACCCATCGCAGAGTGATTGACAGGAAGTACAGTTTGGGGGTGACGACAGGGGGGGTTCGTCGAAACGCAGGCGTGCCAGTGCGTTTGAACGCTGTTGCATAAATTAGCCATTGCGATGCCATATGCAGCTTGGGCTTTCACTGCGTGCGACGAGGTTAGCAATTCCTGAGTAAGGTCAGACCTTGTGCAAGTGTGCATGAAGTTGTGATTGTACTCAATGTTACCAATATTTTCGCAGGCTTGCAAAGTATTATGGATGTGTGTAAGGTAAAGTGGGCGTCCTTATGTTAGGCTGCAAACATTACCATATCTTCGCAGTGAGACTGCGTGCATAATCACTATTGCGATCTCAGTTGTGCTACGTACTGAATCGGGCCCATAGTTACATCATTGTTGAGTGGTTTATATTGTTTCCCAGGGATAAAACAAAAAGATGCATAATAAATACAGTTTTAACCAACGTGGACAGTATTTTAAAATTGTGTTCTATTCCAGGGTGATGAAAATGAACAGCTCTGCCCGACTATAGATATACATTGCTGAAAAGCACAAACAAAATCCAGAAATATAAAACAATGGCTCTGATTCTGAGACAGACGCGATGATGATGGTCAGGTACTTTGGCAATGTTTTGGGACTGTATCGCTGAGAAGTTACATGGGGCATGTGTACCATGGTGTCTTCTCACAAGGTGGCAATACCGATTGAGTTGCTCAGACCTTGGAATGTATTGGGTGCTCTTGGGCATGACTGGGAGGTGTTTATGCAGACACATAAAAATTTTCCATCATATGGGCGTGTTATGAGAGTGCAGTGGGTGTGTCACAGGAGTGGTGTAGGGCATAATTTGCCTACCCTCCCGGAATGGCCGGGAGGCTCCCGAAAATCATCCACCTACCCCGGACCGATCCCCCTTGCACTATAAGACAAACACCCCCGCAATGTGGGGGGGTGATGACGTGATCCGCACTGAATGGCATCATCGTGGCCCCACCTCCTGCTTCACAATATCGGTAATCTCGGCATTGTGTAGTGGGGGGTAGGACCATAGTGATGCAACCGTGTGGTTACGCTCCCCTACTCTGCCCCTAATAAAGCATGACGTCCCCTTATGCCCCCTTATGCTGCACCACGACCCTCACTATGCCGACCTGGGTGCCCCTTCCAGGATGGGGCAGCCAGAATGTTGGCAAACCTGGTTTAGGGCTAAGACTATTATTATGTATGGAGATTCTGGGCCTGATTCAGACCCACTCGCAAGTGCATTGCGCTCGCAAGCGGGTCGAAGGTGGCCCAGTGCGCACGCACGAGCCCCGGCGCGGGCACAAAAAGCGCTCACTCCGGGACTCAAAACAAAAGGGGTGGCTGTCGATGTTGATCGACAGCTCACCCCGTTTTGTAGGCGTGGCCAGGGGATGGCTTCACAAACAGAGACGTTCCCAAGCGAACGCCTGCCGCTTGTGGGCGGCCCCACTGACATCACAAGTGATGTCAGTGAGAGAGCTTCTGGCTCTATTTTAGCCAGAAGCTCTCTGGGGCTTGCGGCCACGAGACCCTACCACAAGGGTCTCGTTGCAAGCCCGACGGTCGCGATGGTCTTGACCATCGCGACCATCATCATGGCTGCTCGCAATAGCTGCTGGTGGTAACCCACAGCTATGCGAGCAGCCTAGAGGCCGCAAATAAAAAAACATACGCCCACCCTGGTTCAGAGTGAGCGCTCGCTTTTTGCGAGCGCCTCTGAATCAGGCCCTCTGTACCTAGTATAGGGCTGATGCAAGTCTCGATGTTTGCAACAGCATCCAATCACAGTGGTCGCCCCAGCCCCTCTACTTTTAGGAGAATGGCTGCAGAGCTGTAACTAGACTTTTTGGTGCCCTGGGCCAGAAAGAGCATTGACGCCCCCCTCCCCCCATTTTTTAAATAGGGACATAAGATGCTTGCCTGAAAAAGCGGTGTGTCCTCAGGATACAGCCAAAATGCCGACGGCCGGGATGCCGTCTGACTAAATCCCGACATCTTCCTATATCCCTATGCCGGAATCTAGACAGACGGCTTCCCGAACGAAGGTAAGCCGGGCAGTGTTAGCGCTTAGCCACGGGGGGGAGGGCTAGGTTTAGGGACCCCCAGGGGAACTTAGGGTTAGGTACCATCCCGGGAGAGTTAGGTTTAGGGTGTGGGGAGGGGGGTTAGGTTTAGGCATCTCTGGGGGGAGGTTTGGGTTAGGCACCACCCCGTGAGTGTTAGGTTTAGTGTGCGGGGAGGGGGGGCTAGGTTTAGGCACCACCGTGGAGAGGTTAGGGTTAGGCACCACCGGGGGTAGGTTAGGAACCACTAAGGGAGGGTTTGGGGGGGCACAGTCGGGATCTTCAGCGTTCAGGCTTGCGGCATCGGGATTTAGTCAGACGGCTTCCTGGCCATTGGCATTTCATATCCAACCCGTGGCCTCAATCTACTTGTATCACTGCTATCCAGGTATCACTGCTAAACAGTGTTAATCCAATGGCTGCAGTGATGATACAATAATTATGCAATATAACAAACCAGCTCTAGATGTAGGAGAGCGCTGGTGAAGCTGCAGCAGGATCTGTTCATCAGAACAGCCATGCACAAGCCTGGAGCCGGCAGTATAGCTCACCGACTGAAAATATAGAAAGAGTGCTACTTGTAGTGTATATGCAGGAAATATCAGCATCGGGGAGATCCGTATACTGTATGTACCCTGCGCCGGACAGCTGAACTCATTGGCAAAGGTACTCAAGATGTGATGTTAACACCCGACTGCCATCTGAGAGGTCATAGGTTTGATTCCCGGGTATGACAGTATTTTGAAATGTGTGTGTTAAAAAAAAGAGGATATGACTGAAGGTGCTTGGGGAGGTGGCCAGAGGGAGGGGGAGATGACTAGGGAGGAGATAGGGTGGCCAGGAGATGCCAGGGATAAAAGAAAAGGAAGCTACAGTGCAAGTGAGAATGATTATAAACAAAAACTTTAAAATTGATAGGCCTGAGAAGGGCCCCTGCCCTGCGGTGCCCTGTGCAGTGGCACATGTCACACCACCCTATTACGGCCCTGCATGGCTGTACACCAAAGGAGGGGCTGATACTAGAATTAGCATAAAGTTCTCAGATGCGGCTACAGCAAAATAAGCTACCAAGGTCTGAGTAAAAATCAGCCCCAATGTATTTTGATGTGTGATATATTATGTAAAGAGTCCAAAACAGAGGTTCCCAAATGCGGTCCTCAAGGCTCCACAACAGTTCAGGTATTAGGGATATCCATGGTTGACCACAGGTGACTTAATTAGTACCTCAGTCAATTTGAGTTAACCACTTGTGGTCAACCATGGATATCTCCAAAACCTGAACTGTTGGGGAGCCTTGAGGACCGCGTTTGGGAACCTCTGGTCCAAAACATGGAAAAACCCCTTTTCTTATTGATTTAATGTAAATACAGTAAAACTCTTTTCAAAATGTATTAAAATAATTCATAGAACAAAATGCAAAGTTTGCAACTCTCTGTTCCTGACCTCTCCCCTGTACTCAGTGTTGTGATTGTCTGTCAAAAACAGGAAAATTTTAAGTTGCTATTGAAGTTCTTAGCAAGATAACTCGTCAGCCGCAAAGCTATTGTAACAATTGTTTGGATGTTAAGCCACAGGAATGATTTGCGGTAACAACCGGTGTTATTTTCTGGAGGTTCAGCCTCAGTGCTTCACCTACAGTATCTGTACATTGGAAATGTAACAAATGTGGTAGGTTTTGAGATCTCAGTGTGTATATTTACCCCCTGGTAAAATATACTTTAGCCCAGCTCTTGCTGTACATGGTTCCTAAAGATGTATCATGCTGTTCTAAGTGATTTTAAGTCTTTTTAATGGACTATCCATCCCTTTTCTTTAACTGCCTGATAACAGACAGCATGAGTCTGTAAATAGCAAGATGAGGTTGCACAACATTACCAATAGCCAACAAAAACTTATAAGCTTAATGACCTGCTTGAAGAAACAGAGACTGGAGCCAAGCCAAAAAGCCCTTAAAACGAAGGATCCTGGGGGGATAATACCTTCAGCTTTACACTTTCCAAATGCTGCACTGCTGTCTTAATTACAAACTCCCAGCAACTGCCTTTCCCAAAAGAGAGCACATACTGATTCCCAATGCTGCTGTGTCATGGAGAGACACGAATGATAGCTGCCTAAAAACCAATCAATTACACAAAAGAAAATCTTTCCTTTAATCCTGCAACAATACAAAACTCCAGGTCTGATATGGGCAGAACAAATAGGATGAGTTTCGAGTCACTTATTAGATATCTGACGTCTCTGTAAAATGAGGCCACAGACCAGAATGAGGCACAAATCCAAATATGTGACTTACATCTGGAACAACATAATGCTTTCATTAATTTCGCCTGGCTGAAGCATCAGAAGAATAGAGAAACCTTTCATCAGTGTTTATCAGTTAAAAAGCAAGTTTTGTCTTTGAAAATATGGCAGGAGACCAACTGTTGGCTGCTGAGTGTTAGTGCTCACAGGAATTAGATGAAACAGAATGGTAATGGCCAAAAGTGAAGGAACAAGGCACTATGGGATTTGGATGTACTGAGGTCTAAGGTCACAGTGCATTATGACTTAAATGTTTTGTGCAAGCATTTGATGTTTCAATAAATGTTTTTTTTTTCTAATATTCAACAAGGGAAAAACTGTTGAAGAGGAAATTTAAAAGTAAAAATGTAGAAAATATTTGTTTCTAAACTGTAGAGATGCAATAGAGAGGAGGGGGCCCGTGTGCACTCCTCGTGCGGGGCCCCCTCCTCTTTCCCTGGTGGCTGGCAGCCGACAGACGCAGCTGGTCAGCCACCGGAGCGTTAGTAGACCCTGGGCACTAGAGTGTGCCCGGAGTCTACTGCGCCTGCGCAGAACGCCGGAAAATTACCACGGTGGCCATTTTCCAGCATGCGCAGTGGACTTCGGACACACTCTAGTGCCCAGAGTCTACTGCGCATGTGCAGAACACTGGAAAATGGCCGCGGCGGCCATTTTTCCGGTATTCTGAGCAGCAGCGACACCCGACACAGGACCTCGGACAGGTAAGTTTAAAAAAAATATGGGTGCAGTGTGTGCGGTGCGGGGCCCCCCTGGAACTGTGGGCCCGTGTGCCCCGCACACATTGCACCCATTATAGATACGCCACTGGGCGTAACTCATTGGGTTACCTCAGTAGGACACTAGGGGAGATTTATCAAATCTAGGAGAGATATAAAGTGGAGAGAGATAAAGTATCAACCAATCAGCTCCTGTCATTTTACATGCTGCTTGATAAATGACAGTTAGGAGCTGATTGGTTGGTACATTATCTCTCTCCAAGCTTTGATAAATATCCCTCTGAAAGAGTTACATAATAATTTTGCCCCCACACTGAGCACCTACCACTGGCATGGAGCTTCAGAAATTGATGGACCAGACCAGTGCCACCAGGGCCATAACTAGGGGTGTGTAAGCAGTGCCGCCTAGGGCCCTGTGTGCAGCAACATCTGGCTAGCAGCAGCTAGATTTGCTTCTGCGGTGCCTCTCAGGGCATCCTCAGGGAGCTCCAGACATGGACACCGCAGACGATACAGCTGTTCTTGCGAACGCTGGTGGCCCTGCCCCCCTCTGCATGATATCATGACGTCATGCACTCAGGGGGCATAGCCAGCATAGGGCTCCGTAACACCCAGTTATGGCAATGAGTGCTACAAAGATTAAAAGATGCCACTTTGCTTCACTAGGTAATGAGTTTGGGAGGATGGCTACTGGTGGGGTGGACGACGATCAAACAGTGAACAACAACTATGTTTAACCATGGGCCTGATTTAGAGTTGTATGCTATTGTCACATGTTCATTAAACATAGCTATCACATTTATTGAGTCCTGTTATTGGAATGACATGATGGATTTTTTGGTGTTCCTTGGGTGGGTTCGATTCACACCACAGCCCTACCTGTGCGGAGTTTGTATATTCTCCCTGTGCTTGCATGGGTTTTCTCTGGGTACTCCGGTTTCCTCCCACACTCCCAACACAAATTAACCCTAGTAGTGTGTATGTATGTGCGCATGTGATAGGGAACATAGATTGTAAGCTCCATTGGGGCAGGGACTGATTTGAATGGCCAAATAGTCTCTGTAAAGTGCTGCGGAATACAGTCAGGTGCAGAAATATTGACAACATTTTCATATTTTGGCCTCTATTCACCACCACAATGGCTTTGAAATGAAACAAACAAGATGTGCTTTAACTGCAGACTTTCAGATTTAATTTTACGGTAATTACATCCAAATCAGGTGAACGGTGTAGGAATTACAACGGTTTCTATATGTGCCTCCCACTTTTTAAGGGGCTAAAAGTAATGGGACTATCAACTCAAAAGCTATTTCATGGACAGGTGTGGGCTATTCCCTCGTTATTTTATTGTCAATTAAGCAGGTAAAACGTCTGGAGTTGATTCTAGGTGTGACATTTGCATTTGGAATCAATTGCTGTCGACTCTCAATATGAGATCCAAAGAGCTGTCACTTTCAGTGAAGCAAGCCATCATTAGGATGAAAAATCAAAACAAACCCATCAGAGAGATAGAAAAAAGATTAGGTGTGGTAAAATCAACTGTTTGGAACATTCTTAAAAAGAAAGAACGCACCGGAGAGCTCAGCAACACCAAAAGACCCGGAAGACCACGGAAAACAACTGTGGTGGATGACAGAAGAATTATTTCCCTGGTGAAGAAAAACCCCTTCACAACAGTTGGCCAAATCAAGAACACTCTCCAGAAGGTAGGTGTAAATGTGGCAAAGTCAACAATCAAGAGAAGACTTCACAAGAGTGAATATAGAGGGTTCACCACAAGAAGTAAACCATTGGTGAGCCACAAAAACAGGAAGATCAGATTAGATTTGCCAAACAACATCTAAAAAAAGCCATTACAGTTCTGGAACAACATCCTATGGACAGATGAGACAAAAATCAACTTATCCCAGAGTGATGGGAAGAGAAGAGTATGGAGAAGGAAAGGAACTGCTCATTATCCAAAACATACCACCTCATCAGTGAAGCATGGTGGTGGTAGTGTCTTGGCATGGGCATGTATGGCTGCCAATGGAACTGGTTCCCTTGTATTTATTGATGATGTGACTGCTGACAAAAACAGCGGAATGAATTCTGAAGTGTTTTGGGCAATATTATATGCTCTTATTCAGTCAAATGCTTCTGAACTCATTGGACGGCGCTTCACAGTGCAGATGGACAATGACCCGAAGCATACTGCAAAAACAACCAAAGAGTTTTTTAAGGCTAAAAAGTGGAATGTTATGCAATGGCCAAGTCAATCCCCTGACCTAAATCCGATTGAGTATGCATTTCACTTGATGAAGACAAAACTGAACGGAAAATGCCCCAAGAACAAGCAGGAATTGAAGACATTTGCAGTAGAGGCCTGGCAGAGCATCACCAGGGATGAAACCCAGCATCTGGTGATGTCTATGAGTTCCAGACTTCAGGCTGTAATTGCCTGCAAAGGATTTGCCACAAAGTATTAAAAAGTTAAAGTTATATTTAGGATTGTTTAGCTTGTCCCATTACTTTTGGCCCCTTAAAAAGTGAGAGGCACATATAGAAACCATTGTAATTCCTACACCGTTCACCTGATTTAATGTAATTACCCTCAAATTAAATGTGAACGTCTGCAGTTAAAGCACATCTTGTTTGTTTCATTTCAAAGCCATTGTGGTGGTGAATAGAGGCCAAAATATGAAAATTCTGTCAACGTCCCAATATTTATGAACCTGTCTGTGGACCTCATTCAGAGTCGGTCGAAGCAGCTGCACGGTCGTACGCGAAAAGGGGCCATATATGCAAATGATTCCCTCGTAAGTTGCGTCCTTACGTTCGGATCGGTAGTTGGCCGACCAAGGGGAGGAAGCGGTCGGAAAACAAAAAAAACGCCACCTTCTCTTACGCATTGCACGTCATCTCCGGGCATATAAGGATTAATCGAGACCATCGGCAATCATCGAAACTGGTCGTAGAGCTTAAGGTTGACCATACCCACTCTTAAGCTCTACTATCATGTCAGTGTAAAAACCTCCCATATCACATGTGCCATGACGCTACTTTGTTAATTATGCACTCCCATAATCCGTATGCACTCCCATAAAACGCCATTCACATAATGAGGCACGCCTGCGTTCGGATCTCCACTCCCCCTTTTTCAAGCACCTTCCCCTGTTACCACCCACAAACGCGTCCATCTGTCACTCAAACTACCGACCTGGCTGTGTTCAAGGAGAGAGAAATTTCTGATCGTAGCGGCTAGTTTGCGCACGCGCATTGCGAACTTTACGCATGCGCAGTATAGCGAACATCGGTGGCGTACGACCGTGCGGCTGCTTTGACCGACTCTGAATGAGGTCCTGTATGTGTGCGCTATATAAATAACTGCTAATAAATAAATAAATATGGTCAGTATGTTGACATTTAGAATATCTCTATAAGAATGTTGACATGGTCTGAATGTCAATATTCAGCATGTTGACATTTACAATGTCGACTTAGTTAATGTCGGCAGCGGATTTAAGGGTTAGTGTTAGGTACAGACTGTGGCTGGGGTTGGAGTTAGGGTTAATTCGCAAATCATTGGGAAAATGCAATATCAATATTCTGGCAATATTATGTTAGTGTCGACATTTTAACATATCAACATGCTATCAACATTCTGAATGTTGACGTTCAGACCATTTCCACATTCCGGTATAGTTTTTGAATGTCGACTTGTTTTACCAAGAGACCTTAATAAGATCACTCTACACTTCAACACCATTTGTGCTCTCAATGATGAAATCAATCAGAGTGTCCTGTTAATCCTCTGTATATCTCCTAGATAAATAGGATTAAATGAATGAACTATGGGCCTGATTCAGCAAGGATCACAACTGCAATCATGCGCGCAATCGGCCGATTGTTGTGTTCTGCACATGCGTATGCATCGAAAGGCGCGTACACGAATTAGTCACTGCAATCAGGACTGCGAGTATGCAGTGACTACGCAGACCCATCGCAGAGTGATTGACAGGAAGTACCATTTGGGGGTGGTGACAGGGGGTGGTCTGCAAAATGCAGGCGTGCCAGGGCGTTTGAATGCAGTTGTAGGGGATGTGCATAAATTATCCACTGCAATGCCATACGCAGCTCAAGTACGTGTGATGAGGTTAGCAATTCCTGAGTAAGGTCTGACCTTGTGGAAGTGTGCGCAAAGCTGCGATGGTACTCGATGTTACCGATGGTTTTACAGTCTTGCTAAACATTACGGATGTGTGTAAGGTAAGGTGAGCGTCCCTATGTAGTGCTGCGATGGCATAGCAATCGTAATGGATTAGCATATCATCACAGTGAGACTGCATGCGTAATCGCAGCTGCGATCACATTTGCAATCTGCAGTGAATCAGGCCCTATGTTTTATAAAGTGTGTTTGACACTATAATTTTTCACCATCTGTTTCTGGTTTCCCAAATATCTCCATACACATCCCAACTTCACAAAACACTGCCCTGTTGCTTATATAATCTCACAAGTGTATAGAGGAGCCGTCACGCAGCCCGGCACTAAACTACAGTATGTATTTGCAAATATATACAGTATGCAACAAAGACCTCTGGATTTCTATTATCATGTAGTATTCAAGCCTTTGTGCTGGTGTTTTTTTGCAGTGTGCTGGAGGGAAACTTTTTTCTCTGTAGTCCAGAGTTAACCTTTTCCCTTTATAAGCACCTGTGAAAAACGGTATACGGTCAAAAAATTCCAACCGCCAGCTTCCCAACTGTGAAATCCCGGGATGGGACTAATGATAGGCGTCGAAATCCCGATGCCTATCATTTCAAACGAAGGTAAGCCGGGCGTCGGAGTGGATAGTCATGGGGGGGGTTAGGTTTCAAGCACCCCCCCGGGAGGGTTAGGGTTAGGCTAGGGGAAGGGGTGGTTAGGGTTAGGCTCCCCCGGGGGGCGGTTAGGGTTAGGCACCTCCCGGGAGGGTTAGGCACAGGGTGCAGGGAGGGGGGGTTAGGTTTAGGAATCCCTTGGGGGAGGTTTGGGTTAGGCACAAGGGGGGAAGGTTAGGGTTAGGCACCCCTAAGGATGGGTTAGGGGGGGAAAGGGTTAGGGATAGCTTAAATACTTACCCAGTCAGGATCTTCATTCTTCTGCCTTCCGAAGTCGGTGTTACATCCGTCGGGTTTTAGTCCAGCGGTATGTCATACCGATTCCGTGAAAAAATATTAAGCTGATTTGAGCAACCACTATTTTGTATTGATAATCTTGTAAATGAGCAAGTGACTGAGCCCCACCAGATTTCTTTATCTTCTGAAATAATCTGTGCAGTACTGGGCATTCCAATGATCTTATTAGTTAAAGCAATCTTTGAGAAAAGCTAGTGTATAAAACTTCCGGTCTTTTAGTGAATTAGAACATTTAGAAGTGTTATGCGAAGACAAGTTTTGTTCTATTTAGATTGGAAGCCATCTAATTCCTTTAGAAGGGAACTTGTCTTCTAATTAGAAGACAAGTTAATTGAAGGCACACGTCATCGATGGTCAATGGTTTTTAACAAACGTCAGTGGACAATCAATGGTTGAACCATTGATGATTGGTCATCACGCGTGTCCAGAATATAGTATATGCGATCAGACCTCCATCATTGCTGGAAAAACTTCAACCATCAGCCACAAACCATGATCACTGTAGACCATTGATGGTCGATGGTTATCAACTACTTCTAATGGAGAAAACCACCTAATAATATAATTAAATGGCTTAGATTTCATCATAAATTGGCCTTTCATACACATAGCAAAATTCCCAGCAATGGTTAAGACCTGCTCTCCACAAATTTAAGTTGCTTTTTAGTTGCTTATCGAAGCGACACACAACAAACAGTCATACACACATTTAATTTCTGGACATAACTGCTTCTCAGTGTGAAACTGCCTTCAAACACCCATCCTATTTCCAAACTCACACTGATATAATCTGTTCAATAAAGCTAAATCCTTCCTCTAAATCTACAATATACAGAATGAAACATCAATGATAAAGATGTAAGGATAGTTGGAGGTGTCCATCATCCACCTTAGAATCCAACTGCTCCCTGTCTTGGAGTATGCACAGAAAAACATGTGTCAAGCCTCATCATAAGACCTTTGTCGTGTGTTCCATCAGATAAGAAAATAAGAAATATATTTGTTAGTCAAGTTGTTTGATATTTTTTATTGCAACATGGGAAAACATGATTCTACACTTAGCTACTTAACTTTATCATGCATGTAGTTGCAGTAATTGTAATCGGAGCCAATCAGTGTAAAGTATGAGCTCTTGAAATGTGGCAATTGTCATGAAGAGGAAGAATGATTCACACAGTGTAACGCCTGAGGGAATTGAGAGGTAATCTTTCAGACTAATGTCTCAAGATTTGAATTGCACTAATACTGTATAAGGAGCTGAAAATCTGTTAACATTGGTCTCTATGTGTCCATAGCGCTAGGCTTGTGCCAGGGCATCATCACGTGGGGGCAGTAACAAACTGAGCACACCAGCGGAGTAACAGGCATTGACTAGAGCCAGAAAGGACAGACGCTACCAACAGCGACTTGGAAAAGTAAAGGGTTTTAGCTACATAAAATAACGAAGTCCTCTGGGTGTTAAAAGGGTTAATCTCCAGCATGAAAGGGTTAATAGAAAACTGAACTCCTTGTATCTACAGTAAATGGAAACCCCTCTTAAATGGGGTGCCAAGAGATGGAACCTGTGCAAACTACTGGTGTTGAGTCACTGCTGTCACAAATAGTTGACAGAGTTAATCAGAAAGTATTTTCTGTATCACTGATACTATAAAATAAAATAGTACAAAATAGCAAAATATTAAAAATACAGTACAAAATAATAAACAATGTTAATAATTAGAGCAAACTATGCAGTTCCAACCACGTTTTACATATGACATTTGTATTTTGAAGCACCTGGGCACAGTGCGACTATTATTCAATTTGCAATCCCCTTCCTGTAAAAACTGGCTATGTCTCTGATGTTACTCAATTTTTACTAATTTATGAGATGAACTTTAAAGAGAACCTGCAACATTATACATCTTCACCCAACAGGGCTCAATCTAGGTCATAGAAAGTGAACAGTAGATATTCCTGAAGCTAATGGCTCATACTGTAGATGGGGACCTAAGTCTATGAACAACACTACTCTAAATAATTACATTTAATGTAATTACTCATCAGGAGGTTTTGAAAATGGCATTTATTGAGACAAAAACATATTTATTATACTTTTTTTCTCTTGACCTGTAATCCCCTTAACATTCCCATAAAAATAGGTGCATTTATACAAATATGGATGCAAATGGCTTAAGCACTGTGGGAGACGGCACTTTACACTATCATACATTACTGTTGCCATGTAACTGAGCCATTGCAAAAAAAAAAATAGTGGTCAGTTATTACTATATTTACAGCAGACCTTTGAATCAATGTCCCACAAACTGGGCTTTTCAAACATTATTTGGGCTTCAGATGGCTGATAGCCTCCACTAGACAGACAGGGCTGTACCTGAGATATCCCTGGGCATTTGGGGCTAATACAGAGGTTCCTCTCCTCAAGGCACCCTAATGATCCAGGTCTTATGGATAACTATGCTTGGGCACAGGTGACTTAATTAGTACCTCAGTCTTTTGTTTTAACCAACTGTGCTGAACCATGGAGATCCTTAAAAACTGGACCATTAGGGTGCCTCCAGGATCGAGTTTGGGAATCTCTAGGTTAATATATCCTAAATTAGTAAGTGGCATCCTACATGCCCTTGACCCAGTGACTCTGAAATATAATTGATGTTAAACATGCAGTAGTTTAGCAAAACATGTAAATTAATGTAAAAATAAATAGCATAACACCATGTATAATTATATGTGGCCAGTTTGGCTATATGACAAGCATAGCCCTCTATAGATCGACTATTGACCTCCTTTGTGAAGGGCCATATTTCAATTCAAGGGGTGCAGATAGATTTGATCATCTATTTTGCATGCAAGGTAAATCCTGTCTGCTTTTGCATTTAGCCCACAATGTTGGGCAGCTTTATTTTTACTCTCTGCAATTTAGATTCCAGTTTGGATACAATCCTCCCAAATCTAATTCTCTCTGCACATTTTACACTTGCCCCACCTGCAGTGCAGCCCCTTTATATTATATTTACTGGTGCAACAGACATTTTTTTATTTGCTTCTAGATTAAGATTAAGGGCCGTATTCAATTAGCTGTGAAAAGTGCCATTTGGAGAAAAGTTTTCACCGATTTGCACTTTTCGCCTGTTATCAAAGTATCTCTATATTGAATTCCCCAGAGTTTTCACCTATGCGAAAACTCCATAGGCAAAAACAGTCGAAAAAGTTTGTCCAGCAAAAGGCAGGAGAAAAGAAGTGCAAAATCCATATTTTGGGGGACAAATGTGAGTTCAGAACCCTTTGGACACCCCCCTAATTACTAATAGGGCAAAAAAAATAAAAAAAAATAACTTAATTCACCCCAAAAAGACATGTCATTTTTGGAGCGAAAATTATAAAAAGTGTGGGAAAATGGGGAAAAAAAAGTTGGGGCCTGGTGCTTTGGGGGGCTATATGCATGGGACAGGTGTTTTTGGGATTGCACAAGGCTGCAGCAGGTGTATTTTTGAGATTTTTTTAAATCGTAATTTTAGAGACATCAAAATATACATTGCTTTCTATAATTTTTCCACACATACTGTATGTAAATATACATATAATCACCCTTTGCAACACAATAAGTTCACTAAATACCTTTATTAGGGCTACTACTATTCTAATTTGATTCCCTGGGTCACTGAAGCTTTTTATGGGGTACAGACTGACTTCCCCCTAAAGAAAAGTCCTTTTCGCTAGTTTCGCTTTTGAGAACATTCGCCTATCCGCTTTTTCACGTGTTTTACAATTGAATAGGGCGAAAAGCGGGGATGCACATAGAGAAAACATCGTGGCAAAACAGGTGAATGAGGCAAATCAATCCGCTTTTTGCCAGACGGCACTTTTCACAGCTAACTGAATTCGGCCCTTACTTTTAAATACTGAAAATGTAACATTGCAGTAATATTTTTTTATAAATATTTGTTGTGTTGTATGTTTGTTTTACTACATGTTTTTACTGTATCTGCTTTTGATTTGTTACTGTCTAAATAGGCTTACCATACTATATACCTTTAAACTGGGACACTGATGAATTACACAGGTTCTGTGGCTAGCTGACTTCAAACCTGCATTTCACCTCATAATCAGTCACAGAATCTGTGTAATTCATGAGTGTCCTGGTGTAAAGGCATAATAAGCCTATAAAACATGTTCTAATGAAACCAGATGGCATTTTCACAATTAAACATCTAGGGTTGTGATATAGGATTTGTGCCACAAAACTATAAACCCTGCTGTACTGTATCTATGAACTTATTCTCCATGCTTGTGAGTCTGATATTGGCAATACTACAGTGGTGATAATTTAGATCATAGACATAGGTGATACCATATTTGTGTTAATTTGGCTTTGAGTTTGAAGCCCTCATCCCAAACAACAGGGCCAAATTTACACCAATGGAGCTTAAAAACCCGAATTTTATAAATGCTGACAAACTCTAAACTCCTGAGAAGATCCGGAAAAATCAGAGTTGCGGTTCTTTACTTCCAGTTGTTTGGAATTCAGATTTTAAATGTGTATTTTGGATTTTGGATTGCAAAATATAAATTTTAGCTGTTTTTAAAAACAATTTAGCAGTTTGTTTTTAAAACATCCAGATCCAAAAACAAAACACTTAAGGGTGGTTTTGCAAAACCAAGGCCAAAACATGGGGGTCAGCTCACATCTCTGTAATAAATATACAACACTAAACACCACAATGGGGACATCAGGAACAAGCCACGGCTCTTATGCACCATATTTTGTCTTTCATATCAATGCATACAAGTTGGCAGGGGCAGGCTAGGCCGGGTGGCAGGGTGCCATCTTCCGCTGGGCCGGTACATCTTCTGCAATGAGAGCCACCAGTGCGCACTGCACACACAGATACCTGACAGCTGGGCAGTAAGCAGGAGAGTGCTCCCCATCCCTCTGACTGTGTTTATAACACAATTAGAGCATCCTGGCAGCATTCTCTGCCTACTGCTCAGCTGTCAGTTACATCCATGCAGGACACGGGAGTGAATTAGTACCTGGGTGCATGGCCTTGGGGTGCTGCTTTTTGTTGCTACGGGGTCGGTGCTCCCCCCCTCCAAGGCTTAGTAAATAGATGGACCCCTCAATGAGTGAGTCACCTCCTGCTTCCTATGTGCATTACGGCATCCCCTCTCCCTTTGGCTTTCTCTCCTGCCCTCTAGCCCAGTTGGTATATACAGTCAACAAAATGTGTAGGGAGACAACATAAGCAGGAAGATTGATGACGTGATTCAGAAGTGGAGGCAGTAGAGTAACTAGCCACCGCTACTGCCCCTGTATGATAATGCCACAGCCGATAGGCGCCCTATTGAGGTGCACACCGACAAAGGCGCGTATCTCCAGATGTGCGCAAAAAGATGTAGATCCATTGGCCGCACCATCGGACATTGGGCCTGATTCAGAGCTGGACGCAATTAGCGATCGCTCGTCCAGAAAATAGAGGTGTCTATTCAAATGAACCGTTCGCTCTTTGCGGTCTGTTCACGCCTCTAGGTCTGAATGAGCGAACAAAACTTGCGGTCGTTTTTTGGAAAAATACGTCCCCTGGCCGCTCGCATCCTACGTCATGTCCGCTATTTATTAGATTAATCGAATACATCGTACAGCGTATGAGCTGCTCGCTATTCTTGTGGTTGGTTTTTGCTACCACAATCTTGCGAGCAGTTCTGGCTATAAAATAACCCAGTGACGTGGTCAATGACGCCGCTGTTTTAATTATGCACACCCATAAAACGCCCGTTTTGACCTTTAAGCATGCCTGCGTTCCGATCTCCACTCTCCGTTTTCAAGCACCTTCCCCTGTTCCCACCCACATACGCCTCATTCTGTCACTCAAATTATCAGGCATTCGCTATTTTGTGAGCACATGAATTTCGACCGCACTGACTGGTTCGCGCATGCGTATAACGATCCGTACGCATGCGCAGTTGGGCAAACATCGCTCGGAGCAAACGAGAGGCCGCTTACGAACGGCTCTGAATCAGGCCCATTGAACCTGCCTTATGCAGGCACAGAATGTCTGTCGGCCCATCACTGTCAGCGTCGGTTGAACCACAACTCTCAATGCAGTTCCTGACACCGATACGCCTGCAACATGCCCATCACCGGCAGATGGGGCTGGTAGGTGTTGTATTTGTTCATAGCTGTTTTACATAACAATTTTTCATTTAT
The DNA here is from genome assembly GCA_031769625.1 of Taudactylus pleione. NCBI lineage: Eukaryota > Metazoa > Chordata > Amphibia > Anura > Myobatrachidae > Taudactylus > Taudactylus pleione. Next base: position 3,137,886 of record JAUIMM010000104.1, on the reverse strand, counting down.
TTTATTGGCTATTGATACTACATTCACATTAGACAGATCACGCCTACAGGTTTATTGTTGTCATGTCCCGGTTCCCATTGTGATGCACTGATAAAAAAGCCAGGGCCACTTACTTGAATCTGCCGTCCAAGCAAAACGTTGCCAGCCAGCCCCTGCGAGTTGGAATTTTTACTTTCCTCCTTTCAGCTTTAGCTACTAAGGAAATAAAAGTTTAATACTGTTCAGAGATGATCGTATTTTTAACTTCTGTCATTCGTAGCCACATGCCTACTGTGCCCAGCAGTGACAGAATCAGGGCTCAGATACAGAGCCTTCCCTTTGTCACAGCTAAAATCATAATTCAGGTTCACAATTCCCGGTTTAACCCTTTGACTGACGTAGGTGATGTGTGTCAGCACACTACATATGCTGGTATATTGTGTAGATCTTTGTACTGGAATAATGTATGGGGTTCACTTCTGGGATACTCTGTAGCGTGCACGGCTGGAATAGAAAGTGTAGCTCCCAGGACTTTAGGAAGGTCAATTTAAGAGCAACACCTTGGGAACCAAAACAATTGTTACTTTCTACCACTTATATTTTGCTTATACCTATATTTACATTTATAATACCTATAGTGGCTGATTCAATTAAATGGCAGCTTGCGTTTATACTCCTATTATGGTACGGTGGGCAGATTCTGCTCATACCTCCATTGGCTGCCAGCAGAATCTGCCTGTTGAAGTTAACATGTGGAAAACGTCACAACATTTTACACTGCTAACAAAAAAGTAGTTTGACCCTGCCCACTTTGTGTTGGCTCCGCCTATTTTTGCATTAGTCAACGCTACATAAGGTCACTTTCATATTTTTTTCCAGGGTCTTTTTATGTTCACAATCCAGCCCTAGCTATACCCCCAACGGTGAGTGTCTTGACTACTTCAGTGACATTGTTGGGGGTTATACTTTGGTCTGCCTGATACTGAGTGGCTCTACTTTACTTTTTTATTTAGTTTTCATTTGTTGTTTATTTTTGTGTACTGTATGAATTTTCCACCTTCTTCCTACTGTACTTTTTTCTACTCTACAATTCTAGTCCACTAATTCACTTTACATCTGACCCAGCCCCTTCATTAATTTCAACTGTTTTTTTTTCTACAATTCTGCTCAGTTTAATATCCTTTATGTGCTAAATTAAAGAGTAATTCCATCTATCTCTGCACAAGCTTAGAGAGCTTCCCTGTATCCTCACTTTATTTCAGCCATTTTCTTAAATGCTACTTTTTGTACATCAACAACATGATAGAGAAAAACTTCTCAAGACAATAGTAGATATAAAAGGTCCATACTGGGTTTGGGAGCAACCTCGCACCCAAGGTACAGTAAAAAAAAAAAAAAAAATTATATATATATATATATTTTTTTTTTTTTGTGAATTGGGGGTAAATATCAGGGGGGCTTTACTTAGGCAGGCCCAAATCCTGAGCCCCCCTGATATTTCTATACCTCACTTCCTCCCCTCCGGTCACACCACACAAACACACCTCTCCTCCCACCGCAGCTCGCAGTACTGTGCACTGCTTTGGTCCACACCGGTGATCAACCCCTTCCCCTCAATCCTCGGCGGCATTTTGAATTTGGTGCTGGCCATGAACCAATGAAAGCTTGGAGACCGGAAGTAAATTATGGGCAGAGACGTTCCTGCCCTTGATTCGCTGCCAGTCCGCAAACCATGATTGACTCACCCCTGATTCGCTGCCGATCCGCAAGCCGTGATTGACTCGCTACCAGCGCCAATTCCAATATGTCGACAGGTATGGCATGATTTACTGGCGGCCAGATTTGAACAGGCAGCTGTTTGCTGACAGTGCTGGGTCAGTGACAGTCCCAGCAGCGGGTGCCAAAGTGAAGTGCTGGTATGACATACCATTTCCTACCAGCACTCTTCATGCACTGTTTATATAGAAGACAAAAAGCGGCACTCCCATATACAGAAGACTCTCTACAGTAGCGATATTTGCAGTGTTTCAGCACCTTATTCTGGCACTTTCATCAGGCACATCAATACAATAAAAACATTACAAACACTCAAAATTTAGGTATCCCTGTACCTTGCCTCCTGTGCAAGGCTCCCGCTGCTTCCAGCTGCTTCTAATATCACGGGGGAGGGGGGGTTACATCAATGGTTGGCGCCCTGTTGCTTGGAGACTGGGTTTGTCTTTTTACATGATTATCTATTGTATTTATTTTTATTACATTGCTATAAATAGTAATTGAATTTAAATTTTCCAAATAAAATGCACTTGGGCAGCGTATTATCCCTCAAGTTCTTTTAGAGGACGAACAATGGCTCTTCAGCCCACATTAGACTGGGAATGTCCCCATAAATGCGTAAATGTTCCCACCCTTCAAATGTAATTTACACAGTGGCGGCTCCAGAGGTTGGGCTGCAGCGCAGTTCAAAATTCAAAAAAATGGAGCTACTATTTGGATTTTAGACCACACCTCTGGAGCCGCCACTGAATTTAAATATCTCTTCCACTAACATAAATCCTTAAATATAATTTTCTCATTTTGATTCCGGAAAGATTGCCTAAAACTCCTTTTTACAGCTCTAGAAACATAATAAAAGTTTTCAGAATTGTAAAAATAAAAACCACGCACAACAAATATATTTCTCCATAGACGATGTGTGAACTTTTTCTCAAGGGCCCCTGGAGGAAAGCAAGCAAAGTAGTCAGATGGTTGTACATAGAGTTAATTAAGGATGTGTTGGCCCCTAAGCAGTTTCGGTGAAAACATGAAAATACCAGCAGAGGATCTCTGGAGGAGATACAGAATGTTACTGTCCCTGCTCCCCACCTCAGTAATATTGTATGATGTGCGAGGCTTCAGTGAGACCTCAAACTGCCAGCTACTGTATGTAGCAGGTTATTCTGAGCTGTGCTGTGTACTGAAAAATATTGTTCAAAGGTTGTAGAATAGCACATATTAGTTTTGTGGGCTCAATCCGGACTCCCCGACGTCCCTCAAAGATTTCATTGGTGTTATTAATACATATTGTTTGTTTGATGGTACAATACTGTAGTAAAACAATTCGCTGCAGAGGTCTCGTTCCTTGTTGAAACAACATTATCAGTGCTTACAAAACTGTATAAATTTTTAATTTTTATAACTGTAATTGTTTAATTTACTTCTTTTTACTTGTTTTCAGGTTAACTTCTACCTTTTTAGTGGTCATGTTCATCTATTTATTTATTACCAGTTATTTATATAACGCAAACATATTCCGCAGCACTTGGAGCTACAATATCAATCTACTGTATCTATGGAATTGCTTTTTAATATTGAAGAGATTGCACTGAATAATAAACAATGACAATGCTGATAGGTTTAGACTTAACTGTGCCTACTGTGCTCTTTCTCAGCAGGCTGGAGGGACTGAGCAGGCAGTTTGAGTGACAGCTTTGCAAACTTGCATAAAAACCCTTTGTGAATTGGTTGATTCATACACTGGGGCGGGCTTATGATGTCACAGTAACTAAAACGCCTGCAGAATATGTACGTTTTTTGAACAGTGTGGGACTGATGCAGGGTTGAATGCAAGTCAGCCAGGATTAGGGTTACCAGATTTTCCATTTCAGATTCCAGGACAGCGGGTGTGACCAGGAGACGTGGTCAAGGCAAGTGGCTAAAAGCGCAATAGAGTTACCATTTTAATTGTCAGATTTCAAGCCCTTTTCTTACCACTGTAATGAAGAGCCCCTCGTGACCCTTTGTATGACATTAGAGGTTCCTTATACCCCTATTTATGCCTCAGAGACCACTCTTGTCCTTATACATGGTGTTAAACTAGGACATATGCAATCTATGTGAAGTATCTAAATATAACCTAGTGAAAAAAAGGATGGAGAACAAATTTTAAAAGAACATTTTCAAAGAAATCCTGAACAAATGTGTCTATAAAATAGCACTTGGAACATAATAAAGTTGCTTCTTAACATTGTAAAAGTGCACAGGTATATATGGGATGGTTGCCTTGTTTTTTAATCTGCTATCATGTTAGTGTTCACTGAATTATTATGGAAATAGATGTAAATTAAAAAAGGTGTAATATATATCAAGTAAGTAAACAAGTGCAATTTGAATGTATACACGATCACATAGCCCCCCCATAAACATGAGAACAAAATGTTATTTAACAGGGAAAATGAGGATTGCAACAAAAAAAAAACTGGGATTAGATAAAAATGGGAATACTCCAGACTCCAGATCGGCTTATCCTTCCTCTGTAGAGCTGCCAGTGTGTAGTTGTGAGGAGAGGTTGTACACCCTCTCCTCACCTGCCACCGCTGTCCGGATCTGCGCCCGCAGCCGCTGGTGTCCCTCCCCTGCCCACACTCTCACCACCTGCAGTCTGTGGAGTCATGCTACGTTCTTGTATTAGGTTTGTGGAGTTGAGATTAGTGTTGAGTTATTTTAATGGTGCAGTGCTGGAGGTGACTGTGTGAGGTAGAGCTTCCAGTCCAGACAAGTTGGCTCATCCTCTGCGCACTGCTGTTTGCACCATGCAAATATCTCAACTCCACAGACCTAATACAAGAATGTAGCATTTTATTACGAAATCCGGGACGATCCTGTATTATACAGGATGTGTGGCAAACCTAGCCATGACTTCGCTTGCACTGGGTGCATTGAACTAAAAGTGGATATTTGCCTGTATGCTTAGTTTTACACATCTACAGTATGTGACTGCACTGCCTCTTTTCATATGGTTTGTTTCATATCTGCCATCATTATCAGTTAGCACGTGTAACACTCTATTACAGCACTGGGGCCAATGTATTATTAGAACCCTGATTGTGAAATAATTTAGAATTTTTTTATAATCACCACTAATCATTGAGATTTAAAAAAAAATTACAAAAAATTATAATTATAATTTAGCAAAAAATATTGCTGGGGCTGCTCACACTTCTCAGCTGCCTGGTGCAATGCTTGTAAGCTGTGGTGGGATAGTGGCAGGAGAGTGGTAGGATTGTGTTTTATGCATTATGTCCCCACATAATCATCAACATTGGAGCATATACTTCACATCTATAATATAAAGTATCCACTGTAAAAGGAATTGAGGTTCAAAAAATCGGGACATCATAATCAAGATAAGTAACTTTTATACTTTAAAGTGAGCGCAGAGTGATATTCTCCAAATATTTTGCTTGCACTAATGTACTTTGGTGAGGATAACACCAAGGAGATTAATACTATTCTTTAGCAGCCTTCTTAGCGCAATTATTGGCAGATATCATTTTTTTAATTTTTTATATTTTTTAATACACAGCAATGCCCATCAGTTTGCAAACCCACCATTTTGAAATTTATGCCTTACTACAGTGGTTCTCAATCTCAACCCTCAAGTTTTTCCAACACATCATGTGTGGAAGCAGGTGGGATAATTACTGACCAAGCAAAATAGATTAACTCACCTGTGCATGACTAAAGAAATCCACAAAACATGACCTGTTGTATTGAGCTTCCAGTCCTTGCTCCATGTGCAGGTGGAGGAGAAAATCCCCTTCTCCTTTGCTGCAGTCCACTGGATGAAGAGTGGAGGTTGAGTCAGGTGCCAGGAAACAAATGATAGGACACTGACTTTTGACTGAAATATGGCACCACTGCAGAGCTCAACAAAGCCACATCAATGCCCATTTTATTTTGTTTTAATTTCTTTTTTTCATATAGCAGCATATTTTTGAGCTGTAAAGTAGCATCTTATTACATTCAGCAATAAGAGATGCATTTTTTAATACATGTTTGATACTTATGATCCCTGCACAGCGCTACTTATAAGAAGCTGTTCCTGGGAAGACAGTTCCAATTCGGCGCTGGCTGACGGCGGTGTCAAAAGACTTAAGGCCTGATTCAGAGAGAGCCGCACATAAGCAGGGACTTGGATGGTCACCGTTCCCAGAAATGGGGGCGTGTCGCCCCCATTTGCTGGGAGGGACGAGGCCAGAGTCTGTGTCGACGGATGCAGATTCCTGGCCTCTGAAGTGACCAGCAATGGTTGCGATGTTGCTCACAAATGCAGCAAGGAGGTGTCTGGTCATGTAAGCCGGCCACCACATATGAGAGAAAGAGGCCAGGAAATCTCTGTCAGCAGATGGAGATCCTGACCTTTTTCCTTCCCCCTAACGGCGGCAATACACTTTTGTTTTGGGAAACAGAGGCTGTCGCCGCCCCTTCCTTACCCACAAAGAGTAGCAGACTGTCAATCAATGTGAGCCTGCTGCCAGCCTGAGTACGGGATCGCAGACCCTTTCTGCACATGCACAGAATGGGTCAGGCACCTGCGCAGATTCCCGACGATCTGCAGTCAGCACTGCTGAATCAGGCCCACTGACAGCACTTTATGGAGGTGGACAGAGGACCTGATTCAGACCCGGTTGATAAGAAGCATTCGCTCGTAGCTGGCCGATGTTCGCATTCTGTGCAAGAATATGCATCGCAGTGCATCTGCGCGAACCAGTGCGAGAGATCGGGAAGTGGTTGCTCGCTGCGCATAGACTGCCCAGCAGAGTGGGTGACAGGAGAAGCCGATTGTGGGTGGCAACATGGGCAGGCCACTAGAAACGGGGGAGTGTAGATGTAAAAGCAGGAGTGTCTGAGTGTCGTAACGCCGTTTCAGAGGTGTGCATAATTAACAGGCAGCATCATAGTACACATCACCTGGTTGTATTTCACACTGAAGTGCTCGTAGTGCTTGCGGTAGGGTATAGTCAACCTCAAGCGCTGCGTTCGCTTCCGATGGTACCCGATGTACCGGTGGTTGCATAAACTTTCTGGAGATGATATGCGCAAGTGAGAGAAAGAGGTGGGAGGGGTAGTGAGAAAAAGAGAGAGAAGTTAGAGGAGTAGTGAGAGAAAAAGAGAGAGGTGGGAGGAGTATTGAGAGAAAGAGAGAGAGGTGGGAGTGGTAGTAAGAAAAACAGAGAGAGCTGGGAAGGGTAGTGAGAGAAAGAGAGAGGTGGGAAGGGTAGTGAGAGAAAGAGAGAGAGGTGGGAAGGGTAGTGAGAGAAAGAGAGAGTTGGGAAGGGTAGTGAGAGAAAGAGAGAGAGGTGGGAGGAGTAGTGAGAGAAAGAGAGTGAGGGGTGGGAGTGGTAGTGAGAAAACAGAGAGAATTGGGAAGGGTAGTGAGAGAAAGAGAGAGGTGGGAAGGGTAGTGAGAGAAAGAGAGAGGTGGGAAGGGTAGTGAGAGAAAGAGAGAGGGGAAGGGTAGTGAGAGAAAGAGAGAGGTGGGAAGGGGAGTGAGAGAAAGAGAGAGGTGGGAAGGGTAGTGAGAGAAAGAGAGAGGGGAAGGGTAGTGAGAGAAAGAGAGAGAGGTGGGAAGGGTAGTGAGAGAAAGTGAGAGGTGGGAAGGGTAGTGAGAGAAAGAGAGAGGTGGGAAGGGTAGTGAGAGAAAGAGAGAGAGGTGGGAGGAGTAGTGAGAGAAAGAGAGAGAGGAGGGAGGAGTAGTGAGAGAAAGAGAGAGAGGTGGGAGTGGTAGTGAGAAAAACAGAGAGAGTTGGGAAGGGTAGTGAAAGAAAGAGAGACAGGTGGGAAGGGTAGTGATAGAAAGAGAGAGGTGGGAAGGGTAGTGAGAGAAAGAGAGAGGTGGGAAGGGTTGTGAGAGAAAGAGAGAGGGGAAGGGTAGTGAGAGAAAGAGAGAGAGGTGGGAAGGGTTGTGAGAGAAAGAGAGAGTTGGGAAGGGTAGTGAGAAAAAGAGAGAGAGGTGGGATGGGTAGTGAGAGAAAGAGTAAGAGATGGAAAGGGTAGTGAGAAAAAGAGAGAGAGGTGGAAAGGGTAGTGAGAGAAAGAGAGAGAGGTGGGAAGGGTAGTGAGAAAAAGAGAGAGAGGTGGAAAGGGTAGTGAGAGAAAGAGAGAGAGTTGGGATGGGTAGTGAAAGAAAGAGAGAGGTGTCAAGGGTAGTGAGATAAAGAGAGAGAGTTGGGAAGGGTAGTGAGAAAAAGAGAGAGGTGGGAAGGGTAGTAAGAGAAAGAGAGAGAGTTGGGAAGGGTAGTAAGAGAAAGAGAGAGAGGTGGGAAGGGTAGTGAGAGAAAGAGAGAGAGGTGGAAAGGGTAGTGAGAGAAAGAGAGAGATGTGGGAGGGGTAGTGAGAGAAAGAGAGAGGTGGGAAGGGTAGTGAGATAAAGAGTAAGAGGTAGGAGGGTAGTGAGAGAAAGAGAGAGGTGAGAAGGGTAGTGAGAGAAAGAGAGAGTTGGGAGGGGTAGTGAGAGAAAGAGAAAGAGGTGGGAAGGGTAGTGAGAGAAAGAGAGAGGTGAGAAGGGTAGTGAGAGAAAGAGAGAGAGGAAGGGTAGTGAGAGAAAGAGAGAGGTGGGAAGGGTAGTGAGAGAAAGAGAGAGGTGGGAAGGGTTGTGAGGGAAAGAGAGAGGGGAAGGGTAGTGAGAGAAAGAGAGAGAGGTGGGAAGGGTTGTGAGAGAAAGAGAGAGTTGGGAAGGGTAGTGAGAAAAAGAGAGAGAGGTGGGATGGGTAGTGAGAGAAAGAGAAAGAGTTGGAAAGGGTAGTGAGAGAAAGAGAGAGAGGTGGGAAGGGTAGTGAGAAAAAGAGAGAGAGGTAGAAAGGAGAGTGAGAGAAAGAGAGAGAGTTGGGATGGGTAGTGAGAGAAAGAGAGAGGTGGCAAGGGTAGTGAGATAAAGAGAGAGAGTTGGGAAGGGTAGTGAGAAAAAGAGAGAGGTCGGAAGGGTAGTAAGAGAAAGAGAGAGAGTTGGGAAGGGTAGTGAGAGAAAGAGAGTGATGTGGGAGGGGTAGTGAGAGAAAGAGAGAGAGGTGGGAAGGGTAGTGAGATAAAGAGTAAGAGGTGGGAGGGTAGTGAGAGAAAGAGAGAGGTGGGAAGGGTAGTGAGAGAAAGAGAGAGGTGGGAAGGGTAGTGAGAGAAAGAGAGAGGGGAAGGGAAGTGAGAGAAAGAGAGAGAGGTGGGAAGGGTTGTGAGAGAAAGAGAGAGTTCGGAAGGGTAGTGAGAAAAAGAGAGAGAGGTGGGAGGGGTAGAGAGAGAAAGAGAAAGAGGTGGAAAGGGTAGTGAGAGAAAGAGAGAGGTGGGAAGGGTAGTGAGAGAAAGAGAGAGAGGAAGGGTAGTGAGAGAAAGAGAGAGATGTGGGAAGGGTTGTGAGAGAAAGAGAGAGTTGGGAAGGGTAGTGAGAAAAAGAGAGAGAGGTGGGAGGGGTAGTGAGAAAAAGAGATAGAGTTGGGAAGGGTAGTGAGAAAAAGAGATAGAGTTGGGAAGGGTAGTGAGAGAAAGAGAGAGATGTGGGAGGGGTAGTGAGAGAAAGAGAGAGGTGGGAAGGGTAGTGAGATAAAGAGTAAGAGGTGGGAGGGTAGTGAGACAAAGAGAGAGGTGGGAAGGGTAGTGAGAGAAAGAGAGAGGTGGGAAGGGTAGTGAGAGAAAGAGAGAGGGGAAGGGTAGTTAGAGAAAGAGAGAGAGGTGGGAAGGGTTGTGAGAGAAAGAGAGAGTTGGGAAGGGTAGTGAGAAAAAGAGAGAGAGGTGGGAGGGGTAGTGAGAGAAACAGGTGGGAAGGGTAGTGAGAGAAAGAGAGAGATGGGAAGGGTAGTGAGAGAAAGAGAGAGAGGAAGGGTAGTGAGAGAAAGAGAGAGGTGGGAAGGGTAGTGAGAGAAAGAGAGAGAGGTTGGAGGAGTAGTGAGAGAAAGAGAGAGAGGTGGGAGTGGTAGAGAGAAAAACAGAGAGAATTGGGAAGGGTAGTGATAGAAAGAGAGAGGTGGGAAGGGTAGTGAGAGAAAGAGAGAGGTGGGAAGGGTAGTGAGAGAAAGAGAGAGGGGAAGTTTAGTGAGAGAAAGAGAGAGGTGGGAAGGGGAGTGAGAGAAAGAGAGAGGTGGGAAGGGTAGTGAGAGAAAGAGAGAGGGGAAGGGTAGTGAGAGAAAGAGAAAGAGGTGGGATTGGTAGTGAGAGAAAGTGAGAGGTGGGAAGGGTAGTGAGAGAAAGAGAGAGAGGAGGGAAGGGTAGTGAGAGAAAGAGAGAGGTGGGAAGGGTAGTGAGAGAAAGAGAGAGAGGTGGGAGGAGTAGTGAGAGAAAGAGAGAGAGGTGGGAAGAGTAGTGAGAGAAAGAGAGAGAGGTGGGAGTGGTAGTGAGAAAAACAGAGAATTGGGAAGGGTAGTGAGAGAAAGAGAGAGGTGGGAAGGGTAGTGATAGAAAGAGAGAGGTGGGAAGGGTAGTGAGAGAAAGAGAGAGGTGGGAAGGGTTGTGAGAGAAAGAGAGAGGGGAAGGGTAGTGAGAGAAAGAGAGAGAGGTGGGAAGGGTTGTGAGAGAAAGAGAGAGTTGGGAAGGGTAGTGAGAAAAAGAGAGAGAGGTGGGATGGGTAGTGAGAGAAAGAGAAAGAGATGGAAAGGGTAGTGAGAAAAACAGAGAGAGGTGGAAAGGGTAGTGAGAGAAAGAGAGAGAGGTGGGAAGGGTAGTGAGAAAAAGAGAGAGAGGTGGAAAGGGTAGTGAGAAAAAGAGAGAGAGGTGGAAAGGGTAGTGAGAGAAAGAGAGAGTTGGGATGGGTAGTGAGAGAAAGAGAGAGGTGGCAAGGGTAGTGAGATAAAGAGAGAGAGGTGGGAAGGGTAGTAAGAGAAAGAGAGAGAGTTGGGAAGGGTAGTAAGAGAAAGAGAGAGAGGTGGGAAGGGTAGTGAGAGAAAGAGAGAGAGGTGGAAAGGATAGTGAGAGAAAGAGAGAGAGGTGGAAAGGGTAGTGAGAGAAAGAGAGTGATGTGGGAGGGGTAGTGAGAGAAAGAGAGAGAGGTGGGAAGGGTAGTGAGATAAAGAGTAAGAGGTGGGAGGGTAGTGAGAGAAAGAGAGAGGTGGGAAGGGTAGTGAGAGAAAGAGAGAGGTGGGAAGGGTAGTGAGAGAAAGAGAGATTGGAAGGGTAGTGAGAGAAAGAGAGAGAGGTGGGAAGGGTTGTGAGAGAAAGAGAGAGTTCGGAAGGGTAGTGAGAAAAAGAGAGAGAGGTGGGAGGGGTAGTGAGAGAAAGAGAAAGAGGTGGGAAGGGTAGTGAGAGAAAGAGAGAGGTGGGAAGTGTAGTTAGAGAAAGAGAGAGATGAAGGGTAGTGAGAGAAAGAGAGAGAGGTGGGAAGGGTAGTGAGAGAAAGAGAGAGGTGGGAAGGGTAGTGAGAGAAAGAGAGAGAGGTGGAAAGGGTAGTGAGAAAAAGAGATAGAGTTGGGAAGGGTAGTGAGAAAAAGAGATAGAGTTGGGAAGGGTAGTGAGAGAAAGAGAGAGAGGTGGGAAGGGTAGTGAGAGAAAGAGAGAGGTGGGAAGGGTAGTGAGAGAAAGAGAGAGAGGTGGAAAGGGTAGTGAGAAAAAGAGAGAGAGGTGGAAAGGGTAGTGAGAGAAAGATAGAGAGGTGGGAAGGGTAGTGAGAAAAAGAGAGAGAGGTGGAAAGGGAAGTGAGAGAAAGAGAGAGAGCTGGGATGGGTAGTGAGAGAATAGAGAGAGGTGGCAAGGGTAGTGAGATAAAGAGAGAGAGTTGGGAAGGGTAGTGAGAAAAAGAGAGAGAGGTGGGAAGGGTAGTAAGAGAAAGAGAGAGAGCTGGGAAGGGTAGTTAGAGAAAGAGAGGGAGGTGGGAAGGGTAGTGAGAGAAAGAGAGAGAGGTGGAAAGGGTAGTGAGAGAAAGAGAGAGAGGTGGGAGGGGTAGTGAGAGAAAGAGAGAGAGGTGGGAAGGGTAGTGAGATAAAGAGTAAGAGGTGGGAGGGTAGTGAGAGAAAGAGAGAGGTGGGAAGGGTAGTGAGAGAAAGAGAGAGGTGGGAAGGGTAGTGAGAGAAAGAGAGAGGGGAAGGGTAGTGAGAGAAAGAGAGAGAGGTGGGAAGGGTTGTGAGAGAAAGAGAGTTGGGAAGGGTAGTGAGAAAAAGAGAGAGGTGGGAGGGGTAGTGAGAGAAAGAGAAAGAGGTTGGAAGGGTAGTGAGAAAAAGAGATAGAGTTGGGAAGGGTAGTGAGAGAAAGAGAGAGAGGTGGGAAGGGTAGTGAGAGAAAGAGAGAGGTGGGAAGGGTAGTGAGAGAAAGAAAAAGAGGTGGAAAGGGTAGTGAGAAAAAGAGAGAGAGGTGGAAAGGGTAGAGAGAGAAAGAGAGAGAGGTGGGAAGGGTTGTGAGAAAAAGAGAGAGAGGTGGAAAGGGTAGTGAGAGAAAGAGAGAGAGAGTAGGAATGGGTAGTGAGAGAAAGAGAGAGGTGGCAAGGGTAGTGAGATAAAGAGAGAGTGTTGGGAAGGGTAGTGAGAAAAAGAGAGAAATTTGGGAAGGGTAGTAAGAGAAAGAGAGAGAGTTATGAAGGGTAGTAAGAGAAAGAGAGAGAGGTGGGAAGGGTAGTGAGAGAAAGAGAGAGAGGTGGGAGGGGTAGTGAGAGAAGAGAGAGAGGTGGGACGGGTAGTGAGATAAAGAGTAAGAGGTGGGAGGGTAGTGAGAGAAAGAGAGAGAGGTGGAAAGGGTAGTGAGAAAAAGAGAGAGAATTGGAAAGGGTAGTGAGAGAAAGAGAGAGTGGTGGGAGGGGTAGTGAGAGAAAGAGAGAGAGATGGGAAGGGTAGTGAGATAAAGAGTATGAGGTGGGAAGGGTAGTGAGAGAGAGTGAGAGGTGGGAGGAGTAGTGACAGAAATAGATAGAGGTGGGTGGGGTAGTGAGAGAAAGAGTGAGAGGTGGGAGGGGTAGTGAGAGAATGAGAGAGAGGTGGGAAGGGTAGTGAGAAAAAGAGATAGAGGTGGAAAGGGTAGTGATAGAAAGAGAGAGAGTTGGGATGGTTAGTGAGAGAAAGAGAGAGGTGGCAAGGGTAGTGAGATAAAGAGAGAGAGTTGGGAAGGGTAGTGAGAAAAAGAGAGAAATTTGGGAAGGGTAGTAAGTGAAAGAGAGAGAGTTGTGAAGGGTAGTAAGAGAAAGAGAGAGAGTCGTGAAGGGTAGTAAGAGAAAGAGAGAGAGGTGGGAAGGGTAGTGAGAGAAAGAGAGAGAGGTGGGAAGGGTAGTGAGAGAAAGAGAGAGAGGTGGGAAGGGTAGTGAGAGAAAGAGAGAGGTGGGAAGGGTAGTGAGAAAAAGAGAGAGAATTGGGAAGGGTAGTGAGAGAAAGAGAGAGAGGTGGGAAGGGTAGTGAGAAAAAGAGAGAGAATTGGGAAGGGTAGTGAGAGAAAGAGAGAGAGGTGGGAGGGGTAGTGAGAGAAAGAGAGAGAGGTGGGAAGGGTAGTGAGATAAAGAGTATGAGGTGGGAAGGGTAGTGAGAGAGAGTAAGAGGTGGGAGGAGTAGTGACAGAAATAGATAGAGGTGGGTGGGGTAGTGAGAGAAAGAGTGAGAGGTGGGAGGGGTAGTGAGAGAAAGAGAGAGAGGTGGGAAGTGTATTGAGAGAAAGAGAATATTTAGAAAAGAAACAGATTTTCATCAAGGGAGATCTGGCAGGCAGTGTATGACAAATCTGCCAACACATGTATATAGCTCAAGATAGGAAATTTCACAAAGATAGGAATCTAGGGATGTTTATTATAGGGACATTTTACTAACTCTGCTAGTGTAGGCATTTCTAGATACAGTATGCATAGTTACAGGTGTTAAGAATGCATATTACTAGACTTACTGTCCAGGTTTTGGGTAGAATAGATATAGAGGTTTGCTAACCCAAACAAACAATTCTAAAATTCAGCTGAATCCCAGTGTTTTGTAAGCCAATTTCTCAACTTGGTTCTGATTTGCCTCAAATTGAAGGACCAGCTTCACTTCCCCGTGAGCTGCTGACAGCATGGCTTTCGGGATATGACTAACTGTCTGATTTCTGCCCACAAACTATGGTGCATAGTAGCTCCCATAAGCACTTATTCACTAATAGTAATAAGGGCCTGATTCAGCAAGGATCGCTATTCTGATAATACGCATGCAACGCAGTTGCTAATATCGGCGGTGATATGCAAATGTTTGCATTCGCATTGCGATCGCAGCCTAACATAAGGACGCCCACTTCCCCTTACTCACATCCGATTACTTGGGCAACATAGCGAAACAATTGGTAACATTGAGTAACATTGGACCCATATGCACAGTTAAGACAGGGTCAGACCTCACTCACGATCCGCTAACTTCAGCGCACGCTATGAGGCCTCAGGCTGCATATGGTATCACAGTGGATAATTTATGCATGCCAATATGCACTGGCATACCTGCGTTTGCCCACCCACCCCACCCCTTCACCACCCACAAATGGCACTTCCTGTCAATCACTCTGCGATGGGTCAGCATAGTCACTGCGATCACAGTTCCGATCGCAGTGGCTAGTTCACGCACGTGCACTGCGATGCATACGCAGTGTGAGATAATTGGCCAACTGCGCATGTATAAGCAACTGCGATCCTTGCTGAATCAGGCCCTATGCTTCCTGTGTAGTATCAGGACATTCATCGTGCATGCGATATAAAGAAGTCACGTAACTAGGATCAAGAGTTTTTCCCATGGCTCATTCTCATTAAGTAAATGTCTCGTTAAGTAAAAGTGTGAGGGGTGGGTGAGGAAGTAATGGCATAAGTAAGCCCGAAGGATGACATGTAAACATGAGGGACATTAAACCACAAGCGTTTCAAGTGTTGCCAGTTTAATAACGTGTTGGATATTGCCCCTTTAAGTTTAGCTGCTCTAAATACAGTCAATGAATGTTTCATGGGGAGTGGTCTAAGAGTATGTAATGGAGTGATGTATGTAAATCTGCCTCTTTGTTCAAGTTTTTCAGGTCAGAGAAGTACATGCAGCTGTTATTCTCATATTTGCAGCTTCCTTACTTTATCTTTCATTCTTACTGCTCCTCTGCTCCCCCCTTTCTCTTTCCTTCATCTTCATTCACTCCCTGTTTTCTCTTCTCTCTTCCTTTCTTACTTTAACCTGCTCTCCCACCCCCCTTTGTTTTATAGGGCTCTATTAATTAACATTCTTTTTACTAAAATAAAGTGAAAAGGGGTGTTTTCACACCCTTTTCACATTATTTTAGTATCACCTATAGTTATTACAGGGCAATTGGAGTAGAATTCGTAAAATTCTACTCCAACCCCTAAGTATCACTTATTTTTAGTAAGCAGATCGCATTTCTCATAACTGTAATGGGAAATGTGATCTGACCAGAGTTACTAAAAATAAATTGTGAAAAAATACTGGAGAAAGCCCTGTGATAATAACGGCACCTGGAGTTGGCATTATCCAGGGTCTCCCCCGGTTACCGGCATTCTGCCCTGCTCTAACGGGGAGAGCAGAGCCAGAGGTCAGTCCCAGTAATCAGTTGTGTGGTCTAAACAGACTTACTTACCGCATTCCATGGACCGGTGGTCGGGGCTCTGGGTGATGTCTTCCCTCCGGTCAGCTGGTCTCCCATGCTGCACTGCTGCCCGGTCATCAGGTGATCGGGTCCCAGTGCATTATGGGAGATCACCAAAGGCCCGGATCATGCAGGTAAGTGTAATTAAGGGAGGGGGGGTCGCGGTGGGTCCGCGATCTCAGGGGCGGAGCTTAGCACCGGGGGCGAGGCTTAGAGCCTGGGGGGATAGCAGCGGCGGGCGGTCGGCGCATGTGCGGGCACTTTGTCATGGTATTTTTTTCGAAAATACCGTGACTAGCTTGCGGATGGGATTCGCAGAGACAGAGCTTTATCGGAAGCTCTGTCCCTGCAAGGGATTTGTAGTAAATCCCTGTGATATTGCCTGAATTCGCAATGCGAATTCAGTCGTTAATATCACATTACAATCTGCATTCAATATGCGGATTGTAGTAAATAGAGCCAATAATCTTGTTTCTGAGCATGTCCCTTCCTGTTCATGTGCCTTCCCCCCCCCCTCCGCCTGGTTGGCAAGCTATATGCACCCTTTGGCAGCAGGCCCCCAACGCTGTTCCACGCCCTAGTTCACCATTTTCTATGCAGGCTGCAGTGTTTGCACCGGATCAGGGTTTAGGTTCAGCTAACTAGCACTGCAGTACCTATTGACCTTTTAAAATATGTTGGCCAGTAGTACAAATTGTTAAGCCAGTAATGAATATTGTGGTGCGCCGACTTGGAGATCTGGAAAACATGCACTGTTAAGGTGCACTGATATAGACCATCTAAAGGTTCAGTTATTAATACTGATTACACTATCCGGTACATAAGGAGGCCAATCTGTACATCTATGTCCAGGGCAGTGCATGGTTTCTTTCTTCTATCCTTCCCCCGATTGTCCAACTTGCTCAAATAATCTGGAATGTAGCCCACATATGACATACAAATATTCAGTCAGACAAGATGGCCCTACTTATACATATAACTGCTTGTCATATCTGCTAACCTGTACAGGCCAGAATTACATCATTCCATACATTCATATGATGTCTGTTATAGCTGGTTTTAAAGTGCTGATTATGTCCTCTTAATGGTAATATGTTAAAATCAAGCATTTGGGAACCCCTCTGTATAAATACCACGTTTGCCTCTGAGCCCTGTCCCCCTTTACAAACAAGGGCTGTTAGGATTGCCCAAGCGGTAGGCACACGCAGGCCCCTCCTATATATGGCAGAGGTCGCGTGTGTATCCAGTAGCGGTGGGCTCTCCACTACTGCAGTACGCAGTTATGCCAGCAGTTATTTAGTCTCCCATGCATAGAGCTAGGCAGTCCTGGCTCTGCCGATCCAGGGTGTTGCCTGGTCAGCTGCCCAACACTGTGTCAGTTATTACCGGCGGTGGGACCATGGCGCCCGGAGAAAGTGTATGTCTTAGCGCAGACACACCCCCCCCTCACACACACGTACACACACTCTCTGTACTGAACTGAGCTAGTGGGGTATGGCAAGCCTGCGGGGGAATACTGGAGTGAAGAGTAAAAACAGCAAACAGTTGCAGTTTTTTCTGCTGGGCATTGACGTGCCATTGTGGAATAGAACGCTTTAGTGATGCAATATCTGACATTAAGGGGTAGCTGCTTTGACACTGCCTTATATCTGGTTTCATGGGGCATGGTTGATGCACAAGAATTTCTCCCGGTTACGAAATACCAGTTTTGTAATTTTTTTGCAGCGTTGTTTGGCTTTATCAGAGCTTGAGCCGGGCTGTGTTCGGTACTCACTCATTTAGAATAGGAGCTGCTTCATCTGCGGCTTCTTCTGGCTTATCCAACGGGGATATCCAATCCCTTGGTCGGTGGCGTTCTGCTGCGTTCCGACATTATATTCGTCCGGGTTTAGCTATTTTGCTCCAACGTAGCTCACCGGAGGCCTAACCACTCGCCGACCTACTGCGGGAGTCTATGAGGAATTTTTTATTTTCCCCGGGGGCCCAATTGGATTCTGAATATGGCGTGATGGTTAGT
This sequence comes from Taudactylus pleione, assembly GCA_031769625.1. Taxonomy (NCBI): domain Eukaryota; kingdom Metazoa; phylum Chordata; class Amphibia; order Anura; family Myobatrachidae; genus Taudactylus; species Taudactylus pleione. Next base: position 3,120,587 of record JAUIMM010000104.1, on the reverse strand, counting down.
TTACTCCGGGGGTTTTTTATGTTTTTTGTAGGGGTGAGCGGGTTCGGATTTCTGAAATCCGAACCCCCCGAGCCCCCCCGATCCGAGTCCGATCCGAATCAGGCTCGACTTTTCCCGCCTGACTCGGATCTGAAATCAAGGCAAAACGTCATCATCCCGCCTTCCGAGTCTCGCGGGTTTTGGATCCTATATAAGGTACCCACGTCGGCGCCATTTTCTCACTCGGCTGTGGACAGTGAAGAGGGAGGGTGGGAGTTAGGGCTGTGTAGTGTAGTGTAGTGTAGTGCTGCTGTTGTCCACTACTTCAAAGTCCATAGGGGCTGGCTGTGTTGTGCTGTGCTGCTGTTGTTAATAGGGGCTCTGTCCACTACTTCAAAGTCCATAGGGGCTGGCTGGACTGTGTTGTGCAGTCAGTTCTCCATAGGGGCTGTGTCCACTCCAAAGTCCTGTGCAGTGTCCCAGTCCTAAAGGGGTGCTGTAGTGTTGTCCAGGGGGTGCTCTGTCCATCAGGGGTGCTCCCCCCAAGTGCTAAAAAAATAATATGTGTTTGTGAATTGTGTGCGCAGTAGCCGCACGTGCATCAACAAAGTAGTGCCAAGCGTGCGCCTGTGTCATAAGTAAAGGGCCGGCTGGCTTGACCGTTAAGGGTGCTGTAACCCCCGAAAGTACACTCCAGTCCAAACCAAAAAAAAAATTATTTTCTGTGTTTGTGAATTGTGTGCGCAGTAGCCGCACGTGCATCAACAAAGTAGTGCCAAGCGTGCGCCTGTGTCATAAGTAAAGGGCCGGCTGGCTTGACCGTTAAGGGTGCTGTAACCCCCGATAGTACACTCCAGTCCAAACCAAAAAAAAAATTATTTTCTGTGTTTATGAATTGTGTGCGCAGTAGCCGCACGTGCATCAACAAAGTAGTGCCAAGCGTGTGCCTGTGTCATAAGTAAAGGGCCGGCTGGCTTGACCGTTAAGGGTGCTGTAACCCCCGAAAGAACACTCCAGTCCAAACCAAAAAAAAAATTATTTTCTGTGTTTGTGAATTGTGTGCGCAGTAGCCGCATGTGCATCAACAAAGTAGTGCCAAGCGTGCGCCTGTGTCATAAGTAAAGGGCCAGCTGGCTTGACCGTTAAAAGGTTGCTGTAACCCCCAAAGTACACTCCAGTCCAAACCAAAAAAAAAATTATTTTCTGTGTTTGTGAATTGTGTGCGCAGTAGCCGCACGTGCATCAACAAAGTAGTGCCAAGTGTGCGCCTGTGTCATAAGTAAAGTGCCGGCTGGCTTGACTGTTAAAGGGTGCTGTAACCCCCGAAAGTACAGTCCAGTCCAAACCAAAAAAAAAAATATTTTCTGTGTTTGTGAATTGTGTGCGCAGTAGCCGCACGTGCATCAACAAAGTAGTGCCAAGCGTGCGCCTGTGTCATAAGTAAAGGGCCAGCTGGCTTGACCGTTAAAGGGTGCTGTAACCCCCAAAGTACACTCCAGTCCAAACCAAAAAAAAAATTATTTTCTGTGTTTGTGAATTGTGTGCGCAGTAGCCGCACGTGCATCAACAAAGTAGTGCCAAGCGTGCGCCTGTGTCATAAGTAAAGGGCTGGCTGGCTAGACCGTTAAAGGGTGCTGTAACCCCCGAAAGTACACTCCAGTCCAAACCAAAAAAAAAATTATTTTCTGTGTTTGTGAATTGTGTGCGCAGTAGCCGCACGTGCATCAACAAAGTAGTGCCAAGCGTGCGCCTGTGTCATAAGTAAAGGGCCGGCTGGCTTGACCGTTAAAGGGTTCTGTAACCCCCAAAGTACACTCCAAATCAAAAAAATATATATTTTCTGTGTTTGTGACTTGTGTGCACTGTGGCTGCACATGCATCAACAAAGGAGCAGCGCCAAGCGTGCGCCTGTGTCCCATAAGTAAAGAGCCGGCTGGCTCATTTCTTAAAGGGTGGTGTAACCCACAAAGTGCACTACTCTCCAGCAAAAATAAAAAAATATTTTCTGTGTTTGTGTGCGCTTTAGCCGCACGTATATATATCAATATAACATAAATGGAGGACCAAACTTTCTCCGATAAAAATAAAATAGGGAAAGATCAAGAACCACTTCCTCCTAGTGCTGTTGCTGCTGCTGGGAGTTGTTCATCATCCCAGAGAGGAAGTAGGAACATCACTACTTTTACTAAACAATTGACCCTCCAACAGTCCCTAGCGATGAGGATGAAGTACGACAGCAGTCATCCTGAAGCAAAACGTATAACTGAGGCCGTGACTGCTATGTTGGTGTTAGACGTGCGTCCGGTATCCGACATTAGTGCAGTGGGATTTAGACAATTGATGGAGGTAGTGTGTCCTCGGTTCCAAATCCCGTCTAGATTCCACCTGCATCCTCAAAGCAGCAGCGACAAGCGTGCGTCTGTCTGTTAAAGGGTGGTGACACCCTCACAGTGTGCTACACAAACAATTAAAATATTGTTCTTTTTTTTTCGGTCTTTGTGAAATGTGTGGGCTGTAGCCGCACCTGCATCCTTAAAGCAGCAGCGACAAGCGTGCGTCTGTCTGTTAAAGGGTGGTGTAACTCTCAAAGTGCTCCAAAAAATAAAAAACTATTTTTTTAATGTGTTTGTGACTTGTGTGCGATGTAGCCGCACTTGCATCCTCAAAGCAGCAGCGACAAGCGTGCGTCTGTCTGTTAAAGGGTGGTGACACCCTCAAAGTGTGCTACACAAACAATTAAAATATTCTACTTCTTTTTTCTGTCTTTGTGAATTGTGTGGGCTGTAGCCGCACCTGCATCCTTAAAGCAGCAGCGACAAGCGTGCGTCTGTCTGTTAAAGGGTGGTGACACCCTCAAAATGTGCTACACAAACAATTAAAATATTGTTCTTTTTTCTGTCTTTGTGAATTGTGTGGGCTGTAGCCGCACCTGCATCCTTAAAGCAGCAGCGACAAGCGTGCGTCTGTCTGTTAAAGGGTGGTGACACCCTCAAAGTGTGCTACACAAACAATTAAAATATTGTTCTTTTTTTTTCGGTCTTTGTGAAATGTGTGGGCTGTAGCCGCACCTGCATCCTTAAAGCAGCAGCGACAAGCGTGCGTCTGTCTGTTAAAGGGTGGTGACACCCTCAAAGTGTGCTACACAAACAATAAAAATATTCTTCTTCTTTTTTCTGTCTTTGTGAATTGTGTGGGCTGTAGCCGCACCTGCATCCTTAAAGCAGCAGCGACAAGCGTGCATCTGTCTGTTAAAGGGTGGTGACACCCTCAAAATGTGCTACACAAACAATTAAAATATTGTTCTTTTTTCTGTCTTTGTGAATTGTGTGGGCTGTAGCCGCACCTGCATCCTTAAAGCAGCAGCGACAAGCGTGCGTCTGTCTGTTAAAGGGTGGTGACACCCTCAAAGTGTGCTACACAAACAATTAAAATATTGTGTTTTTTTTTTGGTCTTTGTGAAATGTGTGGGCTGTAGCCGCACTTGCATCCTTAAAGCAGCAGCGACAAGCGTGCGTCTGTCTGTTAAAGGGTGGTGACACCCTCAAAGTGTGCTACACAAACAATAAAAATATTCTTCTTCTTTTTTCTGTCTATGTGAATTGTGTGGGCTGTAGCCGCACCTGCATCCTTAAAGCAGCAGCGACAAGCGTGCATCTGTCTGTTAAAGGGTGGTGACACCTCAAAGTGTTCTACACAAACAATTAAAATATTGTTCTTTTTTTTCCGGTCTTTGTGAATTGTGTGCGATGTAGCCGCACTTGCATCCTCAAAGCAGCAGCGACAAGCGTGCGTCTGTCTGTTAAAGGGTGGTGACACCCTCAAAGTGTGCTACACAAACAATAAAAATATTCTTCTTTTTTCTGTCTTTGTGAATTGTGTGGGCTGTAGCCGCACCTGCATCTTTAAAGCAGCAGCGACAAGCGTGCATCTGTCTGTTAAAGGGTGGTGACACCCTCAAAGTGTGCTACACAAACAATTAAAATATTGTTCTTTTTTTTTCGGTCTTTGTGAAATGTGTGGGCTGTAGCCGCACCTGCATCCTTAAAGCAGCAGCGACAAGCGTGCGTCTGTCTGTTAAAGGGTGGTGACACCCTCAAAGTGTGCTACACAAACAATTAAAATATTGTTCTTTTTTTTTCGGTCTTTGTGAAATGTGTGGGCTGTAGCCGCACCTGCATCCTTAAAGCAGCAGCGACAAGCGTGCATCTGTCTGTTAAAGGGTGGTGACACCCTCAAAGTGTGCTACACAAACAATAAAAATATTCTTCTTGTTTTTTCTGTCTTTGTGAATTGTGTGGGCTGTAGCCGCACTTGCATCCTCAAAGCAGCAGCGACAAGCGTGCATCTGTCTGTTAAAGGGTGGTGTAACCCTCAAAGTGTGCTCCACAAACAATAAAAATATTCTTTTTTTTTTTCTGTGTTTGTGAATTGTGTGGGCTGTAGCCGCACTTGAATCCTCAAAGCAGCAGCGACAAGCGTGCGTCTGTCTGTTAAAGGATTACATCGGTGACAGCATCCAAGTAGGCATGTCAGACAGTCCGTACCTGTACTGGCAGGAAAAAGAAGCAATTTGGAGGTCCCTGTACAAACTGGCTCTATTTTTCCTGAGTTGCCCCCCCTCCAGTGTGTACTCCGAAAGAGTGTTTAGTGCAGCCGGGAACCTTGTCAGCGAAAGGCGTAGGAGGTTGCTTCCACAAAATGTGGAGAAGATGATGTTCATAAAATGAATTATCAACTCTTCCAGGGAGACCAGCCTCCAGAACGTACAGAGGGACCTGTGGTTCCAGCAGGGATGAATTAATACTCTGTGAGGATGAGGATGTACACACTGAAGAGGGTGAGGAATCGGTGGATGAGGAGGATGAGGATGACATCTTGCCTCCGTAGAGCCAGTTTGTGCAGGGACAGATAAATTGCCAGCTTGTTTTGTGGGGGCCCAAACGAACCAATCATTTCAGCCACAGTTGTGTGGCAGACCCTGGCGCTGAAATGATTGGTTTGTTAAAGTGTGCATGTCCTGTTTATACAACATAAGGGTGGGTGGGAGGGCCCAAGGACAATTCCATCTTGCACCTCTTTTTTTTCTTTGCATTATGTACTGTTTGGGGCCTAGTTTTTCAATGCCATCCTGTCTGCCACTGCAGTTTCACGCCTAGATGGGTCACGTGTTTGTGCCGCCCACTCGTGTCGCTTAGCATAGTCATCCAGCTACCTCGGTGCAACCTTTTGGACATAAAAACACTATTGTGAGGTGTGAGGTATTCAGAATAGACTGGAAATGAGTGGAAATTAAGGTTATTTAGGTTAATAATAGCATAGGAGCAGAAAAACACACAAATTCTGTGATTTTCGCTGTTTTTATGCTTTTTTTCAAAAAAATACAGATCCAAAACACAAAACCCAGAACCCAAAATACGGAAGGGTGGTTTTGGCAAAACCAATCCAGATCCAAAACACGAAGAAAGATCCAGATCCAAAACCAAAACACAAAACACGAAAAGTGGCCGGTGCACACCCCTAGTTTTTTGCCTCAAGTCTGGTTAGCTATGTTCTTCGCCTTCCCCTTCCCTCCTCTTTGTTATGTTTCCATGTCTTGTTGTTGTGGTGTGTCTGTGGTTCAACTGCTTGGTTTGTGTTTTTTCTTTCCCTATTATAGGTGCTGCATCTGTGTGTGAATGAACATATCTACATATGTTGTGATAGGTGGACATATACCGTGTTTCCCCGATAATAAGACACTGTCTTATTTTTTTTTTGGTCAAAAAAACTCCATAGGGCTTATTTTCGGGGTAGGGCTTATTTTAATTACCATTGACAGCAATTTCAATAACCAGGTAAGTGTGAACAAAAAATCTACCTTTATTCAAAAATGGTCATGTCATCTTATTCAACAACATCATCATAAGTGTCCATACCCTGAATTCTGGCCTGGATTTCTTGCACCTCCATTTCCAGCAGAAGAAGTGGACCCAGTCTTCTCTACTCTCCTCCGCGGTGCTGCTGTAAATGACGCTGCCATGCACGCCAGCTGCCGTGCGCTCTCTGTGAGAGAGTGAGACACTGCAGCTGTGATTGGATGCCACTGGACAAAATAGGGCTTTTGTTAGGGCTTATTTTCGGGGTAGGTCTTATTATCGGGGAAACATGGTATTTAAATAATACTGACAGAGTGGCATTTGGTTTACAGAATTTTTATTGCAATAGGTTAAATAAATAATATATAGATATCTAGGATACTACCATATATGTCAGAAAACATTAAAAACACACCTGTATTGGCACCGAGAATCTATTTTAATAAAAAAATTTCTTACCTATATAACACTTGAATTTATTTATTTTAATTTTTCATGGACTATGGGCCTGATTCAGAGCCGTTCGCTATTTGTGGTCGTTCGTTCAAAAACAAGGGGTGGCTATTCAAATGATCCGTTCGCAAATTGCAGTCTGTTCCCACCTCTAAGTCTGAACGAGCGAGCAAAACATACGCTCGTTTTTTTGATAAAAACGCCCCCTGGCCGCACGCACCATACGTCATGTCCGCTATTTATTAGATTAATCGAGTACATCGTACAGCGTATGAACTGCTCGCTATTCTTGTGGTTGGTGTTTTCAACCGCTATTTTACGAGCAGTTCTGAGTTAAAAAAAACCAAGTGACGTGGTCAATGACGCTGCTGTATTAATTATGCACACCCATAAAACGCCCGTTTTGACCTTTAAGCACGCCTGCGTTCGGATCTCCACTCCCCGTTTTCAAGCACCTTCCCCTGTTACCACCCACATACGCCTCATTCTGTCACTCAAAATAGCAGGCCCTCGCTATATTGCGTACCAACGATTTTCGGCCGCACTGACTGGTTCGCGCATGCGTACTAAAAACCGTACGCATGCGCAGATGTGCGAACATCGCTCGGAACGAGCGTACTGCCGCTAGCGAGTGGCTCTGAATGAGGGCCTATATCATGATATACATATTTTAAAGAATAATAAGTTATATTTTAATTCTGTGCATCCATTGCAGACAACTCTTTCCCTCTCTACCCATATTGGGAATAATTTAGGTCAGTGAATTACATTGGATTGGCACTCTATTGTCATTAGATCCATTTGATAGCAGAAGCTCTGCCTTCCTGCCAGTGTTGTGGTCTTTCATTGTCCACAGGAGTGTTTGGTGGTGTACTGGTTTTTCTGGTGGTGCCCGGTTGGATATTGCTAGGAGGAAGGTAAATACTGCAGTGGTGAGATACATGTTGGAGAATGGTGGTGGTGTAGTGGAGAGTGGTGGTGGTGTAGTGGAGCAGGTGTTTATTCAAATCCGCGATGCACATTTGTTTCGTGGAGATGGCGTGCATTTTTAGTCCTGCAGGATTGACAAATTTTTCTGCTGGTTTAGGTGTTTCTTGTTACAGGGCTGAGTTATGGTGGCGGCGCATCAGTTTAGGTCTTGCTTGGCGGAAAAGAACGACACTTGGAGTTACTTAATGTTAATAGTTAGGCTTAGTGGGTGCTCTCTCATTAAAGTGGAGTAAGGCGACAGCCAATTGTCCTGGACGGGAAATGGCTATACCACCGGGAACGGTGGTTGAAGGTAAAAGAGAGTTGATCACCAATGCTTGGCTTGTGTTTGTCCTTGTTTGAGCTGCTTGGTTGGACCAAAAAGAATGACACTTGGAGTTACTTTATGTTAATAGTTAGGCTTAGTGGGTGCGCTCTCATTAAAGTGGAGTAAGGCGACAGCCAATTGTCCTGGACAGGAGATGGCTATACCACCTGGACCGGTGGTTGAAGGTAAAGGAGAGTTGATCACCAATGCTTGGCTTGTGTTTGTCTTTGTTTGAGCTGCTTGGTTGGACCGAAAAGAACGACACTTGGAGTTACTTTATGTTAATAGTTAGGCTTAGTGGGTGCGCTCTCATTAAAGTGGAGTAAGGCGACAGCCAATTGTCCTGGACAGGAGATGGCTATACCACCTGGACCGGTGGTTGAAGGTAAAGGAGAGTTGATCACCAATGCTTGGCTTGTGTTTGTCTTTGTTTGAGCTGCTTGGTTGGACCGAAAAGAACGACACTTGGAGTTACTTTATGTTAATAGTTAGGCTTAGTGGGTGCGCTCTCATTAAAGTGGAGTAAGGCGACAGCAAATTGTCCTGGACAGGAAATGGATATACCACCTGGACCGGTGGTTGATGGTAAAGGAGAGTTGATCACCAATGCCTGGCTTGTATGTGTGTTTGTTTGAGCTGTTTGGTCGTTATTGTCCTGTGCGTTCTTTTTGTGCCATCACCATTATTAGTATTAACTTATAGTCTAAAATTTAATGACTTATCAAAAATAAATTTGACAAAATATTTAAAAGCCAACACTGTTGTCTGTGGGCCTGATTCAGAGCCGCTCGTTAACAGCAGTACGCTCGTTGCGTTCCGATGTTGAGAAAGCGCGCATGCGACGGTGTAACACTGCGCATGTGCGTACGGCATATTGCGAGCTTTTTTTGTCTCGTTCGTCAAATAGCGTACAGGAAGTGACATGTCAAATGTGATTGACAGAACAGGGCGTTTTTGGGCGTTGACGGGGGTGGAGATGGAAAAACGCAGGCGTGGCGAGGCGTTTTTGGGGTGTACATTCATTATCAGATGCGAACGTCAAATGTGTTCGTACCAACTCATACGTCACTGGATGATCCTCTTTCCGTTCAAAATGCTCGCACAGCTTAGGGTCTGGATTACTCGACCACATTGGCGATGGCCTTCTCCTCCGTCCCGGCACTCCACGATGTTGCATCAATTAATCACGGCTTGTCAGAAAAACAATTAGTGTTGTATTGAAAACCGGCTTGGAATGTGTTTTGAAATCAGTTTTTTGGGTTAGCACAAAACCGTACGCAGGTGAAAATCATAGCTGCTAATGTCAGGATTACACAATCAAGTAGCGTACATTTGTGGGTGTTTTGTTTTGGGTTGATATTTGGTTTTTGGGCTATTGTAACAATAATGTCATCATGTTTGTGTGTATTTTTCCATTTTGCTTCTGCCTGGAGAATTTGCATCCTTATCTAAATTTTAAAACGTTCCTTAAAGAGCCCTTTTTTTTTTTCCGGTAACATTTTGGGGGAGCTCGTTTTTGCCTTGTGGGCCAGGATTAAATGTAAACCATTTCTACAATAATGTCAGAATACAATGTCGAACATTTTTTAAAAATTTATTGGAAAATAAAAACATTTTCATGGTCATTTTTGGCCCAAACATTTTTTGCAGTGTTCTTCCAAAAAAATTTTTTAATTGTGCAAACATAAAAGGTATGGAAACTTAAAGCTAAAAATTAAAAACAATTCACAAGAAAGGAGAGGGAAGTTTTGGCCAGAAAGGAATATGGGGCAAGCACAGAAGGAGTGTGGGAAAAGTAGCCAGTGCTGTCAATGTTTTTTCCCCCGTTTGGCAGGGGGAGGGAGGGTGCCAGACCGGGTCCGGGATGTCATCGGGATGGCCCGTCCAGAGGCAGATGTTGTGGCCTCTGGACTAGGCACAGGGCTAGGCACATTTGGAGGATTGGCTGATGTTGTGCCAGAGGTGGAGGATCCTGATGTTCCGGCAGGAAGGGAGGTCGGCTCCACCATGTGCTGGCGAACGAGCTGCTCCAGGGCATTGGCGATGCGGATGTTGGCCCTGGTATTTTCCGCCAGGGCCTGACCAATGGTCACGTTGGCCGCAGCATTTTGCTCCAGGGCCTCAGCCACCCGTACCAGACTGGCGTCCATCCTCTGCAGAATCTCTGTATGGAAATCCGATTTAAAATTGAGTTCTGTGAGGAGGGACACTGCCTGCGAGGGGGATTGCCCTGGACTGGCTTCTGCAGGGATCTCAGCCAGATGTACTGGTTCCTCCCCTGCAGAGCCAGCAGAAATTCTGCGGCCAAGGCTCCTCTCTGGAGCAGACTCATCCGCCTGTGTCTCTGTTGGAAAAATGAGAAAAGACTCACATTAGAATCTACATATTGGCACAATAACATTTCAGAGTTGGTGACATCACAATATTTACCTTGGACAACATGAGGAGCCGCAAAGTCTGGCATGTCCGTATCCATGTTGGACATGCCAAACACCTCCACAGCCTGCACACACCCCTGTGCCAGCTCTTCTAAATCATTCAACTCCAATGACACAGGGGTGGGTCCCCCACCTGTACCCCTTGCATGCCTAGCCCTGTCCGCCAGTTTTTGCTTCAGGCGATATTTGAAGTCGGCCCATCTGTGGGTGAAATTGGAACCATTATCCTTTTGTTTTAAATGGGTTTTGGTTTTAGGGGGGTCAAGTTTTTACTTACCGCCGTTTGACATCCTGGGATAGACGGACATAATCACCCACCCTATTGACAGCAACGGCTACCTCCTCCCACATTCTCCACTTCTGGCTTGCACTCATATTCCTGTCTGCCTGTGGCAGGATGTCCACACACTTCTGAACCAAAACCTCCATCTCCTTTCTTGTGAATTGTGGCTGCCTTTTCTTTTTGCCAGCTTTGGCCGGAATACTGGGCCCAGCAGCCTCTTCCATGTCATCCTCCTCACCTATTTGTTTAAATGTTGAGAATTTTAAGCATCACAACTTGCACTATATTATGTTTCAAATTAATCATTGTTTTGAAATGCCTGAAATACTTACCGGCAGCCAGTTGCCCATTGTTTCCCTGGTCTGTAGCCATGTCTTATCTCCAAACAAGAAATACACCAGAACGTTTTTTTTGGCTCGTGACGTATTTATACATGCGTCCTTATTTTTCGGCCGCATCATTGATTGTGCGTTCCTATGATCCCTCCTTAATTTGTGCGGGAAACTAAACACTATTTATGGCTTGGGGCGTCTCGAGTCGAGGTGACGGTTGTTGGTTGTTGGAGGTTACGTTGGTCGGAGTGGATTGTTGGCGGGTTTTGGATTTGGCGTTGGTGGGAGTTGTTTTTGGTTTGTCTTTTTCTTTATTTTTTTTACGTTCGCTTTTTTTCTGGTGGTTTTTTTTTTTGGCGTGTATTTATTTGGTACGTTTTTGGCTGTCTAACTTTTGTTCAATTTGTGTCTCCTTCTTTTCCTGAATTTTGGCTCGTTAATGTTTCCAATTTTCGCCTTTGTTAGGTTTCTTTTGGCTCTGCCCCAACGACCTTTTGATCCGGAGACTTATATATTATCTATTGGTAAGTTTTTTTTTTCACTTGGTTATTAAATGTTCATGTTTGTATTTACGCAACTTTGTTTGACCATACACTTTTAACCTTTGGTTTTGGTAGTCAGAAATGTATGAAATAATTCGTGTTTTTCTATCTGCATATTTTTGGACTTGTATTTGCGAACTAATTAGCGCATTTTTATCTGTTTCTATTGTGACTTGTATTTGCAAACTAATTAGCGCATTTTTATCTGTTTCTATTGGGACTTGTATTTGCGAACTAATTTGCGCATTTTTATCTGTTTCTATTGTGACTTGTATTTGCGAACTAATTTGCGCATTTTTATCTGTTTCTATTGTGACTTGTATTTGCGAACTAATTTGCGCATTTTTATCTGTTTCTATTGTGACTTGTATTTGCGAACTAATTAGCGCATTTTTATCTGTTTCTATTGTGACTTGTATTTGCGAACTAATTTGCGCATTTTTATCTGTTTCTATTGTGACTTGTATTTGCAAACTAATTTGTGCATTTTTATCTGTTTCTATTGTGACTTGTATTTGCAAATTAATTAGCGCATTTTTATCTGTTTCTATTGTGACTTGTATTTGTGAACTAATTTGCGCATTTTTATCTGTTTCTATTGTGACTTGTATTTGCGAACTAATTTGCGCATTTTTATCTGTTTCTATTGTGACTTGTATTTGCGAACTAATTTGCGCATTTTTATCTGTTTCTATTGTGACTTGTATTTGCAAACTAATTTGCGCATTTTTATCTGTTCTATTGTGACTTGTATTTGCGAACTAATTAGCGCATTTTTATCTGTTTCTATTGTGACTTGTATTTGCGAACTAATTTGCGCATTTTTAAATGCTTATTTAGACCCGTTAAATTGGTTGTGTTTTCCCTTTAGCATTTGTTTAATACATTTGGGCCCAAATTGAGGTAGTCTGCGCACTGTCGTTTTGCTATTTGCCCAAATGTGTGTTTCTCCCCTTTTATGTTTTGTCTTGCACCCAATTTAGAAACCAAAATGCCCACCCTAAATTGTTGCATTTTTATATTGTGAATATTTATAGTTTGGGCCAATCATGACAATACCCCGGCATGTAAGCATCAATGGATTGTATCATCAAGCTAAGTAAAATTCCTTTTTTTGGGGGGGAACAAAGCCTTACATTCAAATCTTGCCATTTCAGGTTGATCTTGGTCGGATTGTTCTGGCCATGCTCCCGGAAGCCGACCAACCTCAATCTCGTCCCAGGCATAGGCATCATAGGCGTGCAAGGCCCCAGATATATCAAACATGTGTCACCCTTTTTGGAATGCCCGATGATGAGGTGTTAAGACGCTACCGTCTTCCGCCCAAAATCATCATAGACACTCTCTCATTAATAGTGAGTGATCTTGAGCGGCAAATTGACAGTCCTACAGCAATACCACCACTTACGCAATTTATGGCGGTGTTACATTTCTGTGCCTCAGGATCGTTTCAAACAACGGTGGGAATAGTGGCGGGAATCTCCCAATCCTCCTTTTCCCGGATCCTGAGGGCAGTGATGGAGGCACTTTTCAAGCACCTCCATCATTTTATTAAAATGCCTTTGGATATGGGTGCCCTTAGTGTGGCCAAGGCCAATTTTTTACCAAATAGCTGGCTTCCCACACATCATAGGGGTTGTGGATGGTACTCACATACCACTTCAGCCTCCAGCACGTCTGGAGGCCATATTTCGCAACCGTAAACACTATCACTCCCTGAATGTAATGGTGGTATGTGATGCCTCCCTCCAGATCCTGTCCCTGAATGCAAAATTACCTGGAAGTGCACATGACTCATTCGTCATCCGGCAATCAGGGATATGGCACAAATTAAACAACCTACAAGCTGGTGATGCGTGGCTTCTGGGTAAGTGGAGACCTTTAGTACATCACAATGTTAAGCTTGATACACAGTGAGCCTGATGTTGTCACTTCTTTTTCACAGGAGACAGTGGCTACCCTTGCACGCCCTGGCTGCTCACTCCGTATTTGGCTCCCACACCAGGACCACAAAGTAATTTTAATGCCGCACTTACAGCCACCAGGCAAGTGGTGGAGCGCTGTATCGGCCTTTTAAAAGGCCGATTCAGATGCCTCCACCGCTCTGGTGGCGAGCTCATGTATTTGCCGGATATGGTTTCGAAAATTGTGGTCCTGTGTGGGATATTTCACAACATCGCCATAAGGAGTGGTGTCCCAATGCAGCCAGAGGATGCCTTACATGAGGATGGCCCCCCCGAGGTTGGTCGGAGGTCAGTATGTGGGGGGGCCATACGCGATGATGTGGTGGCCAGATATTTTAGGTAATTATTGGCAACAAAACAGTGTTTAGACACAATGTGGTAAGGATTTTTGGAGAACATCTAATTATTTCCTTTTTTTTTCACCATCTTCTGTTTGATTTCATAATCTTTGGGACTCCAACGATGACTACTTCCTGCTACCCTAAAAAATACTTCATGGGGACACATTGGAAATATATTCTGGAACCCATATTGCAACGCAACATTTGTGGAATCATGTTGGCATGGTCCTTCGTCAACCAGTTCTTGATTTTTCTTTTTTATTTTCAAAAGTTGTTGTATGGGTTGTATTTTTGTTTATCACTGTGTGTATTGTTTGTGAGTGAACACTTTGTTATTTTAGTTATGCTGTGAATAAATGTTTTGAGAGTGTAATTTTGGTCATTTTATTGCCCATTACAAGCAAGTGTAACCAGGTTCACCCACGCTAAAATTTACCAAGGGGTAATCCTGTAATGACGCAAGTTGAGCTAAAATTTAAGATGTTTTCGGGGTCAAAACCAACACCAAAAGGAATCCTGTACAATCAGTTGGCTTTGTAATCTCAGCCTAAGCAGGTTGCCCCCCAAATTGGAACCTGTAAAATGTAGTAATATATAAATTGTCAAACACAAAAAAAGGCCAATCAGATTGTTACTGTTAGGTATTTCTTGTGCCTGTTTTCCTACAAAATACAACACACAATCTTAGTGACAATAATTGCAAATACTTGCTGGAAGAGTCTACTTATGTCAGTGTAAACAATCTCAGATTTTGAAACAAGGAATGAGACAGAACGTTAAGATTAATTTTTTAATTTAGAAAACTATTTTTAAATGAAATCAAAAAATTAGGGACGCAGGATGACTGACATATGGTCAAGGACCACCAGCAGCCCGATGACGTAGGCACGCATCCGTTCGACACATCCGGCTAAGTCCACCATACGCCTCTGTTCCTCTGTGGGTTAGAAAAGTGTGGGGCTTAATACATCTATAATGAAACCACATTAAAAAACAAGCCAAACAAAGCTAACCAAAAATGACAATATTGTGACCAAAAGCAGAATTACCCCAAAAATACCAAGGCCCCAAAAATGGTCCCCCCAAAAATTACAAGTAAAAAAATCAGATTCTGACAGGTGTGATATGTGTATGGGGAAATCAGCAGTAAAAGGTAAAGACAAACAGAAATCTACAACAAATTCTCAAAAACCACACAAAAAAAGGCACAGACACAGGATTACATACAAACAGTATTTTCTAAAAACGTAAAAAAAAAAAAAACACATACCGTTCAAAATAATGCCCGCTCCAGAAGCCACTCCCTCGTCCTCCTCGGAGGTGCCTACATTCCCCAACGAGGTTGGCGGGGTGATTTGGGATTCAGGGGAGGGGGTAGTTACAAGAGGGGTGGTTGGAGGAGAGGGGGAATTGGGATGGAGGGGAAGGAGCCCCGAAACATCCTCCACAGGGTCTGTGCAGGCTGGGGAGGAGGGGGAAATACGGGAATTTTGGGGTGTTGAGGTTTGGCTTGGGGTTGGGGAGAGGGGCCGAGAGCGCCGTCTTTGACGCCTGTGACGCCGTAGTCTTCGCTCTGCCCCTAAAAGATGGTAAACAAATTGTGGTTATTTTCAACCCAGACCTAGTTAAACACTAATTTTTGACAACACAAATATGTAAACATGGCCATGCAGATATGAGTACAATGAATAAATAGGCCATACATGAAAACATGGCCATGCAGATATGAATACAAAGAATAAATAGGACATACATGAAAACATGGCCATGCAGATATGAGTACAAAGAATAAATAGGACATACATGAAAACATGGCCATGCACATATGAGTACAATGAATAAATAGGCCATACATGAAAACATTGCCATGCACATATGAGTACAATCAATAAATAGGCCATACATGAAAACATGGCCGTGCAGATATGAGTACAATGAATAAATAGGACATACATGAAAACATGGCCATGCACATATGAGTACAAAGATAAACATGAAAACCACAGTCACAAAAACTTACTTTCCGCGATCTGCATGCGAAAGCATGCCAGCAAGCATGTTGCATGCAAGCATGTTGCCGTTGCAGGTCGGACCACCTGCGCTCCAGCTGGCCGATCTGGCGGCGTGAGCCGAAGGAACGCAGGCGGCCACGTACCTCCGCATATGCGGAACGCTTTTCTCTATTGGTGATGGGTGGAGGCTGGCTGGTGATCCGCCTGTCCATGACCTCGGTTAACACCAGCAGCTCGCGCCTGGTGAATGCCGAGGCTCTCATGATGGCAATGGTGTATTTGCTAAAAATTAATTTTTAATAAAGACCCGAAAATAAATTTGATTGGCTAATGTATTTGGGTAATTAACAGGACCAATTCTATTGGTTAGTGTATGAGTCATGTGTTCGACAGGGCCACAAATCTCTGGAGAGTTATGATAGGCTTGATGCAGTGACATGCGTAAGCAAATTTAAATAAAGAAATGAACCCAGTAAAATATGCGTGGTTAAAAACAAATAAAACAAATGTTTAATTGGCTCTAACATGTATTTTGACAAAGAAAAGTGAATGTTTAAGCCGTACGTATTCTGCGGGTAAACACAAACACGGACAAGAGTAAAGTTTATTGCATTGTCCAAAAAAAAAAAAAACACCAATTAAGCTAATTGATATATTGATTGGCATGATACGATTGAGGGAGGTAGGCAGAATAATGGAGCAGGTAATCGGAATCTGACAGACCCACTCCCGGTTTGTACTTGTGCGTGCGTTCCCTTCAAGCCACTTTGGGGATGTACGCTCGCTATTTGGCATGCTCGTTAGTTAGAGGAGGGGTCGGTAGAGTTTGGGGAGGATGTTTAGCTGCGTTCGAAAATACGAGCGAGTGCTTGAATTTACATATTTGTGTACGTACGCCGAACGTACGAACGGCCACTTGCGTCCGGGTCTGAATGAGGGCCTGTGTTTTTATTTTTAGAAGTTAAGTTACATTGTATTTAAGAAGGTTGTCATATGGTAACACGATAATACACGTTAGTGAGTTCATATCTCAAATTGTATTAAACTTTACCAGCTGATGCTGCTCTATGAAACAGACAATTTGACTTGACTCTCTGCCAAAAAATTTCACCCAAACTTTAACTACAAAGATTTAAATGCGGACAGATTCTCCTTAAAATGCGAAATGACATGCCTGCATCCTGCTGGGCACAGAAAAGCACATTTCCTAATTGCATATTTTCGGGATGTTTGGGTGCACGTTTCTGGGTGTTCCTCCCAAAGGTCAGTCTTTGCATTTCCTTCAATATAATTATTAACGACAATGATTTTCTAGACAAAGAAATGTTTGGCTAATTACACCGTTATACTATAAATGAAAGCATTACGCTGACTGTCAGAAATCCAATGTCCTCCAGCTGTTGATAAACCTTTATACATTCAAAATATAAATCTATACCCGATATCCTAGAAAATAAAAAATTTTAGGAGCAGGAAAATTTTCTCATTAATTTTAAAAAGTTCCAGCCTAAGAAAATGTATATATACATATGTCCAATTTTCTTTTTCTCTATGCACCACCATGAAATACTTTATAAATAGGCTCCCACATGCCAAGGTATGGGTAGCCTTGAGGACATACGTTGGGGTTATATCTGGTAATGAAAATGTCATTGCTTGTGGATGCTCCTTATGTGGGGATGTAGTCAAAAGGTCAACATTGTAAAGGTGACTTTTAATTAGTATAGGTCCTTGCATTGCAGTCTACACATTGTAATGGGCACTATTATAGGTAAGTCCTGGATAAATGTATATAATGTAGCCATATTGATATATGTCTAGAGTTTGTTATACAGGGAGTATAGGGATATTGTGACAGATCTCTGAGATATGATATATCACAATTTATTAGGGAAAGTTGTTTTAGCGTATAAGATTAAATATAGAGATGAATCTTTGTAAAATGTTATGTTTTGATTGTAAAAGGGCGGGACTGGCAGGGGTTAATGTTGGAACATAAGCATGCAGAGCAGGGGCGGAGTAATATAGGTGGGAGTGATTTGGTTTCAGTCAGGAAAAGAGGATCCGTTTAGAGAGTGGTAGATAAGAACTGTTAGCAGCAGCTGACAGTCTGGAGTTCCCCTCACCAGAGGCTGCCACTCATCACTCCACCGGCGCTGTGTGAAAGGAGAGCCTAGCAGCATCCGGGAGTGTGAGTTTGCGCAGGGCCAGAGTGAGGCTGGATGGGTAGCGACTTGGTCAGAGGTGACCACAGTTCCCAGTGGCTGTTCCAGTACAAGGCGGTGGGAGGTGAAGAGTACAGTTGCGTCAGAGCCAGGGCCGGTCAGTAATGGTGGGTACACACTGGGCGATTAAAGCGGACAACTGAATGATAATGATATTGTTATCGTTCAGTCGTCCACTTTATCGTCCATTTTTATCACAAAAACGATAAACGATAACGACGACGCACGTTCCCGTGGGTCGTTCGTCATCATCGTTCATCGGGTTAACATGCAGGCCAACCTGACGATGTCGTCAGGTTGCTGCATGTTATAGAATGGGGGAGAGAGCCCGGCACTGAATGATATCATTAATGATATCGTTCAGCGGGTGTGCTCAATGTCATGAACGACATTGAGCACACCCTGCCGGGGACACACTAGACGATATCGCTCAGGGAGCATATCGTCTAGTGTGTATGTGTACGCACTATAAGAACGACCACCCATATTGAGACAGCTGACAGCCATGCCTGAGTCCCAGCCACCGATACCAAGGCAAGGAGAGCCTGCATTATACAGGCAGCTGACAGCTAGTCTGGTAGTAGAAGTGAGTGAAGCTAACTAGTGGCAGTGTGAACAGTAGTAGCGCTGTACCTACACTAAGTACTATTACACCAGTAACACACTCATCTGGATCTCTCATACAGAATTAATAATTGACCATAAATGTAAACAGCACAGATAGGAGTTATTCTACCCCAGAAGTCACCTTGAGACTTATACTAACATTATTATTTGGAATCCTAGTCAAACATATAGCAAATAGGAGGATAAGTACTAGGGAGATAATCCTGAGGAGAGAAGAGCACCTGGAGTACTGATTTATCCTGAGGTTTTGGGCAAGCAGTGACCTTCAAATTATCTACAGTATCAGTAGTACTGATTGATGTCATCAATAATTGGGGACATAGCTCAAGCCTAGGTACAAAGTGAAAGGATTATATTACATCAATAACATCCCCACTTCTGGAGGACTTATATATGACATTGTGGCTTAATTGGGGTACTGCTACAACTTCTTTTCAGAACTTATTTTACAGAGGAGTGATAAGTAGCTAGTGATACATAAAACTCCTTCATTGACTCCTGTCTCGCCCGCCCTTATTGTGCTATTTATGTTAGTTTAAGAAACTATTGGTAACACAAGAAGTCATATTTGATTGTTTCAAAGACATTGAAAACTGACCAATACATGGTGGATATTAACAAGGGTGTCTATATTAGGGGTGAGCGGGTTCGGATTTCTGAAATCCGAACCCCCCCGAGCCCCCCCGATCCGAGTCCGATCCGAGTCAGGCTCGACTTTTCCCGCCTGACTCGGATCTGAAATCGAGGCAAAACGTCATCATCCCGCCTTCCGAGTCTCGCGGGTTTTGGATCCTATATAAGGTACCCGCGTCGGCGCCATTTTCTCACTCGGCTGTGGACAGTGAAGAGGGAGGGTGGGAGTTAGGGCTGTGTAGTGTAGTGTAGTGTAGTGTAGTGCTGCTGTTGTCCACTACTTCAAAGTCCATAGGGGCTGGCTGTGTTGTGCTGTGCTGCTGTTGTTAATAGGGGCTGTGATCACTACTTCAAAGTCCATAGGGGCTGGCTGGACTGTGTTGTGCAGTCAGTTCTCCATAGGGGCTGTGTCCACTCCAAAGTCCTGTGCAGTGTCCCAGTCCTAAAGGAGTGCTGTAGTGTTGTCCAGGGGGTGCTCTGTCCATCAGGGGTGCTCCCCCCAAGTGCTAAAAAAATAATATATTTTCTGTGTTTGTGAATTGTGTGCGCAGTAGCCGCACGTGCATCAACAAAGTAGTGCCAAGCGTGCGCCTGTGTCATAAGTAAAGGGCCGGCTGGCTTGACCGTTAAAGGGTGCTGTAACCCCCGAAAGTACACTCCAGTCCAAACCAAAAAAAAATTATTTTCTGTGTTTGTGAATTGTGTGCGCAGTAGCCGCACGTGCATCAACAAAGTAGTGCCAAGCGTGCGCCTGTGTCATAAGTAAAGGGCCGGCTGGCTTGACCGTTAAGGGTGCTGTAACCCCCGAAAGTACACTCCAGTCCAAACAAAAAAAAAAATTATTTTCTGTGTTTGTGAATTGTGTGCGCAGTAGCCGCACGTGCATCAACAAAGTAGTGCCAAGCGTGCGCCTGTGTCATAAGTAAAGGGCCGGCTGGCTTGACCGTTAAGGGTGCTGTAACCCCCGAAAGTACACTCCAGTCCAAACCAAAAAAAAAATTATTTTCTGTGTTTGTGAATTGTGTGCGCAGTAGCCGCATGTGCATCAACAAAGTAGTGCCAAGCGTGCGCCTGTGTCATAAGTAAAGGGCCGGCTGGCTTGACCGTTAAAGGGTGCTGTAACCCCCAAAGTACACTCCAGTCCAAACCAAAAAAATAATAATTTTCTGTGTTTGTGAATTGTGTGCGCAGTAGCCGCACGTGCATCAACAAAGTAGTGCCAAGCGTGCGCCTGTGTCATAAGTAAAGGGCCGACTGGCTTGACCGTTAAGGGTGCTGTAACCCCCGAAAGTACACTCCAGTCCAACCCAAAAAAAAAATTATTTTCTGTGTTTGTGAATTGTGTGCGCAGTAGCCGCACGTGCATCAACAAAGTAGTGCCAAGCGTGCGCCTGTGTCATAAGTAAAGGGCCGGCTGGCTTGACCGTTAAGGGTGCTGTAACCCCCGAAAGTACACTCCAGTCCAAACCAAAAAAAAAATTATTTTCTGTGTTTGTGAATTGTGTGCGCAGTAGCCGCACGTGCATCAACAAAGTAGTGCCAAGCGTGCGCCTGTGTCATAAGTAAAGGGCCGGCTGGCTTGACCGTTAAAGGGTGCTGTAACCCCCAAAGTACACTCCAGTCCAAACCAAAAAAAAAATTATTTTCTGTGTTTGTGAATTGTGTGCGCAGTAGCCGCACGTGCATCAACAAAGTAGTGCCAAGCGTGCGCCTGTGTCATAAGTAAAGGGCCGGCTGGCTTGACCGTTAAGGGTGCTGTAACCCCCGAAAGTACACTCCAGTCCAAACCAAAAAAAAAATTATTTTCTGTGTTTGTGAATTGTGTGCGCAGTAGCCGCACGTGCATCAACAAAGTAGTGCCAAGCGTGCGCCTGTGTCATAAGTAAAGGGCCGGCTGGCTTGACCGTTAAGGGTGCTGTAACCCCCGAAAGTACACTCCAGTCCAAACCAAAAAAAAAATTATTTTCTGTGTTTGTGAATTGTGTGCGCAGTAGCCGCACGTGCATCAACAAAGTAGTGCCAAGCGTGCGCCTGTGTCATAAGTAAAGGGCCGGCTGGCTTGACCGTTAAAGGGTGCTGTAACCCCCAAAGTACACTCCAGTCCAAACCAAAAAAAAAATAATTTTCTGTGTTTGTGAATTGTGTGCGCAGTAGCCGCACGTGCATCAACAAAGTAGTGCCAAGCATGCGCCTGTGTCATAAGTAAAGGGCCGGCTGGCTAGACCGTTAAAGGGTGCTGTAACCCCCAAAGTACACTCCAGTCCAAACCAAAAAAAAAATAATTTTCTGTGTTTGTGAATTGTGTGCGCAGTAGCCGCACGTGCATCAACAAAGTAGTGCCAAGCATGCGCCTGTGTCATAAGTAAAGGGCCGGCTGGCTAGACCGTTAAAGGGTGCTGTAACCCCCGAAAGTACTCTCCAGTCCAAACCAAAAAAAAAATTATTTTCTGTGTTTGTGAATTGTGTGCGCAGTAGCCGCACGTGCATCAACAAAGTAGTGCCAAGCGTGCGCCTGTGTCATAAGTAAAGGGCCGGCAGGCTTGACCGTTAAAGGGTTCTGTAACCCACAAAGTACACTCCAATCCAAAAAAATATATATTTTCTGTGTTTGTGACTTGTGTGCACTGTGGCTGCACGTGCATCAACAAAGGAGCAGCGCCAAGCGTGCGCCTGTGTCCCATAAGTAAAGAGCTGGCTGGCTCATTTCTTAAACGGTGGTGTAACCCACAAAGTGCACTACTCTCCAGCAAAAATAAAAAAATATTTTCTGTGTTTGTGTGCGCTTTAGCCGCACGTATATATATCAATATAATATAAATGGAGGACCAAACTTTCTCCGATAAAAATAAAATAGGGAAAGATCAAGAACCACTTCCTCCTAGTGCTGTTGCTGCTGCTGGGAGTTGTTCATCATCCCAGAGAGGAAGTAGGAACATCACTACTTTTACTAAACAATTGACCCTCCAACAGTCCCTAGCGATGAGGATGAAGTACGACAGCAGTCATCCTGAAGCAAAACGTATAACTGAGGCCTTGACTGCTATGTTGGTGTTAGACGTGCGTCCGGTATCCGACATTAGTGCAGTGGGATTTAGACAATTGATGGAGGTAGTGTGTCCTCGGTTCCAAATCCCGTCTAGATTCCACCTGCATCCTCAAAGCAGCAGCGACAAGCGTGCATCTGTCTGTTAAAGGGTGGTGACACCCTCAAAGTGTGCTACACAAACAATTAAAATATTGTTCTTTTTTTTTCGGTCTTTGTGAAATGTGTGGGCTGTAGCCACACCTGCATCCTTAAAGCAGCAGCGACAAGCGTGCGTCTGTCTGTTGAAGGGTGGTGACACCCTCAAAGTGTGCTACACAAACAATTAAAATATTGTTCTTTTTTTTTTGGTCTTTGTGAAATGTGTGGGCTGTAGCCGCACCTGCATCCTTAATGCAGCAGCGACAAGCGTGCGTCTGTCTGTTAAAGGGTGGTGACACCCTCAAAGTGTGCTACACAAACAATAAAAATATTCTTCTTCTTTTTTCTGTCTATGTGAATTGTGTGGGCTGTAGCCGCACCTGCATCCTTAAAGCAGCAGCGACAAGCGTGCGTCTGTCTGTTAAAGGGTGGTGACACCCTCAAAGTGTGCTACACAAACAATAAAAATATTCTTCTTCTTTTTTCTGTCTATGTGAATTGTGTGGGCTGTAGCCGCACCTGCATCCTTAAAGCAGCAGCGACAAGCGTGCGTCTGTCTGTTAAAGGGTGGTGACACCCTCAAAGTGTGCTACACAAACAATAAAAATATTCTTCTTCTTTTTTTCTGTCTATGTGAATTGTGTGGGCTGTAGCCGCACCTGCATCCTTAAAGCAGCAGCGACAAGCGTGCGTCTGTCTGTCTGTTAAAGGGTGGTGACACCTCAAAGTGTTCTACACAAACAATTAAAATATTGTTCTTTTTTTTTCGGTCTTTGTGAAATGTGTGGGCTGTAGCCGCACCTGCATCCTTAAAGCAGCAGCGACAAGCGTGCGTCTGTCTGTTAAAGGGTGGTGTAACTCTCAAAGTGCTCCAAAAAATAAAAAACAATTTTTTTAATGTGTTTGTGACTTGTGTGCGATGTAGCCGCACTTGCATCCTCAAAGCAGCAGCGACAAGCTTGCGTTTGTCTGTTAAAGGGTGGTGACACCCTCAAAGTGTGCTACACAAACAATAAAAATATTCTTCTTTTTTGTCTTTGTGAATTGTGTGGGCTGTAGCCGCACCTGCATCCTTAAAGCAGCAGCGACAAGCATGCGTCTGTCTGTTAAAGGGTGGTGACACCCTCAAAGTGTGCTACACAAACAATAAAAATATTCTTCTTCTTTTTTCTGTCTTTGTGAATTGTGTGGGCTGTAGCCGCACTTGCATCCTCAAAGCAGCGCGACAAGCGTGCGTCTGTCTGTTAAAGGGTGGTGACACCCTCAAAGTGTGCTACACAAACAATAAAAATATTCTTCTTCTTTTTTCTGTCTTTGTGAATTGTGTGGGCTGTAGCCGCACTTGCATCCTCAAAGCAGCGCGACAAGCGTGCGTCTGTCTGTTAAAGGGTGGTGTAACCCTCAAAGTGTGCTCCACAAACAATAAAAATATTCTTTTTTTTTTTCTGTCTTTGTGAATTGTGTGGGCTGTAGCCGCACTTGAATCCTCAAAGCAGCAGCGACAAGCGTGCGTCTGTCTGTTAAAGGATTACATCGGTGACAGCATCCAAGTAGGCATGTCAGACAGTCCGTACCTGTACTGGCAGGAAAAAGAAGCAATTTGGAGGTCCCTGTACAAACTGGCTCTATTTTACCTGAGTTGCCCCCCCTCCAGTGTGTACTCCGAAAGAGTGTTTAGTGCAGCCGGGAACCTTGTCAGCGAAAGGCGTAGGAGGTTGCTTCCACAAAATGTGGAGAAGATGATGTTCATAAAATGAATTATCAACTCTTCCAGGGAGACCAGCCTCCAGAACGTACAGAGGGACCTGTGGTTCCAGCAGGGACGAATTAATACTCTGTGAGGATGAGGATGTACACACTGAAGAGGGTGAGGAATCGGTGGATGAGGAGGATGAGGATGACATCTTGCCTCCGTAGAGCCAGTTTGTGCAGGGACAGAAAAATTGCCAGCTTGTTTTGTGGGGGCCCAAACGAACCAATCATTTCAGCCACAGTTGTGTGGCAGACCCTGGCGCTGAAATGATTGGTTTGTTAAAGTGTGCATCTTGCACCTCTTTTTTTTCTTTGCATTATGTACAGTTTGGGGCCTAGTTTTTCAATGCCATCCTGTCTGCCACTGCAGTTTCACTCCTAGATGGGTCACGTGTTTGTGCCGCCCACTCGTGTCGCTTAGCATAGTCATCCAGCTACCTCGGTGCAACCTTTTGGACATAAAAACACTATTGTGAGGTTTGAGGTATTCAGAATAGACTGGAAATGAGTGGAAATTAAGGTTATTGAGGTTAATAATAGCATAGCAGCAGAAAAACCTACAAATTCTGTGATTTTAGCTGTTTTTATGCTTTTTTTCAAAAAAATACAGATCCAAAACACAAAACCCAGAACCCAAAACACGGAAGGGTGGTTTTGGCAAAACCAATCCAGATCCAAAACACGAAGAAAGATCCAGATCCAAAACCAAAACACAAAACACGAAAAGTGGCCGGTGCACACCCCTAGTCTATATACACAATTGATAGAGGACTTCATCAATTTGTATGTTCATCAAAGAGACATTAGTGTTAGATGAAAGTGTAACTTTGTTATTCTTGAACACAGTAATGTATATTGGTATATGTGCATGTTCCCTAAATGTATGCTGAAAACTATGACATGTTGTTAATGTGTTTGCTCTCATTCTTTCACATCTGTTAACATAAAATAACAAAAGTCTATAATAACGTGTGTTTACTTACCTGGAAGAGCATTAAGAAGTTTCATCTGTACCTACAGGATTCAAAAGGGAGAAAGAAGTAGGTGATTTATTGTGATAATTATTGTGTGCACCACATTGCAAAATACACTTAAGTTTGATCAGGCTTACCCAAGCGAGCCTAGGTATTATACACGCATATAATTAAGCTTGGGTGGAGGCACATTTTATTGACCCAGTAAGAAAAAGGGTTACAATAATGTGTCAGTATTAGGGATGTTAGGTACCCACCTGATGAGGCTCACCCTGACGTGGTAGGTGGGCACACATTTTTGGCCAAACGTGCTAAGATCTTTATTATTTATGCTTTATGTTACTTTTTAGAGTTTATTTTAAATGTTTTGTTTACCAGTATTATTACTTAGGCACCTTTTATTATGTTTAAAATCAGGGTGAGCAGTTCAGTCCTCCCCCCTCTCTTTTGAAATGTTGACATTGTCAGTTAGGCTGCGGACAGGGGGTGTAAGATTAGGCTGCAGGGACTAGACTTTTTGGTGCCCTGTGCCAGAGAGAGCATTGGTGTCCCACCCCCCCCAATTTTTTTAAATAGGGACATAAGATAGTGCACCTGAAAAAGGGCCTGGCTTCATGGGGAAGGGCCAGGGAAAAGATTGGGGCGGCCAGGAGATACTGGGGAAAAAAGAAGCTATAAGTGAGAATGATAATAAACAGGAAAATTGACAGGCACAAATAGCGCCCCCTGCGCTGAGCTGTGCCATGGCACTGGTCATATTACCCTAGTTACGGCCCTGGGGTTAGGCTGTGGGGAAGGAGGGGTGTTAGAGTTAGGCACAAGAGGGAGGGTTAGCAGTAGGGATTATGGTTAGGGATAGGGGAGAAATACTCGCCCAAACACTGGCATATCGGAGGTCTGACCCGGAAGTCACAATCACATGACCGACGGGACTCTGAAGACACTGTTGGAGATGCTGCAGCCATTGGGACCAGGTAAGTCACCACTGGGCCACCAGTTACAATATATCGACATTCTAACATGTCAACCTTTCATCACCGTCTACATGATTAACGTCAACATTATGACCATATCGATGTGATGAATGTCAACATTATGACTGCCGACATATCACACCCAATTCCTTATGTGTATAGTGCAAAGCTAAAAAATCTCTAACTCATGCAAAAATCTAGCCTAGCTGACGCACTTCCGGGTACTGCGTTCCCTAGCAATAGCAGGCTTGCGTTCCAGAGCTGTCCATGTAATGCTTCCCCAGGTGCTGCCGACCAGCCGGGCACACAGATTCCACAGGACTCCGGCACTCTCAGGCAGGATCTATTGTGGGTGTTTGTGGGAAGGGGAGGGTTAGGGGTGCAGGTCGCAATGCACCAGAGATACTAAATATTACCATAAATGGGATAATCACTACATAAAAAATAACTCAGAAGCAAAACAAACAATATGTAGTTAAACACAATCCTCATATTGTGTCTATACAGTATGATATGTGTATCTTGTTCCATTGACACCTACTGTAATATATGCACATCCAGTAACAAATATGTATATGTCGCCAACTGTCCATACACATGTTTATGTATGAAAGGGGTGTGTATAATATAAATAAATAAATATATATATATATATATGTATATATATATATATATATATATATATATTAGTGGTGTGCACCGGCCACTTTTCGTGTTTTGGTTTTGGATCTGGATCTTTCTTCGTGTTTTGGATCTGGATTGGTTTTGCCAAAACCACCCTTCCGTGTTTTGGGTTCGGGGTTTTGTGTTTTGGATCTGTATTTTTTTTTTTAAAAGAATAAAAACAGCTAAATTCACAGAATGTGTTGGTTTTTCTGCTCCTATGCTATTATTAACCTCAATAACCTTAATTTCCACTAATTTCCAGTCTATTCTGAACACCGCACACCTCACAATAGTGTTTTTATGTCCAAAAGGCTATGCTAAGCGACACGAGTGGGCGCACAAACACGTGGCCCATCTAGGAGTGGCACTGCAGTGGCAGACAGGATGGCAGTTTGAAAAACTAGGCCCCAAACAGTACATAATGCAAAGAAAAAAAAGAGGTGCAAGATGGAATTGTCCTTGGGCCCTCCCACCCACCCTTATGTTGTATAAACAGGACATGCACACTTTAACAAACCAATAATTTCAGCGCCAGGGTCTGCCACACAACTGTGGCTGAAATGATTGGTTCGTTTGGGCCCCCACAAAACAAGCTGGCAATTAATCTGTCCCTGCACAAAGTGGCTCTACGGAGGCAAGATGTCATCCTCATCCTCCTCATCCACTGATTCCTCACCCTCTTCAGTGTTGTGTACATCCTCATCCTCACAGACTATTAAGTCGTCCCCACTGGAATCCACCACCACAGGTCCCTCTGTACGTTCTGGAGGCTGATCTCCCTGGAAGAGTTAGTAATTCATTTTTATGAACATCATCTTCTCCACATTTTGTGGAAGCAACCTCCTACGCCATTCGCTGACAAGGTTCCCGGCTGCACTAAACTCTCTTTCGGAGTACACACTGGAGGGGGGGCAACTCAGTTAAAATAGAGCCAGTTTGTACAGGGGCCTCCAAATTGCCTCTTTTTCCTGCCAGTACAGGTACGGACTGTCTGACATGCCTACTTGGATGCTGTCACCGATGTAATCCTCCACCATTCTGTCAATGGTGACAGTATCATATGCAGTGACAATAGACATGTCAGAAATTGTTGCCAGGTCCTTCAGTCCGGACCAGATGTCCAAACTTGGTCCTGCCTGCCCTGCATCACCGCCAGCGGGTTGCTTAGGATACCTACATTTTTTCCTGGCAGCCCCAGTTGCGGGATAAAATGAAGAAGGAGCTGTTGACATGTCACGTTCCGCTTCAGCTTACAGTGTTTTCACCAGCAGGTCTTTGCACCTCTGCAGGCTTGTGTCGGCTGGAAAGAGAGACACCACATAAGCTTTAAACCTAGGATCGAGCACGGTGGCCAAAATGTAGTGGTCTGATTTTAACAGATTGACCACCCTGGAATCCTGGAAAAGCAAATGAAGGGCTTCATCCACAAGTCCCACATGCCGAGCAGAATCGCTACATCTTAGCTCCTCCTTCACTTTCTCCAGCTGCTTCTGCAAAAGCCTGATGAGGGGAATGACCTGACTCAAGCTGGCAGTGTCTGAACTGACTTCACGTGTGGCAAGTTCGAAAGGCTGGAGAACCTTGCACAACACAGTAATCATTCTCCACTATGCTTGAGTCAGGTGCATACCCCCTCCTTTGCCTATGTCATAGGTGGATGTATAGGCTTGAATGGACTTTTGCTGCTCCTCCATCCTCTGAAGCATATAGAGGGTTGAGTTCCACCGCGTCACAACCTCTTGCTTCAGGTGATGGCGGGGAAGGTTCAAGAGTGCTTGCTGGCGCTTCACTGCGCCAGCAAGCAAGCCACGCAGTCGCAGTCGTTGAAATTCGAAAGTGGCCAGAAATTTTTCGGGCCACCCAAAGAGTCTCCTGCACGCCCCTGTCGCTTTTCAGAAAATTCTGCACCACCAAGTTTATTGTGTGACTAAAACATGGGACATGCTGGAATTTGCCCAGATGTAATGCCCGCACAATATTGGTGGCGTTGTCAGATATCACAAATCCCCAGGAGAGTCTAAGTTGGGTAAGCCACTGAGCGATGATTTCCCTCAGTTTCTCTAAGAGGTTGCCCGTGGTGTGCCTCTTACTGAAACCGGTGATAAACAGTGTAGCCTGCCTTGGAACGAGCTGGCGTTTCTGAGATGCTGCTACTGGTGACGCTGCTGTTGTTGCTGCGTAAGGTGATACATCTACCCAGTGGGCTATCACAGTCATATAGTCCTTAGTCTGCCCTGTTCCACTTGTCCACATGTCCGTGGTTAAGTGGACATTGGGTACAACCGCATTTTTCAGGACACTGAGGACACTTTTTCTGACATTTCTGTACAGTCTCGGTATCGCCTGCCTAGTGAAGTGGAATCTAGACGGGATTTGGAACCGGGGACACACTACCTCCATAAATTGTGTAAATCCCACAGCACTAATGGCGGATACCGGACGCACGTCCAACACCAACATAGCAGTCAAGGCCTCAGTTATACGTTTTGCTTCAGGATGACTACTTCTCGCTAAGGACTGTTGGAGGGTCAATTGTTTAGTAAAAGTAGTGGTGTTCCTACTTCCTCTCTGGGATGATGAACGACTCCCAGCAGTGGTAACAGCAGCAGCGGCAGCAGTAGGCGCAGCAATGCAGGATCCTCCGGAGGAATCCCGGGCAGGAGAGTCAATCATGCCATAGACATGGCCTGCAGGACTACTTCCGATCCTGACTAAGGAGGAAATTGACGAGGAGGGAGTTGACGGTGTGGTTTGCAGGCGCTTGGATACAACAGAACAACGGGATTTAGGTGTCCCTGGACTGCTTACTTAGCCAAAGTTTCTGAACTTGACAGTAACTTTTTATGAATGCGCTGCAGGTGCAGTATAAGGGAGGATGTTCCTAGGTGGTTAACGTCCCTACCCCTACTTATTTCACCTTTACATATGGTACATATGGCAAGACAGTTGTTGTCCGGATTAGGATAGAAATATTGCCAGACCAAAGAGGTGGTATGTTTGGTCTTCTGCCCAGGCATGACCGTGATGGGCTTTTTCATCCCACGGACAACAACTGTCTCCCCCGGAGCCTGATTTAAACAAACCACATCACCATCAGAATCCTCCTCGCCAACTTCCTCCTCAGCGCCAGCTACACCAGTATCCTCATCCTGTTGTACTTCAACAGTGACATCTTCAATTTGCATATCAGCAAGTGGACTGTGGGTGCTCCTTTCAGCACTTGCAGGGGGCGTGCAAATGGTGGAAAGAGCCACCTCTTCCCATCCAGTGCTGGGAAGGTCAGGCATCGCAAAGGCCACCACACTTGGACTCTCCTTGGGGATTTGTGATATCTTCTTAGAACGCACAGTTCTTCGCTGTGCTTTTGCCAGCTTAACTCCTTTGATTTTTTTAGCGGGAGGAGGGCTTCCATCGTCATGTGAAGCTGAACCACTAGTCATGAACATAGGGAAAGACCTTAGCCGTTCCTTGCCACTCCGTGTCATAAATGGCATATTGGCAAGTTTACGTTTCTACTCAGATGATTTAAATGGTTTTTTTAAGGTCATTTTCCTGAACTTTGGCCCTGATTCAGACCCACTCGCAAGCGGCTGTCCGCTCGCAAGTGGGTCGATGGTCTGCACTGAGCATGCGCACGACGGAGGGAGCTCCGTCGTGCGCATGCGCCAGACGCGACGAGCGAAGGAAAGTCCTTCGCTCGTTGTGTCTGATCAAAGGGGGCGTGCTGTCGATGTTGATTGACAGCACGCCCCCTTTGGTGGGCGTGCCGGGGGCGTGCCTCCCAGACGGGGGCGTTCCACGGGAACGCCTCCCGTCAGAAGCCGGCCCACTGACATCACTAGTGATGTCAGTGGGAGTGATTTTGGCTCTGATAGAGCCAAAATCACTCAGGGGCTTGCGGTTGAAAACCTCAACCGCAGGCTCCGGCTCGCAGTTTCGATGGTGGCGATGGTCACGACCATCGCGGCCATCAAACTGCACGCTCGTATAGGCTGTGGGTGGTGACCCACAGCTATACGAGCGTCCAGGAGGATGCTCCATTTTTAAGGAGGGTGGCCCTCATTCAGAGCGTGCGCTCTGCTCAGAGCATACGGCTCTGGATGAGGGCCTTTGTCATTTGAGATTGTATGTGCCCTCTACTATGACATTGGGCATCGGCCTTGGCAGACGATGTTGATGGCATGTTATCATCTATGTCATGACTAGTGGCAGCAGCATCAGCACTAGGAGGAAGTGGTTCTTGATCTCTCCCTATTTTATTTTTATCGGAGAAAGTTTGGTCCTCCATTTATGTTATATTGATTTGATATATACGTGCGGCTAAGGCGCACACAAACACAGAAAACATTTTTTTATTTTTGCTGGAGACTAGTGCACCCTTTAAAAAATGAGCCAACCCGCTCTTTACTTATGGGACAAAGACGCACGCTTGGCACTGCTCCTTTGTTGATGCACGTGCAGCCACAGTGCACACAATTCACAAACACAGAAAATATTTTTTATTTTGTTTGGAGCGTACTTTGGGGGTTACAGCACCCTTTAATGGACAAGCAAGCTGGCCCTTTACTAATGAGATGCAGGCGCATGCTTGGCGCTGCTCCTTTGTTGATGCACGTGCAGCCACAGTGCACACAATTCACAAACACAGAAAATATTTTTTTATTTTGTTTGGAGTGTACTTTGGGGGTTACAGCACCCTTTAATGGACAAGCCAGCCAGCCCTTTACTTATGGGACACAGGCGCACGCTTGGCGCTGCTCCTTTGTTGATGCACGTGCAGCCACATTGCACACAATTCATAAACAGAGAAAATATTTTTTTATTTTGTTTGGATTGTACTTTGGGGGTTACAGCACCCTTTAATGGACAAGCCAGCCAGCCCTTTACTTATGGGACACAGGCGCACGCTTGGCGCTGCTCCTTTGTTGATGCACGTGCAGCCACATTGCACACAATTCACATACAGAGAAAATATTTTTTTATTTTGTTTGGAGTGTACTTTGGGGGTTACAGCACCCTTTAATGGACAAGCCAGCTGGCCCTTTACTAATGGGACACAGGCGCACGCTTGGCGCTGCTCCTTTGTTGATGCACGTGCAGCCACAGTGCACACAATTTACAAACAAATAAAATATTTTTTATTTTGTTTGGAGTGCACTTTGGGGGTTACAGCACCCTTTAACGGTCAAGCCAGCTGGTTCTTTATTTATGACACAGGCGCACGCTTGGCACTACATTATTGATGCACGTACGGCTACAGTGTACACAATTCACAAACAAAGAAAATATATATATTTTTTGTTTGGAGTGTACCTTGGGGGTTACAGCACCCTTTAACGGACAAGCCAGCCGGCCCTTTACTAATGGGACACAGGCGCACGCCTGGTGCTGCTCCTTTGTTGATGCACGTGCAGCCACAGATCACACAATTCAC
Organism: Taudactylus pleione; assembly: GCA_031769625.1. Taxonomy (NCBI): domain Eukaryota; kingdom Metazoa; phylum Chordata; class Amphibia; order Anura; family Myobatrachidae; genus Taudactylus; species Taudactylus pleione. The sequence goes on along the minus strand of JAUIMM010000104.1, from coordinate 3,088,622 downwards.
AAACACAGAAAATATTTTTTTATTTTGTTTGGAGTGTACTTTGGGGGTTACAGCACCCTTTAACGGTCAAGCCAGCCGGCCCTTTACTTATGGGACACAGGCGCACGCTTGGCGCTGCTCCTTTGTTGATGCACGTGCAGCCACTGTGCACACAATTCACAAACACAGAAAATATTTTTTTATTTTGTTTGGAGAGTACTTTGGGGGTTACAGCACCCTTTAACAGACAAGCAAGCCGGCCCTTTACTAATGAGATGCAGGCGCACGCTTGGCGCTGCTCCTTTGTTGATGCACGTGCAGCCACAGTGCACACAATTCACAAACACAGAAAATATTTTTTTATTTTGTTTGGAGTGTACTTTGGGGGTTACAGCACCCTTTAATGGACAATCCAGCCAGCCCTTTACTTATGGGACACAGGCGCACGCTTAGCGCTGCTCCTTTGTTGATGCACGTGCAGCCACATTGCACACAATTCACAAACAGAGAAAATATTTTTTTATTTTGTTTGGAGTGTACTTTGGGGGTTACAGCACCCTTTAATGGACAAGCCAGCTGGCCCTTTACTAATGGGACACAGGCGCACGCTTGGCGCTGCTCCTTTGTTGATGCACGTGCAGCCACAGTGCACACAATTCACAAACAAATAAAATATTTTTTATTTTGTTTGGAATGCACTTTGGGGGTTACAGCACCCTTTAACGGTCAAGCCAGCTGGTTCTTTATTTATGACACAGGCGCACGCTTGGCGCTACTTTGTTGATGCACATGCGGCTACTGTGCACACAATTCACAAACACAGAAAAAATATTTTTTTTTTTGCACTTGGGGGGAGCACCCCTGATGGACAGAGCACCCCCTGGACAACACTACAGCACCCCTTTAGGACTGGGACACTGCACAGGACTTTGGAGTGGACACAGCCCCTATGGACAACTGACTGCACAACACAGTCCAGCCAGCCCCTATGGACTTTGGAGGAGTGGACACAGCCCCTATGGACAACAGCAGCACAGCGCAGCACAGCGCAGCACAGCACAGCACAACACTACACTGCACTACACTACACTACACTACACAGCCCAGCCAGCCCTAACTCCCACCCTCCCTCTTCACTGTCCACAGCCGAGTGAGAAAATGGTGCCGACGCGGGTACCTCATATAGGATCCAAAACCCATGAGACCCGGTAGGCGGGATGATGACGATTTGCCTCGATTTCAGATCCGAGTCAGGCGGGAGAAGTCGAGCCTGATTCGGATCGGCCTCAGATCGGGGGGGCTCGGGGGGGTTCGGATTTCAGAAATCCGAACCCACTCACCCCTAATATATATATATATATATATATATATATATATACACACAAACACACACACACATTCATGCAGAGGGATAGGCAAGATGGGAGGATTGGGGGACACACAGAGATAGACGGAAGGAATGGGGGACAAACTGAGGGAGACATGAGGGAAGGAGGGAAGAACAGAGGGAGGCAGGAAATGGTGGGGGAACAGAAAAGAAAATAAACACCAACAAAATAGCTAGTGACCAGTGATTCTACATGTAGAGAAAGAGAGAGAGAGAGAGAGAGAGAGAGAGCTGTGTTTAAAACTTTAAGTAAAGATGATCTTTTCAGTCAAACCTACCCAGACTGCCATCTCTGTTCAGTCTGTGCTGGGTCATGTTGCTGCCACTGATGTCAACGGTAGAAGTGCAGTATCAGGGGAATGGAAGTCTCCTGTGGTTCCAACAGCAGAGGGGAGATATAGTTGGAGGCTAACTGCAATGCACGGGGAGGGGGTGTTCATCAGAGGCTGGTTACACTGCGGGGGGGCAATGGAGGAGGTTGGGCAGTACTCACTGTGACTTCAAACTGCACAGGGGATGTGTTGGAGTGAGCTGGGCTGGCAAGATTAGCGCATGCTGCCGGGTGGAGGAGCTGGCTACACTGCGGGGGGCTGCAATGGAGGAGGCCGGCAGCACCACTTACTATGGGGCTGGCTACAGCAGCATAGGCAGGGGAAGGTAGTTAGTTGGAGTGGGCTGATTAGATGAAGGGGGGGCTGGCTACACTGCGGGGGAGGGGAGGAGAGGGAAAGGGGGTTTGGTCGTAGGAGACTGGCTAAACTCTTTGACTGCAGCAGCTCACACTGCACGGGGGTGGTGTTAATTTGAGCCAAGGTGAGGAGCAGGAACAGGAAGTGGACTGGAGCCGCGCTGCAGACAGTGATGACAGCAGTTAGCCGCGTGTGTCTCCAGCTGTCCGGCCAGTGCACGGACGCGAGTCACAGCCTGTTAGGCTAAAAGAGTAGACAGGGGACAGCAAGACCATCGTGACCATCGGGCTTGCGACGAAGCCCTTGTGGTAGGGTCTTGTGGCCACAAGCCCCAGAGAGCTTCTGGCTCTAATAGAGCTGGAAGCTCTCTCGCTGACATCACTGGTTTGTGAAGCCACCCCCCCGCCACGACTACAAAACAGGGCAAGCTGTCGATCAACATCGACAGCCGCCCCTTTTGTAGTGAGCCACAGAGCGAGTGCTTTTTGCGCTCGCTCCGGGGTTCGCACACACGCAGTGCGCACGCCGTGTGTGCGCACTGGGCCACCATCGACCCGCTTGCGAGCGGGTCTGAATCAGGCCCTATGCCCATTGGAATATTGATTCATGAATTATTTACATGATATGTTATATGCTAGTTTAATTAGCTCTTCCAGCACTGGTATTAGTTTTATTCTGTTCCTGTTTTTATTGAATTGAACTGTATGTGTATAATTGTTACACCTAATACTAATTATTAAAATTCTTTTTTACTAATTGATTTGGTGGTACTGAGCTTCTGTGCTGTGATTCTTTTTATATACATTTCCATTAGTTCCTTTAGAACTTTATTGGGAGTATTGACACTACTCACCACAGCTGCATTTGCCAGTACTTTTCTAATTTGTTAATTACCTATTAGCGCCTTATAGAGGGGTCCTTTGTATTTTTGTTTCTACAATCTTGCATACACGCTGTGCGGAAAATGCCCATTATGCATTGATGAGTCCCAAAAAGGGTGAAATTGTGTTTCTGTCTACAGATGGGACTGGTCTCCATCATGCTTTTAACCTGTGGGTAAAGCGTTAATTCAATTAAATTGAATATATGTCTCTTATTCTAAAAAGGGAAATGCAATAAAATATAAGATGAAAAAACTGTTTCAGGAATCCAGACAGAATGCACATATATTAAAATATATAACATTGTGTTATCCTACTAAAGCCAAGATTTCTTAGAAAAAAACCTTTTTAAACTACTGTAATGTTACTAAAGTAGAAATACAACACACAAAAGAAATACAAAACAGTTAAGAGAGAGATCAGAGAGGAACATTTTGTTTTTGAACAAAGAAAGAAAAAATAACATTCCCAAGAATTCGGAATCATCTGACTGATTAGTGATATACTGTACAATAGGTTGTGTGTCAAAGAGCTAGAATTTCAGATATGTAATATATATAAGAAAGCCAGATATGTAATATATATATAATAAGAAAGCAAACAGAGGGCCTGGTTCATTAGGGGTCTCTATTGCCATCGCAGCTGCGATTGCGCACGTAGTTCTGCTGCGCAAATATGCTAATGTTTGCAACTGCTCAGCCAGTATAGAGACGCCCACTACCGCTTTCTCACATCCGTAATACCTCACAATCCTGCGAATACATGTACATCGGTAACATTAAGTAACATCGGCCCCTCACGCATACTTACAGCAAGAATTACCTGTCTCAGAAATTGCAAGTCTCGTCGCACGCAGTAAGTACACAAGCTGCGTATGCCATCAAAGTGACTAATTTATGCACGACCAGGAAACGACTTTCAAATGGACAAGCATGCCTGCGTTTCTCCAACCACTCCCACATCACCACCCCCCAAACGCTGACATCCTGTCACTCATTCTGCCATGGCTTTGTATCTGTGTAAATGATTGCAGTGTGATCGCAATACTGGCCTGCACATATACATTGCGGTGCATAAGTATGCGCAGTACGCACCATCAGCCGATCTGCGTACGCAGTTGCAATTGTGATTCATAATGAATCAGGCCCAGAATACATAATGGTCGACGTTTTGTCCCAATTTAGGACCTTTGTGAACACAGATCACTTTTTCTCAACAATTTATTGATCAAACAGGATTCATACAGTACAGTAGTGGTTAATGTTTCACTCCCAAATAAGGACATAAATGTTATACACTATGAGGCATAGGTGTCTTTATAATGGGTGCAAGGTGTGCGGTGTACACGGGCCCCTGGGTCCAGGGGCCCCACACCGCACACCCTGCACCCATAGTTAATAATACTATCCGCAGATTCTGATGTGCTGCTGCTGTGCAGCAAAAATCACTGGGAAAATGGTGGCGGACATTTTCCCGGAGACCCACGCATGCGCAGTAGATTCCAGCATGAAGCCAGAATCTATTGCATTCAGTGCGCTGACAGAGAGGAGGGGGCCCAAAAGGAGGCTGCACATGCCCCCCCATCTTAAAATGCCCCTGCTATGAACGGAGCATTATTAAGCAGTGATTTAATCACATCACAATGTTCTGTTTTTTTGGGGAGTAAGCTACAAATCGTCGTATTTCTTAAACAGTTGTACAGCGGTGCCGGCCCCGGAGAAGAAGAATGGATGCGCGCAGCATCCATTCAGTGCAGGGAGAGCGCTGGGGGCAGCCCAGCTACTGAAGGAGTGCTGGGCTCGCCCCCAGCCTGATGTTAAATGGGAGGCGTGCCGTACGGACACGCCCCAATTAGTGTCACTTAGGCGGTGGCCTATTGTAATTAGGTCACACCCCTTTTCATGCATCCCGCACTGGGTGAGGAGGCATCAGAGCGCGGCAACACCTGGAGCCTGCCCTGGATGTAGTAATTGGATTTTTTAAGCTGTGACTTGATAAATTGGTTGCAAACCTGCTGGGAAAACAGACAGAAAAACAGAGGTGCTTCTGGCCAGTGAGACTGCTGCAATTGCAGTCACATCCACAGCTACCTGGCCATTCATCGCCTAGTAAGAAGGCACAATACACTTATGTATTACAGTATGTTGACAATGATTATTACTTATGTAAGGTGCCAGAACAATAAATGTCTTTGGAGGTAGTAACTTATTGACTATATCATGTGGGGCAAACTACTGAGGTATTATATTTACATAATATTAAGGAGGCATTTTGTAAATTATAGTGCAGAGGCTGGGCAATAATATCTGTATGATACTGGGGTACCACGTGTGACTACTATTAATTAATTAATTAATATGGCTTCAATTAACACACTGAAAATTTGCTACCCATAATGTATTCAATAAATAATTGTGCCCCCCCCCCCAAAAAATAGAATTAGTTGTTTTGGCCCCCTTAATTAAGTAACAATCATCGTCAGCATAATACCTAAGTCTATTGTACCTCCTCAATAGGAAAGACCAAATAGCAGTATAAGTAATCTTGTCGGCCAGAACTACTTTATTTTCGGGTGGTTTTAAGCCTCCAAACCACTGAATAATAAATTCTTTGGAGAGCAAAAGTTTTGGTGATTTGCAGCAGTTTTGAAATCAGCAGAAACAGACAGAGATTTTATATATACAGTACTGTGCAAAAGTTTTAGGCAGGTGTGGAAAAATACTGCAAAGTAAGAATGCTTCCAAAAATAGAAGTGTTAATAGTTTATTTTGATCAATTAACAAAATGCAAAGTGAATGAACAGAAGATACATCTAAATCAAATCAATATTTGCCTTCAAAACAGCATCACTTCTTCTAGGTACATTTGCACATATTTTTTTGAAGGAACTCAGGGAGGTTGTTCCAAACATCTTGGAGAACTAACAGCAGATCTCCTGTGGATGTAGGCTTGCTCTAATCCTTCTGTCTCTTCATGTAATACCAGACAGACTCGATGATGTTGAGATCAGGGCTCTGTGGGGGTCATATCATCACTTCCAGGACTCCTTGTTCTTTTTTACGCTGAAGATAGTTCTTAATGACATTGGCTGTATGTTTGGGGTCGTTGTCCTGCTGCAGAATAAATTTGGAGCCAATCAGACTCCTCCCTGATGGTATTGCATGATGGATAAGTACCTGCCTGTATTTCTCAGCATTGAGGACACCATTAATCCTGACCAAATTCCCAACTCCATTTGCTGAAATGCAGCCCCAATCTTGCAAGGAACCTCCACCATCCTTCACTGTTGCCTGCAGACACTCATTATTGTACCACTCTCCAGCCCTTTGGTGAACAAACTGCCACCTGTTACAGCAAAATATTTCAAATTTTGACTCATCAGTCCAGAGCACCTGGTGCCATTTTTCTGCACCTCAGTTCCTATGTTTTTGTGCATAGTTGAGTCGCTTGGCCTTGTTACCACATCAAAGGTATGGCTTTTTGGCTGCAATTCTTCTATGAAGGCCACTTCTGGCCAGACTTCTCCAAACAATAGATGGGTTTACCTGGGTCCCACTGGTTTCTGCCAGTTCTGAGATGATGGCACTGCTCGACATCTTCCAATTTTGAAGGGAAGTAAGCATGATGCGTCTTTCATTTGATGCACTAAGTATCCTTGGCCGATCACTGCACCTATGGTCCTCTGTATTGCCCGTTTCTTTGTGCTTCTTCAAAGAGCTTGAACAGCGCATCTTGAAACCTCAGTCTGCTTTGAAATCTTTGCCTGGGAGAGACTTTGCCGGTTGCAGTATAACTACCTTGTGTCTTGTTACTGTGCTCAGTCTTGCCATGGTGTATGACCTGTGACATGAATCTGTATTCCACAACCTCACCTTTGTAGCAGAGTTTGCCTGTTCCTCACCCAGTATTAAGCCCCCTACACAGCTGTTTCTGTTTCAGCTAATAGCCGGATGCTATTTGTGCTCGCTCGTTCAGAAAAAGGGACCGGCTATTTAAATTGAGCGCTCGCTCTTTGCAGTCTGTTGACGCCTCTATGTCTGAGCGAGCGAACGAAACATGCGCTCGCTATTTTTTAAAGATGCCCCCTGGCCGCTCGCATCCTACGTCATGTCCACTATTTATTTGATTAATCGAGTACATCGAAAGGCATCTGAACTGCTCGCAGTGCTTGTGGTAGGTTTATCCTACCGCAATCATGCGAACAGCTCAGGCTAAGAAACAACCAAGTGACGTGGTCGATGACGCTGCTTTGTTAATTATGCACACCCTTAAAACGCCCATTTTGACCATTTGGCACGCCTGCGTTCGGATCACCACTCCCCGTTTTCAAGCACCTTCCCATGTTACCACCCACAAACGCCTCATTCTGTCACTCAAATTAGCAGGCACTTGCTATTTTGCAAGCGCTCGATTTCCGACCGCAATTACTGGTTGGCGCATGCGCATTACGACCCATACGCATGCGCAGATGTGCGAACATCGCTCGGAGCGAACAAGCGGCCGCTTACGAGCGGCTCTGAATCAGGCCCTGTGTTTCAACCTACATATCAAAATGATGATCATTATCCCCTGTTTGGTATGATTGGTTAATCATCCAACTGACTATAATTCTACAAAATCCCTGATTCTGTGCAAGTGTACCTAGAAGAATTTATTGTTTTGAAGGCAAAGGGTGGTCACATCAAATATTGATTTGATGTAGAATTCTCTTCTGTTCATTCACTTTGCATTTTGTTAGTTGATAAACATAAATATATTAACACTTCTATTTTGAAAGCATTCTTACTTTGCAGCATTTTTTCCACACTTGCCTAAAATTTTTACACAGTATTGTGAACATATACTGTATATATGAAAGATGAGTGGTTCAGATTATGTGGATCCTGTACCGCTCCGAACACCAGGGTTCTGAGTCCACCCATGCCGCAGCTCGGGTGTTATCGCCTGACTCGGATCCCACTTCGAGGCCGAACGTCATCTTCCCAACGTTGGATTCTCATGATAGCTGGCTTCTATATAAGGCATCGCGACCGAGACACGGCGCCATTTCACTCGCACGCTGCTGAATGCTGCGCACTGCTCTGCTTTATTGGTTGTGCAGCTGCTGTGTCCAGACTCACAACAAGTGGCTGGCTGTGCTGTTAAGTGACTGAGCATGGGGCACGCTGCTGTATGCTGCGCTATACGTTGCTGTATTGGCTGGCTGTGCTGTGTCCAGACTTACAAGTGACTGTGCTGGTAAAGTGACTGAGTATAGGGGGCACACTGCATGCTGATATATGCTGCGCTGTAGTCTGCTGATTAAAGTTGCTTTGACCAGACTCCCAAGTGGCTGTGTGTACAGGGCATGCTGATGTAAGCTGCGCTGTACTCATGCCCATCTGCTCCAGTGTAAAAAAAGTAAAATAATATTTTTTTAACAGTTTAAAAAAGTTTAAAAAAAACTTTCAAGAAAGTTAAAAGTTTAAGAAGTAAAAAAAAAACAGTTTTTTTGGTGCTGTACCCCACTGTGTATACAAGCACCTTGACTCCTTGGGCCGTAGCCCACTGTGTATACAAGCATTGTGACTCCTTAGGCCATAGCCCACTGTGTATATAAGCACTGTGACTCTGTTGGCCATAGCCCACTGTGTATAAAAGCACCTTGGGCCGTACCCACTGTGTATACAAGCACTGTGACTCCTTAGGTCGTAGCCCACTGTGTATAAAAGTACTGTGACTCTGCTGGCCGTACCCCACTGGATGGGTGGGAGGGCCCAAGGATAATTCCATCATGCACTACCTTTCATTCTGCCACTGCTGTGTGGCAATGTTTCATAGATGTGCTTTAAACTGCGGTGTCTGTGCTGCTGCTCTGTCGCTTAGTAACCAGCCAGCTCACTGCAGCCTTTGGCCAATAATGGTGAAAACAATATTGTGAGCTGTGAGGTGGTCTAAATTGACTGTAAATGACTGGAATTTAATTTTACTGAGGTTAATATTACTCTAGTAACAAAAAAAAGCCCAAATTATGTGATTTTAGCTTTTTTTGTAAATTTTTGTAAAAAATCCAAATTCAAAACCAGTCACGGCGGTTTGGCAAATCCATATCCAAAGGCAGACAAGGAATCAGAGCCAAATCCAAATATATACTGTATATATATATATATATATATATATATATAATTTACAGAAATAAGAGGATGACACAGTGCATTGTGACAGCTGCAGGAAATACAGACACCAGTCTGATTACATTGACCTATAGAATGAAGACTTTGTGAAGAGGCTCACTGAGAGACGGGTGTTTCCTCAGCATTGATGTTGGCACAGTATCTGAATGCCAGAGCATAGTGCAGCATGGTGCTAGTGCAGTGAAAAAGGTTAAACTCATTCCTTCCTCCTTTTATCCTGTGTTGCTGAATCTTACACATTAAAAGGCCACAAAAACAGTGTTGTCCATCAAAAGTCACTCATGGCCAGACAGATGGTAGAATGAAGATAATTAACCCACTGGGAACAATCAGGATATCTTTTATTGGTTTGTAACCAATTTTTCCATGAACTCTTCAGGAGCTCCTGGAAAATGCAGCTATTATATCCTACACATTCTCACATTTATATATGATACTCTAGCTACTAGAATGCAACATAGTATTTTTATATATTATATTTTCTAGGGAAAAAGATGAATATCGATTCTGAAACTGTGTCAATACACAACACTTGGTTCTTCAATGTTTTTTAGGGTGGGTCACTATTATCAGCAGAGTTACCAGGGTTAGGACCCTGGGTCCGTAACCTATTAGCAGAGTTGGGGCTCGAAACAGCATTCAGAGCCCTGGGAGTACTCTGCTCGCGTACTGGATTGGTGTCGTGTGCAGAAAAGGTGGTGCTGGTGGTTAGTCTATACATAAATATTTTTACCAGTTCTTAGGTTTATTTAACAGGCAGAAATACAGGTGGCTTTATATGCAGGGATAAAGCAGTTACAATCTAACTAGGTAGTTGCAGCATAGAGCGATTGGGTAGGCTGGGCGCTGTAGTGTGCCAGGTGGAATCAAAACATACACCCTAGTGGTGTGTGGCACTGTGCTCCACTAAAAGCGGTGGTGGTACAAGGTGTCTGGGGCACCTTTGTGGCTTTGTATGGCTGTAGCATTGATAAAAGTCTCAGGGCATGTCTGTCTAACACAGAGGAGAAAGACATGTCAGAGGTCAGACCTCCTGACATAGCTGCAGTGGGTCCTAGAGACTGCCAGCTCTATCTGCATTATGGATAGAGCCAGCACAGAGGATTCCTCATCCAACAAACATGAAACATATTGTGTACTGGCAAGTAATCTATTATATAATGAGGTAATTCATGTGTCTAGAGCAAGTCAAGAGCTGGATGCACTGCCCCCTCCCTCCCCTCACATTTCTCACCGGTTGCCGGATACAACCACTCCTCTCCTCTAGTGTACTGGCAGCCCCCACCATCACAGAAATAGAAGTTCCTAGCCACTTACCCACTCACCCACATACAGTATGCCTTAAACAGGAAACCTAACCAGAGGTGGGTGCACACATACACAATATACACCATCTGGCCACCAGCCCACCCACATAGCTTAACATGCTCCATATCACGCCATCAGGACAGGGTCACCAGAGGTGCGCACACCATTAGGACAAATTGCAGCTATCCTGAACCAACACCCACCTGCCCAGACGTGCCCCCTCTTTACTCACCCACCACAACACCCCACCCAACCTCACTGTCTCATCCCCTCAACTGCCTACCAATCTGCCTTGCCCATATTTTACACATTTATTCAATAGAGAGATAAATATGTAGATTTCAATTTCAAATGTGCATTCCATGATGGCCAAAACCAAGACTTACACCTGAAGGAATTGGGTTACTCTCTTTAAGGCATTTTGCACCTAGGCTGTATACACTGAAGACAGCATCACGTGTAAGTGTGGGGAAGAGAGAGGGCAGATAAATGTGGGGCAGAGACATGGGTAGCCAAAAGAGAGACATGGCAAAGACATGGGTGGCAGAAAGAGAGAGACAAGACAGACATGGGGAAGATAGAGAGAAGGGGCAGATAAATCGGGAAAAAGAGAAACAGATGGGGCAGAGAACTTGGGGTAGAGAGAGAAACACAGAATAGACATTAAGGTGGGGGCAGATTGGTCAGAAACATGGGTGAAAGAGTGAGAAAGACATAGTGGAGGGAGATAGATGGGGGAAGAAGTTGGGGAAGGGGAGAAGAGAAAGACAGGATAAGAGAGCATACCTCCCAACATGACCCATTCCAGGAGGGACAAAATGCTCTGTTCCTGGACTTCCTTCTTAATTTATGATTGCCGTTACCTGTGTGGAAACACCTTTCTTATCGATTAACTGGTTAAATACAGGTAATGGCAAGAGGGAGGTCCAGGAACAGAGCATTTTGTCCCTCCTGGAATGGGTCATGTTGGCAGGTATGAGAGGGGGGGAGAGATATGGAAAGCTGGAGATAGACAGAGGAAAATAATACTTAGGCAACACTGAGCCCACCAGTTAGCAACCTGGCGAATGATGAGCCCAAAATGCTAGTAAAATATAATTGCTAATCACTTTGTATTGCTGTTTACAGTACAATGTGACACTTATGTAATAATCATTGGGTATTCCGTCTATGGGCTAGCAGTGGGACCTGGGGCATGCGGCATGCCCTACCACAACAGCACCCACTGCCAGCGATGGAAACAGGCTAGCTATCCTGCAGGAAAAGACAGGAGAATGACTAAGTACTGTATAGCAGAATGGGGGCAGACTGCAGTGACGTGGAACATGTTATTCAAGTGATGTAGTGTGAACTCATCTTCTGTGTGGATCCAGGTCTGGTCTATTGTGATTACTGTTTAAGCTCATGTTGTTGATATTTGAGGGTGTTTGAGTTCCGAGAACGAGATCCCAGAATGCAGATACAAATTGGTGAAGCTGTGGAGAACATGGTGTGTTGATTGAGTGTACAGTGACAGTTCATGTTAACCTGTCCTTGCTGAGAGTCAAGTGGTGTGAGTGCGGGCGCTCCTCCGGTAGGCCCCATTAGATAGTAGTCTTTTGATATTACCCAAAGTGCAGCCAAGACCAGATTGCATTGAACTTGGTATCTGGAGTCAAACTGTATAAATATGCTGGTGGTGCGTCAACTATATAGGGCCAGATAAGTAAGAAAATCCAATTAACCAGGCGTGTCAGCTCTTCTGTCAAGTTATTCTATTGCCACATGTTAATAAGTTTCATGTGCTTTAGAGAAAAGCTAAAAGATGTGATAAGTGACTGTAAATAATATTTCTTACAAATCCATTCACTTAATTGCTGGTTACTGTACACTGCTACAACTGCTGCTGCATCCGCTTCGCTCTTAGTAAAATCTGCATGTGCAGGGACACATGTTTGCTAATGTTGGACAGTAGAGAGACTGATTCAGAGATGGAAGTAAATGCCTTTGTGACTGTTGTTTACTGCCTACGGGATTGCAGTCGTAGGCAGAGACACACCCCAAAGACGGTCACAACATGCCTGTGTTAAAGTTAAAATTAAAATACTTCTGTATTACTTCTTTGATTGTGCAATTATGTGAATACATTAAACTGTCTATAGCTACTTATTGCAGTGACCACAAGGCCTCATAAGGGTTAACCATATAATATGAAATACATCTATTTACAATGGAACTATGAGCCTATAAGGACACGTTGGCACTATGAGTAATGAAGAGTCCCCCCCATATTGCTTCCCACAAATGATCCATGCCCGTCAATCACTTTGCTAATAAATCCTCACTGCGTGCGACAACAAAAACGAAACTTGACCCATGTTCAGTGCGACAGGGACTCAAGCGCAGATTGCGATAATCACTCAACTGTGTATATAGCGGCATTGCGTCCATCTCTGAATCATGCTCTAAGCTGCAAGGTAGAAATGAAGGATAAAACACTATCATTGACCCCCTTGGCTAAATTGGGTTATTGCATTTTTTGTAGAAACCAACAGATCATTGGTTCTCAAGCTCGGTCCTCAGGACCCCACACAGGTCACGTTTTCCAGGTCACCCAGCAGGTGCACAGGTGTATTCATTACTCACTGACACGTTTTAATAGATCCACAGGTGGAGATAATTATTTCACTTGTGATTCTGTGAGGAGACCTGGAAAACATGCACTGTATGAGCTATTTCACACACTTCGGTTTTGACTGGGCGGCAAAAAGCCTGGTGTAAAATCTAGTATATGCAGGAATTCAGCAGGTCCTTTCACACGGCACGGCCACGGCACGGTCGCCGTGTTATAGCCGGAAAAAACTACTATGCCGGATGGTGCCGTGCCGTCCCTGCACGCCAGTAGTGTGAAGGAAACAATGTTTCCTTTCACACACACTGGCTTCTGCCGGCTGGGCTTGTACAGCAGCACTGCTGCTGCGCATGCCCAATAGAGAAAAAAAAACACCTGACTTAAATAGCGGCTCAAAGCCGCTGCTTATGAAAGGCACCGAGTGCCAGAAAAAAGCCGGCCGGCTACCGGCCGACTCTTGCCTGACTGGCTGAAACCGGCATGTGTGAAATAGCTCTTTGGGGTCCTGAGGACCGAGTTTGAGAATATTTGCAGTAGAGAAATAAGAAGGGAGCACATAACTAATGGAAACAAACAAAAACAGTAATGGAAAGACCAAGAACAGTAGAAAGCCAGAAATTCTGTGCAAACGGGGACACTTTGCTCATTAGTTATTCTATTTTGGATATTAACATAGTATTATTATATTATTAAAAAAATATTTCTATTAAGTTAATGTTTAACCACCGGGATGCTTTGGAGGATTGGACCATGGAGACCTACAGTAGGATAAATATGGTATGGACCAAAAAAATAGTGTCCTTTTCAGCAGACAATGTAAATCCTGGGATATGGTTGGTATATGTCTCGGTTTTCCTGGGAGTGTATCGGATTTGAGGTCCCAAAAACAGTCTTCAAGAAGCCCAAATGTCCCAGGGAGAATGGCTGAAGGGGTGGCCGGTGTCACTGAGAATAAAAGAGGCTGCGCAGGAGCGTAGAATGCTCCTCTGTGGTCTGGTAGTCCCCGTTGCCCAGTCATAGTGTCCAGGCATGCCCCCCACCACACATCCGCCACCTAAGGCAGAGCCCACAGCAGCCTGATCCCGGTAATACCCTGCAATCTCCAAAAGACATGCAGCCAGGGGTGGATCATAGGGCTCACACAACCACAGGACAGGACCCAGCCACATACCTCATGTTAGTGAATGCGGGGTGCAGCAGCTGGACCTGCCAGCAGCACAACTTCTCCTACCTACCAACCAGAGACCCTAACCTGCGGAACAACAACATTGGGGGGATCAGGTAGAGAGCTTACAAAGGCTTTCCTTATTACACTGCAGCATACATCCCGCTCTGGCTGCATACTCCCACAGCTAGACACACTGGTCATCAAAGTAATGCTGAATACATTGCACTACTGGGCACATGCCAGTAAGTACTTACTAACTGCATTGCTATAATCAGCCATCTCCCATATCATTTTTAAAAATCATTTTACATTGATGCATCAATGCACATAGCTGTGCCGATAAATAGTGCAAATGTGTCCCAGATTCTGATTTTTGAAATATAGCAACCCTGTCTGGGGTAAAAAAGGTGATTCACAGGAATAATTTAGTCCCCAGCCCAAAAAGAGAAGTGTGATGTTCAGCATGGAATACTGTATGTTGAAATTATAACGTATCCTGAACGCGAAACATATAGAGACTCAGTAAAACCTCATCGGACTTCTTTTGTGAAGTCACCCCGAGCATACACAGTTGCCATGGTAAAGGGTCAGATCTTCCTCATTGTCACCAGCTCTCAGCAGTTACCAAAAATAATCTCTGCAAAGCAGATAAAACATGTACTCTGTGTGTCTAACAACAGTCTCTGAAACTCTGAGTCAAATGAACAAACCATCTGCTGTGACACAGATACCGGTAGCTAGAAGGACAGAGTTTCTGATGAGCCGCTGGAAGGACAATGGTTTGGTTTAGCCAAAATAAATAAAGAAAGAAACAAGTTTAAATTCTTATGGAGTGTAATGGACTAAACATTGGCTCGCAAATGATGTTGTGGGAACCCGGAGTCACTTTGTATCAATTTTGCTCAGCTTGTTTCATTTTGGGATACCTGGGGCTGTTTCCGAACAGTCACACAGAGACAAGCACTGAGCCTCAGTGTAATGAGACGTATCAAATAGTACATGGCTGCATCAATTAAACAAGCAGGTGCTGGTTGTCATTTTTCGGAAGAAATGTAAAAGACTCATTTAAGAGACTCAAACATGTCTTCTGCATATGCTACTGCTAAAAGCCACTGTTCCATTAACAAAAAAAAAAAATTTAAAACCACAAGAAGTTAGTAACATAATAAAATGACAGCAAAATTCACACATGCTCAATGACAACTCATTTTCCCTGAAACAGTTTGCTCCACAGCAATAAATAATATAAGTAGAACTAAAGAAACATTCACAGCTACAGGACATAATTTGCTTGTAATTATTGTCATAATACAAATTGTGCACATAAAAGCCATAAATGTTTTTTTTTATTTATTTATTTATTTAAATATTCAGATATATGTAGTACAGACTTTTATGTATAGCTTAGGAAATTGCTGCACTGCTAAGGCTTACAGAGGAAGTGTTGCAATTCCTAGTAGTAAGTAGGGATGTGCGCCAGACCATTTTTGCCGAATTGGATTTGGATTTTTTTACTAAACTTGACAAAAAAAGCTAAAATCACATAACTTGGTCTTTTTTTTCTTCCTAGAGTATCATTAACCTCAATAACATTCATTTCCATTTAATTTAGAATACCTCACAGCTTATAATATTGTTTTCAACATTATTGGCCAAAGGTTGCAGTGAGCTGACTGGTTACTAAGCGACAAAGCAGCGGCACAACGACACAGACACTACAGTATAAAGCACATCTATGACACATTGCCACACAGCAGTGGCAGAAATGAAAAGTACTGCACCAACCCAGTGGGGTACGGCCAGCAGAATCACAGTACTTGTTTACATAGTGGGCTACAGCCCTAGGAGTCACAGTGCACAATCTTATTCACATTACACCGCACATAGTGCCCCTGATTAACATTACACCATAAAGTAGTGTCTCTTATTTATGTTATGACACAGAGTAGTGCCCCTTTTACACAATGCCCATAGTAGTGACCCTTTTACACAATGCCCACAGTAGTGCCCCTTATGCACAAAGCCCAGTTGCAGGCACCTCCATTAGCAGGTCCCCTATTAGCAGGCCCCCATACATACATTAAAAAAAAAAAAAATTACCTGTATCCCCGCTCCAGGCGCTGTACGCTCTGCTGCCACGCGACGAGAAGGGAGCCGGAAGACGGAGCTCCTGAGTAAGCTCCAGCAGGCTCCCTCCATGCAGTAGCCAATGAGAATCTGTGTGACTCTCATTGTCTGCTGCAACAAACACACAGCTGCCGCCTGTGTGTTTGTGTCTGTGTAGGGCAGACCGCTATCACAGAGGTCTGCCCTACACTCGAGGAGCCCTGATGTCGGATTCTCTAGCGAGAATCCGACATCAGGCGGCCGCCATTCGGCCCCGAACGGGGATCCGAGTCAGACGGGGAACACCCAAACAGGGTCGGGTGGACTCGGATCCCCTATGTTCGGAGCGGTTCGGATTCCACAGAATCCGAACCGCTCATCTCTAGAAGTAAGTGCTAGAGTTGGTAGTAGGGGATCGGCCGGAGGTTCAAATCCCGACAGCGGAAGCCCGGCAGAGGTGAAGATCCCGACTGCGCTAAAGGTAAGTAAGTATAAACTAACCTAACCCCCCTAACCCTAACCCTCCCTCATGGGTGTCTAACCCTAACCTCCCCCCCAAGTGCCTAACTCTAACCCCCCTCTCAGTGCCTAAATCATACCCCCCCTTCCCCGCTGCCTAAACCTTAGTCTCCCGGGGGGGGTGCCTAACCCTAACCTCTCCCCAGGGGTGCCTAACCCCCCATCTCCTAGCCTAACCCTCCAGGGGGGCTGCCTAACCCTAAGTCCCCCGCGGGAGCCCGTAACCTAACCCTCCCCCCCGCGGCTCCCGGGGTAGGTAAAATAACAGGCGCCGGGATTAGACAGTCGGGATGCCAACGGTCGGGATGTAGACCGTCGGCATCCCGATTGCATACCGGTAGTAGTAAGTGCTGGAGTTGGTAGTAGTAAATGCTGGAGTTGGTAGTAGTAAGTGCTAGAGTTGATAGTAGTAAGTGCCAGAGTTGGTAGTAGTAAATCCTGGAGTTGGTAGTAGTAAATCCTGGGGTTGGTAGTAGTAAATGCTGGGGTTGGTAGTAATAAATGCTAGAGTTGGTAGTAGTAAATGCTGGAGTTGGTAGTAGTAAGTGCTAGAGTTGGTAGTAGTAAGTGCTGGAGTTGGTAGTAGTAAATGCTGGAGTTGGTAGTAGTAAGTGCTGGAGTTGGTAGTAGTAAGTGCTAGAGTTGGTAGTAGTAAATCCTGGAGTTGGTAGTAGTAAATGCTGGGGTTGGTAGTAGTAAATGCTGGGGTTGGTAGTAATAAATGCTAGAGTTGGTAGTAGTAAATGCTGGAGTTGGTATTAGTAAGTGCTAGAGTTGGTAGTAGTAAATGCTGGAGTTGGTAGTAGTAAGTGCTAGAGTTGGTAGTGGTAAGTGCTGGAGTTGGTAGAAGTAAATGCTGGAGTTGGTAGTAGTAAATGCTGGAGTTGGTAGTAGTAAGTGCTAGAGTTGGTAGTAGTAAGTGCTAGAGTTGGTAGTAGTAAATGCTGGAGTTGGTAGTAGTAAGTGCTAGAGTTGGTAGTAGTAAATGCTGGAGTTGGTAGTAGTAAGTGCTAGAGTTGGTAGTAGTAAATGCTGGAGTTGGTAGTAGTAAGCGCTAGAGTTGGTAGTAGTAAATGCTGGAGTTGGTAGTAGTAAGTGCTATAGTTGGTAGTAGTAAATGCTGGAGTTGGTAGTAGCAAGTGCTATAGTTGGTAGTAGAAAGTGCTAGAGTTGGTAGTAGTAAATGCTGGAGTTGGTAGTTGTAAGTGCTAGAGTTGGTAGTAGTAAATGCTGGAGTTGGCAGTAGTAAATGCTGGATTTGGTAGTAGTAAGTGCTAGAGGGCACCACCAGGAGGTCCCAGCCAGCCAAAGATGGGGTTGTGGGGGTAACTAGAGATGTGCAAGATGAGCAGCTGCTCAGGATGCAAAGATGAAGGGGGGGCTCAGAAAAATGAACATCTAAAATATCTAGCAGCCAGCCCTGTAATAAGTAGAGCTATACCTGCCAGTGGTGCAGCCAGACACCTATGTGAGTATATTTATTAAAGAGCCGGTTTTTAAAAGTGGAGATGTTGCCCATAGCAACCAATCAAATTCTACTTATCATTTATCTAGCACCTTCTAGAAGATAATAGTTAGAATAGGATTGGTTGCTATGGGCAACATCTCAACTACTAAAAACCTGCACTTTAGTAAATATACCCCATAGTTTCTAGTGCAGTGGTTCTCAAACTCGGTCCTCAGGACCCCACGCAGGTCACATGTTCCAGGTCACCCAGCAGGTGCACAGATGTATTCATTACTCACTGGCACATTTTAAAAGATCCGCAGATGGAACTAGTTATTTCACTTGTGATTCTGTGAGGACTTGGAAAACATGCACTGTTTAGGGTCCTGAGGACCGAGTTTGAGAACCTGTGCTTTAGTGCGTTTGTGAGCCAAACTCCCATATTACATCTGAACCTCTATGAGCACTCACAATGCATTATCAGGCTGTGCCCTATACCAATGATTACCAACTCCGACCCTCAAACATCCTCAATAGGTCATGTTTGGAGGAATTCTGTCCGTGGAAGCAGGTGGAATAATTACTCACCCAGCAGAATAGATTAACTCACCTGTATCCCCGCTCCAGCCGCCGTACGCTCTGCTGCCACGCGACGAGAAGGAAGCCGGAAGACGGAGCTCCTGAGTAAGCTCCAGACGGCTCCCTCCATGCAGCAGGCAATGAGAATCTGTGTGACTCTCATTGTCTGGTGCAACAAACACACAGCTGCCGCCTGTGTGTTTGTGTCTGTGTAGGGCAGACCGCTATCACAGTGGTCTGCCCTACACTCGAGGAGCCCTGATGTCGGATTCTCTAGCGAGAATCCGACATCAGGTGGCCGCCATTCGGCCCCGAACGGGGATCCGAGTCAGTCGGGGAACACCCAAACAGGGTTCAGGTGGACTCGGATCCCCTATGTTCGGAGCGGTTCGGATTCCACAGAATCCGAACCGCTCATCTCTAGTAGTAAGAGCTAGAGTTGGTAGTAGGGGATCGGCCGGAGGTTCAAATCCCGACAGCGGAAGCCCGGCAGAGGTGAAGATCCCGACTGCGCTAAAGGTAAGTAAGTATAAACTAACCTAACCCCCCCTAACCCTAACCCTCCCTCATGGGTGTCTAACCCTAACCTCCCCCCCAAGTGCCTAACTCTAACCCCCCTCTCAGTGCCTAAATCTAACCTCCCTTCCCCGCTGCCTAAACCTAAGTCTCCCGGGGGGGTGCCTAACCCTAACCTCTCCCCAGGGGTGCCTAACCCCCCATCTCCTAGCCTAACCCTCCAGGGGGGCTGCCTAACCCTAAGTCCCCCGCGGGAGCCTGTAACCTAACCCTCCCCCCCGCGGCTCCCGGGGTGGGTAAAATAACAGGCGCCGGGATTAGAAATTCGGGAAGCCAACGGTGGGATTTAGACCGTCGGCATCCCGATTGCATACCGGTAGTAGTAAGTGCTGGAGTTGGTAGTAGTAAATGCTGGCGGTGGTAGTAGTAAGTGATAGAGTTGATAGTAGTAAGTGCCAGAGTTGGTAGTAGTAAATCCTGGAGTTGGTAGTATTAAATGCTGGGGTTGGTAGTAGTAAATGCTGGGGTTGGTAGTAATAAATGCTAGAGTTGGTAGTAGTAAATGCTGGAGTTGGTAGTAGTAAGTGCTAGAGTTGGTAGTAGTAAATGCTGGAGTTGGTATTAGTAAGTGCTAGAGTTGGTAGTAGTAAATGCTGAAGTTGGTAGTAGTAAGTGCTAGAGTTGGTAGTAGTAAGTGCTGGAGTTGGTAGAAGTAAATGCTGGAGTTGGTAGCAGTAAATGCTGGAGTTGGTAGTAGTAAGTGCTAGAGTTGGTAGTAGTAAGTGCTAGAGTTGGTAGTAGTAAATGCTGGAGTTGGTAGTAGTAAGCGCTAGAGTTGGTAGTAGTAAATGCTGGAGTTGGTAGTAGTAAGTGCTATAGTTGGTAGTAGTAAATGCTGGAGTTGGTAGTAGTAAGTGCTATAGTTGGTAGTAGTAAGTGCTAGAGTTGGTAGTAGTAAATGCTGGAGTTTGTAGTAGTAAGTGCTGGAGTTGGTAGTAGTAAATGCTGGAGTTGGTAGTAGTAAGTGCTAGAGTTGGTAGTAGTAAATGCTGGAGTTGGCAGTAGTAAATGCTGGATTTGGTAGTAGTAAGTGCTAGAGGGCACCACCAGGAGGTCCCAGCCAGCCAAAGAGGGGGTGGTGGGGGTAACTAGAGATGTGCAAGATGAGCAGCTGCTCAGGATGCAAAGATGAAGGGGGGGCTCAGAAAAATGAACATCTAAAATATCTAGCAGCCAGCCCTGTAATAAGTAGAGCTATACCTGCCAGTGGTGCAGCCAGACACCTATGTGAGTATATTTACTAAAGAGCCGGTTTTTAAAAGTGGAGATGTTGCCCATAGCAACCAATCAAATTCTACTTATCATTTATCTAGCACCTTCTAGAAGATAATAGTTAGAATAGGATTGGTTGCTATGGGCAACATCTCAACTACTAAAAACCTGCACTTTAGTAAATATACCCCATAGTTTCTAGTGCAGTGGTTCTCAAACTCGGTCCTCAGGACCCCACGCAGGTCACATGTTCCAGGTCACCCAGCAGATGGTTGAGACCATCGCGACCATCGAAATTGCGAGCCGGAGCCTGCGGTTGAGGTTTTCAACCGCAAACTCCGGAGTGATTTTGGCTCTAACAGAGCCAAAATCACTCCCACTGACATCACTAGTGATGTCAGTGGGCCGGCTTTTGACGGGAGGCGTTCCCGTGGAAACGCCCCCGTCAGGGAGGCACGCCCCCGGCACGCCCACCAAAGGGGGCGTGCTGTCAATCAACATTGACAGCACGCCCCCTTTAATCGGACACAACGAGCGAAGGACTTTCCTTCGCTCGTCGCGTCTGGCGCATGCGCACGACGGAGCTCCCTCCGTCGTGCGCATGCTCAGTCCATAACATCGACCCACTTGCGAGCGGACAGCCGCTCGCGAGTGGGTCTGAATCAGGCCCTAAGTACCTTATTAAAAGTTGTACATATTGTGTAAATAGACACCTCCTGTATGAATCAGTAGGATTTATCGCCAGACGCATGGCCGGCGGTTCGAATCCCGACAGCAGCATCCCAGCAGCAGTGAAAATCCTGATCATCCTAAGGTAAGTATTTGCTTACCTATTTTACCCCCTAACCCTAACCTTCCCTTAGGGGTGCCTAACCTCCCCCTTTCCAGTGCCTAACCCTAATCCCCCCTCTAAGTGACTAAACCTAACCCCCCCTACCCCGCTGCCTAAACCTAAGTCCCCCAGGGGGGTGCCTAACCCTAACCTACCCCCAGGGGTGCCTATCCCTAACCTCCCGGGGGGTGCCTACCCATAAATCCCCCCCGGGAACCCTAAACCTAACCCCCCCCCCCGCGGCTATCCACGCACGGCGCTCGGTGTACCTTCGATTGGGATGCCGGGTGTATCGGCCTCCCGGCGTATGTCTAATGACAGGCGACGGGATTTCGATGCCTGTCTTTAGACCCTTGCTGGGATTAGACAGTCGGGAAGCCGGCGGTCGGGATTACGTCCGTCGGCTTCCCGACTGCCACGCCTCCTGTAGGCTTCTGTGATCCACTGCTGCATCCGAAGCCAGGACCAGTGAAGGTGTGTCGGAAGATGCAGATACTGGCCTCGTCACGCCTTAAAAAATGAGGGTGACATGCTCTGTTTCCAAAAACACTCCCCATCGCAGCCCCTCCACCAAACAATAGCAGTGTGTCGCAGATACCTATCGTACATGTGCAGCACAAATCCTGCACATGCGCTGATCGGCAGCCATCCAGCCAACCATCGGGTTTGCGTACAACTCTGAATCACGCGCTAAGATGCAACATTGAGGAAACAGGAGCATAATAAAGGAAGAAGTAGCAAAGTTGAGGAAAAAGTGCACAGGGTCTGATAGGAGCGACCCTCGCCATGCATCATCATGCTATCATGCTTCATCTGCAACTTTATATATGCAACTTTATTCAAACTAACACGCAATACTGTGGCAACAGTAGCATAATAAAGGGAAATGTAGCAGGAAAAAGTATAGAGCACAGGAATTGTGCTAGGCTTCAGAAAAGGGATAGTAGCATGAGGACACATGTACCTAGGACTCTATGGGCCAAATGTAATAGGGTGCAAGTGTACAGGCAAAAACCGACTTGCACGTTCTCGCGTTTTTTAAAGGTGCAAGCTGGTATCCTTTGATAGTAACTACAAGGTTAATTGAGGTGAACCTTGCGGTTACCATCAAAGGATACAATGTAGCGGTTCCCATCATAGACTTCAATGGAGATTTCACACTATTGAAGTCTATGGGCAAACGTGGGTCCCAGTCATTTCCGCGGAGGAAGAGTATGTGTAAACATACCCTTACTCCTGTGCATACTGGATCTGGATTTTTCAGCTTGTTTTTTTAACCTCCTGTAAGCCTACATGGAACCAAGAGGACATGATCTACGCATAGGAAGAGGTGAGTATGGATTTTTTTTTCAGGTACCCGTGGATGCTACATGAAGAAGTGGACATGATTAGCTACAGGGATACATAGGTGAGTATGGGGTCTATTTACTAAGCAGTGTTAGGAGACAGAGTGAAAAGTGATAAGAAAGTGATAAGGTGCCAGCCAATCAGCTCCCAACTGTCATTTTTCAAACACAGCCTGTGAGATGACAGTTGGGAGCTGATTGGCTGGCACCTTATCACTTTCTAATAACTTTTCATTCTGTCTCCTAACACTGCTTAGTAAATAGACCCCTAAGTGTGATAGGGAGTGTGAGTATGCATGCGTGTTAAATAAATTGTATTGTCATGGTGTTTGTGTCTTGTTGTTTTCTTTAATATTTATTTTGCAGTAGAACTACAGGTACCAGTGGGCCCGTAATGCCCCGCATGCTGGTACTTATGGTTCTATATTTAACACCACATTTACACCATCAACATGGTGGGGGTGTCGGGGATAGCCCCAGGCTATAAGCCCAGGCTTGAGGTGCCCTTTTATTGGGGGGGTCCCTGCCTCACCAGGGATCCCCGGCCTAGGTAAAACTAGCGGTCAGGGGTAATGTTTTGGCCGAGGGACCCGGTGAAAGGGTTTCCCTTGCTGTTGTGTTACTTCCCAGGTAGAAAGAGTCCAGTGCTGGTTATGGAAATTACAGGTGACCCCTATTCGTTTTGTCCCCTGTATTCCCACAACCAGGACCGGATCAGAAAAGCCCTGTGTTGGTTCTTAAAATACAGGGGCACCCTACACATTTTGTCCCCTGTATTTTAAAAACCAGCACAGGCTCTACAGAGCCAGGGGCTGGTTATGCTTTTTGGAAGGGGGGTGCACGTACTTTTTTTTTTCTAAAGTGTGTTTATATGTACACACAGAAAAGTGCACATATCTCATAAATATTTGCATGTTTCTGTGTTACTCTGACCTGCTCAGGATAAACTCACTATCCTGAAGCTGGTCTATAGTTTTTGCAAGTTCTCAGGCAGTAGTGTGTGGGAGTGAAGCCCTCGCACTCTATTACATTGCCCGAGTTCATTCTTGAGAATGGGAAAACATCTGTATGCAAGATGCTTTTTTGCGAGTAATAGTAAAGCCCGAAAAATGCGAGTTTTACTATAGTCGCACCCTATTATATTTGTGAGTGAATAAAAAACGCGAGTTTAGTGATAAAACTCGCATTTTTTACAAATTCACATTTTACATTTTCACATTACATTTGGCCCTATATGTCCAAAATGGAGCTCAAAATCTTACCTCCTCCATTTTGGACATACAGTTCCTTGTGTTTCAATCTCTCCTCCAGCCTCTCTCCTGTTTTCTTAACTTGCTACCATTATATCACCCATGGCTCCACCATCAACTTCACTCTACACAATCAGTACCTTGAAATATTCTATCACCTCATTCTTAAAACAATTACAAAACTACAACTCTTTCTCACTCAGAACATTACCAAAACCACTCTATCATTTGGGCCAACATCAATTATTATTTGCGTGATATCCCCCGGAAAACACACTTTTTTTTTGGGTGGGGGTACCCACGAATACTAAGTATCCCTCGGATGTATCTACAGGGGGCCTCAGCGGAAATATCCCGGTTGTGTTGCAAAAGCAGCCCTCATAGGAACCTGGAAATCAGGCAACCTTGTCCAAAATGTACAGGGGTTGGATCAGGGGGATGTAGTCAGAATCCCAACAGTCAAGATACTGATGGTCAGAATACCGGATACGGAATCCTGATGGTCGGAATCCCGATGGTATTAGGGTTAGGCACTAGGGGGAGGGTTATTGTTATGCTGTGGTAGGGGAGGATTAGGAATAGGCTGCGGGAGGGGAGGGTTAGGGTTAGGCTGTGGCAAGTGTGGGTTAGGGGGAGGGTTAGGATAAGGGTTATAATACTTACAGTAATCTGTCGGGATTCTGACTGTCAGGATGCTGGTGTCTGTATTCTGACCAATTGCATCCCATACCCATACCCGGATCAGGATGTGGTTTGGATGAATCATGGATTGGTTTTGTTGGATTGACCCAAATTGTCCAGGTTTTCCATTTGGGAGAATAGGGAGCGTGTGTAATATTTAAAATAAAATGTAATTTCTGCTCTACAAAATGGCTTTACATGGAGATGTACTATCTCCCCTAGGACTAACAATAAATACCAAACAATACATGAAGCCATACGATTGAGAGAAAGGAAAACTATTTAATAAAATATAGGCTTCTACTAAAAATACAGTAGCAAGCAAAGTAAATGTGATTTTAAATCCCTTGTATACTAACGCTGCATTAATATAGCAGGGTCATATTATTAAGCTTGTCCCCATTTCTTGTGTTACACAGTGAAGCACAGTTCTGGGAAGAGAACTATTATAGGTAGAGACAATTATCTTAAGGCAGCAGGAAAGCACAGGGAGTGCTTACACATCAACAACAGACCAACCTGCATTAATATTACCTTTTATTAGGAAGCAAAATCATAATGTATGGTACTATTGTTACATAATTTAATATTTATTAACAAACTCTACATTTTGCAGACAGATCTCTCTCTAAAGGTACCTGACTTAGAAAGTTTTCTGCACTTAATACACATTTGCAAAGCCTGCCGCAACACTGGATTTATAGTGCAGGAGCTCTCAACATCCTACCTCCATTATCCCAGCAGGAGTTCCAGGAAAGAGTTTGCTAAATTTGGTTTTATCTGCAAAGTTATTATACTTACAATGTAGAGGAATAGAAAGTTACCCCTGCTCAGTCACTTACTTCCCACTGATAAAAAAAACAACCTTTTTATCAAAATGATTGGCATTTTGGTTTTTTGCTGGTATAGTTGGCACCTTCTATGTTTAGCCCGTACTAAAGCAGTGGGTAGTATAAAATAAAAGATAGTTAATGCATATGCACTATATTCTTAAATAAAGTTTGTTGAAAGCAATATAGGCCTGAAGCTGCATAAGTAACAAGTTTGAGGGGTGAGTGCAGTATATTTGGTATAGCTAGGTATAATGGTTTTGAATAATTTTATTGATTTTCAGCAATGGCTCCTACCCTCTTGGTCGAGGGGGGCTGCCTGTGCTGCAGTCTACAGTTTCTGCACCTGTGCAATTAAACTGGCAGGCTCCGAAACCGGTACAAACACACAAGCAGCTTCCACAGTCAAGCTGCCTGCACAATGGAACTGGCAGGCTCCGGGACTGGTTTATGCACACAAACACTGGCTTCTAGGGACTGCAACAGCTCAGCCCCTAGAAGCCGGGTTGGGCTGTCGGAAAGACAGAGGAGTGGCTTCCTATTGGAAGTGCTCTTTCTGTTAATAATGGCCCAGACTGGCACACCCAGGGGGAGAAAACACCTCCCCCTGGGACTGTCTGTCCAGTGTTTAATTGGCCGGTAGTGCTTTCCATGTGGAGTCACTGCCTGGAAAGCCAGTGCACAAACTCACTGGCTTACTGGAGGTGGCAGATTTTACTGGGGGGTGGGTTTTGGGGCTGCAACCTTGTATGCCCTAGGTAAAACCGTAACTGTTATTTTACACAAACATATGGGAAAGCAGATGGGGTGGGGGTATCAATAGCATTTCCTCTTTTCTTCAAGTTTCCCAACTTGTCCTGTCCTATTTGCATAATTAGTTTATTTCTTATCATGTTAGTGATATTTTTATTCTAACTTTCACTTTTCAGAAGAGGCATAACTAGGTGGGAAAGCACCCCTCACCGAGCTGTCTCTGCCCTAAAGGCTGGACCTGGACTTCTTCCTTGAGGTTGGCCTCAGTAGTGCTAAGCCAATAGAAAAGAGGGACCCTTCGAACAGGTTGTATTACTACCCATTTGTTATTTACATCATGGCTACAGATGAGATTCACAATACTTTCTTAGGCCACCCTTTCATTCAGGTTTTGTATTTCCATAAAACCTTAGCATTCCATGAGGGGTATTCAATATGAAAGGTTAACTTCCATGGCGAAGATAAGGTTTCATATCGGAGTTTTTTTCTGCGTAAAGGTATGGTACGCGCTCCCGCTTATCCCCGTATTCAAAATAAAATTAACGAAAACGGGAAATTCCGAAGTTGGATTTGCGTAAAGTTACAAATTTTTCCTTAAAATAATTGTAAGACCCCCCTAAAGTTGTAAAAACATGGGGGAACACTATGGGTACCCCCGTTTTAGCCTTTAATTGAAAGTCGGGGATTTAAATAGCCGGTGTTTTTTTTCCGACATTGAAGAAGTGATGCAGAAGAGCACTTAAGTTATTTTTTTCATTTTTTTAAGTGGTGCCATCAAATTTGGGGTACATGAAAATGGGTACTAGCATATTTTTAAGTCCCTAAAGTCAGTTTTTAAAAACTCTGCATTTGTGCACCTGCCGCTATAATTCTATTCTAGAAAACATCTGCCGCATACATGCAGAATAGCCCTGAACCTATTTCCCTATTGTTTAACATTATTTTCCCATTTTTTTTTTTTGCACCCCAATTTTTAAATAAATTTTTTGGGGTGTCCCTATTTTTTTTTTAAAACTTTTTTTGACACAATTCTTTTTTAAATGTCAATCTCAGGGGTGCAGGCTATTTTTTTTAAGCCTGCACCCCTAAACCCCAATTCTGCACTTTTTTTCGACACCTATTCAATGGTGAAAAGTTAACACCGTTTTTTATCAAAGACTTTTCAAAACTGCGATAAGTCTTTGAAATTGAATACGGTGTAAAACTAAAACCAGTGATATTAACGCAAAAAAAGTTAAAAAGTGCGATATTAACGCAAAAAACGATGTTATCGCACCCATATTGAATACCCCTAATAATCTAGTAACCAGTGTGTTTATTTCAGCTGTTTAATTGTTAGTTTGGTTTTCATTGGGTCACTGTAATCTCTTCAGACCCTCTTTCACAGCCAGGAAATACTATTTTAGAGGAGAATTAGAAATACCACTTCAACCTCTTTGTGGCACGGACTAATTATGTTATAATGTGCTTAATTAGTGCTATTAACTTTTTTGGATAAAAAAGAGAGGACATTTGTTCCAAGGGAATGGGTATGTAATGCCGGCTGTCGGGATCCTCCTATCAGAATACCGACAGCGGCATCCCGATGGTTGGTATCCTGACAGGAGTCTAGTAAGCATACTTACCCTCCCCCTTCCCCCCTAACTCTAACATTCCTGTCTTGTAGCCTAACCCTAACCCTTCTCACCCTGCTCCCGAATCTTAACCCTCCCCGTTAGTGCCTAAACCTAACCCTCCCAACTTAGTACCTTACCCTAACCCCCCAGTGGTGCCTAACCCTAACCCTCCTCCCTAGGGGTGCCTAACCCTAACCCCCCCACAAAACCTTACCTTAACCTCGCTACGCTCCCTAAACCTTACCCTCCTCCCCCGCGACTAACGCTAAGGGTGCCCTGGACCTACCTCATTCGGGCAAGCATCCTTCGGTGTTCCGGCATCGGGATTAAGAATGGCTTCTGTATTTGGACGCCTATCTTCAGACCTTGTTGGAATTTCCCTGTGGATATTGAGACTGGCAGCATTGTACTGGGGAGAAAGTGAAACAGTTGGACTTGCGTGGACTAGATTAGTTATATTATTGTGAGGAGGGAAGAAGGGCAGGAAAGAACTTTTCATAAATTGTAGAACTGAAAGCTACAATATGTCACTGATGCATAACTCTTAATTGATTTCCAATGTACAAAGTGCTTCCCAACAGCAACTCCTCTATTTACCTTACCATAGCACAATCAAATTGATACAGTTTGTATAAGAGAGATACTAAGCTTAAGTAAAAATATATACAAATACACAGGTTTCAAGCACTTCACTACTGTTTTTGTTCTTCATATAACTACTGTAAACATCACTCAGATGTTCACATTAGAGATACGTGGTCCAGTTTTCCTGAAATACAAACACTCCCGAACGTAGGGGTCCAGAGTCTAATCAAGTTCCAGGTTGGAATCACTTTTGGCTTCCAGTTCGAAATGAGTCCTGGTTTACTTCTGTAGTGAGTTCGGAACTTGGATTTAAAAACTGAATTTGGGTTTTGGATTGCATGTAAACAGGTCCAAATTACATGATTTTGGCTGTTTTATCGATTTTTTAAAATATTTTAACAATTTTTAACAATTCCAAAACCAAACCAAAACCGAATCCGAATCAAAACACTTGAGGCTGGTTTTGCCAAAACCAAAACACAATGTTGAATTAGAAGCAATCCAACACCAAATCACTTGGAGCTGCGCAAATTTCTAGTTCACATACAAAATCCCCTTTCAATTTGATTCTAATGATGTTTGGACACAGACTTGCCCGAGCTACGCTGGGTACAACAGCTAGTAGTAAATTAAAATGCTTAACTGGTTTGATAATATTGAATTCCTTAGGCCACAGCTTAATCACACAAGTGCAAAATAATGACAAGCAATGGTGACAATTTACTGAAGATGGCTTAAGGATACATGAACTGCTGTTTTTGTTCTTCATAAAACTACTTTAAACATCACTCAGATGTTCACATTAGAGATATGCGGTCCGGTTTAAAATCTAAAATTATTTATCACAAGGTTATCTATAAGTCTTTTGAAGGTACAGTAATGCAAGTCATAGGTAGATTATAAGAAAAAACTCAAAAACACAGTATAATGTAGATTAATTACATATGATCAACTGTCTTAAAGTTGTCATGGAACTTGCACCTGTGTCATTGAATGTCAAAATATGATTTTATGTTTTTTCTTAACTGTAGAATTTTAATTGTTTTAAAGTTCTACCTTTACCAAGGTTTCTCCTAAGTAAAACACATTTCTAAAATTGACCATGAACAAAAAGTTATTCATATTTTAGATTTGGTTTATAAGGGGGTACATTTACTGAAGCGTGAGTTTTTAGAAGGGTAGATGTTGTCCATAGCAACCAATCAGCTATTATCTAGAAGGTACTAGTTAAATATTGGTTGCTATGGGCACCATCTCCTCTTCTAAAACTCTCACTTTAGTAAATATATCAGTTTCTGCACAAACAATTTTAAAATTACTTTTACAGTTATGTGAGATATATTTTCTAGTAATGCAATGTTTGGAAGAGGGATGTTTTATTGCCATAATGTTGGATGTCACAGTACAGTCAGCAACTACTACTGGAAACTTAACTGCCCTTCTCTCTCATCTAAGCTGACTCTCTGATAATGCACAAAGTTGACACAAAATCAATACAGAAAATAAAATGGGTGATTTAATAAAGAATGCTACAGTCCTATTCAGTAATGTATGCACGGAAAATAGATAAATATTAGAGATATGCGCCCACCCCCGTGTTTTGGTTTTGGATCTGGATCTACCCTGGATTTGGATCTGGATTGGTTTTGCCAAACCCTCACCTCTGTGTTTTGTTCTCGTGTTTTGGTTTTGGATTTTTTCTTAAAAAATCATAAAAACAGCTAAAATCACATAATTTGGGCCTGTTTTTGTTCCTACAGTATAACTAACCTCAATAACATTTATTTCCAGTAATTTCCAATCAATTTTGACCACCTCACAATATTATTTGCATCATCTAGTTAAGGCCAAAAGGTTGCATCCAGCTAGCTGTCTGACTAAGCTAAGTGACAGTGGGCGACACTAACATGTGGCAGTACAGTTTCTAATTTCCAACACGAATACAGTGTGTTATACAGTGTGGATTGGATACACCAATAGTGCACTTACTGTGACAGCAATGTCGGCAGAGCGGGGTTGCTGACGGTGACCTCAGTAGATGGAATGGCAGTGCTGCGGTACTGGCAGTGTCCTCTGTGAAGGGTACCAGTGATGTCAGCAGTGCGGGGGTGCCAGCGGTATCTTTAGTGGAGGTTTGCTGGCTGTGTCGGCAGTGCGGGGGTTCCAGCAGTGTCCTCAGTGCAGGTTTGCCGACTGTGTCGGCAGTGCAGGGGTGTTCTCAATGCAGGGTGGCAGTGGTGTCGGCAGAACGGGGATGCCAGCGGTGTCCTCAGTGCAGGTTTGCTGACTGTGTCGGCAGTGCAGGGGTGTTCTCAATGCAAGGTGCCGGCGGTGTCGGCAGAACGGGGGTGCCAGTGGTGTCCTCAGTGCAGGTTTGCTGACTGTGTCGGCAGTGCAGGGGTGCTGGTGGTGTCCTCACTGTGGGAGTGTCGGCAGTGTCGGCAGTGTGGGGGTTGCTGACAGTGTCATCAGTATGTTGGGCAGCAGTGCAGGAGTGTCAGCAGCGGTGGTGTCAACAGCGGTGGATGCTGCCAGTGGGGGTGTGTGCAGCGGGGGGTGCCGGCGGTGTCAGGCAGCGGGGGATGGCGGGCGCCATCTTTTTTTCCTCCTTTGTAGTGTTTTCAATGGGCTTAATGCTGATTGGCTGAGAGCCGTGACAGACAGCTCTCTCACCTAATCAGCGTTAAGCCCGCTGAAAACAAAACCTCGCGACTCGACAGAGGGGTCGCAAGGTTTTGCCTCGGGTCAGGGATCTGGGGCAGGCAGGGAGATCCGAGCTGAGCTTGGATCGTTCTGGATCCCCGATATTCGGGTGGGTCCGGTTCTCAGGGAACCGGACCCGCTCATCTCTAATAAATATAGAAAATTCTGTTTTGACAGACCTGACTCACATGGCCTGCGAAAAGTCATAGGCTTTACTAAAGTACTCCTGCATAGTCTAATCCAGAAGTGGCTCTACAGCTGCTGTGGAAATGCATGTCTAACAGGGAACTAGCACTAAAACATAGTTGTGTATACGGTAGAGATGTGCACAGACCCCCGTGTTTTGGTTCTAAATCATTATGTTTTGGATTTGGCAAAACCACCCTCAAGTTTTGTTGCTCAGTTTTGTTTTTAGTTTCGGATCTCTTTAAAAATTTATAAAAGCAGCTAAAGTCATGTAACTTGGACCTGTTTTTGTTCATATAGTACTATTACAATCAATAACATTAATTTCCAGTCAATTCTGACCATCTCAAAGCACCTGAATTTACGAGGGAGGGACTTAAATGCAATCCAAAACACAGAAGATACATTTTTGTGGATCTGAGTTCTGAACTCGAGCAAAGACTCAGTCCTACTTGGAACCCCAAAGTGATCCAAGCCAGGATTCGGTTCAACAAGGAACCTGAAAGTTTGAGTGTGTTTGGTTTTCAGCAAAACCGAATCGCTCATCTCTAGTATATAATACCTGCCTGAATCACACAAATATGGATTCATTTGCTTATAAAAGTTTAGGAATGATGTATCAAGCAGTAAAAAAATTGGAGAAGAGCACCAGTGGGGAAATTGCCCATAGCAATCAATCAGCATCTAGCTTGTAATTTACAGAATTCTAGCTGGAGTACCCGGCGTTGCCCGGGATTTTAAGAATGTTTGTTTACAAATCATTCTCAAACAAACCTCTCCTTAAGCAGGCCTCACGAAAAGTGTGACAAACTTCCCCATCAACAGTCCTAAGGTCTTCGAAGGAAGTAGGACCTGTAACAGTGTAAAGCAAACTTCGGAGATAGAAGCATTCATAATGTGTCGGATGTACAGTGTAAACACAGCCAAGAGCTTCTGTTGCTGTGATACCAGGATGACCATCAACAGCAACTCCGTTTTCTTGCTCATAAAAACTTTTCCAGAAGCATTCCATGTGTAATATTTTGGCAGCTCACAGTACAGCAGTGTCCTTGCAAAGTCATCATTTTGACACAGTTCAAAGAAAGAAGTCAATGTTGTTGCATAATTTGGTATAGTCAGACAGCTGAGAATGCTGGGAAAGCCTGCTAAAGCTCTTTTCGATAATAAACATTAAGATCATGACAAAACATGACGACACAAAATGCTTGCTCCGAAGCTCTACCCATATACCGCGAGGCCCCACAATGAGAGTACAGCCAAAATTGTGTTTTTTAATTAATTAGAAATTAACAGTAATGCATTTTGATTTCAAATTTTTTTAGTTGCCTCGGCCGTGTTTTAATACACTCGTATGTAAAATTTCACGATCTTGGCTTGTAAACTGTGGATTTGTATAGAAAGACAGAAGGACAAATTTTTGCTTTTATATAGTAGATAAGAAAGTTCTTAAATATCACCACTGGAGGCAGAAGACAGCAGTACTGAGTGCAAAGCCCCACAATGAGCGTCCAGCAAAAATTGTGTTTTTGAATTAATTCAAATGTAACAGTAAATTAATTTCGATTTCAT
This sequence comes from Taudactylus pleione, assembly GCA_031769625.1. Classification (NCBI taxonomy): domain Eukaryota; kingdom Metazoa; phylum Chordata; class Amphibia; order Anura; family Myobatrachidae; genus Taudactylus; species Taudactylus pleione. Next base: position 3,055,636 of record JAUIMM010000104.1, on the reverse strand, counting down.
ATTTTTTTTAGTTGCCTCGGCCGTGTCTTAATACACTCGTATGTAAAATGTCATGATCTTGGCTTGTAAACTGTGGATTTGTATAGAAAGACAGAAAGACAAATTTTCGCTTTTACAGTATATAGTAGATACTTGATAATTACTACCTCAAAGACAAATACCCATTAGTAAGGAAACAGGGCCAGGTCACATATAGTTCCCCTGATGGGTCTCTAGATCACATGACTGGGCCTAAGATCTCACACTCAATAGTTAGCTGCCCAAAAACATTATAGGTTTTGATACTTACCCCTTAAATCTTTGAACACAGGATGCTCTCCAATTCATTGTGTAAGGGACACCACTGCTGGGATCATTGTATAAGTGGCTCTACTACTGTGGGCATTGTATAAGGGGCATTACTACTGTGGGCTTTGCGTATAAGGGTCACTACTGTGGGAATTGTGTAAAAGGGTCACTACTGTGGGAATTGTGTAAAAGGGGCACTACTGTGTGTCGTAACATAAACAAGAGACACTACTTTATGGTGTAATGTGAATCAGGGGCACTATGTGCAGTGTAATGTGAATAAGATTGTGCACTGTGACTCCTAGGGCCGTAGCCCACTTTGTAAACAATTACTGTGATTCTTCTGGCCGTACCCCACAAGGTGGGTGCACTACTTTTCATTTCTGCCACTGCTATGTGGCAATGTGTCATAGATGTGCTTTAAACTGTGGTGTATGTGCCGCTGCTTTTTGTCGCTTGGTAACCAGTCAGCTCACTGCAACCTTTGGCCAATAATGTTGAAAACAATACTATAAGCTGTGAGGTGGTTTAAATTGACTGTAAATAACTGGAAATTAATGTTATTGAGGTTAATAATACTCTAGGAAGAAAAAAAAGACCAATTTACAGTATGTGATTTTAGCTTTTTTTGTCAATTTTTGTAAAAAAATCCAAATCCAAATCCAAAGCCAGTCACCGAAGTTTGGCAAATCCAAATCCAAATGACGAATTAGAACCAAATGCAAATCCAGCAAAAATGGTCCGGCGCACATCCCTAATATTAAGGTGCAGGTCTGTGATGCTAACATGCATATAATTGGTGCTGTGGTAGGCTATACTGGCTCATGTTGTTGTTACTCCTATATCCTATGCCAGTTATACCACTATGAGGGGTATTCAATATGAAACGTTAACCTCGTCGTCGAAGATTTCACCGCACATCGGAGCTTTTGCCGGCAAAAAAGTATTGCGCGCGCTCCCGCTTATCCCCGTATTCAATATGAAATCGTCGAAAACGGGACCCGGCGATACTTGGATCGGCGAAAACAAATGGGAATTTTTTGGAAATAATTGTAGGACCCCCCTAAAGATGTCCAGAACTCGGGGATCACTATGGGTACCCCCATTTTTTAAAGAAAGTCAGGGTTTTTAAATAGCCACGGCAGGTGTTTTTTTTCCCGACTTTGAAGAAGCGATGCAGAAGAGCATTTACCTTTTTTTTTCGTTTTTAAAAGTGGTCCCATCAAATTTGGGGTACATGAAAATGGGTACTAGCATATTTTTAAGTGCCTGAAGTTATGTTTTAAAAATTCTGCAAAAATGCACCTGCCGCTACTTTGCGCAATGAAAAAAACACCTGCCACATACTTGGGGACCCCACCAGAATAAATTTTGTTAGTTTGGCATTTTTTTTTCCTTTTTTTATATTTTCACAACAAATTTTTTTTTTTTTTTTTTAGAGTGTCCCGATTTTTTTTCAAAACAATTTTTTTTGAACATTTCTGTTTAAGGGGACATTCCCAAAAGAACAGGCTAATTTTTATAAACCTGCACCCCCAAACCCCAATTCTGCACTTTTTTTCACTTGCTGTAGTGAATTGAAAAATTATCCCTGTTTTTTTAAAAATGACCCTTGACACCATTAACGTATAAAAACGGGAATTTTTGGGAAATATGCCTGGGACCCCCCTAAAGATGTCAAGACATGGGGGATCACTATGGGTACCCCTATTTGGGCCAGTCACACCACGTGGGAACTGTCAGTAGCCGGAGCCAATCAGCGGCCGCTCTACAGTCAGCGTGGCCGCTGATTTGCTCTCAGGACAGCCAGCTCCGTGGATGTGCTGTCAGCTGGCATTCGGGAGCTATGAGTATGCGTGGGAACACACATATTCATAGCTCGTTCGTTGGTCGTGTATTCGTTTGTTTTTTTGCCAAGTACGTGGATTACTGCGGAGACCAGCGCCAGGATAGAGGTGAGTATGATTTTTTTCTTTGCAGGGCCAGGTAAGGTATAGGTAAGTATGTGTGAATTGGTAGGTGTGTGTAATAAACTTATACTGGACACGGTGTGTGTGTTTTGTCTTTTTTTAACTATTTTACAGTGAAATTACAGGTGCTGCATGTCTGCTGGCCCTTGTAGTTCCACAAGTGCAAAAGGGCAGGCATGCTGGCACTTGTAGTTCCACTGTAAAGTACAATAGTGTTACATTATTTGGCCCCCCTATTACCCCCATACCCATCAAGCAAGGGGTATGGGGAAGAGCCCCAGGCTTCAGTGTAAGCCTGTGGTGCTTGGGAGAGGGGGGACCCTTTTTTTGGGGGTACCCGACTCCCCAGAGATCACCGGCTTGCACTGACCGACTTGGGGTGTAAAGTTTTGGACCTGGAGCCCCGGTGATTGGGTCTCCGGGCTGTGGCATTACACGCCGGTCGGTTGGGTCTGGTGCTGGTCTTAAATATAGGGGGTACCCCACGTCTTTTTTGCCCCCTATATTTAAAACCAGCACTAGTCTCTGCAGCCTGGTGTTGGTTTCTAAAATACGGTGGAACCCTACACATTTTGTTCCCCGTATTTTTAGAAACCACCACTGGCTGGCAAGCCTGGGGCTTGTTTGGCTTTTGGGGGGCGGGGACCTTATGTCATTTTTTTTGTCAATTTTTTGCTACTTTTTTTTACAGGTTCAACAAAAAACTGGAATTTTCTGGAAATATTCTAGGGACCCCCCTAAAGATGTGTAGACATGGGGGATCGCTATGGGTACCCCCATTTTTAACTACTGAAGGAAGTCAGGGTTTCTAATAGCCGCCGCAAGTGCATAAATGCGACTTTGAAGAAAGTGATGCAGAAGAGCATTTAGAATTTTTTTTGGGGAAAAATAACTATGCCCAGCAAATTTGGGGTACTTGAAAATCTATAAATTGTAAGCTTGCGAGCAGGGCCCTCTTAACCTTATGTGTGTCATGTATGTATGTCTTTTACAACCCAGTATAATGTTAATCTTGATTCAAATTGTAAAGCGCAATGGAATTTGCTGCGCTATATAAGAAACTGTTAATAAATAAATAATAAATAAATAAATAAAATGGGGGTCAGCATATTTTAAAGTTGCTAAAGTGACTTGAAAACATCGTGAAAAACCCACCTGCCGCAAGGAGCTGCAATGAAAAAAACACCTGGGGCATACTTGAGGACAAAGTTCGCTATTTTTTAACTTTGTCCCCCAACATTTTTTTTTTGGCCCCCAAATTCAAAGTAGCTTTTTTTGGGGTGTCCCGATTTTTTTTTTTTTGACACACATCGTTTCAAAGTTCACCTTTGCTAACTACATTATATTTTGACTAAAATATAATTGGTATGTCATTTCGGGTGATAGCAAATAATGGTTGTGGCTACTGGCTAATGACCATATTATTTACCTACTCTCCCAGTTGTCTGTGAGCAAGGGCATCACAATGATTTTATGTTGGGTGGGGGGAAATATATGATTTAAATTTAGCGCCCCCCAACACCTCCCTCCAACGTACCTTTTGTTGGTCGGTAGCACAAAGGAGGAGGAGAAGGCCGGCACCATGGAAGAAGGGGAGGACGTGACCATAAGGGAGGAGAAGGCAGGAGGCAGGGGCTTTGCACATTATAGCAATAGGCTGCACAGCCACAGCCCCTGCAATGCACGGAGGAAGAGGTGTAATGTGCTGTCTGTTAACTTAAAGACTGCACATTACACCTGCTCCTCCTCTGTGCAGTGCAGGGGCTGTGCAGCCTATTGTTCCTCCGTGCAGTGCAGGGGACTGTGCAGCCTATTGCTATAATGCACAGCCATTGACTATCTGTGGCCACTGCTCCAATGGTGCCTCTAAAATGTTTTTGGGGGGCGAGCTGACGCCACCCCACCCTCTGTTCCGACGCCTATGTCTGTGAGACTTGCAAATTTCATGTGGCTCTCCCAGACTCCAGGCATATTCTGCCCACTTTACTCAGGAATTGGTAGATCTGGGGGCTGGTTGACATTATTTGCATTTAAAATGCCCCACCTACAGTACCAGCGGCCTGCTCCATCCCTGAAGGGGCAGCAAGATTATCGACAAATATGCTAATGACACTTCTGCTGAATCCAAAAACCATCTGACACATGTGACTCGGGAAAGTTTTTTGTCGTTACCAAAACTCAGGCAACCTCCTGGGTAATTGGATGCTTCTCACAGGCTGCCAGATAAAGTTTGCCTATTAAAATCCACATATTGGCCTTTCAATTATTACAGACTAGGGATGAGCGGGTTCGGATTTCTGAAATCCGAACCCCCCCTCCCCCGAGCCCCCCCGATCTGAGTTGGGAGCCGAATCCGGCTCAGGTTTTCCCGCCTAACCCGGAACTGAACTCGAGGCAAAACATCATCATCCCTCCTTCCGGATCTCGCGGGTTTTGGATTCTATAAAAGGTCCCCGCATCGGCGCCATTTCTCACTCCGGCTGTGGACAGTGAAGAGGGAGGGTGCACTCCAAACAAATAAAAAAATAATTTTTTCTGTGTTTGTGAATTGTGTGCGCTGTACCGCACGTGCATCAACAAAGTAGTGCCAAGCGTGCGCCTGTGTCATAAATCAAGGGCCAGCTGGCTTGACCGTTAAAGGGTGCTGTAAACCCCAAAGTGCACTCCAAAAATTTTTTTAAATTCTTCTTTTCTGTGTTTGTGTGGACCTTAGCCGCACGTATATATCAATATAACATAAATGGAGGACCAAACGTTGGGCCTCATTCAGAGGCACTCGCAAAAAGCAAGCCCTCGCTCTAAATCAGGGTGGGCGCTGTTTTTTTTAGGAGCGGCCTCCTGGCTGCTCGCATAGCTGTGGGTGACCACCCACAGCTATAGCGAGTGGCCATGATGATGGTCATGATGGTCAAGACCATCGCAACCATCGGGCTTGCGACAAAACCCTTGTGGTAGGGTCTCGTGGCCGCAAGCCCCAGAGAGCTTCTGGCTCAAATAGAGCCGGAAGCTCTCCCACTGACATCACCGGTGATGTCAGTGGGGCTGCCCACAAATGGCAGGCGTTCACATAGGAACGCCTCCGTTTGTGAATCCACCCCCCGGCCACGCCTACAAAATGGGGTGAGCTGTCGATCAACATCGACAGCTGTCCCTTTTGTAGTGAGTCCCGGAGCAAGTGCTTTTTGCACTCACTCCGGGGCTCGCGCGTGCGCACTGGGCCACCATCGACCCACTTGCGAGCGTGTCGGAATCAGGACCTTTGTCCCCTATAAATAAAATAGGGAAAGATCAAGAACCACTTCCTCCTAGTGCTGAAGCTGCTGCCACTAGTCATGACATAGATGATAAAATGCCATCAACGTCGTCTGCCAAGGTCGATGCCCAATGTCATAGTAGAGGGCATATAAAATCCCAAATGACAAAGTTCAGGAAAATGACCTTAAAAAAATCATTTAAATCATCTGAGTAGAAACGTAAACTTGCCAATATACCATTTACAACACTGAGTGGCAAGGAACGGCTAAGGTCTTTCCCTATGTTCATGACTAGTGGTTCAGCTTCACATGACGATGGAAGCCCTCCTCCCACTACAATAATCAAACGAGTTAAGCTGGCAAAAGCACATCGAAGAAATGTGCATTCTAAGAAGATATCACAAATCCCCAAGGAGAGTCCAAGTGTGGTGGCAGTTGTGATGCCTGACCTTCCCAGCACTGGACGGGAAGATGTGGCTCTTTCCACCATTTGCATGCCCTCTGCAAGTGCTGAAAGGAGCACCCACAGTCCACTTGCTGATATGCAAATTGAAGATGTCACTGTTGAAGTACAACAGGATGAGGATACTGGTGTAGCTGGCACTGAGGAAGAATTTGGCCAGGAGGATTCTGATGGTGATGTGGTCTGTTTAAATCAGGCTCCGTGGGAGATAGTTGTTGTTCATGGGATGAAAAAGCCCATCGCGGTCATGCCTGGGCAGAAGACCAAACATTCCACCTCTTTGGTCTGGCAATATTTCTATTAAAATCTGGACAACAACTGTCTTGCCATATGTAGCATATGTAAAGGTGAAATAAGTAGTGGCATGGTCGTTAACCACCTAGGAACATCCTCCCTTATACGTCACCTGCAGCGCATTCCTAAAAAGTTACTGTCAAGTTCAGAAACTTTGGCTAAGACCGTAAGCAGTCCAGGGACACCTAAATCCCATTGTCCTGTTGTATCCAAGCGCCTGCAAACCACACCGTCAACTCCCTCCTCGTCAATTTCCTCCTTAGTCAGGATTGGAAGTAGTCCTGCAGGCCATGTCACTGGCATGACTAACTCTCCTATCCGAGATTCCTCTGGAGGATCCTGCTTTGCTAAGCCTACTGCTGCCGCTGCTGCTGTTGCTGCTGGAGTCATTCATCATCCCAGAGAGGAAGTAGGAACACCACTACTTTTACTAAACAATTGACCCTCTAACAGTCCTTAGCGAGGAGGATGAAGTAAGACAGCAGTCATCCTGAAGCAAAACGTATAACTGAGGCCTTGACTGCTATGTTGGTGTTAGACATGCGTCCGGTATCCGCCATTAGTGCAGTGGGATTTAGACAACTGATGGAGGTAGTGTGTCCCCGGTTCCAAATCCCATCTAGATTCAACTTCTCTAGGCAGGCAATACCGAGACTGTACAGAAACATAAGAAAAAGTGTCCTCAGTGTACTAAAAGATGCGGTTGTACCCAATGTCCACTTAACCACGGACATGTGGACAAGTGGAACAGGGCAGACTAAGGACTATATGACTGTGACAGCCCACTGGGTAGATGTAGGTTGTGACGCGGTGGAGCTCAACCCCCTATATGCTTCAGAGGATGGAGGAGCAGCAAAAGGCCATTCAAGCCTATACATCCACCTATGATATAAGCAAAGGAGGGGGTATGCACCTGACTCAATCGCAGTGGAGAATGATTTCCGTGTTGGGCAAGGTTCTCCAGCCCTTCGAACTTGCCACACGTGAAGTCAGTTCAGACACTGCCAGCTTGAGTCAGGTCATTCCCCTCATCAGGCTTTTGCAGAAGCAGCTGGAGAAAGTGAAGGAGGAGCTAAGATGAAGCGATTCCGCTTGGCATGTGGGACTTGTGGATGAAGCTCTTCATTCGCTTTGCCAGGATTCCAGGGTGGTCAATCTGTTGAAATCAGACCACTAAATTTTGACCACCATGCTCGATCCTAGGTTTAAAGCCTATGTGGTGTCTCTCTTTCCGACCAACACAAGTCTACAAAGGTGCAAAGACCTGCTGGTGAAAACACTGTCAGCTGAAGCGGAACGTGACACATCAGCAGCTCCTTCTTCATTTTCTCCAGCAACTGGGGCTGCCAGGAAACAACTTAGGTATCCTAAGCAACCCGCTGGTGGTGAAGCAGGTCAGGCAGGACCAAGTTTGGACGTCTGGTCTGGACTGAAGGACCCGGCAACAATTTCTGACATGTCTACTGTTACTGCATATGATACTGTCACCATTGACAGAATGGTGCAGGATTACATCGGTGACAGCATCCAAGTAGGCATGTCAGACAGTCCGTATCTGTACTGGCAGGAAAAAGAGGCAATTTGGAGGCCCCTGTACAAACTGACTCTATTTTACCTGAGTTGTAACCCCTCCGGTGTGCACTCCGAAAGATTGTTTACTGCAGCCGGGAACCTTGTCAGCGAAAGGCATAGGAGGTTGCGTCCACAAAATGTGGAGAAGATGACGTTCAGAAAAATTAATTATCAACTCTTCCAGGGAGACCAGTCTCCAGAAGTACAGAGGGACCTGTGGTGGTGGATTCCAGCGGGGACAAATTAATTGTGAGGATGATGATGTACACAACACTGAAGAGGGTGAGGAATCGGTGGATGAGGACTACATCTTACCTCCGTAGAGCCAGTTTGTGCAGGGACAGATTAATTGCCAGCTTGTTTTGTGGGGGCCCAAACGAACAAATCATTTCAGCCACAGTTGTGTGGCAGACCCTGGCGCTTAATTGATTGGTTTGTTAAAGTGTGCATGTCCTGTTTATACAACATAAGGGTGGGTAGGAGGGCCCAAGGACAATTCCATCTTGCACCTCTTTTTTTTCTTTGCATTATGTACTGTTTGGGGCCTAGTTTTTCAAACTGCCATCCTGTCTGCCACTGCAGTGTCACTCCTAGATGGGCCACATGTTTGTGCTGCCCACTCGTGTCGCTTAGCATAGTCATCCAGCTACCTCATGCAACCTTTTGGACTAAAAACAATATTGTGAGGTGTTCAGAATAGACTGGAAATGAGTGGAAATTAATGTTACTGAGGTTAATAATAGCATAGGAGCAGAAAAACCCACAAATTCTGTGATTTTAGCTGTTTTATGCTTTTTTAAAAAAAAATACTGATCCAAAACCCAGAACCCAAAACACGGAAGGATGGTTTTGGCAAAACCAATCCAGATCCAAAACTCGAGGAAAGATCCAGATAAAAAAAACAAAAAACACAAAACACGAAAAGTGGCCAGTGCACACTCCTATTAGAGACACATACTGCATTCCTGTAAATGATACTGAGGTATAAGTGATCAGGCAAGCCACTGACCTGGACGCCTGCTCTTCTGATTGGCTCTGCTAAAATGTAATTTCCCTGCACCCAGGGAAACCAGTCAAAAGAGGATTGGGGGGAGGGAGTTGAGCCAGACTCAGCCAGTCACACATTTTAACCCATTGATACAGCTGATTGGATCTTTTAGATAGGCAAGTCCTTCGCTTTGCAGAGATTACTAGGTATGGTATTCCCTGCACCTTTCCATCATAGAGAGGCCCATCTGGCAGTAGACTCAGAAGACACCACTCTGAAAATCTCATAGGTACGAATCGGGCAAACTTGAGACTAAGGGGTCCATATACTGTATCAGTGGAGGATAGTCATCAGTGGTTACAATCTGTAAGTATTGTATAGATAAATAAAGTGTTTTAGCACAGCTAATTACCACATCAGAGCTGCTCTGCTAGAAAACCTCACTCCTTTGAGATAATTGTTTTCCTTGCCCTTTTTCTTGTTTAAGATATGTGTATGTGCAGCTAATGCAGTACATACCCTCAGCAATGTGACCCAGGGAGTGATCCAGCAAATCCACTTGATAAATTGTCTAGTTACTCTGTCTATGTTAATTGCGGTAAGTGCCAGTAACAAAGTTAAGGTCGAAGAAAGCTTACATTTCTCAGTTGTAACCCTTTAATAAATGGACAAAGTGCTGGGATAGTCATTATCTGGAGACAACTGCCCCTCAGCTTTGTCCTTTGGCAATGACACCAATCACAAACCCCTCGCTGCAGCCCTGTTTGAAGTGGATATTTGTACAGTGCACACACAGTATGGGCCTGATTTAGATATGTATGCTAACCCGATGGTTAGCGCACATCTCCGATGTTTGGAGGACTGTGCATGTGCAGCCCTCCGACTGCGAGCCTGCACGCAGTGTGTACCCTCCGCAGCATGATTGACAGGCTGCGGTGTTTGGGAGGGGGAGCTGGGGAGTTCCCTGGCAGCATTCCCAGAAATGGGGGCGTGTTGCCCCCATTTCCAGGGAGGGACGAGGCCAGGGTTTGCGTGGGTGCACGCAGACTTCCTGGCCTCACAAGCTGCCAGGACCTGGTCAGGCTGCGGGAAGCTTTAGCTCCAGCAGACTGGCCAATGGAACATCGACAACTATCGCGACCGACGGTCGCGATTTTTTCGGTGGTGGCCGATAGTGACCCCAGACTGCGACCAGGGTCGCAGCACTGGGATCACTCAAATGCAGCAAGGAGGTGTGTGACACCTCCTTCTGCATTTGCATTTTAAATGGACGGAATTGCACAGCCGCTTGTGTACGGCTGTGCAATTCCATCCATCTCTGAATCAGGCCCTATGTGCGTTACATTTAAGGTAGAGATGTGTGACGACCCCCGTGTTTTGGTTTTGGATCTAGACCTCCCCTGGTTTTGGATCTGGATTGGTTTTGCCACGTGTTTTGTTTTTCGGTTTTGGTTCTGGATTTTTTTAAAAAATCATAAAAACAGCTAAAATCACATAAAATGGGCCTGTTTTTGTTCCTACAGTATTAATAACCTCAATAACATTTATTTCCACTTATTTCCAGTCAATTTGACCACCTCACAGCTCACTATATTGTTTTTATCTAGTTTATGCCCAAAATTTGCGCCAATCTTGCTGGCTGACTAAGTTATGTGGCAGCGGTGGGCAGCACAAAAAAATGGGCAGTTCAACTTCCAACATGGCACATCAGGAATCAAATGTTTTTATTATTCAAGAGAGGCCTGAGGGAGTTGGAGAATGTATGTAGTTGAAGACAGGGAAAGGAAGGGTTTGGTAGTAAATTTAATTTAATTTTTTTATTCCGAAGTAAATTTATGAGGGAGAAGGGGAAAGGAGGAGGCATTTACAAAAAAATATTTTACTCATTCACATCAGTCCTTGGCCCAGAAGAATCCTTGAGGGCTATGCCTGCTGCTGGGAGTGGATTTTCTCATACCAGAAGGGGACCAGGAAGACTTATAGTAGTGCTTTCCACATGAAAAAGCATTTCCAAACCTGTACAAGGACAGTAAAAAAAACATAGTTAGTTAGTGGCCTACAAACTGTCACTTAACCAGCACAAAGATATTAAGGGGAGAGTTTTTAGAAGTGCATTTTAGAAGTGATGTTGCCCATAGCAACCAATCAGATTCTACTTAGCATCATTTATCTAGCTCTTTCTAGAAGATAATAGCTAGAATCTGATTATTTTCTATGGGCAAGCAACATCACTTCTAAAACTCACTTCTAAAAACTCTCACTTTAGTAATTTACCCCTTAAGGTCTTACGTTTTCTGTCTTTCTTGAGAATCCTTCACCAACTTCTGCTGCTAGGAGTGGATTTTCATTCAAGAAGGGGACCAGGAAGACTGCTTTCCAAAACAATTGACTGTAAAATAATCATTCACAAAGCTTCCACAATGAACATTTCCCAACCTGTACAGGGACATTAAAAAAACATAGGGCCTCATTCAGACCCACTCACGAGCGGCTGTCCGCTCACAAGTGGGTTGATAGTGTGCACTGCGCATGCGCACGATGGAGGGAGCTCCGTCGTGCGCATGCGCGAGACGCGACGAGCGAAGGACTTTCCTTCGCTCATTGTGTCTGATCAAAGGGGGCGTGCTGTCAACCGCAGGCTTCGGCTCGCAGTGGCGATGGTCGCGATGGTCAAGACCATCGCGACCATCATCCTGCACGCTCGTATATGCTGTGGGTGGTGACCCACAGCTATACGAGCGTCCAGGAGGACGCTCCATAATTATGGAGGTGGGCCCTGATTCAGAGCGAGCGCTCTGGTCAGAGCGTCCGGCTCTGAATCAGGGCCATAGTTAGTTAGTGGCCTCAAAGTGCCACTTACAGTATAGTGACAAGCGTAAGGTCTATGATTTAAGGCAGGGGTAGCCAACCCTGGTCCTCAAGAGCTACCAACAGTGCATGTTTTCCAGGTCTCCTCACAGAATCACAAGTATAATAATTAACACAGGAGCCACTGAAGCCCCCCTCTTCTGTCCGCAGCACAGCTCCTAGTATAGAGATAGAGTAACACAGGCACAGCACAGCCCAGCACAGCACCCAGCCCTAGTATGGACTTGGAGTGGACAACAGCAAGCCAGCACCTATGCAGCAGCCAGCCCCTGACAAGTGACAACAGTAGCCAGCCCCTTAAACACAGTCAGCAACAGCACAGTACAGCCCCTCCCTCCTTCACTCTCCACAGTGGGAATGAAAATGGCGACGACCGCGGGACCTTTTATACAATCCAAAACCTGCGAGAATCCAACAGCGGGATGATGACGTTTTGCCTCGTTTTGAGATCCGAGTCAGGTGGGAAAACCCAAGCCGCCTCGGATCTGACTCGGATCATCTATGTTCGGGTGAGTACGGATCTCTGAAATCCGAACCTGCTCATCTGTAATTTAAGGTTGCATGTGTCATAAGATATTTTACTCAAAATACAGAAATGAGAACTCAAGCCCATTTAAACAAAAGAGGTCCTGCTGCATCCAGCTCTAAATCACTCCCACTGCTTAAGAGTTCACAATATATTTCTTTGACCAAATTATTTCCTTTGCAATTGTTTCAGCTCTGAGACTGGTGTCCTTTTCTGTTTGAGATTTTTACCTTTCTTAGTTTCAATAATTTACTTGACTTAATTTCATCCCTTTGGGTGGTGGGTTTAAAGAGAGATTTAATGTCGCTATATACTGCCAAAATCAGCAAGATTAGGAAATTCTGAGCCACAAACTGAGAAGTTGTTCTAATGATTTTTATGAGTGAATTTCTAGTGATGCTTAACATGTCAGTAAGACCGGCTCTAAATTAGTGCAATTTACAGATAATCAATGAGAGTAGACAGAGCTAGTTAAATCATCCTTGCAGGCTTAAACAGCAATTCACTTACTGTACCATTTCTAAATGTATAAGTCTTTTTGCTGAGTCCTGTCTGATTCAGTGAATATATACGATGAAAGTGAATATTCCAAAGTAACACTTGCAGTAACGTACATACGAGTATTCTGGAGATAATTTTGAAGACCACAATTGCCCATATGAAGAAACTTTGAAACCACAGAGCCAGTTACTTTGTACAAGTAGGGACCAGACTTTCATCGACAAAGATAGATTTACAGACCAAGAGGGAGATTTATCAAATCTTGGAGAGAGATTAAATTGAGAAGTTGCTCATAGTAACCACCAAGTATGGGAGCGTCCTGTAAATGTAACAATGCTCCTCACATGGCAGAGCAGTGAAGAAATTCCACATTATTATAATTATTGCCATTTCAGCTCCACAAAGGTTTAATGAAAGAGCCCCTCTGCCTGGTCATTTATAACCTGAATTCAGATTTCGAAGTCTAGTCTAGTCCTCAACTTTCAATAGGCTCCATATTACAATTTGATATTGAACCTTCCAGTTGCATTTCAGGTGACATAATGAAAATGATTCAAACAGGTCATAAGTAGGGGTATGAGAGCACTGCTGCCACCTGGGGCACAGGTTCGGCATTGACGTTGCCCCTATGGCACCTGACATGTCATATGATTCTCTGGGTGCCAGGTTTTATGCAGGAAGATGGCTTTATAGGTATTCTTCCTCCTCGATCCCCTACTTCCTTGGGTGACTCATGCTGACCAGGTGGAATTCATTCTTGGGCACCAGTCCCACAATAACATCTGTAGGGTTTTGGACTTGGTAGAATGGGCGTCAAACTCACAAATGGAGCTCCTGCTTATCTCCCTAGATGTCACAAAGGTGTTTGACAGGCTCCATGGGGGTATATGCATCTGGTACTCCCTAAATTTGGTTTCCAAGGGGATATTTTGAGCCTTATTTATGCCTTATATAAAAGTCCTACCACTAGAATTTTGTAGCAATGGTTTTCTGTCTTTCCTCTTTTCTATCTCAAATGGCCCCTCTCCTCCCTGATATTCGTTCTGGCTATGGAACCCCTAGCTTCCTCTCTTAGCTCTGCCTCTACAGCTGCGCCACCCCCCAGCTCTCCTCTCCTGCTTCCACTGGCTGGGCATACTGAGCATTGTGCGACAGTGGTATGTACCTATGTATATGTGCATCTGGTTTTTGTATATGTGTGTGTTATATATGTACCTATGTATATATGTATCTGGTATATGTATGCATGTACCTATTAGGGATGAGCAGGCCGGATATCAGAGATCCGAACCCACCCAAACTACGGGAATCCGAGTCAGATCCGAGTTGGCTTGGGTTTTCCCGCATGACTCTGATCTGAAAACGAGGCTAAATGTCATCATCCCGCTGTCGGATTCTCGCGGGTTGTGGATTCTATAAAGGTCCCGTGATCGCTGCCATTTTTTCATTCCGGCTGTGGAGAGTGAAGAGGGAGGGAGCTGGGAGCTGTGCTGTTGCACGCTGACATTGTGCATAGGGGCTGGCTACTGTTGTTCTTACAGGAGCTGGCTGTTGTCCTGTCCATAAGGGCTGCCTGTTGTCTATAGAGGGGCTGGCAGGCTGTTGTCCTGTCCATAGGGGCTGGTTGTTGTCCTGTCCATAGGGGCTGGCTGTTGTCCTGTCTATAGGGGCTGGCTGACTGTAGTGCTGTGTTGTTCAGGGCATGCTCTGTCCATCAGGGGTGCTCTTCACCAAACCCCAGTGTGAAAAAAAATAAAACTGTGTGTGTGTGTTAGCCACACTTGTCATCAGTGCAGGGGTGCTGTGCTGCTGTCTGTTAAGGGGTTGCTGCCTCTTTCAGGGGTTCACCCCCAGTGTTAAAAAAAAACAAAAAAACTATTTTTTTTGTGTGCGTTAGCCACACCTGTCATCGGCGTAGGTGAGCAGGGGTGCTGTGCTGACTGTGTCGTTTAACAAGAGGCTGCTGCATCATTCAGGTGCTCTCCCAAGTGCCCCCCAAAAATTAATTAATTCAGTCAGTCAAAGGCCCTCATTCTGAGTCAGTCGTAAGCAGCCACTCGGTCGTACGCCTAACGATCAAGAATCAGAAAAAAAAACAATCGCACGGCCGGGCGATCATAACCAAAGTGACGCCCATACATGAACAAAGCACCTCCTCTAGCTAGCGAGTGATGGCAGTTAGCGATCGAGCCAATCGTTATCAGTCGCTGTATGTTAATTTTCTTCTGATGGTTGCGGCCACTTGTGTTGAGTACAAATTACACCAAAAATTTACAAAAAACCGCATAAAATAAGCCATCCCCATGAAATTTATTTATTCTTATTATTTGCTAATGCTAACGCAACTGACTCAATTACAAGCCAATTAGCAGTGTTATTAGCTTCAACAATCGATTATTAGCTGCTTGCATTGTGTGGCACAAAATAGAAACATCAAACATAACATCAGTCACATTCGATAGTATCGATTGTACTCTGGGGCTTGAGAGAGCACATACCCAACCTCAAGCTGTACGATCAGCCAGGCCTCTAACCTGCTCGAAGAGTGACGTTTTACTACTTCCGGCCTTCTATGTCGGTCGTAGTAGTAAATTTATGTACGCCCCTGAAACGCCCTGAATACGGTGAGGAATGCCTGCGTTTTTAGACCACCACCCCCGTCAACACCCACAAATGGCCTTTCATGTCAATCAACTCTCGGAAGCCACTTCCTGCTCGTAAGCCGTACGATCGTCAGCATTTTGGATCGCAAGGTTTCGTACTCACATGCTTACAACTAACAGTACGCCTGCGTGGTTTGGAAACATCGGATGCGTACGACCGAGTGGCCGCTTACGACCGACTTTGAATGAGGTCCAATGTGTGTGTGTGCGCGTTAGCCATGGCATCAGAAACGCCTCTGCTGAGATTTGCATAAACATTTTCAAAGGTGAAAATAGAGGCTATGGATTAAGAAATGGAATAAAGCAGCTAAAACTGCGTTCTCTGATTACAGTGTCCCTACTCCCTACCCATGGCCCCTCTACCTGACTTTCAGTGAGTCAGAGGGGCAACTCCATGCAACCGTATTCCAGAGTGCAGCTGCTTCTCCTGTAGCCCAGGTCAGGAGATGTATAGGGGCCCGGGTGTGGTGATGATAAGGACTAAAATGGAGCTCACTAAAGTGGACAATGAATCCACAATCTAACAGGGAGCTCAGCTGTAATTTATACACAACACAGGATGGGATGACGATATAGGCTTGGGTGATGGTATAATCTGGGGTGATGTATACATCATTTTCTTCACACAATATTAATTTGTCCCCACTGGAATCCACCATTATAGGTGTCTCTGTAATTTTTACACGTAATTGACGGTAAAGGTCTTCCTTGTAGAATATGTATTTCATTTTAATGGACATCATCTTTTCCACATTTTGGGAAAGTAGTCTTAAGCCGATCAATGACAAGGTTCCCGACTGTGCTGAATACTCTTTCTGAGTACACACTGAAAGGTGGGCAGCTCAAGTAAAACAAAGGCAGTTTTTTTTGTGTAAGGGCCTCCAAGGTGTATATTTATTTACTAAAGTTTCTAAATATGAATAGTGTTCATGTTGCCCACAGCAACCAATCAGATTGCAGTTATCATTCATTTCTCTATTGCATTATATAAAATTATATACAGGATCTGATATGCTATGGGCAACATGAACACTTTTCATTTTTAGAAACTTTAGTACAGTAAAACTAAAATTACCCCCAAATTGCCTCTTTTTCCTGCCAGTAGTTATTACATGTATCTCTTTCTCTTCAGATATGTTTCCATTGGGAAGAAAAAACAATGTCTTCATCCCTTCTGGGATGAAAATCCACTCCCAGCAAGCAGGCATGGCGCTCAAGAATTCCCAAGAAAGACACAACATAAGACTTAAACCTTAAATCTGAAATATTGCATTTAATGCTCTGTTCTGCTTGTTCACATATCTGATCTGGTTAAGTGGACAGTGGGAACAATGGCAGTTTGAAGGACTCTAACTTAAGGTGCATACACACGGTACGATCTGTACCACCAAGAACTTGACAGATATCTTTCAGTGAGTCATCCTGCCACATCTCTCTGCACTGCGCATGCGCCTCAATAATTACCACTGAGAGCCGCAGAATGAGTTTAGATGCAGAGAGAGGCAATTTCAGTGGGCGATCCTGTGTGGTAACAACGGGGTGTTTTGGCAGATGCGGGTGTATTGTGGGTGTGTCGTGGTCAGTGTCTTTCACCGCAGTTGTACTGATTTTGGTGACAATGTTCAGA
Source organism: Taudactylus pleione (assembly GCA_031769625.1). Classification (NCBI taxonomy): domain Eukaryota; kingdom Metazoa; phylum Chordata; class Amphibia; order Anura; family Myobatrachidae; genus Taudactylus; species Taudactylus pleione. The sequence goes on along the minus strand of JAUIMM010000104.1, from coordinate 3,038,622 downwards.
TGGACATTCTACACCTTCATAGGGCTGGCGCAATACTTGGTGATGCATCTTAATATGCAAAGAGGCGGATTAGCACTGCATCCAGTGGACATCTCTGTACGAATCTCACCGGCTGACGCATTCGCATAATTACGCAGTCACGCTACAGAAAAAGATGTCGTCAGGGCAGCAATAGCATCCACCTCTGCATTGACAACTTAAAGTAGTTAAGTGCGTTGTGCTTGAAAAGAGAGGTCTGAAAAGCTGTTAATAAGTGATTGTTTGTAAAATAAATCTGTAATTCGTTTTATCCAAATATGATGACCTGACCACAGTAATACAAAGGTAATTTGTAGTTATTAAAGAACACAGAGCATGGGCGGGATGTAGTCAGGATGCCGGCGGTTGAAATGCAGACCGCCGGAATCCCGACACTGAAATCCCGGCATGGAACTAAAGACAGGCATCTAAATACCGATGCCTATCATTAGCCCCACTTCGAAATCCCGACGCCCGGGAACCGAACATAGGTTAGCCAGGCACCGCGTGACGTGTTAGCCGTGCGGGGGAGGAGGGTTAGGTTTAGGTACTCCTGGGGGGACTTAGGGTTAGGCACCCCCCCTGGGAGGGTTAGAATTAGGCTAGGGGAAGGGGTGGTTAGGGTTAGGAACCACCGTGGGGAAGTTAGGGTTAGTCACTCTCCCTGTGGGATAGGTTTAGGGTGCGGGGAGGGGAGGTTAAGGATAGGCACCACTGCGGGGGAATTAGGGTTAGTCACGCCCCCCAAGTCTCAGGGTTAGGCACCCCCAAGGGAGGGTAAGGGTTAGGGGGGAGGGAAGTGTTAAAAATACTTATGATCTGGCATCTGGATTTTCATCTGTCTGGCTTCTCTCATCAGGATTTGAACTGGTGGCTTGTAAGCCGTCGGTTTTTCATAAACAACCCACATGGGCTAAATGTAATACGTTCTGATATTCAGCTGCTGCGGGGAATTATGCGAGTATCCCCTTTTTAAAGTGGCAATCATTAGGCTAAACCCTCTGTGAAGTTTTCATCAAAATCCATCCAGTGGAAGACCCAGAACAGACTCCCTGGGTCAAAGTTCTGCCCAATGTACACCAACAAGAGGCCGGACTGGGACCTCAACCCCCTAGTATGTCTCCTGGGATCCAATGTTAGCATTCTGTGAAGTTTCCATCCAAATCTATTCAGTGGAAGGCTCAGATCAGTCTCCCCAGGTCAAAGTTCTGCCCAGCGTACACCAACATGATGTCCGACCGGGACCTTAGCCCCCCTAAAACCTGGCCAGGATCCAATTAGACCCCCTCACGTTGGTTTCATCCCAATCGGTGCAGGGGTGTCCGAATGCATAACCGGACATATAAACAAACAAACATACACACAGACCAATTAATTTTATATATAAGATAGTGTTAAAATTAGTGCTAAACTAATGGGTTTTGCTGTCTTGGTAGATTTAAGGCTAAAATATGCAAATATTTGTCTTGAAGCGCACATAGCTCCTACGTAATTTAGGAGAGGAGCGATATTTTAGTTACCTCGGGCTGTAGTAGGACTAAGTTCGCCCCTAATTAAGACTGCAAGTGATTAAAACATGGATATTTTCAAAAATATTTATATGCCTCAAAACAAATACAACTGTCTAATAAATAATAAACTAATTTTATCACAAGTCATCCTGAGTGATTATATATATATATATATGCATTAATCTGGTATTTTATGTACAGTAAATCACTTTTCCCTTGCATTAGAATGATCACTTAGAAGTGTATGCCTCTGGGCACTGATTACTTTATTTCTTCCCTTTGGTGATATACAGTACTGTACAACAAACATCTTTTTTAAGTTCCTTGCTCTGTGTGAGAAGTTTTAGTCTGGTTTCTTTTCTGTATGAAGGCATATTTTCTCTGGAGCATAAACGCAGCTAATTTTATAGGACTCCTGTGCATGCATAATCCTCTCTTCTGATCCATGGAGAGTCTATAAAAAAACATACTTCACCTGAGCTGTTCCTGCTGGACCTCAATCTTTATGGATTTTTAATTGGCATTTGCGTTTTGATGGGCATTCCTGCAAAGCAGCACAAAGCTGCATCAAGTTTACAGCTTTCACTATGTCCGGTCCTTCCACCCCCTCTGTTATGATGTTCAGTGTTATTCTGTTTCTCACGCTGCAGGCTGTCCTCCAGGCTATGGTGATTCAATCTAACACAAATGTCATCTTGTGAGGCCAACAAGCGTTTATTAGATGGTTGTCTAATACAGCATTCTCCTATGCCATGTCTGTGTGCTGCTGCTGTGATATTATTATCCTTATTATCCTAAAATAGGGCAGGTGTTCACTTAGCCCTTCAGCCTTGCCCTGGGCAGACACACATCAGGTGCTGTGTGTGCAGCTATTAGTCCCTCCCAGTGGTCATACCTGTCAGTCAAAGCCTCTCAGATATCCTCTCATTTGTATTATTAACTTATTTCATATCAAGGAAAAGCAGACAATGTTCTCACATGCAACAGTTTCGAACAGTGATGTATGATCTTCGGTTTTATGGACAGTCATTCATTAGTGGTCACTAATTAGATCACATGAAAAAAAATAGATTGATATAAAGGGTTAAATTCATGGTCTACTTGCATAATGATACTTATTAGCATACTGTATGATTTTTAAAGCTAGTGTTCGCCGATCCATCGGGGAATCTATGAAATTCTTCATGTTAAAAATCCTCATTTGCTGATCACAATCATATTTTGATTGTGATCGGTAAATCAGGGAAATCTAATATGTTGGATTTCACCGATGCCCCGACCACGGTGTCTGGGGATCGGGGAATTGGCCCAGTACATTGCAGATATGTGGGAACCTTAAAGCAAAGTGGATTGTAAACTGCTCAGTCCATATATGGGGCATATTCAATTGGGCGTGAGGTTTAGCAAGGAAAAAACTTTGCTCACGCCCGATTTTGGATTACCTTGGGTATGCGCGCTCCCAATACCCATATACATCCAATTTAAATAAAAGTGGATGCTGGGTTTTCAGCTCTGAAAACCCTGCGCCGCATAAAATAAATAAATAAATAAATTCTGCACTTACCTGTCCGGGGGTCTCCGGTGGTCTCCGTGGCTCCCGATAGCCTCCCCTGAATCGTCTCACTGGATAGGGGGCTGCTTTGAGTCCCGGAGTTGCTGGGAGGCTCCAGGGGCTGGTGGGAGGGGCAAGGGCTGCTGGGAGATGTAGTTCTCCCAGCACCCATTCTGGGGAGAAACATAGACACTGGGGGTCCACATACACCGGGGGTCACACAAACACAACACTCATACACACACACACTTACTCATACACACTTGCAAACACTAACAAGCACTGACATACTCACCCTGCAGCAGAAGACCCGGCTTCCGATGCTGGATGCAGAAGAAGATGCAGAAAACAGCGCTGCAGAAGGTAAGTAATTATGGACAAATTAAGCTAATTGGAAACTTTCCATTGCAGGCGTCCCAGAGCTAGTCCTGCTCATTTCGCCTTAAATTTAACGATTTTATGAAAAATCACACTTGCTCAGGAGGTGCGAAAATAAAAATCTCCCGGAGCACAAAAACAGAAAAAAAACGCACCTAACTGAATAGCAAAAATCCCGCATCTGCAGGAAAAACCACGCAGGTGCGGGATTTTTGCTTTTCTCGCCTCCAATTGAATATGCCTCTATGCATCTATTCTGCATTACAAACCCTGAGGGGTAGGGGCAGCTTTTTAAAGGCATCAATTATTGGCAATTTAGGCAGTTGGATTTTAAAATTTCAATAATATTAAATGCAATGCCATGCATATTCTCCATTCAATATTACTGACGTGGTGAATCCTGACATGTGGCGACTTTCTAAAGGCACCGCTGAGTAAATATACCTCTGGGTGTGCCTGAGCTTGTATGACCTTTCCACAACTATGGACCAGTTCTTACAGTGCGGCAAGCTAACCTATTCTGATGAATAATTGAATCAGTTAGTTATTTGAATGACCATTACATGATCAAGGTTGTTGAGTCCTTATTAACTAGCCCTATGCTCTTATAGTCTCCTGCTTCTCTCTTCAATACAGGGAGTTGTTCTCTACCTTTTACTGTATTTTCTTTCCTCAATATATGAACTAAATGGGAGATAAATATATATATATATATATATATATATATATAAAACAATCCAAAACATCCGATTTATACAACTTTTTAATGTATTCACTAGGTATATATGCTCAACTTCAGCCATGCTAATACATTAGTTTTAAAATAGAATTAACTAAGAGGGCTCTGTTTGGTTATACAGTACTGTATATATGTAATGCCCCACAGTATCAGTATGATTCAGTGAACTGTACCCTACTGCCAAAGTGATTGATGGTTTCGCAATTGGGAGAGGATTGGTGGTAAGTGACAGATTGAAAAATGTAAAAAAATAGTCCTACTTACTCCTGTTAGGTTCTAAAGACTTTATGGGTTCGGGATGCTTTACTGTTTGCATGACACAGGACGATGACTTTTGGCGGATGACCTGGTGTCAAGAGGGTCAGCAAAGAAACCACTTTTCTACAGGAAAAACATCAGGGACAGACTGATATTCTGCAAAAGGTAGAGGAATTGGCCTGCTGAGGACTGTGGTAAAGTTATTTTCTCTGATGAATCCCCTTTCAGATTGAGCGCTACCATCAGTCCTGTGTCATGCCAACAGTAAAGCATCCTGAGACCATTCATGTGTGGGGTTGCTTCTCAGCCAAGGGATTGGGCTCACTCACAATTTTTCCTAAGAACACAGCCATGAATAAAGAATGGTACCAAAGCATCCTCCAAGAGCAACTTCTCCCAACCATCCAAGAACAGTTTGGTGATGAACAATGGCTTTTCCAGCATGATGGAGCACCTTGCCATAAGGCAAAAGTTATAACTAAGTGGCTCGGGGAACAAAACATCAAAATTTTGGGTCCATGGCCAGGAAACTCCCCAGATCTTAATCCCAGTGAGAACTTGTGGTCAAGCCTCAAGAGGCGGGTGGACAAACAAATACCCACAATTTCTGACAAACTCCAAGCATTGATTAGGCAAGAATGGGCGTCCATCAATCAGTATGTGGCCCAGAAGTTGATTGACAGCATGCCAGGGCGAATTGCAGAGGTCTTGAAAAAGAAGGGTCAACACTGCAAATATTGACTCTCTGCATAAACTTAATGTAATTGTCAATAAAAGCCTTTGACACTTATGAAATGCTTGTAATTTTACTTCAGTATACCGTAGTAACATCTGACAAAGAGGTCTAAAAACACTGAAGCAGCAAACTTTATGAAAACCAATAATTGTGTCATTCTCAAAACTTGGCCATGGCTGTACTGTATTTTAGGTTTTAAGTATAGGCCTCTTATCCCGGCAGGTCCACAAACTATTACTTACAAATACAGCATGAGCATGCACAACCATTGACTATGCTATTCCAATTGAACCATCCTATTGAACTATAGATATGAAGAAAGTACAAAGATGTTGCATAGACAATTGTAGTTTCCTAGACACCTACTATTCAATACACCGAGACACAGTATCTCTCATTTGCTCACAATCTTCCAGTTCCCAGTGCTATTTACAACCTTCTACACCGTCTTCTGTCCCCCTCCACCCTTTCAATCCTCCCTTTGTGCCCTTAACTTTGCAACCCATTTCACATGCCTTATTCTTTCATCCTCTCTTTCCTTCATCTGCTCCTTTCCCTCTTAGTTCCTCTTTTTCCACTCTCTTGATGCCTGCTCTCAAATAGACAACAACCTCAACCTGACCCTTTCATCAGGTACCATCCCTTTCTCCTTCAAACATGCCATTGTCTCTCCCAAAAAAACTCCCTCACAACTCTGGATTGGTCTCTCCAATTACTGCCTTACTTACCTCCACCCAATTCCACCAAGATCTATTGAGCAAATTGCCTCTCTCTGCCTCACATGTTCCTCTCCTCCCATTATATAATAGTCCTACTTCAATTTGGTTTTCACTTCCCCAACTACAGGGAAACCGGCCTCACTAAGGTCACCAATTGTCTTCTTACTGCCAAATCCAAGAGTCATTTATCTCAATTCACTCTCTTTGACTTGGCTGGTGCCTTTGAAACTGTGAATTCCTCCTCCAATTCATCTACTCTGTTGATCTCTGTGACACTGTACTATCATGGTTGACCCCATACCTCTCTAATTACTCCTTCTCTGTTTCCTTATCCTGACTGCATTATACCATTCTCTGCATCTACCTGTCGGTGTGTCCCAAGGGCCTGTTCTTTGCCCTTTACACCTTTTCTTGAAGATCTCATAAGCTCTTTCAGTCTCCATTATGACCTCTACGCTAATGACCTCTCCTCCCATGACCACTCTCCTTCCATCCTCTCTTTGCATCTCTATCTGTCTTCCATCTCCTCCTGGGTGTCCCAGTCTCTCAAAAGCAATGTGATGAAAAAAATAGAAGTCATTGTTTTTCCCAATCCAGTAATCCCTCACCTAACCTTTGCTCTCTTTTGGTTGACAACACCATCATCCTCTCTGTCCCCCAAATCTGCTGCCTGGGAGTCATATTTGGATTCTCTCTCTCCATCATTCCCCACGTCCAGTTTATAGATGTGTCCACACATACCTTTTGCTCAAATGCCACAGACTTGCGACTTAACAGCATCAAGCATCTTTTTTTTAAATAAAATGATTCAGATCATTGCTGCGACAAAAGTACAGTGCAAGTATACACTGACTGCTGGGACTGGCATTACATGTACATCTGTGTGCAACCAAGTCAAAAATCTGCATTAAAAAGGCAAAAGACAGAGGACCTGATTCACTACTGATCACAACTGTGTTTACGTATGCAATTGGCCAATTGTTGCAATCTGCGTATGCGTGTGCGAACCAGCCACTGCCATCTGGACTGTGGTCACAGTGACTATGCAGACCCATCACAGAGTGATTGACAGGAAGTGCTGTTTGGGGGAGGTGACAGGGAATGGTTGGCGAAACACAGACAGGCCAGTGCCTTTGAATGTCGTTGCATGGGCGTGCATAAATTATGTACTGCGATGTGATGAGGTTAGTAATTCCTGAGTAAGGTCAGAGCTTGTGCAAGTGTGTGGGTGAGGCTGCGATGGTGCTCAATGTTACCAATGGTCTTGCATTCTTGCTAAACATTACGAATGTGTGTAATGTAAAGAGGATGTCCTTGTGTAGTGCTGTGGCAGCATTGCGATCACAGTGGATTAGCATACTACCGCAGTGAGACTACGTGCGTAATCGCTATTGCAGTCGCAGTCGCGATCCGTAATGAATTAGGCCCAGAGTTATCTTTGTAAAGATTTCTTTGCAATAAAAGTACTAATATTGGGCCTGATTCAGACACTTGTGATGTCAGTAGTGGACTTCCTGCTCTATTAGAGCAGGAAGTCTACTCGGGCTTGCGGAAGCTGAGACCCTCCCGCAGGGTCTAGCCGCAAGCCCTATCGTCGCGATAATCGCGACCATCGCCAGACCGCTCGCACAAGCTGTGGGTTGTCACCCACAGCTGTGCGAGCGGCCTGGATGCCGGAATAAAAAAAAAACACCCTGATTCAGAGCGAGCGCACGCAAACAGTGTGCGCCTGTGAATCAGGCCCATAGTGTCCCTGTTACACTGTGATTTACTTTTTGTTTGTGTCTATAATGAGAATAAGAAGCAAAATTTACTACATATTTTTACTAAGCATCTCCCACCATATGGAAGAAAAATTCTTTGTGAATGAGGACACATCTGTATCTCACAATTATGCTGCTTCCATTTACACAACATATACAAAATCAGATATTGCCTTACCATTGATACCAGCAAATCTCTCATCCATGCACTTGTCATTTCCTGTATGGACTACTGTAACCTCCTACAGTATCTGGCCTTCCTCTCACTCAACTTTCCCCACTTCAGGCTATTTATTTGTGCAGTTGCCCATTTCATTTACCTCTCCTTCTGCTCTGTCTCAGTTTCAACTCACTGACAAAGGCTTCACTGGCTCCTAATGCACTTCGGAATACAAGTCAACTTTTTCACTCACCCATATAATGCCCTTAACTCTCCCTCACGTATCTGACCTATTATCTGTTCACACTCCCTCCTGCCCTCGCCTCTCTTCCATTGACTGCCACCTCATCTCTGCTTTGCCACCTCTTCTCACACCAAGATTTCTTTTGTGTTGCCCCTCTGTTCTGGATCTCACTACCATGCTCTAACAAACTATCTACCAGGAATCACTGTAAGTACTTAGGATGCACATCTTCATAGAAGCCTATTAATCCTCCTCATAACTATACCAAGTTACCATCCTGGCATTTCCCCTCCCTTAGGGGCAGATCCTTATTCCCTCATATTCTCCATAGCACTATCACTGCCAAAAGTGCACCTTCATTCTCCTTCCTGTCTCTACCCAGTGACTCTGATCAAGTTTGTCCGACCTCTTGTTGGATACAGGTTCACTGACTGCTGATTACTTGCTATTTCCTCCCTGGCTCACCAGATTTCTATAGTAGGCAGAAACTATATCATATAAAGGCTTTTCAACATATGGTTTTTGTACCCTTTGAGTACACAGACAGATTCAAGTATTATTCATCCTTTTATATCTAAACAGGTTAGTATACAATTTGCCCAGCCCCCTCCTTTCCATATTCTGAGTACTTTGGTGGGGGTCTAATTACATAAGTGATGACTACATCAACTTTATGCTCACAACATAAAAAATAATAATTTAAAACTTATTCTGCACTAGCCCATGACTTAACCACTGATATGACATAATGGGTCAGTATATTACATTAAACCTAACTATTTTGCTAGCTGGGGGAGGGGGTGCTACACTCTAATTTTAATTCCGGGTGATTATGTTTCAATAATAACTTCCCTTAATAAGTAGGAGATGCTTTGCAAGATGACTGTCAAGGGTTTTTGGCTCATAATATTCACTATCTGCAGTCAGAAGACCACAAAGCAATAATATGTAATTCATTACTATGAAAAACAAAGCAGTTAGGTCTCAATAGAGATTCTGCTTTTGCAAAAGACTATCAGCCAATATACTTCTGTTCTACTCGTGTCCCTGGCAATGCTTATTCTATGCAGGTAGCACTTGTTCATCATCGACAGCCAAACCTCAACACAAATTATAGTTTTTTCCTTTGAACCATTGTAGTCCAGACATTAGAGTGTAGATTGAAATTGCTCACTTTTCCCCACGCCTGAAACTGAGATATATGTGCTGTGAGATGCTGTTATATAACCTGTCACAGAGAGTGGGTCATTTACAATGTACTGTATCTGTACATTTATATTTCCAAGGTATAGTTGTGACAGCTAGACATTTGTCAGTTCCGTGCCTATCATAAAGGAGAGTAAAATGAAAATAAAGTATAGCCAGGATCAAAATCACTATTGAAATATAAAATACCACCGTTTATAAGTTGTAATTTCTATCCAGTAGTATGAAAGGTAGTGTACTGTACATCAATGCAGAGCATGGTATTTTACTGTGACAATTACCGCCTACATTCATGAACCTGAACAGACATGGGCCGTTGTGTACACACATTTTGACTTTTTTTTTCCTTAATGGACTTTCACTATTATTTGCTCTGCAACATCAGAGCCTGTAGTAATAGCTAGCACCTTGATAGTAATATTAGGGTCCTATGAGCAAGTGATGCCTGTCATTATGGGGCTGCACATTGCTTTGTGTTTCAAGGTGGCTTCTATTGTGGAATGTACAAAGAGCTTCTCAGAATTATATGCTGACCACAATGGACATCTAATGGACAGAGCATCCCTTCTTGATTATAATCATTTGACAGCTACATTTGTCTTCAACTCCAGTTCTTAGTGGCCAGATTGCAATATACAGTATGGTGTTGAGCACAGTTCGAACGTAGTACATCCAATTCTTCTATGTGACATTAAAGCATAGTTCTACCCAAAATATAAAATATAACTACATAAATAAACCTTACCTGGAATGTGCCATTTGCTGGGTCTGCTGGAGTGGTCCATAGCAGTTGTATTCTATACTGTGATTGCTCATCAGTTCCATCCAGGTCTCATTATACTCAAATGTACAGTATGTGAAGTGAAAGTTTAAGGAGTACATACAGTAGCAGACCATTATCAGCATAAGTTAGCCTGACAGCTCTGGCAAACTTGCATACATAGCCAGGGGGCTGCCATCAGAAATTCTGGGGCCCGGTATTAACAACATAGGCAGCCCCCACCCCGGTATAGGTCAGAGGTGAGCAGAGCTGTGGATAATGTGGGTGGAGCTATATCAGGGGTGTTGCCTCAAATGGTGGGCAAACCAGGGAAAGCTATGCATGGTGGAGGTGTAACGCACTCACCGAGTTGAAAGTTATTCCAGAGATGTCCACTCTGATCTTTTCCGGCAGCGAGGTGAAGGATTGACACTAACACAGGCACGGACAAGAGAAAATACTATATTCGCTAAGATTAGTTCATTTAGTTGCAATAAATTGCATAGAAAAGCAATAAATTTAAGCAATTAACTTTTCTGCTTGTAACTCTGTTACAACTACAACAATAGTGATAACAACAGTTCACACATACATTCGCCAAAGCTTTATTGATCAGGAACACTTCTTTCTTGAGCTGTTAAATAAATGGGTTAATGAATTATCTTAATGCTTCTATATGCAACAATTATAATGACTCTACTCTCATACCAGGTTGAATTAATATATAAGTCTCAGAATGTCCCTTAAGTCACTTAACCTCTGGCCAGCAACCCATTACGTTGGTGCACATTAGAAGCTAAGTAGGTTGCTCACAATATTCTAGTACTGAAAAAACAATGTTCTCATTAATATTACTACCCTAAAGGATGCTATCTGCCAATGTTGTTGTGGACTTGTATGTTGCAAACCCGGGTTTGAGTATTTCTTTAGTAGTCTATAGCTGTTGCTAATTGTCTTTGTCTCAAACTGGTGTCAGATGACACTTCGGACATCAATATAACATACTGAGTTCTGTAGTATTTTTATTGCTATTATGCAGCTTTACTATACCTTTCCTGTTTAGTAAATGGACAGGACCAGTACTCTGTTTCTCAGGTTATATGTAGTAATAATACCTTTCCGCAGCAACAAGTTGTTTGACTATATTCACTGAAGTAGTCTGTGATGGGGCAAAAGCTATCCTGGGCCCTTATAGTAGCTGCTCTTAGATTTCAGTCTCCTCTACAGAAGATACAGGACCCCCGGCCCTAACAGTTATATTGCAGTGAGGATTGGCCCTTGAGGGAAATCTATTGGTTCTATATAACTGACAGCTTATGACTGAAGTAGTAATGCTGGGTGGTGCTGGTTTTATTTACAGACCTCTCCTGTGGATCAGCTTTGCAGGTTCAGCACCCTAGAGGATCCAGACAGCGGTCCCTCCTGCAGGCTGGCCCCCGGCTGTCAGTCATCAGCTCCAGGGGAGGTCTCTGGGTGGCTCACAGCACTCTGCCTTTCTGTATCCTGGCTGACACCTTCTGGCTGCAATGGGTCCGCACAGCGGGCACCGGTAAGTCCCGCTCTCTGGTAAGCACAGCACTTTCCTCACAGCTCGCTTACCTCAGGCACCCTTCTCCCAGCAGCCTCCACGGGCCCCTTATATATCAGCGGTCACGTGCGGGGACCTCTTCCCGCCAACCGCACACACCGCTCTCTCCACTGGCCCCCTCATAAGTTCAGAGGGAGACGGTTTCCCCTCTGCTGCAGCAGCAATGTCCCGCTCCTGGCCGCGTGAACACTGGGTCCCTGTGTCCAGAGTGGGCAGCGGGTTCCACTGTTTCTCCATGGGGGGGCAGTACATATACACATCAACTGGACATGTTTATATATGACATATCAAACAGCACATACATGTTTATATATGACTGGCATGCTTTTACATTAAACTTGTGTACATATATGAAATGACATTATATTGAAAGACAATGCTTTCTATATGACCATTATCACAGAGGGGGCAAGGGGGTGGGACAGGGCAGGGAAGACTGGACAAGGGGGACACTGGGCTGTGAAGGGTGGACTGGGGTGGCAAAGGCCATGGAAGGCTGGTTGGACTAGGGGGGCAAAGGACAGTAGGGGAGGGGCAGAGAAGACAGGAAGGCTGGCTGGACATGGGGGCTGCTGTGAAGGCTGGCTGGACATGGGGGGGTGCAGGGAAGGCTGGCTGGACTGGGGCAGGTACCACAGGTTGGCTAGGTTAGGCTAGGACGGGGGCACAGGGAAGACTGGCTGGACTGGGGGAGGGGCAAGGCAGGCTGGCTGGACTGGGGGAGGGGCAGGACAAGGCAGGCTGAACTGGGAGGGGGTGTGCAGGAAAGGCTGGCTGTACTGGGGGGGTGCAGTAAAGGCTGGCTGTACTGGGGGTACAGTGCAGGGAAGACTAGCTGGACAAGAGAGGGGAGGACACAGGGCAGGGTCAGCATACCTGCTTTCTTCATTCTTTTGTCCTGAGAGAGAGGGGGCCCGGCTGGCAGCTGCAAGGAGTGCACCAGGCGGCAGGCAGAGAGAACGAAAGAGCATAATCGCTGTGGCATTCAACTATGGACTGTCACTGGAGCCGGCCACGAGTATCAGTGGCGCTGTAGCATTTGATCTATGGAGCTGGGTGCGAGCCAATCACAGCTCGCGGAATGGCGTCCGCCGCTCCTGATTGGCTGATCAGGAACTGCTGCTCCTGATTGGCTCACAGAATGAAAGCCAATCAGAAGCGGCAGTTCCTGATTGGCTGATCAGGAGTTGCTGCTCCAGATTAGCTGCCGTTCCGCGAACCAATCACAGCTCGCGGCTGGCTCCAGTCCATAGATGAAATGCCACAGCGGCGCTGCCGCTGATGCCCTTTCTCCCTGCCTGCCTCCCGGTGCATTTCTTGCTGTTGTCAGCCTGTCCCCCTCTCTCTCCGGGCCCAGTACTAGAGTACCGGCAGTCCCCCCTTGATGGCGGCCATGTACATAGCAGGTAAGTACAGATGGAGTCCATTCTAATACATTAAATCCAGCAACTCTTAACCTCCAAAACATGGTTGGCTTTCTAGATCACTCCATTACCACTCCATCCACCATTGTATGCCAGTGTAAGCTTAAACAAGCTCAAATAGAGTGATCAATGTTCTGTTACAATGGCGCTTTTATTTCTTTAATGGACATTCACTATTGTTGGACTCTACAGCATCAAAGCCTATAGTAATAACTCTGAGTTTTTGCACATTGGACTTGTTTCAGAGACGTACGAACACCTGATGGTTTTTGTACATCTCAGATTGTTGAGGGGATTGCGCATGCACAGGACCCATTCTGTGCATGTGCAGACCGGGTTCTGCGTCCTCTCATGCTGGGACCCCAAGCTGCAGCATTAGTGAAATCCTGGGCTATTTGGGGGCAGAGCAGGGGTGTGACTGGCTTGCATCAGCTTACTCAGATGGGCGATTACTGCAACCATATTCGAGGCTGCATCTTTGAACGCAGCATTCAGATCGCAGATGGTGACAGGAAGCATCTATTTCCGATAGATGCCTCCTGCTGCATTAGAAGATTAGTTGGACGGTATTGTATAGCCGCTTCCTTGCAGATGTGCAGTACTGTCCATCTCTGAATCAAGCCCATTGATAGTAATATTGGGGTCCTGTATGAGCAAGTGCTGCCATTTTCTCATCAAGACATGCTTCATAATGTATGTAATGTACTTTATTTATTTATTACCAGTTATTTATATAGCGTACACATATTCCGCAGCGCTTTACAGAGAATATTTGGCCATTCACATAAGTCCCTGCCCCAGTGGAGCTTACATTCTATATTCCCTATCACATGTGCACACGCATACACACTAGGGTTAATTTGTGTTGGGAGCCAATTAGCCTACCAGTATATTTTTGGATATATATGACAATACTATGGACAAAGTATATATGACAATCTTATGGATATGGCTACATTACATCACAACATTATACTTATATTTTTGTCCTATCTTATTAAAGTCTGCACAATGCTATGGCTTTAGCTCTGGGTGGAGATGTCATGTAAGCTTGCATTGCACACAAAAGCCACAAATGGAGCTAAATAAGCTAAAAAATTCTTATGAACTTATCCCCACATATATTATATTTATTCAGATTCTGAATTCTGCAAAAACAAACACTGCAAGTTAAAGATAAGCAGCCCGTCCTTGGGAAAGGGTACAGCTAGGAACCCAAATATTAGCGTACATGTCATTCCATTGTCATACCCTTAAAGTGAACTTGTCACCTACATAAGTGCACATTAAACAGATTTGTGAACACACAGAACATAATTAAACTTATGTTTACAGTTAATGTGTGTCACAGCAGCTGTGTTTCTACTGCATTCACATATTATTTGCCAGCCTGACATGAGCCATGTTCTAGGCAGCTATTAATATTCATGAGTATAAATAATAGTTTAATGTAAGGTATGCAGTATATATAACACATAGAGGGCTGGCTGGGGAGCAGTTTCACAGATGATATTTATAAATCATGGCATGTGTGTTAATAGCGGTACATGTCAGTAAGGTTTTTACTGAGGTATTATTATTATCATTATTATTATTATATAACGTTATTAATACTTAAAAATTAATTAAACCATGTAGCAAGAACATTTTAATTGTTAACAATTAGTCCTCCATCTGTTCAACCAGGAGAGAGTCGCATTATACCTCACCCAATATGATACCTTACCAGTGCTATATCTCGTCTTCCAATTTCACTCATCTTTGTCAGCACTTCCAACCAATAGAAAGAGCTGGTTGGAACTTAAGTATAACATACAGGATGAAGGCTGGTTCTGGGAAGACTGTACAAAGGAAGCAAGGAGGAACAGGAAGAGAGGAGTGCTTCCAGGGTTGAGCAACACAGACATCTGTTACTGACCACTACGGACACAGCAGCAGGTAAAGAACTGTTTGACAATCCTGGCATAGGGCCTGATTCAGACCCGCTCACAAGCGGGTCGTTGTTTGGCCACTGCACATGCGCACGCTGGATCCCGGCTCCGACGTGCGCATGCGCAAGACCCGGCTAGCGCCGGGCGCTCCGTCGCTCCAGGTCTCGCACCAAAAGGGGGCAGCTGTCAATTTTGATTGACAGCTTGCCCCGTTTTGGAGGCGGGCAGGGGGGTGGCTTTGCCAAACGGAGGCGTTACCGAAGGAGGTCACCCACAGCTATGCGAGCGGCCAGGAGGCCGCACAAAAAAAAAATAACACCCTGATTCAGAGCGAGCGCTCTTTCAGAGCGTCTGGCTCTGAATCAGGCCCATAGTCTGTGAGCACTTGGCTGGCCAGGCATGCACATTCTGATTTTCATGAGCTATACAATTCTTGTTTTCCACTGAGATGTTTCCTGTTTCCATATAAGAACACACTTTATAACAAGCAGTTAAACAATGTCTTTATCCCCATAACCAGCTTTAAATTATGATAGACAGGGCCGTATATAATGGAGATTCAGTATACCCCATCTAGTACAAAAAAATAAAACTTGGAAATTTGATCAATATTGGCTGCAGGACATGAGGAGGTTACTGTACATGACTTCTGAATCCAAGCAAAAAAAACTATATGCCCAATTAAGTCTTACCATGCATGCTATGAGGCCCAAAAATTGAGTGTTATACTCCTGGCTCTAAGGGGTCTATTCATTATCACTTAATTTCTACATAAGCAGGTGAGAATGAACATTTTCACTTGCCATTGTAGAAATTAAGTATTCGGGCTATTCATCAAGGAGGTAAAGCAGGAGATATCACGGATATCTCCTGCTTACCTTCCTCTGGTTAAATGGCCCACTGTCCCCATACACTAGTATCACAGATATCTCCTACTTACCCTCCTCTGGTGGAATGGCCCACTGTCCTCATATACTAGTATCACAGATATCTCCTGCTTACCTTCCTCTGGTGGAATGGCCCGCTGTCCCCATACACTAGTATCACAGATATCTCCTACTTACCTTCCTCTGGTGGAATGGCCCGCTGTCCTCATATACTAGTATCACAGATATCTCCTGCTTACCTTCCTCTGGTGGAATGGCCCGCTGTCCCCATACACTAGTATGGGGACAGAATTCATCAAGCTCTGAAAATACAATATTTTTGGAGCTTGAGTGCGGTAGCATTTGCCATCTTCAGATGGCATTTGCCCCCTATCTGGCTCGCGACATGCATGCGCACTAGTGTCACTGCCCCGAAATGAGCAGTGAAGCCGTTCATGGGCACAGCTGATTTTCGGATCAGCTGTCTCCGCACCTCAGTTAGCAAAGATCCTAGATTTCCACTTAAGATTATTGGTTTGCAGAGCAGGATCAAGATAACTGTAGAGGTTCAGAAGTTTGCTGTGGTTGACGGGAGAAGTTGGGTGGAGAGAGGGAGTCTAATGCCAAGTATGAAGTAGACCCTCATTACATTTTCCAGGGAAACATTTTTAAAATGAGATAAAGCTAAGGAGTGGGTACCCTTTTAAGGAGGTTTCCTTGCTCTGCATAAGGACAATAATCTATTTTCATATAGCAATAGGACTCGATATTTGCACCAGCTCTGAGATGGCATAGATCGGGTCACATCCAATATTTTTAATATCACGCATTTTGCATCTCCTATTTGCACTTCGCCGAGAGATCACATTCCCAGTGTGGTTAAAAGTCTGCATTCCTGTGCTCTATTATCATTGCTTATTTATAAAATGGTGTTTCGTGTCATAGTGTAGATCATTTATAGGGCTTCAGCTTTAAAAATCCATTTTGTGTAATTGGTTATATCTTAGTCTGTTATATCTGATATGTAATTTTTTTCCTCTAAATTACATTGAAAAAGACTCTATTTTATTGCCTTGTAACAGTTTTATCACCAGCATGTCAAATAATGGGAATTTATGGAAATACTCAGTTTAAATCTGACTTAGAGCCTTTTCACACGTTCATTAAGAACACATACTATATTTAGCCAAAATACATGTTATAAATATGCATGAAAAATGTGAATGGGTTACTGAATATATATAAATTATTTTTTTATATACAGTATATATATATATATATATATATATATTAGGGGTGAGCGGGTTCGGATTTCTGAAATCCGAACCCCCCCAAGCCCCCCCGATCCGAGGCCGATCCGAGTCAGGCTCGACTTATCCCGCCTGACTCGGATCTGAATTAGAGGCAAAATGTCATCATCCCGCCTTCCGGGTCTCGCGGGTTTTGGATCCTATATAAGGTACCCGCGTCGGCGCCATTTTCTCACTCAGCTGTGGACAGTGAAGAGGGAGGGTGGGAGTTAGGGCTGGCTGGGCTGTGTAGTGTAGTGCAGAGTAGTGTTGTGCTGTGCTGTGCTGTGCTGCGCTGTGCTGCTGTTGTCCATAGGGGCTGTGTCCACTACTTCAAAGTCCATAGGGGCTGGCTGTGTTGTGCTGTGCTGCTGTTGTCCATAGGGGCTGTGTCCACTACTTCAAAGTCCATAGGGGCTGGCTGGACTGTGTTGTGCAGTCAGTTGTCCATAGGAGCTGTGTCCACTCCAAAGTCCTGTGCAGTGTCCCAGTCCTAAAGGGGTGCTGTAGTGTTGTCCAGGGGGTGCTCTGTCCGTCAGGGGTGCTCCCCCCAAGTGCTTGCTTGACCGTTAAAGGGTGCTGTAACCCCCAAAGTACACTCCAAACCAAATAAAAAAATATTTTCTGTGTTTGTGAATTGTGTGCGCAGTAGCCGCACGTGCATCAACAAAGTAGTGCCAAGCGTGCGCCTGTGTCATAAGTAGAGGGCCAGCTGGCTTGACCGTTAAAGGGTGCTGTAACCCCCAAAGTACACTGCAAACCAAATAAAAAAATATTTTCTGTGTTTGTGAATTGTGTGCGCAGTAGCCGCACGTGCATCAACAAAGTAGTGCCAAGCGTGCGCCTGTGTCATAAGTAAAGGGCCGGCTGGCTTGACCATTAAAGGGTGCTGTAACCCCCAAAGTACACTGCAAACCAAATAAAAAAATATTTTCTGTGTTTGTGAATTGTGTGCACAGTAGTCGCACGTGCATCAACAAAGTAGTGCCAAGCGTGCGCCTGTGTCATAAGTAAAGGGCCGGCTGGCTTGACCGTTAAAGGGTGCTGTAACCCCCAAAGTACACTGCAAACCAAATAAAAAAATATTTTCTGTTTGTGAATTGTGTGCGCAGTAGCCGCACGTGCATCAACAAAGTAGTGCCAAGCGTGCGCCTGTGTCATAAGTAAAGGGCCGGCTGGCTTGACCATTAAAGGGTGCTGTAACCCCCAAAGTACACTGCAAACCAAATAAAAAAATATTTTCTGTGTTTGTGAATTGTGTGCACAGTAGCCGCACGTGCATCAACAAAGTAGTGCCAAGCGTGCGCCTGTGTCATAAGTAAAGGGCCGGCTGGCTTGACCGTTAAAGGGTGCTGTAACCCCCAAAGTACACTGCAAACCAAATAAAAAAATATTTTCTGTTTGTGAATTGTGTGCGCAGTAGCCGCACGTGCATCAACAAAGTAGTGCCAAGCGTGCGCCTGTGTCATTAGTAAAGGGCCGGCTGGCTTGACCATTAAAGGGTGCTGTAACCCCCAAAGTACACTCCAAACCAAATAAAAAAATATTTTCTGTGTTTGTGAATTGTGTGCGCAGTAGCCGCACGTGCATCAACAAAGTAGTGCCAAGCGTGCGCCTGTGTCATAAGTAAAGGGCCGGCTGGCTTGACTGTTAAAGGGTGCTGTAACCCCCAAAGTACACTCCAAACAAAATAAAAAAATATTTTCTGTGTTTATAAATTGTGTGCACTGTGGCTGCACGTGCATCAACAAAGGAGCAGCGCCAAGCGTGCGCCTGTGTCCCATAAGTAAAGAGCCGGCTGGCTCATTTCTTAAAAGGTGGTGTAACCCACAAAGTGCACTACTCTCCAGCAAAAATTAAAAAATATTTTCTGTGTTTGTGTGCGCCTTAGCCGCACGTATATATCAATATAACAAAAATGGAGGACCAAACTTTCTCCGATAAAAATAAAATAGGGAAAGATCAAGAACCACTTCCTCCTAGTGCTGTTGCTGCTGCTGGGAGTTGTTCATCATCCCAGAAAGGAAGTAGGAACACCATTACTTTTACTAAACAATTTGCCCTCCAACAGTCCCTAGCGATGAGGATGAAGTACGACAGCAGTCATCCTGAAGCAAAACGTATAACTGAGGCCTTGACTGCTATGTTGGTGTTAGACGTGCGTCCGGCATCCGCCATTAGTGCAGTGGGATTTAGACAATTGATGGAGGTAGTGTGTCCCCGGTTCCAAATCCCATCTAGATTCCACCCGCATCCTCAAAGCAGCAGCGAAAAGCGTGCGTCTGTCTGTTAAAGGGTGGTGTAACCCTCAAAGTGTGCTCCACAAACAATAAAAAAATTATTCTTTTTTTTCTGTCTTTGTGAAATGTGTGGGCTGTAGCCGCACCTGCATCCTTAAAGCAGCAGCAACAAGCATGCATCTGTCTGTTAAAGGGTGGTGTAACCCTCAAAGTGCGATCTACAAACAATAAAAAAATTCTTCTTTTTTTTCTGTCTTTGTGAATTTTGTGGGCTGTAGCTGCACCTGCATCCTCAAAGCAGCAGCGACAAGTGTGCGTCTGTCTGTTAAAGGGTGGTGTAACCCTGAAAGTGCGCTCCACAAACAATAAAAAAATTCTTCTTTTTTTTTCTGTCTTTGTGAATTGTGTGGGCTGTAGCCGCACTTGCATCCTCAAAGCAGCAGCGACAAGCATGCGTCTGTCTGTTAAAGGGTGGTGTAACCCTCAAAGTGCACTCCACAAACAATAAAAAATTTCTTCTTTTTTTTTCTGTCTTTGTGAATTGTGTGGGCTGTAGCCGCACTTGCATCCTCAAAGCAGCAGCGACAAGCATGCGTCTGTCTGTTAAAGGGTGTTGTAACCATCAAAGTGCTCCAAAAAATAAAAAACTATTTTTTTTAATGTGTTTGTGACTTGTGTGCGATGTAGCCGCACGTGCATCAACACAGTAGCAGCGCCAAGCGTGCGCCTGTGTCATAAGTCAAGGGCCGGTTTGGACATCTGGTCCGGACTGAAGGACGTGCCAACAATTTCTGACAAGTCTACTGTCACTGCATATGATACTATCCTCAAAGCAGCAGCGACAAGCATGCGTCTGTCTGTTAAAGGGTGGTGTAACCCTCAAAGTGCGCTCCACAAACAATAAAAAAATTCTTTTTTTTCTGTCTTTGTGAATTTTGTGGGCTGTAGCCGCACCTGCATCCTCAAAGCAGCAGCGACAAGCGTGCGTCTGTCTGTTAAAGGGTGGTGTAACCCTCAAAGTGCGCTCCACAAACAATAAAAAAATTCTTCTTTTTTTTTCTGTCTTTGTGAATTGTGTGGGCTGTAGCCGCACTTGCATCCTCAAAGCAGCAGCGACAAGCATGCGTCTGTCTGTTAAAGGGTGTTGTAACCCTCAAAGTGCTCCAAAAAATAAAAAACTATTTTTTTTAATGTGTTTGTGACTTGTGTGCGATGTAGCCGCACGTGCTTCAACACAGTAGCAGTGCCAAGCGTGCGCCTGTGTCATAAGTCAAGGGCCGGTTTGGACATCTGGTCCGGACTGAAGGGCGTGCCAACAATTTCTGACAAGTCTACTGTCACTGCATATGATACTATCCTCAAAGCAGCAGCGACAAGCATGCGTCTGTCTGTTAAAGGGTGGTGTAACCCTCAAAGTGCGCTCCACAAACAATTAAAAAATTCTTCTTTTTTTTCTGTCTTTGTGATATGTGTGGGCTGTAGCCGCACCTGCATCCTTAAAGCAGCAGCGACAAGCGTGCGTCTGTCTGTTAAAGGAGTACATCGGTGACAGCATCCAAGTAGGCATGTCAGACAGTCCGTACCTGTACTGGCAGGAAAAAGAAGCAATTTAGAGGTCCCTGTACAAACTGGCTCTATTTTACCTGAGTTGCCCCCCCTCCAGTGTGTACTCCGAAAGAGTGTTTAGTGCAGCCGGGAACCTTGTCAGCGAAAGGCGTAGGAGGTTGCTTCCACAAAATGTGGAGAAGATGATGTTCATAAAATTAATTATCAACTCTTCCAGGGAGACCAGCCTCCAGAATGTACAGAGGGACCTGTGGTTGTGGATTCCAGCGGGGACGAATGAATACTCTGCGAGGATGAGGATGTACACAACACTGAAGAGGGTGAGGAATCGGTGGATGAGGAGGATGAGGACGACATCTTGCCTCCGTAGAGCCAGTTTGTGCAGGGACAGATTAATTGCCAGCTTGTTTTATGGGGGCCCAAACGAACCAATCATTTCAGCCACAGTTGTGTGGCAGACCCTGGCGCTGAAATGTTTGGTTTGTTAAAGTGTGCATGTCCTATTTATACAACATAAGGGTGGGTGGGAGGGCCCAAGGACAATTCCATCTTGCACCTCTTTTTTTCTTTGAATTATGTACTGTTTGGGGCCTAGTTTTTCAAACTGCCATCCTGTCTGCCACTGCAGTGTCACTCCTAGAAGGACCACGTGTTTGTGCCGCCCACTCGTATCTCTTAGCATAGTCATCCAGCTACCTCGGTGCAACCTTTTGGATATAAAAACACTATTGTGAGGTGTGAGGTGTTCAGAATAGACTGGAAATGAGTGGAAATTAAGGTTATTGAGGTTAATAATAGCATAGGAGCAGAAAAACCCACAAATTTTAGCTGTTTTTATGCTTTTTTAAAAAAAAATACAGATCCAAAACACAAAACCCAGAACCCAAAACACGGAAGGGTGGTTTTGGCAAAACCAATCCAGATCCAAAACACGAAGAAAGATCCAGATCCAAAACCAAAACACAAAACACGAAAAGTGGCCGGTGCACACCCCTAATATATATATATATATATATATATTAGGGGTGAGCGGGTTCGGATTTCTGAAATCCGAACCCCCCCGAGCCCCCCCGATCCGAGTCCGATCCGAGTCAGGCTCGACTTTTCCCGCCTGACTCGGATCTGACATCGAGGCAAAACGTCATCATCCCGCCTTCCGAGTCTCGCGGGTTTTGGATCCTATATAAGGTACCCGCGTCGGCGCCATTTTCTCACTCGGCTGTGGACAGTGAAGAGGGAGGGTGGGAGTTAGTGCTGTGTAGTGTAGTGTAGTGTAGTGCTGCTGTTGTCCACTACTTCAAAGTCCATAGGGGCTGGCTGTGTTGTGCTGTGCTGCTGTTGTTAATAGGGGCTGTGTCCACTACTTCAAAGTCCATAGGGGCTGGCTGGACTGTGTTGTGCAGTCAGTTCTCCATAGGGGCTGTGTCCACTCCAAAGTCCTGTGCAGTGTCCCAGTCCTAAAGGGGTGCTGTAGTGTTGTCCAGGGGGTGCTCTGTCCATCAGGGGTGCTCCCCCCAAGTGCTAAAAAAATAATATATTTTCTGTGTTTGTGAATTGTGTGCGCAGTAGCCGCACGTGCATCAACAAAGTAGTGCCAAGCGTGCGCCTGTGTCATAAGTAAAGGGCCGGCTGGCTTGACCGTTAAAGGGTGCTGTAACCCCCGAAAGTACACTCCAGTCCAAACCAAAAAAAAATTATTTTCTGTGTTTGTGAATTGTGTGCGCAGTAGCCGCACGTGCATCAACAAAGTAGTGCCAAGCGTGCGCCTGTGTCATAAGTAAAGGGCCGGCTGGCTTGACCGTTAAGGGTGCTGTAACCCCCGAAAGTACACTCCAGTCCAAACCAAAAAAAAAATTATTTTCTGTGTTTGTGAATTGTGTGCGCAGTAGCCGCACGTGCATCAACAAAGTAGTGCCAAGCGTGCGCCTGTGTCATAAGTAAAGGGCCGGCTGGCTTGACCGTTAAGGGTGCTGTAACCCCCGAAAGTACACTCCAGTCCAAACCAAAAAAAAAATTATTTTCTGTGTTTGTGAATTGTGTGCGCAGTAGCCGCACGTGCATCAACAAAGTAGTGCCAAACGTGCGCCTGTGTCATAAGTAAAGGGCCGGCTGGCTTGACCGTTAAGGGTGCTGTAACCCCCGAAAGTACACTCCAGTCCAAACCAAAAAAAAAATTATTTTCTGTGTTTGTGAATTGTGTGCGCAGTAGCCGCACGTGCATCAACAAAGTAGTGCCAAACGTGCGCCTGTGTCATAAGTAAAGGGCCGGCTGGCTTGACCGTTAAGGGTGCTGTAACCCCCGAAAGTACACTCCAGTCCAAACCAAAAAAAAAATTATTTTCTGTGTTTGTGAATTGTGTGCGCAGTAGCCGCACGTGCATCAACAAAGTAGTGCCAAGCGTGCGCCTGTGTCATAAGTAAAGGGCCGGCTGGCTTGACCGTTAAGGGTGCTGTAACCCCCGAAAGTACACTCCAGTCCAAACCAAAAAAAAAATTATTTTCTGTGTTTGTGAATTGTGTGCGCAGTAGCCGCACGTGCATCAACAAAGTAGTGCCAAGCGTGCGCCTGTGTCATAAGTAAAGGGCCGGCTGGCTTGACCGTTAAGGGTGCTGTAACCCCCGAAAGTACACTCCAGTCCAAACCTAAAAAAAAATTATTTTCTGTGTTTGTGAATTGTGTGCGCAGTAGCCGCACGTGCATCAACAAAGTAGTGCCAAGCGTGCGCCTGTGTCATAAGTAAAGGGCCGGCTGGCTTGACCGTTAAAGGGTGCTGTAACCTCCGAAAGTACACTCCAGTCCAAACCAAAAAAAAATTATTTTCTGTGTTTGTGAATTGTGTGCGCAGTAGCCGCACGTGCATCAACAAAGTAGTGCCAAGCGTGCGCCTGTGTCATAAGTAAAGGGCCGGCTGGCTTGACCGTTAAGGGTGCTGTAACCCCCGAAAGTACACTCCAGTCCAAACCTAAAAAAAAATTATTTTCTGTGTTTGTGAATTGTGTGCGCAGTAGCCGCACGTGCATCAACAAAGTAGTGCCAAGAGTGCGCCTGTGTCATAAGTAAAGGGCCGGCTGGCTTGACTGTTAAAGGGTGCTGTAACCCCCGAAAGTACACTCCAGTCCAAACCAAAAAAAAATTATTTTCTGTGTTTGTGAATTGTGTGCGCAGTAGCCGCATGTGCATCAACAAAGTAGTGCCAAGCGTGCGCCTGTGTCATAAGTAAAGGGCCGGCTGGCTTGACCGTTAAAGGGTGCTGTAACCCCTGAAAGTACACTCCAGTCCAAACCAAAAAAAAATTATTTTCTGTGTTTGTGAATTGTGTGCGCAGTAGCCGCACGTGCATCAACAAAGTAGTGCCAAGCGTGCGCCTGTGTCATAAGTAAAGGGCCGGCTGGCTTGACCGTTAAGGGTGCTGTAACCCCCGAAAGTACACTCCAGTCCAAACCAAAAAAAAAATTATTTTCTGTGTTTGTGAATTGTGTGCGCAGTAGCCGCACGTGCATCAACAAAGTAGTGCCAAGCGTGCGCCTGTGTCATAAGTAAAGGGCCGGCTGGCTTGACCGTTAAGGGTGCTGTAACCCCCGAAAGTACACTCCAGTCCAAACCTAAAAAAAAATTATTTTCTGTGTTTGTGAATTGTGTGCGCAGTAGCCGCACGTGCATCAACAAAGTAGTGCCAAGCGTGCGCCTGTGTCATAAGTAAAGGGCCGGCTGGCTTGACCGTTAAAGGGTGCTGTAACCCCCGAAAGTACACTCCAGTCCAAACCAAAAAAAAATTATTTTCTGTGTTTGTGAATTGTGTGCGCAGTAGCCGCACGTGCATCAACAAAGTAGTGCCAAGCGTGCGCCTGTGTCATAAGTAAAGGGCCGGCTGGCTTGACCGTTAAAGGGTGCTGTAACCCCCGAAAGTACACTCCAGTCCAAACCAAAAAAAAATTATTTTCTGTGTTTGTGAATTGTGTGCGCAGTAGCCGCACGTGCATCAACAAAGTAGTGCCAAGCGTGCGCCTGTGTCATAAGTAAAGGGCCGGCTGGCTTGACCGTTAAAGGGTGCTGTAACCCCCAAAGTACACTCCAGTCCAAACCAAAAAAAAATTATTTTCTGTGTTTGTGAATTGTGTGCGCAGTAGCCGCACGTGCATCAACAAAGTAGTGCCAAGAGTGCGCCTGTGTCATAAGTAAAGGGCCGGCTGGCTTGACCGTTAAAGGGTGCTGTAACCCACAAAGTACACTCCAGTCCAAACCAAAAAAAAAATTATTTTCTGTGTTTAGCCGCACGTATATATCAAATCGATATAACATAAATGGAGGACCAAACTTTCTCCGATAAAAATAAAATAGAGAAAGATCAAGAACCACTTCCTCCTAGTGCTGAAGCTGCTGCCACTAGTCATGACATAGACGATAACATGCCATCAACGTCGTCTGCCAAGGCCGATGCCCAATGTCATAGTAGAGGGCACATACAATCCCAAATGGCAAAGTTCAGGAAAATGACCTTGAAAAAGACATTTAAATCAGCTGAAGAGAAACGTAAACTTGCCAATATGCCATTTACGACACGGAGTGGCAAGGAACGGCTAAGGTCGATCCCTAGTATGTTCATGACTAGTGGTTCAGCTTCACATGACGATGGAAGCACTCCTCCCACTAAAAAAATCAAAAGAGTTAAGCTGGCAAAAGCACAGCGAAGAACTGTGCTTTCTAAGAAGATATCACAAATCCCCAAGGAGAGTCCAAGTGTGGTGGTGGTTGCGATGCCTGACCTTCCCAGCACTGGACGGGAAGAGGTGGCTCTTTCCACCATTTGCACGCCCCCTGCAAGTGCTGAAAGGAGCACCCACAGTCCACTTGCTGATATGCAAATTGAAGATGTCACTGTTGAAGTACAACAGGATGAGGATACTGGTGTAGCTGGCGCTGAGGAGGAAGTTGGCGAGGAGGATTCTGATGGTGATGTGGTTTGTTTAAATCAGGCTCCGGGGGAGACAGTTGTTGTCCGTGGGATGAAAAAGCCCATCACGGTCATGCCTGGGCAGAAGACCAAACATTCCACCTCTTTGGTCTGGCAATATTTCTATCCAAATCCGGACAACAACTGTCTTGCCATATGTACCATATGTAAAGGTGAAATAAGTAGGGGTAGGGACGTCAACCACCTAGGAACATCCTCCCTTATACGGCACCTGCAGCGCGTTCATAAAAAGTTACTGTCAAGTTCAGAAACTTTGGCTCAGACCGTAAGCAGTCCAGGGACACCTAAATCCCGTTGTCCTGTTGTATCCAAGCGCCTGCAAACCACACCGTCAACTCCCTCCTCGTCAATTTCCTCCTTAGTCAGGATCGGAAGTAGTCCTGCAGGCCATATCACTGGCATGACTGACTCTCCTATCCGGGATTCCTCCGGAGGATCCTGCATTGCTACGCCTACTGCTGCCGCTGCTGCTGTTGCTGCTGCTGCTGGGAGTCGTTCATCATCCCAGAGAGGAAGTAGGAACACCACTACTTTTACTAAACAATTGACCCTCCAACAGTCCTTAGCGAGGAGGATGAAGTACGACAGCAGTCATCCTGAAGCAAAACGTATAACTGAGGCCTTGACTGCTATGTTGGTGTTAGACGTGCGTCCGGTATCCGCCATTAGTGCAGTGGGATTTAGACAATTGATGGAGGTAGTGTGTCCCCGGTTCCAAATCCCGTCTAGATTCCACTTCACTAGGCAGGCGATACCGAGACTGTACAGAAACGTCAGAAAAAGTGTCCTCAGTGTCCTGAAAAATGCCGTTGTACACAATGTCCACTTAACCACGGACATGTGGACAAGTGGAACAGGGCAGACTAAGGACTATATGACTGTGACAGCCCACTGGGTAGATGTATCACCTTACGCAGCAACAGCAGCAGCGTCACCAGTAGCAGCATCTCAGAAACGCCAGCTCGTTACAAGGCAGGCTACGCTGTGTATCACCGGTTTCAGTAAGAGGCACACCGCCGACAACCTCTTAGAGAAACTGAGGGAAATCATCGCCCAGTGGCTTACCCCACTTAGACTCTCCTGGGGATTTGTGATATCTGACAACGCCACCAATATTGTGCGGGCATTACATCTGGGCAAATTCCAGCACGTCCCATGTTTTGCTCACACAATAAACTTGGTGGTGCAGAATTTTCTGAAAAGCGACAGGGGCGTGCAGGAGACGCTTTGGGTGGCCCGAAAAATTTCTGGCCACTTTCGCCATTCAGCGACTGCGTGCCGAAGACTGGAGCGCCAGCAAACACTCTTGAACCTGCCCCGCCATCACCTGAAGCAAGAGGTTGTGACGCGGTGGAACTCAACCCTCTATATGCTTCAGAGGATGGAGGAGCAGCAAAAGGCCATACAAGCCTATACATCCACCTATGACATAGGCAAAGGAGGGGGTATGCACCTGACTCAAGCGCAGTGGAGAATGATTTCCGTGTTGTGCAAGGTTCTTCAGCCCTTCGAACTTGCCACACGTGAAGTCAGTTCAGACACTGCCAGCTTGAGTCAGGTCATTCCCCTCATCAGGCTTTTGCAGAAGCAGCTGGAGAAAGTGAAGGAGGAGCTAAGACGGAGCGATTCCGCTCGGCATGTGGGACTTGTGGATGAAGCCCTTCATTCGCTTTGCCAGGATTCCAGGGTGGTCAATCTGTTGAAATCAGACCACTACATTTTGGCCACCGTGCTCGATCCTAGGTTTAAAGCCTATGTGGTGTCTCTCTTTCCGGCCGACACAAGCCTGCAGAGGTGCAAAGACCTGCTGGTGAACACACTGTCAGCTGAAGCAGAACGTGACACGTCAACGGCTCCTTCTTCATTTTCTCCCGCAACTGGGGCTGCCAGGAAAAAACTTAGGTATCCTAAGCAACCCGCTGGCGGTGATGCAGGGCAGGCAGGACCAAGTTTGGACATCTGGTCCGGACTGAAGGACCTGGCAACAATTTCTGACATGTCTACTGTCACTGCATATGATACTGTCACCATTGACAGAATGGTGGAGGATTACATCGGTGACAGCATCCAAGTAGGCATGTCAGACAGTCCATACCTGTACTGGCAGGAAAAAGAGGCAATTTGGAGGCCCCTGTACAAACTGGCTCTATTTTACCTGAGTTGCCCCCCCTCCAGTGTGTACTCCGAAAGAGTGTTTAGTGCAGCCGGGAACCTTGTCAGCGAAAGGCGTAGGAGGTTGCTTCCACAGAATGTGGAGAAGATGATGTTCATCAAAATGAATTATCAGCTCTTCCAGGGAGACCAGCCTCCAGAACGTACAGAGGGACCTGTGGTGGTGGATTCAAGTGGGGACGAGTTAATACTTTGTGAGGATGAGGATGTACACACTGAAGAGGGTGAGGAATCGGTGGATGAGGAGGATGAGGATGACATCTTGCCTCCGTAGAGCCAGTTTGTGCAGGGACACATTAATTGCCAGCTTGTTTTGTGGGGGCCCAAACGAACCAATCATTTCAGCCACAGTTGTGTGGCAGACCCTGGCGCTGAAATGATTGATTTGTTAAAGTGTGCATGTCCTGTTTATACAACATAAGGGTGGGTGGGAGGGCCCAAGGACAATTCCATCTTGCACCTCTTTTTTTCTTTGCATTATGTACAGTTTGGGGCCTAGTTTTTCTAACTGCCATCCTGTCTGCCACTGCAGTGTCACTCCTAGATGGGTCACGTGTTTGTGCCGCCCACTCGTGTCGCTTAGCATAGTCATCCAGCTACCTCGGTGCAACCTTTTGGACATAAAAACACTATTGTGAGGTGTGAGGTGTTCAGAATAGACTGGAAATGAGTGGAAATTAAGGTTATTGAGGTTAATAATAGCATAGGAGCAGAAAAACCTACAAATTCTGTGATTTTAGCTGTTTTTATGCTTTTTTTCAAAAAAATACAGATCCAAAACACAAAACCCAGAACCCAAAACACGGAAGGGTGGTTTTGGCAAAACCAATCCAGATCCAAAACACGAAGAAAGATCCAGATCCAAAACCAAAACACAAAACACGAAAAGTGGCCGGTGCACACCCCTAATATATATATATATATATATATATATATATGTATATATTAGCGATGAGTAGGTTCAGATCTCAGTGATCCAAACCCACCCGAATTTTGCAGATCCGAGTCGGATCCGTGCTATGCCTGTTGCTGCTGCTGCTGTGAGTGGATCTTCGTCCCGGAAGGGGACCAGGAAGAAGACTACTTTTAGTTCAACCAAACAATTGACTGTCATACAATCCTTTGCATTTGGGAGCAGGTATGACAGCAGACACCCAGTTGCACAGCGGATTACTGATGCCATAACAACTATGCTGGTATTAGATGAGCATCCAGTATCCGCCATTTGGGAGCAGGTATAACAGCAAACACCCAGTTGCACAGCGGATTACTGACACCATAACAACTATACTGGTATTAGATGTGCGTCCAGTATCCGCCACTAATGCAGTGGGTTTTAGACAGTTAATTTAGGTCCTGTGTCCCTGCTACCATGTCCCTCTAGATTCCACTTCTCTAGAATAGCAATTCCCAATCTATACAAGGACATTAAAATAAACCTTATTAATGTCCTCCGAAATGCCACTGTGCCCACTGTCCACTTAACCACAGATATGTGGACAAGTTGGACAGGGCAAAATAAAGATTACATGACTGTAACAGCCCACTGGGTAGGTGTATTACCTCCAACAGTGCAAACAGCAGCAGCATCATTTAACAAATGCCAGCTCATTCAGAGGCAGGCTACTCTGTGTTTCATCGGTTTAACTAAGAGGCGTACCGTTGAGAACCTCTTCGAAAAACTCAGGGAAATCATTGCAAAATGGCTTACCCCACTTGGACTCTCCTTGGGGGGAAGCAATCGGGAAGCCGACTGCCTAAATACTGGCAGCCGGCTTCCCGACTGTCATATCCCGGCAAGGGTGAAATGCCTGGCGTCTAGATATAGACGCCCGCATTTCCCAGACACCGGGAGACCGGCGCCCGGCATCCCAATCATAGGGGTGCCGGGCGCCGCGAGCGGACAGCTGCGGGGGGGAGGGTTAGGTTTAGGGCTCCCGGGGGGGACTTAGGGTTAGGCACCCCCCCGGGAGGGTTAGGGTTAGGCTAGGGGGAGGGAGGGTTAAGGTTAGGCACCCCCGGGGGGGACTTAGGGTTAGGCACCCCCCTGGGGGACTTAGGTTTAGGCAGCAGGGAAGGGGGTGGTTAGGGTTAGGCACTTAGAGGGGGGATTAGGGTTAGGCACTTTGGGGGGAAGTTAGGGTTAGGCACCCCTAAGGAGGATTAGGGTTAGGGGGGTTAGGTTAGGTTAGTAAATACTCACCTATCCATGATCGGGATTTCCAGCGCTGTCGGGCTTCCGCTGCTCGGAACTCTGCTGATGTCGGCCTGCCGCTGACGGGAATCGAACCGCCGGCCCTGCGGCCGGCGGTATTTCATACCCATTCCCTCCTCGGGATGTGTGATTTCTGACAATGCCAGCAATATTGTGTGAGCATTACATGTTGGCGAATTTGTACACATCCCATGTTTTGCTCACACAATAAAATTGGTGGTGCAACATTTTCAAAAAAATGACAGGGGCGTGCAGGAGATGCTCTCGGTGGCTCGAAAGATTTCGGGACATTTTTGACAATCAGCAACTGCGTGTCGAAGATTGCAGCACCATCAAGTACTGTTGAATTTGCCCTGCCATCAGCTGAAGCAAGAGGTAGTAACTAAGTAAAATTCTACCCTCTATATGCTTCAGCAGATGGAGGAGCAGTAAAAAGGCCATCCAAGGCTACATTATGGCCTATGACATATGGAAAGGAGAGGGAATGCACCTTAGTCAAGTGCAGTGGAGAATAATTTCAGTGTTGTGCAAGGTTCTCAAACCCTTTGAACCAGTGCCAGATTAAGGCCCAAATGGGCCTGGAGCTGAAATTTATGAAGGGCCTATTGTATTCTGCCGCAGGGGTGTGATCAGTGTCACAGGGTTGTGACTAATGATGTGGGGGGCATGACGAGTGTTGGGGAGTGGTCTGTACAGGGGGTGTGACTAGCACCATGATGGGCATAGTTAGCGCCTACCTTCCTCCACCCCAATGACTCTCTCCTCTTCACATATATATTTGTGACCCCCCCTCCCCCCCACAGACACGTATTTTAGTAGGCCAATAGTACTCACCTATCGCATCACCTTTGTGCAGGCACAGGTGTAGGTATTGCTCCCTGTATACACTACCTTACCCACCACCCACTGAAATACCTTTCGCCCATCAATCAATGCTGTATATCGAATTCATACCATTCATAGAGACCATCTCTCAAACACTGAAGTACCCATCATTCACTATTGCTCATTGATTTCATATTTCACTATCTTTAATTCCTCTCACCACCACTCCCTGACCCTAATGCTAACACACTGATATACCCCTCACTCACCATCATGCCCATACCACATAACAGACACACAAATACCCAACACTCACATCATGCCCAGACCACATAACAGACACACAAATGCCCCTCACTCACATCATGCCCTGACCACATAACAGACACACAAATACCCCTCACTCACATCATGCCCAGACCACATAACAGACACACAAATGCCCCTCACTCAGATCATGCCCTGACCACATAACAGACACACAAATACCCTCTTACTCACATCATGCCCTGACCACATAACAGACACACAAATACCCCTCACTCACCATAATGCCCTGACCACATAACAGACACACAAATGCCCCTCACTCACATCATGCCCTGACCACATAACATGCATACATACTCCTCACTCACATCATGCCCTGACCATATAACAGACACACAAATGCCCCTCACTCACCATCATGCCCAGACCACATAACAGACACACAAATGCCCCTCACTCACCATCATGCCATACCACATAACAGACACACAAATACCCCTCACTCACATCATGCCCAGACCACATAACAGACACACAAATGCCCCTCACTCACATCATGCCCTGACCACATAACAGACACACAAATACCCCTCACTCACATCATGCCCAGACCACATAACAGACACACAAATGCCCCTCACTCACATCATGCCCTGACCACATAACAGACACACAAATACCCTCTTACTCACATCATGCCCTGACCACATAACAGACACACAAATACCGCTCACTCACCATCATGCCCAGACCACATAACAGACACACAAATGCCCCTCACTCACACCATGCCCTGACCACATAACATGCATACATACTCCTCACTCACATCATGCCCAGACCACATAACAGACACACAAATGCCCCTCACTCACATCATGCCCTGACCACATAACATGCATAAATACTCTTCACTCACATCATGCCCTGACCACATAACAAGCACACATACCCCTCACTTACCATCATGCCCAGACCACATAACAGACACACAAATGCCCCTCACTCACATCATGCCCTGACTACATAACATGCATACTCCTCACTCACATCATGCCCAGACCACATAAAATGCATACATACTCCTCACTCACATCATGCCCAGACCACATAACAGACACACAAATGCCCCTCACTCACCATAATGCCCTGACCACATAACAGACACACAAATGCCCCTCACTCACATCATGCCCTGACCACATAACATGCATACATACTCCTCACTCACATCATGCCCAGACCACATAACTGGCACACATACCCCTCACTCACCATCATGCCCAGACCACATAACAGACACACAAATGCCCCTCACTCACATCATGCCCTGACCACATAACATGCATAAATACTCTTCACTCACATCATGCTCTGACCACATAGCAAGCACACATACCCCTCACTCACCATCATGCCCAGACCACATAACAGACACACAAATGCCCCTCACTCACATCATGCCCTGACCACATAACATGCATACATACTCCTCACTCACATCATGCCCAGACCACATAACAGACACACAAATGCCCCTCACTCACCATAATGCCCTGACCACATAACAGACACACAAATGCCCCTCACTCACATCATGCCCTGACCACATAACATGCATACATACTCCTCACTCACATCATGCCCAGACCACATAACTGGCACACATACCCCTCACTCACCATCATGCCCAGACCACATAACAGACACACAAATGCCCCTCACTCACATCATGCCCTGACTACATAACATGCATACATACTCCTCACTCACATCATGCCCTGACCACATAACAGACACACAAATGCCCCTCACTCACATCATGCCCTGACCACATAACATGCATACATACTCCTCACTCACATCATGCCCAGACCACATAACAGACACACAAATGCCCCTCACTCACATCATGCCCTGACCACATAACATGCATACATACCCCTCACGCACCATTGCCCTGACCACATAAGACACACAAATACCCCTCACTCACATCATGCCCTGACTACATAACAGACACACAAATGCCCCTCACTCACATCATGCCCTGACCACATAACATGCATACATACCCCTGAATCACCATCATGCCCTGACCACATAACTGACACACAAATACCCTCACTCACCATCATGCCCTGACCACATAACAGACACACAAATACCCCTGACTCACATCATGCCTTGACCACATAAGAGACACACAAATGCCCTCACTCACCATCATGCCCTGACCACATAACGGACACACAAATACCCCTGACTCACATCATGCCCTGACCACATAACAGACACACAAATACCCCTGACTCACATCATGCCTGACCACATAACAGACACACAAATACCCCTCGCTCACCATCATGCCCTGACCACATAACAGACACACAAATACACCTCACTCACCATCATGCCGACCACATAACAGTCACACACAAATACCCTCAATCACATCATACCCTGACTACATAACAGACACACAAATACCCCTGACTCACATCATGCCCTGACCACATAACAGACACAAATATCATTTTCAAAATCTGACATAAAAAGAAAAACACCAAATTAAATTTATAACATTTTAATTTCTTAAATTAAATTGTCCTACCTCTCAATTGGCCTGTTGTTATTCACTCCTCCTCCCGCTGGCTGCATTACGCAGAAGCT
This sequence comes from Taudactylus pleione, assembly GCA_031769625.1. NCBI lineage: Eukaryota > Metazoa > Chordata > Amphibia > Anura > Myobatrachidae > Taudactylus > Taudactylus pleione. The sequence continues at coordinate 3,004,546 of JAUIMM010000104.1, read as the reverse complement.
TCTCTATGGATGTCTTTCTGTCACTGGCCTGGGACACAGGGGTATCCCGTTTTAAAAGGGGGTTCACAAAATACAAAAGAAATAATGGCACAAATACAGTATATAAATAAATACACAGGTAAATAGAATATATGTTATGGCCCTCATTTAGAGCCGTACGCTCTGAGCAGAGCGCACGCTCTGAATGAGGGCCGGCCTCCATGAAAATGGAGCGTCCTCCTGGACGCTCGTATAGCTGTGGGTCACCACCCACAGGCTATACGAGCGTGCATTTTGATGGCCGCGATGGTCTTGACCATCGAAACTGCGAGCCGGAGCCTGCGGTTGAGGTTTTCAACCGCAAGCTCCAGAGTGATTTTGGCTCTATCAGAGCCAAAATCACTCCCACTGACATCACTAGTGATGTCAGTGGGCCGGCTTCTGACGGGAGGCGTTCCCGTGGGAACGCCCCCGTCAGGGAGGCACGCCCCCGGCACGCCTACCAAAGGGGGCGTGCTGTCAATCAACATCGACAGCACGCCCCCTTTGATCAGACACAACGAGCGAAGGACTTTCCTTCGCTCGTCGCGTCTGGCGCATGCGCACGACGGAGCTCCCTCCGTCGTGCGCATGCTCAGTCCAGAACATCGACCCACTTGCGAGCGGACAGCCGCTCGCGAGTGGGTCTGAATCAGGCCCTATGCTTGTAATAATAATGTTAGTGTAAATGCTATCTAAATATATTAACCTCAAAAATTCTCATAGACAAGGTAAATGGGGTAAAGTAATAAAAAGTAACTGACAATTATCTATTCTGACGAAGCCCATTTACCTTCTCGGCTTTATATATTCAGATAGACAGCCTTTATTCTAATATTACTATTGCAGTCATAATATCCATTTTATTTAGATTATTCTTTCCATCTTATATTTTTTCTTTGTGTTATCCTCCGTCATTTGATATGTCTGATTGTACCTCTCTTGGTCTCTATGTCCTGTATTGTTTACCCCCTCACCCCATAGCTATATGTTCTGTCTGGACCAAAATTGCAATAGATAGCACCTTTCCTTGTGTATCAATGCCTATTTCCCTATAGATTGTAAGCTTGCGAGCAGGGCCTTCCTACCTATATATCTGTCTGTTATTACCCAGTTTTGTTCTATTTATGATTCCAACTGTAAAGCGCAACGGAATATGCTGCGCTATATAAGAAACTGTTAATAATAATAATATGTGTTGCACTAAGCTCCCAACCTCATCTGTATGTTCTGTCTTGTGCTACCTCCTTATCTGTTTGTTTTGTCTTGTGCTACCCTGTGTCCATAATGATGGACACAGAGGAGGAGGAAGGAGGACACAACACAGAACATACAGTTGAGGGGGTCATCTGTATGTTCTGTGTTGTGTCCCCTTCCTCTTCCTCTGTGTCCATCATTATTTACTCTAAGCCTCCTCTGTGTCCGTTATTATGTTCTCTCTGGCTCCTCTGTGTCCATTATTATGTCCTCTCCTCTGTATCTATTATTATGTCTTCACTTATGTCCATTATTATGTCCCCCCCGCATCCATTATTATGTCCTCCCACCCTTTGTCCATTATTATGTGTCCCCCTTTGTCCATGATTATGTCCTCCCTGTGTCCATTATTATGTCCTGCCCCTCTGTGTCCATTATTATGTCCCCCTCACTCTGTGTCCATTATTATGTCCCATGTGTCCATTATTATGCCCCTCCCCGTGCCCATTATTAAGCCCCACCTCGGTGTCCATTATTATATTTCCCCGAGTCCATTATTATGCCCCCCCTAATGTGTCCATTATTATATTCCCCCGAGTTCATTATTATGCCCCCTCTCTGTCCATTATTACCCCCCTCAATGTCTATTATTATGTCCCCCCGTGTTCTTTATTATGCTCCCTCTCTGTGTCCATTATTACCCCCCTCAATGTCTATTATTATGTCCCCCCGAGTTCATTATTATGCCACCTCTCTGTGTCCATTATTACCCCCCTCAATGTCTATTATTATGTCCCCCTGTGTTCTTTATTATGCTCCCTCTCTGTGTCCATTATTACCCCCCTCAATGTCTATTATTATGTCCCCCCGAGTTCATTATTATGCCCCCTCTCTGTGTCCATTATTGCCCCCTCTATGTCCATTATTATGTCCCCCCGTGTTCTTTATTATGCCCCATCTTTGTGTCCATTATTACCCCCCTTTTATGTCCATTATTATGCCCCCTCTGTGTCCTTAAGTATATGCCATCCCCCTCTGTATCCATTTTTATATCCCGCTGTGTGCATTATTATGCCCCCCCTCTTTGTCTATTATCATGTACCATCAGTTGTGCATCATTATGTCCTCACCCCTCTGTGTCCATTAGTATGTGCCATCCCCCTCTGTGTCCATTACTATGCTCCCCTCCCTGTGTCCATTATTATGCTTCCCCTCTGTGTCTATTGTTATGTCCCACCCTTGTGTGCATCATTATGTCCTCTTCCCTCTGTGTCCATTAGTATGTGTCACTGCCATCCCCCTCTGTGTCCATTACTATGCCCCCTCTCAGTGTCCATTATAGTGTTCTCCCCTTCCCACTGTCTGCACACGTTTCCACCTTCACGTAGTTCACTTACCTTCTCTATTGTCTGTTCCTCTGCCTCGGCTCCGGTCTTCTCCCCACTGGCACTGACAGAAAGGTCAGGTCATGAGCTGTCGGCGTGTCTCCTCCTTAGTCCACCACGAGAGCCCGGCGCAGGCCGCATGGTAGCATCTATGTGACGTCACGCGGCTTGATATCACATGGTGTAGAGGAGGAGCTGAGATACCCTACGCGGCGCAGGAAGAGCTTGTGAAGTGAAGCCTTCCACTGCGCCGCTCAGGCAGCCAAGACTCGTTCTCCCGGGTGGGCGGGATTGGGAGGGGGGTGTGGACTGGAGGTGGTGGTTGGGGGTGCGGTTTGAAAGAACAAGCGGCCGTCCGAGGTCCTCCCCTAACAGGAAAAAAAATTGTTCCTGTCTGCAGCGGATCCTCCTTGGTGGTGTGGGCCTATTTTCATGGGAGGGCCTGGAGCTGTAGCTCCACCCGCCCCATTGTTAATCCGGCCCTGCTTTGAACTTGCCACATGTGAAGTTAGTTCAGACACTACCAGCTTAAGTCAGGTCATTCCCCTAATCACACTTTTGCAAATGCAGCTGGAGAAACTGAAGGAGAAGCTGAAACAGAGTGATTCCACTAAGAATGTTGGACTTGTAGATCAAGTCCTTCATTCACTTTGACAGGATCCAAGCGTCGTCAATCTCTTGCAATCAGATAACTATATTTTGGCGACCATACTTGATCCTAGGTTTAAGTCATACCTTGTGTCTTTCTTTCTGATGGACTTAAATCTGAAAAGATGCAAAGAGCTGGTGGTGAAAAAATTGTCAGCTCAAGCGGAACATGACATGGCAGCATCTCCTCCTTCAGTTTCTGCGGCTGCCAGGAAAAAATTACATTTTCCTAAGAGACCCTCTGCTGGTGGTGATGCAGATCAGTCAGCAAAACCTAATGACATCTGGTTGGGTCTGAAAGAACTGCCTACAATGAGTGACATGTCTACCGTGACCATTCAGAGAATGGTGGATGATTATTTTAGGGATAGCATCCAAATAGGCATGTCAGACAGTCCGTTTCAATACTGGCAGGAATAAGAGGCAATTTGGAGTCCCTTACACAAACTGGCTTTGCTATACTTAAGTTGCCCACCCTCCAGTGTGTACTCTGAAAGAGTTTTCAGTGCAGCCGGGAATCTTGTCAGTGATCGGCGTAGGAGGTTACTTCCCCAAAATGTGGAAAAGATGATGTTCATCCAAATGAATTACAAATTCCACGAGTAAGACCTTTACCAACAATTAAGTAAAAAAAAAAACAGAAGCGTCTGTAATGGTGGATTCCAGCGGGGACGAATTAATATTGTGTGAAGAAGAGGAGGATGCATACACTGATGGGGAAGACAATGACGACATCTAATGTATTTTAAAGCCAGTTTGTGTATGGGATAATTGCCACCAATGTCCACTGCACATTGGCAGCTTGTTTTGTGGGGGGCCAAACAAACCAATCATTTCAGCCACAAGTGGCAGTCCCTATGGCTTAAGTGATTGGTTTGTTAAGCTGTGAATGTTCATTTTCATATATACAACATAAGGGTGGGTTGGAGGGCCTAAGGACATTTCCATCTTGCACCTCTTTTCCTTGCATTATGTGCTGTTTGGGGCATTGCTGCCTGATATTTTTAATTTTATGGTTTATGAATGTCCAGAAATTGTAATGGCCACAGACAGCATCTCCTGCATGCCCCTTTCATTTAAAAAAAATAAAAATTCTGAACCACCAAATTGATGGGGTGGCCATCTGGCTGACATCACCTCTGCTGGAACAGGATTGGTGCGTCATTCTTTTTCTACCTTGCTGATGCATTGCTCAGGTGCCAGTGATAGCGTGCACATGTGTTTCTGGTTCTGCTGTGAGTCTCCGGTTCAAGTTGAGTATCCAGTTCCCCAGTCTGCGTTGTTTTGCTCCTGCCGTTTGTGTCATCCAGGTGGCACAAGCCGCACCTCGGCACCCATTGTTTGCAATCCAGTGTCCTGCTGCTTGTGTCAACCGGGTGCCACAAGCCGCACATCAGCATCAAGTGTGCAAAATCAAGTGGACTGTTGCTTGTGTCAACCAGGCGGCACAAGTCGCACAACAGTGACATTCAGCCAAGGATTCTCAGCCCTCAAGGCTGCTACACGGCCCAAAGGCCAAATTTTGCTTCACGGTCCAAAGGCCACCTGTCATCACTCCTCACCAGCCCTCAAGGCTGTAACGGCCGCAACTTGCCAAGCGTTCCAGCCCTCAAGGCTGTTGCAGGACTGGTTCCTAATCATAGCTCTGTATTCCACTACTACTCAGCCCGGAGGCTGCATGAACAATTAACTATCAACTATCAATTCTTACTTCAGCCAGTGGCTGCACCAACTATCAACTATCAATTCTTACTTCAGCCAGTGGCCACACCAATTATCAAGTATCAACTATTCTTACTTCAGCCAGTGGCTGCGCCAACTATCAACTCTTACTTCAGCCAGTGGCTGCACCAATTATCAAGTATCAACTATTCTTACTTCAGCCAGTGGATGCGCCAACTATCAACTATCAATTCCTACTTCAGTCAGTGGCTGCACCAATTATCAAGTATCAACTATTCTTACTTCAGCCAGTGTCTGCGCCAACTATCAACTATCAATTCTTACTTCAGCCTCTGGCTGCACCAATTATCAAGTATCAACTATTCTTACTTCAGCCAGTGTCTGCGCCAACTATCAACTATCAATTCTTACTTCAGCCTCTGGCTGCACCAATTATCAAGTATCAACTATTCTTACTTCAGCCAGTGGCTGCGCCAACTATCAATTCCTACTTCAATCAGTGGCTGCACCAATTATCAAGTAACAACTATTCTTACTTCAGCCAGTGTCTGCGCCAACTATCAACTATCAATTCTTACTTCAGCCAGTGGCTGCACCAATTATCAACTATCAATTTCTCCTTCAGTCAGTGACTGTATCAATTATCAACTATCAATTCTTCAATCCTCAAGGGGTACCCCAACCATCATCTTTGCACAGTCCTCAACTCTATTTATCACTCAGTTTTGATTCCGCCTAGGAATCGTGACAGCCAACTAGCCGGATGCAACCTTTTAGCCTATAACTAGATGAAAAAATCAATATTGTGAGCTGTGAGGTGGTCAAAATTGACTGGAAACGAGTGGAAATAACTGTTACTGAGATTAATAATACTGTAGGAACAAGAACAGGCCCATTTTATGTGATTTTAGCTGTTTTCATGATTTTTAAAAAAAAAATCCAGATCCAAAACCGAAAACAAAACACGGAAGGGCGGTTTTGGCAAAACCAATCCAGATCCAAAACCAGAGGAGATACAGATACAAAACCAAAACATGGGGGACGGCGCACATCTCTAATATATATATATATATATATATATATATACTTGCAAGTAGAAGGGCACTCCGGGTAATTTAATATTAACTGCTGTGGTGCCTTCCTAAAGAAAATGTATACCCAGCATAGCTCCTACAATAAGAAGCAGGCGGCACTCATTCGGACTTGTAAACAATGTATTCTGTTTTAATCAGCCGACTTTTCAAGGCCGAAATGGCCTTGTCATCAGGGTATGCAGCTATGTGGGTATATATATATTAGGGGTGTGCACCGGCCACTTTTCGTGTTTTGTGTTTTGGTTTTGGATCTGGATCTTTCTTCGTGTTTTGGATCTGGATTGGTTTTGCCAAAACCACCCTTCCGTGTTTTGGGTTCTGGGTTTTGTGTTTTGGATCTGTATTTTTTTGAAAAAAAGCATAAAAACAGCTAAAATCACAGAATTTGTAGGTTTTTCTGCTCCTATGCTATTATTAACCTCAATAACCTTAATTTCCACTCATTTCCAGTCTATTCTGAATACCTCACACCTCACAATAGTGTTTTTATGTCCAAAAGGTTGCACCGAGGTAGCTGGATGACTATGCTAAGCGACACGAGTGGGCGGCACAAACACGTGACCCATCTAGGCGTGAAACTGCAGTGGCAGAAAGGATGGCATTGAAAAACTAGGCCCCAAACTGTACATAATGCAAAGAAAAAAAAGAGGTGCAAGATGGAATTGTCCTTGGGCCCTCCCACCCACCCTTATGTTGTATAAACAGGACATGCACACTTTAACAAACCAATCATTTCAGCGCCAGGGTCTGCCACACAACTGTGGCTGAAATGATTGGTTCGTTTGGGCCCCCACAAAACAAGCTGGCAATTAATCTGTCCCTGCACAAACTGGCTCTACGGAGGCAAGAAGTCGTCCTCATCCTCCTCATCCACAGATTCCTCACCCTCTTCAGTGTTATGTACATCCTCATCCTCACAGAGTATTAATTCGTCCCTGCTGGAACCACAGGTCCCTCTGTACGTTCTGGAGGCTGGTCTCCCTGGAAGAGTTGATCATTCATTTTATGAACATCATCTTCTCCACATTTTGTGGAAGCAACCTCCTACGCCTTTCGCTAACAAGGTTCCCGGCTGCACTAAACACTCTTTCGGAGTACACACTGGAGGGGGGGCAACTCAGGTAAAATAGAGCCAGTTTGTACAGGGACCTCCAAATTGCTTCTTTTTCCTGCCAGTACAGGTACGGACTGTCTGACATGCCTACTTGGATGCTGTTACCGATGTAATCCTTTAACAGACAGACGCACGCTTGTCGCTGCTGCATTGAGGATTCAAGTGCGGCTACAGCCCACACAATTCACAAAGACAGAAAAAAAAAAAGAATATTTTTATTGTTTGTGGAGCACACTTTGAGGGTGTCACCACCCTTTAACAGACAGACGCACGCTTGTCGCTGCTGCTTTGAGGATGCAAGTGTGGCTACATCGCATACAAGTCACAAACACATTAAAAAAATTTTTTTGATTTTTTTGGAGCACTTTGAGAGTTACAACACCCTTTAACAGACAGACGCACGCTTGTCGCTGCTGCTTTGAGGATGCAAGTGCGGCTACAGCCCACACAATTCACAAAGACAGAAAAAAAAAGAACAATATTTTAATTGTTTGTGTAGCACACTTTGAGGGTGTCACCACCCTTTAACAGACAGACGCACGCTTGTCGCTGCTGCTTTAAGGATGCAGGTGCGGCTACAGCCCACACATTTCACAAAGACCGAAAAAAAAAGAACAATATTTTAATTGTTTGTGTAGCACACTGTGAGGGTGTCACCACCCTTTAACAGACAGACGCACGCTTGTCGCTGCTGCTTTAAGGATGCAGGTGCGGCTACAGCCCACACAATTCACAAAGACAGAAAAAAGAATATTTTTATTGTTTGTGTAGCACACTTTGAGGGTGTCACCACCCTTTAACAGACAGACGCACGCTTGTCGCTGCTGCTTTGAGGATGCAAGTGTGGCTACATCGCACACAAGTCACAAACACATTAAAAAAAATTTTTTGATTTTTTTGGAGCACTTTGAGAGTTACAACACCCTTTAACAGACAGACGCACGCTTGTCGCTGCTGCTTTGAGGATGCAAGTGCGGCTACAGCCCACACAATTCACAAAGACAGAAAAAAAAAGAACAATATTTTAATTGTTTGTGTAGCACACTTTGAGGGTGTCACCACCCTTTAACAGACAGACGCACGCTTGTCGCTGCTGCTTTAAGGATGCAGGTGCGGCTACAGCCCACACATTTCACAAAGACAGAAAAAAAAAGAACAATATTTTAATTGTTTGTGTAGCACACTTTGAGGGTATCACCACCCTTTAACAGACAGACGCACGCTTGTCGCTGCTGCTTTGAGGATGCAGGTGGAATCTAGACGGGATTTGGAACCGAGGACACACTACCTCCATCAATTGTCTAAATCCCACTGCACTAATGTCGGATACCGAACGCACGTCTAACACCAACATAGCAGTCAAGGCCTCAGTTATACGTTTTGCTTCAGGATGACTGCTGTCGTACTTCATCCTCATCGCTAGGGACTGTTGGAGGGTCAATTGTTTAGTAAAAGTAGTGATGTTCCTACTTCCTCTCTGGGATGATGAACAACTCCCAGCAGCAGCAACAGCACTAGTAGGAAGTGGTTCTTGATCTTTCCCTATTTTATTTTTATCAGAGAAAGTTTGGTCCTCCATTTATGTTATATTGATATATATACGTGCGGCTAAAGCGCACACAAACACAGAAAATATTTTTTTATTTTTGCTGGAGAGTAGTGCACTTTGTGGGTTACACCACCCTTTAAGAAATGAGCCAGCCGGCTCTTTACTTATGGGACACAGGCGCACGCTTGGCGCTGCTCCTTTGTTGATGCACGTGCAGCCACAGTGCACACAAGTCACAAACACAGAAAATATATATTTTTTTGGTTTGGAGTGTACTTTGGGGGTTACAGAACCCTTTAACGGTCAAGCCAGCCGGCCCTTTACTTATGACACAGGCGCACGCTTGGCACTACTTTGTTGATGCACGTGCGGCTACTGCGCACACAATTCACAAACACAGAAAATATTTTTTTTTTTGGTTTGGACTGGAGTGTACTTTCGGGGGTTACAGCACCCTTAACGGTCAAGCCAGCCGGCCCTTTACTTATGACACAGGCGCACGCTTGGCACTACTTTGTTGATGCACGTGCGGCTACTGCGCACACAATTCACAAACACAGAAAATAATTTTTTTTTGGTTTGGACTGGAGTGTACTTTCGGGGGTTACAGCACCCTTTAACGGTCAAGCCAGCCGGCCCTTTACTTATGACACAGGCGCACGCTTGGCACTACTTTGTTGATGCACGTGCGGCTACTGCGCACACAATTCACAAACACAGAAAATAATTTTTTTTTTGGTTTGGACTGGAGTGTACTTTGGGGGTTACAGCACCCTTTAACGGTCAAGCCAGCCGGCCCTTTACTTATGACACAGGTGCACGCTTGGCACTACTTTGTTGATGCACGTGCGGCTACTGCGCACACAATTCACAAACACAGAAAATAATTTTTTTTTTGGTTTGGACTGGAGTGTACTTTCGGGGGTTACAGCACCCTTAACGGTCAAGCCAGCCGGCCCTTTACTTATGACACAGGTGCACGCTTGGCACTACTTTGTTGATGCACGTGCGGCTACTGCGCACACAATTCACAAACACAGAAAATAATTTTTTTTTTGGTTTGGACTGGAGTGTACTTTCGGGGGTTACAGCACCCTTAACGGTCAAGCCAGCCGGCCCTTTACTTATGACACAGGCGCACGCTTGGCACTACTTTGTTGATGCACGTGCGGCTACTGCGCACACAATTCACAAACACAGAAAATAATTTTTTTTTGGTTTGGACTGGAGTGTACTTTCGGGGGTTACAGCACCCTTTAACGGTCAAGCCAGCCGGCCCTTTACTTATGACACAGGCGCACGCTTGGCACTACTTTGTTGATGCACGTGCGGCTACTGCGCACACAATTCACAAACACAGAAAATAATTTTTTTTTTTGGTTTGGACTGGAGTGTACTTTGGGGGTTACAGCACCCTTTAACGGTCAAGCCAGCCGGCCCTTTACTTATGACACAGGCGCACGCTTGGCACTACTTTGTTGATGCACGTGCGGCTACTGCGCACACAATTCACAAACACAGAAAATAATTTTTTTTTTGGTTTGGACTGGAGTGTACTTTCGGGGGTTACAGCACCCTTAACGGTCAAGCAAGCCGGCCCTTTACTTATGACACAGGTGCACGCTTGGCACTACTTTGTTGATGCACGTGCGGCTACTGCGCACACAATTCACAAACACAGAAAATAATTTTTTTTTTGGTTTGGACTGGAGTGTACTTTCGGGGGTTACAGCACCCTTAACGGTCAAGCCAGCCGGCCCTTTACTTATGACACAGGCGCACGCTTGGCACTACTTTGTTGATGCACGTGCGGCTACTGCGCACACAATTCACAAACACAGAAAATAATTTTTTTTTAGTTTGGACTGGAGTGTACTTTCGGGGGTTACAGCACCCTTTAACGGTCAAGCCAGCCGGCCCTTTACTTATGACACAGGCGCACGCTTGGCACTACTTTGTTGATGCACGTGCGGCTACTGCGCACACAATTCACAAACACAGAAAATAATTTTTTTTTTGGTTTGGACTGGAGTGTACTTTCGGGGGTTACAGCACCCTTAACGGTCAAGCCAGCTGGCCCTTTACTTATGACACAGGCGCACGCTTGGCACTACTTTGTTGATGCACGTGCGGCTACTGCGCACACAATTCACAAACACAGAAAATAATTTTTTTTGGGTTTGGACTGGAGTGTACTTTCGGGGGTTACAGCACCCTTTAACGGTCAAGTCAGCCGGCCCTTTACTTATGACACAGGCGCACGCTTGGCACTACTTTGTTGATGCACGTGCGGCTACTGCGCACACAATTCACAAACACAGAAAATAATTTTTTTTTTGGTTTGGACTGGAGTGTACTTTGGGGGTTACAGCACCCTTTAACGGTCAAGCCAGCCGGCCCTTTACTTATGACACAGGCGCACGCTTGGCACTACTTTGTTGATGCACGTGCGGCTACTGCGCACACAATTCACAAACACAGAAAATAATTTTTTTTTTGGTTTGGACTGGAGTGTACTTTCGGGGGTTACAGCACCCTTAACGGTCAAGCCAGCCGGCCCTTTACTTATGACACAGGTGCACGCTTGGCACTACTTTGTTGATGCACGTGCGGCTACTGCGCACACAATTCACAAACACAGAAAATAATTTTTTTTTTGGTTTGGACTGGAGTGTACTTTCGGGGGTTACAGCACCCTTAACGGTCAAGCCAGCCGGCCCTTTACTTATGACACAGGCGCACGCTTGGCACTACTTTGTTGATGCACGTGCGGCTACTGCGCACACAATTCACAAACACAGAAAATAATTTTTTTTTGGTTTGGACTGGAGTGTACTTTCGGGGGTTACAGCACCCTTTAACGGTCAAGCCAGCCGGCCCTTTACTTATGACACAGGCGCACGCTTGGCACTACTTTGTTGATGCACGTGCGTCTACTGCGCACACAATTCACAAACACAGAAAATAATTTTTTTTTTGGTTTGGACTGGAGTGTACTTTCGGGGGTTACAGCACCCTTAACGGTCAAGCCAGCCGGCCCTTTACTTATGACACAGGCGCACGCTTGGCACTACTTTGTTGATGCACGTGCGGCTACTGCGCACACAATTCACAAACACAGAAAATTATTTTTTTTTGGTTTGGACTGGAGTGTACTTTCGGGGGTTACAGCACCCTTTAACGGTCAAGCCAGCCGGCCCTTTACTTATGACACAGGCGCACGCTTGGCACTACTTTGTTGATGCACGTGCGGCTACTGCGCACACAATTCACAAACACAGAAAATAATTTTTTTTTTGGTTTGGACTGGAGTGTACTTTGGGGGTTACAGCACCCTTTAACGGTCAAGCCAGCCGGCCCTTTACTTATGACACAGGCGCACGCTTGGCACTACTTTGTTGATGCACGTGCGGCTACTGCGCACACAATTCACAAACACAGAAAATAATTTTTTTTTTGGTTTGGACTGGAGTGTACTTTCGGGGGTTACAGCACCCTTAACGGTCAAGCCAGCCGGCCCTTTACTTATGACACAGGTGCACGCTTGGCACTACTTTGTTGATGCACGTGCGGCTACTGCGCACACAATTCACAAACACAGAAAATAATTTTTTTTTTGGTTTGGACTGGAGTGTACTTTCGGGGGTTACAGCACCCTTAACGGTCAAGCCAGCCGGCCCTTTACTTATGACACAGGCGCACGCTTGGCACTACTTTGTTGATGCACGTGCGGCTACTGCGCACACAATTCACAAACACAGAAAATTATTTTTTTTTGGTTTGGACTGGAGTGTACTTTCGGGGGTTACAGCACCCTTAACGGTCAAGCCAGCCGGCCCTTTACTTATGACACAGGCGCACGCTTGGCACTACTTTGTTGATGCACGTGCGGCTACTGCGCACACAATTCACAAACACAGAAAATAATTTTTTTTTTGGTTTGGACTGGAGTGTACTTTCGGGGATTACAGCACCCTTAACGGTCAAGCCAGCCGGCCCTTTACTTATGACACAGGTGCACGCTTGGCACTACTTTGTTGATGCACGTGCGGCTACTGCGCACACAATTCACAAACACAGAAAATAATTTTTTTTTTGGTTTGGACTGGAGTGTACTTTCGGGGGTTACAGCACCCTTAACGGTCAAGCCAGCCGGCCCTTTACTTATGACACAGGCGCACGCTTGGCACTACTTTGTTGATGCACGTGCGGCTACTGCGCACACAATTCACAAACACAGAAAATAATTTTTTTTTGGTTTGGACTGGAGTGTACTTTCGGGGGTTACAGCACCCTTTAACGGTCAAGCCAGCCGGCCCTTTACTTATGACACAGGCGCACGCTTGGCACTACTTTGTTGATGCACGTGCGGCTACTGCGCACACAATTCACAAACACAGAAAATATATTATTTTTTTAGCACTTGGGGGGAGCACCCCTGATGGACAGAGCACCCCCTGGACAACACTACAGCACTCCTTTAGGACTGGGACACTGCACAGGACTTTGGAGTGGACACAGCCCCTATGGAGAACTGACTGCACAACACAGTCCAGCCAGCCCCTATGGACTTTGAAGTAGTGGACACAGCCCCTATTAACAACAGCAGCACAGCACAACACAGCCAGCCCCTATGGACTTTGAAGTAGTGGACAACAGCAGCACTACACTACACTACACTACACTACACTACACTACACAGCCCTAACTCCCACCCTCCCTCTTCACTGTCCACAGCCGAGTGAGAAAATGGCGCCGACGCGGGTACCTTATATAGGATCCAAAACCCGCGAGACTCGGAAGGCGGGATGATGACGTTTTGCCTCGATTTCAGATCCGAGTCAGGCGGGAAAAGTCGAGCCTGACTCGGATCGGACTCGGATCGGGGGGGCTCGGGGGGGTTCGGATTTCAGAAATCCGAACCCGCTCACCCCTACTAGATACTGTACGAATTTTTTTGTAAATCCCCCAAAATTAACTTTCCTTATAGCCGTATATCATAATGATTTGGGATTTTTATTTGGATGTGGGGGGACTTAACAATGTAGATATGCAAGCCACTTGTCTCTGAACTCTGCTGTGATTCAACTCATTGTGCTGTTGTATAATATTGCTTTGTAACCTCTTACAGTAATGTATTATGTTCTGCTGCATGTGGAGTTCTTGTATTGCTCTCTGTCTCATACGCATCCATCTTTGCTGATTACACCAGATTGTAACAGAGCACAGGTGAGCACATTGTGCTTTATTGGAAAAGGGGCTGCTAAATTTGAATTGTAGAAGCTGAGGGCCTGACTCAGAGATGGACGGAATTGCAGAGCCACAAACAAGTGGCTGTGTAATTAGAGATAAGCGGGTCCTGTTCTCCAAGAACCCGTCCAACCCGAATTTGCAGATTCGAGGCAAGATCCGAGTCCGGCTCAGGATTTCCTGCCTGACTCAGATCTCAAAGTGAGGCAAAACATCATCAGCCTGCTGTGTCGTGTTTTTGCAGGTTTTGGATTGTATAAAAGTCCCTCCCCTGCGGTGATCGGTGCAATTTGCTTGTTGAGTCCCGAGCTGTCAGGGCTGTGAGTCATCCAAGAGGGGCTGCTGTGTCCATCCAAGGGTTGCTGGTTTCCATCAAGGGCAGGGGTTTCTGTGTCTTTCCAGGGTCTGCTGTGTCCATCTCTGTTGTGTCCATCCAGGGGTTGCTGTTGCTGTGTCCATCCAGGGGCAGTGGCTGCTGTGTACAACCAGGGGCTGTGGTGTCTATCCAGGGGTTGTTGTGTCCATCTAGGGCAGGGGCTCTGTGTCAATCCAGGGTCTGCTATGTCCATCTCTGCTGTGTCCATCCAGGGGTTGCTGTGTCCATCAAGGGCAGGGGCTCTGTGTCTATCCAGGGTCTGCTGTGTCCATCTCTGCTGTGTCCATTCCGGTGCAGTGGCTGCTGTGTACATCCAGGGGCTGCTGTTTCTATCCAGGTGTTGTTGTGTTTTTAGTGCAGGGGCTGCATCCAAGGGTCCAAGGGTTTCTGATTGTGTTCATCCAGGGGAATGAGATGCATGGGTGTATTTGTAAATAATATTGACACTATTAGTGGAAACACAGTGTATTCGTAAAAAATATTGTCACACTATAAGTGGAAAACACAGTGTATTCGTAAAAAATATTGACATTGTTAGTGTAAATGCAGTGTATTCGTAAAAAAATTGTCATACTGTAAGTGGAAGACGCAGTGTATTTATAAATAATATTGACATTGTCAGTGGAAAACACAGTGTATTCGTAGAAAATATTATCACACTGTAAGTGGAAAACGCAGTGTATTCGTAAAAAATATTATCACACTGTAAGTGGAAAACACAATGTATTCATAAAAATGATTGACACTGTTAGTGTAAATGCAGTGTATTCATAAAAAATATTGTCACATTGTTAGTGGAAAACGCCGTGTATTCATAAAAATGATTGACACTGTTAGTGTAAATGCAGTGTATTCGTAAAAAATATTGACACTGTTAGTGTAAATGCAGTGTATTCGTAAAAAATATTGTCACACTGTTAGTGGAAAATGCAGTGTATTCATAAATATATTGTCACACTGTAAATGGAAACGCAGTGTATTCGTTAAAAAATATTGACATTGTTAGTGGAAATGCTGTGGATTTGTAAAAAATATTGTCACACTGTTAGTGGAAAACGCAGTGTATTCATAAAAAATATTAACACTGTTAGTGGAAATGCAGTGTATTCGTAAAAAATATTGTAACACTGTAAGTGGAAAAATCAGTGTATTTGTAAAAAATATCATCACACTGTAAGTAGAAAACGCAGTGTATTCGTTAAAAATATTGTCACACTGTAAGGGGAAAACGCAGTGTATTCGTATAAAATATTGACACTGTTAGTGAATACGCAGTGAATTTGTAAAAAATATTGTCACACTGTAATTGGAAAATGCAGTGTTTTTATAAAAAAATTTGTCACACTGTAAGTGGAAAACGCAGTGTATTTGTAAAAAATATATTCACACTGTATGTGGAAAACACAGTGTACTCATTAAAAGTATTGTCACACTTTAGGTCATTAATACCGCAGTGTAATATTAAAAATTGGTACAAATTGACATGTGTGCTGTACCCCACTTCATTCGTGTTTGGTAATAATATGGAGAACGATCAGTTGAGAAGAGTGCAGGAACCACATACTAGTGGTGGAGATGCTTCCAGTGCCACCAGTCATGATGATACTAATCCATCTACATCATCTACTAAAACCGATGCCCAAGGGCATACAAAGCTTAAGTCAAAGCATCTAAAATCAAGCAAGCAATGTTTTACAGTGTTAAAGAAAAAAATTAAAAGCTAAGTTAGCGTTATGCCATTTACTACACGAAGTGGCAAGGAAAGGATAAGGTCTTGGCCTTTATTAATGACTGGTGGTTTTGCATCTTATGATGATTTAAACACTTCTCCCTGTAGAAGTGTGAAAAAAATTTAAATCGCTAAGGCACATGAACCAACTGTGTGCTCAGAAAAGTCACAGATACCTGAGGAGAGTCCAAGTGTGTCTGCGGTTGCCATGTGTAAGCCTGACCTTTCTAATACTGTACTTGAAGAGGATCCTCCTTCCACCATTTGTGTGTCCTCTGCAAATGTGGGGATAAGCAGCATAAGTCAACATGCTGACATAGAAATCAAGGATGCCTCTGTGGAATTGCACCAGGAGGATGAGGAGGATATTTCTGTAGTTGGCGCTAACAAGGATGGTGTTGATGATGATGAGGATGTTGTTTCCGAGGATGTTTGTGTAAAAACTGTAAACCACGCAACAGATGTTGCTCATGGTGGGAAAAATCCCATTGTTGTCATGCTTGGGCAAAGAACCAAAAAATCCACATCTCATGTGTTGAATCATTTCCACCCAAATCTGGACAACAGCTGTCAAGCTATCTGTAGCCATTGCCAAGTAACAGTGAGTAGAGCTAAGGACCTTAACCATCTAGTAACCTCCTCCCTGTAATTTCACTTGCAGCACATTCATCAAATTGAAAAGTGTTTTTCAAATTTAGAAACTTTGGCTAAAAAAATCATAACAACAATCAGTCAAGTGTCACCTACAGTATCTGCTCCCTTCTCTCTGGATCCAAGCGCCTGCAATCTCCACCACCAACACATGCATCATCATCAACATCCTCAATCGTGATTGGACGTTGTCCTGCATCCAATTTCATAATTACCGCTGTGCCCAGTGTCCACTTAATAACAGATATGTGGACAAGTGGGACAAGGCAAACTAAATATTACATGACTGTGACAGCCCACTGGGTAGGTGTATTGCCTCCAACAGTGCAAACAGCAGCAGCATCTAACTAATGCCAGCTCATTCAGAGGCAGGCTTCTCTGTGTATCATCAGTTTCACTAAAAGGCATACCACTGAGAACCTCTTAGAAAAACTCAGGAAAATCATTACAAAATGGTTTACCCCACTTGGACTGTCCTCGGGATTTGTAATTTCTGACAATGCCAGCAATATTGTGCGAGCATTACATGTGCGCATATTCAAACACATCCCATATTTTGCTCACACAATTAGATTGGTGGTGCAACATTTTTTTTTAAATGACAGGGGTGTGCAGGAGATGCTCTCTGTGGCCTGAAAGATTTCGGGACATTTTCAAAATTCAGCAACTGTGTGTCGAAGATTGCAGTACCAGCAAGTACTGCTGCATTTGCCCTGCCATCAGCTGAAGCAAGAGGTTTAATTAGGTGGAATTCTACCCTATATATGCTTCAGCAGATGGAGGAGCAGCAAAAGGCCATCCAAGGCTACACTACGTCCTATGACATAGGGAGAGGAGCGGGAATGCACCTTAGTTATGCACAGTGGAGAATAATTTTCATGTTGTGCAAGGTTCTCAAACCCTTTGAACTTGCCCCATGTGAAGTTAGTTCAGACACTGCCAGCTTGAGTCAAGCCATTCCCCTAATTAGACTTTTGCAAAAGCAGCTGGAGAAACTGAAGGATGAGCTAAAATGGAGTGATTCCACTAAGTATGTCGGACTTGTAGATCAAACCCTTCATTCGCTTTGCCAAGATCCAAGGGTCATCAATCTATAGGAATCAGATCACTATATTTTGGCGCCCATACTTGATTCTAGGTTTAAGTCTTACCTTGTGTCTTTCTTTCCAATGGACATAAATCTGAAAAGATGTAAAGAGCTGTTGGTGAAAAAATTGTCAGCTCAAGCGGCACGTGACATGGCAGCATCTCCTCCTTCAGTTTCTGCAGCTGCAAGGAAAAAACTAAATTTTCCTAAGAGTCCCACTGCTGGTGGTGATGCAGATCAGTCAGCAAAACCTAATGACATCTGGTTGGGTCTGAAAGAACTGCCTACAATGAGTGACATGTCTACTGTGTCTTTGTCTGATACGGTCACCATTCAGAGAATGGTGGATGATTATTTTAG
Source organism: Taudactylus pleione (assembly GCA_031769625.1). Lineage (NCBI taxonomy): Eukaryota > Metazoa > Chordata > Amphibia > Anura > Myobatrachidae > Taudactylus > Taudactylus pleione. Next base: position 2,986,405 of record JAUIMM010000104.1, on the reverse strand, counting down.
GTATAGCATCCAAATAGGCACATCACACAGTCTGTTTCACTATTGGCAGGAAAAAAAGGCAATTTGGAGTCCCTTACACAAACTGGATTTGCATTATTTAAGTTGTCCACCCTCCAGTGTGTACTCTGAAAGAGTTTTCAGCACAGCCGAGAACTTTGTCAGTGATCGGCGTAGGAGGTTACTTGTGGAAAAGATGATGTTCATCAAAATGAATTACAAATTCTACAAGGAAGACCTTTACCAGCAATTAAGTAAAAAAAAATACACAAGTGCCATAATGCTGGATTCCAGCGGGTACAAATTAATATTGTGTGAAGAAGAAGATGTACACACTGATTGGAATGACGATGATGACATCAGATCTTACCTATGTTGTAAAGCCAATTTGTGTATGGGATCATTGCCACCAAGGTCCACTGCGCATTGGCAGCTTGTTTTGTGGGGGGCCCAAACAAACCAATTGTTTCAACCAAAAGTGGCAATCCCTGTCACTGAAGTGATTGGTTTGTTAAACTGTGAATGTCCTGTTTCATATATACAACATTAGGGTGGGTTGGAGGTCCCAAGAACAATTCCATCTTGCACCTTTTTTCATTGCATTATGTGCTGATTGGGGAATTGCTGCCTGACATTTAATTTTATGGTTTATGCAATTCCAGAAATTGTAATGGCCACAGACAGCATCTCCTGCATGTCCTTTCAATTTTTTTAAAGAAAATTCTGAACCACCAAATTGATGGGGTGGGCAAATATGAGCAGCAGCAGCACAGGGCATCTTCCTGCCATGATGTATGCAATCAAGTGCACTGCAAATACGTTTAATAAAAAAATAGTTGTGTATATTGGTCACATACAAATATATTTTCATGGTACACACTGTATGGATCTGGGTTTATTTTTGTCTTTAAAAATTCTAAAAAGTTTTTAAAAACAGCTAAAATCATGTAATTTTTACAATCCGAAATTAGGATTTAAAATCCAAATTCCAAACCGCGAGAAGATCAGAACCATGACCTGAACCTGTCCGGATCTCCTCCGATGATGAACGTACATCTCCAATGGTTAAGGGACTGAGGCTGTTCTGTACCAATTCTGGGCATGTGCAGAATGTGTCCTATGATTACAGCTGCAGACTCCCCCCCTCCCCAAGGCACAGCACAATTGACATGCTGCGGAGTTTCATGGTGGAGCAGCTGTAAAGCTTATCACTGTTCCTGGAAACGGGGGCAATTCAGCCCCGTTTTTTGGAGGGACAAGGTCATGGTCAATGCAGATTCCTGAACTCCAAAATGACCAGCACCTGGTCAGGCTGTGAGAAGCTTCAGTTCCCGCAGCCTGGCCAATGGAGCAACCATTGGAGACCATCGGTCGCAGTGGTTGTAATGGTGCTCGCAAATGTAGAAGGTGTCTGACACCTCCTTCTGCATTTACATTAACATGGATGATGTGCGCCGACCCCCGAGTATTGGTTTTCTTTTTGGATCTGTATATCCTCGTGTTTTGGTTCTGGATTGGTTTTCAAAAACAGCCCTTCTGTGTTTTGTTTTTTGGTTTTTGTTTTTGGATCTGTATTATTTATTAACCTCAATAACATTAATTTCCATTCATTTCCAGTCAAGTTAGATCACCTCACAACTTATCATATTGTTTTCACCATTATTGGCCAAAAGTTGCAGTGAGCTGACTGGTTACTAAGCAACGGTGCTTGTATACACAGAGGGCTTATGCCCAAGAAGTCACAATGCTTGTGTACAGAGGGCTAAGGCTCAAGCAGTCACTGAGCTTGTATACACAGAGGGCTTATGCTGAAGAAGTCACAGTGCTTGTGTACAGAGGGCTAAGGCTCAAGCAGTCACTGAGCTTGTATACACAGAGGGCTTATGCCCAAGAAGTCACAGTGCTTGTATACAGTGGGCTAATGGCCAAGCAGTCACGGTGCTTTTATACACAGAGGGCTAATGCCCATGGAGTCACAATGCTTTTAATTTATACACAGAGGGCTAAGGCCCACGGAGTCATGGTGCTTGTATACATAGAGGGCTAAGGCCAACGGAATCATGGTGCTTTTCATTTATTTTATACACAGAGGGCTAAGGCCAACGGAGTCACGGTGCCTGTATAGACAGTGGGGTACAGCACCAAAAAATATGTTTTCTTTTTTTTTCTTTTTAAACTTTTAACTATCATTTTTTAACTTTTTTTTTTTGTACACACAGCCATTTGTGAGCCTCGACATTTTAATCAGGAGAGTATAGCGCAGCAATGTAGCATACATCAGCGTGCAGTCAGTATGCCCCCTATACACAGTCACATTACCAGCACAGCCACTTGTGAGTCTCTGGACACAGCCACTTAATCAGCAGAGTATAGCGCAGCAAACATCAGCATGCAGTGTACCCCCTATACACAGTCACTTTGCCAGCAAAGCCGCTTGTCCCTGTCACAGCCAGTACAATTAGTAGAGCAGTGGCAGTGTGCAGAGCGTGGAAGTGAATGGCGCCGAGTGACGGTCTCAGCGCCTTATGTAGAGGCGAACTCTCGCCTCTCGCAAGAATCCGGCACTCTCGCCTCTCATGAAGGATCCGATTTCAGGAGGCTGATGTTCGGCCTCGCAGTGGAATCTGAGTCGGCAGGAGCACCCGAGCCGCAGCTCGGGTGCACTCGATCCCCGATGTTTGGAGCGGTCTGGATTCCACAGAGTTTTCAGGTCTGAGTTTTCATACGAGTAAACTCACACACATACAATGTAATAGCCTCAAAATCACAAGTTCTCAGCCTATCGCATTTGGCGAGTTGTGTGACAAACTCGGACTTTTAAATGTGCGAGAAGGTCCAAGTTCATCCCGCACAGAAAATTTGGACCCTATTACATCTCGCCCCTTCGGTTTGAAAAATGACAGCTAGCAGCTGATTGGTTGGTACTTTGTCTTTATTCACTGTATCTCTCTCCAGGCTTTGATAAATCACCCCCTTAATCATCATGAGCTGTTTCCCAGTTGAAGCTGTCTCTCAATGGGGCATCTGGAAATATTATAGTGGGAGCTGGGGAGTTCTACTTGCAGATCTCCGGCCAATTTATTTTATCCTAGCCATGCTCCTGGTTGACCCAACTTGTTTTTCAATGTTCTTCCAGTTAATCGACTGAACTGGGAATGGTGATGGTTAGTCTGACTGCCATTGCCCCGACCTCATTTTTTTTATTTCCTACTCTTTGTTACCACCAGCCTTGAACCTTACTAGTTCATTGTTTTGCTCCTTAGTCACCTGGGTCTGCTATAATTAAGTACCTAAGATTCTATAGATTTACATGAATACTGAGTGCAGTGATTACAGGGATATTGTGATCCAGTAACACACATCTACTCATTATATAATTTTTTGTAAATGCACCAATCAAAAATAAGGAAATGTATTATATCACCATAATTTTACAGTACATACTTTTCAAACCTATAATTCCTTGGACATCAGCAACATAAATTTGTACAAAGTTATAAACCACTATTATGCTTTGCTTCCTCTTCTTCGCTTACACTGTAAATTGCAGATTTCAGAACATAGATTAAATATTTTGAAAAAATTGTCTTTACATTGGACAGTACACTGGTATATAGCTCCTTTGTGTATTTACTTACTGTGCATAGCTTACAGCACTATCTATGTTGATATTAGTTATATCTGTTTAATTATTCTTCAGAAAATGACCAAATAGTGGTGCGCTAATAAAAAATGATTAAACACACTAAAATAGAATTGACAGGGCAGAATTTAAACCAAGACGCCAATATTTTGCTCAATATATTTTATATCAATAACAAGTATCAAATAACAATATACATATACCAAACACACATAAAAATGTATAAAATATAGACCACAATTCGGATCCTCATATATCTATACTAGGACCTAACATTTAGTCCATAGTGTCACAGTTAAGTATTAGTATTTTAAAATCACTTGACTCTCACCAGACTTGTAAATATAAGGAAGTTCTTATGATAGTCCCACGGACCAATTTTCTTCAGTTTTAATAAAAGCGGGATATTCACAACACAATAGTAGTTATCTCTGATGCATTTCGCTTCCGCCTATGGAAGCTTTATCAAAGGCGGAAGCGAAACGCATCAGGGATAACTGCTATTGTGTTGTTACTTCTTGCCAGACATCATCTTGCTTTGATTGGAAGTTTTGCTGCATAGATACAGTGAGCCGCATATATGCTAACTGAGACGGACTCCCAGGACTAGCAGCACACGGGTGGTAAGAGAGAGGCAGTCACAGGCTGACTTAATTAGTGCCTCTGTACATCACTGAAGCCGATCACTTGGAAATCAAACGGAGGTTTATCTCCAGCAGTCGGAGTGTGCCAGCAGCTGCAGAAAGGCGGTCACAGGTTGACGTTACCGGAGCCTTTATGTACCTTCAAACCGGAGCCTTCAAACTATGCATGCGGGCTGATTGGGATTGTCCACACCAAAAGTTCTTTATTATAAAAGACTATCATTGTGAATATCCCGCTTTTATTAAAACTGAAGAAAATTGGTCCGTGGGACTATCATAAGAACTTCCTTATATTTACAAGTCTGGTGAGAGTCAAGTGATTTTAAAATACTAATACTTAACTGTGACACTATGGACTAAATGTTAGGTCCTAGTATAGATATATGAGGATCCGAATTGTGGTCTATATTTTATACATTTTTATGTGTGTTTGGTATATGTATATTGTTATTTGATACTTGTTATTGATATAAAATATATTGAGCAAAATATTGGCGTCTTGGTTTAAATTCTGCCCTGTCAATTCTATTTTAGTGTGTTTAATCATTTTTTATTAGCGCACCACTATTTGGTCATTTTCTGTGGTTATTGCAGATTTTCCTGGGAAAATTTGTTTTTTAGTAGGTATACACAACCTACTGGTGTGTGCTGCTGTATGGTGATATAGTGGGATTGGTTTTTGATTAGCGCTCAGCTTTTTTGGTGTGTTGGGGTAATTATTCTTCAGGCATGTTTTGAGAGATACAGATATTCAAAATTATTAAGTTTTAATTAAGCATTTGTTTTATTTATTCTGAATTTTATCTGTCTGTCTATCTATCTATCTATCTATCTATCTATCTATCTATCTATCTATGTATATATCTATCTCATATCTGTCTATCTATCTATCTATCTATCTATCTGTCTATCTATATCCTTCTATCTGTCTATCTATCTATCTATCTATATCAAATCTATCTATCTATCTATCTATCTATGTATATAGCTATCTCATATCTGTCTATCTATCTATCTATCTATCTATCTATCTATCTATCTATCTATATCCTTCTATCTGTCTATCTATCTATATCAAATCTATCTATCTATCTATCTATCTATCTATCTATCTATCTATCTATCTATATATCTATCTCATTGCTATCTGTCTCATATCTATTTATCTATATATCTCATATCTATCTAACTATCTATCTATCTATCTCCTATCTATCTGTCTATCTATCTATCTATCTATCTATCTATCTATCTATATCCTATTTATCTATCTATCTATATATCTCATATATATCTATCTATATCATATCTATCTATCTATCTATCTATCTCATATCTATCTATCTGTCTATCTATTTATCTATCTATCTGATTTCTATCTATCTATTTATCTATCTCATATCTATCTATCTGTCTATCTATTTATCTATCTATCTAATTTCTATCTATTTATCTATCTCATATCTATCTATCTATCTATCTATCTCATATCTATCTATCTATTTCTATAAATATCACTACAGGGACTCTTGGGTCTCCAGGGTTCCCACCGGACTGCTAGTTCACTGCTTACTTTTCCATGTGCTTCTCTTAATGTACTTTGTTCTGTGTAGTTATAACAGTTTTTACTTCCACAATCTTTTATTTATATTATGTCCTGAAGATTCCGGTTGGACTCCTACCAACAACTTCTAACTATCAAGTTTGCTGTAAAAGAGATTAACATGAACCCCAGTGTCCTCGGTAACATGACGTTAGGATTACAGGTGTATAAGACGTGTAAAGTGCCTCACTATGAGGTACAAGGAGCTTTACACTTGTTATCTGAATCCAGCATGGTCATCCCCAACTACAGGTGTCGTGGGCAATCAGCCTTCAGTGCTGTCATAGGATCAGCCTTATCCACAAGCTCAATAATGGTTGCAAATATTTTAGGTGTCTTCAGATATCCTCAGGTAAGAATACATTAATTATGTGCCCTGTAGTAGCTGACTTTTACTGTTATGGAGCATTCATTGCTTTGCTTTTATTTTAGTTTAACTGCTTAAGGAATGGAGATTATCATTGCTAAAATACTAGGATATTAGAATGAACCTCTGGGTTCAGCTGAGTGCCCCTCACAGTACGTATATATGTGTATCAATAATTCATTACCAGTGTCCAATAGTCAAAAGAATAGACATATCCCTGAATCTAATCAAATATTACTTACAATTTACACTGTAATTAATTTGATGGTCTCTAATTGTTATTTTTTATTGATTGAAAGGACACATTTTCAACACCATAAATTGTAATTTGTAGACTGAAATTAGATAAACTTGTACAATTGGCGCAAGTTCATTTTGTGATAGAGGTGCAATATGTGAAAAGTTGAGGCATTTAGTAGTTCAGAGTATACCTAGGTCCATACAACATACTGTAGGCATGCAATCTAATTTGGTGGAGCAAACAGGGTTCACATGATTTAGAGGTAGATGTACTAACCCTTGGAGAGAGATAAAATGGAGATAAATAAAGTACCAACCAATCAGCTCCAAACTGTCATTTTTCAAGCGCAGTCTATAAAGTGACCAGAGCTGATTGGTTGGTTCTTTATCTCTCTCCACTTTCCCTTTGTTCAAGGATTCGTACATCTATCCATAATGTTTTAATGAAGACCGCAATATCACTGTGTTACTGTACACATGGGCAATTTTGTTTTTTTTCCAGATCAGTGCATTATCAACTATCTCTCTCCTAAGCAATCGAATAATTTCCCCTCATTTCTCAGGACTGTTCCCAGTGATACGGGACAGTCTAAGGGACTGGCTAAGCTTATTCTGTACTTTGGTTGGACCTGGGTCGGTCTGTTGGCTGCAGAAAATGATTATGGTCTTCAGGGAATTCAGCCAATCAGACAAGAGATAATGAAGGCTGGGGCTTGTGTGGCCTTCACTGAATATATCCGTTTATCTCAACCAGACCGGAACGCTCCCCACATAGTCAAGGTCATTAAAGAATCATCTGTCAAGGTTGTTGTTATCTTCTCTACTGAAGTTGAAATGGTTCCTGTCATGAGTGAGATGTTGAAACAGGAAATCAAAGGAAAGATTTTTATTGCTAATGATGGTTGGTCAATGTCTAATTTGTTCTCAGCTGGAGGCTTTGCTCAAATATTATCAGGGTCCATTGGTTTATTTACAAACAACAGAGTGATTCCAGGATTTAGTGACTACCTCAGTAATGTCCGTCCTTCTTTGCTGGAGTCCTGGGTGAACTTATATTGGGAGAAACTTTTCAGCTGTAAATTTCCGTATCAGAAAAACATAAGTGGTTCTTTGGATCCCACAGTGAAGGAGTGCACAGGAGCAGAGAGTATAGATAGCATCAAGAACAGCTTCAGCTACACCAGCAGTTTAAGCTCTACCCATGGCTATTATGCTGCTGTCCATGTTGTGGCCAAAGCTTTGGAAGACCTGATAAACTGCACCTCAAGAGAAGAAAACATTTCAGACACAATCTGCAAATACATTTTGAATTTTAAGCCATGGCAGGTAAAGTTATGTCTGGGATTAAAATGGTGAGAGATATTACTGCACCACAGTAAATACATATAGAACACATTATATATATATATATATATATATATAACCAGGCAGATATACAACTAATTATTCAGATATATATACCTAGTGCAAGCGATATCTTTCCCCAAATTATTTTGTTTTTGGAGGCACTTTGCTCTTGTGAGCAGCTGGTAAAGTAGCGTGGTACAAAATTGTATTATTATGAAAATGGTTTTATATAGCATAGGGTAGCGTCTTCAGCACAATTTTACAGTAATTGGGCTTGGGCTTTGGCATAGGTTCAGAAAGGCCTGTTGTCCAGTATGCAAATTAATATTTTTGCACCGAATGGTGCACAGGGTGACCTAAATAGGCAGAAAATTATTTGCATTTTGCCACCACAAAGCACCAGTGACAGCAATTTTAAAAAACTGAGGAGCCAGTTGACCATGCCAGGCACCCGGGTGGGCTCCGATCACCCACCTAAAAATGTTTACCAGGATATTTCTTGTGGATATCTTTCAGAAGGCTTTAGCATGTAGATCTGACTTTATCCAATTATATTCTTCTGAGCCAAAGCCTAAGAGATATAATACAATATTACCATGCAGAGTTTTGAGTCAACAATTGCAAAACAGGAGAAGTAAACAGGAAGACTGAAAGAAAAGCGAGTTATTACCAAGGGTTTCATTAATGAAATATGAAAGTCATTTGGAATTGATAGAGACCTTGGAATCTATAATTGGAAAGCCACAAGAATGACAATTAAACTGGAAGAAAATGTCAGCATATGGGATTTCAGAAGAGGGTAAGGAAGTGAGAGAAGATAATTGAGGATTAACTCCATCGAAAATAAAAAATGGAATCATGTTGGAATACTTTTATAGTTGTTATTATGAGTAAAATGAATAGATTTACGCAATTGTCCTAGTTGAAAGTTATATACATGCTAACAGATTTTTCAAAAGCTTGGTTGACCCTCATAGATTGTTGATTGGAATGATGATGGTAAGTGGGGGGATAATTGATTTTAATATTGATGTGTTTGCCATGACCAGACACAATGTAGAAACCAATGAGATGGAATACACCTCTTTCAGAAAGTGGAAATTATTACTTACTTATTGCAGAGGTGGTGGCCTGTCGCTAGCCAAATATTACCAGGTGACCATTATTCTGCTTCTTTGATCATGTGGATCTCTCTCCAACATTCTTCTGCCTGCCCTATTGCCATTTCCTGTTCAGGGTCCCTCTAGGATTGAAAGCACGGCATTGGCCATAAAAAATGGATTGGTCATCTGACCTCTGACATCAAGGGGGTGCGTAGTTTGATTAGAACCTATGTATGTAAGCCACACTCTGACATCACAATGCCAGTCCTTTTCCCTGGTTGGAATATCCATGTACCAGATACTGCTTGCTCCTGACATTGCTTCTCTGCCTGTGATGCTGACCGCTTTGCATGTTTCCTCAATTACGAACCTGGGCTAGTGACCTCACCCTTCAGTTTGATTGACCATCCTCTAGAATCCAGAAACTTTATTTTTTTAAATTCAGTTTTTTATTACAAGAATCTGACTACAATGACAAATATAAAGATATACTGTAATATGTAAAAAGCATCCATGCATAACAAACCAAAGACTTGGGACCTCCATCCAAAGGGATGGAGGTCCCAAGTGCAATAACACAGCAATGGTAACAAAAATAATGCATCTGGCATATTTTCACATATATTAGGGTATAAGTATACAGTACATTTTATGGTTTATATGTGAAAATATATATTTTCAGTTATTTTGATTAAACCACCTGTGCACAATCATGGATATCCCTAAAACCTGGACTGTTAGTGTGCCTTGAGGACCGTGGTTGGGAACCCCTGTACTAGACACACAAGCATGCACTCTTACAGATACTCATAGATAAATACACAGACAGACAGGGACATAAATACAGGCTTGGCGACAGGTGGGTACAACAGACACACCTGTCCCTAGCCCTGAGGAACCCCGAGGATTAGAGGGGCCCTGAGGTTCAGGGGAACTAAAAGGGTCAACAGCACCCGATAAGGTTCCGGCCTCTCGTCCAGCGAAGTACTGCAGCCTACCCCAGTTACCTCCATAACTGACTGTCTGTACCAGTACTGCGACTCACAACATCATTATACATGATGCTGTGCAGGCCCTTCACTGCCACTCTGCCCTGTGAAGCACTGCACTGTCTGTCAGCTGACCTGCAGCACCACTACTCCAGTCCTTCTACAGATACCTGCCCCTCCGTGGCTGGCAGTTCCAGCCATGAGCCAGTCCCCAGTGACTGGTAGTGCAGCAGCAGCCTGAACCTGCACCATTAAAATCAAAATATAATCAAACTTACCTACTTTGAGCTTATCCTCCCTGGGAGAAGCCAGGGGAGGAGAAGCAGGTGGGTGGTGATGAGGGACAGGGGCAGGCAATTGCAACACTAGGCCCTGCCCCCTCACTGTAAATTGCTGTGAATACTGCATATTTAACTAGGGGGTGGGGCCAAATTAAGCAATTTTTATAGAATCACATCATTCAGCTCCACCACCTACGTGCCCAAACGCCATCCCCCGAGAAAATCTCTCCATTCTGCACACTTCACTAGGAAGTGGGCGGAACATGGGAGAGGTGCCTATTCTTCTGGGGGTGCAGGGGGTTACCGCAAAAAATCAGGAGCCTACAGCAAGCATGTATGATAATAATGTGTTGTGGCTACATGTATTGGCAAATGCAGGGGAGGCATATGTGGATGCAAGGGTCAAGGCGGGGCCCCAGAGATATCAGTGTGCCTGACCCCAAGATTTCTGTTGCCAGTCCTGCATAGAGACACAGACACACACAGATACACACACATACATACATACATACATACATAGACAGATACACAGACATAAACAGATACACAGACATGCACAGACATACACAGATGTACAGACATACACAGATTCACAGACATACACAGATACACACACATACACAGATACACAGACATACAGACATACACAGATACACAGACATACACATATACACACACATACACAGATACACAGACATACACAGATGCACAGACATACACAGATGCACAGACATACACAGATACACAGAGATATATACATACACAGACAAACACAGATCCACAGACATATACAGATACACAGACATACACAGATGCACAGACAAACACAAATTCACAGACATACACAGAAACACACACATACACAAATACACAAACATACAGACATACACAGACATACATACATACACAGACATACACAGACATACACAGATGCAAAGACATACACAGATTCACAGACATATACAAATACACAGACATACATACACAGATACACACACATACACAGATACACAGACATACAGACATAAACATACACAGACATACACAGATACACAGACATACACAGATGCATAGACAACCACAGATAAACAGTTATACACAGATTCACAGACATACATACACAGATACACAGACATATGCAGATACACAGATAAATGCAGATACACAGACATACGCAGACATACACAGATACACAGGCATACATACACAGACATAAATACACAGACGTACACATATACACAGACATAGGCAGATACACAGACATACACAGATACACAGACATAAATAGATACACAGACATACACAGATACATAGACATACACAGATAAACAGACATAAATAGATAGACAGACATACATAGATACACAGATACACAGAAATACGCAGATACACAGACATACACAGATACACAGACATAAACAGACATATGCAGATACACAGACATACATACACAGGTACACAGACATACACAGATACACAGACATACATACACAGACATACGCAGATATACAGACATACACAGACATATGCAGATACAAAGCCATACATACAGACATACGCAGAAACACAGACATACACAGATACACATACATATGCAGATACACAGACATACATAGACAGACATACATAGATACACAGATATACACAGATTCACAGACATACACAGATACACAGACATACATACACACATATACACAGAAATATGCAGATACACAGACATACATAAACAGACATACACAGATACACAGACATATGCAGATACACAGACATACACAGACATACACAGATACATAGACATTCACAAATACATAGACATAAAAAGATACACAGACATACATAGATACACAGACATTAATTGACATACACAGATACACAGACATACATAGATACACAGACACACAGACACACACAGATACACAGACATACATAGATACACAGACATATATAGATACACAGACATACATAGATACACAGTCATACACAGATACACAAACATACATAGATACACAGACTTACACAGACATACATAGATACACAGAAATAAATAGATACACAGATACACAGACATACCTAAACACACAGATATACTATACACAGATACACAGACATACACAAATACACAGACATACATAGATACACAGATATGCATGGATACACAAAAATACACAGATTCACAGACATACACAAATACACACACATACACAAATACACAAACATACAGACATACACAGACATACAGACATACACAGACATACACAGACATACACAGATGCAAAGACATACACAGATTCACAGACATACACAGATACACAGACATATATACACAGATACAAACACATACACAGATACACAGACATACAGTCATATACATACACAGACATACACAGATACACAGACATACACAGATGCACAGACATACACAGATAAACAGTCAAACACAGATTCACAGACATACATACACAGATACACACACATATGCAGATACACAGATAAATGCAGGTACACAGACATACGCAGACATACACAGAAACACAGGCATACATACACAGACATACATAGATACACAGTCATACAGCGAATCACAGACATACACAGATTCAGAGACATACATACACAGACATACATACACATATACACAGATATAGGCAGATACACAGGCATACACAGATACACAGACATAAATAGAAACACAGACATACACAGACACATAGACATACACAGATAAACAGACATAAATAGATAGACAGACGTACATAGATACACAGATACACAGACATATGCAGATACACAGACATACACAGATACACAGACATAAACAGACATATGCAGATACACAGACATACATTCACAGGTACACAGACATGCACAGATACACAGACATACATACACAGACATACGCAGATATACGGACATACACAGACATATGCAGATACACAGACATAAACAGATACACAGACATACACAGACATACACAGATGTACAGACATACACAGATTCACAGACATACACAGATACACACACATACACAGATACACAGACATACAGACATACACAGATACACAGACATACACATATACACACACATACACAGATACACAGACATACACAGATGCACAGACATACACAGATACACAGAGATATATACATACACAGACAAACACAGATCCACAGACATATACAGATACACAGACATACACAGAAGCACACAAATACACAAATACACAAACATACAGACATACACAGACATACATACATACATACATACACAGACATACACAGACATACACAGATGCAAAGACATACACAGATTCACAGACATATACAAATACACAGTCATACATACACAGATACACACACATACACAGATACACAGACATACAGACATAAACATACACAGACATACACAGATACACAGACATACACAGATGCATAGACAACCACAGATAAACAGTTATACACAGATTCACAGACATACATACACAGATACACAGACATATGCAGATACACAGATAAATGCAGATACACAGACATACGCAGACAAACACAGATACACAGGCATACATACACAGACATAGATACATACACAGACTTACACCGATTCACAGACATACACAGATACACAGACATACATACACAGACATAAATACACAGACGTACACATATACACAGACATAGGCAGATACACAGACATACACAGATACACAGACATAAATAGATACACAGACATACACAGATACATAGACATACACAGATAAACAGACATAAATAGATAGGCAGACATACATAGATACACAGATAAACAGAAATACGCAGATACACAGACATACACAGATACACAGACATAAACAGACATATGCAGATACACAGACATACATACACAGGTACACAGACATACACAGATACACAGACATACATACACAGACATACGCAGATATACAGACATACACAGACATATGCAGATACAAAGCCATACATACAGACATACGCAGAAACACAGACATACACAGATACACAGACATATGCAGATACACAGACATACATAGACAGACATACATAGATACACAGATATACACAGATTCACAGACATACACAGATACACAGACATACATACATACACACATATACACAGAAATATGCAGATACACAGACATACATACACAGACATACACAGATACACAGACATATGCAGATACACAGACATACACAGACATACACAGATACATAGACATACACAAATACATAGACATAAATAGATACACAGACATACATAGATACACAGACATTAATTGACATACACAGATACACAGACATGTATGGATACACCACAGACATACATAGATACACAGACACACAGACACACACAGATACACAGACATACATAGATACACAGACATATATAGATACACAGACATACATAGATACACAGTCATACACAGATACACAAACATACATAGATACACAGACTTACACAGACATACATAGATACACAGAAATAAATAGATACACAGATACACAGACATACCAAAACACACAGATATACTATACACAGATACACAGACATACACAAATACACAGACATACATAGATACACAGATATGCATGGATACACAGAAATACACAGATTCACAGACATACACAAATACACACACATACACAAATACACAAACATACAGACATACACAGACATACATACATACACAGACATACACAGACATACACAGATGCAAAGACATACACAGATTCACAGACATACACAGATACACAGACATATATACACAGATACAAACACACACAGATACACAGACATACAGTCATATACATACACAGACATACACAGATACACAGACATACACAGATGCACAGACATACACAGATAAACAGTCAAACACAGATTCACAGACATACATACACAGATACACAGACATATGCAGATACACAGATAAATGCAGGTACACAGACATACGCAGACATACACAGAAACACAGGCATACATACACAGACATACATAGATACACAGACATACAGCGATTCACAGACATACACAGATTCAGAGACATACATACACAGACATACATACACATATACACAGACATAGGCAGATACACAGGCATACACAGATACATAGACATAAATAGATACACAGACATACACAGACACATAGACATACACAGATAAACAGACATAAATAGATAGACAGACGTACATAGATACACAGATACACAGACATATGTAGATACACAGACATACACAGATACACAGACATAAACAGACATATGCAGATACACAGACATACATTCACAGGTACACAGACATGCACAGATACACAGACATACATACACAGACATATGCAGATATACGGACATACACAGACATATGCAGATACACAGACATACACAGATACACAGACATATGCAGATACACAGACATACATACACAGACATACATAGATACACAGATATACACAGATTCACAGACATACACAGATACACAGACATACATTCACAGGTACACAGACATGCACAGATACACAGACATACATACACAGACATACGCAGATATACAGACATACACAGACATATGCAGAAACACAGACATACACAGATACACAGACATATGCAGATACACAGACATACATACACAGACATGCATAGATACACAGATATACACAGATTCACAGACATACACAGATACACAGACATACATACACACATATACACAGAAATTTGCAGATACACAGACATACATACACAGACATACGCAGATACACAGACATATGCAGATACACAGACATACACAGATACATAGACATAGACAAATACACAGACATAAATAGATACACAGACATACATAGATACACAGACATACATTGACATACACAGATACACAGACATGTATAGATACACAGACATACATAGATACACAGACACACACAAATACACAGACATACATAAATACACAGACATACATAGATACACAGTCATACACAGATACACAGACATACACAGACATACATAGATACACATAAATACATAGATACACAGATACACAGACATACCTAAACACACAGATATACTATACACAGATATACAGACATACAAAAATACACAGATATGCATGGATACACAGAAATACACAGATACACAGACATAGACAGATACAAAGACACACACAGATGCACAGACATACATAGATACACAGACATACACAGACATACATAGATACACAGAAATACATAGATACACAGACACACATACATACACAGATATACAATACAAAGATATACAGACATACAAAAATGCACAAACAAACATAGATATACAGATATGCATGAATAGACAGGAATTCACAGATACACAGACATTGACAGATACACCGACATAGACAGATCCACAGTCCTACATAGATACACAGACACACACAGATACACAGACATACTTAGAAACACAGACATACACAGATACACAGAAATACATAGATACACAGACATACACAGATACACAGACATACACAGATACACAGACATACACAGATACATAGACATACACAGACATAAATAGGCACACAGACATACATAGATACACACACATACACAGACATAAGCAGATATACAGACATACATACACAGACATACACACGTACACAGACATACACGGATACATAGACATACATACACAGACATACGCAGATATACAGACATACACAGACATATGCAGATACACAGGCATACATACACAGACATACATAGATACACAGACATACACAGATTCACAGACACACAGATACACAGACATACATACATACAAATATACACAGAAATGTGCAGGTAAAAAGACATACATACACATACATACACAGATACACAGACATATGCAGATACACAGACATACACAGACATACATACACAGACAAACACAGATACACAGACATACACAGACATACACAGATACTTAGACATACAGACATACATAGATACACAGACATTCATAGACATACACAGATACACAGACATGTATAGATACACAGACATACATAGATACACAGACACACACAGATACACAGACATACATAGATACACAGACATACACAGATACACAGACATAAATAGATACACAGACATACAAAGATACACATACATTCATAGACATAAACAGATAGACAGACATGTATAGATACACAGACATACATAAATACATAGACAAACACAGATACAAAGACATACATAGATACACAGACATACACAGATACACAGACATACATAGATACACAGACATACACAGACCTACATAGATACACAGATACATAGAAATACATAGATACACAGATAAACAGACATACCTAAATACACAGCTATACTATACACAGATACACAGACATACACAAATTCACAGACATACATAGATACACAGATATGCATGGATACACCGAAATACACAGATACACACAGATACACAGAAATACATAGATACACAGACATACACAGATACACAGAAATACATAGATACACAGACATACATAGATACACAGAAATACATAGATACACAGACATACATAAATACACAGATATACTATACACAGATACACAGACATACACAAATACACAAAAGAACATAGATACACAGATATGCATGGATACACAGAAATACACAGATACACAGACATTGACAGATACACAGACATAGACAGAGTCACAGACATACATAGATACACAGACACACAGATGCACAGACATACATAGAAGCACAGACATACACAGATACACAGAAATACATAGATACACAGACATACACAGATACACATACATACATAAATACACAGATAATCTGTACACAGATGCACAGACATACACAGATACACAGACATACATAATTACACAGATATACATGGATACACAGAAATACATAGATACACAAACAGACAGATTCACAGACATACATAAATACACAGACACACACAGATACACAGACATACATAGATACACAGACATGCACAGATACACAGAAATACATAGATACACAGATACACAGACATACATAAATACACAGACATACATAGATACACAGACATACACAGATACATAGACATAAGTAGATACACAGACATACACAGATACACAGACATAAGTAGATACACAGACATACATAGATACACAGACATACACAGACATATGCAGATACACAGACATACATACACAGACATATACAGGTACACATATATACACAGATACACAGACATACATACACAGACATATGCAGATATACAGACATACACAGACATATGCAGATATACAGACATACACAGACATATGCAGATACACAGCCATACATAGAGACATATGCAGAAACACAGACATACACAGATACACAGACATATGCAGATATACAGACATACATACACAGACATACATAGATACACAGATGTACACAGATTCACAGACATACACAGATACACAGACATACATACACACACATATACACAGAAATATGCAGATACACAGACATACATACACAGACATATGCAGATACACAGACATACATACACAGACATATGCAGATACACAGACATACACAGACATACATACATAGACATAAATAGATACACAGACATACATAGATATATAGACATTCATAGACATACACAGAAATACAGACATGTATAGATACACAGACATACATAGATACACAGATACACACAGATACAGACATACACAGACCTACATTGATATACAGATACACAGAAATACATAGATACACAGATACACAGACATACACAAATACACAGACATACATAGATACACAGATATGCATGGATACACAGAATTACACAGATACACAGATATAGACAGATACACAGACACACACAGATACACAGACATACATAGGTACACAGACATACACAGATACACAGAAATACATAGATACACAGACATACATAAATACACAGATATACTATACACAGATACACAGACGTACACAAATACACAAACAAACATAGGCCCTCATTCAGAGGAGGTCGGAGGATGCAAGCGGTCACTCAGAAAGTGGGCGGCCGCTTGCATCCTGACCGTCCGCCTCTGTTTCAGTCGTTAGGTTGTGGGTTTAAACTAGGGGTGAGCGGGTTCGGATTTCTGAAATCCGAACCCCCCCGAGCCCCCCCGATCCGAGTCCGATCCGAATCAGGCTCGACTTTTCCCGCCTGACTCGGATCTGAAATCGAGGCAAAACGTCATCATCCCGCCTTCCGAGTCTCGCGGGTTTTGGATCCTATATAAGGTACCCACGTCGGCGCCATTTTCTCACTCGGCTGTGGACAGTGAAGAGGGAGGGTGGGAGTTAGGGCTGTGTAGTGTAGTGTAGTGTAGTGCTGCTGTTGTCCACTACTTCAAAGTCCATAGGGGCTGGCTGTGTTGTGCTGTGCTGCTGTTGTTAATAGGGGCTGTGTCCACTACTTCAAAGTCCATAGGGGCTGGCTGGACTGTGTTGTGCAGTCAGTTCTCCATAGGGGCTGTGTCCACTCCAAAGTCCTGTGCAGTGTCCCAGTCCTAAAGGAGTGCTGCAGTGTTGTCCAGGGGGTGCTCTGTCCATCAGGGGTGCTCCCCCCAAGTGCTAAAAAAATAATATATTTTCTGTGTTTGTGAATTGTGTGCGCAGTAGCCGCACGTGCATCAACAAAGTAGTGCCAAGCGTGCGCCTGTGTCATAAGTAAAGGGCCGGCTGGCTTGACCGTTAAGGGTGCTGTAACCCCCGAAAGTACACTCCAGTCCAAACCAAAAAAAAAAATATTTTCTGTGTTTGTGAATTGTGTGCGCAGTAGCCGCACGTGCATCAACAAAGTAGTGCCAAGCGTGCGCCTGTGTCATAAGTAAAGGGCCGGCTGGCTTGACCGTTAAGGGTGCTGTAACCCCCGAAAGTACACTCCAGTCCAAACCAAAAAAAAAATTATTTTCTGTGTTTGTGAATTGTGTGCGCAGTAGCCGCACGTGCATCAACAAAGTAGTGCCAAGCGTGCGCCTGTGTCATAAGTAAAGGGCCGGCTGGCTTGACCGTTAAGGGTGCTGTAACCCCCGAAAGTACACTCCAGTCCAAACCAAAAAAAAAATTATTTTCTGTGTTTGTGAATTGTGTGCGCAGTAGCCGCACGTGCATCAACAAAGTAGTGCCAAGCGTGCGCCTGTGTCATAAGTAAAGGGCCGGCTGGCTTGACCGTTAAGGGTGCTGTAACCCCCGAAAGTACACTCCAGTCCAAACCAAAAAAAAAATTATTTTCTGTGTTTGTGAATTGTGTGCACTGTGGCTGCACGTGCATCAACAAAGGAGCAGCGCCAAGCGTGCGCCTGTGTCCCATAAGTAAAGGGCCGGCTGGCTCATTTCTTAAAGGGTGGTGTAACCCACAAAGTGCACTACTCTCCAGCAAAAATAAAATAATATTTTCTGTGTTTGTGTGCGCTTTAGCCGCACGTATATATATCAATATAACAGGACCAAACTTTCTCCGATAAAAATAAAATAGGGAAAGATCAAGAACCACTTCCTCCTAGTGCTGTTGCTGCTGCTGGGAGTTGTTCATCATCCCAGAGAGGAAGTAGGAACATCACTACTTTTACTAAACAATTGACCCTCCAACAGTCCCTAGCGATGAGGATGAAGTACGACAGCAGTCATCCTGAAGCAAAACGTATAACTGAGGCCTTGACTGCTATGTTGGTGTTAGACGTGCGTCCGGTATCCGACATTAGTGCAGTGGGATTTAGACAATTGATGGAGGTAGTGTGTCCTCGGTTCCAAATCCCGTCTAGATTCCACCTGCATCCTCAAAGCAGCAGCGACAAGCGTGCGTCTGTCTGTTAAAGGGTGGTGACACCCTCAAAGTGTGCTACACAAACAATTAAAATATTGTTCTTTTTTTTTCTGTCTTTGTGAATTGTGTGGGCTGTAGATACACAGACACACAGACACACACAGATACACAGACATACATAGATACACAGACATATATAGATACACAGACATACATAGATACACAGTCATACACAGATACACAAACATACATAGATACACAGACTTACACAGACATACATAGATACACAGAAATAAATAGATACACAGATACACAGACATACCAAAACACACAGATATACTATACACAGATACACAGACATACACAAATACACAGACATACATAGATACACAGATATGCATGGATACACAGAAATACACAGATTCACAGACATACACAAATACACACACATACACAAATACACAAACATACAGACATACACAGACATACATACATACACAGACATACACAGACATACACAGATGCAAAGACATACACAGATTCACAGACATACACAGATACACAGACATATATACACAGATACAAACACACACAGATACACAGACATACAGTCATATACATACACAGACATACACAGATACACAGACATACACAGATGCACAGACATACACAGATAAACAGTCAAACACAGATTCACAGACATACATACACAGATACACAGACATATGCAGATACACAGATAAATGCAGGTACACAGACATACGCAGACATACACAGAAACACAGGCATACATACACAGACATACATAGATACACAGACATACAGCGATTCACAGACATACACAGATTCAGAGACATACATACACAGACATACATACACATATACACAGACATAGGCAGATACACAGGCATACACAGATACATAGACATAAATAGATACACAGACATACACAGACACATAGACATACACAGATAAACAGACATAAATAGATAGACAGACGTACATAGATACACAGATACACAGACATATGTAGATACACAGACATACACAGATACACAGACATAAACAGACATATGCAGATACACAGACATACATTCACAGGTACACAGACATGCAAAGATACACAGACATACATACACAGACATATGCAGATATACGGACATACACAGACATATGCAGATACACAGACATACACAGATACACAGACATATGCAGATACACAGACATACATACACAGACATACATAGATACACAGATATACACAGATTCACAGACATACACAGATACACAGACATACATTCACAGGTACACAGACATGCACAGATACACAGACATACATACACAGACATACGCAGATATACAGACATACACAGACATATGCAGAAACACAGACATACACAGATACACAGACATATGCAGATACACAGACATACATACACAGACATGCATAGATACACAGATATACACAGATTCACAGACATACACAGATACACAGACATACATACACACATATACACAGAAATTTGCAGATACACAGACATACATACACAGACATACGCAGATACACAGACATATGCAGATACACAGACATACACAGATACATAGACATAGACAAATACACAGACATAAATAGATACACAGACATACATAGATACACAGACATACATTGACATACACAGATACACAGACATGTATAGATACACAGACATACATAGATACACAGACACACACAAATACACAGACATACATAAATACACAGACATACATAGATACACAGTCATACACAGATACACAGACATACACAGACATACATAGATACACATAAATACATAGATACACAGATACACAGACATACCTAAACACACAGATATACTATACACAGATATACAGACATACAAAAATACACAGATATGCATGGATACACAGAAATACACAGATACACAGACATAGACAGATACAAAGACACACACAGATGCACAGACATACATAGATACACAGACATACACAGACATACATAGATACACAGAAATACATAGATACACAGACACACATACATACACAGATATACAATACAAAGATATACAGACATACAAAAATGCACAAACAAACATAGATATACAGATATGCATGAATAGACAGGAATTCACAGATACACAGACATTGACAGATACACCGACATAGACAGATCCACAGTCCTACATAGATACACAGACACACACAGATACACAGACATACTTAGAAACACAGACATACACAGATACACAGAAATACATAGATACACAGACATACACAGATACACAGACATACACAGATACACAGACATACACAGATACATAGACATACACAGACATAAATAGGCACACAGACATACATAGATACACACACATACACAGACATAAGCAGATATACAGACATACATACACAGACATACACACGTACACAGACATACACGGATACATAGACATACATACACAGACATACGCAGATATACAGACATACACAGACATATGCAGATACACAGGCATACATACACAGACATACATAGATACACAGACATACACAGATTCACAGACACACAGATACACAGACATACATACATACAAATATACACAGAAATGTGCAGGTAAAAAGACATACATACACATACATACACAGATACACAGACATATGCAGATACACAGACATACACAGACATACATACACAGACAAACACAGATACACAGACATACACAGACATACACAGATACTTAGACATACAGACATACATAGATACACAGACATTCATAGACATACACAGATACACAGACATGTATAGATACACAGACATACATAGATACACAGACACACACAGATACACAGACATACATAGATACACAGACATACACAGATACACAGACATAAATAGATACACAGACATACAAAGATACACATACATTCATAGACATAAACAGATAGACAGACATGTATAGATACACAGACATACATAAATACATAGACAAACACAGATACAAAGACATACATAGATACACAGACATACACAGATACACAGACATACATAGATACACAGACATACACAGACCTACATAGATACACAGATACATAGAAATACATAGATACACAGATAAACAGACATACCTAAATACACAGCTATACTATACACAGATACACAGACATACACAAATTCACAGACATACATAGATACACAGATATGCATGGATACACCGAAATACACAGATACACACAGATACACAGAAATACATAGATACACAGACATACACAGATACACAGAAATACATAGATACACAGACATACATAGATACACAGAAATACATAGATACACAGACATACATAAATACACAGATATACTATACACAGATACACAGACATACACAAATACACAAAAGAACATAGATACACAGATATGCATGGATACACAGAAATACACAGATACACAGACATTGACAGATACACAGACATAGACAGAGTCACAGACATACATAGATACACAGACACACAGATGCACAGACATACATAGAAGCACAGACATACACAGATACACAGAAATACATAGATACACAGACATACACAGATACACATACATACATAAATACACAGATAATCTGTACACAGATGCACAGACATACACAGATACACAGACATACATAATTACACAGATATACATGGATACACAGAAATACATAGATACACAAACAGACAGATTCACAGACATACATAAATACACAGACACACACAGATACACAGACATACATAGATACACAGACATGCACAGATACACAGAAATACATAGATACACAGATACACAGACATACATAAATACACAGACATACATAGATACACAGACATACACAGATACATAGACATAAGTAGATACACAGACATACACAGATACACAGACATAAGTAGATACACAGACATACATAGATACACAGACATACACAGACATATGCAGATACACAGACATACATACACAGACATATACAGGTACACATATATACACAGATACACAGACATACATACACAGACATATGCAGATATACAGACATACACAGACATATGCAGATATACAGACATACACAGACATATGCAGATACACAGCCATACATAGAGACATATGCAGAAACACAGACATACACAGATACACAGACATATGCAGATATACAGACATACATACACAGACATACATAGATACACAGATGTACACAGATTCACAGACATACACAGATACACAGACATACATACACACACATATACACAGAAATATGCAGATACACAGACATACATACACAGACATATGCAGATACACAGACATACATACACAGACATATGCAGATACACAGACATACACAGACATACATACATAGACATAAATAGATACACAGACATACATAGATATATAGACATTCATAGACATACACAGAAATACAGACATGTATAGATACACAGACATACATAGATACACAGATACACACAGATACAGACATACACAGACCTACATTGATATACAGATACACAGAAATACATAGATACACAGATACACAGACATACACAAATACACAGACATACATAGATACACAGATATGCATGGATACACAGAATTACACAGATACACAGATATAGACAGATACACAGACACACACAGATACACAGACATACATAGGTACACAGACATACACAGATACACAGAAATACATAGATACACAGACATACATAAATACACAGATATACTATACACAGATACACAGACGTACACAAATACACAAACAAACATAGGCCCTCATTCAGAGGAGGTCGGAGGATGCAAGCGGTCACTCAGAAAGTGGGCGGCCGCTTGCATCCTGACCGTCCGCCTCTGTTTCAGTCGTTAGGTTGTGGGTTTAAACTAGGGGTGAGCGGGTTCGGATTTCTGAAATCCGAACCCCCCCGAGCCCCCCCGATCCGAGTCCGATCCGAATCAGGCTCGACTTTTCCCGCCTGACTCGGATCTGAAATCGAGGCAAAACGTCATCATCCCGCCTTCCGAGTCTCGCGGGTTTTGGATCCTATATAAGGTACCCACGTCGGCGCCATTTTCTCACTCGGCTGTGGACAGTGAAGAGGGAGGGTGGGAGTTAGGGCTGTGTAGTGTAGTGTAGTGTAGTGCTGCTGTTGTCCACTACTTCAAAGTCCATAGGGGCTGGCTGTGTTGTGCTGTGCTGCTGTTGTTAATAGGGGCTGTGTCCACTACTTCAAAGTCCATAGGGGCTGGCTGGACTGTGTTGTGCAGTCAGTTCTCCATAGGGGCTGTGTCCACTCCAAAGTCCTGTGCAGTGTCCCAGTCCTAAAGGAGTGCTGCAGTGTTGTCCAGGGGGTGCTCTGTCCATCAGGGGTGCTCCCCCCAAGTGCTAAAAAAATAATATATTTTCTGTGTTTGTGAATTGTGTGCGCAGTAGCCGCACGTGCATCAACAAAGTAGTGCCAAGCGTGCGCCTGTGTCATAAGTAAAGGGCCGGCTGGCTTGACCGTTAAGGGTGCTGTAACCCCCGAAAGTACACTCCAGTCCAAACCAAAAAAAAAAATATTTTCTGTGTTTGTGAATTGTGTGCGCAGTAGCCGCACGTGCATCAACAAAGTAGTGCCAAGCGTGCGCCTGTGTCATAAGTAAAGGGCCGGCTGGCTTGACCGTTAAGGGTGCTGTAACCCCCGAAAGTACACTCCAGTCCAAACCAAAAAAAAAATTATTTTCTGTGTTTGTGAATTGTGTGCGCAGTAGCCGCACGTGCATCAACAAAGTAGTGCCAAGCGTGCGCCTGTGTCATAAGTAAAGGGCCGGCTGGCTTGACCGTTAAGGGTGCTGTAACCCCCGAAAGTACACTCCAGTCCAAACCAAAAAAAAAATTATTTTCTGTGTTTGTGAATTGTGTGCGCAGTAGCCGCACGTGCATCAACAAAGTAGTGCCAAGCGTGCGCCTGTGTCATAAGTAAAGGGCCGGCTGGCTTGACCGTTAAGGGTGCTGTAACCCCCGAAAGTACACTCCAGTCCAAACCAAAAAAAAAATTATTTTCTGTGTTTGTGAATTGTGTGCACTGTGGCTGCACGTGCATCAACAAAGGAGCAGCGCCAAGCGTGCGCCTGTGTCCCATAAGTAAAGGGCCGGCTGGCTCATTTCTTAAAGGGTGGTGTAACCCACAAAGTGCACTACTCTCCAGCAAAAATAAAATAATATTTTCTGTGTTTGTGTGCGCTTTAGCCGCACGTATATATATCAATATAACAGGACCAAACTTTCTCCGATAAAAATAAAATAGGGAAAGATCAAGAACCACTTCCTCCTAGTGCTGTTGCTGCTGCTGGGAGTTGTTCATCATCCCAGAGAGGAAGTAGGAACATCACTACTTTTACTAAACAATTGACCCTCCAACAGTCCCTAGCGATGAGGATGAAGTACGACAGCAGTCATCCTGAAGCAAAACGTATAACTGAGGCCTTGACTGCTATGTTGGTGTTAGACGTGCGTCCGGTATCCGACATTAGTGCAGTGGGATTTAGACAATTGATGGAGGTAGTGTGTCCTCGGTTCCAAATCCCGTCTAGATTCCACCTGCATCCTCAAAGCAGCAGCGACAAGCGTGCGTCTGTCTGTTAAAGGGTGGTGACACCCTCAAAGTGTGCTACACAAACAATTAAAATATTGTTCTTTTTTTTTCTGTCTTTGTGAATTGTGTGGGCTGTAGCCGCACCTGCATCCTTAAAGCAGCAGCGACAAGCGTGCGTCTGTCTGTTAAAGGGTGGTGACACCCTCAAAGTGTGCTACACAAACAATAAAAATATTCTTCTTTTTTCGGTCTTTGTGAAATGTGTGGGCTGTAGCCGCACCTGCATCCTTAAAGCAGCAGCGACAAGCGTGCGTCTGTCTGTTAAAGGGTGGTGTAACTCTCAAAGTGTTCCAAAAAATAAAAAACTATTTTTTTAATGTGTTTGTGACTTGTGTGCGATGTAGCCACACTTGCATCCTCAAAGCAGCAGCGACAAGCGTGCGTCTGTCTGTTAAAGGGTGGTGACACCCTCAAAGTGTGCTACACAAACAATTAAAATATTGTTCTTTTTTTTTCTGTCTATGTGAAATGTGTGGGCTGTAGCCGCACCTGCATCCTTAAAGCAGCAGCGACAAGCGTGCGTCTGTCTGTTAAAGGGTGGTGACACCTCAAAGTGTTCTACACAAACAATTAAAATATTCTTCTTCTTTTTTCTGTCTTTGTGAATTGTGTGGGCTGTAGCCGCACTTGCATCCTCAAAGCAGCAGCGACAAGCGTGCGTCTGTCTGTTAAAGGGTGGTGTAACCCTCAAAGTGTGCTCCACAAACAATAAAAATATTCTTTTTTTTTTCTGTCTTTGTGAATTGTGTGGGCTGTAGCCGCACTTGAATCCTCAAAGCAGCAGCGACAAGCGTGCGTCTGTCTGTTAAAGGATTACATCGGTGACAGCATCCAAGTAGGCATGTCAGACAGTCCGTACCTGTACTGGCAGGAAAAAGAAGCAATTTGGAGGTCCCTGTACAAACTGGCTCTATTTTACCTGAGTTGCCCCCCCTCCAGTGTGTACTCCGAAAGAGTGTTTAGTGCAGCCGGGAACCTTGTCAGCGAAAGGCGTAGGAGGTTGCTTCCACAAAATGTGGAGAAGATGATGTTCATAAAATGAATTATCAACTCTTCCAGGGAGACCAGCCTCCAGAACGTACAGAGGGACCTGTGGTTCCAGCAGGGACGAATTAATACTCTGTGAGGATGAGGATGTACACACTGAAGAGGGTGAGGAATCGGTGGATGAGGAGGATGAGGATGACATCTTGCCTCCGTAGAGCCAGTTTGTGCAGGGACAGATAAATTGCCAGCTTGTTTTGTGGGGGCCCAAACGAACCAATCATTTCAGCCACAGTTGTGTGGCAGACCCTGGCGCTGAAATGATTGGTTTGTTAAAGTGTGCATGTCCTGTTTATACAACATAAGGGTGGGTGGGAGGGCCCAAGGACAATTCCATCTTGCACCTCTTTTTTTTCTTTGCATTATGTACAGTTTGGGGCCTAGTTTTTCAATGCCATCCTGTCTGCCACTGCAGTTTCACGCCTAGATGGGTCACGTGTTTGTGCCGCCCACTTGTGTCGCTTAGCATAGTCATCCAGCTACCTCGGTGCAACCTTTTGGACATGAAAACACTATTGTGAGGTGTGAGGTATTCAGAATAGACTGGAAATGAGTGGAAATTAAGGTTATTGAGGTTAATAATAGCATAGGAGCAGAAAAACCTACAAATTCTGTGATTTTAGCTGTTTTTATGCTTTTTTTCAAAAAAATACAGATCCAAAACACAAAACCCAGAACCCAAAACACGCAAGGGTGGTTTTGGCAAAACCAATCCAGATCCAAAACACGAAGAAAGATCCAGATCCAAAACCAAAACACAAAACACGAAAAGTGGCCGGTGCACACCCCTAGTTTAAACCCACAGCTCTAACGACCGCTAGGGTGATGGTCACGATGGTCATAGACCATCGTGACCATCGGGGCTTACGACGAGACCCTAGGGTAGGGTCTCACTTGTCATAAGCCCCGGAGAGCTTCTGGCTCTGTCAGAGCCGGAAGCTCTCCACTGACATCACTAGTGATGTCAGTGGGGCCTCCCCCAAATGGTAGCCGTTCCCATGGGAACGCCTCCGTTTGGGCTGCCACCCCCCCAGCCCGCCTTCCAAACAGGGCGAGCTGTCTATCAACATCGACAGCTCGCCCCCTTTGGAAAGAGACCCGCTACGACCGACGCTGTTGGTCGTAGCGGGTCTCACGCATGCGCGCGAGGGAGCCGGCTCCCTCGTGCGCATGCGCACTGGACAAACATCGAGGAGGCCGTGCGGTCGTAGACCATACGGCCGCCTCTGAATGAAGCCCATAGATACACAGATATGTATGGATACACAGAAATACACAGATACACAAACATTGACAAATACTCAGACATAGACAGATTCACAGACATACATAGATACACAGACACACACAGATACACAGACACACACAGATACACAGACATACATAGAAACACAGACATACACAGATACACAGAAATACATAGATACACAGACATACACAGATACACAGACATCCATAAATACATAGATATACTGTACACAGATACACAGAAATACACAGATACACAGACATAGACAGATACACAGACATACACAGATACACAGACAGACAGATACACAGACATATGCAGATACACAGAAATACACAGATACACAGACATAAACAGATACACAGATATATGCAGATACACAGACATACACAGATACATAGACATTGTTATTATTATCCTTTATTAATATGGTGCCACAACGGTTCCACAGTGCCTTACACCATACATAAATGAGCACACAAGAAAAACAGTTAATAGTAATACAAAACAATGCTGGACAAGGACATAGTTTATATACAGTACATAGCTGTATAATACAAGCAGCAGGGCCTCAGAAACCAAGTGTTAGGTTCCAATTGGAGAGTAAGGAGTACATGAGTAGGGGAAGGAGAAGCACGTGAGGGACGAGGGCCCTGCTCATGAGAGCTTACATTCTAAATGGGAGGGGCAGATATACAGGGGCGACACAGATGGGGTAGATATGGAGGAAGGAGCATGGAGCAGTGGGTTAGGATATGTGCTGTGGAATGTGTGTGTTTAAGATGACCTGATGTTATGTCAAAATGAAGTCCTTCATTCATCTGTCTCTATGACAGAAAATAGATTTTGTTTATGTGTTACTTACAAGAGAGATGTACAAAATAAAGTTGTAGCACTTTAATTTTTGTGTGTTGCATTTTTGCATCTATATACATCCATCTAATAATGCAGCTATTATGGGACTGTCCTGCCATCCTAATACAGTAGTGAATACTTTAGTCCCAGCTGCTGGGTGCTATGCCATGCTTCTGTGAGTGGGTGCTTCTCACATGCTAGACCCACCCACAAATGGGTGCAGCCATGCCCAACATGCTGTGGCCCCACAGGATGTTGCAGTACCCAGGCCCAGAATTTCTCTTGGCAGCCCTGGAGGTGACAGGCAGAACCAGGAGGGAATGGGGCTTAGTGGTGGGGTAACAAGGCCATGGAGGGAGGGAGGTGGTAGAGAGTGGAGGAACAGGTAAGGCAGAGGAACAAAGCAGAGGGTTGGAAAGCAGACTGATGAGAGAAAAAAGGGAGAACAGCAAGTGGAGGAGACAAGAGGGGGAGGATTGGGGTGGATAAAGTAGAGGATTATGTGGACACTGAATATGGGGGGTGTTTGAAGAAAGGCTGTTCATGCTGTGGATGAGGTAATAAGTGAGATGAAAACTGGAGTGGAGGCAGTGTGATGTAGAGACAGTGTGATGTAGAGACAGTGTGATGTAGAGAAAGTGTGATGTAGAGACAGTGTGGATAAAAGTTGTTAAATGTTCAAAAATACAGGTACAAGAATAATGCTGCTAATGTATGAGCGCAGCTTCGAAAGTGAAATATAAAGATAGGTATGTGAGCAGTGGGTGAAGGAATTAGTTATTAAAAGAATGATTAATGAGGATGGATGTGATGCAATGGAAAAAGACAATGCAAACAAGATTTTCTACAGTATGAAGGTAATAATTACAATGTACAGAGACCATCCAGTCCGAGGTGTTTTGAACAACAAAGATCAATCAACAAGAGCAGCAGCAGATAGGGGAGAACTTGCAATGTCCAAGCAGTGAGAGCAGTAAGGAGTTTCCTGGATATACATACAGCAACAGATGGTGAATTCGGTAACTCACATAAGTATGTTGCTAGATGTCACTCAGAAAGTGTTCTGGCTTTGAGGATGTTTTCCCTCAGTTTTCCTCCAGTTTAACTCTAGCGTAACTCCATCTTAGTTATCAAATTGTAATTACACTTTGAATCTAACATGGACTATGGCAGCCTACGTCTATGCAGCCTTACTGATCACTAATAACTATAGTTACAAACATGTGTCTGCATGCTCACTGATTGGGAACCCACCACACCCCCAGAGCTCAACACACACTAAATTGGGATGCAATAAAGTCTAAGATAAACAATTTGTGAGAAGGGGGAGAGACCATCAGATACACAATAAAAAAAAAAAACTTCCTTTATAGAAATTGCTCCTAATATAAAAGTAGTGACAATTTACCTAAAATAAATGTCCAAAGCTGTGCTTTGCAATCAATATAACAGCATCTGATTGGACAGTAGTGACAATTTACCTGAAATTCAGGGAAAGAGAAGTCACATCAGTCATTGCATGGTGCACATATTGCTAATAAGATTTCCGGCGTAACTCCATTTTAGTTATCATCTTGTAATTACACTTAGAATCTAATACTTTGAATCTAACACTGACTAATGCAGCCACAGGCTATGCAGCCTTACAGACACAGATACACAGACATACACAGATACACAGACATACACAGATACACAGACATACAGAGATACACAGACATACACAGATACACAGATACACAGATACACAGACATACAGAGATACACAGATACACAGACATACATAGATACACAGATACACAGACATACAGAGATACACAGATACACAGACATACACAGATACACAGACATACACAGATACACAGACATACAGAGATACACAGACATACACAGATACACAGATACACAGATACACAGACATACAGAGATACACAGATACACAGACATACATAGATACACAGATACACAGATACGCAGACATATGCAGATACACAGATACACAGATACACAGACATACATAGATACACAGACATACACAGATACACAGACATACATAGATACACAGACATACAGAGATACACAGACATACGCAGATACACAGACATACATAGACACACAGACATACACAGATACACAGACATACATAGATACACAGACATACACAGATACACAGATACACAGACATACACAGATACACAGACATACATAGACACACAGACATACATAGATACACAGAGATACACAAACAGACGCACAGAGACAGATATACAGTACGCAGATACACAGACACATATACACATATAAACAGGCACAGTTACACAGACTCACAAGAATACACAAACCCACACAGATACACTGATATAACACAGAAATGCAAAGATACAGAGACACATAGATATAGCGATACAGAAACACATAGATATAGCGATACAGAGATATAGGGCGTTTTGCTATTACGATCATGGCTGCGATTATGCAGGCAGATCTGCTGCGAAAATATGCTAATGAATTAAATCGCACAGCCTCTAAAATCGAGACGCCCACTGCCGCTATTTCACATCCGTAATACTTTGCAGTCCTGCGTATACATCGGGAACATTGAGTAACATCCGACCCTCACACAGAATTACAGCAGGTCTGACCTTACTCAGAAATAGCTAACCTCATCACACATTGGCAAATTTATGCACAACCATGCAACAGCAGTGAAATGGACAGCCACACCTGTGTTTCTCTGACCACTCCCCTGTCCCCACCCCCAAATGCTGACGTTCCATCCCTTGATCTGTGATGGCTTTGTATCTGTGTAGGTGATCGCAGTGCGAGCGCAAAGTCAACTCATGCACGCACACTGCGATCATCTACACATGTGCAGTTCGCACCATTGGCAGATCAGCCTACACTGTTGCAGTTGCGATCCGTAATGACTCAGGCCCGTAGTGATACACAGTTAAACATACGTTTCACAGAGATATACACAGATGCACAGACACACATATACACCCAGACATACAGGTAACATAAACACAAGCATGCACAGACACACATACATACCCAGATAAACAGGTAACAGAAACACAAGCATGCACAGACACATACATACCATGATATACAGATAACAGAAACACAAGCATGCACAGACACACATACATACCCAGATAAACAGGTAACAGAAACACAAGCATGCACAGACACACATACATACCCAGACATAGAGATAACAGAAACACAAGCATGCACAGACACACATACATACCGAGACATAGAGATAACAGAAACACAAGCATGCACGGACACACATACATACCCAGATAAACAGGTAACAGAAACACAAGCATGCACAGACACACATACATACCCAGATAAACAGGTAACAGAAACACAAGCATGCACAGACACACATACATACCCAGACATAGAGATAACAGAAAAACAAGCATGCACAGAAACACACATATATAGATACACAGATAACAGAAACACAAGCATGCACAGACACACATACATACACAGACACACATACATACACAGATAACAGAAACACAAGCATGCACAGACACATACATACACAGATACACAGATAACAGAAACACAAGCATGCACAGACACACATACATTCCCAGACATACAGATAACAGAAACACAAGCATGCACAGACACATACATACACAGATACACATACATACACAGATACACAGATAACAGAAACACAAGCATGCACAGACACAGACATACAGATGACAAAAACACAAGCATGCACAGACACATACATACACAGACATACATATAACAGAAACACAAGCATGTACAGACACATACATACACATATACACAGATGACAGAAAAACAAGCATGCACAGACACACATACATACACACATTCACATATAACAGAAACACAAGCATGCACAAACACATACATACATACATAGATACACAGATAACAGAAAAACAAGCATGCACAGACACACATACATACACAGATACACAGATAACAGAAACACAAGCATGCACAGACACACATACATACACACATTCACAGATAACAGAAACACAAGCATGCACAGACACATACATACAAAGATACACAGATAACAGAAAAACAAGCACGCACAGACACACATACATACACAGTTACACAGATAACAGAAACACAAGCATGCACAGACACATACATACACAAACACACAGATAAGAGAAACACAAGCATGCACAGATACATACATACGCAAACACACAGATAACAGAAACAAGCATGCACAGACACATACATACACAGATACACAGACAACAGAAACACAAGCATGCACAGACACATACATACACAGACATACAGATAACAGAAACACAAGCAAACACAGTCACACAGATAACAGAAACACAAGAATGCACAGATACATACATACACAGACACACAGATAGCAGAAACACAAGCATGCACAAACACATACATACACAGACACACATATAACAGAAACACAAGCATGCACAGACACATACATACATAGATACACAGATAACAGAAAAACTAGCATGCACAGACACACATACATACACAGACACACAGATAACAGAAACACAAGCATGCACAAACACATACATACACAGACACACATATAACAGAAACACAAGCATGCACAGACACATACATGCATAGATACACAGATAACAGAAAAACAAGCATGCACAGACACACATACATACACAGATACACAGATAACAGAAACACAAGCATGCACAGACACATACATACACAGACACATACATACACAGAAACACAAGCATGCACAGACACACATACATACACACATTCACAGATAACAGAAACACAAGCATGCACAGACACATACATACAAAGATACACAGATAACAGAAAAACAAGCACGCACAGACACACATACATACACAGTTACACAGATAACAGAAACACAAGCATGCACAGACACATACATACACAGACACACAGATAACAGAAACACAAGCATGCACAAACACATACATACACAGACACACATATAACAGAAACACAAGCATGCACAGACACATACATACATAGATACACAGATAACAGAAACACAAGCATGCACAGACACATACATACACAGACACATACATACACAGAAACACAAGCATGCACAGACATACACAAACACACAGATAACAAAAACACAAGCATGCACAGACACATACATACACAGATACACAGATAACAGAAACACAAGCATGCACAGACACACATACATACACAGACACACATATAACAGAAATACCAGCATACACAGACACATACATACACAAACACACAGATAACAGAAACACAAGAATGCACAAACACATACATACACAGACATACAGATAACAGAAAAACAAGCATGCACAGACACATACATACACAGACACACATATAACAGCAAAACAAGCATGCACAGACACACATACATACATAGATACACAGATAACAGAAACACAAGCATGCACAGACACATACTTACACAGACACACAGATAACAGAAACACAAGCAAGCACAGACACACATACATACACAGACACACATATAACAGAAATACAAGCATACACAGACACATACACACACAAACACACAGATAACAGAAACACAAGCATGCACAAACACATACACAGACATACAGATAACAGAAACACAAGCATGCACAGACACATACATACACAGACACACATATAACAGAAACACAAGCATGCACAGACACATACATACACAGATACACAGATAACAGAAAAACAAGAATGCACAGACACACATACATACACAGATACACAGATAATAGAACACAAGCATGCACAGACACATACATACACAGACATACAGATAACAGAAACACAAGCATGCACAGACACATACATACACAGACACACATATAACAGAAATACAAGCATGCACAGACACATACATACACAGATACACAGATAACAGAAAAACAAGCATGCACAGACACACAATACATACACAGATACACAGATAACAGAACACAAGCATGCACAGACACACATACATACACAGACACACTTATAACAGACACAAGCATGCACAGACACATACATACACAGACACACAGGGGTGTATTTACTAAGCCTTGGATGGAGATAATGTGGACAGATATAAAGTTCCTGCCAACCAGCTCCTAACTTTCATTTTTTTAAACCCAGCCTGTGACATGGCAGTTAGGAGCTGATTGGCTGGTACTTTATCTCTGTTCACTTTGTCTCTAGGCTTAGTAAATAGACCCGACAGATACATAGGCACATTAGCATACACAGGGCTTGATTCAGCAGTGCATGCTGAATGCAGATTCCAGATTATTGGGAATCTGCACGTGCGCAGGACCCATTCTGTGAGTGTGAAGAATGAATCCTGCTCAATCGCACGCAAGCCCTTGAATGCCTCTGCCTGATTGACAGGCTTAGGCATTTAAGGTAGAGGGCGGGGGGTGGCCGGCGTTCCCGGAAACATGGCGTATCCGCCCCGTTTTCTGGGAGTGGCCAGCACTGAGATTGTGTGTACGTACTGTCTTCTGGGCTTGCAAGCCAACCATCCTGCTGTCCAGCCGCCCTGAGCCATCTACCATCGCGACCATCGACCACCTGCATATACCTTTGCAATTGTGATCCTTACTGAATCAGGCCCACAGACACACAGATACATAGACACACAAACATGCACAGACACACATACACAGACACACAGATACATAGACACACAAACAAGCACAGACATGCATACAGACACACAGATACATAGACACACAAACATGTACAGACACACCTACATACACAGACACACAGATACATAGACACACAAACATGCACAGACATGCATACATACACAGACACACAGATACATAAACATACAAACATGCACAGACACGCATACATACACAGACACACATATACATAGACACACAAACATGCACAGACACACATACATACACAGACACACAGATACATAGACACACAAACATGCACAGACACACATACATACACAGACACACAGATATATAGACACACAAATATGCACAGACACACATACATACATACATACATACATACACAGACACATAGATGCATAGAGACATAGATAGTCCGATACACATACAGAGAGACACACAGGCATATACGCAGATACACATTTATAAAGTACAATCTTTTTAATATGTTTTAGTGTTTTTTGGGGGGATTTTAAACAAAATCTTCCTTACAGCTCCTGCACTATATAAGGAATGTGAGGGTTACCCTGAGCAGCGGAAGTTATATTTATTTTGATGATAATGGGGACATCCCAGCAGTCCATGACATTGTGAACTGGCAGCTGACCCCAGAAGGGACTATCGGACCGGTCAAGGTCGGCCGTTATGACACCGCTGCATCTTCTGGTCATTTTATCAACATCAACTCAAGTCAGCTGTTCTGGTCTATGGGGGACAAAGAGGTGGGACCATGTAAAGATTGTCATTTTTATTTATAAAGTGTAATATTGAGGAGAAGATGAATGACATTTTACAATAAGCCTTTTTAAAAATAATTTGCAATACAAAGTACAGTACTACATTTTGTTCTACTACACAGCATATATCTACAGTACATAAGACTAAACTTTATTACATGTATATAACAATGCACAATATGATAATAATAACGTGAGCTAAGGGGGTCATTCAGACCCGCTCGTGAGCGGCAGTACCCTCGCAAGCGGGTCGATGTTCCACACTGCGTAGGCGCGAGACCCGGGGAGCGACGGGCTTTCCATCGCTCCGGGTCTCGCACCAAAGGGGGCGTGCTGTCGATGTTGATTGACAGCACGCCCCCTTTGGTGGGCGTGCCGGGGGCGTGCCTGCCAGACAGAGGCGTTCCCATGGGAACGCCTACCGTCTGAAGCCGGCCCCACTGACATCACTAGTGATGTCATGGGGAGTGATTTTGGCTCTGATAGAGCCAAAATCACTCCAGGGCTTGTGGCAGGGAGACCCTACCGCAGGATCTCCGTCGCAAGTCCGATGGTCGCGATGGTCAAGACCATCGCGACTATCATCATGGCCGCTCGCATATGCTG
Source organism: Taudactylus pleione (assembly GCA_031769625.1). Taxonomy (NCBI): domain Eukaryota; kingdom Metazoa; phylum Chordata; class Amphibia; order Anura; family Myobatrachidae; genus Taudactylus; species Taudactylus pleione. The sequence continues at coordinate 2,947,512 of JAUIMM010000104.1, read as the reverse complement.
TGGGTTGTCACCCACAGCTATGCGCGCAGCCAGGAGGCCGCTCCTTTTTCATGGAGGAGGGCACTGATTCAGAGCGAGCGCTCTGGTCAGAGCGTCTGGCTCTGAATCAGACCCTAAGTCCTAATTATTCTCATAGTAGTTTCTTAAATGTTATTTGTCACACACAAATCATGTAATCTGAAATAGAAATTAACTGTCAGGGGAAAATTTACTAAGATTCGATTTGGTCCCAATTTTTCCAATTTTTAAATTCGGATAGGATCGATCAAAAACGGTTGATGGTGTAATTGGTCAATCCTGTCTGTTTTGAAGTCCCGATATAAACCGCTGAATTTGTCTCCCGAACAAGCAGCCTGCACAATCTGTATCAGTGAAATATGTGCAGACTGTTTTTTAATTTTTTTTATTTTTAGGGTAAATTTTTTATAAAAAAATTCAGTGAGGTCTCCCCCCAAAAAGCTAATCAGCCCCGGACTTGCCAGCCTGTCCTGGTACCTAAAATTATGGGGAACAAAACATGTAGGGTTCCACCATATATTAGGTACCAGCACCAGGCTGCAGGGCCAGCCCTGGTTTTAATTATAGGGAGAAAAAAATTGTGCAGGGGTCCCCCTATAATAAATACCAGCATTGGACCCTTTCTAGTGGGGGGCTGATGCCACAGCCAGGGGAGCTCTTTCACTGGGTCCCCCAGCCACAGCATTTCTAGTGGGGGGCTGATGCCACAGCCAGGGGAGCCCTTTCTAGTGGGGGCTGATGCCACAGCCAGGGGAGCTCTTTCACTGGGGCCCCCAGCCACATCGTCAGTCCTGACCGCTAGTCTGCCCAGGCCAGGGAGCCCTCTGGAATTGGGGACCCCCCAAATGAAGGGGTGCCCCTATCCAGGACACCCCTGGCCTAGGCTGATATCCCCACCACCCTAGGTTGATAGTGTATGTAGTGTGTAAAAAAAATATGTAACAACATTGTCTTTACAGTGGAACTACAGGTCCCAGCAAGACTCCTCCGCATGATGGTACTTGGAGAACCACAAGTACCAGCATGCAGGCATTATAGGCCCACTGGTACCTGTAGTTCACCTATAGAGAAATGTATAAAAAAACACACAATACACACACATATCTCCATGCCTTTCCCTCTCCCACTCACACACCCTCTGGAATGCAAGGTAAGATTGCAATAAATATACCTACATAACCGTTCATCTCTAACTTTCTCAACCTCCTAGCAATCACCAAGACCTGGCTATCTATTGTTGACAGCATATTTACTACAGCCCTCTCCTATGGCATACTCACATTTGGCCATGATAGGGCCCGGATCCTTCGTTCCTATTGCTGCACCTTTCAGGTCATTTACCCTGAATTGTCTCTCTCCTTCTATTCCTTGAAGGTCCACCAATCCACCTCTTCAATATTTTTCAAACAGTACAGTAGTTACAATGTTAACATAAGTCTCCCAATACCTCAACAATTTCTCCACCTGGCACTCCCATTTTCTCTCCTCAGATCTCTACTACAGTATCTCATCCTAGAAAAATATACATCCTACGATTACTGTAATCTACTGCTCTCTAGGCTTCTGGAACTCACCTTGCCCCCTTACTTATACCCTGAACTGCTACATGCCTGATTTTCCTAGTCACTCTACCTTTATTGCCCTACTCTCCTGCTCGGCTGGCTCCCCATAATACACAGCTCCTCTTACTCACCAAGAAAGTCCCTAACAATTCTTCTCATTTCTAAACTCCAGCCAAATTTTGACCCACACTTCAGTCTGCCTATGACCACCTCATCTCTTCCTCCTTGATCATAACCTTTCACTCTCATCTTTAGGATTTCACATGGTCTACCCCAAATTATGGAATGCCCTAATATCTCAATCAGACTTGACTTTAACTTACTGTACCAGCTTTTCAACATGGCCTTTAAGATTAATTTATTCACTCAAGCCTACCACCCCTAGCTCATCAGGTTCTGCATTACACAGCTCCGTACACTCTCCCTCTTTGTGTGATCCATGTTCCCTATAAAATATAAGCTCATGTGATCAGGACTCTCTTTTATATTTGACAGAGAATGTCGATATTCAGAATGTCAATATGGGTCAAAAGAGAAAATATTTCTGCGTCAATTGCCAGGGTCGAAAAAGAAAATTGTGGGACCACTTGAGAAGATGATTGCCGTTTAGTTTTTCAAAATCGCCTAAAGATTTTGTATTTACGCCCTATAGGCATGATCGCAGAACACCACCGCAGAGTGCTCTAGTAGCTCTTATTTTCAGGCTATTTGTTGTTAAGTAGCAGAATATAATAGTTTTGATGCATAATACACGCCCTGTTCGCCATATAGGGTCATATAGTAAGTGCGCTCAACATAACCATATCATCTAAAATGCAGTAGTAGGTTGCCATGTTTGAGCGCATGCTTCTATGGTTTGCAGGGTGACAGTAGGTAACGATGCTTTGTCCATACAGCTATAATTCTGTTAGCAACAGCCCTAGCGACCTCTGCAGTTGACGGGTTATGATGTGTATCTAAGAGAATGTTGTGTTGAATGACATGGAATTGAAAAACTACTTTTTCATATGTCATCAAACTCCTGAGGGGTCCCAAAAATAGGACAGTTAGGAGGTTGGGGAGGAGGGGGAGTTGTTTTCTTTCTACTGGAATCAGCGAGAGCCTTATCCAAATCCATCCTAATAATGGAAATTATTCAATGGTGTTCCGATGGTTGACTCTATCGTTAATCCTCCGAGCTGTACTGGCCCTGGCTCCTCCTTAGTTGAAAAACTAAACCGCAATCATCTTCTCGAGTGGTCTCACAAATTGTTTTTGACCCTCGCAATAGATGCAGAAATTTTTTTTTCTACCCACCCTATTAGGCATCCTTTCCTCACCAATGAAAATCTCCATGATCAATCTACATGTCACCTGTTCACTGTCACGTCTGAGACTGGAGGAGAGGACGTGGTGGGCCTAAGTTGGGGAAGGAAGCGGAGACGAGGGGCCTGGATATAAGTTCTCCTCATCCACGGGTCTTGAGTGTTGGCGAGACCTGGGCAAAGGTGCGGAGTCTTACCCACAGGATGGTGTTCGCCAGTGACCCCCCCAATTGGGATTTGGGCTTAGCTGCACCCCGTGAGCAGGTCGCGGTCCTTTGACCAGGTACCCAAGCCCTGCAGGGATAGAGACACTACACCCGTGGCCCAGAGAGGTTATGCCTGCTTAGGCACAAAGCAATTCCTTAAAACACTGTACAGTAATACACCTTGACACAAGGATCAATAATTAGGATTACAAGTGGGGAGCGACTCACAGTTACTTGAGAATTCACCAGAGATAGAAGGCACACAGGTAGAGGTGGGATACGCTGTAGCACGGATGTTCACTGGAGATGTAAAGGCACACAGGTGGAGATGATAACGCTGCTGCACGGGTATTCACCAGGAACGTAAAGGCACACAGGTAAAGATGGTAACACTGCTGCACGGGTATTCACCAGAGACGTTTACGGCACACAGGTAAAGGTGGTAACGCTGCTGCACGGGTATTCACCAGAGACGTTTAAGGCACACAGGTAAAGATGGTAACGCTGCTGCACGGGTATTCACCAGAGACGTTTAAGGCACACAGGTAAAGATGGTAACACTGCTGCACGGGTATTCACCAGATTCGTTTAAGGTACACAGGTAAAGATGGTAACACTGCTGCTGTAAGGAAAATAGGAACCTGGACCGGGAACTCACTAAAGCACGCTATTAGACAACCGATGTTCAGGTAATTTCCTGGAACCTGTGGAACAGTTTTATACCCAGGGGAACCCTTAGACAGGTGCACAGCATCAGCTGATCACGGACCTATCAGGGAGAAGGATACAGTCACATGGGCCGACTGTCATGGCGGCGCCCATGTCCGGACTTGCGATGCCGGACACCAGCCCACCAGGAAGCCACTGCATGCGGGGAGAATACTCAGCTTCTCCCCCGCCGTCACGCAAGCTGCCCGACCACCCAGGATGACAGGGGAAGCCGGCGGCGCGGTAAGCGGGAGCCGATCCCCGGCTGAGCCCTGACATTCACATTTTGAAAGTCTACATTTATAACTTGTCTGTATTAGTCTTAGATAGATTGTTAAATTTTTAACTCCTAGGTAAAGTACTACAGAATCCATGTGGTGTAATAGAAATTAAGGATAATTGTAATTATAATTATGTTTAATTAAAAAATAAAAAATTCTAACCATTGTGTCCTATCACCAGGTCCCTCGCTCAGTCTGCAGTGAGAGCTGTCTCCCAGGTACCAGGAAGGCGACTATAAGAGGACAACCTGTGTGTTGCTTTGAATGTGTCCCCTGTCTACAAGGAGAAATATCTAACCAGACAGGTGAGTGAAGGACATGCTGATACTTCCTGAGATACTGAAGACAGTAAAGTTGCTGTTCTGGATCTGGATATATCTTATGCTGTTCTTAATAAATGAATGGACATTTATAGGTCTAGAATTGTGATGAAGTAAATCATGCATTATTAATATTACAACGCTATGGAATATTCAGAGTTTGACCATTCCAGGATAACAATTAATTTATAGCTTATTAGTTAATTAGTCTTGACCATGCACGGGGCTAGATTAACCATCAGCCAACCAGTGGGTGAAAACTTGCTCAAGGAAATACAGTGTTTTACAGTATATTTTAATGGGATTTTATATTTATTCCAAAACTAATATCTAATCAAATCCAAGTTTTTCCATCAATGTCATGATAATGAATTTACTGGTGACACTGTTCTTTTGGACTGTAGTACAATTTCTACATTTCCTTGTTCAGGTTTATTTATTATATGTTCATGGGTTTTGCTGTATTTCTTTAAAATAATGAATTAAAAAGAGGCACATCAATTACTGGGCTATTTACAGATTTTGTTCTACAAATAACTTGTTCTGACATGAGTCTGAACATAAATCCTACCAGTTGTAGGGTGAAACCATCACAGAAAGACATTGGGGCATATCCAATTGGACGTGAGGTTTAGTGATGTAATAAACCTTGCACCCCTCGTGCCCAATTTTGGATTACTCCCAATACCCGCAGTATCCAATAAAAAAATATGGTTGCAGGGTTTTCAGCTCTGAAACCCTGCGCCGCATAATAATAATTACACTAACCCGCTTGGGGGTCTCCGTGGCTCCCCTCCATCTTGTCACTGGGGAGGGGGCTGCTCTGAGGCTCCAGGGGCTGATGGGAGTAGCAAGGTCTGCTGGGAGATGCAGTTCTTCAGGCCCATTACAGGGAGGAGGGGGCACACATGGGTGGAGGGGGCACACGCACACATATACAAACTCACTCACTCATACACACTCACCTGCTTCAGGAGACCGGGTCCCGATGCTGGATGGCGAAGATGCAGCTTCGGAAGGCGAGTAATTAAGGACTAATTAAGCTAATTGTAACTTCCAATTGCTTAATTAGTCCTCAGGGGGCGTGTCGCCAGGGTCCCAGAGCAAGTCCCACTGATATTTTCTGAAATTAATGATTTTTGGAAAAATCAAACTTTCTCTGGAGGTGCTAAAAAAATAAAAACCTTCTGGCTCTCAAAATAGCAAAAACAGTGCACCTAATTTAATAGCAAAAATCCTGCACTTGTAGGAAAAACCCCACAGCTGTGGTATTTTTGCTATTCTCGCACTTAATTGAATATGCCCCATTAGGGTAAATGTAATATAGTGCGGAGTTCTGACCTCGGCGAGTCCTGTGCGAGATTGCTCGATGTTTTAAAGTTGATTTTGCCTGTTAAATAACTGCTACAGTACTTTAAAACATCAGGCTCGCACGGGGTTCGCCGAAGTCAGAAATCCGCACCCATTTACATTTACGCCATAGTTGTAATAATTTAAAATGATTTGACCAAACTTATAATTCAGACAACTCAATAAAATTGACATAGACCATTAATACTGTAGATACTTGTGTACAACTTTTTTTTTCCTATTTTTAGTAATTAAATATATAAGATGATCAAGGCAAATTTTTGCATAAATAGATATAGATATTTCCATGTCCAAAGTATTTCACTATAATAATTTTATTGCATTATTCACTTACAAAACATAAAAAAGCAACATGTAATAATGTAGCTATTTTATCTCTCAGATTCGGTTGTTTGTCTGAAGTGTCCGTGGGACCAGTGGTCAAATCTCCAGAAAACTGAATGTCTACAGAAGACAACAGAGTATCTGCACTATGAAGATCCCTTAGGAGCAGCATTGGCTGTGACAAGCATACTGTCCTCTGTCTTTGTTGTTTGTATTTTAACTCTTTTTATCTACTCTAAGGACACACCTATAGTAAAAGCTAACAATTATTCTCTAAGCTGCCTTCTGCTGGTGTCCTTATCTTTGTGTTTCCTCTGCTCTTTAGTTTTCATTGGATATCCTCAATCTGAGAATTGTCTCCTACGCCAAGTCGCTTTTGGACTGGTGTTTGCTCTTTGTGTCTCTTGTATTTTGGCAAAAACAATCATGGTGGAATTTGCATTCATGGCCACCAGACCGGGCAGCAGCTTGAGGAGATGGACCACACCTCTAGTGTCCTACATGATAATTTTTATTTGTTTTGTTTTACAGTTCCTCTTGTGTGTCATTTGGCTGTCACTTGCCCCTCCTTTCCCACAATACAACACTCAAACCAAACCTGGATACATCATTGCTGATCTAGTAGAGAGAATGGAGTTAGCTGATGCTGAACTGCTTGTTGTTAAGAGGTGGATATGTTGGTCATATGCCCAGGCATGACAATGGCCTTTTTCTTATCCTGGCCAAGAGCTGCTTTCGCTGTTGCCTTACTTACACAAACAACATCCTCATCCTCAATATCCTCATTAGTGCCAGCATCAGCAACTTGTACACAAATATCCCCCTCATCCTCTTGCAATTCCATGTTGGCTTCCTCAATTTCTATGTCATCTGCAATACTTATGCTTCTCATCCCTACAAATATAGAGGGAGCAGAAACTGTTGAAGGTGGCTTCTCTGAGAAGTCAGGCTCACACATAGCACTTGTGGACACACTTAGACTCTCCTCAGGGATTTGTGACATTTGTATCTCTGAATGCACAGTTCGATCTACTGCCTTAGTGGTTGATCTACTGCATTAATGTCTCAGAGTATATATATATATATATGTTGTGTGAAGCATAAAGGATTGTGGGATTCAGGGGGAAGGTGCTCCTGACACTGAGTTAGTTGGCCAGATGACAGAGAGCTGGTAATGTTAACTTTGTGTTAAGGAGCCATATGCTGTTTGGAAAATGTGATGATATAACATTTCCATCAGTAAAAGCCATCTACAACTGCTATCATACATGTTTCTTTGTAAGGATAATCTTACAAAGTGGTGTCATTCGGGGGAGCCTTCTGCTAGCCACGATCCACGTGGCAGTGACCAGGTGCTGTCTTGTTGACTTGGTGAGTGAGGTTAACCAGCCTTTAAAAATTGGTTTATTTGCACATGTGGAAAAAGTTTTTCTGGTAGTGAATGTATAAAGTGTATACACGGTGTGATTATATCCAAGCAAACATAACTGTTACTGAATTTGTTGCAGATTAAAAAAGGTCTTTATCTGGCAAAAATGTACCAAATGTATTTTCTCTGGTCTTGTTAAGTTGGGTGTGGTACAGATATCTAAGCACAGGCTACTAAGGAAAGGTGTATCTGTGTTAGTCTGTATAAGCCCAAGTAAAGAGACAGATATTTGATTATTGCTAGTTATTGTAGTGCTACATGAAGAAATGTGTTGGCTGTATAAAATGAATATGGTCTTCTAAAAACATACACAAAATGAGGTGCTACAACAAAGAGGTCTTGTATTGCAAAGTGGTTTGAAAAGTTAAATAGGTGGGATATGATACATTGAAAGTGACTTAATGGGACAGTGTTAGGATATGTGGTTAGCAGATCATCTTGGTTGCAGTTCACAGTCTTAGTTGCTACCAGAACATTGCATTACAGCCTGATTCAGACCCATTCGCTAAGCCGCGGACGCATGCTATGGGCAATTGTCGCCTGTCTGCACATGCCTATGCTGCAAAATATGCATGCGCGAACCATTCACTGCGATCAGGAATTGTGCACTCGTACTACACAGACTGAGTGCTACTTTCAGTGACAGAATGTGCCGTTTGTGGGTGGTAACACAGGAATGTGCTTGTGAAAGGGGGTGGTTCGGGGGGTGGTGGTGCTGCAAACACAGGCCTGCCTGGGCATCAAAATACGATGCACGAGATCCGGATAGCGATGGGCATTCCATTGCTCCGGGTCTCGTACCAAAGGGGGCGTGCTGTCGATGTTGAGTGACAGCACGCCCCCTTTGGGGGGTGGGCCGGGGGCATGGCTGCCCAGATGGTTCCCATGAGAACACCTACTGTCTGGGGCCGGACCCACTGATATCACAAGTGATGTCAGTGGGAGTGCTTTTGGCTATGTTAAAGCCGAAAGCACTCTGGGGCTTGCGGCAACGAGACCCTACCACAAGGGTCTCATCACAAGCCCGATGGTCATGATGGTCTTGACCATCGCGACCATCTTCCTGGCCGCTCGCTATAGCTGTGGGTGGTTACCCACAGCTATGCGAGCGGCCAGGAGGCCGCTCTGAAAAAACAGAAGGACGGCCCTGATTCAGAACGAGCGTTCTGTCAGAGCGTCCGGCTCTGAATCAGGCCCTCTGTCCTCTGAAGTCGGGAAAGGCAGATTCTAGGTGAACTAGGGGAGGTTCATCCAGGCCTTGCATCTGTCTCCCCAGAAAATTCTTTCCTGATAACCGCAGTTATTCAATTACCAAACATGCAGGTCTCCGTCTCTACATTTGTCAATAGTGGTGCAGCGGATAATTTCACCTCATCAGTTCTGGCTCCATATCATGACCTGGCCAAAGTTTTCTCTAAGAAAAACATCAATGTCCTGCCGCCTCACTATCCCTTTGACTGCACCATCGATTTGTAATTTTAAAAATGGCAATGTGGCACCATTTTAAAAATAGAAAAGCGGGTGATGGAGCAATGATGCTCGCCGTGGCCATTCTGAATTTCAAATTCTCCTCACTCTTTGGGGCAGACTTGGAAAAGAAAATCTAGATGTAGTACTATTGGTAAAATGCTATACTGTGAAAATCTAGATGCGCCGTAAGAGTGCTGTAGAAACACCTTCCTTAACACGGGGGTGGGGGGATACACCTGGGGTATATGAGACAAGTGGTTCTGACTCTCAGGGCTTAAAAGTGGGGCATACATGCCTACTTTCCCGGTTCGGCAGGAAGCCTCCCAAAAATTGAGTGCCACACCTGAATTCCCAGAAAAGTTGGCACTTGGTGGGTAATTTTCCCTCCGTCTCGCCCGCTGGACATATTAGAAAAAAATATATACCTACAGCAGGAACACAATACCGATATTAGAGGCATTATGTTGCCAGGGGTGGGGCCACAATTATGTGATCATGAGGTCACAGCCCCATCCCCCCCTGAAGACTGTGATACCCCCAGCTGTGCCGAGCTGGCTGCCTCTCCAGGAAGAGGTAGCCACATAGTTGGCAAGCCTGAAGTGGGGCAGGAGATTGGGACTGTGTATAAAGAGCCTGGGTCTATTTAAACACTGAGATTACCCTATTTTTGGTGCATGTCTCACCTGCTCCCTTTCAGCTGCCTGTTTCCGTGGCCTAATCTACAAAAGGGTTACATTTATGGGTCATTGCCTCTCCCCAGGCTATCACCATCTAACTAGGGATGTGCACCGGACCATTTTTGCTGGATTTGGATTTGGCTCTGATTCGTCATCAGCTTTGGATTTGGATTTGCCAAACCTGCCGTGACTTCTATTGGATTTGGATTTTTTTTTACAAAAATTGCTAAAAATAGCTAAAATCACATAATTTGTTTTTTTTTGTTCCAAGAGTATTTTTAACCGCAATAACATTAATTACCAGTAATTTACAGTCAATTTAGACCACCTCACAGCTCACAATATTATTTTCACCATTATTGGCCAAAGTCCGCAGTGAGCTGGCTGGCTACTAAGCGACAGAGCAGCTACAAAGATACCACAGTTTAAAGAACATCTATGAAACATTACCACTCACTGCCACTCACTACTGAGTCACAGTACTTGTGTGTTATGGATACAGAGGGCTAAGGCCCTACGAGTCACAGTGTTAGTATTCACAGAGGGCTATTGCCCAAAGAGTCCTGGTGCTTGTATACACAGAGGGCTAAGGTCCACGGAGTCATGGTGCTTTTAATTCATTTTATACACAGAGGGCTAAGGCCCATGGAGTCACAGGGCTTGTATACACATCGGGCTGAGGCCCATGGAGTCATGGTGCTTTTATACACAGAGGGCTTAGTTCAAGGAGTCACTGTGCCTATATACACAGTGGGGAACAGCACCAAAAAATAATAATTATTATTTTTTTCTTTTAAAACTTAAAACTTTCTTTTTTTTACTATTTTTTTTTGTACACACAGCCACTTGTGAGTCTCTGGACACAGCCACTTAATCAGCAGAGTATAGTGCAGCATACATCAGAGTGTAGTCAGTGTGCCCCCTTACACAGTCACTTTACCAGCACAGCCACTTCTGAGTCTCTGGACACAGCACATAATCAGCAGAGTATAGTGCAGCATACATCAGAGTGCAGTGTGCCCCCTATACACAGTCACATTACCAGCACAGCCACTTGTGAGTCTCTGGACACAGCCACTTATTCAGGAGAGTATAGTGCAGCATACATCAGAGTGCAGTGTACCCCCTTACACAGTCACTTTACCAGCACAGCCACTTCTGAGTCTCTGGACACAGCACATAATCAGCAGAGTATAGTGCAGCATACATCAGCGTGCAGTGTGCCCCCTATACACAGTCACATTACCAGCACAGCCACTTGTGAGTCTCTGGACACAGCCACTTATTCAGGAGAGTATAGTGCAGCATACATCAGAGTGCAGTGTGTCCCCTATACACAGTCACATTACCAGCACAGCCACTTGTGAGTCTCTGGACACAGCCACTTAATCAGCACAGTATAGTGCAGCAAACATCAGTGTGCACTGTGCCCCCTATATACAGTCACATTACCAGCACAGCCACTTGTGAGTCTCTGGACACAGCACATAATCAGCAGAGTATAGTGCAGCATACATCAGCGTGCAGTGCGCCCCCTATACACAGTCACATTACCAGCACAGCCACTTGTGAGTCTCTGGACACAGCACTTAATCAGCAGAGTATAGCGCAGCATACATCAGAGTGCAGTGTGTCCCCTATACACAGTCACATTACCAGCACAGCCAGTTGTGAGTCTCTGGACACAGCCACTTAATCAGCAGAGTATAGTGCAGCATACATCAGCGTGCAGTGTGCCCCCTATACACAGTCACATTACCAGCACAGCCACTTGTGAGTCTCTGGATACAGCCACTTAATCATCAGAGTATAGCACAGCATACATCAGCATGCATTGTGCCCCCTATACACAGTCACATTACCAGCACAGCCACTTAATCATCAGAGTATAGCACAGCATACATCAGCATGCAGTGTGACCCCTATACACAGTCACATTACCAGCACAGCCAATTGTAAATCTCTGTATACAGCCACTTTAATCAGCAGAGTATAGTGCAGCATACATCAGTATGCAGTGTCCCCCTATACACAGTCACTTTACCAGCACAGCCACTTGTGAGTCTTTGGACAGAGCCACTTAATCACCAGAGTATAGTGCAGCATACATCAGTGTGCAGTGTGCCCCCTATACAGTCACATTACCAGCACAGCCACTTGTGAGTCTGGACACAGCCACTTAATCAGCAGAGTATAGAGCAGCATACATCAGTGTGCAGTGTGCCCCGTATACACAGTCACATTACCAGCACAGCCACTTGTGAGTCTCTGGACACAGCCACTTAATCAGCAGAGTATAGTGCAGCATACATCAGTGTGCAGTGTGCCCCGTATACAGTCACTTTACCAGCACAGCCACTTGTGAGTCTCTGGATACAGCCACTTAATTACCAGAGTATAGTGCAGCATACAACAGTGTGCAGTGTGCCCCGTATACAGTCACTTTACAAGCACAACCACTTGTGAGTCTCTGGACACAGCCAGTTAATCAGCAGAGTATAGTGCAGCATACATCAGCATGCAGTGTGCCCCCTATACACAGTCACATTACCAGCACAGCCACTTGTGAGTCTCTGGACACAGCCACTTAATCAGCAGAGTATAGTGCAGCATACATCAGTGTGCAGTGTGCCCCGTATACAGTCACTTTACCAGCACAGCCACTTGTGAGTCTCTGGATACAGCCACTTAATTACCAGAGTATAGTGCAGCATACATCAGTGTGCAGTGTGCCCCGTATACAGTCACTTTACCAGCACAGCCACTTGTGAGTCTCTGGATACAGCCACTTAATCACCAGAGTATAGTGCAGCATACATCAGCGTGCAGTGTGCCCCGTATA